>OY293411.1:6027127-8705877 GCA_958502065.1 Chrysolina americana | reverse complement strand
AAAAATAAATATTAAAAATTTCACAATGGGAAATTGCTTTGTATGCATGTAAAGGTGACTCAATAGAAGATAATCGATTCAGAATGATCAAATTGGTTTAATCTGTAAATTTAGAGTCTAACCGATCTAAAACAAAATTATTCAAAGAATTAAAGAAAAGTCCAATTCGCACAATTCACGCGAACTTTCATCTCCTTCTCATTTCAGATGAACTCTTCAACTCGAGAAATGTTGAAGATAGCGCAATTCTGAAAACGCTAATGGATTCTTAATGATCAAATTAGTATAATCTGTGAATTTTGTGCCAATCGATGAAAAACAGAATTGTTAAAAAAATCGAAATAAGTCCAAAGGGGTAGACCACTAAAAATCATGAAAAATACAAAATCGGCAGATTTACTTGCAATGTACACAAAATTTCATGCAGATTCCAAAAGTTTAAGTTTTTTTTAATGCTCATATACAAGATTTGGCATATAAAAAGAATGCAACGTCAAAAATGTCACGAATAGGACTGAAAAAAGATAAGGAGGGAAATGACTACTTCAACTCGAGAAAGGTTAAAGACAGAGAAATTCTGCGAACGACAATGGATTCAGAATGATCAAATTAGTATTGATGTTGGACAGAATTGTTCGATAATCCGAAAAAATTCATGAAAAATTAAGAATCGGCAGATTCACTTACAATCCGTACTAAATACGTAAAATTGCATGCAGATTTCAAAAATGTATAATTTTTCAATGGTCAGATACAAGATTTGGCATGTAAAAAGAATGCAACGTCAAAAATGACACGAATAGGACTGAAAAAAATAAGGAGGAAAATGACTCCTTATTCCAGATGAACTCTTCAACTCGGAAAAAGTTAATCGATTCAGAATGATCAAATTAGTTTAATCTATGAATTTCGAGTCAATGGATGTAAAACAGAATTGTTCGAAAAATGAAAAAATACAAAATTGGCAATCCGCACTATATACGCAAAATTTCATGCAGATTCCAAAAATACATGATTTTTTAATGCTCAAACAAGGTTTGGCACATAAAAGAAATTCAACGTCAAAAGTGTCACGAATAGAAGTAGAAAAAAATAGGGAGCGTAATGACTCCTTCCTCCCTTCCTCATTAATGCATGTATGTTACAAATTTCAATAAAACATGTGAAATCAACAAATGTTTTTGTTGATTACTGTCCGCTTCTCATTTCATAAGAAAGTAAAAGAGAAAAATATATTTTTTTATTCATTTTGAACAAGAACCAATGGATACAAGAGTGAACTCAGAAAAAAAAACTATCAGAAACATTTTATAACAAATTTTCATTTGAAAATCAGAGCCGATTATCATCAAATATATTTGTTGGTCACCTACAGTAAATAATAATAATAATAATAACCGTCCTCTACCCGCACAGGCTATGCCTATGGCTCATGGCATTTTTCGTCAGTCAGTCTTTAGCTTTACAACAAACAAAAAGTTATTGAGCGATTCGTTTTGAAAGCCTAATTTGGGAGGCCCCCGTCGTCAATTCTCCGGTTTTATAACTTCAACTTGTCCTTCATTTTATTTATACAATTACCTATATTAAAAGTTTTAGATATCAGAAAAAAGATTGCTCTTCATTCGGTCTATACCAAATTTGGGTTTCATTAATATAGAAATTATTATCACTAGATACCACACATTATAATTTTTTTTGTATATATTTAATAATATTCAAGATACTATTATGTATATACTATATTTCTCCTGTCATTTAGGTATATTTATTCATAATTTAAGCTACTTTGTGTAACTGTGTGAATGAATATTATTAATATTATTGACGCCAAATTCTCATTTCTTATTGTTCTCCTCAACAACAATGTACATAGACTTACTTAATGTTCGATTCTCAACTATTTCAATTAGTCCTCTTGCTGAATGAAATAACAGAAAAACGTTCATTTCTGGAAAAAAATGCCAATATAATCAACTAGTACTCTACTCGGATTTGCCAAATTTGAGTTCTTTTAGTGCCACTGATTCGCAATCCTGCTGGAAGTAGGAATGCATGCTATAAAACAGCCACCTCAAACTAAAATAATCATTACATCCATCGGGATACACATTTTCTGGAAGCTAAACCGATTTATCCCCGTAAGAATTCTCAGAAACCTCTGAAGCCAATCTCAGTTTCCTTCACATCCTCCATTCATATGCTGTATCTTCCATAATTCACATCGCTGTTTCGCCTACTCAAATTTCGATTTGTCGAACCAGTTTTGTTTCGTTTCCATTCCGATAAAAAATTACTTGCGTTTTATGTTTTACGGCTAACATCATCATCCTAAATTGGGATCATTTTTTTCCGGTTCCGGGTTAGTATATTCATGAGGCAAATGGCAAATAAACGTTTCCATTTCCGTTCCGTTTTGTGATGAACCTTCATATGTGACGGTCCACTTTTTTGCAATATAGTTACGGGAGAGCGATTCATCATCAAGTTTCGCACAATGTTTTGTAGTGGATGTATTTTTTGTACCTACTAGAATGTATAGGAAATTCATCTTTTTCCAGCTTTCACACCTTGTATAAATTGGAATAATATATGTAAATATTAGAGACGGAAATTTTTTTTCTCTATACTTGTATAAATATCCGACAACACACTGTAAAAAACACCAGTTTCACCAGTATTATTATAGCAATTTATATCTCTTTTCCGACAAGAAAAAACAACCGGAAATTTTGTTTCTGGTACTCTGGTACATATTTGTACAACAAATTTTATGGAAAATCGGGAATATTTTGTAATCATATAATGACCATACAGAAACGCACAAAATCACAAGTAATTGGATAATTCTATGATCTTAAAATTCCCATCGTAACGTATACTCGTTCTAGTTATTTGAGAAAATAACATCATATTGAAAGGCAAGTTTTGTATTCCGAAAACGTTGTTCGAAATTTATGAGCTGTTATTGAGTTCAAGGATTGTTTGGCGCTATTGAAAGTCAGTTACTTAGAAGTTTTTGAAGAATCCAACAAAAGCATTGGTATTCCGGTAAGCAAAGTTTTAATTGTGTGACTGAATATAAATACAAAGTGACGACGAGAGTAGATATAGATATTTCAGATTTTGACGAGCTAGAGAACAAGGTAAAAATACAAGAGACGCCGTCAGTCCAGAAAAATTAACAAGATGTGCTGCTGCAAAGAATTATTCCAGAACATGATTATCCAATAATACGGAAAAGAAACATAGAAGTCCAGAAAGTCACCGAAATAGTTCAGAAGTTTGGGGGGAGATTTGAGACAATCGGATATAGAGTCCTGAAGGTGAGCTGGAGATTCCTGATTTGCAGTAGGTAAACAAAAGGATCCAAGACGTCAAACAAAAACTATAAAGGTGAAATATCCTACCAACACGCATAGTAGACAAGAAATTGGGAAAGGAAGTATTTGCACTGGTTTCTCTTCAGTACGAGTTAATTCCATCCTTTTAATAAAAATCTGCTGCAGATAAACTTTCTGCAGAGCTAGGTACTGCCTGGGGCTTCATCACGGTCCTTTTTGTATTAATATCGACAAATAAACTCTTCGAAACCACCAACTTTCGATTGTCAATCTTTATGGGCCATGTATGGGCAATATTTTTGGGTCACGTGTCGATACCAGTTTGAAGTAAATGCAAACGCCAATGGTGATTCAATGGTCACTACACTATTTCTTTTCCTACGAGGCCAAGCAACATAGTTCTTCCACAGAATATTCCAGAAAGTGATCAGCAGGCATTTCTCCAGACTCGTCAAAGGTCTGGTGCCAAATTATGTAACAGTTGTGGAAGAATTCAGATTTTAGCTATGACATTTGTGGAAAACTAAAAAGTAAATTTTGGAAAAACTCTGCCAGAATCAAACACATATAATTGAATGGTTGTAGGGACATCAGCAGTTTTTTATTGAATACAAAAAGGCCCTTATTGAATATGCTGAAGGATCTTTCCTTCGCCGTTAAAGTTGACACAGATAATACCCATTTATAAAAATGGCTACAAAGATCAGGTTATAAACTACCGTCCCATCTATCTCATCACTGCTGTAGCAAACATTTTTGAAAAAAATCACAAAGAACAGACTCTCATCCTACCCAAGTAAACACAACATATTCTCCTGTAGACAATATGGATTTAGAAAAGGAGTGTCGACACAACATGCTATGCTGGATTTGAAAGCTGAAATGTTCTCTGCATTGGATAACAATATGCAATCATTATAAGTATTCATAGATCTCTCAAATGCCTTTGATATCGTTAGTCACCCACTCCTTCTTCAATCACTGGAAAATATTAGCATAAAAAATCCACATTGAATCTTTGTCAAAGTTACCCGCTGAGCATAAAAGAGCGCGTGAAGATTGAAGGAAACGAAAAGCGGATTCGGAGAAATAGTTCATGGGGTACCCCAGGGAACTATCCTTGGTCCAATGCTGTTTAATATCTATCTCAATGACTCCTTTTCAGTCCCTACAACTGGGAAAACATTCGCCTAGGCAGACGATACAGATATTTTTTATGACGCAACATGGGCTACACTGAAAAAAAAAAGTGGAAGTAGACCTAGAAAACATTGTAACTTGGTTTTCACATAAACTTTCAACAATTAATTTCAGTAAAACATACTACCAACCAATTTTCATCACAACGCGATGCTTTATACTTTTTTCTTATAGAGACCCACATAAACTACGGTATATTGGCATGGAGATCAGCTAGTGAGACTACTATAGATAAACTGATCGTGACATAAAAAAAATTACTTGAATAATATTTAGGAAAAAGAAGAATTATTCATCGATTGTCCTCTACAAGAAGCGAGAGTTTTCGACCCAATACAGCTCTTTTCAAACTTCAACAAAAAACAACAACAATGTAAAAACAACCTTCCAAAAATTGAATGAAAGAATATAACACCAGATCTAAACTATGTAATTTCAACATGTCATTTCTGAATAAAACTAGAGGATAAAGAAGTCACAATTATCTCAGTTTAAAATTGTACAATACTCTATCAATTCATTTAGAATGTCGAAGAGTCAAAATTTATTCAGAAAGAATTGAAAGATTATATCATTGGATTGCCTCGTTCAGAGCTACACAAAAATATTGTTGCTATATAATGTTCTGAAGTGTACATTCCTCATTATGAAATGATTTGATTTCATTTACCTTATATCATCATTGTATTTCAATCATTGGTAGGAAATTTTATTGATCATAACTGATTTTTCAGTCACACACAGACTGGTAACAGTTTACGTGACTCTCTCTTGTTTATTGAAATGATTCTTTTTCTCTGTTCAGATGGTATGTGTATCAATCACGAGTTAAAAACCTTATTATATTTTATTTATTTATTTATTTATCTCATTTCAGTAATCAACAGTTTCCCAAGAAGAACCCTACCTACCACATTAAATTTACCTGCTATGGTATATAGAAAAGTCACTTCAATATTCCATTTAGGCAGAGTATGATGTTATCCGAAGAAAGAATATCCATCGCCTAGTTCTCCTTTTCAGAGAATCCTACTTTCTCATTAAATTTTTTTAATGTTCTATCAAATAAACCGAAATCATTTGATGAATATTATCACTGGAACTATCACCTACGGAAAGCTTCTGAAGTGTAAGCCTTGAAGAGAATGCCATCATTCGGCAAAGGGTTATCTGAGCCATCTCTACGGAATTGGCGATGATTTAGAGTGAGGACATGTTACTTGCTGAAAAATCAGAAAGTCATGTCACGATTACTCGTTGGCCACCTATAAAAGCGGTGTTTCAGCGGGATTCAATCAATCTTTCGAAACGAAATTCAGATGCCAGGGTGCAATTGGACTTCATTCTACTACATCAATTCAATCGGATTTCAGTCAGCAGAAAACCGATAGGTGGGAATAAATGATGAGTAGTCAATTACTTCAGTTTCCATAATAATATTTTGTCGGCAATTCCTATTTAGTCAATAAGATTTGTAAATTGAAAATAATATTTTAATCTCCTAGTTCGGGGACTGAAATGCTACTTTTCATCCCAAGAAATTGAAGAGAATCTGACCAATCTAACAAATATGTATCCCCCATTGTACCATTTTAGTGACAAGATAAATAGCAAACAATTTAGTTTAGGAATATCAAAACCAATTAAATCGACTAAATACACCTTACTTACGATCAATTAATTGATAATTCATGTAAATCGTTTACTCGACATGCTCTTGTTATATCTAGTGGCCATAAATTAATTACATTTCCAAATATCGAGACAAATTCCATTATCTTAATTGTTTCACGCCTTTCTGATTGGTTGAAATTTTTGTATTGATCAGAATAATTATGTTTTTGCTTTTACAGTTTCAGCAGGTTCAGCTCTTGATCGACTATTGGATATCTATATGTAAGTATTTTGGATTCCTTATTGGTTGTTTCATAAAATGAACTTTTCACCAGCTCATCAGCAAGCTGCTATAATAGACCCAATACCAAACTTTGAACAAAACCGTGTCAAGCACTCACTATAAGTTAATATCAAATACTCAATATTGGACAAATGTTGAATAAGTACATGTTGTTCAATGTAAGCACTAAAACCATTACCATCCGAAACAATTCTGATTACATAAACTAACCTAAAATGTTGTGATCTTTGATAGCGGAAAGACAGTAATACAAAAGACCAGCTCTATGATGATTGGTACCTGTTACAGTGGAAGGTTTGAAATGACAGTTGCATGCAAACTGAGCTGAAAATATAAAAACCTATCCTTAATATCCCCAACCTTTCGGTGGTTGCGCAATTGTCTGGGATACCGAATAACTGAAAGACCGCCATGGTTAGGAACAGGAATACTGTGGATTGGTAAACGTATTATCTATTATCCATTTTCTCGTTCCTAGAATTCTACGACACAATAATTAACATCAATATTTTTTGGTGTTTCTGAAACTTCAAATAATTTTCATTCTGGTTTTTGTTTTATTACGATATATCATTTGCTCCTGCGATGAAAGAGCAGTCACAGATTTTGTAGATGTTGTAAGAGGTAGAAAATGAGATAATGTCCAACCTGCAACGAAAATTCAAAAGGGTATGATATGAGTAATAAAATCAGTGAGATCGACTGTGTTTGCAATGACTAATAATAATAAAAACCGACCTCTACCCTCATGGGCATGTCTTTGGGTACACTCTACGAGTATTCATGAGGGAGTAGGTATTTTTATTATTATCATCACCCGCCAAATTTAACACAAGTAATAACATATCCAAATTGTTTTGCGTATTTTCCTTTATAATAGAAGATCTATCACAAAAACCAGTTACCCTTCTTCCATACATTAAAGGAATCTCTGTAAAACATCAAGAGCTGCTTTTAATATGACACCACAAAATAAATCAGAAACCAGGTCCCATATGAATGTATTATCGGAACCCAAAAAGCCGGCTCAAAACGAGGAGACCAATGTAAACCGGGAATTGCAGACAGTGTCTGAACTGAGATCCATCAAATCCTTTAGGACGAGGCTAGTGTTTTACATATATGAGTACATAGAACATTCAGCACTTCTAAAATACGAGAGAACAGAAAATTCAGCTGTCTCTTATCATATTTTGCCACAAATAGTTATTTGTTTTACTAGGCACAAAAGCACAAGATTTAATGCCGCGGCTGGTGTTTCATAGCCGAGCGTAGCGAGGCTATGAAACCAGCCAAGGCATTAAATCTGCTTTTCTGCCGTGTGAAACATATAATTTTTTCTTCAAATTTGTTCCAATTCCACGCAAAATCGACTTTTTCATATTTAAATTGCGTTTCATTATCAATATCCAAATAACTAAATTATTTCATCAAAGGTAACTGGGCCCTGCGTTACTATGTTTACCGCTGACGTTTGTTGAATTTGTTTGTTTACTGCTTACTTTGTCATTGTCAATTTTAATAACCAGTTTGATTTAAATTATTACTTGGAAGGTTGCCTAGCAACGAACTTTTTCTGCCTAGGCAGTAAAAGTACAACTTCTAAGCCTGCCAAGTGTCATTAAAAGGCCGCTTTTAATGTCATTTGGAGAAAAACCATTTTGTAGACTCCAGTTCATCAAGATTTGTTAGAAAAGTTTGAAACAATAGACAGCTAGATGTCTATGAAAACATAAAAATAAATGAAAATAATAAAATTATGAATAATGATGATGAACCCATACCTAACAGTTTCTGGCAGTTCATTTCGTGTCGTACTTTACTGTAGACTCTGCTTTTTCGTTCGAGAAGATGACGCCATGCGAAATAATAGTTCCTAAACCCAAACTCTATTTGGACATTCAACAATATCCAAAAAATTGAATTGTTTTAGTTCATTCCGATTCGAAGTGGGAACGACACCCTTCCCCGCACAGTACGCCAGTGCTTCTATATTATATCGATTTTTCGAGCTCATTTAAAATAATTGTACTCTCTTCTCTCTTGGTCTATTATCAAAAATGGCGTAATTTCCAATTCGTTGTTCCACAGATATTATTTTCTGCAGTCATTTTGGAGAATGCAAATGAACGTAGACAGCATAATGATGAAAAGTATACTTCCATCGTGATTTATCCACAGTATTGTAGTTGCAACAGAAGAAAAATAAAGGGTGAAGTAATCTGATTTACAATTTATCTTCAGGAGTGTAATAAACAAGAATTATGTTTACTTTAAACCAGGAAGGAAATACGAGTCTGATTTAGGTTTCCAAAATGAAAGATGTGAAATAGTGGGTACGTATAGTGGAATGATTTTCTGTTGTTCATTTCACATTCCAACGAAACATTTCTATATGAATTTACGATGTGAACATAATTCAATATTTTACGTACTATCGCGTAGGAGATTTGAGCCGGTTCTAGGCCTACCCCACCACTTTCATATTTTTGGTGACCTGGTGCATAGGTACAATTGGCTATGACCTTGCAATGACTTTTATGGACTTTCAAAATTTGATGTTGTTTGACCGTGATGGAGATATTTGAGAGAATACAATGGTTCCAAACCTGAAGACACCCCTCTTCTCTTCAATTTTGTCCCTACTGTGGACAACAGTTCGTCACCCGAAAATAAAATAAAATATTTATTAGAATCATACATCCCCATCTCCCTGTAATAATCTTGCTGAACTTTTCTAGCAAGGAATATTTGACAGACACTACCACTTCAGATCTTTCATAATTGATTGTAAAATCTTATAAATGCAAATGAAATCTTTTTGCATATCTGGAAGGCTGTTGGTTTGGCAACATTGCCGATGTCACCGGACATCATCGGGGGCCACCCTGTCAAAGTTTTCGCAGATTATCTCGGGGCCGTTTCTGGGGTGTGGGGCCGTTTCTGGGGTGTGGGACCGTTCCGATACTTTTGAAAGGTACCAGGTGACCAAAAAGCTAGTCACCTGGTACTTTAAATTACTTCTTCGTTGTGCCACTTTTGAAAGGCACTGTATAAACAATAACTGTAACTGTATAATAACTGTTATTTATTATGTGTCTACATGATTTTCTGGACTTCTTTACGGTCTCATAAGTGTTTTTATTTATATAATGTATCGATTTATATTCATTTTTTTTTGACATGTCCAAAACCATGTAGTATGGTCTTACTGGAATAATTATATTATTATTATTTGCAATCGAAATGAAAGATTCAACATCCAAAGATATCTTTCAAGTTAGTTGAATCAATATGGCGAAGGCAATGAAGGCATTGAATAATTTGATATTTATTCTGTTGTTCCGTGGTTTGTGCGAATTCGGAAAAAGTTAAAATATTTGAACTTTCTTCCGGCAAGTCCGGCAGCCATTTCATTCGCAGAAAAATCGCGAAATTCGCAGGGGTATGGTTTCGCCTTTAGGCAAATACAAGCCTGATGAATTCCTCCTCGACCATCAAAGTAGGACGATTCGTCATTGAGTTTTTAGCTCCTGACGAAACGAACATCGTACGAAAACGGACTAAATGTCGAGAACTACTTTTCGAATTCCGCAGGCTTTACCCAAACCATTCTGTTAAAATGGTGGTTCCAATAATATGTTTCCTTGGTGGAATTATGGACACACTGCTCTCAGACTTAAAATCATACCGGATATATTAAAGTGAACAAATTCATAGTAAGGTCAATCAATATAGAATTGAGGTTACTGAGGAAAACTGTATACATTAAATGTTTCAACTTACTACAGAAAAACACTCGTTGCTAAATTGGTAAATTGAAGATATGTATATCAGGAAAGTATTTATCGTACATTATTTGTAACTGACAAATGGGAGAATTCATGGAAGAATTATTCTGGTATGTCCGACGGTAAAAGAGCCTAAGTTGAGAACTTTATAATATCTTATAGAGGTATCATAGCCATAATAGTGAAGAAGTGGGTTGAACTTGAAATTGAGGTAGCGGATTAACTTTTTCTGAACACTCTCTATTCTGTCAATGTATTTATGGTACTGGGGATTCCAAATAATGGAGCAATATTCTTAATGACTTCGAACCAAGTAGTTATAAAGGCAGTAATAACGAGGATATGTTTTTGAATGAAGTTTCTTGAGGCTTTTCTCACTATGCATTACTCCTAGGTATCTTATAGAATGTACTTTATTCAGTGGACAATTGTTTATGTAGTAAAAGTGATAGATAATGTTCCTTAATCTTGTGAATGTTATTTTATTCCACTTTACAAAAGGTCTCTAATCGATATGTATTCGATTGGAGGAGGATACTGTAATGATTTCGAGACCGGCCCTGATCATCCAATTACACTCCACACTCGAAATGAAAACAAGTTCTCTTCTGACAAACACATTACTCATCTGTGGCAGAGACGCGAAAGTTCTAACTGTGAATGCTACTATATATAGCCGCTGTATAGCAGATGGCGGGACAGTCAGAGTTCAGAGTTAGTAACAGTTCGAGAGTTCGCTGATAGATAGCAGAGTAGAAATAAATTGAAATAGTTATTGAAGTAAATGTTTTAGTGAAAAATTGTTGTAAATAGTGTTTTAAATAAATTAACAAATTAGTTCAGTGCGTGTTTACTACAATACAATCATTGTATTTCCAAACTTGTTTGAAAACTCTCAAGTGGTCAGGATACATACCAAACTCAGAGAATAAAAAGCATTTGTCGATATCATTAACAAATGGAGAAAAAACTAAAGGTCCCAAAATATGTGACATTGATATAATCCGAATCAGTCCCATTTGTCTTGAAACGTTATTATCATTATTATTAAATACCTTTGAAAAATCGCTGTGCACATTATCTATTTCAAACTTATCCCACATTTCATCTATAACTTTTTGTATGCATGGATCACTTAGAGGTAGCCGTTGTTAGTGAAGATATTCATCAGTATAATTGAATTTGGTCAGGTTAGGTCTTATAACAAATATGTTTGGTTGTTCTTTTCATAGATATAGAGGCAATGTATTTCTGATTTGTACATCATTTCGGGTTATAGTATAAAAGATTAAGATATCGTATTCTGTATTACCAGACAACTGCGTGCTGATTTCATCAGTGAGTTTATTGTTCAAATGTTGTTCCTAATTCTGCCTCAGAACACGTGTTATTATGATAATTTTCTCGCGGATATCAACTCGCTTCACAGCAACTCAGTTTCATTTAATTAGTTAAGGATTTTGCTAACACGATTCACCATCAACAGGCTCTCGATTCTTCACAGAAATTTCCCCTTGACCTGATTCGGCTTAAAGTAATAATGAACGAAATTAAATTAAAACCCAAACCCTTGATTGGTCGCTCCGATGCACTTTTACCCAGATGTTTGAAAGGAACTGAATTATCGAACGTACTCATGAATACTGATGAAGGTATCGAAGTCGTTTTTATGAGGTGCATGTCTATATTTCAAAAGTTCTTTCACAAACCAACCACTGGCGCGTCTGGAATTTTGCAGTCGCATAACGAATAATAAATAAGATTCGTCAGAATGTTTCAGATCCCGAAGAAAACTTGTTTCAAACGAGAAAATGCACAGAATATTATGAGTGGTGTCAGGCACAAGGCTTCAGAGGGTCATTCCATTTTCGTAAACACTATTTTCCTATGACATCTGTGGAATTAAAATCTTCCTATGCAACATTGGAATCCCCTGTGAGGAAACGTACGTTCGGAAGATATACAAAATAGTTTGCCAAAGGCACAGATAAGGTATTGATTTAATCCACATCTGAAAGTCATGAAAAATGTAGCCTTTCCGTATCTTAACCCAGAGAAGGACAAACTCTCAAATTCTGAAGCGAAAAAAACCCACACCTGACACCAGTTTAATGAAATGCTATCACCGCAGAAAAGAGTTTTGCAACGTAAACATAATTATAACAAATTTGAACCCAATGACTTGTTCGGGTTTGATAATACCTTTATTGCGTCTATTTTATATGGGGAGCTGTGGAACACATATCAGGAAAAGTTCAAATGTACTGCTCTCACCTATTTATCACTTGCCTCTACAAACCATTCCAAAAAGCTGTAATGATCTCTGCTCACTCACTAGTTTAAGATTTTCCAAGTTACTTCATTAAATGAATCTCTTAAACTGTCCAGATAAATAATAATATTACTAATACTCCCTCATAAACACTCGTAGAGTGTACCCAAAGGCATAGCCTGTGCGGGTAGAGGACGGCTATTATTATTATTTGCCGTGGCGCTCCGGGGTGACCTATTGATATTGTCGGTGGTGTATTCACTTTTCAGCTGTAGGAAAACCCGGAAAACCTACAGCACCACCCCGGTTGGTCGGTGCGCACTTCAAGCTAGCACCAGATGTCAGGATTGGCATCTAGGCAACTCACATCATACTTGACTCACAACAAGGCATGTGCCCACCTAAAGAGATCCGTGTACTTGAGAAAAAAGATTCCGTTCCCGAGTCTCGAAAATGAAATATTTTACAAGATAACACGATTTTAGCTATGAATAATTTTTTGTGCAATAGTAGAAAACAATAATAATGAGACGTCGAAAATAAATGAGGAGTTTCGAATGTAGGTACTCTGATATTTCAATCATCAAAATACGAGACCAACTCAGCTAGAATCAATTTATTGACTGAAGTGATAAAATATGTACGTTATTAAACGACTCAAAACTGTGAATTTCACTACAATATCAAATGCAGAATTCAAACCAGATAATTTGCCAGAAAATGTCACTTTTCAATATACAAACAACTTACTCACTTCAAATTTTAAATAATCCTTCCTTTTGCCCCATTTACACTTGAAATCCTTTTTATGATCCGGTTATATTATCGATATGGTGGTTGTTTCAGAATTGAGTAATTAATCAAATTATTTTATTTGAATATCAAATATTTCTCGTATGATTTTATGGACTCTCAATAATTGCATTTGTTTTTTTTTTTCTTTGTTCTTCTTATGAATCACCCAGGTTTCCGGAGAAAACCGCCTAAAACCAGAGCGAGCAAGGTAGACCAGGGACTTAGAGCTTACGTACAAGTGGATTCCGAACCACTTCAGCCCGTGGCATGCAGTGGGGATAGAACCCTGGACGCCTGGGTGAGAGGCAAACGCTCTCACACTACGACCACTGGATTCAAATGTGGACTAAATGAATATCTACTTTGTTTGTGCCTTTCGCAAACTATCTTGAAAATTTTGCATATGAATGTTTCTTTACACCTCTGCGTGCTTGAATTGATTGTAGGAAAATGTTCAAGCACTTACAAGTGAAAACCTCACTTCTACCTTAGAATCTGATATTTTTGAAAACAGGGAAAGAACAAACATATCCTTGAAGAATTATTTTGAACTTCAAGTTTCGGATGTAAAATTATTTCGTATTTCGATTAAAAATATGACTCACAAGGAATATTCATATCGTGCTCATTAAGCATAATTTCTTGTCAATATCTTCGAATATGGTGATTGGAGCTTGAAGCAAACTTTTGTCATAAACGCTTCTACCGTTTGAAGCATTGTGCCATAGTCGAAACGGTCGTTAGCGAGTCTTCCGCTCATTAGCGGAGAAGAAATGCCGAGGAAGTATTGTCTTTTCCCAAAGTGCTATTGTTCCAGTATGAGAACTCCTGGAAATTGTTTTTATGATACCAAACGATATCAAAATCAGTAAAGAGCTGATGGTCGTTATGACAAAAGTATTTAGCAGTGCATTCCAGCATTCCAACTGTTTGGTAATCACTATTGTCCGATGAATATAGAACATCACAAATCTATCTAAATTATAAAATATACAGTTATTGTTATGTAGTCACACTGACATATCATTAATCAACTGATACAATCGATGTTTATATAGCCTGTATTGATAACTATGACAAATAAATGTGATTGCTTCAGATTTCAGTTCGGCGGGAGTGGTGCTTAGTACATTTTTGATATAATATATCAACGCCTAATTTGGAGTTTATTAGCTTTGAAACGATAATGTCATGTTTGAAGCATTCTCGAATATTACCAGGAACAGTGTAGTGGAGTAACTATCTCTGGCAATCATTCAATATTTTTGAGGTTTGGTTCTCACGAGAAAAAATCCTGTTATATGCGGAGGACATCATGAGAGCCGATGCAAAGTAGGAGAGAATTTGCTTTCTTGAATTCCTGCAGCCTGTGTGCCCTAGGGAATTGTTAATTGGAATGACATTCTGGGGTTGTTCTCCCAATGGATCCGCTGTAGAATTTGCAGCAAACACATTGACAACAACTTTGGCTCTTCCCTCGTGTTCCATCTTTCCTGCTTAGGACAGGAAATGAGATAGAAATTAAATTATTTCCCAAAGCTTTGGCCAAAGTCCAAGAATTTCAAATTATTTTTTAAATTACACTCAGTAGAAGAGCTCTGATGATAGCAAAAAGGAAACTAAATCTTCCAATCATAGACGAGATTACCCTACTACAACATGGTTAATTTTTTCCACAGGAATCTGGTTGAACTGAATACAAAAGAATTTTGAAGCCCTGTCTTGTATTGTTTTCTCCGTTAACCAGCTATGATCACCTATGTTGTCCTAACATGTTGTCTATGTATGTCTAATGGCAGCCCTCGGAAGTCGAAACTTGTACAAGTCCTTTTAGCGTGCAATACCTAGCACTTCCTCAGGTCATCAGAACAATATACTACAGTCGCTAGGCTTTGAAAACATACGACCGGCAGCCAGAATTATTTAAAAACGGTGATTCAGAAAATGTTTCCCGTTAATTATACAAAAAAATCGCTCTTAACTACCATGATATCAACTCCAAGATGGTTTGGGAATATCTAGAGAAACTAGATTAACTAGGCAAGAATAACACTGTCACCCTTCATATGGGTTCCGGGACACACTGGAGTTGAATGTAATGAAATATCAAACTTACTTGCAAAAAAAATGGGCAGAAACAGAACATTTCTGAGACCTGCACTCTTCTGCAGAAAAAGAAGTATAGAATCAAAAATTCCAATATTGAATAGGAATGATGCAGACCACTATGCTCCTCGAAAACCACAATCAGAATAGATTAAATGACTGCACCAGTAAGGGTAAAAACAAAATCAGAATACTAACAGGGGTTCTAACAGGATACTGCTGGTTCAGAGAGTACCAGAAGAATAGCGAGGAAGGCAACGAAACCTCCACCCTCATCGTCTCAGAATGCATTACCCTGCAAAATCCGAAGGTAAGATATCTAGGAAAACATCAAATATCACAAGAGGGAGAACTACCTAACCTGAAGCCAACCGACATCCTGAACTTTTCAAAAGCCATAGTACCGGAGGAACTGCCCTAGTCGTTGAGACATCCCAAAAGGCAGGGGAGCAGAAGAACACAAAATAGACTTTTAGGTTGCAAGTATGTTGACACCTTCTCTAAATAGAGTAGAACAGAATAGAATGGATCAGAAATAAAATTGGAAATAAATTAGGAACGATAAATGTCGTTTGAATTCCAACCGTTTTGAGTTGAAAAAAATGTATTTATATCTAACAGTGCCATTCAAATGAGCATTTTCAGCCACACTTCAAAGTTGATCTTTTACGATCGTTACTACGAACCTCCGGTGGTTTTCCAGATTTGTTAGTTTTTAGGTAATTCTACTCGACGTTTCCCCTACATCTGCGGTGAATATCTTCGAAGGCAGTGTGGTAACGGCCAAGGGATTGAAGTCGTCCGTCCGAGTCTAACTGAATCGATATCATGATGGAAAATTGTAGTTTGTTGTCGAGCAAGGTACTTGCGACCCCTTGCCCTTTAGAGTCGTTACTTGTATTATTATATTTAGACTATGGGGCTGGTTGGGCTCAGACGCATCTTCACCACGACCTATAAAGATCAATTATGTATACCCTCATGTTGTTCAAAGTTTTTTGTTTAATACCGTTCTTGCCACTGAAATTGTTTTGTTATTTCAGAGATTGGACTTCAGAGCGACATCAGCTTTTCAATGCATCTCACTATTTGATAGGGTACCGCAAGGCATATGAGCAAATGCCATGCGATTATCGATCCAGGCCATCGAAAGGTACTTGCGAGATTGTGGTTTTTCCTTTTCTAATATTGGAAATCTCAGCCTTGTCAGACCTTCACTCTGACACAGTGTGTATTCAGTGGATACCTCGTCTTCTTGATAAAACCTATATATTTTTGTTTTGGCCAATCCGATGTTGTTCATATATTCATCGAGTCTACAGTGTCCTATTGAAAACCCAATCATAATCCTGCTTGTCCTTGTTGTTCTGACACAGTGAAAAAAGGCGATGGTTCTTTGATTAACATTTTTGCCTGTCTCATTTGAGATCCTTTTTCCAAGTATTCTTGTGAAGATATATCAGACCTTCCGCACTGAGCCTTGTTTCCATGGATCTTTTTATAGTTTCGATGTACACCTTTCCACAAGTGCATGGTATGCGATATATACCCTCGCTGCTGAAAGTTAGTATATTCTATCCTTTGCTGCCCTGAGGCTTTGATGTACCTTCTTGGTGAATTTGAAGACCGTTTTTATGTTGTGCTGTCCCAAAACTTTTTCAATTCTGTCTGTTACCGTAGAGTCATATGGTAGATACCTACGTGTAACTATCTGAGCCTCCTCCCTACTTTGACTCGTGGAAGTTCTCGAATTCATGGCCTTGTTGATCTTGGGTATACTGTGTAACCCTTATTTGGGCACAAAAATTGCCTTCGGCTAGCTGTGCGTTTTGGGACATCACTCAATTATCCTCAGATGTCCAATCAGTAGCCCTGGGAATAAGCTTTTTTATTCATGATGTTTATTGGACGCCATCTAAAGTAAAAAAATTAACTCAAAGCTTATTCTCAGGCTAATCTCTATAGAAAGACCTTTACCATGCTAGGAGAAAGACTTGTCCCCAACTTCAAACAAACAACACAAAAACGTATCAACATTTAATTCATACTCTGTAAGGTTTTTGACAAATTAAATTTAATGAACCTGTATGGTGTCGAAAAAATCACCAAAAGATTGGTTCCTCCAAGTCGTAATATAAAAGACATGTGTAAACTAAGATATCATTGTCTTACCTAGTCCAAATTCATTCAAACCTGACACAATTAGATTAAAGAAAATACGACTTATTGGCTTCCTTAGACTTCATCTTAACAGGACTCCACAAACACAGTTTCCACGGAGATCTCTATAACATTGGGTCTGCTTCTCTTCCCAGACTTTAAGTTTCCAATTTATCGGCTTTATGATACCTAACAGGCTTGACAACACCGCGGCAGTCTTTACAATACTCCAATGAGATGTACGGTACCATAACTACACACTTTATGAAACCCCACAGGCTTTACAATACTCCAATGAGCTTTACAGTACCATAGATACACACTTCATGATACCTTTACAATACTCCAGCAGGCTTTACAACACTAATTACTCATAATTTTGTGTATCATTGATTTGTTTCTCATTGTTTTTCATTATTTTCTGGCAGAGCTGTGGCAAAAAGAAAAAAAATTGAAGGACACGTTTTCTTTTTATAAAAAAACATCTATGTTATTCAATTTTCGTGAGGAGAGTCCTCTCGATCGTATCTTCAAATCAAACTAAATAAAATATTCACCTCTTAATTATATGGTCCCATAAATATTAGGTAGGTTGTCAAAATTAAATAACTAAATTCAATTTCCAGCGAGCATCAGCGTTACTAGGTCAGAAATGTACCAATGGAGTTTCAAACATTTCCGTCCTCTCTATTTGACCACAGAATAGGCAGAAGACTCTAGTTTATCCATTTCTACACCAAATGTTCCAAACAATGCAGTGCAAGTACAGAATAACATTCAGTGATGTCAAAACTGAATAAAGACGAAACCATATTTCTCTCTTTATGTCAAATCGATTAGAGCTGTTTTTTGGCGTTGAACAGCCTTCAATAATGTTTTAAAAATTTATTCAATTCACGTCATAGATTTGACTATGTGTCAGAATATTGCATTAGGTTTAAAAACATTCAGTCTATGACGTCATTGTTTCAACGCTAAAACGCAAAGTTTTAAAACGGACCAAATAATTTAAAAAAAAATGGTACGCCAAAAAAACAGCTTAAATGTAGCGACACTACCTTAAGCAAAATGAAATAGAGAAGAAGGAATGGTAACGTATGAATGACAGTAAACCGCATATGTATCATTATGTTTTGTAAACAATTCTTAACCAAAAAATTATTGACTTCATATAAATCGCCAGACATATCTGTGAGGACCGTGATCTGTGAAAATAAAAATAGTTATAGCATGTCTCTAGGTAACTCATTTCATGTGGTTCTCGAGCTATAAGGTTTTTGGTAAAGTCAATTTGTGTCCTGTTCATATGAGGAAAATAACGATTTACCAGATGAAAACGTCACAACTGTATCCATTTGACCCCAAGGTTGCTTTCCGTGACTCCAAATGACGAAGGTGTCATCAACGTAACGTAGCCACACAGTCGGTTTTAAATCGAAGGCATCGATTGCCTTTCCTTCAGAATATTCCATGAAGTAGTTTGCAATCACTGGGCAGAGTGGACTCCCCATAGCCACGCCATTTAATCGCTCTTAGAAGTTTCCATTCCAATGAGAGTAACTTTCCGCGAGACATGCTTTAAAGAGTCCGACGATATCATTCGGGAACATGTTAGTTGGCTCCCTCAGAGTCCTATCCTTTCAATACCCGAATTCACGTCCTCGAAATCGAGAAACTGTAGCAACTCGAAAAACAAACCGTCAACCCAACGTTAACACAATTAATTGATCCTTTATGAAGATGAAACGAAACAATGATAAATGGTAGAAACAATCGTTTTTTGGAATGGTCGATTATAATTAAATTCACCACGCCCGCTTTTTACTTCGGTTTATCTCGTTTCGGGGAATTGATTACACGAGCTTCATCAATTTAATTGCATGACTTCGGGTTTTTGTGTGCTGTAAAAAATTATAGAAATTGGATAGACATGAAAAAGTAATTTATGTAATGCACGATGATAAATTATCAGAGCTGATTGGTGGAACTAGTACACGGACTTTGTGCTTTTGGAAAAACTGGCAAGTGATTAAACGATTGGATTAAGGAAGCGTCTTGTTTGAAAGAAGCCGGCACGGAACGTGTACGAATTCATACGGTTACCTACTTCGAGTTAAGAATGAGCTATGAATCGCCAAAATGAGAATGATTTACGCATAAATAATGAGGCGTGTTATACAATAATCCACGAAAAAACTTGAGAAAAAGGTGCCGCTCGAATGTCTAATAAGTTTGTTAAACTTGTTCCAATTAATAATAATAACCTGAGGGAATGCTCATTTTCTCTGATGTTAACCTTGGGTATACTAGGCTAACCCACTGGTATACCCTATTGATCGGTTCAGGATGCACGAGGAAGAGATCCCCATAACCGATCCCCTCGGAATAGGGGTCATAGGCAAGGTGTATCATCTTCGGGTTCGACGCTACATCAGAGTCCCTCCTCAGCCGGTAAAAAAGTGGCAGAGGTGGCAGATATGCCACGTATCGGTCTGGCTGAAGCCACAACAACTGGTACGGGTGGATGCAGAAATTCACGATGTCCAGTCAGAAGAGGCTGACATCTGGCAGATCAAGTCTGCCTCGTATAACGCTGCTCAGACTATGTCGTGATCGGAGAGAAGAGATACCACCCCTCTGATTGGGACGCATGGGCAACGCATTTACAAGATGGAAGCTAGGATTGAGTCGGCGATACAACATGCGTATCGTTTCCAGTGTGTGCCAATTGGCCAATCACGCCCGTAGTGCAGCGAATTGAGGTAAAATTAAGACGAGTTCATAACACGCCTAATCAAGGCATGCTCTTCATCATCTAACAGCACTGTCTTGATAGGATACGAATGTTGGTGGCTGCAAAAGAGTCACTAGTGAGGCGAGCGAAAAGCATCGCGGAAAACATAAAATTCTGTGATAAACCTTTTCGCCTATTTCAAGAGCCTCTACGTGTTGTAGATAACCTGCCGGCAGCTGATCGGGTGGACACCTTCTGGAAGAACATCTACGAATTTCTGCAACCACTCCAGCCCTAGCGCAGTTCGAAGCTTCCTGCAGAAGGTTTCGTCAGCCTAAGCTCAATGAACCGGTTAACAAACAGATATATGAGCAAAGAGGGTCAAAAAAGGGGGTCGCTGGCTGCAAGGAGAACCTGCTGATCGACAGATGCATGCATCACGCAGGACTCCGTGAAGTATAAGCGTAACCTTTCAATGACCCGGATCGATTATCGCATGGCATTTTATACAACATCGCATGAGCTCATCCTTAAGGGTGGTGCAAGCATACACGCATGCTTTCGGAACGCAGTTTGGGATCGACAAATGTGCCACAGATCATCTCAAAAAAGGACGATTCAAGGAATACGGAGATGACATTCAGCTCGTAAACGGAAGCATCCTACATCATCTGGATGCCGGAAAGACGTATACTTACCTCGCCCCTCCCAAACGATATATACTGTTAAAAATGCTCTGCGTCAAGTATCAGCATAAGTTCTGACGAATCTGGTCATCAGAACTGTCGAGGAAGGACAAAGTTGCTGCAACTGATATGCTTTCCGTTCCGATTCTTCTTCACTCCTTAGGAGTGATGTAATGGACTCAGGAAGAACTGCGACAACTTGACGTTAAAAGTCGCAAAATGATGCATCTTCACAGGAGCTTGCATCCTAAATTGTCTGTTCCACGGTTATACTTCCCCGGAAAACGGGGAGGCCATATACTTTTGAGTTTGGAGTGTCTACATAACAGAACGGTACTGAATGGAGCCTGTAAAGTCCGCAGGAGTTCAGATTCCCTTCTCTGCTTCTGAGCATTTCTTTTCCAGGTAGCAACCCTTGCAGCCGATGAAGTTGGTCTAGTCTTCGAGACTAAACGGACGAACCCAAATTCTGTCACCGAGTTGGAACCCGTTCAGTAAAAAGTCCACGTCAAAACTGCGGAGAGTGAGAGTCTTCTACAGCTACATAAGGCAAAGCCTATGCATGGGGTTTTCTTCAAGAATATTGAAGACCTCGGCTTATCCACACACCTGACCTACACTTTTCTCAGATCAAGTGGACTGAGGTCGAAAACCGAGTGAATCATAATGACATGCCAAGATGGTGTGTTCAACACCCTCGTCTACCGTAGTCGCGTGATCGGTATAGAGGTTTCTTATATTAAATGCAGAGTATGTCTTGGGGTAGCTGAGACGATAATGCATTTGCTGTCAGCTTGTCCAGCTTATGCAGTCTCAGCCTAGATGAACAGGCTGAACTCGGCGCTACGAGTGTTGTACTACCACCTACGACACTCGTAAGGTATAGACAAGACACCGGTGTTGCCTTATGCTGCGGGGGATATTGAGTCTGTTGTATAGAATGAGAAGTGCCGAATCTATTGGTACTACTCATTTCACTCATATATAAATTCAAATATCAATTATCTCAAGAAATGAAACTCCGGCTAGTTAAAACTCTCATTTACCTGCACATCGGGTATTGTTGTTCGGTGTATTACAATTTTTAGCCACAATACAAGAAATTGAAACTACAACGGATGCATTATAATAATAATAATATAAGCAGAAATTCTGACATACACTTGATGACATCGAGGTGGTGCTGTAGGTTTTCCGGGTTTTCCTGCAGCTGAAAAGTGAATACATCACTTAAAACATCAGTAAGTCGCCCCGGAGCGCCACGGCAAATAATAATAATAGCCGTCCTCTACCTTCACAGGCTATGCCTTTGGGTACACTCAACGAGTGTTTATGAGGGAGTATTATTATTATTATTATTACCACAATTCAACTCAGAACATATAATTTAAAATAAAAATTAATATTTTTATCTCTTCGACTATTTTTGTGGAAACTGACTCTTACACAACTATTGTTTCTCTTTGTGAATCGCCTTCATACCTCCAATTGACTTCTGACTCGTCATCGTAGACTGTCTGAAGGTATGCGGCTCGGCAGCTCAATCTTCATGGAAGAAGAATTTACGAGAGGATAGACTGAAAAAAATTTGCATAGTCCTTGATTAATCTACGCTCTTGTCTATACCTACGCGTTCTCCTCAGGAAATTTGACAGTGAAAGATGCCTACCTAATTTCACGCTGCTCATGTCTTTTTTCTACTGCAAATTTTTCAAGATATACGCATACGATTTATTCAAATTTGCATTCTGAGGATTTGCGTGTCAGAACCTTTCATATATTCATGAGATCCTGGAAAAAATGCCGGAATAATGAGATAATGACGTATGTGTGGGGAACTAGCGTTGTCGAAAAGACAGCTCGTGATGGATTTTGATCCTGTTTCAACTTATTAGCAGTCAATTTATGTGTTGTGGAATTTGATAGATAGACCTGCTACTAGGAAATACAAAAAATTCGTTGCTTTGCTCTAATAATTGAACCACATTAATTCAGTTACATTACGTTCAATAATTATTTTCACTGATTCATTTCACTCGACCCACATGGATTTTATTACTTGGAAAGTGATACGTTTTCGATTGATAATAACCGTTACTGGCATTAATTGGTGTAATTTGTGGCTCATGTTATTATTCGATAGTTATTGAATTGAAATAACATCAGAATCGTATCTGGACCATTATGAGAAACGTAACATGTAGTCAGGAAGAATCTGAAGAATCGCATATTCCTTAAGCAATGGGTTCTAAATACATTAATTGAAAATTTATTTGGGAGAACCCCACATAATGTTTCTGGCTATTTGGCCCTCATCTGTACAGAGTAGCTAACTATAGGAATGTCGACAGTTATACATACGAGCAAAAAACAAAACCTTGACACCAGAAATGTAAGGGTTGAAAAAGTTGTACTTACTGCATAAAAAAATATGTATGTTGATATCAATGGTCGTAGGCGGCAATAGTTGTTTTCTTTTGGATACTTGTCAACGAAAATATAACTATTGTATAGAGTTTTTGTATAAGATTGAATGAGGTTATCCATTCTTCGATAGTAATTTAAAGGTAAGCTCGGGTAAGTGTGACCGTGATTTTCATTAGTTCGCATTGCATTTAGTCCATCTGATGAACCTGAACTAATATTAACAATGAAATTTTGCAGGTATTTACTTCGAAGATCAGTCTTTGTAATACGCCACAGAAAACTGTTGAAAAACGTATTCTATAAATTTTATTTATATATTCAGATATACATCTCCATGGGTCCCCGGAAATTTGGGGCAAGTGTGATTCTGGCCAAATTTAAAGATATTAACCTATTAGGTACTAGCGTGCCATATATGACACCACAAAAAGTAGCTTTTGAAAAATAGATAGCACGCCCCTGCGTTGAATATTTGCTTGCATATTTACGTTTTTAGGATGGAGAGTACCTAATCTAACCTCAAATGTCAATGAAAATAATCGCTGACCGGTTTTTAGTTTTCTAGTTGAATTTAAAAGTCAATAACTTTTCGGAACGGAGAAAAGATGAGTTCTAAGAAACGGTAACTTGATTTTTACATTATTGTTATTGAAATATGCCATTATTTATATAGTTTTAGATTTAAATGAACTCAAGTGAGATATCTATGTTTATGAGTTATAGATACGTTCATTGGCTTGTCTCTGAAGGTCACGTGTTGAATGGTGTGTCTTATATGGTACACTAGGCCTTTAGGCTACTGAAATTTTTTAGTTTCAAAATATTATTATTACTGAAACGCCATTTTGTTCTATACTGAACAAATTATTATTTTGTTTCAGGCTCACGGTACAAGATGTGGCTGATATGTTTGAATCCGAACAGTTTTGGGCGGATTATGAAAACGACGGTATAGATCGGGTATATATCGAACCACCCGAAAACAAAGAGGAATCGGACGAAGTTAGATAACCTAAATGGTCGACAACTGGCATCATCTGCAGAAATGGTTTTACATAGCGGAAAGCGAATTGGTTATGAAGAAGTCGAGGACAATTTTACCGAAATTGGATACAACTCTCCAGATCAAGACTACGATGAAGAAGATGATCTGCCTCTTGCCAGGTTTGTTATTCCTAATACAAAAGAAATCAAGTGGTCCCAAAATAATGACCTGCCTGTGTCAACACAAAAAATATTTTACGAGGCAGATTCTTCAAAATATAGAAATATGTCACCACTATTCATGACTAATGCTGTTCTTCAACTGCTCTTAGAAGAAAGCAATAAATATGCACTGTACGTTCGTTAACTGCCAAGATCCAAAGATTACCGTAGAAGAATTGAAATGTTTTATAGCGATTCTTATTGTATCTGGATATGATAAAAAAACATCAAAAAAGAGCTATTGGGACTCAGGAGATGATTTGAGAAATACTGCTATTTACAATTCAATGCGTCGCGACCGTTTTATCCAAATCATGAAATTTTTGCATTGTGCAGACAATACAAAATTGGAACCAACCGATAAAATGACCAAGCTTAGACCTCTAATTGACCAAATGAAAAGGTACTTTGTGATGAATTATTTTCCAGAACAGAACATGCCGTATGATGAGAGTATGATCGAATATTTCGGGAAACATGGATGTAAACAATATATTCGTGGAAAACCCATACGCTTTGTATATAAAGTGTGGTGCTTGAACTCAAAAAGTGGTTATCTTATTAATTTTGAGATTTACCAGGGAAATATACCAAATTCCAACGAAGCCCACCAAAAGAAATTTGGAAAGGCGACAGCTCCTCTTCTGCAGCTTTTAGAACAGATGCCTGAAGAAATAAGATGCTTTCCTTATAGAATTCATTTCGATAACTTATTTACGTCAACAAACATTCTTTACCATCTGAGGCTGAATGGGTACGAGGCAACTGGAACCATTCGGGAGAACCGATTATCCAAAATATGCCCGTTGCGCTCTGTCAAAGAAATGAAGAAAACATGTCGTGGTACGTATGACTACGCTTTGAGTAATGATAAAAAAATAGTCGTTACTCGCTGGATGGATAATTCACTGGTAACGGTTTTATCAACTATACATGGCATTCATCCCCTATCTAATGTCAGTCGCTATTCCAGTACCGAAAAAAGAGAGTTGGGATTCCAAGACCATTCTGCATTGGAAAATATAATGAGTTCATGGGAGGCACTGACCAGATGGATGCCAACATAAACGTGTATAGAATCAAAATTTGAGGCAAGAAGTGGTGGTGGCCAATATTTACATGGCTCATTGATTGCTGTATTCAAAATTCTTGGATTCTCTACAGGAAACATAACCCGTCCGTAACGCAACTGCAATTCCGAAGAGAAATAGCACAAGTATATTTAAAAAAATTCAGAACCTTCCAAAATCCGGTGGACGACCTGCAAATAGTGGAGTCATGCCCTATATTAGATACGACCGGATTGACCACATCATTGAATATGTACCCAATAATAAGAGAAGACGTTGTGCAGGAAACCATATGCAATCCAGCGTTGTAAGAACACAATGTCTCAAGTGCAACGTGGGACTCTGTATTAATTGTTTTGGTGTTTACCATAAAAAAACTAGGGAATAGTTTATTTTTTTTTAATTATGAATAAATACTTCTCTTGTTTCACTGCAATTGTTATTGTTTTCTTTAGTACCTCAAAGGACTAGCGTGCCATATATGGTACAGGTCATACCAGTTCTAAAAATATGAATAAATGAAAAAAAACTGTATTTTATAATTTTTCAGTCCTCAGTTAACAGAATTTGAAAATTGGAAAACTCAGTCCCTAATGGGTTAATGCACGTAAATCTCTCTTTGGGGCAGGTGTGAGTAAACAGTAAAGGAACTTTCACCACAATTTATTTGTTTCGAGATATCTTTATTCAAAACATAGTTAGGAACTTTTTAATATTGAATTTGAAATGCCCCATTGGAAAAAACAAATAATAATCGTGAAAGTGAACATTTGTTGAAAAGAAAAATTTACAGGAAGAAATCTGAAAAATCGAATGAGAATTTCATTGATCCCCATCTTCTGACGAGTGGTGATGGAAGCGCAGTTGTTATTTCATCCTCAAAAAGTGTATCAATGTCTTCCACATCTGGCCAGGTATATTGTTTGGCTCTCAGAGATTTCCTTATATAATATCGTACTATAGCTGAGAAAATATTACTCTTTAGATTGGCCAAATGAACCAGGTTCACACTTACCCCGACAGATAGGTCACACTATCTCCAATAACATTTAATTTCGGGGTAAGTGTGACATGCAATGGAAAAATGTAAAAAAAAACAACTTCATGAAAAAACGGCAATCTATAGTCAGATTCATTGTTTAGGCAGAAGAAAAGTGTATAAAATGGATTCTTACCTTAGATTTTAACATTACACTTAAAGCTTGAAATAAACTTGTTATACTCGTTCGGGTTGATAAATTGTAGGTTAGAAAATTGGGGAAAATATTTGGGTTTCACAAGATCTCTTTTGTATTTTATATGATGGATATGGATTCATTTTAAGTGTAGGCTATTCGTCAATAGACGGCATTGGGCTGTCGCCCGGTTTAGCGAAGATAGCGAGCAAACTCACACTTGCCCCAAATTTACACTTACTCGAGCTTACTATAATGGTCTACTGTCAACTAGTGTCGTCCTTTCTCTATGAATTTATTTCGAGAAGTTTGAATTTTTTCACTCTGCCATATAAGCTTTCGTAAGGCAAAAAGTTCTTGACAGATGTGAAACACCAAATGTTGAATCTCAATAAAGTGAATCCAATGAGGGGTGAGCATCTTTGTACTTGAAAATTTAAAAAAATTATAAAAATCTAATTGGTTTTCAAATATCCTGAAAAATAAAACAAATTGTTGACAGAGCATATCATTATCCAATAGGACTTCCTGAATGATTCACTACAATGATTCCTCTTGTATGATTTGTTTTGTTCTATGTATTGTTGACTCAAATTGGTATTTTGAAGACAAATAATATGTACATTCATCCACTAGCTGGCTGATGTACTCAGAGACTGAATGAATTCATTATTGTATCAATTTTATTTAGGACATTCATACTTCAACTTTGACCTCTATTTTTATTTACATACTGCGGCAAAACTTGAATTATATGGTTTTAGAGGTAAGAGGTAGAGGTGTTTTGAATCTTACTAGTCAGGCAGAGTAGAAAAAATCAATTTCTTCTGTAAATATACAGCTTGTTCCAAATTGAGTCGGCACTATTGCCAACTTCATTATTATTGATGCTTCGAATTCGGTTAAATAGGCAATCTAGTGGCATTTTTCATGGCCATCTCGATGCTGAAGACAAAAACCAATTGACAGTAGCGTTCTGAAAATTTTCATAAGATGAAATCTTTTCAAATGGAACACCCTATATTTTATTATGTATTCCGATTCATCATCACATCCTTAACAAAAAAGCTTCCATGGAATTGGTTGCTCAAGTTAAAAAAAGGCAGTTTTTTCAATAGGAAACATTTTCAATACCAACACAGATTTAATAAAATGCTAAGAGATATGGAGTGAGTGTTCAAAAACACTGCCTTCTTGTTAAACACATATTTGAGCCCTTCTCTTTACACTTCGTGTGGCTTTTAAGATAGTTCGGCCATCAATTCTAATAATTGAAGTTTCAATATAATTTTTCAATTCATATACATTAGAGTGTTTTAATTTGTATACCTTGATCATCTGATGAGCCTCCAGATCCACATGATCGAAAAACTCTTCCAACGCTCTTGTTGATAACTTAGTGTAACGTGATCCTGTCAAAGAACCATGGTAGAAAAATGGATCGATAATTCTACCTCTGAATTATCCACTACAAAATTCAATTGTCTTTGGGGATGAACTAATAGTGGATTATCTCTACTCCAATAATATTTTTTTTTATGAAACATTCTATGATTTGAAAAATTTGCCTGATCACTCTATAAAATGTTCCTATGCAAGTTTGAATGTTGTCTAGATTTATGAATAAACTACTGACAAAACCGCAATGGCGTCTCAGGATCGCCAGGTTCTAGTGTTTGTACTGTTGCTTTTTTAGGTCTCCTCTTCGCAAAAACATATTAAATGCTCGTGAATCGTGAATTGAGCAAAGCAAAATATCGCCGATCAGGTAATTCACGATCGGGAAAAAAATTGCTGTAGTGCTGGATTGCCCTCTTACTATTTTCCTGGCAAACCAAGTATGATTCCAACATATCACAATTTTCTTGATGAGAAAACGGTATATTATAAAAAATTCAAAACGCATTTTTCCTACGACCGCATGGGAAAGTAACGTATATCGCACAAGCGTGCGAAATATTTTCCGCACAGACGTGGAATAGTAATTTTCCTAACAAGTGCGGAAAGTGATGCTTTCCCGCACGCGACTGCCGTTAACCCGAACGACGCGGAGCGGAGTTCGGGTAAGCAGTCGAGTGCGGGAAAGACACTTTCCGCATGAGTTAGGAACAATACTTTTTCTACAAGCGTAGGAAACAAATTCATTTTTTTAATTGTTTATTCATGCAAATGGAAACAACTAATAAGAGTAACATTTTCTATCCACTAATTATTCGTAATATTTATTGTAAATGTACAATTTGATGCATTATGTAAATTTATAGCGGAAGCCAGCATATTTTTTGAAGATGGCTGATTTCCTGAAGAAGAAGGTAACTCGGGCAATACATTATCGAAAGAAAACGAATGTGCAGGCACAGGCATCAAATCGTCGCCGATCGATATAGACGTGGATGGTTCTAAAATGCACCCGGAAGACGATGTAGTGTTCAAATTGAGAATTTTGTTGGACATTCCTTTTTTTCGATTGGTGGAGTCTTCTAAATACCCCTCTGCAACTGAAGTCGATTTCCATCCTCCTAGGCGTTTGATATTAGTTATACCCACACCACAGTCAGCAAGTAAAGTGGCTGAGGAACGCCTGAAGCTGTGACCAGTGTAAAGCTCTGGATTTTGAAGGCGCAGATATACTGCTATTTTGGAAGGTATCTTTCCTATGGTATTGATTCCTACACATTGCACGGTACATTTTCCACTTTTGTAATACAAGAATAAACGACGGTGAGGAGTCTCTTTTGGACGTAAATGTACATAATTTCTGTATACGTTCAAAAAATAAGCATCATTTGCTTCTTCAGATATCACGAAGGATCTAGAGGAATGATTTTTGGAATCCTTGATATTAACAATTATCAGGTTTTCTTTGTCGTCTATGTCGTCAATGGTGAGTTTTGTCAGCTCTTCTCGTCTGCAAGCACCAGCTAATCCAAAAATTGCTACTAACTTAATCATGAGGTATATGTCATCGGGTGCTTCAGTCATACATTTTGAAACGTCTTCTTGAGTGAAGATTTTGGCCTTTTTCGGTCGAAAACCGACATTCTGTCTTTTAATTGTAAAATTTGCTAATATCCAAATTTTACTTTACTTTGAATACACTCTTCAACATTGAATATCTTGCCCATAAAGTGTTCGGCTTCCATGTTTTAGACATTTCAAGAAAATAAGCCAAGAATACTTCTTTATTTGGTGTTTTCACTTTTTTATTGTTGCACCATTCAATAAAACTCGTGTATTGCTTCTCATACCTTTGTTTAGATTTCGTTGGCAATAACTCTAATTTCGCATCTGTAGCTGCTTGCACGATTTCTTGTGGAAGTTCTTCATCATATGAATAATCCATTCTGGCAATTTCACTGAATCGAAAATTTTATATAAGTAACGCTTTGTCTGTCACTCTGACAATTACAAACAAATTTGTGTATTGATCGGCATGACAACATCAATTGTTACCTACTCGTTATCAGATCAATCAAAGCCTATATATAGGGTGATTTTCATAATAATACATTTTTATTTATCAATATTTGTTAATTTTTTCAATAAATAGTTCAAAATGATGGATGATTTTGAACAAACTCACTTAGTATTGCAACAAAAAAGCTTGAACTTTCATATTTTGTCACCCACCACTTATATTTTACGAGGATATCATATAAATGTTTTTCCCGCACTAGTGTGGGAAAACTTTTCCCACACAACTGTGGGAAAATGACACTTTCCAAACTGAATTGCGTGCGGGTAGAGGGTGAATCACGCACGCTTGTAGGAAAAGTAACTTTCTTCGAATATTTTGCATTTAATAGTAATTATTGAAAATAAAGTAGAATGGTTCTCAGTCGGACTATTCATTCGATTTTCTTGGACACATGTCAATATCATATATATTTCTTGGAGTTTGATTTAAACGAATATCCGTTTAAAAGCATTCTGAATCATCTAAATAAAGCAAGGAATTTTCAAAGATTCATGTTTATTTTCGTTAAATAGTTTCATATATCAAATCTCTACTTCAGTCACGCAATCTTGTAATCGTTTTCTTAATTATATATTGTATATAAGAAGCAGGCTTTGGAAAGTTTGTGTGAAAAATAACTTTTCCATACGATTTTTTGTTTTAAAAGTTGTACTTCCGTACGATTTTAAAATCGTGCGGAAAAGTTACTTTGTTGATAATAAATTCTTCTGGATTTGATTAAATGCTCAATTTCTTGATTGAAATAATTGTTCAAATATATCAATTCCTTAATAGACACATATTTGGGCAATTCTGTCAACACTAGCGTTACTTTCAATGCAGTTCGTCAATGAATACCTTCTATTTTATTACATGGTTCGAATTAAATGTTCCAAGTGGTTCACGTTATTATGTATTTCATATCGTAAACCTCGTTTCGGAGAACTCCCCAAAAATAGAAATCGAGGGTTATCATATCTGGTGAAAGATGGGTTCACAAAACAGAAACATCAGTAGCAATCAATCTGATCCGGAAAATAGTGAAACAATGAACGGTGACAATAAATTATAACACTTGAGAATATTTGACTACATGAGAGTGATATTAACGACGTTTCAAGACAACTTGTTTGCCCATAATAATCCTATTGTTACCTGCCAAATTAAAATTATTTTTTCCAAAGTACTCTCTCAGTGTGAGGTCGGTGGATCAGCGGTCTAAGGCACAGGCCGTTCGAAACTCCAGCATAGCGATAGTCGGTTCGAATCCGATGTAGGTACGAGAATTTTTCTCAACTACTTTATATCGGATCGATAGGCGACCGCATGCCTTGTTGAAAAGCAAGTGTATGGTGAGTTGTCTGGATGCCAATCTTGTCTGGTGCTAGCTTGGAGTGCACACCAACCACCCGAGGTGGTGCTGTAGGTTTTCCGGGTTTTCCTACAGCTAAAAAGTGAATACGTCACCTGAAACATCAGTAAGTCGCCCCGGAGCGCCACGGCAAATAATAATAATAGCCGTCCTCTACCCGCACAGGCTATGCCTTTGGGTACATTCAACGAGTGTTATTATTATTATTATAGTTCGAACTTCAGCAAGAAGACTCATATGGGCTTTTTTGTTGAGAATCTGATCATAAATCGAAATAAAATAAAAAAATACAGGGTGTTCTATTTAAAAAAATATCATTTTAACCATTCGGTCCTAGATGAGTTTTCTCAGTTCATTTACAAATGACTCCCTAATTATTCGGCCATTATTGTTAAAATTTGTATGTAAATAAATTTATTATTAGTATCATATTATATTTTTTTTCTCAAATGTATCAACTCCATACGATTGGTCCAAAACATGTGTTGTCAGTTTGACAGATGCCAATCCTGATGAAAAGTGCTTGCCTGAATAACACCGACTTCCTAGGGTCGCGATAGGGGTTTTTTCGGCTTGTTCTACAGATAAAAAGTTGATGTGCTTCCGGAGCGCTAGAGCAAAAAATAATAATGGCCGTCCTCTGCGGTCTACAATGAACTCCGATATTAAACATCAATCATAGTTTTACACAGCTCTGAATTCTACTGAAAAATTTGTTTCCACCCAAAACGTACCTCTTCCGCACGTCCCGTATAGTAGTACAAATCAAGCACTCACCTCTAGCGCCCTTTCCGTCGAACGTTAATTCGAAAATCGCAAACTTCAAACTCCTCTAATGACGGCCATCGATCTCGCGCACCGACCGCTCTTCAACTTTTTGCTGATCCAAGCATTTATCGCAGAGGAAATGAACGAGGTATCCTTGCGTCGCGACGACGGCACGGCACTAACTAAGCGGCGTCGGCTGATGGTAGCGCAAGGAGCGCCATGCATCAAACCAGGACCTATCCACGATTCGGGAATCCACTTTCCAGTGGGCCGCTGACCGGCAGGACAGCACTAGTTGATTGTTCTTAGTTGAGGCAGGACTAGGAGATGTTATTATTATGTTTAGTACTTGGACTGTTGTGAATTAGTAGCTCAATTAGCCCATTTACACCCATAGAGTCGCTAACGACTTACTCAAGTTTTTATAATTTAGTTATATTTGTTTTGCAGGTTATGTAGCTGCATGTCCATCTAGAAGCATGGCATCACACGTTAATAGGTAAGGGCTACGTCTTCCCTGGCTCGTATAAGTAATTTAATTTCATTTCATTTATTTTAAGTCACGAAAGAATAAAACACAGTAACAAAACTATACAATACACTAATGTGACAATGTCAGAAGGTAGATAATTCTAAAAGACTAAAAAATTTGGCATGCGAAAATACAGACGACATATAAATGTATAGATAAAAACAGAGATTTCAAAATAGATAAAAATGATCAGAAATCACGATAAAATTCTTCCAGCGAACAGTAGGTTTTCTTCAATAATAACCGTTTCATTTCACTCTTGAACACATGAATATTTCTCGAGTTCTGTATATATTTAGGAAGAGACGAAAGAGTATTTAATAGTTTGCAACATTATAAAAGATACCCCTTTTATATAGGCTGGAGGAGTGTTTCGATGGAAGCAATCTGTTTTTCACACGATTCGTGGGTATGTTGTAGTCTTTCAGTTTCAAATTAGGAATGATTTATTTTTGAAAACAAAGCAAACCACATCATAGATATAAATCGATATCATTGTAAGAATTTAGAGGCTCTTGAAATGTTCTCTGCATGATTCTTGTGATCCGATTTTTGACACAACACGGACGGCCCTTTTTTGTAATATAAAAATTCTATGAACATCCCTATAGATGTTCAACAATATTCTTGCTACATTGTTAAGATGATATACAGAGTGCATAGCAGGTTTTAGCAAGTTTCGAGACCAAATTATTGATATGTGTGTCCCATCTCAAGTTACAGTGGAGGTTGAGACCTAAAACCTTTGTTGTGTCAGAGCAAAATATATCAGTGTTGTTCAGAGCAATAGTATTGGGAGTATCAAACTGAGAATAACCAGTTCTAAAAGTAATCAATACTGATTTTTCATTATTGAGACACAGACAATTTTTCTCGACTCATTCACCCACATTCTGATATATGTGATCTGTTTGGTTTATAACATCATCATTGTTATCGGATACAAAAAGAAAATTAGTATCGTCAGCATAAGCTACGAATCGAGTAGTAGCATGACTCATTTGTTCTATTGAATCATTGATATAAATAAGAAACAGAGTGGGCCCAAATATGGTTCCTTGTGGTACTCCAATCCTAACTGGAACAGAATCAGAGACAAAGCCATTGCATTTGACCTGTTGGTATCTATTCCCAAGATAAGAATCAAACCGCTGAAGCGCAAGGCCCCTAATGCCATATATCTCTGCAATTTGTATAGGAGAACTTCATGATTCACGCAATCAAATGCTTTGGAGAAATCAATAAACAATCCTAACGCAACTTTTTTCTTGTCCAAAGCCCTAGTAATCTCATCAACAAACTCACACAGTGCTGTGTCCGTACTCTCATTATTTAAAAAACCATGCTGGCAATCTGAAAGCCTTTTATTCTCCATAAGGAATTTCAAAAGCATTTTATTCACGAGAGCCTCAATTACTTTCCCAAAGCTTGAGCATAAGGTTACGGCCCTATAATTTGTGATTTGTTCCGTATTGCCTTTTTTATGTAGCGATATAACACTGGCTTATTTCAATTCTGGATGGATATGGATGAGTTGACTATATGGGTAAGTGGTTCATTAATCACTTCGCCTATTTTTTTAGGTATTGCATTCGATATTTCGCCACAGCCTGATGAATTGAAGTTTTTCATATTTTTATAACGTCTTTAACCTCATAAGATTGAGCTGGACCAAAGAACAAAGAAACATTCCTGGCTTGTATATGAAATCGTAATGAATTGTTTTCGTGTTATCATTTGCAGAGGTAAAATGACCAGAAGTGAAAAATTTTTTGAACTCGTCTGCACAGTTTTCAATCCCAATTTTAATTCAATTTACATCGAGCTCAATAGGCTGATTTAACTTACCTTTCCGACCAGTGCAGTAGTGTGGTGTACCGTTATTAATTTGCGTGGAACCACAGGAATGAAACATGGAGATTCAGTGGGTGTTGATTTAAAACGGGCATTTCATTCAATAGCACGTCTTCAAGGGTGTGCGAACAAAAATATAAATAAATCATCACGGATTGTTCCAAAATTCCACAGGTTTGTTTCCACATGATAGACTAGCACCCTATTTTATTTGTAAGTAAGTGAATAAGTAAGTATTAATTTTCTTTAAAGACAAATGTAAATTTGTATAAGAATAGTCAATTGACTTAACTTAACCTAACTTAACCTAGAGCTTCAAAGATTATACACAGATACAAAAAGTACTTGAACATTCGGTATAGAACTTGGACAGTGAATGAAAACTTTTTTTGAGGAAAAATACATAGAGGCAAAGTTCCAATATCAAAAGAGACGGCACATTTAAAACACGTAGCTCTCTAAATATTGCTCGGCATGTTTCATTTTGTTTCATTCCAGCAACTAATCTTATAATTTTCTTTTGTGCGATAAATATGTCGTTGGATAACGTAGAGTTTCCCCACAAACATATACCGTACCTCAACGTTGATGCTGCCAAGCTGTGATATACAAGAAGTATCTGATCTTACTGCAGAATTGGCCTCAAGGCCCTAAGTATATAACTCAGAGTCAGTTTACTTATGACGGTTTGACAATACTCCTCCAATCAAGGTTTTCATCTATCGTGATACAGAGAAATTTTGTTGTTTTAGATTTTTGTATAGCCACTCAATTGAATCTCCATTTGAGAACATGATTTTTGTCGAGTATGGAAACGGACTAATTGACTTTTATTTATATTGAAAAAGAGTTCATTTGATCCGCACCACTGGGAGATATTATTCAATAAACTGTTACATTTCAAAGTAACGATATCGTTATTTTTATCGGAAACAGGAACAAAATTGGACCTAGTGTGGATCCTTGAGGTACCCCTGTGACACAGTACGTAGGTCTAGGTTTCATTTTTTTCATGTGTCCATTCTCCACGGATGAAAGGCTAACATATTTGTTGCCTATTTTCTAAGAAGGAAACCACCCACTCATAGGCATTTCTACGAATTCCAAATTGATAAATTTTTGACATAAGTTTACTATGATTGACATAGTCGAATGCCCTACTGAGATCGCAAAAGATCATTTCGACTAATTTTCCAATGTATGCTAAAACAGCAGTATTCGTAGATTTTTCTGGACGGAAACCATGTTGACTGTTAGCTAGTATTTTTTTGGTCTCAAGGAAGTTCATGAGACTGTTCAAGAAGCCCATCTCAAAAATTTTCGACAGACTTGAGGGTACTGTCACAGGTCTATAATCCTATATGTTTTGTTTTTCATATTTTTTTGCAGTAGTACTATCATTCCCATCTTCAGTGATTGGCGGAAACTTACCTACTCGAAATGATTAACTAGAAAGGTCCTGGGCTCAATATCATATTCAATCGTCTTTTTCAATAAAAATGTCTCCCTGCTTACTCCCAAACAAGCAACAAATGTTCATACTGTTTTCACTGCCATTCAGAGAGTTTTTTACGGAAGGTTAGTATGTACATTTCGTTTAAATTTTTGTATACTAGAGAAAATTCAATGTTTCGTAACCCCGTCTTCAATAAGTCAATTTCTTTCCTACCATGCGGAAAGTATGTACTTCACGATCGATACAGAGTGCATAGTTTCATTTTCTTCACTAGTGCCTCTAGTAAAATATACCAAAATTGAACGTAGCAACAAAATGAAAATTTTACTTTAAATTACCATTTATGCTATTTTTTCTAAGACAAGTTAATTATTTCTGGTTAAATTCATTGTGCAAGTAGTTACCAACATTTTGATCATAATTTTCTTTAAATGTCATTGATTTGATCAGAAGTAAACAAACCGTATTTCCTGAGATAGGTACAGCCTGCAGGAATTCAAGAACACCAATTCCTATCTCTTCTTTTTTTTTCATGGGATACGTTAAAGATCTTGAAGGCATTGAGTGTAACTTTTTTCAAAAGCTTTGTCAATTAAAAGTTTGTCAGTTACAAAAAAATCGTTTTATGTAAGTATACTCATGCCCGGGTGCTTGTTTTTGATTAATAGAGGCCTCGAATTACCAATTCTTCCTTTTCTCATTTTTATATTCGCATGGAATAATTTTAACGTTTCAATTCCTGTTATTTTACAAAAATTGTTCTTGTAATTCATTCCGCACATGAATGATATAATTAAAAAAATGTTATATCCCCAAAACCACACCTGTAACCCCTTGGCCACCCCTATTAGATTTGCATAAACATTCGATCAGAAGGGAAAATGCCTAATTTCCTTATGGAAACATTACCACTAACGCCAACGTCACGAAAACAAAATTGAGCAGTTTCACGAAATTATACGTCGCTAATTTTTCAACCTGGGTTTTTGTTCACCTGCTACATTAATTTGAAAGTATAATCTTCAGGGGATGTAGAGAAATGCGTCTTTCGTTCCAGTGAACTTCGTTCAACTCTTCATCCTAAAAAATTATACTCGTTCGTGATGTTACGACTGGCAGGTAATACTTGAACCGTGAATGGTGGTTAGCTAGCAATTCCAGAAAATACTAGGTTTTGCAAATTCAAGCAAGCTTGAATAATGGTGAGTCAATAAAGCAATGAGTTTCATTTCTAAATTAGTAGATATTTCTCCCATCTAAAATCTAACTGAATTGAACACTTGAGACGAAAAATTCACTTCGGTTCACCAGAAACCCAACAACTCATTTTTCTCAATACTTTGAAACAAGGAAATAATACAATTACAGATGGCAAAGATATCGGAATATTTTTCTCTGTGCTTGACCCTCCAAACTCGATAAATACTTCACATATTAATTGAAACGAAACTAACTCGATTAAAATTGTAACGAGCTGGAGCCAGACCTGTGCAGTACACATGATCATTACGCTCGACTCGTAAATAATGCATGAGATCATCGCTCTAGAACACCTCTAGGTACTTCAAGAATGAACGAGAGCCATCGAAATTCATCAACTTCCGAACTGTTCTAAATTATTTCAACCTCTCCCTCCGTCTCTCGAAGCATTTGGAGTGTTCAAGAAGTTTACTGCTGATATAAATATAGAGCTCAACGCATTAAGATAAGTACACAATACATAGGAGGTAGTAGATTTCAACAGCAGGGTAAGAAGAAGAGATGCAAACTATGATACAGTAATAGGACAACATGGTAAAAAAATAACGGAGTAAGAATGCTGGAATTCTGTTTATTACATAACCGTAAAAAATGTTTTTTTTTAACATCGAGATATACACAAATATACAAAAGAAGTTAAAAGTAGAAATGAAACATCGTTTTTTGATTATCTTTTTGTGGAAAGAGGATTCAGATCGAATGTAGTAGACATGAGAGTAAGAAGATGGCTAGAAATCGGCAGTGACCACAGAAAAAGTACAAGAAGTGAAGAATAGTGCAATAAATAACAAAGAAATTGTCGAAGTTTAAACAACTAAGCCTTCAAAAGCAAAGAAATATAGACAGGCACTGGAAGATACATTCGAAAGTTCGACAGAATCACAAAAAACATTTATCTAGAGACATTATGGAACTATTTTAAAAACACGGTCATATCAGTGGCGAAAAAGATACGTGGAATCACTAAAAATATCAAATATGAAAAACAAACTGTTTGGTGGACAGGAGAAATAAAAAACCAAATAGAGATAAAAAAATTAATAGAAAACTTAGTTGAATAATAAAACAGTAGATAATGATGAAAAGTACAAAAATGACAGGAACAAAAATTGAGACCAAAAGGAAAAAGTAGAAAGAATTTAGAGAAAAAATAGAAGCCGATAGCAAATCAAACCAAAAATTATTCGATAGAACACTAAAAATACTGAGACAAGAGAAAACACCGGAGGTAAACAGCATTAACGATAGAAAAGGGAGAAATTATAAGGGAAGGCAGAGAGAAAATGAATAGACGGAGAGAATATTTTTAATAGCTAGGTACTAGATGGCAACCAACAAATAGAAAAAGAAACTAACAAAAACAAACGAAATAATAATTTAAATAACATCACAAGAAATAGAAGAAGATTTACACAAACTGATAAATGGAAAATCACCTGGAGAAGAAAAAAATATGAGAGAAACTGGACTAAAAGTATTGAGTCACATGTTTGATAAAGCATAGTCCGAAGAGCAGATACCCACTGACTAGAAAGTACCAATGATTGTCCCTATATTGAAAAAGGGAAATAAGTATGGTTGCACGAACTATAGAGGCATAACATTGCTGAGCGCAGCGATGAAAATATATGAGAAAATTGTAGATAAAAAAATAAGACCTATATAGTATAGGTATAGTCCATTGCTGTTTGTCATATTTGTAGACGGGATAATAATAAAAATGTTCACAAAAAGTTGAAAAACTACATATTGGATTTAGGCACCTACAGAGAATAAAAAAATCGGAGGTGGCTTTTGCAGATGATTTGATAATAATGACTGAGAATGAACAAAATAATCTAGAGATATGGAATAAAGCTTCTGAAGGATACGAGATGAGATTAACAAAATCAAAACAAAAGTGATCGTAACTTCTAAAAAGGAAGGATAACGAGGAATATACACATCGAAGGAGTGTATGTAGAATAAGTAGAATATCACAAATATTTAGGAATAGAAATACCAGCAAATAGAAATCAAGAATAAGAAATAAACAATAGAATACAGAATCACATTAAATTTATACTACTCAATGAATAAAAAATAACAATATAAATTTCTAAGAAAACTAAAATGAGTTTTTAAAACAGTATACTGACCGATTTTTACATTTGGTCCTGGGTACTCTCACAAAGACAAAAATGCAGAATCCAGGCCATTGAAATGAAGTATTTGAGAAGAGTAAAAGGAGTAACAAAAATAGACAAACTAAAAAATCTTGAGATAAGGAAAGATTCAGAAATACAAGAAAAGAGGCAACTCGGCTGAAGAAGATCTAGAACCAGAAAAAAATGTCAGACCAAAACAAACATGGGATGGGGTGATTGTAGAAACTTCTAAGGAAAAGGTAAGAACTTACACAGATACAAGAACCTTAGCATGAAACAAGAAAAAATGGGCGAAGATTGTATAGGATCAACATCATCAATAAAGTGAAAATATATTGTGAATAGGGATTTTGATAATATAATTCTTGACTCATCTAGAATTGTAGGCATTTTCATTCACTTGCTATAGGATTGTTTTCTCGTAAACAAGGTTGTAACAAAATTGGTAGAGAAGCGAATGAGCCGTCATGTCCGAGTAGGTAGCCCTGGAATCTGTTTTTATCGGGTATGAACCTTCGATACTTTCCATAGCAATCATAGAAGTCATAAGATAAGATAATTATATTTCAATACCCTCGACGAAAGCACTACTTGTTATTTTGATCTTATGAAATGTTACATAGCTATTTGACAAATGAACTCCAATAGTCTTCGATGTATAAACCATGACAGTAATTTGTTCCTATTGTTTCTTCATGAACAAAATGGGAATTGTATAGAAGATTTGAGTATTCATATCCATTCGTTCATCATCTTTTTTATCGGTCTGTCCTGCAATAATTTATATCACTCACTCAAACAGAGACCTAGTTTGAGTTGGCAGGATATTTTCTTGATTATCGCAGACCATTAAAACGTGACAAACCCGAGATTGCGCCTCAAAATTACCACCGAAATTGTTAAGGTACTTTTCCCGACACCTCATTGCCCTTTCTCTCCCTTTACGTGTGTCGAACACAAAATAACAAATTTCACAACCCCGCAAAAATAATTCCGCCATAAATTATGCGAGATAATAATTGGTGTGAACCTGAACGTAACTTTTGAAATATGCGAGGGAGTTTGAGCAACAAGGCGTAGTAAGAAATTATACTAGAAGTTTGCTAATGAGTTTACGCTACTCTCGGGAGAGAATATCATACGCAAAAACCTTGATAATTCACTTGATGTGTAATGAAAAAAGTCATTCGCTGCTGAAGTACATTCCTGAATAATTCAGAGAATATTCTGAAAAGCGAGTTATAATTGGCGTATTTGAGTCCGGAAAAAATCCGGACATTTATTCCGTGTTCTGTCTGGGTTCAACTTCATCACTTGATCCAAGTAGACGATTATGTAGGAGAAACTCGAATTTATTCTTTTATATTTTTTTTTTTTTTTTCACCAAACTGTGACGGAGTTCTAGAAACTCATCACCAAGTTATTAGGGTAAGTATAACCAGCAAACAAAGAAAAGACCACGAGGGTTTTTATTACTATTACAAGCTTTCATTATACTTACTTTGTTTGTATGTGTGTGAGTGTCTGTCTTTTCGGGCGAAAATTTGCAACAATTTTTCAAGCACTTGCTGACATTCATGCAGTGAGAACTGATAACAATACAATAATTTTGAAAAAAATCACCCACGGCTCCCCTAAGAGATAAATCATAGCGTGAGAATTCGAAAAAAATTCAGTCGAAAATTACGTCGAAAAATCAGTAAAAATAGTGAAATACATTGGACCGTAAAACTACTAGGTGTCAAAAAATGTTACCCCCCTTACTCTCAAGGCTAGATGAAGAACATGTACGACGATACCCCTTCTTTCTCAGAAAAAGTGGCGGACATTTCCGAAAAAAAAATAAAAAATAAATAAAAAAAAAATCATATAATACTGTAAAACATCGGATCGTCGATTGGTTCAATTAAAAAAAAATGCCCCTTTGTGCGTCTGAAAACTACATAGAGAATGCGTATGAATTCAAAAAATTGTTTGATCTTTCCAGACGTCAAAAATCATTTTAAAAAATTGAGTTCGGACCCCACATCTTTCCAAAAATTCGAAACTCGCGATAATAAATTCATAAAAATTCGTAAAAATAGTGAAAAACATTAGACCGTCGAATAAATTGATTTTTAAAAATATCACGCTTTACTCCCCTAAAGGTTGGAAAAGGAAAAAAATCCGGTGGGATCGAACGTGCAAAATTACGACAAGAAATTTTCTGTCGGATGCTCTGATCCCTGTCCTTCTTGAAAAACATTGTGAAATATCACAAAAATAAAATGAAAAAAATCGGTGAATGAAATATAGCGTAAAAATCCGTAAAAATAGTGAAAACTTGTATTCTACCTCCCCTGTGTCCATCAGACCATAAATAATCGTATTTGATCAGTAAATTGTGCTTATAGTTCTTGATACCTGATATAACATTACACATTGGCTTTTGATTTATATCAATAATGAGTATTCTTTCAGATCTCTTAGTTGTATTTTGATACTTGCCTGTCGGACCATATGGGTCAATTGAATAACTTACCTTTAAAAATAACTAAATCTGGCGAATCCTTGGATAATGTCAACCAATCAGCTACTTGGCGTGTTAACACATACAGTACTTTGTTGAAGAAGTATCATACAAATAAATCACCAGTAAAGTGGTCCAATGAACAACCTTGCCAATGAGCGAAATATTCCATCATCAGCCAAAATAATTGCAAACAAATAACAAATAAACCTGAATGTTATATAGAAAATTGAAACCGATTACAAAAACCACTAATTTATACGAAACATTCAGCATACGACTTTTTGTCTAATTCTAAGAATATCTGTGAAGATAGCTGCCGTTTTGTCAATTAAGAGTTCAACAATGAAAAATTAAAACAATTGCCTGACATTTTGATTTCATTGAAAATATGAACAGGATGTGAAATCATCTGCGACTGAAAGATAAACTTTAGTCGTCATTTTCTACAGTTCAAGATAACCTTTTGGAAGGTATTCATGTTGACATATTTTAGCTCTGAAAAATTCAATAATGTTTTCAGTACCTACTATTGCCGAAGAAATCAAAAAAATGTAAAAAGAGTCCCTTCGCCACTTCCAACCTATTGAGAGAATTACTATCTCAAATTTCAGTTTTTTTTCCCCAACTTTCAGCTATAAAAATATAAGAGAGATCTGGCTCAGAAGATGCCCCTGAAATGAATGCATTACTGGTAAAAGAAACACCCGATACCCTGCTTTTTATTTTGAATCAAATAAGTTTCTATTTAACAATCAATTCATCTTTCGCCGGTACAAATCCACCATGAGGGCGGTACTGAAAGTCAAGGGGGGCATTGTCTAGGGCCTGGAAAACAAACACCATATCATAACTGTTGCGATCTGTCCAAGACAGTTGACTATGTATCACATGACCTCCTTCTATAGAAGTTAACGTATCATGTAATCAGGGGGATACCCACTCAACTTATTTTTGTCATACTTAACGAACACGCAACAACTTGTTGAAATAAATGCCACGATATCCGCCCCCAGAGCCATTACACAAGGAGTACCTCAAGGTTTGGTCCTTGAGCCGCTACCCTTCATCATTTACATCAATAATATTTGTCATTCGAAACTGATACTATCCTTTTCGCAGGCGACACTTCGTTCATAAACTGGTGTCGGTGAATTTACTAGGTGTGTTGTAGGAATGGTTGAAATTCCTTTGAATAATCCTAGTTTGGTATTGTACATGTTCACCCAGTATCCACTTTATTTTTAATTTATCAGTAATACCATAAAGCATCTCAATTATTTTTCAGCTGCTTGTTATCATCAATAGATCTCGCGCCAGTTTCTTCTAATTTTCTACTTCATTCTTATCCTCCACGTCACTACTGTCCTTGTTCTAGGCTTCTCGGATTGCAAATCCCAACAGAAATCCAAAATTTGTGTGTCATTTTTCGAATAGTACAGAAGTTCATCTTCTGTAAGTTTCTTTTTATTTTGATTTATTCATTTTCTGAAAAGAAAAAAATTAATCAAGCCTCTATTTGTGATATTTTTAAGTGAAAACATTGTTATTAATTTTTTTTTCACAAACCGTATTCGTAACACACTTATGTACATAACACTTTAAACTACGCTCTAGGATTCTATTCGATAGAAAACTATTCATATCATCATACTCACCAAAGATGTCACAAATCAACTTATTTCATTAGTTTTCTGAAAAAACAGGGAAAATATTACATGATCTCAACTCCACCTCTTCCGTCAACAAACTATTGACAACTGAAAATATGATCTAACCTAGATCTCAAGTAGAAACTTTGGCGAATGCGGTATACGCGTAAATTGGATGTACCACCGTCTAGTGTACAAACTCAGTTCGTGGAGAGAAATGGTGCTGCCTCACATATCACGCAATATAATTAAATGTACATGGTAATGTACAATTATGGTGATTTAAGATTCAGCTCATCTATCGTAGAGCCCAGGTACTAGAAATCCTTCAATAACATTGGATATCACCAATCAATAAATGATGGCTGGATATTCTAATTTTCAATTTGTTCACAATTTATTTGTACCTATTTGGTTTTATTCATGTTGAATATCAGACAATTGTCGTTCGACCATAGGGACAAATTACTCAAATCTTGCGATTGATTGATATCATCTACATCTCCTTTTTTTTTGAATCGATTTAGCCGATACTTGATGAAAATCCATGTTAATGTTTAGATAAAACTTTAATTTTGATTTTCACTATTTGAGTTTACAAAACTGCGACATATGTTTCGCCAATACAATGGCTTCTTCAAGCAGAAGTATACTAAGTTCTAATTACAAAGTCCTTCTTTTATATTCTTAATCGTTAATTAATAAGAGGGCAAATTGATACCTGTCCTCTGTTTACGCAACCGATAACCAAAACAAAATTTGTTTACATTTACCTGGACTTATGGCAAAACAAATTCAGAAGAGGGGAGTTGTTGAGTTCTGTTTGGTCATTAATTAATTTCTGAGAATTCTTCCCTTTATTAATTTCTAAACTTTCGAGTATATTCAACTTCACCCCTTTTCCTTCCACATGCAGTACTTCAAGGTCATGCTCGAAGGTATGATTTTCTGCTAGTAGATGGGCAGCAAAAGTTGAATTTGTTTTGCCATTTACAAAACAATTTCTGTGCTCAACTAGGCGCTTTTTGAAGGTTCTACCAGTTTGTCCGATATAAAACATTGGACAAGAACCACAAGTTAATTTATAAACTCCACTTAGTATACTTTTGCTTGAAGAAGCCATTGTATTGGCGAAACATATGTCGCAGTTTTGTAAACTCAAATAGTGAAAATCAAAATTAAAGTTTTATCTAAACATCTCCTTCACAATAGATCGTAGTATCATCATCAGCAAACAATTTATCCTACAATTTTGAACATGACATACTATATCATTGATGAACAAAATTGATAAAATAATAAAATCTACCAGCCACTCGAGCCACATATCGCTATTTTTACTGTAACATCTATCAAAGTTATAATGATACATATCTATTCGGGCATACAAAGTACAGAACCCGGAAATGCCCTCTGCTTCACTTTGAATGATCAAACAAAAATATGAATAACATGACAAGCAAGCTGTCACTCCTTTGTTCACATATACAAAATGAATTACTGATTGATGGATCACTTAACAGAGAAAGAATGTAGAAACACGTCATTCCAGCTATCACAAGTCTTTTGAGCAAAAACAAAATGAGCGTTCTCCGAATTCCCGAAGAAATTAAATCAACGACGGGAATTTCCAACGTATTTTTATAATTTCCAAAGAGTTCCCGCTGGAAATAACACTTGAAATATTAACAGGATGATAATCAGTTTACGATGAAAGGCTCATTAGTAGTTCGGGAACATATGAGCTGAGGGTCGCTGTTAGACACTAAGATCAAGTGAGATGGAGCAGATGCTGAGCGGCGGCATTCTTTATTTATCTCGTAGTGTCCATGGGCGGAGATGATGCTATATTTTCGACTCAAGCAAACAAAATAGTTAGAGAATAGGATAAAATACAATGAAATAAGAATTCATTATTAAATATATTTTCATATAAAGTGCAATCAACATGACATACTCAGGGCCGGTTTTTCAATGTACTTTAACTTCTAGCTAAATTTAACTCATGGTTAGAATGTGAGTAGATTCCTTCATTCAGCAAATGTCATATTCATTCTAACCACGAGTCAACTTTAACCGAGAGTCAAAGTACGCTAACTGGCCCTCAGTGAATAAGTTTAACTCAGAGAGTTAAAAACTGGTGCGGAGTGTGAATTAAAAATGAAATTCACAAAATGCATACGTTAACAATTTGCCAAATGTATGAATATTAATTTTTTTATGTACGATTTTGAATTTTGTTTGTTTGAGAATGCACGTCATGGAAGTTTCAGATTTTTTGAAAAATCCATGTGGTAGAGAGTCATATTATGTCTTAAGTATGTTAAGGGTTCAGTTTCTTCATTCATAATCAATTTCTTCATTTGGATCGAACTTGATATGCTGCGGAAACTGGCACGCCCCTAAACCTATTTATATTTTGGAGATAACGGAATAAAATTTGAGTTTGTAAACATAAAATTTCAATTTTTACAAGTAAAGGCTGAAACACAATGGAAGTTTTATGTTTTTAGTTTTAACTTCATGATTTTGTATATTTTTTAAGACGAAACTAGCATTGTCATTATTATTCTGATCACGCCTCATAAACAATCTTGTTGGTAAAATTCAAGCTTCATTCTTCAATTCTGTTTTGCATCTTGTTTTATTTGCAAAGTTGATATCCAAAATCCCAAAACTTACAACTAATTACATAAAACTTCCATTGTGTCTGCGGCTTTACTCAGACTTCTTTCGTCTCTATATTACATTCTGAATACAACCATGTCACATGTCAATTGTCGTTATCATAGAATTTCGGAGACAGTTGGCCTTTCCGCTAAGGGCTATTTGCACAGTTCCGGTTGCTGCTATTCGTGGAACAATGACCATGTATCAAAAAGGAAATTCATAACGTTTTTCATTGGAGAGAAAAAGAAAAAATATTTATTATAGAAAAAAATTGGGGAATGTAGTTGTATCAAATGAACTGTTATTACACTTGGGTTCATGTCTATCATTAATAAGTATGAATAAATCATACTCAAAAAATTAATACAGTGCATCTGAATAACTTTTGGTACAATAATTTTTTCAGGAGAAATTAAAAAACACATCAACAATAGTATACAGGGGGGCACATTTTGACATATTCACATTTGATGTTACTTCCCTTATCGGACCCCCAGAGCATGTCACCATTTTTTTAAATGGACATTGTTCGCATTATCAGATGTCATATAGCTGCGGTTGACAATTGTCATTTTTCAACATGTATCTTCCTGAGAGTCAGGTTGTCAGGTATCATACGTTATTAGCTAGGTACATATATATTTTTTTTTCGAGAAAGCATGATGGCCATTTCTATACCTTTTTAGACTCCGGACGAATCAAGTTTTCAAGTCCAATGTCCTGGTTTTCGTAGGAAATTTATCACAAAAGAGGATCAAAGTTTCATAATTAAAATCTGGAAGGATAATTTTTTTTCACTCCTCAAATGACTGCTATCAAAAATTTGCCTTCTGCGAATGTTACAGCTATAATTCCGTTATATTATTGGAAAATGAGAATCAACATAAAACGCTCCTTATTTTCGTAGAAATCTCAGATAGGAATTCAATTTTTTTTATAAAAGTTCCAGTATCTCGAAATCCGCGTGGTTTACACTGAGGTCAAGGTGTTGTTTTCTGATAGGTCATGACCTTCTTTATCACCAGGTACAGTATGATCATTGACGACCGATGTTCGTTTAACTTTTCAGAAATGATTTCAGGTTGGAAAATATCATGTACCTATTATATGGATTTTCTCTTCCACAAATGTCAACAAATACCTCCTATTCAAAAAAGAAGCATATTTATTTTCAGTATGTACTGAAGTCAGTAACGAAACTTTATGCTAAGAAATGTTTCCCTCATCTCAAGCGCGCACTGGGGTCGAATCTTCCAACTATTCGTTAGTTTATTCATTTTCAATTGAATTATAGATGTTACAAATTCCATTCGCTACGCCTATGGCCACAAACCTCAAACAACACCGTCGGATGACAATTTACCAAACAGGATACCTTTACGCTTTCTGAAACACTCCTCCTCACTTACTCAAGTATGTTTACACCTAGAGGGGATATCCAGTCGGATAGTGATGTATAAATATACACCTCCATACATAACGGCGTGACAGAGAAGAACTTAAAATTTGTAATTCACTTAGATGTGTCATCTTGTTTAAAATAGACGGCGTATTTGTTAATGAGAAGGGCGTGGAGGAGGAGTTATATTCGGGCCCAAGTACTTAAATTTTATTTGTAAGAGATAAAGCTTGACGTTTCACAAATTACGTCTTCTGTGGCAGTAAAAGGTCCTTTCACTTTGCAATAAATTTCGTTATAATTTATTATGAGTTTTGATCTCGAGTATTCTTGGAAGTGTTTGCCTTGCTTTGATTGAAATGAAAATAACAGGTGCAGTCTCTGAAGTTGACAATTCACTTTTCTAAATTGCCCACCATCGATTATTGAAGTTACTGAAGCTCTCGTGGCCGGTGTTTAAAATAGAAAAAACTATGTCTCGGGTTCGTCAATTCGTTTTTATTCTCATGTTACTTGCTATGGTTCGTGATTTCTGATTAGCCGGCGTTTCAACAGACTCGGATTATAAGTGGCCACCTAGTGTCAGGGCCGCATGGGTGTCAAAACGTTCTGGAAGTACTTATTGTTCAAGACTTCTGTTGTGCCTTTCTTATTCGTATAGGTACCAGTCAGAAAACGCTTTCTCCCCTGACTGATGGTGTTGAATTATATCAACACATACTTATCCAATATTCCTCATTGCATGCAGAGAACATTATTTCAAGTGCTCGCTGTAACCAACTAGCTTTATTTTGTTTGAAGTTGGACATTTTTGAATATCTTTCATGACCTAATGAAGAAATTATATCAAAAAAATATAAGAATGAGGATCACGTTGTTTGTGGAGAATTCAATTTGAACTTTATCATCTCTAACAAAAACTTGAGTTCAAAACTGTGCTAGAAATGCTAGACATCACTATATCGATCACAGATCCGACAAGGAATACGTCAATTTTCTCCACTGCAAAAGATAACAAACGTATCAAATCTCTTAGGTCTTTCGAAACTTCAGTAATAAATATAGGACTTTCAGATCATAGTGCAAAATTTTTGAGCTCATCACAGGACTATCAATACCATAATCTAACGTAATTGTGAGAGGTTTCATAAATGGGGCAGATAATGTAAAATGTTTCAAGCTTTTTGATGTCACTGATTTCGAACAACTCTACAGCATAGCCGACCCAAATGCTTTGATTTCAACTCTTGAAATTTATATTATCAGCCTAACAAGGACAGAAGAGCCTGCGTATGAACTTTTATGAATCAAAATCAGGATTCAACAACACTTGAATATTTATATCAAATTAACTAGCAAAATTATCACAAATAATCAAAGATTCAAACCGATCATGAATCAAAATTATTCAAAATGAATGAGGCAAGATAACGAGTTAACATCTCAACAAGATTTAAGCAATTATTTAGTTTAAATGAAATAAAATGAATACACTGAAAGTTGAATAAGAGAATCATATTGACTGATCTGAAAGTTGATTGGAAGAATCAACTTTCCAGAGAAATATAAAACATTGTTTCTCCACGATCATCGCCAAATTTGCTAATTCTGAAATCAAATTTTATAATATCTCTCTCTGTTCATTGTAGAATATTCTACAACTCCTTTGTCCCTTTCCAGTTTAAATGTATTTCATACTCCCTGTGGAGGTAGAATGAATATGCTCACACTGTTGTAGAATTATTGGTATTGGTATTGGTGAGTATGGATGGTGATTGATGCGCTGCGACCTGATTAGATCTATTGTGCCCCATCTTCTTCTGCTGTCACAAGATGTTCTTGTTTACAGCAGCCCTTCAAGTCCCAATTCCTTCAGGAATTTTAGGATTTTGAGGGGGTCTGCTCGTGGTATTTCTCCCACGGTCAGCTGGTGTGATCCCAGTATATTCAATCTTTTGCGATGTACAGCGTAACACTCCATCAATATATGGTGGGGTGTTTCTGGGTGTTCCCCACATAATCTGCAGGTGCTGTCCTCCTCTAAGCCTAGCTTCCTCAGGTGTTCTTTGAGTCTGCAATGCCCCGTTAGAAATCCCGTGATTGTCTTTAGACTAATTTTGCTGAGGTTAATCAGTGTCTTTGATCTTGCTCGGTTGAAATTTCCGAGGAGATCTTTGGCCTGCCTCAGCCCTGGAAGTCTTAGCCAGTATGTTGCTCTCATTGCTTCTTCAGCTTTATTGAGTTCTTCTCGGAAGTAATATTTTCCAAGTCCGCAGAATGGTTCTGGCCCGATCAGTGGCGTTGCTGCGCCTTTCCGTGCCAGGGTATCTGCTTGTTCGTTGCCCTCTACTCCGGCGTGCCCTGGCACCCAGAGGAGGGTCACCTTATTGTTCCTGCCCAGATCATTAAGTTTGTCTAGGCATTCCCAAACCATCTTCGAGTTGATGTTGCAGGAGCTCAACGCTTTGATGGCTGCTTGACTATCGGAGAGGATCACGATTTCCTGGTTCCGGTATTTCCTATTGAGGTTGAACTGAATGCACCTTTCTATGGCGTGAATTTCCGCTTGGAAAATGCTGGGGAACTGGCCCATGGGTTCAGAGTATTTGGTGCGAGGCCCAAAGACCCCTGCTCCAGTTCCTTCGGGAGTTTTGGACCCGTCCGTATACCATGTTAAGGTATTCTTCCCCAGTGCTCGAATCGATTCTATGTTCCATTCTCGCTTGGTGTTTAGTTCCGTTCGAAAAAGTTTCTCGAAACTAAATTTCTTGGTAATTTCGTCAGTTGGGAGGTCGGCAAGGTGTGCACAGTTGGTAGGGGTTAAGCCCCTCGCGCCGTGTGCTGTCCCTATGAGTCCGACTTTAGCCAACCTGAGGTTTGCCTCCCAAGCAGTTCTCTTCACCATTATGTGGAGAGGAGTGAGGTCCAGAATGACCTCTATTGCTGCTGTTGGAGTCGACCTCATTGCTCCTGTTATACAAAGACATGCTAGTCTTTGCACTTTTTCCAAGATCTTCTTTGTTGTGGCGAGTTCGGTTCTGCCTTGCCATGCTACTGCCCCGTAGGTGATCATAGGTCTCACTATCATGGTGTACATCCATCGCAGTACTGATGGGTTACATCCCCATGTTTTTCCTGCAATGTTCCTGCACACCATCAGTGATGATTTTGCCTTATTAGCGATCTTTTCTACGTGTCTGTTCCAGAGTAGTTTTGAGTCTAGAGTAAGTCCTAGATACTTCACCTCTTGCTGCCATTCTAAGTCTGCTCCGTCGAGGCGAACAGTCCTTAGGTGCTGAACCTTTGTTCTTCTAGTGAATGGTACTACTGTGGTTTTTGATGAGTTAATTCTCAGCCCCACAGAGAGGCACCATCTTCTGGTTGTCTCTAGCTCTCTTTCTATGAGATCGCAGAGGGTTCCTTCGAATTTGCCTTTGGCCATGATGACTATGTCGTCCGCATATCCAAGGCAAGTGACTCCGCTTCCGGTCAGTGTTCCGAGTAGTTCGTCTACTACGAGACTCCACATCAGAGGTGATAGTACCCCTCCTTGTGGGCACCCCCTGTTTGTGCTGATCCGAAAGCTGCTCTCACCCACTTTCGTTTCAGCTGTTCTTGTGGCCAGCATTTGGCACATCCATCTGGATGTGGTTCTGTCCACTCCCTTGTTCATTAGGGCCCTCTTTATTGCTTCATGAGAGGTGTTGTCGAATGCCCCCTCTATGTCTAAGAAGGCGCAAATGGCCATTTCTTTGTGCTCAAGTGATCTCTGGATGCTTTCGGTAAGCACGTACAGAGCGGTTTCCGTTGATCTGCCCGCCCTATATGCATGCTGCCCGGAGTGCAATGGCACTCTCTCCAGTATCTCAGTTCTGATGTAGTTGTCTACCGTCTTCTCCACTGTCTTCAGTAAGAAGGATGAGAGACAGATTGGTCTGAATGACTTCGGGAGGGTAGGGTCCTTCTTTCCCACTTTGGGAATGAAGGTTACCCGTGCTCTTCTCCAGTTGTTCGGTATGTACCCGAGTGCCAGACTAAATCTGGCTGCTTTAATGATGTACGGCAGTAGTTCCGTTTGCCCTTTTTGTAGAAGAGCCGGAAATATACCGTCAACTCCTGGTGACTTGAATGGTTGGAAGGATTCAATTGCCCATTTCACTCTTTGGGGAGTGCATATGGTCTTTGCTACTTCCCAGTCTTCTCGTTTGGCTCTGCCTGGTTCTTCCAGTGATCTGTCGGATTCAAATGGTATGCTGCCTGGAAAGTGCGTCTCCAGTAAGAGGAGAGCTCGTTGCTCTTCATCCTCTGTATAGCTACCATCTGTTCTTCTGAGTGACATAGGTCCTTGCTCTCTGCCCCTCGCCATGGTTTTATATAACCTGGATGCTGCAGGGCTTGATGTGATTGTCTCACAAAAGCTCCTGAAGCTGTTCCTCTTGGCTTTCCTTATTTCTTTATTATATTTTGTCAGCCTTTCGGTGTATCCCTGCCAATCTCCGCCCCGCTTGGCTTTGTTAAATAGCCAGCGGACTTCGGATCTCAGATCTGACAGGTGTTCGTTCCACCAAATGGTTCCACTGTGGGATTTCTTTTCTTTTATGGGGCAACTGGATTCGTATGCATCCATAATTGCCCCGTTTACCGCCTCTAGGGTCTGCTCAAATTCGACGTGACTGTTGCCGTTGAACTTGATCTGTTCTAGGTTACATTTTAGATTGGTGGTGTATTTTTCCCAATCTGTGTTTCTAGGGTTTCTGGTGAAGGTTGTTTGTGTCTCAAGCCCTTCCACGTTGAACATAATGATTCTATGGTCTGAAAGAGAGGGTTCTTCTGAGACCCTCCAGTTCCTTACCATTCTACTGATGCTCGGGCTGCCGAGCGTTAAATCTAATACTTCTTGCCTAGCCCTAGTTACAAAGGTGGGGACACATCCCACATTGAGTACATTTAGGTTAGCCGCGAGTATGAATTCTAGCAATTGCTCACCTCTTTGATTGGTGTCCGTGCTGCCCCAGATGGTGTTGTGCGCGTTGGCGTCGCAGCCCAGCAGGAGGGGTAGATTGCTCCTACTGCAGTAGTCGGATAGCCTCTGTACTTCTTCTGGTGGTGTTTGCCCATCTCCAGCGAAGTATCCTGAGGCTATTACTATGTCGAGGAGTGAGTGCCTTGTGCGGATCTTAGCCCGAACCGGCACTAAGTCCCTCGTCATGAATTCTGAAAGACAAATATAATTAATATTATTTCTGATCAGTATGCAAGCTCTGGGGTTGTCACTTCTGACATCCCAGATCACCATACCTTCTTTGTTCGGCAGTCCTCTGATCTGCCCCCTGTTGACCCAAGGTTCTTGGATCAACACAACTCCCAAGTTTGTCCCGGCGAACACCCTCGATAAGGCGGCAGATGCCCCCTTAGCGTGATGAGCGTTCACCTGGGCAACCTTGACGTGGGTAGCCATTGCTACACGTGAGTTGGAGTGCTTGCCTCCTCATCATCCAGCAGCATTTGCTCTTCTTCGCTGGGAGTCACCGTGGTGTCCTGGTCCACGCTCCCAGTCGATTCTGTTTCGCCTGCTGGGTCTTCTACAGCCCCAGGGTCCGGTGTCTTGCCCGCCTCTTCTTCCTCCTTCTTCTTGCTTGAGTCCTTGCGGAGGCCATGAACGGGGATTTTCCCGAACCTGAAGAAAATGGTGTATCCCATTTTTCTGATGGCCTCGCAGGACTCGTCGTCAATGCCAATGTTTAGTAACTGGCCGTTGCCTTCTTTCTTACTTCCTAGTACTTTCCACAACTGGGTGTGAAGCCCCATGTTTTGTGTACTTACCAGGGCTAGCAACTTCTCCGTTTCAAAGTTCGAGCTCCTGGGAAAGAACACAGTGATGGCGTGCGCCCTTGGGATGTCCTCTCCCACGCACGCCATCAGCTCTGTACCCCTCCAGTTGCTCAGACTGGGGGCATTTGCCCTCAGCCAGTCTGCCGTCTCTTGGGTGACACAGTCTACCACAAGCGTGCTTGGGCGAAAGTGGATTCCTCCAAACTGGAGTTTACACTCTGCACCCAGCACCATCTCCTGCACAATGGCGTCTTCAAGTGCTGTGAGTTGCTCAGCACTCAGCGTCTCCCGTGGATAGTTTTTGGGGAGGACTGCAACTTTTATCATGCTCACTGCTTCAGCATAGCTGGTGGCTTGCCCAGTTTGCTTAGCAGTGGCGGTGCTGCTTCCCGCTTCAGTCTTCCTCCTCTTAACATTCGGACGTTGAGGGGGTGTTTGGGTTTTGGGGCCCCTCTTCTCCGTCTGTTGTGGAGGTTGCTCCTGAGGCCTTTTCCTTTCGACGGCTTTCCTTCTTGCTTCCTCAGGTGTCAGGCCCTGTTCAAGGAAGCGAAGGTACCATCTTACTCCTGCCCCGCTAAGACCTCTTCTTAGCGGATCATCGATGCCTCCAGGCTTGCCTGGAGGTGGCAGATCTTGTTTCCTCCGATTTTTCTTGGGAGGTTTCTTATGGGAAGTACCTTTGCCGGATGCTTGCTCCGAAGGTTTTTCCTCCTTTTTCTTTTTCGCTCCCTCTGCTTCCCGAGGTGATTTCGGTGAGTGGGAGCTGCCAGGACGCTCTTGAGCATCCTGGGTTGCGGTGAATTCCCGCGATTCATTTTTAGTTTTTTCCTTATCCATGTTGGTCCCACGAATAGCTAGGGAACTAGGAGTCGACCACGCCGGAGCCCCGCACGGCGTGGCAAGGCTGGTACTCGTGCAGGTCGCCTGGTATGCACGAGGCTCCGTTCAAGGCGGTGCTCTCCCACCGCCATGCATCCATGGGCACGGGTCGCGTGACACCTTGGATTGGAGGGTTGCTCAGCGCCACCTTATTTTATTCGGTGGTAACCTACGACGTGCCTGTGGGTCGCACAGTGCACGCCGCAGGCCGTCCGGCTATCCGTCACCTGCCGACGCTGCTAGTAGCCACCCAAGCCCTAGCATCTATACTAAAAAAGTGGTGGGCCTAAAATTGATCCTTGTGTTACTCCATTGTTTATATAACCCCTCGAAGAGCACGATTGACTTTTTTCATTTGATATAATTACCCTTTGCTATCTGTTAAACAGATAGCTTGAGAACCATTGGAGTAGAATTTCTCTTATACCATAATGAGCAGCAATATTTGAAAACATACACTATCAAACGCTTTTTTGAAATCACAGGCCAAGCCAAGTGAATGTTGACTCTAGTGCTCCATAAATCCTTTGGGTGATATCGTACATACCCGATGAAGTAGCTTTATTATTTTTATTATTCATGAAACCATGTTGAGCTGGTGTGATAATTTTGTTCGCATTTAAAAAAACATAGAAATCTCTTGTTTAGTTTTGATAATGTAGGTAGTAACGAAATGGGTCTTTAGTTGTTGAATTTTTTGTTTTCTGATATTTACACAGGGGGTAATATCGAAACCCCGGTAGTGGACCAACAAACTTTGCCGCTCAGCACCCGCACTGGTCTAGATCCGGCCCTGCATTTCAATTGACAATATATTTAGTTATTGTGGTGCGTGGCGCCTGATTGTTTGACGTTTTGAGTAGCAATCTATTAGTATTTTTAGGGTAGAGTTACAGATTTCTTAGCTTCAAAATGGTCACTGTTTTCATTTCCTATCGCATTTGATTCCATATCATAATGTAATCTTCAGCATCTTGTCCATGGCTGGAGACAAATGAGTTTCAGCCAGTCCAAGAACTCATCACCGAAACTCCAGTAAAAACAAAATTTCATCTGGGAGGAAAGTGATAAATCCCATAAAGCATTCAACAGGCATACCGATATGAGTCTTCGGCAATGTAGCAACGACTGAAAATGTCGGCAGCTGCCGGGATGTCCAAATTACATCCCATTTTGACATCTGCTGCATTTCAGGACAATATTATATTGCTGACCAGAGATATTTTGATTGTCGGCGGTTGTGTAGACGGAATGGAAGGTCTTTGACGTGAAAAATTGAAACTGCATGTGTCATAACAGGGAAGGAAAAATGAATACAGTCAATAGTGATGAAAATTGGGGTAAAACCTACTGCTACATCTAGAAATGGAGCGAGATATTATGCACCATTCTTATTAAATTGTGTTCAGCTTCTGGTTTTTACGAAAGATATATCCTGCAATGTTCAGAGAACTTAAAGGAACGAGCCTTGGGAGATAGATGTTGGGCGTCTTCAAAGTGACGATAGACCATGACAATATCTACCGAATAGAAATAGATCGCCATCTTTTCTATAGTATTTTAGTTGTCTTATCGATAGTATTTATATGTCTTATCGATGGTTCATTGTTTCACTCGCATCTAGATGGGGCCAATCTCGAATATTTCAGAACTCTCGCACCATAAGTATGAAGGGTGAATTGTCATCTGCAAAACTGTACACTGAATAGGAGGTTGTTATCTAAAAAATGTTGTTATAGTTGTAATTTCTGTCAATCGCCTGCACCCTTAAGAGCAACCCTCAGAAGTCTTCGATGTGAAGCAAAAATAATATGGATGCAATAGTGGATCCTTACGGTACCCCAGCATTGATGGACAGAGTGTCGGATAAATCCTCATCGACCACCACCTGGATGAATGAAACAGTTTGATCTCATGACTCATTCAAATACAAATAGTCAGATAGTGGTTGATTTATTCATCTCATCATGTTATTCATACATCATTAAATATATTTAAATTTTTCTCGTGCGGAACTGAGAGTTAACTCCCTTCAAACTAAATTTATTTATTTTTATATCCCAAACAAGTTACTGTCAAGAAAAACGCCAAGATAGTTTATGAGGGATTTTGATAATATTTTGAACGATTTATTTTGTCCTATGATTTTTAGCTTCCATATAATGGCAGGCATTTATTAATTGAAAAAATACGCCAATTATGGAATTTTTTCAGCAGACTTGTTAATCTCATCGATTTATTTTCTCTGAAGCTATCCACAAATACAACCAATAAACATAAGCTAAATGGACTGGCACATTTGAATGTTCATAGGGAAGTCCACGTTGACCAAAATTATGTGATAGCAGTTCTGAAGGAGAATAGACCAAGAACGTACTATTTTGTGTTAATATCAAAATATTTTCTTCATCATTCTTCCATTAATAAGGTCAACACTCCATCGCGCAACTGAAATGAGATCAAAAGAAGAGGTGTGAGAGGAACATTAAAGAGTTTTTCCATTCATGAAAAATCCTTTCTCAGTTTGCCATGATTATAGTATTTTATCGTTATTTTGAAAAACACATGACCCTGCCCTCAAAAAAATTCGCCTGCGGTGCTATTTTCGATCCTCATTCAGTCAGGTGTGCCCCCCCTTCATTATCATTCTGGATGCGCCACTGCTGTCATAAAAAATCTCTCTTGAGAATGCCAACTTCTTGTGTTGGCGAAACGTCGAGAATATCTCGTGTTGAACATCAGCCTTAAAACCTGGAAAATCATCATGTCAGTAACGATGGCAGCGCAAGCCTTTCACAATTCATCAGTAATCAAAGAGTCACAATTTAAAAATATCAATATAAATTTTATTATTGTTGTTACCAGTTTCCTTGTGACAGCTTTGAAACAAATGAACAGAAACAGAAGGCCAGAAAATACCCTCGATCGATCGAACCCGTTGAGATCGAGAAATCGGTTCAGTTGACTTAACGAAGAAAGTGAAGACCAACGAAAGAACGAATAATGCCGCAAATTGATGTGCTTTTCGTATTTTACAATTTTAAACTCATTTAAAACAAAAACCGATGGAAATTTCCTGCTCTGATTGCAAGTCAGTATTCGCGAGCTTACCTGATTTCCATTCAAATCAATATGAAAGCAGGAAGTTCGGTGAAAACTTCACGATTAGATTGTGTGATTTGGTTTGTTTCTTCTTTACTTTCCTTTTTTCGTTTCAATCTCATTATGGAGAAACGAGTCAATCGAATTGCGAAAGAAAATCAACACTGGATTGTCTCAAATTTCTCAAGTTACTGGGGTTCAATAATTGACCGCTGAGCAAATGTATATTGGAAGAAAGAGTGTGGGGTAGACATTCTTCAATTAAATATCAATGAGCGAGGTGAAGTGAGAGTGAAATAAAATGAAACTACCAGGAAAAACAGATCGATGGTGTTTATAAAACAATTAATCAATGTTTTTACGTATTGACCGTAAAGTCTATGTTAGGCAAAATCACTCTTTCGAAAATATACTCTGCTATCATTCATATGGTCTAAATCGACTGCCTTTAGCATTTCAGGATTAAGGCAGTACATTTTATAGTAGTCATAAATATTTGACGTTTCTAGTATTTCAACCAATAGCAGCGGATCATTCTGGCCAATCATTCGGTTTTATACTGATAAAACTTCATGGTCCTCGACAAAACGTTGTTTACCTTTGAACTGTCAAAACTAAACAGGGTTATCTGCATCGATTCCATTGATCTGGCCATATGAAACGTTAGATAAAATGATATATTAGGTATATTATCAAAATGAATGAAAAGTTGCCTTATTATCACTGGTCATCGATTTGTTTTTTTCATGTTTTTACCAAACAAAGAGTTCTCATGGAAAATCAAAAATTATCGTTAAAATTTTATTCACTCGTGGTATTACCTTTGAGAAGATGATGAATTTTATCAGTACATGTCCTTTTTCTTTGGATACAATAATGAAATCTGTATATGATTCATTCAATTCCGAATAATCGAATGATATCATCGATATAATTCTGAACAAACGAGGATGATTCTAGTTGAATTTTCCTCCTTGTGACGGAGTTGGCGTTGACACATTGAGTGTGGTGGGAGGACAATTCGTTTGAAAGTCACTTCACACATAAAACCAGGTTTTCTTTGGAAATTTAGAAAAATGCCAAAAAAAGTAGCTCAGTTTTCAATTTCATACCTCTTTTAAAGGACATGGCACTGGATATATGTATTCCTGGGGCTTGATAGATTTCTTTGATTCTTGGATTATAAATATAGAATTTTGAGCTCCATAGTACCTATATAATATTTGTATATAATAGTTGCATTGTTTATTTTGTATGAGTATATTATTGTATATTACCTGTACTGTTGATAGTTTCAACTACTTTTGAGAACCAAATATCAAATGACAATTCGGATTTGCTGCCTATCGATGGTGGTGAGTTTTTTCGAATTTCGACAATCTCGTTACTTGGCTATGCTGCAATGATGATGTTCATAAACACATGAGCTGGCGGCTGCATCAACACTGAATAATCGGTTTCTTGTGAGAGTATGAAGATTGCATTCATTCAAAAATTGCATTCCCTTCAAAAGGTTTGAAAAAATACCTCTTCAGGATACCCCATCAGGATCCTTACGGTTAAAAGAACAACTATCAAAATAAATCTTCTAGTAATAAAAATTATCAATGTTTTTTGCCTAACCATGTAAACTTTGGGGAATGTAATTTGAAAAGTTCAATTAATGTATTTTTTTTTTTTTTTTTTTCAGTGGGGTGGAAATCCTCATGGACTCTGATCGCTCGGTGTCCATCGCGTATCAGTAGTGTCAGACTCTTACTGACTAAAACCACCCCAGGTGTGCTGCACTTGCCAAGCCGTTAGGCCATAAAGCTGCACCTACATCCCATTCCAACGTCCACGTCACGATATCCCTCGCTCCTCCGCCCCGCCACACCCCCCCACCACCGTTGGGTCGTGACCCACCGAATACCGGGCGGGCAATCAGCGGGGAAGATCCTTCCTTCTTTATTCCGCTCATCCTCCACATTCAAACAGCGCCCTCCCTGGTCGGCAGTCTTATTCTATCCGAGCGCCTGCTCTCCCGATTTACTTTCGTCGCTCGTTTATCCCGAAGCCAGGCCACTATTACCGTCGCATTGACACTATGTTGGTTCTCATACTTCTTCATCCTCGACCACAGCCCCCGCCCATTCATTCAATATCCTTACCCATTCATCCTTCACACCATTCGTATCCCTTAGCTGTAACGCTCCAAGTCTATCCTCCTCTTCCTCGATCCTCCTTCTCCATTCTACCCTTTCTCTCCGCATGCAATCGTTCCTGATGTGCTCCGCCGTGTCAGTCCCGCCAGTTCCACACTGGCATGGGGTCTCTTGTGCAATTCCGAACCTTGCCAGGTAACCCCGAAAGTTCCCATGCCCTGTGACCAGTTGCACTGCCTTCCTTGCTAATGGTATACACCCCATCCCTACCCTGTTGCACATACCATGTACGCTTCTGCCGGTCATGCCGCTGTCCCATTCACCCTGCCATTTTTCCATCACCATTCTCCTAATCCTTTCCCTCTCCTTCATTCTGCTATGTCCCAAGTCTATTTGCCATGTGATCTCTTGCAGTTCCGCACCTCTTCTACTCTCTTCATCTGCTCTTCTGTTACCCTCATTCTCCCTAACATGCCCTTTCCTCCACTCAATTTCCGTCACCAATCCCGCTACCCTTCTGTTTTCAAGCATTCTCCTAATACGAGCTGCCCTTTTGCTCTTCGTCCTCGCATTCCTAATGGTCTCCACTGCTCCAGGCGAGTCACTTATTATTCTTATGTCCATCTCTCCACCCATCAGTACCCCTTTACCTATAGCCATCATTTCGGCTTCCTGTACGCTTCCCAGCTCACTGATTCTTTCCCGACCCATTCTCCACTCGCTCCCCTCCTTATGCGCCCATCCTATACCCACTCGTCCATCCTCTCTCTTAACCGCGTCCACAAATACCTCTTTTAGCCCTTCTCGGTTCTCCAGAATTGTTCCGATCATCCATGGGTATATTCTGTCGCACCCGTTTATCCGTCCTCTTACTTTTTCTTTTCCGTGCGCCTTCCATTCTTCATACCTCGTTGCTGCCATCTCAGTCAGCACGCATAACGCGGCTGACGGCGCCGTTCTATATGCCCCGCTGGCCGATAGCGTAAACGGTCTCTGTATCGCCCCCAATTGTCTGATCACCCTAGAGTCCTTCGCTCTTGCTCCCCACACTTGGACGCCATACATCACCGCCGGCTTAACCACTCTTTCGAAAATCAGTCTGACACATCCTCTCCTTAGCCTTACGTCACGGCCCGTCCATCTTCTTAGTTTTCCTGCAACTATAGCCGTTCTCCATCTTACCTTAATTCTTCTTAATGTATTCATATCTTTCATATCAACAGAAATAAATAAGTATTCTCCCATAATTTCGTTTAAATATAGGTATTTGAGTTCACCCTGTAGCGTCAAAAAGAGTAGACGAAACTCAGATATCAACAATAATTCCACTATCCTATCATATCCCATTAGGCAGCAGACACACCGAGCAACCATGAACGACCGTCCGCGATCGTCCAACTACGACTAAAATTTCCATCACGTGTATTCTTATCGGATGACTCACACTGCATGATCGTCGGTTTTTAAAGATCATGTTTGAACTCCAATTTGCTCTTTTAACTTTTGGTCGTTGCTGGACGGTCGATCCTGGTCGGTCAGTGTGATTTCTAGCTTGATCAACCACCTCATTTTTGGCTCACTGTGTAGAAACGTTGTGAAGTGCATTTAGAACAGTTCGTTGGATTCATCTACACAATATGCCTCAAAATATTCAACGAAAAGCCCACAATTGGGCGAGAAATCAATAAACGAGTTTCAGAAAAATCGCGTTTTCTGCCTCGTCTTGTCAATGGAAATGGATATTGTCACATGATGTTATACTCAAAGATCAAGAAAAATCCATTCGCAGAAAATATTTTCCATAATTAGCCAATCAATCAACCAATTTTTGTAACTCACACTATAGAGCCAGAAAAAAAGTCTAATGAAGAAAGTTGCTTGTTTTGACCTGTAGAATGATATATCCAAAAATCAAAAAATCTATCGAGCCCCAGGAATACATGTATCCAGTGCCATGTCCTTTAGAAAAAAGCCAAAAAAAGTATCTCAGTTTTCAATTTCATCCCTCTCCATCAAATTTTTACTCTCTTTATCACCAACATTGGTTTTTTTATCAGAAAAAATAAATAAAATGCATCTCCAACGTATGGATAAATTAATTTCTCTTCATTCTCATTACACTAGCTATAGATAAGTTCGAATTATTTTGATGTAGTTTACAGCAAATACTAATATTTTGCAACGTTTTTTGAATAAATTTCGTACATCTCATATTCTTCATTTTCACCATTAGACGTGTAAAAAACATTAAACCAAAATGTCTATAACCAAATTCACAACAAAACATCGTAACATTTATTGATTTATCTCAATAAAGAACCCAAATTCATCATTTAGTATGCCGTCCTCCCCGTTCCATACAAATTATAGTCCTTTCGTTCACTCCGTGGCTTTTTTAATAAATTAAGGATTTATATTAGCACAACACTCCCGAATGGTATTCTCTAACTGTTCTTTGTTTGCAAATGAAACCCTTCGTTTCAGATAACCCAATGAAAAAAAGTCCATTGGAGATAAGTCCAGTGATCTTTGTGGCCAATAATCTTCCCAATCTCGTCCTATCACTTTACCCCTAATCATCTCATCTGACTCAAACACTGTTTTACTTCTACCGTTTGGTGGATCAGTGCCCCGTCAAGCTGATACCACAAATGCCGTCTAATACTTTGAGGCAGATTATTCTTAACGTCAGACAACTGATTCATAGTAAAATCTGTACATGCCTGCGTTCAAATTTTTTCTAAAAAAATATAGTCAAATTGTTTGGTTATGTAATAAACAACAACAATACATTTGTCTTCAATAAATATTGGTCACGTCATTCTATTACAAAATTTAGATTATTGTTGGACTACCAGCGACACTTTTGGGAACTAACTGTTCCATGCGACGTGAAAAGTGCCCCATCTGTCCATTAAAGCCTGTAGGGAATTATGATATTCTTTCTGTCACGTTGGAACCAAAATGAAAATCCTACTTGAATATCGAATGCTCTTTCTTTAAGATGTATGAACTTTGGCTTATAGGGATGGAAATTATTTTTGTGCAAGATTTTTTTTCGCAGTTTCACTGCCAACCCCTGTATTTTCACTAATATTCCTAATATTAGTTTTTTCGTTTCTAACAACGCTCAATCAAACATTGAGCTGTTCATGTTCATTATACCTTATTGTATTATGTCAATTACGTGATTTCTTGAAACGATTGTCCACAGAGACAGTTTCTTAGAATGTTTTCAATGTCCTTCCACGGTACTAAAATGAATATTTCTTTCTGGATGCCACTGATTGAAAATACAAGCAACATCTCGATATGGCATATTATCACCAAATAAACGAACGATTTTCACTTTGGCTTGTGTGGATAACATTGTACATGAAACTCATTTGTGAATTATAAATGTGCTTACTGAAATCTGTACACAAAACAACACAATTTATTAAAAGCAATAATTTGACATTAACAAAAAGCCTACTCAGAGAAAATTTAATTTCTTGTATGTTTAAAATCACGAAATTTCGTATCATGTACAAATGAAATGAGAATGAATAGTAATTCGTTTATTCGATGACTGGCATATTAACGTCCATACATTTCTTACTAAAGTCTTGTTTTCCTCAAAATTATGAAATTTGTATCGTCTTTTGTTCGAACCTGTAAAAATTAAAAAAAATGGAAAAAGTCGGAAGTGACGGTAGAGAGTAAAAATTAAAAGAAAAGGTATGAAATTGGAAACTAGGCAACTTTTTTTTAGATATTTTTCTTAATTTCCAATGAAAGCCTGATTTTCTGAGGATTTTCGAAAAAAATGTCAAATTTGACATGTTCAAAGTAGCGCATGACAAAAGAAAAGGCTGATTTTACTAATTTTTCAAGCACAAACTTCCAAATGTTGCGAACTTTATGCTGTATAATCATGTAAAAGATTGTTTCAAGTTGGTCGTCGAAAAATTAAAGTGTACATACAACTCATGCGGAAACTAGTTTTTCCATGCTCACGTGAAGATAATAAACCACTTCCTATGGCGATAAGGAATCTGAAAGTTCCAACGTGTCATTGTAATCCCCCATTTCGCTCTCACACCGATCCTGAGATTTGTGTTACAACTGTAAAGGAATATTCTATTTTGCGTTACGGGAAAAGCAACTACATTTATATGTAGATTGCCAGAAGTATAAATTTCAGTGGAATAAATTGATGTTTGGCAAGAGCAACTTGACTTGGTGACCTATTTGGGTTTCATTCCAGAGCGAGTTTGACCAAATTGTGAACTAGTCGGTAGCTCTTTGAATATTTAATGAAATGGAAGGAATATTCAAATTGGTGGATAATGCACTCAAAGTTTTTCTTTCGGTGGGAAGGCCGGAGGCACTTTTCTTTGAATTGGAACACTGAAGTTGAGCGTTTTATGTTTCGTGCCGTTGTTTCTTGAAATGGCATTTTATTCGTCGAAAAGTTTTTATTTCCTAATAAAAGCTATCTCTTGATAAATTACTCTAATATCACAGCTCGAGAGTTTTGAAGTTTCTCAAATCTTCATTATATACAGAGGACCGGTAGAAAGTAGTTGGGAAACCTAGAAATCGAATAAATCAACAGAAATGATCTAGCTATTCGAATGAGTGAATTAATCTCCTAGCCACATCATTATATTCCTCAGTTATGTATGTCGCCAGAAAAGGATGAAATATTTCTATCCTTACTGCAACATGATATTGAAATAATGGAGCCATTCCGGAAAAGACTATTCAAGGCCAGTCTAATCTTTGGCTATATACCGCAGATCTGGATAGAGGCAGTGGTGGCGTTCATACCAAATATTGGAATACGTCCAATGGACGAGCCAGAGTCTTACCGCCCCGTCAGTCTTACAACATTTCTCCTGAAAGCAATGGAGAAAATAATAGTCAGAAGCGAACTCCTCGAGTTAAGACTGCTCCACATGAAACTTGATGAAGATTGATGATCTACAATGCCTGATTAAAAGCACTGAAGAGACATACGTGGCAAAATAAATGGCTCTTTGTGCCTTCACCGACAAATTCACATAACACCTCACATGCCTCCATAAGCAGATCACTAGAGAAGAAAAATATCAATGCCCCATTGATCAGATGGATACCAGCCATGCTGAATCATTGTAGTGACCCTGGGGGAAGACAGACAGAAGAAATTTGACCCCAAGGGGGAGTTCTATCGCCATTACTGTGGTGATCACTGGTTATCAACGACCTGCTAGTGAAGCTACGAGAATCTGCCGATGACCTGGTCTTCACTATTAAGGGCAAACACAACGAAGTAATCTTGAAATGTCAATCCTAGCAAAACAGTGCTGGTTCCACCAGAAGGCGAAAGTATGAACTTAAGCTCTAACGCTGACTGGGACCTAGCTAACATTTTCCAAAGAAGTAAAATACCTGGGCGTCATAATCGACCAAAAACTGACATGGAACAGATAAATCAAGCACATTCTTTCCAGGGCTATAGCGGCAAGCTGGACATACTGCATAGTCTTCGGTAAGGCATGGTTATTTATTGGTCATACCAAACGATCATTAAACCTATGGTCACCTACGCCTCACTGGCATGGTGATCAAAATTGCAACAAATTTCAGCATAAAGAAAGTACACCTGCTTGCTTGCCTGGGAACCATAGGAGCAATATTTACGTGTCCTACTGCAGCTCTAGAGACAATGCTAAACCTTCTACCATTGCACCTATATGTAATGAAAGAAGCAGCAAATAGTGCTTTTAGACTGTTCCAGACAAAAAAATTTGAAGCTGGAAATCTGATAGGGCATCTAAAGATTCTGGAACACGTCCTCCAAGAAACTGAACCAAGAAACTGACAGATATCATGCCGATCAGGTACGACATAGAAATGCAGTTTGAAGTAGTCATAAACAACCACCAAATTTACACAGATAATGGTCCTCAATGGGCAATGGATGCTTCATAGATGGATTCAAGATGGACGAAGGAATTGAAGTGGGAGTTACAGGATCAAATTCAAGGCTCTCCAAATACCTTGATGTGATTCCAACCATCTTCCAAGCAGCTATAGAGATTTGTTCCCAGGAATGCCTTGAAAGTGGCACCCGTAGGGCAGAAATCTATATACTATCAGATAGTCAAGCAGCACTGAAAGCTCTGAAGTCACACACTTATGTCTGAGCTGACTCGGGACTGTAGACAAACCCCGAGACAACTGGCAGCAATCAGGTAACCCTGATGTGGTTGCCAGGTCACAAGGAATGGGGAAGCAGACTTCCTTGCGAAAACAGTTTCGAAAAAACACTTCCGGCTCAGAACTCTTCTGTGGACACTCCAAAGCCCAATTGAAGAGTTTCGACGCTGGGAATTCGATGAAATGAAATTTCACTGGAATATACTGCCATGACAAATACAAGAGAAAGGGCTAGTGAGCCTATCGCCAAGGAAAGCTCGACAGCTTCTCGAGTTGGACAAAAAAGACTTGAAATTGGTATTGGGTCTACTCACTGGGTACTGAACTCAGGGGTATCACCTCAAAAAGATGGGCAAGTCAGAGGGTGATAGTTGCTGCTACTGCGAGAACTTCGCGGAAACTGCAATATACAAGGTGTTACATTCAAAAATCTAAAACCAGGGCCATTTTCGGTGAAACCGGAAGTGACCGGAAAGTGGAAAATATGCGAAAACTCTCCTTTTTACATACCATTTAACTACATTAAATCTCATTTTGATACACCTAATATCCTAGAAGTTGTGTCGTTGATGCCTGGTATACTCTAGCTATATTCTTGACTTTATTTCTTAAAAAAAAGTACATGTCAAATGCACCAATCAATCTTCTGGCTCATGCAGATATTTAATGTATTTCTAATCAACAATTTCAATATAAATCCTTCCCAACAACGAGACTGTTCCTTTATTTTGTGAATTTTAGGTAGGTATTGATTTTCTATAATTATCCTCTCCATTATTCTCACCACGAGCAGTATCTTACCCAAGACATTTATTCCAACATTCATAAATAATATCCTCAAGAGCCTTTTTATTTCCACACCACGACAATATGAATTGCTTTTCATGTCCAAAGCTCTTTCAAACTTGCTAATCGAATTCACTCGGAACTTCTGCAATCTTTCATTCTGAGCTATTTACAATAGACACAATTTTATTTGCTTGGATATGGGGAATCTGTGGTTGAATTATTTTCACTTTATGAAGTTTTTCGTTTTCATTCGGATCGGAATTGATGTAGAATGCCTCTGTTATGTGAATTAGATCTTTATTCAACATTGATTCAAGGTGATGGGTGCAATTTTTATTATGACCAAATATTGTTCAGAATCCACGAAATCTCAGATGCTGGGAAGAGAGATGGAGAGTGGGAGCACTGTAATTGAGTATTCTTCAATTTGAAGTCAAAAATACTCAAGGACTATTTCGCTACACTAGAAATGTTGCATAATAATCATATAAAATAATCATATATTTCCAAAAATTCATAAAATGATGTTTCGTAGATGTTTTCATGAAATATCATCAGTTTTTCCACCATTGGCAGGTTGGGAGTTCACACTGTTTTCTCCAATTCAGGAAAGCATCCAGAGTGATCCCTAAAAATATTGCATCTTCTGAAATATTGAGTATTTGGTTTATACTGATTAAAATATCACGAAACTGTTCTTGGCGATTGGGGAATCTTATCAACTTAACTCATTTCACACCAATTCATAACATTCTGTAGCGTATTTTTACATTTGTCAGCCAGAACTCCTTCCGACTTGCCAGACACGATCAGTGAAGTATCGTCTGCATAAAGTCTACAAGAAAGTATTTCTCATCACTGTGCCCATTTCAATTATCTATAACAAAAACACTACCGGGCCCGACACCGATCCTCGAAGCACGCCTATGAAAATTTCCTCATAATCAGAGGAATGTCCAACAAATGTAGTTCCTTTGTCATGAGTCACATACTGCTGTCTACTTTCCAAAAACGATTCAATCCAATCATATCATATTATATGAACTTTGGATGCATCAATTCTAATGTTTTTTGTTTCAATTCCATCCCCGTTTATTTATTTCCAGCACTCCTTTTTCATTCTCAAACCAATTTCCTCTATAATTTACTCTTGTATCTTTCTCTAATTTTATAATTTCCGTCATTTTACAATTTGGTCATTCAATTTTAAGGTTAATTTGAGAGTTCCACATTTATTTTGTATCATCTTGTTTTGAATTTAATTTCTTATTAATACTCAATTGAATTTTTTGAAAAATTAAATGATCTTTTTCATCAACTTTAATTATATCATCTATATTATCTCAGATGTGAAAATATAAGATTTGTTTTCAACAATTCTTTTTCTTATTCTTGCGTTGTGTGTTCGAGAGTCTATATACAGTCAATTTATATACTTGTTTCCAAAATTTTTGTGAAATGGTGAAGGACAAATGTTAATTTTTTTTATTTTAATGAATTTAACGATACATTGCTACTTATAAGACAAGTTTTGCACTTTTTATATTCATAACTTAAGTCCTTAATATCAATACATTCATTAACGCTAAAACAAGTTTGTGAGGATTTTCTTAGCTGATAGTGAGGATTTTTTTGAGGCCCTATGGAAAATTTGGAGAATTTGAGGTTAGATTAAGAGTTTTATATTAATTTCTCCTTATTTTGATACTGTCAATCTTGGTAATTGAACTAGTATTTTATCACAATCAACCGTAAAAATCACCTATTACTCTTATTCCTTACTTAACCTGACACTGTTTTCGTAGATGGGTTTATTGCAGTTTTATATCTCGAGTGCATCCATCTGCAACTTCCTCTTCTCAAAATATTATTTCAAAATATTGTATTGTCATCCAATTCGAATCTATGTTCAATATTTCAAGTCTTCATCTCAACGAAGAAACAAACGAAAAACAAACGATCAAACGAACAAACAAAAAACTAACGATGCAAATAAATTACCAAACAGACGGCCAAGAAAGCGAGCTAATGAAAACGTAGTCAGAAGGAGGCGTAATGACGGTCATGATAATCATAATATGTGAATCACAAAAAGGCTCTCTTGAAATCGATATTGGCAATCAAAATCGAATGAACAAAGTGTATAATGAAAATTAATTTCAATTGAGAGTCAAGGCGATTTCCACCAATCAAGAATTCCCATACTTTTAGCAGTAAAACGATGCTGGACATCTAGGACAACTAGTGAAAATTCTGAAAAGAGAAAAAAACGAAGTAACTGCTTTCTTCACAGTCCGGTGCCCTCGCGCTTTTCCAAGTATAAGTGCCTACTGTGATGTAAATTCTATTCAAAACTAAATTTCAGTTCCTTTTCAGATTGTTTCTAACAATGTGCGATATTGTTTTAGTTGTTCTTAAGCTGAGCAAATTCATTTTATGAAAGCATCAACGTCAAAATGAGTGTTTTGTTTTCCCGACATGTACAAGCACAGTTTCACTTTTGGCTTTTATGCGAAACTTTCTCTCAGCAGTCTTGTATATTACGTTATATGAACTTTGCTGGATGACTACATTATTCAAACAAGTTAAAGCTTCGTTGAATTATGTGCTACGGAATGTTTTCAAATGATTTTTTACATTGTCACAAAGGAGTTTGTCACGTAAAGTCTTCGTTCAATCCATCCTGCCATACTTCCATGTTCTTTGGAACAATAAACTTTACACTTTCGAATGTAACAATAGACCCTTGTTGGATATAAATCTACTCGCGTCTGAGATTTCGTCCTAGAGGCAGGAGTTATGAAGTTCTTGTCAGGTAAAGGAGTAGAGAGCTTAACGTATATATGATTTCTCATTGAAAACGCGACCCAGAAATAAATGATTATAATAATCACTTTTTATTATTGCCAATAACATAAAATGTTGATAGTTGAGATACACGATTATAAGTATCACCCGGTACAACGCTACATTTCAGGTGACCCATGATTTGAGGATTTCATTGATTAAAAGTGTTGCAGCATGTTGGATTTTTTCATTTCTACAGTTAGTAGCAATGAAGGCATAAAAGTGAAAAAAACTGAAGAAAACATGTGGTCCAGCCGTATATTTTTACATAACAGACACTAACATAACGGTAATTCATGATAACAAGTGAAAAAAATATGCAGTAGTTTTTGTAGAACGGTCGTAGGGGGCAATAGATGTTTTCAGTTGCATACTTATAATAACTATTATAAAAATAGTTTATTCTTGAATGAAAATGGAGTGTGGTAGAACCACAACCACGCAACTATGGTTGCATATTTACTACAGTTTTCCTCGAAAGCATATTCATTTCTCACTTATATTTTGACTAGGATGTCACTAGGTAGAGCTACAGCTGCCTCCACGTCGACATCGTTTCTTGCTTCGTGAACTGGGCTGTTCCGATTGAAGCCACAAATGTGTGGTTGGCCTCCCTTTTGTTGATTCCTGCGATCAAGTATTGCACATCCTTGCACTCGTTTTCACCGTACTGACGAGAGCTCCATGGCTATGTCGTTTCTGGACTCCTAAACACGAGGTGTTCCAACTAAAGCCACAAGAAATCTTTTTTTCCTGTTGATCACAGTTTCCCTCGAAAGCACATCTGTTTTTTACTCATTTTCCTGTAAACGGATGTCACGCAGGTAGCTCCAGCGCTTCCGAAGAAAAGTAATTTCTAGCCTCGTAAACACGAGTAGTCCAACTAAATCCACAAATGTGCAGTCGCCCTCCTGTTTGTTGACTACGATTTTTTGTTGTTTTATCTAACAAAATGTTAAATTAAACTCAAAAAATGGACAAACCAGATTCCAAGTAAAATCTCTGTCAGGCCATTGAATCGAATTATGCTAGAGAATTTCGAACATGATTTAATAAATCTTCCTTGGTTTAACTTTTTCGAAACCGATGATATTGATAATAAAGTAACGATTTTGAATAAAAATATACTGGCTGTCTTTGATGTCCATGCTCCAGTGTCACATTTTGTCCCTTCTAAATGAAATTATTCACCATGGATAAGTGACTATATTAAATTAATGCAATCCTTGAGGGATAAAGCCTTAAAGAAGTTCAAAAATTCGCATTCAACCCATCATTGGGACTACTACAAGCAATTGAGAAATTTCACTAATTCAGCTATAAAAGCCGAAAAAAAAGCATACTTGAACTCCAGCATTGTAACATCGAAGAAAAGTGGGTGCAACTCAAAACTTAATATTGACAGGAACAAAAAGTCTGAAATACCTAGTGAATTACGACCATATGAATGACTTCTTTATCAATGCATCCTGTAGCGAGGCTGAAGCTGATGAAGAAATGGTTCTTTATAATAATAACCATAAGAAAATAGGCCTCAACTCAAACTTCAATTTTGATGAAGTTGATGAAAAAACCGTTTCTGAAATAATTCTTTCAATAAAATCGAAGGCAACTGGGAGTGATGAAGTCAATATTATACTCTTGCAACTATGTTGCCCTTTTATCATAACATTTATAACTCATATAATAAATGAATGTATTCCTAAAATTTTCTCTTCAACCTGGAAGAATGCTAAAGTGATTCCAATTCCAAAAGTATCGCCACGGCAAATAATAATAGCCGTCCTGTACCCGCACAGGCTATGCCTTTGGGTACACTCAACGAGTATTTATTTGAAAAAATTCTAGAACTGCAGATTAGAAAATATTTGAATGATAATGTTATATTACCCTCCAAGCAATCTGGATTCAGAAGCGGATTCAGCTGTGCAATGGCGTTGGCAAACGTCACTGATGATATAATTAAAGCAGCTGACAATAGTAATTTTTCAGTTCTAGTTTGTCTTGATTATTCAAAGGCGTTTGATATGATCAATCATAGGATTCTATTAGCTTCTTCGGTTTCAGTACAGATGCGTGTGCATTGCTATCATCATATCTTAACAAAAGGACTCAAACAGTTGAACTTGACAATAATATATCAACTCCACTTGAAGTAAATCAGGAGTCCCTCAGGGAAGCATTAGGGCCCCTTCTATTCACATGCTACACTTCTAATTTCACTGACGCAATAAAACACTGTAACTATCACTTCTATGCTGACGATACTCAGCTTTACTACTCGTTTGGACCGCACGAAACGCAATTAATACTGATCTAGATGCTATTTTCCGAATTTCTTCCCAGCATTTATTGAAAATCAGCCCTAAAAAATCTTCAGCCATGATATTCTGCAACGATAATCATCAAGATCACATAAGAACTAACATAACACTTGAAATTGATGGTACAACAATACCTTTCAAATCTGCTTGCAAGAATCTTTGTCTAATAATTGACACTAAATTACGTTTTAAGGAACATATAAATTTGAAATTGAGAAATTCGTACTCTGCTCTGAAATTATTATATCCACAGAGACACTTCCTTGTCGCAGTTCAATCACTGTGACATTGTTTATGGACCTTGTCTAGATAATATTCAAAAAGTCCAGAACTGTTGAACTGGAGTATCTCATAAATTAAAGGAGTTGTAATGGCTCAACATGAAAAATAGAAGGCTTCATCACATGGGTTGTTTCAACCACAATTTAATTCTTTCAAAGACTCCGTCCTATTTATTCGAAATGCATAACCAGAATATAAGACGGAATAAATTTTAACGATTCCCAGTCACTCTAAAGCCATTTTTAAACGGTCGTTTTCCTACAACATTGCATCGTGCATTAACAATTTGTACAATAAAGACCTCTCTCTTACTGATAAATCACAAACCCATTTAAAATCAAATATTAAGGTATTCTTCTGGATAGTCAGTAGCCGAAAGTTAATCTCAAATATTCATTCTCACTTCTTTTCTCCCTCTTCCCTCTTTATCTTCACTCTTCTCTTTCTTTCAAATCTATTCCTTTTATAACTCATTTCCTTCTCTTCTTTTTTTTTATGTGTTTTTCTTTTTACCCGAAATACTTAATTGCCAACTGAAAAAAGTGTTTCATCCTAATGTGGTGGAAGAACAGAGGTGGATGCGTTCCACATTCTGAATCATTATGCCAATTGTTTGTCATATACATATTTTCACCTATATTTGTAAACTGAGCATTATTTGTGAAATATTCCGCATGTTGTGATGAACAATAAATGTCTTATTATTATTATTTTTTTCCTTGGTGTTTTGGCATCGACTGCTATGGTCATTAGCCGTGTGTTCTGGATAGGATGTGTTACTAACTACATATGCCACCTTAGGAGCAGCACTGTTAATTATTAACGCAACAGTGAATCGTGGAGGATTATTCCCAGCCGACACGAGCTTCAATCACTCAGACTTTCACATCTTAAAATGAAAAATGCCCGCCCCGGCTGTAAACCGAACCTGGAACCTCTCGGTTACCAGGCTGGCGCTCAACCACTGCGCTAATTCCCGCCCTCTTATTATTATTATTATTTATTTGAAACATTTATATCAGTCACTATTTCAATTTCACTCTCTATCTGCGGACTCTCGAACTATATCTGTGACTCTCTGCGACTATCCATCTGCCCACTCCCGGCGAGCGCCTTATATACCTACAAGCAGATCCTTTCCACAGTTCTCGAAATGTCCAGACTACGCGTCGATCCAGTCAGATGGCTCTCGTAACTTCGAAGGCATTCGAGCTAGTTCTCGGCGTTGAGTCATAGTTGTCGAACCGCTAGCCACCACACGTTGTTTGCTTTTAGGGTGCATAATTAATTAGGTAATCAGGGCCGGTCTCGAGATCGTTACAGTATTGTAGATGCTTGTATGCCAAAGATAATATCTATAGTATTGGTTAATGCGGAAGAAGTGAATCATATAATCCAGTTTTCATTATCATTGGTTATTGATCTTTCGTCAAGTAGTATCGTTCATTGTTCTGTTTCCGTTCGTAGGAACTGGACTATTACCGATAATAAAGTAATTAAATCAATGTCATCCACAATGCAGCCATCAAAAAATGATTGCATGCAGTGAGAACACCAAACAACACATTACGAATTCAATTATCTCGACTTCACAGTAATTCATCCCCGACTAAAAAATCCCACTGTTGACACGCGGGTTTCAATTCCATGAATGATTATAGTACTAGCAATTTTGCCAGAGCTATTTTGATCGTCCGTTTTTCATTGTTTGTAAATATGTCTGTCATTTTTCCATTGGGTATGTTAATAATATTCTTTGAGAATTCAATCCAGAAGATTTCGCCATCTTTTTGAGATAGTTCCAGAACCTTACATCATACTCTACCATGTCTATTCTCCTATTGAGTTCTAGAGAGTCGTATAAGTATCGTATCGCAATGGAATTTTGAAGTTCGCATGCCTTCTTACTATGCTTTGGCTTGGAAGTAGTCATTTCTCTCAGGAATTGGGATGAAGACGATTTAGACTGACCTCCAGGCAACTGGTGTGTAGCCTAGGACCAGACAGGAGCGTAGAATTTCAATAAGCCAGGATATGATGGTTTCAAGCCCCTCCATGTAGGAGTCCCGGAATCACTCCATCCCCCCCTGGTGACTTGTCACCACCTTCGCGGCCGTTTCGTATTCGATCTGAGATCTCGTTGGACTGGTCCTCGATGGTGCGTTGTTGTAAGGTTCTGATTCCGGAAAGTGTATAGAGATCAGGTGCTACAGTGTCTCCTCCACTGATGTAGTTTCCCGATCATCGGGCAGGGACAAGATGCCCAACCCCCTTTCCGGATCTTTGGAGATTACTTTATTTAGCCTTGCTGCTGAGGCAATTGTGTTTATATCCTTGCAGTACGCTCTCCAGCTGTTTCTTTGAGATTTCATGACCTCTTTTTTACGCTGTTCATGCAGATTTATATTCTTCCCAGTGTAGAGGTACTTTGGTGCGCTTTGCTCAATTTTTCTCCGGTTTTCCTCGATTTTCGAGTTCCACCAAGGTATTTCAGCTTTGCTTATCTATTTCTTGACAGGTCATCTATTCTCATATGAGAATATGATCGCTTTGTTGAGATTTCAGCTTTGCTTGTCCTTTTCTTGACAGGACAGCTATTCTCATATGAGAATATGATCGATTTGTTGAAATAGTTCACTACCGTATCTAGCTCCACCTTGCATTCCCATATTTTGACGGTAGTCTAACTAGCCTTCCTTTCAGTTCCTCACAAAAGAAATTCCATTTGGTAGCTCGTGGATTTCAATTTTTTTTTCTAGTGGATTTGTATCCCCCAGCCTGAACAGGATCTTCCTGTGATCCGATAGTGATTCATCTTGTGATACCTTCCATGAGTCACGGGTACATAATATGAGATCTATGACGGATTGTCGATCTGGCGTGAAGTACTTATGTAGATAGAAACTTGAGAAGGGCTCTGCCCCTGGGATTTGTGTCTCTGTTCCCTCACAGGACGTGGTGCATGGGAGTTTGATCCATGATTAACAGAGTGACGTCTTTCTAGGGTTTTATATATTTACTATCTCCCTGGTGAGCTACTTTTTTGAGTATTCGTTGGCAGCTGTAACTAACAGTCTGGATGACGAGGTGCAGGACCCGTTTGGATCTCTGCAATTGCGTTTCCCACAACATCCAAAAATTCTAGCAGCTGGACTCCACTGAAACCAACTCCAGTTTAGCCTTCTTTGCCAATCACCAGCTGCATGGCTTCATCGCCCGTGGCTACCTGGAAGTAGTCAGTCTTTGCCAATCACCAGCATAAGCCTCTGAAGGGGTAAAGGATCCTTCCTCCAAGAGAGAAAGGACTCCTTGATCCCCCGTGGCTACCTGGGAGTAGTCAGCCCTCCCTCGACCAGAGTTGTCGGTCCTAGGATGCTTGACCTCTCTCACAACTTCCCCCGTGGACCAAGGAGTTCTTTCTCTCTTGGAGGGAGGATCCTTTACCCCTTCTTTTGGGAGGTAGAGGTTTCAGGTTTCTCCTTCGGGGGTTTCAGGGCCTCTCTAGTGGATGCTACCAACCTTTTCTGGAGTTCCTTCCTTGTTCGCCTTCTTTCGGGCCCACTTACATTGGGCATTTTTACTTTGATCTAGCCTATCGGCTGGACGTATTCTACTGAGGTCCGCAAGCGTTCCTCGGCTTCGGAAGGTGCGTGCGGGTCTGGGAAGGAGAGAAGTTGGATATGAGGGGAGAGTCCCTTGTTTCTTGATCTTGCCCTGACGTCATTGATCTGACCTCTGTGGTTAGCCTGGAAGGGGTGGTGTGTGAGAGCTCCGAAGAGCGTCTCCGTGTTACCTCTGATCCCTGTTCGGTTTCAAAGGGGGTTTGGGATGGGTTAGGGGGTCCTTTGAAAGTTCCCCCTGGTTGGGATGAGGGTTCCTGATAGGTTCCCTCACTTTGGGGATATGAGGTGACCACAGCCCGCCTTTCTGGCTTAAATTTCGTTTTTTACTATGTTTCCATTTTGGTCCCACGAGTACTGGGGAAATAAAAGTCACCTCCTACAGAACCCCTTGCAGGGTGAAGGCCTGGATATTCTGAGATTCGGCCTGGTGTCCCAGATAGACTACTGAAGACTCTCACCATGCAGCCCTCAGCATGGTCAGACCTTGTCTTTGGGGGGATTTATTTATCGACTTTCCAGTCTAGATCCGCCGTGTTCGGATTACACACCTAGTGTTGGATGCGATTATTCATCGCGCACGGACGCTCTTGGAAGTAGCTTTGCCTGGCCTCCTCTGCTATTTCCCAACCCCTTGTCCGCCTCGGCGTGCTTATTGAATATTTCCATAACATTTTCTTTTAAATATTTAAGATCTAAGAAAATTGCGAAAAGATTATTTTTATTTTAACTTGTTTTGCATGTGCTCAGTGATAATATGTTTCTTCACATATTCTCATCACGTCATTTTCCACTATTATTATTATCATTACATAAAGACGGTCACTCCACCAGTGTATACTACTTCAAGTTATTCTGCCATGCGTTTCCATACCGGCTTCTCTGACAGTGTGCAGTTGTATCTTTCGGTTGTGAATAAGGAATTGCTGCGAAAAAAGAAAATAGCTCACAATGATGTTAAAGCTAGTTGCATAAAACACTTATTTGTCCCGAGCTCACGCTTAACCGTCCCGTGAAAATGCGAAAATCCGCGTTCTAAATTTAGCTCCGAGAAATAGAAAAGGAATTGCATCGGCTCGAGGACAATCCGGCGACCAGAACGACTACCGCGCAAGGAAAAGCACAAAATATGCAAAAAGTTGGAAATAGGCCAACAAGTTTGGAAATTGCACCACGGAGCCGGTTTCATGTGCTGAATTTATTTCAGTTTTGTTTAAGGAACTGGCAAAGTTTCGATTTACATAATGCCGTACCAGGACAGTTTGACTTGACTTTTTCCAGAGAGTCGCGTCAGTTGCTGGCATTGAAAGTTCAACAATTTGCGTTGTTTTTTTGTTGAGCCGATAAACTTGGGTAATATTATTTTATAGGAGCTGACTGAAGTTCATATAATTGTGAGGGAAGTTTTGCAACAGGTTCACTTAGGTGGTGTCAAGGTTAATATTGGTCAGATATCAGTCTGCAGGAAAAAGAAATTTCAAAAATAAAAAAAAAACTTTTGCAACTTATCTAGTTTGGTCTCCTGTACAAAAAATCCAAATGAAATTTTTGGTGGTTACGACAATTTTCGAAGATATTCAGCCCTATGATGTATGTATCACTTCCGTTATTTTCAACGGAAGTGATACAGCATAGGGCTGAATGGCCCATATTTTTCTGAAACTTCACTATTTGACAGATTGAATTTCTGTTATTGAAAAAACACAAAATTTGTTTTTCTTCCAATCAAAACACCACACACACCCTTATTCACTTGGTTTCAGCACTTTTTAGTGGAAAAAACTATTATTTTTTCAGAAAAAAACACCTTTCTTCGAAATGTAAAGAAATCATTCAAGTTTCATTGTTGAATTCTGAAAATTTGGCATTTTTTTAATCGAATTTAGGCGGATGACCAAAATGTTTCGGTATTCAACATAATGTTTATGCGTTTTTTGTTATCAGATTAGTTTTCATCTAATGACGTCACGAATCAGCTGTTTAATGTCATAGTTGTCACCAAAATTTTGTGGTAATTACCCAGGGGTGCAATTTTCAAACCGTTTCGTATGCGAATTGGATTATTCGTTTCATACCAACACACACGAAATATGTATATCTGTCTGTCTTTATTCGTATGCGAACTAACACTGAACGATTTGAAAATAGCACCCCTGCTCCAAATTTGTTTTTCATTTTCGGTTATGATTATTATCGAAAAGAAAACTAACCTCATTCTGACCGTGTTTTTAATTGGTCTTTTAAATAAATATTCCATATTTCACGATATGGCAACAACATATTTACTGAGTTTGAATTATGAAGGGACAGATTACCAGGTGAAACTGCAAGAATTGCTGTTGACGAGATTTTATTAGGATGGATATACCTCTGGTTAAAAGCAAAAATCCTCCCTGACGAGAATTGATGCCTTATAAAATAATATAAAAGTTATACTACATTTTCATCGAATGAAAACTTGGACGCTAATAAGTACACAAATCTCAGTTTTGTTTCCACACTATTAAAGTTATCCATTTATAATATAATACTTCATAATATATACAGTTATTGTACCCAAAAATATGAAAAACCAGAATAATTAAGATTAAAACAAAGGAATAACAGGAAGAAGGCAGAAATAAAACAAATGTTTTTATTTACACTTTTTGAATTTTAATAATAACCAGGAACCAGAGTTTAAACCAAAAGGTTTAGGCGAAAGCAAACGTTGACCTCTCGTCTGTCATTTATCATGAAAGACCAAGGTATATCTGCGGTAAATACCAAAGAATTGTGGTTAACCGCCCAAATTCGATTTTTGTTTATGAAATGTTGGCAACGAGATTGAAATTGTTCTGGTTTTGCAGGGTCTAGTTAGTGAATAAAGGAAAGTTTATCAGACTCGGCATTAAAATTAAAAAAAAAAATACGTAACTCACGTAGTTTTTTCTCCTAAACGCAAATCTGAAGGCCCTAGTGCCATAATCCTATTTGCTCATCGTAAAAAAAGGGAACACAACCTATCTAACTTAACTAAGCCCAAGTTTCTGGTAATCCGATCACCAATTAGTACGAAAAAGTGATATCAAATAGCAAATGCTCGCTGCGCTCGAATTTTACAAATATCCCAGTTACCTAAGTTTTCAGCCATGGACCTATAGTTCCTAAGGTAAAGAACATAACCTAACATATCCTAACATAACCTAGGTATTCAAGTTGTTGGTAATTCGATCACTAATTGGTATGAAAAAGTGAAATCAACGTAGATGCTTGCTACGCTCGCACCCATCCACCTTGCTTACCGACTAGACCCGACACGAAACCCGAACAATCCCAATCTCATTGCCAACACTGCATAAACAAAAAACCAAGCATTCAGTGTTCAGCAATGTTTATGACAATTCTTGCGGGAAATACATCGTGCGTTGATAAGACGTACGATGATGTGCCGAAGTTAGCTTTCCCTAGTAACGCCCATTGGCATCTAATACCATTAAGATTGAATGCCATCCTGGGTTGTAGTAAAAATTGTGTATGCAACTCACTGAAAAGATAACTACATGCTCGTAATTATTCACACACTTGGCTGGCGCCTCGTGTAAAACTAATGGAACACAAAGTGCTTTTTATTCAATGATATTCTCAAGTATTTAGAAGGGAAGGCTTTACCCACGCCCCACTGAGTCTATAAATTATGATTTATGTAAATTGCACATAACGCGACATCTCCCATCACTTTTTTAAGTATTTCTGTTGATATTGAAGTTGTTTCCAAGAGAAGAAAACATCTCAGTGAAATAGTAAAGCGGCATCTATTGCTTACTAGTAATAATATGTATTCGATTTTTGGGCGTGAAGCAACCCTTAGCAATGGTACTGATTTTTGAACTGTTTCTATGAATATTGACATGGCTTGGAATCATGGCTTCATTCTGATGAACAAACAATATATTATTGATTGATAAGCAAAAGCAAACTGAATATATTCTTATTCATTGCAGCCAGTGCCAGTGTCATCTAGTGGTACATCAGCTAAATTCTCCGTACAGCCAAGACCGTTGAGCTTACTGTTCAAACTCAAGATATCCTACGATCCGACCGGATTCCTAGTGGTTATATTCAAATAATTTGAAATAATCAACCAATAGTAACACTATCGGATCATCGAATCATCGGATACCGCGAGTGTGAACAGAAAGCATAAAATTATGGTGACACGGTGACATCTTTCTCATTTGAGCATTGAGTTGAGTTGGTTTGGTGTCAAATTTTGAAACTATTTATAAGTACTACTTGCATCGTAATTATTGTTTCCATCAAAATTCGTATGATACTAGCCATTGTTTGTATCAATTTGGTTGAATCTGTAATGATTATTGATAAAATACATATGGTTAATATCTATTTATATGTTGACATAATGTACAAGTGGTTCGATTTTCGCCACTTTGGCGCTGGCATCGACAATCTCGTTCCACGATTTCCAAGTTCCAAGGCAGGAGGCGGGAAAACGAACATAAGCTGCATTTTATTCGACCCCATTCCGGTACCGGTCTGGTGGAATATAATGACATATGACACAAACACAATGATAAAAATGTCATAAATGACAGATAAATGACAATTTATTCCCAAACCGGTATCGGAATGGTACAAATAAAACGCAGCTGAAAGTGTGGTTATTTTTAATTTCCAAAATAAAAAAAATTCAAAACACAACTGTAAACATGACAAAACAGTGGTTCAAATTGATTTGCAAAAGCAGCGAGTTGCAGTTACTTGGCACTCTTAATGGGGGGCAGAGTTTTAGGTATAAATGAATGAATGATACAGTTGTGAAAAATGTACTAATCTATGCATTCAAGGTGGAAAAAATTCTCAGAAGAAGGCAAAGATGTATGGACAGGAGTGTTTTCGGAAAAGCTTTGGCTATTGAGGCAAGAACATGATTGTATACTTTACAAAGTTTATGAATCTTCAGAAGCAAAAGCACAAAGTGAAAACCACTACAATGATCTCTTAAGGGACTATTTTCAGTTGAATTTGAACCTGGAGGAATGTTATGCAGAGTGGTCCAAGTCAGATAAATATTTCGAAAATGCAGCCAAGCAGTTTTATGGGATTAGAATTCTCAAGCAAAATGTTATAGAGAATATATTCTCGTTCATTTGCTCATCAAATAACCACATTACAAGGTATTATATATACATAGATTTAAGATAAATTTGACTCTTATTGACTATACTTCAATATAATTCTGTGTATGATGTAGATTATATCCACTGTGCTATAGACTCTCAACATATTCTAGTCAGGAAAGTAATCTAATAACTAATAAAATAAGTATATCAACCACTAGAGTTAATAGGGCTGCATTACATACCATCAGGTGATGACCGTATAAATGTAACATGCATTTCATTATAATTTTAATGTAGTTTCTGCCCAGAGTTCCATGTAGATTTTTCGATATTTGAAAAGAGTTCCTTGCTTCTTGGAATTTCAAACATATTTTAAAGAAGTATGTTTTACAGACACTGCTTTAAACTTATTTATATTTATTATTACTAAAATAAAGTGTTTTCAAAATATTAACAGAAAAAATATATATGTATATCTGCTCGCTATTCAATATGTTACATTCCATATATTTTAGATATAGGTAACTGTAGTATTCTTAGAGAAAATATTTTCCAAATTCCTCATAGGTACGTATTGAAAACAAACTGTATTCAGGATAAGCAGTATGGTGGAAAAACTTGCAACATTTTATGGAAAAGAAATATGTGAACTAAATGGTGAGAAATACTATTCATTCCCAAATGTGGAATCTTTGGCCCAAAAATCCATAGAAGCAAATCTGCGAACAAATGGTTTTGGATACCGTGCCAAATACATCAGCAAATCAGCAGAACTTATAGTGAAAGAAGGTGGAGATGAATGGGTTAAAAAGCTGAAAGGGATGAAGTATGAGGATGCTAAGAAGACCCTAATGCTTTTGACAGGTATCGGAGCAAAGGTACGGAATTTAACATCTGGATAAATATTTTCACTTCATTAATAAAATATCTGGCAGTATCCGAAATGAGTTTCAATCAATTTCAGGTAGCAGACTGTATATGTCTGATGTCACTGGGTCATTTAGAGGCAATACCAGTAGATACCCACATTTATCAAATTGCTAAAAGACTTTACATGCCAAAACTATCCAACAATAAAACAGTGACTGAAAAAATATATAATGAAATTGGGGATCACTTCAGAAAGCTATATGGACCTTTAGCAGGATGGGCGCATACAGTAAGTTCTCAATCACTCACTAATTGGACTAAATCAACCAAAATTAACGTTAATCAACTAGTTTACATTGGACAAAATAATTCAGTTCATTCATATTTTTCAATATTTGTAATCAGCATTTAATTTCTTCATTCTTCACTCCATTCCCATTCATCTCTTTGAATCTTATTACAGTTCTTTTACCTTCCACACTTCCTACAAAATTTAAAAAAATCAAATAATTTTGCATATAAAAAATGTAAATGTTTTATGTATTTGGTAAATTTGATTAGACTTGAAAACATAATATTCAAAAGTATCTAACAAATTTTTCCTTTATTGATAATATGTTTTGAATTGAAGGTTCTTTTCTGTGCTGATCTGAAAAAGTTTCAAGAAAATTCTAGTGATGGAAAAGAAGAAGACAGTGGTAGTAAAAAGAAGAAGCTCAAGTCAAAGAAATAGCTTACCTCTGTGATGTTTTTATAATTTTAATAAATAGTATTTTTTCATTTCTAGTTTCAATTCTCCTATGATACATTTGGGAATGTAATTATTTTAATAAAGAGTATTTTATTTTACTAGTTTTATTTTCTTGTAATAAGTAAATTGGTAACTGTTTATTATATTTTCGAATTCACTCAATTCTTCATCATAACATCAGCAAATAATTGAAAATAGAAAAACACATCATTTTTTGAATGTAAACAATTATTTTGTTATTAAATTATCAGTTGAACTAGGTATGGAATAATAGGGGACTATAAATAAATCCACTAATATTAAATTGTATGAATAGGAAAGCTTGTACTTCATAATGAATTTTTGGGTCTGTTTTTGTTTACCATTGTATCAATCAGGTAATATATTTAAAAAATATGTCAATTTTATTTCGAGCATAATTTGAATTTTTTGCCCAAATTATCAAACTAAACTATTTTGAAGATGCAGACGCTTTTTACTATGAAGAAAGCATCATCAACTTGACTAGTCTGATAACTGAGAGTAGTTATATTTTTCACATATCTATGTACAGAACCATCAAACAAAATTAAGGGGAGTTATTTCATCAGGACCGTGTTTTCATTACAAGTTTATGTTGAAATATTCACCGACGGTGTATGAAACTAGGATAAGCGTTTGTGATATTTTTTGTTGAACACATTCAGATATTGCATCATATTGTACTACCAGCATGTATCATTTGTAATATAGAAGTTTTCAAGTTCAATCTGAAATGCACATATAAGGTCTTTTCTGTTGTTTTTGAAGGTTGTGGAAAATATTCCAAACATCATATTACTTTGAAAGGCACACGTGTTGTTTCTTGTAAGCGGGTTCCTCAAGCCTTGCTTGATAGATCAAAAACTAAATTTAACCCCACACCTGACACCATGTATTATTTTTATATTTCATACGAAACTCTTCAAATATAATATAATACTTCCAAGATCAAATTCATTATTATCTGTCACCGTGACAACTAACGTCATTTCAGTACAAATCATAGATTTAGCATTATACAGCATGTACGTCTATTAACAAATTCAATTATATCATACAAACCATGTACATATAGTATTTTGACTGTGACTACAACTCATTCAGAGTTTGGCAACAAATGCAGTGTGATGAGTTCCTGAAACACCTGTAATAAGTTTTCAATAAAACACAATCAAAAGCTTGAAATATTCTTTATGATATCAAACATTACTCAAACAAGGCTCAGTTGATGAAACGAAAATACAAGTGCATCATACATATATTGAAAAAATCATAAACCTACTGATATACTTGAAATCTCTTATTTCTTCAATCGAGTTGCATTTGTTCATCATCATCTTTCTTAGGATCTTTCTTAGTACTCTTATCCTTATCCTTATTTTCGGCAGCATTGCCTGCAGCAGTAGATGAACCACTCTTCTCCAAAGCCTTCACAAACTCAGCCATGTTCCCTTGAGCTGCTGCAGCAACAGCATCCGGGTTGACAGATAGTTGTGAAACTATTGGACCTAACTGGCCAGATTCTAGGGCACTGGAGAATTGGGAAACGGCCTAAAATTAGGAAAAATTCGGATTGATTGTATGTAATTCAGAGCAGTTACTTGAGCTAGGATTGAAAATTCAAAAGCATACCTGATGAAACTGTGGTGAAGCCAGTGTAGATCGGAGAGTTTCCTCTGAATTATCACCTTCAACTACAGGTAGATGGCTTTGCAGCTGTTCCAGAGTGGCAGGACTGCTCAAAACTCCAGATAGTGTTTCATTATTCAAAGCTGTTGATAGATCCACTAAAACAGTATGATGTTAGAATAGAGAATACGATTGAGGTCTTTGACTTCATCGATTTATTTTGGCTTCCTCAGAATATTTTCAACTGCATACCCAGGGCCGGCTCTACATATTTGTCTGCTAGTGTGCAAATCGCAGAGTAGCGCCCCTATTGGAGTTATTGAATTAACAAACTGAAACCTGATGCAATAAAATATAAAATCAAACTATTTGATGTTTTAAACAGTTTTATTTCCAAAAAAAATACGTATATGTATAATGAAAATTTAATTTAACAAATCTTTAGCATAAATAAAAATAAATTCTGAAATAAAACTCTAGAAATACACCCCACTAAACCCCTACATCAAATTATCTATGTGTGAAAAAAACGCCGACTATAAATAAAAATAACCTCATGCCGCTGGGCGGCTTTCAAAAGGCAAATTGAGAATTGTTAAGATCATACATTGTTTGCCAAAAATATTAGGCCAAGTAGGGACTGCATCAAACGCATTTTGGAATCGTGCGCGTGCCGACAAAGGATTTCACGAAAGATAACCAACTGATGGAAGGTATTATATTCGTACTTTGTTTTTACGCTCCTGTCCCGATCCCCTTTCGGCAGCATGTTTTGATGTTTGGAATGGAACTAGTCAATTACGTTTGGCGCCCCTTTCTGGCCTGACGGTGTGCTGTGCACACCTCGCACACTCGCAGCCGGCCCTGTGTATACCTATAAATTAATATGTATATACTGTATACCGTATTGTTACGAGATTGAAAAAAAATCCTCTAGCTATGCCTCTATCGAGTGCCGACCATAAAGGTAACTCATTTGCATAGCAAATAAACCGGCGCCGATCGCAGTAAACATTTCCTCATTCTTGGAATTATTTTGATGTTTTTCTGTACTGATCAATCTGGAGAAAGTAAGAATCCCGAAAAATCTGCTCTGATCGAATTGCGTATATAAGGCGACACATTTCTCTCGGGAGATGAAGTTTAGAAAAAGTTTTCAGGAAGTTTTTGGAAGATCCAGCTAGTTGAAGTCGGTTGAGCAGTTTAAAGAGATCCAAGTATTTTATTAGTCAGTGTTAGCGAAGCTAATAAAAACACCTTAGTGTGCTCGGAGTATGATTCAAGAAATATCATAACAGTGGTGTCGGAAGTAGAATATTAGTGAGAAGCAAAAAATATTTATGGTGAATACGAAGAGTACATTTTACGACACAATGAAGGACATTGTAAAATTTATTCTAAATCAATTTGCGGATTTGGAAAGAATGCGCCACAAAGAAAAACAAGAAGAGAAAAAGCGGCACCAGAATGAAAAACAAGAACGAGAAAATGAAAAACAAGAAGAGTAGAAGCGGCGCCAGGAGGAAAAGCAAGAATGAGAAAATGAACGAAATCCAAGGGACTCTGCGATTAACACACTTCAAGAGAAGTAGCGATGCCTTGGTAAGTTCTCTAGAAGTAGAAGAGTCCTTCAACATCGCAAGGCCGAAAGTACGAGCGGTATCGATAGAAGAACCCGAACAACGATCTAGCGCAGTTACTAGTTCATTCGAGAAGGTTCTGGGTGAGTTTAAATAATAAGTAAGCACTCAGAAGAACAGGGTATGCTATCCATGTGGGAAATTACCACCACGTTCAAAATCACCTCTTACAGCGAGTCCTCAAAAGGGCGGCAGGAAAACTAGAATAAGCCAGCATATCGGGGCGCACGCCCCCAGGGTCATCACTCTTAAGAGGCTAAGAACTACCGAATTGCCACAATCACGCAGATGCCTTCTCCAGAAGACCTTGTTCGGATGTGTGAGCGAATTGAACGTCGCGAAGGAATGAACCAAGTGAGATTAATGGTTGACAACAATTGGACCACAGCAAATATGAAACAAGACCAAGAAAGTGATCCAAGCGTTGCAGATATTCTACACAGTCTGATGGCTTGGTTGAAAGGTTCAACAGGACTATCGAAGAACATCTTTCCAAAGTAATGGAGGGGCACCAAAAGAACTGGAATCGACATCTTCCACTATTCTTGATGGCGGGCATATGTGCACGATTCCACAAAGCTCATCCCAGCCACTTCGTTTTGAAGATGTTTTGGGAAGTTTTTAGGAAATTTTTGGAAGATTCAGCTAGTTGAAGTCAGTTGGGCAGTTTATCCAAGTGTTTAATCAGTCAGTTCTAGAGAAGTTAATAAAAACAGTTAATTGTGCTCGGAGTATTATTTTAGAAATATCGTTACAATATATACAGGGTGACAATATTCTGTTCTTCAAAAACTCGCGTTTTGACAAGTTATTTTTTCAACTCACCTGATTGTTGCTGGGCAGCATCAGTACCAGTTGTTGGTGGGGTTAGCCCTGACAAGAAAGTCTGCAAATCCGACAGCTGGATGGGATTAGAAAAGGATGAGGGAGAAGCAGTCTCAGGAGTTCTGGAACTAGCCCTAGCCTTGGGCGGATCAGCCTTTGGGGCATCCGGAACAGCAGTTGGAATGGATCTCTGAGGAGTGGTCAAACCTGCTGAGGGGGTTGTTGGATTGGCTGCAGGTGTAGTTGTGGGAGTGCTAGGAACCGTGGTGCGGTGAGTAATTGCCGGTGTAGTATTAGTACGGGCGCTACCACTATTTGGGCCCCTAAATAAATTCGTGTCAATAAAAGAGTTAATTGTCTTTTGATCATAAAGATATTCATACATAATTTTCAAACATTGGTCTTCTTTCACAGCTTTACAAATAATCGATTCTGCAGCACAGAAATATTTGTGACAAGATGACATTCTGAGAGGATAAATAAAGCCTTCCTATACAATCAAACATGTTTGAATCATATTATATCCAATAATCCACTTTTAAATGACTTCAGTACTATTTCCAATTCATGAAATACCTGATAGTTCCTAATAGACTGGACAGACCGCCCATTTGTCCCGCCCCACCTCCAAATAATTGCATCAGCTGAGATTGTGACATGTTGCTCAGAAGTGAAGTTAAATCTTGATCTGGATTTGCCGTGGGTTGGACAGCACTGGAAGGATTGTTCAAGAGTTCATTAATTCTCTTGCAGTTATCATCATCTTTATCAGTCCTAGGTTCCTGAAAATGATTTAGAATGGTAAATGGCTGAACAGAGACAAAGCAAACCATCAGCTTTGATCGGTTAATAGTTATGTTATGAACAAAATAAGGCCCTTGAGCGATGGCCTATTGGGTGTTCCAATAAAGTAAATTCATTATTATTAATACTGTTCAAATAAATAATATTGGCATTTTGGTATTCTGAATATGTTCTTACTTGTAGCCAAAAGAAGAACTTCTTGTTAGAAGACTTGAATTTCAGCAAATAGGCCCTGCCCGTTGTACACTGGGAGACTTTGACATATTCGCAATCATCAGGAAAAATAATCAAGTCGTCCTCAACAATACCAGTTGTTCGATCCTGCCAGCAAAAATGCATCAAGGAATCTTCACTCTGGTATACATACAATAATCCCTTACGTTTATCTGGTATCACCATTCGCCCTAAAAATGTAAATGTAGTATTGTATATCCCTTATACCTACAATGACGCACCTTTTAAATTCATTTTTCCTGCTCTTACTTCTATCAAATGTTTGTTTCCACCAGTTGAACCAGGGCCGGCAGCTGTGCTGCCAAATAAAGCACCTCCAGCAGGCATTTTTGATTCTGAAAATGTTCAAAACCACGAATGGTACCAAATTAATTATTCAAAAATGATAAGGAAAACTATACGTAACCTACAACAACTTACAAATAATTATATAAACTCCAAATTCAACAATCAAGCAAATAGTCAAATACGCCAAGTCAGCTTTGCCTTGCCTTCTACAAAATATTTTGACGAATGACAAATTGACATATGAATTTATTAGGGTCCGTTTACATGGTTACGGGTTAGAAATTTGGTGGTACGTAAATACCAAATTCCTGAAATTACGGTTGTTGTTGATATACCTGTCAGTCCTGTCAACTGTCACTTCACTACCGTGCTCTTTAATCGGTTTTTTCGGGAACCAATTGTCATTGGTCAATATGACTAATTGTATAGATTAACAGTTTTGAAATTTTGAAAAAGAGTTACAATTTATTTAAAAAAGTGTCTTTGGATACGAAAACCTCTAGAGGTAATTGTTTTCTGACGAAACAATGATATTTTTAACAATTTTCTTTCAAAATGGTCAAAATGTTGACCAAAGACAAGAGGTCCGTGTATATTATGGAACCGCGGTTGCCTGAAAGCTAAGAGATAGTTCCCAATGGATCTTTTTTGTTTTTTTGCGTCACGCATTCTTGAGAAATGCATGCGTGTTGACGTTCACACCTATGCCTATCGGCGTGTGTGAATAACGCAGAGTTAGTACATAAGGAATTGGGACATGTTCTAAGTTAAATAAAAAATTATGCAGTGAAAATGACGTCGGGGTTATTTGAAAAACTCAAATGGTGGCTTTACTCTAGCATTGACAAAATTAATACAGAACCAAATAAATATAGAAACCCAATTGAAAGACAATTCCGTCTCTGCGACGTCTTTGTTCCAACGCTCAAATGCACAGTATTTGAAACGGGCCAAATAACCAGAGTACAGTACAAATAACTAAAATAAGTGTGGTACCAACTTTGAGTTTGAATAAGTAAAAAAACTATTGTGCCAACATTGTACTTCAAACGATGTATCCTATAACGTTACGATCACGAAGGCAGTTACATTCGAAAAGAATAAACTATATTTGTTGAGAGTTTATTCTTCTTGAGTGACAATCCTACTCAGAAAAATATAAATGAAGTTATCAAACACTATGATTATCAATAGGAGGTTGGCTAGTTCTACCCTCCGATCTATGTCATAAGTCGGTGGATCTACCGTGTTTTTTTTCATAAGATACAGTACCCATATTATCGACGCTGATGATTCGATAGGTGACTACTTATCGAAATATGAGTATTCCGCTGCTGTGAGCTGAAGTGAGAAGTCATCTTAATCGTAAAATTTTGTCGTTACTACTACTAGTGTCAATGTCACTAGTGTCACTGTCTACTGTCACCAATCAAATAATTTGTTTTGTTTTCTCTTTTCCGTATTCTCGTTTTGTGTTATGGTTAATTTTTCATCCCACGTATAAAACAAATAAGGAAAATCGTGCATGTCTGAGTCAGATAGTGAAAGCGACTTCGAAGCCGTGTCCGAAAAAACTAGACTGATGGACGGTCATGTTGCCACGAACGGCAGTGGAAGTTCAGCTCCTACAGAATTGAGACACAGCCAAGAAGCTCCTCGAAGGAAAAAAAGGCTTTCGGAAAACGTTTCCAATGACGAAAGATCCGAAGATGAAGCTATTGGAGAGGAAGTACGTACGGATTTCGTGAGTTGTGCTGGACCACCAACAGATGAAGAGGAGGAACTGAAGTATGGAGCGAAACATGTTATCAAGCTGTTTGCTCCAGTTTCTTTGTGTATGGTTGTTGTCGTCGCGACCATAAGGGCAGTCAACTTCTATTCTGTGAAGGATATGTACTTGTAAGTAGCAGCACAATGTTCACAAACTTTGTTTTCAACATATATATCTGGGTTTTTAGGGTTTACACTCCTTTCCATGAAGAAAGTCCAGATTCGAGCACCAAAGCATGGAATGCTGCTGCAAACGCCTCGATATTGATGACTGTTATAGTAGTAATGACGGTACTATTAATTATATTGTACAAGTATAGGTGTTACAAAACAATACATGGTTGGCTTATCATTTCTTCACTGATGCTACTTTCAATATTTTCGTATTTATACTTAGAGTAAGGATATTTTCAAAATTCATTGATTTGTTAATTCTGTTGGTTACTTTTTAGGGAAATTTTGAGAGCTTATAACATCCCTATGGATTACCCAACTCTTTTGTTGATAATGTGGAATTTTGGAGTGATGGGTATGATAGTGATCCATTGGCAGGGGCCTTTGATTCTTCAGCAAGCCTATTTGATCTTTGTAGCTGCCTTGATGGCTTTGGTTTTCATCAAGTACCTACCAGAGTGGACTACTTGGGCCGTTCTAGCCGTTATATCAGTTTGGGGTACTTACAATGAAAATTGTTCCCATCCAATAAATTTAAAGTTTTAACTTTTTTCTAGACTTGATTGCTGTGCTCATGCCTAAAGGCCCACTCAGGATTCTAGTGGAAACAGCACAAGAGAGAAATGAACAAATATTCCCAGCTCTGATTTACTCCTGTGAGTTTCTGTTTTTGTTTTATCATTTTAAATGTCATTTACATTTACAGCGACTTACATGTATGCCTATACAAGTATGGCTACAGGGGAAGAAGTACCTAATGTAAGAACATCGAGGTCAACTAGTGATGACCATGGATTCACACAAGACTGGGTAGATAATCACGCGAATAGAACTGCTCAAAGACAATTGGAAGTTCATGATGTGCCCAGTGGACAACCTCGCACACAAATTCATCAAGAAGAGGAAGAACGTAAGTTATAACATTTTATATATAGCGTGACTCTCATTCAACTTTTCTGAAGATTCCACATTATTTCCTCACCTGTTCTATCAATCTAAAAATATTTTCGGCATTGCGACACTGCTGCTTCAATAAAAAATTCCTAGCAGCTTGATTTTTTTAACACGCCACTTATATTCTCATATTTTCGAATTAGAACGCCATTTCACTAGGAATTGATGAACACTCTTGGAGTCTTAAGACACCAAAACTACGTTCTTTTCACTCGACGCGCGTTTCGTCATTAACGTTGGCATCTTCAGGAGCTCATATTCTATTTTTTTAATTTTATTCATACCAAAGGTTTCAAATTTTCATTTATTCAATGAACATATCTACAGATTTTCAACTATAGATATTGAATCGAAGATTCAGTTTTTTATTTTTGAACAATGCAAGCTAGTAAAAGTAAAAAATGTTTATTATTGAAAAATGTCTTTGCATGAATATCATATTGAAAAAAATCTAAATATTTTCTTTTTTGTTATTGAATTGGTTTATTTTCATTTCGAATTCAATATCCTTACATTTGATGCAGACAAGTAATGTGTTTCTTGTTAAAAGTTTTGGTATACTAATTACAGACTCAATGGAATGATAACTAATAAATAATGTTCTGTAAACAAAAAAAGACATTTATGTGTATAGGAGTCACATAGCCTTAAATGCATTTTGATTTCATAGGACAGCCAAATATCAGTAATGATAAAATTCTATGCTGTTAATCAAAAGTGACTATAAGAACATTTTCATGACTGTCTCTATTTCTTTAATGTGGACTTGGTAAATAGATTTTTAAAAATGCTATAGAAACTACACAAATTTCAAATTTTCCAATAATGGTGTGCTTCTGATATTGAATCATTTGACCAACTGATTTTTCTTCTCAATCTAGGTGGAGTAAAATTGGGTCTAGGAGATTTCATTTTCTACAGTGTTTTAGTAGGAAAAGCCTCTTCGTATGGTGATTGGAATACCACCCTAGCTTGTTTTGTTGCAATCCTAATTGTAAGTGAATGTTTTTCAAATTATTTTCTTTACCAATATTTGTTTTTGGTACTATATATACACTTTTATTTTTTAGGGTTTGTGTCTGACATTGCTGTTACTAGCGATTTTCAAAAAAGCTCTACCAGCACTTCCAATCTCGATTACATTTGGACTCATCTTTTACTTTGCCACTAAAGAAATTGTCAGCCCTTTTACTGACAGTTTGGCCATCGAACAAGTGTTCATATGATCGCAAAATTGTTTCATTCCATTTCTTTACTATATAAGCCAATGATTTTCTTTTCAAATTAAATATTTCTGACTGTTGCAAATAATGAATATTATTTGTAAAAATATGTAATTTTAATTTATTTAATAAATTTACGAACTAAATTTTTTTTTTTTTATTTTTCATGTTTTATGCTGGTTTTATCATCCACATTATAGTCAAGAATATCCACTAAACCTTCCTTTTTCTGAGTCCAAGGAACACAATTTGTTCTGTTAGTCTCAAATACTTTCGAACTGCCACATTTCAAGCATTGCCATACTACTTTCTTCCTTTTTATTCGCACTTTACTAGTAATACCTGCCAATAGCAGACAACGGCATCTTTTGCATATGGTTCGTTTTAAATTTATTTCCCTAAAAGAAATAAAATTAATTTTTGAGGTTTTTTATTTTAGTTTCATTGTACTTACATTCTTTGAACTGTTTTCCTTGAAATATTCACCATAAGGTTCGAGTAAAGAGAAGAAGCAATGTTGGTTGACTTGTTTTCAGTTAATAGCAAATTACTGATCTGAAACAACAAATAAGTAAAATATTGATGGGTTTCTACGATTTCTCTCACCTGGTATAAATAATTCATTCTTTGAAATCCGTCCTTTCCAGCACATCTCGGTTTGTTGCTCATTTTGAATTAGTTCAAATGACTGGCAGTAGTTCTAATCTCATCAATAAAAATTTTTGAGGTTAAGTTCAAGATCGTGCAACATAACCTGCAAAGATATATTTTAAATTCATCTAAACTATGAAGTTATGGATTTTTCTTGGGCCACTCCATATCCAGAAGTCCTCAAAGTATGTAAGCTGTTTCAGATGGATGAGATATCTCGACCTATAAAATATGGCTATACACCATTATCAGAGTTTCTCCAAGATGGTCCAAAATGTGGCCTGGTTGCTTTGGCAATGATTCTTGGAAGTCCTACCAAAGAAAATATAGAAATGCTTTATGAGTCGGCAAAACAACTTGGTTTTACCAACAATGGAGAAATGTTTAGTACAGATGAAATGGCTAATTTGGCGAGAAAACATTCCCCTGGTGATACGGAAATTGAAATTTATAGGGACATTTTGGATATTGATAAAATCAGGAATTTCATACTTGATGGAGGACTAATGTTGGTTCCGTATCCTTTCATTTTTGTTAGAAATGTTCGGTAATACAGGTTCCACATATTCCTTAACAAACCATTCACAGATATGACACTGATAAAGACAATTCACCAGGTTTACACAAAGGCCATAAAGCTCATTGGGCAGCTATATCAGGTGGAGTTTTAACAGCAGATGACTTTTTTGTCATAGCTAGGCATGGTAAAGCACGAAATATTGCCATCTGGAGGTTGAATCAATTATCTGAAAGTAATACACAGTTGTTGGAGTTCTCACCAGATAGAAAACTTCATGATGTGACATACAAACTCCCTGAAGGTGGAATTTCTGGACCATTCGGTTTAAATAGAAAAAGTGTTCTATTCAAGTTAAAAAAAGTGTAATATTCAACATATCAAATTAATAAAATGTTTGGAAGACTTACCAAAACGATGGACTATATAAATATTTTCATGTTGGTTGTTGGTATATTTTGACTGTCATCAACAGGTAGTAAGTACCTAACTTTTCATTATTTTACAACCCTTTTCTAATAATAGCCGCTTTCCAATTGCCAGGGGTAAAAGCCCCTAATGGAGCTTGTTACCCCTGAACTGAACCTGAAGTGAACCGCACCTGACTTTATAAATGGAGTTTAATTGGAACAGGATTTAACGTGATCTGTCAAATCACTTCGGGGTTTGCATTACGTGTACCATAGAATTATATAGTCGACACAATGAGTGAGACGACATTATGGTTGAATTCATGGGAGAGAAAGATACATAACTGTCGACTAAAGAATTCTATGGTACACGGAATACCACCCCAGGAGCTACCCGGAGTTACTCCCTGTGGCAATTGGAAAGCGGCTTATGTCCCCCATTTGATCGGAATGAGTTCATTGCTGTTCCGGAGTAAGATTAGCCGCTCTCCAATTTCCACAAGGAGCAACTCCGAGTAACTTCGGCTAGCTCCTGAAGTGATCTGACGGATCACGATAAAACATGTTCCATTTAAACCCCATTTATAAATTCAGGTGCGGTTCAGTTCAGGGGTAAAAACTCCACTGGGTGCAACTAAAGCAGCTATATCAACTCCAGGACCCACGGTGTAACTGGAAAGCAACTACGATTTGTTCGTTTGTTTCAACGACTATAAACTACAACATGTTTATCATCTGTTTGTTCCCTACAAGGGCGGGTTTCTTTCCGTGGACCTTAGAATTCCACTATTCATCGAATAAGCGAAATGAAAATGGTTGAATTCATGGGAGAGACAAAGACATAACTTTCGGCAGAATTCTATGGTACCCGGAAATCTAGAATTCAAATAGACAGAAGGACCTCGGTCGATAGCCTTTTGAATTTAATTTAATTCTAGTTCAATAAACAACATTTATTATTATTATTTCTAAAGCGACTTGACTCTTGTTGATCAACTGTAGTGTATATTAGCCGCTTTCCAATCGCAAGGGGGAAGTGGAAGTAGCACCCAAAAGAGCTTACTACACCTGAAGTGAACTGCACCTGACTTTATGAATGGGATTTAATTGGAACATGATTTTGCATGTGCATGATCTGTCAAAGTATTTCAGGAGCAACAAGGAGCTACTCCCTGTGGCATTTAAAAAGCGGGTAATCTCTCGACCTTTACGACAGGAACGATATGAATCTGGTCGCATTGAAGTAAATAACAAAGCGTATATTCTTGGCTTGGGCCGGTTATAATGATTTAATGAAGAAAATCGTAGGGCCGAGTACGGAATAACCGAACACAGAGAAACATTTGATCGTTGGATATTGTTTCAGTTGACGTAAAATACGACGTGTTGTACGTTTTTAGTATTATTCTGAGGTTGTACTACTATTGTGCCTTGTGCACCAGTGCACAACACAAAACAGACCACATCTGGGAAGTATTCACGTCACCCTGAAATTTTCAAAAATTATGTTTATTCTGTATATTTCTCTGTTTTGTTGCATAAATTCCATTGTGGCGTGGGATTCAGAACAGCTGGAAGTATTCGATGCTGTAGACGAAGTTAAACAAAACTTTTATCAACTGTTGAATATTTCAAAGGCAAGTTATAATAATTCATTAGTAAAACATTTTCAGCTATTTTACCATTATTTTTAGGATGCTACAAATTCTGAAATCAAATCTGCCTTCAGGTCGCTTTCCCTCAAGTTGCATCCCGATAAGAATAAAGATGTTGATACATCCGAGCAATTTCGTAACTTAGTATCAGTTTATGAAGTACTTCGAAGTACGACTAAGCGAAAATATTATGATGAAGTTCTTGTTAAGGGATTGCCAAACTGGCGCTCGGGATTGTTTTATTATAGATTTGTCCGAAAAATGGGAATTACTGAAGTAATTGCCATTTTATTTGTTATTATTACAATAGGACAATATCTTGTGAGTTGGGGAGTATATTTGGAAAGGCACTTGACAGTTGTAAGTATATTCTACTCAATTTTTTCAACCCAAACGTGTCGTTAAAATCAAAATGTTTTTGAAAAAATTTGCTCATTTTCAGATAGCTGTTATCTTCAGTCACATACCATACATATACTAAATGTGACTTTACATACAATCTGCATTGTTTTTTAGCAAGATCGAAAAAGAAAACCGGGTAGAAGAGGAAAAGTGGAAGAACCTGAAATAGTAATACCAAAACCTTCCCTTTTTGATACGCTTCCAATACAAATACCTTGCCTAGTATGGTACACAATAATTTCTCTTCCTGCCTTCTTGGGATTCATCAAAACTGCTGTGGAGCAGAAAATTGAAGAAGTCAACAGAGTCCCAACACCAGAGCCTGAGGAGCCTGTCAGAATAAAAACTGTTAGGAAGCGCAACAAATTTGTTGTCCCCGAAGGACCAAATTTTGAAACCCATTCTGCTACTACTGGCTTTACATCTAGTGAATCCACTGCAGTTGCCCCAGTCTCAGGAGGTCTGTGGACCGATGACGACTTAGCAGAACTGATACGTCTGGTAAAAAAATTTCCTCCAGGTGCAGGTAAAAGATGGGAACAAATAGCAGAGGCCCTCGGACGATCCGTACCAGAAGTAACGTACATGGCGAATAAAATGAAAGAGAATGGATATAGGCTGCCTTCAGAGCAGGAAGAAGTGCAAGAAGTTAAGGTTAAACAAAAAACTAAGAAAGAGATTGATATAGGGGATGCAGTCCTGAAATGGGGCCAGGACCAGCAGAGAGCTCTCGAAGATGCTTTACTCAAGTTTCCCAAGGGATGTACAGATAGGTGGGATAGGATAGCTGAATATGTTCCTGAAAAATCAAAGGTATGTGTGTAATATCAGATCAGATTGAGTTTTCACCTGAACACCACAATTTTTTTCCATACAATGAACTGTTGATTTATGAATAAAAATAGAATACACTCTTATTTGGAACTCCAAACTCAGTAAACATCACAAAATTTATTATCTTCTTCCCTTAATAAAAATAGCTCAAGGATAAAGTTTCATTAGTTTTCAAAATACCTATGACAAATTTTCCACTGAATGCTGTTATCAAATAGGGACAGCCACCTGTTCTAAAAATTAGAAAACCGTTTTTCTACTACCCTGTGTATTATGACAAATAGCATATTCTTCTGTGTTTTCTAGAAGTTTTCAAATGAAATCCTGTCTTTTTGTATGAAATGATAGACAGTCTAAGAGTGATTGAAGGATTTTATTAATTGTTTCCTTATTTAATATTTTCTTGCCATTCTTATGTATCCTTCAGTTATAAAAAAATATTGTTAAATTTTTATTTTATTTTCAGGAAGAATGTATTATGAGATTTAGATACCTTGCGGAGGATCTAAAAAAACGAAAAACTTCTGACAAGAATGAAAGTACTGATATACCAAATAAGTTGAATGAAGAGACTTCTTAAGAATATGTTGAATTTACCTATACATTTGGGTACCAAATAAGAGATTAAAAAAAATATTTATGTTCTTCAGGAGTATGATTTCATAGTATCAATTGTATCAAATACCTTATTAGAAATTGATCACTAAAGGTAAGTACAGCTTATTGGTTGAAGACTGAGATTTTTCCCAATCAAATTGCAAGTTTCATAGTATTCAAGGAATATTCATTGAAATACCTTCCCTTAAATATTGAAAGACTAATAAGTCTTCAAAAGTTTAGTTAGGTCATGGGTGATGTTATTTGAATCATCAGAAATACCAGATTCCTAGTTATTCAAATAGATAGCATAATAATATCAAAAGTCAATTTTGAACAAACTGTCTTTTGGATGTTTACCACTCTTCAATTCTGAGTACTGCGTGATAATCATTTCATAGACTCAATTTTTCTACTGCAAACATGTGTCATAAAATAAGAGTTGGAAGAAACTATGCCAATATTATTTGATATTCTACTGATATTAAAACAGCTGCAGCTAACTTAGATGGCTCATTCATTTGGCTGTGACAAGGGCGACTTCAACGTTTTACAACCTACCCCAGCATTGATGAAGGACAAGAACGTCGAAGTATTGGTGTAGGCAAGTGGTCATTCAAACACAAAGGAAGGATGAGCTCTGTTTAATAAAGTTGCACAAATATCTCGGATGTAGTTTGGTGTCTTTCTGGCATTAGCCAGAGATGTAGTTTCAAGATTGCCTCATACTTTTTAATCAATACTTCCTTATTTTAATTATTTATTTAGTTTATTCAAAAGTAGTTATCAACTATTATTTAAGAAACGTTATTTTTATTTCATACACAAACTTCATCAATGTTTACGATTATTTTCCTGTGGTACTGAGGTGGAATGGCAGAGATGGCAAGTTTACAGATGCATCTGTGTACTTTAGGTTTGTAATGTTGCATGTCCTTGTTTTTGTATCAACGACTATTAGGTAGTACTTTGAGCTTTTGTTGCAGTTGAAACAGCAAATGGGTCACTTATTTTGTAAAAGTCAATCTGTACTGCATTTACCTATCAATTGAAGAGAAGACAATTTCAATGCTCGATATGAAACAAAGGTTTATGGTGGAAAAATGGGAGTTTTCAGAAAAACTTAACATTGGTTAAAAGTACACATGTTCACTTTATTATGTATACAATACTATGTCAAACATTATTGCGTTTATACAACAGTAACCCTATACTACTGTTATACAATCAAACATCGAAACTATGAGATGAACGTTCTATTATCACAATGTGAAAAAAAATTGGGTCAGATATTAGAACTCTTGCATCATTTCAGTAATATTTGAATAGTCATTAGATAGTGTGAAAACCTTTGTGTTCGGCAAAGTCCAGCCAAGTATATTCCAATATATTTTGAAACCAAACGCGGCATTTGTATAATTTGTGAGACATCGGCAAATATTTAGATGCTTTATAAACAAGAAGAATGAAATAACCGGGTGGTCAAATGCGCCTGTTAAGGAAGCAACGACCATAAATATAAAACAATGTGGTAACAAAGAAAATGTTGTGCACACTGTGGAATTAAGGAGAGGTGAATGAAACTGATAGTTTTTTTATCAGATAAGGAACTATGAAATTACAAACCACTTCAAAATGGTATGTAGATGAGGAGAAAATAATAATTTGGTATTTGTTAGATTTTAAAATAAGAAAGGATGGAATGATAGAGAAACCTCATTCAAAACGCCACATAATTGGAATTTTGTCCTTTTTCCGAAGTACATTACATTTTCCATAATTATTTTGGGTGACAAGCTCTCTTATCGATTTGATTTTTTTCCCCTTGTCAGTAACTTCACAGACACTGAATTACAACTTGAAATTCAAGGAAACCATTTAAAGTGCTTTTCATAATAAAACAGTAGAATTTTTGTTTGTAGTGGGAGAAAATTAACAAATGAAGATCGTTTTTAGTATCTAATCAAATTCATTTTTGGAGTTTTTGCCTTTCTTTGCAACCCTAGGTCAGTGTTCCGTCCAAATCTACTAGAAGCTCTAGGCCTAGTTAGTTTTTTCTGAACTGAAGTAGTGATTACTTAGCAATCCATTTTTTCAAGAAGCAATCCTCTGAAATAATTCTCCAGTCTATATGCGATAACAATGGCCAGTACACAAAAATTAATGAAATTTCAAATGTGTGTCATGTTAAAGAAACTAGACCATATTTGATTCATTTTACAATACAGAGGGGTGGAACAACAGATTTTCCAGCCTTGCAAAAAGGCGAATCTGTCACCAGGTTAGTTCGTTCAGGAACAATCGAGTCATACAAATATAAAAAATCGTTTTTTTTGGTCTTCGACGATGAACATTCAACAGGATAGGTTAAAACTTAAATGAATGAAATGAGTGAATAAATAAAAACGAATCAAATATGGTCTAGTTTCTTCAACATGACACAGTTGACATTTCATTACTTTTTGTGTATTGGCCATTGTTATCGCATATAGGGGTATTTTTTCCGTATTTTTTTTCCTATATTCAATATCAACTATCAAAGCTGTGAGTAGCTTTAGATAAGAGTAATTGAATTTTGAAGGTGGATTTGAATGAGGCACAGGCAACTTTAACGTCACCTATGATAACTCGACTTTGCAACACTGATGAGAGACAAAAATCCTGCTGTTTGACTATGATAGAACCTTGCAATAGGGTTTTTGAACATCATAGCAAAAGCCAGCATTTGCCATTTTCTAACAAAATTTTTTGCTCTTCACACTTGACACCCAAATATTCTCTATCATAATCAGAAGACAGAAATATTTGATTTTCACACAGTAAATAGAACGTACATCTGCACTAAGTTGGAATGAGCTGCTTCAAATCACAGTTGCATCGCTCTCTAAAATTTTACGATATATCCAAACATCTGGCATAAACACTTCATCACAGGTCCACGAACAATTCTCGTTCAATTCAAAACCAGTCACATAATCAGTCGATTGCAAAAAAAAGAGAAATAATAAAGTTAAAACTCTGAAGGAAATGAATCACTACATTTCTTGAGCTACACTTTTACACTGGGTGGCAGCAAACTGACTTAAAAGTGAGAATGGAATGAAGTCTCAAGTGACAGTTTGATGACATTTGGCAAGTGACAAAATATATAATTGAAATTTATTCATTATACTTATCCAATATTTCTATCATGAACACTTTATTCAATCTCAATTTTTGCTGTCGACTCTTACAATTCTCTAATTTATAGTTATCATAATTTTTCAAAATTATATTGTCCTCTATATAAATATATTCCAAAATTTCACCCACCTGTAACATAATGAGTCAATTAGTCTCGTTGATTTTTTTTTTGTTAAAGGACCTTCAGCTAAAATTTATATTAATTAATTGTAATTTACTTAAAAAGCGTATATTCGTTTCTAGAAAAAATAATTTAACGCGAAACATTCTGACTTTGGAATAAATGAGATAACAATTTATAAAATATACCTAATGTTCAAATTCATACTTCGGCAAATTTCCATCAAAATTCACTCGCAAGAAATAAAATACATACATCCAGCCTTTTGAAAGCAAAGTTCCAAATATTTGGTGGGGAAGAGAAGTGTGGGGACCTTCCATTTTCAACAGTAACCGACAAATTTTAGAATACAAATAGTAAAACTTTCATTACTGATTCCTCACAAAACTTTCTTATTTCTTATGAAAGCTTCTGTATTCTTCAAATCCAGTATACACACTATCAATACTTAATTTCCTTCTATGAAAACAGCCTAGTAGAAATGCAAATTAGTTTTTCCCATTCGTATAAAAATCAAGCTGCTGTTTACTGTATGATCCTTTTTGGAGATATCTATCACACTAAAGATAGCTAGCAGACAGACAAGTTTCTTCAAAACTAAGTTTTTTTATAGCACATTGAACGTGAGCTATCTAAATAAGAACCAATGATATGCCTCGACTTTGACTCTTAGCTGACGCTCAACATGAGAGTTCTCCACCTACCTCTAGGCGGTGCACAATACAAAAAACAATATGTTAGTGCAGCAAGTTTCATTCAAAACGTAGACTCCCTTCATATTTCATCAAATACATTGAATGGCACTGCCTTGTAAAGGTTTTTCCACAAACTCAACTATATATCTAATCAAATCATATTTTTAAAGCATTTTTGCTGTTGAATGGTACACCAATTTACCTACGATCTTCTTTCACTCTCGAAGCAATTCCAATCCAAATAATCACAATATAAAATCTTCACGATATACAAAGTGTAATTCACTCAATCGAATAAATGGAAACTCGTAATTGTAATTGAATAGGAATATTATACATATATTATATATATATCACATAATGAATTCAATAAACTCTCCAAGAAATAAAATAAAATTAATGCTTACCTCTAAATCTTACGATCTAATAAAACTGATATTCAATAATACACAAGTAGCCTATTATTTTCGTGACCTAGCCACTTATAATGTGCCTTATCTAAATAAAATTGATTGTTTATCGAAATGGTACATGGAACATCCAGTTTGAGCGACAGAAATATTCAGTATAAGAATTCTAGAAAATATACTGCAGAACAAAACCCAAAGAAACGCATTCATTATGATTTGAATATGTACTTCGTTTATAAACGGATTCGCATTTACTATGATTCAACGTAAAATACTATTCATAGTTTTCAAATCTCATCTAGAAAATATACCTCTGATCAATAATGTAATTATTCTTCCATAATCTGAGTTATTGTAACTATCACACTTGAAACTGAACCTACCCACAAAGCAAAATTTTGCGTTAGTGAATCATCTCATGCTATGCCTAAACAGAATAATGATTTGAAATTGCCAATTCCAAACCGTATGTTCGTCAGAAAATCATCATTACAGGCCCCTGCAAAGATTCCATTTTATACCGTTTCGATAAAACCTAATTACACAATACAACTCTTACACGGTAATATAAAAAAGTTTGATATCATGTTGATAAAAAATTATGAAGCATACTCGTTATGATTCAACAACAAACTACAAACTATATCACATATACAGAGTATTCTTTAAATAAGAGTCTTTGATTTGTTAGTTTTTGAGCCTTGAAAGGTTGTATTGTCAACTTTTAAGTTCACCGGATTGGTCAGTTTCATCACTGGAGGGCAAACAATAATGCAAATACCGAGCCTGCTGAAGTTTATTAGCTTTGATAGTATTGAGCAATGCTGTAAACTAGCGAATTTAAGTAATTGATAAAATAATCAGAAAGAGTTCTTTTTTTCAGAGCATCACGTTTTAGACATTTACAATAAATTATCTAAAATAAAGAATGATTAAAAATTGAACAATTTTATATAAATAAAGTAAGTTCCATATATTTAGTTCAGAAATATTTTTTTTATTCATATTGAAATTCTTGAAACATTTATATTCAATGTATTATTATCTTCCTTATACCAGAACTTGTTGGAAGGTGTAAGAAACCTACTGGCATTTCATGCAACTGTTTCCTTATAAAACATTTTGTTTTATACAGGGTGGCCCATCGAAAACACCGCAAAAACACGTCACGATTGTTTGTCAGGAGGACACATTTTGACGCATAAAGCATTGTAAAACCTTCCCAAAGTAGGGGAGTAATTAAAAAAAAAAAAATTAAATGGGGTCAAGTGATAACTCATTAGAAGAGGCTTGCAGTGCTGCGTAGTTTTTGAAAATCGATCCACTCTTTTAGAAAATATGGATCGTTGAAACTAACAATAATGTGATGAAAATTGCAAAAATCGATTCAATTGTACTTTAGAACTTATGGTATTATTGAAATAAATTCGCGGTTTTTGTCGATTTTTAGATTTTTTAGTGAGTAAAAAATTATCGGGTTTCTTCACGTTCAAATTAGGTCAAGTAGTTGCTAGATACCTGTCGTGGTTAGAAATTGTTGATTTTAAAATATATCATTATGGTGTATTCAATTACAGAAAGAGTGGAAATTATTGAGCTTTTTTTAAAAAACGATGAATGTGGAAATCGGGTCGCGGAGTTGTTTAACCAACGGCATCCTGACAAACATACCACTTGAATTTTTTTTCGCGTAGTGGTGACTAAATTTCGAAGGTTCGGTTCATAACAAAAAGAGGCAGCTTGAAAATCGAGTACAAAATGAACATACAGAGACAGCAGTATTGGAGCAAATTGCAGTAGATAGTACGCTGAGTACAAAACAATTGCGACAGGTGTGTCTCGTATTAGTGTCCAATAAAAATTCCATCCTTATAAAATTGGCTAAGTGCACGAACAAAATGAAGACGACTTTGATCTTTGCTTGAAATTTTTCGAAGTTATGAGTGAGCGGGTTAAACAATTGTAATTTCCTATTTAATTTCGGACGAGTGTTTCTTCTTCATAAAGGGTTTAGTGATGCGCCACAATTGCCGTTTCTGGGCTGACACCAATCCAAGAATTTTCCACGAATTACACACGCACCATCCCCAGATATTAAATGTGCGGGCTGGTATTTTTGGAAACTCCATTGTAGGACCTTTTTTCCTTCTTGGATATGTACTCGGATTTTCTACAAAATGCCATCGACCCAGCTCTAACAAATATCATCTCCAACAAGACGGAGTTCCTCCACGTTACTCCCAAAATGTGCGCAATTACTTCCAGGATGGATAGGACGACGGGGCGCAATTGAATGGCCACCTCGGTCACCCAACTTAAGTCCTTTGGATTTTTTTTATGGGGACAAAAAAAGCGTTGTTTACAAAACAACACCAGACACAAGAGTTACCTCTGTATATATGTATATTAGATATATTTTTGGTTATTGTTTTCTCAGTTAATTTCATAGCAAAGTCCTTGTCTTTTTTTGCAAACCTCACAAATCTACAACTTCCCAGTGAACTTGCAGCAAAATTACCTGATTGGAAAGACTTTTCAGTATAGCTAGGAAAAATTGCGGTCTCCAGTGAGTTGAACAAGACGATCACTAACTTGCAATGAAAACTCACAAAAAGAAGAAAACTTTGCTGAGTACTGAGAAGGTCACCAAAAAATGTACACATTTCAATCAGTATGGTAAGTATGACAAATACTCTTGCTCTAGTAATATGGAAACAAGAATTTTTGTTCAGTTAATACACACAGAAAATAAAAATTATGAACTCTGAATATTGTTCTATACTGGGTAAGATTCCAAAAGTGCTAAAGAATAGCTTCCTATGTTGGCATTTCACAAATATTATTTATTATTTGACGTTGGATACTATCGCCGAAAAATTCGCTTCAAACACTCAATTGCGTGCAAAAACGGCAGTATAGAGAAGGCTATTATAATGATTTACAGTAATGCATGGTATATAAAACTCGAGGACCACTGTCAGGGCCTGTTCATTATTCAGCTATTGACTCACAAAACTGACCAATCCCCATGAAAAATCAAACTTTTGGGTGACCCCGTATAGTGACTAGAAGCGACAAATGTTTTCCATTCGTATTGGACACGGAAGCAAAGCGGCAACTGGGAAAAATGACGGTAGATCAATGAGTATGTATGTTCTTTCCGGCAGTAGATATGGCGAAGAAGCTCAGTGCATTTCGGCACTGGCAAGAGGCACCCCGGCCAATGCGACGGTGAGATTTTTCACGTGGGTTTGCCAGGTGGAACTGAGCTGGAAGAATTTCACCCCTCCAAATTCCACACCGTCTATATAGACTGTAAAAAAATGTTTTATATTATATTTATACCAATGGTAAGTTTCAATACAACTCAGAAATTTAATTAATTAATTGAATTCAATTTTAATATTAATCCAAAACCAAAAAGCTTTGTCTATATGTTTTTATAACTTCTGACAATAAAGTATATTTTGACTTTGACTTTGACTAATAATTTGAACGCAACTATTGTATGAATATTATTATATTTCCAGGTTCTCACAAAGTGGTAGATACAGTTTATATTATGATTTTTTTCGTGTTTTTATGCCGTCGTTCATAAAGTGATAGCCAACATGAGTATTATGATAAGTGATCTTGATAAATTATCATCTTAGTTAATGTCACATAACTAACATTAAATTTTGGAAAACCTTCGTTCATGTTTATCACAAAAAACATCTTTAGATTTTGACTTGAAATATCCTATTAGATTAAATATTGAAAGTATACTACGAGGGCGTAGAACGGGCACAAATAATTACAAAATATAATTCCGACTCCGTATCTCAGAATTAGCCTAATTCTGAGTTCGCAATACAGAATTACCATAATTTCGACTTTACTACTCGGAATTAGTTCAATTTCGTGTTCGCAACTCGGAATTAGTATAATTCCGACTTCGCAACTCGGACTTGGTATAATTCCGACTTCTCAACTCGGAATTAGTATAATTAATATAATTTCCTGTTTTAAAGTCGGAATTATACCAAGTCCGAGTTGCAAACACGAAATTATACTAATTCCGAGTTGTAAAGTCGGTCGGAATTATACTAATTTTGAATGAAAAAATCGAAATTATACTAATTTTGAGTTGCAAACTGGAAATTGTACTAATTCCGAGTTGTGAAGTCGGAGTTATACTAATTCCGAGTAGTAAAGTAGAAATTATGGTAATTCTGTATTGCAAACTCAGAATCACAACTCAGAATTTGTATGATTCCGAGTTCGAAATTAGTATAATACCGACTTTACAACTCGAAATTAGTGTAATCATTGCGATTTCACGTGTTGGCATTGGAATTCTAGTGAAAGTTAAAAGAAGGCTGAGAGGTTTGAATCTATTTAGACGAAGGAAATTCACTACTTTTTCACAATATACCAATTTGAATATACTGGAGTTTTATCTCGAAACCCAACCGCTATTTTTATACCTCAATAGACGCTTCAGAGATCTCAAATTTGTAGACGTGAAACTTAAACACGTTATGGTTCTGTGAAATATAAATTTTTTATTCGATTAACAAAATCTTAATTTACAGCAAACGCACATTTTCGTTAGTTCCGATAATTTTTTCAAAGCTTCATTTAAATATCCTAAGTAGTCAAATGTAGAAATTTGATATTAAAAATTGAAATTTATTCACGAGCATTCAGGTGACACCAACTTTGGAAACTTTAACACTGCTATTGTAAAAATGTGGCAAAGTACTGCTATCTATTAAACCGGTGGCACACGATCAAATTGTTTCAACAAACTGCTTTCAAGGACGTCAATTTCATTGGTTTGTTTCAAATTGTGAGAAGCAAACCAATGCAATGCAATTTCATGAATCTATTTGACCGTGAGTCAGGGGCTTTACACACTTCATGAATTCATGTGCCAAATGATCGAGAATATACTAGATTGGTGTGCACTGCAGTTTCCTTTTTGTGTACTCGACTTTTTTCTTGTCTACCTACTAATTTCGAGTTGTAAAGTCGGAATTATACTAATTCCGAGGTTTGAGATCGGAATTATACTAATTCCAAGTTTTGAGGTCAGACTTATATTAATTCTGAGTTGTCAAGTCAGAATTATATTAATTCCGAGTTGTAAAGTCGGAATTAGGCTATCTATATATTTTTTAAATTCTTTGTGGCCCTTCTACACTTTCATAGTATACAATACTCTTCTACATTAAAATTTCTGGGACTTAATGATGTAGATGAGAGTTTTATTGTGGTCAAAAAATACTCATCATGAGGTTTTGAAGAAACAGATTTCTCCAATTACTGGAATTATTTACAAGATAACACATTTTTCTCCCCTTAAACACTACAGGAACATTTATTTTTCGTTAGTTTATTCCAAATTGCAACACATGATTTCTATTAACGGTGCAGCAATAAATTCATTGCCCAGACCACTAAAGATGATACAGGAAAAATTTTCAAATGTATATAAAAGGTTTTGCTGTGAATCTTACCTTTCATTGGAGTATTATGTGAAGCTCGAGCAGAACATATCAGCCTTGAAACCCCCTCCACATTATGACTACGAGGCTCTGTTTCCTTTTCTTTCTCCTTCTTTTTGCCCAACCTCATAACTGAAAAAAAAAATTAATGCAATACTGAGTATCAAGCAAGAACAAAAAAGTTAATGTATGAAATTAAACTATAATCAATTACATGTAATTAAACCGTTTGTCACCTTATTTATAAACTGATGGATATGATCTACGTCTACTTTTTTCTCCAAAATGAAGTAATTATTTTTAATTTTCCATGACATTTGAAATTATTCCGTTCTCATAGTTGACCTGTATCGATTGTCTCATAATACAGAAATATACAGAATATGAATTCCAATAAAAGAAAGTTATCATGAGAAAAGGGTATTTCCAAACAATTCAATTTGTTTCAATATCTTATCAAAAGATTAATTGAATAAAGTTAATTTTGACTTTGATACAGTAAATAAATTCAGATGAAAAAACAATCAAAAACATACAGTGTATTTCACTTCTCATGGAAACACCCCTGTATCTTCCGTAATTTTCAACGTAGAACCATGAAATTTTCAGGATCGATAGATTCACTAGATTTGAACTCGCTGCAGAAAAGGTGTCATCCTACGTGATATACACTGCACGAAAACAGCGATGGAACCACCCATTTTTCCAGAAACTTATTAGGGGGCAAAATTGGCCAAAAATTCTTTCGGACGTGTTTAGGATCCCCGAATTACTGCTACTACACCTGTCTCTTGAAAAATTTTCAGTCTTGAAAATTTCAAATTTGTTTCACTTCTCATGGAAACGCCCCCGTAGGTATCTTCCGTAATTTTTGACGTAGAACCATGAACCAGTGAAGTATTTGAAATAAAATTGAATTTTTCAGAACTGAAATTTTTTCAGGAGACAAGTGTATTAGGGTAATAGAGGGATCCTGAACACGAATCCGAAGGAATTTTGGGCAAATTTTACTCCCTAATATTACTTTTCGGAAAAATGGGTGGTTTCATCGCTGCTGACGAGCAATGTATATCACGTAGGATGACCCCTTTCGTGCAGAAAGTTCACCTCTAGTGTATCTGTCGATCCTGAGAATTTCATGATATTTCGTCAAAAATTACAGAAGATACCAGGGTGTTTCCATGAGAAGTGAAACACACTGTATAGAAACATCATAGTGTCCTGCTACTGAACTAATATTATTGTTTCATTGATAAGAAAATTGCTCTAATTCTGTTTTAATTTAATTATATTTTAACGATTTCGAGGCCGGCCCTGATCTCCTAATTAATTATTCACCCTCCGTTTTTAAGTAAACAGCGTGAGATCGCATATCTGCTGGCTAATGGATCAACATCATGAGTTATCGCGTAGAAGGACAAGAGCTGGCTGAAGAATGTTCTACACGCGATCAAGAACGTACTCGAGTGCCATCTGACTGGATCGACGTGTACTGTGTAGTCTCAATTGTTCGAGAACTGTAAAAAGAATCTGCTAGTCGGTATAAAAGACGCTCGGCATGAGAGGGCGGGGACAGTGTCACAGAGAGAACTGCAGATATAGTTCGAGAGTCCGCAGATAGACACCGACAGTGAATTGAAATAGTGACTGTGATATGTTAATGTTTAAGACGAGTTTCAAATAAATTAGCAAAATTAGTTGAGTGCATTTTTACTACAATATCATTCATCAACTCTAATTTTACTCACTCTTCTGTTTCTTCTCCTTATTCGCCAAGTGCATGGTGAAGTTGAGCCCGGACATGGTAGTGGGCGAGGCCTGGAGGCCTCTGAACAGCGCTTTAAGGGAAGTCTTGCCGTCCTGCTTGGCTTTGTCTTTATCAGTCTTAATATTGGCTTCGCTGAACTTGCTCAACTGCCAGTAGTCCACTTGTAACTCAAGAGGCTCCCAAGGAACTTCCCGAGCGTGTACATTCGGGGAAGAAGGGGGAGTCAGGGAAGGCCCCGGGGGGCTGGAGCAAATGAGGTCGTCGAGATCCACGGAAACCGACTGCGATTGGTCGGCTGGACCTACTCTAACCTCCTGAAAAAAAGTTCAAAACTGGATCATCTCAATATATTCATCTAGATATTATTATTATTATTATTAACATAAATAGAAACCTTCCTCAAACAATATTACTGTTTGAGCACATTCTTCGCGTGTAAGATTTCGTGTTCATCGTTGCATATTCGTTAATAAAAGAATTTGCAAAAAAATACGTGAAGACTAAAGGTGGATTTATGCAGCGACAATTAACAATTACCAATTAACATTTATCAATTAACAATTAGCAATCATAAGTTGAACTTCTTGTTTTCAAATGACCGTGTTTATGCAGACAATTATCAATTATCATTCAACAAGTAGCTTCTAGTACGCAACTAGTACGCAGCTGAACGCGGCTTGGTCAGACCTTACCTGGTAGAATTTAAAAATTAAGCCAAAAACGTCAAAAACACTGATTTTGTTTGGTTATTGTTGTGGACAGTTGAACATTTTTTTCAAACAGCCTGATATATGATGCTGTACTAGTCGACCTTATTCGTCAATTTGCCGTCATTTATGACAAAGGACACAAGAGAATTCAAATATGTGAAGAAAAATGCTTGGAAAACTATTTGATCAAGTTATTGAACATTCCCTTTTCTTTCTTTTGTTTATTCATGGGTTTGACAGCCCATCTCCTATTTCTCCTCTTTTTCAACATAAATCAACTGGTCGTCAATAACATAATCAGAAACAGAGTAATTCAACCTCTTCTATATGATCAAACATTTTGAATATCGAAATTCGGTAAGTTGGTAAAACACAATAAACAATAACATGAGGTTATGATTCTGCATGCTAGTCCGAATCTCCGGCTTGTGCGCCAGCGTACTATTTTTTTATAAATTTTTAATTGGGTCTGCATAAATCGCAATATTTCCGTTACTTGTTGATTTGCTTATCGTTAATTGATAATTGTTAACCTAGGTATGCACTTGTATTGGACAATTACTGGTACTCTTTGTTTTTCCATAGCTTGCTACTAAGGTGTACTGATAATGCTTAATAAATTCAATAGAATCAAGTCATGCTATACAATGGTATTTCTCGAGTAATAGGATAGGTAAGATAATGAAGTGAATAATCAAAAAAGATAATGTTGAAAAAAAAGGCTAAATTTTTAGTGTAATTCTAACTTGATAATGTAACTGTTACACTCGACAGGGTGTTAAAAATTTTTTGAAAAAACACGCGATCATCGCTACACCCGGTATTTAAAAACAGAGTTTTTTATGCGCACACAGTTTGGGTGGTGCGTTAATTTCTTGGGGAAGTGTATTTTATTCCGTAAGTATGAATTGTCGAATCCCTCTGTTTACACATATCTCATTTCTCTAGGTAGAATATTTTATAATATATATACAGTGAGGACCAAAAGTCCGTCGCCCCCCCCCCGTAACTTCTTCAATTTCCATTTTACAAAAAAATGTTAAATACATAAGTTGTAGGGTTTCATTCGATCTCTTTAATGGTTTAAGTTTCATTCATACAGAGTGTCTCAAAAAAGCACGGTGACTTAGAAGTTAATTTTTTTAAATGGGACACCCTGTATTTCATTGCATTATTACATTCTACGTTGAATTCTGAACAAGTTTGATAAATGGTTTTCTATCAAAAAAGTTAATAGTTTTGGACTTATGAACACTTGTAAATAATTATTTCGACTACTTTTGCGCCAGTTCAATGAGAAAATCGTAACAAATGGATCACAATGTATTCCACTTTCCTATCCTAACTTTTTGAAAGCTATCCAATGTTGCAAACTGCTGATGGCACCATGTGTAACTTACCTCGTCGTACCATTTTACAATTGTTAGAGTTGTTGAATCTCACGAAAAACTAGTACAAATGAAGTTGAAACTTTTTATTAACAAATAAGGTAGTCCATAAATACAGATCAAGAATCATTAAAAACTGAAGAGATATTTTAATTTATAACTAAAAACGGTGAGTTTTTATCTATTTCAAAAGATGTTCGACATGTCCACCATGCATTTCTTGACACATAAATAGTCGGGTTGTAAACTCTTCCCTAGCATTAATCAAGGTTTGAGGTGTTATTTCTGAACACACTTCAATAATTCGACGGCGCAGTTCATCTAACGACCCACAAACTGTCTTAAAAACTACGGATTTCACATAGCCCCAGAGAAAGAAATCAAGCGGTGAGAGGTCCGGTGAGCGAGCTGGCCACTCTGTTGTACCTCGACGTCCAATCCACCTACCTGGATACCTTTCATCTAAGTAATTTCTCACCTCCCGAAAATAGAGTGGTGGCGCTCCATCTTGCTGAAATGTTACATCCAAGTAAAATTCATGTGGGTTTTGCGCAACGATCTCATCGATACTGGGACTTATTGTGTCTTGCAGCATTTGGAGGTATCTGGGACCATTTAAATTTTCTTCCAAGAATATGGGACCTACAATGTGGTTTCTAAAATACCAGCCCAAACATTTCCATTTAGGTAAAAAGTGCTTTCATCACTAAAGCAGATGTGTTGCAAATAAAGTCGATTTGCAACAATTCTTTCTGCCATGGTCTCGCAAAATTCAAGTCGCCGGTCTGGATCATCTTCAACCAATTGGTGCAAAATTTTTATTTTGTAAGGATGGAATTTATTTTGTTTTAAAACCCTCTTTACTGATGTTTTATAAACATCACATGTGTCAGCTACTTGCTTAGTTGATTGTTGTGGGTTATTTACCATTTCGGCTAGTACTTGAATTTCAACATCTTCCGTAATTATTTTCGGCCTCCCAGATCTCGGAGCATCTTTCACGGTGCCAGTTTGGTTAAATTTTGCCACCAATTTCTGCAGATATTTTCGACACATCGGACGTTCTGGAAACCGTTCATTGAAAATGCGAATAGCAGCGTGGTAATTTCGGTTAGCTTCACCAAATATGATAACGGCTTCAACTTTGTCTGCTACTGAACGAGCCATATTAATCAACAAGAGAAATTGAAAACCGTTTGAAACAAAGTTTTGAAAACCTACAAAATGTCAATGACATTTGGCAAAAACAGATAAGAGTTTTTTTTCGTTGTCATGGATAAAATAAACGCGCCTAGCGTGCATAGCCTACCTCATTAATGTATTCGTGAACTGGTGCAAAAGTAGTCGAAATAATTATTTACAAGTGTTCATAAGTCCAAAACTATTAACTTTTTTGATAGAAAACCATTTATCAAACTTGTTCAGAATTCAACGTAGAATGTAATAATGCAATGAAATACATTTAAAAAAATTAACTTCTAAGTCACCGTGCTTTTTTGAGACACTCTGTATGAATGAAACTTAAACCATTAAAGAGATCGAATGAAACCCTACAACTTATGTATTTAACATTTTTTTGTAATATGTAGAATAAAGAAGTTACAGGGGGGGCGACGGACTTTTGGTCCTCACTGTATATATATTATAAAATATTCTACCTAGAGAAATGAGATATGTGTAAACAGAGGGATTCGACAATTCATACTTACGGAATAAAATACACTTCCCCAAGAAATTAACGCACCACCTAAACTTTACAATACATTTTAGTCAAAACTACTTATCCGATTTGGATGTTTTTTTTTTTTTGGAATGTATAATGAACAAAACCAGGTTTAAGCTTATTCTATGAATTAGTAGCAGGCAATATCCAGGAGTCATAATTAATAAATCTGGTGTCATTGGTTAATAGAACAATTTTGTATGGTATGGTATTTTAGGTAAATTACAAATAACAATGGTCCCAATACTGAGGAATTCAGAATTTTTACCCTTGAAGACAAACTATTTTTCGAAAAAATAATGTGCATTACATAAATCTAACATTGAATCTGATACCTTATATACACACTCAAGTTCTCTTAGTGTTTATTATTTATGAATTGAAATGGGATTTTCCGTTCTAGATTAAAAATGGTAATGATTAATACTCACGCTAACAAATGGAATAAATAATTGACTGTTTTCATCGTGACAGGTCAGCATAGCTTCTCCGACCGGAATCTGTGCGACGGGAGCCGAAGTCGAAGCAGACAGATATCTGAGCACCCTCTGCGACAGCTCCTCTATCTTCAACTCCTGCTCGCTGGGAAACAGAGTCTGATACCCCTGATCTAGCGACGCCAGATGCCTGGATATGCTGCAGCTACCCAAAGGGACTATGTACACGCGGGTGAATGACAACCATTCGGAGGTTTTGCTGGATAGGAGTTCGACGTACGGACGAACGAACCACCCTACAAGGGTGTCGCCTCCAATGAGTACAAGCTTGATGAATGTACCCGGCTTTGCACAGCTGTTGCAGCTGAAAAAACATTTTCATGAAAATAATGTGCGAATGGCGTATGTTTGTTTTACAAGCATGAAGTTGAACTTCACTAATAATATTTCATGCATAAGAAAATGTATTTGTAATTTATTTATTAATTCATACATAAATATTTATATTTCAAGGCATATTTAACATTATAACAAAATTAAAATATAATATTTCCAAAGGAATAACATGAAACAGTCAGACAGTTACGTGAAACTGGTATGAAGATTGTTTATGATATGAACATTCCAACAATTACTGTTCTATAACAATCCCAACTGAAAGAAGGAAAAACTAACAAAAGAAAAATAAAAAAGTGATACACAAAGAACGGTCGTTGTGGTGATAAATTATAGAGGAGGGTTTCTTTGGTATAAGAACAAAGAATAAATGAAATTTTGAAATGGTACATCAAATATGAGTTTGCAACTAATATAAGATGAATAGTCATCAAGAAAGTGAGTTAAAGACCAATATAAATAAATATTGTTACGATATTTCCTAATACTCCGAGCACACTAAACTAATTTTATTATAAAAATACAACCACTACACTGGCTAGTAAAGCACTTGGATCTCTTTTAACTGCTCAAGTGACTTCAACTAGCTGAATCTTCCAAAAACTTCTTCTTCCGAGTGAAATGTGTGGCCTCATATACTCAATTCGCTCAGATAATAAGTAGAGAAATTACTATTAGCCAAGAGCCGGTTTATTTGTTATACAAATGTGTTACGTTTTATGGTCGGCACTAGCTAAGGGATTTTTTCCATCTCGTAACAATATCCTTCTCTAAATTTTGATCGTCCTGATTAAACAATGTCTCTTTGTCTTCATTATAACGTTCAAGTCTTTCTAAGTGAACGACCTTCAATTTTACTCTCGGGATGCGTTGAATCATTTAGACCACGTCGTTTATTCTCTTCACTATCGTATAGGGTCCTTCCCAAGATGGTATTAATTTGGGAGAAACTCCTTTCTTACGACGAGAGTTGTATGGCCATACTGATCTCCTTTAAATCCACCAGTATTGGTCTTAAGATCCTATCTTCAATCTTATTCTCGTAAATTCGTGGATCCCAGTTAAGCTATCTCGCAGTTCGTCTGCATAATCCAAACTCCAAGGGCGAACAGAGGTCTCTCCCAAAGATAATGCTGGCTGGGGTGGGCTTTGTGGAATCGTGCACAGATGCCCTTTAGGCCATCTAGAATAGTGGAAGATGTCGATCGCAGATCCTTTGATGCCCCTCTTTGGAAAGATGTTCTTCCATAGTCCTGTTGAACCTTTCAAGCATGTCATCAGACTCTTCTGGTCTCACTAATTCCATCAATTTACAAACTTCTTCAAAATTCGATTCAAAATTCCTTCTTCGATCGGAATGTAGCTCCATTGGCACTCCAAATCTGGAAAACATGTTATCCACCAGAGCTCTTGCAACTGTGGATGCTTCTTGATTAGGCAGGGCATAAGCTTCAACCCATTTGCTGAAGTAATCAATGACAACGAAGGAGGTGTTTGTTGCCGTCATTCGTCATCGGAAACGGTCCAGCTACATCGATGGCGATTCGTTCGAAGAGAACACATACATTGTATTGTTTCATCTCTCCTCTTGATCTTGTCCTGGGGCCTTTGCTTGCTTCACACATCGGACATCTTCGGCATCTTCTCGACATTGGACCCAGTAAAACCTCTGCCGAATTTTATCCAAGGTCTCATTCACTTTACAATGTCCACCTGATCTGCCGCCATGAATCTCCTCCAAGACATCACTTATTCTCGACTTATCACAACCAATTGAGAAATCACTTTTCTGCCGTCGGCTGATTCCCAAGCTCTCTTCGATAGACCATTCTCAACAATCAGGAAATCCCATTGTGCCCACAATGCCTTGAAAGTTGATGATCGAACGGAGATTTCCTTCAAGGTCGGTTTTTTCGCTCCGCTTTCCTATCATAGTAGAATATCTGCAATGCTTGGATCACTTTCTTGGTCTTGTCTCATTTTGGCTGTGGTCCAATAATTGTCGTCAACCATTAACATCATTTGGTTGATTTCTTCGCGACGTTTAATTCGTTCACAATGCTCACCAGTACCCGAACATAGTCTTCTGAACTAGGCATCTGCGTTGTTGGGCAATTCGGTTGTTCTAAGACTTTTAACAGGGATGACCCTGGAGGCTCTATCCTTGCTAGCCACCATGCGCCCCGATATGCTGGCTAATTCTGGTTTTTCCTGCCGCCCATTTGAGGACTCGCTGGAAGACCCTGTCCTCACAGGTGATTGGGAACGTGGTGGCATTCTTACTCTGCAGTCTTGAATAAGATGACCCAATTTTCCACATCTATAGCATGCTCTTCTTAGTGCTTATTCTGCTTATCAAATATTTGATCTCATCCAGAACTGAACTGAACTAGTAACTGCGCCAAATAGTTGTTCGGGTTCTTCTATTGATACCATCCACTGTACTTACGGAAATACTAGATATTCAAGACACACACCAGACATTCTGCTGCTTGTTAGACTCCGTTAAAAAAAATCACAACATTTAGGTGATTAAATTTTTTCATCGAGGATGGAGTTCATATGGAAAGGAGTATAGATGTTAATCAAGTTGTTCCCCTTCCATCACACCCCCATAAATTAATTTCAATAACTATAACACGCAGGACAAAAAAATATCATACTCACTACTTGTGTATCTTGCTGAAAACTGCCGTTAGCACAGCTTTAGTTTCAACGGCAGACAAAGGTTGGAACACCCTGTGTTGTGGACCAAACCTTGCCGTTAAAGGTACTGTTATACTGTCGGGTCCTGTCATCAACACAACACTTTCAGGAAGTATGTTTTCTTCTGGAGGCAATAGTTTAGACACTAATTCTAAAAATACTTTTCGAGGCTAGAAGAAAATATATTACTATAAATAAACCAACATTTTTAATTAATTACCCAATAATTGATTTACGAAAAAACTTGGAAATTGAACTGAATGGAGAAAGTGAAAAAACGTTATCTACCTCGGTTCCAATATTTATTCACATAATTAAAATGGTCTATAATAATAATACTCCCCAATTGCAAATATCGTTTCACTTACAGTAATAGTCTCAACTGGGGGTTCAGAACTAACGCTGAGCGAATTTTTCTTTTTTGCTGATGAGGCACCAGACCTGAACAGTTTAGACTTGCGTTCGCTTAATTCTTGCATTATGTTTGCGAAGTCATTGTCTCCAGTCTGCTTGCGAGAACCAGCTGACTGTTCTCTTGGAGGTGACCCTGTCTGTGGGTCACTCTGCGCCTCGGGATCGGTAAAGCAAATGTCTGCATTACCGTCAGAGCCTGAAAAACATCAATATGAAAAGGATTCGCAGGCTTGCAATTATCATCTCAAACCTGATATGCCAAAAAGACATTCAGACTTATATTTACAGTATATCCAACCTCAGATGAATATGACTTCATATTTCCTATATAAAGAAAACAGTAGACCTGATTGAGTTTATTATACGTGTAACCGTGCGCCGCCCGGTAACCAATCAGTAATGCGCTGACCGCCTGTTACACAAATTACCATAAATCACCACTCAATGAAGCGGGGATTAGCGCCGTGGCTACGCGTTCGCCTGGAAATTGAGAGAACCCAGGATCGATTCCCAGCCGGGGCGAGCTTTTTTCATTCTCAGATGTGAAAATTTGAATGATTAAATGTCGTTGCCGACTGAGAATAATCCTCCATAATTCACTGCTGCGTTAAAAATTAACAGTGCTGGCTCCTAAGGTGGCGCGTATGCAGTTAGTAACAAAGGCTATCCAGAACACATGGCTAATGAGCATAGCATTCGATGTAAAAACATCAAAAAAAAAAACTCGTTCTTTTGAAACCACGTGGTGTAAAAGTAAAATGCATTCTGTCCAAAGATCTTTATATTCCTCACTCAAGATTCTCCTAACGTTTTCTACTATTTCTCTGCTTAGATTTGGACATTGATTGGATTTTCTCAATTTGTTCTTTATAAATTCAATGGGGATAAAAACACAATAATATGGAGGTAACCTCAGAAGCGTATTTCCAGAATGTTCACAAAGTTCATCAATAATATGTTCATTTTCAAAATTTCATTATTCAGTTTTGAGAGTTATCTAACCATCCATACCGAATCACATCATGACTATCAAGCCAATGCTCGTCTTTTATTTGTTGCAAGTAATCTTGCCTTTGCAGAACGAGCTGGGGTGATTCCATTAATGCCATTCGATGATTCAGTTTTTTGTGTTTGAAACCACAGTCTAAAAGAATTTGGCGTAGTGTTTCCTGCGATTTATATGTATATTCAGGATAATCTGATAATTTGTTTTTGATTGATTCCAAGGTAGGTACTTCGTTTTGTTTATAGACATCGTAAACTTGCCTTCGAAGAAACTCTTTTATGGCCTCATCAACTTTGTTTCATTCCTGATCTTTTCGCTTTCTTTTACGGGATTCTTCTATAACATCTCCTTGTTTAACCACTCTGTAAATAGTTGAATGTCCCAAACTGGTGAGATGAGATATTCTTCCACAAATTTCATTGTCACATTTGTCGTTCATTTACTTTTTAAGATTTTTATATATATTTAGAGTAAGTCTTTGGGTCTGAATATGAAAATCTTTGTGTTTAAATTCCCATTGTTCAACCGGTTGTGAGTCTTTTCCTCACGTTCTTCGAATGGTCTCCAAATAAATACCCAATGTTTATACCAAAACCATTGTTTATAGAGAAAGAAGATAATTAGTCAGTGCCTGTGGAAACCGCGTTTGATGCAATCGCGCGAGACATCTAGCGCAATAACGACGAACCTAGGCAGAATATACAGTTTTACGTCGCTCTTCGAGAAGACTAAAGCTATGCTGAAGATGCTCACCGCAGTTGTGAGCGAAACGTCCAGTGGAACCGCCTCCAAGGAGGTGAACCGACCACGGCCTCAAAGCCCGGAAACCATACCTCAGGATTACACCCGTACAGACTATTATCAAACGCGATTTCCACAGGCACTGACTAACTATCTTTTTTCTCTATAAACAATGCTGAAACTGAAATGAATGGAATCTCGAGTTTACAAGTACAACGCTGGATAGGATGCACGTGTCAAAATTATATTTCAGAGCCATCTATTGGAATATTCAATAAATCACATTTTACGAACTGATCAAATACGTTACAATCAAGAAAAGACGTGACTGGAGACTCGTGGACTAGCGACCTCTAGTGATGGTCTCCATTTGAATCCAACTGAAAAGTTCGTAAGATTGGCCAACTATCTTCTTTCTCTATAAACAATACTAAAACTAATGTTGATTTTCATATGTTTAGTTTGGAAACCGTGACATATGTTTTACCAATACATTGGATACTTCAAGCAGAAGTATATTGAGTTACTATTACATTAATTATTTTATACCTGTTTTCGGATAACTCTTTGATAACAAATATTGTTTGTCAATAATTAAATACATTTACCAAGTATAACGGCAAAACAAATTAAGTAGAGGGGAAATATTGAGTTCTGTTTGATCGTTCATTAAGTTCAGAGAATTCTTCTCTTTAATAATTTCCAAACTTTCAAGCAGGTTAACTTCAATCCTTTTCCTTCCACATGTAGTATTTCAAACTTGTGTTCAATAGTATGATTTTCTACGAGTTCCCAATTTAATTAACGTTTTTGGAATATAAAAGAAGGACATTGTAATATAATTCTGCTATTGTATTGGTGAAACATGTCTCGGTTTTATAAACAAAAACTGAAAATTAATATTACAGTTTTAGTATAAACGTTAAAATGAATTTTCATCAAGTATCATCTACAACAATCAGAAATTTAAATACACAAAAATAGGTTTACAAAATTCACTACGCTTGTTTCAACAGGAAGTGTAACAAATATTATACACGGTATGCTACTGTTCTTCTCTTCATAAATAAGGCCAGACTGCCAAACAAAAGGCCTGATTTGATTACAGGCGATGAACGGTTACACGTATTTTACTCTATCTTGAAGAAAAAATACTTAATTGATCCCAATAAACATTTCTGTTTATAGAAGGATTTTTTGCATGAATTGAATAACAGCAATATATATGGATGAAGAAATAAACAATAAATAGGAAGAGAGTGATAAGAATAGTATGTGAAGTAAATACCTAAGTAACGTCATAACAAATCAAAACAAAATAAAAATAATAGTAATAGTAGTCAAAGTTGAAATAATGAAGGACTTGAATAGATATCTGTTGATTATAAATTTCCTACGTTCTAATTTCTAGTCTACTGTTTACTTTATATAGGGAATTATGAAGTCATATTCAACTGAGTTAGGATATTCTACACACTCCAGAGATAAATTTGATATTTTTAAGATTGTATAATCATATTATAATTAAATAATAATAATAAAGTTCACATACCTGAACAAGTTTTATCCTCAACCCTCTCAGCCTCGACGAATGGCACGGTGCTGTTATCCAAAAGACTTCGACTACTGCTGAAATATGGACGTAAGCTAGGCTTTGGTGTGCTTGATATGGACATTGTGTCTTGCTCCGCACCAGAATCCTCATCGCAGCTGAGCGATTCCAACTCTTGGAACAAAGCTTGAATATCACTTGGATTGTTCAGGCAGTCTCTGACTCTTCCACCTTGAATCAAAGAAATAAATTAAGAATTCATAACTTTAAATTTTCATGAAAAAGTAAAAAAGCAAAATAGCATGTTGATGCGACTGAAAAAGTACTGAAAAAATTCTTGAGGTATGTAAAAGATCTATTATGAGTACGTATGATGTTTTCTTTTTATTCCTGATAACAAAACACAATATTTCTTGGGTTTGTAAAGTTGATTGATTGATTGAATTGTTTAAAATGTAATTTTATTCAAAAATATCTGTGTTCAAATGACATAACAAGACTTCAAAGAACTGTCGATATTTATAAACGTCATATTGAATTATTCTGATTCATTTCAATCATTCAATAGAAATATTAAAAGATTAACATTGTTAACTTATATTCAAGGGTAATATGCTTAACAAGACCTTGATAAATAGTCGACTATTTTTATTGCATCTAGATTTCCACTGTATTTTATAATAAACTAACGAGACATTATTTTGGCATTAATAATCAGATCAAATACTTCTCTGATTATTAATGCCAAAATAATGTCGAGTAAAATTAATAAATACAAGAGAAATTTAGCAGCAATAAAATAGTCGACAATTAATCAAGGTCTTGAATTCAATTCTTTATATCAGTCATATGAATGACACTGTATTGTCAGGGATTGTAGCCTCGATTACCCTATTTATCTCTTCGTTTTTAGTTTCTCCAAACCGATCCATTTTCAAATACTTATACAGCTTCAACACGATTGATTCCATTTGACGTTTAAGATGTCTTTATTTAGAGTACTGATTATTTCTTTCGTCTATTAAATATCAGTCATCAACCAATCATACGTTTGTTTCCTGTTTGACAGGACCAATCAACACGCTCTATTAGCGACTATTTACATGATGCACAATAGTCAACGACTATTCAGCATGATACTCATATCAAGGAGCGTGAGCATCTGACAGTACTCTAAATAAATACATATTAGACGTCAAATAGAATCAATCGTGTTAAAGCTGAATAATTATTTGAAAACGAATCGGTTTGGAAAAATCAAAAACGATGAGATATCGAGGCTACAATCCCTGACAATACAGTGCCATTCATATGACAGATATGAAGAAATGGATTCAAGAAATAATCTTCATAAATATAACACGACCTTGATTAATTGTCAACTAATTTATTGCTGCTAAATTTCTCTTGTATTTATTAATTTTACTCGACATTATTTTGGCATTAATAATCAGAGATGAAAGCCTTCGAGCTTCGCTCTCGGGCTCTCATCAGATTATTAATGCCAAAATAATGTCTCGTTAAATTATTATAAAATACAGTCGAAATTTAGATGCAATAAAAATAGTCGACTATTTATCAAGGTCTTGTTATATTACCCTTGACTATTGTGTACAATGCAAATAGTCGCTAATAGAGCGTGTTGTTTGGTCCTGTCAAATAGGAAACAAACGTATGATCGGTTGATGACTGATATTTAATAGACGAAAGAAATAATCACAAATACATATAATTTTATATGATTTAGCTGCTCTAACATGGTCTATCCCAAAGGAATCCACACTGAATGCATGAATTGTAGGCTTCCATCAATTTCCAGTAAACTTTAATATTTAAATGCGTCGTTCAAAAAAGTATCCGATATTTTTTTTTAAGATTTTATAATCCAAGTATAAAATGGCTACAAATATATATTATCACTTCAAATGCTTTCAAATAAATATTAATATACGGTTCATACTCGAAAAGTTCTGTAGGTACGTGTGGAATAAAAAGCTACCAAAGTCTACAACAGCTTACCAAAGTAGCCTTTGACGCTTTCAAATCTCATCATAAAGTTGACAAATTTAAAAAAATGCCATGTCGTCACCGCATTTTCACTATAAAGCGGAAATATTGAAAAAACGATTCGATTTCCGCGGCTCTTGTTGAAAACGAACGTATTCTTGCATGATGGCAAATAACAATGAATTCATGGCATTCTAAGCAATCACTTAGGTTAGAGTTATTTTTCCTTTTTTTTGTTAGAGAAGTGAATTATTGAATATTTGGATAGCTTTGTTATATATAAGATAGCTACTCAGTGTTTTCTTATAGGTAATATATGTCATCAGCAGCTTTTTATGAGGGCTGCGTTTGTAGAAAACGTGTGTGTTTGAGAGCCAGTGCCGTACTTAAAAGTATTTCAGGCGGGTAAATAATCTTATTACACACAAGTAACGAAATGTACTTAACAATATTGTTCGTATATTAGGTTAGGATAGGTTTGAACGTGAGTGGGCCCATATCAGGCCATCCACTGCGGCCAATGGCCTATTGTGGCTCACCCTATGGTTATATTTCTCCCAGTATATCCAATCTCTTAACGAAATTAAGGAGTGCATTAGGAGAACAATTTACCAGATTATCTGGCCTTACTGTTGTATTGCCAAATGTTGAGAATCTGGCCGCTGCGGGGCATGTACATAAAATGTGTTTAGCCGTTTCATCCTCCTTCATGCATATACAGCACTCGCATCTTGTGCAAGTCCGATTTTATGCATGTGGTGTTTGAGTTTGCAGTGGCCAGTGAGCAAACCTACTATAACTCTGAGATGTGCTCTACTGAGTTCTAGCAGTTCGTCGTTATAACATTCTTAGCAGAGCTATGTGCTATACCGATTACCGGTTCTGGCTCAGTGAACGTTATTTCGGCCCCCCCTTTTGCTAGGGCGTCCGCTATTTCGTTCCCTTCTAGGCCCGTGTGGCCTGGTATCCAGACTAGGTTAACATTGTTGCGTTGTGTCAGCTGGTTTAAGGTTTCTCTGCAGTTCCATACTGCTCTGGATTTAAAGCAGTTGGATTCAAGCGCTTTCAGTGCTGCTTGACTATCTGAAAATATTTTTATTGTTTTTCGTGTGAGGTGTCGATTTTCCAGGTCCCTTGCACACATTTCAATGGCATATACCTCTGCCTGGAGTACCGTATCTAATTTACCCATACTGAATGAGCGTTTCACTACTGGGTTCAGTTCATATAGTAAATGCAATTATGATTTTGTGAAGGAAATTCGGGTCTTAACATGTTTTTTTTGGTATTGTAGCCTTCCACACTCAGAAAATGAAAAATTGGCAAATTCCGAATACGATAATTCACTGACGAAATAAATCATTAAGACAACAATCTTGTAAACGCAGTAACGTATCAAAGCAAAATGATTCATTTGCCTTCTACACTTGTACATATTTCCTTGATTTCAGAGTTTTTTATTTTTATACTGTGAGAGGTTAAAAACCCAATAATTTAGAGCATCAAAAAGTCTGAACTTGCAAGTCGCAAAAAGTTCACCCTCTTCACCCCAGGTTTATATAATTATGTCCAAAATTCTTTCCTCAAACAACTAGTTACAATACTTTATGATGAAACATGTGTATCCTGTTCTACTCACCCACATTTTGACTGACTACCAATAAATATTACATTCCAAATAATAAGCAATTATATGTTTATAGCCTTTTGTACGTAAAACATAAAAAGTATCTCATTTGGTTCGTCCGATGAGTGGTATACTATATTAATTGTGTGAGTACTTCAGAGAGATGAATATATATCTTCGTGGGAAATAATTTGAATTACATAACCCTGGAAATTAGCACAGAACACTTCACAAGAAAGCAACAGTTATGCTTCATTTTAAAGTGCACTAGTCCCAACTAACTTCATAGTGAATGATTTTATTGGATAAATCCAGAGTAATGGTAGGTTTTGAACATGAAGTCCTAGAAGTTTGCTTGAGAGTGTGACAAAATATCAAACAACAATTTTGACGATGTTAAAATATCTCTCCTTCCACAAGGTAAATGAGAGAAATACCTGACAGAAAATATAATTCTGTTACTAATGCTGCAACGTATATTGGATTTCATCTGACTTATACTTGTGGAGTGTTTATCAAGGAAGACTCTATTGCAAGTGTCTTTGCCATAAAACAACAGAGCCTCCTGCTTGACTTAGCTGGGGTTATTACCTGCAGATATATTTCAAAGTTCTTGACCGCCATCAGTTTATGCTAGATAAAACGACATGAATGGAGCCATCTGTATCTCACCAAATCAAGCACGAATTGAATATTAACCTTTTTTGTCTCGAGTTTATTTGACAAGGATTGTGATGCAGACATAATAAAAAAAAGCTTGTAATAACTATACACAAATTCCAACCTTCTGAATCAGGAACGCGGAACCTTCGGAGCAACGATACGAAACGTTGCTTCAAATTGTGCCTGGCGTGCGGAAGTTTGCGGATAGGCTCGCTGTCCGACAAATCGGCAGCTTCCTCCTCGCCTGAGCTGATCTCGTCGTCGTCGTCGCTGAAATCGTGATCTCTGATTTTCTGATCGTGGTCGACGGGAGTAGAGCTCAGCTGCAGCACAGACAGACGCGCCACCGGACCGGATCCCTTGTCTTTGCTGTTGTTTTCCGGCATCAGTTCCAGATCGAGGTCCATTTGTTTCTGCATTACCTACAAAAATTCGAAACGTCAAGTGAAGGAGTCAAATCAAATGCGTATGAATATGTTGAAGAGATAAATCACCAATTTCATTAGCAGAAGAATATACATTTTATTATCTGTTGTCCCACTAGAAAGCTTAATTTTTTTATTATAACAATAATATTTTTCAATATTTATCAATAGCAGTATATCAACAGTTTAATTAAACATATTGCGTGGCATATTAACAGGGACTGATGAAGGCTAAAACAATCTTCAACCTGGAAAAAAATATGTTAATGCATACTTTGTGTAAAAAATGCTAATGCACTCGTAATTTAATAAAAATAAATATTTAGAGAAGATCCTGCAACAGCGCAAATCGAAAAATTACTTTCCATGTTATTATCGAAAAAATACCCTGGCTGTGATAAAATTAATATTTCTCGACTAGTTGTAATTTAGTGTATCCGGTGGAAGCGAGCTACGAAACTGAAAGGACTCTTTCATACAAGTAGCTAATTACTTGACCCATTAAGGAATAAAAACACTTCAGTTAAAATAAATATTTACATATGAAATTGACGAATGAGAGAGGCTTCAGAATGTGAAAAATGCCCTTTTGGCAAGAGAGATTTTTAAGAGTTAGTGCTGAACATCGAAGACGAATAGATCGGATTTTTTTAACGGAGTTAGTGCTGCGCATCGGAGACGAATAGATCGGATTTTTAACAAAGTTAGTGCTGCGCATCGGAGACGAATAGATCGGATTTTTTTAACGGAGTTAGTGCTGCGCATCGGAGACGAATAGATCGGATTTTTAACAAAGTTAGTGCTGCGCATCGGAGACGAATAGATCGGATTTTTTTAACGGAGTTAGTGCTGCGCATCGGAGACGAATAGATCGGATTTTTAACAAAGTTAGTGCTGCGCATCGGACACGAATAGATCGGATTTTCAACGATTAGCGACTGATAATCGGCGAGCCTCGCCTTGAGGTTTGGGTACTTAACCACTGAGACTCTGATTTCGAAGACTAAAATTTAATGATAATAAGAATAATAACAGAAAGTGTTAAAAAACCTGCCTATCCCAGAACACCGTTCGAAATCGTATATAAGTGGAATTGGCTCCCTTGCACATCCCACATCTATTTATTTTGTGAAGATTATTTAAACTTTTGGCACTTTGCCAAAGCAACTTTTGAGACTATCCAAATAAGCGAATAAAAATTATATACAAATTATCGTACAAATTGGGCTACCCTCAACTTTTTATTTTCAAATACAGTCATGCATTATCTACTGCATTTTTCAAATGCTGAGAGTCATATTACTATTATTTCCAGCATTTCGAGATTGAACCTAAAAATAAAAATAGAGCTAAATAAATGACTTGGTCCCTGAATATGCTGCGTTCTTCCAAAAATTCACATCGATACCTCCGACCACATAAGTTTTAATCAATTTAGACTGCAAAAACCTCAAGAATTCGTTCTGGAGTCTCTCAAGTCTAGGTTTGTGTACATCATGAAGGATTATCCAAATAGTACTAGGGAAATTCCTCGAGAAATTTAGTTTTCTACAAATTATAGCATAATCAACCGACTTGATTGGTTATCCTGACTTGAAGCATTTATTTACAAATCCTTATTAAAATAATATCCATCATTTTAAGACACTTGTAGACTACGTAATATAGTAGTACAACCACACCTTAATCTTTCATATTTATAGCGATATTATTCACAGAGTACAAGAAGATGATCGGGTTACGATTTTGTGGAAAATATACATGACACACTTGTCGATATTCAGTTGTAACATATTCTGCATATTTGATATTATCGATGTTTGAGTGGGTGTTATGTACCTACGTAATCGAGTATGAGCTATCCAAAATAATTTCCAAATCCTGTCAATAGATAATTATATTCGTTCGTTCTTCACTTTCTTCTACATATTCGATATAATAAATATTTGAGCAGAAATGTTGGTAAGGCGAATATGAACAACTATCTAACTCTTTCTAGTCCATGTATACTTCTAACTGTTGGTTTTCACTCTTTTTGCTTCACTCTTGTTGTCATTTGTGTTTTGTTAACAGTAGTTACTGATAAAATCTCGATACATCTGATTGAATATTCATACCCTACATAAATCACATATTGAATGTGTGTATCGATGAAAATGTATTTCTTTCAGAATAGACAAAATCTCACGTTATTTCCTTGGCAACAATTAATGACCCTCAAAACTTCAGTGACCTTGCTTCGCCCTATCAGTATATTTGAAAAAATAATCAACAAACAAATTCGACAGTTTCTTGATGTTAATCAACCTTTGCCTGCATCAAAATTACTCCAAAACATTCGATAGAATCTACCATCAGCTTCTTATTAATTTGTTGAAATATCTTGGTTTTTTGCTTGCGTCTGGAGAAGTTATAAAAAATTATTTGAATAGAACACATTGCGTTATCTCGGATAACGATTTTTCGAATTTTCTTGAAACTGTTGCAGGAGTACCTCAAGGTTCGATTCTTGAAATGTACTGTTATGAAATTGTATTACTCAATATTTTTTTTATACAGGGTATGTCAAGCCTAACGTCACAGCTCTATATACTTTTTTTCAGTAATCGGTTTGGACTACATTTTGAATATAATTGTTCTTGAAAAAAAAGTCATTAAAGTTATATTTTCAAATGGTAACATGCTGTATTTTTTCCAATGAGAAAAAATAAGCGGACTTTACTTGATTATCCCTATTCCTAACTATCTATCACCGTTTAAAAATACAATATTACTAGAATTACCCACGGCAGATGTAAAAAAATTTGACCTGTCGCCCAAATCCAATTCAACTAGTTACTGTGGCCTGAATGGACGATCAATATTATACAGTGTGTTGTATATAAACTTACCGCACATTTGAACTCCAATATCTTTGTCATTTCAATTATTTATCCACGTGACCAAATTCAATTTTTCAATTCCGTTCTAACCATTTATATCACCCTGTATATTTACGTCCTACAATTCAAACCCTTGGCTCACTCCTCTCCATTGTTCAATTCACTACTTATTAGATCTTTTCTCGCTTTTCAACACTTCCGCATCATCTGTATATATAATATCACTCTGTGGTGTTCCATATTTCATAACTTGGTAACATTCTCTTACGAATAAGTGAAAAACCATCAGACATTCCCTGAAAAACCATTGTATCACTTCAGCAATCAACAATTTCTAATCTGGTGAATGAAATGCTTTAAATTTCGGTGTATACCTATACCTCCCAACACCTGGCAGTTTTTCTACAACATACCTTGCAATACTTCCCGTAACAACTAGCAAATGTTTAACAAAACAGATGACTGACTATCTGCATACTAGTTTTAAGATTTCTTTGATATTATTATTATTATTATTATGTGTGCCGACAAAACTCCTATACATATCTATATATGAAAAGAAACTTGTGACATCTACTCTATTCACTTCATATCTATAATGGCCTTTTGACAACTACGTCCAATTCGACATGTAAAATATTCAATTATTGTTTATGGTGAAATACAACACACTTCACCATAATCTAACATAAATCTTGATAAAAACAGAAGACAGTTCTTTCTATCCATGGTTACTCAAATTGAGGTATATTGACTCTACTCTTCTTCCAACTCATCATAAAACAAATTCCTCAACACTATCAAGTTTCTATCGGAATTATCGCGCCTGTAAACAGTACTATCAACATTAGTTCTAGTTACTGACAATAAAAATTTGCATAACTAAAATATGCGATAAGATATATGCGCTGTCGTGTCGATTTGTATTTCTTTCATTCTAGTTGATACCTACATACATAAGTTATTAATTAGGTAGTTGAATTTTTATAGTAAGTGTTGAGAAATGAGGTAAGGTTGAAAAACATACGGTAAGCATCAAACACACTCAATTGACACCTCGCCTTTTGTCCAAAATACTCTTATAAGTTGACGAGAAGACACCTATAGTGGATAAATCGGATGGTATCATTGAGAAAGCCAATCAACCTTTCGAGCGGTTTTGGTTTTGATGGGCGACTGGTACACTTGAACATTTTCATCAGGAATTCTCAACCGTGCTTGGGATCGCACGTCAGTACTAACTAGCATGAGTTTCCTGAAGACTTCTGATTGTAATGGAGCAGCCCGACGACGAAAATACCAAATTTTGAACAAACAAAAGACAAAGTACAGCAATTCGTTCGCTTCACCAAGTTAAAGTCCAGACAGAACAAGTAATATTCAGAAGAGGCGTGTTTCAGGAAGACTCCCTCAGCCTTCTTCTTTTCTGCATCTCCCTATTGCCATTGTCGGTTACACTTAGAAAATAAAAACCCGTGGATAAGGCATGAGGTCACCCATTTATTTTACATAGATGACCTCAGCTTGTGGACAGAAGCATCCTACATAATAATGATACCGAAGAGATGTTTACCTATTAGTAGAACAACACCGCTCCCAAGTTGGAACCCATTCAGCAAAAAGCTCACAAGCTACACAAGAATAAGCCAATGCATGAGGGCTTCTTCAAGAACATTGAAGACCTAGCTTATCTGAAAAATTTGACCTTCTCATTCAGATCAAGTGGGCTGATTTTGAAGACTGAAGGCTTCATAGTGGCCTGCCAGAATGATGGAATGATAAGATACATTGCTATCAAATCTCAAAATGCAGAACTCAATAATCACCCCACGGACATGGGGTGTGATTATTTGGGTGGAATATTCCCTATGGACAGGGTTGCCAGCGCTTCAGAGGTTGAAAAATAGTAGAATAGTGACTTAATTTTCACAGAAATAGTGACTACTTATTGGCTTTTTTGTCTAAATAGTGACATTTTCCCAACCAATTGAGGAACTTCTATGAAAGCTGGTCATATTTTACTTCATCATTCCAGAGCTCAATTGCAGTATTTTAATGAGAAATTTTTAAGATATGGGAAGTAAATGAAGGCTAAGACAAATAGTACAAAAAGAGGATAAGAATATTTATCAAGATTAAAGTAATTGAAGTGTACTTTGAAAATTGTACTTAAAAACTCACTGAAACTTCTACCTATCATTCAAAGTTAAGCTTTGGAAAGAAAAACTTTTTTTTGGGCCAACGTTTCGAACTATATTTAAATCATCATCAGAGTTCTGTAACAACGGATTTTTTTTGAAAATTTGTTTTACTTGCCACGATGTACTAAAATTCGACGAGAATAAAAGTTTGGATATTCGGGAGGACTGACGAAAATTTTGTTTTCCTCTACTTAAAATGCTTGAAATAATTTCAAAAACCGACATTTCAAGATTATTTGAACAATTAAAACATCAACACATACACGAATACTGAGAGCCAAGTACAATTTTTTTTTTTTTCTGAAAATTTTATAAAACGGACTAAAAAAGAAGGGGAAATAAAAACATCAAAGACATGAATATATGATTAACTTCAAACTAAAAAATATTGTGTTTGAACCTTCAATTCCTTCTGGTATTGACACTGTTATGTTTGAATATGTGAATAATTTCAAATAGTAGTCTTTTAGATAAAAAGGGTTGCGTATCAAAAACGATGGGTGTCATAAAGTTAAAACTATGATCTTTTTTTGTGATGGGTTACAGGTAACATTTAGTATGTCCTATATAGCCCTGAGGGCAATTCTCACACTTAATTTGGTTAACCATATTTGATGTTTTTGATTTTTGGTGTGAAGAGAAATGTCTTCCAAAGGTGTTTTATTTTCAAACGCTATTTGAATGTTCATCTTTAATAACCGCTGCAAGTCTTTCTGAAAGATTTTTTACATATGGTATTTTGTTAAATGTCGATTTTGTTGTTCTACTCGTTTTTTCAGTGTTTTGTTTTTCGCTTGGTATTATTTTTGACTAATGATGTTTGGTAATTATTTTGTACAGGGTATTTTTTTATCATTTCTAAATTTTTTGGTGGTATTCTGGATTGGTAATTGCAAGTGCTCTTGGTTTTAGATTTTTAATGATGCAAGGTATTCTAACGAGCACCTTATTCTAACCAATTCTAAGCTCTGAAATAGCGACAATAGTGACTAAATTTCGAAAATAGTGAGAAAAGTGACACGATTTTAAAATAGTGACCAATAGTGCCAATAGTGACTGGCAACCCTGCCCATGGAAGAAAAATAACAAACAAAAAACAATCCAGAATCCAGAATCTTCACCCAGGAGGAAAATTTATTGTGGGGAGAAATTTCTAGACAATTTTTTTCAGATTTATTTAATCTATATCTCTTGTGATATAATAATAATAACCTCTCATAATAAACATTGGTAAAATGTACCCAACGACATATTCTGTGCGGGTAGAGGACGGCTATTATTATTTGCCGTGGCGCACCGGGTGACTAACTGATTTTTGGTGGCGTATTCACTTTACAGCTATAGGAAAATGCGGAACACCTACAGCATCACCACATTCATGGACATTTGAACTTTTACTCAGTTCGTTATTTCAAAAGTATGAATCTGTAGTGGCTAATGAAATATATCCAGAGCAGGTAGTGTCATAACCTTGAATTTCTGAAATGAAGGTTTAGGATGGTCCCTGGAGCCAACACAATCATTCTGTAATACAAAAATTATCAAGTGTCGGTCATTCGTACCTTTGTTATTACTGAAGATACACAATAGTTAAAAGAGAAAACTATTAATATTTTAATGCCCTTCAAGATGGAAGAAGAAGAAAATAATCAAGCTTCGCGTTTTCGAGTTTGGACGAAAGATAGGATATTTTTAAATGGAAACTTCTTTCTTTTTCTGTTAGTGCTTCAAAGTTTCCAACAAAAAAGCTCACACGGAATATTTCTAAAAGAACTGATGAGGTTATGAAGCACATGAAACTTATAACTTGAGCATATAAAAAAATTAAAATCACATTTTTTTTCTTGGACAATGATCATTCTTCAATGCATTTTTGTACACTAAACTGCCTACCACCTGGTTCATCTTTCTCCTAACTGTGGTCTAGAGACGTCAACGTTTTCGTACCCATAAAATAAAATCAAGTAGGGTTAGATCTGGTGATCGGGGAGGCTACAGAAAAAGGCCATTTGTACGGCAATTACTCATCAAGAAGTATAAGTACTCGGCCAGTACTTACCAAATTCTTGATAAGTACTCACCTCTATAGTTATATTCCAGGTGTTCCTTCCTGTTAAAAATGTAGATTATGTCTATTTATGAGATCCAGTTTGTCTGAGGAATTATTCAGAAGTCCAGTCATGAATTCCATGTACCTCTCACCGCTTAGGAGCCCTCATGAAAATCGCACAAACAATTCTTGAACCAATTAAACCGTATTGGATGTAGGTACTTCAACACAAAATTTTTCCTGACCAGTAATGATGATTTTTTTTTCCATTGTACATTTCATAGTCATCGGTCCAAAAAATACGAATAAAATATAAAAAAAGTTATTCACATTTTGGCGATGGAAGCAAAGCTACCTGCCAAAAACGCTTTAACTGCTCGGTACTAAAGAGGAATTAATTTGTTTTTTTTTAGAATCCTACTCACAGTACCATGACACCATATGCAAAAACTGTAACTTCCGTGGTGTCGCTTATTTCAATATTTTTTCTTTGTAAGAGAATATAATTGAGCGTAGGATCATCTTGATCTCAATAATTCAATTCTGATATATCATACTTTTCTTCATTAATGACAACCAATTTAATAACTCGCACACAAAAACATACCGGGTGGCTACGGAAGTATTGCCTACGGAATATCTCAGTTATTGTCTGAAGTAGGTTTGTGAAATTTGGAGCGTCGATATAATGACATAAGAGCTAGAATTTGAGCATATTGACATGTCGAAGTTAACTTCCGGTCTGACCGGAAGTAACATCAACTTTCATATTTTAAATGGAAACCCTATTTTTTTTCTTTTCGCTTTATTCAGCATTCAATTCCCTTTCTAATGACATATCACAAGTTGGTATCTAACCAGAAACTAGATCAGAAAAAAATTATTATTGAAATTCACCGAGTAGGCCGTGGAAGCAAAATGAAAGCCAAAAATTGAAAAGTTGGCTATGGAAACCATACGTCACTTGATAACAGTTGCTACTACTGTGATATTTTATTTTCATTCGTCGGCGTTATAAAAAGCCGCCAAACAAAATATTGGAAAAATTGGGAAAAAAACAATACTCTGTAGGTCCCTTGAATGGGAACATTTTCTTGCCTGTACTATTCAGCATAACCATTCCTTTCTAATGATATAATAGAAAGTAATTTTTTGAAATGAAATACCAAAAAATCCAATTATTATTCTTCAAATAAATAACAGATTATCGCCATACGCAAAAATAACATTAAAAATAATGTGGAATGATAAATTATATCCTGTAGGTTCTAGGTTAAATAAACGTACTTGGTCTGTGCCATCGTCCATAGATATTCTAATATCTACCTATGGACGATGTCCATAGATATTCTAATATCTACCTATGGACGATGTCCATAGATATTCTAATATCTACCTATGGACGATGTTTGTGCTATTCAGAATAATCATTCCATTGCAATAATCATTCGAATCAAAATATCAAGTAGGCTGACTAAGATGTATTTTGGAACGAAACAAAAAAGAAACGGGAGCTCTCACGAACGCTGCTATCCATATTATTTTGACGTTTGAAGTGGTGTTTTTGATTCTGCCATTTTAAAAGGGTTTGGAAATCGAAATCAGTTAGTGGAATATTCAAAAAATGCCCCGTTATTCACGAACCGAACAAATTGACATGCTTCTCATTTATGGTGAATGTTTAAAAAATTCTTATGCCGCTGAACGATTGTATTTAGAGCGATATCCAGGGAGGCAGCAACCGTCAAGAAGGTATTTCCAGTGGCTTGAAGAAAAATTAAGAACTGAGCCTGATGTTCACGAAGACCAAGAAGCATTTGATATTAATGAGAAAACTGAAATTAATGTATTAGCTTTAGTACAATATGATAGCACAATTTCCTCAAGGCAGCTTGGCGCCGAATTAGCTATAAGTAAGGACTCTGCTAGGAAAATTTTGAAAAAACATCGATTTAAATCCTTCAAGTATCAGTTGCATCAACATTTTTATGAAAATGACGGTGAATGGCGCCTGGAATATTGTAATTGGTTTCTTCGACAAAATGCTGAGAATAACCTATTTAACTATTATATCTTGTTTATGGACGAGTCAAGATTTACCAACAATGGATTATTTAACAGGAATAATACAAGGTAGGTACTGTACTTTATTTGGATTATTGTCGATAGTCGAAGTGTAAAGTGCTAAAAGTGTGAACGGTCTTTTGTTTCAGGTACTGGGCGATAGAAAACGAGCACCGGTTTCGACAAGGTGGCTTCCAGGAGAGATTTGGTGTGAATGTTTGGGCAGGAATAGTTGGAACTCATATTGTTGGCCCCATTCTTTTTCAAGGCCAACTTAACGGAGAGAGATACTTTAATTTTTTAACGAATGAAATTTCGGAATTCATTAACAACCTACCAGCGGAAATAACTAAGAGAATGTACTTCCAGCAAGATGGCGCCCCTCCGCATAATTCAAGAATAGCGAGAAATTATCTTCAAAATCGCTTTCAAGAGAGACTTATAACAACCCATGGTCCAGTCAGGTGGCCACCAAGGTCACCTGATCTTACTCTGTGCGACTTTTTTCTATGGGGGCATCTTGAAAATAGGGTGTATTCCACACATGAGCTAGAAGTAAAAATTCGTAGAGCTTTCCAAGACATCACGCCCCAAATGTTGAGAAACGTTTTACATGAAAATATCACCAGAGTCAATAAATGTATTGACGCTGAGGGAATGCATTTCGAACATTTCTTTTGAATTTATTTTATCTTTAATCCTATCAATTTGAATTTTTTTTTTTTCGATAAATCTGTTTTTTTGTTATTAGAATAATAATAATTGGATTTTTTGGTATTTCATTTCAAAAAATTACTTTCTATTATATCATTAGAAAGGAATGGTTATGCTGAATAGTACAGGCAAGAAAACGTTGTATGTTCCTATTTAAGTTATGGACCTACAGAGTATTGTTTTTTTCCCAATTTTTCCAATATTTTTTTTGGCGGCTTTTTATAACGCCGACGAATGAAAATAAAATATCACAGTAGTAGCAACTGTTATCAAGTGACGTATGTTTTCCATAGCCAACTTTTCAATTTTTGGCATTTTGCTTCCACGGCCTACTCGGTGAATTTCAATAATAATTTTTTTCTGATCTAGTTTCTGGTTAGATACCAACTTGTGATATGTCATTAGAAAGGGAATTGAATGCTGAATGAAGCGAAAAGAAAAAAAAAATAGGGTTTCCATTTAAAATAAGAGAGTTGATGTTACTTCCGGTCAGACCGGAAGTTAACTTCGACATGTCAATATGCTCAAATTCTAGCTCTTATGTCATTATATCGACGCTCCAAATTTCACAAACCTACTTCATACAATAACTGAGATATTCCGTAGGCAATACTTCCGTAGCCACCCGGTTTACGCGAAAAAAAAAACTACCAATGTTTGACATTATTCGAAAGAAATCGTATTGTTTTCCAAGGCTTTCTAGATATGAGGAAGTGCCGTTCTGCGATTCATCAAATCGTGAAGGTCATGGGGCTTTCATAGCCTCCTTAATATTTTTAATGTTAATACTTAGAAACAGTAATATAAACGTTATTTTTTGAGCTCAGGAAAAAATTCCTCGTAAGCTTTTTTGTTCAAAATTATGTGAGAGTATTGAAAAACTTAGAGGAAGGAGATTTTTTGTAGTTAGGGAGAAAAAATGTTTTTCTCCCGGCGGGAGGAAAGGTATCATTTTCCTCCCTTCTTTAGAGTTCGAAAATTAAGTATTCTAGTAAGGCAGTAGAAAACAAAACGTATCATACAGAGGTTTCCATTTAAAAATATTGTATTTTCGTTCAAACACGATCAAAAATATTATTAGTTTTCCGATTTAAACTATATTGTATCTTTTACAGTAGGAAAGTTACAACCGGTGGACACTTAATTTGAATATCACTATACAGATGGAAAATATCGGCTGCTATAGTCCACTGATAACAACTCGCAAAATAATGTCAGCGTAATTGTTTTATACCCGTTAATTGTGTTGTTATTGTAATTTTCAGGAAACATGAGTTTGAACGTAGTTTGAGCGGTCGACAAAAACACAAACAAGTGATAAGATGAAACCACTCGCTATTTATAAATATTATAATCAATAGTATAAATGCACAAATGATAAAGATAAACGAGTCTGGATGAACGAAAATATTTGGCTTGAATTTTCCTATTAAATATAAGTTGGCAAAAATTGCTGTAAGTGGGCGGTACTTGGCAAACAGGACAGCTCACTCGGGGAGGTGTGAAAGAATGTGGACTTTTTTATTTTAATACACCTATTACAAACACACTCTAAACTGGTAGCTAACGACTGCAGATTCGGATAAACAAAGTTTCACGATTAAGTGGAATTATTCTTTTATCACTAAATATACATTTTTATACACATTTTTATATTCAGATCTTTGGAAAATCCAATTTTACTAAATCCATCGGAATTTGAATAAATAACGAACGAAATTCCAAGATGTTTTCATGTCACTGAATTTTTTTAAAAATAGACTATAATTTCGCAAACTGTCTGTACATCGAGATATTGGTCGTGTAATATTTTGCATGTCATGTCAGATGTTAGTCAAATCAATAAAAATGTATTCGCGACAAGCCGCAAACGTTTTTGGGTCAGTTTTATCAACTCTCCGCAGTTGTAAAATAAACTAACACATTGCTAACTATTTATCATCATCATAGAACTCGCTAACGGTACATTAAGAAAAAAAATTAAATAGATCTTCATTTGGAATACCAAAATGTAATATACAGGGTATTTCCTAACTACGGAGCTGTTTCGTTTCCGAGATACAGGGCGTTGGAATTGAAAAAAAAACGGTAATTATGAAATATCATTAAAATCCTAGAACCGATTTGGTTGAAATTTGGTACATTTATTTGAACCAATAAGGCGCTCATTTAGCTTTAACTGGATTGAAATTATTAGGGCCAGTGGCGTCTCAGTGGGCACCACACCCAACAATATTGTAAAAAAAGGACGCCACGACATACGGACATACGGAAGTATTGCCTACGGAATATCTCAGTTATTGTATGAAGTAGGTTTGTGAAATTTGGAGCGTCGATATAATGACATAAGAGCTAGAATTTGAGCATATTGACATGTCGAAGTTAACTTCCGGTCTGACCGGAAGTAACATCAACTTTCTTATTTTAAATAGAAACCCTATTTTTTTTTCTTTTTGCTTTATTCAGCATTCAATTCCCTTTCTAATGACATATTACAAGTTGGTATCTAACCAGAAACTAGATCAAAAAAAAATTATTATTGAAATTCACCGAGTAGGCCGTGGAAGCAAAATGAAAGCCAAATATTGAAAAGTTGGCTATGGAAACCATACGTCACTTGATAACAGTTGCTACTACTGTGATATTAAATTTTCATTCGTCGGCGTTATAAAAAGCCGCCAAAAAAATATTGGGAAAATTGGGAAAAAAACAATACTCTGTAGGTCCATAACTTAAATAAGAACATACAACTTTTTCTTGCCTGTACTATTCAGCATAACCATTCCTTTCTAATGATATAATAGAAAGTAATTTTTTGAAATGAAATACCAAAAAATCCAATTATTATTATTCAAATAAAAAAAAACAGATTCATCGAAAAAAAAAATTCAAATTGATAGGATTAAAGATAAAATAAATTCAAAACAAATGTTCGAAATGCATTCCCTCCGCGTCAATACATTTATTGACCTTGGTGATATTTTCATGTAAAACGTTTCTCAACATTTGGGGCGTGATATCTTGGAAAGCTCTACGAATTTTTACTTCTAGCTCATGTAGAGTTGTAGGCTGTGTGGAATGCACCCTATTTTTAAGATGCCCCCATAGAAAAAAGTCGCACGGAGTAAGATCAGGTGACCTTGGTGGCCACCTGACTGGACCATGGGTTGTTATAAGTCTCTCTTGAAAGCGATTTTGAAGATAATTTCTCGCTATTCTTGAATTATGCGGAGGGGCGCCATCTTTCTGGAAGTACATTCTCTCAGTTATTTCTGCTGGTTGGTTGTTAATGAATTCCGAAATTTCATTCGATAAAAAATTAAAGTATCTCTCTCCGGTTAGTTGGCCTTGAAAAAGAATGGGGCCAACAATATGAGTTCCAACTATTCCTGCCCAAACATTCACACCAAATCTCTCCTGGAAGCCACATTGTCGAAACCGGTGCTCGTTTTCTATCGCCCAGTACCTGAAACAAGAGACCGTTCACACTTTTAGCACTTTACACTTCGACTATTCCTGTTGAATAATAATAATTGGATTTTTTGGTATTTCATTTCAAAAAATTACTTTCTATTATATCATTAGAAAGGAATGGTTATGCTGAATGGTACAGGCAAGAAAAAGTTGCATGTTCCTATTTAAGTTATGGACCTACAGAGTATTGTTTTTTTCCCAATTTTTCCAATATTTTTTTTGGCGGCTTTTTATAACGCCGACGAATGAAAATAAAATATCACAGTAGTAGCAACTGTTATCAAGTGACGTATGGTTCCCATAGCCAACTTTTCAATATTTTGCTTTCATTTTGCTTCCACGGCCTACTCGGTGAATTTCAATAATAATTTTTTTCTGATCTAGTTTCTGGTTAGATACCAACTTGTGATATGTCATTAGAAAGGGAATTGAATGCTGAATAAAGCGAAAAGAAAAAAAAATCGGGTTTCCATTTAAAATAAGAAAGTTGATGTTAATTCCGGTCAGACCGGAAGTTAACTTCGACATGTCAATATGCTCAAATTCTAGCTCTTATGTCATTATATCGACGCTCCAAATTTCACAAACCTACTTCATACAATAACTGAGATATTCCGTAGGCAATACTTCCGTAGCCACCCAGTATGTTCATAGAAACTTTTCTTCTTAAATTGCCCTAACGAATCACCCCCTACAGTTAGGAACCGTAATCAGAAAACACCCTGTATAATTCATAATTCTCAAATTACAAATCATATTCTTATTCCAGAGTACCTAAAATCAGAGAAGACTTTTGTTTGAACTTCAACATAGTGGTTTCACGAATATTACTATTTATAATAATTTGCAATAATTAAACAAATGGGTGAAAACTTGTTATTATCATATAGTGAGAAATTCAGCATATTCAGAAAGAAGGAATATTTGATTCTGGGGGTTAATCAGTGTTCTCTATACAGAGTGAACTATTACCAATTACAAAAAATTATACAGTGTGCTCTCCCCACCAAAATACGTGGTAAACTGAGTGATTTTTTCACAAAATACCTTTTGTATGTTTAGGACAGCTCTGTTCATGAATTGTAAAAGAGCTGACCATAACGCGTATTTTCAGTGAAGACAACAAAAATTGAATGAACACTATGATTTACTAAATATAAACTAAGTAGACTGTAATCACCGAACCCAAAAACTAGGTTGATGTGGACTAAAAACTACCCAATACCATGTTTATCTTCGAAACAGGTGAAAAAGAAGTACATTATAGTGTCAGGGAGTTGAAACCGAATAAATCTTCAGGTCATGATTTTATTCGGTAAAAAAAATTAAAAAATGAATGCAGATGATAATATATCTCTTTTGACTATCCTGATAAATAAATGCATTGAAACAGGGTGTTTTCCAAATGGATTATTATAAGTTCAAATTCTGCAAAATAGATAAGATTAGTGAAATTTGCAGAAAAATACAAATTGACATCTGAAACACAGTATGGGTTTAGAATGGAGAGATCGACTGAAGGAGCTATACATGCTCTAACTTCATACATATTTGAATACTTATATAGAAAAATTGCATTATTATGTATCTTTGTCGATCCCTCCACAGCATTCGATACTCCCAAGTTACAGCACACTACTAGAGAAATAAAAAATTATGGAATACGAGTTCGAGCATATACTATTTTCAAAAGTTTCCTAAGTGACCGAATGCAAAGAGTTCGTATTGACGCTGTAATGAGCATTACTTTGAAAGTATCCTTTAGCGTTCCACAAGGAACCATTCTGGGACCAATCTTGTTTAACATCTACATCAACGAATTGCTTCGAGATTCAACATGAAAACAACTGAATATAACAGCTGAAATAGACTTTAGGAAGATTAAAAGATGGTTATCTTATGACAAACTGACTACCTACCCATTTATTTTGAAAAAACGAAAAACCTACCGTTTGCATCCTACACCACCATTAGATGGTGGTGTTTTCTAACTTCTTTGTATAATTCAAGTGGTACTTCAACTTGAAACGATTATAAAATCTTGCCTTAATTCGCTATTTTCATAAAGGTGATTTTGGTTGAAATCACTTATATTGAAAATATTTGCATCTTGTTGAAAAATGAGTTTCATCTTGTTGTAAACTGCCAGGACCGTAACGAGGCCAATTATTTTTTGAAGAGTTTTGCAACTTAATTATTTTTCGACAATGTTATATAAAGTGATTTTTGGTATTCATTGACTCACCCTGTATAAACTACAAGGAAATATTCCGCTCTCTTTCTCGCTCAGGTTATATCCAAAAACAAGCAGAATGGGCATCAACCAATTGAAACTGATTTCGCCGGGACGGATGTTTATGTTAAACATTTTTATTAGTCTGTCGCAGGATTAGTTCATTGCTCAATAAGGATATTAAGTGCGATAAATTATTATTAGTGGGCTTGTTCGGGGGTTTTAGAGATCAAACAAAGCACAGAAGGCATGATAAATAAATAAAAGTATATGAAGCTCAGACGAGCATATCGACCTTCATACAGTTGTTGAAGAACAAGTTATTTTTTCATATAGTGTCGGCCATAATGGTGACTAATACATATTAAAACTCAATAATGCATTGTTTATCCTAATTGAGTTCAGTACTGCTTAGGTGGATTTGGAAAAATAAAAAAACTCAACAATCAAGCAATGTAAAAGTTTTCAAAATTCTACGTGACCACCTCGCGCTCCATGAAAGTGTTCTGGAAAATATTTCGCGGCGAACTAACATAGTTCTGTTGATCAGTGCTGCACAATTCTTTATACAAATTTCTAAACGTTCTACAATTCGAAATGTTTATAAAAATCGCTTTTCAGGTAACCCCATAAAAATAAATCACACGGCGTTAGATTTGGAGACCTAGCAAGCCAATGATTACGTCAATATCAACTTATCCACTGCTCACCGAACTCATTGTTCAACCATCAGAAAAATTCACCAAGTACACTTAAATAATTTATTATTAAGTTTCAATTAAAAATATCAGTTGGTTCACGAGTTTCATTTACGAGTTGAGAATATTAAATAAGCTCATGTGCATCAATGTACAGAGCATGACAAGTGACAAGGCTGAATCATGTTTTCATAATTAATCTCCCACAAAATGTCTATTACACACGAATATTTGATTGGTTTTGACTCAAACTTATGTGATTTAGGTTATTAAAGCTGTTTCCAGATGAAAAAAAAATTATAATATTTCTTAGTAAGGAAAGAGGAATAAAATGGTATTTTTGTTTTCTTTTTCATTCTGGTTCAAAATCGGTACTTATATAGGGCCCTAGTTGGATTCCAAACATATTTTCTCAAAAAAAAAAATTGTACATATCTTGTTAATTTGACTCGTTTCTCTGCAGCATAATCATCTTTTTTTTTAATTCCAGCCAAATCTGAAGTCACGTGATAGAAGGCTCAACGGATTTTTCAGTTGTCAGACATGCAAAAACGAACACCGAATGAGAGTTTTTCAGAAATTTCAATAACATTTTGTTACATGGAGCCAACTTTATAGCGGACAATATTTTGCCGGCTAAAAATGTTCGCAATAGCACATCTGCATAGATAAAAATCCAGAGCGCTTTATTAAATGCATATACCAGCTTTGTACTTTCAGTTTATTCTCCAAAAATACCTTGGTATGTATAAATCAATCATAATGTCAATAATTATGGCATACTTACCAAAAACTGAATATACCACAGTTTACAAGAGTTCTATAATGATGGTTTTTTAAATTCACAATTAAAGCATGAAGCGAAGAAAGTTGAATTCAAATAATATTATCATTAATTGTTTCCATTTGGATAACTTTTCGAGTAATATTTTTGCTATGACTTCACACATGAAGAATAATACATTGCGTGGATAACGATTGTCGAAACCGGAACACGCGGCTGATATGTTCAAATCCCATGTTTGGACATATTCCATGGCTATCGCAAGGATTGTATAACAACTGGTTGCAGCGTATGCAAAAGTGTATCAAATATCAGGATAAAAATGTTGAAAAACATTAAAAAAGTTCTCTATCGTTGGCTAAAAGTGGTAACCTGCTAAGTCCAATTTCGACCAAAATGTGGACTATTGATTAGTTTATTCGATTATAACTAGGTACTGCATTATATTCAAAAAACAGCTTGCTCCATTTCAAACCTAAATAAGATCATTTTGTCCCAACGACAAATCTGCTATCTGCTGACGCAATGTAAATGTGTTTTTTGAGAATCCTGTAAAATCTAGAAAATTGGACTTAGCAGGTCAACACTCTTAGCTAACGCCATGCTAAACATAAAAAGCAAACCTCGCCGTTTCTGGGAAATAATAAATAAGTTTCTGGGGTTGAGTGATAGATCAGAAAACACTCAACTCCGTCCTTTCCAGAATAATTAGCTGTTTACTGACTATTATTATTATTATTTAAAAAACCCTTCCGATATGGCTATAGTCCTCATAATTTCAAAACCACAGCCTTTTGTCGTTCAGTCGTAAATTCAAACTCTGCTTAACAAGTTTTCAAATGCCCAAATAGCTTCATGAAACTTACATCTCGTTTGATGTGTTTTCGTATCATCACCCCTTGCTTTATTTATGTTGGGCTTGTGGCAATTGTTACAAGAATAGCACTCCAAACCAAACAGGAAATTCCACCACAACGTAGGGCTATTAATCAGGAGAAATATCGATCGTATAATTTCAACCAAACCCATTTTCTCCTGTCAGTAATGAAATATTATTAATCGACGGTGAATGCATGTTCCATCATTATTTTTGTTTTTCATTTAATGAATCGTAGGTAATATTTTGATGGGATATTAACATATTTTCAATGTCAGGCAAATAACTCTCTTCTCTAGCTTTAGAAAAATATTATTTAAGTAATAGGGGTATGTGACTGATTTACTGCTTGTGTATTTTGATATAAAAAATGTTAGGAATCTTAGGTTCAAGCCAAATAAGCTAATAGCTCAACATGCATTCACTAACTACCTTGTTTCTTTAAACAATGGTTTTATTGTCGAGAGAACAGGTATAATAGAGTATTCTTAACTGTCAAACAAAAATTATGTGATCGAATCTTTCAATCCTTGTAATTTGAAATCTATTGTAAATATTTTCAGTTTCTCCTTTTGGTTTGTCAATGGAAACAATAAAAGAAGATAACAATTTTTGCATATTTACTGAGTTCAGTGATTGCCTTATCAGGAACATTCAATGGTAGCCTTTATTGATAAACAAATATTTTGAAATATGTACAAGCTGATTAGTTTTGCCTTTTATCATATCTGAACACACGGTACAAATAGATATGGATCTAGAGAAAGCACTTAACAGAAGCATACAGTGTCAAGTGCCATACTAACGAAAAAAAAGTTAAAATTGCAAGCAGAAAGTACAGAGGGTTATCGACATAACGATGTAACCTATATGTTATTGATAAAAGCAGGAAAAAATTAATCAAATGATCTCTAGATCGCTTTCTGTTGAGGTTACTTGAATAAAATATCCACTATTGTTTTGAATTCATAGTATACAATGTCGACTATTTTATTCTAAGCAATCCTTTCAATATCATGTAACAATTATCTCACTAGAATTGAAGAATTTCATCTATAAAAATGTTAGGTTATGAAAAAGTTTCAATTGCGTATAGGTGAAAGATGTATGTATCAAAATTTAATCGTTGAGTTACACAAAATTTTACCTCCATGAAGTTAGCGAAATAATAATAAAAAATTATAACGTTTCATTCCATAATTTACTGCTTTTTGTCGCTAATTAATGACGAGAAAATTATCTCCTTTGTTTCAAATATAGGATGTTCTGCTAACTTCAAACGCTGTTTCTACCTTTCATCAGTTTTGAGGTAAGTATGCATAACAGGGAAAATAAATGTGTTGTCAACTTTCACACTTTCTATCGTTTCTCACTTCTCAAGTATCCAGAATGTGCCGCTTTTTTGTCGCTAGTTAGTTTTGCAGAAAATAAACTTGTCGATGTTTTTGATGTGTTGCTAATTTCAAATGATGTTAGCGAAACACCTTTCACATTTTTTATCTTTTCTCACTTCTTAGGTATCCACAATTTGCCGCTTTTTTGTCGCTAAGTAATAAGTTTAGAGGAAAATGTGTCTCTTTTTTGTTATAAATATACGAAACTTCATATAACGACGTTCCGCAAATTCTACCTTTTATCGGTTTTTATCGCTGAGAAAATAAATAGGTCATCCTTTTTTTAATTTATATAAAGTCAGCAAATCAATTTCCACATTTTCTATCTCTTCTCAAATCTGAAGTATCCAGAATTTGCCGCCTTTTGTCGCTAATTAGTTGCGCAGAAAATAAACAAGTCGCTTTTTTTCAATATGCAGTGTTTCGCCAATTTCAAATTAAGATAGCGAAATAACTTCCACATTTTCCATCTTCACTCAGTTCCGAAGTATTCAGGATTTGCCAATTTTTTGTAGCTACTTAGCATCAAAGAAGCGGCAAATCACCTATAGGCCGTTCAAAATTGAAAATGAATGAAAATTACGCCAATTGTTTTGCGAAAATTCGAAAGATCGAATATTTATCATTGTTTTTCTTTACGCAACTTTTTTCAGAACAAATTATGAATACTTCAGAGTAGAGATCAGATAATGATCCATATAAAATTTGGGAAACATCGATGGGTCAACCGCGGCATTAAATCTTGTGCTTTTATGCCTACTAAAACAAATAACTATTTTATTCGATGTAGCCGCTACTTACTTATCGAAACATGATATGTTTTTTCTCTTCGCCACTGCTTAGCGACAAAATATGGCGCAAATTCTGGATACTTCAGAACAGGAAAAGTTAGTGAAACAATGCAAAAAAAAATCTCTGCAACTAATTAGCGACAAGAAAGCAACAGATTATGGATACTTCAAAGATGATAAAAGATAGAAATTGCGGAAAGTGTTTCGCTAACTTCATATATCGCATAATAAAGAAAAATGAGAATTTTTTATTCCGCAACTAATTAGCGACAAAAAGCGGCAAACTATGGATACTTCAAAGATGATAAATGGTAGAAACTGCAGAAGTTATTTCGCCAACTTCATATATCGTATATATTTAAAAACAAGGAACTTTTTTTTTCTCCCATCTGATTAGCAACAAAAAAAGCGGCAAATTATGAATACTTCAAAGATGATAAAAGGTGGAAATTATGTAAAATGTTTCGCTAACTTCATATATCGTATATTTAAAAAAAGCCACATTTTTTTCGTGACTAATTTGCGACAAAAAAGAAGCAAGAATATGTATAAAGTTAGTGTAACAACGCAAAAAAAATCTCCGCAACTAATTTGCATCAGATTATGGATACTTCAAAGATGTTAAAGGATAGAAATTGCGGAAATTGTTTCGCTAAAAAAAAATCTCCGCAACTAATTAGCGACAAGAAAGCAACAGATTATGGATACTTCAAAGATGATAAAAGATAGAAATTGCGGAAAGTGTTTCGCTAACTTCATATATCGCATAATAAAGAAAATGGGAATTTTTTATTCCGCAACTAATTAGCGACAAAAAGCGGCAAACTATGGATACTTCAAAGATGATAAATGGTAGAAACTGCAGATGTTATTTCGCCAACTTCATATATCGTATATATTCAAAAACAAGGAACTTTTTTTTTTCTCCCATCTGATTAGCAACAAAAAAAGCGGCAAATTATGAATACTTCAAAGATGATAAAAGGTGGAAATTATGTAAAATGTTTCGCTAACTTCATATATCGTATATTTAAAAAAAGCCACTTTTTTTTCGTGACTAATTTGCGACAAAAAAGAAGCAAGAATATGTATAAAGTTAGTGTAACAACGCAAAAAAAATCTCCGCAACTAATTAGCATCAGATTATGGATACTTCAAAGATGATAAAAGATAGAAATTGCGGAAATTGTTTCGCTAAAAAAAAATCTCCGCAACTAATTAGCGACAAGAAAGCAACAGATTATGGATACTTCAAAGATGATAAAAGATAGAAATTGCGGAAAGTGTTTCGCTAACTTCATATATCGCATAATAAAGAAAATGGGAATTTTTTATTCCGCAACTAATTAGCGACAAAAAGCGGCAAACTATGGATACTTCAAAGATGATAAATGGTAGAAACTGCAGATGTTATTTCGCCAACTTCATATATCGTATATATTCAAAAACAAGGAACTTTTTTTTTTCTCCCATCTGATTAGCAACAAAAAAAGCGGCAAATTATGAATACTTCAAAGATGATAAAAGGTGGAAATTATGTAAAATGTTTCGCTAACTTCATATATCGTATATTTAAAAAAAGCCACTTTTTTTTTCGTGACTAATTTGCGACAAAAAAGAAGCAAGAATATGTATAAAGTTAGTGTAACAACGCAAAAAAAATCTCGGCAACTAATTAGCAACAGATTATGGATACTTCAAAGATGATAAAAGATAGAAATTGCGGAAATTGTTTCGCTAAAAAAAAATCTCCGCAACTAATTAGCGACAAGAAAGCAACATATTATGGATACTTCAAAGATGATAAAAGATAGAAATTGCGGAAATTGTTTCAGTAACTTCATAGATCGTATATTTAAACTAATTAATGACAAAAAAGCGGCAAATTATGGAATAATCAGTTATTATTTTTTTTGAAGTTGACTCGCTATCTTTAGTTATGTAGTTACAAACTTCCGTTAATAGAAACATTTTGTTAGAAAAGAATAGGTCGATATTCCTACTCGAGTAATTTATGCTCATACTCTATTTATCACCTTATAAACTAGTATGTCTCTTTATAAATTATTCATTGTTGAAAATTATCTGACACTGAATACTACACAGAATTTTCCAAAGAATTGACATGTTTATAAATAACCCTGTAACAAATTCGCTTTCCAGTTGCTTCACTTTACTCAACGTTCTGGAACTGAATCATCAACAATAGTCGCGCAATAGATGTGACTAATGACGTTAAGATATTGCAAAGTTCGTATTTCTTATAAAATCACCGTGACTCAAAAACAAAACAACATTGTGCAATAACCGCGTTTCTTTCTTCGCAGTATTGAAATGCTCCATGAAACCGGGACTGATCAAGAATCAACTTTCGCTCACCTGGTCCATACGAATCACACCCTCGGCGAGAGTTTTGAAGCCCAACATGGTTCGGTTCTTGTACCTTTTGCGTCTTTGCAGCAAGATGTGCAGCTTGTTGCCTTCCCTTTTCAGAAAATGGGGATACTGCACGCAAAAGGTCACGTCTAGAGGAGTATCCAAGAGACCGCCCTGCGTCAGAACAAGCTCGTTGGATCGCAACATTCTCTTGCTCGACTGCATCTTCACAGCTATCGAGATGGCTGCCAAATCGGAGCCCAACGGTCTCAGAATTACCAGTCTTGTCAGTGTCAAAGAACATAATCTGAAAAGAAACAACAAATATTATAATTTTCTCTATTTACTGACAACATTTCTTTCCTAAGTATGTCAAAAATTGACATTTTGATAACTTCCATCAATAGCAATAACGGGTATGGAGTTATCTGAGGAAGTTATCAACATCCACAAATAAGTAGGTACTTATACACTGAGAAAAATATATAAAAATCACAGAATACACAAATGGCTCTGTACACGTTTTTGCTGGGGATATGTTATAGAAAATACTCTTTCCTTCATCCCTGACACCACGTACTAAATTGTCAGGCCGTCCAAGGGGGTGGAATAAGGGTGAGTTTCCGAAAAAATAATCATTGAAAACACAAATGGCTTTGTTTGGAGAATGTTTTGGAAAATGCTGTTTCTTTCAATGGAGGAGAGTATCGAAAAAAAATCATGGAAGGAATGCCAATTACGTATAATTTTCAGGGTGATAAAACCGACAAAATCCGACTACTTGTCCATTCACTTGTCCAAAGAAAATATGAAGGAAAATATTTCCACATACTAACGTAACTACGCCACTTGATAAACTTTGATTAGTGTACCAAGTTTGATATTTTTTGCTTCAGGAATTCTGGAGAAAAAAATTTAAATCAAATTTTTTTGTACTTTTGATATAAACTTTTCACCTCGAAATGAGGTGAGGAATCTGCAGTCGGAGTTTGTCGGTCTTATTCTGACTCACCCTGTATACTTATAAGCTGTAAAGATTGTTCGCCTTATTTTTACGTAATCTTCGACAATAATTATTCGGCAATATTTGGCTACCACAGTGATAACATTTGATATTTATTTGTCGAGTTATATTAGTGGCAATGTTAACTTAAAATGAACTGAGCGAAGCCACCGCACATAAAAAAAAATATGAGCGCGACAAAAAAATTCCGTTCGCGACAAATTCTCAACAATTTTTCAACAATTACTGGAATTGGTTTCATTCAAAGTACCCACTCGCCCGTGTGAACATTTTATCTTGAGCCGGCCCTGCCCAAAAATACGGCAAGTCCACCGCACCAAAGAAAAAAAAAAAATTGAATTCGCGTTCGCTTAGACATCGAGAGATCCCAGGTTTGACTCCTGGTTGGTCAACATTTCTAATTCAGTTTTCTTCCAAATAATGTTTGAAACGCAAGTTTTTAAACTGAAACCGATAAAAAAATGTTTTTTTTTTTTTCAACCGTCTGCAACTTTATGATCAACCCTCAGGAGTATTCGAAAGACTTGTGCGACCTATGGAAGACGAGGCCCTTACCCTTTCAAGTGCGATGCCAGGCATGGGCGAGAATCCAAACTATTCAAGACCGTCCAAGTAAGTTGGTCCAATACGTAACTTATTATTTATTGCATGAGTCAGATCAATATGACTCATGAAACACTAGTTTTGTATCGACTTCATAAGACTTTTTTGAACAGGAACGGTATGATATGAGCTGTGGATAAAAATATGGTTTCAACGATGGAGTTCTGCAGATGTTAACTTTTGAACCCGTGTATTAATCAAGGTTACAAGTGATAGAGATTGAAGCCGTGCTTCTACAGAACAGATAATGATAATAATAATGATTAATGTTTGTCCTAATTACTTAGACGAAACGAATAATTTCGCCAATATCAAAATACCCGTTTCTCTAAAAATTCCCCCAGAGTGAAAAATATGAGGCAAATTAATATCTGACAGAAAACGACTAGGGATGAGGGACATAAATTATATTAAGTAGAGATATTTGTGACTAACCTAGCACAACAAGGTCGAATCAATGGCAAATATGTGTGAGAAAACAAACATTCCCTGGCTAATACTTCGACGGGTATTGAATTATATTAGATAAATATTTGTGCAATGTTCCAAGAGCTGCCTGTAACCAAATGTTTTCGAGGTTTTGTCTATCATCATTGCAGGGTTAGGTGGTCGATGGAGCATCCTTTCGATGTTCGGCCGTTTAAAATTCTGCTTGCACTGGGCCAGGTCCGATCCCTGAGTTTGAGAGAATTTTTCTCAAGTTTCTCAGAATCGATTGGTCACTTGCCTTGTTGATGGTGGAGTTCATTAGGTACTTATAGCTAGATTGATTTGAAGACTTTGGTACATCGTAGGAGAATGAGCATAAAAATAAACCTGAGATGGAGGTTTGACTTTTTAGTAGCTTTATTATAAGATAAATCTGAGAATGGGATGACATCGTTGTACAGGTCGTTTATGTTTATATACCAATATTTTTTAAAGGAGGTAGGTATACTTACATACTTTGTTGCATGCCACTTTCAAATTTAATTTTAGGAGCTAGTGTTCCATTGAAGTAAATAAGTGCAATCTTTTGTGGTGAATAATTATGAATCTATCATTCCTAATAAATATACTCCATAATTATAGAATTCGTGAAAAAAAATGTACTTAACTGTATCATTTGAGAATTTAAATAGGTATGGACTGATCCAACAACCCCTGTTGATGTGATTGATATTAAAAGCATTGGGAAGTTTGGTGTTTAGTAACTGCTCAAATCAACAGACTCTGGAGATGCTAACGCAGTGTTAAAGCTATACCATGTAAAAGATGTAGGGTAAAATAATTGAATATCTTGCAGCTGTTTAAAATGTATGATTATATTAATTGCAGAACAGCCTCTATCATTAGAAGTAACTCAAAGCGGATCCATTAAACAGCTTGGTGTTCACACAAGTGATAAATGAATCAAAGGTGATGTTTTCAAGGCAAAATAAAAGTATGATAACAATAGACTAACCACCAATTATCATAATAGTGTTAAATTTCAAAAGAGTGATTGGCTAATTACACCAAAAACATTCCCAGAGGAAATTTGTTAGAAAAATTGCTTCAATCTTCAATTTTTGGGAATTTCTGTCTTCTCAGACGGTGGTGATCATGTTATTCATATTGTTTCACTCGAAAAGAATCTAAGCACACTTTTGGTCTACATTTTGAAATAGGTGAAATTTATTGAATTGAAAAAAGATCCATCAAAACGTAGGCGGTAAAAAAAATTGGTCTTCTGTGATGACGAATTTGAAATATTATAAACATTACCTGGGAATAACATTGGAAGGTGTCCGGTCAACCCAAGTGGCATAAAGTTTCATTCTGTTTGGGGCCGAGGCCCCTGCCCCTGCAAGGGACTTTGTTTTTTCACTCATATTCACTGAGACACCACTTTCATAAGTAACTTCACATGCATTACCAATTCAACTACTACACCCGAACGGTAAACTCCGAAACGACTTCTAACAAACATTACTTATCTTTATTTATTCTAGTTAACGACTGCTGCAATCTCCAATCCAATCTCTATTCGCTAGTCGCATTAAAATAACTGTCTGACAGATCATGACAGATGTGTCAAACAAACAAAGAAACAAAACTTTTTTTCTCGTCTAGTTGTCACTGTCACTAATGTCAAATAGAAGTTAGGTCGTTTCGTCTTCTACGCGGTGTAGTGAATTTTACACCGCATATCAAATCGAGTGTAGTTGAGTGCGGTACTCAAAGGAATGTGTCAATCCAAACAGCAACGAATAGATCGAGTGTAAATAAATTACACCGAGTGTAGAATAGTATTACACTTTGATGTAAAATAATTGCAAGAGAACAAACACCGTAGTTTGTATAGCAAGAGATTTGATCCAGCTTTGAAAAATACAAGTCCTGGGACCTGGGACGTCAGATTACTAGGCGAAGTTGAAAGAAAGTGAACGAATTTGAACCCTCAGAACCAGAACAAAGCTAAGGGTCATGAGTGCTCGGTAGCGAGCCGGTTAGATGCCGGCCTCCGCTTGAATTTGGCCAAGTTCGAATCCTGGAAAACGATAAATTTTTTCTCAATTTCATAGGGGTCGATATAGGCAGCATAAATTATCTAGATACCAATCCCGACGTCTGGTGCTTGCTTGGACCGGGGTGGTACTGCATGTAGGTTTTCCGGGTTTTCCTACAGCTGAAAAGTGAATACGCCACCAAAAATCAGTAAGTTGCCTCAAAGCGCCACGGTAAATAATAATAATAGCCGTTATCTACCCACATAGGCTATATGCCTTTGCGGGTACACTCCTATGCGTGTTTATGAGGAAGTATTTTAATTTTTTGTCCATAAGGAATATACCAATCAGGACCTGTCTCCGGAGCTCCGATACAACCGGAGGGCACGCTGGTGTGTCATTAACCCCAGTAAACACTTCACACGTCCGTAGGGTGAGTGATTACTGGGTCCGAGAATAATATGAGCCCTGAGTAGGCGGTGAACTAAGAATCACGGCCTTCTGCATTCTTATCCGGCTAAGTTTTCTGCCGCATCATGGCAAGCCAGTATGATTTTCAAGTTTGAGGGCAGTGTCCATCATTCCACCAAGGACCCCTCTATTACCAGAATCTTGACAGAATGGTTTGGGTAAAGCCCGCGGAGTTCAAAGAGTATATCTCAATATTTAGTCCGTTTTTCCTCCTCTTTTTGGACGATGTTCGTTTCGCCAGGAGCTGAAAACTCAATGACGAAAATTGTCATAATTTGATGGCCGAGGAAGACTATATCAAGCTTATTTATTGGCTTGTATTTACCTGAGGTTGGGGAATGTAGTTCCAATAGATTCGGCACTTCTCGTTCTCCACAACGGACTTAATATCCCCTGGAGCATAAGGCAACACCAGTGTCTCGTCTATACCGTACGAGTGTTTATATTTGGTAGCATAAGCTGGACAGGTTGTCAGCAAATGCAGTATCGCAGTAAACACAAACATCTCTGCGATATTCTTGTTCATGACTCGGTTAGAAAGTGAGGTACATTTATACATCGATCACTGTTACCAAAAGTGAGGATGCTAACTCTGTGACTAATGCAACTGGAGATCTCAGTTATCTTCTCATTGTTAATCTGATGGCACAAAAACGTCCTTCCCTTATTCGAAGATTGAATAGTATATCACATTCACATCATTGTGAGTGACATTTGGCATCACAATGTGATACGTTCAATTGTCGGTCAAGAGGGCCCCAAATAGAAGTTAATGAGATTGAAATGTGAGTAACAATGCACTTCACGCATGTGACTTGAAACTTGAATGTGAAGCACTCTGCTGTCTCTCAGAGCATTTTGTGTTAACTGGGATGGTCTCAGCTGCTCCACGATAAGCTCTGCATCTAGTGTCGCAAAACTACAGTAGACGAGGGTGTTGAAGACACCATCTTGGCAGGCCATTAATTATGAATTCCTCGTTATTTCTATTTTATTGGACCTCAATATTTCTGTTAACAACGCACGACACTGCCGTTGGGGAGAAGATGTCCGCTTTACACACAAATCTTAATGCGTGTGCGGCGAGTTACTCATCTAGGTTATGTTATTTGATCGGAGGGTTACGCTTATACTGCACGGAGTCCTGCGTGATACATCTGTCGATCAGCAGATTATCCTTGCAACCAGCGACCACATTCTTCGGCCCTAGCTCTTTGCTCATATATCCGTTCATACACCGAATCAACTGCCGAGAGTATTTGCATGTATGAAGATGCGGGTAAACATCTTAGGTCTGTTCGTTGTTTCTGCATGAAATTTATATTGTACACTACATCTTTTCACATTACACCAGTCCGCGTCGATGAGTGTAGTAGAGAGTAGTGTAGTAAATTTAACATGTGTTCGCTGCTGATATTGCGCCAATGCTAGGATTTTAGGTTAGGTTACGAATATTATTATTTGTCTTGAATAAATCTTCAAAATGGACAGTAATGATGAAGTCATAGAAAATTTCACGCATTCGGACGACGAATTATCAATTACGAGTTCGTCTGCATTCTCATCTCGATTATTTATGGTAGCATTATGGAAGTATCTGGTAGCGCTAATTCAAAAGTCTTTTTCGAATTATCAGCAGATGATCTTGATGGTAAACTAAAAATCAGATTCACCAAAATAGTTCAAATTGAAATATCAAAATTATTTTAGTACTGACGCTAACCTCTCATTAGGATTACTCCAAAAAACATCCAACACTCCTAACCTCACACTATCCAATGTGCACTACACTTTTCACACCTCCTAATTATTAGGTGTAACACCTAGATTTGGTGGTAACTTATTTGAAATTATTGCGCTACAACATTTTAGCAACGAACATAGTGTAAGTGTACACCAGCAATTACCGAACGGGATCAGTGTTACATGATCTACACTAGTGTACGAAATTGTAGTTATTGGAGACACAGCGAACAAACTTTTTATAACTTCTTCCGGAGTTATCGGATTACGCAGATTACGTCATGCATTGAGCTCAGGCTGACAAGGCCTTCTGCAGAAAGCTTCAAACTGCCCTAGGGCTGGAGTATCTACGTTGAGTGGTTGCGGAAACTCATATAGGTATGTTCTTCCAGTATCCATATCGTTCAGAATCTATTGGATATATCCCACTGACGAGCAAGATAATATATCTCATATATAACACTTGTAATAGTAATAATTCAACGTAAGGTGTAAGGTGAGCATGTATAATGTTACTACAATGCCTCTGCAACCTGCAACTACTGAAACTGCCGGGCACTAAAGTTACATAAAGTAATGTTACATAACATTGCAGAAATATTTTCGCAAGTATGAAATGTAATGATAAAATTGTTTATCAGCTTACTTTGGATATGTTCCGTAAATAAACTTGGTCGTTATGGTTGCACATTTTGTGTCCCGTATATAAAATATTCCTGAAAGATTGGCGAGTTACGGGACATGATTCCTGAAATTCTGGTGACTTTTAGTAGTACCAAAATGACCGAGGTTTGCACGTAGGTGAGCGGTTAATGCGATCTGTCGTATGTCATTAGAATATATTTCAAATTTAGTATTGGATGAACTTGTGGAGGTATTTGAATGAAAATTTACTACGTATAAATCATGAGATGCCTTATATACATAAAGGACCCCGAACATCAAAATTATCATCACTGCTGGAACTTTCAGAAAGAATATCAAGAAAAAATGAGCAGCTGCTTCATGCATTATTATTATAAGTATTGAATAATATAATTGTAAAACACAAAAGATTGAAGATTCTCAAACAACAAAATTCGTAGAGAAAATAAAACTAACAAATAATAATGACAAATGACAGTGAATACCCAAATGGAAGTGTCCCGTATTACGCACTAACCAGAGTGTAGCTGTCACGAAACCAGAATTATTTTCAGTTAATCACTTTTGGTAACATGTTTATTAACAGAACCCATCCTTTAACGTTATACCTATATGACTAACATATTATATTAAATAGAGTGTTGGGTGGCACCGATGGATATTTCCCACAGAACACACGTAGTCTGTCAATGTCAGAGTCAGAATTCAAGTTTTGTGCGAAGGGGGACTTTAATATGATCTTGAGTGTACGTTTTTGCGCATAGTGGAAGTAGGGGTAATTAAATTCGGTATTCACGCCGGTTTTGTTAACCTGTCTCTTTCTCCGTGGACGTCAGAGAAGTAAGTCGGATTTTGAGATTGAGTTGGTGGATATTGATTTTTATTTAATTTGTATATGTTGCATGAGATTTAGTTATATAATGTCGGTGATTTGTGATTCAACTTTTCTGAAATTCAGTACAGGAAAATTAATCATTTCAGATTTTCTGTGTCCATTCAAGAGCCGGTTACCGAATACTTGAAATTATCAATCAGAAACATCTTCAGGAAAATATACAAAATGTAAGTATTATTTCTTGGTTTTCCGATTTTGGTTAACTTTTAACGAAAATGACTCATTCGCGGAAAATCCAGTCAAAAATGATGTCATTTTTCGCCAATTCGCCATTTTGTCAGCACTTCAACTTCCGGGACCGGTGTGCTGTTCGCTTTAGTAGTTGTTAAAATCGATCATTTCTAATCTAACGGCGATTTTGCGCTATCGTGTTCACGTGTTCACGCAAGGTTCAAGGTTTATAATTTTATCATTCAATGTTGAATACTATCAATTAAATACAGTCCTGTTTCCAGTTTGTGTTACGATGGCGACACATTTTTTGAAATTGAAAGGAGCATGTTCAGCTTTGAGAATTATTTCCAATATTTCCAGGTCTTACGGTAACAAGCCAGCGGGCGCAGGCGGCTTCAGGAGTCGCGAAAATGGCTTTTCTGGAGGTGATAGCGGCGGATATAGAAACGGAAACTCTGGCGGTGGCTTCAGGAACGGAGGTTCCGGGGGAGGTTTCAGAAATGGAAGTTCTGGAGGAGGTTTTAGAAATGGCGGAGGCGGTGGCTATGGTAACGGTGGTGGCGGCGGCGGAGACAGATTTGGTGATTTCAATGGACAAGATTTGCGCAAAGTGGAATGGGGAAGGAAATCTCTGCAGCCCCTCAAGAAAGATTTTTATGTACCCCATGAAACGATAGCAAATCGGTCTACTTTTGAAGTAGACCAGTACCGTAGTTCCAAAGAAATCACCGTCGACGCCAGTGCTCCTAATCCAATTCAAAACTTCAATGAAGCCAATTTTCCTGATTATGTAATGAATGAAATTCGTAACCAGGGATATGAAGTTCCAACCGCAATCCAGGCACAGGGCTGGCCTATTGCTATGAGCGGTCATGATATGGTAGGAATCGCCCAAACAGGATCTGGTAAAACTTTGGGCTACATCCTTCCAGCTATAGTACACATCAACAACCAAGCCCCATTGAACCGAGGTGATGGACCCATTGCTCTAATTCTAGCTCCTACCCGTGAACTTGCCCAACAAATCCAGCAAGTAGCAAATGACTTTGGTAGATCGTCTTATGTTAGGAACACTTGTGTTTTTGGTGGAGCACCAAAAGGGCCCCAGGCTCGTGATTTAGAAAGAGGAGTAGAGATCTGCATAGCTACCCCTGGTAGACTTATTGACTTCTTGTCGAAAGGGACAACTAATTTGGAAAGGTGTACTTATTTAGTTTTGGACGAAGCTGATAGAATGTTGGACATGGGTTTTGAACCCCAAATTCGTAAAATCCTTGGACAGGTACGACCTGATAGACAAACTCTCATGTGGTCTGCAACATGGCCTAAAGAAGTGAAGAAACTAGCTGCTGATTTTATGAACAATCCAGTTCATCTCAACATTGGATCAATGAGTCTCTCTGCAAACCACAATATCCTTCAGATCGTTGATGTCTGTCAAGAACATGAAAAGGAACAAAAGTGAGTACCTATTTTGGGATATTTCTGTGAATGAATTTAAGTGTGATAAGTATTCAGCATACTGATAGATATATAGAAATTTATTTGCCACAGGAGATTACCTACACTAAGTGTAAAATAAACTGCAAATGTATATAAACTTAACAGACTAGTAGGAAGTTATTAATTTGTTAACATTAAAATATTCATACAAGTACTCAGTAAAAAATAGAAATATATAGAAAATAATAGATCAAAAGAAGTATTTTTACATTGAGTTTTTAGAGAAATGGCACAGTTCTTGGGAAATTGTCTTTATCAGATAAGCTCTACAACTGATTCACATGACAACTAATTGAGTCAAACAACACTCGAAATTATTGATTGAGAGTTTGGTTTTGAGGTGAAAATTCGTTTCTTGACATAGCTTTTTGGGAATCTTAACCTTCCACAGTCTGAAAATGTTGATTGAAGGGAAGTGATGAAGGACAGCAATGAATCAATTTGCCCTGATAACTTACTGCATTGAGAAGATTGCTGTCTCAATAAAATTATTTAATTTTGTCAGTAATGTATTGTATTCTGAAATTTGCCTATCTGAAAAATAAGTTGTGATTTACTAAATAACACTCCTCTTTTTGAAATTTGTTCGTTTTGGAGGCTATATCTGCCTCTGTTATCAAAACTTGTTTAACTCAATTCTTTACAAGGTTTGGTGGAATTTGGTCTGTTTTTGACAGTCAGATTTCTTTTACTTTGGTGAAAACAGATCATAGTTTCACCATAACCTGAACTGATTGAAATAATTTTTCCATAGTGTATTGTTAAACTCGGTAACGTATCAGGGCAAATTGATTCATTGAACAGATTTTCTTGAACTAACATTTTCAGGCTGGACTGTTCGAATTCTCAATAAGCTATGTCAAGCAATACCTGAATCCTTTGACTGTTGCCAAATTACTGAAATTCTAGAAAACACTTTATGATCTGTGGTAATTCAAACATTTTGGACGTTCTTCCTGAATTTCAGGATTGTAACAGAAACAGAATCAAAGGTATATTTTGAAAAGTATCTTTTTTTTAATGATGAGACAAGCTACTGAATACTGTGATTATTACTATCGCACCCTTTACCTCTAAGAAGAACTGAAATAATACTTCCTTTCCATTAATTTGGATTTGCATTTTCTTGATTTTAATGCTCCATTATTTTTCTCAGGCTTGGCACCCTTCTACAAGAAATTGGTGCAAATGGTGAACCAGACTCCAAAATAATCATCTTTGTTGAAACTAAAAGGAAAGTAGAAGGAATTACAAAAACTATTAGAAGGTACGGTTGGCCTGCAGTGGCAATGCATGGTGACAAGTCCCAACAAGAGAGAGATTATGTTTTGAGAGAGTTTAGGAACGGAAAAGCTACCATTTTGGTTGCTACTGATGTGGCTGCCAGAGGATTAGGTGAGTTCACTTCCTTGTTCAATGGTGACATTGACAATGAAATTTGATATTGTAACTGATAGGAATCTAATAAGCACTATTTTGAGAGGTTTTACTGTTAGTTTTTCAGGGTTCATTTAGTTTTGTTCAATACTTGACAAATTAGTAAAAATGCAGCTACATATATCTTCTAGGTGCAGAATACATTTTTAACCGCTTGTTTGGCATAGTAGCATGGATTTATAGTTCCAGACTGACTGGTTGATTATGTTAGTTTTTGAATGATTCTAAACATTTTAAAACTCTTTTCTTTGGATTCAAATAATTAAAGAAACAGATGAAAATGCTACAACTTTTCCAATTAGAAAACCACTTGGGGGTTGTGTATTTTTTGGTTGAAGAATTTTGAGGTATCTGGTGATCTGAAAAAATCCAATGCTAAAATAGTTCTGTATTGTGACTAAATTTTGGAGCTTTTTGAATTGATTACCTGTATATAATATTGTAATTTTACCAGCTTGAAAGATTGTGATAAATTAGCAATATTAGTTGGCATGATGTTGATTAGAAATATGAAATAATATTTTTTATGATTGAAATTTATGAAATTTTGCTTCACCTGGAAAAAACTTAGGGGTTGGATTCATTTGAAATGAAAAATTTTGTTTTTGAAGCACATTTCTTCAACACATATTTTTTGTTCAAGCTAATGTTACCTTCTATGCAGGAACATGGCACAAATGGAAGAAAATCTTGAGATAGATCATTAAGGAAATATTCAGTCATTATCATTGAGTCCTTCATAGGTATAATAAATTAACTACTTTATTAATTCACAATTGAATTGTAAAGGAAAATAACTTTTTTTATATTTCTGTAGCTAATCATGATTCACAAAAGTATTCAAATAATTAAAATAGTTGCCATTTTATCGTCAAGGTTAGCAGCATAATTATACGTTGAAGGGGATTACAGCAACAATTTTGAATGTGCAGGAACTTGAAAAGTAGATTCAGATAAGAAAGGTTTATATTACGTGAACATAAAACAGCTAGCACCAAAACAATCCATTTAAACATCTGAACTAATTGGTCTAAACACTCTGAACACACTTTATTGACAAGTTAAATAAAATAAAAGCTTGAGAACAAAAATCAGAGATTAACAATAATGAAATGAGAAATGATTTGAAAATAGTTCACTCTAGAGAAGTGATGATTTATACCTCAGTTATCAATTACACAACGAATTCTATTTGCTTTGGAAGTTGACTATTCATTAAGAGTTATGATCACCACTTTAATCAGTCTGGGTGTCCATTTTGTTTCAGAGGCACATGCAGGATGAGCGTAAAAATTAAAACTGAAAAAAAGTGATACGCCTTTGTTGCCTTCTCATTGAGGATGCAATTCTGTTCTTGCGGTGCCTCTGTGCCCCTGCCTACCTCAGAAAAACGGAAGACCAGTGGAAGATACGATGCTTGGCAAGTGGAAGTTCGGCTTTATTTCATCGTGGGATGATTTTATGCCGAGCAGCAAACTTTTGCCATGCATATCTTTTGATATTTGTCTTCCAAGTTTCGTGTGGGTACTGGAGCAGGCAGTGTTTTGCTACTATGGCCATGATTGGGTCATCTTGTGAATTTTGAAACGTCGCAAGAAAAATGGTTAGTATTCGATTAATTTTTATCCTAGAGTATGTTGCTGTGTATGGAGTTTCAAAGGGGTCACTTGATGGGATCACATTTTGTTGATTCCGAGGACCTTTTTCATTTTGCAAAGTTTTTTTCAGTAGGTGAGCTTTCACAACAAAATTATCCCACCATGTGAAAGATGTCTTTTTAAAAATATTTTATACCTTGTATTTTATGTCCTGGTATCAAGGGAGTCTTGTAGTGGCTGTAATTTATAAGGCACTTTGCAGAGAAAGCAGAAATACATTTTTATCATAACAGATTGAACTGTAACAATTTTGAATTCTAATTTTCGATTTGTGAGAATGAACATAACTTAATTTGAATTGCCATTGTCCTCATTTCTAACAATAGAGAAAGTGGTACAAATTATACAGCTCTGCTAATTATAGTTCTCTTTTCTCTGCAATTACGCTTTCACCAACAACCAAATTGCTAATACCTAATTTTTTCCTAGATGTGGACGGTATTAAGTATGTAGTGAATTACGATTATCCCAATTCATCTGAGGATTACATACACAGGATAGGAAGAACAGGACGTTCTGAAAGTACTGGCACATCTTACGCCTTCTTTACCCCGTCCAACTTTAAACAAGCCAAAGATTTGGTGTCTGTTCTAACTGAAGCCAACCAGGTAAGGATAATCTGTATTAAATTTAAATTTTCTAAATGATTATTGACCAAGTTCAACCTTCCATTTTGGTATGCCTGCGCTCAGTTCCTTCAGCGCAGCATGAATGCTTTTGGAAGGAATATTAAATAAAATGGGTAATATGCCTTTGGTGTCCACACGTTTTTGTCTGGATTCCATCCTCAAGTTGCCCAACATTGATGTAAAAAACTGCAAGTTTTTATAAATACGTACTGGCAGATTTCAAGAAACTGGGAAAATTTTCTGAAATCGAAATTTTGTTTGTTTGATTATGTTTTGTCCAGATCTAGATTTACTTTCTTACCAATTTTGCGTATTTTTATTAAGTTAGTTAATGTGTCAGTTCATGGGATTCTGCCAAATTTCCTAGTTCTGTTATTTGCTTCAGAATAATCTGAATAAACTTGACATTTTGATTATGTCTGAGAATATCACTTGATGGTACTTGAAATACATTTAAGCTGTCTGAGTACTCCATATCATATGCCTTGACCTAAAAGATATCAGTGACATTGAGAATATCTTTATAATGATAACGTATAATTTTGGTTATCTATGTCATATCAAATTCATTTAAGCCGTTTTTTGGCGTTGAACCGCATTCAATAATGTTTTGAAAACTTATTCAATTTACGTCATAGATTTGACTATGTGTTAGAATATTGCATTAGGTTTTAAAACATTCCGTCTATGACGTCGTTGTTTCAACGCTAAAACGCAGTTTTTAAAATGGACCAAATAATTTAAAAAAAGTGGTACGCCAAAAAACAGCTTTAGTCAGTTCGAAATTTCATTACATCGTTACTGACACTTTATTCACCATTAATATATAAAGATAATTTCTTTCATCAATCTGATAATAATTTTTGATCACTAGTTAAGATTGTTCTTCAGTACTTTGGTAACAGAAATATTTAACTATACGGCCAGTTCTAGCTTATTCCATAGAATAACAATAAAAATAATAAAGATGTTTATTGGGCATATCAAAATAAAACGAGTAGTTCAAAAAGTACATTGAGAGATACTTTCCATTATTGAGCATATACAAATTTTTACTTGATCAATAATTTCGTTTATTACTTTCTTGCACTATAATACAGGGTTCTTCAACAAAGGAAGTTGTAAAATACTTATAGACAGGATGATTTTACCAGCAAAATGTGCAAAATTTTTCAAAGGGGGGAACACCCAGTATATTCTATCATGGGCATCTAATACGTGTAAATTCATCATGACTGATAAATATAGAAGAAATAAAAGCTTCCAATTCACACAAAAATTATATACTTGTAAAGATAAGCTTACAATTGTTTTGACACAAAGTGTCATCTGAGCTGAGTTTTGAACTAAAGTAACGTTAAAATCTCACCTTCTTGAATACTAGAATCTGTATAAAATTTCACTGATGACATAATTTTCAAAAATTAATCCACAACATTGACAGGTACGAAATTTCAACCCATAACAATGGCAGGAACGAAATTTCAACCCATAACAATGGCAGGTACGATATTTCATTTGAATTAGGGAGCATTTGATGAGTTGTTACTACTAGAGTAGAAATCTTTCATCTAGATGCTTTCTATCTGGATTTTGTTTGGAATAAATTCTAATTGCCAATCTGATTCACCTAATGTGAAAATCACAGCAATCAACTCAGATTTTAAAACGATCATTCTTTTTAATAATATAAGAATTGAAATATTTTGAGAATATTGCTGTATCGAGAAGTTTTGATGAAATTTAATCAAAATGTATATATACTGGCAGGCAAACATTTTGACCTGCCAAACCAATTGACTCTCAATTAATTTATTCACTATTATTATTACTCGATATGGCACAAATTTCGAGATAATTGAAATCACTGTAAATATTCGGAGACATACATTTTAATGTGAATGAAAATAATAACAGTGGTGGTCGAATTTGTTTGTTTTCTAATGGACAAAAACTATGCATCAAATGAGAATTAGAAGGTGTTTCATCACGAAAAATGTGCTACAAACATAACATTCTCGATTGCAGTCGTCAAATATGGTTTTGCCTTAAAAGAGATAGTTCATTAAGATTTTGGCGAAGAAATAAGAATTTCTGTTTTTCAAAAGAAAAAAAAACCTTGTTGGCGTTTCTTGATCGATAATGTACTGAGTGCTCCAGTTGAAATAAAGATTTTGCACATTTTTACTTGCAATGTTTGGTAAGCTGTTTTTCGCACCCTGTAAAAAAAAGATCATGCTAAACATCTCCAAAACCGTCAATATTTTCGAAAAAAAGAACAAAGTACCATTTATTTATCATGTAAAAACCGAAAAACTGATAAAAGATACAGCTTGCCATATCTAATCTGAAGCCCTGTGTGAGTGCCATCATTTCCATTTTGTAGAGCTCAGAAAATAGTATAATTTTGCCAATAAAATTATCCGTCTATCTATTACCATAATGGAAATAGGGAAGGCTGCTCCCTTTTTGCAGGACCCAGTATATTGGGATATTTATTGTAATTCTGGTGTTAGTTAGTGTGGATTCATGCAGCACCAATTAACAATTATCAAGTAGCAATTATCAATTAACAATTATCAGTTAGTAAGTATTGAAAATGCTGCATTCATGCACCCAAATTAACAATTACCAAGGAACAAGTGAGCATGCGCACAAAGCAGATCCGTGCCATTTGAGTTAACCTCACTTTGTCCTGTAAACTGTTTAAACATTCAGATTCTATTCGTTTTGCACATGTTTATAATCAATTTTGTGCATTCACGATGGTCATTGAAATGGAAGCTACTCAAGCATTTTTTTTGTTGATTTTCGATGCTTTCCGTCATACTGACCAATCCACGATCATCTGCGTACTAATTGCGCACTAGAAGAAAATCTTGTTCAATTAGAGTAGAAAGATAAAAGTTGGTCAACTTCTACTTGTTACTTGATAATTGATCATTGTTAATTGTCTGCATGAATGCATTCATTGTAATACAAGCAGTTCAACTTGTACTTGGTAATTGTTAATTGATAATTGTTACTTGATAATTGTTAATTGGTGCTGCATGAATCCACACTTAGTTGATAAGCTGAAACCGGGTCATAACAAATAAACCAAGACTATTTGGAAATTAGACAAAATTGTAGTTTTCCTCATTCATTTATTCACCAATTTATCTGACTATTCTGATAAAGTGTTGTATTATATTTATGTGTATAATTTTTTAATGATCAATACTTTTTTCATACTTATTTGAGTACACCTAAATGAATTTTATAATGAAACCCTTTCATTACTGACTTTCATAGCATATTACTTAACATTCGTCATGGTTTTGTTATGTAAATCCATAATCTGTGAGGGCCGGTTTTTCAATGTACTTTAACTTCGAGCTAAATTTAACTCATGGTTAGAATGTGAGTGGATTTCTTCATTTAGCAAATGTCATATTAATTCTAACCACGAGTCAAATTTAACCGGGAGTCAAAGTACGCTAACACAACATTGATAAACTGGCCCAGAATTACATTAATGTTTGAGTCTTACTATAAAATTCGATATGGATTTTCATCATGTACACTGGCTACATCAATTCAACATTAAATGAGTTCATTCCTTATTCGTTTACCAAATTGTAGCCTTTCAAGCATATGTGTATTCTCATGGTACTTTGAAAGAACGATAATGCCTACCCTATTCCATTTATTTACTTTGAACTTTTTTTTTCAGATTGTTAATCCCAAACTTAGTGAAATTGCAAGCCGAGCAGGTGGCTATGGTGGCGGCAGAGGAGGCGGCCGATGGGGATATGGAGGTGGTTTCAGGGGTAGGGAAAACTCTGGACCAAAGCAACACACAAGATTTGGTAATGGTGGTGGTGGTGGAGGATTCAACAAACAAAGCAGATTCCAACGTAAGTAATTTTTTAAGTTAAAATGAACGACTGATGTTTAAGTTTTTTACATTGAGTAGAGGCAACTCCAAAACGATAAATTACTTATTTGAAATTGATGAAAAATATCCATTTATGAATTGCCAACTTTCTGGGATTGAAATTGATTAGTTTTAGAAAATATCCTTCTATACCAAATAAATTATACATCCTTATTTTTATATTTATCAAAATAATTGTTGGAATATTTCCATCAGGCCAAATCATAGCCTGATAATGATGTTGATAATTACCAACCATATTTAAATTTAAATCTTGTTTTGAATTAGTTTGATTGTTTATTAATCTTTGTTTTTCTTTTTCAGAATATTAAGTTCGGTTCACAGGGTAGAACGGCAGTATCCTAATATTTCAGTATTTTCTTGGATACATTCCTTGTATCAATACTAGTTACCTACTTAGACCAATTTTTTAATTTATGGATTCATTTGAGATTGTGAGTAACTATTTATTTATTTATTTCGATGATAGCCAGCCAGCACCTGACACTATGTCACTAATATAGAATAGCTGATTTGTGTATATCTGTGATAGAATTAGGATTTTAATTTGTTGGACAATTTCTCATGTCAACCACTGTACCGAATTCAATTCGTCAAATAAAAAGAAGAGAATTATTTTTGTGTTTTATTGTTCGGTTCAAAAACCGTATTATGTTGGAATGAGTATTGCTTATTAATTATGTAATAGCTCTGATATTAATTTGTGAGTTTCCATATAAATTATTCGAAAGTGGATTTACACATGTTATGTAAATATCAAGTGACTAGTAAAAATTTCATTCTGAAATTAAAAATTGTCTACTAAAAGAGGACAAAATATTCATGAAATTTCGAAACACTGGTATTTTTTAGTAAATGATTCAGTTATTATTGTTTATTCGATAATTACTTTATGGCATAACGGACAGAAAGATGATAATGGAACAGAAATAAAAACGGAGTTTCTGGGATTTGAATCCAGGATCTCTCCAATTTCAGCCGATTGTGTTTGCAACTAAACTACTTGCCAGATGAAGTGGGACAGCCAAAAAATTGCCTAATTTTGACTAGCTATAACTTTGTCATTTCTTGGCCGATGTTGGATTTCTAACCAAAGGTGGAAAGCATTATCCTTGGTCTATGCGTCATTGGCGTCGGGTTTCTTTTTTGGCAATTCGTTCTCTTTGTACAGGGTGAGAATTTAGAGCTGGAAACGTTTCAAATTTTTGACCAATAATTTGGGAAATGTGAGGGAACCTAGAAATTTTTTTTAGATATTGGGTGACATGTTGAGCCGATATCTCGAGACGTCTTTGAAATAATTTTGATAAATTGCGTTGCTATGGAAATATCGCCATTTTATGAAATTCCGTTTATATTCCAAAATGTGGACTTTTTTAGTTAAACAATAACAGACACCATCTAAACTGTAGCAAGAGACATTTCTACTGAAGATAATTAACACCAGTGACGCGTAAAAAATTCGTTTTTGTTGAAAAAGTTCCACAGTTTTATTGATCGTTACAGTTAAAAAGGTGCCATACCTTTAATTAGTATGATGCTGACAAATTCAGAGGCGTGCAAAAGGGGATTTTGTATTGTAGACAAATTCAATTTCCAGTTTAATTTTTTTTCATTTATTAACAATGTGCATACATGTAATTGATTTCTTTTCAATGAATTCATCGTACAAAAAGGATCCATATGTTTACGAACATAAGAACACCTTATTTAAAAAACTATAAAGATACCTCAAATTAAAACAAGAATATTAATCCTATTCAGTAAGACGTTGCCCCCCTGTAGCCTAAATAACTGCCTGGCACCGACTTGGCATGCTCGAAATTAATTCGTTGATTAGTTCTATAGGAATTGCCTCCCAGAGGTCCAGAATCATCCGTTCGAGATGTCAAGAGTTTCTGAAAACTCCAACTTCATCTAACTCCAGACGTGCTCAATAGGATACAAGTCTGGAGATCTGGGAGGCAATTCACTACGATTAACATTTTGGTCTTGGAGATACCTGTTTACTAATACTGCCCGATGAGGCCGAGCATTATCATCCACAAGAACAGCATGCAGAAGAACTTCCTGAATTAGACATTCATTCAGGTAGACTATGCTGTTAACATTGTCTCGTAATACCACAAGAGTTGTCTTTCCGTTGTGTTGAATACCGCCCCAAACTGTCAATCCACCACCGCCAAATGCAACTTGTGGACGCATGTTTTCTTCTAAGAAACGTTCTCCCCATCTCCGCCAAGTTAACAATCGGCCATCGGAATTATACAGGTTGTAACGACATTCATCAGCGAAAAGACAGTCTCTCCACCGAAGATGCCAATGTATGTGTTCTTCAGACCATCTTCTTCTGTTCGCCCGGCCATTATTTGTTAAAAGTGGACATTTTGCCCGACGATGAGCATTTAATCCTTGGGCATGTAGGCGCCTTCTGATAGTGTTTGCTGAAACATTTAACTGCAGGTGCGCTCGGATTCTTTTGGCGGTCCAAACCCTATTTCTAAATTGCAGTGCGTACTATTGATCGGTCCTGACGGGGATTTGTTATTTTTCGACTTCCTCCGCCGTGTCGGTAAGCAGCAGTACCGTTGTTAGCTTCTCTTTGAAAGGCTCGTCAAAAATATTCACGATTAGGAAATCTTACTGGGCGAACAAATAACAGCTATTAATAAAATTATTAAAAATGTGTCCATATGAATCAAACTTTTTGGATCGCCTTGTATAATGGATCCTCTTTTATACGCCAATGAATTACATGGATGCTCATCTTAAATGAGTAAATGATTAAAATAAATAATGAAACTGGAATTTTAATTTGTCTACATTACAGAATCCTCTTTTGCACGCATCTGAATTTGTCAGCTTCATGCTGATGAAAGGTATGGCACCTTTTTGACTATAACGATCAATATAACTTTTGAATTAAAAAAAAACGAATTTTTGTTTTATCATAAACCCCTATTTGCGCGCCACTGGTGTTAATTATCTTCAGTAGAAATATCCCTTGTTGCAGTTTAGATGGTAGCTGTTATTGTTCAACTTAAAAAAGGCCACATTTCAAAATAAAAACAGAATTTCATAAAATGGCGATATTTCTATAGCAACGCAATTTATTAAAATTATTTCAAAGACGTCTCGAGGTATTGGCCCAACAATTCACCCAAAATTTGAAATGTTTCCGGCTCTAAATACTCACCCTGTACAAAGAGGACGAATGACAGAAAAAGAAACCCGACGCAAATGACGCATAGACCAAGAATGACGCTTTCCACCTTTGGTTGAAAATCCGACATCGGCCAAGAAACGTCCAAGATCTAGCTAGTCAAAATTAGGCAATTTTTTGGCTGTCCCACTTCATCTGGTAAGTAGTTTAAATTGATCCCCCGAACAAATAACTCGCCGCTCACGTCTTAAACTTTGCCTCACTGGCAGTGTCGTGCGTTGTTTACGGAAATATTGAGGTTTAATAAAATATAAATAATGGAAACCCAATATAGAATGGAAACCTGAAATAATGATGGAAGGCTCTCTACAGGATTTTGAGAACAGCCGATGCTCTAACTGATATGTTTTTCGTTATTCATTCATTTTTACGACGCTGGTAGCTTACCTATAAAATGACATTTTGATTTTGAGCTTCATTGCTTATTAACCCATTAATGCCTGAGTAATTTTTTTTGTTGATTTTGGTCATTTTTCCAGGAAGAGTTCCAATTGGCATCTAGATTAACTATATAAACATGTTTTATACTTATTTTTTGTTTAGAGTAGACTTTTTTGACGTACGGTAGGCATATGGGGGTTGGCATTATGAGGTGTGAGGGTACAGAACAAAATAATGCATAAATGCCTGAAATAAAAATGTTATTGATATAAATTATTTAAACTTCAATTATTGTTTTCAAGTGGGCCAATTATTTTGATGGTGTATGATATAAGCGGTAACAGCTGTCTGGATGTAATCCAATATTACACTTGACACAGGAAAATTTGATGGTCGACTCCGTCAAATCTCACGTCTTGCAGGATGCTTCTAGTGCACTTAGGCTTAGGTCCAGCTAAATACATTGGAGAACTCAGCAGAGAAAGCACAATCCTTCGTATAAACTGAATAAGGCTGAAATATATATAGCATCCACATATTTACAATTGAACCGTTGGGACAAAATCTAATAAATGGCCAATACCATTTCCTTGATCGAATTCTGACACGATACAATCCTCGCATTTTGTCAAATAAGTCGACACCTCCCATTCCTTGATTATATAGGTGTATTATGTTGGATTGATCGACATCTACACGTTTCTTTTCTTCTTTTGACCATCTTTTGCTGAATCCTTTCGTGAAGCATGTACCATTTTCCATATAATAATTAGTCCCGATGGTAACTTGACTATTGTCATGCCACCTGATCAAAACTAAATCAGTTTTCGTTTCCTTCAACACATGCGATGTACCTCGTTTCTGCTTTTTCAGATCAGTTAGTGGAGCTTTTTCAATTCTATCTGATCGCAGAGTACCAATACAATAAATGTTATTTGCTGTGAGAGTTTCCAGTAGTGAAAGCGAATTGAAAAAGTTGTCGATAAAAACTGTTGACTCATCAGTTAAATAGCCGATGCAAAGAGTTTCAGTAACACTAGAACCTAAAGTTTTTCCTTCTATTCTGTCTCCTTTACCACAATACGGGTTGAATTTCAACAAATATCGTCACTTCCGTTGCCATCTGTTGGTGGAAATATTACCAAATCTAATCTTTTACTATTTACTTGTTCATATATAACCTTCATCGTCCGAACTGAGCTCTTCTAAGTAATTCAAAAGCTCTTCCGCATCACGAGAATCTGATGGATCATAAAATTTCTTTCTGCAACAAAAATACATTCATTTGCCTACCGTATGATATATCATACACAAAAAAAATCGGTGTTGTGTAAAGTACAGGCCACAGCCAAACTTTCTGTTGGATCGGAAATATTCCTTAGTGTATATTAGTCATATTTTGATGGCTTTACTCCTGTTAAAATTACAGACAAGCGAGATGAAACAACATATTCTCAACTGTGACTCGTTTTGTCGAACTCGAAAATACACTGCTACGTAAAACTGATTCCGAATGCAACAAACTTTGATGGAAACCGTATTAACAATTATTATAGTGTTAACAAGTGATTATTTTTACATATGACGTGATTTACAAGTGTTTTTATCACATAAGATGCACACGCCGTGAATTTAAAATGAAACATAACCTCCGTATGATAAATCATACCATAGGCATTAATGGGTTAATTAAAAACTAACGATAGTTGAACATAAATCAACTCGGAATTTGCTCTATATTCACGAAAAAACACTTCAATAAGCCAAAGACGAAAACAAACCAAAATTTTCTGTTGTTGTTCTGTCAAATATCAAATACAGCGTTGCCGTACTGACCAGACTATATCGACAGCGTAAAATCTACGTTCGGCGATGGAAATACTAACGTTTTTATATGCTCCCAACAAGCTGTATTAAAAGTTTTAAATGCCTTCAAGACAGTATTTTTGGGTTTTCGTTGCCATAAATATACCCGACAGAAATCAAAATCTAGCTGACGTGATTATTGTATCCTTGAAAAAAGGCGACATAGCAACAATGTCATGATTTGAGGGATAACATTATGAAAAGGTTACCTTCAGTACTATTTGAGTATTAATCATCTAGGTTGTGTTATTTGATCAGAGATTGATCCCATTTCTAAAACCGACTATTCATAATAAAAATTCAACTGTGATATGTTGAGGCATTGAAATAAATGAAGCGCTATGCTAGATTTGCTATGTACGCGATGTTCGCTATGACCAGCGGTCACGCCAAAAGCTTCATGTACAAACGTTGTACCGGACGATAGCGACATTTTAAAAATTTTGCGAATATAGCGAACGAGTGTCTGTGGCCGGATACATTAACTGAAGTAATGCGAGTGGAATGAATGCATCGAAAATATACTTGTAAGCTTTATTCACCCAAATTAAACATAGAAAAAAATATGCACAAACACTTGTGACTAAAGAGTGTTGAGTGCTAAAAGAACGTGTTTCATCAATATATAAACAATTGAGTAATGACGAACAATTTAGAATGGTATAAAAAACTGAAATTATGTTGATAAAAATTGTATGTAATGGAAGAATAGTATATCATTGAATAAAGAACCCGGCACACATGTATTATCAAATAAAAAAATGAAAATAATAATAAAATTACGTAAATGTCCGGAAGGAAATAGCATTTATTTAGACAACAGTACAGGACATGATAAGTCATGCACATTTGGAATTTTGGATATGAAATTGAACATTCAGTGGATATATTCAACAGGACAACTCGTATACATCAATTAAAATAAGCTTTATTATCAAAGAATAGTTTTCTTGTTGACAAAGCGTGTGTAAATAAATATGTAAATGAATAACATTTAGAAAATATATAAAATTTGTCACCACGTATAATAAATAAATTGAAGCTAAAACAATACGTCACATAATAAGATTTTCATATAAACATATACAGTGAGGACCAAAAGTATAAACAGTCACATACATTTTAAAACTCAGAAATAATAGAAAGGATACCGCACACTTTGATAGGGAAAGTGGCTCTCTGTCGAATTGGCTGAATTTTTGATATGTTGTCCAAGTCATTCCAAACAAAAAGTTCAATGGGCACAACTTTTTCTATAGGCTAGTTTTGGTGCTAGAGGCCCTCGAAAACTTTCATTTGTTCTCCATTGTTAAACAAAACGAAACGTTATTCTGGACAATAATCACTATTCTGCGTAATCAAGATCTAAACAGTCATTAATATGACATACTATTGAAAGTATTTTTCTTTGGTATTGTTACATTCGGTCAATTATACAGTGTGTGTAGTTGCTTACTTTCAAAGTTCCATAATTCGAAAATGGTTACAAATAGTTTTAGAGATCTACAATGAAAAATGTTTATGAATCCTATTCCACATCATATTCTACATCACATAGTCAATAAATATAAGGACAGTTCAAAAGAAAGCGAAAGTTATACTCAAAAAATTCCGTACTTACTGAACAAAATTGGTCGACCATCTGGAGAAATTTTAAGCTATAAAAAAGAATGAGAAATGTCACGAAGTTATAAAATGGCCTTACAAAGATTGTCTTTCAAAATCTATCATTATGACGTCAGGGATTTTTACGATATGAAATGGACTAATTTTGACCAAAAAGTCGTACCTAACATCCAAGTGATTCAGAGACAATCAATTATAGTAGGTATAGTGGAGAATGGAGGATACGCAGATGTTTGAAAAAGTCGTATTATTAACGATATTTCATTTTAAAATTATGCACTTTACCTTCCTACCCGATTTTTTTGTACCGCCCTGTATAAGCAAAATAATTTTGACGCACTGTTGCCCCATCCTGTATAAAAATATTATAGTCGATTTCTTTTAAAAATTATTCATTAATTCTCGAAGTTGAAGGGTACGTACTATACTGGATAAAATGAAAACATTTCATACCCTTACTGCAAAAAAAAAACATTTTTCTGTAGATGGCTTTGGAAATGATGTCAAAGTTTCTAGCAAGGTTTTGTTTGTTTGCTACTTCATGTCAATATAAAGTGAAATATGGCGTATAATTTCGCATTGAGATTTCAATTTTATGTGTGTGGATATAATGGAATACCAAGGCAAATGGTACGTTTGGACGAAGAAAGCAGAGGCATTGCCGAACGTCGAAGGAATGAATTAGAATTGCCACAAATACCTTTTATTGAACAGACAAGGATTTGTCGAATGTCATTTGAGTATTCTCTCAGAGATACAATTTTATAAAGAAGATCCCGATCCAATTGTACTTAAAGTTTTGTTGCGAACCTCTCATACGCCATATTTAGTATGTGGTAGATTTCACTCTTGGGTAGAATGTACCTTCTGCTAGGTTAGATGTTGGATGTATTTCTGAAGACAGGAATGTTCGCACCTGACGGAGTCAGAATCTGTGGTGGTCATTTGAATGAGGAGGGACATCTTCTGCCACCTTTCATAAATGGGCTCAGAGGAATAACAAGACCATAAAATTTAAAAAGTGATGAACTCAAACATATTTTAGTATCGTTACGAGAAGCTGTGCTGAACTATAAATCTCCGAATAAATACAATAACGAGGATAATTTTAGTGTTGAAGAGTTACAGGTGTTAACTCCAAAATAAAATGCAGATCACAGACCTTTGTGAATTTTGCAATCGCGTCAATATTCAGCAGAGAAATAAAGCAGTAGCGAAAAAAGATTTGTTATATTTCATATGCAAATTACGACAAGGACTTTCCGATCAATTCTTTATGGGCATGTTTTCCTATTCCAGTCGTCAAGCTGTGAGTTTGGCAATTCAAAGAGTGCGTGTATCATTATTGCAACAATTCTTTTTCAAAATGTAGGGTATCAACATATAGACAGAGGCCAATATATTGGTAGACATGTTAGGGATTCTGCAAACACCCTCTGCAATCCTGAACCAAATTATCGAAGAGCAATCGCTTATATTGACGGGACGTATATAAAAATACGCAAAAGTCGGACATTTCAAGTATTACGTCAATCGTAGTGTGTACACAAGAGATATCATCTCTTGAAACCTGCCTTGATTGTTGCTCCCAATGGTTATATCCTAGAGGTTCACGGACCTTATTTCGCTGATTCAAGAAATAATGATGCGGCAATGTTGAGACATGAGTATGAACGAGATTTGATGTGTCTGAGGAACTGGTTCTAAGAAAGTGATATCTTCATGTTAGATAGGGGATAACGTGACGCATATAACTTCTTGGCTGACTTGGGTATAGTAGTGAAAATGCCCGTAGCACTTGGCCTTGGACAGCATCAACTTACAAACGAAAGAGGCGAATACATCCAGACCACTTTGTTATATTTTCCATGAGTATCATCAACTTGAAGTATAAATTTGACCATAATAGCTGGAACACACTGTATACTTCATCACCTGTAATCCTATTGTATAAGAAAATTTGCGAAAGACTGGATTATTCTTATAATCAAATTTTGTTTTGAAAATTATGTTTATTTTATCATTAAATTCTATCTGCATAATATTCTTCCAGGCTCTAATAGGCTCTATCGAAAAGAACTGTTTTAACTGCTTTTCTGAACCCATGTAACCAGTTTTACTACGACCACATAGGAAACTAACGTATATCGCAGTGTAGATACGACTAACTTCCCGGAATGTGGCTTATATCCACGCGTGCGAATAATACTTTCCGCGCTCTTGTGGATGAACTGTTAAATACATATTAGTTTGGGTTTACCGATGCTGTTAGCTGTCAAATATATGATTTCCGAACCCCTCTGACGACCCGACAATGACTTTCAATCATGAAAAATTGTATATTGGACTGAAATGAATGTTTTAGACCCACCACCAATCGCGCCAACTCAAATTCTATTTTTAAGACCATTTCAAAAAATTAAAAATTCTTCCGAACCCTTCCGACGACCCGACAATGACTTTCAATCATGTAAAGTTGTAAATTGGACTGAAATGAATGCTTTCTGACCGACGACCAATCGCGCCAAATCCAATCTTATTTTTGAGACCACTTCAAAATATTAAAAAAAATCTTCAGAACCCCTCTGACGACCCGACAATGACTTTAGATCAGGAAAAGTTGTAAATTGGACTGAAATAAATGTTTTCTGACACACAATCAATCGCGCCAACTGGAATTCTATTTTTGAGACCACTTTGAAAAATAAAAAAATCGGCTGAACCCCTCTGACGATCCGACAATGACTTTCAATTATGAAAAAGTGTAAATTGGACTAAAATGAATATTTTCTGACTCACAACCAATCGCGCCAACTCGAATACTATCTTTGAGACCACTTTAAAAATTAAAAAAATCGGCCGAATCCCTCTGATGACCCGACATGAACTTTCAATCATGAAAAGTTGTTAACTGGACTGAAATGAATGTTTTCTGACCCACCACCAATCGCGCCAACTCCAATCCTATTTTTGAGACCACTTCAAAAATAAAAAAAAAATTCCGTACCATTCTGACGACCCGACAAAGACTTTCAATCATGAAAAGATGTGAATTGGACTTAAATGAACGTTTTCTGACCCACCACCAATCGCGCCAACTCAATTCCCATTTTTGAGACCAGTTCAAAAAATAAAAAATCGGACGATCTCTTCTGACGATCCGACAATGACTTTCAATGACTTTAAATCACAAAAAGTTGTAAATTGGACTTAAATGAATGCTTTCTGACCCACGACCAATCGCGCCAACTCCAATCCTATTTTTGAAACCACTTCAAAAAATTAAAAAATCTTCGGAACCCCTCTGACGACCCGACAATGACTTTCAATCATGAAAAGTTTCAAATTGGACTGAAATGAATGTTTTCTGACTCACAACCAATCGCGCCAACTCGAATCCTATTTTTGAGACCACTTTAAAAAATAAAAAAATCGGCCGAACGCTGAAAAGTTGTGAACTGGACTGAAATGAATGTTTTCTGACCCACCACCAATCGCGCCAACTCCAATACTATTTTTGAGACCACTTCTAAAATTAAAAAAAAATCTTCCGTACTCCTCTGACGAACCGACAATTATTTTCAATCATGAAAAATTGTAAATTGGAATGAAATTATTGTTATTTGATCCACCACCAGTCACGCCAACTCCAATCCTATTTTCGAGACCAATTCAAAACAATTTAAAATCTTCAGAACCCCTCTGACGACCCGACAATGACTTTCAATCATGAAAAGTTGTAAACTGGACTGAAATGAATACTTTCTGACCCACGACCAATCGCGCCAACTCCAATACTCTTTTTGAGACCACTTCAAAAAATTAAAAAATCTTCGGAACCCCTCTGACGACCCGACAATGACTTTCAATCATGAAAAATTGTAAACTGGACTGAAATGGATGTTTTCTGACCCACCATCAATCGCGCCAAGTCAAATCCTATTTCTGAGACCACGTCAAAAAATAAAAAAAATCGGTTGAACCCCTCTGACGATCCGACAATGACTTTCAGTCATGAAAAATTGTAAACTGGACTGAAATGAATACTTTCTGACCCACGACCAATCGCGCCAACTCCAATCCTATTTTTGAGACCACTTCAAAAATTAAAAAAATCTTCGGAACCCCTCTGACGACCCGACAATGACTTTCAATTATGAAAAGATTCAAATTGGACTGAAATGAATGTTTTCTGACTCACAACCAATCGCGCCAATTCGAATCCTATATTTGAGACCACTTCAAAAAGTAAAACAAAATCTTCCGTAAGCCTCTGACGAACCGACAATGACTTTTAATCATGAAAAATTGTAAATTGGACAGAAATGAATGTTTTTTGACGCACCGCCAATCGCGCCAAGTCGAATCCTATTTTTGAGACCACTTCAAAAAATAAAAAATTGGCTGAACCCCTCTGATGACCCGACAATGATTTTTAATCATAAAAAAATGTAAACTTGACTGAAATGAATGTTTTCTGACCCACCACCAATCGCGCTAACTCAAGTCATATTTTTGAAACCACTTCAAAAAATAAAAAAATTGGCCGAACTCCTCTGACGACTCGACAGTGACTTTCAATCATAAAAAATTGCGAATTTTACTGAAATGAATGATTTCTGACCCACGACCAATTGCGCCAACTCCAATCCTGTTTGTGAGACCACATCAAAAAATTAAAAAGTCGTCCGAACCCCTCTGTCGTCCCGACAATGACTTTCAATCCTGAAATGTTGTGAATTGGAGCAAATTGAATGTTTTCTGACCCACCACCAATCGCGCCAAGTCGAATCCAATTTTTGAGACCACTTCAAAAAATTGAAGAATTGTTCGAACCCCTCTGACGACCCGAAAAACCCGAAAATGACTTTCAATTGTGGAGAAATGTAAATTGGACTGAAATGAATGTTTTCTTACCCACCACCGATCGCGCCAAGTCGAATCCTATTTTTGAGACCAATTCAAAAAATAAAAAAATTGGCCTAACCCCTCTGACGATCCAAAAATGAATTTCAGTCATGAAAAATTGGAAATTGGACTGGAACGAATGTTTTCTGACCAACCACCAATCGCACAAACTCCATTCCTATTTACGAGACCACATCAAAAAACTAAAAATTCTTCCGAACCCCTCTGACGTCCCGACAATGACTTTCTAACATAAAAAGTGGAGAATTGGACGGAATTGAAGTTTTTCTGACCCACCACCAATCGCGCCGAGTCGAATCCTATTTTTGAGACCACTTTGAAAAATAAAAAATCGATCGAACTCCTCTGATGACCCGACAATGACTTTCAATCATGAAAAATTGTAAATTGGACTGAAATGAATGTTTTCTGACCCACGACCAATCGCGCCAACCCCAATCATATTTTTGAGACCACTTAGGCCGTGACGGTCATGACGGTAGAGCGCTTGTCTCTTAACCTAGGGGTCATGGGTTCGATTCCCAGCATACCCATCGGTCTCATGCATGGCATCACACGTTAAAAGGTAAGGGCTGCCTCTTCCCTAGCTCGGACAAATCTTTCGAAGACTTTTGGGGGTTGTACTCCTAAGGGTGTGCAGCTTGTTGACGGAAATAACAATTTTAACAATTAAACAACAAACTTCAAAAAATAAAAAAATCTTCGGAACTCCTCTGACGACCCGACAATGACTTTCAATTATGAAAAGTTGTTAATTGAACTGAAATGGATGTTTCCTGACCCACCACCAATCGCACCAACTTAAGTCCTATTTTTGAGAACACGTCAAAAAATAAAAAAATTGCCCGAACCCCTCTGACGATCCGACAATAACTTTCAATAATAAATAAAATGAAAATAAATAAATAAATTATCACAAGTTGTGAATTGGACTGAAATGAATGTTTTCTGACCCACCAGCAATCGCGCCAACTCCAAACCTATTTGTGCGAGGCCACATCAAAAATTGAAAAGTCTTCCGAACCCCTCTGACGACCCAACAATGACTTTCAATTATAAAAAGTTGTAAATTGGACTTAAATGAATGTTTTCTGACTCACCACCAATCGTGCCAACTCAAATCCTATTTTTGAGACCACTTCAAAAAATTTAAAAAATCTTCAGGACCCCTCTGACGACCCGACAATGACTTTCAATTATGAAAAGTTGTAAATTGGACTGAAATGAATGTTTTCTGACTCACCACCAATCGTGCCAACTCAAATCCTATTTTTGAGACCACGTCAAAAAATAAAAAAATTGGCCGAACTCCTCTGACGATCCGACAATGACTTTCAATTATGAAAAGTTTGAAATTGGTCCGAAATGAATGTTTTTTAACCCACCACCAAGTCGAATGGTTGATTTTCAGACCACTTAATTCTTCGCAATTTTAGGACGATTAACACTGTTCTAGAGCTCAAAAAGACGACTTTGCTAAAAATGAGCATAAACCTCACCTAACCTAACCCATCCTAGCCTACAGAAAGTATTACAGGACTACCTTGTATTTCATTTTGTTCTATGGAAGCCGTTTTCCGATAGCTTTTCTACTTTCCAAAAAACTCAATTTTTTTAACTTTTTTTTTGAGTCAAATTTTTTTATGTTCCACCCCTGATTTTTTAGTAAACTATTTTTTCTCCAACTGAACATGATGTCAAGAAGTCATGTGCCAAGTTTCATAGTGTTACAATTCATCCTTCAGTTTTGGCACAAATTTGTCTGTGGTTATTGGACTAGAAACCTCTAATGTGCCATCCACTGTGAATCAGCCTGTATATAAACATTGTAATAAAATACTGACAAAATTCATTTCTCCAAAAAGTCTGGAGAGATTTTCATTATCGAAAAATGACGAATTACTAGTGGAAACGTTTCCCAGCCGGAGAATTTAGGAATTCAAGGCAAGCCTAATTACAGACAATCATCCCCATTATGTTTCGGATATTGCATTTCTGGCGTGCAGACAATTCGTGTCGAACCCTTGCGATAATTATAACATTAAACAAGTTGATTCCATATCTCATCTAACCCGAACTGTGATGATTCGCAATATTCGAAAATAACGGGAAAAAGAACCACCGGAAAGCGAACGCTAGAGAGCGTCTGTCCAAGTTTGGTGGAATCCTGTCAAATAAGGCGACGCATCCTGCGATCTACCGCTTAGTTTGTCATCAGCATCTCATCCATTCGGCCACCAAATAAAAATCACTCCTGTGGACAACTAATCAGCACCGAAACTTTTTCTGAATCATATCCTTAATAAAATTATAATAATCAATAACTATTTGTGAACAGTAAAAAGTAAGTAGGTAATTTAAAGAAGTGTTTCCAAAATCTACAGTTACGCATACTGAAAATAAACTACATTTCGCCCCCAGGACTGTTTGAAACTCTCCATGCTATGTTTTAGCAGTGCAATCACAAACTTTTCATAACTTTAAAGTAGTTTTGAGGCAGTAAACGCGCGTAACATGGTATAGAGTGTCTCCTAAAAATGTCACACATCTACGATAACCTACCTCTGAAACCGCTGAACAAATCCACAGACATTTCGCAGGCAAAAATCATCACCTCCAAAACAAATCTTTCGTTAGACATCAAAGAACGAAAGAGAAAAAGCTCGCCGGACATTCAGGTGACGGCTCAAGGGCTTTTCGGCAAACGATCATCGAAAAGCGTTTCAGACATGGCTAGGAAACAATGCGATAACAGCAACGTAGTTGATGGAGCTGAAATGGAGTTCGGTAGTAGTGAAACGATCAAAGCAGGCAACGAGAAAGTTTACAATCAGAACGGGCACAATAAGAAGTCGAATGTACATTCCACACCGACGTCTGCTTTGGATGATGGGTATGGCTCTTCGAATAGCACTCCGCAGGTTTCAGGTAAGGACAATCAATACTACAGGGTGATTCAATTAATCAATAACTTTTTGTTAATTTATTTTTACCACAATCTGGGGAAATGCAATGAAATATTCGAGGGTGGTTGAAAATGGACAAGTGGTTTGATTATTTGGAATAAATCATTGATCTGATTATAGGTCTTTGTTATTTTTTAAGTTATCAATCAGTCAATCAATCAATCAATCAATCAATCAATCAATCAATCAATCAATCAATCAATTATTCAATATACCTATGATTTATTGTCGAAATAAAAAAAAATCTATTGAAAAAGCGAGATATAAAGATGAAAATAATCAAATAAAATGTATATATTTATGTATATGAAGTCACAATCATGTTGCAATATTAAAAGTCACAGAAAAAAGATATTTGAAAATAAAGAACTTATTCACATCAAACTATACTTTATAGTTTATTGTTTTTTATTCACCAGGCACCTTGTGGTAGTTAAAATAATCAAAATAACCTAAATCATTGAAATAACTGAAATAATTGAAATGTACGAAAACAAACAATTCAATATAGAAATGCATTGGCAAAATGTCACAGCACATCATCAAAATATTCTTTTAGGCAATAATAGGGCTCATCTATCAATAGTTGATTAACAACTTTACTAAATGTGTGTAGTGGTGCAATATCTTTTACAAATCACCGGGTAGGTGATTGTAAATTTTTTTAAAGTTTATTGTTTTTATTTTGTCGAGTATGAACAAGGCCATCACCGTAAGTATTCTATATCTCATGAAAAGAGGTTAGCAAGAGTCCCGAGTTCTTGTGAACATGTATCGTAATGTTCTTTTCTGTAGGATGAGTATACTATATACCGTAAATGGGATCAATGTGCGAGTGCTACACCATCTTTCTAGATGAAATGTCCAGTTCTTGTGAGATTAGTTTCAAAGCGTAACATCCAATGTGGACACCTGAGTATTTTGTAAATAATTTGGTCTCAATAGTACTTGACTTCAACGTAATATCGCCAAGTACACAATTTAAAGTTGATGAATTTGTTTTATTTATGTTGATAGATATACGATTGCAATCACACCTATTTTTGTTTCAGTAATATCTTCTTTTACAACTTCGTTCAGTTTATTTGTACCTATTTTTACTGTGCCATATGATGGTCGTGTAATCAGGAAATAGTGTGAACGTTCCTAAGATATTAGTCTTTGTTAAATCATTAACGTTCAGTAAAAGAAGTACTGGACCAAGAACGGAGCACTGAGGAACCCCACAGCTAATTTCTGATATGAAAGAATACTCAGTGGTTTTCACAATTTGCTTACGATTTCGCAAATAAGATTGAACCCTTTCAGTAAAAACCCTTATTCTCTTCTTAATTTAGGCAGATATCTGACAGAAAACAACTACTTCCCTGGCTAATACCACGACGGACGTTGAATTAAATCTGACAGATATCTGTGCAGCGTTCTCCCTAGAATCTGGGAGACAGCCACAAATGCTTTCTGTATCAAGTAGCAGAAAACTGCCTGACATGATCAAGGACTTGACCACTTACATACCGGTTTCGAGGTGTATTGCCTCTCTTCAGTGCAAGGTAGGTCCGACAACATTTACAGTCGTCGAAGTCCATGATCATGCCATGCAATTCACTGATACTTGAAATGATTCTCTGAGGTGGATGCGGGGTCTCGTAAGAAGACAGTCGCAGCGCCACCTCTGGAAAACCTCAGAAAGCACTCCAAAGTAACTCGGGGTAGAGTTTGTTTGAAATATCAGACAAAGTCTGATGGCTTCAGGAGAGAGACGGAAATTTCAGTAAAAACCCCTTATTCTCTCCTTAATTTAGGCAGATATCTGACAGAAAACAACTACTTCCCTGGCTAATACCACGACGGACGTTGAATAAAATCTGACAGATATCTGTGCAGCGTTCTCCCTAGAATCTGGGAGACAGCCTGTGACTTGTCATCATTTACTTTCCAGATACGAAATATGAATCCTGCTTTAGCTTTTTCTTCTATACCTTTAGTCTGATCTAATAAAGAACTAAAATTTGGATTTGAATATATAAGTCATGCAGATCAGACAGATATCTCACATTTACGAGAGGTCATGCAGTTACTAAAGTCATTCATATAAATAATAATCGAAAGTGGCCATAAGACGGATCCCTGGGGTAGACCACGACTTATTTTTTTGGAATCTGATGAACCATTATCAAAATAGACAGCCTAAAACCGATATGTCAGATAACATTCAAACAGCGAAAGTGCAATTCCTCTAATGCCATAATGGTATAACTTCTACAGCAGAATATCATGAGCGACACAGTCAAAGGCTTTTGACAGATGAGATAGGGTGATAGCTATATGATGCCGCTGTTCGAGGCCTTCGACTATGCCACTCACCATATTCCTTACCGCCGCTGTGGTAGAATATCCTGACCTGACACCAAACTGTGAGTCACTAAAAAAACATAGGTTCATTTTAAAATATTTCGTAAAATTCTTCAAATTACTTTGGAGAATATATAAATGATGGAAATCGGATGATAATTTTCAATGAGTGATGTATCTCCTTTCATGTATAAAGAGATATCCTTCGAGAATTTCAGGATTCCTGGAAAATTTCCTGTGCTAAGAATTAGATTTATCAGGTCTTAAAGGTTCTGTAATTATATCCGATGTTCCATTTATGATTTTACTGTTCAAGTCATAGACATCAACACATGCAAAATTTCCTAAACAATTGATGGTCAAAACTTCATGTTGGTAACTGGAAGCGAAGAATACAGTTTTTGTGAAATTGATTATATCATTTGCAAGAATATCAGGCAATGATCTCATGATACATTCAGCAACATGATATGATCTTCGAAATCATTTGGAGTGATATGATTATCCATTTGGACAGTAGATTTCGTCATCTTTAAAAATTTAATATTTTCTTCCTTGCTTTAGAATTAATTGCAGCAGAACGAACATAATCGTTATATGCAGATTTTTTTGCAGTTTCGACTTATTTCATTAATAGTATTTTCAAGGATTTGAATACTATCATATCGTCTGGGTTTTTACCTACTTCAGAGATCAGTTTGATTTTTGATACTTTATATAGAACTTTTGGCTTTTTTTTACCCTTCTTAGTTTGAAAAAGCAGTATACAACGCATTACATAACTGATTTGAACTGATGCTGAAATGTAAGATGTTACATAGTATATAATGATAATGAGGATTTCGTTTTCTTTTTAATTAATAATTTAAGATTTTTAATTTGTATTATCCACGTCTGTAATTGGGTCTTATGGCCTGTTGCATGTATTTCCTTCAATAAATATATAAATACATTTTTATCTAGCCAATTCGAATTCAGATCAAATTATAGCTGTACAACAGCTCTTCTGAAAGTTGTTGATGATATACATATATCCATCGATAAAAAAACTTTGTTAGTATTGCTTGACTACTCTATAAGGCATTCGATCGAATCAACCATGAACTGTTTTCGGCAACTTTGGGTTGGCCCTCCACTGCGGCCTATGGCCTACAGAGGATTCTTATCAAATGCTGTGATATTAAAAATGGCATTCCCTAAGGATCAATTCTGGGACCTCTTTTGTTTGTCAAATACACCTCGCAGTTTCCTAACTATTTACGTTTCACTTATATACGCTGATGAAATCCAATTGTTTCTAGAATTTGATGAATATGATTTGGCCAAGGCTTTAGAGCAATCAAATCTTGAGCTGGCTTCCTCAATATCTGTTTCGGCTAAATACTGCTTCTCTGTCAATCCATCGACAAGCTGCGCGAAACCGTTATACCTATCTTGTCAATGTAATAGTTGATGGCGTGCAATTACCAGTTAAGATTTGGGGTTAGGTTTTGATAGTACTCCAAGATGCTCATCACGTCACAAGTGAGGGTATATAAACCTTAAATTGATTTATTCTATTAGAAAATAATGGACAAGAGGAGCATGAAAGTACTTTGGGATGCGTTGTTGCTATCTCATGCCAACTATGCGGATGACTATTAAGAAGAGAAAAAGAAAATAAAATAATGAAAGAATTCAAGTATAGGTAAGGTTTATATCAGGTAGGTACATGTTTCATATCACTTGAGAGATCTTGACCAAGTAGGTCAGATATGTATATTCCATTCTTCAAAAATTTTTCATGAGAACCTACCTAACAACGAAAACACCACATTATTTCTATAGAAAAATAAAGTTCAGAACCGATATACATAACTTCAACCTGAGACACAAAAATCAATTGACAGCACCCAAGCACAAAATTCCTTTTTAGCCGTGGCTCATTTTATTTTACTATTTCCTATTTATACAACCGTCCACCAAATAAAATCAAACTTTTTTCCATAAAAAATAAAAAAAAATTAAAAAATAATTGTTTGAATCCGCTGTGAAATTTTTACTATGAAGTCTCTACGATTTTTGTATTTCTCTTTACTTTATTGATTTATTTTTCATTCTAGCATTACTTGTGAACTTAGGAAATATGTAATATAAAATATCAACACGTAATGCATACAGATGTATGAAATTGTTGTGGTATTTCCATTCCCGTTTTCATGATTTTTTCTATTATATGATTGCATGCTATGAGAATTCTAGGGTATGCTGTGGACTGTAGATATTATGTATTTCTGTTCAACATCTAATACAAGCAATCGAATCGTTGTGAAAAAGTGAAAGAAGTCAAACAAATTTATTTTTGGAAATGGACGAGTACAACCAAAAAACTTAAATTTGTCACTTTACTATATTTTGAAAATCTTCGAACCTATGTAGAATTTAACTGTACCCATATTCGGAAGAAAAAGTGTTCTTGTGGTGATTATTTACTAATTTTGTTTTATGAGAAGTTTGTACTTTCTGATTCAAGCCATAGTTTTGGTAGTCAAGAATTGTGAACTGTCAACACATTACAAATCAACAACAAGCGTTGTTAAATCTGACTAATTTATTGAATGAAATCTGAATGATTTCAAATACCCCAATATCAACATTTCTGCGTAACGAACTGATTTTTTTCAACCAGTATTGTGCAAAGTGATTATTGGCGGATATGAATCAATAAAACGAATTACGTTATAATAGGTTCGGAGCAAATAATGAATATTAAGTCATCGCCAGTTCGTTAGCAGTAACACGATCGGTTGCACATCGACATTTCTGGTCCATATTACCTAATTTGATTTTTATATCGAGCATGGAAGTGTTCGACATATAGAGTTACCAATATAATTGTATTTATCGGTGCTCTTTTACGAGAGCTATATATTATTCTGAGTTTTATCGAAACTCAGATAATTCACGATTTCATCTTTTAACGTCGAGCGGACGACAGGTTGATTTTCACTTCCTGGAGCTGAGTACCTCATCGACTTTCCATCAACTTCATTATTTGAGACACCACGTATTCAGGGTACGATTAGAGAGAAGTCTGAAGAAGTTGTTCTTATCGACAAAACTTGAAAAAATATTAAATTTAATGAATAAAATTATAGCAACACGAACAAGTAATATTAAATATTCGCCATTAGTTCAAAAAATTAAAGCAACGACAAAAAATAACTATTATTATTTTTTGACAATTCTTGCAACCAATCGAAACCATCAATTCAAAGCATTCATGTACGTTCAGGCCAATCACAGCATTATTATAGTGGGAATTTTCGAACTTGAAAATTGCCGCGGGAATTTTTTGTGGTATTTTGTTTTTATTATGTGACAATTGATACTTCAATTGATAATTCATGTAAGAATACTATTATGAGTGTCAATTTGGAAACAGTTTCAATTAATAACCTAGGGACAGAGAAAAAGCAATAGCTTTCAATCTAACAGAACAAAACAATGTTACGGAATCCTCCAGCCAAGGACAAAACATCCATAATAATTTTATATATAATATATAATATATATATATATATATAAGAGACGATATAATATATATATATATATATATATAAGAGACGATATAATATATATCTATATATATATATATATATATATATATATATATATATATATATATATATATATATATATATATATATAATATAATTGTTGAAATAAAAATGGTATATGTATAGAGAATAGGTCTATGATTGAGGCAACAAAAATAGTCTATCGAATACCACACGAGAGTTCGATAAAGTAGAAAATAATTCCCCAGATTTTTTCTTAATCTTGTTGCCATTTGGCAATAGCCACTCGAGCCTTTCGGGCTCTCGTGTCTATTGCCTGGCAGCAAGTTTTCGAAAAATCTGTCAAATTATTTTCACTTTATTCTTACTCTCTCGTGAGATTCCAACTGAAAATAGCACCATACAACAAGCAATTGAAACTTACATGCACAATATTTAGGAATATATCTACAAAAATCCACTAGAGCGCGTTAAAAAATTGCGAAAATTGCAAGTTTTTGTAGTAGTATAGACTACATACGGTTTTTGTCCACTCGCTAAAAAGCAATACCATATTTTTTGTAAAAGCTAAATAAAAATTAAATTGAAACATTCCTTGGTAAATTCTATGTTGGATAAGTCAGGTGTTTATAATTTGACATATTTTGATCCTGATTATAATGTTTGATATATTCGTCAAACAGGCCGCAAGATGAGAATTCGTCTTGCCGACTACTAGATTCTAACTCCGAAAAAGAACAGATTGATCCTTAATCAGTTTTTTCTAATCTTATTATGAATGAAAAACACAATTTTATTTTCCAAGGTCGATTTAAAAATTTTACTTATCTGCAATAACGGAAAATAACTCAATCCATCTGAAACTCTTGAAATTAACAAGGCTTTTAGGAATTCAGAATCAGAATGTATTAATGAACATACCCAGTTTGACAGACTAAAACTTTCCAATTCTTCACTATTTTGATAAATTTCAGTTTCAAAACACTAACGATACACATTCATAAAGATAATTATACCCATTTAATTTTTCTATAACGTGGCTAGTCCCATTGATTCAATAAAATTATTGTTTCATGGAAACCTGGAAAAACCATTACATACTATTATTATTCTAGTTGCTATTGTAACATTTGGCTTCCCTGTTGATCTCGATGTAACCCACCCTTATTACTGATGATGAAGGTTTGATCCTTCGAAACATGTCTGATGAGCTGATGTAAGTCTTTCGACTACATTTCTTGATTATTAAATATTATGGTGACATCTACCACAAATATTGAATATTGTACGGAAAAAAATGATTTTTTTTTGTTAAAATTGTTATTTCCGTCAACCAGCTGCACTCCCTTAAGAGTACAACCCTCAAAAGTCTTCGAAAGACTTGTCCGAGCTAGGGAAGACGCAGCCCTTATCTTTTAACGTGTGATGCCATGCACGAGACCGATGACCATGCTGGGAATCGAACACATGACCCTTAGGTTGAGAGACAAGCGATCTACCATCATGACCATCACGGCCCATTGTCCCATTGATTCAATTATTGTTTCATGGAGGCATGGAAAAACCATTATAAACTATTATATTATTATTATACTTCCTATTGTAACATTTGGCTTTTCTGTAGATCTCGATGTAACCAACCCTTATTACTGGTGATGAAGGTTTGATTCTTCGAAACATGTCTGATGAGCTGATTTAAGTCTTTCGACTACATCTCTTGATTATTAAATATTTTGGTGACATATACCACGAATATTGAATATTGTACGAAAAAAAATGAATTTTTTTACCCAATGAACTTTATTTTTTATCAGGTTTATAGCTGTTTCACGTTCATTATTGAATTCTTTTGTGCAGTCTACATTATGTTCGGTTTGATAACGTTTCAAATCACATAAAAACTTCTGTTTCATAGGTAGTAGAGTTTCATGATCTCTTTCTGTTTAGTTATTCTATAATAATAATAATAATACTCCCTCATAAACACTCTTTATTCTTTTCTTTATCTTCAGGATCTGTTAACTCGATATATTTGTACATACTTCTCGCAGTCCTTAAATTTGTACCTACTTCTCGCAGTCCTTAAATTTGTACATACTTATCGCAGTCCTTAAATTTGTACATACTTACATGTATATGGGTGTACCCATGATTTATTGTAGCTCATACGAGGTTTTGTATACCATCTTCACAAATAGTATGTGGGTCAAACTAGAACGGCCATCGAAATACGGTTCAAAGAACACATTACTTACATCTAATATGCCCAAAATGCATTCAAAAGTCTGGAAATTGCAAAATGTGAAAATAGTATGAACGTGAATAAGGGACCATACAGCCCCTTGTTTAAGTTCATAGTACAATAAAGGGTTTTTCTCTTCATAAAGAATTCATTTGTTATTGATTTTCAAGAATGTCATTGAATCCAGAACAAATTTGGTAGAAGATAGATTTACAGAAGGTAATCGAAGTAATTAAGTGAATAAATATAATAGCGTGTATACAACTTGATGTAGGCAGGGATAATGTAGGTAGTAGATTGGGCAAATTCCAAATTTGGAAAACAATTTAGGTGGAAAATTTGATCTAGGAGAGGATATTAGTGCAATTTGCCACTCAGATAAGTGTTATAAATAAGAAAAGAATAACAATAGTAGTTTGTACTCTTTCTTGAGCTTCTGAGGATGCCAACTTTGTTGGCGAAACGCGCGTCGAGTATTTTTTTTTTGTGTTTAGGGTAGTTTCTATTTCTTGAACTTTATTCACATTAGAGGTTCTAAATATTCACTTAGTCGAAAAGTGAGACACACTGTATGTTTTCAACCACCTCACTTCACCTTAAATGGAAAAATTTACAATTTCATCATAAAACGCAGATGAATGTACCATGACCTTCACCGTGTGAACCGATTTGCGATGTAGAGAAAGAAGATTTGAGCAATAAGGACACTAATTAGTAAAAGAGGGCTAAATAACACTTTAACAAGATTAAAATTGCATTCCTCGATTGAGTGTATCGTCATAGAGAGAAGTGCAGCATTTCCATTATTGACAAAGTTAAAATTTTATTGAAAATGTTTAATTGAGAAGAGTTTCAGCGAATAGAGAGATTTGCAGTGTGCAGAAAATATACGGTAATGGTTGAAGGACTCGACTCATCTATAAAATAGTGTTTGTATCTCGATTTTTTGGATGTTTATTCATTTATTTTACAGATGCATGTTTCTAGCACGTCATGAAAGTAAAGGAATTATTGCTAAAATATTTTAGAGCATGAAGATAATGCAAAATATTAGAAAATGTCCCCGATAATATTATCGAAGTATTGATAAAGCATGATAATATGGAAGGCATAATAATCTGACTAGTAAATAGGAGTATGCCCTCGGTATGATATGCACCTCCCAAAAATCCCCCGAAGCATAAGGCAACATCGGTGTCTCGTCTATACCGTACGGGTGTCGTAGATGGTAATACAGCACTCGTAACGCCGCGTTATGCCTGTGGATATAGGCTGAGACCGCATAAGCTTAACAGGCAAATGCATTATGGTCTCAGCTGCCCCACAAAACGCTTTGCATTCAGTGTCAGAGACCGTTATACCCATCACGCAAATACGGTAGACGGGGGTGTTGAAGAAACCATCCTGGCAGGCCTCGGTTTCCGACTTCAGCTCACTTGACCTGAGAAATGCGGAGGTCAGGTTTCTGGATAAGCCAAGGTCATCAATGTTCTTGAAGAAGATTAATATTATTTTTAAAATTCACAACACAGGTTTCAATTCTTTCTATTGTCGCCTTGTGAATTCCCTGCGTGCTCGAATTATTTGCAGTACATTTTTCCCGTAGGTACATATATTTATGAAGAAAATTACCCTAGTCGCTGCACGGATCAAAATTATTTCCAAAAATTCATTACTCGAATTTTTTTTAGCAATAATCCCAACACTTAGGAGATTACAAGTGATGATATATAAAAAAACAAGAATATTCAAGGACACCATGTTCTGTTTATCTCGTTGATATATGATGAAATTATTTTCAACGAAACTGATATTTTGGTTGCTGAATGTTAAGTAAATCTTTTGGTGAATGATGCAGATACATTTTTTGGTGGATAAATTCAAGTACAATTTTTGGTCAAGGTGGTACCTGATAATGTTTCAGAAATTGAGTTCATCATATTGAACCTTTTTCTTCATTGAGTAAATGAGTATATAGTGAGATAATTTTCTAACGGGTGAGTTGCTATTTTCCATTTCCATTTATATTTGTATTTTACGTTTACTTCTGTATTCATATTATTGTCATTCGAATATAATATAATTTAATTTCTTCCACTCACACAATCTAGTTTTATTCACAAGTACCTGGGGATCACAATTGGGAATATCATTGAAAAATGATAGGAGAATATTCAAAGGCTTCACGTTGTTTGTTTATCTTATTGAGAGATGATGGAATTATTTGCAACAAAACCGATATTTTGGTGGATACAAAATTTAAGTACATTTTTTGGCGAAGGATCGCAAGTCCATTTTTTGGTGAAAGCGATACATGATGTTTCTAGTGACAACAGACTATTTCTCCCAGTATTTGAGTAGTTGTACTGTATATAATAAGACAATTTTTCAACGGGTGAGTTGCTATTTTTCATTTATATTTATATTTTTGTTCTATATTCACTTTTACATTCGTATAATTGACATGCCAATATGAATTTATTTTTATTTCATCTTCTCTCAGGATCTAGTTTTATTTAAAAGCAGTTGGGAAATTACAAGTGAAAAAATCACTAAAAAAAGATACGGGAATATTCAAAGGCACCATTTACTGTTTATCTTGTTGATTAATAATGATGAAATTATTTGTTTTTTGGTGGATAAAGCAAGTAAATTTTTTGGTGGATGAATGCAAGTAAATTTTTTGGCGAAGTCGTTACCTGATTATATTTAAAAAAGTTAGATCTGTGACATTGAACTTTTTTCTCACAGTATTTGAGTGGTTAGGTGAGTTGCTATTTTCCATTTATATTTATATTTGTATTTTACATTTACTTTCTGTAATCATATTATTGTCATGCAAATCCACTCACAAGCTCTAGTTTTATTTACTGTCACTGAATATGTAAACTATGTATTTCCTCATTTCTTGTACAAAAATATACTATTATAATTGAATAAGACTGCAATGGAAAATTCAGTTTGTTGTAGATGCTTTTCAAAGATTATAGTTTATGGAATATATGGAGTGAAGTACAGATTTGTAACAATATCATCCATTGTTTATTATACATAAATAAGATGATATTCAATGCTGCAAAAACTGTATGACTTTCCTAAAAAAAATCCTCATATCAATACTTTTTTTCCAAGTTGTGAATAATTGACTCATATTCAGCCAATTTCGATTCTTTCAACGGAGTTGAGATTTATATTACCAAATGCGGATTCATTTCTGTTCAAATACCTTTCTCGCTGGGACCTAGGAATTTTCTTCGAAAGCAATTCTTCGAAAACAATTCTTCGAAAACAATTCTTCGAAAAACAATTCTTCGAAAATGCAATTCTTCGAATACCATATTCTTCGAATAAACAATTCTTCGACTAATAATTCTTCGACAGCTTTATTATTTGGATTTACATTGGATTAGACAATAATCAATATTTCTCGCATGATATATAAACGTATTATGCGGATCATACTAATAATAACACGGAAAGAAAAACCCCGGAAAAAAAAACGAAAAAAATACCCCTATATGTGATAACAAAAAGTAATGAAATTTGAACTTTGAGTCATGTTAAAGAAACTAGACCATAGTTGATTCATTTTACAATAGCAATAAAAGTTTTATTGGAATGTTTTGTGGAATGTTCACCGTCGACGATCAAAAAAGACGATTTTTTATATTTTTATGATTCGATTGTTCCTGAACGAACTAACCCGGTGACAGATTCGCCAGAATCTGTTGTTCCACCGCTCTGTATTGTAAAATGAATCAAATATAGTCTAGTTTCTTTAACATGACAGTTTAAATTTCATTACTTTTTGTGTATTGGCCATTGTTATCGCATATAGGGGTATTTTTTCCGGAACAAGTAGTCGAAGCAATTGATATAATTCTGTGCGGAGGATCATTACTTATTTTCGAGTTGATTCGAATTTTTTCGTACACTTTGGTCGCTTCCACCTCTGAGGCGTCAGCAATATGATTATGTTCTTTTGTTATTTTACTGATTTTATCGTCGACACTAATTATTCTCGCTGGACAGTTTGTTTTTCTTTTTTCAAAAAATGCGCACTTCCAATACACTTTTTCACCTTTTTCAACATCTTTAAAATAAAAATGTCCCTCGAACAACAATTTACGTTTTCCTTTTTCTGAACAAACAAATTCTGCATCCATATTTACTTGCACAGGGTTAAATTAAAACTAATTTTATTTTATGGAACACAATCCCATCATCATATACACCATCATATACAGACTATGATATAATTGATAAGCTGTCCAGACATTGTTATGTTATATCTCTATACAAATTTTTTTTAAGAACCAAAAAATAACTGACTGCCATTTTTTCAAAAACACGGTTTTTTCAAGATCAGTTGGTTGATTTTTGAAGCACGAATGATTCGGTAGAAACTTTTAAGAATATAAAAAGGTTCATATTATTAATTGTTATAGTTGATACAACAATTATTCTTAGCATGTCCTGTCATTCATCAGTCACTTCAGTTGAATTGTCACCTAGCGCATTGAATTACAGCGATAATCCACATAGTAGATGGATCACCCCCATAATTCAGCGATAATTCCACACCTTTTATGAAAATTTTAACAGTCACCAATTATCGTGAAAACTGGATGATGTCAATTTTATTTCGTAATCCATCTGTTTTGAGAGGTCTCCACATTATATCAGAATTGTACAATGATCTTCCCATCGACATGAGAAACCTCACAAGTCTGAATTCATTCAAAAATCAGGTATAATCTAAAAATTTTATTTTATCCCACCAACGAGTACTTGAATCACCACTTACTCATCTAGATTACGACTACCATATATTTTTTCAGATCTTATGTAGTTCCGAATATATCTTTTTTCTACATTCATGCAAAAAGCAAAACTTTATTGAATATAGAAACGTTCAAACCCACTACATATTTAGCAGATATTCTGTGAGATTGGCCATACGTTTTAAACAGCTACATATTTTTTTAATATTTTATATTAATGTTAGCAGTCAGAGTAGAACAAACAATGCCTTCCCGAGAATAACTCCATAATCAAATCCGATCCGCTATGTTCTAAACCGTCTACCTGCATAGAGCAAACTGTCTGTACTATGGCAACACCTCATGATAACATACGCGGTCATGGCTACTATAATTTTGATTTTTATAATGCAACTGTAGTTATATAAACGTCAGTCAAAATTTAATTCTGACAATTACAGAACTGAAAGTTTTAAAATGAGTAATATTAATGTAAAACTAGATGATGGTGATGAAATCGATAGTAATAATCATTTGTTTAAGTTGCGTATTTCATTTTCCTTCACCTAGTGCCACACCGAAATGAATAATTTTTTGCTTTTTGCATGAAAGTAGAAAAAAGTTGTATACAACTCGTGCAAAAAATATTAATTGCACTCTACTATTAAACTCTGTATGTGAACTGTAAGTTTATTGTAAGTATATAAACACATATGTAATAAATATTTTTGTGGGTTATCTGATGAATGATTGATTGGTAGAAAAGAGTATTGTACTTCGAATCTATTGATCATGTTTCTTGTTCATTTGCTTCTGAAACATTGAGATAAACAGTCTAATTTGAGAATACTTCGTGGCAAGCCACCAGAGACGCATTTTCATCAACAATTCTAAGCACTGTGAAGGTTTTCTCGAATGAAATTCCTTCCTCTTATACATCCTGCAGATTCACTTCCCATTATCATTTTCAATATGGAGGAATTTCGAGACACCTCCTTCAAAGTGAAAGATCGACGTGGAAGTGAATAACAAATTGAAATCCCGAATCGGCAGTGGAGTCGAGCTAGGGTTACCCTCCAACATGCTGCAAGTTAAACAGATAATAACAACGATTCTCAACACATTAATTACAGAATATTTTGTATTTCTAATTTCTGTATTTCTCAAACAGTGAGAGATTCTGTGTACATTTTTATTTTTTCAAGTTGCAATAGAATAGAATCAAGATTGTCAAAAAACTCAGTACATAGAATACTGTATAAATATAAATTTTACCCATATAAGTTCTCCATAGATCAGCACCTGAAAGGAACACATTTTCCACGAAGAGTGAGATTTTGCGAATTTGTTTTAACTTGGTCGCAAGGGAACGAATTATTTTTGAATAATATTATATGGACAGACGAAACTAAATTCACAAAGATAGGTAGGTGTCTTCAACCGACATAATTGCCATAATTGGAGTGACTCAAATCAACATGTATTCAGGGAACTGAATTTTCAAGAGTCTTGACAGTCCAATGTTTATTGTGCGATAAGAAGTGATAGCGTCGTGGCACTACATTTTTATCAAGGAAACTTAAATGGTAAGTAAAGAACAGATGTCAATTTCGAAACAAGAATAGGATGAGATGTACTTTTTTTTGCAGGTGAAGGATATTTGAATATTTTGCATAATTTCGAAAATGATTACCTACTTGGACACTTTACCAATCGCTGACCACAGAAACCTATTTCATCAACATGAAGAGACACCTTCACATAATGGTCACTTAGTCGATACTTGTTTACAAGAATTTTTCATGACCAGTGGATAACCAACAATGCTCCATTTCTTTGGCCACCCCGCTCTCCAGATTTATCAGCGCTCGATTTTTTCAATTAGGGTTCAATTGAAAATCAAGTCTATGAAACGCAATTGACTACCATGGAAGAATGTATGCAACGAGTGAGGAATTCATTTGAGAATCTCAGACCCAATTCAATACGAAAAGCGACACATCAAGAATTATTAGTGAGATGTGAAAAATGTTTGGAAGTTGAAAGGCGTCAATTCGAATTGTTTCAGAATATCTTTATATATATTTTTGTATCGGCATATGGAATGTTTTTGAAGTTTTCTATAATTCGTTCGACAGTGTTTTGTAAGGGCTTCTGCTTCTGCTGCGAATACCGAATAGCAAATATATCACATGTTCTTGAGATAACCCTATTACATTCACCATAAATAATAAATGAGTCTAGGAAAAAAAAACTGGAAAAAAAAGCCGGAAAAAAAACCCGAAAAAAAACCGGGAAAAATAATACACGGAAAAAAAATCCCCCGGAAAGAAAACCTCCGGAAAAAATACCCCTATATGCGATAACAATGGCCAGTACACAAAAAGTTATGAAACTGTGTGTCATGTTAGAGGTAGTGGATTTTCTAAAGAGCTATGACGTTGAATATATCTCGCACTCACAGTCATTGCCGATAAGTAAATTTGTCCTCTGCTACGGTATGAGTCATAGCTCTTGAGAAAATCCACCACCTCTAAAGAAACTAGACCGTATTTGATTCATTTTACAATACCAATAAAAGTTTTAACCTATCCTGTAGAATGTTCATCGTCGACGACCAAAAAAGACAATTTTTTATATTTTTATGACTCGATTGTTCCTGAACAAACTAACCTGGTGACAGATTCGCATTTTTGCAAGGCTGGAAAATCTGTTGTTCCCCCCTCTTTATTGTAAAATAAATCAAATATGGTCTAGTTTCTTTAACATGACACTGAGACATGTTGATTCGCCAATATTTCGAAAACTGTTGAGTGTAGGCATAGATAACCTTATTCAATGATAGCTTAATTTTCGATGCCGAATCGAATGAGAATATAAAATTGGGGGGTTTCCATTTGGAAAAATTTTTCAACCGGATCTATATAATTTTCTAGCGAACGCCCTGTATAACTCTGAAAATTGAAATTCTTTATTTGAAATAGGAAATCCTAATATAAATACAGGTTCAAGAAGGTAAGTTAGTATAAAATAGTATAAAAAATAATCTAACAGTAAAAGTACGTTCAAACAATATATATAAGGAGATAAAAATAGAAATATGTGCCTGAGAATATTGTCACATATCACAGAACAAATATCAGAAGAATTAAAAATAACTAATTTCATATTACAATTATTATACTCGGGCATAAAAACAAACAATTATTTTGTGCATTGAATTATTTAACATATCACAATGTAACACTATAAACAAGTAAAAGCGTGAACCAGTAAAACAGCCCGACGATGTGAAATATAAAAATTCAAATAGTACGTGATGTAATATATATTTTCAACTGAGCCTTGAATGAATATAAAGTAACAGAATCTTTTATGTGGCACGGTCTGCTATTTTTAACTTAAAATTTGAAATATTTCGAAAACGGTTAGAGTTGGGTATAGGACATTTATACAAAAACATGTTCAGAATCATGCGTAAAATCTAAAACTTTGATAATATACAGGCTGTCCCATTTAAAATAACGAAGCTGAGGTCCACTTCCGGTACAACCGAAATTGCCATAATCTTCAAAATATTTTAGCCGGATAGCACATATCAACAATAGTGAACTCCCAAATTTTCAAATTCGATTCACCTATGGTTTTCTATATATTGATCGATGCAGTTCCCGGAGGGATCCCCTGTATATGGCCTTATCATCTAATCTACGTTGTACATCGACACGATACCTGGCACGTAGAAATGAAAATTTCTCATTTACAACTGCCGGTAATGTCAAGGTTTTTTGCAAGTGAAATTCCTTCCTAATACACCATGCAGATTCACCTTCTATTGCCTACTTTAATATGAGGAAATTCTCAGACATGTTCGAATTAAAAGGTCGAGAGGAAAGGGGATTGCAAATTGAAATAGCAAACGGCAGTGGAGTATCGCAAGTTGAGTTAAAGATGTAATGAGAGCAATTCATTGAGATGGATATAATTCTGAGGATTTCCAAGTAAGTACCTGGAAAGTTGTTGACAGTTAACCTTTGAGCTGCGTGTTCTGTGCGTAATTGATTGATTCAGTGACTTGTGCTGTAAACATAAGTGCTTTATAATATTATATACAGGGTGAACTACGACCAATCACCCAAAACTATACAGTGTGCCTCACGACCAAAAAATGCGGAAAACTAAGGAGAATTGAAAATTTGGGTGTACAATCATATCACAATATTTGTGGGAAGCATCGATTTACGATAAAAATCATATTTCACGATCACTGTACACCTTATTCCAAACTTTCACACTGAAATTCCATTGTGTTTCAGCCTTAAATACGCTGGTTTTTGTTCAATATTCAACACATCTGCAAAGCAGTATGAGAATTATGAAAAATGGGATATGAAAGTCTGTTTTACCCAAACAGAAGAAAATTCAGAGGCAGTAAGCAATTCGTAACACGAGAGGTATCCAGAGAGAAGAAAACCTTCGACACATGCAATATAATTGATGGTGGTCAGTCTGAAAAGTAAAGGTCAAAATGAACTGCATCAAATACACATATGGAAAAGTCGTTTTTGGAGCTGAGAAAAACAATCCAAAAAGTCAATGAGAAATTTAAAAATATCGACAGGCCTACCAAGAACTAACGTTAGGCGGATTTTGAAAGAGCACAAACTCCAGCTAGTAGAGCTAAAACTCTGAGTAGCTGATAGTGGAAAAATAATAATGTTACAAGGACCAGAAAAGTTCATATACTCAGACAAGGAGATTTTGAACGCCGCCTAAATTTTTGCCAGTAGTTTCTGCAAAATTGTAACCAAGTGCTTGATTTTTTGTTTAATTGCATTTGGACAGACAAAGCTTATGTGAGCAATTCTTATCTTCGGCACAACAAACAAAATCATCATTCTATTGTAATTTTTTTTTGTAAAATTTGATTTTACGAATCACCCAGGTTTTCGGAGAAAAACCCTCAAAAGCATAGCTTGTGCGAGCAAGGGAGATCCGAGACCTACGTTTTGAATAAAAGTAGATTCCGACCTACTTCAGCTCAGTGGCAGGCTGTCCCGGGGATCGAACCCGAGCCGTCTGGGTGGGAGCAAATACTCCAACACCACGACCACTTCACTATCAATTGTGGGGCTGAAAAGTCAAGAAAGATTTGAATTTATGGTGTGACAGCAGTTGCTGTTCGTAGTACAAGTATCGGCCCGTTCATTTATAATGGTACTCCCACATCTCAAAGGTGTTTAGATATTTCAAGGCAACAGGTTGATCCCCTTGTTGATAAATTGCCGCTAGTGGAGCTCAGGAAAATATATTTCCAAAAAGACGGAGCTCCGCCTCACAACACTACAATCAGCCATAATTTTTTGTCTGCAAATTTTGGCAATAATTGGATAGCCAACCAAGGACTCAACTGTTGGCCGGCCAGGTCACCGGACCTAACGCCTATGGACCTCTGGAGTAGGTAACAACCGTACTTTTAATGCCCTTCTAGTTTGACCTACATACTTCTCGCAGTCATTGCAGCTAATTGCATGAATCCCCGACTTTTCTGTTTCTTCTGTGTTGATAAGGCAGTGCACCTTTCAGCATTCAAATACTCAATAATCAGATCAGATCATTGTTCAAACGAGCTGACATAATGGAAACAATCAACTATCATATCACTACTAACTCATTTAAAAGAAATATTTAAAAATACCGTGCTTATCTATTTTCATTGACTTGTCGATAACTTTCGACACCGTCAGTAACCCTTTTTTTTGGGAGTTCTGGAGGATATCGGTATTCAAGGAAATTGTTTGAAATTATCCGAAACTTATATGACGGCTCAATGGTTTCTGCGGTAGTGCGAAAACGATCGAATACGGAGTTCCGCAAGGATCTATACTAGGCCCTGTATTGTTCAATATAGAACAATGATCTGTTCTCACTAGAAACTTAAGGTGGCATAACCAGTTTTGTAGATAACACAGTTTAATTTTATAGTGCTGATGGAATTGAAATCCAAACCAGAGGAAGACGTTCCAAATATAAAAATAATTAGATAGCAAGCTACTGACGATGAATTTCGCAAAAAAAAACTAATTATTTACCCTATAGTAGAATGACGAAATGTCAAAGCGAATAATAAAAAAAATGCCCTACAGCAGTACTTCATTTGACATTATATATTGAGTAAACTTCCATATTTGAGAAAAAAACGTAATATAACTTTGGTATACGGTTTTCTAATGGTTTATTGAAAGCCACTGAAGGACTTATTCGAATTATCAACATTTCGTCAGCTGTCAAAGACTTACTTGTCAGCTTTATTTGCCAATGAATTTGTATTAATGTATGATACATTGTATTTAATTTATGTTACTTGTATCTTAAATTCAATTTAACCCAATTCGTATTTTAGCTACACTTCATTTTTTCTATATTCTGTATCATATCTTTCACACTCATGACATTTATACTTACTTAATTTGTTTGCAATAGCACCACTTATTCTTCCAAAAGTAAAAGTAAAGTATATAGGGTATATTATTAACAGACACCTCTAAATTTGGGTCAATCAAAATAAATGAATTATCAAGAAACTTGAGAATTCAAATATTGTTTAACATCGGCATGAACCACATTATTTATTTTGACTCCATGTGATGAAACATTTTCATTAAATGAAAAAGTTGAATGAATATATTCTTGTAGCATTCGTAAGTTTTTAATCGCATCGGATATAATTATGAATATAAAAACGATAATATGATTACTGAATATTTTGTGTCGACCTTTAGATGTTCTAACACTACGAAGCCCCGTAACTATTATTGATTTTTCATGTTTGTCCATTCGATTTGTATAACTGAGTATATCCGGAAATGTATTGGAATGCAAGGCAAATAACTGGAACAATTGAGTTTAACTTAGGAAGTAACTTTACCTGAGTCGGTATCGTAAATAATATTATTAGTTGTATTGAGTCCCAAAACAATGTTGTTCTCTGAATCCATACTCCGTTTTTAATCAACTCCTCCGAAGTTTCTAATTTAATTTGTTACGGAGTAATTTGTCATAGTCAGAAGACAAACCTTCACTATGGAACTTTTTCCAATGTTAATCGCTCCTAATGATGATCTTCCCCAAATTATAATTTCTTGTTGAGAATTAAACTTCCTTGAGGAAATGAGAAGTGACAAGTAGCGTTCAGAAATCATTTACAAATTGTTGAATTTCATAAGGAAATGAAGGAGTACAATTATAAAATGTTTTTCAACCCTTGTACTATAATGAAAGCTACTTTTTGATTGAATGGGTTTGGCCAAATCTGATACGACCAAGCGGAATCGTTAATGATATCAAATATATGGAAACTCTGGGCTCCATTGTCAAGAAATTAGGATCATACCGCACTGAATCTAAGATTTCTATCTTTGACAAGCGCTCTACCATCATGACCATCATAGCCCGTATTCTAAATTCGAAAATGCATAAGAGGCAGTAAGTATATGAACTTTTATAAATGAAAGCTATAACACTTTATATTCATATTGAATCAATAAAAAAATAGATTGGATAGGTTATACCAACCTTGTGTGTGACAATTTCAAATAATATTTCTCATCTCAACATGATATCTGTACATTTGGTGGAGCTTTACATATCAAAAATAACCAAAAAATGATGTTTGAATTTCAGTCTATCGTCAATAGAAAGGAACCCGCACATTTACAACGTAAAATGGCTTTCAGCTAATTTCGCGCAAATTCTGTAATATTGTAGATCCTAGCATCCTCCTTACGTAGTCCAATTTACAGATCGATCCTATGAACAATTTTTGAGCTACAGAGTGTCAAAAATTCTATTTTTTGCTATTTTGGGTATACGCATCGATTTAATTTTTGTGCTCTAATCGAAATTGAACTTAATTAGAAATGAACTCATCACGTTTGAGTTGTAGCTCCATTTGAATAAAACAAATATTTCACAAAGGGTGTTGCATTACAGTATAGTATGATAATGTTCATAGAAATAGATAAATATCAATACCATAATCGTTTTGATTTTCATTCAATTTGTTGAAACCAGAAAACAAACCGATAGAACTTGCCAATTTTTTTGAAAAGTATGAGTCTCCATCAACTACATGAGTATTCATATAATTGCCTGTTCAACAGAATATAGTTTTCCATATACAGGGTTACAATTCAAATGTTAGAAAACTCTATATCTCATGAACAGAATTAAATCATTATTACGAATTGTCCATAACTGTCACAAGGAAAACTGAAATTACTCATGGAATAATCCTCCCCATCATCATCTCTCCTTGTGAGACCCCATTGAATAGCTGGAAAAAATGCTCTCTCCTCCCACTCCTCCCTGTCATTCCTCTCTTCCCTTGCCTCCCTCCACTCCTACTCTCTCCTCCCTCTCCCCCCCTCCTTCCAAACCTCAATCTCCTCCCACTCCTCTCTTTCCTTCCTCTCCTCTCTCCACCCCTCCTCCGTCCTCCATTCCATTAGCCAGGGAAGTAGTTGTTTTCTGACAGATGTTTGCCTTTTATTTTCCACTAGGTGGAAACGCTTAGAGAGAAGGGTACCCCGTATTCTTTCACCCTGTACATGGAAAACTATATACTGTTGGACAGGCAGTTATATGAATCCTCATGTAGTTGATGAAGATTCATTCTTTCGACAGATTGAGTGAAAATCAAAACGATAATGGTATTGATATTATTTATCTATTACTCTCTGATTATTGTCTTGCCAGCTGTAATTCAACACCCTTAGTTATATATTATTTTTTATTCCAATGGTGGAAAATCATGAGCTACAACTTACATGTGATGAGTTCATTTAAGAGAAAGTTTGATTTTGATTAGAGCACTAAAATTAAATTATTGCGTATTACCCAAAATAGCAAAAATTGCATTTGTGACATGGCTCTCGAAAACTGATCATAGAGTAAATTGGACTACATAATGAGGATGCCAGGATCTACAACATATCAAAATTTGAGCAAAATTAGCAGAAAGCCATTTTGCATAGTGAGTAAATGTACGGGTTGCTTTTATTATCTTATTTCTTGATCATCTCCACTAACTGAATTTCTTCAAAGTAATCTTCGTCACCATCACAGTAGAAATTGATCAAAAATCTGTAATTTTTTTTATGGAATCGACATAGTTTCCATTATTTTTGTTTATTGTTTATTGTATTCTTTCCAGTAGACTCCAGTTATTTTATTGATTTTCTCCTTGATCAGTTCTATTACTTCCACAATGAATTTTGAGGGAATATTGTTAAAACGAACGTATTGCAATAAAAATACGTTCAACTATAAGCCACTAATTTATTTAGACTTGTAAAATAAAATTCCCTTCTCAGCCTTTTTTTTGAACGTTGCTTCACGAAATTTTATTAACAAACCCCAGGTTCGTATTCAGCACTCCAAAAACATGTAGAATGGGAGAAGTCAAGGCCCTCTCGCAACATTCCTGCTGGGAGCTATCTCGAGCACAAATTTTCTGTACTAATTTTGAATTCGTTGCAAACGAATATTGTAGCAGAGTTGATGAACCCTTAATTCGTAGCTGCAACAGTTCCATGTTGTGGTGATGACTGTCGCATCCTCGTGATAGCGCCGATTCGCATATGTGTACCTTGGAGGTCATTCTCGTTGTGGAAGTGGCATTTCTTACGAGAGATATTGGTGTTCTGGAATGCACTAATGTGCATTCGGACCTGGTGGACGGAATGCCACCTATAATTGAGAGAAAAGCCTTTCTCTGCTGTGAATTGTTGAGGAATTTTCTTTGAAATCGAGTTTCCGTACGAGCTTGCCAGTTATAGACACTTTCAACGTTTTTCGCCGAATAATCTTCATTTTAATCCGGGTTAGAGGGTTCTGAAAAACTCTGTTATTTTTTTTTAGTATACAATAACTCAAAAAAATTACATGCCGCTTGAATTGTACAGCGATGTGGTTGGATATCAATAAGGTTCATCAAATATAATTTTGAGTATCCATTTCTGAGTTAAGTACACAAGCAGAGCGAGTGCGCAAAGAGATTCTCAAATGAGATTTTCACAATTTTTTTTATACGACTGCAAATGTTATTTTTCTTTGTCAACTCGTTTTTATTAAGAAAACTGCTGAACCTATTAAAAAAACTAGTCTCTACGCCATAAATCGTTTGAACTCAGCTTCATACCTACTTGTTGATAGTGTTGGCAGCAATTGTGAATGTATACAAAATTCACGCAGAATCTGACATTTCCTTCAAATTACTTTGAAAACAAAAATTTTAAATAAAAATGAAAACTTAATTTGAATAACATTTGAAAGTCAATAATTGTGGTGGAATCAAAAATTTTGTACTTTGTGCACTTTCTTCATATTGTTGACTATCATTGATAAGCATTCTTTAATTTTCCTGTATTTTATATTAATTTCCTAAATAATTTGACCATGTTTCGTTTTTATGTGGACAATCTAGAGGGATGAACAAAGAAGTGGGTACCACACAGAATCTGCAACATAGTTTGAAACTAACATTTCATTTAAAATCTAGACATTCTCCAGTAGACAATACTCTATTACAAACAGTTTTTCGATTCAATCACCTGGATGCGGTGTTTCTTTAATTCTTCCATAAGTATAAGTCGTGAAAGTGCGTATTTTGTATTTGTGAAAAAGGTTGATTATGGTTCCAACGATGCGAAACGTCGGAGAAAATGACCTTAATTGACGTCCTGACCACCATCAGATTTTTTTTTAATTTTTACGTATTTCAAAAGGTGGATATACAATTTAAAAAATTGGCGGATGCGCCGAAATAATAAATATTTATGTTAAGTCCTACTTGATTCGAGTTCGGCACATTGAAATATATTTTCAGAGATGCCAGGTGATGCAGGAATCGATGGATAATCACATCAATATATTTGTAGTATACTGGGTGTCGAACTACAAATATAATTGGAAGGCATTTCTGAATAAACTTATTTTCTTGAAGCATTTCAAGTTTCTTCAACCTATGATGGAGTCGCATTCGAGATATGGAATTGCCCTTTGGTGTTTATGCAGTCAACAATAATTGAATTAAGTATTCATCTGCAGAAAAAGGCTATCAGATACATATGTAGGGAAAAATTACGAGATTACTGCAAACCACCTTTAATCAGTCAAAAAAGTCTAACTTTATTCTAACCACCATCAAATGCACTACAAGTGTGAATGAAATTAATTTGCTTCTATTCAATTTACATCGACATTGTCTATAAGGATTATTTCTTATTGAGTTTTTTTTATTGTTTGATTTTAAATCATCCATTTTGAGAGCCCGTGTGCAACTCGTATTTATTAAGAAAACTGCTGAAACTAATAAAAAAAACTATTCTCTATGCCATAAATCGTTTCAACTCAGAAAATTGTTCTAGAAGAATTTTCGCATGTTGGTCTAACACATATAATTGAAAGGTCGTAGATGTCCTTATCTGTTTTCTACTGTATGTTTGTCGATAAAGTAACAATTGAATATAATTTTTTGGAAGCTTTGGTTTATTTCGAATACATTTATCATTTGATAGTTCAAATAACTGAAATCGAGTTAGGAACTTGGAACTGTATATTCATTCAGCTTCAGTGGTTGTCAGGGAGGAAACCAGGAATGTATGCCTGAAAATGTTGAATAACTGGGTTGGTAAATAACTTTCAGTCAACTCCACCAAAAATCGATCTTTAATATCGATGTAGTCGGAAGATTTACATCAGCTCAGACATGTTTCGAAGGATAATCCTTCATCATCAGTGAAAAGGGTTGGTTATTATGAAGATCTTCAGAAAAGTTGAATGGAGAAAGTTAATGGGAATAGAATAATAATAGTATATAATTCCCATTATAACATTTAACTTTTTGTAGATCATCATAATAACCAACCCTTTTCACTGTATATGATGGATCGCTTCCGATGGATAATATTGAATAAATTAAATCGAGATGTGAACATGTGAACTCGGTTTTATAAATGTAGTTCAACAGTTGCCAGGAAGGAAAACATCCGTATACGGATAACACCATAATTTAAAACGAGCCATCTCAAATTCCATTACCAATAAAATAAGCAGCCCAAGTAATTAAAAACAAGGTAACTTGTGGAAGGCCCTTGGGTAGAAACAATTACAACATGATTTAAACGGCTAATGAAGTTTGACGATGATTAACATCAATTTTGGACACTTTACCTATCTGGTTTCAGACGACAGTCGGTAATATGAAGTAAAAAAATGATATTCTTCATTTCAGAACATTTTCAGAACTGTCATATGTAAAATCTTTGAGAGATGCCTACATACCAGGATGCTTGGTTTTCTTGATAAATATAATGTTAGAACTAGGTATCAACATGGATTTTGCCCTGGATGATTGACGGAGAGTACCTCGGTGGCCTTTCTCGATTAGGTCCATGCTGTATTGGACCGTGGAAGGTTTGTTTGGGTACTGTTCTTTGACCTTTCTAAGGCATTTGATTCTTTAAATATTATCTTTGCTATGAGCAAATTATCTGAACTGGGATTTTGGGGCATTTTTTTGTCGTGGCTCGCATCTTACCTTGAGTATCGAAAAATAAGTGTGTTTAAGAGTTCCCCAAGGATCAGTTTCAGATCCCTTGACTTTTCTTTTGTACGTCCATGATTTACCAAATTATTTGAGCAGTAAACACATTTTTTTTTCCAAGCAGATGATACGATAATCGCCACGAGTGTAATACTCTACAAGAATTTCTGTAGGGGATGAATATTTTGTCGAAAGAATTCACCGATTGGTGTAGTAAAAATTCCTTGATTGTCAATCCTGACAAAACGGTATGTTTACAGTTCTACTCCCATATAAAAATTTGAAATAATTATTTTGTTCACGTCAACAACAAAAAATATTTTTTTCGGATTTAATAAAATTTCTGGCACATATTTAGATGCAAATATGAACAAGAATACACATCAGGTCCATCAGGTTTTTAGGAGACTCAATAGCATTTATTATGCAACTTTGCAACTGAAAATATACTCAGACTAGAGCATTTAATAGAAGTGTTCTATGCTCTATCATATTATGAACATATTTCTCATAACATTGTTCTTTGGGGAAGTTTATATCAGTCAAAAAATGATAATTTGCTTAATCTTTGAGTTATTTTACCGAACGACCTGCAGAAATCATTTTAAAAAGTCCAAGTTAGTCACTGAACCATACATTTATAAAATGAACATGTTAACCTCAACATCAACAGCTTATCAAAAAATTGTAACTCTCATGATTATCCTACGAGGTATGATGATTTATTCAGTTATAAAGCACTGTACTTCACTTTACAAAAGCAGTCTCAATTATAATGGAATACGATTTTTCAGTCGTGACGTAAAAATTGAGAGAAATAATAATAAATTCAAGACAAAATTGAAAACATATTTAGTGGAATCCTACTTCTAATATGAGGGTAATCGAAAAAAATCAGAAATAAAATTCAAATATTTGAAAATTTTGACAGATGCATCCTTTCAAAAAAATACTTTTTTTTTTAACAGTCAGGTCAATAATTGTCAGAATTTAACTGAATGTGACCTGAAGCTTCCTAAATTTTACGAAGTAATGAGTAATTGGCGCCGAATTCAACTATCTTGAAAATTGTGTGATATATTTTTTTCAAATGGCAACTTGTGCCATTTGAAAAAGTAGCAATCAATCAACCTCTATTGAAACACAGCTTTTACTCAACTGATGAATTTCTGGAAAGTAATTCAACACATGTTTTCAAGAATTTATTACACATCCAATTCACTATTTTATTTTATGTTTTGTTACTTCATAAATCATGTTTAACAACTGATGTTCATTTTTATTTTCGTATTTATATTTACGACATAATTATGTACCATGCTATCCTCCTGCTGTCTAATCAATGTAAAATTCAAAATCATCAATCAATTCTATTCACCAGGCATATGCATTTTGATGCGTGTAATGAAGTGGAAAAATATTCATGTTCTTTACAGTGTGGTCTCTCATTTTAATTTTTTAAATAGAAATCCACATTCTTCAATGCCTACCTCAAGTGTTGCATCCACTAGTCATAGTTTGTTTTCGATAGAATTTTATGGTCCTTATGAAAAATTTACCACGCAAACTTTGATTTGAATGTGTTATAGTGGACGGTATTTTTCAAGTAATGGAACAGATATTTGAATACTCTAGGAGCAAGGAAAGTATAAAATCACATTTTGACCAACAGTTGACACAAAAAATGTTTTTATTGATTTTATTCATGGTCTGATGAAAGTGGGACCCAAGCAGAAATTAAATTTTGTTTTGTTGACAATACAGTGCTATATTATAGGAATATATCTGACGTGGGTCCAATATTATGCTTTCTTCAAAGAGAAATCCGTTGAGGATTTACAGTTATTTGTCAAAATGATATTCGGATTTGTTTTGTAAAATATTGACCCTTTCTAGGTAGGCATGTAGCAGTGAGTGCTGTGGTGACTGCTTACCCGAAAGAATACCTTTAGTATCATCTCGAAAGACTTTTTTAACGTTTAATTTTTTACTATAGTATTATTATATAGTCTATTTTATTTTGGTAGTATCAAGCAATGATGAGGTGCTAGAGCCTCAGAAGAGTTATCAGAATCAATAGAGACTTGAGTAAGCCGTCTGAATTGATTATGTTCTATACTTCAACAAATATTGTTCGAAGAATATATTCTTGTGGAGATCTTGATGACAACAGTTTCTTTAAAATTTTTTCACAGATTGAATCAATCTTTTCCATGCTCCACCTCAATGTGGAGCTAACAGTCATTTTGGAACCGTTCTTTTTGACGTTTTATCGCTACTTTATGGTACACCTTGTATCTGAGCATGTCCAAATCATACATATTCGGAATCAGCATCAAATTTTAAGTGTATGGTGTTGATTTCAAGTGATTTTGATTAATTTGTACTTTTCATGATTTTTAGGGGTATACCCCTTGGACTATTTTCGAGTAATAATCTTTTTTCAACTGACCGACTTGAAACTCACAGACTATACTAACTTTGTCATTCTGAATCGATTGGCGTTCGCAGAATTGCTCTATCTCAACACGTTCTCGATTTGAGAAGTTCATCTGGAGATGACAGCTGTTATTTCCCGACAAATATTTTTTCAAAATTTCCTCTTGTCATATTCGTAAAACCCAAACTATTTTGTATAGGCTCACTGAATTTGAAATCGATTCCGAGTCAAATAAAGATTTGGTAGCCTTTTAACGAAACCTCTGCAATTTGGAAAGGGACTCTTTTCGAAAATTTTTATTTTACATTTTTCGAAAAATCGCTCACCGACCTATTAGGTATCTCGACGAGCTGATTTCGAATTTTGTATCAAAACTTGAATTCCACTGAGGACTAACGAAATTACTATAATAATTGCGATTTCGAACCAATTCTTTTTAGTTCTCACTCAATCCTTCATCTAATTTTATTTTTGATGATGTATTCGGAATCAGCTCAATAAGATACGTAAGAAGCTGGTTGTCTATTTCTCTTAAAATGGAATACAAACATTTTCGGAAAATCGATGGGTGCAACTCCGAATTTCTCCAAACCGAATCCTCTATCCAAAAAATCAAAAAAATTTATTTAAATTCAAATAGTACTAAAAATGTATAACACATTACAATATTTAAATATCTAATAATGCTAAAACTATCACTAAGCCACAGAGGGGTAGGAGGGAGTTATATTGCTGAGCTATCAGCGGGCGGGCAAAACCAGCTCACACCTGCCCTAGCCCTGGCAGGTCCTACGGTGTTATGTAGGCGGTTAAATGCTGTAGGTGCTAAGTCTCGAAGTTGTTAGACTTCCCCGCCTCCTCCAAGTTATGCGGGGGGTATTATTAGCTTATATGTAAGACATCGGGTTATTGGATTCATGTATTATTGAGTTTTCAGTGGGCCCCCGGAAAAACGTCGAAAAAAACCGGGTTATAACATTCAAAATGTCCAGTGCCTGGTAGATGAGTCCTCCATGCCTTCGTGGCCTGTTGTGGTGGGCTCGGACCGCTGTTAGCTCCTTGGTCAGCGGGCTTCCAAGGACATGGTATCTGTAGAATTTATCAGACTGTCGTTTGATAAATTCCTCGATGGATGGAATATTGGCCAGTTCCCTCAACGCGTCTAACCGAATGTATCTGTCACTGTTTGTGACGATACGGAGTACTTTGTTCTGCATCCTCTCCAGTCTCCCGATATGGGTTTTGGGGAGGCTGCAAAACATTGGGCAGGCATAGGTCATCGTTGGTCTGATGATCTGCTTGTAGATTAACACCTTGTTCTCCATGGACAGCTTGGAATTGCTGGCTATTAACGGGTATGTCCTTCTTTGCTGCATCTGCAGCTCGTTGAATTGCCAAGCTGACATGCTTACCAAGTGTTAATCTTTTGTCCAGCTGTACTCTCAGGTACTCAGGACTCCGAGTTGTCTATCCGGTTTTCCAGAGCTCTGAATCCTCCGGTGATCTCCGCGATTGCCGGTTTTCGTTTCTTTGTAAAAACCATGAGCTCAGTTTTTGCCGGATTGAGCGCAATGTTGTTGCTCGCCAGATACGGGACGACCTTCCGCTGTAAGTGAGTCTTCAAACGCACCGCAGCCGTATTGCAGGAGTGCGACTGGGCATATATTGCCGTGTCGTCCGCATATATGGCCGTGCTCGTGTTAGCGAACATCGGAAAGTCGTGTGTTTACAGCGAGTACAACATTGGTGACAGGCTCGAACCTTGCGACACACCTACCCCGGCCTTCTTCATCGTGGAGCTTGTGTCATTTACCCTAACCTTGAAAGTCCTGTCGACCAGGTAAGAGTAAATTGTTATTACCATATGACCAGGAATGCCTGCTCGTAACATCTTCATGATTAAATTTTATAACCAGACGGTATCGAATGCCTTCTGGATATCCAACAAGACCATTACTGTGCCAAGATTTCGATTGAAGCCCTCCCTCACCTCGTGGACAATCCTGGCCACTTGAGATGTCGTTGAGTGACCTTTCCGGAAGCCGAACTGTTCCTCCGGGATGAGCGAGAGCTCTTTTTCGATTTCCTGGAATCTCTCACCTTGGCAAACGCACTGAGCAGTGAGATCGGACAGTAACTCTCGGTCCTCTCTTCAGATTTTCCTTGCTTTAAGATAGGGATAATCCCCGCAATCTGATTCTGTTATCTATAATTACTTTAGGAGTGTTTCTGAATTCTCTGGCTCCCCGCGAAACCTCTTCGTGTTCCTGGGAGGCATCGGTACCTGCCCGGAAATCACTCTAAAACTACTTCCCAAACATTTCCGCCTTCTTTGGATCCGTCACCTCTTGTCTTTGACCATTCCCTACGGCCAGAATATCGTTATGCCTCCTTCGGAGGCGTCTGGATTCCCGCCATAGAGAGTTGTCTCCGACGTTGAGGTTTTCCAGCTTCCTCTTCCAGGCTTCATTCCTGTGGTTTTGAATTAAGTCATTTATTTCCCTCCCCAGGCTCATCATGTTTTCCCTGTGCCTGGGGTTTCGGGTAATTTGCCACTTTTTTCTTTCTTTATTATTCTGTTTAATTAAATCTAGGATGTAGTCTGGAAAGAGATCCCGGTAATCCCTTACAACCATCTTCTTGGTGGTGGCTTCTCTCGCAGCTTGTATGTCTCCGATTCACTTCTGTGTCTCTTGTTCGATATTCGTTTCCTCTATCTGTGGTGTTAAGATGGTTTTCGAGTTCAGAATCGTCCTGTACCTCTTCCAGTCAGCAGCGGAGAAATAATCAAACAGGACTCTTTTACTCCTCGGGTTAAGTCCCCCGCTGAGTATGAAGAACACAGGGTCATGATCAGAAATGAGCTCAGAGCTGGTTCGGAGATCCGAGGTATCTGTAACATTTTTGTTTACCACCAAGTCGATGGTTGTGTGATCGTATCCATTTGTGGGGAAATGTGTGGGGGTGTCTGGGAAATCTATGACAACTTTGTTGTCCATCGAGTACTCCCAGAGTGTCCTTCCATTTGCATTGGGATTATTGGCGCAATTCCACTCAGGACGCCCCGCGTTAAAATCTCCCGCGAGCAGCACTTTATGCCCGCTTTTGCAGAGGTTATCTATATCCACAGCCGTGAACCTGTTGTCTGGGGGGTTGTATACCGCATATATCCTCGTTCCTTTTTCCAGTTGTACGCTGGTATGTTCAATCGAACATTGTCTCTGTAGGAGGGGTATATGCGGCACGCTCTTCCTCACCTCCCCCTCTCCCTGCGTTAGGTCGGTCTGCCCTGATGGTGGTATATCTCCTGAGCTACAAGATGGTACTTGCTTCTGATTCCGTTCACATTGAGCACACATACCTTGATAGGCATTTAGAGGCCGTAGCATTGGATGTTTTCCATAAGTCTCCAGAAGACCAGGAATTTATCGCCGCTACTCCGGGCACCCCTCAAGCCCACAATAATATCATCCATGGCTCTAAGCAAGCCTTCGGTATTTATGAGCTCCTTTATAGCCTGATGCCTTTCCATAAAGCCACCTACAGCATTTATTGTGTCTGGCTGGCTTGACCCTTGCAATATATTAGGATTATGGGATTGGGATTGGGAGGGGACTCTGTGCCTTAACCCTTCTCTTTGATTTCCGCCGTTGTTCATCTCGCTCTCTCGCCTGCGTCTCTCCCAGACATTTTCCTGGACTGGAGGGGCTGGTTTGTATTTAGGCTTTGATGGTTGTTGTTTTTGTCGCCTTCCTTCCTGAGTTGTTACGTGCCGTTGGTAGACTTTGCACTCCTGCGAACATGACGTGTGCAACCCCCCGCAATTGCAGCAGAGGGCTGGAGTCGTCTTAGGCTTGGGGCATATAATTGAAACGTTATGTTTTCTTACAGTGTAATTCCCTATTATGAAACCAGGTGTGAATAATTTTTCTTGAGTGAAAATTGAAATATGTTTTCGAATAAGTTGTACTAAGTGGGCGATAAAACTTCTCCAGAATAATGGGCCACCAAGTATATTAATTTCAACTTCATTGTGTTGATGTATGTCCCAGTTCTGCCAGACTCTGGAAAGCGAAAGACCTAGATTTGGTTTCATCAATCGATAGCCTACTATTTACTCCGAATTTCTCCAAACCGAATCCTCTATCAGTTTTCACCGAACTTTAATTATATTGCACAATACAAGGATGAAAGATCTCGCCCTTGGCGACTTTTATTGTGCGAGTGAAGAGAAGGGTGGCTAGCAATGTGGCTCGGCACCAATTACATGTAAATGAATATCCGCGCCACCACCTCAGGTATTTCAATAACCGTACCTGCCACGAATCGACAATCGGCAATCGGCCTTTCTTCTGTCTCTGTCTGCGGAGCGGTTAGAGCCGTTCGAGCGATATATTGACAGGACATTACTTGTTAGTGAAGTGCTCTGGCGGTGAACTAATATTCAACACACTTGTCACATACTTGGGAACAGTCCTAATAGGCATTTTCGTTGTTTGACAAATAGAACTCATTATTTAAGCACGTTTTTCATTATCAACTTTTCAAAAACTGCAATTTTTCTTGGGAGTCTGTTTTATTTCATTTTATTCATACTCCATCCAACAGCCGAAGCCAATTACAGGATGGGAATAAACAACAATAAATGAATGATAGTATAAGAAGATTGTAGATTGTTTGGGGGTCGTACAGGCTGTGCAGCCTCACAAGCACTTCGACCTATAAGTTCTTTTGTGCGTGACCCTTGATCTATTCGAGGCCCGGGATTCCGAGACTTCTTGCGAAGTTAATCAGTTTCCTGAGAGCTAAGTTCCCGATATCGGAGGGCGTTAAGAAAGCCCGTTCCATGAACTCAAGCCTCTTGCAGAAAAGCGCTCTGTATTCGCAAATCAAATATTCTGCAGTTCTCGCAGTAGCGGCAACTATCATCTCTCTGATTTACCTTATCTTTTTGAGGTGGTACCCCAGAGGGTAGTGTCCAGTGAGAAGTCCCGTTACCATCTTCAAGTCTTTCTTGCCCAACTCGCAGCATTCTTTGGCGATAGACACACTAGTCTTTTCGCTTGTCTTTGTCCTGGCACTTTATTCCAGTGAGATTTCATTTAATCGGTCTTCCAGCGTCAGAACTCTTATTTTAAGTGGGCTCTGGACAGTATACAGAAGGATTCTGGGCCAGAAAATTGTGTTTTTGCCCCTTCTTTGGCAAGGCAATCTGCTTCTTCATTGCTTTTAATTCCTCTATGACCTGGCATCCACATCAGGGTGATCTGATTGTTTAGTGCCAGTTGTCTTAGGGATTGTTTACAGTCCCAAGACAATTTAAACTCACAAGTGTATGACCTCAGAGCTTTTAGTGTTGCTTGGCTATCTGACAGTATATAGATTTCTGCCCTTCGAATGCCTCTTTCAATGCATTCCTGGATATATAATTCTATAGCATGTACTTCTGTTTAGAAGATGGTTGGGGTATTACCAAGGGGTTTTGAAAGCCTAAAATTTGGTCCTTTAATGCCTACTCCAACTCTTTCGTCTATCTTAGATCCATCTGTGTACCACACTGATGCATCCCTCCCCAGTGGAGGTCCGTTCTCCGTGCAAGTTTGGTGACTGTTTATGACCACTTCAAACTGCATTTCGGAGTCGTGGCTAACTGGCATGAAATCTGTCGGTTCAGACATGGCTTCTAGGGAAATGTGACCCAAAATCTTTGGGTGCCGATCAGATCTCCTGCTTTCACGTTTTCTGTCTGGTTTAGTCTGAAGGCAATATTTACTTCTTCTTTCATCACACATAGGAGCAATAGCGGAAGGTTTAGCATTGCCTCTGAGGCTGCATTAGGGCACGTAAATATTGCCCCTGTGATTCCCAGACCGGCTAGCCGCTGCACTTTCTGCAGCTTGACTTGAGCCGAAATTTGTTGTTTTTGGCCACCATACCAGTGAGGCGTAGGTGACCATGCGATTAATGATTGTTTGGTATGACCAATGTGAATTTTGGTTACAGATCCCATTTATCTCCAAAGACTTTGCGGCATGTCCAGCTTGCCGCTATAGCTTTGGAAAAAATGTGGTTGATTTGGCTGTTCCAAGTCAGTTTTTGGTCTATTATAACTCCCAAATATTTAACCTCTTTGGAAAATGTTAGCTGGGTTCCATTCAGAGTTGGGGCTTTGAGTTCGTACTTTCGCCTCTTAGTGAATGAAACCAGCACTGTTTTGCTAGGATTGACGTTGAGCCCTTCCTTAGCACACCAGCTTCTGATTGTGTCTAGGGCTAATTGCAGGCGGTCGGAGATTACTTCGTCATGTTTGCCCCTAATGATGACGACTAGGTCATCGGCATAACCTTGAGTCGTGAAACCAGATTCGTGTAGTTTTACTAGTAGGTCGTCGACAACCAGTAAACACAGCAAACGCGATAAAATTCCCCCTTGGTGGCAATCTTTTTCTGCTGTCATCTTGACTGTCTCGTCTCTCCCTCAAGGGTCGCCACAATGCTTTTTAGCGTTGATTGTGTCCATCTGATCAGTGAGGCGTTAATATTTCTTTCCTCCAATGATCTGATTATGGAAGCGTGTGCAATGTTGTCGAAAGCACCCTCTAGTCGTTCGTTTCACCTGGAGCCGAAAACCCAATGACGAAAATCATCCTACTTTGACGGCCGAGGAGGACTACATTAGGCTTATTGGCTCGTATTTGCCTGATGGTGAAGAATGAGTAGTTCCAAAAGATTCGGCACTTCTCATTCTCCACAACGGACTCAACATCCCCTGAGGTATAAGGCAATATCGGTGTCTCGTCTATATCATACGAGTGTCGTGGATGGTAGTACAACACTCGTAGGGCCGCGTTATTTCTGTGGATATAGGCTGAGACCGCATAAGCTGGACAAGCTGACTTCAAATGCATTATTTATTTATTTATTCATTTATTTATTTATTTATTTATTTATTTATTTATTTATTTATTTATTTATTTATTTATTTATTTATTTATTTATTTATTTATTTATTTATTTATTTATTTATTTATTTATTTATTTATTTATTTATTTATTTATTTATTTATTTATTTATTTATTTATTTATTTATTTATTTATTTATTTATTTATTTATTTATTTATTTATTTATTTATTTATTTATTTATTTATTTATTTATTTATTTATTTATTTATTTATTTATTTATTTATTTATTTATTTATTTATTTATTTATTTATTTATTTATTTATTTATTTATTTATTTATTTATTTATTTATTTATTTATTTATTTATTTATTTATTTATTTATTTATTTATTTATTTATTTATTTATTTATTTATTTATTTATTTATTTATTTATTTATTTATTTATTTATTTATTTATTTATTTATTTATTTATTTATTTATTTATTTATTTATTTATTTATTTATTTATTTATTTATTTATTTATTTATTTATTTATTTATTTATTTATTTATTTATTTATTTATTTATTTATTTATTTATTTATTTATTTATTTATTTATTTATTTATTTATTTATTTATTTATTTATTTATTTATTTATTTATTTATTTATTTATTTATTTATTTATTTATTTATTTATTTATTTATTTATTTATTTATTTATTTATTTATTTATTTATTTATTTATTTATTTATTTATTTATTTATTTATTTATTTATTTATTTATTTATTTATTTATTTATTTATTTATTTATTTATTTATTTATTTATTTATTTATTTATTTATTTATTTATTTATTTATTTATTTATTTATTTATTTATTTATTTATTTATTTATTTATTTATTTATTTATTTATTTATTTATTTATTTATTTATTTATTTATTTATTTATTTATTTATTTATTTATTTATTTATTTATTTATTTATTTATTTATTTATTTATTTATTTATTTATTTATTTATTTATTTATTTATTTATTTATTTATTTATTTATTTATTTATTTATTTATTTATTTATTTATTTATTTATTTATTTATTTATTTATTTATTTATTTATTTATTTATTTATTTATTTATTTATTTATTTATTTATTTATTTATTTATTTATTTATTTATTTATTTATTTATTTATTTATTTATTTATTTATTTATTTATTTATTTATTTATTTATTTATTTATTTATTTATTTATTTATTTATTTATTTATTTATTTATTTATTTATTTATTTATTTATTTATTTATTTATTTATTTATTTATTTATTTATTTATTTATTTATTTATTTATTTATTTATTTATTTATTTATTTATTTATTTATTTATTTATTTATTTATTTATTTATTTATTTATTTATTTATTTATTTATTTATTTATTTATTTATTTATTTATTTATTTATTTATTTATTTATTTATTTATTTATTTATTTATTTATTTATTTATTTATTTATTTATTTATTTATTTATTTATTTATTTATTTATTTATTTATTTATTTATTTATTTATTTATTTATTTATTTATTTATTTATTTATTTATTTATTTATTTATTTATTTATTTATTTATTTATTTATTTATTTATTTATTTATTTATTTATTTATTTATTTATTTATTTATTTATTTATTTATTTATTTATTTATTTATTTATTTATTTATTTATTTATTTATTTATTTATTTATTTATTTATTTATTTATTTATTTATTTATTTATTTATTTATTTATTTATTTATTTATTTATTTATTTATTTATTTATTTATTTATTTATTTATTTATTTATTTATTTATTTATTTATTTATTTATTTATTTATTTATTTATTTATTTATTTATTTATTTATTTATGTGCAGGTCCCCTAACAGGCGCAAGCCCAATGACAAGGAGGCCCATATTACAAAATAATACATATGCGTACCTAAATCTAGAACCCTAATAATAAACAAAAGGTAAATTACTATCATGGGGTAACATTTTGTAAGTTCTGTATACATTTATAATAATTGTGCAAGAAAGAGAAATTAATTGAGAAAAAATTATAGTAAAACTACACATTCAAACAAAGTGTAACATCGTGTAATTTATCAATGATATAAACAATAAATAATCCAATAGGTGAGAAAGAAGGAAAAAAGAAAACCATACGAACGTGTGTAAACTTGATCAATTCATCATATTCATCAGGGGAGAGCAAAATACATCAATAAGAGAAGTTCCTTAAATTTTTTTTAGTGGATTTTGATGCTCGAAATATATCAATAGAGGAGTCGCTTACCATGGTATTAAATGTTAAAATACAACGTGTGATGGGTGCATTGCCGGAGTAATTATTCGTGTAGTGAGGAATTTGGAAGGTTTGTTTAACACGAGTGTTATAGGGGTTACATCTAAGATAGAAGCGATCAGTTAAATGTGGACAGTCTATAAGATCATTGAAAATTTTGAACACAAGGTAAATGTCAATAAAATCACGTCTCATAGTGAGATACTCTAGCCTTTAAAAAGTCAAATTTCTTTGGTATGAAAAGTAATGTCTGTACCGATGAAACCTGTAATTGAGAACATTGACGAACTTTTTCTGAACAAATTCGATACGTTTAATGTATTTATCATACGCAGGATTCCATATAGTGCTACAGTATTCAAGTGTTGGCCTGACTAACGAGTTGAAAAAATTAATCACGGATCGGTAGTCCTGAAACACTGTTGTGCTTCTTAGAACGAAACCTAGGATCCTTAATGATTTTTGCACAATATGTTCAATTTGAGATTCAAAACAGAGTTTGCCGTCAAGTCTCACTCCCAAGTCAGTCACCTCAGATACTACATTGATGGGGACATCACTCAGTTGTAGTTGAATCGGAGTGGGGTTCAGATTCCGAGTGAAAGTAATCTGGTGACATTTTTTTATATTCAAGAAAAGCCGATATGTGGCACAATAATGGGTGAAATTATTAATATCAGATTGTAACTTTACAATATCCGAATCATCATTAATATATTTGAAAACTTTGACGTCGTCAGCATACATGGACATTTTGCAGTGTTTGAGGCATTTTTCAGCGTCACTGAGGAATATGCTGAAAAGCAGAGGACCTAGATGGGAGCCCTGTGGTACTCCGGATGTTATTCTGTAAGATTTTGACGCACAGTTATTAATAGCCACGTACTGACTTCTATTACTTATGTATAAGGAAAGTAACTGAAGCAAGTTGCCCTGCACACCGAAGTTTCCAAGCCTAGTCAACAAGGTATGGTCTCAGCTGCCCCACGACATGCTCTGCATCTAGTGTCAGGGACCTCTATACACATCACGCGACTACGGTAGACGAGGGTGTTGAAGACACAATCTTGGCAAGCCATTATGAAGCCCTTGGTTTCCGACTTCAACGCACTTGACCTGAGAAAAGCAAATGTCAGGTTTCTGGATAAGCCAAGGTCTTCAATGTTCTTGACGAAGACCCCATACATTGACTTATCATTAAGTAGCTGCAGAAGACTCTCACTCTCCGCAGCTTTGACGTGGGCTTTTTGCTAAACGGGTCCCAACTCGGTGACAGAGTTTGGGTTCGTCCGTTCAGTGTCGAATACGAGACCGAGTTCATCGGCTGCACGGGTTACTTCCTTGAAAAGGAATGCTCCTTTCCCTGCTTTCTCGTGGTCGCATACCAAGCAGAGAAGGGGATCTGAACTCCTGATGACTCCAGTGCCATTCTGTTGTGTATACACTCCAAACTCAAAAGTCCATGCCCCCCCCGTTGTCTGGGGAAGTATAACCGTGGAACAAACGATTGAGGATGCAAGCTCCAACAAAGATGCATCATTTTGCGAGTTTTTACGTGGAGTTACGAGGAGTAAAGTAGAATTGGAACGGCAAGTATATTGGTTGCAGCAACTTTGATCTTCTCCCACAATTCTGTGAATAAACATTATTATTATTAATATTATAGTAGAGAATATCAATAGAATCTTGACAAGACATGTAATCTGAACAAATTCTATGCTTGCGAGTGAGAACCGAAGTAAGTTAGAATGAGGTGTGTGAAGATAAATGAAACATTTATCTCTCCCTGGCAATCTAGGAACATGTATATCAATGGGAAATAGTAAATGAGGACAATCAAGTTTATAATTGAGTAATGTGCACAGAAAAACTACGCAATAATAAGTACGGCGAGAAACCAATAAGGAGACTCCAAACCTGCTTGATAGTGTCAATTGGATCGATCCTCTATCTGGATACATGCCAACGGACATCAGTTAGATGTTCAGAGGAAACCACTCGAAAGCAGAGCTGGAATATTGGAGAGGTGGATGGAGGTTACTGGAATGCCTGAAAAAATATACTACTATAAATGATATTATTTAAAATAATGCACTTGACCCTGTAGATTTTCCTTGGATTTTGAGAATCATCTTTCTAGATATCACAGAACTCTGACGCACTATTTTGTCCCATCCTGTATCATTTCAAGTACACGTGACAAATTGAAAAATGGATTGCCATAACTCCTAAAGGAATTCTTTGAATAATACGCGAAAAAAACACTCCACTGTTGGTCTATTGTACATGATACTTTGAATTTCACCTATATCTGAGAATTTCCGGAGTGCTCTTTGATAAGGAGATCTCTGGAAGAATTCCATAATCACGGATTTCCTTTGGAAAAAACCGAGAGCTTCTATTTCCGGCGATGTCGTTATACTTCTCTATGATCGACGTTGAAACGTTGAAGTCGCGTGGACGTACAATTTCTCCAGCTGTCGTTTCCAATCAACACTTTCCTTTATGACCATAATCCTATTCAGGTCTTATTCGACACATGGCAGTACCAGGAGAGCAATCAATATTACATTTCTTGGATTTCGAGTCCAATTATTATTGAAGGTGGAGTGGAATGTGCGGCGCTGAGGCTGAGGTAGGAATTTATTTCTATTGAGAATTTTTGCGGCACCCAGAAAGTCGTTAGGAAACACAGCACCTTGTTGATTCGTGGGTATCAACGTTTTATATCGTAAACCACGCAGTTGAAGAACACTCTAATATTTTTTATACAGAGTGGACCTTTGAAAGCGGGTATCTCTCTGAAACGGTTATGTATTATCCTATTCAAAAGTTTTTTTTTCAATAGATAGTGCATCAATAGTTCTAGTAGAGTGCTATACATTTGAAATAAAAATAAAAATTTTAAGGACTACTTCGAATTTTTTCAAGGCAAAAATACAAAAAACATACTAGCGATTTTTTAAATAAAACTTGTCGACGCCACTGGATTTGTGATGCTTTCAAATGAGTATGACTAAAATTTCACCATAAAATTATTTTTTCTTTCTTATTTTTTCAAGTATTAATTTTCATTTTTGTTTCGAATTCATAGTACTCAACTAGAACTATTGAGGTTCTATCGATTCAATAAAATAACTTCTGAATCGGATATTATATAACAGTTTTAGAGAGGTGGCCAACTTTCAAATGGGTCACTCTGGCATCCAACATAGTTCTGCCATCAATTCTATTAATTATAGTAATTTCCCAGTTCATCTACATTATTATGTTTTACTTTGTGCAACTCATTTTTTAGAAAAATTCCAAATATAAAAATGTAGGGGTGTCATGTCTGGTGGACGAGGGAGCCATTTAACAGGTCCATTTGTAGCAATCCATCTGTTTTCAAAACAGTGAAAATTTATTATTCATATTAACAAATTCATAGTAAAGTAATAAGTGTGACCCAAATAGTGCTCTTTTTTATTTCAGGCAAGAGTAACCCGAAACATCTCAACTCCACCTCGAATTTGATAATCACATGCACGTTAAGGAAAAGTAAGTGGTAAATATTTCCTATTCTGTTAATATATTCATATGTTTACATCTATATATGGAGAGACAGAAGGGTGGATAAATGAAGGAAAAGTTATTTTATTTCAGAGATCAACTACGTGAATGAAAAAACCTGATTAAGTTTTGGAGTTATATAGGAAAAATCGAAATTGTACGATAATTTATAGGTCTTCATATGTGTTTTTTGAGATATAATATATGTGTGTATCTCAGTCTGTGTATATGTTTTCAATCACACTAATGGTTGGTATCTGTGATATATAAAATATTGACTAGTGTATACAGTGTGCTTCACTTCTCATGGAAACACCCTCGTATCTTCTGTAATTTTTGACGAAATATCATGAAATTCTCAGGATCGATAGATACACTAGAGATGAACTTTCTGCACGAATGGGGTCATCTCACGTGATATACACTGCTCGCCAGCAGCGATGAAACCACCCATTTTTCCGGAAAGTAATATTAGGGAGTAAAATTTGCCCAAAATTCCTTCGGATTCGTGTTCAGGATCCCCAATTTACTACTAATTCACTTGTCTCCTGAAAAAATTTCAGTTCTGAAAAATTCCATTTTTTTTCAAATACTTCACGGATGATGACCCCTTTCGTGCAGAGAGGTCATCTCTAGTGTATCTATCAATCCTGGAAATTTCATGGTTCTACGTCAAAAATTACGGAAGATACGGGGGCGTTTCCATGAGAAGTGTAACAAGTTTGAAATTTTCAAGACTGAAAATTTTTCAAGAGTTAGGTGTAGTAGCAGTAATTCGGGGATCCTAAACACGAATCCGAAGGAATTTTTGGCCAATTTTGCCCCCTAATATAAGTTTCTGGAAAAATTGGTGGTTCCATCGCTGTTTTCGTGCAGTGTATATCTCGTAGGATGACACCTTTTTTGCAGCGAGTTCATTTCTAGTGAATCTATCGATCCTGAAAATTTCATGGCTCTACGTTGAAAATTACGGAAGATACGAGGGTGTTTCCATAAGAAGTGAAACACACTGTATACCTACATTTGATTTTTGAATGTGTTGAACTTCTGTCAATGAGAACGGTTTTTTCTTAGACAATAAAGTATATTTTTCTCTCTTTCTCTTATGTAGTAGCAAATAATTCCATAAAACGGTAGTAGAAAGCTTCTTACTTCATGTTCTGATTTGGATCTTGTTTTGGCCAGTTTTGAATAACAAACTCTAAAACTTAACTTATTTACTGTAATAACATAATAAAAATTTCATTCATGAACGAACTTCGCCCATTGCCTCTGCCCATATCTTTCCTTTGCTTTGAAGTATGTTTCCTATAACTCCATCCCATGTTTGCCTTGGTCTTCCTCTCTTTCTCCTCTTTTGTATCTTTGACTGCCACACTCGTTCAACTAGTCTTGTATCATTCATCCTCTGTAGATGACCCCACTAGCTTACTTAGCTTTTCTCAATGGCTTTTTGATTCTATGTCAAGATCTTTTCTAATTTTTGTATTTCTGAGTTTATCTTCCTTTGTTGGTCTCACATAATAATTCATTTCTGCTGTTTGCTCTTTTGTCTGCTTGTCAACGCCCAAGATTCACATACAAATGATATTATTGGTCGATATACTGTTTTGAAAACATTTATCTTTGTTTTCTTTGAGATTTCTTTTTCATTTATAAATGCCTGATTCATTCTGTAGTAAAAGTTTATTATTATTTCTATCCTATCGTTGATTTCTATTTTTGTCTTCAATTATCTTCTATTTCCACCCCCAAATATTTAAATCTTTCAGACTGTTCAATTTCTTTTTCGTTTATTTGACCACTCATGTCTTTTTGTTTTTTTCCTATGACCATAATTTTAATATTTTATTTATTCACTTTCATCCCAAATTCTTCACAAACTGATTCCAGATTTCAAAGTTTTTTGTAAATTCTTTTCCTTTTCTACCATTATTATTATTTTATCTGCAGAAGCTCCTTCTGATAAATCTACTCTTCTTAAATTCCAGTGTCTCACATGTAGATTTGCCAGTTTGCAAGAAGACTTTTTCATTATTTCATCAATAAAAATTTTCTATGATAATGGACTTAGTCCTCATCCTTGCCTTGATCCTTCTTGTGTTGGAAAAGCTTCTGATGCTTACACAATTTATGTTGTTATTGTACATGTTTTAATCACTCCTATTATTTTATTTCCGATTTCCTCTCTTCTAGTATTTTCCATAGCTTTCCCGTTCATTGTATTGCAAGCCTATTCAGTGCCTATGAATCCCATATAAATTAATTTTCCTTGCTATGAGAACTTTTCAATTATTTGTTTCGTTGTTCATTTCTTCATATTTGTCGAACGGCAAGCTATCACTATATGCTCTAAATACTCAGAAATACCAGTGAAAAATGGTGACTCCCATCAACAAAGTTCTAATTAGACCAGGAGCTGGTGGCAGGTGACGTTCTCCCATTTTACACTGCATGCTTTTTTTAAGGCTTGAAAATCAACCCTAAATTATGAAAAATAGACGGGTTCTTGGCCGCCGCACGTGTGCACTTCATAAGGAAAAGCACTTTTCTTTCTGTGGAGAATTTTCGTATTGATGGCATGCAATTCGCAGTTGCCGAAAAAGCTCAAAGGGTTACGAAAAACTGAAAAAAATTAAAGGGGATTTCAAATTGCATGCCGATGTGAATAATTGAAGTTTTAGTAACAAAATCCTGGTGTGCATGCCAAATTACCTAGTATTAATTAATTATACGAATGACTTATCTTTCTTAAGGCATGTAGTTTGGAATCACGTAAAACCTGTATTAAGTTTTTACAGAGTTTTCCCGCAATTTTCCACCGTTGGTCAGACGAGGGGCGCATGCCAATTTTTCCAGAGTGTATTTATTACTGAAACTGCAATTCTTCTTCTTCGGCATGCAATTAGAAAAAACGGAAGATCCCTTCACATTTCTCCAGTTTTTCGTAACCCTTTGAGTCCTTTCGACAGCTACGGATTGCATGCCATTAATTCAAAGCGTTTCAATTTGTTTGAACTTCCGTATATTACAACGGCAGGCAGTATAATATCGCGAAAAAAACACGAACATTCTTCACAAATAGAAAAGCGCCAGAAACCCGTCTATTTTTCATATTTTAGGGTTAATTATCAAGCCTTAAAAAGGCATGCAGTGTTAAATGGGAGAACGTCATCTGTTATCAACTCCTGGTCTAAATCATAAAAAGGACTAGTATGATACACGTTTTCATATCATCTATGAGCCTAGTTTCCCTTACCCTTAAAAATTACTTAACGCTCCTTTATTCCAGAGGACCTTCACGTGCAGCTCGAAGAGGACGAGCGGGAATCCTTCGTCCTCTCTACGAGTTCCAGCCAGGCAGGAGAAGTGGACCCGGATTCCTACACAGCGCCGGAAGATAATCGGGAGACCTGGGGATCGAACACGGACTTTTTATTATCCATCATCGGATTCGCGGTCGACTTGGCTAACGTCTGGCGATTTCCTTATCTTTGCTATAGAAACGGAGGAGGTGAGAGATAATTAATAGTTTTATTACCCACCCTTTCTTTTATCTCGCGAGAATGCAGCCTTCAATTGAGAACGCACGATAAAACCGAAGGACGAAAAATGTGTTTTTTTGGTAATTCCAGAGGTCAACTCTCGCTAGGCAAATCATAGTTCTGCTGGAAAATGTACCTTTATCTCGTTGGATGACGATAAAATATAGAACAATCAAAGAATGTTTGATTGACGGTTAATGGTGACAATAATCCGATTGAATAATGAGCTGAATTGGATTGCTTATGTAGCTCTGGTAAAGGCAGAGTGATTTTTCAGAAAGAAGCTCTAAAAGGAAGACTCCCTTCCATTCTGCTTTTCATTACTGCACTAAGAAAACAAACACTCTGTAAGCAGCTGAGGAAACGACGTAATACACTCAGGCTACTACGAGACATCCGAGTTTAGGATTAATAAAAATAATAATAATAAAGAGAGAGAGAGAGTTTGAATTAACATTAAATGAGAATATCCTCGAAACGAATCGAAATAATAAATTGTTGGGATTCATAGCCTGATAGTTATTGATTTCTTCTTCTGATTGATTTCTATGGTTGGCACCAGCTTGACTGGATGTTCATTTCAGAAAGCAAACTCCAACATGGTCATCGAATCAACCTGCAAGGTTTTACTACCATCAGAGCTGATCACCCTAACTGCTTTTCTCAAAAAGCAACTATCAGTACTTAGCAGAAGGGGAAGACGAATTTGGTATTCAAAACTTTCATGAACCATTCCAGTTAGTGTTTCAGTCTTGCGTTTCCTGAACGCTGAACATCAACCAGAATGAAGTACAAAGCTGGTGGTAAAATATAATTTTCAAATGAACTTGAACAAGATATTGGTGAACTGAATGATCTCAACTGGTTACGGAAGAAAATGAAATCCGAAATACTTGACGAAAGCTATAAAAAGTCAAAAAAGGAAATTAGTAAAGGAATATCGAAGTATTGCCTACGGAATATCTCAGTTATTGTATGAAGTAGGTTTGTGAAATTTGGAGCGTTGATATAATGACATAAGAGCTAGAATTTGAGCATATTGACATGTCGAAGTTAACTTCCGGTCTGACCGGAAGTAACATCAACTTATTTTAAATGGAAACCCTATTTTTTTTTCTTTTCGCTTTATTCAGCATTCAATTCCCTTTCTAATGACATATCACAAGTTAGTATCTAACCAGAAACTAGATCAGAAAAAAATTATTATTGAAATTCACCGAGTAGGGCGTGGAAGCAAAATGCTAAAAATTGAAAAGTTGGCTATGGAAACCATACGTCACTTGATAACAGTTGCTACTACTGTGATATTTTATTTTCATTCGTCGGCGTTATAAAAAGCCGCCAAAAAAAATAGTGGAAAAATTGGGAAAAAACAATACTCTGTAGGTCCATAACTTAAATAGGAACATACAACTTTTTCTTGCCTGTACTATTCAGCATAACCATTCCTTTCTAATGATATAATAGAAAGTAATTTTTTTAAATGAAATACCAAAAAATATAATTATTATAATTCAAATAACAAAAAAACAGATTTATCGAAAAAAAAAAAATTCAAATTGATAGGATTAAAGATAATATAAATTCAAAACAAATGTTCGAAATGCATTCCCTCAGCGTCAATACATTTATTGACTCTGGTGATAGTTTCATGTAAAACGTTTCTCAACATTTGGGGCGTGATATCTTGGAAAGCTCTACGAATTTTTACTTGTAGCTCATGTAGAGTTGTAGGCTATGTGGAATACACCCTATTTTTAAGATGCCCCCATAGAAAAAAGTCGCACGGAGTAAGATCAGGTGACCTTGGTGGCCACCTGACTGGACCATGGGTTGTTATAAGTCTCTCTTGAAAGCGATTTTGAAGATAATTTCTCGCTATTCTTGAATTATGCGGAGGGGCGCCATCTTTCTGGAAGTACATTCTCTCAGTTATTTCCGCTGGTAGGTTGTTAATGAATTCCGAAATTTCATTCGTTAAAAAATTAAAGTATCTCTCTCCGGTTAGTTGGCCTTGAAAAAGAATGGGGCCAACAATATGAGTTCCAACTATTCCTGCCCAAACATTCACACCAAATCTCTCCTGGAAGCCACCTTGTCGAAACCGGTGCTCGTTTTCTATCGCCCAGTACCTGAAACAAAAGACCGTTCACACTTTTAGCACTTTACACTTCGACTATCGACAATAATCCAAATAAAGTACAGTACCTACCTTGTATTATTCCTGTTAAATAATCCATTGTTGGTAAATCTTGACTCGTCCGTAAACAAGATATAATAGTTAAATAGGTGATTCTCAGCATTTTGCCGAAGAAACCAATTACAATATTCCAGGCGCCTTTCACCGTCATTTTCATACAAATGTTGATGCAACTGATACTTGAAGGATTTAAATCGATGTTTTTTCAAAATTTTCCTAGCAGAGTCCTTACTTATAGCTAATTCGGCGCCAATCTGCCTTGAGGAAATTGTGCTATCATATTGTACTGAAGCTAATACATTAATTTCAGTTTCCTCATTAATAACAAATGCTTCTTGGTCTTCGTGAACATCAGGCTCAGTTCTTAATTTTTCTTCAAGCCACTGGAAATACCTTCTTGACGGTTGCTGCCTCCCTGGATATCGCTCTAAATACAATCGTTCAGCGACATAAGAATTTTTTAAACATTCGCCATAAATGAGACGCATGTCAATTTGTTCGGTTCGTGAATAACGTGGCATTTTTTGAATATTCCACTAACTGATTTCGATTTCCAAACCTTTTTAAAATGGCAGAATCAAAAACACTACTTCGTACGTCAAAACAATATGGATAGCAGCGTTCGTGAGAGCTCTCGTTTCTTTTTTGTTTCATTCCAAAATACATCTTAATCAGCCTACTTGTTAATATTTTGGTTCGAATGATTATTGCAATGGAATGATTATTCTGAATAGCACAAACATCGTCCATAGGTAAATATTAGAATATCTATGGACGATGGCACAGACCAAGTACGTTTATGTTCCTATTTAACCTAGAACCTACAGGATATAATTTATCATTCCACATTATATTTAATGTTATTTTTGCGTATGGCGATAAACTGTTTTGTTATTTGAAGAATAATAATTGGATTTTTTGGTATTTCATTTCAAAAAATTACTTTCTATCATATCATTAGAAAGGAATGGTTATGCTGAATAGTACAGGCAAGAAAAAGTTGTATGTTCCTATTTAAGTTATGGACCTACAAAGTATTGTTTTTTTCCCAATTTTTCCAATATTTTTTTTGGCGGCTTTTTATAACGCCGACGAATGAAAATAAAATATCACAGTAGTAGCAACTGTTATCAAGTGACGTATGGTTTCCATAGCCAACTTTTCAATTTTTTGCTTTCATTTTGCTTCCACGGCCTACTCGGTGAATTTCAATAATAATTTTTTTCTGATCTAGTTTCTGGTTAGACACCAACTTGTGATATGTCATTAGAAAGGGAATTGAATGCTGAATAAAGCGAAAAGAAAAAAAAATAGGGTTTCCATTTAAAATAAGAAAGTTGATGTTACTTCCGGTCAGACCGGAAGTTAACTTCGACATGTCAATATGCTCAAATTCTAGCTCTTATGTCATTATATCGACGCTCCAAATTTCACAAACCTTCTTCATACAATAACTGAGATATTCCGTAGGCAATACTTCCGTAGCCACCCGGTATACAACGAAAAAAATGCATCGTTCCCAAAAAATCTCCAATTCAACAAATAAACCGTAAACCCTTCGGGAAATGTTAATAAAAAAATGCAACAGATCTAAAAACATCGTACCAATAATTTTATGAAAAGCAACACAACCATTTCCAATTCAATAGAAATTTCCAATATTTGGAGACTTCTTTGCAAATTCGATACCAACAAAATATACTTCTTTTATCTACCACGAAGTTTATGCACAAAAGTCGAAGTGAAACATTCTCATTCAATCTTCCTTGGTCAGGTATCGTCTATAATTAGCAATTTGAAAAGGAAGTATTTACCCGTGATAGATGGTGTTCCTGCATTACTACTAAAAGAAAGCGTAGATGCAATCTCTTGGTAACTACTGGTCACTTCCCCGAAGACTTAAAAATTTCGAAAGCAGTATATTTCAAATAAATTTCAAAATTAATAAGGATCTTCAGCAGTCCGACGCTCCATAGATGTTGATTTGACGACAAAGGTTTCCTCTCTGCGACATCTTGTCAGATTTGGCACACTTAAACAGTATACAAAGTTACATCTTGCTGGTTGTCACTTCAGATTTTGTACGAGGGCTCGCGTATTATTAGACTGTGATTACCAAAATTGAGTTGCAACTGGCATTTTGTCACAGCCTAACAACTATTTAAACTTAATGACACTGTTAATTATGAAATCGGACCTAAAGCTGATTTTACGACATATTATTCAATTATAATAGTAAAATAGTATTATTTATTTCTCTGCTTAGGTGCCTTTTTAATTCCATATACACTGATGTTAGTGTTCGGCGCGGTACCCTTGTTTTATATGGAACTGATACTAGGTCAGTTTTACCGACAAGGTCCTATCAGCTTATGGAGGATATGCCCCCTTTTCAAAGGTGAGTTTTCTATGGAATCATTTCACTATAAATTTGTTTTACGTTTATTTTATTTTGTACTTTTTAGTGTTAGACTTTTTCCAGTTGACCGAAGTTTTTGCAACTTTTTCCTGAAAGTAGGGAGTCCAAGCTCCCCAACCGATTTATTTTTCGTTATTCACTACTTCCGAAGTAGCTGGTATTTATTTCGAATTTTTTCGCATTCGCTATCTAGGCTGAGGGTGCTGATTATTTTTTAAATTATCAGACTATCCGATGTTTTACACAGTTCTAACCGATTTTTCCAATTTAATTTTCCCAAATTTCCTTATAATTTTTTGGGAAAAAAGGGGTTCCGAGGGGTCTGACCAATATTTTTGTTCCAGATGATCAGTTTCTTGGCACGTACCTTATCTCACATACATACTAATGAGATATGAAAACTATTAGAAGTTTCGATGTTTTTCACAATTTCTACCTATTTTTCCGATTTTATTTTTGTGAGATTTCGCAACATCTTTCCTAATGTAGGAAGTCCAAGCTTCCCAACCGATATTTTCTTTCGTCGTAAATCTACATGTCCAAAAACATTAGATAAATATGTATCCGAATTCCTATGCGTTCTCTATCTAGCCTCTGAGGAGAGGGATAACATTTTTTGAAATCAAATTATTGGATGGTCAGACATTTTTCGCTATTTTATGGGTTTTCACGATTTTAATTTCGTTAACAATAATTTTTCCACAATTCGAAGTAACTATCCAAAACAGAAATTGCCAAACATTATTTTTGTTGAGTGACCATAAGTTTAGAAATATTTCTCGTCAGATCCTTAATCAGTCTTGTGGCACTATTGAAAATGAATGCAATTCGCGATCTATATAAATAAATCTCAAGAAACGTAAGAAAGTATCCAGATTGCATATATTTACATTCGAGTAGAAAAGACTTCGAATAGCAATAGTACTGCTGCTTGAAACTGATGATATTGTACGATTCATAATATTATACTGATTATAACTAATATAATGACTTTTTTCAGGAGTGGGATTTTGTGCCGTTCTAGTATCATTTTACGTGTCATTTTACTATAACGTAATTCTTGGTAAGTGCCAGTTAATTTAGCGATGAACAAACTCAGACACGTTTGAATTATTACAGCTTGGGCCTTGTATTTCATCGGATCCAGTATAACATCGGATCTGCCATGGATTCATTGCAATAATACATGGAATACAGAAAAGTGCTGGGATAGTATGAACTCTAACAGCTCAGAAAAAGTGGTGAAGTTATTAAATGAAACTGCAAGGAATAGTAAACATACCCCAGCTTCTGAATTCTTCAAGTAAGTTCTCAGGGCGTCATCGAAAATATGTGTACTTTTAGACAATTTTATATTAGGAACATGTCTTGAAAGGCAAGTTCTCCTCATTTTCAACTGACGGAAGTTTTGGTGAAACTTCTTAGAGTTGATTGAGTACATGAGTTCACTGCTGGATAACTTTTTTATCATTGCTAATTTCTGGCTGCAAAGTAAACTATATTAACGTCGATTTGATAACTGCTTACTATGATTTATCATTTTCACGCACAAGCTTTACAAGCTCTAGGGGGGTGTTCATGTTTATTTCTATCAGAATGAGTGATTTTTAAATATTTTTCCACAGCTGGTACGTTATAAAGTCTTATTTTTTCTGTTTACGATCGTCTTAGGGGGTTAAAAAATACTAGCGGCCCATGACCACATAGGACACACGATAATAAACTACTGAAACTACTGATTTTTGAGTAATAAATAAGAGATACAATAATTCTAGATATTTACTGACCCCATTTGTAATTCCAAGAACAACGTTTCCAGCCTCTAATGCTAATGATTACTAATTTTCAATTAATATCTCACAACGAATTTGTAAATCACGAATAAGGAGCTGACATAACAATGATCATTTGGCAGCTGTTTGTTCATCAAGTCATGCCCTTTCTATAATAATTTCATAATTTTTTCGGAAACTGTCGTAAATAACAAATAAGCCCTCAGCTTAGAAGAAACCTTAATGTTTATAACATACCAGCCATGGATAAAATGTTGTATTGCTTCGAATATCTTCAGCACACGAAACACTCCAAACACGTGTTGCTTTATATCAAATTGAACATTCATACAATGATATTGTCCTCATTTATCATTTTCGTGTTTTACTAAAATCCGGAAACGAGCTCTATTTGAAAAACGCAATTCATTTCAAAGAGGTATTTCACTTCGCACTCCATTCCCATTCATCACGCACAACTGATCCATTGTATTTAGTAAATCTGTGGTGAATTTACGGTTTATTTGTCAATTTTTGATACTACCTGCGATTACACCTGAAAATTGGGATTGTTGAAAAACACTAAGCGTACATACTCATTTTAGTCATTCCGTCATAATAACGAATTTTTTTAGCCAATACTTGATGGAGAAGCTATTGTATGGCGACACAGTTGTCGTGGTTCTGTAAACCCATGACTAGTAAAATCATTGAAGTCAACAATCTTGAGGATGAAAAACTGATGAAAATGGAAGAAGTTATAAATCTCAAGATATTTCACCTAAAAAAAGCACAATTTTCAATAAAAAAAGTTAATTAACAAATTCGGGTTTTTGGAAATTTCAGGAAATCATTTGTTACTTAGAAACCTCTAATTTGAAATGGTGTAAAAAACATAGTCAATTTGAAAAAAAATGTCAAGAGTGGGAAAAACGAAAAGAAAACACTTTTTTCAACATAAAATTTTATCACCACTTTTTCATTATTTATTCTGAAATACAACCATTAGAGAATGATAATGAAGTAACACTAAATGTTCAAAATAACGTTGAATATAAAGATATCGGTGAACTCGAGGACCTTGACGAAGTCGAAGACATTATTGAAGATTCTAAAAAAGAAAAGAAAAATATGTTGTCAGATGATGTAGAGCAGCTTGTCAAAAAAATTATATTGCTATAATTATGTTACACATCTCTACTTTGTAAATTTATTCGATATGAAATATGTAACGATCTTTTTATATTGTGTTTGTGCCCATAATTATAAATCATGAAATTGTCAATTTTTAGCAGATAGTTGGGTAAAATTGTTGTTCAAACATTTTGTTTTTCGGCAGGCCGAACCTTAAATGGGTAATTAAATTTTCCTTATTGGATATTAAATTGAAGTTCTCGTTTTGCATCACTTTCAACACAGCACTTCATTAATAATGAAAAATGAGATATATTTACTGAAAATCGATCATGAAAAAAGTGGTTTTTGGGTATTCCATTTGTGATAATATTTTCTACATAAAAAGTATGATTCTTCTACACTATTTCGAAGTTTCAACGGAAAAAAGTATCCCTGAAATTTTCAAAAATAAAAATTTTTTATAACAACATTTTTGATTGGGAATCATCCATTTTTTTTCAAATGAAATTAACAAAAAATTAATATTCCGCTCAATAAATGCTGCTATTTTGAAAAATAATAATACATTTTCACCAATATTCATCAACATCAAATAATTTTTGTGTAATATGAAATAAAAACATCATTACATTGTTTTTTTTTCAATATTTTTATTAAATAAATAAAAAATACGGGCAGATATAATAAAAACTTTGTAAACTTATGTTCACGATAATTTCATGAGTTTGTCTGATTATCCTAATCAGGATCGCCGAACTAAAATAATTTGCCTCTCATATACTCTGTATGAGAGCCTTCGCCAGAATTTCCAAAATTTATTAATGCTCGTGCTGCCTTTCTTGGATAGGATCGCAATTTTTTTTCAGGCTGTTTCCACGGAGAAATCCTTCTTATTTTTAATTATAAATTGAGAACTGAAGAGTGAAAAATAAAATATGCTTTTAAAAAACCCGCTTTTATAGCAAATCGAACTAAAAAGTAAAAAATAATTGTTTGTATAGGCAGAAAATAATGATAAATGAGGAATAATATTAGTATCACTGTGAAGAAAGCGGGAGGCGCTTTGTTTCATATTTCCGTATATCCAGAACCCCATGCTTTTTTCACATTGATATTAATATTTTTCATTTATTAATATTTTCTGCTTATATGAACAATCATTCTTTACTTTTTAGTTCAATGTATTATAAAAGCGTATTTTTTAGTTTTTTTCTTAATCTATATTTTATTTATAGGAGATTTACTTTTGCCAGAAATCGTAAAAAACACGTTTCACCGCTACAAACACCCTTTTTCGCACCCCCACTGCAGTTGCAGCTATTTTTTTTCTATTATATTGATATACTCAATCTTCTGATAACTCACATACTACTGAGATCTTTTTGTAAATTTTGAATGTTAATAAATTTGAAGAAATTAACCTGGATCGAAGAAACTTCCAACCGTTGACATTGAACTCCTTAAAAACTCCACCAGTTTTATTCCAATTCAATTCAGTTACTTTATTCAGTAAAAAGAAATACATTCTCATTCGATGGTTCTAGTTACCTACTTGGCATTTTCGTGTTTTTATAAAATTTCAAATAAAACTCTGTTTGAACTATCAAATAATTATTTGAAGAACCCACTGATTAACTAGTAAATTTGTATAACCTCAATAACTGCGCATGAAGTTTCTTTTCTGAGCGAAATGCAGTGGCAATTATCATGAGAATTGAGTCAATGATATTTGTCAGTTGGTATGACTCATTTTAATATCGTTTAAGTTAAGTCCAGTAGAAGCAAATCTCGTATTTTGAAATAAAAAACGACACAGCAGTGTATCTCGAATTCTCTCGATTAATATCCCTGTACACATTTCTGAATATTCCACGAATTCAACTTGATGAACGGCCGTTCCTTTGAAACTGGCAAATTCATCAGTTTGTGGCTTACCCTCACTGGACTCGACACTTTTCTTCCAATTGGCACAGTTCCTTACTTGTTTGAAGACCTAAAATAACATGCGAACTTCTTGCTTTCAACTTGGCAGTTGTTTGCCGGATTCTCGAGTAAATACAGAGGAATTTAAACATTACTTATTTGTGGTATCGCAACAACTGCTCTGAACTCTACGTAGGTGATAAAAACGAGGTACGGGATTAAGCAGCCTAGGCAACATTGAAAGTAACGAGGGTGATAAGATTAATTCATTCCAGAATGCAATATAAAAATGAAAATATACAAAAGAATTTGAAGTAAATCAGTTAAGTTGTACATAACATAATTCAAAACTTCCGTGGGGTATGTGATCACTGAGTCCAAGAATCATGTGCTCTGAGTAGATGAAGTGATACAAGAATTACCGCTTTCTGCATTCGTGCAGCTAAGTTTCCTGCCGCATAACGGCAAGCCGGTATATTTTCCACCATTATCAGAACTACCATTTCAACAGAATGGGTTGTGCAAAGTCTGCGGAGTTCGAAGAGTAAGTTTAGATATTCAGTTCGTTTTTCCTCCTCTTTTCTCCCAGGAGCTGAAAACTCTGTGACGAAATTATTATTATTATAATGATACATAGAGCGCAAATACAATTTTTACAGTGACAACTGTTAATAATTATTTCAAAATCAGTAGATTCGGAGCTCTATGTGCTTACTGGATATAATAATAATAAAATATATAAAATACCATTTGTAATCAAAATAATCGTGTTATAAATCAAACATTTCCTGCATAATTACAAACAGTGTCAGTTTGACAAAATACGATTCCTGTTTTTGAATATCTTTATTTGTCAATACACAATAATCTTTTTCAGCCGAGCTGTACTAGAAATGCAATGGAGTGATGGGTTGCATGATATGGGCTATCCGAAATGGCAACTAGTAGTTTGTTTACTAGTGATTTATTTTTTACTTTACATTTCCCTCTTCAAGGGAGTCAAATCATCGGGTAAGTGACTCTTGTTGTTATTAATATTTGAATAAGAAGAAAATGAAATAATTTTGGCACGTATGTCACCATTGCTGCTTTGACAACATTTTCTTTATCCGAATCTTCCAAACATTTCATTTCAAACTACCAAAATCTTAGTTTTTATAATACTGTCTCTTGTAGATAAGGTGTTGTTGATATTCAGGGAAAGATCAGATCACCCCAAGAAACTGACCTTTTGGAATAATATTATCCTAGGAGGTTCTTTGAATGACAAAGTTGCAAAATATCTTACATAAGTCACTTTGATATATTTATAGACCATGAGGAGAACAAATTTAGTAAATGATATCTTTCCAAGCACTTGACGTATAGACCAACTTGGCAATGTCTCGCTGTAAAATTTTCACGTCTTTACTTATTTTGTAATAGCTAAAATGGACAACTTAACTATAATCTGGACTACCACATTTGTCACCGGATCTGAATCCACCTGGTCTTTTCTCATCAGGTCTTTCACGGGTGTTGTCAATGGCGACAGACACTTAGTGTGAATTGTTCTGGAATATTTTCGGAACTTCTATGATTCGGAGATTGAGATAAAAGTCACAGAATAAAATTGCATATCGTAGACAGGTTTCGACAAGTTTGATGAAAACTTTGCAGTCATGGTCAAATTGGGTAATAAATAGGGGGTGCCAAGCACAAACGACTGAATTGTTCTAGAATATTCTCTAAGCTTCGATTAATTGACGACATTTCAGACCATTGAAATATGTCTTGTTCTTTGAAACTGCATTTGTATATTTTTTCTTCAACTCTTTGATGAAATATTCATAACTTTCCGAATATTTCTTTTTTGGAAATCAATGAAAAAAAAATGTAGCGACCGTATACTATGACAGGAAATAGTCTTTTCCGTACTCCGTTTTGCTGCTCACCAAATCCCAAGCGACATTTCTTGCTCGTCAAGGCCAAGAAGTTAGAATGTCGAGTGGTTTCAGATCCGGTGCCAAATGTGGTAGTCCAGAAATACTTAGTTTATCTACTATGTTTGCCTGAAAAATAAGTTTGATCCATTTCTTGCCAGCTAGATTTTGAGTTCCATTCTTATCTTGATTTCTTTTCAACAGTCAATTCTGTAGATTAATATATGCTGTTTTTATAATTAACAGTGCCTGGCAACTCTAGATCCTAATATATGACATCACGATTCAATTTTTATTTTCAGGAAAAGTGGTGTGGGTAACAGCAACTATGCCGTACGTGGTACTCACAATACTACTGATCAGAGGCCTGATGCTTCCTGGAGCAATTTCTGGAATTTCTTATTATCTTCAACCAGAGTTATCAAAACTCGCAGAAACTCAGGTATTAGATATAAAGTATATATTTTTTCACAAGTTGATGTGAGAGTACTTCTTATATCGGGAAACCTATGAATGAATTCTTATAGTTTTACAAAAGCAACTAGTCTAAACTACGTATTGAAAAATGTGTAGCCTTTTGAATTCATTTTTAAAATGAAAGTGCTCGATTGAACAGCAATGGTTGACTCACACAATTGAGCCGAAAAGTATATTGGAATAAAAGTATATAGGGTTTCCTAGGATAGACATGGTAATAAAGCAATGTATTGGAATATATTTTTTTCTATAAAAGTCATCAGTTTTCCAAATTTTAATGGGCTGAGGCCAATTTATTTCATTCGATACGTTGATTTTCAAAAAGATAATAATATCCAACAAGAAACAATTTCAATAAAACTGTAATTTTATTCAAAAGAATTGATCGATATAACAAAGTAAGATTAGGAATAGCCCTACTTCAACATTGTTCAAGGAAAAGTGCTGAATCAGATTGAGACTGAACATACAGGGTGACCAATTTGAAAGCATGGTACTACTGTAACATTCCTAATTGTCTGATTGAACGATTTTCAATGCTTTCTCTAAACTTTTTGGAAATAGAAATCCTAAGGTTTGTTAGGGAATTTGAAAAAATAAAATTTGACTACGCCACTGGATTTGAACTACTTTTAAACAGGTATATGTGAAATAACAAGAAAAATCTATGATAAGATTATATTATTATAGGCCATAATTCTACATGAGTATACTTGCTGTGCAATAAACTACACTAATGACTCAGATAAATTTAATTGTTTTAGCCTTATGTTTTGCTGACTCATCATCTGTAACAATACAATTTTTTTATGCTATATTTTTGTTAGGAATCAATATTTCTTATAAAATTTCGGCAACGTCAATTCAAAAGTTGAGCAAATCCAGTGGCGTGATCTATTTATTACAAAACAATTGCTAAGGCATTATTTTTTTGTATTTTTGGCAATGAGTTAAATTCGAAGTGGGCCTTAGAACTTTTTATTTCATTTATAATGTATTTCTTCAAACTGAAGCTCTTTTTGGTTTATCAAAAACGGAATTCTGAATCGGATAATGAATAATATTTTTAGAGTGGTACCCGCTATCAAATGTGTCACTCTGTATATGAAATTATCAGTTTAAGTTTCTATTATATTTCTATAATAATAATATGATTTTCATTGTACTTTTCGACATCAATATGAAGTGATATTATTTAAAAGGGTTCTATGTTGATCGATAAAAGTACTTTTAGATAATGGGATAATGATAAATGTAATGTTAACAGTACGGATATATTAGCAATCACCATAAAATCGGCATGAATGTGTTTTCCTGCTTTCCCCGAGTAATTCTGTTAGAAGCTTTGCTAAGAGTCTCACATATATAATGAAATAGTCGTAGGGGACAATGGTTATTTTCTGTTCAATAATTGCCATCAAAAAAATCCCTGACAGGAAGCCGGATTGTTACTAATCCATTCATCCTACCTTTCTGAACTCATGAGTAATAAATACTAGGAAAGCAGTATATTATAATACAAGGAAGACCCAATTTGAAATGAAAAGAAGACTGGCTCAGATGATGACACAGTGTGTCGAAACATGTTAGTGATAACGATATATTATGTAAATATATTTTGTGTGAATTGAAAGTTTTAGTTTCTCTCTATGTTTCAGTTAGGATAAATAGTAGTTTTGCCAGTTTCCCGATTTTCTCATGATATAATTTTATATACTTGTGTTAAAATATTTTGGGAGTTCAGTAGAAGGTGAATTTATACCGCCGTTATATTTACAACATCAAGGTCATAGTAGGACAATAATGGGTATAGAAGTACACCGAGATGGAAACTTAATCCTGTTAGTTCTCGATCCAAGTCATTCTCCTCAACAGATGGCACAATTTGGAGACACCAGCAGTGTTGATGCAGCATTGGGAGTCCTCAGAAAAACCGAGTCCGCAATGGAAGCTAGACAGTATCAAATTGTAGCTATTATTGGATTTTTGGATAGTGAGCAGCAATATCAACAAAGCAAAATTCTTCATGGACTCGGAATACCTCCAGATCGAGGTATCTTGAACCACATCAAGATGATCGATGGGAGCTTGGAATCCTTCAATGAAGCTGTCGAGCTAGATATAGATACGGTCCAGTTTCAAAAAGAGGCAGAAGGAGCGAAAATCGCAGTGCCACCTGCTACTACAGCCGAAGCGGCAGCAGCTGAGCTAGAGGCCAACGCCGCTGAGCCCGGTGGAATATAGAATTTATTTTTTTTTTTCATCAACAATGGAAATATATTACTATAAATATTGACTATAAATAAACGACAAACTTTTTTCTTCATTTGATTTCTGATCATTTGCTTTAGGTTTGGATGGATGCTGCTGTACAAATTTTTTACTCGGTTGGTGCTGGATTTGGCGTGCATCTCTCATATGCCAGCTATAATACTTTTCACAATAACTGCTACAGGTAATTTAATGTGTCTTGGTCCAATACTTGCTGACTCATCTTCTTTTCAGGGATTGCATCATTACAACGATAATCAATTGTTTTACAAGTTTTTTTTCTGGTTTTGTTATATTTACATATTTGGGTTATATGTCATATAAACAGGGTGTTCATATCAGCACGGTGGCAACAGAAGGTAATGAAACATTTGAGATTTGTTTTCCACAGGCTGCAGTTGAAGAATCGGTGAATCTGATTTTAATATTTTTTAGGACCAGGACTTGTTTTTCAAGTTTACCCAGAAGCTGTGGCGACTTTGCCTGGGTCGCAACTATGGTCCATACTATTCTTTTTTATGCTGATAATGTTGGGAGTGGATTCGGCTGTAAGTACGATTTCACCAAACACAATAGACGAACTCTTCAAATGAAATGACAAATAGATTCAACTCTCCGGAAAGAAGGACTGTCCTTTCAATTCTGAGAAGAATCCCAAAAACGATAGCTTCAATTTCATTTCTTCCATGTTTTGACTGTTTCTATTTATGATTGCATCTTCTCATTCAGAACTATGATGCTAACAAATTTTTCTCTCTTCTTTAACACTTTCATCTCTTGTTTAATCATGAAATCAATTTTCGGAAGGAAAACACACCCACCTTTTTAGGGACTAAATAACTCCATCACTTTCCAACTGGTATGGACATGATTTTCTGCCGATTTATGTATATCCTCGTATCCACTCTATAGGAGAATAGAAACCACTTCTACAATAGACCTTCGCAAGATTATAACATATAAAATATCATACATTCTAGAACTGTCGATGTGCATTGCCCACTCAAGTTTTGAAACGTTACAATCAACCCCACCTTCAATTGCAGAGACGAATAAGATGTTATTGTTGTCACTGGATTTCCATGTACCTGTATACAATTCAAATACAAATATCGTATAATGATGATAATAATATTGATAAACCTTTCACATAAACGCTCGTAGAATGTTTCCAAAGGCATAGCTTGTGCGGGTGGAGGACGGCTATTATTATAATTTACAGTGAGTTACAAGCAAGCACCAGATGTCGCGGAGCTACTGGCACCCATATATGTATAGTAATGAGTTTGCCGTGACGACACATACATGTAATATTCATTATAATAATATCAATTATAATCATAAACACTTATAGAGTGTACCCAAAGGCATAGCCTGTGCGGGTAGAGAGCTATTATTATTTGCCGTGGCACTCTGGGGCAACCTACTGATTTTTTGGTGGCGTATTTATAACTTTTCAGCTGTAGAAAAATCTGGAGAACCTACAGCACCACTACAGCAAGCATTATACGTCGCTGTACTATTTGAAGACTCGATTTTGAACTTGTTGAGAGTATATATGAAGGTAACAAATAAAGTTCAATCATGACTATAATAAATGAATACAAAAAATTGTATTTTTCGAATATATTCATGTAACAATTTTTCCCACCTATAACAATAACATACAAAGGTCATAAAAACCCTAAAAAAAACACAACCTTCAGGATCAAAAAACCATATTTTCACATTCTTCCAAGAATATCCGAAGTTATCAGCACAAAATTGCAATCATGCACCAGACTTACTCCTGAAGGCCACTAATAGGTCAAAGAGGAGGGAGGAGGCCCAGAACTGGCAAAGTCCCCTACTCGAATTGGTGACATTCTCAGTTTCATTCCAGTTATATCATATTTGAAAGGTTTACTTCATCGAGTAGTGAGGAATAATGACTCAATTTGAAGGAAAAATTATCAGAGTATGCACAGCTTTGGAGTCAAATTTTGATTAAATTATTATTTCATTGAACTGAAAAATCCTATAGAGTAAATGCGTTATTTTTGATAGTAGTCGAGTTTTCATTCAAATATCTTTCGTTATTTGTCAAAATTCAAAAATCGCCGCTAGTGATGATACCAACATTCAGCCCTATGCTGTATCACTTCCGTTAAAAATAACGTCATCGTTATTCACCATTACGGAAATGGCGAATAATGGTGACGTTATTTTCAACGGAAGTGATAGAGCATAGGGCTGAATGTTTACAAAACGTACATCTGTGTGTAAAAACGTGTTTTGGTGTTTCGGTGATTTGTTCAATCTCAGATTGTATATCAAACATATACGTTGGAATATTTGTATAAAATACGAGACTGAAGTGAATCTTCAATGTTCACTCAGCCCTTTTATGGATAATCTTGAGTGCCAAGCTGGATCTCGTTTCAGACAGACTTCTTCATCCTCTATATGATTAAGTCATATCTGAGGAAATTTTATGGATTCCCACATTTAGTCATGATATTTTTCACAAATTTGATTTTCATGGTGTTTTCATTTATTTTCAGATGGGAGGTTTGGAATGTGTTATAACAGGTCTCATGGACGAATTCTCGACTTTTTTCAGGAACAGAAAGTACTCAAGAGAAATTTTCACTTTAGGAATCATCATATGTTCTTTCTGTGTGGCACTTATCAACGTAACACCGGTAAATATATTTATTTGAGATAGGTCTACAATTTTTCATTCAAAACTTTTTTCGAAACATTGGGACAATCACTTTTTCTCAACTTGATTTTGAAAAATATATTGAAATTTAAGGACAGCTTGAAAGGAACTTTAATATGAAATTTATTTCTGAACACCTGTGGTGTCACACAATGAGCACAAATAGTATGTTACCCCTTCACCACACACTCTCAATTCACTCCAAGTTGCGCATTTTAATGAACTCGTTTTCTCATCAGTGAGTTATAACTGATAATATAGCATTGAGAGTGCATTTGCGAGTGGAGTGAAAATATCTGGTAAAGGGAAAACATCTTTGCTTTTATGAATTTGAATGATAAATATCATTGCTGCCTTGCATAATATCTTTATTTTAATTGTCAAAGTTGTTCATATTGTAGTGGAGTACTTACTATTATAACGCTTTATTTTTAGGGTGGTATTTACATGTTTCACCTGTTTGACACATATTCTGCTGGCATTTCATTACTGTGTTCGGCAATTTTTGAGTCTGTTGCCGTATCATGGTTTTACGGTAATTATAAAAGCAGCCGATTTCGAAAATACCTATCATCCTCAATTTTCAGGTTTGGATAGATTTTCCCAAGACGTTGAAGCAATGTTGGGAATCAGACCAGGACTGTACTGGAGGATTTGTTGGAAGTTTGTCAGTCCTTGTTTCATTATCGTGAGTATCTGGTAAATGCTAGTAACATATAATGATCAATGGAAGATTTGTTACAAAAACAAAACAAAAATATGAAAGCCTCACACAATAACTGATATAAGTGTATTTTCGATATTATTTGTGATTAGTTATAGGTAAGTTTGTGGCTTTCATGTTATTACACGTCTGTCCCCAGCCCTCTCTTTTCTAAACACGGTAATTTTTGAGTTAGCAGGTTTTCTTCAATCACATCTATTTTCAAGTTAAAGCTAGAGCTAAAATCACTAGAAATTTCGGAGCCTTGTTACAGCTATCCTTTTGATCCACTAGAACCATTGCACTCAGAGGACTCAGCAATTGCTAGTTTTTTTCACATTACCCATCCACAGACAACATTTCTGCAAACAAAATTTTTAAATGGAATACTTTTTATATATTTGATGGGTTTAAAATTAATCTGAGTGTTATATATCTGGAAAAAAATTTCAGTGTTGAATGTATGTTTTGTTTTTAAAAAGACTTGTCCATTTTTATCTGGACAGGATTTTTAGTTGTGTATGGATATTTGATTGTGTATCCATTTTTTTTTCAGTGCGTTGTGATGTTTGGATTATTCCATCACCAACAACTTCAGTATAATGATTACAACTATCCACCGTGGGCTGAATGGGTGGGATGGTCGTTGACTTTATCGTCTATTTTGATGATTCCATTATTTGCGATCATCCAGATTCTCAAAACGAAAGGTTCCTGCAGAGAGGTAAGTTTGTCTAGTTGTATATAGTAATGAACAGGTGGATATATCAGTAAATTAAATGCCATACGGTGTGAATTATGGCCAAGTAAATAAGTAGCGCTAACTAATTAATTTTTCAAATATGAGTGTGCGTCATGAGCAACCACCAACTAGGTGTGAATCTTGAAAACTTAAAAAACGTTTCATCATTTATGATAAATTGTTGGCAGAAACGTTACAGAACGTTAAGAAGCTACATTACGTTTTGACAAGGTTCATATTGCACGTTAAAAGGTAACCCCTGCGTTATGTCTAGCTCGCATAAGTCTCCTGATTATTTCTGAGGGTTGCTCGTAAGGGTTTAGTTGGATAACGAAAAAAAAAAATTAACAAATATTTTTTAAATTATGTGCCGAAAATTAAATTTTATTGTTTATTTCAATTTGCGACTGTGGTCGACGACCAACCACCATGACTTGTAATATTGCACCCTGCATTTACAATTTTTTTTCAGGCGACTTGCTGGAACAATAGTTTTGGATTTTCCAATAGTAATTATTCACCAGTATAACTTTCAACACTCCAGATCTTGTTTTTTCTATACATCTTCCCTTCACACAATTCAAGAAGAAAGGTAAATCTGCAACGCAAATCAGAAGAACCAAATGCTTGTTGTACCTTCCTTTTCGTGTTGAGATTTTTTAGTCATTTACTCATTTTATAATACACGTAGGTGGGTTCTGAAACATCTAAAATTAGGTCGCTCTGCTTGTGCCCTTTTTGCACCTACATGTTTGGGATTCAGCTACAAAATCCAGTTTTGGTCAGTATAATGTCCCAAACGCGGTCTTTTTCTGGTGAACCAGTGCAGTGCATTCTGTGAGGCGTAACAAAGTCTCGACATCTTCCAAACACCACCAACGATCCCGAAGTGGATCAGATGTATGTTCTGGTAATTATGTCCCAGTTATAGTCCAGATGTCAGATCGAGATCTCGTATACCAAAAAAGGATTTCTGATTTGAATTTTTTCCAAGGACCCATTTTGTGATGTGTTTTCTTAGAAGTTCAATTTCATACACTTGTCCCGTTGTCAGTCTGCCTCCGAATTTCCAAAACGTCAGTGTCCTGGAACTCACATGAGACTGACTTCTCTTCTCCTGGTTTTCCAGGGCATTTCTACACTCCGACATCAGCTTGAATATCACCTCATTTGATCCCAGTGCCAATATTAGCATATTGTGATAGCTCTTCGACATGTATATCTGAGATTTCCTTGGGAGCAGATGAGTATGGACTCAGCCTGGAACACTGAGGCGAATTTAACTAAAAGAATTGAGATTCATTTCTTCAGTACTCTTTCGATATATCCCTGCTCCGAACATGTCAGTTCAAATAGCAGTAGAATTTTGAGTGCACTAGTTGGTGCTGTTATCAAGGTATCCTTGATTCCCATATTGGCCAGCCTTTGAACTTTATAATTTCTGGCCTTGCTCCTCAATGTAACTGGCTACCAAATAATGGTACGATATGGCCAGACGAATCATCATGGGATAGGTATATATTTCAATCAGATTGCTTGTACTTTCGAAGCTCGTACCAGGTCAGATAGGCGACTATCATGACTCCAAGATATTTTATTGACCCTCTGTATTGAAGACACTTCCTTTAGAGAAAGATCTCTGAAATGGTAACAACTTTGCGATTTCAGTGAACAACATCAAATCCGCCTTATCTAGGTTGACTCTCAATCTCTTAGTAGAACACCGTCGTTCCACTCTACCTGACTCATTCAGTTCAGTTCCACTAGAAGTCCTTCCACCATCATCAGGTATGCAAAAATTCTCATCACTGAAGATATCCTCTTGATACTCTGCAGAAATGAGAGTTTCATTCGACTTTGCTCTCAGCACTTTATCCGATCAGGGATGAGGTTTAGATTGACTCTACGCCTCACTGTGGTTTGACAGATAGATTTTAATGACGTATTGTTAAACGCCTCTGGTGATCTGACTATTTCTTTTGTAAAACTGACCGTCTTCCCCTTTTTGCTCTTATTATGTAGGCCATTCAACTAAATGTTAAAAACCAACAGACTCAGAACTGTGCCTTGTGGTGTACCATGTTCTATCATTCATAATAAACTTTTTAGTCCCTCTATCTGAACAGATCTGCCAGATATCTTCTGATGAAATTCAATGAATATGTCGGATATCATAAAGGAGAATATATTATAATTTTTTGATCTAATTGATCAGTTTACTGTTTGAGGACGTCCAATGTGCTGATCTGAATGTTAACTATTCATATTACCCTTACTTTTTAAAAATTTATTTCAGAGATTTGCTTTGAGTATTTCACCTTTGGAAGAGCATGAAGAAATACGAAGGACCAAGCTATCTCATAGGTTTAAAGCCAAACATTGGTTATACGTCTAGAGAGCTCGAAGGTGCAACGACTGTAGTCTGTAGAAGCTTCAATCATTTAGTTCGAATTTCAGGACGACGAAGATAATCTAGACAATGGAAATAGAAAGGAAATGTTGTAGCCTTCAACATTTTCTTCGGTTGGATGTGATTATAGATAATCTGTGAGATGAAGTTTAGATCACTTATGTAAAATAGTTGAATTTTTGTTTGTGTGGTAGTTTTATGTTCCAACTTTCAATAACAATCCCTTTCTTAAGGAATTTTTCTATTGAAGCATTCTATTCTACTACCGCAATTTTAAAAGTTGAATGATCAACGAAGTGACCACCTACATCATCCATACAGGAGTTTACTATATTATCAATTTCTCAAACTTTTTGAAATGTTTGTTTTGATTAATTCTAGTTCTCAATTCCTCTTGATTTTCTGGACTAGTATTGAAAAATCACTTCAAATTACTCCACACAAAGAAATCCAAGAAGATCAAATCTGGAGATCGGGCTGGTTACTTTATTTCACCAATCCATGCGATCAATCTGCCTACCTAGGTTCAACCATTGTCATAAAGACGAAGCATACACCGTTCTGTCGAGAATATATCCGAACTTTCGGTAATGATTATATTATAACTTTTTCAACTTCATGATTTGAACACCTTTCTGTTTTTCTATTTAATGAACTATTTGTACTCTTTCAATTGCACTTATTTGCCAAAGATAAAAATCTACACAAAACGGCACAGCCGAAAAAAAAGGTGTTGGGGATTCTGTATGACCACAGTAATTTTTGAATGCTGTATATATCTACATCAACTAGCAGCAAAAACCTGTGTTTTGTAGTTTTTTGTGTCAAAATATCATCCCAACCTGGAAAATATTATGTTATGCAAGTGCCTACAAAATTATTCCAGACCGTTCTGTTGAAGATTTATATTATTAAAGGCAAAACATTCGATTGAAATGAAAATGACAATTATTACTCATATGAACATCTTCGTTGGTTGTCTTTGGGTTAGGATTGGTGGAAGGTTTTTTATTGCCTTTGTAAGTACATCGAAAATCACACTAGGGGCGTTTTCTACTGTCAAAAAATTAATTCTGAGTAGTTGAGTAGTTTAAATAAAAAATACTATTGGAATGCATGAGTAAAATTTTGCTTTTTTCAAACCTTTGACCTCATTTTGAGGAAGTCGTTAAGATCTTTCCTTAATTTTATTATAAATTCTGAAAAACTTTGTGTCTAGGTGAAGCCACGCAAATTTTGGAATCAAGTTATAAAACTGAGTTCAATTCAATCAGATCGCTACACCAATATATTCGAAAAAAATATTGATAGATAATCATGAGCACTTTTTGAAAACTACTATATATAAAAATTCATTTTAATTTAATTGAGGACCATGTTTATAACACTGGTTAAGTACGTTCCACTTGAAAAATAATTTTAAACCTCCAATTATTAGGAAGATTTTCATGTGAACTAGAATTAAAAAATCACATATCATCACATCACACGGTCTTGAATCATATCAATATTGATCAGCTCTATATACATTAACAAAATTTAGGTATTCCTATTTTTATTTCTAACTGGAGAGTAGAATATTTAATGAAAATTTGTTAGGTCTATTCGCTGTTTCTGCATGAAATTTATATTGTACACTACATCTTCTCACATTACACCAGTTCGCGTCGATGAGTGTAGTAGATAGTAGTGTAGTAAATTTAACATGTGTTCGCTACTGATATTGCGCCAATGCTAGGATTTCTAGGTTAGATTATGATTATTATTATTTGTCTTGAATTAAACTTCAATGACTTCAAAATGGACAGTGATGATGAAGTCATAGAAAATTTCACGAAATTAGACGATCTTGATGGTAAACTAAAAATCAGAGTCACCACAATAGTTCATATTGAAATATCATACTTATTATTAGTACTGATGCTATCCTCTCATTAGGATTACCTACTCCAAAAAACAATAAACTACACACCTAACCTCACACTATCCAATCTGCAGTCTGCACTACACTTTCCACACCTCCTAATTATTAATTGTAACACCTAGATTTGGTGGTAACTTATTTGAAATTATTGCGCTACAACATTTTAGCAACGAACATAGTGTAGGTGTACACCAGAAATCACCGAACTGGATAAGTGTTACATGATCTACTCTAGTGTACAAAATTGTAGTTATTGGAGACACAGCGAACGAACTTATTGTCTCTTGTGTGTGGTGAAGAATGAATTCTCATTTATGAATTCATTTGAATGTTCGAAAAGCTGGATATTGTAAGTGGCGAATTTTTATATGCTCATTTTGATGTTACATTTTTGTATAAGATACTAGAATGATGGCAATCAATGATATTATTTGTACTCAATTTCTAAAGATTGTTTTTGTGATATATTTTGTAGATATGTTTTATATGTGTGAATATATATACATTTCGCGAATATGTACAAAATTTTGAATTTGTAGTTGTAAAAATAGTATTGTGCAATGTTATAATTGATGTGATATCTCCAGTGATAAGAAATGTAGGTAATTGTTTATGATAAATGGATACATATTCAAATAATTGTATATTTGAGGCTTTCCTGTGGAAAACTTCGTTATCTAGTTATAGAGTAACACATATTGTAAGTAACTGTAGTAAAAAACATTAGAATATGTTATTATGATCATTCAGAAGCTGGTATTCCATGAACAAGATGGAACATATAAAAATCTCGGATGATGAGGACCTGAAAGATTCTCAGTTGAAACATTTTCACTCCCTTGACTAAAACAAATTTTTTTCTAAATAGCAAATAGTACCAATCAATTTGATTTTTCGTTTTAAAACCAAGCCGTATATGGTTTTGGATATTTTTGGCACACTATTGAATAATTGAACATAGATCTCAAACGAATTCAAACACAAATTCTCAAATAGGGCTCCAATAGATTGCCAAAAAGTAGTACCATTTTAACATGTTGGTTGATGCAAGATTTTATTTGTGGCAAATAAGAAAATATGTTGATTTAAATTTCATTGATTCGTGTTCTATCCATTCGAAACTTTCTGGAATGTGTTGAAAAACTTTCTAGAATCTGTATACGAACTTCGGGGGTTGAAAATTCCCATTGATCATAAGTTTTACTACATATATCCATATATTTTCATGTGACGTTTCCTGCTGAAAAGAAATCATAATTATCAAAAATCCGACAGTTGTCAGTTTTGAAAGTGGAATATGAGCTTCAATTGTAATTTATGCATTAAATCTATGTATTTTCATTAGAATCCCAATATTTTTTTGGAAAAGGAGGAGATAAATGGTTTCAAAATATTCAACGAATGCCTTCTTTGTTCGAATATTTTGATAAAATGTTCATAGTTAGTAGACAGTATTGTTCAAAGATTTGTAAAATAGGTGTACTGAGACGTAATTGTAAAATAAATTGACGAAAATTGTGAAATTTGTTTACTTTCTTGAAAATCACAGAAATACATTATATGCTACGCTAGTACTTCCTTAATCAACATTCAATAGTTTACATTCTTGTTTCTAAATAGTTAGAAGATCAGTAATATCACAACCACATATTATGATACATCCAACAACGTTTAGTGATAGTCTACAGTGAGAATCATAAGTGGTACTTCCCTAACTCGTTACTGGACAAGACTGCGGTAACGAGTTAGATAGGGGGGGGGTAATACTTATGATTTTCACTGCATGATATTAACTATTTCAAATTATGTTGCTTATATTTCTTGGACGTTCAGATGTAGTTCAGCGTAGACTCTGCCGATACCATAATTTCAGAGATGATTCAGATAATTGGAGATGTGTTTTCAGTATTAAGTCCAACAACTTAATTGAACATATTCTTACTATTTTTGATTATATCTTTCAATTCCACCAAACGTTGTTGGTGTGTCAGTTACAATACAAAATTATCGATGCTCTAAAGCAATACTGAATATCTGTGGATTACACAAAGTCGTTTAAATAATACTGGAGTATTATATCTAGTGTATACAAAATGTAAATATGATAAAAAACTAGTAGAGTTGAAATAAGAATACTCTAACTTAAATCAACGTCCAACCATTTCATACGTCAAAGCTCTGTAGGTTTCGAGGACAGATTTGTGACAACAAGTCCAGAATAAGAAAACACTAGTTACGCAGTGCCATTTCTTCAGGAAAATGAAACAGTGAATCTAATCTTATATCTGCTCATTCAAATTTTAGTTAGTATGAACATTTTTCAGTGCTAAACGAATTCAAAGTCATCCACTGAAAAGGAAGAACATTCGAAGTTTTCGAGCGGGATGGTAGTTAGTTAAAAAATGAAATTGATGGAAGTGGGCACAGGTTTGATTCCTGTGGCACTTCAGAGCTCTTGTAATACAGATTTGAAAAAACTCTATTATATTCCACCAATGGGTTCCTGTATTTTACACCAAATTTCCCCTTCTCTGCATTGAAGATTTCCGTGGTTCACGTTACTGAAAAACTTCGAGAAGTCTCTGAAAATCGGATCTATTGACTTTTATGATAAAAAACACTATATATCACATTTGTGGATAAAAAACTGGTGTTCTTCTGAATATGTTGTACATTTTTTTACATGAAGATCAAATAATTTGGCTGTAATTATATGATTAAAATGTAATGTATAGATCATCATTTTTGGTTTATTATCTGCTGTAGGTTTCAAAAATTTCCTAGATATTTTCATAGCCAAATTGTGAATATATTGAGAAACTTTGAGTCATTCTGCATGATTTCTCGTTATACAGGGTATTTCATAATTGAATGCTGATCGTAAGGGGTAGTAGTTGGGTGATGGCTGGGAAAAATGCTTCATATATGAAAATACGTCCGAAACTGCTTTATTTCGGAGATATAGGATATTTTTGATAAAAAATATACGCTACTTTTTGAAAAATATAACTTTTTAAATTGTTTTTTCATAAAAATTATTGTCTTACTTTTGTGCGTTCGGTGAAAGGTTTTTAATTTAAAAAATTGAAATGCATTCATTGAGTCTAGGAGAAAAAATCGCATAGCAAATCAAATCATTGCATTTTATATTTCAAATCAAAACTCTTCGACGGGCGAAAGAACGCCCAAGGACCATTTTTGTAAGAAAATATAGGAAAATATTGAAAATTATATTTTTTGGAATACTGTATCGTACCTTACCATATAATTATTTTATCAAAAAATTTGCAAGGCATATTCCCAGGGACACCACTGATACAGATAGAAAAAACCTTCAAATATGCCAAAATTAAGAGAAAAATACAATGCGGTTATAGGGACATTCGGGAAAACACCCTGTACCTTAGAAATAAAGCGGTTACGTACGTATGTTCTTGAAATCGTCCAAGGTTTAACAGCCTTCAGGATGAGCGTTCAATTATGGAACACCCTGTATAAAGATAAATGAAGTTTATGATTGAATTTTTTTTGGTTTCAATTCCATCAGCCAGTTTTCAAAATCTTCTTCATTTATCGTGAACGCTTTAAATATGGACATGGCAAACATTTTAAAATTAAAATAAGGATTCAACTTGGTAGGATTTGCAAAGAAAACCCAAGCATACCTTCACCCTTGAAAGGCTAACTAACGTCAGTTCAATCAGTCAGGAGTATCCATACCAATAAAGTCCTTCATTTCGATTTTCGGTATTACTATCTGCAGTAATCCTTCATGAAAACAATATGAGGTGCATTCTAAAAAGTTCATATCCTAAACGTAGTTTTCTGTTTCAAGAGCGATTTCACTTCCCGTCAACAGTTTATGATTTTTGAGGCCAAGATCTGACTAAGTCTTTGAATACTGTGTTCGTATATGGAGTGCAGCCCATAAACACATTATATACTCACTGAATCATACCTAGCGCATTTGAAAATTGGATTTTCGTTTGGATTTGGTTCAAGGATTTCCTCCTTCCTATTGAAATCATTCGCGTGTTTAAGGATTTCAATTGCTTCTTGTACGAGTTGGTAGTGATAGCCTTGAGTGGGGGCGAGAACTTTCACGCCCCCCTCGTCTTGACACATATGAAGTAGTTAAAAACAGTACGGATCAAGTTCTTAAGGAAGATTAAAGCGCGCTTTTTGCAAAAGGAGGAAACTTCGCGATCACGCCTCGCCAGGTGTTGATTCAAGAAATCGTTGCTTGAACATGATAAAAAATATATATGGTAGCTATAAAGAACCTAAACTCAGAAGAGGGTAACTTTTTTTACCTCCTGATGAAGGACATGTCACAGATCATCCCAAATTGAAATAATTCTACAAAAGACTTGACGAATTACTCGATCCTTCAAGCTACCGTTAGTGGAAGAGAGACTCAACACAAACAAGACTTTGAAGTTCGAATATAAGCTCGTGAAAACTTCCTCACTTCCCAAAACTGTTCAAAAGACCATTCTCAGAACAGAACCCGTTCCACTAAGTCTTAATGGATTTCCAAAGATACACAACGCGGATATAGCCCTGAGACCAATAGTGATTACACCTGGATCCTCGACATATCACCTGGCAAAGCTTCTAGCCTCACTTCTCAAGCCACAAAATTGATTATATAACTCTGGAACGTCATCAGCTTCGACGTTGTGTCTTTGTTCACCAAAGTTTCACTGGAGGATTCTTCAAGAGAGATATGTTTCTGCATGTTTTAACGAAAGCTAATTCGAGAAGAACAAATAGATGTCGTTGCGGTGAGAACTCCATTCAGCCCGGTGATCGCCAATTTTTTCGAGGAGAAATTTTAAAAGGCAATCGACACGTCTGAATTCAAATTCACTAAATGGGTACGATGGGTGGATGACACCTTTGTCATTTAGAAAGATGGAAGAGAACACTGATTCGTTCCCTAGAACATCTGAATGGCCAAAACTCCATGGAGACTAAGCAGGACCAAGATGCATAGAAACCCTGGTGTGATCACAGATTCGATTTTGTTTCTACCAAAGTTGTTGATACTGTAATTGCATTGAAACCGTTGGCTTCATTCGTCGATGGATGGCGCAGAAGTCGAAAATAGCCAAGTTTCCAACATTCCACGGTGCCTTGATTTGTCATTTGATTGTTTTTGAATGTTGACACTTGTCGCTTGTCGCTTGTCAATCGTCAATGACAACATTATTCTGTAATTTTGCCGCCATCTGTGCTAAAGAAGTGAAACGGTACCAATGCAATAAAAATAACATGAATCAAGTAGGCCGTACATCAACAATTTTGTATGTCGGTATCACAGGTATAAGTGATCACACCAGGGTTTCTATGCATCTTGAGCAGGACCAACGGTTAGTCTTCTTAGGTTTTCTTGTAGAAAGATGTGGCATCAGACTGACCCACAATGTGTACTGAAACCAGACAATTACGGACAGAACGTGCTCGAAAAATATATAACCCAGAACGTTCATGTATATAGTTCAATCTGTCATTTGAAATTTTGTATAGGGTGGAATTGGTAGTGATCATAAAATAGTAGTTTTCATTACTAATATTTTTTTCCCGAGGAAGTGTATCACCTAGATCACATTTGAACGAATGAAATGATGAACTAATTTATTATACAGTAGTCCTCAGTTTTGGTCACTTGATTATTTCCAAAAGTATATCACATAGACGCATATTCGATTCGCTTTCACAAAAGTTTTACGGTATAACAGTCTTATTGTATTACAGAATGGAACTCTGATCTTCTTTTTTCTCTTCCTTGTCTTTTTTCTTCGATTTTTTTCTCCGTTTCGAATCTCTGGTTTTGGGCGATCTTTCGAGAAGGAACAAAGCTTCATGGAAATCATCGGAACTCAAATTGGACTCTTGGACGTGGAGAACAGAACTGAGGGCTCCATCTGTTGAGGACTTGGGGAACCTGGAAATATCACTGAATGATTTCTCTTGATGTGAACAGATTAATAATTCATTAATTTATTTATTTAGAAACAAACAGGCCAAAGCCTAATTATGTTTCTCATAAGTTTTTCATACATTTTTGAAAAAAAAAGAGATACAAAAATATATTTAAAGACTTAACCATATTATAATTGAGAAGCAAGGGATTTCTTCGCACCAAATCAGATTAAACAAAAAATTAAATATGATTATCTATTCTTGAAGTAGCTGGATCTTGAAAAGTTCGTATGAAATCAGTGTTTGTTGCTCATATCCATTATTTGTAGTTATATTCACAAGTTATTATTTGTTCATGAAGATTCATGATTTTATATTTTTCATTACATTTTTTTATCTTCAGACTGAAAGGTAGCATCGCCACAGACGCCTTACTCCTATCCGTAGTTGCTGGGAAATAACGCAGCTGTGGCGCTGCTTAGATAATCTGAGTGTCCAAATGTGGAAGGGCCCAAAGAGTATGTAAAATTTGCGTGATTATTGCTTTATAACATTCACACACAGCGTTGAAAATGTTCAATTATGAGTTTTATCATCTTACCTGAACATTTCCCTCTCTCTTTCCGGTTCACTAGCACTTTTTGATTTTCCATTTTCCTTATTAGACCTCGAGGGACTACCACTTGGAGTCTGCAGGTTGGAACGGGACGTCACTGGCGTCGTCGACCTCACCAGTGACGGCGTGAACGGTTCTGGTGGCAACGAATTGCAGTTATTCAAACTTGTGGAGGATATACTCAGTGAACAGGAACTCAACGGTACAGGAACACTTAGACTGGACGATCTGGAAGTCCTTCCGCCGTGTATCAGGCTCATACCGGGTGATTTGGGTTCTGGGGTTCGAGATATGGAAACGCCGGAGATGAAAAGGGTGGGCGACTTTGGTATTCCTGTCTCGCTCTCATATTCGTTGGAACTGTCAGTTTCTAATGTATGCTCAGTCTTTTTAAGAGGACTTTTACAGATTTTGATCCGTAAATTTGAAGAGAGGTCTGAAAATTTAAAGGTTCATCAAATTAAATTCAAAAAGACTAGTTTCTAAATATGTACTTATTAATTGTTTTTTTGAAACTACCATAATCAGTATTCCCTCAAATAATGTCAAAAAGAAAAAATTTATTTTTTAAATTTTTTTGTGAAAGATGAGAAAATAATTTTGAACTTCCCAACGACATGATATTGTTAGTCACGTCAATGGACAGTTTTTTCCCTTTTTCACTTTCTCCTCCAGTAACATCGCAAATTCCAATGGTGGTAATTCCAATTACCCGATATGTTCTGGAGGTATTTTTGAGTATCTAAATGACAGACAATGTTCCTGTGTGAGGAACTGCTCATATTCGGAAGTTCTGTTGGCCTGGATCTTGCCTATGTGTGAAGTTATATTGAGATGGAGTATAATGAAGTATTTCACTGGTCTATAACGTGTGAAGTTATATATTACTGAGATATATCTGAGTATCTAAACGATCTGCAATGATCAACATGAGGAGCTCCTTTAAGATTTCTGCTGGCCTGTAATATGCCTGAACGTGAATTAAAGAGTTTCAATCATCCATAACAAAAATTACACTGATGCAATTTATAGATCATAAAGGTATTTCTGAGCATCTAAACCACTTGCAACGTGCCTGTGTGAGTTGCATATCATTTAGGCATTTCTAAGCATTTGAACGACTGGTAGCATTCCTGTTTGAAAAACTCCCCATAATTATGAAGTTTTACTGGCCTGTAAGGTATCTGCACATGAAGTACCAGAGCGGTGAAGTTTATTGAAGTGTTTCAATAGCTTATAATATGCCTGTGTGAAGTGAAGAGTGATATCGTTAAGGTATTTCTGAGTATCCAATTACCTGCGACAGGCCTGTATGAGGAGTTACTCGTATTTGAAATTTTACTGGCCTGTGAGGTGTCTGTGCATGAAATACGGAAGCGGTATGTTTCTCCATGGCCTATACTGTGCCTGTGTAAAAAGTGATGTAGTTGAGGTATTTCTGAGTATCCAACTACCTGCGATAGGCATTTGTGAGCAGTGGCTAATCTTTAAGAGTAAAATGACCTGTAAAATGCCTGTGTATGAAGCTTGTTACATGGTCACAAAGTATATCGAACTGTTTTAATGACCTATTTGAGTGAAGCTATAGAACACCATGTAAATATATTTGAATTTATGATATGATAAGAGAAAGAGTTACTTCTTATGATTTTTTGGAATCAAACCAACGGCGAACAGAAATAATTGAACTTCGGTTGGAATTCTTGTTCTATGATTTGTGCTATGAATAAATATAAAATAAATAAACGAATACATACTTCTACAGGCTTTCTTTTGCTCCTCTAGAAGGTAACCCGTTGATTTCGAAAAACTGTTCCTTTTGCAACCTTTCTGGTGTTTTTTCGGACTCTGCTTTTCACTCTTACATTCGCTTCCAACGACGTATTTTTTCATCATACTACACTCTCCTCCTACGTTTTCTTTCATGTCCTCACAACACTCCTTGTCTTTATTTTCACAGCATTTTTTAGTTTTATTTTCACCAAGTAGTCCTATACTTTTATTCACAGCTATTCTTGTTAAGTAGCTAGTTTTGGGTAGGTGGGCTGAACACAATTTAGCTTTGAGTGTGGCGAAGGGATTATGGGTTTGTTTCTTGCATTCTGCAATTTTGGCGATTTGTTCAGTCTTTTTGATTTCTTCATCGTAACTTTTACTACCTGAAGAATAAACAGAACTTATATATATATGTATATATATATACAGTGTGTCCCGCTTTTCATGAATACACCCTAATATCTCAGTTATTTAAAATGCGATTTTCTTGAAATTTTGGTGGTGATTATATGTTAGGTAAATGAAGTAATTTGGCATAGTGAACATTTTCATCGACCATAGGCGTGCGGTGTGGGGGGGTAAAAAAAGCTGTTTTTTGGGAAAAGGATATTAGGGTTCATTTTAGATAACTTTTTTTTATCAGAATTAGAATCAGCATCCCCAAAAACCCCCCAATCCATATTTTCGAAAACTCAAGAGCTGATTTGAGGAGAAAAAAAAAATAAATTCACTTTTTTCGTCTCGGAATCAGCATCCCCAAAAACCCTTTAATTCATATTTTCATCATCTCAAGAGCTGATTTGAATAAAAAATTATTCAACTCTTTTTTCAATAAGTCCTTGTAAGCAAAATTCAAACCGTCTTTCAAAATAACCATTTAACACGGTATGTGGAAATTTTGGTTTAAATGCCCTAATCCTGTTGCGTTTCAAACATCTCTATACTTTGTTTTCTGTTGAATTCATTGTCCTCGCAACTGCCCTTACAGTACCAATTGGGTTGTTTCGAAATTCGAAATGTTCGTCGTCCGGATAGTGTCTTTGATTTAAATTGTACCTCCCTGGTCTTGTCTTGAAAACCGCTCTAGTCTTTGCGAACAATCTATTGATTTTGGCGTGAGAAATTGGTTATCGATCATGATGCCTTCCTTCCATTGAATATTCCAGCAACCTGACGCGTAGATCTTTCATTATTACCAAATAATCGGATAATCTCCACTTCTTCTCTAAGGATATAAGGGGCTCATTTTAGACAATTTTTTTTTATCAGATTTGGAATCAGCGACCGCAAAAACCCCTCAATTCATATTTTCGAAATCTCGAGAGCTGATTTGATTAGAAAACAAAATAAAATTCACTTTTTTTCAATAGATTGTTTATTTCTAACTTTTTATTTCAAATGCCCTAATCCTATATTAAATTTCAAACACCTTCGTTTCCTTATATTCTGTATCGTTTGCAACTGCCCTTATACTACAATTTAGGTATTTCCGAAGATACGCACACTTTGTTACCGTTGGCTTGCCGATTTGAGTTTTCATGCAAATTAACGAAAGAGTGCTTTGAAACAAAAGTTTTTGTTTGACATCGGTAATCAGTACGAAATGTCAATAAGTCAAGCAGTGTTACTTAACTGTTAATAAGATGGCACACAACCGAAGAGTAGTTCTTACAATTGGAGAAAAAGTAGAGATTATCCGCTTATTTGGTAATAATGAAAGATCTACGCGTCAAGTTGCTGGAATATTCAATGGAAGGCATCATGATCGAGAACCAATTTCTCACGATACCGTTGCCAAAATCAACAGATTGTTCGCAAGGACTGGAGCGGTTTTCAAAATAAGACCAGGGAGGTACAATTTAAATCAAAGACACTATCCAGACGACGAACGTATCTTAGCAGAATTTCGAAACAACCCAAATGGTTACTGTAAGGGCAGTTGCGAGGACAATGAATTTAACGAAACACAAAGTATGGATATGTTTGAAACGGAACAGGATTAGGGCATTTGAACCAAAATTTCTACATACTCTCTTAAATGGTGATTTTGAACGACGGTTTGAATTTTGCTTATGGTTGCAGAGTAACTATCTTAACGACAGACTTTTTCTGAAGAACATGATGTTTACTGACGAGGCAACGTTTACAACAAACGGTGTGATGTCTAGTCAAAATTGTGGGTTTTGGGCAGCTGAAAATCCGAATTGGGTAATTCATTGTAAAAACCAATACAGTGCAAAAGTTAACGTGTGGTGTGGCATATTCAACGAACGGATTGTTGGCCCTTATTTCCTGGATAACCTGACCGGACAAAATTTTCTAAATTTTTTACAAAATGGTCTCTATGATTTTCTCATGGAATTGCCATTAGCACAAAGACAAAACTTAATCTTTCAATTAAATGCGGCCCCCGCACACAATTCTGGGATAGTTCGGGACTTTTCAAATGCAATTTTCCCTATGAAGTGGATAGGTAGAAATTCTCCTTTGGAACCATAGCCCCCTAGATCGCCAGATATTACCCCTTGTGACTTTTTTCTGTGGGGGCATTTGAAGAATAAAGTGTATGCTACTCGGCCGCGTAATAGAGAGGAATTTTGCTTTGCAATTAGGCAAGTGTGTCAGGAAATAACTCCCCAAACTTTAAGAAAAGTGAATGTACGTTTGAGAAGAATTGTTGAAAAGTGTATTGTTTCAGAAGGTAGTTATGTGGAAAACACAAGAATCTAAAATGAAGTGATTCGTAATTTTGTTACCACTGTTACAAATAAAGAATTTATTAAAAAAAAGACTTATACTTTTTTTTTTTCAAATCAGCCCTTGAGATGTTGAAAATATGAAATAAAGGGTTTTTGGGGATGCTGATTCCGAATCTGATAAGAAAAGTTGTCTTAAATAAGCATTAATATTCATTTCTCAAAAAATGCCTTTTTTCTCTCCCCAACTTCGCACGCCAATGTGAATGAATATGATCACTATGCCAAATGCTTAATTTTTCTAACATAAAATCACCACCAAAATCTCAAGAAAATCGCTAATAACAGATATTCGGGTGCATTGACGAAAAAAGTGAATTTATTTTTTTTCTCCTCAAATCAGCTCTTTAGATTTCGAAAATATGGATTGAGGGGTTTTTGGGGATGCTGATTCTAATTCTGATGAAAAAAATTATCTAAAATGAGCCCTAATATCCTTTTCCCAAAAAACAACTTTTTTTACCACCCCACACCGCACGCCTATGGTCGATGAAAATGTTCACTATGCCAAAATACTTCATTTACCTAACATATAATCATCACCAAAATTTCAAGAAAATCGCATTAATAATAACTGAGATATTAGGGTGTATTCATGAAAAGCGGGACACACTGTATATATATGAATGTACATTAGAGCCCGTGAAAACAATAATTGGATTACAGATACCTACCATCATTAAAAAACTGAATTGAGAAATACTAAATTTGAATTATACAAATATACCTACCATTAATGATAAAAACCCAGTGAGCGAATATAAAATTCAAAAAAATAAAGTAAATGCTTCGATAAGAAAATTTGAGTCTTCTCATGGTGATAACAAAAAAATGTGCAATACAGTAAGCTTCTGCTTTACAAATATTACAATGAATTGAATTAATAAATTCAAGTTGTTATATTAATACAGATGATTTGGAAATAGCTGAATTAACTTTTGGTTTTTGTGAGTTATGGGTACGATAATCGATTCATATAGTAACTTTGAAAAAATTGCAAACTACTACCTTTCTTATCGATTATCTTTCGTAATCATCCCAATTTTTATGATCAAAAGTTCAGGAATACACCATTCTTAAAAAAATAATAATCTGAGTTTTTATCTGGCTGAATTACATCCAAAAATTGAAAAAAGAGGAAGGGGAATTTCGGACAGTAGTATGATTTTCTTCAGAAGAATCCATAAGGCCAATAAAAATTATTGAAATATTGGATTTCGACAGTATCATATAATAAAATTCCTTCTTCGATAATCAGATTTTCACGTTCAATCATTATCGATTCAATCTTCTACGATAGATACATTTTAACTCACCTAAGTCTTCATCTGTCACGGAACTCAGTATCCCGCAAACTTCCATGTCAGCATTCATGGAATCTGAAGTGGTCGTATCTTCCACTGAACTCTGACCCTGATAACTCTCCTCTTCCGGATAGGAAGTATGCAATAGTAGGAATTGTTTTGTGCGTACAGAAGTAGAGGGCAGTGCTAGTAGCCGTCTAACCTATGAAAAGAAGATTACAACGTAAAGAGTTGTTGTAACTATCGAATTTGTGATTACCGAAAATATACACAGAAAATCAACGGATACCGTTTGTTAGATTGTTAGATTCAGGATCTTCTCATAAAAACTCTTTGATAATAATGTGTGCATGGAGATTTTTGTGGATGATTTCAAGAAAAATACCTTCGAATCAAATTGTTTCAACTTCCATTGCATGAATATGAGAAGAAAAATCATATCTTCCTCGTTCCAAGTCACGACGTTTCTATTATTGGGTAGGTACCCAAAATATTGAAAGTTTCCTATGGATCAATCACTAAGGGACTTGTATATTTCTCTAGAGAATTGATTGACTTTTATTTATCACCTTCATATTCTCGTAACACGATGTGTGGAAAAATATTCGATAGAAATGATATTGCATTTGAATAAGATTGGAGGAGCGAGGATTATCATCATTACGATTCATTGGTGCTATGGGTATATCAGTGATATGATTGAAATTACCATGTCTTCCGGCTTGTCGTCATGCTGACTGCTATGGTCAGAGTCCAGATGATACCTGGGTTCATCGGCGTTCATTCGTATTCTGGTACCTCTTCCATTTCTTCGAACACACAGATCTCCAGTGGAGTGGGAGCGTTTGAGACGGACATCACTGTCGTAGTCATCGATATCTTCAAATGCGAATCCTAAAAAGTGAATGAAATATATCGTCCGTGAAATGTTCAGATATAACTGAGATATATTTCAAGAGTTATTTGAACAATCGAGTACAGAAAATGATATTTGTTGATGTCTCTCATCCTATAAACATATTAAACGGAGTTCCACAAGGCTCTTCATTTGAACCACCCTTTTTAATTTCATATAACTCAAAGTGGATGGAAGTCCGTTCGCTCCGATCGAACATACAAACATTTTAGGTCTAATTATTGATTACATCTAAAAGTTAAACATAACGTTATACATATTGACTGTATGAATCTGAAATTTGTAATCCAAAATTGACTATATAAGAGGGAAAACTGAATATATCTCATCCATTATTCAATATGACTATCATTATAGAAAAAATACATGAGTCTCAGAATGAATGAAGGTCAAATAGTGGTTCCCCCACCACTAGAAAAGCTAGAAGAGGGATGCCAAACCAGAGAGAAATAGGTACCAACATTAGTCGCATGATTGCTGAGTTTATAGACGTGTTGTACATACGTGTGTACTATCTACCAAAATTATAGACACATGAATGCCAAATTAATCTTCAGTGATTATTATATGTACTCTTAAATTTGATAGTTTGTTGGAAGTACACATAAAAGTTATACATGAAAAAAGCTTATGAATAATAAATGGACAATAGTTCCTAGCCAAATTCTTCTTTCCGTGTATAGAGTCTCTCTAAACTATTACCAATGACATTTCAAGGTTGAATACAAAGCCTGATTAGAATTACATAACACTCATCAAGATCAAAGAAGAACATTTTCAGTACATCAACGGACATCTCAAAGTCATTGCCAGTGGTACTCATGCACCAGACATACATCTGAAGGTTAACGTTAAAAGTAGGGGGGAAAGTGGTGGGGGAGGCCCAGAACCGGCTCACATCTCCTATTTCAATGTAAAAACTATTTCATGTGACCCTAGTCGTAAGGTATACAATTAATACAAAATAACTGCATCACTAATTTGTGTTTTAGACTGTACTGAACTTACCGTTTTCGTGAATATCAGATATCTGAAACCTCCCGTCCTCTTTTCCTCTACACGGCCTGAAAACCAACTCCTTGTCTCCTTCATTGCCTAGCCTCTCCAATGATTTTAAATCAATCTTGTGATTCGCCAGAGATTTCAAAAAATAATCCACAGTAATCTCTGCGTTCGTTCTCTGCATTCCGCGATTCTCGTCGCTCTTTATCTGTTTGCTGATGGCAGCGGTGGATTCCTGCAGGCTCAATTGAATCGCAAGCTTCAATTGGTCGTCTGTACTCTCATTACTGTTGTTGGATATACTTGAACTAGGATCTGGGGTGATGGCGATGTTCGTATGGGTTTGGGATTGGGACTGAGCTTGGGCTTGTTTCAACCGGTCTTCTATCATCTGGAGGCGGGACATTTCGAGGGCTATGATAAGTTCCATGTTGTAGTCAGACCCTTCAATTGAAAAATGTATTCATTAGTCAAAAACGTATCTAATTGATTTCAAACCTGTGTCTAAGCATGTTGGGCCACATAAACGATATTTCTGGTATCGAAAAACGGACTTGGGCAATGAGCTCTTTAAACCGTACTTTCATGAACCTTCTAGTTTGACCAACACACTTCTACTCGCAGTCCATACAGAAAAATTCATGAATTTCGACTGATATTTTTATTCTGTCCTATTTTAGGACGTATCCAACATATATTGTAGTTTATACGAAGTTTAGTATACTACTAAATACTACGTATTGAGAATGCATGTATGAGTACTTTTGCCTTTAATATATGTCGGTTTAATCAACATCGACTCTTCTATTAATAGTTTCATGATTATTTCTTATATCACCAATGGGTGACTGTAGAAATGATACTTACGTCCACAACTTCTGCTGCATAGCAGACCGCACTGATGTTCTTTAGCCGGAGATCCATGTGAATAAGGAACACTCTTGTGGGTTACGCTCAAATCAGTCTCCTCGTCAGTGTCATATTCAGGCCATTCACAGTCTTTCAACCACGCGCAGGTTTGAGAAAGATCGGACTAAAAAAAGAATAAGATGATATAGTCATAGATTTTTCATTGTCACTTACGTCAAGATATCTCTTTTTCCTCTTCCTCTGCAGAGGCGGGGTTTCGGGAGGTATTAGACCCTGAGCAACGGCTCTAACAAATTCGTGTCTTTTTCTTCTTGCTAAGGCAGACGTTTGTACTATTACAGCTTTTGGGGTCCGCAAATAGGGTCTAGCTATCATCTCGCTTAGCTTTTCAGTTACTTCTTCTAATTCATTCTGAAAAGGATAAATTCACTTACGGAACTACGTATTTTGAAAATACTTTGATAAAGAGTCAAAAAACTACTTTTCTGACTATAAAATGACAGATATCGAATCAAACAAGAATCATTTCTTTCATGTTGAATTGAAAAATTATACTAGTACCTCCCAGATAGTCAGAATTTTACATTGGGCGAAGACGGCGTTTCATGATATCATTGATAATATCAATCATTCAATCAAAATAAACCTTATTGTCAAAATATGGTTAAAGCCATAATAAATATATAAAATAAGAAATAGCATATATCTGCCGGAACAAAATCAGAGAAATGTGGGATTAATAAATAACATAAATTGTTATTGTTAAAAAAAAATTGTTATATCCGTCAACCGGTTGCACCCCTACGTGCAACCCTCAAAAGTCAGAGACTTGTGCGAGCTAGGGGAAGACGTAGCCCTTACCTTTTAATACGTGTGATGCCATGCACGAGACCGGTGGCAATGCTGAGATTCGAACTCACGCTCTCTGGCTTATGAGGCGAGGACTCAACCCGCACACCACCGCGGCCCATGAATAAATGAATGAATAAAATGAATGGAATCATGGACTATTGAAAGAAACGCATACAATGGTTGAAGCATAAAATGAAATTATATCGGTATGTTTTTATTTTTTTTTCATATTTTTTTGTCATCCATACATCTGTCAATATACTCTTGTCGGAAGATAGTTATATATTTTTTCTGCATTATAGATGATCGATTTTTTAACCAGATTTGATGATGGAAAAGTCAGTAATAGCTTGTCATTATGGCGAGTAAAACTGAAGATAACATCATAAGATGATTTGTTTTTTTTAAGGAAGTGGAAGTAGACCACAATTAAATGATATGAGATTGGTTTCTTTTATATTGAATGAAAGCAGCTTGAAATTTCATTACTCTCTTACACTGATAATATCTTGTGCTATTTTGTTATGAAGGTTGTTTTCATTAGCGTCATGCCACAGGATGGTTGTACCATTTGCCAAAATTGTAAACATGCCATTCGAATCGAGGTACCCAGATCGTCAAAATATAACAAGAAGAGCACTGGTCCTAGTACCGAGCCCCGAGGCACACCGTAACTGACAAGGCCAGTGTTTTCCAGCGTGTCAATTCTCACAACTCCGGCAACTAAGATATTATTTGATCCAGTCAAGACTCTGATTTCTCTATCGAAAATGCTGGAGTGCAGAAGATCGCTGAGCACATCTTCTTCAAGTTTAACTCCGAATAAAGTTTCTCAGTTGTTGGATATAAAGAAAGCGTTCAACACTGGTCAGCAAGGTGTTGGGGGCAGGCATTATACAGTGTGTTTCACTTCTCATGGAAACACCCTCGTATCTTCCGTAATTTTCAACGTAGAGCCATGAAATGTTTAGGATCGATTTACTAGAAATGAACTCGCTGCAAAAAAAGGTGTCATCCTACGAGATATACACTGCACGAAAACAGCGATGGAACCACCCATTTTTCCAGAAACTTATATTAGGGGGCAAAATTGGCCAAAAATTCCTTCGGATTCGTGTTTAGGATCCCCGAATATTGCTGCTACTACACCTAACTCTTGAAAAATTTTCAGCCTTGAAAATTTCAAACTTGTTACACTTCTCATGGAAACGCCCCCGTAACTTCCTTAATTTTTGACGTAGAACCATGAAATTTCCAGGATCGATAGATACACTAGAGATGAATTTTTCAAAACTGAATTTTTTTCAGGAGACAAGTGAATTAGTAGTAAATTGAGGATCTTGAACACGAATCCGAAGGAATTTTGGGCCAATTTTACTCCTTATTTCCGGAAAAATGGGTGGCTTCATCGCTGCTGGCGAGCAGTGTATATCAGGTAGGATGACCCCTTTCGTGCAGAAAGTTCATCTCTAGTGTATATCGATCCTGAGAATTTCATGATATTTCGTCAAAAATTACAGAAGATACGAGGGTGTTTCCATGAGAAGTGAAACACACTGTATACCATGAAATACAAACAACACTATGCTCCAGATATTTTCACATGGTATGAATATTTTCTTCATTGAATTTACTCCAAGAAAGTTCAAAATGTGAAGGAGTGAAAACTATCGAATTATCTGATAATACTGAAGTATGTAATCGAATAAAAAAATTACATTCAGATCTGAATGTGAATATATTTCAATAATAAAAAAAATAAAGGTGAAAATTTATTGAAGGAAACAAGAAGAAGATTAATTGAAATATTTGAGCGGAAGGAGGTGAGAAAAAATAGAGAAAATTAATTAAGAATGTCCAGGATAAACTAGGGAAGACCCAAAATTAAATTTAAGAAACAGTTCCCTTCTACCCAATTCTATGGCTAGGCCCGTGCCGACAGATTGTTGGTTGGGGTGCAGAAACATCGAAGGGGGCCCCATTTTTTTGACGATTTACTCGAAGGAAAATTGATTTTCTTCGTTTTTTCTTCATTCAAAGGAGGTGTGGATATTTTACTAAACCATGGGGAAGGGGGCCCTGGCGGGCTCTGGACGAGGGGGGGGGCGGGGTGTTACAGCACCCCCGCACCCCGGCTCAGCATGCTGCTGTCTATGGCAAACTTTTACCTTAATACTACTTACACGTTCAATTTGAAATAAAGTACAAATTACCATAAAATGTTTCCTGGAAAAAATTGCATTTTAAGAAAGATTTTCTAGCTTCAATTCTATTGAAATGAAGACTTTTTGACGATCGCAAAATATTCTCTCAAATCAATAATTGCTTTTTAGTTTCTGTGATTTGCCATATTTCGATTGGTTATGGAAACAAAAACGTATTACAAATGTTTAATATTCTTTTGAAGCGCATAATGACGGTACTAGTGCATGTTTGAAATATCTTCAGTGCCTTATTGTTCACACTGGGTGGATTATAATTATAACTTACCTGCATGAACTCAAAAATAGATTTGTTATAACCATCGTCTTCCAGATAATATCCATAAACGTATGAACCACATAGCACCCTCCTGGCCTTCAGCAACTCTCTCACCCCATCTTCGATAAATTTTGTGCCCTTGTCACCAGTATCTGAAACGAACGTCCATCATTAATTTAAAAAATCTTCTTGTCCAGGAATTTCAGAAATATCCCTGAAATAAAATTCCAATTTTTTTGAAGTTTTGGCATTTTGAGACACATTTTGTTTGTTTCACATTTATTTATTTTTATTTATTCATAAAATAGCTTCCAGTCAGAACAAGTTCTGGTATGAGAAAGTTGATTGTAAAGTAATGATAGAATGAATTAAACATTTTCAAATTAACTAATTAAATGAGAAAAATCTCACTAGTTACCTTTCTTCTATATTTTTGGAATATAAATGTTTATCTTGAAATTTAACTTTTTCTGGTAATTCATTGAATATTTCGCATGAGTGAAAGTGGTTTCAGATCGGAGTATTATGACTATGTAGTTTAGAATTATTCTGAAAAAGCGTATTTCTTTTTTGAATATTCTCAGTTAACTTGAATACGAGTCTAGCTTTTTCTTTAATGATTTTGTTCAACGTCATATGGTTTGTGCCAAAGTTTTCCCAATTATATTTGTATTGCTTCATTCATAAATCAATGAATTATTTCTTTGCTATTTTTGACTGAATGATGCCATATTGCAAGAGATTAGCAAGAATAAATTTTTTTTATTGATTTTCTGCAAATTTAAATTTCTGTCAATAATCAGACCGAAATACTTGTGTTTCCCAATTTCAACAATAGTTCTATCCTTATCTCTTGAAATTTCAGTGAATGAATTCGAGTTTACTAAAAAGCTTGATATTTTTCATATTCGAATATTATATAAAAAAAATAATAGTCAAATGAATTCATTTAACAATACTTCAACTATCAAAAATCAAATTCCAAACAAGTTTTAGAAGTATGGAAATTTTCAGATATGTCACCTGAAAAAGGGAACTGCTTAATAATTAAGTTGATATTCATAACGCTATTGACATCAATTAAATAAAGAATCAAGAATTGATGTCAAAAATGGAACCCTGCGGAAATGATTTTTTTTATAATTTTTTGTAGTTTTTTGTCAAAAGCTTTCTCAACTTCAATTGATAATGAAACATAATTTCCTGTATCGAAAGGATCATGAATATTACTCATGAAGTCAGTCACTGCTGTTGGGATATATGATGAAATCAGAGAAATTGATAGGCAAGCATCTCAGAAAAAACAACAATTATCCCTCATGATCACTAAATTTTATTCAACTGAACCCTTCTTTCCCTCCATATTGCGAAAGATGTTTGACAGAAAACACCTACTCCTCTGGCTAACGCCGAGACTGATATTGAAATATATCTGACAGATATCTGTGCAACACTCCCCAAAGAGATGACAGTGGACTATTTTTGAGGTACCGTTTCGCATTAGTACAGGGTAGGTTCCGACTATGTTTCTCAACGCTTTGGTGACTCAATCTGAAAGTTCACATACACTCGTAATTGGATATCCTAATTTTTTTGAAAACAAATTTGAGAAAAGTTACCACCAACCTTCGCCCTTTTTCAGTCCCAAACTACTCGCTAGCACCTCCATTTTCTGCCTGACGCTTGTGAGAAGTGGTTCCTCAAGTTTCTGGCTATTCTCGTGGTTCCGAAATCTAGTATAAAAATGTAAAAAGCGAGACATTTCCTGCATTTGATTATTTCTGTCCATTGCATCTATTATGAGGGAACCTTGCTTTTCATCAGCTTTATGAACTGCTTCGAATCTGTTACACCGGAAGTATCCACCTGTAGCGGAACTGTGTCTTTTCCATGATTCTTGGCAGACCCAACAAAAGTCAAATTTACACTGGAATGGAAGCAGTATTTTAGAAAACGATTCAATAGATATCAGAAATTATATCCACATTTAGTAAAAGGACAGTTTATTTGTTTCACGGCGCAGTCGGTAGGATCGACAGAAACAACCACATATCAATATTGACATATCATATCAATTATGTGAGATTATATATCATTATTTCAAAAGAACTGATGGATATTTCAAAGCTGTAGATCACAGATAATTCATGGTATGACGGAGAAAAATATTAATGAAACTCTATTTCAAATGAGTTCGTTTTTACCTTGGAGCACTTCATATGGTTGCAACCTTCATTTTTCTGAATTGGACTCTTACAGTTGGGACAGGGTTTCGAATTCGTTACTAACCACAGGCAGTTTGCAGCATCTTCGGTTCCACTACAGGAAGCTTTGAGTTCTTCTGGCTTCACTTCGTTGATCTTGATTTGCCATTCCTGCCATTGCTTACACCCACATGGAGCATGGGCTTCTCCTGTAATGAAAAATTATTATGTACAAATGGAATAATTGGAAATGATTATATAATTTACGAGGATTCAGAGAACTTTGAAGGAGTTGTTAAGTTAGTGCAAGGAGACTATGAGTTACAACATGAAATAAGCCTAAAACCAACCATTTGAAATTGTATTGATCCTTTATATTCATTCTCTACGATTTTGTTTAAATTCTGAATCAAATTATTATGTTATTTGGTAGTTTTTGAGATGAAATTAGAAAATCATATTTCATGAGACTATTTCACTATGGAGGGTACGATTGTTCCTCGTTATCGAAGTTGGATTACGAACCAGAAGACTGGTAAGTGAACCAGAACTCCAAACAAAGCTCAGTTCTGTGGAAAATACATGAACTGAAACTTGTAAGAGTCCAGAACAGCTCCGAGACGTACTGGACGTAGAATAGAATACTATTCCACAACGGATTATCCAGAATCTCATTTGAGGAAATCGGCGTTAAACAGCATTTAGTAGAGCTGAAGGGAGAAACACGAGATACTTCAATTCACGAAATAAAAGGCAAGGTATACAAGCTTTATACAGGGTGTTAGTGAATAAGTGCGACAAACTTCAGAGGGTGATTCTGTATGAAAAAATATTGACATTTTGCTTCATAACTTTTGTCCGCTAATGCTTCGTTTTCCGAAATACGGGGTGTTAAAGTTTTACTTGAAAACTGACTATTTATTCATTGTTCTGAAACCGGTCGAGATATGCAAATGAAATTTGGTCGTTTTAAGAGGTAGTTATTGCGCATGAAAAAAAATGTTTCTTGCCTTTTTCTGTGTGGGGTGCCGTTTTTATGCAAAGAAATAAAAGCGTTTAACGCGTAATTTTCATTTCTTTAACACATTATCTAGTAGCGACGCTAGTAGGCTACTGTCATCATTCTTAAATACGAATATTTCAACAAAATGTCAAATGAGCGTTTCATCATTTTTATGCTTTCAGTTTGGTATAAAATTAATATTAATTAATCTTCTTAATATATATAAATTACGTGTCACGTTGTTTGTCCGCTATAGACTCCCAAACTACTTAACCAATTTCGATCAAATTTGCACACCGTGTGCAATTCGACATAACTTAGCAGATAGCATAGCTCACATCTTAATTTATAGCCGCAATATTATTTTATTGCAAATTATTTGTTGATGGCGAGAGAGTGAGACAGAACACATTACACGTTCTCGGTCTCCTCTTTGTGCGATGCTTCGTAGTTTCCACACTATCGTCTACTAAGCATTATTTGTTTATTATTCGACAGTCACAATTATCTGTCAGTCCCAAACGATTCTAACAGATGGCGGTATCTGCTGACTGGATTGAGTAAGTATTCTAACAGATGGCGCAGTGTTAAAAGTACTAACGTTTCACATAAGTTACAATTTAATGGCATAACCACCATGTGTTGCTGAGGCTAAAGTATAACTTAAATTTATTTCGTAGTAAACGCAATACAGTGAAGTTCAATTGTTCTTACGTTCTTAATTTTTGGTATTACCAGAGCCGGCCACGTGTTATTTAGACTGAATTATAAATTGAATTCATATTATAGTAAAAGTAATACAGTTGAATCCTTCTTGCTTTTTAATTATTAGTGCTTCATTATTTAACAATCTTTAATTAAAGTATATACATGTAAGTATTACCACGTAGTTATATTATTATATATTTTATTATTATATATGTATTTTGATGATTATGAGGTACTCAAGGCTCCAGAATCAATATCAACTGTAGTAGAAAATCAATGATGGCGGTCGCCATGTATTTTAGCAAATGGCATCTGTGTAAACTAGCATGGTAGTCCCCATGACTGGTGTTCTCCTACCGTTTCCCTTGAATAATTTACTACTATGTAATATAATAAAAACCTTAGCCACAGCAACGCGTGGCCGGGTCTGCTAGTAAGTAATTAAATTTTCCTTTATCGAAAAGAATAGAAAATTATAAAAATGCGGAATTGTCAGACATGCATTTTATCTAGGGTCGAAGTAATGGAAATGGTCGGCAAGCTGGACGATTGTATGCTGAGTTTTATTCAAAACGTAGGATACCCCATCACACAATATTTACTCGTCTTCACCAACGTTTGCGCGAAAATGGTACATTTCGAAACAAACGGCTGATTGCGGAGGCCCTTGAGAAGTACGAACTGTGCAACTGGAAGAAGCAGTTCTCCAGTTAATTGCGGAGTCACCTGAAACAAGTACTCGAAAAATTGATAACATATTGAATGTAGGCAACTTCACTGTATTTAAAATTCTTAAAGAACAGCAATTATATCCGAAATTTCCATAACAATCACGCCTGGGCTGAAGAAAATCCACATGGAATCTTTGAAGCTCATGTTCAGCATCAGTTCTCAGTGAATTTATGGCTTAGGGTAATTGAAGATCATTTAGTCGGTCCATATTTTCTCCCACAACGACTAACTCAACTTCATTTTCTACAGGAAGAGTTTCCTGTTCTTTTTGACGAAATCCCACCACAGCTGAGACAACACTTATAGTTCATGTATGATGGTGCACCAGCCCATTTTAGCATTAATGTCGTATTCATTCGTATGACTAAAACGTTGGATAGGTAGGGGGGGTACGGAACATTGACCTGCTCGATCACCGGATTTAAATCCTCTAGATTTTAACATTCGGGATTTTCTTACGTCGTTAGTTTATTCCACTTCCATCGAAAATGTTGAAGACCTGGGGAATCGAATTATAGCCAACTGTGAGACAATAAGAAATACAAAAGGAATATTTGCGCGACTACGACAATCAATGAGGCGTAGAGTTGAATCTTGTATCACGCCTGAGGACGGTCATTTAAAACATTTGTTTTACCTTTGCACCTATTTATTTGTGTTATTTTCTGTTATTGGTCTGGTTTAATGTTATTGTATTAGAGAGTTCTTGATGAAGTATTAAAGAAATGAAAAATACGCATTGAGATGTTTTATTTTTTTGCATACAATCGGCGCCCCACACGAAAAAAAAAGGAAGAAGAGATTTTTTGACACAAATTGAACGAAAAATCCAAAATGTATTGTTAGTTTGAAATATCTCAGTGGCGTACAATTTTTTTTCAAAAAAAATTGAGATCATTACCCGTAGTACCATAAAGATGAACATAAAATTCCTTATTGTATGTCAGAAAATGCGCAATAGCTACCTCTTGAAACCCACCAAATTTTATTTGCATATCTCTACCGGTTTCAGAGCAATAAATAAATAGTCAGTTTTTAAGAAACTCGGAATAGGAAGCATTTGCGGACAAAAGCTATTTAACAAACTGTCATAATTTTTTCATGCAGTATCACCTCCTGAACTTTGTCGCACTTATTTACTAACACCCTGTATATTGAATCGAGATCAATATAAAAGCAAACTATCAAGAGTAAATCAGACACTCTGAAAAATTAGACTCCACAAGGTGTTACAAACGTAAGGTAACGAAATGCTCTGGGTTTATATACGCTGTACATTTCAACATGTTAATTCATTATTTCAATTTCTCTGGATATACCTAAATTACAATGTAAAGTAACAGAAAAGTAATCAATAAATATAAAACATCAAAAATTAATTGGCGCTCCGGGGCGACTTGATTGATTCCAATGGCGTATTTGCTTTTTCAGCTGCAGGAAACCCCGGAAAAACCTGCAGCACCACATCATCTGAAGATCTTGATCTGCCAATGTCCTCTCTCTAATAAAATAAAATGTAGAATGTCTCCAGAGGATCCAATAAACCCAAGATATCGTCTGAGTATTTGGTAATACAACTATCGTCAAACTTGAACCAGTCCGTTTTATCTTTTGCCAATGCGTAATAATGGCCACATTCAATACCGGAACCACAGTGAACAATAACCGCAAAAAGATTATAATTGTGGTCTGCTAGATTGAGGTGTTCATTTATTTCGAATCTTCGTATGAGTTTGACTTCTGCCAGAGGTTGAGTCATGTTTGAAGAGCATTATTAAATTGATGGTGCCTCGGCTATACTCATTGTCTTATAATTATTAGTTAGATTGGCGCATATTGGACAATACAGTTGATCATCACCAGTTAAAAGGTCTGTTTTCAGATGATGAAATAGTAAGCTTTGCACTGGTTATCAGACATTTCAGGAAATGCTAGTTGAAGTTCCAGAAAGTCACATACTTTTTTACTGACTCTCAAACATGTATTACAACACAAACTAGTGAGGATTTTTCCAGCGAAGCATCAAGACTATTGATTTTTTTATTTTCCTGCTCACGAAGACCTAAGAATTCGGAACATTCCTCTTGTTGTCCTAACGATTATCTAGTAGACTTCAAAGACTCCAGGAAATCGATTGGTGGGAAAGATGCTGAATTCTTGTAAAACTGCAATTTCACAAACAGGGATTTTAGATTGGTGAATAAGTAGGAAACATTCTCGTTCATTTTTAAAATCTCGTTTCTTAAATTCTTCGTCATGAATAACACTTGTAAAATGCTATTCATGTAGCAAGTGTTTCCCAAATTATCTAATCCAATTTTCTTCACAAAATTTTCAGGACAACTCTCTACTGATTCGTAAGGAAGTTTGTTGAATTCAGAAAGGAGGAACCAAAACATCAGACTATAAAAAGATATATCATGATCGAAGATAATTCAAAATTTAGCCAGTCCCGAATTATAAATCGGTGAGTGAGTGGATAGCAGATCATCTGAAAATGTATTGAAAGCATTAAGGCTATTTGTTCTTGCATGAAAATCCGAAAATTGCTCACCCAAGCATTCCCAACAGAAAAAATGTGCGTTTCCACAATCGACAGCATGTGACGTCACTGGCGGAGTTTTCTTGTTGACGTTTTTGCCTCCTACGCCTTCTGCGATCGTTTGTTCGGCCTCTGGAAGCCTAACAGCCCTCCCACAGCCTGCTATGGGGCACCATTTGATGCTTTTGTTGCTTTCTACGAAGGCCTGAAAATAGAACAACATCGATATTATGGTCTGTTAATGAACTATAAATAGATTTATTCAGCAGCGGAACATAGATATTTTCTCTAGTGATTATGTATACTAGTCGTAGATGGAGCTATACAGAGTAAGAAAAAAAAATGCAAGAAGTGGGAGTGGATGTTTATCAATCAATAGATGAGTGTAACTCATGTAAAACTCTATTTCAGCGTTCTGTATATGTCCGTACAAAAATATACAAATTTCTCAAAGTTATTATACAGTGTCCGCCAAAAACTTGGAACCATATGAGAAACTGTTTAAATAATGGTTTCTCAAAAAATTTCATTCTACGTAAAAGTTGGTGCATTTAATTAAACTAAATATGTGCATATCCGTTTTTATCAGTGGCGTGCGGTTAAGCGGGAATCGGCCAATATTCCAATTTCACTAAGGAGTAAAGTGGCATTACTATTCAAAATATCGAAAAATTTTATTGAAAAAGTTGGTTGCAATCGAAAGATATTTTCAGTTATTCAGTTTAGCCTGCCAATTACTGATTTCAATAATTACTTAATAAGCAATAGATAAAAATTGAGGCTCTTTTTCACACTTGAATAAAGACGCAAATAAACTGTAATGTCTTTCAGAAGATAGTTCATATATAAAAACAACTTTTTCCAATAACATTATTTGATATTTTGTATACTAATGCCACCTAAAACGACCCTTAAAACCTATAGCTGAAAATGTATTATAAAAACAAAAAGAAACTGATTCAATTAAACGAACTATAGTCAATCATTATCAAAAACTTATAAACAGTAACACATCAGATACAACAATATTTAATATAATACAGGAAATAAGCAAGAATTTAGGATAGAAAAAATAATAATAACTTTTATCGTATTTCCACTACAATTTTTTATTGTAACAACCGGGTTCGGTTCATTCAACCATTATACTCTAACATCAGGTCTTCATTATTTTATAAAAAAATATTTGGCACCTATTGAAATGGTGAATAAAGACGCTATTATCTTTTTTCTCGTCAGGAACTTTGAAACATCCGGAAGGCGCGCTGGTGTGTCATTAACTCCAGTGATCACTTTCCACGTTCGTGGGGTGAGTGATTACTGGGTCCGGGAATCATGTGCCCTGGTTCTGCCTTCTGCATTCGTCCGGCAAAGATTTCTGCCATATCACCGCAAGCCGGTATGAGAGCAGCATCATTCCACCAAGAACCCCTATTATCAGAACCACCATTTTAACACATTGGTTCGGGTAAAGCCTGCGGAGTTCAAAGATTAGATCTGGATGTTTAGTTTGTTTTTCCTACTCTTTTTGGAAGATGTTCATTTCGCCAGGAGCCGAAAACTCAATGACGTCTTACTTTGATGGTCGAGAAGAACTACATCAGGCTCATTGGCTTGCATTTGCCTGAGAGTGGGGAATGAGTAGTTTCGATAGATTTGGCACTTCCTATTCTCCATGTATTTCTCCCACAGTCAGCTGTTGTGATCCCAGTATATTCAATCTCTTGTGATGTACAGCATAACACTGGATGTTCCCCATAGAATCTGCAGATGCTGTCCTTCTCTAAGCCTAGCTTCCTTAGGTGTTCTTTGAGTCTGCAGTGCCCGGTCAGAAATCCCGTGATTGTCTTTAGACTGGTTTTGCTCGGTTCAAGTTGCCGAGATCTTTGGCCTGCCTTAGCCTTGGATGTCTTTGCCAGTATGTTGCTCTCATTGCTTCTTCAGTTTTACTGAGTTCTTCGTGGAAGTAAGATTTTCCAAGTCCGCAGAATGGTTCTGGTCCGATCAGTGGCGTTGATGACCCTTTTCGTGCCAGGGTGTCTGCTTGTTCATTGCCCTCCCCTCGACGTGCCCCGGCGCCCAGAAGAGGATCACCTTGTTGTTCCTGCCTAGACTATTAAGTTTTTCTAGGCATTCCCAGACCATCTTTGAAATGATATTTTATGAGCTCAACGCTTTGATGGCTGCTTGACTATCGGAGAGGATTGCGACTTACTTGTTCCAGTATTTACTGTAGAGTTTGAATTGAACGCACCTTCTTATGGCGTGAATTTTCCCTTGAGAAATACAGAACTGGCCCATGGGTTCGGAGTATTTGGTGCGAGGCTCAAAGACTCCTGCTCCAGTTCCGTCGGGAGTTTCGGACCCGTCCGTTTACCATGTCATGGTATTCTTTCTCAGTGCTCGAATGGATTCTATGCTCCATCCACTCTTGGTAATTAATTGCGTTCGAAAAAAATTCTCGAAACTAAATTTACTGGTAATTTCGTTAGTTGGGAGATCGGCAAGGTGTGCACTTTCGGTGGGGGTTGAGCCTCTTACGTTGTGTGTTATTCCTTTGAGTCCGACTTTAGCCAACCTGAGATTTGCTCCTCAAGCAGTTCTCCTCACCATGATATGGAGAGTAGTGAAATCCAGAATACTATGCAGAAAAGGGGTTTTGAACTCCCCATGACTTTACAGGCACGATCCAGAACTATTCTGTTATGTACACACTCAAAGATTGAAAGTCCACGGCCTTTCCGTTGTCTGGGGAAGTCCATTTCATCACTCCAAAGGAGTAAAGTAAAGGAGTAAAGACAAGCATATTAGTAGCAGCAACTTTCTTCTCATGTAGATAAATTGAAGTAATTATATTCCCTAGGTAGATACAATGAAACCTTACCTGAGATTTTACTTGTAATATCACAAACATAATCTATATCAAAACATTTCTGAGCAGAATCCAATATAATTAGCGAAGTAGTTGCCTGTGGGATGACTAATTATCAAAATTCACAAATTCAACAAGTTCATTTTCATCCCCTTACAGCATATATGCAGAATATTCATGTTTTCTTTATTTATTGTGTGGTTTGTTTCTTGTAGATGTTTATATATAGCTGTTTTTTATTAGATAACACATGCTCACGGTACCGGTTAAAATTTCTTCCTGTCTGGCCTGTATAAGCTGCTGAACAATTAAAAAAAATTAAAACTATTATAGAGACTCCAGAATAATTCAGCACAGACACAGTTATGGAGAGCTTCTTTTTTTCTGAGGTCTTCTCTTGCTAGCGAATTCGTGGTATCGCTCTTTTTTTGGCGAAGGTGCTTGCAGCAACCTCACAGTATGCAAAATTCTACAGTCACCTCTGTGATATGATTAACAGTTGATGATCATATTGAAAACATAATAACACACTTTCAAGCCATTCGATCTCAAATTGAGATTTACTGACCACAAAAAAGTGTTGGCTGCTATGCACACTCTCATAATACCTACAGTATATTCTGAAATGGAAACGCCATTTCCAAGAGAGGACCTAGTGAATTCTTGTGGTCAAAAGAGATTAACCGGATTAGCCTTAATGGCAATTCACAGAGACGTCATCTTCCTAACTGATGATATTATAACCAAATTTGCCCATACAATGTCTACATGGCTTGATTTTGTGTTATGAATTCACTAAATTGGAATTTTTGCGATTTCTAGTTTTAGAAACGAATATGTTAGTTCAGCATTTTTAGTGACTTGAATTTAATTTAACGGGTATTTTATGAGACCCCCCGAAAAAAATTCTAGGCACGGCCTTGGGAGAATTAAATTTTGCAAGCCTCGTTCTATTCTACCCTAAAAACAATTTGACGCGATCTCACTCACATTGTCTCTACATACAAAATATAATTGTCGCCCCTAACGTTTTCAACCATTTAAATCAAAATCACCATGTTAAATTTGGGATAAAGGAGACATCTGAATAATTGATACATGCGGCACGAGGCAAACTAAATTATTTCCAAAGTGGCAACCCAGGCACAAGCGCGAATATTCACGGAGTTCTGATTTTCTTTTAATAATATTTGAAAGTGTGACTTTGAGACTGGAGCGAAGTAAATGGAAAGAAACATCGTTTGATTTTTTGGCTCCTTTGATACCGGTTTCCGCCGTAATTGGAATGTCAAACAGGAACAAACGCCCGATGTTCCTGTTTGACGTGCTCTAAAAATGGATGAAGCGAGTTGAGATACGTTCATGCAAAATTACAGAAAATTAAGTGAGTTCTTGAGGGTTGAAACCACTGAGGGTTGTGCGTGATGGAATTCAATCGTCAACTCCTGAAAAAATATACTACACTGTTCACAGTGCGTGAACTGATACTTTTCAGCACTAAATTTTGAAAAAACATTATTTGGCATTATTATTACTTCAACGTGCTGTCATCATGATAAACATAAACGTTCAAACCCACTACATATTTAGCAGATATTTTGTGAAATTGGCCATACGTTTTAAACAGCTTCATATTTTATATATTTTTTGTATTAATGTTAGCAGTCAGAGTGGAACAAACAATGCCTTCCCGAAAATGACTCTATAATCAAAACCGATCCGCTATGTTCTAAACCGTCTACCTGCATAGAGCAAACTGCCTGTACTTATGACCACACCTCGTGATAACATACGCGCTCATGGCTACTATGATTTTGATTTTTATAATACAACTGTGGTTATATAAACGTCAGTCAAAATTTAATTCTGACAATTACAGAACTGAAACTTTAAAATGAGTAACATTAATGGAAAACTAGATGATGGTGATGAAATCGATAGTAATAATTATTTATTTTAATTGCGTATTTCATTTTCCTTCACCTAGTGCCGCACCTAAATAAGTAATTTTTTGCTTTTTTCATGAAGTAGAAAAAATATTGCATGCAACTCGTGCAAAAAATGTTTATTGCACTCAACGTGTTGTCCAACTCGGCCTGACGGCCTCGTCGGACAATTTCACGTCGAGTGCAATAAACACTTACTTTTTGCACATAAATAACTATTTTCGAGTAATTTTTCGTTTTTGTCGATCGTCTGCAAATTCAAGATGTAAAGGTACTAATTTCATCATTCTGAATCGATTGGCGTTCGCAGAATTGTTCTATGCCCAACCGTTCTCGATTTGAAAAGTTCATTTTATTTTTAAATTTTTTCATCTTAATTTTGGTAAAATTCAATAATTTTTGTATATGCCTACCGAGTTTGGAATCTATTCTATTTACGAAACCTCTGCAATTACGTGTTGAACCTATAATCGAAAATTTTTGTTTTATTTTTAGAAAAATCGCAAACTTTCCTCAAATGTTTCTCGACGAGCTGATTCCGAACTAGCTTCAAAAAATTGAATTCAATGAAGGATTCCCGAAATGAAAATGTTTGCGATATCGACAAAATAAAAACGTTTTCGATTAATTCTTAGTCCAATAATTCAGTTTTTGATTAACTATTTGGAATCAGCTCATCTAGGTATGTTTGAGAGGTTTGCAATTTTTCGAAAAATGGAAAATAAAAATGTTTGAAGAAAGTTTCAAATAGAAATTGCAGAGGTTCAGTGAAAAGCCTACTACATCTCTAATTGACTCGGAATCGAAGTCAAATCCGCTGAGCATATTCAAAAATGGTGAATTTCACGAACATGAAAGAAAAATAAAAAAAATTTGACAGGATCTTGCCGCTATCAACTCCTGATGAACTTTTAAACTTGAGAACGGTTTGAAGTAGAACAATTCTATGAGCGAACGAACGAAAATAATTCTACCGGACAACATTTTTTATATACTTTGAAAAAGCAAATTTTTGAAACTTTTTATTTTTCATTTCTAGAAAAATTGCAAATTTCCTCAAAGTATCAACAATTTAATTCGACGAAGGATTAACGAAATAAAAACAATCTAAGCGATTCACAAAAAACAATTACTATTTTCAGAGCTTTAAAGAACAGGTACATTCTTCTGCAGCATTAAAAGTAAATACAATTTGTTCAAACATACTCCATTTGCTGTGGAAACAATGAAACGGACTTGTTGATAATTGATGACAATGAAATTTATATCTTTTTATAATGACCTTTGAAAAGGTGCTGATAAAATGTTTTCAAATTAATTATTCATCTCGTGCATTTAAAACAGTAAGAAGATATTTTGAAAAATTACATCACAGAACAATTTTTCAAATAATACAAGGAAATTCAGGAGTAGTGGTTCATTTATTATTCAGAGAATAAACGAAGTGAATATGGTAGAAAAAAGTAAGCAGTTGATGAATTTTTCTCTTGAAGCATATCTCAGAAATTCACAGAGGACCTAATTATTTCTCAAAGTAGTATAGTGCACATTTTGAAGAAACATAAGTTGAGGCCATGAAAGGCAAAGAATCTTCTGGATTTATTCTTGAACATGATGGAATTACAAATGAAAACATATAAATATATTCCAAATTTCGTTCAATATATTATAACAATGATTATAGCCATTCATCACCACCAGTTGTGTATTCGATAGAAAAAAAAAAAATACTCAATTCTGACCTAGAAAGAACTCAAGGAAATTCTCAAGAGATCTATATTTATATTTAACTAGGTGCCTTGATTGAACTGATATTATGGTTGTGAAGCATATGGATCGTTAAGAATGGAACAATTCATTGGCCACCTCATAGTCCAGATTTGACACACCAAGTAATTTGAAGAACGAAATCTACGAATATCGACCAAACAATTCCAATGATTGGAAAGGTAGAGTAACAGACGAAAAACGATATCGTTAATCATGGAGATGTTTTCAATAGACTGCACAATGAGATAGTAATGTGGCTCAGTCGAAGTGTGAAGTCTGCATATTTTGAACATATATGACTTTCATTGCTCAATTTCATCATATATTCTTGTTTTTTTCGAAAAATTGTCCTGTGAGATTATTGTCTATAACGAAATTGTTCAAAATATTACTTTTTTCCACTTCATTCATTGCTGATAACTTCAATGGATACAAACAAATTATCATTTTCTTCATTTGCATAAAAACAAAGCTACACGTCTCTTAAGAACCACTTTGATTTAGCAGTCAACAGAGAAAGCATTGCAATCTAAATTGAATCTTTTTTATTGTTCCTTTCTCGTTAGTCCAAAAATTGCGAGAAAGCTTCATGGCGTTGAAATACTACCAAAATAAGTATGACATTAAATTCAAATGTGATGCAGATAATAATAAAGATTTAATGGAAAATAATTTATAGTGTTATAAAATCTGAATATATTACTCAGAGCCTCGATTTTAATAGTGTCATTTATAAAATGCTTGTGGGATTATATCAATACGCAGTTTTTTGTATAAAATATGAAGCTATAATGAAGGTGTAACTGGTTGAAATAATTTAGATATAACAAAAAATGTTAAATTGTATTCAGAGGAAAAGTAATCATTTTAAATAAAATAATGGTTTCATAAAGATCAAGATAAAATCCATAACATGAAGCGATTGCAATCAAATGAACAATTGAACTTTGTGAAATTTGACATGAAACAATTTTGAAGTGATGGAAATAGTTATGTATTCAACTAGTGTATTAATGAAGTCGATTCATGATCGAGATATGTTCGAGATCAGAATAATCTATAGCTGATAGGAGCCCACAGCCTACGGTCTTGGCGGACTTCACAGTTTCTATCTCCCGACATTGTTTAGAGATATTTTTTTTCATTTCAGCTAGGTTACACAATCACTTTTTACTCACCTTGATATCGAACTGGAGGTACCTCCTAGCCATTTCCGGAGTGACCATCTTTTCTATGAGCTCTACTGGAACCAGAATATGACACTGATAGGCAGGACACAGAATATGGTGAGCGTCACCGTCTTGTATTTTGGTTGTGAGGTAACTTTGCCAACACAATTTGCAGAAAACATGCTTGCAGGACATGTTCATAGGTTGATCCCAGTGGGAAGCAGTGAATAAACATATTTCACACTACAAAAAACAAAGAATCTTCATCAGCATTGCTGTAGCAATGTGTCAATGAAATAATTGCTAATAAAGCGTGTTGATTGGTCCTGTCAAATAGGAAACAAACGTATGATTGGTTGATGACTGATAATTAATAGACGAAATAAATAATCACAAAGGAACATAGTTAAAATTTGAATGAAGCCAGTGCATAAAGGAATCAAAATACTTGAAGTACCTATATCACAGGTAATGAAAGTTACAGATTTATGAAAAAGCATTTTGCATAAATCTGCCTTAATACACCTTCCACTGTGAATAATTCTTTACGAACGATTGTTTTTCAAGGAAACAGTTTATTCCTAAACTTCAATTTGAACCCGCATATTTTTCAATACTTAAACTTTTCCACAAAATGCTTTTATCTAGCTGCGTCAGAGAATGGAATGGAGCTCGATGAGAAAATTTAAGAGCTTTCAGATAATCGAGTTACCAGAATATCTGTGTCGTCTACGGCGTTGGTTTCAGCTGAAATACTCGATTCGATGGACGAAGCGTGTTGTAAAACAGAAGAAGGTGCTTGAACTCCGGATAATTGGCAACACTCCACTGGATCTCTCATCCACTTTTCCAACAAAAGCTCTCGAGACCATTCTGAAAATTCGATTCCATTACTTCCATAACTTTGCGATTTCTTTCTGGGTTCTTTTTTGTTGAAAAACGTAAAAGGGTTAGCGTACTCACCGTTGTTTCTCAATAGGGCTTCTGCGGTAAAAAGCGGGATTTTCAGCATATCGGAGGTATCCACTAATAGTTGGTCTTTGGCTTCTTGTAAATCTTGACTCCTGAGTCCGCTGTAAACTTCCTGTTCGTTAACTATTTCGTCTTCGTTCACCACATCTGTATTATCGGCCTGGAGAAAAAAATTGTTAGCACTATTTCTGATAGCAACCTGAAGAAAATGGTTTTTTATTGAGGAATGCACTACTGACAACCCCTGTATACCAAATCTCATAACTTTATGTCAAGCCGTTGCTGAAAAAATCGGCCATTCCGGTTCTTTTGGGAAACCGTGTATATTCCCTAACTATTCACAATAATTCCAACTAGTCTCTGTTTTCCACAAACAGGCGAGCCTGTGTAAAGAAGCCTGTATAACTCGAATGGGAGAATTACATTCATTATTTGAAAACTATGAAGAAAAACTGGCATTGTTGCTTTGAGGCTTCAAATTGGTTTTGTTGAAAAGGGAAAGCAAAAAGAAATTGGTTTTATTATCATAGAGATTCTACAATAGAAGGCAATTCCAGAGAGCTCAGCTTTGATGAAATGAAAACGAATATTTCTATTCGTAATAAAAATTCAGATGAGACGCAATATGAGAAACGGCATTTCACCAGAATTATGTTGAATTGAGGAAAGTCTGTATTTTGACGGAATTTATTGCTGAAGAATTTGTACAGATTGGGCCAAATTCGATACTTTTGAAGGGGAAGTTCTGTTTCCAAAATAAAAGTTCTGAATGTATTTCTTTTACTACCAATTACACAGTGTACTATTATTGTATTCTGACTGTGAACGGAATATGGTAAAGAAAATGTTGATTTAGTGATTCGAAACTTACGAAAACCATCCTACTTTCCAACAGCCTTGCTATGTCATGGTGGGATCCTCTCATAGCCAAATCGCATGGTGTCAATTTATCGTTATTTTCAGTGAAGAGTGGGGCACCATGGGCAAGCAGTAACTCAACACACCTCTTCAGACCAGTCTGGGCTGCCCAATGTAAAGCGGTATTTCCTTCCTGCAATAACAATTTACCATAAGTGGGGATGTTCACATATGAAATGGAAACACAACCTTTTTCCATCCCAATTTTTCCCTAATGTCTTAATTTTTTAACTCAGTAAGGTACTTTTCTTTCCTTTTGACGTTCTCTGCCACAAATAACGTGGATTCAACGAAATAAACGAAACGAGAGTGAAAGGTGATTCAGATATAACACGTCGTCTGTAGAGGATAAATGTATTTCTCCAATCAGAGAATGTGTTTTGAGAAGGAGCCAGTATAAAAATCATTGAATTTTTTGAAAATATGGACAGGATGTTAATAAAATCACATATGGAATCATCTACGACTGTAAAACAAACTTCAGTCGTTGTTTTCCATCGTTCAAGAAGAACTCTTTGAAGCTATCCATGTTGAGAAAGAAGTCATTCATAATAAAAAAAAAACAAAAATGAAAAAAAACAAAATAAAAATAAAAATGAATTGCTAATATCTGAATCTTCTTTTGGAGACTATTTTTCCCAATTCTTTCGAACTCCCTGATTATCTTTGAACAGTGAAATAGACTTTAGTCAGCAAAAATATATGGAGGCCTAGTGAAAGAGGTGCAATTCAAGCATTCATGAACTGAACGATTTATGTGAGTGATACTTTGGAATAACATTTTCATTTGTCTTTAGATAAAATGCAAAATGATACACAGTGGCACACATCGAGTTTGCAACATATAATAGTTTTTTTTATTGATAGATATAATGAAAATTCTACTTTGTAGTTAATTTGTGCTTGGAAACTGGATAAACAAACAGCATTCCTAGTCTAAACCTGTCAAGTTTGACATATTTTTCGAAAATTCTCAAAAAATCAGGTGTTTTCTTTGTATATTTTGAAAAATGCGTAGAAAAAAAGTTGCTCAATTTCCAATTGTACACCTTTCTATCAATTTTTACTGTCTACTGTCACTTTGACATTTTTCTTATTTTTAAATATTTTTTTAAATCCTTCTCTCTACCGATTCGAACGAACATAATTTAAATCTCATAATTTTTATGAAAACAAGACCTCAATGCCATATCTTGCCCAGGAAATACCCACACTGGCCTGTTACCATAAAAAAATAAATGCACCTCCAGAAACACGTCTTTGTTATTGCAAAGTTCATCTAGTTTTTTCATTTCATTGTGAAATTGATTCGAATTTTCAATGTATGGACGTTAATATGTCAGTAATGGAATAAACGATTTTTCCTTCATTATACACTCGTATTTTATGGAACAGATTTGTATCCCGTTAGCTGCAGATGAGTTCGAAATAATTTGATGCAGTTTACACTCAACAGTGTGACTGTTTGATATGAACTGTTAGATGAAGTTTTCGAGCAAATGATTATTTTTCGGAACATTTTTTGAATACATTTCTTTAATCTCATATTCTTTATTTTCACCATTACATGTGTAAAAAACATCAATGTCCCGTTAAGCTGATACCATACATTTCGTCTAACACTTGGAGGCAGATTATCCAATATTTCAGAAATCTGATTCATAATGAAATTTCTGTATATGTCTGCGTTAAAATTTTCCCTAAAAAAATATGGTCCAATTATTTGGTTTGTTTTGTCTTTACCCCCCACCCCGAGAGACGCCATCGACATCACCGAATTACAACTTTTGTAGAAAACATTTTGCTTATCAAACTGAGAGTAGGAATATTATACTAGCAAATTATAGCGGAAAGTGAAAAAACACAATTTATGAACATGTTTTTTAATTTCAATTTGAAATAATGCAGCGTTTCTATTATACTGTTCAGTTGAACATTTTGCACGCTAATAATTATTTACATCACGAGCGCTTCGCATCTGAAAAAAAGTATTCCCTTAACGTTCGCGTGTTGAGACCATCACAAAAGCACAAAAAGGTAATGAATAATTCTTCTATTACAATAAGCGAGGAGAAATTGCCAACATTTTTCGGCGAATTTATTCAATTATAGCTAAAACGGACACAAAAGGCTTCTTTCCCTATCCCACAATAGCCTTATTAATCACGTCTGATATACCCGAGAAGAAAAAGCTACAATAAAACAATTGGAACAATGACATGGATTGATTCACTCACGTTAATTCACAAAGGTTCCATTGATTTTCGCATTCCCTTTGCATACCAAAGAGACGACAAATCAGATCAAGAAAAAACAGGGATGTTGCAAATTGGCTTTGAAGGACGGATCCCACAAGATATATTAGGTTATGAAAATTCAAAGGCGAGAATCTGATGGACTGTACTCAGTGGAAAATCGACAATTTATGTCATGTCGGGAGTGAACGAGTTTCTCTCAGTTGGAATATCGTATTTCAGATTCTTGGTCGTCCTCAGTACGGCATAGCCAGATGCAAAACTGAAAGACAAAAGGCTTCAACTATGAGATACGAACTAAATTTTTGTTGACGCTCAGGAATTGTCAATGATCACCAATATGGTTCCCATCATCAGAGATTGACTGGTGATCTGCTTGCTCATGTCTCACATATGGAATATGGAGGAATTTGATAAAAATTTTGAGAACTTTGAGGCGTTTGATTGCGTTCAGTAACTCCTTGACAAGCTTCAATGGAATGGCTTGCCCCCCCTCCCAGTTGTGTTTCTTGCTTTCTATAGTCGGATCCACATTGAGAAGTCAGTAAAGGTGACACTCGAAGAAACAATTAAAATGGAATATTTCACCAAGTCTATCGAGGTCAAGCAGTAATAGTTGCATCAATAACATATATTAATAACACCAGTGTTTCTTTGAAAAATCATCTGCAAAGGAAAAAATGGAGAGGAACGTCAACAATTCGAAATTATTGAATGGGGATCCAACAACTTAGTATGTTTCGAAGGCTGACTTCACAGTGGCAAGAGTGATTATGGCAATGATCAGTTCCAGTATAGAGTACGCCAAGTGATTGTCGGATGAATATTTCCTGATTCATTATGTTATTTTCACGATATATTTGATTCTTCAGGTTTCACCTGTTCCAGATATCAAGTAGGTACAGTATGATTTGTGTTGTTTTGCAAAAAAGAAATACCTAACAAGCTTGGAATCAGTTTGAAATGTTCTAACCATTAATCTAATTCCCACTCATATCCAGCATTAACCATGCCATCTACTCAGTCCCAATTCCATACAATTACCCAGACGAATCTAATTCTAATAGATCATTATCATTCCAGTAAGTACGAGTAAAAGTACGGGTAGGGATGAGTACTGTTACTGCACGGAAGCTTGACTCTCGATGACAATCCAACTCCCCTCTTTAAGGGTGCCAAACGCCTAAGAAGGAATAATTGGGAGGTTAGGGTGGTATACATATCAAAAGTGGATCGCAAAGAAATCGCGATGTGAATAATATGGCAAACTGGTTAATTGATACGTTTAAAAATATAGTTGAGGATTGTTTTCCTTTGAAGACGAGTCAATCTGGCAACCCTCCTCCTGTAAAATGGTTTAGTCAAGAACTAATCAACAAGAGGAATATTTTATCATCCCTCAAAATTATTTGTGATGTCGAAAAGGATCCCGTGCAGTGGTCTGTCTCTCTATAAACAACTAAAACAAAATTACAATGAAGCAGTTGTAGAAACTAAGAAAATGGCATATGATTCTTTCATCCAAAATTCTAAGAACATGAATCAAGCAAGTTGGAATTTAGTGAATTTCGAATGCAATAGAAAACCAGTTCCAAAAATTAGCAAATCACTAACAGCAGAAGATTTTGATAGTTATTTCAGTTTATTAGCTGATAAAATAATAAGAGACATTCCATCCATCTAGACTGATAGTTCTAAATTTTTAAAATCACTACCTCCCATAAATTGCAATTTTTTTCTATACAAGACTTCCTCTCATGAAGTTCGCCAAGTAATACTTACGCTGAAAAAATCTTCCTCGGCGGATGTCTATGGCTTAAATGATACTTTCCTGAAGGTATCCGTAGACAATATACAGTGTGGTCCAACGAAAACGAAAACCTCGATTTTCCGGTTTAAAAATGAAAATGTGGAAAATCGCTCGGACCCGTCAATTTCTAATACGGGGGGGAACAACTTTTCCGCTGTTTTCATCCCCGTAACTTCAACCCCCTAACGGGGGTGAGCACAACCCCTTGATTTTGAATAGGGATGCTGGGTGTTGCGATACCTCATTTTGAAGATCTCATCGTGTACTATCTGACCGTAAAACTTCACTTCAAAATATCCATCGATAATGAAATAACAGCGAAAATAGTGAAAGAGGCAATATGGAATTTATCTCGAGAATAGTATTCGTATCTGACGCATTTCAAAGGTATTGAGTCGTTAATTTTTTGTCCAAAAAAGTAGACGGACCTTGTTTTTGTACCTTAGTCTATCGTGAATGTTCAAGAACGGTACAAGTGTGTCAAAGCGATTGTGAATTGGTAGTGGAATTAAAATGGTGTATTCCGTAGAAGAAAGGGTGGAAATTATAAAATTATTTTTCCGAAATAACGACTCTGCGCGCACAACAGCGGCTTTATTTAACGAACGACATCCTGGAAAAAATGTATCCGCTGCTTACGTTGTGCAACTGGTTGCCAAATTTGACGCTACTGGTTCAGTTGGAAACAAAAAGAGGGTGCATGAAAGAGACGAAGCGAGGGACGTGGCTGTCTTAGGTAATATAGCAATGGATCCGACCGTTAGTACTAGGAAATTGTCCGATGTATCTGGTGTTTCACGCACAACAATCATGAGAATCCTGAAACAACATAAATTCCATCCTTATAAGATACGATTGGTTCAGGAACTGAATGAGGATGATCCCGATCGCCGACTCCAGTTCTGTGAAGTGATCAGTGAAATAATTAACGGCAATCAAAACTACATGTTCGATATCTGTTTTTCGGACGAGTGTTCATTTTACCTTAACGGCATTGTAAACCGGCATAACTGTCGGTATTGGTCAGATAAAAATCCAAGAATATTTCGTGAGGTGTATACACAGCGCCCCCAAAAATTAAATGTTTGGGCGGGTATATATGGAAATCACATAATCGGCCCTTTTTTTATACCCGGTAATCTCACAGGCCAAATTTATCTCGATCTATTGGAGAACGCTATTTATCCAGCCCTCGTGCAAGTATTGGAGAATGCAGAAGACCATCAAACGATCATTTTCCAACAAGATGGCGCACCACCTCACTTTGTTCAACCGGTGCGTCAGTTCTTAGATGACAATTTTCCTCACGCCTGGATTGGAAGAAGGGGACATATTGAGTGGCCACCCAGATCACCTGATCTGGCTCCACTGGACTTTTTTCTATGGGGTCACCTGAAATCCAAGATTGACGCTACCCAGCCTGAGTCACTGGATGATTTGCGAACTCGGATCATTAATGAATGCCGTCAAATTACACCAGAAATCTTGAGTAATGTACGTGAACGTTTTCAGCAAAACTTATATTACTGCATGGAAGTGGATGGTGCCCATTTCGAGCATTTAATAAAGTAATCACGAAAGTACGTACTCTTCCACTACTTTACCTGTCCTTTCGTTATCGATGGATATTTTGAAGCGAAATTTTACGGTCAGATAGTACACGATCAGATCTTCAAAATGAGGTATCGCAACACCCTGCATCCCTATTCAAAATGAAGGGGTTGTGCTCACCCCCGTTAGGTGGTTGAAGTTACGGGGATGAAAACAGCGGAAAAGTTGTTCCCCCTCGTATTAGAAATTGACGGGTCCGAGTGATTTTCCACATTTTCATTTTAAAGCCGGAAAATCGAGGTGTTAAGTTTTCGTTGGACCACACTGTATTTGAACCACTAACACTCTTGAGAAATGAATGTTTCATTCAGGGTATATTTCCCAGTGCCTTTAAAATTGCAAGAGTTATACCTCTGCATAAAAAAGACAACGTTGAAGAGGTTGATAACTATCGGCCAATATCTATTTTAGTTATTTTTGCTAAGATAATGGAGATATTCCTGAATGTAAGACTATTGGACTATTTCGAAAACTTCAAACTTTTTCATCCTTCCCAATTTGGATTTCGTAGAAAGAGGTCTTCAATAAAAGCTTTACTTGAGATTATGGAAAGCATAGTCGAAGATTTGGAAGACCAAGAACATTCATTATTGACCATGTGCGACCTCTGAAAAGCCTTCGACTGTGTTTCTCATGAAATCTTACTAGAAAAACTTGAATTTTATGGCATAAGAGGCACCCCTTTAAAATTATTCAAATCGTATTTAGAAAGTAGACAACAATATGTCCACCTATCCCCAAGGATCTGTCCTGGGGCCATTACTTTTCATTATATACATAAATGACCTATGTTTCCATATGATGACAAAATGTCAAATTGTTCTCTTTGCAGATGATACCTCCTTCGACAGTTCTAATGCCAATATCTCACTTTTACATGAACATGCAGAAACGTTAATAATTGAAGCAGAAACATGGTTTTATGCGTATAATCTCCAACTTAACAAGAAAAAATTTCAAAACCTAGTAATTTCCACTAATAACCAAGTAACATCAGGTAACCACTCTAATTTAATGGGGGTTGTTTTAGATGATTGTCTGAACTGGACAAACCACATTGATAAACTTAGTAGCAGGCTCTCCAGTATTTTATTTTTACTTAGGCAACTTAGCCTTTGCTTAAACGCAAATATCTTGAAAAGCATATATTTCGGCCTTTTCCACTCTCTGATCAGCTATGGTACAGTTCTGTGGGGTAATTCAGTTAATTCTGTGAAAATATTTAAATTACAAAAACGAGCTATAAGAATACTGACTGGAGTGAGATGTAATGAACACTGCAAACCACTATTCAAAAGATTGAATATTTTACCACTTCCTTGTATTTACATACTTCAGAATTTGACAGAAGTTCATGCCAAAAGACACAGTATCGAAAGAGTGTCTAGCCTACATCATCACAACACACGCTCTGCGATTGCGGATGATTTATTAGTGCCACGTTACAGATTAGTAAAATCGGAGAAGAATTCATTAAATTTTAAACTTTATAACAAACTACCTTGCCATATTAGATACATGAATGAAAAATGTTTCATAATTAACGTCAAAAGAATGCTACTTGAACATTGCTTCTATTCTGTTATGGAATAAAATAAAAAATTAAGCATGTAACCTTATCGTGCGTCATTCACTCTTTTATCAGTCGAGTATCACGGTGCACCACCTTTAAGTATTTTTATGACCATTATGCATATTTATTATGCATAGGTACTGTTTTTATTATTGTTGTATTATCTTTTATTAATCAGGTATCACGGTACACTTGTCTTCACATTTATGTATTTTTATTGACCATTATGAATATTATGCATTTTGTTTTTATTATGGTTGTATGTTTATATATATATATCGAAGATTTATTTATACACGGACTTGCTATAAACCATATTTTGTATGTGTCACATAGCCAATAAACTATCTATCTATCTATCTATCTATACACCCCAAATCGGTACGACTAATCAGCCTAACATGCGTTCAGTCAAAAGGACTTGAAAGGGTCCTATATTGACAAATTGTTTTTCAACTCGTCGCTTGGCTTAAAAGCTTGCTCTTTTCTGTAAAATTACTGGAAGATTGCTGATCAGTCTCTCTTTTATAGATACTTTCATGCTCTTTTGATATAACATTAATCGAAACAACGGTAGCTGACCCATTTGTCTTCACTTCAATAAAAACTTTTGTTGAAGGTTGAGTTTATCAAATATTTCTCGTTTCAGGTGAATGTGCCTCTCCACCAGATGAACGCAGTGGTTTTTATTTATTATCTATTTTTATTTACTAATGTTCGACGAAAGTAATTCGGATTTGATTTTCCAGGTGTACTTTAAAGTAATATTATGCTTCGAACGATGAACCACGATTGCAAGTGAAAGAATTGCTAGCATCTCGGCTTATTAAAAAACGAAACTCCTTTCAAAGTTTGCGAAACGTATAGCTTCGTTAATGATTTATTAGCGGTAAACCTGAGATAGCGTTTACTTTTTTTCTTCCACAGAAACATCCAGGGAATACTGTTTAGAAAAACGTGACCTCATCTGGTATCGAGAAAACTTCAAAATTCCAATTTGAATGTTGTAATAACTTTTATGAACGGGATTAGGAAAATAGAAGCCCTCCAAATGTGACTGAATTTCGAAAGACAAGTATTTGAATAAATTCCAAAGATATATTGATGAAAACATATTGTGGATGGAATATGGAAATATCCATATGATTTATGAAACTGCAATGAAATGTTAACGCTTCAGTGCAAACAGAATAAGAAATGCATAAATATCAAAAATATATTGATGAAAAAACATTATGGGTGATTCCTGAAAAAGAAACATCATCCATGAAACAGCTATGACGTTTTAACGCGTTACGCAATACCTTTTTCGAAAACAAAATGAAAGAGCATATGAAAGACAGCAGGAATGCTACAGCAGTTATCGTGATTCTGGAAAAATATGGTACCGTGTGTTTAGTTTAGAGATGATTGAATTTTTATCGATATTCTGCTACTATTTTTTGGTATCGCGTTAAATAATACTGAAATGAAATAGAGCAATTGAGTATTTGATAATTATTTATGAGCGGTTTCCCGCACCTATCAGCTACTTCCCTATGGAAATTATTCCTGGCGAATTGAATAATATTTGAGGAGTAATATTATACATCTATATACTTATTATTCGTATATCTCCTGAAACTGAACATACACCAAAGCTTTTATAAGTCATTGACAAATCAGCAGAACTACATTAAAGCTAGCAAATGTTCTTTCATTTTGTTTTCTTTTCTAAAATTCAAACCTTGGAGTTTGATTTCCACATTAGTCTATAGACTCGGTGAAAATATCTTCATTACAATAATCAACAATAAACAATCAACACTAATCAACTTACGATATCGGATTTAATGTGAGACCAAGAGTACCACTTCAGTGATAGTAGAATAATTTTCTGAAGAAGCCTACCGCACGTGTAGGCGAAACGCCAAAACCCAAGAAAAATGGATACACGACCGAAAAACCAAAAGCCATACAAAACATTGAGCGAGGCTCGTGAAAGCCTTAATCATTATATCCTCATTACCTCTTTTTGAACGAACGTCTATTATTTGGAATCATTTGAACAATGGAATCCTTGGAGCATACAATCTCCATATGCAAGTTCCAAATATAATAATGAAATAATAATAATAATACTGCGGATACAACTGCAGCACCCCCAGTAACCAAGGGCATTAGGTCTGTTTCATAAGGATGGCCTCAAACTATATACCTGCGGAGAAAAGGGTACCCATCAACAAAAAATTAAACAACAACAGAAACAATCAGTCCTTAAGGATGGTGCAATAGTACACGCATGCTATCGGACTGGAGTTTGGGATCGACAAATGTGCCACGGTTCATCTTAAAAGAGGACGATGCGAGGAATACGGAGAGGACGTTTAGCCCGTAAAGTCGAAAATCAAAGGCTTCATTATGGCCTGCGAGGATGGTGTCTTCAACACCCTCATCTACTGTAGTCGCGTGATTGGTATAGAGGTCCCTGACACTAGATGCAGAACGTGTCGTGGGACAGCTGAGACTATAATGCATTTGCAGTCAGCCTGTCCAGCTTATGCGGTCTCAGCCTTCATCCACAGGCATAACGCACTACGAGTGTTGTACTGCCACGTATCACGTATGACACTCGTACGGTATCGACGAGACACCGGTGTTGCCTTTTGTTGTGGAGAATGAGAAGTGCCGAATCTATTGGAACTACTCACTCCCCACCCTCATGCAAATACAAGCCAATAAGCCTGATGTAGTCCTTCTCGACAATCCAAGTATGAAGATTTTCGTCACAGAGTTTTCGGCTCCTGGCGAAACTAATATCGTCCGGAAAGAGAAGAAAAAAAAAAGACAAAATATCGAGACTTACTCTTTGAACTCCGCAGGCTTCACCCAAACCATTCTGTCAAAATGGTGGTTCTGATCATAGGGGTACTTGGTCGAATGATGGAAACGTTGCTCTCGAATCTGAAAATCATATCGGCTTGCCGTGATGCGGCAGGAAACTTAGCCAGATGAATGCAGAAGGTCCTAATTCTTAGTTCACTTCGTTTACTCAGTGCACATGATTCTCGGACCCAGTAATCTCCACGAAAGTGGGGAGTGTTTACTAGGAGGTTAATGACCAACCAGTCCGCCTTTCGGATGTATCAGGGCTCTGGAGACAGGATCTGACTGGTATAGAAGTGAAAACTTCCTTATGAGCACTCATAGAGTGTGGAATGTGCGGGTAGAGGACTGCTATTATTAATCCTACTGATGAAGTGGTGAAGGGGAATTTTTTTTCTCACTGAGTGACACCACATGCATCCAATACCACATTGTCTATGAAATGAACTATATCCTACTTGGCGGAATTGAGCTCATAGTCGATATACAGGGAACTTATAGCTTCTCCACCTGAAATAACGAAGCTGTTGCTCGGGATTACCGTTTGTCACAAGCGCAGATAGTAAAGTGTTACGAAACCACCTTACTTATCGACGTTTCATCAATAAATACAAATTCAGATCTGTAAAATTTCCTGAATGCTCTATATAACTAAATGTATACATACAGTGCAGCCTTTGATAGTCCTTCCCCTGTTAACTTTTGGTTTGACAAAAAAACGTTTGGAGGGTTTCACCGATATTACTTTTTGAAATAAAGCACATTATGATTGCATGTGTCACATCGTTGAAAAGATAATTCAATTCTCTTTTCAACCATCTAATTTTTTTAGATTTTCGTCAATACGTTTTTTCACAATATGCATTTGAAATGTCAGAATAAGTGCGGATCTGGCGTCCGAATCCCTTTTTTACCTGATCACTATACTTTTGAATGGTTTGATGTGAAATAACGGGACAGAATTTTTTTTTGATGGAACGGAATTCTAAAAATTTTCAGATGGTTGAAAAGACAGTTGAATTATCTTTTCAACGATGTGACACATGACCCCCCATGCCATTCAAAATTTTTTAGTTGTTGTGCCCCCCCGCGCCATCTGTCGAGCAATCACAATGTGTTTTATTACAAAAAGTAGTGTGTATCGGTGAAACCCTCCAAATGTTTTTTTAAGTCTGTACATCAAACCGTTCAAAAGTAACAGGGGGGGGACTATTAAAACCCGCACTGTATGAAGATTCTAGTTACCATCAGGAACTAGGTCTGTGAAAAGAAATGTACTCCTTTATGCTTTCGCGAGCACAAAAATCTGAAACCACTACCACCAATGCAGTATGCGCATGCGTACCAAGAGGCTATTTTTATTCTTTTCGGAATAGCAATTCTCTCCTCCTCCATGTTTAAGTTGAGTGGTTACGCTGGGAGTACCGCGGTAAAATTTAATTTACTGCAAATTATAGTTCAACATGAGATACTTGAGCAGAATGATGTTACAGCCATGAATTGATAAAAAAATATATAAGTCTCTAGCCCGTTCATGGAGTTAGACCTTCAATATGAAATTTACCAAGAGTATTGAATAATGGTAACGGGATTAAATTGGAGTAGCTCATATAATTTCTCGAGAGAAATCTGCCTTTACGGACGTTCATATACGGAAAGTGGTATTTTGCGGATTTCTGTCCCCTTAGAATAAAATTGTTGCCATGGACATTGAATATCGTAACTCATAAAGTGTCGACCCCATATCAAATTTTTCATTTCACTCATTCTCTAGAGAGAAAACAGCCACATTCAATCTGAATGAAACAATTTTTTTTTCAAGAACTGATTTGGATATAATCTTGCTATGCTGGAATATATCGTGAGAGCTCAAGAAAAGTAGGTGAGCATTGGTGTCCATGTTGAATTCTGCTTGTTGTGTGACTCAGGGATCACCCTCCGAGGCAGTGACTTTCAGAGATTTATTATAGGGAAGATATAATCCAAAGTGATGACAAAAGCTTGTGAAAACTGATACCAACGTATCAGTGTTGATAGGACCGCTATAACTAATGATATTTCAGAAGAGCATAGTCAATGAAAATATCTCCGCCAAACTATTTGCAGTATTCCAAAGAAGTGAGCGAGCGTGTAAGCGAAACATCACCGAAGCGACAAACATCTCTTTTTTGGACAGGATTTGAAAGTCTTACTAAGTGGTCGTAGGAAAACAACATCCATTAAACTGCTGGCGGCCGTTATGAAACCAGATCTTAGGGCTGTTAAGAAACTGCATGTCATTGGAATAATCCTTAGAAGATTTTTGTGTACTACAATTTTTGGAGATGCGCAACTGCTTCATTAGAATTGTGTAAACACAAGCATTTTTATGGTGTTGCCATGTGTTACGATCTCCGAATGTGAAATCGACGAGAGTAGATGATTGTCGTTGTTCAATGTCATCAATTTCATCTTGGTTTGAATATTGTAGATTTCCCATTCCAAATTATTAACTCACTATCTAATGCATTTTATTCTTATGTGATTGCCCTCGAGAATGTAACGACCATGGCAGCATGACTTTGACTAGAATTACAACAATGCGTACGCTATTACTACCACCTTCAATATCTATCTGTCTTCTTTTTGGCATTAACTGTAATGGAGCAACACAACCATTTTCATAACATTTTTATTATTTCTTCATTGTTTTGTGCGAAAATACTTGACTTGCTAGGAACGTGCTAGGAATCGCACGTTGAAAGGTAAGACCTCGTTAATCTTTAGCTCGCACAAGTTTTGACTTAGTGCTGTCGTTCGTAGGGGGTTAACGGAAAAACAATTTCAAAAACAATTTCAAACAATTTCAACAATTTCAAACAAAACAATTTCAATTTAACAAACTGAAACAAAATTTCAATTCGCACCCTACTAGCTTTGGTGTCGGTCTCAAGTTTGATAAGGATGTGCGGGAAACTGAGTCTACACAGTCTTGGTTGGCATATTCATATGTATGAGCAGCGCGTTTCTACAATTGGAACAGCAATTGTTTTCTTCAATCATTTATGGTCTTCAACATATTTCAGTGAAGAACACACTGAATAACTTTTCGTGGTGTTATTTCATTCTGTATGTGATGTGAAGAGTTTGATATAAATGAAGAATCTGTAAAAACTCACCCTATCTTGAGCTGCAAGATCCACTTTTTCTCTTGTACCGTTATTCAAAGCAACTCCTCTCCAGAACAATAACAATTGTACACAAGCTGCTTTTCGTTCTTGTGCGCTGAAGCTCTTCGTTTGGTTGAGTTGACAAGATGTGTGCAGGACTGTCTCATTCATGCCATTCTTTTTATTAGGGTTGCCACCCAGTTCGTTCAGAAACGCTCGGAGCAAATGTTTCATCCCTGAAAAAATTGGGTGAACTGAGTGAAAAGTTCTGAAATCGATGATTTTTGCAAATGAAATGTGGAAATATTTCAAATAGTATCGAACAGTACTGAACTACGTTGAACAAAAATGTATTCACGTAATAAATGTAATAACCTTATCAAAAACAAGCTTCAATTCATTAAAAAAACACGTTTGATGATGTTACACGTCTACAAACATTACTTGACTGCCCGATGTTTTTCTAGATTTTTCCAAGTTTTTGAAGGTGAGAGTCAGAGGCGTCTAAGCTCCCCGACTTTGTTTAATTTTTTTGAGTTTCCGCAATTTCTTCCAAAATGGAAGGAGTTCCAAGGCACCCGTAATGATTTTTCTCGTCCAAAATCATCTCAAAGTTTTCCAAATTCCTTCGCGTTCTTCATCTAAACTTCAGTTAGGGAATTAAATCATGCGGCAGTTCAACATTTATCTTCATTTTTACGGAATTTTCCGATTTAAATTTGCGAGTTTTTGCAGCAATTACCCCTAGTATTTTGATTCGGATAGGAAAGAGTATGTAAAATATACATCGATCATTCTTCAATGTTGAGAACGTCGCATAGTCATTTCATGTATACCTACAGGGCGAGTAAAAAGAAACAGTCCAAGCTTCTTAAAAAATACGATTTTTTTCAAAGAATTGAAAAAATTTAAATGAAATGTTGACTTGTTTAACACCAGATTATTTTCAATTTGTTTTGAAATCATGGTATATTGAACATTTCTTATATAATTTATTGAATAGAATGATGAGAGGTTGACAATGACCTGACGACCCATAATCAGCCACGATTCCTAGGGTTCATGATAACACGAGAGATTTTGAACAAACAACAATCAATTTGAGTCCTTTCAGCTCTGTGCATGATGCTCGGGAAATGATTAACATCGTCTATACAGGGTGTCAATTCGAAAATGTACTACCGTTCATATTTCCGCCCCTATAGAAAATCCAAAAATATGCAAAAACACGTTAAACTTATTTTCAAGAGGGACAATTTTATGCTGATTTTAGATGAACTACATCATCCGACTAGCGAGGGCAGACACAACCCCTAAAATCTCACATGAAAAGGGGGGTTGAGTGACATCTCATTCGAAAGGTCGTTCAACAACCTTTTCGAGTATTTTATCCTCTTATTTCCAATAAAATAATGAGGAAGCATAATATTTATTAGAAAATTATCATTAGAAAGAAAAAGGATGATGTAATTTACCTAAAAAAGTACTTGTATGGTAATTTTTGTGATGGAGGGAGTATATTTTATCGTCTGCCTCAGGGCGCATAAAACTCCAAATCCGGCCCTGATGGTCCTTGGCATAGTTTGAACAGTTTCAACAGTAAATTTTGTATTGTAACCAAAAAAACTATCCACATTTTTTCCAAAAGTTTTTAGCTGTTTATCATTCTTAGGACTTTTTCATTGTGCCTAAATTATTTCACTGTAAAAGTAGTTTTGTGACAAGATAGCCACGAGATTTGAAATATTTGAAGGGGCGTAGAACAGCTGCGTGTAGAGAACTTCAGCCATAAGTTTTTCGGAATATTAGAGAGGAGTTTGAGAGCAGACTTTTTCATTGTTCAGCAAATAATGAACAACATTTCGAAAGTTTTATAAGATAAATTCCTTGTACTGATTTAATATGTTTTATTTCAGAATACTTGATATTCAAATATCTTTACTTGATTTTCCCAAAAGTCGTGACAAAAAAGGTCAAGTTTGTGGTATTTTTTAAAAGGTAGTTGAACGACCTTCAAAATGAGGTATCACTCAACATCCATTTCTATCTGAGATTTCAGGGGTTGTGTCTCCTGTTAGAAATAAAATAAAGAGGGTGGTATGTTTCAAAACTAGAACTCCGTATAAGAGGCTAACGCTTCACACCTTGATTATTTGAATCGATCTGGACTAAATGTGTGGTAACTATCGAAAAATTTACCGATATTGCGAATCTCACCATGTTTGGCAGCATAATGTAGAGCAGTGTTATGGTTGTGATTTTCTCCATAGCTGAGGTTTGGATCGAGGTTTTTCTTCAATTCTGGCGAATTTTGATAAATTTGCATGGCGGCGTACTCATCTCCATGTTGCAGATATTTTTTGAATTTAGACGAGGTGCTTCCCATTGCAAGGTGACTCCTCTAGCTTTTAATGATAGAATATTCTAGGCTACTCAGTTACAAATCGAGGGTAAAAAATTCGATATGTCTACTAGTTAATGGGTAGTTTCATGTCATGAAACGCGATGGCCACTTTGGTAATACCATTTCGTCACCTGTGAAAAGAAAAGTCCAATCCATTAGCTATAGAAACAGTAGAGTATTTGATTGTTTTAAAATAATAAGTGATGATGGTAATGATAATAGATCTATATTTTCCATAAGAATTAGATAAATTAGTAAAGATTACCAGAAAAGAAGCTGAATATCAATATGTGCAAAAGAGATACTACACAAACTTCTGTTATTATTTTTGTAGAGAAAAAAAATACGAATGAAAACAATAATGATTATCCAAATCATAGTCGATCAATTCCCGAAACATACTGTTCGATTATTCGAATTTTTTATTTGTTTTTTGGAAAATCCTGAAGGAATACGCTTTTGGAGACTGAATTATCAATTTCCGAAATACGAGGGTGCTCTTCTGAAAATTGTTTATATTATGAAAAGTTCGGAATATTTTCATTAGATAAGGGGATGTTGTCGATACAATTATTCTGAAATGGACTGAATGGAAAAACCTCTTTTTTGATATATTGAGACAACTTTGTTCATACAATTCATGGGATATATTTTACCATGTCTGATACTGTGTATGAGTCGTAGGCACAAATTTTGAACATCATAAATGCGACGTATATCATCAGAAACAATTCATGCCCATAAATTGAATAAAAATAATTGAAGCGAGATAATACCAAGGTTTCAAAGAGTATGAATTTCACTTTCCTATTTGAGAACTACTTACTCATAATTACAAATTTTCCTGAATTTTATATAATTCCATTCGACAGATATAGTAAATGTAATTAATCATCGCCTATCATCAGTCTCAAATTCCTAGATTATTTTTCAGGTGTCAATTGCGCCTTTTCCATGAATATTCGCACATTATCTTTCATAATAATTCTTTACCTTTTGATGCCAAAAACTATCACGGTTGTTTTGTCTGCAACCACTTTCAGACAATGATTTTAACATTTGCCAACTTGTGTGAAGATGTGACGGTTGATGTTATCAAATGCGTTATCTAAATCTTTGTGAAAATATGTATAATGCAATTGTGGATCAACCGCATAGTAAGATATCTTACAGCGTCTGATTGCATTGTCATCATCAAATATGTAAATGGTAAATAGGAAAGGGGAGTGATATTCCCTTTTAAACGCATTCTAGGATTCTAGAAACGGGTTAGCGCTTCCTCTGGGTAGTCCATAGCATTCACAGAGTATACTATTTTCGTCATTCTGAATCGATTGTCGTTCGCAGAGTTGCTCTATCTCCAACCGTTTTCGATTTGGGAAGTTCATTTGGAGTTGAGAGGTGTTCTTTTTCGCCGATTTTATTATTTATTTTATTATTATTAGTTTCGTTAAATTAAATTCAATATTTTTTGTATACCCTTACCTAATTTGAAGTCGATTCCGAGTCAGATAGAGATATGGTGGGCTTTTCACGGAACCTTTGAAATTTCGAGTTGGCCTTTTTTCGAAAATTTTTTGATTAATTTTTCGAAAAATCGGAATACGCCCTCTTACATATTTCGATGAGCTGATTTCAAATTTTGCATTAAAAATGGATTTTGACCAAAGATTAACAAAATATCCACAATTTTTGCGATTTTGTCAAAATGTATTGCTCTTTTTCGGTTAATCCTTTCTACAATTCAATTTTCAATGACATATTCGGAATTAGCTCAACAAAATATGATCGAGGGTATTTTGTGATTTTCTCAAATATAAAAAATAAAAAAATTCAATATTAATTTTTCAAATCCGCGAATTATGCTAATTTAGTCATTATGAATCGATTGACGTTCGCAGATTTGTTCTTCTCCAACCGTTTTCGATTTGAAAAGTTAATTTGGAGTTGAGATGTGTTCTTTTTCTCCGATTTATTTTTTATTTTTTATTATTTGTTACGTTAAATTCAATATTTTTTGTATATCCCTACCGAATTTGAAGTCGATTCCGAGTCAGATAGAGATATGGTGGGCTTTTCACGGAACCTTTGCAATTTCGAGTTGGCCTTTTTTCGAAAATTTTTTATGTTTCATTTTTCGAAAAATCGGAATACGCCCTCTTACATATTTCGACGAGCTGATTTCGAGTTATGCATCAAAAAATTATTTTTGCCAAAGATTAACGTAATGACCACAATTTTTGCGATTTCGACAAAATAATTGCTCTTTTTCGGTTAATCCTTTCTACAATTCAATTTTCAATGGCATATTCGGAATTAGCTCAACAAAATATGATCGAGAGCATTTTGTGATTTTCTCAAATATAAAAAATAAAAAAATTCAATATTAATTTTTCAAATCCGCGAATTATACTAATTTAGTCATTATGAATCGATTGACGTTCGCAGATTTGTTCTTCTCCAACCGATTTCGATTTGAAAAGTTAATTTGGAGTTGAGATGTGTTCTTTTTCGCCGATTTTTTTTTTATTTTTTATTATTTGTTACGTTAAATTTAATATTTTTTGTATATCCCTACCGAATTTGAAGTCGATTCCGAGTCAGATAGAGATATGGTGGGCTTTTCACGGAACCTTTGCAATTTCGAGTTGGCCTTTTTTCGAAAATTTTTTGTTTAATTTTCAAATCCGCGAATTATACTAATTTAGTCATTATGAATCGATTGACGTTCGCAGATTTGTTCTTCTCCAACCGTTTTCGATTTGAAAAGTTAATTTGGAGTTGAGATGTGTTCTTTTTCTCCGATTTATTTTTTATTTTTTATTATTTGTTACGTTAAATTCAATATTTTTTGTATATCCCTACCGAATTTGAAGTCGATTCCGAGTCAGATAGAGATATGGTGGGCTTTTTACGGAACCTTTGCAATTTCGAGTTGGCCTTTTTTCGAAAATTTTTTATGTTTCATTTTTCGAAATATCGGAATACGCCCTCTTACATATTTCGACGAGCTGATTTCGAGTTATGCATCAAAAAATTATTTTTGCCAAAGATTAACGTAATGACCACAATTTTTGCGATTTCGACAAAATAATTGCTCTTTTTCGGTTAATCCTTTCTACAATTCAATTTTCAATGACATTCGGAATTAGCTCAACAAAATATGATCGAGAGCATTTTGTGATTTTCTCAAATATAAAAAATAAAAAAATTCAATATTAATTTTTCAAATCCGCGAATTATGCTAATTTAGTCATTATGAATCGATTGACGTTCGCAGATTTGTTCTTCTCCAACCGATTTCGATTTGAAAAGTTAATTTGGAGTTGAGATGTGTTCTTTTTCGCCGATTTTATTATTTATTTTATTATTATTAGTTTCGTTAAATTAAATTCAATATTTTTTGTATACCCTTACCTAATTTGAAGTCGATTCCGAGTCAGACAGAGATATGGTGGGCTTTTCACGGAACCTTTGCAATTTCGAGTTGGCCTTTTTTCGAAAACTTTTTGTTTCATTTTTCGAAAAATCGGAATACGCCCTCGTACATATTTCGATGAGCTGATTTCAAATTATGCATTAAAAATGGATTTTGACCAAAGATTAACAAAATAACCACAATTTTTGCGATTTTGTCAAAATGTATTGCTCTTTTTCGGTTAATCCTTTCTACAATTCAATTTTCAATGACATATTCGGAATTAGCTCAACAAAATATGATCGAGGGTATTTTGTGATTTTCTCAAATATAAAAAATAAAAAAATTCAATATTAATTTTTCAAATCCGCGAATTATGCTAATTTAGTCATTATGAATCGATTGACGTTCGCAGATTTGTTCTTCTCCAACCGTTTTCGATTTGAAAAGTTAATTTGGAGTTGAGATGTGTTCTTTTTCGCCGATTTATTTTTAATTTTTTATTATTTGTTACGTTAAATTCAATATCTTTTGTATATCTCTACCGAATTTGAAGTCGATTCCGAGTCAGATAGAGATATGGTGGGCTTTTCACGGAACCTTTGAAATTTCGAGTTGGCCTTTTTTCGAAAATTTTTTGATTAATTTTTCGAAAAATCGGAATACGCCCTCTTACATATTTCGATGAGCTGATTTCAAATTTTGCATTAAAAATGGATTTTGACCAAAGATTAACAAAATATCCACAATTTTTGCGATTTTGTCAAAATGTATTGCTCTTTTTCGGTTAATCCTTTCTACAATTCAATTTTCAATGACATATTCGGAATTAGCTTAACAAAATATGATCGAGGGCATTTTGTGATTTTCTCAAATATAAAAAATAAAAAAATTCAATATTAATTTTTCAAATCCGCGAATTATGCTAATTTAGTCATTATGAATCGATTGACGTTCGCAGATTTGTTCTTCTCCAACCGTTTTCGATTTGAAAAGTTAATTTGGAGTTGAGATGTGTTCTTTTTCGCCGATTTATTTTTAATTTTTTATTATTTGTTACGTTAAATTCAATATCTTTTGTATATCTCTACCGAATTTGAAGTCGATTCCGAGTCAGATAGAGATATGGTGGGCTTTTCACGGAACCTTTGCAATTTCGAGTTGGCCTTTTTTCGAAAATTTTTTGTTTCATTTTTCGAAAAATCGGAAAATCTTACATATTTCGACGAGCTGATTTCGAGTTATGCATCAAAAAATTATTTTTGCCAAAGATTAACGTAATGACCACAATTTTTGCGATTTCGACAAAATGATTTTTCGGTTAATCCTTCATCCAATTCAATTTTCAGTGACATGTTCGGAATCAACATAATAAAATACGTTTGGGAGCACTTTGCGATTTTATCAAAAAGGAAAAATGAAAAATTCCTAAAATTCGAAGATGCGACAGAATTTTCGACGTTTTATCGCTATTTTATGGTATACCTTGTATCTGAGCATACCCAAGTCATATATTTTTGGAATCTGCATGAAATTTTGGGTATATAGTGGTAATTTCAGGGGAATCTGAAAATTTTCCTTTTTTCATGATTTTTTCCTTGGACATTTTCCGGGTAATGTTTTTGTCTCCTTGATCGATTTAAAATTCTTGGATATACTAATTTCGTCATTCTGAATCGATTGGCGTTCGCAGAATTGCTCTATCTCCAACCGTTTTAGATTTGAAAAGTTCATTTGGAGTTGAGATGTGTTCAAAATGAATTGCTCTTTTTAGGTTAATCCTTTCTCCAAATCAATTTTCAATGACATATTCGGAATCAGTTCGACAAAATACGATCGAGGGCATTTTGTGAATTTTTCAAATATAAAAAATAAAAAAATTCAATATTAATTTTTCAAATCCGCGAATTATACTAATTTAGTCATTATGAACCGATTGACGTTCGCAGATTTGCTCTTTTCCAACCGTTTTCGATTTGAAAAGTTAATTTGGAGTTGAGATGTGTTCTTTTTCGACGATTTTTTTTTTATTTTTTTATTATTTGTTACGTTAAATTCAATATTTTTTGTATACCCTTACCGAATTTGAAGTCGATTCCAAGTCAGATAGAGATATGGTGGGCTCTTCACGGAACCTTTGCAATTTCAAGTTGGCCTTTTTTCGAAAATTTATGTTTTATTTTTCGAAAAATCGGAATACGCCCCCTTATATATTTCGACGAGCTGATTTCGGATTATGCATCAAAAATGGATTATGACCAAAGATTAAAGAAATAACCACAATTTTTGCGATTTTGACAAAATGAATTGCTCTTTGTCGGTTAATCCTTAATCTAATTTAATTTTCAATGACATATTCGGAATCACCTAGAGAAAATGCAATTGAGAGAACTTTGCGATTTTCTCAAAAATGAAAAATTAAAAATTTCGAAAATTCGATGTTACGAAAGAATTTTCGACGTTTTATCGCTGTCTCCAACCGTTCTCGATTTGAAAAGTTCATCTGGAGTTGAGAGCTGCTACTTTCAGATAAAATATTGATTTTTTTTATTCTTAAAATCATAAAATAAAATATCTTCTGAAATGGATTCCTAGTCAAATAGATATTTGGTAGGCTTTTTACGGAACCTCTGCAATTTTGAGCAGAACCAGTTTTCGAAAATGTGTTGCGGGTTGTCGGGGTTAGGTTACCTTAAAGAAAAAAATTATTTTTTCAACGGACCAAAGTTTCGGCACTATATTTTGTCATTCTCAGGGCTCTAAAATATGGAAATATGGACATGACAGAAAAATAATCATAATTTAAATTATGAAGTGAAGACATACAAGTTGTGGACATTCAAAACTATCTTTTCGAACGCACTTTTTAAGAGATGATTTATATCGTAAAATATGATTCAGTGAACTTTGGGAAAGATACTGAAAATGTAAAAAGTGCCCATGTAAATCTATTCTAACGTTCAAAAGAAATGAAACTTACCATGTAGGATTAGATTTTCACATTCATAAAACAATATTTCCGACCGATGTTCGCTTCAGTATTCATTTTCAAATGTCACGAGAAATTATTGTAATTTCATATGTCTGTGTTTAGTCAATAATTTTATTTGTCATATTATAATAATTATGTGTCATACTTTTTGACCAGGGAAAATCAAAACAATTCGCGTAAGTCTGCTTTTTGCTAAAATTTTAAAATATTTGAAATGATCCCTGCCTCCGCATGTTTAACACCGTATATCTCAAAAACTGTCCATTATATCTCGTTATGCCCATGAAGACATTTGATCAGGACATCATGAACTATATTATACCAATTCCATGAGAAATGTACAGGGTCTTTTCAAATTTTGTATGAATCAATAAGGAACTTCTAGATATCATAGTACAGTAGGAAAAAATAGGAGAAATAGTACTATGATAAAATTTAGATGCCTACTTCGAGAGTCAGAAGAATATCATTGCTGAAAAATAGGTACTAGTCTGCTCATGCGTATGGGTGCAGTTTTGAAAGCATATGTTTCAGACCAACACTGTGAAATTTTAAACTAATTTCAGACAGAAAATACATCATAGGAATCAAATCAAGAATTGTATGTGAAAGATTAAAACCGACTGTTTTTCCTGAATTTATATACAATTCAATATTCTTATCGGTAATAATTCCAAATAATTGACGAATTGAAAATTTAAAAATCTATTCATGTATGAACATACTTTTGTATTTTTCGAAAGAACTGACGAATTGAGTACGTTTTGAAGAGATGTTTAGTGAACATTCATGTAACATATTCAGATGAATATGTAGAATCTTTATCATAAAAAATCGAAGATCTATTTGAAACCATACAAGATATTCAACAGTTCCTACAATAACACCTGATTCAAAACATGCTGGTAATATTCGGTATACATCAAATTCCATTACCTTTTATTTAGATGTTACTTTCTATAATATATTTGTTCATAGAAAAATACATTTGCTATCAAACTGCTAATTTCATAAGCCCAGGTAACGCCTACAACATATAATCGTACGGACTACTAATGGGATGATTACAAAAAGAGATAATGAAATAATACTAAAACAATCTAATGCTCAGGCATATGCTCCAGTTGCATAACAAACTGGTTACACCCTATTTTTCTCATTTCCTCGCGTTTTGCTAGATAATTTCCACCAGACGAAAAACAATGAATAATGGCAACTTGACATGCAGAAGTTAGAAGAACACTCTCGGATTGAACAGGAATGTGCAAATAAACAAGTGAAAAAACTCACCCAGCCTTCTGTTGGTCTATTATCTGACATTTTCTTTATCTATGAACTGATATTTCTGACAATAAATTGACATTTTCGTGATAACCGTGCTGTAGCAAGAACATCGCCGACGAATCGATTTCCGACGCGCATGCGCTAGTCATCGCGACGTTGAATGCCGCCTTATTCAAACGAGCCGAGCTGGAATTCATCCATCTATACAGTGCATCCACAAAGTCATGTATATCTTGATTTTCAACAAACTCGTATTTTTTGAGATAATCTGGGACAGGCTCTCTCTTTTCTCTTTGGGGGAATAATACCAACAATCTATACTGATCTACCAAAGGACCCCGCAAAATCCTTATGGAATTTGGGTCCCGGTGGATTTTTTTGAATTTTTGATATGAACAGTTTTGCCGCTAGGGGTCGTTAAAATCACCCCCTTCTCAGAATAGATTTATTTCCGAAACTGGGAACGACATTTTCACCCGTTTCATTATAGATAATGTTGCATATGATTATGCTCTTTTATAAAAAAAATCTTCACCCCCTCCCTCTTACCCCCACCACATATTATGAAACAGAAAAAATTATATCTGGATTACTTTGAAATGCATCTTCAGATGTTTGAACATGCTTGAATTAGGGAAATGGCAATTTTTCATGATTATTCCCCATCCCACCGAGGGGCACAAAACAAAAAAAATGGGGAATTTTTCTGAATTTTTAATATGATGCAGTTCATGTTATTGTGAATAGAGATTAACTAGGTGCTAAACCCCAAAAATTGATAGTTTTGATGCTTGGGGGCTTCAAAGTCATACCTTGCTCAGAAAAGACTATTTATTATTATAGGAGGGAAAGATATTTTAGATTTCGATGAGTCATATTGTAATATTTCATAAGAAGAATTCTAAAACCTCCCCCAACCCCTATTTTAAAACAGTAAAAAACAATTCTTGACTATACTTTTGAAGGCAAAATTAATGTTTTATTCAGCTTAAATGAGGGAAATCATACTTGTTCATTTATACTTCCCCCACTTAAAAAAATGAGGGTGAATGACGCGATTTTTTTTTTCGTGTGAGGTGAAGGATATATTTTATAGAGAGGTAATGAGTCTCAAAACCTCAAAACTCAAGACCTACTGTGAGACACCAGCGTGCCATCCGAATGTATCGAGGCTCCGGAGACAGGGCCTGACTGGTAAATTCCTGACCAAAAATAAATAAAATTACTTAAGATCATTTCTTATTTTTGATCATATACATGATATAGGATATGTCATAGATGGTGTTGAGTATTTGAAGATAAAAATCACCGCTCTCTCAGCCTTTGGTACCTTGAGTTATACTTGGCCACTAATCACAGTGTCTGACGTGCTTGGTCCTTGTCCGGCATCATTAAAACCAGCCGTACTATTCTGGTGAGACATAGCAACGGTCACCATTCTTGTCTCTTTGTTTAGTGGGTCTATTTTCAACGCTGATCAATGTGTTAAGGAATCACGGATGTTATCATATTTCATCATCGTCTCAAGCCATGGAGTCGTCCTTGTCCAATTTCTCGTATCCGGCATGTAGGTTGTTTTCAGTTTCTAAAAACACCTCGTTGCCCTCTGGAGAGGCTGAAGAAGTTGAGGTCTGGGTTGAGGTCTGGGTTGAGGTTCTCCGTGTAGTACTTTGTTTTGACTTGCGCGAGCGGGCTAGCGTTGGAGCAAATTTTCCTCTAGTTATCTTTCGTCCGAAAACACGTTGCAGTGGACCACCCCCAGCCTCTCTACTGAGAAACCACGGATCACCGAAGTACCCTCCTCGATAACCGATTTTAGCCTCTACATCAAGCATACCTTTGATCAGAACCATTATTTTAATGACATGGTAAATCCTGCGGAGGTTAAAGAGTGAGTCTCGAAATTTAGTCCGTTTTTCGTCCTATTTTCATACGATATTCGTTTCTCCAGGAGCTTAGAACTCTGTGATTGAAACCGTCCTACTTTAAAGATCGAGGAGAAGTAACAATAGATTCGACAATTCCCATTTTCTTCCATACACATCACTCAACCACGGTAGAGCAGGCTGTTGAAGACACCACCGTGGTAGGCCATTATGAATCCCTTAGTCTCTAGCTCCTGCCCACTTGACCTGAGGAAGGCAAACATCAAATTTGTGGATGAGCCAAGATCTTCGATGTAGTCAAAGAAGACTCCATGCATTGGCTTATTCTTTAGCTGCAGGGAAGTTCATCGAATGCACTGGCTGCTGCTTCACGAAGAAATGATCCGATCTCTGATTTTGGGATGGAATTGAAGAATGAAAAGTGATAAAAATATTATAAAAACCCCGAATTATAAATCGATCAGTTTAGTTCCGAGTTTTTGTTTGATTTGGTATTTTTGGAATTATGAAAATTCTAAAACTCGTATTATGAATGAATTTCTTCAATAGCAAAAACTGACAGACGTTATTACTCGAATGTAGAACATCCAGAAATACTAATTGCATTTTAAAACACGGAGAATAAAACCTAAATTGAACTGTCTGGCATTAAAGTAATGGCTTAGTTAAAAACGGATATATGCGTATATGCTTTATAAATTGCATACATGGTAATTAATACTTCGTTGAATTTTCTGATTTCAATATCAGCTACGTGCGATATGGTGCAATTTTTTGATTGCTTAATTATAGTCATATTTCAATATGGGCTTCTTTTTATCTCATTTCAGATTATATTATCAATATTGGAAACACCTGTCAGTTTTGTATGGATATTTTATCGACTCTTCCATAGTATACATGGTTATTAGGAATTATATCGTGGTTTAATTGTTATCTGATTGATATCCTAGAAGAAACCAATTTCGGCAGGCATTACAGAGATATATTACATGGGCTGTAAGTTTTGCTTCTGGTGGCAGCTCAAGTATTGTGATCATCAAAATATTTATCATATTCGTTTTGATGTGGATTTGAATGGATTCAACAATATTGTTGAGCGTAATTTTCATTACCAACATGAAATTAGATCTATGACTTTTACGGATATAAACAAATTAACCGGTCAATTATGGAAAGGATTTGCTTGAAAACTGTATATGTTCTCACCATAGTGTCCTCTATCTGATGAAGCAATATAATAATGAGAAATATTCGTATAATCAAAAGAGAGTGACATCACCATTTGATAAGTGTTATGAAGATCCAAAGCTGATCAGAAACATACATCTCGACGACATTAATTTCAATAGTTCAAGTCCAGTGATACCGACCAAAAAATATCTTAGTCAAATTGATAAAAATGATTGAATTAGCATCGAAATTGAAATATCAGGTGATATTCTGCTGAACAAAAAAAAGTAAAATAGAATCCACGTTTGAAGAACTAGAAGTCATTGTAACCATAATAAAATGTACTCCTCCTTGAGATATAATCAGAACTCGCCCCTTAAGATACGATCCTCTGAGTCCTTTGCCAAAGCTGTGATGAGAAATGTTACTTCCAGCTCAAATGTCTGAACAAGAGACTGAATCCTGATAGTATGCACATGCCCTGTTGAAGAATTTTATATTAATTTTATGTACGCTTCAATATTGTTGTTTTTTTGTTAAAATTATTATTTCCGTCAACCAGCTGCACACCCTTAAGAGTACAACCCTCAAAAGTCTTCGAAAGACTTGTCCGAGCAAGAGAAGACGCAGCCCTTACCTTTTAACGTGTGATGCCATGCACGAGACCGATGACCATGCTGGGAATCGAACCCATGACCCTTAGGTTGAGAGACAAGCGCTCTACCATCATGACCATCACGGCTCATGGATCAATAACGTCAATCATTTTTAAACGTTTTTTTATTACAGTCGACCCTGTCTCTGGTACCCTGATTCATCCGGAGGGCGCTTTGGTAGGTCATGAACCCCAGCAAACTCTCCCCACGTGATTACTGGGTACGAGAATTATTTGCCCAAAGTAGATGGAGCGAACAGAGAATTACGGCCTTCTGTATTCTTTCAGCTCAGGTTACTGCCTCAGTACGGCAAGCTGGTATGATTTTCAAACTAGAGAGCAGCTTGTCCATCATTCCATCAATTTTACCTATGATCAGAACAACCATTCAAACAAAATAGTTTGATTAAAGCCTGCGGAGTTCAAATAGTAAGTCTTGATATTGAGTCACATGCCTTCGGTATACCAGAACGTTGAAAACACCATCTTGGCAGGCCATTATGAATCCCTTAGTCTCCAACTTCACTTGGTTTGAGGGAGAAAATGTCAAGTTTTTGGATAAGCCAAGGTATTCAATGTTCCTGAAGACGACCCCATGTAAATATTTCTTCTTATGTAGCTATAGGAGTATCCCAGTCTCCGCAGTATTGATGTGAGCTTTTTGCTGGACGGGTTTGAATCTTGTGAGAGAGTATGAGTAACTACGTTCAGTGTCGAATACAAAAGATCATGTTCATCAGCTGCACAGGCTGCCGCCTTCAGAATAAATGCTTGGTTTCCTGCATTATCTGAGAACTAGTATATGCTCCATCCAGTACAATTCTGTAATTCATCTAGTACAATTCTGTAATCAAAAGTCCACTGTTCCCCTTTGTCTGAGAGAGTATAACCGTGTAACGGACGATTTAGGAAACTGCTATGAACATGCATTATTTTGTGAGCTCCTACGTTAAGTTATCGCACTACTAGGTGAATTTATATCTCTCCGGCATCAAGATGATGTAGAATGCTTCCGTATATGAGCTGAATGTCCTCTCGTTCCCAAACTCGAGGACATCCATATATAACAGATGGCATAAGGTCTTATGCATCCTGTTGCTGGATGTGCCGTAGCTTTATTTGAGTTATCCTCATTGCAACGGATGAAAGCAAAGTTTTTCTGTTCATCGACAATTCTGCGTTGTAAATCTGTTCTCTTTGCTGCCAGTAATTTGATCCTCTTCGTATATATACTCGTTTATATGTTTCATCTGCACAGAGTATTCGCACGAATAACTTGCATTATAACAGACATTCAAGTATGTTGTCGGTCTGTACAGTTTGCCACTCAAAAAACCCACTCCATAATTGATTGCTTTCCATCTAGCCATGAGTTGGTTGGGACTTTTTTCCACCAATCAACCCAACTGGGAGTGAAGCAACGGAGTTCTTCGAGAATTCAGGAGCCTGTCGAACTTCTTTCGGTGTTATCTTGCAGAAAACTGTGAACTACGCATGGGCTGGAGTTTATTCATTGAGTGGCTGTGGAAACTCCGATAAGCCGCCGGCGGAAAATCCAAAACACGTGGGAGTTCTTGAAATAAGCGAGAAGTTTCATCGCGAAACTTCATGGTCACTGCGATGCTTTTTGCCTGCCCCCTAGAGACTTCTTTGCTGCCCGAGACAGTGATGTTTGACGGTTAGCAGCATTCCTCTTCTACAGCCAGACCGATATGTGGCACATCTGCCACTTTTGTCATTTCTTTCTGAGAAGGAGCTCTGACATTGCCTCGAACCCGAAAATGGGATGTATCATCTTCGGGCCGGCGCACTGCTCTCGTAGCAGTGCATAAGTTAATCAATTATTATAATTATTTGGACCTTTCAAACACCAGGGTTTTTAGACATGTTATACCCTAAATGGGTGTGATTATGTCAGATGCAATTTTCTATTTCGGTATTACCATTAGCAGTACCCTTTCAGGAAAACCACATAAGGTCCATTGCCAAAAATATCTCTCAGAGACTTGGTTCCGTGTCACGAGATACTTCATGTAGACAAAAATATTCGGTGCCAGCTTATAAAAAATCAAGAGTTTTTACATGAGATAGATGTTTGATGACATACTTCACAAACTACTCATATCGATTCCTTCATCTCCATTTTCATTATCTCTTTGTATAATATATATCATTTCATACTTACTGTCCAACTTAGCTCGTAATTAATGAATCACTCACAGGTGGCGTGGAAAGTTAAACCATTCATCAACGCGGTGAACGTTCTGGAGACAAGTTTCTGTTTCTGTGGTTGCCTAGAATTTCAGATGATGAACTTTGTTTGTATGGGCTAGTAGGTATGCTTTCAAGCAAACCACTAATAGCTACACAGGTAACCGCAAGGAATACGAGGGGTGACACTGAATATTTTCAAGAATTGAGAGAGAAAAAATTGTTATTATCCTAATAAGTATGGAAAGTACCATTTCATATGAGTTCGGATCAAGATTTTAACAATCACAGTAGCAAATCGTATGCAGCGCTTTTGAAAACCTTCAAGCGTGCAGAAAAATTACATTTCACAAACTAAATTGCCGCCGAGTATGGGTGAATGACACATGCTATTTGGTGTTTGTTTTATGATGGAAAATTATGTTGAACCTTGGGATTTTTGAAACCTTCAAAAATCAGAAACGAAAGATGATATATCAAAGCCAACATTGGACCTCTCTTCCGGAGCAGCTGTCTTGGTATGCACAGCTTATGAACACACGTCATGCATTGTTGATTTTTCTTGCTGAATGAATGAATGAATTTTATTGATGGAAAAGTCAATAATAGATCCAACTGATCTGTGAAGAGCACACACGTACATGGTCTCTTAACTTCTTGAATTCCACCACAGAATTCATTTGAAATCAAAAGTTAGGTGTATTGATAAGTATGGATGGTGACTGATGCGCTGCGACCTAATTAGATCTATTGTGTCTCATCTTCTGCTATTTCAAGGTGTTCTCGTTTACAGCAGCCCCTCAAGCCCCAATTCCTTGAGGAATTTGAGGATTCTGAGAGGGTCTATCTGTGGTATATCTCCCACAGTCAGCTGGTGTGATCCCAGTATATTCAATCTCTTGAGATGCACAGCATAACACTCCACCAATATATGGTGTGGTGTTTCTGGATGTTCTCCACAGAATCTGCAGGTGCTTTCCTCCTCTAAGCCTAGCTTCTTTAGGTGTTCTTTGAGTCTGCCGTGCCACGTCAGAAATAGACTAGTTTTGTTGAGGTTAATCAGTGTCTTCAATCATGCTCGGTTGAAGTTGCCGAGGAGATCTTTGGCTTGCCTAAGCCCTAGTCTTTGCCAGTATGTTGCTCTCATTGCTACTTCAGTTTTATTGAGTTCTTCTTGGAAGTAAGATTTTCCAAGTCCGCAGAATGGCGTTGATGATTTTCATACCAGGGTGTCTGCTTGTTCATTGCCTTCTACTCCCACGTGCCCCGGAACCCAGAGGAGGATCACCTTGGTGTTCCTGCCTAGATCATTAAGTTTGTCTAGGCATTACCAGACCATCTTTGAGTTGATGAATAGTTAGGTAACACCCACAATTATTTTTTTTCTCAAATTTCATATTGACTCCAACTCCAACCAAGGTTGGGAAAAAAAATTATTGGATAGTTGTAGTCGCAATACAATTAAATAACATATTATAATGTTTGTGTTGGCCATTCCCATTGGATACTGTTAATATTGTCAGTGTAGACTCATGGGAAGAAGCAGTGTCAAAAGCTGAGACTGATATTCCTATTTTGAAGAAAAACTTCGATTTTGATCTTTTGACACTGAATTTTAAGAAATCAAATTTTATTACATTCTCCTGCAATGAGACCAAGCAACCTAAAACTATTAAAAAACTTATAATTCATAAATCGAAATGTATTCTTAATAAAATTAAGCATCATGGTACATACAGTTAAAGTTACAGTTAAAGTTGATTCTATAAGATATCTTGGAATATATACAAAAATTTCAAATGGAACACTCAAACATCAAAACTTGCAATAAAAATGAGAATGACACTTTCAAAAAGAAACAAAAATAAAATTTTGAAAATAAACTACTGAACTGGTAATACACACACTATGTTTAGTGCACGTCTCGATACTCCGTCTCTAACTTTGACATCAATAACTCTGACGACGCCATATTTGCCTGGATGCATTGTCCTGTTTCACAAGTACCAACTGGAGCGATTTCTGCTTCCACTTCATGCGGGTTTGTAGTTCGAACAAATATAACTTGTACCATCTAGCCCAAATATGTTGCTCCATAGATTGCAACTTCTGGAATCTATCCAAACGGTTTTCGGCAACATCTAGTAAACTGGGTTCAGGAAGAACAGAAATGTTCCCCCCAATCAGGAAATGGGATGCTGTAAATGTAGTTGAATCTAATGGATCAGAAGACAATGGACTGAGTGGTCGAGAATTCAGGACACCCTCAATCTGAACCAAAACTGTATCGAAATCTTCAAAAGTAAGAGATTGATTTCCTATAACCCGATTGATATGATACTTTGAACTTTTGATGCCTGATTCCCAGATTCCCCCGAAAGTTGGAGAATTTGCTGGAATGAAATGCCATTAGATACCTTCATCTATAAGATTATTGGCTATAACTTTTGATTCGGATGCTAAAAACGATGACATCTTGGAAAATTCATTAGTCGCACCAACAAAACTCGAACCATTATCAGTATTTATTATTTAGTATTATCAGTAGATCAGTATTTATGGACCTTTTCAATGTAGCTGACAAGGCATTCGTTGTCAATTCGGAAACTAATTCGAGGTGTACGGCTTTCGTACTCATGCAGATAAACAAGCAAATATATGACTTCAAGACCTCAGCACCTCGTGTTTTCTGTCTTTTATTCAGAAGGGTCCCCCTTAATCAATTCCAACATTAATGAATGGAAAATAATTTGTCACTCAGATTACAGATTACACATTTTCGCATTATATCCTTACATTGACTGCGACCAGAAATAGGCTAAATTTTTTGTCGAAATTAACACAATAAATTTTGCACTCTACAAGGCAAACATCTTTTGTGCTCATGTTTTAATATGAGGTATGTCATTATGTGACCTTTAGGTAAGATGATTGGATGTTTTGCTTCAAATGATAGTTTAGACTTTTCAATCCTACCACCTACTAAAATCAAACCATTGTGTAGAAATGGATTAAGGAAAAGAATCTTACCTTTCTTGTTCAGTGGTTTTCCACTGGAAAGGTTTGTATAATCATATGGAAAACATTCCATTTGTGCATATTTTATCAACTTAGTCAGTGCCTTCTCCATTTCACAAGGAGTCAAAGCTCCAAAATGCCTATCGTTCAACGGTATTTTGAATTCATTATGAATCTGTTTATGATTATATCCTCTGAATTTTCCTGAAGAATGAAAATTCGAATAAGGACGGTATTTTTCATTATATGGAATTTACAGCAAACTTATTTCATCTTTAATGAATTGTTGATATTAAACTCTTTCACTGTATCGAACTTCATTCAAAACTTGGAACTGACCATTGGAACTATAAAAAAAATCTGACCGGATAACTTGCCCCAAGGGATATCCTATGCTGTCATCGGACCCCAATACATCAGCGTCCAGTGAGACGTGAAAACCAGGAAGGAAAATTCCGAATTCAGAAAATAAATTGCGGATTTTCACGTCCGTTCCTAAAAAGATTCGACTCAATTTCCTTCCACAGTGTACGAATTGATGAAGTGAAAAAAGTACGACGACTGACCTGAAGGAGGAAATCTAATTTTCAGGTGGGACACATAAAAAACGAGTATCCTTCCGACCTTTTCCGGTAAAGAGGTGGAATTACCGGCGATACCAGTGTATCTAGTAATTCAAAATGATCCTGCGGCATGAAAGTTCCTCATTTCGTTAGGCATGCGCAAATGTGCAAGTTATCCTGAAATACAAATCGACTATCCTTCGTCGTAACATCACTTTAGTGCAACGTTACGAGTCAGACTCGTCACACCGAAAATGCTCTGAGAGAACGATGTTCATGTGTTTCTCACTGCTGTCCTTCTTCTTTCAATGAGTTTGTTTTTCGCGCGTTTACATTTTTTCCAAATGTGAACTCTTTCCTCGCGTCCATTTTTTTAGTTTTTGTTCCACTCGCATCTTTCCGTTGATTTTGAAATATCATTTATGAACTTCACCGTGTGTGTTTTTCAAATTCTCAAACACGAAGTTCTACGAAGTATTCGAAATAAAAAAGTTCTCTTCAACTGAACATGGAAGAAAGTTTATCGTTGTTCAAGCTGGGTAAGGAATTTATAAGATGTTTCTCATTGAAGTTTTTAACAACTTTATAGGCTGAATTTAAGATTTCTCCAAGTTTTTAAATTAATACCTGACTCTAATACTACTACTTTCCCGCACTTCCAACACTTTGTGAACTTTATAGCAATCCATTTGAAGAAATATACTTTAAACCAATGTGGGAGCTTTAACGAAATGCACTTTTTTGAAGGGAATATGTTTCAAGACAATTGCGAAGGTTTGAACTCAAAAACGCATTCATTTTTTTAAATTTCCCTGTTAAATATCAAAAATTATTATTCAATCAGGTGGTCTATGGTAAAGATAGAGATTATGGTTGAAGTACTGATGGTGATTGACAGCAATCACTTTAATAACAATAATAATTCAGAAATTGTTTATATCATTGTTTTCAATCAAATTATAGATGTTATGTGTGACAATCTTATTCTTCCAACAAACCACAGAACTTATATCCCAATTTATCATGCATGTTCATTTCTGTCATTTTGTTCAATGCTTCACAGATCAATTATAACAATGCACCTCTGGAGCTAATATTACTACCTTCCTTTTCCATTGTGGATTATGTCCGGTGGATATCCATTAGTTCCAAAATATTCAAAACCTTATACCTATAATCAGTGTAATATTCCAATCGGTAAAATAAATACAAGCAGAAACTTCACAATTTTGAGCGCGTCAACTATAATATAGAATGAAACTTTCTAGAAAAATGCCCATCAGATCTAAACACGATCACAACATCTTTCACCAAACTTTTTGAGGCAGCCAAAATAAATTCTGTCTCTATAAGTGAAAAATAGATCTGGTAAATATCAATTTTGAAACTAGAAAAATTTTATACTTAAATACTAGAAAAAATACAGGTGGATGCATATTCATTTTTGTACTAAACGAACTTGAAAAGTGGATTTCCAAGTTAAATAAGATGATTCCACGCAAGTCCTTGAAGATTCTGAAGTATGTTCAAAAGGGGTCTACGCATATTTTGGTCTTTCATCAACAGCAAATCCAACAAAAGTAGAATCCATGGTCAATTATAACGTGTGAAACATATATTTTCGTTAAAATGCAGGGTTTAAACTTAGTTCGTCTTGTTTATTATGATAATGAAAGGATTTAATGAATAAATGAATATATGAACCCCTACTGATATTGTTGATGAAACCGCATCTTTTTTTAGTACACATGATGCTGGAAAATAGTTCAACATCGAAGAAATCACCATTGTACAATAAAAAAATGCAGCAAAAACTTTAATTTATATATAAAATAGAATATGTATAAATTTTTCCTCTTTTTGATTGTTTTGTACAACCTTATATTGAAACTGAAACGTTCTAATCCAATTATCTGATATGTGGTGTTTCTTCAACTACGGAATAATTCTTGAAATCGGTTTTAATCATCGAAGAATTGTTAATGGAATATGAGGGATAACAACTTCCTAATGTTCATCAACATCGAGTCTTCCATAGGGTTCAAATTTGGGACCACTTTGAACATATTTTATTTGGTAATGATTTTTAAACTCCTTATTTGTCGAAGATTTAAAGTTGTACCACGAAATTGAGGACGTTCACAATTGTGAACTTTCACAAGGAGATTCAGTAACTCTGAAGTATTGATGTCTCGATGACAACGTACCTATACTACTGAATTTCACCAAGTGGAATGACTTTTCCGGCCAAAATTTTTCTCTTGCTTTTGACTAGTGTGCGACCAATCTTCAGTATCCCACGAATTATTTCTTGGAACAATACAATATATCACTTGATTATATCCAATTCACGGCATCACTCACTGCCTTCTTTCCAAAGTGTGTTATAGTAGTTTTCATTTTATCAATTTTGACATCTTTTCTATGTAAAACTTGTAAAATAACTCTCGTTGGGCAATTTGCATGCTAGAAAAAATTGAAATAAATAAACACCTGTAAATTATATACCTACTCCCTGGCAAATATTACAAAAGAATCATTCGAATCGAGAATAATTGAATGAATAAGAACCATCAATGCTCAACCACGTTCAATAGAGTACTCCAGAACCCCTGGAAAGCAACCAGAATAGAGTTTCTAAATGCTTTTCCGAAATATATTGTCAGGAATATCAATAACTCAACACTACCACTACTGTAAAATAATATATTCAGCCCTATGCTGTAACACTTCCATTAGAAATAAGTCACCGTTATTCGCCATTTCCGTTATTTTGCTATTACCAAGCAATAGCAAAATAACGGATATGTCGAATAACGGTGACGTTATTTTTAACGAAAGTGATATAGTATAGAGCTGATTGTAAGTCGTGTGCGAAGAATTAGAATATTTTTGTTTCATTCAGTAGCGCTACATCAAAGGTGGAAAATAAAAAAAAATCGTTTGGAAATGTTCTGAAATTTTGCAGGTGTATTTCCACAATAATACCCCAATTTATTTTTGGTCATGGTTTACTCTATAAACATCATTCGTATCATTAATGAAGTCGATAGCGTCCAGATCCTTGTTCATCGATTTGTAACGTGGATAGCTGATTTGAGCTTGATAGAATTTGTTTGAAAAGCATTTCTCAACACCACTCAAGAGGTATTCCACAGCTTTCAAAAATAAGAGGGAAATCAAAACACTGTCAAATTCGATTGTTTCGCACAGGTTCATCCAATTTGCAATCAGTATTCACTATTCCATTAAACAAAATTTTTCATTGAATTTTTGATATCAACAGGATTTTCATAAATAATAAGTTGATTCAAAAATATGCGTGCACATCATAATCAACTTTAGCCAAGTGACTTCCTCCGAAAATGTTCATGGAAGGTCGATGCCCCCCCGTATTTTGAATTTAGTGTTGAAATTAAATGACATTTGTCATTTCACAAATCTCTATCGTCCTTTGTTGAGTTGAAAAAAAAATAGTTTGTATCATCTACCAAGTGTTATCATCTACAATATTGTGAATATTTGCAATGAAACACTTATTTGACCAAGAAAACAAATTATCCACACTCTTCCTCTCAAAGATTCTGTGGAACGATAAGGGGGTATTTCTCTCTCAAAGTTAGTGGGGAAATACATTCGAGAAAAGTGTTACAACCTGGGAATTCAGAAAAATACATTTGGTTGTGTTATATATCTTCAGAATACCGCAGAAACTTTTAGAATTGCTTCTTATTGGTTTTGTTTGTGATTTACAATTTCCTTTAGTGTGTAACTTCTATAAAGCGTTCTAACACTTCGGAAATATTATGCTCTGTGCTTTACATAAGATGTGCATTGAAAGTTTGACAATTTGCAGTTGGAATAGAAAGTTGATATTGGATAAGAAGCCATGATGGATCAAAACCGTTCTACACGAAGTAATCAAGGGTTTTCATCCCTGAGAAAAAAGGGAGCCCGAAACGTTTTTTTCTTTTTGATTAAAGCGGGGATATCGACACTCCCAACGAAAGAGGAAGTATTAAAATACTGATTTTTTTTTTCAATATTCAAGTCGAAATACAACTTTTTTCAAGTAGATTTCTTCGTAACTACTTGGTCTAGAGATATGGCTTTTTATCGTCAGCATCAGTTTTTTAAGCTGAATACTCCTACACCTATAACTGCAAATAGCTGTAACTTCAGTTACGGCTTTGTTCGTTGAGGGTATCGATATATACAGAGTGTTCCAAATTATGTCGGCACCATTGCCAACTCCGTTATTATTGATGCTACGAATTCGGTTAGTTGGGCAAACTAGAAGCATTCCTAATGGCCTTCTCGATGCCGAAAACAGAAAAAAATACATTCGCGTTTTCAGAATATTTCATGAAATTATATTTCTTTCAAAGGAACACCCTATATTTTTTCATGCATTTCGATTCGTACTAACATTCTCAACAACAAATCTCATTTATAAAAAACGGATTTGATCAATCAATAATAACGGACTTAATTTGGAACACCCTGTATATGAGTGTAAGAGGACAAAAATAATTGAAATAATATTCTTCAAGTATTAAATGAATAAACAGTTGATTTTCCCTCATTTTTGGGAATTTTTGTTAATTTCCGCTATCAAAACTAACGAATATTGTATCTATCAGTTACTTAGTTAAACGTCTATCTTTTTTTTTTTAAGTTTAAGTCTTGTGTAAATAATTTTACACGAATGTGTCGTTTTCGGCCTAAACAACTTTAATTCTTTATTTAATTTATTTGATAAGCATTATGCATTTTTTTTGTGCAGTTGATACTGTATTATATCACATATCTTAAAGTGTTCAAAGTCAAAAACTGATCTGGAAAAAGATATAAAAACAATTGAAAACGGCCTTTATTTGACCATTATCAAAAATAAACTGTCTATATGATAGAACAAATGAATATGATTTCGAATTATAACATGCAGAAAAAAAAAATGAACATTGAGAAATTTGAAAATTATACACATGCAACATATTGTTGTTGAAACAAGAACAATGTTGACAAAATTTCATTCAAATATTCCATTATCTTATCTTCAACGCATTATGCAGCTTTGCTCGTTTCGCTCAAATCGATATTATTGAAGCCATATTTCATCTAAAAAGTCGTTATGAACGTTCAATTAAACCAAATCTCTCACCTGACCCCAAATAAAAACATCTAGCAAGGTCAGATCTAGAGACCCAGCAGGCAACACTGAATCTCGCGATCAAATTACAAACTCATCAAATCAATACTGACAAACATATTATTTAACTTTGATCACAGAGATTTTGATACAACCGTAATTTCTCCACCAGCTATTATCAAACAGTGACGTCAGTAAGGTATGACCAACTTTTCTATTTCGCGCTAGTTTTAAATCTATTGGATAACATGTATTATATGCAGCTCTCTTTTGTCGTACAGATAATGGTTAAAAAGAAACAAATAAATCAGTTATTCATGGGGAAAAAGTTACACTTGTTAGACCAACACAAAAATGACAATTCTAACATGAAAGCATGTTAACTTTCAAATTATGCAATCGTTGGAAATGGTAATTTGTGAGACATTTCTATAGAAACTGAGGAAATGAGAAACGTTATGCAGATATCTGACAAATTGAATAAAAAAGAGGAACTGCAATTAATGTTGTTTCCGGGATCATATTTGAATTTGGAATAAATGGTAATTATTCTGGAATTTAATTGTCCCTCAGCGGATTTTCACTGGGAACTATTCGGAACCATTAGCTAGAAACTGTTGTTTCTATAATTGAATGAGTTCATTTATGCTCCGCACGAGATTTGTTTGAAAATTTTGATGAGGGCTCTTTGAAATAACCATTAACGCCTACATTCTGCAGTACATAAAACGAATCTCACACAAACAGTTTTGAGCGTATCATTTTAATCTTGTGATTCAACTATCATCGAACGAATATCAACAGAAATTTCGTTTTATTTTGACTACAGAGATTTAGACACAATCTAAGTTGAATTAACTGATAATTTTTGTTTAGTTATAATAGAATTCATGTCAAACACGTAACTCAGAATGATAAAACAGGACAGATCACCTATAAATTCTGGTGTTCCGCAGGGATCCATTCCAACACCAGCACTATGTCTTCTTCACATCACCTTCAGCAGTATCCTTACATGGAAAAACCATTTTAGGTACATTGCCAAAAGTACCTCTCAGAAATTTTATTTTCAGTTTCATATCAAGAGCTATATCTTTTGTAGTAGGTATTGTCCCCCAAATTGTTTTTGGATTTTATCGAATGTATTTGTGATTCATAAGTGGTTACCATACATTCTTTGTTCTAACGCCTCTTTCGATTGAGTCCAACATTTGTGATCGTATATCCTTGTGATGAGAGGTATTTCAGAATCACCAATGTGGTAGAGTCTGCTTTCACATAATATCTGACATTTGCGTTCTTTGAGATTTCTCTTAGGTTCTCTGATTTGATTGTGGTCAGAAAACTTCTCAATAACTTATAATAAAAATAATAATAATATCTTTAATCATGAAAAGTATAAAAAATAGTGTTCTAGGTGATACAGACAAATTTTAATAGAGTTGATAGAGCGATAAGTGCTAATGCACTTGTTCCTCAAAAAATAGATGAAAAATCAAGCTGAATTAGAGTATATAAACACACTGACGTATAGCTATTCAATAAAATTCGTAGGGAGTAAAATGAATGGATACAATATAGAAAGAAGAGATTAAAATAGGTAAATACAACTCAAATAAAATGTGAAAAATATAAAATGAAATTTCACTATTGATATAGCAATTAAATAAAATTCGTAGGGAGTAGATGAATGATATACAATTCAGATAAAATGTGTAAATTAGGATTACAAATTTGAGTTGAAACTGTTAAAATATAATTAGATCACAATTTCACTTACTAACAAAATAATAATAATAATAATACCTGCGATTTATTAAATACATTACACGACGCTTTAAGTCGAAATAAAAAGGATATTTTTTTTATAACTGCATGAACGTCATCAGGATTCGACCAGGTGGTTGATAGTATTCAAATCTACATTCAGTAGGTAAGCTTTAAATCGTATTTTCAAAAGTAAAATGGAGTTAATGGAGCGGATGTATGTTCTGTTGTAAATATCAGGTAAAAAGTTGAAAACCCTGTCTGTAAAGTTGGTGAAACATCTCCGGCCCACTGTTTTTTGTTGACCTATAAATCTTGACATATTCATTACATTTTATAGTTAGATAATTATATTCAATTTTTTCAGTGATATTTTTATACATGTGGATGACGACTCTGTACATATAGTTTTCAAATGTTCAGAACATTCTCGTCTCTAAAGAGTGCTGCTGTAGAATAAGTATTATCTTTGTGAAACATGATTTTGAGACATTTTTTTTTGAGTTTTTTCAAATGAGACCGTGAGATACTTCCCCAACTGAAAATGACATAAGTAATGCGTGATTCGATAAGTGCAACGTAAACGGTTCTCAAGTGTGCCATAGCTAGGAAGGTTCTGGTGTGTTTGCATTTGTACAGCATATATACCTCAGTGTTTTCGTGATATTAGTGACGTCTGCTCCATCGTAGGTGGTTATCAATCGTTATAGCGAAGTATTTGATATGCCCTGCAGATTTAACATCGATCACTACCCCATGATTGTCTACTGTTAATGTTAGGTGATAAGGTAAGGATGATGTATAGCTTGCAAAATGTACAAAAGTGTTTTATCGTAATTGATGGTAACTTGCTCATGATTGAACTAGTTTACGATTGATGTGTTGTCGTTTTCGCTTTTTTCCTCGCCTTCTTTCCATGACTCAGCTAAATATACAATTGCGGTGTCATCTGCAAAGCTGAAAATGTTTCCTTCCGCTTTGAGATTGGGTAGAATATTGGTATACAAAGAGAATAATAGCGGTCCCATCACAGTCCCTTGAGGCACTCCATATGACACGTCTTGCTGTGCACTGCACACGATGAGAAATATAGCTTTCCATCAGATCAAGACACTTCCCGCGTATGCCTGCATTCGCCAATACCTTAAACAGCTGTGAGTGGCTCACAGTGTCGAAGGCCTTGGCAAGATCCAAAAACACACAAAGTGTGGGCATAATTTCATCTATATTCTCGTGGAGATTTTGGTAAGAGAAGCGATAGCATCATTTGTAGACACTCCTTCTTTGAAGCTAAATTGGTAATTTGATTTAATGTTATATTTTTCAGTAAACTTTATTAGGCGATTTTTGAGGGCTCCTTCAAATATCTCAGCAAAGCTAGTGATTAGAGAAATGGGCCTATAATTGCCGATATTTTTTTTAGATCCCTTTTTTTGAGGGTTGGTATGACGACCACTTTTTTGAATCCATCAGGGCATATTCCAGTGAAAAAAAATGGTGTTAATCAAATGTGTCAGTGGAAGGGATATCACTGCATTGTTTTATTTTCAGAAAATGAGCCGTAATTTCGTCCCACCCACGAGCCTTTTCAGATTTCGTGTCTTTTATGAGGGATCATCTTTCTTTTTCAGTGGTATAAGTTGAATATAAAATGAGTTGCAACATCTCTTTCTCAATTGAAATTACTTAATTTTTATTTTGAAAACTTTTACAGATAGGTATTGGAAAATATCATAAAAAGTTGTAGAAGTGTTCCGGTATGTGTTTCACCAGAAACGTCTAATGTGCCATCTACCGTGAATCAGCCTGTTTGTGTCTTTGTTCCGTTAACTAGCTGTCATCCCTCTACGAACGACAGCCCTCAGAAGTCTAAACTTGTGCGAGCTAAGCATTAACGAAGTCTTACCTTCCAACGTGCGATTCCTAGCACGAGACCAGTGACCGTGCTGGGAATCGAACCCACGTTCCTCTGATTGATAGACTAGCGCTCTACCATCATGACCACTGCTGCCATTTATTAAATAATACTTTTGTTCATTCTTTGTTTGTGTCTTGCTTTAAAACCACAGCTAGGTTTATCAGCCACGTACTTGAATACATGTTTGTCAGTTATGAAAGATTATTGAAAATGTATATGGCATTCATTAACTCACCATTTCCAGCACCTACGTCACTTGGTGAATCATTCATGAACTCCAGCAATCCCGTCTCAAACTCACATGCAGATGCCGGACATCTTAATCCAGCTGTCCATTTCCGACGGGATCAATTTTGTGCTTTCTCCGCACGATTAAATTTATATCAAGCAGCAAACACCGACTGAGGAGAATTGAAATGGTCCGAAATTAATTTATTGCATTTCTTTTCCGGTTCCTCCAGCAAACACAAGTCAAACACTAATTTATAAGAGCAAAATTGCGATTTCACGAACTTTCTATATTATTTCTTCAGCATCAAAATAATTTTCTAAACGTTTTTCATAAACGCTCCTAACATAATTCACTCGGGCTCATATACCTTGTCGCCAAGCAAAGTTTTCAGATACTTATTCGTTGAATATTCGAGGTGTAAAACGTCATAAGGTACACTCGAAATAAAGCATCATGCATATTTTCAAGTTTTTATATTTTTTTCCATAACTATTTCCTTGAAATCATTTCAAAATATTTCTTTGACTATTGTAGATGGCATTTATAATGCAAATTATAAGATAAGTATAGGCTAACTGGCACTTTTTTTCAACTTTGAGGTTATAGACTTATCATAGTTTTTAGAACACACCTCATTTCACCAATATTTTCTGTTGCGATGGCCTGTATCTATTGTTAGATTGGCTACTTTCCTGTTCTGTGTTTTGATCAATTTTTCTTTGCCAACTCCTGTATTTCAAGTAATGGCATTTTTGTATTTCGATGATAATGACAGAACTTTCTCTTGTTCTCCATACCCGAGAGCACTAAATTAAAAAACTGTTTTTTGTTTGGACTCTGGCTGTTACATTGGTTCGTATCTGACAAGAACAATATAATTTTAAGACTTTTATGATGATATAGCACTCTAGAAACATCATGATTCCTGATTACAATCGTGCATGAACTTTCGCATGAACTTGAAAACTATAGACCTCTTTAATATGACGCACTATTTCATTCTGAATATTTTCATGATTTTTTTGGAAGATAAATACATGAAGAAAATGAATATATGAATAAAATAGCTAATGAAATAAAATTAGATCATTTATTATATTATTATTCTATAATAGAAGAACATAGTAAAATCACTGTTGTGCAAAATCAAATGCTTGAACACCAAACAAGTTCAAATCAAATCAAATCAAAATGTACTTTATTGTCTGAAGAATAAAAATCTTATTGACAAAGTGTTGATCGTCCTTACAAAGCATAGTCTTATGTAAATAATAAATAAAGATATTCAAATATAAAAAGTAAATATGTTAAAAAAAGTGTGAGTATATAAATTGTATAAAATTGTAAAAATGTATAAAAGTAAAAATGTAAAAAAGTAAAAATATGTATGAACATTCACAGATTTGATTGTAAAGGCAAAAATACATTTATAACCAACAAGTTTGAGAATCGGTAGCTTTATTTTAAAATCAGGTACCCTGATAGAATTCAGTGAGGTTATAATACACTTTCTCCAATAGATTTTTTTTACCGATTTCCTAAACTTTTTTTTGTTTTTTATTTGCTTGAATATATTCTTGCTTTCGTAAATTATAGAATTCTTAGTTAGTGTTGATGTGGGGATAGGCAGTTTAATGTTGTGGGAAGAGCTGCGGGTATTATGTGTCGTCGGCTCATGTCTGAATTCATTAGATTTTTTTTGAACCAACCAAATGAAAATGAAAAATGCAGGCCAGAGGCAGTATTCTATGGGCCAAAAATAAAGGTCTACATGAATCCCTTGATTCGGCTTCGCACATATATCTTAGGGCTCTTTTTTGGAGAATAAAAACTCTGTCGATTAGATAGTTCGCGCACATGCCCCAGAAGCAAATACCGTAACGTAGGTGAGATTCAATAAGTGAGTGGTAAGCATTCTTTGCCGCATTTGGACCTAATTCGTTGGCTGTAACACGTACGGCATAACAGCCAGACGCTAGCTTTTTAGCTAAGTTTAAAATGTGCCCTTCGAATTTTAGTTTGGTGTCAATATTCAATCCTAAGAATTTATGTGAAGTTTTGATGCTAAGACAGTCATTATCAAGAAATACATTGTTTATAACGCACTTAAAGTTGATTATACCTGTCTTTGAGGTATTGAAAGACAATAAGTTGGCGTCGCACCATTTTTTAACTTTGCTCAGGTCCTCATTGATGATGTCTTCTAGAATGACGTTATCAGTACCATGCCAAAGGATGGTGGTATCGTCTGCAAATATTGTAAATTTACCATGTATGTCGACAAGTGCTAAGTCATTCACATATAGTAAAAATAACAGGGGTCCCAGTACTGAGCCCTGCGGTACTCCATGTTTAAGAGCCAGATGCTTTGAGTTCACATTGGCGATGGTGACGCTTTGGAAGCGATCAGCCAGATAAGATTGAAACCAGAGTAATGCTATACCTCTGTAGCCATAAGTGTGCAATGTATGGAGCAGTATTCTGTGATTTACACAATCGAAGGCCTTCGAAAGATCACAGAACACTGCTGCAGCGACCTCCCCATTATTCAGCGTAAGATACAGACGCTCCAGAAATGCAAATATAGCATCATTGGTATTTCTCGAGGTTTGGAAGCCATATTGGTCGGTAATGAGGATACCATGTTTGCTCAAAAACGATGCCATTCTTTTTTTTTTACTAGTTCGTCTTGAGTATAAATTACACTTGATGTATGCACAAAACAAGACATTTTAATCTCTAAAAATAGTCAATATTTCACAAGATAACCATGAATTTCATCTGACAGAAATTTTTTGAACAGTGATTTTTATCGAGAAACATTCAAATAAGATTAATTAAATAATTAATTAATTATGGAAACAATTGATTTCAAGTTCAAGAATATGGGGTACGTGTTCATTCAGAAAACAGCATAAGCACTGGGTCGAATTATTTCAATAATGGAGAACCTTATCAGTAAGCCTACTTTTTCTGGAGAGTGAAAAGGTAGATATTCAGAAATACCTTGGCCACCACGTACACCTGGCGTGACTCCATGTGACTTTTTGTTGCGGGTCTACTCGAAGAATAACATGTTCATATGACATATTGAAAGAAATTATCCGTCAGTGTGCAGCAGTTTTTAGGATTGCAAAAGAGATATGTCATAAAACGATTTTACGTATAGAAAGAGAATGAAAGCAAGCACTCTGAGATAAGAATTGTTATTAAACATTCTGGTTACTTTTATTTTTTGATCGAATAAAAGAACGCATACTCAAATATTAGTCCATATGGGACAGTTACTGGGCGAGAATTTTCCATCAATGTTGGTGATACTTTTCCAGTTTTCAATTGCTGGGGAAAAATACCTTCCATAAATGACATATTAACCAGATCTGTCAATGGTTTGATAATAATGGTGATAATTTCTTTCAATATGTACATTGGCATGTCATCCGCCCTTGAGGATTTTTTATTCTTCAGTTTGTTACTCAACAAAGTGATTAACTCAGATTCTGTTAGTGATTGTTAAAACAATGTGTATGGATTGAATTCGTTTTCATTTTTATGGATATTGTTGGTTACCGGTATTTGATTTGCCAAATCAATGGGAGCCTGAATGGAGAACTTATTGAACTCAGATACTATAGTATGTGGATCTTCAATCAAACAATCATCATCAACATTGATGGCGATATCTTTATGTTTGATTTTTTTATTCGCAAGTTCACGTACAACATTCCATGAAGCTCGGTTTGTATTAGGAGAATTGAATATAGTATCTTGATAGTATTGTTTCTTCTTGGTTTTCCTCAAAGCAGAGTGTGTTCCTTTAGCTTCTCTGTAAGCAGGTGTAAAAAGAGGATGGGCATTTTTCAATGCAAAGAGATCTTTCAAAGATTTACTTGAGTTCATAACCGTATCATCGACCAATTTTTTATTATTATCCTTGTAGAAAAATCGTTTTCGAGTGAAGTTTTTGTTGAAATGATAGTTTATAATTCCATAGAAGTAGTTGAAAGCTTCATTGAAATCACGGATATCATAAAAATGTTTCCAGTCGTCAGTTATCAAACTATTTTTGAAATTATTAATGTTACATTCACTGAAATTTCTTTTGACTTCTGTTTTCACACAACCTTTGTTATTACTCAATGAATCCAATTCTAGAAAAACCGTTCTATGATCAGAAATATCACTATCCAGAACACAGCATGTACCCTCATTATAAAAATTTATAAAAATTTGGTCAATTATAGTAGAGATGGTATCTGTTACCATAGCTTCATCGATACTGTGGTGCTCTTCAGGTGTGGCTTATTCCAAAAAATTTTTGTTCAGATGATTGAAAAGCGGTCTGAGTTTCGCAAATTTATCACATTTATCAAGGGTCGGATTGTCTGTAAAATGAATATGGGTCATGATGTATTCAAATCTGTCCCGATGCATGTCTTGAATTTTCCCAATACATTCTTCTTCTGGAAACACTAGTATAACCACTCAAAATCAGTATTCCCAAAAAACACTCGATTTCTGATACATGAACTGATACGTTGCTATTTTTTTGATGTGAGTATCGATTCATTTCCTCTACGATTTTGTAAAGAATATCATCATCAAAAATGCTAAAGAAACGCTCAGTAGGAGTTTGGTTGGCTTGTAGGAAGTCAGCAGTATTGAAGGGAAAAATATAATCGTCAACTGATAAGTCTTCTTTCACATAATGATATACTTTCTTTTTTTTCAACTTACTTCCACTTCTGTTATGACTCTCAATCTTGTCACTTTTCCTAATTCCAGCGGGTGGTATTTCATCATCACTCCAATCATCTTCCAGGATTTTGTAATTTATCTCAACCTTGCTTTGCATCTGACTTGCTGGTAAGTTATTGATATCCGCTTGATCCTCGTCACCAGAGTCCTCATCAGTCACTTCACCACATGCGTTAACAGGTGGGAGCAAGGTAATTGACTCAGCCTAAATTTCTTCATTCTCAATCATAGCTAGTGCCTCGTGTGAAGAGGACCCCCTAAAATGATAACATAAGAACTAATCAGACTTTGTAATACACAAAACAAAAGGTGTGTGGTCTAGCATGTAATATAGGATGTTAACTCAATGAGACACTCATTTTCCTAATGTCCTATATAGAGCACGTCGTTCATATCGCGGAAAAAAATCAAACCAAACTCATCAAAAAATAGAAACTACAAGCCCATACATTACTTTTTTACATAAAAATGAACTATTTCTAAGTTTGTTCGGGTTAGAAATTTGAGCTTACCTTGCGAAGTGCACGCCAAACTCAGCCATTTTGAAAAATGTTTAACTCACTGTTACTTTTTCGTACAAATTTGTCTCGCTAGAAGCACTTAGCATGCAGTCTTTGGAAATCAGTTCCGTACTGATATGACACGCTGCTTCCTCAAACCACCGTGATGGCGACAAGAATCGACAAGTTATGGGTGTAAATTTGTAGCAGAAAAACATTTTAATATGGGAATTCGAGGAAATATCAATCAGCTGCTTGTGTCGTTTCTGACGAATAGATGCTTTCAAGTGAAGCATAATGACGTACTGTCTGATAAGTTCCTCGTAACTACGGGGACCCCTCAAGGTAGCGTTCCTGGACCGCTAATATTCTTACTATATGCGAATGATCTTCCCACTAATATAAGTCATGGAAAATAATATCTCTATGCAGATGACACGTCTATCATCCTATCAAGCCAAACATCTGACGATATGAAACAATTAGTCAATACACTCAATGTGAACCTGAAAAAAACAGTATGCATGCAATTTGCAAATTCATCTTGGAGTCTACATGACCTTAATCTCAGTTTCCGAAACAAACCTTTAAAATTGGCCAGTTCAACAAAATTCTTGGGAACAATGATCGACTCTTTCTTCACATGGCAAGAACATATAGATTATACATGTAAGAGATTGAATCAATCATATTACCTCATAAAATCTCTCAAGAATAAGCTTGATACAAAATCACTGATATCAGTGCATTATGCCAAGTTCCACTCGATTATAAACCAAAACATTGCTGTCTGGGGACTAGCTACTGGATCAGACAGGGTTTTTATAAAGCAAAAAGCGCAGCTGACAATGATTTTCAATCTAGACTATAGGACTTCCTGTAGAGATACTTTCCGACAAAATGATATATTAACTGTTACCAGTTTGTTCATTTTGAAAATATTAACACATATCCATGAAAACAAAGGACCCCTACAAATGAGGTCTGAAACACATAATTATATTATAAGGAATAAAAACAAGATAACCACACAAAAACATAATCACGCAAAATATGAAAAATCTCCTAAATTTGTTGCCATTCGCCTCTATAATTTATTGCCAAATGATATAAAGAACTTGTCACCTAACACTTTCAAAAAAAAATTGAAACTTTTCATATCAGGAAAATGTTTTTATACAGTGGATGAATTTACACTTGAAGTGAGCAATTCTGAAAATGTTATTTCATTTTGAAATGTTTTTTTTTGGTCTCAGTATTGTTCTATGTTCCGGCTCACAGATGCGTCCATCTGAAATTGGAACTGAGACATCTCAATATGGCCTTGCAAGCCAATGGTTACACCCGGCAAGGAATTGCTAGGGCTAGTAACCCTAGGTTGCATCGAGAGGACGGCAACAACGCGATAACGCCTACAAGCAGAGCTTTCCTTCCTTATATCAAAAGAGTCACGGACCGGATTGGTAAAGTACTGGCGAGACACGACGTCAAAACCATTTATAAGCCGACCAGACAAATTGGTTCATTGCTACGTTCAGCGAAAGATCCACGAGACCACCTCGCTACGCCCGGTGTATACCGATTACCGTGCTCTTGCGGGTCTATATATATCGGTACCACCCTCCGCAGCGTAAAAACCAGGATCTCTGAACACCACAGGCAATGTAGGCTAGCCCAGACAGAGAAGTCTGCCGTGGCATTGCACGCCCATGGAGAAGGTACACATGACATCCTGTTTAAAAATACTGAAGTGATCTCAACAACAAAACATTATCATGCCCGCCTCAATAGAGAAGCCATAGAAATACATAAACACAGAAATAATTTCAACAGAAAAGAGGAATCATTAAAGCTGAACAAAGCCTGGTACCCAGCCCTGAAAAAAACGAAGACAAAACAATAATATAACATAATTGAGCAGGTAGGACGGGACAATCACAACTCATTAATTATACAGGTAGACAATTGCAACATACCACCCGGCCAGGTAACCCAGTCACCCCAAGGAAAACAAAATAATCAAAATTGCCAGGCTGCGACTATAAATTGCGAAGAATTTCAAACCGTTGTATCAGTTTTACGTCGCTCTTCGAGAAGACTAAAGCTATGCTGAAGATGCTCACCGCAGTTGTGAGCGAAACGTCCAGTGGAACCGCCTCCACGGAGATGAACCGACCACGGCCTCAAAGCCCGGAAACCATACCTCAGGATTCTATTTCCGGCCGTGAAAGCCTTCATTCTATGCTTTATCTATCTATCTATCTATCGATTGTTGAATACTCTCGTGACTGTGAAATAATATCTCAAGAATTATTTGGGTAGCAGTCAGTTGACCAGTTGAGTTATTTAATCTTCGTTTTTTTAAGTCAAGCTTTCGAAAATCTATCTATCTATCTACTGTATATAGGTCATTAGGCATTAGGAAGAGTTTGAAAAACCTTGAACGAAAACGGATTTTCTTGTGCGTCTTCCGAAGCGTTCTCATTGCCTATAAAGAAACAGTTTCAGTGAATTGCCCACTGGAAAGGAATACTTCTCTTTCTCATATTCCCTTAATGTCGGCCAATTCAAGGGTTGTTTTCTCGATTGTCGGGCGCTTTATATCGTTCTGGTCCTGAGTAAAGAATGAATCTGGCTACGGGAATCGTATTTTTCCCGGTTGTTTCTGTGGACTATTGAATCGTGTGTGTGTTTTGTTAGTGAACAGCCTTGGGCATTTCTGCGTTTTGAGGCTAATTGCAGTGTTTACCTGGATTTTTTCTCGAATAAGAATAGTATGTATTCAGCTTGTTTTTTTATTCTAATTGGATCAAGTCTTCCTTCCGATCAGATCAGGTTTGATACAACATATCTAAAGTGCGTTCCATGGGTATGGAATAGATTCATTTTAAGTGTTATTAAATATTTGTTTGAAAAAACTTGAGACAGGTCGATTTTTATTATCAGTTCAAAAATTTACAGAATGATAGTATCACCCTTTTCTTTCACCCCCTCGTCGTTTGGTACCTTAGTAGAAATGTATTTTCTTTCTCTGTTCGGAAATATTGAGTTTTCCAAATTTGATGCAATCATAACTGAAAAAATTCATTTTGAAAATATAACATGATATTAAGGAATAATTTTCAACTTTCCAGTTGAATTAAATATTTAAAATTCACTTCTTGACAATATTTCTTTCATGTATCCTTTTCAATCTGCAATATTGTTTGGTCTATTGACACTTACTTTTGATTTCAAATAACCCCCTGAAAAGTAATGGAGAGGAGTTAAATCGGGGAATCTAGGTGGCCATTTAATCGTTCCACGTCTTCCAATTTCTACCAATACGTTTGTACTGAGGTGAAGCTCCATTTCGTTAGTACCAAATAGATCTATATATTGCTCCGATCAAGTAACACAACCTAGATGGGTAATACGCAAATAGAACTGTTTTCATAATGTTATCCCTCGAATCATGACATTATTGCCATGTCGCAAATTTTTAAGGATACAATAAGCACGTCAGCTAGATTTCGATATCTGTCGGGTATTTTCATGGCAACGAAAACCCAAAAATACTGTCTTGGATAAAATATATGACAATAAGAAGGCAATTGAAACGTTCATTGCAGCTTGTTGGGAGCATGTAAAAACGATGGTATTTCCATCGCCGAGCGGAGATTCTTCGTTGTCGATATAGTTTTGTCAGTACGACAACGCTGCATTTGATATTTGACAGAACAATCATTTGAAGCTACCAGTGTCGTCACTATCAGGAAAGGGAAACCAAATTGGAAAAGAAAAAAATTAATAAATTATGAAAAAAACATGTCAATTCTCAAAATCCTGTGGAGATTATTTCATCGTAATTTCAGGTTTCCATTCCATATTGGGTTTCCATTCCATATTGGGTTTCCATTATTTCTATTTTATTGAACCTCAATATTTCTGTTAACAACGCACGACACTGCTGTTGGGGGGAAGATATCCCTCACACACAAATCTTAATGCGTGGTCGGCGAGTTACATCTAGGTTATGTAATTTTATCGGAGATATATTGCATTTGGATTATTAACATTTGGAAAAAAAAACTCAAGCCGTTAGCGTGATAGTTATGCCAAAGAAAATGAAATTTCCCTCATCCCTGATACCATGTAGTACTTTGCCAAGTCGTCTGACGGGGGGCAATGGGGTTGGGTTTCCAAAAAAAGCAGAGAAGACCCAAATGACTTTGAACATGTTTCTACTCGGAAAATGTTATGGAAAATGCTCATTCCTTCGTCAATGATACAACTAAGAAGTTTTCCAGGATTTCTGATGGGGTGCAATGGGGTTGGATTCCGAACGAAAATTCATAGAAGGCACAAATTGCTCTGTACCCGTTTCTGATCGGAAAATGTTATGGAGAATGCTCTTTCCTCCATCCTCGATACCACGTAGTAGTTCGACAAGTTGACAGAATGGGTGCAATGGGGGTGAGCGTCCCGAAAAAAAAAACAGAGCAAGCACAGATGGCTTTGTACTCGTGCGATAGAGGCGAGTTACCGGCGAACTCAAATGGCTTTTTGAACGTTTCGCTGTAATATGTTATGGAAAATCCTATATTTCTTATCCTTGATACCACGTGGAAGTTTGCCGAGTCATCTGGGTGGTTGAAAGAGTTCCTCAAAAAGTGTTCAAAATGGAAATTAATGGTGGCAGCGGAAGATCACTGACGAAGTATCTTGAACAACAGTAACAGCGTCTTTCATTAATAGGAGTAAGTTACTGCATCCAAGGCAGAGTCAAACAGTTTTTGAGTAAATTCTCTAAATTGCAAATGTAATTTGCATAAGATGTTTACGGCAATTACAGTAGTCCATAATGTTGGGGCAGCCCTCTGGATCTTCAGAAAAAGAAATCTACCCCTGCTCAAAAAATATGGTATCAAGGATGAAGGAAAAACTATTTTCCATAAAATATTACGAGCAAATACGTGTAGTGAGGTCATTTGTGCCTACTATGTTTTTTTCCCGAAACTCACCCACATTTCACCCCATTGGATGTCCTGAAAAATTCCTACGTGGCTTCAGTGATGAAGAAAAGAGCATATCCCGAACAGAAACGTGTAAAGAGCTTTTGGTGCCTATTAGGACTTTTTTTTTTCGGAAACTCACCCTCGTTGACCCCTTCGGATATCCTGACCGAATCCTACGTGGTTTAAGATCTCAAGAAACAGAAAAAATACATAAAATTATTCGAGTACCAACGTGTACAAAGCCATTTGTGCCTTTTATGATTTTTTATGGAAACTCACCCCTATTTCACCTCCATGGACGGCTCAACCAATTCCTACATATTATCAGGTATGAAGAAAAGTATAATTTCCATAACATACGTGGAACAGAAACTGGTACAAAGCTATTTATCCCTTCTCTGATTTTTTTTGAAAACTCACCCTCACTGCACCTTTTCGGACATCTTGGCAAACTCATACGTGGTATCAGTGACAGGGAAAGGAGCATTTTCCAAAACATATTTCGAGCAGAAGAGTGATTTTTTTTTCATATCCATTGCACCCAATCAGACATCCTGACAAACTCCTACGTGGTTTGAAACTGAAAATACGAGGAAACTATATAATTATACGAGCATAAATATGTATAAAGACATTCATACCTCCTATGATTTTTCATGGAAACTCACCCTGGTTCCACCTCTTTAGACATATTATCTGGTATGAAGGAAATAGTATACTTCATGAAATATGTTGAAAAGAAACGAGTACAAGGCCATTTGTGCACAAGTTTGAACTACACAAATATCTGTCAGATGTAGTCCAATGTCCGTCGTGGTATTAGCCAGAGAAGTAGTTGTTTTCTGATAGATGTTTGCCTTTATTTTTTCATTTGGTTGAAACGGTTGGAGAGAAGGGTACTTCCTATTCATTTCATTCGATTCAATATTACTGGTTATATTTTTTTTAAATTTTCAATTGTAAACTAGTTTTTTTTAGTGTTCCACAATTTTGAACACATAACCTTCAATAGCAGCTTTCTCCGTTCCAGCGTGTAGGTATGTATTTCTGAAGTTCACAGTTTTGGAACTCACGTTAAGTACTTACCTCCATTAGTGGCCTGGTGTCAATCAAATTCAGAGTTTTGAGCTGCCCTTTGTCACTCAAGCGGATAATTTGCGACACACGCGAAAGCTGAAACAACACCTTCACAAAACGGCCACCATATTCGGTCACCCTGCGGTTCTCTTTGAACCCATCGCAAATCATCCAACGTCCGCATTCGTGCTTACACAGCCGATCTAATCCTCATAAAACATTTAGCGAACGGTCGGATAATACTGGGAGGGCTTCCAATGATTAATTATATTCCGAGCTTGCCCCCTTTGTAATGGTGCTTTGAATTGTTTGATGTTAACACATCGATTATTGCGCGAAACTGTCATTGTTTTCCGATAATGCTTCTACTAAGTGGTATTACGCAGTTACCGTCCGCTCGAACACAACGGCCTTCTAAAGACAACTGAACTTTTCGAAATATTCCTCTTCATTCTTCTATTCTTTATACCATGCTCGAAAGCATCAATATCTTCCTCAAAGACAGTTGTTGATCTCTCATAATAATAAAAATACGACTTCATTCATACATTCAACAAATACTGAAACTTCCTCAATAATCTCATCAAAACTCAAAAAAAATATTGATATATAAATAATGCCTGAAAAAAATTATCGCAGAATTTGACAGAATATTAATGAAACGACGAACTGCAACTCAAATATAATATTATAGATGAGAGTGGACAAGAAAAAAGAGCAAAATCAAATAAAATCACTTCGTCAGTTTTCTTGCAAATATTGGACAACAAATGGCAAACAGAATCGACAAACACAACACTTCACCAGAAAGGAATTCAAATATTGCTGATTCCTTTTTCTTAAGTCCTGTTTCAGAAAACAAAGTTATTATTCAAATTATATCTATGTAGGACCTGATGGTATATCGGTTCGATTAAAAAAAAATCCCAGTTTATTTTGACGTGTGTTTCGTACAAACATGAAAACCTGCTTTTATCTAAATATTATTTCACGATTCCAATTCACATCTATTGTGTCGAGAAACTTGCCACAAACTATACAACAATTAGAGAAAAGTTTTCCAATGGGGCTTGAAAAATAGACCAGATGAACAGGAATAGGAATTATGTTTTGGATGAATGTCAGTTTGGATTTAGAGAACACATGTCAACCAAAAAGGCTGATTTTAAATTCACAGTATATAGAATGATTTCAATATTTTTATAGATTTTGAGAAACGGTCAACCATCAAATGTTCCTGAGGCATCTAGAGGAGTAGGAGGAATTATCCTACATATATTCGAAAATTAGTTATCTGGCAGAAATCAGATTGTTAAAATGAACAGTACTTTCAGTGATCCACTATGTATTACCACGGGAGTCCCCCGAGGAACAGTACTAGGTCCAATCTCATTTTTGATGTATGTTAATGACATTTGAAAATTTGAAAACATCTGGGGCTGCATAATGTCATACGCAGATGATACAGCGCTCTCATTTCTATAGAATAAGTGGAATGATGTTTATCAGAAAGCCGAATGGGCACCAATAAGTAATGTTTACCCCCCACAAACAAAGATCAACCTTCCAAGAGCACACTCACTATACATAATCATCTATGTCAAACCCCAATAAAATGTTCCAAAGTAGATGAAGTTAGTGATATGAAATAGTGTACATCTAGATCAGCATCTGCAATAGAAGAAACATGTGGATCATATAAAAAGTCTATTACATAATTTAGAGGTGATACAGAATACAATTTTGAAAATTATTATCAAAAGTTGAAACTATTTCACTGTTGCAAAGAAACAGGCTCAGTTGATGTAGGAAAGTTGTATACCTTCCTGTTATTGTTTACTATGGATACATAATAATCCAACTTCCTTAATAAAACATAATTATGATAGGTAGTCGGGCAAAAATTTGTTCGGATTTTCATATCATACACTGGTCCAAAACTGATGGTTCCTATATATTGTCCAAGTGACTGTAAAACAGTCGATAACAATCCTTTAGGAAGTGACTATAAATTTGTATAGTGGGTATGGCATGTGTCTGACAGAAAACAACTACTTCTCTGGCTAATACCGCGACAGATATTGAATTATATCTGTCAGACACATGTGCAAAGATCCTCACTTTGTAGGAACAACTTTGCAAGAGCTCTCTGAACAAACATATATGATATACTATACAAAGCTATAATCACTTCCAAAAGGATTGTTATCGACTGTTTTACAGTCACTTGGACATTATTTGCTCCTTGAAACAAGTATTTTACATATACCATTTCGTATCTGAAATGTCCTTCTGGAGTGCTCTCTAATCTGTCGTCAAGATGGATCCTGTAAGCAATTGCAGTATTCATCTCGGCGAACGGTGACGGGTAGCGAGAGCTCACGTGTTTACAATTTGTGATAACCTGGACTGCACTGATGAAGGACAACATTCCGAAACCGGTCTGTAGTTGGTTCACCATTTGAATCGGGTGAAGTCCTGCTGTTTGTTCAGAGAGCTCTTGCAAAGTTGTTCCTTCAAAGTAAGGATCTTTGCACATGTGTCTGACAGATATAATTCAATATCTGTCGCGGTATTAGCCAGAGAAGTAGTTGTTTTCTGTCAGACACATGCCATACCTACTATACAAAGTTATAGTCACTTCCTAAAGGATTGTTATCGACTATTTTACAGTCACTTGGACATTATTTGCTCCTTGAAACAAGTATATTTATATACTTATATAAACCTTAGAGACAACCAGTGACGAGACATGGGGAGTAGGCAGATTGAGACCCCGACGTCAAGTCACAAAAACCTAACGTAACTATACCTGAGGAGTAGGTAGATTGAGACAGCGTAGAATTACGTTTCAACCTTTTATTAATTTTCGTTCTTTTTCAGTTCCTGAAAATGTCTCCAAAATCGGAGCCGAAACGTCGAATTTAAACAAATTCTAGACGCGGTTCAACCCGAACTTTTAGTTATATATATATAGTTCGGGTTGAACCGCGTCTAGAATTTGTTTTAAATTTCGAAGTTTCGGCTCCGATTTTGGAGCTATTTTCATGAATGAAAGTGGGCTTCAAACTTACTAACTTGGGTCAGAATTCTCCTATCCCTAGGATTAGTGATAGCTTTAATAAATACTGTTCAGAAATTGATATTTCCAATATGTCTTTATCTAATTTTAAATCTAACACAAAACGTATTTTCTCAGTGTAATTCATTAATTTTCTATTTGGAATCTACTGTAAAAATGTATACAAGTTAAGTTAGTTATCTTGTAAACTGTGAGATATGTATGTATCAGTGGATACTGTTTTGGGTTTATACCTGTATGTATCCCGAATTTGAATAAATAAAATAAATAAATAAATAAAATGATCTAAAAGAAAGGTATGAGGAAAAAGTCAATTATCACCCCAAATAGAGCAGGCAAGCGTGACAACAACGATAACTATTGACCGATATCTGTGATAAACAATTTTGCAAAAGTCTTTCCTTTGAACAATCCCTAAAACGTAGGCTTACAAATTACTTTGACGATAAAAAAAATGTTGACAAACAATTTGGATTCAATAATAATTGAACACTGGAACGACCGTGCTACATTTTGTTGAAAAGACTGTTGAAGCCTAGGATAGATCAGAAAAATGTTCAACCGTATTTGTAGACATTATTGAACACAGCGAGCTAATAAAAACTATACAAAGATATGGTATATGTGGCCTGATATTCAATATTTTGGAAGACTTTCCATCACATAGGACCAAGAAAGTTGATAATAACCTGAGTAGAGCAATGGAAGGTAAAACAGGAGTATCGCAGGGAACAGTTTTGGAACTCATATTATTTTCCATTCACATCAATATTATCAGTTTCATCATCAACTTATATGGTCATCTCAACTCATACGCGGACGAAATAGCACTTATATTCACAGATGAATGCTGGACAAATGCATAAAAATAGGGCTTACCAGATATGGATTAACCACAACCTTTTGTGTTTCAATATCAAATAATAAAAATTGTTACATTCACCTTATTGCACAATAATCAACGAGGGCAAAACACGATCCATATCCATGACAAACACAAACACAACAAACTGTGTGCTGTAACAGAAAAAAAATAAAAATGAAGCCATTATTAGGCTCAGCTTGGAGTCAAATTGAAACGGTATTGCATCTAGATACGGCAAAAAGTTTTTGACTAATCGTTTTTCAAAAATAAAATAAAGTATACTATCAAATTTTATTTGAATGAATTTTTTCTCCGCAGTCATAACTTGGATTAGGATGAAATGCCACCTCATAATTTCAGCTCCCTTGAATTTCGGTTCTTTATTTATTTTTGAAATGCAGATACTAATAAAGAAAATGTGTTTTATCGTTTCCGCCAAGTTCAGCCGCCATAATGCAGACTTGCAGGCATAATCTGCATACCACTAAGAGACTGCCAACCTCTCGAAGAACTCTGACTCTTCCTTATCCCTTTTTGAAGCAATATACCACCACTAGAATGTTTATTGACAGAAATTCCAAAGGAATGAAAGCAGAGGAGAGAATTCCCCTATCTGTGCTCTAGATTAATCAGTAGTCGACCCTCTTGAAGGCAGTATTTTGTTGAAATGGAAATTGTATGCGAAAAGCTCTCCATTTTATTTGCATTTTCATGGTAGCAAAATTGAGGGAGTAATATTTCAGCCGGAGTTTCACAAACATAGCTTTTTATTTTTGCATCCGTATGCTTTTTGATTAGCAAATATTCTATAGCTAGAGGAAAACTCCAGGATTTAATTTTTATTGCTCTGTATATCCTAATTCTTCAGGAATATTACACGTAATTTAGTATTCTAACGTGAGTTGCTTTGCAGTTATTGCTGCAATAAAAAAATCACTTTATTATGAAATGTTAGGAGAAACTTGCATTTTGAAGATTAGTGACAAATTATACATACTTGAATATACCCGATGATGAAACATAAAACATAAAATGGACTGCTATTTAGAGGGTATTCCCTAATGAAAATACTTTTAACTAATTTATTTAAGCTCATCTGGATTAGTCTTCCTCGCACTCCCATTCAAGCTTTTCATTTTAGTGATAGTGAAGATGAGAGTTTGTATAAAAACAATAGAAACATTCACGCATGCATACTAAAAGACACTCTCTTGTCTTTCAGGCGATCTCAATCATTACTAGGATCATCAACATCGTTTTCTCATACTAACAACCATCTCCCCACTTACTGACATGAAAATCTGATATGAGAGTGTGCCGATTGTGGTTCAGTGCACCCGACAAGATATTGGAGGTCCTGGGTTCGAATCATGGCTGGTCCATATTCTCATTTCAGCTTCTCAGACTCCATTCTGAGTCATGCATACTGAGTTTGATTTATTAAGGTTTGGTAGAACAGTGGTTGATAGACCTGACTAGAAATTGGGGGAACCGGGTTCGAATCCCGGCTGGTCGACATTTTAATTTCAGTATCTCAACTTCCATTTTCCATGTCCGTATTGTTGCTAACATATTTATTTACGCAATAGCTCCATTGAAACTAAACGCTAAATTCCTGCTATTATAAATCGAAACTGCTATTAAACTATATAAGTTAATTTTCACTAATTTCGCTTCTCCATTATTATCTCAGGGGATTCAGATTATGGCAGTTTGACGAACGTGCATGTGCTAGATCGATAACCTAATGAAACTTTTCGTTCAACTATTGATGGAAAGTTAGCTTCGTTTTACCTATCGTGAACATCGATTATAACAATTCAACTTTGGAGATGGCTTTGATGTTAAAAGCGAAATTTTCAGTGTTCGATATTCTGTAATGAGGAAGTTTTTGGAAGCATTACAGGTATTACGGTATGATATATTGTACAAAATTTGATTTACTTGAAATTGGGAAATGGGTCATTTCATGCTTATTGTAGACTATAGTTTGTCCATCACTATTTGAATCAAATTATGCGAAATCTGCATTTTTATGAAAGTTTTCATCGCATATTTCAATAGAATCACAAAGAGAACATAAACAGAGTAACATGTGAAAAATATGAATGTGAAAATACATCCTGGTGTCACAGTATAGCAAATTGTATATAAAATGACTAGATTACATAAGCAAGACATTCTCTGAATTGTAGAAGCATTTTTCCATCAGAATTTTCCTAAAATGTTTTATTTCGCAAATATCCCTGACTTGATTTGGTAATTGATTTTAAATCTGCTTACTTCTGAGTTAAGTTAAGTTAAATCGAATGCTTTTTCATGAGAGTTGAAGTGGGAGTGTAATTTTTTAATTTCTCTCCTTGCGTGTGAATTGATTTGCTTATGAATGAAGCAAGCTGTTTCTGAAATGAAAATTCCATAGAGAGTATTTTTATACTGGCAAAAATTAGCTTGCATGATTCACGATTCCTCACTCTGAAAATTAATTCCAATGCTCGTTTCTGGAGAACGAATTTACTTTATAATAAAGCGTGGCTGCAATAAACCCAGAATGGAATTCCATACCCAAGGTGGGATTCAATAAATGAGTAGTATGCTGTTATGAAAGGCGACATTCAGCCCTATGCTGTATCACTTCCGTTAAAAATAACGTCACCGTTATTCGCCATTTCCGATATTTTGCTATTGCTTGGTAATGTTACCCAATGATATATTCTGATTTCTCTCCTCAACCATTGTAAGGCTGTTCCTCGGAATCCATAATGAAAGAGTTTCTGCAAGAGAATTTCATGCCCTATACATGCAAATGCCTTAGAAAGGTCTAGAAATATTGCCGCAGCTACTTCCTTCTCATTGAAAGTGGTGTAGATTTTTTCAAGAATATCAAAAATGACATCAGTCGTATTTTTATCACATTGAAAACCAAACAGTTCGGTTACTTAAATTTTGTGTCTATCCAAAAACCCATGATCCTGGAAAATCCATGAAAAACCCATGGTCTGGTTTCCTGGAGATTTCATCCTAGCTGTACGATCTGACTGAACTGTGTTAGATTCATAACCAATATGGTTGGTTTTGTTGAATGCATGGCCACTGGAACCACTACGATAAAAAACATAAATTATCATGCGAGAATCTCATTTCAATCAGATACTTATCACAATTTAATATTAACATGACAGAATTGAGTAGAAATCCCACTTGTTTGCAATCAGTTCTGAATTTTGAAGAGTATTTTAAGTCTCATGCATCTGCGAGTTCCATTCCTACTAGCATCAGTTAAAAATCGAAACCTTTTCATTGAACCAAGTAAGTTTCTGCTTTTTATACTGAAAATTCGGACAGTGACAACCACTCATATTTAAACTCTACTGTCATATAAATAATAAAAAATCCATCGAAACTATAAAAAAAATCTGAATTTCAAAACATGGCGGTTCTACCCACTACTATCCCCTTCGTCATTTCTTCAAATCCACCATTGTCAAGCAGCAGTTCTGACAGGTCTCTTAATATGGTGGTGCAACTGTACCTAAAGAAAATCCATTGTGGTCCCAACACTTTTTCAACAGCTTATCTACGATTTCTTTGTTGGGAAAAAACACATACCTATCCATTACACATCTTCCTCCTTTTCCTGAAGAAATTCTAGAGTTGACATTAAATAACTGAAAACAACACAAAAGAGCTTGTTTTTTCCATTGAAGCCCATCTCACAACGATCAGAATCATGATGTGGGATGACACTATGAAGATGAAATGTTTTACGGTTTCATGTCTTACAAACAGCATAACTCTTTTTTTGGAAATCATCATGAAGGCTGTTAGCGGGAGTACCTTTCAAATTTTCTTTTTTTAATATTCTCAAATCATCATTATTATATCAATGATTCATCAGGCTCAATTTCAATTGGATATTGAAGGTGTATCTTTGAATAGATGACTTAATATTCAATATCGTAAGTCCCATCATTAACAGTAACTCGACGAGTTCATTGTTTCCACACCTCCGTCGTCATCCTGATGAACTTTCAAACATTCATTCCAGTCATTGCTTGGAAATATTTTTGTGTTCTTCCTTTGATTCTTACAATGCTTCCTGTGCATTACAGGATTTTACTTTTATTTAAAACGCAAACACGAAAGTTGATATCAGAAATTGGTATAGTATGCACCAACAAGCAACAAGCAAGCGCTTAATACGTGCGCCACCACGGCCCATATATAAAGTTGATGATTGAATATTCGTTGGCGAAAAAAACAAAACGTTTCTATTTCTGTAAATATTTTCATAACAACAGTACACTCCTGAAATTCCATTCTATCGCTAACTGGATTATAAAATGGAGCACTAGTCACAATAATCAGTCCTGTATATTCCTTGCATTTCTTGCTTATCTAGATTGGACCAATTTGGTCTTATGTACTTTATATATTACGACGAGCACGAAGTTCATTCGCTAGTCTCTGTGTATACCGAGAAATGCATACATACCGACAAAATTCACATTCTGTTTCTATAGACTGTGTTATGACTATTTATCTTCTGGAACGCGAAGCAAGAAACAAGCAAATTGGCGTTGTTTGAATTTACATTTCTCTTTGAATTCGTATTCCGCACAGAAGTGGATTGATTGATTTGATAGGTACACGTGGGAAATCGAAATATCAGAACTTTCAATCCCTCATCTACACCAATTTCTACTGTCAGATTTGGGAACTTTCTCGAATGTGTTTAAGTGAAAAGTTTAAATCTGTTATGCACAGGAGACATTGTAAGAAACAAGAAAAGAACACAAGAATATATCTAAGCAATGACTGGAATGAATGAGCTGCCAGAAATATATGTTTGAAAAGTTATCAGAATGACTGACGATGGAGGTGCGGAAACAATCAATTCGTCGAGTCGATCTCAATGAAGATGCTGATGGTGGGCTGACTTACAATATTAATTATCGAGTTAACTCTTCAAAGGAACACATGTTCAACCTTGCAAATGCCGAGATAGGTCGGAGATCAGCTTGATGAATTATAGACATAATCATGACAATTACGAAAAGAAAATTTTAAAGGCACTCCAGGTAACAGTCTTCATGGTGCTTTCCAAAGAAAGAGTTATGCTATTTGTAATCCATAAAATTGTAAAACATATTTCATCTTCATAGTGGCATCCCACATTATGATTCTGATCGCTGTCAGATCGGCTTCAATGGGAAAAACATACTCTTTTGTGAATGGTATTGAGTTATTTAATGCCAACTCCAGAATTTTCGAGGAAACGAAAAACGCTATGTAATGGATAGATTCGTGTTTTTTCCCAACAAAGGAATTGTATACTGAAGAAAAATTGTTGGAACCAGAATGTTGTTTTAGGTATAGTTAGTTGCAGCAGCATATTGAACTGCTGCTTTATGATGGTGAAATTGGAAAAAATGGTGAAGGGGCTAGTAGTGGGTAGAACCACCATATTTTGAAATTCAGAAATTTTTTACAGTTTTGAGAATTTTTTTATTATTTTTATAACGGTAGAGTTCAAATGTAGGTGGTTGTCACTGTCCAAATTTCCATTATGGAAAGCAGAAACTTGGTTCAATGAAAAGGTGTTTATCAACAGCATATATTGATTTTTAACTGATTTTCCTAGGAATGGAACTAACAGAGGTATGGGACTTAAGAAAACGCTTCATAATTTATAATTGAACATAAGAGGGATTTCTAGCACTGTAATGTCAATACTAAATTGTGATGAGTATCTGATTGAAATGAGATTATTGCATGATTATTTATGTTTTTTATCGTAGTGGTTCCAGTGGCCATGCATTTTCTGGGATTGAATGAAAACTACATATTGGCTATGAATCTAACACTTATTTCAGTTAGTTCAGCCAGGATGAAATCACCAGGAAACCAGACCATAAATGGATTTGATCAAATTACAGTGTGAGTCAAAGTAAAAGAAACTCCGTATACAAATTCCATACATCATACCAAGGTGAAAAGTTTCTTCAATTGTATGTCATAACATGAATTCTCTATGAGGTACAGTGTGTCGAAAGAAGGAAAAAAATTTAGATTGTTTTTCTGAACTCCTGAAGAAACAAATTTAAACTCTAATCTATCCCAAGGTTTCAATGTGATAATATGGAGTAGACATTCTTTATTTCCTTGAAACAGTAGAGCAGTAGAGGTGGTAGAAACCATATTTTGTTTAGGGAAGTAAATGGACAAATACGTGTTTGATATCAGGTGGGCATATCGAAAAACTGAAAGCAAACTTTTGGGCTCAATTTTTGGCCGCTCGTTTCTTATATCCACTTCCGATATTCTTGCTCATGTTAAATATTGCTTGGTTCAAACATTCGTTTTTGTTAGTAATGGAACTAATAATATCTCGAAATCAAATAAAAGATGATCTTGAAATCAATAACACTATCTGATGAACACAATTTGAAGGTGAACACTGACGAATGTCATGTTATGTTCTTTGGAAGCAAATACTAAAGGCAATATGTTATAGAACACATGAAACTCAACACAGAAGACCACATTTTCAAAATGGTTTACTCTTCGAAAACTTGGTCATCGTCAATTATTATAATTATTATTATTTATTCATTCACTCATCTTATCGAAATATTGAAGACAATATGGCACATTTCACTGTACCTAAGGTACTAGTTGTTGAAAATAATAAATAACTATTTTAAATTATCACATTGATAAAACTAGAATATTTAGGGTATTCAGTTAGTTATTTTTCCTTTTGTTTCAACACCTTGTATCTTAGGAGAGATGCATTTTAGAGAATACATTAGTGGAAACTTTTCACCTTGAAATGAGGTAAGGAATATGTACACGGAGTTTGTCGATCTAGTTCTGACTCATCCTATATAATACATAAAGTGGAACCACCCCAAAAAGAATCGGTAAGTTGCCACGAAGTGCCACGGCGAATAAAAGTAATAGCCGTCCTCTACCCGTCATTGCGTACATTCCATGAGTATTATTCTTTAGAGTAGCTATTGCGGTACTTGAGCTCACCACTTCCACTTTTAGCTCCCCCCTTACCTATCACCAACCAATCAGAGCACACCAAGCTGACACATGATCCCCCTTTCCAATTCACTTCTCAAATGCCACTTGGAACGAGTACAATGATTCTTGTGTGTTACTGATTACATCAGACACACTTGTGGAAAGAGAGAAATGTTATTTTCTCGCTTATAGGTAACGGATAGTAGATGGCGGGTAACAACTAATAGATAGGTGATAAACACAGCGCATACATGGCACGTGACGGATGGCAGACACTTAATAGGTGACAGGATTATAAATAATAAGAGACAGAGGCTAGGTGACAGACGACAGCCAATTGAGAGGTGACATGATGACAAATATTAGGTGACAGATAATAGCTGACGAATTATGGATGAGGAATAATAATAATAATAATAAAAATTAGATAGGTAATAGATTTAAGTGAAGGCTGATAGTAGTGAAATAATGGATATGACAGTAGATAAATAACAGATTAACAATGATAGCAGATAAATTCTAGATGGTAAGTGAATATGATAGGTACTGAATGACAGGACAAAAGTGGCAAATGATAGGTATTAGATGACAAATACCAGATAATAAATGACATGGCAACTGAATTGAGAAGGGGAGGGTCACATGGACAGCTGGTATGTTACGTCGTTACGATTGGTTGGAGGTGGGTGAGGGTGAGGCTAGAAGTGGGAGTGTTAGGAGTGAGCTTAAGTACGGTAATAACTACACATTTATTAGAATTACCAGTCATAAGTCTTCGTGTGTTTTATCTCTCTTTGTGAGAAACTTTCTCGTGAAGAAATTCAGTTGAATTCTCTAACTGGACAGAGAGAACTTCTCCGCACTAGTTATTTGCTTTGTTCTAGCCGTTTATAATTTAAGTTTACAGAGTTGTTGACGCATATATAATTTCGATTCGGAAGACTTAATTTAGAATCTCTCTCGACTAGAATTCACTGCCTTTGTCCAGATATTTTTCATTAGCAAATCCACTGACGAAATTCGAACACACGTACAAGGGAATTCAATTCTTCCAACGGTGAATTCCGAACAGATAATAATTCCTTTGATTCCTGTGTTGCGGAACTCACGACTCTAGTATTGAAGTTTTATGTTGTGCGGATTGGATTCCACATCAACTATTATCGCTTGCGCTTGCGAGAGTTTTGTTTCATTTCTGATGCCTTCCTTCACGTTTCCCCTCATTTTTTCCCGTTACCTTTCATTCTTATGTTCGGAACGAGCTGGATTTTGCCTTGCACATTGAATGGTTTATATATATATCCCCATCCGTGGTATCAAAAAGGATAATGATTTATGTCATGGAGTTTATTCCATTAATGATTGGTTTCTGATCGCATTAGAAGAATTCTAATTGATAACTGAGTTTGAAATGGAAGATTTGACGCTTTGACACAAAAAAAAATAAAAATGCTCTACTCAAGGCTTTCCTCTGCAAACCATTTCCGGAAGCTGTAACGATCTTTGCTCACTCACTCGTTTTTAATTTACCATTTTCATAACTTGCCTGGATTGCAAATTGTTATTAATCAAGGTCTGGGCCAATGGTTCAGAGATTTTACAAGAAAACAAACAATTCGGCGAAAAATCGTTCATTGTACAGAAAAGAAAAAAATTTAAACTACTTTAGAGTAAACGAGAAGTTTTAAAAGCACTTTTATGCACTAGCGGGCGATAAAGTACACTTTACCGCCCGGTTCGCCGAGCGTAAAGTGGCACTTTACCGACCGTGGGCGCATCATGGCCCGCGGGCGGTAAAGTAGACAATATACTAAAATTGTCGCACATCATTTCACGGAAGACCTACCACGAAACAATGAATTCAGTTCAATAAAGAAATACTCATTTAACAACTTTTATTCATAATTTACATTTTTGCTCCATAACCCTGAAAATTAGAATTTTATATTAACTATGCAGTTGTTACAATTTTGAATATCGAGGGTGGGATATTCACTTTTCTCTTGAAAATAATTATTCCCTTTTGAAACATCCTCACCACTCATTTTAGATGTGGATGGTAGGTCCAAATAATTATTATTTGGTATCGGTCCATCACCATCGCCGGCAATTTTTTTTGGCAATATTCAATTTATTTGAAATCGATTGTTCAATGTAGCTCTCTGCTACTGTAGTTGATTTCCAACCAGCGTGTCTTTTGATATTGGTGATACTTTCCCCAGCATCAGCCAATAAAGTGGCTGAAGAACGCCTTAAACAATGACCCGTATATTCTTCTGGGCCTGGTAGCTTCAAAAATGCTGCAATTTTTCTAGGAATTTGACCGAGGATATTCTTCCCAATAACTTGTTTTGTACATTTGTTGTTCTTATAGAATATAAAAAACGCCCATGTTCAGTAATTGCAGGACGTAGACTAGCATATCTTCTATAAATATCCAAATAATTAACTGACTGGTTTTCAGTACTGCAGATGGTAAATGTTCGTTGTATTTTAGTTTTTGACTCTCGAATTGTAATCAATAAAGCATAAGTTAGGTCTTGAATGTCATCAAGCTTGAGATTTGTTAATTCTTCTTTACGACAAGCACCATGTACCCCAAATATTAATGCAACCTATAAAAGAATCAGTAAGTTTTTTAATTACTTAATAAATATAGCTAGGTATAACATACCTTCATCATCAGGTGTACATTATCTGGAGCTTCTTTTAGAAAAAGTTCGATTTCATCCCTATTCAATATTTTGGGTTTCTTCGGCTTATATCCATTATTCTTCCGTTTCAAAAATGCTTTCAATTTTGGAAATTTGCTTATGTTTATATTATTATACAAATTCAAAGTAGACTTTAACATCGAATAGTATGACCACAAAGAAGATGGTTTTCGATTCTTGGACTTCTCAAAAAAATATCCTAGTAATATATCTTCTGTAATCACCTTCACATCATTTTCATTGCGCCATTTTATGAACTCATTATACGTCTTTTCGTAAAGTTTCTTTGACTTTGTTGGTAGCAGTTCGAGTTTGGAACTCTCAGCCGATTCCAAAATTTCTATTGGCCATTATCAACGCCGCAGGCCATAAACGCCTACTTTACGCCCTTGATAAATAAATAACTATTATTGATTGATAGATGCCAAAATTGGTGTGATCCAAAATTGGTCATATTGATGTTTGAACTTTTCTGGTATTATTGCGGCACTATCCTTCCAGGCATTTTATATTCCAATAATATTTTCAGATGTTTGAATCATTCGTCAGCAAAGAAGTCAAATAATATTCAAGTTGACTTCAAGAACTAATTGTTTGTCATTATAGCTAAGGAAATATTTCCGAGATAACAGTTATATAAAAAAACTTCTTGTGATATTTGTGTTCGCTCATTTCGCAAACTTTTTCGCTCATGAAATTAAAAATTATATTTTAAACACTAATATCATCAATAGCTATTTTGTATAACTGTCATTAAGAGTGATATTTTTGATGCTGACAAGAGTATTGGAAGTGCGTTTGAAAAATGTTTTTGATATTGATTATATTCAATATTGATTATAGAAAAAAACTTTGTACAATATTTGTGTTTATTCATTTTGCAAATTTCTTCAATCACCAATATAAAACATTATTTTCAAAACTAATATCATCAATAGCTTTTTTGTATACCGAGTGTCAGAAGATGACGTTTACAAAGTACCATTTTCAAAATATTTTTAGCAATATTGGTAACTATGAAAATGCAATAATAATTGTTGGAACATCAAGAGATAATCAACTGCCAAGAGACATCAAAATGTGATTTCATTGAAATATTGATTACATTTATTTTATTATCAAAATAAGACAGTTATAGAAAAAACTGTGTATAATTTTTGGGTTCGCTCATTTTGCAAACTCATTCACTCAGAAAATAAATCATAATGTTTAGCACTGATATAATAAGTAGCTTTTTTGTATATATAACTGTCGTTGAAGGTGACATTTTTAATGGGTGTCAAGAGTGTTGAAACTTGACATTTAAAACAAATTTTGTTAATAGTTATCATCATAACAAGTAAGGAAAGATTACCTTTCCCGCATGCCACTGCCGTTACCCGAACGATGCAAAGCGGAGTTCGGGTAAGCAGTCGAGTGCGGGAGAGAACCTTTCCGTGTGAGTTTGGATTAATATTTTTTCTACAAGCTAATTGAAATAGTATATTGTGCAACTAGTGCGGAAAATAGGATATTTCATACGTTTTTGACAAGATTATGAACCACGAGCCGTAGGCGAGCGTCTTTTGAGTACCGCTTTCAGTTTCAGGTAATTTCCAATGTTTATGTTATGTTTAGCCATCAAGGATGTTCGTAACATAGAATAAATTGACCAGACAGTACTTGGCTTGTACTTATTTCCCAATTGTCTTATGTAAGCCAATAAAACTACCTCGGAGAAGCTTCTTGCGTTACTTCTTTCTTTCCATGCCGTAAAATTATCGTACGCCAAATCATACTTCTGTTTTGATTTTTCTGGCAGCAATTCCTTCGTTATTTCGTGTGCTAAATTGCATACTTCTGGGGGAGTAAAATCAAACATTTCATCGTCAGATGACATTGTACCAAAGAAAACTGAAGAAATTTTACGATTCGGTATCTATCTGCTTAGTAAATCACATTGACACTGACACTATATTGTTACGAATTCGTTTTGTAGATATGTCATTGTCACAGGTACCTATGAGTAAAAATTAGAGTATAGTTAACTATATTTGGTAATCGCACCAATCGCAGAGCGAGGAGACCGTGCGCAATGAAATATTTCGCCCTAGTGCGAAATATCTAATTTTGTATACTAGTTTACAGTGCGAAATGATAGGTATTTGAAGGAGGTCGTCGGAAAAAATTTATGTAGCACTCTTGAACATACTTTTGCGTGCGGGAAAAATTTTACCTGCACTAGTGCGGGTATAACTCACTTGAAGTGATTAAAGCGTGCGGGAAAATTTTTCCCGCACTAGTGCGGGAAGATGACATCTCTCAAACTAAATTGCGTGCGGGTATAGGGTGAATCACGCACGCTTGTAGGAAATAGTTATTATCCCAACAAGTACGGAAAGAGTACCATTCCCACATGAGACTGCCGTTACCCGAACGACGCAAAGCGGATTTCGGGTAAGCAGTCGAGTGCGGGAGAGTACCTTTCCGTATGAGTTAGGATCAATATTTTTTCTACAAGCGCATTGAAACATCTTATGTTGCTCTCTTGAACAAACTTTTGCGTGCGGGAAAAATTATTCCCGCACTAGTGCGGGAAAAACTCACTTAAAGTGACAGTAGCGTGCGGGAAAATTTTTCCCGCACTAGTGCGGGAATATGACACCTCTCAAACTAAATTGCGTGCGGGAATAGGGCGGAACACGCACGCTTGTAGAAAAAAATATTTTTAACATTGTTGATAACTAAGGCTATTCACTTTTATGGGTCTATTTATTTTTCTGAAAACCTTTTAAGTGCTGCTTTGAAATGTTCCAAGGTGAAAATGATTTTTAACGATTCTAGTAATTTGTTGAATTTGTGGAAACCTTAAAAAAATAACGAGTTCATGGTACCCCTCAATGCAGTTCTGTTTATGTGTATATTATTTAAATTTCTGTTATTGTAATCATGAATGTTTTTTCAAGTTGAAGTACCGTTCAAAATATTCTGGCGCCATACCATTTACTATTTTGAATACTAGAATCATTGTGAAATATTAGAGTCTACTTTCAACTGACAAACAGTTCAAACAATTTAGCATAGTTTTATGGGGGCAAGATGATTTGTTTTCAAGATTACCCTCATTTTACGTTTTTGGAGTCTTGGTAGCATATTTAGTTTATCGAGATTAAATAAAAATAATGTACACGCACAATAATCAAAATGAGGCTGAATGAATATCTTTTTATGGATATATTCAAAGTGACTATCCAAAGTCAATAAATTGTCTAGTTGAAAACCAAGGTATTTGACTGTTGAGACAACTTCAATTTTTTCATTATTGATATTGAGGCTCACATTATTGATATCAGGAGAATAATATTTAAATTTTTTGGTGAAGATCACGGTTTTTGTTTCGTTCAACTTTAATTTGTTGGTGCATAGATACTCATACACAGTTACACAGTTTCTAAAATCACTTTCATTTTATGGACAGCTCTTTCTAGATTCACATCACTATAGATAAGCAATATATCATCGACGAAAAGATTCATGAACTAAGATTCAATAAAAAGTTCAATATTGTTTAGATATGACACAAAAAGAAGAGGGCCCAAAACGCTACCGTGAGGAATACCCACATCAATATCTATTTCATTTGATAGTGTATGTTTGAAACAGACTCTCTGCTTCCTATTTTTTGAATGATCACATAATGTTTCAATTTCAACATAATTCCTCTATCAATTTTCTCAATGTGCCTCTCTAGGACTAAAAATACACCAATAATATTGTTACGTTTTGCTAAATAATAGGCCGAGCACACTACTAAACTTTTTATTTTCTAACTTCACTATAAACAAACATACAACACTTCACTGACTAATAAAACACTTAGATCTATCTATACAACAATACAACTAGCTACATATTCCAAACACTTCTGCTTATTATCACTTTCTAATCTTCTTAAATAATTCTCTTCATAAAAACTTCCTTCCCAGTCAAACGTCTCCGTTTATATAGGTGTTCATCATGTAGACTGGATCAATCGCGATGATTCGAGAATACTCAAAATGGAGAACTTCTACACATTTCCAGGAATTGAGCGATGACGCGGCAGCTCCGTAATCTAGACTATTCATGCAGTACAAAAAACGATCCATCCAAATAAACACTTCTTGGAATTGATTTATCGATGAGGTGCCCGCGGAAGGGACTCAGCGGCGCAGCTAGGGGGCTTTTATCAATCTCGTAAGATTATCCCCTTCCTTGAATAAATTTGATTCAAATTTCTTCCTTGATCGGAATGTAGCTCCATTGGGACTCCAAACCTTGAAAACATGTTATCCACCAGAGCTCTTGCAACTGTGGATGCTTCTTGATTAGGCAAGGCATAAGCTTCAACCTATTTGCTAAAGTAATCCATGGCAACGAGGATGTATTTGTTGCCATCATTCGACATCGGAAACGGTCCTGCTACATCGATGGCGATTCGTTCGAAGGGAGCACCTACATTGTATTGTTTCATTTCTCCTCTCGATCTTGTCTTGGGACCTTTGCTTGCTTCACACTTCAGACATCTTCGGCACCATCTCTCTACATCTTCACGACATTGGACCCAGTAAAATCTCTGCCGTATTTTATCCATGGTCTTATTCACTCCAAAATGTCCACCTGATTTGCTACCATGACTCTCCTCCAAGACATCACTTATTCTTGACGTAGGCACAACCAATTGAGAAGAGAAATCACTTTTCTGCCGTCGGCTTATTCCCAAGTTCTCTTCAATAGACCATTCTCAACAATCAGGGAATCCCATTGTGCCCACAATGCCTTGAAAACTGGTGATCGTAAGGAGATTTCCTTCCAGGTGGGTCTTTTCGCTCCGCTTTCCTTCCATCGTAGAAAATCTGCAACGTTTGGATCACTTTCTTGGTCCTTCCTAATTTTCGCTGTGGTCCAATTGTCGTCAACCATTAATCTCACCTGGTTGACCCCTTTGCGACATACCATTCGCTCACAAGTATCCGAATCAGGTCTTCTGGAAAAGGTATCTGTGTTGTTGTGCAATTCAGTTATTCTTAGCCTCTTATCTGGGATGGCCTCGGGGGCTTCATCATTGCTAGCCGGTGTACGCCCCGATATCAATTCGATTGTTTGTAGCCTCTTAACAGGGATGATCCTGGGGGCTCCATCTTTGCTAGCCGGTATGCGCCCCGAAATGTTGTCTGATTCTAATTTTTCCTGCCGCTAATTTGAGGACTGGCTGGAAGGCTTTGTCCACACAGATGATTGCGAACGTGGTGGCATTCTTACCCTGCAGTCTCTAATAAGATGTCCCAATTTCCCACATCGATAGCATGCCCTGTTCTTCTGAATACTTATTCTGCTTAACAAAGATTTACTCTCATCCAGAACCTTCTCGAATAAACTAGTATCTGCGCTAGATCGTTGTTCGGGTTCTTCTATCGATACTGCTCGTACTTTCGGAGTTGAAGACCGCCTCCACTTCTAAAGAACGTACCAAGGCATCGCTACTCCTCTTAAAGTGTGCCAATCGCAAAGTCCTCTGGATTTCGGTGTCTCTCAGTCCATCTATAAAAAACTGCACCGCTAGCTGTTCCTTGAATTCTCCCGGTGTAAGCCAGCTGAATTAGGCGTCTCACATCTGCTTCAAATTCTTGCAAACTCTCACCTGATTTTTGAGTGCGCGTTTTGCCCGATACAGTTGTTCTCGATGTTGAGCGCCATACCGCAACTCTAATGCAGTAATCAGGTCTTTATATTTATTTTGCTGTTCGATAGGTATCGTCTGTAACATACCCAAAGCTGGCCCTCTCAAAGCTACTATAAGAGCCGTAGCTTTTTCTTCTTCACCCCATCCATTTGCCATTGCTGAAGCTTCAAATTGCCGGCGATACATGGACCAAGAGGACTGTCCATCAAAAGTCGGTGGTTTTACGGAAATTCCTGATGTGGCAACCCTGTCTAGACGATCTTGCTTCTTGACGAGTGCTATCTGATTTTCAAGTCCTTTCACCTCCTCTCGCACTGTATCCACTTTCTTATTAAGCTCATCGTCGATTTTCTTGACGTCTTCCTCTATTTTTCCTTTCAGTTCCTCCATTTGTACTTCGGTTTTCTGTAGAACGTGTTGAAAGAACTTATCTTGATGTTCTAGAACCTTCTGGAAGTCTGTTTTCCTTTGTTTTTCTATTCGTTCCAATTCATTCTTTTGTTGTTGGGGAATTTTCTGGAGTGCTTCTTCTCGTTCTTGTTTTTCATCTAACCGTCGCATTTCCTCTTCTCGTTTTTCATCTAACCGTCGCATTTCCTCTTCTCGTTTTTCATCTTCTCGTTCTTTCTTTTCCTCCTGGCGCCGCTTTTCCTCTTCTTGTTTTTCCTCCTGTCGCCGCTTTTTCTCTTCTTGTTTTTCCTCCTGGCGCCTTCTTTCCAAATCCGCAAACTGATTTTGGATAAATTTCACAATGTCCTCCATCGTATCGTACGATGTACTCCTCGTATTCACCATAAATAGTTTTTTTTCTGTTTTTCACTAATATCCCGCTTCGGACACCACTGTTACGTTTTGCTAAATAATAGGCCGAGCACACTACTAAACTGTTTATTTTCTAACTTCACTATAAACAAACATACAACACTTCACTGACTAATAAAACACTTAGATCTATCTATACAACAATACAACTAGCTAAATATTCCAAACATTTCTGCTTATTATCACTTTCTAATCTTAAATAATTCTCTTCATAAAAACTTCCTTCCCAGTCAAACGTCTCCGTTTATATAGGTGTTCATCATGTAGACTGGATCAATCGCGATGATTCGAGAATACTCAAAACGGAGAACTTCTACACATTTCCAGGAATTGAGCGATGACGCGGCAGCTCCATTATCTAGACTATTCATGCAGTACAGAAAACGATCCATCCAAATAAACACTTCTTGGAATTGATTTATCGATGAGGCGCCCGCGGAATGGACTCAGCGGCGCAGCTAGGGGGCTTTTATCAATCTCGTAACAATATATTAGTGGTTATCTAAGTTCGTTTGAATATAATAAAGTGTGGCTGTAATGCTGTCTCACAAGAGAGTTATTTTCGAGAAGCCTACTGATTGTCTAATAAAATTGAATTTTTAGGGAGGTGATCTATTGGTCATAAAAGCGACTTCTAAGATTTTTTCAATCGGGGGCAAAGTATTTATAGGACAAAATTCATCAGCTTAATTGGTGTTAGCTAGTTTTGAAATAGGAATAACAGTAATAGTTTTCAATATTACAGGTATTTGTCCTGTATGCAGAGATGAATTCTGAGACTAAATTCAGTAAAATGGTTTCAAAAACTTCTTTGATCATTTCACAGTTGAGCGTTTCATGTCAAGAAAATATGTCAATCTATAGCCCTAATTGTTTATAGTGAATGTGTCATTATTAATGTACCTTTGTTGGAATAAAAAAAGAACCTGTTATTAATAGTAGCTATGGTGAATGGCAACAATGAGTATCATTCAGAATATTTCAATTCCTGTTCTCGAGTAGGAGAAATGAAGGAACCTTGACGCACCCTGTTAGCTGAATCGTAGAACAAACACTGGTAGCCTATTGAACCGTGGGTCATTTTTCACGAGGTCTTTGCGTGGCCCTACTACTAAAATCCGAAATTCCCGCATAGCCTTCTCACCGATTCATTTCTTTTTCAGCGGCGATGGCGAGAGAAATTCTATAACGGAGGGGTTGAGAACAGCCCTCGCCCGACTGCGACACAGATCGACTCCCCCGGAACGTCAGACATCCTCTTTGCACCAACCTCAACACAACGTGAGTACTTTACAACTTCTTGGATATCTATTCAACTCGAGGAAATTGACAGTGTAAACTCTCTTCCTGAGAATGCCGCCTTTTTGCGCTTTTTCTTTTGTTGCAAATACTATATTCGAGGGAAATGCCTCTGAGAGTGCTCGTATAATAGCGGGGGGTGTCGAAAGGGTCGAAGTTGAGGAGTTGATGGAGTTGCGGACGTCGAAACCCACGTTCTTTTCGATACACATTGGAAACTGATGGAGGATTGTATTGTATTTCTTGAACAAGTATCCTAGCAAAAAATGATTTTAGATGAACAAGATTTCAGGATATGAATATGAAATACATGTACGCTATTATTGAAATCGTTGGAAGTTTGAGGGGAAACGTTTAACTTTTCTAGAGAGATAGTGGATGGAGGGTTATATGAATATATGAAACTCTTCAGGTAACAGCCCACATCGTAAGATTCTTTGTATGTTATGAATTTCGCGAACGGATATTCTGTCTGTGAAAAAAAATATATTTCTTGACTTATTGTGATTAAATGTATCCAGCCAAGCGAGAGTCAATATGGAATTGAATGGCCTCTTTCATACATCTTTCATATTATCTTAATCAAACAAGGAACGGAGACTCCACTTTGAAATGAACATTTAGTCCCAGACAGACATAAAAAACCGTAAAATTAGCATAACTGTAGTTCGATACATATTTTGACGCAAAGGATCTTTTGCTCTGAGACACGTTTTGAAATTCGACAGAAATTTTGTTAATTTTTCAAAAATTACAACATGGCCATTCTGGTATGGGTCGGACATATTTTATTTGTATTACCTGAAAACAATGAATTATGAAACTGCCGAATGAGAGAGGCTTTAAATCCGTCAATAGGAAAGCTTCCACACTCCGGCCGACGTTGATAGAAAAATCTCCCTTGAACAAGGAAGATTCTGAAGAGTTACTCAGTGCTGCGCATCGGAGACTTATAGATCGAATTGTGAAGGATTAAAGAGGAATATTAAGTAGAATTTCAATGGATTAGGCCAACGCGGACCTCGGTTATTTTACTTAGATTCGTACAAGATTCGTTGGTAATGAATGAAAAATGGAACGTGAATTTCGATATTGGAAACTAGTGTTTCCCTAGACGAGTATTAGGGCTAGCTGCTGTAATAAATTTGAGGAGGAGTAAGAATTATCTAAAAATTTGTTGTAACTTATCACTCTGATTTCGAAGGCTAAAATTCAATGATAATAATAATAAGAAAGTATTGAAAAACCAGTCTTTCCCAGAACACCGCTTAAGTAGAATTGGCTCCATTAGACATGTTAAGCTAGTAGGAAAATAGTAATAGGAGATATCTCTCACACAATTCCTTTGGTTTTTCTCTCTAAACTCTTTGAGAGATATGTTTTGTATATTTTTATCCTTCTTGTTAGGTTAGGTGTCATTTACTCCGATAGTCAGTCCATCCGCCCGTGAAGTGAGTGATTACTAGGTCCGAGAATAAAAGTAAATAATGACTAATTAACTAACCTTAATTATTATAGTAGGTATTAAGGGTGTTATTAGGATGTAAGGATATCAGGATTATTATTTATTGAGAGGGATTTTTAAATGTTTTGAGTTAATATTTTTAGTTAGTGTACCCGGAGACGTTCAATGAGTAACCTTAATTATTATAGTAGGTAAGGGTGTTATTGTAAATCAGAGAAGAAATAATAGTATACAGAAATTTCCGAAAATATTGATTCCAAATTTATAAAGTAGTGCTCAAATATATTTTTCGGTCAATTGTCCTTTCGGGCAATTGTTCTTCGCGAAATTGTCTATTTGGGCAATTGTACATTCGATCAATTGTGTTTCGGGAAATTGTCCATTCGGGCAACTGTTTTCGGGGAATTGCCTTTCGGGAAATTGTCCTTTCGGGCAACTGTTTTCGGGGAATTGTCTTTCGGGAAATTGTTTTCGGGTAATTGTCTTGTAGCCTTCAATACGTTATACCTTCCGTATATACCTAGAGTTACTGACAGAATGGGAAAATTCTAAGGGAATCATAAAATGAAAACAGTTTTCAAGCCGACCAAGAAAATACAACAAACCCTTAGGTCGGCAAATGACAAAAGAGACCCACTACCGCATACCGTGTTCTTGTGGAAGAGTATATACCGGAACCATGAAAATATCCGTTGAAACAAGGCTGGAGGAACATTAGGGAAACAGTAGATTAGGCCGAACGGGCAAATTGGCAGTAGCGGAACACGCGATCAGTGAAGGAGATTACAGAATACTTTTTAAAGACGGAACTTCAGGTTTTGGTTTTTCCTAGGCTTGGGTTTCTGCATGTACTGGGTGCAAGTTCTCATTAGACTTTCTCCTGGTTTATCAATTTCGTTAGTTTGGACTAACAGAATTACTGAATTGAGTAATAAAATTTGAATATTTCTTTAAACTTTTCCTATTGTAGTGCCACCTCGGTGTTTGAAGTAATGGTTTGTTGCTTTGGGGATTGATTGGGAAGGTTCTCATTAGACCTGTCCCATGATCCTGAACATAGAATTGTGTCACAAACTCCCAAGAGTGTCTTAATCTTGGTTTTGTGCACTTTGGGCTGAAGTTCTCATTAGACTTTTCTTCCAGTTTGTCATATTCCCTGGGCTTCGATAACTACAAAGCGATTTAAAGATCAACATTTGGAAATTTTCTTAAAAATTTTCTTGTTTTATTGATTCATCATTCCGCTTACACCCTTTTTGTTTCTTTTGAGAATCGGAAAGTTCTCATCAGACTTATCTCATGATCTTCAGTTACAGTATGGTTCTCCCGGAATGCCGAACCAATAATAATAATAATAAAAGTTTACCTCTATATCTTGATAAGGTTTTCTGGTTAATCATCATTAAGTTTGATTACAGTAAGTTCTCATTAGACTGAGGTATCAGACCCATGGTTACTTCAGGTATTCCTTGCATGATTTGTCATTTATCAACTTTTTAACTACAGATCATAATTTCTATAGCTCATGAATTTTTTAAAATGTTAATCATATGATGTCCCTATTTCAATTTACATGGTCCATTGGACACATGATATTTTCATGGTTTGGCTCTTGTACACCTGACGAGTAATAAGTAGGTAACCTAAAAGTTTTAATTTTTCTAAATTTTCAAATAGAATTTTCTTAAATTCACCTCAAAATTTACTTACTTACAGGTACGCACTGATGATGACTTTATAGTCGAAAGCGCTTTGCTACAATTTTTAAAATAAAATTTTTGCACGAAATATAAATATTTTTATCATCCAATTACAATAGAAATATGTTTGAATAGTCATGAACAGGTTGATGAGAAAAATTGTCATGGAAAGAATCGGGGACACTTAATTTTACCCAATTCAACTTGCTACCGAGTAATTTGATTAAAACGTTCCAATCAATAAGTTAGGTCAATCGATATACCAACCACATAATGGTCAAAGTCCGTTAGATAGATTGAAGTTTTCCTCATAGTGGCTCCGTTAGTTGAAAGTTTTGATGTTCCCAGGCAAGTTTGAAACTCGACAACTAATGTCTTCGAGTATTACAAGTTTTATATAACTTCTTCAGCATGTTATCGTCGATGAACGGGTCCAGTTTTCCTTGAAATGCATTTAAACTCATACTATACTATTTTCTAGAAATTCCGTTTAACTAAAATAACTTATTATCAGCAACCTATTTCAAATTACCGTGGAAATTTGGGAACAAAGTCTTCTATACGTCCTCGATCATTAGAGTCAAGTCTAGCAGTCTTCAGCAGACAGGGTTGATCTATAAAAATATTCTGTTAGGGAAAAACATAAGATTTACTTGATTGAAATTAGTCACAAAAATGTTGTTACTGATGTCAACCTCCAGTAGCCTAGTCGTGTAAAACATTGGCTGGGACATACTATCTTATATTACTTCATTACTTTAATCTTTTGTTTTTGTATTTTATAACTCAATGTTTTGAAGATATGTTTTGCCTTAGCTGATTACTGAATAGTCATTTTGATACCACTATTTTCACGTCATCTGAAAATGTCATTCATCCTCTTGTAGATTGTATGTGTTTATAATTATAAGAACTATAAGAACGTCTGATATACAGTGAGTTTCTACATTATTGTAGAAATTTTAAATTGATGATTCCTTGTTGAAAATTAAGGGGGGTTATTCATGTTAGCACGGCCATTGGTCCCGGATATTTTACTTGCTCGCACAAGCCCCTAGGAGCTTCTGAGGGATTTCCTCTTTCTGAAAACCTGAAAAATTCATAACAGAATCAAAAAAAATATGGAATTTTGTGGGCAGGTACCTACATGTAAAGAACATCTTTTTTTTTCAGTTTTCATTCTTATCTTTTACATGCAACTCTTATTCCATTTATTACCAGAACTTTTCGAAGAAACAAAATGTCCCGATTAAAAATAACAATGACAATGACCGTTGATGATGAAAAGTTGTTATTTGGACAAAAATTAATGTATTCTGTCCCACCACAGACCGCGCCAGCTCAAATCCGATTTTTGAGATCACTTCAAAATATTTAAAATCCGACCGCACTACGCTGACGACCCGACAATGACCTTTGATGATGAAAAGTTGTTTTTTGGACACGATTGAATGTATTCTGACCCACCACAGACGGCCCCACCTCGAATTCCATTTTTGAGATCACTTCAAGATATTTAAAATCCGACTGCACTCCGCTGACCACCCGACAATGACTTTTAATAATGAAAAGTTGATATTTGGACAAAAATTAATGTATTATGACCTACCACAGACCGCGCCAACTCGCATCCTATTGTTGAGATCTGTTCAAAATATTTAAAATCCGACCGCACTCCGCTGTCGACCCGACAATAATGACATTTCATGATGAAAAGTTGTTATTTGGACGAAAATGAATGTATTCTGACCCACCACAGACCGCGCCAGCTCGAATCCTATTTTTGAGATCACTTCAAAATATTTAAAATCAGACGGCACTCCGCTGACGACCCGACAATGACCTCTGATGACAAAAAGTTGTTATTCAGACGAAAATGAATGTTTTCTGACCCACCACAGACCGCGCCAGCTCGAATCCTATTTTTGAGATTACTTCAAAATATTAAAAATCCGACCGCACTCCGCTGACGATCCGACAATGAACTTTGATGATGAAAAGTTGTTATTTGGACGAAAATTAATGTATTCTGACCCACCACAGACCGCGCCAGCTCGAATCCTATTTTTGTGATCACTTCAAAATATTTAAAATCAGACCGCACTCCGCTGACGACCCGACACTGACCTATGATGATGAAAAGTTGTTATTTGGACGAAAATGAATGTATCCTGATTGTTGTAGTTCAAGAATTATCTGAAGTACTGCATCATAAAATGTTAATAGGTCATATTTATATAAATGTGATTCGATTATTCAGGATTTGCATTCAACAGCTACAAGCGATACGAATATTCGAAACGGAAACAAAATCAATATCAGCGGTTGGGTTTCAATCGGAAAATAACGTCCTACAATAGAAAATTAGTTACAATGTAATACAGTTAAATATTGTGAAAACATTGATCATCATCATGGAATTGGGACAGGTTATATTATCAATAATAAAATATATAGTGAAAAATAAGTCAGGATTATTTGAAAAACTCAAGAATTGACAATGTTATTAGAGAATCAAACAAAATATGACTTTTTCATAGGAAAGCAAGTGAAAGACACATTATGTTCACTTGAAATTGCACTTGTGCATGTGGGTGCATATTATAAAAATCTGGGAATTCAAGGAAATGAGCAAAAAAAATACGAAAACAAAATGTTATAGGGAAATGACTCCTCTCCACTTCAGATTAACTTGCATGTTGAGCAAAACATCTACCATTACGATAAGAAATAAATTATCTTTTACTATTCATGTGTGTAGGTCTGAGATTGAAATATTTATGATAAAAAGTACATGGATCAATTCTGAAACTTGTTGATTTGTGATTTCTGTCACCTCAAAGAAATACTGTCAAAAACCTGCCATTATCTTCCACGTCTTTCAAAGTCAGAAGAATTAAGTCATCTCTTTGGCAGGCACCAAATATGCCAAATATTGAAATACTTTACTCAAATATTGAAATTACTATTCTCAATAACCACATCTCTTCTGGTGCTTCAAGTATGAATTTGGCGACTTGGTCAGCAGTTAATATTTTGGACTTTCTTGGTGTGTAACCAACACTTTTTAGTTTAAGAAATGCAGTAGTTTTTGTTGAATCATTTACATTTACATATTCTTTTACTGCCACACAACTTTTCATCATTGAAAATTGAAGCTTTTTTCTGACAAATTAATAAGAATAATATCATTACTTGCATTCATAACATTCATCTGTTAGCGCCAGTTGCAAAATAGACGTTACGTGGTTTCCATAACTCTCATTCTTCTTGGGCAGTAATTCTGCACTTAATTTTGCCGCTTCACGTAATATTTCTTCCTCTGGTGAAATCATTTTTAAATAGTTTCACTTCAAATATCCAAAAATTGAGACAAAACAAGCGTTATCTTCCCCGTTGCTGAATGAATAAATAAACAAATTTCGATTTCTAGAGAACTGTCAATAAAATGTTATTTTATTTAGACATGTAATTAAATTTTTCCTGATGGTGCACGGAAAAAGCCGACTTTTGTTGCGCTAAGTAAGCATGTAAATAAAATGTTTTCAGATAGGTATATATAAAAAAATACTTCTATTTTCGAAACAAATTATGTTGCTTCAAACAACAACTCTTGTATTATTTGGAAGCAAAATAAGTTTTTGTTAAAAACCGAAGGAATTCATAGTTGGATAGTCATCGATACACTTGATATAACATAAGATATTGAATCAATGAAGACAGCAACCATGTAGTTTAATAATAATAATAATAATAATCACGAAAAAGCAGGGATTGGAGCATTTCTTTTCAAGGCAGCAACCCGTGCAGCCGATGAACTCGGTCTCGTATTCGACACTGAACGGACGAACCCAAACTCTGTCACCGAGTTGGAACCCGTTCAGCAAAAAGCCCACGTGAAAACTGCGGAGTGTGATAGCTCCTCCAGCTACATAGGGATAAGCCAATGCATGGGGTCTTCTTCAAGAACATTGAAGACCTTGGCTTATCCAGAAACCTGACCTTCGCTTTTCTCAGGTCAAGTGGGCTGAAGTCGGAAACAGAAGGATTCATAATGGCCTGCTACGATGGTGTCTTCAACACCCTCGTCTACCGCAGTCGCGTGATGGGTATAGATGTCCCTGACACTAGATGCAGAGCGTGTCGTGGGGCAGCTGAGACCATACTGCATTTGCTGTCAGCTTGTCCAGTTTATGCGGTCTCAGCCTATATCCACAGGCATAACGCGGCCTTACGAGTGTTGTACTACCATCTACGACACTCATACGGTGTAGACGAGACACCGGTGTTGCCTTATGTTCCAGGGGATATTGAGTCCGTTGTGGAGAATGAGAAGTGCCGAATATATTGGAACTACTCATTCCCCACCCTCAGGCAAATACAAGCCAATGAGCCTGATGTAGTCCTACTCGACCATCAAAGTAGGACGATTTTTTTCATTGAGTTTTCAGCTCCTGGCGAAACGAACATCGCCGGAAAAGAGGAGGAAAAATGGACTAAATATCGAGATCTACTCTTTGAACCCAGGCTTTACCTAAACCATTCTGTCAAGATGGCGCTTATGATAGTAGGGGTCCTTGATGGAATGATGGACACACTGCTCTCAAACTTGAAAATCATACTGGCTTGCCATGATGTGGCAGAAAACTTAGCCGGAAGAATGCAGAAGTCCGTAATTCTTGGTTCACTCCGCCTTCTCAGGGCACATGACTCTCGGACCCAGTAATCACTCACCCCACGGACGTTAATGATACACCAGCGCGCCCTCCGGAAGTGTCGGGGCTTCGGAGACAGGGCCTGTCTGGGTAATTCCATGTTAGCAATCAACCAATAGAAGAACATCTCAATAGAAATATTTCAGGAAGAAACTGTTAACAAACAAATCGCTAATTTTAGCAAGGAATTTTATTACACTATCACCAATTTCGCCGCCTGAAGATTTTCTTGCCTTCTCAAACATGACAGAACCAATTTTTGTCACTATAACTCGCTCAAACAGATTACGCTGACGTGGCGCATATGGGACTGAATGCAAACCAATTGAATAAACTCGAGTGCTTACAAAATGCCGGTATATTCATATACAATTTGAGGAAATATATTCATGTTATTGAGTTCAGGCATCAACTACGATTATTTCCTATGAAACAGCGTCTACTCTGGCATATTTCATTATTAGATTTCAAAGATTTGAACACGCATGAACCGGCATATCTGCATTGCAACCTTCAACCTCTTGTCGATGACATTCGGCATACTAGAGCAGATACAAACTCTTTCTTGAGAACATGTCACAAATTCAATTCATAACAATGTTCACAACTTTGCAATCGTATTTCTCGTCATATCATTGGAAAACCGTCGTTTTTAACTTTCAGATCCTGCCTTGAAAAACATCCGAACAACACAGGACTAACTCTTCAATCCAGTAACAGTCTTCGTCATTACTTTGATATCTTCTACCATCATTTTTTCTCATTAACCTTTTCTCCCCTGATCAGGAGTCATTTATACTAATAAAACGAAATTAATTCAATTTTCAAACTTTTGGTGGTTTAATCGCCTATAATTTTCCTAAAACCATATATTGAAACTTTATTTGAGCAATGGAAATTGTTGATAATAATAATAATACTGAATACTTACAATATGTAACTGTTATTTCATTCCATGGCTTTTATCTATTAGTACATGACGTACAAGCTTGTCAAACTTCAGTGACTCCTCAATGTTCAGGTTCAACATAATTAATACAATAGAAGGAACGGTCATAAGAAATTTCTTTTTTTTCGACGTTTTATCTTGTTATCCCATTCTAATATGTCAGGTGGGACATAGTAAACAGTATTGACGTCAAAATTATCAACTTAGTTGTATAAATATAGTCTTATCAGAAGTGAAGGTTTTCTTACAACAACAAAATATAGACACCCTTTCAGTTATCTTGCGTGGCTTGCTGACGTCACTATCCACGAAATTAATTTTGTTTTTAGGGCTTCCTATCAAAGGTAATTTTCATTTAATACCACGAATAAATTGAGAAGTGTAAATATCTCTGGAATGGGAGTACGCTAGACGAAAATTAGATTCGTATTCAACAAAAACTCCATCCTTATCAATCGTCAGATACTTCATGAAACTTTCCAGACACGAAGTTTTTCCAACTGAAACGATTGTTGGTTATCCATAATTCGAAGTAATGAATTGGAAAGTTCCAAGATAAATGTCGTCTTGCGGCAGCAATAATTTTCGAGTATAAACAAGGTATGATGAACGCCACAATTTGATGAATAGCATCTACTGCCATTGCCAAGCCAACCGGGATATTGGAATATTGCCTTCTTGTTGGAAATGTAGTTACTCATTTTATGAACGACGCGATATGATGAAGCAGGGCAAATTGAAAGTTCGGACCCCTTGGGATATAGAGTTGAGCGTCCAAGTAGTGGAAGTTTTCACATACAATATCAGGTGACACAGATTTTATCTTTTTTCACGTGGTGTAATACTACAATAGAGTTAGAATGAATGAAAAATGATTTGTTAGATTTCAGTAAACTTTTTGCCAAGAATTACAGACGAGAACCTTCGAATACAATGAAGTATCGAAATTAAATGGTATTTAAGTTATGATTTAGAATACCCTTAATGGAATGAAGAATACTTCTTCTGGAGCTTATGGGATAGATATTACATTCATTTAAATGTGTTTTTTTGCTATATCTATCGTAGTATATTTTTAGATATTTAACAGTATCATGGTCACCTTGTTTGCCTCCTCTAGAAAATTAAAAACCCGTGAATTATTCGTGAATATGCACAATTCTGAATGTTTTCGACCTTGTCTCTCTCTCCAGAAAAATATGGAGAGTTGCTAGGTTTAGAGGGATTTCTAGAGCTGTTGATGAGGTGGTGCTGATCGCTCCATATTATATGAACATGGGTCTAATAATCAGAACATACATCTGTGATGAAAGTCCCCCCGTTTCAACTCTCATCAGAGGGTTAAATCTGATGATGGTGAAGAGGGTTCTCTGAATGTCCAAAGACACTCTCAAATTAGGAAGTTTATATATCTCAAGCGGCTGATTTCTTTTCGGGATCGAAAGATCAACTTACACCATTATTAAGACCATGAAAAACTAGACTATTCAAATATAAGGTATATTGAAAATGGTTGAAACGTGTTGGTGATAAGCACATGAATTTTTCTGGATAAGAGTTCACATACAGCTAAGCATAAAACATAATTACGGTTACAATCAAAGATTGCACCTCCGATTTACAAAATGCATCGATAACTTTTCTAGTAATCAATTACTAGTAGCCAACAGAATCTCACAAGCAAAACGTGTTCTAACGTTAGACGTCTGAAGTCATTCTATAGGTAACATAAAATAATAACTCGCAAAAAAACCAATAATTCGTGAATCGGGTTAAGCAAACATAAACAAAACAGATGAATAGTTCAAACGTTCATTAATACATTAATACAAGATATGCAAATGAAGAATGAACCAAAATCGAAGTAATTACACTCCCTGTATACTGTTTCTGTAGAAATAGCAGATATGACCTTCAGTTCAAGATAAATGACACATACACCAATTCATAGTTCCCTGAATATCAATTTTCCAATCTATTAAAACATGACATATCATACTCAGAGACCGGTAATTCGGACAATAATACAGACAAGACAGTGACTGAATTTTTTTTTGCGTGGTCTTAAAAAATACTTGTAAATTCAATTTGATTATATTACCCCGGAAGAAGCCTGTCACTAAAAATACTAAACGAAGTAGCATACTCGTTTTCAAAACTTGAAAATCGCAAAATTCCAATTCAGTGAATTCATATCCTGATATACAAATTTCAGTTTTGCATAGTTTTCAAAATGCTGGTGCTCTTTACTGTAGCTTCGTGATGATATTGTTTCGATTGGTGGGATTCAAGGTCTTCGATTTTAGTCATCATCCAATTTTTTATCTATATAGTTTCTCAAATCTAAGTGGTGAACTAGTAAGTTTTCTTCAGGTCTTATTTCGCTGGTCTCAGTAAACGTGTCTCTGAGACACTGGTTCTAGCAGATGTAGATGAGTCAGTCGCAGTGTTCGTTTTCGAGCCTTTGTTAAATAGGTAAACAGTGACAATTGCACACCAGTTCGCTTAGACATTTTGATGATCAACGACCAAAAAAAAATAATTCAGAACTAAAATAATCTAAAACTAGAAGACCGATGCTGATTTCTTTGTAATCTTTTCACTGCCGGGAGCGTTTTACTCTGGAACGGCTAATAAGAACTGGTGCTGATCAACACGGTTCCAGCAGTGTAAAAATATATGTATCCAAAATTATACTTACAATATAATATAATTTGTCTATTTTTGGTAAGTAGTATTCACTATTCATGATTCACTCATGATCACTGTATATGAACAGATATGACGAATGCTCAAACTTATAGTTCAACATTCCTAATAACATTCACCAATGATAAAACAGGTACTTCTTTGGTAAGAAATCTACAACATTTCAGGGGGAGTTTCGGACCCTTTGGACCCCACCCTGAGTATGGACTTGAATAAAGATTATTTCACTTCCAGAACGTACTAGATGCCTCGTAATAATTAGTGTACAAGCCATAGGTTTTGTTCATAAATATTATCGAGATTTATACCAGATGTTATGAGTTGTTTACTTTCCCCAGTCACACAAATCAGACAAAATTAAAGCAGATGGATTATGAGACGGCATATTTTTAGGAGCACTTAGTTACGGACCAAGATTAATTAATTATATCCTATCAGTCACCTAATTAGTGATTGTTTTTTGTTAAATAGTACATTCTTCAATATATGTCATTGATTAACTGACATCGTGTTGTATGTTGACACATCCCGGATAAACGTCTGAGACGATGAACAATTTCGTACACTACATCTCGATACTGCACTAGTAAACTTGTACCTTATGAGTAGATGACCATGGTACTGGACAAAACTAGACTAAATTAAAGAAATTTCTGTTATATAAAATGTTCCCCTCGTAGTTGTCAGGTACATGCAATAAATAAGCGCACAGTAAATGTGTATTTCAACTTTTCAATCACTATTATTTTATATCATATATGGCATTCATTCTGCACGGGGAATCGTGTTCCACACCTCGAGAATTATTTGAACTTTGCATTTATCATTTTGACCTCTGTTTGCAAATTACGAATCATACGACGTCTTTTGAAGACGTATATCATCTATAATAATCAGTATGCGGCAGGGTGGCTTATGACAAATCCAGTGGATTTATTTGGGGCCTATACATTTTTCACAAATCATTAGAAGGCTAATCGAACCATTTTACAAAATATTTGAAATGAATTAAAAATATATATTTAATTTGTTTTCATAAATCTCCCTCATTTTCGTAAAAAACACCTCAGAGACTGAGTTGTGCGTGTAAGGGAGATCAGAGAAGTTTTATTAGATGAGTAGATTCTGAACCACTTCAGCTCCGGGGCAGACAACAGGACAACTCAGTTTCATGAAAAAAAATTGGCACTCCCTGTATAGGTTTGAGCCTAAAATTGTTCAAGGTGGTACAAGCTGAAAAACCTCTAATAGAGCATACGTAAATCTGAAAATAAAAGCGTGCAAGTGAAGTGTTCCTTCCGAAACTATTTTGTTGGCAACTAACAACGTGAAAATTCGCAAAATACTCACCGAGCAGCGTGAAATTGGTATCACTAATGGATACACGCAACGGCCATTCTGGCCGTAACGATTTCAGTTTCAGATAATGTTCCACAACACGATACATATTTCCATCCATTCAATGTTATTGATGACATAAATATTCAAATTGCTTTCGAAATTGACCCTATTTTCGCCATTTGTTTCAACGGGGCTGACGTGCTAACATCTTTCCTTCCTGTGTGAATCAAAACGTCGAATTGGGGCGTTTGCTTTTACATAATGAAAAAGTGCTTGTCGTTTCGAAAAAAAAAAAAAATGGAAGATCAATTGGATATTTACCATGTATTTCCAATCGGAGTTGTTGAAATCCAATGCTTCCCAAAAACCACTTCAATCATCATTATTTTTAGATATTTCCTAGCACTGATTGGAACCTATGGTAAAGTAATGAATTTGGAGTTTTATCTCAATACCATACCACTATTCTGAAATACCTTAACACATGTTTCAGTCTCCAGTTAACCATCTTTCGTATTTCTTTTCTGGCAGTTTTTTGAGTTGAACTGCCTGAAGGCAACAAAATTCCAAATTCAATATAAATCAGAACTGGAGTTAAAGAAAAACAGTCAGATCAGTCGATTTTTAGTAAAATAAACAAGATATATCAAGACAGATATACGACGACATCGATACTTTTAGTTGATGGCAATCACTCTTTCTGATTGTAGAACTAGAAAGGGCACATCTTTTTATGTAAGACAAGGTGAATATATAATAATAATAATAATAATAATAATAATAATAATAATAATAATAATAATAATAGCGAATAAGACGAGCTCACCACACACTAAATCAAGGCGTGCTGTTAACCATCAAACAGCACTGTCTTGATAGGATACGAATGCTGGTGGCTGCAAAAAAGTCACTAGTGAGGCGGGCGAGAAGCATCGCGGAAAACATGAAGTTCCGCGATAAACCTTCTCGCCTATTCCAAGAGCCTCCACGTGTTGTGGAAAACCCGCCGGCGGCTGATCGGGTAGAAACCTTCTGGAAGGGTATTTACGAGTTTCCGCAACCATTCAACGTAGATACTCCAGCCCTAGCGCAGTTCGAAGCTTTCTGCAGGAGGCTTCGTCAGCCTGAGCTCAATGAACTGCGCAATCCGATAACCCCGGAAGAAGTTCGACGGGCCCTCAAAGGCTCGAAGAATTTTGCTGCTCCAGGTCCTGATGGCCTGAATAATTATTGGTGGAAAAAATTACCAAGTACCCACCACCATCTAGCAAGAGTTTTCAACTCGTGGCTAGATGGGGAGCAGCAGATTCCGGATTGGTTTGTCGAGGGGCGAACCGTGCTAATCCCCAAAAACGGAGATTTATCTGATCCGAAGAACTACAGACCGATAACATGCTTGAACGCATGTTATAAGATGTTTACACGCATCTTGTACATGCGAATACTCTCCGCAGTTGAGCCGGTGTATGAACGGATATATGAGCAAAGAGGGTCAAAAAAGGGGGTCGCTGGCTGCAAGGAGAACCTGCTGATCGACAGATGCATCACGCAGGACTCCGTGCAGTATAAGCGTAACCTTTCAATGGCCTGGATCGATTATTGCAAGGCATTTGATACAACATCGCATGAACTCATCATGCATTTGCTCAGATGCCTTGCGGTACCCGATCAAATAGTGAGATGCATTGAACAGCTGATGCCGCTCTGGAGGACTCGATTTACCATAACATCTGGTCAAGTCAGAGTCCAAACAGAGCAGGTTATCTTTAGAAGAGGCGTGTTTCAAGGAGACTCCCTCAGCCCTCTTCTCTTCTGCATCTCACTACTGCCATTGTCCGTTGCACTACGGAAAACCCGCGGATACAACTGCGGCACCCCCAGCAACCGGAGGCATAAGGTCACCCATCTGTTTTACATGGATGACCTTAAACTTTATGCCTCCGGAGAAAAGGACCTTCACCAGTCCTTAAGGGTGGTGCAAGAGTACACGCATGCTGTCGGAATGGAGTTTGGGATAGACAAATGTGCCACGGTTCATCTCAAAAGAGGACGATGCGAGGAATACGGAGAGGACGTTCAGCTCGTAGACGGAAGCATCCTACACCATCTGGATGCCGGAGAGACGTATACCTACCTAGGGGTGGAACAACGCCACACCCAAGAGGTAGCTACTGTCAAAAGCTCTCTCCGCGGCAAGTATCAGCACAAACTCCGACAGATCTGGTCTTCAGAACTGTCGGGGAAGAACAAAGTTGCTGCAACTAATATGCATGCCGTTCCGATTCTACTTTACTCCTTTGGAGTAATGAAATGGACTCAGGAAGAGCTGCGACAACTCGACGTAAAAACTCGCAAAATGATGCATCTTCATAGAAGCTTGCATCCTAAATCGTCTGTTCCACGGTTATACTTCCCCAGACAACGGGGAGGCCGTGGACTTTTGAGTTTGGAGTGTCTACATAACAGAATGGTACTGGATGGAGCCTGTAAAGTCATCAGGAGTTCAGATCCCCTTCTCTGCTTGGTATGTGATCATGAAAAGGCAGGGATTGGAGCATTTCTTTTCAAGGCAGCAACCCGTGCAGCCGATGAACTCGATCTCGTATTCGACACTGAACGGACAATCCCAAACTCTATCACCGAGTTGGAACCCGTTCAGCAAAAAGCCCACGTAAAAGCTGCGGAGTGTGAGAGGCTCCTGCAGCTACATAAGGATAAGCCGATGCATGGGGTCTTCTTCAAGAACATTGAAGACCTAGGCTTATCCAGAGACCTGACCTTCTCGTTTCTCAGGTCAAGTGGGCTGAAGTCGGAGACCGAGGGATTCATAATGGCCTGCCAGGATGGTGTCTTCAACACTCTCGTCTACCGCAGTCGCGTGATGGGTATAGAGGTCCCTGACACTAGATGCAGAGCGTGTCGTGGGGCAGCTGAGACCATAATGCATTTGCTGTCAGCTTGTCCAGCTTATGCGGTCTCAGCCTATATCCACAGACATAACGCGGCCCTACGAGTGTTGTACTACCATCTACGACACTCGTACGGTGTAGACGAGACACCAGAGTTGCCTTATGTTCCGGGGGATATTGAGTCCGTGGTGGTGAATGATAAGTGCCGAATCTATTGGAACTATTCATTCCCCACCCTCAGGCAAATACATGCCAATAAGCCTGATGTAGTACTCCTCGACCATCAAAGTAGGACGATTTTCGTCATTGAGTTTTCAGCTCCTGGCGAAACGAACATCGTCCGAAAAGAGGAGGAAAAACGGACTAAATATCGAGATCTTCTCTTTGAACTCCGCAGGCTTTACCCAAACCATTCTGTCAAGATGGTGGTTCTGATAATAGGGGTCCTTGGTGGAATGATGGACACACTGCTCTCAAACTTAAAAATCATACCGGCTTTCCGTGACATGGCAGAAATCCTAGCCGGGCGAATGCAGAAGGCCGTAATTCTTGGTTCACTCCGCCTACTCAGGGCACATGATTCTCGGACCCAGTAATCACTTACCCCATGGACGTGGGGAGTGTTTACTGGGGTTAATGACACACCAGCGCGCCCTCCGGAAGTGTCGGAGCTCCGGAGACAGGGCCTGACTGGGTAATTCCTAACGGAAAAAAAAAAAAAAAAAAAAAAAAAAAAAAAAAATAATAGCGAGGAGGCCGTGGACTTTTGAGTTTGGAGTGTCTACACAACAGAATGGTACTGGAGTCATCAGGAGTTCAGATCCCCTTCTATGCTTGGTATGCGACCACGAGAAAGCAGGGATTGGAGCATTTCTTTTCAAGGCAGCAACCAGTGCAGCTGATGAACTCGGTCTTGTATTCGACACTGAACGGACGAACCAAAACTCTATCACCGAGTTGGAACCAGTTCAGCAAAAAGCCCACATGAAAGCTGCGGAGTGTGACAGGCTCCTACAGCTACATAAGGATAAGCCAATGCATAGGTCTCCTTCAAGAACACTGAAGACCTTGGCTTATCAGAAACCTGACCTTCACTTTTCTCAGGTCAAGTGGGCTGAAGTCGGAAACCGAGGGATTCATAATGGCCTGCCAGGATGGTGTCTTCAACACCCTCATCTACCGTAGACGCGTGATAGATATAGAGGCCCCTGATGCAGAGCGTGTCGTGGGGCAGCTGAGACCCTAATGCATTTGCTGTCAGCTTGTCCAGCTTATGCGGTCTCAGCCTGTATCCACAGGCATAACGCGGCCCTACGAGTGTTGTACTACCATCTACGAGTGTTGTACTACCATCTACGACACTCGTACGGTGTAGACGAGACACAGGTGTTGCCTCATGCTCCGCGGGATATTGAGTCCGTTGTGGAGAATGGAATGAAATAAAGTAGTTCAGAAAAATTCTCTTGTACCTACATCGGGCTCAAACCGACTATCGCTATGCTGGAGTTTCGAACGGCCTGTGCATTAGACCGCTGATCCACCGATCCACCGATCCCGTTTCGGGGTTTCAAATGAACCCAATATATACCAGCGTGACCACTTTTTTCAAAAAGATGCATGCTTTACCTAGTCGCCCTCATTTAGATAAATTTTTTCCGAATCATTGGATGGGTCGAAGAGAAACTATTGAGTGGCCAGCCAGATCGCCAGATTTGAATCTTTTCAATAAATTTCTCGGTTTACTTTGAAAAGTGAAGTATACGTGACTTGACCAGTGAATTAACAAAATTTAAAACAAAGACTCGCAAAGTTATTAGGAAAAATACCGCGGATATCATTGAAAATGTCCAAAATGCATTTGGACATGCAATCTAGATGATTTTCTTTCATTTTCAATGTTTACGATCACTTTTTTCCCATCTGTAAATATTTGATAGTATCTGATGGATACCAATAATAGAGTTTGGGATCGATAAATGTGCCACGGCTGTTCTCAAGAGATGACGTTTAGCTCGTAGACGGATTCATCCTACATCATCTTCTTTCTTTGGTCCAATTCATCTAATACACACAACCAAGCTCTTTTTTTATTTCACCGTGATTTTCTCGTTATTTCTCCAAGTGAGTAGTTGAATACATTCAATTTGCTTCGATTACACTAGCTTGAGCGGTTCTATAACGTGAGAGGAAATTATGATACATTATTTTATCCCACTATGCCCATTATCCTTCAATAAACCCCTATAACTGAAATAGACGTTACGAATATCCATGTTTCATCCCAATTCATTTACCGATTTGCATTCATCTCTAGTGAGTAATCCCATAAATCTGATGAAACATAATACGCTTTGTCACATTGAGTGTTTTTCAACGTATGCCTACGTTCGAGATTGATCCACTAAAGTGATTAAAATCGACAGTCGCGCATAATATACATCACCGAAAGAAAATTTACGACTATGTTCGCCATTCATAATCATAAATCTGTCAGATGTCATACACGCTTACCAGATTTGCTGTAGTGGTTGCGTCAAAGGAAATTATCACAGACAGGTATGGAACGCAATTCTACACAAGGTGTTCTGTGTATTTCATATTGACAGTTATAATGCGTTCATGTCGTGTTATACCGCGAGACACAAAGTCGATAGTATTAAAAACGCAATCGACCTGAAATATTTTCAGCTTTGTGACGTTGTCGCTTCTAGCGTAGCGAATAATTTTCTTTATTAATTAATAATTTTTTTCACTAAAAAGCAATTTTTGAAAAAAAAATCGAATAAGTTATGGAAACTAGTCAATGAGGTTGTTTACAAAACTGAAAGGGAAACAAACTTTTAGCATCAAAGACAATGACAATTCAGTCAGTGATGAGAAGCAAATCGAAAATTTATTCAATAAATATTTGAACGATGTGGGAGAAAATTTACCCACAAAAATCAATCTACCTCATAACTACAAGGAGAGAGGAACGTAGGTTGCCACATTTTTGTATCCAACAACAGAGAGTGAGGTCAAAAATATCATTAACTATGACCTCAAACCTAAAAATACCACTGGGTATGATAAGATTACTGTTGAAACGCTAAAAATTATAGTAGAATATATAAGTCTTTCCCTAATTGTAATAATGAACGATTCACTATGATGGTGATATAAGAAAACTGGAATTCTATGAGGTATGATTTTAATATATTTAATAAAACGCGTGTGAGTGAGATTAATGATGATTTTGTGCTCTGGGTAGTTTCTATTCCTTGATTTTTTCCACACCAAAAGGTTCCAAATATGAACATCTACATTATCGATTATTGTACTCGGAAATCGATGGGAGAGGGCGTGATATGTCATGAAAACATAGTAGTGTCTGATTCAGTTGCGCATCTTCGGAGGTTGAAAAAAAAATTATAAATCATCTGGAATTGCTCTAAAATTTCACAGGTGTTTTTCCACAGGACTGACCAATTCACCATTTCATTTTCCGCGTATGGTCGTAATTCATCCGGTAAATGAACGTTTATTTTTCTGGCTATTGTCTGTTATTACTAGAACTGGATCTCTGATAAAATACATGATAAATGATTATTTATTTGATAACAAAAAGCTAACAAATTATCACAGAAATGGTTTCTTGTAATTAGTGAAATCAGAGTTCAAAATCTACCATTTGAGTAATTATCTGGACATGAAGCTTGGGTCTTTTAAACATTTCTCATCATCAGCCGAATTCGTGGAAAAGTAGCACAGTATAAATCGCTTTATTTTCATTCAATTGTCATTAGAAAACTCAATTACGATCGTTAACGGACGTAACTCATTCAATCCGCACAATAATGATCTGGAAAAGATTTGTCGAGCGCAGAGTTTAATTTCAACGGCAGTTAGTATCTATCTGGAAAGGAGGTAATTTTCCAGTGGGCCAATAAATATTAAGGAGTTGTTTTCGTCGATCCGTTTAAGCATTTAATTACGTTTTCTACGCACTCCCAAGTTTCGGGAAAGGAATTAGACCCTACATTAAAATTTAGTTCCGTTCTCTTTGTAGCCCTTCAAGGTTGAAACTTCGCAGAGCCGATGTCGTTTCGGAAATTATCAGTTTTATCACATCCTCGAGGAAGGTGGATTGATGAACCCCTGGAAAAAGTATCTATTGATTATATTGACATAAAGTTTGATTCTTGAAGAAAATTCGTATAATTCTCGTTATATTCTCACGAAACTGAGAAAGAGTGATTAAAATGAGATGGAGTGTTACACTGAAAAAAAAATCTATGCTCAATATAAATTGAATATTGAATTATAGAAGATACTCGTATCTCATGATTGACTGAAACAAGTCTTGCATATTTCATTATTACTATTATCATAACTATTTGGCGAGGCTGGGCCGTAGGCTGAAATGAAGATATTTCTACGTCAAAACTTTCTGCTTCGCGCTGTCAAGTCTATCTCGTGCTCCGGATATTGTAACCAAGTCCCAGAAATTTCTTACGATATTATCCTGTGGGATGATATCTTCTGCTTTTTGGTATCCGATGATATCCATCCTCATGCAAGCAATAGCTTTGAAATAAAACTGTTTGTACGAGATTGTTTCGTCCTTCATATCATATCATCACAGAACTTGCATAAAGTGTGGTGTTGCAGATGCATATATTTCTTCAGGAAGCAGAGCCCTTCTTCCTGAGAAAGTCGCGTCTTAGAGTTTTGTTATCAAGACTCCTCCTGCTGAAACCTCTCCTACACGCCATCTTTTCGACAACATTTTTGCGAGTAGCGAGCAGTCTTATTTCCCTTCTTTTTTCTAGTATCCTTTATTCTCTTTCTTTCATATTGAGGATGCCCTTTGCTATGCTAGGGACCGTTTTCCAGTTCTACTGGCTTTCCAACATATTTGTCCAAGGTCTTCTTTGTTGGGATTTGTCCCATTACTAACCAGACACCGAAACTTGCTACCTCTCATCTGCAACAGTGGACAATACTGTGAATGGATTTATCGGTTTGCTGACAATTTCGGTTCTGTTGGTTGTCTTGGAATAGGTAATGAAGCATCTGTAATAGTCCTGGTGCCTATGCCTACTCCTGAAATACTCTACCACAGTCAGTATCATTCTCCAAGTCCACTGGACAGTTTTCTCACTGAAACTCCTACACGTAGGCTTCTTCGCTTGGACCATTTGTGCACCCAAGTATCTGGGTTCAGCTGGGCATGCCAGCTTCCATGACGTAATTCAGCAGTTCTCTCACCTGAATCTTTTTGACATCCTCTGAGTTCAGTACGCTTTTCCCAAAAGCTGCATTCCTCTGGTGCACAATGCATTACATTCTGTGATTTTATCTCATAGCCAGGCTGTTGAGGATTACTAGGGTGGTTTGCCCGATCCTTCTTTGGCTAGCCTGTCTGCTTCCTCGTTTCCGTGGACACCTGGAACCCATATGAGGCTGACTTTCCTTCATTTTGCCAGGTTTTCTAAGGCATATCTGCACTCGGACACCAGCTTGAGTGTGATCCTGCCTGAATCCAGTGCCAGTATCTACTGGAACAAATTGCAATTGGTTCTCAACATCTATTTGAGGTTTCTTTGGACTCAGGTGAGTCTGGAATATTGAGGCATATGGGCTTGGAGGAACAGATATTCCTTTCCTTAGGTTCTCTCTTATATTCCCCTGCTCCTGATCTCGAGCCGTCTGTATATCAGACTATGGTGTCGGTAGTGGGCACGTTCGATGCTACGTCAATCTATTTTCTCCCCATATCAATATTCGGGCATTTTTGAAGATCAGAAGGGGCAGGGTGTTGTTCCTTTCCATCAGTAGGATGGGACAGCTCTCCTGTGCCTTTTTCCAGGTGAGGGAATGTCCATGGCTCATTTTTTCTTCAACCAATCGTCTTGCCTCTTTGAGTCTGTGGGCGGTACGCATGTCTTCATGTTCGATGTACAGGTGCAGAGGTGGCAATCCTAGTAGAACTTCCAGAGCTCTAGTTGGTGCCGTTATCATGGCGCCTATCATTTCCAAGCAGTTTCCATATTAGAGGCCCCAGTAAAAAACCCTTAGGTATACCTGCCGAGCTTCTCATTGTCGACGGCTTTCCTCAACGATTGGCAACTGGGAGTGAATATAAACATGCCCGACAGGAAGGAATAATTCAATGATTTCTCGAATAATGAGTATTTGATAAAATAAGTAGAGTTCCATGAAAAAGTAGTAGGTTGAAGTCTACCTATCCGACGCAAATCTTGGTCAAGTCTGTCGACAAATTTTCATTGGATGAGACAGTAACCTTTCAATGATTCATACTGAATATCTCTGTGATGGACTTTCGTATGGTTGAGTAGAAGAGCAATCAGGGATCTAATCGTGAAATTGAACTCTGCCATTTGAGGGTCATATTTAGTCATAGTATTCATATTATGTACTTTTATGTCTGCTTAATAAAATATCTTATTATTATTAATATATCATATCGTTACGTGATTAGATCGTTGAACTCGTGATATACTCTCTGGGTAACATTCTCTTTTTTCCCCTAGAAATGACGAAATTTCATGAGTAGTAGCTGTCGCCCTATTATCTTTGAATTTACTAAGTGTGGTGCGTAGATCTATTTGAAATGTATCATGAATGAAAGTCAAATGAGCTTCAAACAGTCCGTGAAAGCATCACTCCAAAATTCAAAGCACCAGTGAGTATGTATTATGTGGAAAATTGATGTGCTCTATACATCTTAAATTTCATATAATCCGTACCCACTTTCACGTCATCAGAATAAGATCCATCATACTTGGAGTATATTTTGGAAATTGTGGACTGGAAACTTGTGAACGTAATATCAAGGAGGTGACTTTGGGAAAAATCTTCAAGGGTGGTGATAAATTTTGAATGAACGTTACCTACGTGATTGATTCCAAATATTTGTAACTTCCAATTATTTGCTCTTCCTTAATTTTGTTTTATTGTCATTGTTGTTATGATGCGTCCATTATTAGCAGAAACGCAGAATATTCGACTAATAATTCTTAAGGATTAACAAACAAAAATAGAATAGAATTATGCTAGAGCTGTATTTTGGCGATTATTAAACTTCCTGCATCATTACGAAGAGTGTCAGTTTGACAATTTTTATTATTATGAAACAAGTTATCGTTGTATATCCTGATTATTTTGGAGAACCTGTATTACCCACTACTGATCATTCAATTGTCAATTGTGAATACAGCAATTGGATCCTATCGGAACTTACACTTCTATAACATCAAAATGCATTCTGTAATAATAATAAAAATGTCTACTGGTGAAATTCTCTAACAGTAATGCAAAGTATCAGAAAAATAACATTATTTTATTTCACCCTAAACGTTACGTAGCAGAAAAAGACTGTAGCAGACGCGCAGCTGTTTCGAATTTCATTGAATCCGTATATTTTCAGAATGTATTCTGTGACCTGAAAGATCGTCACAATGTATATGCCAGGATTATGTGTCGTCAGACACAGTAGTAGAAAACCCTTAAAACGTCGTCATTGCGTCGCGACAATAACAATTTCTTGTGGACTGTTTGAAATCGAACTGATCAGATTGATAATACATGCATGTTTCGAGGTTTTTTTCTCTCATCAGTGCAAGGAAAGGTCAGATGACAATGTAGTCGTCTTGTTCCACAAGATGAATGATAACATTCAGAAGCCTTATAGTATCCGTCTACGATTGGAGCTGCGACTTACAATACAGTACTTCGCAGCGCCATCCGCAAACAGATCAAGAAACACTCCTTAGTAGTACTGTCTCCAGGCAGAGGCCAAATGTAGGTTGTCATTTCCTACAAAGTAAGGGATACTATTCAATGGTGTTATAACAGTTAGCACTTTAAATTATGTTTCCGTGGGGAACGTTGCACAAATGGACGACAGATATAATTCAATTTCTGTAGGGGGAAGTAGTTCTTTTTTGTCAAATATTTGCCTTAATTTCTACATTTTGGTATTGTGTGGATTGAATTATACTGTCCAATATACACACTCGAACTTTATTCGTTTTATATTATTTTGAATACTGAATTCCAGCCTGTATATTGTTTACATTGATGCTAATTTTTGTTATATTTAGGAATATTTCCCATACACACATTCCTGTGAAGTTTGGATATAAGACGAATAATAATTGTTGATAGTTTCGCCTTCTATGAACTACTACTTATGAATCAAGAAGTTGAAATTGAAGGAATTGAAGTCTAGGATCCAGCTAAAATCCATCCAGGATTGACGTGGCAATTCAATCAAATTTATTATGGGATGATATGGTACAAATACGTTTTTGTCACATTTTGGGCTTATGAATGTATCCCAATGAGTATTCCAAAACTACTTCTTACGCCCAGTCGAAGTTCAAATCAGGAAAATAGTTCTGACAACCTTACTCCCGTTCCTCAAGATCTTTCTTTATTTAATCGCTAAATAAACGAGATAGCAGAGTCATATTTCATTCCTCCATCTAGAAACTTCAAGTTGCTCGAAGTTTCAAGTTGGAACGCTGAACAGATCGTGTTAAGAACTTGAACTTTCAGCCTCCTTAATATTTATGGGAATGTCATCGCTACACATGCGGAAATGAAGGATTTCCGCTATCAGCGAAAATCTCTTGAATAATGGGTTTAAAATATCAAACATGTGAGCGTTCAGACACATTCTTGCATCTTGATGGAAAATATGGTAATTTTGGAAGTTATACAAAATTAAATGCATCGACTGTGGAAAGAAATGGAACAAGATATATGGGTACATTATCATTTCACGCATTTCAAAGTGATCAATTTCAATTTATTGACGTAAACCTTCACAGAGTGGGCCATTGAAAACGAGACAGGGGCTTTGTAGATCGGCAGAACCGAATCTGTATACTATCGAGGCCCTGTATCTATACCCACAGTAATCTTCTTTTGGAACGCTTTAGATGTTTCAGGAGACGACGAGACAGGTCGCTGTTTTTAAGAACAGTTAAGAAGATTCGATCACTCGCCTGGATGAATTCTCGATGTACCTCAAGCCATTCTAGAGCGTTGATGTCATATAATATTGGCAAGTCGCGCGAAATGGAGGGTTGTACTGAACAGGTCCAACTCCAGCTCATTACATTGCCCCCTTCTTGAAGACATTTTGTCACGATGTCTCCTTTTGAGTATGACGATAAATGCATTATTCTCTATATCTGCACCGTGGAGTTCGATGGAAGTGACACTCCATAGTCTTCATGTTTGGTTGTGGAACATGGTGACAACACACCAAAATTCTGAAGTAGCTGGATCTAACTATTGTTTCCAACATACTTCTTATTAAATCTCTAAAGTAGCCCTTCAAAACCACAGGAGAATTTTGGATTGCCAGATCCACAAGATTTCGGTCAATCATGGCATCTCTTAGTTTGGTGAGGCGTTTCCAGTCACCTTCATAAGTCGGTTCATTTCGAAATTGCTTCTTGATGCCCAGAGGTTAGATGTTTCTCTGTTCCTTCTTCAACTGTAGCACCCCTCCATCTTCTGGATTCTGCTCCCGTAGTTCCTTGAGTTGACAGAACTTCTTGGGAAATACTACGATGCCTCTGGATATTTAAAGATCTTCTGCCACACAGTGAGGTAACGCATAATCGGGAGGCACCATGAGAAGTTATCGTGGCTCCTCTTGAATCATTCCATGTAGAACTTTTCCTTCGAGTACAAGGATATAAACTTCTGTAGCGGCATCTCATTTCCTGGTGGTCTAAGGTTGCAGAAATTTATAACCCTAGGTTTTTCCTGGGTGGTTCCACGACAACGTTGAGAATGTACAGTCTTGGTATCCTCCAGTATCGGCTTTGATATCATAGGTCTCCTCCATTCTATCGCCAGCATTCTGGATGTTAAAACAGACTAGTTCATATATGTCGTCCTTTCTCTAGTTTGCTGTGGTAGTTCTGATCCACAGTGTCTTGTCCTGGTGGCGTCCCGAACTTCAGATCGCAGGAAAGTTGCAGCTCTTGCCTCATAATAATACTGGTAGGGTTGGACTGGTTGACTAATGTACTGCTGAACGATAAGTCTTTCGGAACAAATGAAGGTACTGGTCCCAGTCATTTTGGTGGACAGAAAAAAGTGGCGATTTAATGCCTTTTTTAACGGCTTCAACATTCCATCAGAATCTAGATCTAGAGCTGTGGTTATTGTCTTCCAGATATTCATCATTTGACACATTTCTGGAATAGATTGGACTCACATTTTCTGGCTTGACCCGAATGCAGCTCCGATGGACTACCGAATCGACATATTCACTCTTCTTTCAAGACGTCGGGTCCAGCTCGTTACATTGTCTCCTTCTCAAAGACGTTTTGTCCCAAGATATGTTCTATGGAATTGGTCGATACCTACATGATACCTCACACCTGGCACCAACATGGTTAATTGTATTTTCATCAAAATATGTCGAGGGAAGAAACATTTGCAAGAAGACAATCGGAATCTTTTAGAAAATTCTTTTGAAGAATAACTCAAGAGAAAGTTGAACTATTTTGGTAGCTCTCCCAATTCCTCTGGAACAATCGATACCTACATCCGACAAAAAATATAGCTCTGTCCTTCATAAGACCTCTATACAAAAGATCAACTCATCCATATTCCGATTTGAAATCCAGCCTCATCGATATAGAAGCACTTTTTAATTATTACTACTGCCTTACTTTTTACCCTGACACTTCCGAAGCTCTCCACGTGCCTGCTGGCTCGCGAAGGGCTTTTTTGTCACAAACTGATAATTCAAAACAAACAAAAAGTCTGATTGTGTTCACCTGCTACAGAAATGCCCTCAGGCATTGAGTAGAAATATGAGTTTGGTGAAACGTTGTTTCATTCCACTGAGCATGATTGGCGCTGATAATAAACCTAATATACAGCGTGTCCACTTAGGTTCGCAGCATATGGATTTATTTTTCATTATTGATTGTATGAAAAAAAATTATTCTCTATAAATAGTTCGGCGGTATTGAGACATGAAAAATTAAATGTACATACCTCAGGAACTATAATACGGGGGCAATTTGTAGGGGAAAAAATCACAGTCAACTTGGACTATTATAATTCAACGGTATTTGTCTTATGTACAATAAATATATTATACTTTCTTACTGAAGCCGAAGACTGAAAGACTTAAGCTGTTGACTGGAAGACTTAATCCGATAACTGAAAGAATGGGGCGAAGATTGAAGTACTGAGATTAAGATTTACGGACTGAACATTGACTCAAATTACTCAATTTTGACCACCCTGTGAATTTTCATTTTGAATGATTTTCCATATATTCCAAACGAACGCTCGTCATGAAAGACCCTGAATAGGTTATGGGGGAATTTCTTCAACCATTGATTGGGTACGTCAGACCTCTACAAAAACTAGGTAATCAGTACTTCTGAATATCCTTTGATGCTTTCATAACCATTGCTTCCTTGCTGACTTCATGTCCCACGTTTTCATTCGATGATCAAAGTGATTGGAAACTTTTGGAAACTCTTACGTGTCTGAATAGTTTCCAAACTTTAAGTAGAGTTTGGCGCAATTGAAATTCAAATTAAACCTCTCGTCTCATTCAACGCGGATTTGTGAAAACTTTCCGGAAACCAATTATCGTCAAACAATCGATGGCCTACCTTATTGGATTGCTTATTGAGTACCGTGGCAGAGCAACTTCAAATTGGCATTCTGAGGACTGCTCGCCATAATAAATCCAGAGTGTACTTTGAGCTTGAAGAACAATGATAGATTGGTCTTTTAATAATCGTGTTCCTTTTGTCGCATACGAATATGGAACGATCCAACAATACTTTGGTTGAATTGACCAAGCCTTTGGCATTCGAATTTGACATATAACTTCTGATTTCCGGGTTTGAAAGCCATTGTTTATTGGAATTTCTTTCTAACGTTGATTGAAAAAGAAAGTTACTCAAAAAAGGCATAAGGGATAGACCACTAAAATTCATGAGATGAACAATATTCTCATAATTCTCAAAATTTCATGATGATTCCAAAAATACAATATGATTTGTTTATTCTCAAAATACAAGGTTTAGCAGAAAAAATGGCGGAGGCGCCGTAAAAAGCGGAATTAACTTGAAACTCATTGTGTATATTCAAAAAATTAGGCATTTCACGAATAAGAGTGGAGAAGAATCAAAAAATGTTTTTGGAGGAGACATGACCCGTCTCAATTCTAGATGAACTCTTCAACTCGAGAACGATTAAAAATAGAACAATTCTTCGAACACCAATAGATTCAGAATAATGGAATTGATTAATTCCTTCATTTCCAAGTTGATAGGCGAGAAAAAAGAGATTACTCTAAACTATCCTGAGGGGTAGACCCCTAAAAATCACGAAGAATACAAAATCCTCAGATCTACTTCAGATTTGCACAATATACGCATAATTTCATGCAGATGCCAAAAATATATGATTCGTATATCCTCAGATGACAAGTTTAGCAGAAATAAGGAATGAATCGTTGAAAATTCCCTTGCAAGATCGAAATGGCGGAGGCACAGTAAAGAGCAGGAAGTTCCTAGCAATAAATGGTGGAGGACCGTAAAAAGCCAACGAAATCTTCAATTTTTCCCAAAAAGGAGTTGAAACTTGGTGTGTATATTTGAAAGATGTTGCATTTCACGAAAGAGAGTAGAAAAAAAAAATTTAAAATGTTTTTGGGGGAAAATAACTGCTCCCAACCCAAGACGAACTATTCAATTCGAGAACGGTTGAAAATTGAGCAATTCTACGAACGTCAATCGATTCAAAGTGATGTAATTAGTTTATTTTTCAAGTTGAAAGCCAAGAAAAAGAGACTCAAAAGAAGCCCTGAAGAGTGGACTTCAAAAATCATTTATTCCGAGAATATCAGATTTGTATATCCTCAGATACAAGGTTAAGCAGAAAAAAGGAATAAAACGTCGAAAATTTCCTAGCAAGACCAAAATAGCTCAGGTGTCGTGAAAAGTATGTGAAATATTTAATAAGAAATATTTAAAAAAGTTGTATTTCACGAATAAGAGTGGAAAAGAAATGTAAAAAAAATGTTTTTGGCGGAAAATTACTCCTCTCAACTCAAGATAAACTTTTGAACTCGAGAACGGTTGGAAATAGAGCAATTCTGCGTAAGCCAATCTATTGAGAATATTGAAATTAGTTCATTACGTGAATTTTAAGTTGAAACTCGTTGTGCTTATCCAAAAGCTATTCCATTTCACGACTGAGATTAGTACAAAAAAATTATTTTGGAGGGGATTGACCGAACTGAGCGAGAGTGATAACAGAATACTTTTTTGAGACGTGAAAGTTATTTTCCTACTCGAGGGTATTAAAACTAACTCATACAAGAAGTGATTGAAATTCATGAACACATTTCAATAGGAAGGATGAAAATCTGACACTAAATCAAATCTGGACTCGCGTAAGCAAAACTTTAGTGAGCAATTCCAATGAACGACGGCCTTTCAACTTTGATTGAAATACTGTTTTTTTCTCTCTAAAACATGAAAATAGAGAAAAAATACGTCGACCTGTATTTACGCGATAAGTTTGTCAATATCAGAAATGTTTTATGGGTTGAAAATTTTGAAATATATTGTAAGGAATTGAATAAAACATGTCCTGGAGATGAAGAACGTTCAAAATACCATTTATTTTCCAGTTGCCCATTAACCAGTGGAACGTAAAAATAGCATAATAAGCTCAAAACCATCATTCAAAATTATTAATCACAAAGTTGAAAATATCCTATCTGGTCGTGAAACCAATCGTCCGTTGACAAATTTATAATATACTTATCGTCCACTTGCGCAAAAAGAATGGAATTACATCTTTCTCATTAATCTAGAAAGTAGATCCTTCCAATCTACTTGCATATCGGTCATTATGAGTCTCTTTCTCCACTTCAAGTTCATTTATTGCATTTGAATTGAACTACGTTACTATTTGTTTCTTGTTGAAATATTAATAAATCAACATGCCTCATACATTCTTATTTCAGGATTAGTTCCTAACATTATTACCAATTAGGTGTATCAATAATGATTGAATGTTGAATGTCTCTAAGTATATCTTTGATGGTTGTGACTTTTAGTTATTCATTTGATGTATTGTAATAATCTTTAAAGTTGGTTGAAAATTAATTTCAAATAACTTTCAGTAAAAACAAAATAAAAAAAACTCCTGAAACAGTAATGCTTGAAAATTCAATCAGAAAGAAGCTTTTGCTGTGTATTCAAAGACACTAATCTGAAAATTTGGTTAAAGAGGGTTAAAGTCATAAATAAATATAATTCAGAGTCTTTCATAAGTTGTTTTGAATTGAATGATACGTATTGAAAAGGGGAATGATAAGCACATAAAGTTTTTATCTTCAATATTTCCTTAAACTCCGTAAATGATTATTTGAAGTAGTTTTAGTTTCATCATATCCTTGAACCCCACTGATTTCATATGCAAATTGTGACTATCTAGAAATTGGTCACAATAATTTATGATGAGATACAAATTCTCGAATGAATAATTCTTCTGGTTCTTGTAAAACTTTTACTGTGGCCCCCGAACTTGTGGTACCCTGTGAATCATGCCATTAACTCAATATCCAACTTCTATCTTTCCAGCTTTCAGGCTCCTCAAATTCACATGACACCAACTTCAATATACTCTCCGTATATCCAATATGAAGCTGCCAACCTGATTTTTTATACCTGCCAGTTCAAATATCACGTTTCCATCTCGCTTCCTTTTTTATACCCACCCGAAAGTTTCCAAGTATACATATTGATATTTATGCTCGAAGTTAAATCCACTTCGATAAAGACGAAACACCTTTCCCTAGTCTCGGAGGACCGTATCCTGAAACTTCGCTGTTTCCCTGCCTTGTAGAAATAAACAGAGACAGGTTAATGGAATTACTACAATCTCAATATGTTATGTTGGCAAAATGTACCTAGTGGATTTATTGGAGCATAACTTATACGAGTATGGCAGTGTAGCGTATCGATTTCAAGGTACAACAGATCGGACGCGTTGTGGGAAGAATAAGGGACGCTAGTGATCATGAAAATGGTATTCAGTCGAAGAGCATCATCAACATGATATGATCATTTTACAAATGCATACACAAATAGTATCATATGATATGAAAATAACAATTTTCCCAGCTAATAGCAGGAAGAACATGTTGATAATTAAAACACGATGGTGTGAGAGTAACTGCCGTATATTTCATGTTTCAATATCTACCTCTCCTGAATCCAGTGTTGACAGTGTTGTCACATCGATTTACATTTATGTTACATGTCCCTTCTCCTAATTCTCATTGTATCACAGTTAAATAAAATGATTCCATCACTAAATATTTACATAATATATACATTATACGTATTGAAGTCTTTCTGGTTTCTTTACCATTCTGCCACTACTCGTACAGCTTTATAAACTAGAGTTTCATCTAAACTGTTTTCAATTTCAGTCTCTGTAGAATGTTCAACGTATGATTCTTCCAATGAAGTTTTACAATCCGTGTAACTACTTTCGAATGAATAGGTTGATTTTCTCTCATCGTTTGTCAAAGGAGTAGTTCTCAATGGTCTTTGATTTCTGATAAATGTTTTACCTTAATTATCCTCTACCATGTAAGAGCGTGGTCTCAGTTGCTCACGAACTTTTCCTAATTACCATTTGAATCCAAGTTCTTTTTGAAATACAATTATATCATTGGGTTCTAGAATACTCAAGGGTTTTGTACATCTGTCATAAAACTGTTTTCGTTTCTGTTGGTTATGTCTAATTCTTTAATTGTATCTCTTATAATCAATGAAATGAAGTTTCAGCTTTCCATTCATCGTAGTACAAAATCTCAAAGTTTTCTACATTTTAGCAATTCTGCTGAACGGTAGTTGTATTTCAATAATTCAATATTATATCTATATATTTGCCTTCAAGTAGGCATTTGTTAGTATTTCTTTTCATGGTTTATTTTCACCTTTCCATTATTCCACTCGAAGATGGAAAACGGGGGTTTGTTTTTATGTGTTCAAATTTCTAAAAAAAAATTAAGGACCTTCATCACTCACCAGAGTTGAAGTTACACCCAATCGGGAAAATATACTCTTCATTTGTTTTATTATAATTTCAGAGGGTTCAAGGAATAAGTTCTAACCAATTTTTCTGTCAGATAATATCCTCATTTTTCCACTCTGTGAAAATATGTGGAGGGAAGGATATTTTCGACCGTTATCAAGATCAAGAAGCTTATATAGTTGAATAACCAGATAATCACATTATTGATGTATCTCTGACAGGAGCAAATGTCATTGAATGGCGAGAAGCAATGAAAGACGAATTTCGAGATCTTGTCTAGAATAATGCATGCGTGCTAGTTGACAGACCTCAAAACAGGGAAGTAAATAGATTTCACGAACTAAATATAAAGTAAACGGTGGAATTGACAGAAGGAAAGCTCGTCTAGTTGCCAAAGGTTATGCTCAACAACCTGGCATACACTATCATGAGACAACTCTCGTAACTAGAAAAAGTTCAATTCGTATCATACTTGTTTTATCTGTCGAGCTCGGTCTGACCCTCTACCAGAAGGATATTGTGATGGCTTATATCAACAATGATCTCGATGAAGATATTTTCATGGAACATGCGAAGGGATTCACATCTGAAGGTGAAGAAGACGAGTCTGTCTTTTTAAATAGTATATTATATAACAAGGGACTAAAGTGAATGTTTTAGTCCCGCACGTGATGTTTATTGCCAATAATCACGTGAGGGATAGATTATCTATTTAGTCCTGAGGCATATACGCAATTTTTTGCACTTCCCAGTATTATTGCTTTCAACATTTAAACGAATCGTAATTTAACTAACAGAATATCAAGAAAATGAATCAAGAAATGAATGAATCTATAAATTTTGATACAATATAGATAAGGCAGGTGACATGATAATTTTTGTCCTAGTTATTAATAGTGTAGCTGCGGTAAAGTTTGATTTTTACTTTATGTCCCTAGAGATTTGAAATTTTATCTCCCTAGGGATACATTTTAGTTCCTGTTATACGGGACTAAAGTTGGCACCGGAAGTGCAAAAAGTCACTTTATGGATCAAATCAGTCAAGCAGGTAGGCAGACTTTATTAGTATCTCCAGTTTATTGGTCTCAAACAACAAAATTCAGATAGATGCGTCGTCTATATTCTGAGAGATGAGAGACTATTTCTCATTATGGCTGTGTATGTAGATGACTTGATAATTGCTACGAATTTAAATGAAAAGTATTCAAATCGCATGAAGGAATTGGCAGTAAAATTTGGAACAAAACATCTTTGACTTCTCCATTACTGTTGGGACATAGAATTCAAGCAGGAAAAATAAATCGATTTCAATATCCCAGGAGAAATATATGGAAGATATATCGAAGAGGTTCAAAATTTATGATTGCAAACCAGTTTTCACTCCTCTGGAAATATATGCCAGATTATCGAGAAAAATGTACTTCTCTTCACTTGAGGACAAACAGGAAATGGCAGACATTCCTTATAGGCAGGCGGTTGGATCTTCATTATACTTGTCAGTTTCAACCCGTCCTAACATAAATCATGCAGTTAGTTTTCGGACAGTTCAACAACAAGCCGGGAAAAATACATTGGAAAGCTGTTAAGAGAGTTATGCGTTAACTGAAGAAAACTGAATTTTACACTTACACTTAATATCTCATTATTCAGCAAATAACCAACATATTAGTTATTCGGAATACAATATTCATGTTTATACCGGGTGATTCAAACTCGAACGCCACCATTGGGATTTCTGAAACTGAAATATGGTTGAATATGGAACAATATGCTGCTGAGAATGTTTCAAAATTCAGAGTACATCCGGAGTTATCCAGAAAAAACCGTTGGCATTAGTTGATTATGGATAACAAAATAAACCGCACATTTACATTGCCATTTTGTCCCTGCTATAAGATGGTATATTCAGATTTATCATACGGTGATTTGTCCCTCGGCAACCATCATCAACTTAATTTTTTATTGGCGTTATATTGAATTATTACAAAATTGAAATAGGGGTTTTCATTATGTTTCAAACGATATGTGATACTTTGTTATGTCATAACTTCGCATAACTTTAGTTGGCTTTGATTCCATCAAATAACACTTCACACGTCAAACTAATCGACTTGTTGTTTGTTACCCCATTATCTGTCACGTCTGCTGTTATCATCAAAGTAATACTTACGTAAAATGTTTTTTTTTAAGATGAAACAAGATATAATCTGATTAAATTAGTTTTCAATGAACTTTATTGAAAATATCTGTCTCTAACTACGAATGAACGAAAGAAATAACACAACACAACATTATTGAATTCTTGATGGCTGAAACCCGGTTTTTCAATGTGCCCCACAAAAAAGTGTCAAGTACTGAAAGGTCTAGATAATCCTCAAAAGTGCCTCGGAGAAACTGCAGTTAAATTTCTCCATTTAGTGTTCCATTAAAAAAATAAAGACCAAGGATTTCTCTCCACGATGTTCTCAATATTTCTATTGAACATACCAGAATTAGTGAAAGTGCTCTCATCCAACCAAACGACCTTTGTTTTACAGTAAGTCAACCTCCGTTCAGGATCACCTGGGTATAATTTTTGGCAAATATGAATTTTAAAGCAACTTCATGGAACTGACGGATTAATGTTTATCTAAAAAACAAACAAAATGAAAAAAGTAATATTTTATTGAAGAAATAAAAGTTGAATCCCGCATTTTGAATATTGTATCTCATATTTTCATCTAATCGATTTCCATATTAATTTCTCGGTTACTTGAAACTACCATACTCAGTAAGGCTTCTATAAAATTTTTTGAATAATGTTCTTGCTGGTTGTATTCTTTCTAGGATTGGTTGAAGATACATTTCAGCAGATTTTTCAGTAACACTGTCTGATTCATAACACAGTTTCATCAAATCCCGTTTTTCCTGTTTTAAAAAACTTTTATCGCTTTGAAATTGTGACCGCAGACGAGACTACGCGATAGATGATAGTGTAACAACAAATCAACTCATTTAACAAGTGTCGGAGCCTACTCCAAAATTCGAGTTTTTGTGAAATATGAAATATAACAAAGTATCACACATCGTATCTCTTATTTTTTCTGAAGTTCCAATGGTGACCCGGTATATGTAGTTTAATGGAAAGTTTCCGATAGGCTGTAATACGTCGTTACAACAAAACACATTTTTATTTTAACCCGAACTTTAGCTCTCATGCTTACGAGGGTAATCCATCTGAATAATCGGTCCTCACGTTGATCCCGAACACAAAAAAGGATTTCTCGGGAGTGCCACAACAATCCCTTCCGATTACCCCTTGATCTATTACAGTCCGTGCCGTCCAAAGAAAACGAACGGTTTTTCTTACCCCGACTACTGACAAACGAACTCTGCCATCTACCTATGTCTGGGTCACCGGAGACAAACACCCCATTCTCGCTGAAAACTAGGAACCCTCGTTTCGTCTTTGTACTAATTTGTAATGATGGGAAGTCCTCGAAAGCCAGTTAAGCTCGACGGGATGCCGAATGACGAGGTTTCTGACATCAGCATTCTCTCTTGAAACTTGTCGTTCGCTTTGTTTTCAAAGTTTAATATGTATTGTAGTTTGCGTGCTTTGGAAATACATGAAATACTACAGTCACTCGAAGAGTTTGTCCTCGATAATGAACTCGTTAATTAGTGGATTCTCCACCACGAGTTGTAAGGATTCTGTATGTGTGATCAACTTCCAGGATATGTGGAAAATCCAACAATACTATATCTCAATTCTTTTCACACTTGAATGGGTTCGACACAGAAGGTAATCCAATACATCAAACCACAAGTTTCCGACTGTGAACTATTTGAAGTGGTTACCTACTTATAATCATATTACTACTACTAATACTATTTCTCTCTCACTCTTTCTCTATCTATTTGAATCTATTTTGAATATAATTTGAACCGATTCGTGCCAGTAGAATTTGAGAATTCTCAAAAGAACTTCGAATATTTTTTTTCATTTTTTTTTTAAATAACTTTTAAACGGCTTCATCGATCGATTTCAAAAATTAATCAGCTCTTGATGTCAAAAAACCACGTCGATCGCCGCCAGTCCGGTTAGAATCGGTTGATTCGTTCGTGAGTTATCGTTGTCGAAAGAAAACCAAAAAAACTGTTTTTTCGGAATCACTCTGAAATTTCTAGTTCGATCAATTCAAACTTAAAGATTCTTCATGGAGCTTAAAAAACCGCGTCGAATACCGCCAACCGCGTGAAAATCGTTTCATTTATTCAAAATTTATTGCGGTTTGAGAATTCAAAAAATTGTATAAACTTCTATCAGACTTTTGAGCTCGGAGAGCTCATAATGACACATAAATCATATTTTGGAGCTCGGAGAGCTCAAAAACGAAATTATTGAAATGTTGAGCGCTTAGGTATGGAGTTAGCGGGAAGTTGCAGGGATGGCTTTTTGGTCAACCGTTTTCCTAATTTTTTTTTTGTCAGAGTAGGCGAATGCCTCTAGAAAATCGTCAGCTTGGGAGACAGCACATCTAGGATATAAAGATGAACCATATATATCTTAATCTGACGCGCTTGAGTATTTCAAAATTGCGATTTTTTTTTTATATTAAAATAATGACCGCGAGTGTGCAGTAACCTTGATAATTTCTTATATTTCATTGTAAATAACCGTTCTAACATTAGTTTTTCAAAAATATCTTGAAATTTACGAGAAAAACGCTAAAAGCCTCCTGCAATTTTTTTATTTTTTTTTATCGAACTTGGTGACGGTTTTTCTGAAGCAACATTTTTAGTTTTTGATTGTATACGAATTTCAATTGAAAAAAGCCTGATTCTCAATTCAAAAACAGAATTTTAATTTTTGAACTCCAAAAACACCTTTTTAATCAATTCCGAGAACTTCCCATTTTTGATTCGAAATAAGCTTTGAAGTTGATGATAAAAAGTAATTTTCAAATAAATAATTATGTGCAATTTTTCAACAACAATATCTCCTTGTAGATTCTCACAACTATTTATCATGCCTAAAGCTGTGATACTTGCATAACGTGTATTCTAAATTTACTATGATTAAAAAACTCAATAAGTTATATTGAAAAAGCTAAAGAAATCTTGGAATTTCAATACCCTGTAGGTCAGTAACAAACCATTGGCGGACCTATGAGTATATCAATTTTTGGTGATGAAATGAGCCGAACAACAGTTCACAGTTAGAAAATTGTGGTTAAATGTATTCGATAACGACAGCCAGCCCTCCGTGTGATTCAATATAACGTGTGAAAAGCATGGTGATTCAATCAGTTGGATTTTCCACCGGAAAACCACATATCCGGGAAGTAGATCAAACATCCAGGATGTGATTTCTATATCATCATCAGATGGTGAATGAACTGGGCGAATTAGGGCGAATTTCATTTTAAATTTAATCGATGTAAACCAGGGCCAAACCGATTTTGAATTTCCCAATTATTCATGAAGAAGTTGTGGATAATTGAAACATCTGAAAGTTTTTTTCAACAATACCTCGAAAACGTGTTTTGTGTTGCAAATGGGTCGTAGTTTTTTTGAAGCAAAATATCAAATCAAAATTTTGATTAAATTTAAACTGGTTTTCATTCCAAAAAGTTGGTTAACTTTCCCATTTGTAAACTTCTTCAGTACTTATTTTCTTCATTAAAACCAGATGCTATGAAGAAAATAGTTCGTATGGACAACACCAAAGAAACAACTTTTTCATTATAGAATTTTCGGTAATGTTGGGAATTATTGCAAATAATGTTAGTGCCTTATCATCCTTGAGAAGTAAGTTTCTTCAGCAGTATATCCATTTGTATACAACTGATCCATCCATTCAGTCTAAATGACAATTCTGTGATTATTGATCAGCAGTTCCTTGTAACGTCAAATGGAAAATTTCCAACAAATACAAAAACTCTGAGTCAACATTATTCAACAATTTTAATTTTATTAAAGAAAATGGAACGAACAGTTAGTATTGTTTGAAATATAAAATATTATTATTTTGATCTTAGACATCGGAGAAAATGGTATTAAAATTATTGCTGTAAACATTCTCAGAACTCAATGAGGTTGAACTTTGATCAATGGCACTCCCAATAATTTTTGAGAGATTCTTTTTATTGCCAATGCTCTCTCCGAAGTAACCAGTCCTATCCTACTTGTCGTTGAATTTGATTTATTGTCATGCTACTATTTGCGGTAATGGCAGCGGATGTTCGTCGAAAAGCATGTCCTTGTGTATTTCTCAGGATCATCTAATTTAGGATAAGGTGCAATTTACAATGGACATAATCTGAATGTACCAATTCCAACCACTTGATACATCATATCGTAAGAAAACTTGGTCTGAACTCATATTTCGGGGGTGCTGCTGACACAACTCAGTATACAACTGTCGATAGATTCAGTAACATTTCTTGAGTTGTGTTGTTGAGTTCATACAATATACTTTTAATCGATCAGTTGTTTTCTAGTTGTAAAGCTGTGCAGTCATTCACGTTATTTCCTAAAGTACCGGTGGTGATAGTAGCAATTGAAAATGAGTGGATATCAATAAAATATGCCAATTAAAATAAACATTCCATCAACAGAGTAGCCGTCAAACGCAAGAATTTTGAGCAGTTCACATTTGAAATTGTCCCATAATACGCAAACTGTCCATTTCGCGAACACTTATTCGTTTATCAGGTCACTAGTCTATTTCACGCAACAAAGGTCTATAAGTTTTTTTTGTAACACGGAGACTGTCCACTACGCGAACACTTCATTTTGGAATCCCACTCCTGATACCACTGTAGTAAAAATGCTATCTACTATAATCCACCAATTTATTTCAACCAGGCTTCTGTATTTAATGGAAACTTACTACTGTAAAACTAACTAATCGTAAACTATCAAACTTAAAACTGTAATCCTACTCAAGTTTCCTATATTTATACCGGCAATAATTCTGTCCCCTAATTGTATTTCTTTCCCGCATTAATGATTTGAATATTTCCTGTGGGTGATACTTTTGAATAACATTCTCATTTGTCTTTATGAATTTTCAATGAAAACTGAATTTAAAGAAATCAACTATCTAATTAAAAACGAAAATTTGCAGTTTCAGATTTTCTCTTTCTAGTTAGGGTCTTTAGATCCAAGGTTTGCCATTAAAAAGGAACTAACAAAAAGCCCACGAAATGTTTAATTGATTTAGAATCGACTTGAAATTTGGTGTGCATATTCAAAAATGATTAATTTTGTGGAAAATCAATGAAAATAATTATGGAAAAAATGTTGAGCGGAAAAGCCCCTTCTCAATTTTAGATAAACTTTTCAACTCTAGAACGTTTGAAGATAGAGCAATTCTGAGAACGGCAGTCGATTCATAATGATGAAATTAGTATAGTTTTTTAATGTCAGGTTGATCGAAGAAAAAAATTAAAAACTCGGAAAAAAGTCTAATGGGTAGACCCCTAAAAATCATAAATAATTGAAAATCATCACATCCACATGAAATTAGCACTATATACGCAAAGATTTACCATGGAAAAGGAACTAATGTGAAAACAGATATTCTCAAGTCGACACTGCAAATTTTTCGTAAAAAGCCTACGTAATGTTTAATTGAGTTTGAATCAACCTCAAATTTGGTGTACATTTTTGGAGAATTAATGAAAAAAATTACGAAAAAAAAATGTTGGTGGAAAATGACCCTTCTTAACTACAGATGAAATTTTCAATCAAAGAACGATTGAAGATAGAGCAATTCTGAGAACGGCAGTCGATTCATAATGATGAAATTAGTATAGTTTTTTAATGTCAGGTTGATCGAAGACCAAAATTAAAAACTCGGAAAAAATCCTAATGGGTAGACCCTTAAAAATCATAAATAATTGAAAATCATCACATCCACTTGAAATTAGCACTATATACGCAAAGGTTTACTATGAAAAAGGAACTAATGAAATAACAGATATTCTCAAGTCGACACTGCAAAGGTTTCGTAAAAAGCCTACGTAATGTTTGATTGACTTTGAATCAACCTCAAATTTGTGTACATATTCAAAAAAGATTGAAATTTTGGAAAATTGATAAAAAAATTACAAAAAAAATGTTGGTGGAAAATGACCCTTCTTAACTACACATGAAATTTTCATTTAGAGAACGATTGAAGATAGAGCAATTCTGAGAACGGCAGTCGATTCTGAATGATAAAATTAGTATAGTTTTTCAATGCCAAGTTGATCGAAGAATCATCATATCCACTTGAAATTAGCACTATATCCGCAAAATTTCATGCTGATTCTGAAAATATATGATTTGTTCATGCCCAGATACAAGGTTTGCCATGAAAAAGGAACTAACGAAAAAACGAATATGTAAAAAGACTACGAAATGTTTAATTGACTTCAAAATGTTAAAATTTGATGTACATATCCAAAAAAAGTTTGGATTTTTGGAAAATTAATGAAAAAATTACGGAAAAATATGTTGTATGTATAGCCTCCTCTCAAAAAAATTAGCGTCGTCATTATTTGCAGATGGATATATTTCTGAAGCAACTGCAACACTCTCTCTATAGAAAAACTCAATGGACAGCTGTTTACTTGCGTCTGCTCGATGGAATTTCTTGGTAATTTCAAGTAGATGTTTTTGAAATCTTCCTCATTTCCATTTGATCGCATTCAACGTACTTTCCATCTGCAGTTGGAAATTCGACGTGTAACATTTCATTTACAATGAAAACGCAATCAAGCTGAGTGCGTCAGCCAGAAGTATATTCGGAACTGAGCTCATGTGCAAGATAGAACGGTATTTAATGCTCAAATTGGTCCATTCATGAAGTTCGCAGAATCAGTATCAAAGTTTCAACGTTCGCAACGATTGATTTGAAGGAAATACTTCATCAAAGTTGTGGAATACCGAATTAGTTGATTCCCAAGATGTACCCTTATGATTGAAAAGGCCAGTGATTGAAATGCGTTCTTTGTATATTTCAAATACGAAATAAATTAGAAAATTGCAGCCATTTCTTTAGGAAATGGAGAGTGGTGAGACCGGTCTCAAATGCTGCATTGATATAATATACATATGTGTGAGAGTAAATAAAAAATCTGCCGAAATGGAAAAATACGAAATTAATTTAATCATGGGACATTTGTGATTTTAGTCTGGACAATAGTTATTTTAACTTTGTGTCTACAAACTATGAAATAGCAGAATAGCACTCGGCATGAGATGAATGATAAATTTAAGGCAATAAAAGGACTAATTCAACATGCATTTTGGGCACCGGTCCAAAAGGTCCCCATTACAGAAATTGCATTTTGGGCACCAAGCCTTATTATTTATTCGTCATTTTTATAATGTTGGGTAGGTTAATAGGTAAATAATACAAAACTATTTTGAAGCATACGAAAATATAAGTATCTACTAAATAGTCGGCCTACAATACAAGTTTAAACCGATTCACTTGCGGACCTTTCAATAATCTATTACCTGAGATAAACAACAACGTAAAGAAACCAGACCATATTCGATTCATTTTACAATACAGGGGGGTGGAACAACAGATTTTCCAGCCTTGCAAAAAGGCGAATCTGTCACCAGGTTAGTTCGTTCAGGAACAATCGAGTCATGAAAATATAAAAAATCGTCTTTTTTGGTCGTCGGCGATGAACATTCTGATAAAGGGCGAAGAAACTGTAATTAGCATTTTTTTCATTTCATTTTCAATAAATTTCTAACATATTATTTTCACTATCAAGAGACAAAAGTTCCTCATTATTACAATACGTAGTTAAATCGTAATTAAATCTTCGGTACCCAAATTGCAGTTTTCATAATTCCTGGAAACTGACCGAAAAGGGTATCTACCTGTTTGGTGCCCGATTTGCATGCGTCCTTGGATTGGGTACATTTCAACTTCAACTCGACCACTAATGAGTAGATATAATTTATCATTTGAGTTAGACGAGGTATTTAGTGTTTTCATGTTGTAACAGATCTGATATGTAGTCAAAGATATTTTTACCAAGTTCAACTATTATTTTTCGTACTTCTCCTCCAGTAGAAGTTTAAAATAGTTTTCTTCATTGTTAATTCATCTCTTTTCGAAGCTATTGTTCTGAATATATTCACAATTTTTTTTGCAGATGAAAACATAAAAAAATTAAGGAGAACTTGAATCAACCATAGTGACGTACAATGTTGTCCATGAACATACTTTCTGATTATGCCAGAAAATCAACTTTTCAAAAGGTTACATATCATGTGTATTTCACACGTACCTACGTTTTTTATAAAATTTGTTTTTTACGATCACCCAAATTTTTTGAGAAAACCCCTCATAAGCAGAGCTTGTGCGAGCAAGGGAGATCCGGCACCTACAGCTTATTCTATACGTTAAACGTATTCCGTCAGACTGAGCCTTGTACAGTGTTACTGGTACTCACAATCAAAAAGCAAATTGGAGAATTGTTTATTTTTAATGAACTAAAATAAAGATATTCCTATGAATAATGAATGTGCCATGGAATGGTAATATGGTATTATACTAACATTACTTTACGAATGAATTTTTGCTGAAAAGTGAAAACACCATCAAAAACAGCGGTATGTCGCCCCGGAGTGCCACAGCAAATAATAATAATAGCCGTTCTTCAACCGCACAGCTATGCCTTTGGGTACCCTCTATCAATGTTTATGAGGGTGTATTATAATTTTTTTTCCGTCAGGAATTTACAAGTAGTCTCCGTAGTCCCGATACATCCGAACGGCACGCTGGTGTGTCATTAACCCCAGCAAACACTCCCCACGTCCGTGGGGTGAGTGATTACTGGGTCCGAGAATCATGTGCCTTGAGTACGCCAAATGAACCAATTCTGTAATCGTCCGGCTACGATTTTTGCCATATTACGGTAAGCCGGTATGATTTTTAAGTTTGAGAGCAGTTTGTCCATCATTCCACCAAAAAACCCTATTATATGAACTAACATTTTAACAGAATGGTTTGGGTAAAGCCTGTGGAGTTCAAAGATCTCCATATTTAGTCCGTTCTTTCTCATCTTTTCGGGTGATGTTCGTTTCGCCAGGAGCCGAAAACTCATTTACGAAAATCATCGTATTTTGATGGTCGAGGACTACATCAGGCTTATTGGCTTGTATATGCCTGAGGGTGGGAGGTGAGTAGTTCCAATAGATTCAGCACTTCTCATCCTCCACAACGGACTCAATGTCCCCCGGAGCATAAGGCAACACCGATTTCTCGTCAATACCGTACGAGTATCGTAGATGATAGTACAACACTCGTAGCGCCGAGTTCGGCCTGTGCATCTAGGCTGAGACCGCATAAGCTGGACAGGCTGACAGCAAATGCATTATCGTCTCAGCTGCCCCACGACATACTTTGCATTTAGTGTAAGGAACCTCTATACCGATCTCGCGACTACGGTAGACGAGGGTGTTGAAGACACCATCTTGGCATGTCATTATGAATCCCTCGGTTTTCGACTTCAGGCCACTGGATCTAAGACAAGTGTAGGTCAGGAAGCTAAGGTCTTCAATATATTTGAAGAAGACCCTATGCATAGGCTTAGCCCTATGTAGCTGTAGAAGACTCTCACTCTCCGCAGCTTTGACGTGAGCTTTTTGCTGAACGGGTCCCAACTCGGTGACAGAGTTTGGGTTCGTCCGTTCAGTGTCGAATGCGAGACGTAGATCAGCGGCTGCAAGGGTTGCTGCCTTGAAAAGAAATGCTCAGATCCCTGCTTTTTCATGGTCGCATATTAACCGGAGAAGGGAATCTGAACTCCTGAGGACTTCACAGGCTCCATCCAGTACCATTCTGTTATATATATGTTCAAAAGTTCACGGCCTCCCCATTGTCTGGGGAAGTATAGACGTGGAACAGACGATTTAGGATGCAAGTTCCTATGATGATTCATCGTTACGTCGAGGCATATAGTATAAGTATCTATGTAGAACAGATGGGTGACCTTTTGCATACGCTTGTTGGGGGTGCTGCAGTTGTATCCGCGGGTTTTCCGATGTGCAACGGACATTGGCAATAGGGAGATGCATAATTATTACTATTAAAAAACCATTTGGATGAACTAACTTCCTGATATTTTCGAAATACTTTGCTTTACTGATTCTTGATAATGTACACATACAGAATGCAGTATGCATTTTAATAATACAGACGTGTGATTTCTGATAGGATCCAATCGCTATATTTACAGTTGATAATGATTGTATTGTAGCCAAAGTACTGTATCAGCACAATCCAATTATATTCATTGGTGTTTTTGATTTTGTTTATTATTAATATTTTTATGTGGGATATTCTGCTTTTCTGTATTTATTTGGACCCCATAATTGCATTTGGGTCACAGCCAACTTGATGTTTTCCGATAAAATGTGATTCTACAGCCGATTAAGATACGAATATCGATTTATGATACAAATTTTAAAACATAATTACAAGACGAATAGGATTGGCTAGAGAAATATACAGTTACCATCCTTCAAACATTTGGATGGACTTTTTTTTCGTAGATTGAAAAGGGCACCATCATTGATATTGTTACATAACTCCTGTGAATTATAAATTTTCAGCTCTACAGATGAAAAACCATAGGCTACATCATGTCTCCTATCTCACCCCTTATATATCAGATGACCACGAGGTGAGATACGACCCCAAATTTCTATATAGTTTTAATGATAGAGGTTTCAAATTTGGTACGTCAAAATACTACTCAAATATGGATATTTTGACTCCATTACCGAATATTCTCCACTTCCAGTCTAACCGGAAGTAACCCCAAACTTTTTATTCAAATGCACCTTTTAAGATTTTTTTCATTATCCAGAAGAACACGCAATTTGTGATAACACTGTTCTTCAAAATTGAAAATCGGTTAAAAAATGGCAGAGATACAGTTGATTGTTCAATCGAACAAAGTTGGCCATGAACATCAAACTCAAATCATCACAACTGACGAACGGCGTCAACATATATGAGAGGAAGGTTCGAGGTAAGATACAGCTGAAAATTGAGTTTCTCATGTAATTGCAGCAACCATATTTTCCAAAAATTATTACAAGTTTCCTCAAAACAGAGTAGTACCCATAAAGAAATGCTCACAACTGCTATTTCTCAAATGGCAACATACATACATACATACAAAAGTTATGAATTATCCAAATGATCCTGTTAAAAATTTTCGCGAATTCTGAAAGCAATCGAAGATACGGGATGTTTCACTATGAGTGTCCTCAAAATTGAATATTCTTAAGCAGAGGCGGCTTGAATCTACGAAAGCTAAGCAAAAAATCAAATATTTTCATTCGAGTAGTCTGATAATTTATAATTTTTCGATACTACAATGTGAAAAGAGAATGTTGTTATTTGAGAAATGGCAGTTGTGAGCATTTCTTTATGAGTACTACTCCGTTTTGAGGAAATTTTTGACAATCGTTGGAAAATATGGTTGCTGCAATTACATGAGAAGCTCAATTTTCAGCTGTATCTTACCTCGAACCTTCCTCTCGTAAATGTTGACGCCGTTCGTCAGTTGTGATGATTTGAGTTTGATGTTCATGGCCAACTTTGTTCGATTGAACAATCAACTGTATCTCCGCCACTTTTCAATCGATTTTGAAGAACAGTGTTATCACAAAATGCGTGTTCTTCCGGAAAAGGAAAAAAATTGTACAGGGTGTCATTTGAAAAAAAAAGTTTGGAGTCACTTACGGGTAAATCGGAAGTGGTGAATTTTCGGTAATGAAGTAAAAATTTGAGTATTTGAGTCACATATCGACGTACCAAATTTGAAACCTGTATTTTTAAAACTAGAAAAATTGGGGGGGCGTACCTCGCCTCGTGATCACCCGGTATAATGGCCTAATGAGAAATCTAGATGCAGTCAATATAAGGTGCTACCGGGATTCAGCAAGAGCATTTGCCAGCTATGTTCCATTAAAAGTTGCTGAATCTTTGTTCATATCAATCGCAATTCAAAGCGGTAATTGCTATGAAACTAGAAGCAGCATTTGTTGCCTCTCATCCTGTTATCTGTAACTCCTTAACTTCCCTTCAACGCTCTCCTCATTACCAGATGTTCTGAATAGGCCGTAAATATCAGTCTTCAGTAATTTCGCGAACTGTGGCAATGTGGTCTCGAAAGTACAATAGCTGCATTTCGTACCACATTATTCCATTCTGACACTGCTAATGCCTAAAATATCACCCCTCTGAGTGATGTTTATAGGTGTAATATTTCTCAGCAACGCACACCGGTGAATGTGTCCGATTCGGGATGCGTATGTACACACAAAGTGTTAATGTATAGCTCCCTAATTGAATTGAGACTTGCTAGGAATCACCGACTGTGTCAGTTTGGGTTCGATTGTAAATTGCTCTAAAACGGTCGGTCTCTGCTTTCTGTGGCGAAAGATCAAGTGCAGCGTAAAAGCTCCACAGATGGAATTTAACAGCACTATTTCCCGAAACTAAATTAATAGAACAGGGTGACACGAGTTGAGTAGATTATTAGACGTTTCTGAAGAATGGAAATACGTTTCACAGTAATAATTTCTAAGCGTATCTAAATGAACGTGTTATACAGGACGCCATCTTCCTTATCTCCATTATGGAAATGGATAAGTCCAATTTCAAATCATTCATGGTCGAATACTGCACTTTAGTGACTCTCTTGAACGATATATCTGACATCGACCTGTCATATCCAGGATGTGTAAAACAGCTTGCTAAACATTGGAAATGAAAATGTGCAAAATCTCCTTCATTTTGAATGGAACACGCTGTATATGATCTATCCATAAGAAGCACCAACAAAGGCTCTACGGATTCAACTAAATATTTCCTTACCCTAGAGAATCAATAATTTTTCTCAAAATAGCTTTTTTTTCAAAAATAGATATTCTTCGCAGCACAAAACAATACAATACACTCATTCAGCTTTGAGACCTCACTTATTCACAAATACAAAAATTCACGAATTAATTAAGGGCTATTAAAAATAGTGGGTGAAAGTAAAAATAGAGTTAGTTTAGGAAAAATATAAAATTAAGTTAATTTAAAATTTAGATCTTATTTTTGAAAGTATTGAAACTTGCATTGATCCCATTGATTTCTATATATTTATTGAAATAAATAGCGTCTCTGTAATCATGTAGTATTATAATCCTAGCGACCTGACCTTTTTTACGGCATAATCTATATTTGAAGGCTAGGATCGAGAGATATGATGTTTGTGATATATACCGGGTGGCTACGGAAGTATTGCCTACGGAATTTCTCAGTTATTGTATGAAGTAGGTTTGTGAAATTTGGAGCTAGAATTTGAGCATATTGACATGTCGAAGTTAACTTCCGGTCTGACCGGAAGTAACATCCACTTTCTTATTTTAAATGGAAACCCTATTTTTTTTTCTTTTCGCTTTATTCAGCATTCAATTCCCTTTCTAATGACATATCACAAGTTGGTATCTAACCAGAAACTAGATCAGAAAAAAATTATTATTGAAATTCACCGAGTAGGCCGTGGAAGCAAAATGAAAGCCAAAAATTGAAAAGTTGGCTATGGAAACCATACGTCACTTGATAACAGTTGCTACTACTGTGATATTTTATTTTCATTCGTCGGCGTTATAAAAAGCCGCCAAAAAAAATATTGGAAAAATTGTAAAAAAAAAGTTGTATGTTCCTATTTAAGTTATGGACCTACAGAGTATTGTTTTTTTCCCAATTTTTCCAATATTTTTTTTGGCGGCTTTTTATAACGCCGACGAATGAAAATAAAATATCACAGTAGTAGCAACTGTTATCAAGTGACGTATGGTTTCCATAGCCAACTTTTCAATTTTTGGCTTTCATTTTGCTTCCTCGGCCTACTCGGTGAATTTCAATAATAATTTTTTTATGATCTAGTTTCTGGTTAGATACCAACTTGTAATATGTCATTAGAAAGGGAATTGAATGCTGAATAAAGCGAAAAGAAAAAAAAATATGGTTTCCATTTAAAATAAGAAAGTTGATGTTACTTCCGGTCAGACCGGAAGTTAACTTCGACATGTCAATATGCTCAAATTCTAGCTCTTATGTCATTATATCGACGCTCCAAATTTCACAAACCTACTTCATACAATAACTGAGATATTCCGTAGGCAATAATTCCGTAGCCACCCGGTATTTCTCGTAATAAAACACCTCTAATTTCTTTATTTAAAATGCATAGTTTTCTTTTGTAAAATATATCGCTCAATGCCCCTTCATAATTACCCGTTTAGAAGATCAACAAATTGTGAAATCGACCACTACTCTGTAATTATTTTAATCTACATTAAAATGTATATTTTGAAAAATTTACAATTATTTCAATTATCTCGAAATTTGTGCCATTATCTTCCAGTCTATAACCTTTCAAGGAAACGCGAGTAAATTGATTTTTTGAAAATCAATTAGTTAGGCAGGTTTGAAAGCCAGTATGTATAAGTATTGAAATCTTCTGTGAATGCCAGTATAAGATTCGAAATCTTCACTTAATGTTGTTGTATCCAGAAGTTTCGATACAATTTAATCAAAATGTTGATTTCAAAAACTAATCTGATTCATATGATTTTCATTATAGGTGAATCAGACAAGAATTGTTCATTGGCAAGGAAAATTCATTTTCAACAGTATCCATACTGTAAGATTGCAGATGAAAGATGGCTGAAAGAATCGATCATTGAGATTATAGCAAAGAAATAGAAAGAATTCTCATTTTTCAAAAAAACGTTTTTTGAGATAAACTATTGATTTCAACCATTAGGAATATTCAATGAAACTTGCAGAACGTTTGTTGGTGCTTCTTATAGATCGATAATATTGTCACGCTCGGGTGGTAGTACCACTTTTGGCACCGAACGGACTAAAAGACTTACTTGGTGCCCAAAATACTATTCTTGCTTGGCTTGCGAGAGGTTAAAACATTGTTCAGCCCTGACTACCCTGATGTAATGAAATAAAAAAGTTAAGTGAAATTATTTAATTCATTGAATAAAGAAAAAACGCAGGTGAGCAAAGAAAACAAAGTGAAAACAAAAACAAAGTGAATTGAAAGTGAAAAAACAATAAAGGTAACAACAAGAAAATAAAACTTACATTATAATTATCACATAGGGGAAACGTGTCATGCTGCCCATGGTTGGAACTCGAAACAAAATTATACTTTTTAGTGAACTACCACCTAGTAGTATCAAACGACTAATGAATCTGAATGAATCCCTGACTTTCCAATCCCCGTGAAAATACTGCTGACCATTATTGCTTCAGCATTTTGGCCATTGAATATTGAGGTACCGGAATGAAACCAAATACCTCTGCCGGTTAATGACTGGTGTTGAACTTTGGATTGCAGAAAATACTGTATTTCAATAAATATTATACAGGATGATGAGATTTCAATAAATGAGTGAACTATAAGTTTTTTTACATAAAATATATCCAAATATTATTTTTGTTTTCGGGTTTGGTACATTAATTTTGAATTTTGAAAAATATTTATACTGGGTGCTATTTCTTATACTTGACAATATACAGGGTGCTCCATTTGAAATTGGGCAGATTTTGCACATTATTTTCAAAATGTTTGGCAACCTGTTATTTGGTCAAAAATTCATTTCAATGGGATTTGAGAAAACACATCCCATTGATATTTTTCGATATTTCACTCATTCTTCTGTTCCAGACTAATATTATTTTCAAATTCCCGCCGAATTTGAGGTCACGTGATACAAGTCGCAAAAAATGTTCTTGTTGTCAGACATGCAAATGCAAAAATGGACCGTCACGAGGGTATTGCAGATATTTCAATATCAAATATTTCCCATATGTATCCAACTTTATAGCGGATACTGTGTAGGAGCCTGATAAAATCTCATCTGAACTATTGAGAGGAGTCTCTAAATCCACAAAAAAATTATTTCAATTATTTTAGATACACCACAAATACAAAATGTAAGAACAAATTTTGACATTATACACATTTAAATTGGTCCATGTATTCTTTGACAGAATAAAAGCCAAACAGATAATTTTTTATTGTTTTCTTGAATTTGCATAAACTGGGAATTTTTAAATTATCGGATGAAGGTCTGATTGCTTGAGTGATAAAGTTGATTGTTTGCCAATTTCTATGAGAATTCTGTACAAAAATAATGTGGAGTATTTACAACACTATAGCTAATGTGAGAATGAACGTGGGGGAAATACGTTATTTTTATCGTATCGACACCTCAATTGACACAATAAAAAAATTGTTCCACATAGCTTTTGGCTTAATTGGTCGATATAACTAGTCCAAGTGACAGTACTATCGACAACCAACCTAAGTAATTTAACGCTATCTGCACTCGATATAGCAGCCGTCGACGACGTTGAAAACTGTTGCGTTTTATCAATATTCAGTTTCAGTCAATTTATTACAAACCAAGTTTCTGCTTTCTCATCGACCTCCTTTGATAGTTTCGACAGTTCAATAACATTCTTGTCAGACTAAATGAATATAGTGGCATCGGCAAACAAAACAGAATTATATGGATGCATAAAGTAACTGATATCATTTACGTAAATTATGAATAGAAATGGCCCCAATACTGATCCTTGGAGAACACCATGTTCAACAAGTTTGAAATTCGAAATGCAATTATTGCTAGTGACTCCTTGCTATATATTCGTTGAATTTTATTTTATGAGTTACAGAGATGCTCCCCTACGTGGAAGAATATGTCTCTGATTTTGTTAACTTTCAAACACTTTTGAATTACATAAATATATCTCACATACAAGACGAGTTTTTTCAACATTGTCGTTCAAAAAATGTGGAATTAATCTGATAATATCTCTGTTATTGTTCCTGCCTCCAAACTGCCAATTGAATATCTGTAAAGACTTTTTTCCGTGACACAACACACACTGACATCTGGTAAATTCGCCACTTCTCTCTCACGAGAACAATTTCGCTTATGGTAATGAAGTAGCGAATAGCTAATCAATTATTCATTCTCATACATATGTTGATGTCAACCTAAAAGTAACGTAAAAAACATGCCGTCGCGTCGTTTTAGCACCATCACCCGCCCCGCATGTTCATCGATGACTATTTCGTTCAGTCAGCTCCTTTGATTAATAGAAGGCCGACATAAAATAATCACAATAGCTTGAGCATCCAGAAATACCACTTTCGTCGAATGCTTTATATACAGGGTTGAGTCTCCAAACGTTTAGGCATGGTTTCTCAGGTAAAATTGTGTTTTTTTTTTGATAAGTTGGTTTATAAGAGGTAGTCAGAATTAATGATTCATATCATAATTCAAATATTCCAAAGATAATTGCAACGATACTTTCTATCACAATCAATTGATTAATTATATAGGTGTTCCCCAAGGATCAGTTTTGGGGCCGATCCACTTTATTCTGTATATTAATGATTTGTCACCTGCTGTACCAAATTCATACACTTGTCTGTATGTTGATGATTCTTCTCTATTAATCAAATCGAAAGATTTTACTAAACTGCGTTATGATATCCACTTGGATGTTGATAACCTGCGAACTGGTTCAGTGAGAACTCACTATATTCAACTGCTTCTGGAACAAAAGCAGTAGCGTTTGTTACTGCTCAATATTTTAATCAATATCAGGCATAAATATAAAAATTTCAGACTTGCTATAGGCTTATTGTTTGAGGCAATCTCCATCTGTACATTGTGTTTAGCACGCAGAAGATGAATCAGGACAATTGCACACGCATCACAAACACTATCGTGTAGAACACTATCCAGAAAAATTCAAATTTTCACCTCTCTCAGGATTACACATTCTGGAAGTTTTGTTATTCATTCACAAAAATCAAGAAGTAGTTTAGATGAATTATTCTTTTCATAATTATAATATCCGCACCAAACACGATTTTCACAAACTGAAAAAACGGTTATCCCTACGACTGAACTCGTTAGAGTTTTTGGAGCTGAGATTATATAAAGCACTCCTGGAACAATAAAAAGTATAAAAATGTACAACAATTCAAAAATAGAACAAAACGACCTCTCTTTGAAATTATCCCCTATACAATTGATGAGTTTTTTCATATCTACGCAAATACTATATTGAATTTTTCATCTGTCTGTATTGATTTGTCTAATTGCTTCTTCAAGCTGTTCCATAATACCACCCACCGGTAGGCTTATACTGTTTTTTTCATTTCTTTTGGTCTTCTAGGGATTCTTCAAATGAGAGGTCGATATTGAGACTTTTTTTTATGATAATTTTCGTCAGGATCTCAACGGAATGTTCAGAGTTCTTCACGTAGGACGGGGTCTTTCCTTGTACAGGCTGAATGACTGGTTGAAAATTAAATTATATGTGGTAGAGTGTCTAGAGCTAAGGCCTGTGAATATTGGGTAGGCCATAAAGGAGGAAAGGAAGAAAAAATTAGAGGAAAATGATACCAGAGTATTGAAAAGGAAATCAATTTGAGAAGTGCCTTGTTTGAAGCTGTGTGAGTTTGAAATTTTGGTTGGCAATACCTCTTAGCCAGTCTTTCGGATCTTAATAACGAAGGAAAAAAAAAGTGCAGATGATGAGTGAATCCAATTTATTACTCAAATCTTCCTCAACAGTCGATGTCTGATTTCTCACAACGTTCACTTGATTTAATATTTTTTGGTAGATCCTTGAACACCATACCTTCGAAAATAACAAAAAATTTCTTGTATTTGATGAAGTTATTGTTAAAAAACTTTTATTCGAAAAACGTTTTTTCAAATTTGATACAACCGAGCGGAATCGTTAATGTCATTAGATATATGGGAACGTTGGGTTCTATTTTCAAGAAATTAGAATATACCTCACAGAAATTAGGATTTCTATGTCACCTCAATGTCTTCATCGTCTTCTGCTCACCTTGGATGCTTATTTTCCACAGGCTAGAATTGGACTCGTCGCAAAGAGCACCAGGTTCACGAAGTTAACACTTGCTTTGTTTCTCAACTCTGTTAATTAGAATCATTGTCTACAATTGAAAAGGTTATAAGATCCCTTATATAAAATTTCACTCGAATATTCATATTGAACAAATGAAAAACTATTATTCATAATTACCAAAGATTTGATTACGGACATTCAGCAATTAGTCATTATTGACATTTATATCGAATTATAACAGAAAGTGATCATGAATTAAGAGCCACCATCAGCGAGTCACACCAAAAAGTCTAATTCATTCCTCACCCCGTGTAGTAATGGTTTGTAAGCATATATTTGTGAATCATGTTAGTGGATATATTGAACTCGTCAAATTTTAATTCAATGCTAATTATTTGTAGGAGGCAGCAAAAACCATTGATTTCATGAAAGAGATATTTTTGTATGGACTTGGTGGTCCCATACGAATTGAGGAATCTCTCAATTTTTTTCAATTCATCATTTATTCCACCAGGAGGGGATAACAAACAATCGATACACATTGAGTTTGACATTAACATATACGATTGAGTTCGAAGAAATGTCAAACTCGATACGTTGAATGTTTGATGGATGTTGAATAATTTTGAAAGACCTTTTCATGATAGAATTGCACTTCCTTACTTATAGAGTTGAATTATGTGATGTAGTTATAGTGAACTAAATCCTCCAATAAAATAGGATATGTCGCTCAACTTGAATTCTTTGTCGAAGCGTAAGGAAGAAAGTTTGGATAACGATCAGAATGCCATCAGTAACTTTCACAGAAGCCTCGCACACTTCAAAATGTTAACCGGGAAACGTTCCAAGAATACAACCCATATGCAAAAACTTTGAAATGGAATTATCGGATTTGATGAAGACCAAAAGTTACTATTCTCAATCCCCAACCTACTTGTTCATTATTGAAGTATGTACTCCTTGTATCATCACTCCGAAGTCTTGATGCATTTATCTAAATTGCCCTAAGAACAGTTTATCTACAGGAGTATTTTGAACAATTTTTTCATATGAGACAAATAGAGGTTTCATAGCAAAGAGGAATCTCGCAAGTCAATTTTGGTGCAAGTTTATTACTGATTATTTTTTGACAATTCTTGCAACCAATCGAAACCATCAATTCAAAGCATTCATGTACGTTCAGGCCAATCACAGCATTATTATAGTGGGAATTTTCTACCTTGAAAATTGCCGCGGGAATTTTTTGTGGTATTTTGTTTTTATTATGTGACAACTGATACTTTTGATCTGACGTATGTCATCAGTTTGCATGAAAAGTGAAAAATGATTCGAAAACGGTTTAGTACTTAGTACATCATCATTCGATGAACTTTTAAGAAAATCAACGAAAATGCATGTAAGAATACTATTTTGAGTAACGTGTCAATTTGGAAACAGTTTCAATTGATAACCTAGGGACAGAGAGAAAGAAATAGCTTTCAATCCAACAGAACAAATCAATGTTACGGAATCCTCTAGCCAAGGACAAAACATCCACAATAATTGTATATTTCATGATGAGAACTTCAAATTCCAAACTTCATTCTGCTTTTAGTGATTCAAGTAAATTGTTGAAATAAAAATGTTATATGTATAGAGAATAGGTCTATGATTGGGGCATCAAAAAATAATCTATCGAATACCACACGAGAGTTCGATAAAGTAGAAAATAATTCTTCAGATTTTTTCTCAAACTTGTTGTTGCAACAAGTTTTCGAAAAATCTGTCAAATTATTCTCACTTCATTCTGACTCTCTTGTGATATTACAACTGAAAATAATCGCATTGAGTTTGTTGTAGGGAATTGTAAAAAATGTTAAGAGCATAACCACATTACCACATGAAGGTTGAAATAAATGTTCGGTAATGGGCAATGCCACTATATTTCGATTTCATAATGAATGTAAAACTTTTCTATAAACAAGGAATACGTATTTTGTATTTTATCATTTTTTTCATGATCCCAGTAGAAAACCATCCCTAACTTTGAGTTTTTAAATTAAATCCTCATGTTTTTTTGTTGAATTAGTAAGTTCCATTCATATTCCAAACAATTTCATTCAAACTCGATTTTATAGTTTTCCAAAAGTGATTTCAAGATCTGAAATGTCGCCCCTCCTGTACCTCCAAAGATTCATGTATTCTTTTTTCTTCCATTACTGATATCTCATACATTTCTATTAACACTTTTTTGTGAACTCAGATATGCAATGAATATCAAATAATGAATGCATTGCATGTCCCTATTACGGGGGAGTATGATCGGAATTGAAATGGACTATTCCAGGTAATACCCACTTGACAAAATGGTCAAAAGCCAATTAATTTCATTTGTTATATTTCAATTTCAAAGCTTTTTGTACGCAAAAGCCGACAATATAGAATCCTGACCGTACATTGGACTATGCAAACTGTATTATTATTGTTTGTGCCCTGGAAATGAAATGAGTAGAGTGTAAAACAAATTTGATAATATTAATTGAATTTTAATTCGATTGAATTCCCTCTGAAGCGGATAATGTAATAATAATGAACGAGATTGTTCGTTTTAATGAAACTGTGATCAAAATTTTATATCGGACGAGACCTGTTGTTCACCCGTTTTAATACGTAAATCCAAATTGAGTTCGGAATTCTGGAATAATTCGCAACGAGATAGTGGAGCGCTGTGGATATTTGGACAGATCGACGAAGAATAAACGATTATCTCAAATTTTCCAAATTCCTATTACTAAAGATGAGAATGCTGTGAAGTTTTTTATGCCAAAATCACATGGTCAAGATCAGTTCGTAAATATAATCTTCTTCTACACCCCTTCTAAAGTGATTGTATTTTTAAGGTGATTCCTTCTAAGATATACGTGGATCATTCTGTTACTTCCAAACGATCAGTTTCGTGTGAAACCGTAATTTTCATTGAATATTTCTCGTCCATCTGAGTCCAGTTTATCTGAAAGTTTTTCAAGTCAGTCCATGTATTATCACTTTCATCAACCTTTGGGAAGGTCGTCGGGGCGATATAGAGTCCGAAAGGCATACCAGTGAACTGGCACATACAACTTCCTGTAGTGAAGGCAGTCCACTTACTAATATCCGCTCTTCAAGTCTAATGTTTAATGCCATAGTGATGCTCCCAATACGGATGTGTCATCAATTCGGGGTTAAAGAAAGCTATCTATTATTCAGTTTTCTATTTTACATGTGATTCTTCAGTTACTCCAAATTTGGTTCCTAATCTTCTCTATTTTTTTTACTTCCTGCGATGTTGGACCAGGTTGATTCATCTTTTCATCAATTCTGCATAATCCAATATGTCACTTCCTTCAGCAGTGGGTTCAATGAGGGCTCAGTGATCATTCGATGATAAATTATTCAAGAATTGACACATGGTTATTAGTACCTATATCATCAGCAGCGTTCCTCTTTTCCAGATATCCACTTGTTTCGCATTCTACTGCTCATCCAAGTTTTTCCGAAGACAGCGAAAGCAGTTCTTGGCAAACAGCTTTCATCAAATTTCAAAAAGTCTTTGGTCTATGGGGAATCAACTTCAGAAATGAAGTATAGCGTTCAGCTTGCAGTCGGCTAGGAAGGGGTGTTCATTTTGGGCTTGATGCTTGATCAGAGGCTATGTCATACACAAAGAACGTCAGAGTTATTTTCAAGTTTTGTTTACTTGATTGCTTGATTGGTGGTTGTATGTTCACTCCTCATCTCATGGACCAGCAACCTCTACACGGACTGGTCTTTAGCGAGATGAGGAAACGTCAATTGCAACCCTAAGAAGTGGACAACATTTTTGCATAATCCGCAACGTATAGAGTTTTTTTTCAGAAGACCCATACTCTGGAGACTAGAGAGAGTAGAGAACAGTAGGAAACACAATGACCACGGCATTTGAAGATGCATGTTATTTGAGAGTGGCCCTAAATGATAGATTTCATTATTGGAACCAGTTGCTGAACGGCCTGAGAGAAATAGCCAGAAGGGCCCTCAACAAAGCCATCAGGAAAGGCAATCAGGAAGAATGAGAAAACTACAAAACCCTCAGAAGGGGAGAGTTCAAGAAGGAACAGAACAAAGGTGGGAGAGCTTGCTGGAGGTCTAATCGTAGGGAAATTACCTTCTTTTGGAAACCGCCAGACTCATGAGAATTCTGAATGAAATTTGAAGGAATATTACTCTTGGGGGGACATCGTCAAGCAATACGTCACCTTGAAGGAAAACTGACAGGACATGACAAATTATTCAGATACTCTCAACCATAATTTTTTTATTGTTTCCATTATGAGGTTAATATAGAGTAAAAAACAGCTCATGCAAACAATCCTCCTCGTCACCACTATTTTTTCTGTACAAGGCCTATGGAAAATTGATATCTGAAATCTTTGGAGGATCTAATAGACTTAAAGTGACTGACCTTTATACGAAGGTCACGAAGGTTCGGAAAGAAAAAAAAGCAAAGAAAGAGAAATATTGTAGATATATGGAGAAGAGGGAATGGACTATTTGCCTGGTTACAGCAGCAGCCTTCCCATGATTACTACTTCTGCTAGCGAAGTGTATTATTCAATATGAACCTTAAAAATAAATACACGTTTTTATAGTTAAGAGCTAAAAAATATATTTCTCGGTTGATAAAGATTCTGTCATGAATAATTCGTGTAATTTATTGTTCCCATAGTAGAAAATTCATATTGAAAGAAGGGAAGGAAAAAACTGAATAATTGAAAAATCAATTATTTGAATGATAATGCAAATTTTAATTTTCAGATAATTTTTTTCCAGTTAAGGTCTTTTCACAGTATCTATGAGACATAGTTCAATGTCCAGAGTTTCCTCAGCCAGGGAAGTAGTTTTTTTTGTGGTACGTCTTATTTATTTTTTGAAATAATTTATTCTAACTTGGTTCGAAATATATAAGTGGTATCTTTGTGAATCCAAGGAAATCTGCTTGAGAATGAATTGTTAAGTTTCATTGAACTTTGTAAAATTTTAGTTAGTTCAAAATAATATTCTTTACATAGGCAAATTCAGAGTACGATACAGAGACAACAGTCTTGTAAATGCAGTAACCCAATAGAGTTTATTGACTCATTTGCTTTTCTGTACTAGTTGTACAGATTTCCTTGAATTTATATTTTTTTTTATTTCAAAATTAATATGGAAGGTAAAGGATATCTGCACAAGGATGAATTGCTAGATTTCATCGATGTTTGTCAAATTTTATTTAAAAAAAAAAATATTAAGACAAATTCAGATATGTACAGAAACAACAGTCTTGTAACAGATTTCCATTTATTTTATTGTTTTGTAATTTCAGAATGTGGAAGATGAAACCACCCAAAAGACATATCAAGAGATAATAATTTCTACCTCACTCATGGTCACGATGGAGAATAAAACTCACATTTCATTAAAAATATTGACAAAACTGACTATTTTCTACTAAAAATGATATTATTCCACCCATAAAAGGGTGTATCCCACTCCTGAAAATATCTTTACCTACTCATATATCTGATATGAAGAAATGTATCCCAAAGTTGCCGAAAACGTTTCTCTGAAAATCCTTGGCTATATACGACAAATCAAGGGATCCAAATACGATGAAAAAAATTATGGAAATCTTTACGAAGCTAGCTCTGGCACTCAACGTTGCTATAAAAGAGAATTTACGAATCCACAGTGGAAAAGCGACTATACCCTGTCGAAAAGCTTCCTCTTTCTTTTGATTCAGTGCGTTGGGAAATTGTATTTTGGTTGGTAGGGCTTCAAATGCCAAGTTCCTTCACTAACGGGGTCGATGTCAGGGGTGATTGACTTTTTTGTGGGGTGGAGTATATTAGAATGTTCCAATATTTGAGATAATAAAATCAATCATTGCGAGTTACACCGAGATAAGGAAAAAATTACGCAACAATTTAAAAAATATTCTATTTCAGAGAAGAAGAGAGGAGAGGTGGGAGAGAATTCTCTGCAAGAGACGCAATTGGAGTTAATCAATATATTATGCGGAAACTAAAGGTCGCACGTAAAAGAGTGAGATTTAAATTTCAAGAAAATTACAATTTTTTGCAGATACACGTTTTCACCAAGTGGAGAGAAAGGGTACTTCGACTTTGTAGATTTTATTCGTGTCATTATCGTGATAATCTCCAGCTCATATTTCCGAACCGTGTTCGAATTATTACAGTTAACTTTTTCTGGAGTCTGTGCCTTTCGAGGAGTGTGTTTCTTGATTTTCCATGCAGATGGCGCTGTAATCAACTTAGTTGTAGTTCGTAGCTTTATCCGTGGGAAAATATCAGTTGAACAATTGATTATGATTCATTTGGCAGAGACAGGACGATTATAATGTTGTCCGACCTTGGACTGATGAGAGGCAATACTCCGAAACATGCATGTCTGCAGGTGGTCATTCCCAGCCAAATGAGGGATAATCTACTGCTTAATTACAAGATACGCACTTGCAATTGGGTTTTCTTGGAAGAACGTTGCATAAATATCTGCCAGATATAGTTCAATGTCCGTTGTGATAGTTGCCAGGGAAGTAGTTGATTTCTGACAGATGTTTGTCCCATTTTTCCACTTGTTGGAAACGTGTGGAGAGAAAGGGTACTTCGACTTTGTCGATTTTATTCGTGTCATCATTGTTTCGGAGATATTTGAAATAAATGATTTTTCCCCAATTGTAACACCCTGTATCTTAGAAATGAAGTGGATGCGGTCGTACGTTCACCTGAAGTTCATCTCCCTATAGTATCAGCATTCAATTATGAAACACTATGTATATTTAATCCGCCAAAAGTTCAAAAGTCGTGAATTACTTATTGATGGATTCCTTCTTGACCAGGGTTGATTATCAATATGAACTAACTGTGTGATTACTCATTATCAGCATACAATGCTCTGATTAACGAATTTTATCGTTTTATGGCGAATCCACCATAATTTTATAATTAGTGACTCCGCCAAAAATTAAACAGTTGTTTTGATCGATTGTAAGTACATTTGTGTCCTGGAGCTTATTGTAAAGCCTTAAGGTAAATTTTCATGTACACGAATTATTCGTTTTTCGTACGAAATCTGTCAAATGCTGTTGAAATATATTTTGTGGCGGCAAATTTGAACTGATGGTACGAATAAATTCAAGAAGTTGAAATAAAGTCAACTTGTCCGAAATTTGAAAGGTAAATGATCAGTGCGGTTATATGGGTATGTTTGTTTCCATCAGGCATATTAAAAATTTTAATGTTGAATATGGACAGCAATCTCATGATTAATAATATAAGGATAAGAAAAGCCGTAATATTTTATATTTTACTGATTTTGTTAACGTATTGGAATTCTGAATTGAAGAAAAAAAGAAAAAGGGCTCCCAAACGTTTTTGGTTGAGACCTATTTTCAAACTGCGAAAATTACATTACAATTACCACAGCTCAATTAACGAGCTGAGGAATTCACTTGAGAAATTGGACGGTGAATTAAGGGGTTGACGTTGAATATTTCATTTATTCCGTGAAGGCATATCGCACAAATGAAAACCGCTCAAATTATCATTCATACGAAAAAGTGACATTCCTTTCAAATTTCCTACAAAAAACCGAAAATTCGGATGCATGAAAACTTTGCTTTACACCATTGGAGATGGTTCCCTTGAGAGCAACAATCAAATTATTTCGAAGGGTTTTAAGATGATCATGCTTTTTTATTTCAAAATAATATTTTTTTTATTTTTAAATGAAATAAAGGACAGAGAGAAGTATTTTCATTTTGGAAAATAATAGTCTTCATGATTCTTTCTTACTTTTATTCAATAATGTTCTAAGGCATTTTTTCAAGAGTATTATAACAAGGCATTGATATATAGTCTATAGACTGTTTTTATTGCATCTAAATTTCGACTGTATTTTATAATAATTTAACAAGACAATATTTTGGCAAGCCCTCGAGCTTCGCTCTCGGGTTTTCATCGGATAATTTATACCATAATAATGTCTTGTTGAATAAATACAAGAGAAATTTATCAGCACTAAAATAGTCGACAATTAATGAAAGTCGTGTTATATTTATGAAGATTATTTCTTGAATACAATTTTTATATATCAGTTTTATGAATGACACTGTATTTTCAGAGATTGTAGCCTCGATTACACTGTCTATCTCTTCGTTTTTGGTTTTTCCAAACCGATTCATTTTCAAATACTTATACAGCTTCCACACGATTGATTCTATTTGACGTTTAAGATGTATTCATTTCAGTACTGGCAGATGCATAGGTTACTTTATATATAGGTATCATGCTGAATAGTCGTATGTTATATCACAAGATCTATAAATTCAATTGATTAATCTATCAAAATATTTTGAGCATGATTTTGCTTGGATAATAGTTGAATGCACAATAATTTAATGAAATTCCGATACCGTGAAGTGGTCGAGGGGTTTTATTTTGAAATATTTTGATAGTTCAATCCATTCAAATGTATAGGTCGTGTGATATACGACAAGATTATTTCTTGAATAAGATAGATTAAAACTATCAAAAATTTTTCCATGTAATTTGAACCTAGTGCCCCGGTAAATTATTACTATTGAACAATCGAGTCACCGTGGATATGACATAGTTTGATGTTTACTCAACTGAATTTTCAAAATGTCAGTCCCTTCGAGTAGATATGGAAATATATAAAATGAGTCGATCGATATTGTTACTTATAATTAGTAACAATTCTATGAAAAAATTTCCTTTCTGAATATCCCTTGCCTATTGATAAATTCTCAAAATTTCTCTTAACTTTTATTAAGCGAGTTGCTTTAAGGTAACAGCCCCCCGCTTTCGGCGTCGGGCTGTTACCAAGCTTTTGCAAGTATACGACAAATTATTTCGAAATTATCAATAGCCTTGGGATATTATAAGTGATAATGACAAGACGTTTCAGAATCAATACTTTGTTTACGCATCCCAACAATGCATTGAAGAAGCCTTTGCTGCGAATTTTGCATGTAAACATTTCAAATTCTGACGTATTTCCGTTGCCTTATATCAAAATATTTGTCAAGAAATCCTATCGAAAATGGAGATTTCACTAATGAAAATCAGTATTAGGTCATTCAAACGATTAATGAATTAATGTTTTTTTTATAAACTATTGCCTAGAATTGTTAGAATCCCTGAAAAACGACACAATATAAAGGACGAAAATTTAATCGCGATTGAACAGCTCTTGCGAAATAATCACTCAATCAAAAAAATATAATCGAAAAATGATTGGTCTATTCCATTATGAATGAAATAATCGGTGACTATTGTGTACCATGCAAATAGGCGCGGATTGGTCCTGTCAAATAGGAAACAACCGTATGATTGGTTGATGACTGATATTTTTCAATAGACGAAAGAAATAATCAAATATGACTATGTGATTACTCATAGCGTTTCACAGTGGGATGGATCATTATTCGACACAATGCTCATATTAACGAATTTTTGTTTTATGGCGAATCCACCATAATTTTATAATCCGCGACTCCGCCAAAAGTTAAACAACGGTTATTTTGATCCGTTTTGATTGTAAATAAATGAATTCGTCCTGGAGCTTATTACACCCTTGGAGGTCTACATTCGAATTATTTCGAGGTCTTTCAGGGTGATAATCCTTTTTTAATTTTTCAATATATATGTAACAGGATATTTTTAAAATATATAGGCCAGAGAGAGGAAGCATCTTCAGTTTGGCAAATAATGGTCTACAATATTCTCTCTTACTTTTATTCAATGATGTTCTGAGTAATTTTTTCTGTAGGATAAATAATTTCTGAGATGTTAATGCTGTTGATATATTTTGCTATTTAGTTTCGACATTGTTTCTCTGATATGGATTCCCTAATCTAGTGTATCCATTCATGGCTATACCTTAGAACTTTATGTTCTCACATTGTTTCAGATTCACTTCTCCCATTTTTTTTTCTATGTTTTCGATACTCTTTTGTTTTAATAATAAAAATAATAATAAATGTTTTTATTGATAAGTTCATACATAGCTACCCAGTACATAAGTCTTATCAAAAGGCAGAATTCATTTTTCATCCATGTTCTGGACATGGACAAAACTTCCTCTTCCATGCAACCTTACCAGAATTGATATTATTTGTTGAGAATCAAAGCATAATTTTTCTTATTAAATCATCACAGTTCTGTTGGATGGTTTCTAAAGAGTCTTTTGCCACCAAGATCAACAAATCATCTGCGTGAAGTGTTAACTTGTATTCATTCATTGTATTTAATGATATCTGCTATATACAGGGTGTCCCGAATCTATGGTGCCAAATTGAAACAGAAGATTCCCCTTGAAAAATAAATAGGTCTTTCCTGATATTTCTTTCCTCAAATGTCGTTCGTTGCAGATATACAGGGTGTTGAATATGAAAAATTTTAAGTAATTTCTATTCATAACTCCCACAGTTTCCGAAATTTCTCAATAAAATTTGAAAGAATATTTGTGTTCAATAGGTGCTTCATTTCGAGGAAGAAAACACATATTCAGTTGTTACCAGTGGCGTACAAGAAGGGAATCATGGTAACTTTTCTTCCCTATTTTTTACGCCACTGTTAAAATCAGAAAAATTATAAATTTTTCGCATTCCTCATTCAATTTTCAGTTAAAAATGCATACTTGTTTGCATCCGGAAAACCTAACCGTTTTCAAGATAATTGCGCTTTTATGAATAAAAACATACTAGTAATGAAAAATTTGTTCGGCAGAAATTAATCATAGAATCCCAATTACTGGTCCAAACAACATCTGGATATTCAACCAAAATGAATAGAAATAAATGAAATAGACCACCCATTGAAGAACGGCATACCTTCAAATTTAGTTGTTTTTTTTGTAACTATGAAAGTGGCGAAAAAAATTCCTTTTTATTTTCCAGTTTCAACACTATGTACCTCTGCAAGAAAAAAAGCATGTAGAGATGTCATTAATTTTTTTGGTAGAATATCCAGTTTAACCAGAAATTAGGATTGTAAAATTCACTTCAGCCTAACATTTTTTTCATTACTGGTTATGTTTGTATTCATAAAAGCGCAATTATCATGAAAACGATTGATTTTTCTGGAATCAAATAAGTATAAATGTTTCACTCAAAATTTAAAGACTGCAAAAAATTATTGATTTTTCTGATTTCAACAGTAGCGAAAAAAATGGAGGAGAAAAGGGACCATGATGCCCTTCTTGTACGCCACTGGTAAAAAGTGAAAATATGTATTTTTTTCGAAATGAAGCACCTATTGAACACAAATATTCTTTTAATTTTTTTTTGGGAAAATTTTCAGAACTGTGGAAGTTATGAATGAAAATTACTTTTAATTTTTCATATTCAACACCCTGTATCTCTGCAACGAACGACATTTAAGAAAAGAAATATCAGGAAACTCCTTTTTATTTTTTGAGGGGAATCTTCTGTTTCAATTTGGCACCATAGTTTCGGGACACCCTGTATAAGGAGAATAATATAAGGGCTAGGACACTTCCCTGGGGTACCCCTACATTTACCGATACCAGATCTGAGCAGTGCATGCTGCATTGACCGTCGACCTCACTGTGAGTTTTCTGCACATTATCAATATATTCACCTATACATATTTGCGTACGTCAGTACTACAGAGCAGAATTGAATAACTTAGAACTTTTCGAACTTCACTCGCTGTTGCCCTCTTTACAAGAGGTAAAACTTATTATTTCAGAACACAGTTTTGATATATTGTCGGTATGCGAAAAATGGCTTAGAAATGACGTAACTGATCGTCAAATAAATATAGATGGCTATAACTTATTCAGATTAGATCGAAACACAAGAGGATGAGGTTTATGTATATATATACGAAAAATAATCAGTTGTCAATTTTGTGAACAATTTTGGTTAAAAGTGAAGCTAAAAAAGGAATTATTTGCCATAGGCGTGCTTTATAGGCCACCCTTTGAAGATGTAAACTCATTCATAAATGAATTCGAAGATACCTTAAGCTCAATCTATCCAAGGGTTGATAACGTTATTTGTACAGGGGACCTGAATATTAATCTCCCTAATTATGATAATGTTAACGTGAACAAGTTCTCTTCTATTCTAGAATCTTTTAATCTTACCCAAATTATAGATTCTCCTTACTTGATGTAATCATTATTGGTGGAGAGGATGTACTAGAGAAGGGTGTCATCGAAAATGGTGGAATATCTGATCATTTATTGGTATATTGCAAATTACGATTGAATAGGGATAGACAGGGACCAAAAATGTGCATATATAGAAACTTCAAATATTTCAATGGAAATGATTTCGAGAGAGACTTATTTTCAACACCATTTTTCAGAATATTTGACATGAATGATATTGATGAAAAAATATCTTTTTTGGTAAACTGTATGAATAACTTACTTGATAGACATGCACCGATTATCACATCAAGAGTTACAAAAAAAAAGAGCTCCGTGGCTAACAAGCGTTATAAGGGAGATGATGGCAACAAGAGACAAAGCATTAAAACGATATAGGTCATCCAAGTCAGACATCCATTTACAGTTCTACAAAGATATGAGGAACTATGTAAATCAAGCAGTCAAAAGAGGAAAACGAGCATATATAATACATACATATGGCCAAAAAAACTCAAAGGAAATGTGGAAGACCTTGAAACATAATAATTTTTTACTCCAGAACTCATTTGAGATTCCTGATAATATGAAAAATCCTTATGATATTAATAATTTCTTCATCAACTCAGTACCCTCACCTGAACCTCCTCAGGAATTAATTTCATTTTACAGGAATCACAAACTAGCGGACAATAATTTTACTTTTAAAGAAATAAATGACTCATTTGTTTATCAAACGATCTGTCAGATCAAAACGAATGCAGCAGGATGTGACAATTTGAATATTAGATATATAAGATTATGCTGCCCTCACATCATAACTTATATCACCCATATAGTAAACTTTGCTCTAACAAACAATGCTTTTCCAGCAGCATGGAGAAGTGCAGTTGTAAAAGTGTTACCTAAAAAATCCAACCCATCTGAATATAATCATCTCCGACCAATCAGTATTCTACCTACTTTCTCAAAAATTTTGGAAAAGGCACTAGAGATACAGCTAAAAGAACATCTTGATCATTTCTCGTTATTACGTTCAATACAATCGGGCTTTCGCAAAGGATATAGCTGTACAACTGCACTTCTACATATTGTAGATGATATAATCAGGGCAAAAGATCAAGGAAATTGTACAGTTCTTATCTTATTGGATTTCAGTAGAGCGTTTGACACGATAAGTCATGATTTGTTACTAGTCATTTTACATTACAAAGGTCTCTCTAAAAATGCTGTCTCACTGATTGAATCATTTCTGAAAAATCGAAAACAAAAAGTTACTATTGATGGAACTGACTCTTATTATCTTGATGTTCATTCAGGTGTTCCACAAGGGTCTATTTTGGGGCCCCTGCTATTTGCTATTTATACAATCAATTTAGTGAACTGTCTTCAGCATTGTGAAATCCATATGTATGCCGATGACACCCAGCTCTATTACAGCTTTCCACATCAAGCAGTAGAAAATGCTTGTTCACAAACAGCTTTGAATCATGGCCTAATCATAAATAATGATAAATCGAAAGCTCTTGTATTCGGCTCAAAAAACAATCGTACTCTCATTCTTCATTCTGTGAATATAAACATATACAATGTGAATCTTGAAATAGTCGAGAGTGCGAAAAGTTTGGGCGTTGTGCTCGACTCTGATTTGAGATTTGATAATCACATCAATAAAATATTACAACGTGCATATTTTATGTTGAGAGTTATCTATAGTCAAAGGCATTTTTTTCCATTGAGATTGAAAGCTACATTATGTGAAACACTTGTTTTATCAAATTTTACCTATGCAGACGTACTGTATAGCCCTTTTTTAACCAGCCAATATGTAGGAAAGATACAAAAAGTTCAAAATTCTTGTTTACGACTCATCTATGGCATAAGACGTCGTCAAAGAATTTCACACAAATTGAAAGATATTGGCTGGTTGAATATGGAAAATAGACGAACTGTGCATTCTGCAATTCTCTTCCACAAAGTTATTATAAGTAAAACTCCCTCATATCTGCATAGGAAAATTACATATAGAGCCGACGTTCACAATCTCAATGTGAGAAATAAAGGATTGTTCACCCCACCCAGATTCAAATCAGAATTTTTCAGACGTAGCTTCAGCTTTCAAATATGCGCAATCTACAATAGCATACCTGAACATATAAAACAAAGTGGGTTACAGCGATTTCGACTGAACTTGAAAAGTCATTTATTGAATTCACAATAAAATCCAGATATTTCTCTCGTTTCTTTCTCAATTTTATATTATACTGGACAAATAAAAATTACTTCATGTATACCGCAGCGAGTTTAAGGTTAAGTGGAAGAACAATTAATAGCGACTGGCCCCAGGGTTGGTCTCTATAAAAATTGAACTTCGCATTTTATTTTCATTTCGTACCATTATATTCACACACTTTTTTTTTGTTTTTTGATTTTTGTATTATTTTAACAAATGGAAATAATAAAGACGGTTATTAATATTATTATTATATGAACTTCAGAGAGTGTGAAGAGTTTGAACGAGTCATCATCCTAAGTAACATCCACCTGGGATCATTAGTTATGACAGGTTTTGAAGTATCCTTCAGATAATTGCTTTAAGTTGTTCCAGATAAAAACTAATTGGTTCAAACTTCATACAAATATTCTACAGTAGACGTACTAGTTGGTTGGATTTTAACTCCCTTTCTTTCCCAAACTGAAACAACTCGGAAGTTCTCAAGAGAGAAGAAACTTTGCGGAATATGTAAACTTCAACAAATCTCAATGGGCAACTCCTAACAATGTGAACATTGGACGATTCCCAAATATTCCCAAAGGCAAGAAGTTGTTGGAGAGTAAATAGAACATTTGAGATGAGGTTTATTTTATAAATAAAATGGATGACAAACCCTCATACAATAATCAGAGATTTTATCAGATGAGTATGAATAAGACCAACAAAATTCGAACATATGTTCCTTACCTCATTTCGAGGCGAAAAGTTTTCATCTGATATACAGGGTGTCGAAAGTCAGAAAAAATATCCCTCGAAGGAAAAAAATTTAAACTTGGTACACTAATTTATGTTCATCTAGAAGATAGTGATAGTTTTTAGTTTTCGTAAAATAATAGTGTAGTTATGGTATATCATAAGAAATTAGCATTCTGTAATTACGGCATATGATAAATGATATTTTTACCTGATGCTTCCTCAGGAAACATTTTCAGTTTTTCGTAAATATCTCAGAAACCTCCATATTTATGGAATATGACTTAAAGGTAAAATATTCAACCTTCGCTATTTTTCATCAAAACGTACAGTGCCTTCGTTAGCTATGCCTCCGATTTGATCAACCATATAAGCCACAAACTCATCAATAAAACAGAGCAAAAACTTTCCTAATACAATGCCTAAGTATGGCCATAAAAACAGGGAATGCTCATCCATTTTGGGTACCATTCCTGCAAATAAAAGTTTGGATGAAATATTCAACTGTTCGCAAAATATGTACGAATACAATGAATCTCAGAAAGCTTTGAGATCTGCTTTATTGTCCTCCGAATCAATATCAAGCAGTCGAATTTCGGGTTCGATATCACCACGCTCCATTGACAGACGCAACCGTCGGTGTAGTGTCTTCTCAGGGGAAAAGAGCACCAGTGATCGCAAATACACCATCAAGTCTGTTGAACATAGCAGCATCAAAACACTTGGTCTCAATGGGATGGAAAATATTGGTAATACTTGCTTTATGAACAGTGCCATCCAGTGTTTATCCAACACAAAATGTTGGAGTATTTGAAAGGAAATGCATACATGAATTATATAAAGTCGAATACCTCAAGTATGAAAGGAGATCTGATCAAAGATCTTGCAGATGTGATTGAAGAAATATGGTCAGATGACTCGTCAGTTCCTGTAATTAACACAACACCGTTAAAAATTGAGATTCGAAAGTTCGCACCTCGTTTTATCGATAACACCCAGCAAGACCCTCAAGAGTTTTACGATACTTGTTGGAGGGTCTACATGAAGATGTTGATAGAATCAATGAGAAACCGAAACCCATCTTGACAGAGATCGACGTGAAATTAAGTGGGAAAAAGCTCAAGAACTATGCTGCCGTCCTAAGCAAAAGTACCGTATCTACAAAAGATATGAATATTGTGATATGAGATTTTTTTGGTTTAAAAACCTATGCATTTTGCTTTTTACCAAACAAAGATTGAGTATACTAGGTTTAAACAGCCAAAGTTAACGAATTATATTTCCGTTTATACGAAAGTTCAAGAATTTTCTATCTGAGAAGGTCGGATCGACAGAATTCTAAGCAAAATAGCAGATAGCAGATAAGGTACTTTTACTTAGGACGGCAGTATGGTCAAGATTCTTGGAGATGGACCACTGCAAAATTATAGATTATCTGGCTGGGCAACTGAAATCTTCATCAAAATATAATTATTGTGGCAATTGTTCAGTCACGTTCGAACCATTCTAGGAATTTGAACTTTCACAATATTTATAAATTCGTTGACTAGAGAAGACATTTTGGATGGCGATGAAAAACCTTCATGTTCAAGGTGCGAAAAGAAAAGGAAGTGCATGGAGTCCTTTGCAATTAATATATTTCCAAAAATTCTGGTAATTAATTTAAAACGTTTTTGTCAAAGAGAAAGATTCAGTGAAAAATTGACTGCGACTATTTACTTTTCTGAAGAAAAATTTTATTTGACAAAATATGCAGCGGATAGTGTAGTTCCTTGTTGCTATTACCTCTATGCATTATGTGATCATAGAAGGACTACCGATTGTGGACACTACACGGTTTATTGCTAACACCCTTCCACACGCCACTGGCAGAAGTTCAATAAGTGTTTCACCCATCAATTCAAAAATACTCGTTGGCAGTGCGGCTTATGTCCTTTTCTACGAGCAGAATGATTGAATTTTAGTTTTTTTATCGGCAAAAATCTTCGAGTTGGTTGCTTCCAGTTATACTTCTGAAAATGGTGCCCATGTTGAATCAAAGCTATTAAATTCCATTCAATGAAGCCCATTGATCATCATCATTATTAAATAATCAGGAGTTGCCCTGCTTATCTTCAATACATTAAGTAGTCGATGGAATATTCAACCTGAATTTTGATTTGGGAAAACCCTTTCAAGCTCTTTCCAATTATAAATTAATCCAGCTTATCGTTGAAAACACTTAATAATCGTAAATCAAGGCAGCGTATCTAAAAACACAGTTTGAGCATTTATCGTGGAAAATTCTATTACTTTTTCAGTTCAGCTTTTACCATTGAAATATTCAGATATGGAAGAAAAAATTTATGCATTTCCTCGATGTTTCACTTCACTGAGATAATAATAATTATGAGGTTTATTTCCTGATAAAATTGATGAATGGATAAAATATTTATCCTTACTGCAAGGCTTTATAAAAAAAGTGGAAAGGAAAATCACAATGTCCTTTTGTTCCCTTAAAAGATTTCTTACAATTTTCTGGAAGTACACTGAATGTATCCCTCTTTCGAATGTTTTGGAATGGAAAGTAGTTGGTTTTTATGATACAAAGACGGAAAATATACAAAATATTCCACAAAAAAAACCTTCATCCTAGTCATGAGAAGGGTGAAAACACGTTAAAAGCGTGACTATTATAATGAATTATGAACAAAGGGGTGCCGTTGAACGTCATTTTGGAGAAGTCGACATTAAACGCTACTTTTCTCACTTCTTTAGTTATTATTTCGATAATGTTGTTTCGGATACCAAATTCTTCTAGCAAGCTCAATAATTTCAATTAGTTCACCATTTCGAATTCTTCAGCAAAATTCACGAATATACAGAGTGTTGGCTGGCTTTGGTCTAAGCAGGTCTTAATATTTCTGCGGTCAAAAGAGCTATTACACCGTGGATGGGTTTTATACCTCTGAAACCAAAACAAAAATATTGGGTCCCTCTAACTAATTATTAATACAATACCTTATAGGCTCAGTTGGAGAACACATACCTTTATAAATGCGACTGCTCATTTATTTTGATATACTGATCACTAACTGAAATTCCTTTCCACTATCGAAATATACAATCAAACTGATGCATGTATGGTCAATTTCCTTTGACTTAGTTAATGGTATGCATGAATAGCATAGATAAACCGAACAGGATATGATATTCCAGTCGAGCAATATCTTGTACATAATTCAAGGAGCATAGTTTGCGAGTATTTAGTACAGAGAATCACATCATGAACAAAATAATATACGAATTTTTGGACTAGTAGTATCAATTGCTGAAAAAAAATAATTCGAAATGTACTTGTCCACTAGGTAAGAACGAAGCAACAGATCGATATCGATATACCCGAAATGCCAATAATAATAATAATAATATAGGTAAGATTTTATTGACAGTCTTATAATCTCAGTACATTAGTATTGGTCATACACTGACACAAGGTAGGGTTAGCGTTTGGCCTGTTAATATCGCTAGCAGGTGTACACTTTCTCACACTAAACCTGTAATTCAAAAATCTTCTTTCTAGCTGGGATTCCATTCACTAAATGGTACATGTCAATCTGACTTAGATCTTCTGGATCAAATTCAACCAAATTCTAGCTACTTTTGTTCCAGTACGGGTCCGTTTACGATTTATATTAAACAGGGTGATTTACCACAATCTGTGAAATTAAGGAGCTATCTGTGATGATTGAACCAGTTTTTTGTACGTCACCACAATAGATGAAACACTGCAAGATACATCCCAATCTCACTTCTTACTCCACCAGCTCTGCTTCCGTACCAAGTCTGATAAAGGGGAAGGGGAAGTGAGCCTGCATGGTAATTTCTATCCTATCAATTATTCAGGTGATTTTTTGTTAAATTTTCTTTTGGTTTTCAACTCTTTTTGATGAGGAGAGCATATTGACAAATTTTGTGTAATTAGTGGTAAATTACCTTGTATAACTTTCTATCTCAACAATGCACAACAATAAATCATCCATTAGTGGTCGGTGGATCAGCGGTCTAATGCACAGGCCGTTCGAAACTCCAGCATAGCGATAGTCGGTTCGAATCCGATGTAGGTACGAGAATTTTTCTCAATTACTTTATATCGGATCGATAGGCGGCCGCATGCATTGTTGAAAAGCAAGTGTATTGTGAGTAGTCTAGATGCCAATCTCGTCTAGTGCTAGCTTGGAGTGCACACCGACCACACGAGGTGGTGCTGTAGGTTTTCCGGGGTTTCCTACAGCTGAAAAGTGAATACATCACCTAAAACATCAGTAAGTCGCCCCGGAGCGCCACGGCAAATAATAATAATAGCCGTTCTCTACCCGCACAGGCTATGCCTTTGGGTACTTTCAACGAGTGTTTATGAGGGAGTATTATTATTATTATTATTATTATTATAACAAATCAAATGTTGGATCCCAAAATATGGAAACTATGCTTCACTAAATTGTCACCATATCATTTCAATTTCAGTTGATAATCAAACAATGTATTTTTTAAATTGCACATGTAGCACCATCTATGATCAAAATACTGAAATATATAATGTCTCATAATGCCAATACGAGTAAGAGAAAAACTTTACAAACAATATAAAAAAGATGAAAATAATCAAGAACTAAAAGAGATACTGAAGAAATATAGAAATACATTGAATATATTAATCAGAAGTTCAAAAAACAACTATTACAAAAAGCAAATCGATGAAAACTTCAAAGATATAAAGAAAGTATGGAAAATTGTCAATGAAGTTACAGGTAAGAAGACTAAAAATACAACATCAGTAGACAAAATTATAACAAATGATAATTTAATTTACACATTACCAAAAATATGGATATTGCAACCCATTTCAACTCTTATTTTTGTAACATTGAAAAATCAATGACCGTACATTTACAATGTAATCCACTCTCAGTTGATAAGACTACAACCAGTAGATCTATATGAAAATCAATATTTTTGTCTCCTGTAACAGAACAAGAAATAATCAATCAAATAAAAACCCTAAAGATTAATGCAGCGCCAGGCCCTTAAAGCAAGTACTATAAAACAAATTGCTGTTCAAATTTCAAAACCATTAGCATATATTATAAACCTGTCAATTCAATTAGGACAATTTCCCACATCATTTAAAAAAAGTATTATTTCACCTATATTTAAATCTGGACAAAAATATGATGCTGGGAATTATCGTCCAATATCTGTCATTAACAATTTCGCCAAAATTCATGAAAAATTTATAAAAACGAGACTAACAGAATTTTTCTATAAACATAATATTATTCCGGAACGTCAGTATGGATTGATAAAAACGAAAAGGTAATCACCGTTTTTGTCGATTTAAAAAAAGCGTTTGACACGGTCTCCCATGCGCTTTTACTGTCAAAATTAGAAGCATACGGTATCAGAGGCAAAGCCGCTGATCTTGTCAAATCTTATTTGACAAATCGCACCCAAGCAGTGAAAGTTAACCAAAATATTAGTAATGAAAAAATAACTATTTAAGGTGTACCACAAGGAACTGTATTAGGAACGTTACTTTTCAATATTTATATCAACGATATCCTGAATCTACAATTAGGTGAGAATACAAAGATCGTCGCTTATGCCGACGACACTGTCGTCCTGTTCAGCGGTGACCCCTGGGAGACCGTAACGAGACGTGCTGAAATGGGAATTAAAACAATTTATAATCAGATGTACAAGAATTTACTAACTATTGATCTACAGAAAACGAAATTTATCACTTTCTCGTTACTTCGATGTGAAAAATTTAGAATATTATCGAATATATTATCGCAACGAACTATTTTTACAATATATTATGCGCTAGTGCAGTCAATTTCAGAATATGGTGTAGTAGCATGGGGGGCAGCACATTCAACACATGTGGAATATTTAAATATTGTGCAGAGACACATACTCAAAATAATTATAAAAAAGAACCGGTCATATCCTACTCAATTATTATATACAGAGGCAAATGTATCTACAATTAAACAATTATTCCAAATAAATGCACTATCTATAATATATAAACACCCCAAATATTACAAAAAATATGAACATAAATATGAAACCAGAAGTCAAACAGAAACTCAATTGCAAATTCCAAGATTACAAAAAACAACTTCCCTAAAAAATACAATTTACATTGGCATACATCTGTACAACAGGCTTTCTGATGCAATCAAAAAACCAAATAATCACCAGCAATTCAAAAAAAAAAATTAGAAAGTATATCATGACAAATGAATCCCCACATTAATAGGACGTAGTTAAGCAGGAAACGTCCAACCCACAAATTATAAAAATTCATGTTGTCATATGTAGGGCGACTATACAATTCCTGTTTGCTAAATTTGCAGAAATCGTCCACACAATCGTTGTGTTGAATCAAATGTGAAATCATTGTCACAGTGACTAAATCTTGTTTGTATTGATATGACATATATAACAATTTCAAGTTGACATTTTGATTAATTGCTATTTTTGGGTTGGACATTTTCTGCTTAACTACTTCCAAAAGACTATTTGTCTCTGTCAAGAATTTAATTAAATATTGTTTTAGGTTTAGCTACAATTCTTGAACTCAATCAATATTATGATTATTATTACTTAATATCCTCACCGTCAAGCCCAAACCTTAGGTTTTTTTGACGGTATTTACCATTATTCTATAAATATGTACTAGTTATTGAATGAAAAAGGATAAAAAAATAAAAAAATTGTCGAATGTGATATCTCAAAGCTAACTGCTGTTTAAAATTCATCTTCCTGATGAAACACATTGTTACATATTTGTTATATTGTTGAGACGTCCAATAAAATCGTGTTAGTCTCAGTACCGTTCTCTCCATCCCATATCTGCATTCACTGATTCTCTATGGTAATCATTACACTCCCTTTCAACTATATTTAAATTCCTTTTCTGCATGCGTTGCTATCTAATATACGCATTCTTCATTCTCGGTACACCCCACACGAACTTTGAAACAGAGTCTCCGGAGAACAAGTGATACCACATTCCTAGTAGACTTTTTCATCACTACAAATCAATGTGAACATCGTTTCCATTTTCAACACAAATGGCGTGTTTGTCTCTATTGACCCAGACGGAGGTAGACGGGTGAGTTTATGTGTCAGTCGGTGGGACAAAAAAAGATCGTTCAACCTTTGTTTGCACGCTCAACTTTGTTCGACGTCACGGATCGTAATAGATCAGGAAGCAATCGAACGGCGTTGTCGTGGCACTCCTGAGTAAATTTCTTTCGCTTCGAGAGTACGAACTATAGTTTGAAAGAGAGAGTATTGAATTCGCATGCAGTATCATTATTTTTTATATCGGGATATCATATTCTGTTGGTAAGAATTGTCGAATTCTTCCATAGGGTTGTTCATTGAAGACTGCTGTAGCTGCTCGAGATCACTTGAGTGACGTCATCAAATTCATTAGATCAAAATGAGCACGAGCAAGTTACTTTTGCTGCACTGATCTATATGATCTCAACAAAAAAACGATAACTATTTGAAGATAACATTCTTTTCCTAGCAACGCCGACTAATATTTTGAATGTGTACTTTTTGCTCTTGAGGCTGAATTATCACTAGTCTTTCTTCTTTTGGTCGTTTCTTCTTCGTATTCGGCAGTTATTCCGTCACTTCTAACAAGCCCACAGTTATTTCAGTTATTCTTTCTAGAACGAAGGGCTTATAAATATCATATTGTGTAGGTAGATTCATTAATGATTGGCCCGAAGAAAACTAACTGAACAATACTCTACTCTATATACTCTTCCGGTTCCTTACAAATCCATATTTCAATCAGAGCATGACCTACATGAACTGAGTATCATGTGGGAAATCTTATCGTATATATCTGTGAAGTTAACACAACTCATTAGGAAAAACAATTGGTAAACGTTTACTGCTTGTCTTTGCCTAACGTGTACCAATAACAACGATGGAATCAATCTGCAAGTAGATCCTCTTTCAAATTCGACTGATTCCATTATGTTTTTAGAGAGCACTTGCAGTTTATTTCTCGTTAAACTTTTTTTAGGGGTGTGCTTGATATAATAGCAGCAATTATTTGATTTGATTTGATTCGAATTGTAAGGGGCGTTAGCTGTTTTCTCTTGGATCCTTGCTGAAAAATTTCATATTGCATGACTCGGATCTCAGATTGATGTTCCATTAAATGGTTTCAATTGTATATACCTCAACACAAATCTTGTCACCTTGAACATTCCAGAGCACTCATAAGCTTTCCACTTCGCACATGAACTTGTGAACTATAGAGCACTTCAATTTGACGCAATATTCCATCACGTAACTACTTAATCATTATATTTTTATTCCATATTATTAAAGCATATTGAAATTTCTTTTGTTGCACAAATTCGGGAGCTTGAAAATCAAACATTTGTTGCACTTTTGCCACCATACCAATGAGACGGAGTTGACCATAGGTTTGATGATCGTTTGATACGAACATTAGGACATTTTTGGTTTCAGACCCCATGTTTTACCGATGTTAGCTGGGTTCTATTCCGGGTAGGAGCTTCAAGTTCATACTTTCGTAGGAGATTACTTCGTTATGTCTGCCCCTAGTGACCAGGTCATAGGCGTAACCTTGAGTCGTGAACTTAGTTTGTTGTAGCTTAACTAGCAGGTCGTCAACGACCAGTTACCGACAATATAATATCCACGGAATAATTCGGATTTCAGTCGAACAAAGAAACTAGTTTTGCCTTATTTTCATTCATGACAGAGGTATACAGAAATATCAATGCAGGTGAGTGCGCTGCTGTGATATTCTGCGATTTTTCGAAAGCGTTCGATTGCGTTAATCATCACACATTGCTCCAGAAGCTTGAACGGTATGAATTTAGATTGGATAAGATCCTGCTTGAGTAACCGCAGTCAAATAATGCGCTGTAACACTGACTCAAATATTGCTGACATTGCATTGGGAGTACCACAAGGCTCAGAACTCGGCCCCATCTTATTTCTACTCTATGTCTATCTTTATCAATGAATATCACTGCTGATATCACTCTTCCTGGGCATGAGGAAACAGAGCTAAATCTTTCCGACAACATTGACATTGAGTTAGTGCTAATAAAACAATGGAGCGACTCCAATTCCTTGGTAATTAATATTAAAAAACGAATATAATCACATATAAATGTAATTTTCCTATGGGCAACGAAAATATTCTTAATAAAAAAGATTTCTTGGATCAAATACTAAAATTGTCTTCTGGATGCTACGCAATTCGTGTAATGTCGAAATGATTGTATTACTCAGCAGCTATAACCGCGTATTTTGCTCTAATTGAGTCGCATTCAAGATACCGGATTACATTCTGGGGCGCACACAGTTATTACCTAAACAAAAATGTTTTTGTACTCCAAAAAAGAGCTCTGACGTATATCTGTGGAAAGATGCCAAGAGATTCATGTAGGCAGTCATTCAAGGATCATCAAATTCTAACAGTAACATCTTAATACATTCCAGAAACTGTAAGCCTTATAATACACAAAAATTTCACTGAAACCCATTAGTTTCACTACAACACACGTCAGAGCAATTCCATCAGATTACCTAGACCAACTAATAATATTGTGAGAGATTCAATAATTCACCAAGGATTCGAAATGTACAATCACCTGCCCATTATGTATAATGTAATTTAGAAGAGATACAAAAAAACAACAATAATTTCATGAAATAATAATAATAATACTCCCTCATAAACACTCGTAGAGTGTACCCAAAGGCATAGCCTGTGCGGGTAGGGGATGGCTATTATTATTGCCGTGGAAGAGTACTTCAGTTCCAACCTCTACTCGGGAATAATTTCATAAGCTTTGAAAAACTTATTATTGAATGTAGAAACTGAATAATTTATATTATTTACACTTGAATTACTTGTTTCATGTTGTTTATAGTCAACATTTATACATCGACTGTTTGTATCCTTTCGAATATCCTAAATGTTTATACACCATATCTAAGAGATTTAGTTGTAACATATTTTTATTTCATCTTCTTTCAGTTATACTTTGTATACACATGCTTTGTCTTTAAGAACCCGCTTCTTCCGACAATAGAGTATATCTTTGATTGATTGATTGGTAGATTGATTAATTGATTGATCACAAAACAGACGATGGAACAACGTTTTTCCGTTGTCATCCTGAATGTCTCTTCCCCTAGGGTCATTACAATGATTCTGACTTTCAGCATTGCTTGTATCCTTCTAATCAATTAGGCATTAATATTTTTTTTCTCTAGGTTATGGAGGCATGTGAGGTGTTATCGAATGCACCCTTTATGTCGATGAAGGCGGTCACTGTATAATATTTGTCATACGAGACATCGTGGTACGGAATAGGTCGATGACGTAGGCTGTAAAGTTTTGGAGACGCAAATACCAAACGTTTCGAAAACAAGAACTTTTATGTCTGGTATGTTATCCCCAGCGCTCATTCATAAAAACGAAATAAACCTCCACTGACGAAGATTCGAAAAATTGAATTCAATACAACCCGTGCTCGCATGACTGGACAAGGATAGTCAATCATAGGGAAGTTAATTACGTTTGGCAGGGTGGCACTGGCCCGTTCGACCGCTAAGTGCACAGAATTCTCATGCTTCAGCGGCGACAGCTTGTTAACCGAAACAAAATACCCCTTTTCGAACCGTAATCAGTATTTTTATCATTCGCCAACACTCGACAGAAACATTTCGAAAATTGGTTTGAAGTAGTTTTCGCATGAATGGAGTTTGTTGATTTTGTTTTGTGGACTGGTTTATTCGTTTCACTCAATTTGCAGACGCTTGATGAGATGATTGATTCAAAACGGATACTCAAAGCAAATGGGAGCTCTTCTTTGATGGAGTACTCTGATAGAAATAGCAGCAGATTGTGAAATATTCATACATATGATCAGACATTCAGTTTGTCCAGTTTCTACTCTTTCTAAATTTTGCTAAGTTGAGTTAGGGCTTTGGATGCTATATTTCCCCATAGTATTGAATATACCGGATGTAACAGAAATTGATATTTCAAAAGTCGAAATTTTTGATACATAATTTAATTTTTAGTTTTCCATTCAAGTGTGTGACCCGTCATAAATACTAAATTGCGTTTTTAATGAGCAAATAAAGTTTATCGTAATCAATTTTGGGGTAACACTCATTTTTCTCAAATGGAACTATAGTGGTACCGTGGTACCGTGCATGTCACCAAAACAAGTATACTGGCTGTACGTGATCGTCATACGACCAATAATCACGTCATTGTGACCTATTCTATAACATGTATTTGATCACAAAGGACGAATAAATAGTCTATTCTTCTGTTCTATTCCATTCTATGGCTCTGTAGTCTGGTGGAGCGAGGGAAAACAAAAAATGGTCCAGGCTAAACTGAACAGACAACAGAGACAAGCGTGTCTGGCGATTACTAGGGAATTAGCTCCACGCCAACGGCAGCAATGGAAGGCCTTCTTGGATTACTTCCTCTTCACATATTTCTGGAAAGAGAGGAAGACGGGCAACATACAGACTCCACCAACCAAGCGACCATTAGTCTATCGCAGGCAGTGGTCATGAGAAGTAGCTGCATGCTGAAGGGCATAATAGCTTACAACATTCTAGGAATGCCCTCAGACATCACGCCCAAAACTATCAACCTTCACACGCATTACACTGTGGTCTTTCCTGAAAGAGAAGACTGGGTTCGGAATGAAACTGACCTATGTAGGGCAAATGAACGTTGCTTAACCGATGGTTACAAAACTCTGGAAGGGGTCTGAGCCAGAATATACGGGATGAACCCAGTGGTGAAACGCTCATTCAGTATGGGTAAATTAGCTACGGTATTTCAGGCAGAGGTAAATGCCATTGAAATGTGTGCAAGGGAGCTGGAAAATGGACACCATACACAAAAAATTATTCAAATATTTTCAGATAGTCAAGCAGCATTGAAAACGCTTGAAACCAACTGCTTTAAATCCAAAGCAGTATGGAACTGCAGAGAAATCTTAAACCGACTGGCACAAGGCAAAAATGTTAACCTATTCTGAATACCAGGTCACACGGGCCTAGAAGGGAACGAAATAGCGGACACCCTAGCAAAACAGGGGGCCAAAATAACGTTCACTGGGCCAGAACTGGTAATCGGTATAGCACATAGCTCTGCCAAGAATGTTATAACATCCTGGGCAGACAATAAAAGACTCAAGTATTGGTCTAGTCTAGTCTAGTCTACCGGGCCTAGCCCATTCCAAAGCATTCATTACTTGCACAAGGAAAAAACAGGACTCCGACAAACTACTAGAACTCTGAGAGAGTTATAGTAGGTTTGCTCACTGGCCACTGCAAACTCAAACACCACATGCATGAAATCGGACTTGCACAAGAATCACAGTGCCGTCTTTGCATAGAGGAGTATGAAACGGCTGAACACATCTTATGTTCATGCCCCGCAGTGGCCAAAACCAGATTCTCAACATTTGACAATACAATAGTAAGTCCAGAGAACCTGGTATATTGTTCTCCCAATTTCTTTAAGAGATTGGATATACTGGGAGAAATATAACCATAAGTTGAGCCACAATAGGCCATTGGCCGCAGTAGAGGGCTGATATGGGCCCACTCACGTTCAAACCTATCCTAACCTAACCGTGGTACCATTTATCAGTACTATTGATAAGGAATTCATTCATATCTGGTAATAAATTAAATAAGAAAATACATTTATACAAGGAATGAAAAAGTGGACATGTTAATTATATATGGGGAATGTAAAAAAAATGCCGTTGTGGTAGAAACCTCAATTCCGACCGATATCCTGAGAGACAATGTCCAGCAAAGAATTATTTAAATCGTCTTGAAAATCAATTCCAAAGAGAACCTAACCATGATCCCGAAGAAAACGTTATCATTGACGAAGGAACGGAAATTAATGTTTTAGTTCAAATAAGATAAGACTGTTTCTTTAAGGCAAATTGAGTTGAATTGTAAATTAGGCCAAACGGTAAGCTGAATCTTGCACATACTTAATTATAAATATTTCAAATATCGATTGCACCAGCACCTCTATGGAAATGGTTATGAACGTAGGACCGAATATTGCAATTGGAACTTGCAGAATAATGTGCAGCCAAGCATTACTTTTTTGGGAAAGATTGCCCGTTATAATTCCCGAACACTTTATACAGAATGCTCGAAATTATTGTCAAAATGAGGACACGTTACGAATTTTTCAAAAAGAAATCATATACACAAATCCTGAACGTATTCGTATTATGAAAATAATGATACGTTGAGTCATTGAACAAAGTCTTTTATGGCTGTAGGATAATTTAATTTGAGTAGTTGTCTGAGAAACAGTAAGTCATGTCATAAGTCCTAAGTCAACTCGATGTAGCCATGTCAGTTGTTTCACGATTGAAAGTTGAAGAACAATGTCCAAATGCGATTGCAGGTTTCATTTTGAAGGGTATCATATTAACAACCTCATAACTAACAAATTGGAACTGAATTTGAGTTTTCAAGTTACGAAATCAAAACAACTGATATCGGTTTATTAAATAATGTAATAAGATATGTATATTATTGAACAACTCAAAATTGTGTGATTTTTACTAAAATATTATATGGAAAATTACGAATAGACAATTTACTAGAAAAGGTTACTCTGAGTTTGCGAACAACTAACTTACTCCAGATTCAAGAACGTGATTGAATGTTTTCTTAACTTATGCAATTTCTCAAAACTCTTGTTTTCAATATGATGAGGTATCAAATATTTTGTAACTCAGATACTTCAACGTTACGAAAAACAAAAAAAAAAGCTACTTCCATTTTGGAATACTACAAATTGTCCTTATTCTACTTATCATATGTAATGAATGTGTCTATTTGTGACATCAAGATATGGTTTTGAATCAAATCGAGTTATTTTATTATCGAATTATTAAATTCCCCTCAGCTTATTATCACGTCCCAATGACTGCATATCAGTTTGAGGGTTTGTCCTATGCCATTGAATGTATGGTATTTTCAAATTGGTGTAATAGAAATTACATAGAAAAATAATGATGAAAATTATATTATAATCCATACTTCTCCTTCACTGTGATAAATTTCACGATAAATTTGAATAAATTTTATTATTTTTCTCTCTTTTTTCTGATAACTCACCATCTGTTGCAACCTGATTGCACTCGTGCTACCTAATTGAACTTCGCGAATAATTTTTCAGATAACCTCAGCTCTTATTTGAATATAAATATATTATAATTGTAACTGTGAAAAAATGAAACAATTGTTATCTTTATATCCTCCCACCACTAGCTAAATCAAGTCACTGATAATGTTCTGCAACTGCTAGTGATTTGACTACATTGCATTGCCTTGAAATCGCAGAAAATCATTGCTTGTCCCAGCAGAGAATTACTTGCTCTGATTAGGCTATGTGTTACTTGTTTCACTCACTTTCAAATATCAATTCTCTCTCTGATGTTCATTCAAACTATACGTAAGATAATTCCATATCTTTTGATAGAAGTATTCGTGTATTCAAAAGTAACGATTTCGATACAATAAAGCCTTACATCATGGAACAAAGTAATACAAATTGTGTTCCACACAGACAGAATGAAGATAGATTAGTCTGTCTTCTCGTCTTATTAGTATAATGCGCGGATAGCGTTATATCCCGCAGCAAAAAATTATGTGAATGAACTTTGGATTATTACTTTCCCATTTTTCTTTCTCTTACGAAGCAATTTAATAGCCAGCGTTCATGAAATGTGAATTTGAATAAGCGAATTGGAAAATCCAGAAGTATGAACGGAGTTTTCAAAGTGTCTCCAGCTGTTTCTATGGTCGTGTCAAAGAGAGATTCAATTTCTGAACATTTAGCTGTCATGAACATGCTTCTGTTTCGGAATGTCTCATTAAAAACAAATTGTAAAAATTGGTTGGGAGATTTTACAAATAAAAAAAGTTGCATTTTATTTGGTCATTTCAATAAACACAAGGTAAGTGTGGATTTTTATAGTGTTAGGCAAACATACTACTGATTATAAGTGACTGGTGGGTCAAGAAACGTCTGAGAAATAACAATAGTCCAACTTCAAACCTGCTGAGGAATAGTTATTGTTCAAATTCCGGACGAAAATTCTATATAGTCTCTTTCTTATCTAACTGTCTTGACCTCATACCCTAACTATATTCATATCCGCAGTGAACATCTTTGTGGAGAATTTCATATACTTCGAAAGGCGACAAAAGAGGTCGCTGTTATCTGGAACAGTTAGGAAGATTCTGTGACTCGCCGGGATGGAATCTCGAAGTGTCCAGAGCCATTCTAGAGCGATGATGTCATGAATTGTTTACGAATCAAGCGAAATGGTCGAATGTACTGGACAGGTCCTACTCCAGTTCGTAACATCGTCTCCTTGAAGACATTTCATCCAGTTACTACTGAAAAAAATTCAACTTATTTGTTGCCAGTTTGGGTCAATATTTGAATATATTTGTGCAAGTATTCTTCCAACATTGTGTAGAGTATTTGATATTGTCAAATCATACTGAATTTTCATGGTGTGGGTGAATAATGAACACTGCAATGACATTTTTGGCTCATCGTGGAACATTTTACAATTGTTTCAATATTTTTATCATACCAGTGCAAGATTTATTGTAACTAACGTTATTCTGATTTTTGGTAAAGGATTCTTGATTTTTCATTAAAGAATCTTTGAAGTATTATACCAGTAAATGAAGGAATTCAAAATGATAAACGATGGTGGGCTTTTTGTATCTCTAGGACTTCAAATAGTTTATATTAAAAAAAAGATATGCTAGGGATAGTTCAATTATATCACAAAATCCAATTTATAGCAAGTGCGCTTCAGATATCTAAAAATTGGCCAAGGATTCATACTGGGCTATGAATTGAAAATATTGTGCACAGTTTTTAGGGGAAATGATTGATAATGTACCTTATTCGATTCAATCTTGTTTATTCAATGATAATGGGTCTCTTCTATGACCAATCGGCAACGACAAAAACCGATACGATAAACGAGGTCTTGTTATACTGCCCCCGAATATACAGAAAGACTGTTGGAATACTCAATCACACTGGTAAATGAATAAATCTCAACTGGACTATCTATCGCGATCTCCTTTCATCACAAGGAATTCAGGTAGTTGTTATATAGAAATATAGTTATTTCAGAGATTTAGAGTTGTATCATAACAATCAATTCACTGGCGAGAGCGCTCCAGGTATTCCAGGAATTGGCGAAGTACTGATACTGTGCTCATTATTGGAAATATCGTGCACTGATTATGTATGCACTTCAATCGATTGAAACATGTAACTCCACATGGTTAAAACGAGTCTCTGCCCTGAGCAAAGGGCAAAATAAAAAACTGATACCACAATAAATGACTATTGAAAAAATATCATAGGTGTTAAAAGTTTTTGTCTATATTTTTATGCAATTACTTTTGCATATAGTAATGATAATGTCAGTCATACTGAATGTTCAAAGTCTGTAAAAATAATGCATACTGTAAAACGTTCTGTGGCTTATCGCCAGATAATCAAATGCTAGATTATGTTCTATGAAACTAATAAACATTTTCAAAAACCATGATTCAGTGGAGCTGGAATTCAAATTATATTGTTCATACATGAAAACGATACCCTACCATTAGCAAACGGTAAAGACTGTTATCAAGAATTGATACCACCATAGCTGAATACACGTTTGGGTCAATATTTGAATATATTTAACCACGTATCATTTTGATAATGTGTGGAGTGCTCGATATTGTCAATCGCACTGAATGTTCAAGAAGTGTATAAATAAAAATCACTTTGCCTCATCGCTGCGCATTTTACAATTACTCCAATATAATTATCATACCCGTATGATATTTGCTATGAGATTCACTGTATTATGAAACCAAGTAACCTCATTTAAATTTATGTCGAAGCATTCTCAAATTTCTATTGTATTCATAAAAAAAATATACGAAAAATTGTATTGGTATATGAAGTAACTCCAACTGAACTAACAATTGTGGACTTTTTATTTTGATATTGATGGCTCATGGATCTCAATCGACTCAAACGTGCTGTTCATAGAGTACACATATTCAATCATACCTGTATTACTGATATTTGCTGTAAAATTTACCATAGAACCAACCAACATTTTCTATTTTTTGATGAAGGACCATCAATTCATCAATAAGCGGATACAAAGATTTTTCGAAAAATCACATTAGTATAAGAATGAATCTCACCAGGACTATATATCGTTGACTCATTGTTCATTCAGATTTTACTTCAAAAAATTCTGCAATAGATTTAGAGTCGTACACAACATCCAATATTATGGTGGATGCGCTACAGGAATTGATGAAGGATTAATACTGAGCTAATTATCGCAATATCGTGCACAAATTAGTGCGGATAGACAGATTTATTATCATAGGCTTCATTGGACTCGAATAAATAATCATTACACGGAATGAAACCCTGCTATATAAGCAAATTCAACAACTGGTACACCATAAGGGACTACTGAAAAAAAATTAAATCGATTGTAACCTGTTTGTGTCAATATTTCAATATAATATTGGTGCAAATATCCTCATAAATATTTCTTCATTATATTCACTAAATAATTCACATTTCACTGGAATGCACATTGATGCCACCACAGTACAAACCGCTAAATGTATCTGTTTCATTTTCCATACGTGTATCGACTTCAACCAGGCTAATACCTCTGGTATTTGTAGAAACCTGTGCCTGCATATTCATTCTAGGTGGTTAAAGATACACTTTTTTCCCGAAATTTCTGTGGTATCCCTTCAACTCAAGTAAATTGCATTAATAATTCATTTAAACTATGTGACAGCAACAAGATACTTGTACAGGATTACGCAAAATTATATTTACGAAGAGTAAAGTGACACTCGCATATTATTTTCCCGTCCACCCACAAATATCTACTGAGAGAAAAACTGTTAACTATGGCCAAACATTTACTGAATGCTCCAATATTTTTATCCTACCTACCAGTATGATATGCGCTATGACATGACTATCATAAAACCCTATTTTATTTTAAATTTTGGTGAAGGAGCCTCAATTTGCATATATAGAAAGAATCTTCGAATGATAGTTATACCAGTAAATGAAGGCATCTCACTTGGGATAACTATTTCAAGCTTCATTTGACAAAAGATATGCTAGAGGTATTTAGAATCGTAACACAAAATTCAGTTTTATGACGAGAGCGCTCCAGGTATTCAAAGAATTGGCGAAGGACCAATAGTGGGCTGTTGATTGGAAATATGCACAGATGGAGGGAATAGATTAATAATGTTGTTAATTCTGTGAAAATGAGTCTTTACCATAACCAATCGTTATCATAGAGAGCAATATGTGTGTCACGTTTTTCTGTGGGAGTAATTAAAAAAAAATATCGCAATTCACGAAAAAATATAGATTTGGTGTGATAATTATGTTTCATATTAACTTAAAAAAGATTCCGGTCCGGAATGAACCAATTTTGTTTGGTATACCGGGGCTGAACCTGTTAGAAAATGTATGGTATATTTGTAATTGTCAGTACGAATAAAGAATACTGTAAGGCAATCTTTGACTCATCATTTAACAATTGCTTAATTTTTATCATATCTGTATGATATTCACTATCAGATTTACTATATTATAAGGCGAACTGCCATCTTGAAAAACTTCTAAATTATTATTATTATTTGGTTGAGGACCCTCAATTTTTCAACGATTATTAGGAAGAAAATTTCATTGGTTACCCTAGAAAATGCATGAATCTGAACTTGAGTAACTGCCGTGGGCATTTAATATCTTCACATAGTTTTCATTTGAAAGTTTTCATTAAAAGATTCAGATTCGTTTCACAACATTCAGTTTGACTAAAGATTGATACTAAGGTTATTATTGAAAATAATATATACAAATTTTTAACGATAGACAGAATAATCATGGATTGCAATCGAATCAAAATGTTGTTCATTATATGGAAACAAAACCACCACAAGGGACTACTGAAAAAAAATCGAATTGGTTGCTAGAAATTCTGATCAAAACTTGAATATTTTCATGCAAGTACTTTTTCAACAATGTATAGAGTACTGAATGTTTAAGGTGTGGACGAAAAAACCCTGTGAGACTATCTTTGACTATAAGATTTATTATATTATAAAACCAACAAGTATTTTTCTGAATTTTGGTGAACTACACTCAATGTTTCAATGGATATATAGAAAGGTTCTTTGAATGATTATACTAGTAAATTAAGGAATGTCACACGGAATAAAGTGAAAATTTCTGTCCACAATAATAATGATGAATTGATTTTTGCAGTCATTGTTTCTTGTTTTGCACTATAGAATAGAATAGAATTAGAAAACCATGTAAGAGTAGAAGATGACAGAATCGGTTATGTGTAATAATTATAAATAACTCTGGTATTTGGAAATATTTGCTATCATACTCATAACCCTTTCAATATTTCGAGTTCAAGCTCTAAGACAAGTATTGAATATAAACATGTCCGTGAATTTTTTGATGTACGATGACATTCATTTTAAAATCGTTCTCCTGTAGAATTTGCCAAACTCGACATATCAGTTGTGGCTTCTGACCACAAAACCATCGTAGGATTTTTATATCTCTAGGGATTACGTAGTTTTCGTAAAAAAAAACATTTTTTGGCGAGAGCGCTCTAGTTACTCCAGGAATTGGCGGAGGATCCACACTGGGCATTTATTGGAAATATTGTACACACATTGAAGTTGAAAGATAGACTCTAAGTATATGTTGGCGATTACCGGGGAAAGGAAAGATCCCATCGGCAGTCTATTGATTTGTGAGAAGAAACGGTCTTTTCCTTTGAAGTAAAAGTGCAGCACTTCAGAAATTCCGATATAGCGTAGCGTGTCTTCTAGTTTCCTCTTGATGATGCTAATGGATTCGTCTATGGGGACATTGATGTAGAGGATCTCCACGTCAAAGCTGATGAAGCGATCTTCAGGTCCTACTTGAACCTCTTCTAATAGTTAGTATACATTGTTATCAGTTTTATTGAAACTATTAGTTTCAATTACTGCTGTGGAAAGCTTCCTCAGCGCTCATAGTTAATACTGAACAATTTTTCTTTGTCTTATTGCCTCGTCCTCCAAAGCCAAATTGTTTAAAGTGTGCGTTTTAATGTCTAAATTAAAAAATCTAAAAGCACTTTATTTCAAAGATGACTCTAGCAAAACATCAAGTGTGCTACATTATTGGTAAGGTAATTTCAAGCTCTATTGAAATATGCAGGAATATAGGGGTTGTTTAAAAAAAAAATTCATCAATTACTACGTATATCTTATTTGAAAAAATAAGCTACACCGTTGAATTCTACATAACAAAGTGCTCAGGGAATGTTTTCATAGGAACAAGAAATTTTTGACAGGAAAAAAGTTACAGCAACTTTTCGAAAATTCACATATTTGAAAAACATGTAACTCAGAATCGATGATAGATATCGATATGCGGATATCACCATTATCATCATACAATTCGACGCTCAGAAACAGGCATCAGTTTTCATCTATCTAGTTTTTAAAAAGGACTTTCCCTTTTAAAGTGACCAATTTGGTTCACTCTGTACAAATCGTTAGAGTTTCAAGATACCAAACTTGGAGCAATTAGTGATTTTTTTTATTATTTTTGATCTTCAGGGATTTTATGCTCAACCTTTCATATACCTTTTGGCCCACCTCTTACTAATGTGCCTTTTTTCATATATGCTTTGTGTTCTATTACCCACTTTTTTCTGCAGTCTCTCCACACTTCTTCTTTCACATATCACTTTCTTTCATCTTGAACTTGAACGTATGACAAATACCTCCACGTAAATCCTCTTTTGGGTTAATAATGATTGGATATCGTGATCAAGCCGATAATATGGAAAAGCGTATTCCATCAAAGAGACCATCGAAAATGAGAACTTAACGATAATTTACTTTTTTGTATGAATAAATTGAACTATCATCTATTTCCATAACCTGATGTTACGGTGTTTACGTTATTATATTATTATTGATAATTATTGAGGACTACTACAGAACTAATGAACTAACATTATAAAAAAATACTCATGAATTATGCATTCAAGAAACCAAACAAATCTAGTTAGTCATTAATAATGGAATTAATTTTTCTTCATTATCGATACTTTCAATATGTTGAATCCCTCATTTGGAGTATGAAACATTTTTGGATCATTTTTATTTATTTTGTGTTCTGAATCATGAAGGTCTTGAAAAATAAAGTTCAGTGTATCTTATACATTTGGCTTAATGCTAGAGTTATTAGACCCATACGGGTCGGTGGTATGGGGGCCAATGACCAAGCAGGTAGGAGTGATTTGACAACTTGGAGCACTGCGAAGACAACCATTCCTACAGCCGGACTTGAAGTCTTGCTCAACCTGCCTCCTGTACACATATATATATATTCAAGGCAAAGCTAGGTCAGGCACAAACAGGTTGCTTAGAGGACAAGCACCCATAAGCAACATGCACGAAAGAACAACGAGCTATACGAAAACAACCCTGTTATAAGAATGCCATTGGATGACACACTTACCAGATACAGCTTTGACAAAGCTTTTAGGATAAGTATAACGGAGGGGAATGCGTTAAAGGAGGGATCTCCCATCAACGCAAAAATCACAGTCTACACGGATGGCTCAAAAACTGATGAAGGTTCAGGAACTTAGCCGAAGATAAATATAGCCGAAGATAAAACTCTATCGAGCTCAGATATATACGCGACGGTATTTCAAAAGGAAATCGTCGCAATATACTATTTTGTTCAAGTTCTTATAAAATATGTATTTTCAGAAAAAACCATTGTCATTTACTCAGATAGCCAAGCTGCGATGAAAGCAGTCAACTCAATGCAAGTTACCTCCGAACTTGTTTGGGGCTGCATTGAAGCCCTAAAAGAGTTGGGCAGTCAGAACAGATCGACCTTAGCCTGGGTAACAGCACACACAGGTTATAGAGGCAATGAAGAGGCCGATTCACTAGCCCGTGAAGGGGCAAGTAAGGCCCTGAATGATTCAATACTGCTCTGTGGTATGGCAAAAGCTGTGCTAAAACAATGTAGAATCTACAATAGCTGGCTGTTTAGAGGGGAACGTGATTGTTCTTTGCATTCACAGGAGCCCCCTGGGTAAGTTCGATGTTTTTTCAATGTCTTTCTGGATATCATGAGTGAATTATATTCTACCTTCAAAAATTTTAATTTTGTGATCTGCGGTGATTTCAACATGAATTTTAACTCGCCCAACAAGAAATTTACTGATTTTCAGAATATTCTAAACATGCTCGAACTGACTCCTACTATAACAGAACCTACAAGAATAAAATCGACATCATCCACAACTACCTATTGATAATATTTTAGTTAAACTTGACGTTCCTTTTTCAACACCAGTTATAGACCTGGGGCTCTCGGATCACTGCTCACAATTCTTGTATATTGAGTGCGACTTTCGGAAGGAAGATAAGGTGTTATATAAATGTATCAGAATATTTAATGAAAAAAATAATGATTTCACCAACCTTCTAAAAAACGCAGATTGGAACCAATTGTACGGGACATTCGAAACCAACGAATCATTCGAGTTAATTAACTAAATCCAATTGGGATTTGGTAAATCATTCCACAAAAAAAAAATTAGAAGGTTTGTGCATCAACAAAAATTATTTTCTGATTGATGATCCCCAAGAAGTTCAGAAGAATTTAAATATTTTTTCTCGAATATCTCAGCTCCCCCAAACTAATATGGAATTCTTGAAAACTAATGATCTCAATTCCTTTTTCTCGCACCTATATCGGAGGTAGATGTGAGACATTCTATTCTATCACAAAAAACAAAAAAATCTAATGGTATCGACAAAATTCCGATGACACTCATCAAAAATAACGTAGATTACTTGAGCAAGCTTTTGGCAGTCTTATTCAATTTTTCATTTTCTACGGTACATTCCCAGAATCATTTAAAACCTCAATTGCTATTCCAGTTCTGAAAAAAGGAAGCAAATAAGACCCAAACAGTTACAGGGGCATTTCGCTTCTACCAAGTTTTTTAAAACTCCTAGAGTGGCACGTTGATGAACAACTATCATCTTATCTCCGGAACGTAATATTTTGACCGATTCTGAATTTGGCTTCCGAGCAAATATGAATACTGCAGATGCAACTTCTACCTTATTAGAACATGTAAATGGAATAATCGAAAAAAAAAACAAACACCCATTGGATATTTTCTGTGATCTGTCCAAGGCTTTCGATTGTGTTGACCAAGAAATTCTTTTGGATATACTCGAGTACTATGGTGTGCGTGGAATCACCAAGAAGTGCTTTGAAACGTATCTCGGTCATAGACAAATGTAAGTGGAAGTGGAAGCGAAAAAAAAAATAACACTCTCACCAACTTCTACTCAGAAACGGTTGAGTTGAAAAGAGGTGCCCCACAGGGCTCCATACTTGGGCCCACATTGTTTCTTGTCTATATCAACGACATTGTGTGTAATTTTACCTGCGTATCATTTTCACTTTCTGCTAATACAAAAATCAACAACTTCATAAACTGGCAGTTGATGTTGAAGAAGGCATTATAAATACTTCCGAGACATAAAAATTCCTTTGACTCACTGTCGATAGTAATTTGAACTGGTCTGAGCACATAAAACAACTGAATGAGAAATTGAGTAGAGCTATATTCGCCATAAGGACAATAAGAATGAACACCGATGTAAAAGTAGCCAAAACAGTATAGTACGCGTACTTTCACAGTCTGCTACAATACGGGATTGAATTCTGAGGCACAGCCGTTGAGTCCCCTTCCACATTCACAATACAAAAAAGAGCCATGAGAACTGTTTCTGGCTTGAGCTATAGGGAATCGTGCAGTGATCATTTCGCCGATCACAAAAAATTCACACTCACCAATATATACATCCATTAAAGTTTCACTCCTTATCCATCCATCTTATCCATCTTACGTTCCACCGATAGACATTCATACCCGACCCGGAATCAATTATTAATATTACCAAAATACTATTATAACAGAACTCGCAGAGTACCCTTGTACATGGGTTCCACGGTCTACAATCACCTTCCCCAAACACTGGAAATGTTAACTGACAGAAAATTCAAAATGGAGCTCAAAAAAGTATTGCATAGTCATGTGTTCTATAATCTTGATGAGTTTTTCCAGTACAGTATTTAAAGCCTGTTTTTTGTTTATTTAATAATGTATCGCTTTGTTAATGTTATTATTATCTGATTTTATTATTATTTCTATATATTTACTTTGAGAGCTAGTCCACCTCACCTATGCCTTTGGCAGTACCCAATTATTTTAACATACATTTTTTATCAATATATATTTATGATATATCTTCTGGGAAATAAATATCTATGTATAGGTCTATGTCTAAAAACAAACACCAGATCATGGATCCAACTGAAACCTCAAGAATGGTGGAACAATTCATTAAGAATGAAACAGGCCAAAGTGTTCATCAAACAACCGCAGTAAACATTCATAGAATATCTTCTTAGCACTACTAGAACATCATTGGATATTCTCACATGCAAAATGCTATGTTGGGCAGGTTATGTTAGGAAGGAGAGGAAATATTAGTACATATACTATGCCACCACGAGGGCTCGTCAAGGCTAAAGTTTCTAACGCTGGGGAAAGGAAAACCAAGAGCTCCCAGACACATTGGAGTTCTAAAAACAATCCTATGGAGTCTCCTGATGAAGCCATGGCTAGATAAAGAACTCTGCACGATTTCGAGGGCACACACAATTGATTTGGAAAGGTCACGGTGTAGAGGCTTGTAGCACGGAAGACCCAAACTAATCTAATCGAATCCTTTGCAATTCATGACTAGCTTGTGTTTCATTACTTCGAAAAAAATAATGCTTTTTTACACCACCCAAACTGGACCAATACTGTCGTTCCTCAGCGGGAGTTGAAAATAAGTTCTGAAATATCAAACTCGTTTGTTTTAACTCTGTTTTATATTGAGAATGATATGAGTGAAAATAGAATAGAAATCTCACTAGAAGCCTAACCTAGTAAAGAAACTATTCCAGCATGCTTTTCCTGGTGCTTGAATTATCCCATAATTTTAAGACAGTTTTTCGTTGTTTTACGATTACTGAAGAAGATTACTGAGAGTATAGTTTACTGTGGTGTAAATGACGAGCACCACACATTCAATCCTTATTTTAGAAAAACACAGTCATAATTATAATACTCCAGTAGGTAATATCTTGAATAGTGACAAGCATGACTAATCTCATTGTTTCTCAGTACAAAAGAGTCTTTTGTTTCCACATCTGAATTCATATTCATGTCAATTATAAACCCTAACTCCATCACCTTACACCCATTATAATGAATATCTCGACGTTGATCTACGCTCATTCAATTAATGACGTCATTAGTGGTGGTAATGAAGTGAATTCACAGACACGATATTATCGTTCATGTACATACAAAGTCCTACGCTACAGGATATAAGGACGTCTTAACGAAATCAAGGCTGAACTTGATATAATTGATCGCCATACCAAGTCGTTTGACTAGGTGAATACATTTTTCGATTTTTCGTTTACAAATAGAATAGAAGATACTCTGGTAGACTGTCTCGATCAAACTGATAACATTTTAATTTTGAGAGATTTCAATGTGAATATGTTACGTAAATTGGCTTTCGGCTAATTTTGCTCAAATTCTGGATTGTTATTGATCCTGTCATCCTTACTAAGTAGTCCAATTAATAGATTGGTCCAGTTTTCGAGCTACAGGGTTCAAACATTCGATTTTTGCTAGTTTGTGTATCATGCATCGATTTGATTTTTGTGCTCTAATTCAAAATTGAACTTTCTTAGATCACATCTGAATTGTAGCCCATGAGATCCTCCATTCGAATAAAATCATTTCGCAGGAAATTGACATACATTGCTCTATTTAAATGTTCATCAAAAAAGTATGGACCAATAACATTTTCTCCAACAATTCCTCCCCACACATTTATTGACCACCTATGTTGATAATCCACCTGCCTTAATAAGTGAGGATTTTCTGTCGAATAATAATGGTAATTATGTCGATTTATAAATCCATTTTTATGGAATGTCGATTCATACGACCATAAAATTTCTGTTTTGACGAATTTTTTCCATAGCCCAATTGCAAAATCTTTTTAAAATATGTATGCAGTAGTTCTTGATGTAATTGAACGTGGCGTGGAGGAAAACGATGCTTCTTCAAAACTCGTTTTGATTGAATTAATAACAATGATAATAATAATACTTCCTCATAAACATTCATAGGGGCATAGCCTGTACGGGTGGAAGACGGCTATTATTATTATTATTTGCCGTGGCGCTCCGGGGCGACTTACTGATGTTTTCGGTGACGTATTCACTTTTCAGCTGTAGGAAAACCCGGGATATCTACAGCATCACCCCGGGTGGTCGGCGCGAACTCCAAGCAAGGACTAGACGTCGGGATTGGCATCTAGACAACTCACATTTCCTATCGACACTTATGAAATTAAGAAAATTTTCTCGTTTTCCAGTATTCGAAGCGGAAGTTTAGAAGGCCGGCATCTAACCGCCTCGCTACCAAGCACCCTCAAATTCGAAAATTCTCGATACAGCAACATTTACTAAAGATTTCAATTCTTATACTAGCATTCACCAGAGATTTCCATATTTATACATACTAGCAGGCAAATATTTTGACCTGCCAAACTATTTGATTTTCAAATCTGCCAAACTAATTGATTTTCAAAGAATCATTTATTTGATATTCCTTGAAAGGTTGTTGTAGACCAGGTAATTGCTCAAATTTAAAGGTAATTGAAATAATTGTAAATATTCCAAAATACACATTTTAATGTGAATGAAAATAATAACAGGGTGGTGGCCGAATTCATAACTTGTTTATCTTATATAATTCAAAGAAGGAGTTGGACAAAAACAAGACCAAGAACAAGACTTAATAAATTTCCTCAAGACCAAGACTTTCCAGACCAAGACCAAAATCATGACTCTTTGCCAAGAGTCTTGGTTTCAGTCTTGGTCTTGAAAGAAAAGTAATGAACTAAAATCTACTCAATATTGAGAAAAGTCTCATGGAAAATATTATGACATGCCGCAACCGCATATTACTGTTCATCACACAATAATCCATTTTAAAATAGTCAATAAAAACCTAATTAACATTCCGACCCTTTTAAACCATTTTTTTGGGCTGCCGGGAGTCGGCCTGTATGCTGTGTGGGGCTAATTTGATCTTTGTTTAAGATTAATTGAAAATTATATTTTTATGGTGAAATGAGGAATTGATTTCGCTTACTTTACCCGTATAACTTGACTAACAAAGACTGAGAAATACGAAATACCTATTTTATGCATATAAACTGATGGAGAATTGAATTGAATAATTCAAATCTCTAGATGCATTTGATCCAAGACCAAAACTATCAAGACCAAGACTATCAAGTCCAAGACTGAGCTAGTCTCGTCTTGGTCTTGCAACAACAAGGCCAATACCAAGAACAAGACTACATTTATTTTTCGAGACCAAGACCAAGACTGAAGGTCAAGAGATGCTTCAAGCAGAAGGAATTGATTACAGCGAAAGGCCAGTTCATTTATTATGCAAATGAGTTACGTCTTATGGTCGGCTCTTAACAGCGGCGGGGCTAAGAGATTTTTTTCAATCTCATTACATTATATTTGACCCAAACTTTACAATAAATCACCATATGAATTGAAAAATGTGTCCAGTTCAATGAGACTGAAACTTTGTGAAAAATTACTTTCATTATCTGAAAGCCATACTAGATATCATTCAACGACCACTTATATCTACTCTCCAACAGGAATTATTCGTCTTTATTTCTTCTTCACTAGTTTTTAATTGTATTTTATCATAAGAAGCTTGCTCAAGTGGTATCCCGTTCTTGACTGCATGCACAACTATATAATTTTAACTATTTAATATATCCGCTGCTATTTTCTCAGTTCGAATATTACATTTTTTATGTTATTAATGCTGTATTTATAACTTTCCATACTTATATTTTCAGTGTTTTTTGTTTTCATATTATTATCTGCATAAATTACTTACTACTTACTTACTTGTGCTCAAAATGCTCCTTATTGAAAGTGTACATCATCAAACATTTTTACTTCACGAAAATGATCGACATGTTTCTCTTTGTGATGTAATTTCTGACGGGAAGAAATTTCATCTCGGTATTTTAAGTTCAACCAATTCGAGGTCACCGAAATCCAGTCCCACAGACACATATAATGCTGCTTAAAAAATACATGAAAGGTTGGTAAAAAATTCAAAAAAAGCATAGCCAATTCAACAAATGTTAACAAAACGTCCTGGACTGTTATTTCGGAATTGAGTAACAATAAGATTAAGTCGCATCATAATATTGAAATTATTATTGATGGAGTAATATATGAAAAGGCACCTGAAGTAACAAGATTGCTCAACAACCATTTCATTAATGCCCCAAAAGAAGTCATAAACAAAATTGATCAAGGTGAACTGAAAAATATGGAACAACCAAGAATTGAACACAATTACGTTTCCATATTTCTCATCCTTTTTGCTGCTATAGACTTGAAATTACTAGTGAAAACTAAACTTAAAACTAAACATTCGGCATGGAATGATAACATACCATTGTTTCCAATGAGAAGGTGTTTGGATGTCATTATTGAACCCATAACATTCTTACTGAATTTATCTTTCTCAACTGGTGGATTTCCTGAGGCCCTAAAGACAGGAAAAATAGTCTCCATTCATAAAAAAGGCCCAGTTAACTTGATGGATAATTATCGAACGATAACAATCACAATAGCTTCTCGAATAACTTTGAATATTCATTCTAAGATCTTGAAATTTTTTAAAAGTTTGATATATTTAGCAAAACCCAACATGGATTTAGAATTGGTCATTCAACAAGCACAGCTGCAATTTCATTCTTTGAAAAAGTTGTAGAATATTTTGAGGCAGGTGAATGTCCTGCAGGGATCTTTTGTGGTCTCAGCAAGGCATTCGACTGTGTTAACCATCAGCTCTTATTATCCAAATTCTACAATTATGGAGCCAGGGGTTCAGCTCTTGGTTGGATTTCATCCTTCTTATCTAATCGACTGCAATACGTAAGCATACCATGAGTCATTTCTGGAACATCAACACATGTCAATTCTGGAGCAGAATTGGTGAACAAGGGTCTGTATTGGGGCCAATTTTATTTTATTTCTGCTGTACACCAATGATATTGATAAGTACTTAACAGAGTCCCATGTAACGATGTATGCTGATGACACCTCTTCGATACTATCAGATAAGGACGAATTTAAAACACAACCAAAAAGTGAAGGAGTTTTGAACCCTATATGTTTGAATTTTTTAAATTCAAATGCCTCTAAAACACAAATCGTGAAATTCCACAATTGGCAAAAAAACTGTTCCTCATTAACTGTCTGCGTAAACAATGTAGTAATAGACAATACAAATGAGATTGGTAATTAATGAAAATATTAAGTGGAAAAGTCATTGTATACAACTGAACAAAAGACTGAACTCTTTTTGTTATTTGTTCAGAAATCTCAAACAAGTCCTAGAAGAGCCTGAGCAATTATGCCTATACCACTTGTAGCGTCTTGAATTAGATATGGTATATGTTTGTGGGATAACTCAACTTCTTTTCATGATGTTTTTACTTTGCAAAAAATAATATCAAGAATAGTGGCAGGCGTTTCTTCAACCTACTCATGTAGGGGATTGTTTGTCAAATAGCATGTCCTAACACTTGTTTTCAACAATAAAACTTAATTTATTCTTGATAAAAACTTCCATAATACAAAAACACGACAAAAGGATATTTTCAACTCACCAGCATTCATGGGTTTGAAAATCTTCAACAGATTGCCACAAGTAATTAAAAATACCAACGAGAATATATCCAATAAACTACAATTCCTTCCATAACTGACACCTTGATTACTTTCTGCATCAAAGTTCCCTGTCAATTACCAAACCAAGCTAACTTCAAGTAATGTTTCCAGTAATTTGATTGTGCCCTCCGTACTGTACCAAAACTCACTTTCGAACCCTGTTCACCCTGGATTAATTGAATATTCCCATCCATCCACCGGAATGCAAACCCGTGTTGTTTGAACACCCCACAACAATCCGATATAGGTATTTCGGCATCGAGGACTGTGAATGGGGTCGAGCCTGCTGGGTAATTGGGATTATAGGTTCGAAATTCCATCAGTTTTCGATTGTCGTCAACTGTGCATGATTAATATTCTAATGGAGGGGTTGAATATTGCCAATTAATGCGTTTAAAAGAGGTTAACATACATAATTATTCCGAAAAGCATGGAAATGTTATTGAACGAAAATCACCGAAAAGTACCTTGACCATGATGAATGAGGTGACCTATCGAAAATAAAACTGCCGGATTCTTGCGTCCTGTTGTCACGATTCCTTGAAATTTGTCAAAATTGATGTCATGACACCTTTGTTTCCAATAAAAAATCGACAATCAAATTCATTTGCATGAATTAATGATTTTTATTTGAAGTACTGGCAGCAAATATTTTGATCTGCCAAAATAATTGATTTCAAAAGTGCCAAACAAAATGATTTTCAAAAAATCAATTTGATCGCTTTTCCTTGAAAAGTTGTTGTAGACCGAAAGATAATGGCACGGATTTTGGGATAATTGAAATTATTGTAATATTCAAAAACAAACATTTTAATGTGAATGAGAATAATATCAGAGTTGTGGTCAATTTCGAAACTTGTTTATCTTCTAAACGGGTAGTTATAGGAATGGAGCGATATTTTAAAGAAGAGATTGGGCAAAAACTATGCATCAAATGAAGGAATTAGAAGGTGTTTCAGTAAAATAAATGTGTCCCCAACATGAAATATGTTTTGATCGCCGTCGTCAAATGATGATTTCGCCGTAAAAAAGGTCATTCATTAAAATTATAGCAAAGAAAAATAAAAAAATCCATTTGTCGAAAAAAAAGCTTTTCTAGGAAAAAACTATTGATATCAGCCATAGGAATTCAATAAAATTTATAGAATATTTGTTAGCGCTTCTTATGTACCGATGGATACATTTAAAATAAAAAAGATTTGCACATTTTCATTGACAATAATTGGCAAGCTGTTTTTTGCACCCTGTATACACCTACATACAACATTTGACCAAAACTGAATTTTAATGGGACTCAGCACAACTTTATAATTTTGAATAATATGGGTGACAAATCTTGGAAAAAAAAGCTGTCATGCTAAAAATCTCGAAAACCGTCAGTACATTCGAAAAAAAATATTCACATGAAGTACCTTTATTTCCCATGTAGAAACCGAGAAACTGATGAAAAATACACGTTGCCGTTCGAAAAAACAAAGTTGGGACACGTCCAGAAACAGCTGAACATCCTGGGTGGGTGTCATCATTTTCCTATCATAGAGCTCAGAAAAAAGCATCATTTAGCTGATAAAATCATCCATCCATCTATAACCATAATGGAGAGATGGAAGACTGCGTCCTAATTGCATTACCCTGTATTTTAAATCAAACAAAGTATGGCGAAGAATTTCAAATGAGAATGAAGCAAATAATTCCGACAGAATCAAAAGTCCATTCTCTCCACACATTCCCACAAAGTGGAAACAATATCTGACAGAGAACAAGTTTTCAGCAGGAATATAAGCTACTAGGAAAGAGAGCTCCTGATCATCATTACTTTTTCAGCAAAATATGCGACGGAATTAATTTGTACCAGCGCCAAATATTTCGATATACAATACGTAAGGGGTTCAAAAATATGTATTCAGTTTGTTATTCAAAATACACTCTAGATATTGTTTCCTTTCATTGGCAGCTTTGTTTATGAGTTAGAGATAATATTTTTCTAACAAATGGGATGATATATTTTTTGATCGAATACCATTCAGTGATGAATATGTTTTGAAGTGAGCACATGTAACTTTGCCAAAATGGATATATTGTTAGGACATCAATTATCTACAGTGGGGAATTGATATATTTTAGTAAATATTAGCTTCGAACTATTTATTTTTCGATAGAATGGAATGCAAGAAACAATAATTATTTTATGATCATCAATCATTGATTGTTATCACTGAGGATTCCAAATGCGGTAGAGAGAGTGATTCGGATGATGACTGTTGAAGATTTCGTTAACCGAAATATTGTGGAATCCTGCTGAGACAATAACATATAAATAGATGCTACAATATCAGAATGAATGGAAGATTGAAGATGCCAATTCATTTTGATGGCTACCAAGTTTAAGACTGAACATGAAATAGTACCTATCTCAAATGAAACGTGTAGTTTCAGTGTTTTAGGGTTGTTTTATTGCTTCGCCGATTTGATCCCAGCTTTCATCTTTTGTATGCGTTGCTCATGTCTCATAATCAGATAAGTAGATTCCTCTTCTCCTCTTGTGACAGGGTCTGAGATTAATTACATTGTCCCTTAGGTTTAAGGCGGAAAAGACGACATGTTCTAGGTTTCCACACTATAGAACATTCATTCTTGCATGTATCCTCTCTGGGCAGGCTCACTGCTCTCGTAGCAATGCAGAAGGATTTCTCTGAATTCAGTGTCCTTTTTCGATGCGGCAGATTCCCGTTCATGGCCTCATCACCTTGCCTTTGACCCCTAATCCGAGTGGGTTGGTTGTGGTGGCCTCTTTTCCGTTCGTTTAAATCCAAGTGGTTCAGTATACCGTGGGGTTAGCCTGGTTTACCCACGGCAAACATCAGAGGAAATGATCGTTTCCCTCCCGGATTTGCCTGCGATGCCGGTCCTGTTTTGCCCCCGTTGCTCAGGTAGGTGGTGTCGTTAATGACCAGGACCTCAGGTGTTGGTTGGCCTTCCTGCCCAGTTATTACTATTATAGATAAATTAGTTCAATATCATTGGACTGATCTGCTCAATTCATAAACGAGAGTTTAAAAACCAGCACAAGTGTATGTGAGATTTTATCCAACATCCAAAATAGCCTCTTCCAAAGTCATATCTTTTACAAGCGTGCGTGATTTATCCAATACCCGCACGCAATTTATTTGGGAATTTCGCTCGCGAAAAAATTTTCCCGCATGCGTAAAAATTTTCCCGCATGCGTAAAAATTTTCCCGCACGCGTAAGTTTGTTGAAGAATGTAATGAAGATTTTTTGCGCTTGTGAAAAAAATCTTCCATTCAAACTCATAAGAAAACATACCCTCCCGCTCACCCGAACTCCTCTTTGCTTCGATAGGGTAAGGGCAGTCGCATGCGGAAACACCCTTTCCGTACCAGTCAAAATAATAACTAGCCTGTAATAGTTATAGCCTGTTTGCTTTCGATTCAATTAATTGTATAGTCAACGTTTCTCATCTAATACCCTCTTGGAAGAATACCAGATATTTATACAATCTCTAGATTCAGCAAGAATTATATTTCCGAATTGAAGATATATAATTCAATTCAGCGAATAGAATTTCCATCATTCCTCCTTGACACCGTTGAATCAGCTTCAATTAAATAAGTTTCCGAAAGAAAGTGCGAAAAGAAAACTGGAAAATTACATGAAACCGTGCGACGTTGTTTTGATTTCCAGCATTCAAATTTCGAAGAATACAGCTCGTTTGTAGAAATAAGAGGAACAAATTGATTCACTTTCACACTACGTGAATGAGCTGGTGTAACTGACAGATGTATATGATTGCGACACTTCACCAAGAAATCCCAATAATAATTTTGTAGCGGTATAAACAGGAGTCTCCGAAAAAAAGATGTTTGGTAGTGAAACAATTGGGGTTATTGATGGAATCATTTGCTATAATACAAGCCGAATATACAGAGTGGGTTATTAAAAGGAAACAGAGGCTCTGTAGGTCGGCAGAACCGAATCATATAAAAACGCTCGGACACCTTAAGGGTGGTATTGGGGTGAATATGAATGAAATTGTAATTATTCTAGAACATCAAGATACCTGTCATATGAGCATATTGATTCCTGGCAGTTTGTTGGTCACTATATAAAATATGGTTTTGAATAGAAGAAAATTGTTTTATGTACGATATTTATCGAAGAGTTACAAAAACTCTATGATTATATAGACTGCAATTTCCAGGTAGACCTCCATCTGATTTTTTTTTATAGACTCAAGAAGTTTTCCGAAACTGATAGCCTGAATACAAAAAAAAACTGTTAGGACAAAAATAATGTTTATAGAAGGAACATAAATTGATGTTCTAGCATATTTCAGAGCCAATTCTCAAAATTCATCGAACAATCTGTCTAACTATCTACCACCCATTTTCATACAATAGTACAAGTTCTGTGGGAAATGAGACCACACATTTCGTAGCATTTCCGGCGTTATTCGACGGCATTCTTCAATGATTCTACTTCGTAAATCTTCCAGAGATTTAGTTGGGTGGCATAGGTTTTGTTTTTTGAAGTGACCCCACAGGAAAAAGACGAGTGGGGCAAAATCTGGAGATCTGGAAACAAGCTGTGCATAATGTGGAGTTGCCCCGACTTGTTGAAATATCAAGTGGATTTCACGGTAACGATCTCCATTTTCAATGATGTCAATAATTCCAAATAAGTTTCTCCTGTCAGGTTACCGTCGAGAAATACTGGTCTAATCAAACGGTCAAAAATACCGGCCCAGACATTGAGTTTTTGGGGGCTTCGGGTATGGACTACGTGAAAAACATGTTGTTTGATATCTGACCAATAATGAGAGTTATGATGATTCACAGTCGAATTCAAAAAGGATGTAGACTCATCAGAAGAGCAGATGTTGAAAATAAAATACTTATCAGAATCTATTCTTGTAGTCATAATTTCACAAAACTCCTGTCGTCTATCAAAATCATCTTCATCAAATTGGCGTACCAAATGTATTTTGTATAGGTGGAATTTATGTAACAGGATTCGGTGGATATTGGTTCCACTGATATTGGTAACACTAGGCAATTTTCTTGTACTCAATGTTGGGTCTGCATGAACTTGTCCTAAAACTGCAACTTCAACAGGTTCATTTCTTAACGAAAATTCACGTTCTGTGTCTCGCTTGGCTACTCAACCAGTTTGACGAAATTTTTGCACTAATTCTAGAACGTATTTTCTGGCAACAAGTTTATCTCTTTGTGTTTTATTGAACAAATTAGCTGTACTGTTATGCTATTCTTAGAAAAAATTGATATTATTTCAACTCTTTCCTCAATCGTACACACCATTAGTGAGGAAAGATATTCAGCAGCTTTAGTAATTCACTCTTATGTCGTTCAATCAAAGATCAACTTGACACTGAATAGACGTCCACAATTGCGATTTGGCGAAAAAATCATCCCATGCCTATATGTTTTTCTTGAATTCGATAAATTGTTTTTTTATTGATTCATAAGAACCTTAAAATGTTTTCGATCGAGTGAATGGGGATGAAATAATAATTTGAAACGGAATTGCATGTCATTTGTTGGAAAACAGATAATTCAATTCCTTGACAATGATAATCATCTTCAAACAGCTGCATTGTTAGTTCTGATTTTTATTGATTGAGTGAACAGAAAGTGATTTTTCAACTTCAAGTTCATAAATCTCGAAAACGAATCGATAAAATTAATTTATTTTTGTTGTTGGATATTGAGAAGGAAAATACCTTTCAAATGAGGTGTCATTTGCTATATGTTGCCATTTAAAAATTTAGGGGTGGCGGTAACAGCTCCGAGGGATGGAATGTATTTTGGGTGAATTTCGATAATGTAGTTGACGCCTTTTTATATAATTCGGTTGTACCGACCTACAGAGCCGCTGTTTCGTATTTAATGGCCCACTCTGTATAGTATTTTCAATGTGCAATTCCATTTAGTTTTTCGTTTATTTCTGTGCTACAATTGATTCAAAACTGGAAAATTGAATTTTACAAACTACGCGAAAAACGAATTGATCTTCACAAACTTTATATTAAATATTAGTACTTCAACAAGTGAAGGCCGAGCCAATTGTAATGTAATCAGAAATGCTCACTATTTTTCTACGAATCTATCGTTACAAGAAGCGTTAAAATTCTCAAAGCTGTATTGAGAAATGTTCGAAAGGAACTTGTACGCTCTTGGTGTAGCTGATTCTTCCGTTACAAAGCTTCTCAATAGTTAAGAGCCACTTTTGAAAGGATTGTTTTCCATGATAATCTGAATGTTGCATTAATTCATCCACTTTTCCTTCAGTGTCTAGTGGAAATTGGTCAAAACTCATGATGTGTTTGTAATTCATCATTTTAGAATTTAACGTTGGTAATCATTCTATACACATTATTAGTGACCATTATTTCATGATTACTGAGATTCCAAGCTGTTAAGACAAATTGAGTTATCGAGTCAACTATATTATCCCTTTACTACTTTTTTGATAGCGGTTTGTAGATTGTTCCAGAGCTTTATCGTATAAAGAGTTTTTGCAATAAAATCATCAACAACCCATTAACTAACATAATCAGCTACCCAAAAAACAATTATTTTAACAAGGAGGGCGGACCTACAGCAATTCATTCTAGAATTTCCATAAGAAAAGACACATTCTTTAAAGAGAAGAGAAGACATTTTTAAATCAAATGGTTTTTCATGCAAAGAGTGTTGAACCGTATCTTCCCAGGGTACGTCTCTGGAATAATATTCTTTTCACAGTAATCTCAATTAAGTTTATGATATCTTCATAGCCCGAAAACAAAAACTATGTTTCGTGAGCACAGCTTTTTAGGAGAAGTAATCATCTATTCTCTTTACAACTTGGATCGATGCCAGTCAGGTATACATCTGGGAAAACTTGAAACAATGGAACTTATTCACACCTCGACGATCCAGAATCATTGCTATTTTCAACACGTTCCCTGCGAATTCAAGATACCGAACATTAATCGTGAGACGACGTATTCAAAAGTTATAACAGGCGGTGACTGTGGAGAGGTGTTCTGGAAGGTTAATGGGCAATTTTCGTCTGACTTCATTACAGCCAACACTGCACATGATACAATAATGGCGACACACTTTCATACGTACATACCGGGTGGCCATTTAAGGACATCCCACGAATATATCAAAGGGGACAAGTTTTCAACAGATAATGAACGCTACCAACTTCAAAATCTTGAATGCGAAGAGATATCAAGTTATACCTCATTTCGAAGGTCTTTTCAATTTCTACACGTCGGTGTTTCTTTTTCTGAAATTGATCGATCCGTTGTTGAAATATTTTGGAAAATCTTTATGCTGCTTCGTACCTTTGAAATAAAAACTGTAACTATTTTTTCATCGCTTACTTCCAATTATTGTGCATATACCAAAACCTGCATTGAAAGGTGTGTAAAAACATGTACTTAGTTACCAGTTTTGTGATAAAGCAATTAATACACACTTTAGCTGAGAAAGTCGAAATAGGTAATGTTTATTCACGGCGCCTAATAAGAATAAGAATAGAATAATAGAAGAACACCTCTCATCGGTATGTCCTGATCTCCATATATTTACTCAGACAGGATCTGTTGCAAATTTAAGAGATGATCAGCCAAGAGTTTTGACTGAAGCCACTCAAAATGAAGTATTAGATAATTTTGGTGTAAGTCCTGATACTTCGTTACGTACCATTTCTGCTACAACTGGAGTTTCCTTTGGCTCTGTCCACAAAATTACAAAAATTGAATAAATTCCATCCATAGAAAATGAAATTATGTCAGATTTGAGTGAAAAAGATTTTGACAGGCGAATTGAGTTTTGTGAACAAGTGACAACAATTATTATTAACAATATCGTTTTTTTTTTAATATCTGCGTCTCTGATATGTGTTCTTTTTATCCGAATGGCTTTGTCAATAAACATAATTGCAGATATTGGAACAATCGAAATGAACATGTGTTTGTCGAAGGGCATACCCAGTATCCACAATAACAAAATGTATAGGCTGGTATACTAAAAACTGAAGTAATTGGTCCATTGTTTATCAATGGGAATCTAGATGATGAGTTGCATTTTCAACGAGATGGAACTCCCATCATTATGTGCTTCCGGTTCGACAATTGTTACAATACCTTTTTCCTGGTAAATGAATAGGGCGAAGAGGACCTATAGAGTGACCAGCCAGGTCTTCGGATTTAGCACCATGTGATTGATTTATAATGGACAGTTAAAATCAGTTGTTTACACACCCCGCCGCAAAATTTACAAGAGCTTCAACAAAGGATCACTGCAGAATCTCAAGCATTTCAAAGAGAAGTGTTTGAAAATGTGCGCTACGCATTTGAACAGCGGTTATACCATTATTTGGGCGTTATTGCACAACATTTTCAGCAATTATTAAGGTGACAGTAGTGTACAACTTTTTAATTCAGGTTTGAAGTAAAAGGAATGAGAATAATCTGTTACAGTTTTTATTTCAACGGTACGAACCAGCAAACAAATTTTCCTACATATCTGATCCAATGGAGTCAGGTCTGGTGATCGAGAGGGCCAATAAATGAAATCACTGTTTCTCTCAATCCACCTTCCTTGAAATATTTCATCAACCCATTTTCGTACAGCAATCACATTCTGAATGGAGGCACCGTCTAGCTGGAATGTCACAAGGTGCAAATTCCAACTCATGGCCAAACAATCAAAAATCGGAGGCATCAGTTAAGTGACTGATGAAAGGATTAATTTGTTGAAGCTATCAGTCCTTTATTGTATTGAACAATATAGTATTACACACTGGATTCAAACATTATAATAATTTTTCCTGGAAATGTAAGAAGAGTTGATGTGAGTCAGAAAACCCTGAAGGCTCTGATGTGCCAAAACAGTTGTCAGTAGTATCATGATATTTTTTTGTAAATTGTGAATTTTTATTTCCTACTATATTTTTGAATCGACTTCTTTGCACCATTAAAGTCACTAAGGGAAAATCATACAATCCTGTCCTCCAAGGCAAAGCACACTGACCTATCAGACATTTTTTTAGCATGAAAACATCCGTAAACCTGATAGACCAACACAAAAAAGACACAAGGAGCATTCCACAATTCCTTTCAGAATTTTACTCCAGTAATTACTGAAGTTACGGGGGTGTAGTGATATACAATGTAGAAATAGATTTCACAGTATATACGGATTTGAATAAGCTGAATAATCTGATAAAGTGACAGAGCACATTATAAACTCATCAGTTCCCTAGGATCTGGAGTATGATGGCAGAACTCAAGAACATTTGTTGTCGATAAATAACATCCATTAGCGGTAGGTAGTTTCGACATAATCTTGGAAGTAGTTCAGCGGCTGTATCTGTAATAGCTCTCGCTATCCTCATTATCGGGAACAGATTTATAACGCATCATTAAAACTTTTTTTACTGAAATCTAATATTTTCCTATAGTTGAACGTTGATCAGTACCATTTCTCCCTTCTTCAAGTGAATGGAATGTACAAATAAGACATCCAAACATTCAAATACTCTTCGTGATAATACTAATAATAGGTCTTTATTTTCCAAATACCGAAGATCAGATGGTGCCACGCATTAAGATACGTGATACCTCTGTTATTATTCTTAATCATCATTGATATCTAACATGTTTCATATACTTACGGTAATATCCATAACGATATAATCAACATCAAAATAATTTGCATACTTCTGAATTCTTCAATTTGGAAGATCTATTTTATATTTGATGAACGTATAATCTGTTCATATGCGATTCTTATATCATGTCTATTTAAAAATGAAGCTTCCTTGTTTGTTGATTGTCCAAAGTATAGTTTTGATTATCTGATTTTGGGACAAAATAAAAATTGCAAAAAAATTTGCTAGCAGTTTTGTGGGCAGTATCAATTGCCAATTGTATATTGACATGTAGAGAAACATGTGATATTTGAAATAAAGTTTGAGAGTATTGAATAGTTTTCCATGTAACTTGTACAATCACTATTAATACCCATCAAGTAACGGCGGTCAATTAGAAAAAAAAAATACATATTTTAGTTTTTAGGATAAACTATCATATTTGGACAAATATAATGTAACATCAGAAGACGATTCAATATTTCATGACAAGGTGGTGATTTCGCAACTGAAAACCGTAGATTTTTCCTCATTCCATTGTTATATAAATTATGGAATTTTGTTATGTGAAAATTCTTTAAAGTTTTTCACAACAACTACTAAAAACTTCCATTTAGTGACGTGATATTCCTTCGAGCGGCGCGAGGGCCAGACACAGACAGGTCCGGCTCCAGCACCTTACAGTATTCAACAGTTTTAGTTTTTCAGGATTCATTGCCGAATTCTGAGGATACAATCGAAAGCCTCGCATCCTCTCATATCATGATTATGTCAGCCACAACAAAATGATCTCAGATATGGTAATGGGCTTCACTTCCATAATTCAGAATCGAAAAGTGACTACCATTATTACCACAGAAACGTCTATTCGTCGAAACGTGATTCAAAATGTGACGAGATGGACTTCAAATAATGTCTAGTTAAGGCGAATTCACCGGTTTCATAATGCACAATTTAATGCATATGCGTAATTTTAATGTAAAATTCATAAAATGTCAATACTTACCATTTACCCGTTTCATAATTTATAATTCCTAAATGGTTTCATATGAATCTGAGTACTGAAATGTTATAAATTGTACTTTTAAATAACACATATGCATTAAATTGTGCATTATAAAACCTGTAAATCCGCCTTTAGTTTTTCACAACCAATGAAGAATGAAAACTTCACACACACTTAAAAAAATTCAAACTAAAAAATCATACTGACTTGCAAATTATGATTTTTTTCAGAACTCTATGATCATATACCACTCAATTGTTTATTCACTTTGCAAATTATCGATATAGCATTCCTATTATGTTTCGAATTTCCTGTTGAATCCAATCAATAATTGTGGCAATCTATTAATTTGAATCTGGAAATCTAATATTCAGTTTTGAAATTATACAAGTTACAAATTAATTTAACTCATTCTAAAATTAGGTCTATAATATTCAATTGAAATCTATATGCAATAAATGAAGTGAGTGACCATAAACTATTGGATTTTTTTTAAAGTATGTACCAAAATGGATAATTAACAAATAAGTTGATGAAACTAAAGCTGAAATTCAATATTCAAATAAGGAAATTACTGACACTATTACATTTTCTTATTTTTATAAATGAAATTTCATCAATGAATAATAATAAATGATAATAATAATAGTTATAATGTGTAGGTATCAACTGGAGTCCAAACTTCGTGTGAAGTCAAAGAATATTTCATCAGGTAAAATAATCATATTTTATTGAAATTCATATATCCGTCAACCGATTGTACCCCTACGTGCAACCCTCAGAAGTCAGAGACTTGTGCGAGCTAGGGAAAGACGTAGCCCTTACCTTTCAAAATGTGTGATGCTATTCACGAGACCGGTGGCAATGCTAAGATTCGAACCGATGCCCCTACGGAGTAAACTGTAATAATTCGAAGTTCGAATATATTATGCCAGAGAGGTTTTTGACAGATATTTGCCTTTATTCTTCCACATGGTGGAAACGCTCAGAGAGAAGGGTACCCCGTATACTTTCACATTGTGGATACCTCTCTGGCACAATATATTCGAACTTCGTTCGAATTATTACAATTTACTCCGTAGGCTGTGCTACTTGGGAACGTTTTGTCTTGTTTCTAGATTTCCCGTGCGGATGGCGCTGCGATCAACTTTATTTTGGGTCGTAGTGTCATCCGTGGGGAAAAATTAGTAAAACGATTGATTATTATTCATTTGGCAGGGACAGGACAATTATAATATTGTCCGACCTACCCTATCACTGATGAGAGGCAATAAACCCCGAAACATGCATGTCTGCAGGTGGTCATTCCCAGCCAAATGAAGGCTAATCTTCTGTTTGATTACAAAACAAGCACTTGCAATTGGGTGTTCTTGAAAGAACGTTGCACAAATATCTGTCAGATGTAGTTCAATGTCCTTCGTGGTATTAGCCAGGGAAGTAATTGTTTTCTTTTTTGCCTTTATTTTTCCACTTGGTGGAAACGCTTAGAGAGAAGGGTGCCCCATATTCTTTCACACTAATCTACTATAATTAATAAAAAAATTGAACTCGACAGTATAAATATTATAAATTATCTGAACCACATATTACTTATAATAAGGTACGCCTCTATTGGGCGATATAACCTCGAAAACTCACTTCAATGAAGATGTGTAACATTTTAATGCATTAACATAATTCCTAGAAGATTCAGTTTGAGTTTTGTGCCAATTTCCTAGATTTCACATCGGAATTATTTTCTAATCACATTACAATAACGGAAACAACTTTAACTGTCAATTTTTATGAATGAGTAGGAGAAACACCTCCACTATTGCCAATTTTTCGAAATATATGAGCACAAAGCAGGTCGGTGGAATAACTTACGCATCCATATTTTTATACTCAGCTTTTCCGACTTGGACTATAATCTTAAATTGTGAATCTGTGTTTACCGCAGCCATAATTGCAAATAAATAATTCTATTTCATTAGATTTGAATGCCATTATATATACAATGTGGTCATTTACAAACAATGAAACCTGAAACGTATCCTCATAATACTTTTGCAGGTTGTACTTGGCTGTTTGTATGAGAGAATCGTGAATAGCGAAGTGTTCTTTCTTTTCATAACTTATAATCTTAATCGTTCCCCAAATATCATACAATCTGCGAACCTCTTTTGATGTAGTTGAGAAACATTTTGCAATAGTTAGTCCGCATATCGATCACAACCATAAGTCATTCTCATAACTCTAACTCTCTGTTTCTCTCATGCATGCATCATCTCTAACGCCCCTGTTCTATTTTTCCAGCATCAGTGCTGTCAACAGTCAGGCTACAGCAGCTGCTGCGTTTCGAGCAGCGGCCACCTGACATCATCAGCATCATCGAACAGTCACTGCCCTCCTGCACCCTCAAGTCCGCGCCCCAGGATGACCGTAAACTCGCAGTCGGGCCCCCCCAAGTCCCCGCGACCACCCGACGACCTTATCACCACTGCCACCTCCGCCCTGAGGCGTCTCCATTTTAAGACGGGAAGAAACACCACAAAAAATTCCACTACTAAGCAACAGGTAGAGTTGGTGTATCAATGTTGGGTTTATTTCAAATTCTAGATGTTTCCTTAATGTTTTTTATGTTTTATTATAATGAAAAGAGCTGGAAATAGGGGACAGAGGTTGGTTTTGCGTGGCGGCACATTTTTCATATTAGCTCCTCTTTTTAAAAAGATGAATATATACAGTGGATCCACTTCCATGTGAAATATATCCGAAACCAAAAGAAGTAATCAATTTCTGCGACCGCTGTCAGATGGAAAAATTAATATGGTATTTTTTGATGAGGGATGAACTTATTATTAGCTGTCGTTAGAGAATTGCGTTGCGCTGTGTATTGAAAAATCCTAGTAGAATACTGGAATTTGGGTCTTCAGAAAAAAAACATGAAATTGAATAGCCACATGGCCTCAATTTCCCAACATGTTTTTCGTTGGATATTAGGCTAATTAAGGTGTTAATTTTTAAAATGTACAATATTTTACATAATGTGATACTTCCTGTTGCCTTACAAGTGAGTACTCAACAATTTTCAATTTTCGATTTCTTAACCTCAAAATTTCAAATTCAAACTATATTTCAACAAGAGTATTTACTTCCAGAGGTAAGGAACATGACGAAAGTCGAAAGCGCTATGCTATAAATTTCACAATATACACTTTAATACGAAATTATTGGATTCATTCATTACAACAAGTGTATTCAGCTTCCCAAATTCATTAATTATATTGATCCAGAAAAGAGTTTGTCCTCCAAAACATACAGAATTTTTAATGGCTTTTAAATGTGGATTGAATTAAATCTTCTGCGTTTCACAAACAATTTCAATAAAAATCAAACATATTTTTCAAGAACTCATTAAAGGGCCGATTTCATGAGGAACTCACGGTGTCATTTAGTTCAAATGAATGTTAGACTGTGAGAAACTGTCAATTGAAACTCAATTTTGGTATTCACAGTCTAACAGCAATTTGAAGTAAATACCATTTTCTGCTCATTATGGAATCGGGCCTTTTATAAAGAAAAAATTGGAGGTTTGTATAGTGTACCATCGGTCACTATGAATATGATATATGACAATATGGAAAAGTCAAGGTGCCAATTCACGTAACGAACACTGAATAAAAAGGAATAATTTGGACCTTTCTACAAAGTGGAGAAATGAGATAAATTTCTGCCAGAAAACAACTTCTTCCCCATACGGACATTGAATTACATCTGTCATCCATATGAGGAATGTTCCCCAAGGAGAACACTATTGCAAATCGTTATACTGAACACTGCTTGTTTTATGTTCTACATTTTGTAGCCCTGGTATTGGAGTTGAGAGTGGTAGTTTCCAGCCAAAGTTTGTTTTTCATAAAAATCAACCACTTTTTGAAGAAACTCACCGAATTTGAAACCGATTTTGTATTCAACTGAAGATTTCATAGGCTCTTTTCGAAACCTATGCAATTTTGAGTGAAAACTTTCATACCGTATTTTTCAAAAAATCGCAAACTTCCATCTAATTTATCTCGACGAGCTGATACTACAAAAATGAATTTCGATGAATAATTGAGAAACTTTCGAAAGATTTTTTGGCGAAAAAATGCACCTATCCAGAAAATCAACAGTATTGAGTTACTTGGCACTAAAATTCACAAAACAGGTTCACTTTCGGATTCAGAAGATTTCGCATTGTCATTGCACATTGCATTTTGAAATTGCTTCTTTCACATCTCGGTCTTTCTCGTATATAAACCGGCGACTCACGCTATTATATGAGTACTTCATCTCAACCCTTTGAAGGGCAGTAGTTGATATAGTTACCACTCATCGGCTACCTACACGGTGGTACCAAAAGTAAACCATCGTTTTATGATTTGTCTACCATTAGTGCCATCTAGCGAACGTCTCCTCTCAAGCAGATAGTGAAACGTAAAATTTCTTGTCTTTTCATATCTATTTCATGATAAAAGGCTTGGGATCAAGTTATGGGGTGAGTTCATGTGGCAAGTGAATATCCAAATAATAGTAGCTGTTTTATGTTATGAATTTTGATGGTGGATTAACGATTATAAATATTTATTTTTCATTTTTGATGAAAATTATCCCTCACAACTCCAAATGAAGTTTAGAACTGGAGAACGGTTAAAGATAGATCAACTCTGCGAAATTATCGATTCGAAATAATTGAATTAGTATACTCTCAATTAGCGGAAAAAAAAATACTAGAAAAATGTCCTATGAAAAATACAGAATCAACAGATTCACTCGAAATTCTCACTGAATATGTAAAATTTTATGCTGATTCCGAAAATATATATTTGATGTGCTCAGATTCAATATGCAGAACAAAAGAAGAATAAAACGGTAAAAATTCCTTGGTATGATAAAATTTTTATTTTCTAGTTTTCAAAAAATCGCAAAGGTCCCTAAAATGTATCTCGACGAGCTAATTTTGAATCGTAGTTACAAAAAATATTTCGATGACGAATTGAATTGAAATTCTGGAATATTTTTAATCCAAAAAATGCACCTACCCACAAAAATCGATTATTTTTTAATTTCAAAGAGATTCGCAGACGATTGTCAAGTGATGCAATATTCGATAGAGCAAGAAACCGAAATTTCTAAAATTTTCATCAAATGTATCTTAACGAGCTGATTCTGATTCATCATATCTCCATTCCAACCGGGTCTGAACTGAAGATCAGCAGATCCGTGAAACTAGTATGCCTGTTTCCATCAACCTCTGTTAGTTATTTAGTTATTGCAGAAAGCATTGCAGAGTATGTTCTTATAGAAAGCATTGTCAGGCGTTGGGCAGAGATGATTCGGCAGACTCATATATCATATAAAATTTTCGAAATGTTGGATTATTATTTATAATGTACCTTCATTTAATGAAATTTAAATATTCAAATATTTTACATGGTGAAATGTATATTTTGTAGTGATGTCGCGAGACCATCGAATATAATCAATTATATTTCTGAGTCATTAGATCTATTCTGCGAAACATAACGACAGCTTTAGCTCGATTGGTGTATTAATGATAAAGTTGGGAGTTCAGTATAATCGATTATTTTCGTTTGCTCGAGTAGTTTTCGTTACGATTATACAAGAAATCTTGATTATTCGTTAATTTTTGTCATTTGTTATTAATCGTCATCGATGTATAACCATAACAAAATTCACATTTTTGACAACAGCAAGCGAAACAACAAAACAATTTTATAACATCGTCAGGGATATATTCGCTCATCAATTCTTGGTAACTACGTTGAACTTGATGTCGGTGTTGGTTGATTTCATGATGAGTTTATAATCTAATTATGCTGTCTGAGTCATGTGGGATTACCTGTATGTGCTTCAAGTTTTTCACAAACTTTTATTTCTTCTGTACAGGAATTCTCTCCACCACTTAGAAGATTCACATTTAGTAATTCCTCATCCATGTTAAGAACCTACTTCATTATTTCATAAAACTTCAGCGGACTTGTAAGTGGGCTGAGATCCTGTGGAAAGAAAGCGAATCTTAAAGACCAATCAGGATGTTAAATGACCCAGTTAACCATTCAGTGCTTAGGATAGATCTGGTTGTAATAATTAGGTATACGTTCCCCATTTCCTAGTGGGTGAATTATGAAACAGTTGCTGGTAAAAACGCATTCAATTGAAAAAAAAGAGAAAATACCAGCTGGAAATGAGCAATAAGTTTCTTTGAGTCATTTAATTCGATTTGGTAGTTTTAATCCTGTTTGATCTGGTTGTCTTAAGGCAATTGATATCGACTGTATGTCACGAAGTTTCGTATGTTCGTGATGGGAATTTCACTGAAAAACTCTCCAAATCCGTTTAAGTTGTCGGAAGGATATCAAACAGATTCAACTTCAATTCCTTTATGGCCCTACGATTCGCGTCGCCTTATCAATTATTGACCAGTTCCACGATCTCGTACGTGAGAGTCGATGATGTATATCGTACATGTGTTTCTTCATCATTCCCATTCAATATTCCGGAGCTGACTTGACGAAGTCCAATTGTCTGATCTATTTATTTTATTATCACTATTATCTCCTATCATTGAAAAAAAAAGTGTATATACATGTGGGGCTGGCAAAAGGGTACATTACAGTAAACAACTGTACTTCTGAAGAACTTCGTCAAATCAGGATTCCTTCGTGAGACCACAGAATACGTAGGAAAACCCTATCTATTCTGCGATCTGAATAAAGTCAATTCGTCGAATTTTATACAGTCTGGCCCATTAAAAATTAGTATGTTTTTTTTCCTTATGAAGATATTGAAAAAGTCCACTAGGACACCAATTCCTTCAAATAAATCTCCATTTTTGTGGCCATCTTTTTTAATTCCAGTCGAATTGGAGGAAAATTTGGTATAATGAAATTTAAATTGTCCTGATATCTATGGGCACAACAAGATCTAGTAGACAGTTTTCAAGATAGAGGGTGTTAAACATGCGGAGGCAGGGTTGTTGCTTTATCTGTAAATTAAATAATGACGCGATTATTTTGTTACCAACAATTAGGGATAGCGATTGTAATTGCAGTATTCTCGACACGAGTTGCAATGCAGAATTCTAAGACTCCTCACACAGGGTTATTCTTTTTCTACTAACCAGTATTGTGATTTTTATGAAATGAGAAGTTATTTTTATTATTATAATATCCATCATTCGAACTAGAATATGTCCTAACTTCGAATCAACCTAAGGTAATATCGTGTAGACTATCATATCTGTTATCCTAGAGACGATTGCGACATCACCATTCACTTTATCAATAAAAACACCTGTTTCGGAAGAAAGAAGCGGAAATGATCCACATCTCCAAATTTTGAATGATTTCATTTCACTAGATGAATTAAAAAATCGCTCAATGAGAAATTTTGACTACGGTGTTAGTGAACCATGTGGTATTTAAAATTGAGTATGTGAAGATCTGGAGTTGAGAGGAGTCATTTCCCTATAACATTTTGTTTTTGCATAATTTTTGTTCATTTCCTTGATATTCCACGGTTTTATAATATGCACCCACATGCGCAAGTGCATTTCTGAAAGAAGTTGATGATTCAATACTTTTCATAATTTTTAGGGTCTACCCCTTTCGATTATTTTCGATAAATTTTTTGTTCATGTCTACTAATTCCATCATTCTGAATCGATTAGCTTCCGTAAAATTGCTCTACCATGCGCATGTGCAATTTCAAGTAAATCTAATAATTAAACTTTTTTCTTAATTTTTAGGGTTCCTTTAGGACTATTTTTAATAAATTTTTTGTTAATTTCGATCGACTTGTCATTCACGAAATATATAAATTCCATCATTCTGAATCGATTTAAGTTTGCGAAATTGCTCTACCTTTTAAATTTATTTAAATTTCTAAATTTTAGAGTTGAAAAGTTCATCTGAAATATCACAATAAAAATGTTTCAGAGTTGAAAGAGGAGATTTCTTATCGTATTCGAAATACGTATACAGATAATCTCACGACAAAAAAATAAGAGTAGTTGAGGCGCCACTTCAGACCACTCCTTCCACTTCCACATCTAGCCCCCAGCTCCGTGCGTTTTCAAGAAAAACGTCTGCACAATCGCTTGAAACGCACGTTTTCCGTGCTGACGTTTCGACCGTATTGGTGCGTGTCAAGCTCTTTTGCAGTCGTTTCAAGCGTTTGCGTGAGTTTCAAGTGTTTTGCGTGCATTTAAAGAGTTTGTGTAGACGTTTCAATCGTTTAGCATGCGTTTCAAGCGTCTGTGTGGATGTTGATAGCTTGACAAACTCTGATTGGTTATTGACGGAAGAGAGTTGAGGCAGCAAGTGAAAGTGGAGGGGTAAGGTCTGAAGTGGCGTTATGCCTACTTATAAATGAGGTCAATTAACTATGGCCGAGGTCTCGCCTGATGGATAAAAAGCAGCAAAATGTTTTACATGTATGATGGAATAACCGATGACAAAGTTGGGATAGTGCAGTTGTAGTATGCTTGTGCTAACAGAAAAAATGTCTGAAATTATACCATGAGAACTTTATTTCAACTGCGCAACCAAAACATTACTTTTGGGAGTGCGTTTTCTCAAAGCAATTTATTTCATGAACTCAGTTTTTCGTCGTAATCCCCTTGAGAGTTTGTAATGAACTGAGAATCTGGCATCACACTCTTATAGTTTTGAAGAGTATTGAAAATAATGGAGTTTGAATTTATCACTGAAGTACTATTTTCTATTCAATACCTCAACATGAGTGATAGTCAAGTGATAATCTCAACAACCATATTCAACGAAATACTCCAACCAAAAGTGTCCCGTTCAAATCTATGAAGATACATATTGTTTCCAGGAAGTCAACAGCTGTCTTGAATTAATCACAAATCATTGACTGTACAGTAAAAAGAATTAACTCTTTTTCTATATCAAAAATTGCTTTTATGTACCTCAGTATATAAATAGAAATGAAAGTAATGAATCGGTTGCTGTCCCACAATAGAATGATTGATCGTTACTTCAACGTAATTCTAGATTATAAAATCGAGTTCAAATTTTGTACAAACCAAACAATCACTTGTTGCCTTGAGCGCACATAATCCAATACACAAACAAAACTCATCAATTCTCAGTAGAAGGAAGCATAAGATGTTCGAATTAACCGCTTCAGATGTTGTAGAGGAATGAGGCATTCGGCCGTTGCATTATTGTTGAATAACATAAGATATTATTACATAAGTTTTTTAAGATTTGTACCTGTCAATGTAGAAGAGCTTGGGCATAATTTTTTGTTAGTGGTAGTACTGCATTTGCATCATCACAATATTTTTACTAGTATCAACAGTCATGATTTTGGTATGGGATTCTGCCGATACGATGAAAGCATCTGTGTGTTCCCATTCAGATAATCCCTAAACTCATATAATTGGAGACAACTCACTATTTTTTTGAATATCATCAGCATACGATACTGTTCGAAGAAATCACCTATCCATATCTCCCTACCCATCTCTCTAATTACAATACTTCTCAAAATTTCTTGTAATAGTAAAAGACTAATTATCATACATACTTATGAGATGAAAAAGGGACGAATACGAGACACAAACATTCGAATAGTTATCACAACGCAAACCCAACTTTTTACAATTTCCTCCGAAACCATTCTTCCTACAGAAAAAAAAACAGTTTCTCGAAATCGTTCTTTTACTTTAAAAATTACCACATTAAACTTCCAGGAGCAGAATAGTCTCTACAAAATACATCTTCAGAACTTTTTATCATCAGTGTGTGGTGTAAACTTCAATTTTTCACCCATGTATACATTATACATACATCTAATGCTGCAGCTAATTCAGTGAATTCCGACAGGTGGAGCCTGGTATGCGGAGACTGTTGGATGCTTATATTGCGTACTTGAGCAAAAAATGTCAAATCTTCATCGCTCTCCAGTCCATGCTCCTTCTTGTACTTATTTCCTTTCTTCTCTAGGTACTTATTTCCCCCTTTCTCCTTCTCCACATTCTTTCTTTTCGATTTTGTATTGAGCACAAGGCCAGTTGTCGGTTGGGACACCAAGACAAATCGGCTGTCGCAGACCATACTCTTAACAACGTTAATCACATATCGAAATTTGAAGAAACCCAAGTAATCTCTATAACATCTGCGTATTACCAAGACTCTTCCGGAGAACAATTGAATTCCAAAAACACAACAAAAACTTCAACAGAACTAGAAAAAGCAGGGATACCAGTTCTCAAAAATTATGTATTTTACCAATCAGATGTAAGAACGCCACATCACAATTACTTGTTGAGACAACGAATGTCGAATATCGATCAGTCAACAGTGCGATGTCAGCATGCTGAAAACTCTTCAGACAATGCCGAACACTCATGTTGGTAAAACGTCGAGACTGTCTCGTATTGAATGTCGGCCTGAAATCCCGAAAAATTATGTGAATAAGAGGTTGTCATAATGAAAATTTCAACACTTCCACTGACGGTATGATCGATTACATGATCTAGTGACAAAGTTGTCAGTTACTGGAAAAGCTTGGTAGCTTTTTATTAACGGTAAAAACACAACAGCTTTTCTGTATCCGATAAATTTCGTTTTTCAACGAAATAATTTTGCCAAAAATGCTGTCTATGTAAGAAGCTATTCGACTACACACACTATAACTATCGAAGATTTATTTTGAATTTGTGGACAATGTAAATGATTTCTGGTAGGTATCATCATCGGTAATATCACTTCAGTTTATCGTCTGATTTCATTTACAATCAAAACATTGATTTAATTGGATTGCTTTAAACTTTCGTTAATTTTTTCCATCAAACGATACTTCCTGAAACTCACAGTCTCATATTGATTTTCTCGTTTCATGTAGACGCAAAAAAATATTTCAGTCGAATTCAAGTATATTCAAATCATCGAATAAATTTTCCACTTTTTTCAATCAGCAGTACAACAGGAAAAACCTCTAATCCCTCGGAATTATCCAGCAACACTTTTAATTTAAAACCAGTTGTATTCAGCAGGAACAATATTTCCATTAACGATTCAAATGGAAACATATGTTGTTGAATTGTTCCGCTTGTTGGTTCAATTGACAATATTTGCGTTTGCACGTTTTCCAATTTAAAATATCAACTCGCCCAAACTGATGGCGTTTTAGGCGGTATTTATTGACTATTCACTTAAGCATAGCATTTCACGTCTTGTTCTATTTAAAGGATCCATGGGGACAAGTCGGTTTGAGTTTCACCCAGAATAACATTGGATTGATGCAAGTACCCTTTCACCCAACATTAATACCCTTAAGTTACATGAATGGGTTTTCTCTTGGAATGTGATTCGTGAAAGATTCAATTTGTTCTTTGTTTCCAACAGATTTTTTGTATTTTTCGTTCAGTTCTGAATTGATGTTAGGGAAATGTTCAGTCTAGATGACATACGTTCTTCAAATCGTAATAACTGAACGAAGGAAATGCCTAAACTTATATTCAAACATTTCTGGGGAATACAACTAACAAATTTTGGGAAATACAAATAACAATACTACAATGTAGCATTTAACGCCCTTTCTTATTTTCATCAAGTTTCTATATCGATACAGAGTTGACATATCATACTAAACGCAACAATCTTGCATGATACGGAACCGTTATGCAAATATAATTTCCAAAGTAAGGAGCGTTAAAACATAGTTATTAACGTTACAAGGCCGATATGGATTCGGTTGTTATAATCCGTTGTTTGCGGATCGGTCGTGTGTCGTTCAAAACTATTCAATATCCCGCTGAAACATTTCATTTTGATTCAGAGGAAGGAACAAACGTACCTCGAAATTTTACACAAAAATCTCAACATCGTGTTAAAATATTTAAACAAGTGATTTCTTAACGGCCGCTGTAGTTGTAGATAAGAAAGTAATGTTATGAAATAGTGGATGCATCGATAACGAAGTAGATTAAATATTGATTCGATTGATTTTCATTCAGTAATTCATAATTTTCTTTACTTGCCCATCGTTGTCTACATCTTGATGTCGATAGATCTTCATTATATTTTTTTGAGGTTATGTAATATGGCTACCTCAAAAAAATAATCATATACCAATAGATTTCAAAATGAAACTTGAACAAAAAAATTCAGAGTGGTTTATTTTTTCAGAATCAACCTGTTCCCAAAGTGATAGTGATGGGCAGCAGTACTGCGTCTGAAACAACAATCAACACAAGTACTGACAGCTCCAACACAATCGTAACCACAGTTACAGCTACAGATGGGGATTGTACTGAAGACAGCCTAGAATTTCCAGAGCCTCTAGATCTCTTCTCGTCTGAGAACATACCAGACAACTCAAGAATGTCGAACAGCATATTACAACCCATCCCACTCTCTCCTAAAACGCCCGCCACGGCAAAGCATCAAACACCCGCCACAGCTAAGAACGACACAAAGTTCACTTTCGAGATGAACCACTCCAAGACGTCCATTCCTCCTGAGGACCTCACTCCCAAGGTCATAATAAAAGAGGACAACAGATTCATATACGAAAACGACTACGAGAGATTGGTGGAGAAGAAAACAGTCGACAGGCTGATGGAAGAACAGTTGGAAGCTATGAAGTTAGAGGCAAAGAGAAGAAATAGCTACAAACAGGCGGCACAAAACTTTGACGTGATTGAGGTTATGAACGATGATCCCTACGAGGAGAAGAGTGTCAAGGAACTCGGCAGGAGTGGAAAGAAGTTGGACGTGGAGAAGCAGAGGACCGAGAAAACTTCGCCGAAGCGAAGGGCTGAGAGGAATTTGAATTCTTCACCTGAAGAATCGGATTCGCCCAAACCCAAACACAGGTAGGGAATCAGTGATGTTAATACTGCCTTGTTCATGTATGTATGAAAGTTGAATTAAGCGTATTTGGTTACTGAAAATATCAAGGCAATGACAAATGATAAAAAAATATGACGTAGCAATCCCCGCCTCGTTTTTTCTTCAGATAAGTGAAATAATTTCATGGTTTAAACGTTTCTAGAGTTTTCGATTTAACCGGACCTGCGTGCTCTGAAACCTGTCCCTGCATTCATATGTAGTTGTTTTCGTTTTTCTTTCTCTGTTGATAAGATTAAATCCTTATACTCTTACCTAAGTAGGATTATCACATGATTTAACTGGGATTGGACTTGAATTGGAATGAGATTGAACTTGGATTAGACTCAGATTGGACTTTGATTTTACTGAGATTGGACTTGGATTGGACTGAGCTTTCGATTAAGCTCTTTGGGAAATTAAATGCACCTTGCATTTTTTCTTCTTTCCAAAGAAACAGAGTAAGTTTTTACACCAACAGTTGAACACATGTAATTGGATGACGCTGCAACTATCAGTACTATTCGTTTGAGTATTTTCATGGTACCGGGAGCTTCACTGTACGTATAAAAATAAATATCCTGTGGAATGGCTGTAGAAATACATCCAATGAAACCTCTTGTTGAGGAATTAACTAACCAAAATCCATTGTAAATGAGGACAGATGGTAACCTATCGTTAACAAAAAAAACTTCTTTAATGATTTCAATTAAAAAGGAAGGAAACCAAGAATTCAAGAACGTGGTGAATTCCTACAACGTATCAGTCGTAGCCAACAGTGCTTCCTGAATAAAATCACCAAAATAGTCCAGGAGTTCATTGGTGAAGTCCAAGATCTCAGATGTGGAGTCCAGGAAGTTGTGCAGAAGGGTACAAGAAGTTGAAAATAAAGATGGATGAAGAGGTGGCGCGAGAGGTGGACAAGAAACTCAATGAAGAGAATGAGATCAAGGCAATCACCACAATCATGCACCTTCTGAAAAAATCTCTCCTGCCATTGAGAAACCATTTTTACTAACATCCAAGACCTACACGAGTGGAAATTCAAAAGCCTCTACTCTTCTTGGGTATCGACATCAATTTGAAGCAACAGCAGCAGTAATTTCACTTGTCCTGTGTCTACGAGGTCAAGTATTAGACATCCAGAGTCTACTGAAGAGCCGATTCCAAAAAAACAACGAAATGCTGCATGTGCAAACTTTTATCAATAGTTTAAGAGATACTGATATCGACTAGGGCAATTTCAAACCATAATGGCAGCGGTAATAGCATATTTGTAATTCGAGACGGCAAAGATCGCCTCAAAAAATACAATGCCAAAGTTACGGAACGATGAATTCAGCGAACACCTGTGCCTTCTGAAGAAGACGGAAATTGATGCTGCTATAACCGTGGACAAACCGATCATCTACAGAGAAGCTGCCGGGAGAGACCAAGATTCAGGAGTTCAATGGAAGAGAATTCTTGGTTGGTTAAACTCTTTGAGTGCCGGAAGAGAACAACATGGTCAGTTTATCAGAGATTTCAGATATGTGATACCTGAGGAGAAACTTTTCCCCGAAATATCAGATGGACAAAGATACACCCTCCCAGTAGATACAGTAGCTTCGCGCAAACCTTGTGCAAGAATATGTGAAGCCTATCATTGATGAAACACTTGTACACTTCCAGATAGGACCTATTACTATGGAACGTTCTATGTTGGTTGTGGAAACAACGAAAGAATGTGTTTTAGAGCTGGATATTATCAATCCCAAAATGCTGGAGATGGAATTTTGTAGATTGGCAGTGAAAAAATGTTCCTGTGCTGTGCTCACACGTTGAGGATATCCCAACGACGAAGATCAAAGTCGAAGAAGACCAAATTCCGAAAAACTGAACTCGAAGACATGAGCACTGAGGAATGAGAAACAGAGAAGTAAACATTCAAACTGATGGCCACAGCAGAGAAATACTACAAACTACTTCAAGAATCTGATTCACGGACTATAGAAAAAATGAGAATTAGCCAAAACAACGATAATATAAGTTACTCTGGATCTGGCTAAAAGGTGGAGAATTTGGTGCGATTGCCAAAGTGAGATTCTGTATGTATTCGTGAATGAAAGACCTTGTAGTGTTCCGACTAGTCCTGTTGTTCCCAATCCGTAGATCTGTAGATAAATGTTGAATGTTAACTTCCATCGTTTACTTCGCTATCTTTGGATCAACTTCAATTTAGTAAGTTTGTGTTTCTTCGATAGTATCTCTGGTATTTTACAATTCAAGATATGTCTACCTTAGAAGACCTTATGGAGTGAGGATTGTATTTCCCACTTCAATATACTGCTGCCCATTCCTATAATATTTTTCAACAGTAATTTTCAGCCATCTATTCACAAGATTTGACTTTACGTCTGTACGTTAATAGTGAATCAAAAAATATAAGATGATTATAATTATACTATAAAATTCCGCAGACGGTAAATACTCGATCGTAAACAACTTTTCTCATACGTCTGTATCTCGGGATCTTTATTCGAGAAGACATGGGTCAACAGCTTTCTAACGATTTTTTCATGTTACGGGATGGATTAACGAAAATATTCTTTCGATCGCATCATCTGTTTTTCGTAAACGTTAATCCATGTTGAAATTTCCTTTGCACATAATAAATCCAGAGGAATGTTGATATAAAATGATTTTGTGGAAATACGCCGAATTCACGAACTTTGTTGTGCTGAGTTGAGTGAAATCCGTCCAATGTTATTTCATTATATCGTACGTTTTCATACAGGCCTTGTAACATACGAATAATAATCGATAATCTCACTTGGTCTGGTTGAATTTCGGAATTTGTCGTGGTCATCTTTGGTAATGTTTCGAAATATCATCGAGATAATGCCTGAATGGAAGTGGAGTTAGAAACGTGACTCAGTCTGAAATGTGAAAGAGGCTAGAAAAGTGACTAAATTCCATTTATATTCATATCTTCTTAGTTGCATACTGTTTCCAATCCGCCTCTTTTTAGACTGAGTCGTGTTTCAATCTCAGTTTGTACACTCACCTCTATTCATCACGTTCCAGTCTAGATAACATTTCTATTCCCATTGAGCCATGTTTATATTTCCATTGAGCCATATTTTCATCTTCATTCAGTCATATTTTGGGCTGAGTCAGGATTCCACCACAGCTAATTCACATTTACATATTCATTAAGTCATGTTTCAGAGTCATGATTTTTCTGAGTTATATTTCTATCTCTATTAGGCAAGTTTTTGTCTCCATCAATCTTCGTTTCCATCTCGACTGAGCCAAGTTCCTATCTCTACTGAGTCACGTCTCTACCATAACTTATTCAAATCTACATCTTTATCTAGTAATACTTCAGACTGACTCATGTTCCTTCCTTAGTTGAGAAACGTTTCCATCTATATTCATCATGTCTCAGTGTGAGTAACATGTTTATCTCAGTTAGATTATGGTGAGTCACGTTTCAATATGAGTTACTTCTATCTATCTCAGCTGATTCACGTTTTTAGCCCCATTTAGTCATGTTTCAAGCTGAGTCACGCTTCTATTCCAGTTGAGGCGCGTTACTATTTTCATTCAGTATGAGTATGAAATGAATTCACAAAATCATCTTCACAACCAATAAAATACGCAATTAAATCTTTTGGAGAAGATTTTGTGGATGCATTCTTCATTCATCCATACTACCTACTCCTAACATGACCTCTTTGAGCTAGAATGGACTTCGGCCAAAGAAAGATTGAGCATGTTTCAATCTGAAATACATTCCCATCTTCGTTAGATAACGTTTCTATTCATATTGAGACACAAGTCTACGCAGTCACGAGTGCGTTTGAGTCACCTTCATTCCTCTGCTTATTCACATTTCTTCTATAAGCTGATTTACGTTTCAATCTCCATTCAGTTACGTTTCAAATTCCACTGAGTCACCTTCAAGTCAGAGCAACGATTTTCCCTCAGCTGCTTTACATTTCCAGCTCCATTTATTCACGTTTTCAATTCTAGTGTGAGTAACATTTCTTCCTCAGCTGATCTGCATTTCTTTCTCAGCAAATTCACGTTTCTAACTCAATTAAGTCACGTTGAAGTCTGAGTCACGTTTACTCCTCAGCTAATTCACGTTTCTTCCACAGTGATTTCACGTTTCCATCTTCATTCAATCACGTTTCTACTACCACTAACTAACGTTTATTTCTGAGTCACTTTTATTCTACAGCTAATTCACCCTTTTTCTCAGCTGATTCACGTACCTTCCTCCGCTGATTCACGTTGTTTTATTAGCTGATTTACGTTCTTTTATGAGCTGATTCATGTGTTCCATTCAGTCACGGTTCAGTCATATTCTCATATTCATTCAGTCCCCTGTGACATTGGAAAAACCAGAAGAGGCTATAATATAATTTTTTACGGAAGTGCTTCAACTATTGTAAATAATTTGACAAAAATTATATTTGAATCAACTATTGCCTACAAATCGAAACATATTTCAATCAAAAAAACGTGTATGGAGCATCGTTTATCCAGAGTTGATATAAAGAAATATAAAAACATGATTCAAATATTTTGCAGACTTCATTAACTCATCGATGGTTCGAACCTTAGGAAATGCGATGTCAACAAAAACTTTCTTTTCATAAATATTGAGAATTCAGTCCAGTTACAGAATAATTCCATATATACACACACAACGCTTCAAAAATGAATGCCAACGAAGACACGTACAAGTGCTGCTCTTACTTTTTTCATTGAGACAATATCTCATTTATGTTTGTTCTGAACGGTCTAAGTGAATCAATAAAACTCACGCAATGTTTTTATAGCCTGGAATGACAAGAAGGAATGATGAATGCATACCCTTCTTTGAGTTGTTTATACAGGAATAAATAATAATACGAAAGGAAATTTTCCATGACGTCTTCAGAAACATTACGAAGTAGCTGCCAAGAAAATTTCAAGGCATACAGCGGCAGGATGAATAATTATCGGTAACGTTACTCAGGAGATGACAGAGAAGTTGGATTGCCGTACTTTATTTACTTTGTTTTGAATTTCCTGTTCTCGTTGATTTGGATAACTATTAAAGACAGACAAATAAATCATTAAGTTGAAACTGACTTGAAACATGGATAAATGGTTCCTTGGAGATGACACGGATGTGGGAATCTGACATCACATCTGCATATCCAAACATCAATTATAGTTCTCTGAAAACATTTCATAACTTACAACAAAATCAGTTATTCATATCAGCACTTCGTTCACCTGAAACATACTTCCAAATGTAAACATTTTATTTTGTTTTTTCTATAGCTTTGGTGGAAAACTATTTATAACAGAAATAAACAACTTGTTTCACTATTCCCTGAAGAGTTAATGTATTTTAATTCGGTTTTTCCGGTTTATCAGAAAGTTTCACGGTGATATTTTTAGTTAGAAGTACATTTTGAAATTCTTCAGAATGTGTTGAGAGAAGATTCATTATTTCATTATTCAACGGGTGACTGAGTTGATTGCTCCGTTCCCAAACTATATATGGCTTTAAGATCAAAATTTAAAAACATTTCCTTGTTTATTTTGATATTTTTTGTTGATAACGTATGATACCTGGAAAAAACCGTTGACCGATGGATTTCTATTGCTCGAATGTATCTGATAATAATTTCAAGTTATTTTTATTTTACAGAAAAAATTGTATAAAATACTCTCTCCATTTGAATTTCCAGCTGAATGAAGGAATGGTTAAAAAAATCGACTCTTCAAAAGTTTTAATCCTAGTAACAAAGTATACATGCAGTTCCATATACAAATCTTTCCAGTGACCTTTTGTGAGAATTCAACATTCAGTAATACCGTCAAATTACTGTGGAAATGGTTTGACCCAGTCCTTAGTTTCTCCTCCCACATAGACTCTGTCAGTAGATAATTCAACAAAGCATACAATACATTTTTACAGACAAAGCCAATTTTGGACCAAAAAGGGTTATTGAACTCATAAAATGCCTTTGCTCCTAGCCATTCATCAAATTATATTGCAACGCGGGCATTTGCAACTGAATATAAAGCAGTTTTTACCTTTCAAAATACACTGACTAGACTCCCATTAGATCTAGATAGTCTCATGAAGATATAAATGGAAGTATGACTGCCTTTATAAAAAAATTAATAGAATTGATTGAGAATTCCAAAACCTCCATGTAACTGAACAGAAAATCAATGTGGAGACAAGAATGGATGACAACAGAACTTCTGAAGTCGATTGAAAGGAAAACTGAGTACCATAAAATAATGAAAAACGATTGAACAGAATATATTAAGCTACAAGTTAGACAATACATTAAATACTTGTACAGTGTGAGCCATAACGATTTCAGTATATGGAGAATTTATTATCAAAGATGCAAAAAAAACGTTATAGGGGATCGATCTGCATATTGGAATCAAAATCGAATATTATTATATTCGATTTTGACATATGTGACATGACTACGGCAATTAGGAAAAATTGATTACGAATTGGCAAAAGTGGGGTACTTAATTTGTAAAATCAAAAAAAGTTACCTATTTGAGAAAGTTGTTTATAATTTACTTTTCGAAAATTGAAAATTGCAATTTTTTCCAAATATGTTTTTATTGATTCAAATGACGCTCCTTTTTTGGTATCAACTAATTTTAAGGCATAATTTTTTACCTATGTAATTGATGAAATGGTAATTTTTAGGTTTGTTCCCAAATGGTAGTGCAAAATTTGAAATAGTTATTATCCTAACAAGTACGGAAAGAGTAATATGAGAGGAATATGACACCTCTCACACTAAATTGCGTGCGGGAATAGGGCGGAACACGCACGCTTGTAGAAAAAAACAGTTTTTACTATGACTCCTGCTGTTGCAATGGTTGATATCTTCCAGATTCGTTCGACTCTTTTGAAACTTTTTAAACTTGAAGAGTCAACATAGACCACTTTTCTCGACCGTAGTTTTGTGAAAAAATCAGGAAAACAATGTGTATTCCGCAGTACAACGTGAAAACTTGATATTTTATAATTTATCTACTTCATTTTTACTACTTCCCCAAAAATATCCTCATTTTCATCTCCATCACATTTTTTTTTTTTCGATAAAGCGAAGAAAAAACAAATAATGAACCAGAACCAACATGAAAAGTTGATAGGAACAAGATATTTATCTATCAGACTGCTGAGGGCTAGAATCCTACACTAATTAGCATCCCTAATTAACCTAATTTCAAGTGTTATCATTGAACGAAAATATCACTTGAATTCCACATGTCCACCTTCGCGCTCCATGCATAACATTGTCCTAGACGACATTTCTCTCCGAACATTTTGCAACATAGAGGGGGTAATTAACGCTACGCAATCTCTTACACACTGTTCCAAATGGTGTGTTTCTCTGAAGGATCTGAACTTGTAAACACTATTTTTTGAATATCCACACCAAAAAAATTTAGGTGGGTGAGATCTGGTGACCTAGCTGGCCAAGTGTTAACTGAATGTCGCCCAACCTATTTTTCACCAAATTCACTATCCAACCATTCCCTGACTCCTGATGTTTAGTGGATTAAAGCACCATTCTGTTGAAAATTCATTTGCTGAGACAGTGGAAGATTATGTAGTATTAGCAAGTTACCTTGTTTATGTTTTTGGATTCTCGGCAACTACTAATAATATATTCAAAGCGTTTTCTTTAATGGCAACGATCTTTTTTTATGAGGAACTTTCAATAAATTATCAACAGAACCAGTTTCTTTGATGTTCCGCAAAATCAATTCAGTATCATCTTGATTTGTAAGTGTGAGTGGCATTTTAAAAAAGATTCAAAGACATATTATTCCATTTTGAAAATAAATTAATTAGGGATGATAATGAATATGATTTGCTAATCAGTGTAGGATTCTAGCCCTCAGCAGTTTCATGGATGAATATCATTTTCTTTTTAACTTTTCAGGTTCCCAAAATAAACATTATTTTTTCTTTTTCTATTTATTGAAAAGAAATTATTTGATGAAAATGAAAATCTTTTTGGGAAAATAATAAAAATGAAGTAGATAAATTGGAAAATTTCAAGTTTCTACGTTGAACTGCGGAATACATATTATTTTCCTTCTTTTTCCTCAATACTGTATTAGGGTCGGGAAAAATTGTCTATGTTGACTCTATAAATTTAAAAAGTTTAAAAAAATCGAACGAAGTTGGTAGAAATGAACCATTGCAACAGCAGGAGTCATAGTAAAAATTGGTTTTTGAAAGTTTGCTCTACCATTTGGGAACAAACCTAAACAGAACCATTTTATTAATTACATAAGTTTATAATGAAGAAAGGAGCGTTTTTTCAATCAATGAAAACATATTTCAAAAGAATAGTGACTTTAAATTTTTCTGAATAGATATTTCAAATTCTGCATGTGGGCCTAATATTGAACATGAACAACTTTCTCAAATAACTTTTTTTGCGATATTTTCATAAATAACCCCATTTTTTCCAATTCGTAATAATTTTTTCCAAATTGCCGCCATATTGTTAGTCACATACCTCAAAAGCGATTATTAGGTTTTTCAATATGCAGAAACGATCCCCTATAACCTATTTTCCGTAATTCTGATAAAACAAATTTTACCCATATGCTGCAATCGATATGGCTCAACCCATATATCATCTTCATTCTGATCTCCTTTTTTCAGGCACAAAAAAACCAGTCGACGCACCCGCTCCCCTAGCAAATCTCGCCAGAACGAGAATTTCAACTACGACGAGCGCCACATCGCCAAGTTCCGGTCCGGCGTCTCGACGTCTTCCCGGATGACGCCGCCCTTGCCCGACTTGAGGGTGGACTTCTTCAACGAAACGTCGGACGGCGGCCAGCATCACCAATCGTCCACGTGCCAAATGGACGGCGTCGCGACGGCACATTCGCTTGTCGTCGGCGCAGCGTCTACCGAGAAGCGAGGCAGCGTGTGTCTGAATAAATGTCTCAGAGAGGTGAGTGTCGACTTGATTCATGGGAATCGAGGAGGAAGTACTGTCGTAGTCAAAAGTTGAGTGAATGCTTTTATATATTTTATATACATAAAGTTCGCAGCTTATGGAAGTTTTTTTTTAATAATAGAATGAAAATTTCACTTCGCAGAGTTTGTTCTTTAAAAATTTTTGAAAAACAGCCCCTTCCTTTTTCTTACATACTCTTAACCCGTCAAAGGATACCGCACACTTTAATAGGGAAAGTGGACCCCTGTCGAATTGGCTGAATTTTTGATATGTTATAGTCCAAGTCAATCCAAACAAAAAGTTCAATGAGCCCAACTTTTTCTATAGGCTAGTTTTGGAGCTAGAGGCACTCGAAAACTTTCATTTGTTCTCCATTGTTAAACAACACGAAACGTTATCCTGGATAATAATCACTATTCGGCGTAATCAAGATCTAAACAGTCATTAATATGACATATTATTGAAAGTATTTTTTTTTGGTGTTGTTGCCTTCGGTCAAGTATACAGTGTGTTCTAGTTGCTTACAAATCGTCTTAGAGATCTACAATGAAAAAATGTTTATGAATGCTATTCTACATCATATTCTACATCACATAGTCAAAAAATATAAGGACTGTTCATTTCAAAAGAAAGCGAAAGTTATATTCGAAAAATTCCGTACTTATTGAAAAATATCGATCGACCACCTTGTGAAATTTTAAGCCATAAAAAAGAATGAGAAACAATACGAATCTATCTATGAAAAGGCCTCAAGAAGATAGTCTTTCAAAATTTATCATTATGACGTCAATGATTTTTACGGTATGCAAATGGACTAATTTTGGCCAAGAAGTCGTACCTAACATCCAAGTGATTACAGACAATCAATTATAGTAGGTATAGTGGGGAATGGATGATAAACAGATGTAGACTAATTTTGGCCAAGAACTCGTACCTAACATCCAAATGATTACAGACAATCACTTATAGTAGGTATAGCTTGGAACGGAGGATACACAGATGTTTGAAAAATTCACTAATATATTATTAACAATATTTCATTTTTAATTATTCACTTCACCTTCCAACCTGTTTCCTGTATAAGCAAAATATTTTTGTCCTAGATCCTGTTGTCTAGTTAATTTTCATTTTTAAATCGATATCGCAATAGAACTCTAGAAATCGAATTTTGACGCACAATTGCCTCACTCTGTATGAAAATATTATTGTCCAGACTACTTTCAAAAATTGTTCATTCGTTCCCGAAATTGGAGGGTTCCTACTGGATAATATGAAAACATTGCATCCCTTTACTGCAAAAAAAAAACATTTTTCTATAGATGCCTTTGGAAATGATGTCAAAGTTTTGTTTGTTTGCTTCTTCGTGTCAATATAAAGTGAAATATGGCGTATAATTTCATAGTGAGATTTGAATGTTATGTGGATACAATGGAACACCAAGGCAAATGGTACGTTTCGACGAAAAAAGCAGATGCATTGCCGAACGTCGAAGGAATGAATTAGAATTGCCTCAAATACCTTTTCTAAAAATTTTTAGACTGTTGACAAGAGAACTAAATTATTTTTTAACGATGTTTTTTGCAATACTCCATGAGCATCAATATAATAATCGGTACTCATTCGACAAAACCCTATCAAAATGATAGACCACTTTTTTATATTTTCCATGAGTTTCATCATCAACTTGAAGTATCAATTTGACCATTATAGCTGGAACACATTGTATAATTGATCACCTGCAATGAACAATACTTCTAATAGTATCTCATATGGATGAATATTTGGATCTTGATCACGCAGAATAGTGATTCTTATCCAGAATATGAAATTATGAAATTATAAAAATAATCCAGCCTTTCGCATATTTTCGTGATTCGTCTCATTCGACTGCCAAATCACGTCTACCCAAAAAAATTTTTTGAGGATTTTCTAAAAAATATTAAATTTGACAGGTTGAGAGTAAGTAGCACAAAACTAAAGCAAATATGCTGTTTTTCACACATGTGTGACACTGTAATTCCACCTGCCTGCGAATTGTTTGAAAATTCGATACTTTGAATTCGAAACTTTATGAAATTTATTTTAAAATTTGTCATAGAAAAAACTTGTATGAGTACATTTTTGTGAACAGTTTTTGTACTCGCTAGTTTTGCTGAACTTGGCTGTGCCGCATTCAACAAAGTTCGCGCTCATACAAAATGTCCTACTAACTAATAATTAATTACCTACTATTATATTATGTCATTATAGAATCATACTGTTCTTCGTGGAAACCCCTTTATCACTGCATACTTTTTATTTTGTCTACGTTCGGCATCGTGGATTCTGGAAACAATGTGGATCGATATTCGCTATAACAAATATGCCGAACTTAGCCAAAATACCAATAACACTGGTTATGTGATTACGAATTCCTGGAGTTCTTGCACCTGAATTCTATAAAACCAATTCTGTGAATTATTGTCATCATTATTCATATTATTAATATCTGATGTTTTTCTTGTAGAGAACTGGTATGTTTGAACGACTGAACCTTGCATGCATCTCTAACATTTCACTGTTCTTGTACATTATCTTGTATACAGCATGAACCTCTGAAAGTTCTGTAGTTAACAACTATTCGACAGAGTCGGAATCCATTCCCGATATAAAAAGTGATCTTATCACTATTTGTCAGAATAATTAATAAAATTCATGTTCCTGTTCTTTGACAGGGTTGATTCATTCTTTTCTCTTGTTAATGGATATTTCTACATGGTTGCTAGGCAATGATTTTCCAACAAGCCTCCTACGAGAATTTGCCGCATTTGAATTCGAGAGCAAGTACCATCATTAAATCAAAAAACAATATTAACAATGAAGTGAAACAATATATACTACTTGGTTGAAAACTTCCGAAAGAGTCTCTTTAATGCAGCTGGAGCATTTCTGAGCCCGAATGGCATGCGGGTAAACTGCCACAATCCTGAGCCGATGGTACAGCTGTTTTTTCTTGATCTTCTAGAGACAGTTCTAACTGTCATTGTTTCATACTCTAAATCTAGAGTCGAGAACATTGAAGAACCTGATAACGTTTCTAGGGTGTCGACCATTTTTGGTCTACAAAACAACATATTGATCCGTCTTTTATCTTTACCAGTAATACTTGAGATGAGTATTCGATATGTTCCTTCTTCCTTCATATTTCTGACTATTTTTTCAGTCGTTTCCTTCCATGCAAGAGGAAGCCTTCTAGGTGAATTTTGGGTTGATCGGACATTCCCAGTGTCAATCTTGCACTGAATCACGTTTGGTTTACTTTTTCTTCAGTGTACAGCATCAAAGATATGTTGATACTTCTTCACTTGATCCCTCAATTGGGACTCCCAGTTCTGCGGGCAAGTTATTGGCTGAACACTGCCCTGAAATAGTTCATTCCTTTAAAGTGATTGGATAATTATTGATATGCATGTCCTTTTCTAGTACAAATTCATTAAGACAGAACAAGGTATTCCCTAGTTCAATTCCTTGTTAGATTCCCTCATCGTGGAGCATAGGCTCGAACATCACCACATTTCCGCTATTTGCTGCTCCGTCCAGGTGAGCCTTAGAATTGATGGTTAAATTCTGGTGTTTTCGCAAAATAGTACTTGTGGCATCTGCATTTAGCAACATAGTCCAAAAAGAGCTTTTCCTGATGAGAATCGGATCTTCTAGATCTGACGAGAGGAGCGCTCTTTTACGTATCAGATCGTTAGTTATTTTGAGGTCGGATCTAGTGGAGACTAATTTAGAGTCGAAAGTAACATCTAGACGAGTCATCAAGCTATCCGAACTAATCTTAACGATGATCTCTCACGTCGTATATCGGCGTTTCTAGAATGGTCCAACAGAAGTCTACTTCGAGTATGAGTATAGGACGCTCACCATGGAATGGTGGTGGTTAGTTTCAGTTTTCAGTTTACAATCAATCAGAGCCTGCTTAGCTATAGTGACACAAATTACTAAGTGTATCATAGTCTAGTTCATTTCCATTACAGTGGTGTCAGAAGTGGATTTGAAGCTGTCCTGACTCAAATCTAAGAGGGACAGGAAAAAATCATCGGTTACTTCAGCAATACCCTTATTAAACCAAGGCGTAACTATGTGTCACCAGGCGGGTGCTTTTGGCAGTTATTGAAGAAGATTTCTGTTGAGAACTTACCTTACAGCCCCCAAATGGCACAGTTCAAAAACCCCGAGGGTCAAGTGACACGTTGGATCGAGATGCTTCAAGAATTTTACTTCGAAATTAAACATCAAGCGGGAACTAGCCATAAGGATGCAGATGCTCTATTGCGGAGACCATACCCAGATGACTACTCACATTGCCAACGAGCAGAGAAGAAGCAGTAGAAAACCACGGCAATAGATGACAACTAGAATAAAAAGAAGATCCAGAAGGACCAAAAGAAAAATCCAGATTTTGGTTTATTTATCATTTGGATGGAAAGCAACCGAATACGAAGATGGGCCCAATGGAACTCACCATGAACAATGGAGTTCTGAACCGTGTATTGGGGAAGGAAGACATCAGATTGTAGTACCCAGGGGCAGGAGACAGAAAATGCTCCGAAAAATCCATGATGAGGTCACCGGAGGCCATCTGGGAGTGACTATGACTAATACAACTGTTCAACTTGGCCACTTGCCAAGCTAACGTCAAGGACTGGTATAGAAAGTGTGCTTTTTGTGCTGTCAGCGATGGACCCCAAACATGACTTGAGGAACCGATTGCTGAATCCATCTTCCACGACCGAATACGAAGTGATACTTCCATCGAACTTTCCAGATATGAAGAATCTTGCAGATATCGCCACACTCTAAGAATAGCATTTCGGTACAAAATGTCTGTAGGGAGGGGGCAATGTAATGATCCTGGATACGAATGATGCATGCATGATATCATCACATCGAAAAAACGATAATCATTCAAAAAACATCTAGACCTCTCACGTCGTATCTTCACGTTTCTAGAATGGTCCAAATGAAATCTACTTCAGGTATTAAAATATGGCGCTGGCTATGAAATGAAAATTAGTTGATTTTCATTTTGCAGTTTGCAGTTAGTAAGAGTATGCAAATAGACAGAGTCGGCTCTATATACAAGAGTGATATTAGTAACTACAGTTGTTAAAAATGAATTAGAAGTTATAAAGTTCCGAGTCCAAATGAATTGGTTTTGCGCATTTTCGTTACAATATCTTTTGAAGAACGCTAAGGCCACATGCAGATTAGTTGGGTTCCAGCTCCTATTATTCATGTATTACAATCCGACCTGACACCTGGTTGGCAAGTGAGGGTGGAAAGTCGGTGATTTTAACCAGGAACCATAATTACAACAACAATCTATCATAATTCGTGTACAACAGAAGAATTTAACGCTCTAAAAAAAGTATGAGGACAACACCGGAAGAAGTCGAAAATGTCCAGGGTTCCTTCCTTCCTTCTCTTTTCGCACAGGGTCCTCGAGGTCTAAAACTTGAGAAAATGTTGATTAACTATCCCAGAAAGGCATTCCAAAGTTTCATCAACTTCCAACCATTTTTTAACCTGTCAACTGGACTATCTAACAATAACGTTTGAAGGAGATTATGGGCAGCTATTGATTTTTGAGTCTCGCTCACAAAAGTTAGTGATCTCACTGTGTTTCTGAGTGTTTCGGATATGCATTACGAAATTTGGGGTGAACCATGGTGTGTGACGTATGAACTACTTTAAATATTTCAGTTTAGTTTTTCCAAAAACGTCCATGCACCATCTCTCATAGTCATCATCTTCTGTTGTATTTTTTGTCTCTCAGAACATTCACACCATTTCTGAGACATAGGTAATGCGAATAATCTTTTCCGCTTTCCAAAAGCGAGCAATGTTTATATGCATATTCGATTTCCTTCTGCACTTACTCCTCACATTTGTTTGAAATATTGATTGAATGTGCACTCACGTTATATATCCCAATAAAATGGAAATAGCGACGGGAGTAGTCGCGAATACCAGAGCTGTGAACCGTTGAAGGGAAAATCATCAGCTCTTTTATTGCGAGAAGAGACTGAAGATCATTATTCTGTTCTGTGGAATGGAGAATTCGAATCTATAAATTATTCCAGTTGGAGAGATCAAATTGATGCATTTATCGAGAGAATAAAATCAGAACTTACATTTTGTTCGACGTTATTTTAAAAATAATGAAAAACTACGGTTTTACTATTTTTACACGTTGCATCATGTCTGCTGCAGACACTTTTTAAAAGGAAGATCAAGAGAAAATTTGTGAGAATTGGCAGTGTAGGTAACTTTTCAAATAAATTAAATCTCTGGTCCCTCATTTTCAACCAGATTGAAGTAGGAAGGTTTCATAGTATCGCTCTTCAAATTTTTATCCTTCGTCTTAATGTCACATTTGTTCAGATGGCATACTTTCAAGATATAGCTATGACAAAACTTCAAAAATAAGTATAACGGACAGGGATGCGTGGAAGGAGAGACCTCCGATCAACGCGGAAATTGCTGTATATACGGATGGCTCAGATACTGATGAAGGTTCAGGTGCCGGCATTTATGGAACCAAGCCGAATATAAAAAATTCATTTAGCTTAGCGACGTTATTTCAAGCGGAAATCGTTGCAATACACCATTGCGCTCAAGAGCTAATGAAGCATGACTTCTCAGGAAAAACCATGTCATATATTTGTGATAGCCTTACTCACTGATCTAGTGTCACATAAATCAACTGGTCGTAACGTAATTTTTATCACTGTTTCTGTATTCAAACTTCTCTGAAGAAGACAACATTTTGCGTCAAATTTCCCTCTACACTTCATGAAAAAAACATTCAATTTTCTGTTATATATATAATCGCTATAATTGGTCGAAACTTGCCCTGGTAATGGTAATGGGTGGGGGAAGCAAGCGTTAGCGACTAAGCCCCAGTGGGCCCTTTTCGCAAACCACGGCATCTTCACTCATCCCATGGCAGATACCTGTTGAAACCTCTTCGACCTCCTTATGAAGGTCGAAATATCCTTCCATTGCAAGGAGTTCAATTCTTCTTCTTTAATAGTGGCAGCTCCGAAGACATTTTGTCTGAGCCTGTCGTATATTCCACATTCGCACAGGAAGTGGAAGGAGTCCTCTTCCTCCTCACCACATTCCGTGAATAGTGGGTCTGCCTCAACTCTGATAAGAGTCAAATGCCTCCTGAGGCCGCAGTAGCCGGTTAGAACTCCCACAAGAGTCAGACTTCTTTGAGGCTTAGCTTCAGTATCTTGGCCGTCCTTGCCCTGTCGGGCCCCGATATCATCCGTTTGGACTGCCTGCAGCCATCTCTTCCTCTTCACTCTTTTTCTAATGTATCAACGGCCCACTCATTTAGTGGTGTTGATACTTGTCTCCTTATTAGACCAAATGCAGGATCGGGCCCGTAGTAGGGTTTTCCGGCTCCTTGCTTGGCCAGCTGGTCTGCCTGCTCGTTGCCTCCGATCCCTGCATGGCCCGGGACCCACATCAGCGTTATTTTCTTTTCAATCGCAAGACTTTCTAGGGTGTTTCTACACTCCTGAACCAGTTTTGATCTGGTGCTGGTTGCGTTCAGTGCCCTGATAGCGGCCTGACTGTCAGAGCAGACATATACTTGTCTGTCCGGGCCAGCCCTCACCTCTTCCATTCTGGTCGCCTCCAGGATGGCATACACCTCTGCTTGGAAAACTGTTGTTAGAGAACCTAGCGCATAGGCTCTTCTTTCTCCGGTTTCCAGGTATACTCCTGCTCCGGATTGTCCTTCCTCAAGTTTGGACCCATCTTTAAAACAGACAAGGCTTCCTGGGGGAAAGATCACCCGTTCCTGTTCCCACTCTTTCCTGTCTGGGATCTCTAGAGAGATAGTCCTTTTCCACCTAATTTTTGTCTTCCACTTGCATCACTTTGATAGCGGACAGTGGAATTTATTACTGGTGATCTGAACCTTTCTTCTTCTGGTGAAGAGAATCATCTCTGTCTTAGTCGGATTGACTGAGAGGCCGACTTCCTCACACCACCTCTCTATTCTCCTACACGCCAGTTGCATTCGGTCGCAAACCACACCTAGGAAAGGGCCCGTCACTAGGACAAGCCCGTCATCGGCGTATGCTTGGGCGTAGAAACCATCGGCTAGCCTCTTGAGGAGTTCGTCCATGACCAGACACCAAAGGTGGGGGGAGAGACAGCTACCTTGCGGGCAGCCGCCCCTCACCGCGATGTCAACCTGGCTCTCTCCCAGAGACACCGCCACTTTCCTACGCTCAATGGCCGTTGCTACCCAGCTGATCAGCGTAGGAGGAGTTCCCCTGACCTGCAGTGCGTTGCAGATAACGCCTGTTCATGCCTTATCAAAGGCTCCCTCCACGTCAAAGAAGACTCCGAGAGCCCATTCCCTGAATTGGAGTGCCTTTTCTACTCTGTGCACTACCGCATAGAGGGCCGTTTCTGTAGACCTTCCTCTGCGGTATGCGTGTTGATTTTCCTCAAAGGGATGCCTATTCAGTACTACGAAATTTGCCCTACTAGAGCCTATGAAATATTCATTGATATGGTTCATCACTACACTGAAATAACCATTCCTCTGGAACGCTTTCAGAATTAATCTGAAATACAAAATATTGCTATACATACTCCTGAACTTCATGAACTAACTTAGTGCCACTATAATCAGACTGTGCGAGACTAAAAGAGCAATATAAAGACATTTGTAGGCAACTGACAGATACATACAGAACGAGACCGAAAAAATGTTTTGAGAAGTGTTTAGATAATAACATAAAGGCTATGTGGGAAGTTAAAAATGGAATTCAAAAGAAAAAGATGAGAATAAAAACAATTATATCCTAATTTATGAAGGTGATTCAGAAGTTTCTGGTTCTGACATGTCAGCAACTTCACTCCTTAAAAGTTTCTAAGAATGAGGCTCTTCATGTTCCCTCAACTGTAAGGAACATCTCAATATTTCGACACTCTATTTTTTTGCAACCAATAACCGAATATGACGTATTTAAACTAGTGAATACCTTGAAAAATCCTAGTGCTAGTGGCCATGATGAAAAATCGAAATATCGAAAATACCTTTTGAATTTTTAATAAAGTTATAATACTAGAGAACAATTTTTCCATGAATTTCTTATAATATTACTTTTTAAATCAGCATCTTTTCTTATATCTTCAGCTAGATGAATTTCAGTATATATCATCTGTACATTTCCTGTTTTTGGATTAATTTCAGGTGATTAATTATTTTCTGTTAAGTAAATATAAATATATCAATTTATCATTTATATGTTTTTAAATGTATATATACAGTAATTTGTGACGTTTTGGCTGGTAAAATAAATGCAATATTATTAACATTATTATTATGGGAAATGCCTGATTGCTTCTTCATAAAGAAAGGTTGGTGTCACTCTCGAACGAATGTTTGAGCCTACCATGTCGTTTAAATTAATTCCATCACATCACTCCATTATGGCAAGTTCTATTCTCAGTAATCTATCTCTCTCTCCCTCTGAAAGGAGAACAATGATGTATCGACTTGACTCGTATTCCTTTAAATCTTCATAACTGAAATATCTCACTAGTCTATGATGTTGGAATGATTCTGTTTCAACCATCACTTCGCAATGATATATATGTATGAATTGGAGTTGAAACTTTTGTAATTTCAATCAAGTTTCGTTAATCATGGCAATCTAGACTGTTAAATTGCTGCATTTTGACTCGTGAGTCATGAAACATAAAATTTCACGAATTGATTGTTAGCAGTTTCAGAGAGGATCAGCATCCATTGAGTTGCAAGAATAATTTCTAAAAACGAAAAAGGTCAAATACTATCATTGCCCAGAAATCCTGAAAATCAGAAAAACACGGTTGGCTACTGAAATTAGCCTCGATCAGACATAACAACTTGATGTCTTTATCGGTTTTCTGCCATTTCATTACATGCCGATTTCTTATTGAAATGGGTGAAGAACACCTAAGCAACTGTTCCTGAAAACGCCACTTCTAGGAAAAATAAGTGCTTCCAGAAGTAGTTCGAATTGTCTAGATCTTGGCGAATAATGCTTTGAAGAACAAGCTATTTGTTCTAATTACTACTTGCTTTCAAAAGGGGCATTCCAAACACATCATAGTATGCGTCTGTATTATCGGCTCTAAGGAAACGTTCTTTCAGCCCTAAACCAATTGATGTCTCACTTGCTTGGTTGTACAATAATGCAGGCATTCCTGTTCGGACACATGATGGAGGTAAAAGAGATGAATGTCTACCCTCAAGGCAAGTACGATCTCCCTAATAGGACTACTAGCGGTGGAACAAGCTACTATTTCAGTACTTGAACCAGGGAGTTGTATTTACCGAGGGCTGAAGCTGGCGATATCTTAATAATAGATAATGGGTGTAGCGGAACATCATAACAATCAATACTTCTGAGGAGTTTGCTCCTGATGTAACAGTCCATTATTTTCTCAATTGTTTTTAGAAAGAAGGAATTGAGACTGATGGGGCGGTAAGACTTTAGTTCCTCCATTGGGCATCTTCCAGGTATGAGCGCCAGCACTGTCTCCAGATCTGCGGTAATAAGCTGAAGATAAGGCTGGCCTTGAATAGCCTTTTCAGGAAGGGCTCTATTATTTCAAGACCATGTTGTAGTAAGGCTGGAAATATTTCATCCTTTCCTGGTGACTTGAATGGTTTGAAACCTCTGATAGTCCATTTGATCCTATTTTCGTACCTAGGCTCTATTGGCGTTGTGGACAACCCCTACCAGGTGAGCACTTTGCTGCTCATTCTGCACTGCAGTTTGTTTTCAGGTGTTTATAGTGGCGATTGCTGAGATCATAAGCCACTTTGTGTTCTGGATAGGCTGTAGTACTATTTCCATACGCCACCTTAGGAACAGCACTGTTAATTTGAACGCAACAGCGAATCATGCAGAACTCACCCCAGTCAAGCCACAAGATTTGAACAATTTAATCGGTGAAATTTTCAGAACCAGAAAAGTGCGTCTGCAAGAAAACACCTTGGTTTTTCTTTGGGTTATCAGTATATCCCCCGTGAGGTGTTTTGGTCAGACTGATGCCGTTGGAGTGTTCTTCTTAGAGAACTTTCTTTGGTTGTTGATCTGAGGCCAATTCGATTTGCTATGTTCTTCATTGCAAAAAGCTGTTTAGTTGTCTTCCCAGTATCCCAGACTTTTAGCTCTATTGAAAGTCTGCTGACTTTTGTTCGAAGGTTTGTTGATTTCTCATTCCTCCAGGGCGCGTCTCTTTTTTTTCAGGACAGCTGAATTTATGTGCTTTTGTTTAAGCATTTTGAAGTTGTCTCTAGGCTGTATCAATTTTCTCGATTGATTCGATGTATAGATGGTGATCCTTCATTTCCCTTTCGAAATGTTCTTTATACACATCCCAGTTGGCTAGTTTTGGTACCCCGTATCTCTCGAAGCAAGTTTCCGATGTCAGAGATCCGCCAGTTGTGATTATGATTAGTCATAAATGGATCAGCAAAGGTTAGGTCAAGGTCAGGAGCTAGGTATTCACCTAGGTGCTCGGTACTTACCTTCAAACCAGGCTGGCTTTGGACGGCCTGGAGAGATATAGAATGGCTAGGTGTGCTCAGAATGGCTAGATGTTCTACTGGCAGCTGAAGTACAAGTTGAACTCAGTTTGGCCCTGCTGATATGAATCGACTGAAGGTACCTAAAGCAATCTTTTATAGGTGATGACCTCTTGGGCAATTTTCCTGGTTGGCCTATTCACAAATTTGTGTACTCTCTAGGATGCAAAGAGCAACATTCTAGGCCATTCCTACATATTGAACATCATAAGAGTCAACACTTCTGTGGTGCCATCGGGAGAAATTACTCCAACCTAATCTTCTGATGGGCCAAACAATTCTATCATACAAAATATGGAAGACACATCAAAGTACAACCAATGACCTGAGGAAGGCAACCCATGTGGCTCTGAGGCAAGCACTGGGATGGGTTCTGTGATATACGGGGAGATAACCAGGCAGGACTTTAATCCAACTCTCGGTACTCGAGCAACTATATTCCTAGCATAGGTAACGGTAATTTTCATTTGGACGGAAGAGATTCTGAGAAGAAGTAATGGAAACCAAATCATATTCAAGTAGCAATGATGGCCCTGAGAGACTGCAGGCTCTCTCCCATACATGTCATTGTGGAAATTTTGTACATTCATGATTATTAAACGTTGAATACCACTTACTCATTACTTTTGACTACGAGTTTCTTCACAGAATGGCACACGCCTATTCGCGAAACCCTGAAAATAACATTCTAACTCTGAAAATCTCGCGACAGGTGGGAGCACACTTGGACGCGTCCTGCACTTCCCCCATCAACGTGACGACGAATCCCCTGGACCCGGTGCATTTTGGCAGCAGGAAAGCACCGCAGGCCACGATAGTCGTTCAACAGCCTTCGGTGAGTCTCGACCATTCGAATGTGTCGACGATCCTGCTGAAAAACGGTAGTGAGTTCGTGTCCAACGTACAAGATATCGCCAAGCTAAAGCTGAAGCAGAAGGAGGAGAACATGAAGCAGCTGCTGGACGTCGCCAACAATTTGACGTTGGAGGAGATTCATGACTTCGAGATGAGGTAAGTGGATATTAATTTTTTTCGATATCTGTCATTGGGAGTCAACTCTTATTGAAAGTATGGTTTTTCTTTTCAAACCATAACAGTATTTTCATCCTGGACAGACAGACCAATTTTATTCTTTATTGTCTTTTTCGTGACATTCATAAATAAAAATCTAAAAATTCTGTGATTTTCGCGAACCATAAACTTAAGAAGAAGGTAAAGTTTAATTTAAATTCCTATGTTGGTGTTCAAAATGTAGTAGGAAGAGTCAGTTCACACAAAAAATGTATGTATTTTTTCATCACGAGTTATTCATCCAGAAAATCAAAATTTTCTCTACTATAATACTGCGTTAATTCAGTTCGAGCAAGCTAAAGCTCACTGCAGGTGGAACAATGTTGATTATTTTTTTGTATTGATTCTTCACCGTTAGCAACCTCCATTTCTTCCGAGACTGCTTCAAATGAACTCTACAATGACACTCTCAAATATGTTGTTTCCTTCTCTTGTCACTTTTAGTTTCACCGCAAGTAATACCCAAAGCCATATCAATTTTTTAATATATTTTCAGTTGACTTTTTCGCTTCAGTATTTTGAACATAAAATTTAATTCGCCCTGTATGAATCGTCTCTTTCACATTCATTCCCTCTGTCTAGCATACGTATATGAAGAGTTTCAGTTATTCAAACGCCCTATTATCGCATTTGATGATAGTAATAATACATCCAGTTCTCTGGCAATTCTCTGCATGGGATCTCGAAAATTATAGAAAATGAAAAGACAATCAAATTGGGCCAAAGTCGTGCATCACACGACATTCATTGAGCCATACATTTATTTTTTGAGTTCCTATAGTATATTCGCATGCATACAGAAAAAACGAGATTGAAAATATTAATTTGTTTTGCCATTATTTGATGAAGGATATCGGAATGAACTGCACATTTACGTTGCCTTCTTTTTTCCACTACACGATGCTATTTCCATATTTATGTACTATTTGACGTTTGGTATTTTGGACACCATCAGCTTCATTATGTAAAATGTCATGCCAATATGATTCCAAACTGTGGGTTATTGACATTGAATAGTTTCAATGTATTCAAAAAATCATTGAAATAGTTTCTTGTTTTACTACTAAGTGTACATACCAATAAACGTTGGTAACTGTTGAATTCAGTAAAGTGTTTTTGAGCGCTTCAATTTCAGAGGACCACAAGTTTTATTTTTGTTTGACTTCAAACCTTCAGACGGGTCGACCTTGGGCGTTTATATAGGTTAGTATACGGGATTAGCCGTTCGGAGGTGACCTGCACCTGCCAAAAATGTTTTTAATTTTTTATTCATATCATACTCATGAAATGCAATGTTTATTTGATTACTTCACTGAATTTCAAAGCGATCGCTAGTCGACCATAGTTTCTGTGGGCGTTTCAACGAACGTCTGCATATTCAGAGGAGTCGAATTTGAAATTAGATTTTTTGCAATTTTTCAAAAGTGCGTCGTATGAAATCGATGGCGTAGAATAATGAAAAAATTGTGAAAAAATCTAGAACCGTCAAAAATATTTTCCTTGGGTGGTTATATTTGTTAGTATACGGGATTAGCCGTTCGGAGGTGACCTGCACCTGCCAAAAATGTTTTTAATTTTTTATTCATATCATACTCATGAAATGCAATGTTTATTTGATTACTTCACTGAATTTCAAAGCGATCGCTAGTCGAACATAGTTTTTGTAGGCGTTTCAACGAACGTCTGCATCTTCAGACGGGTCAAATTTGAAATTTGATATTTTGCAATTTTCCAAAAGTGCGTCGTGTGGAATCAATGGCGTAGAATACGGGAAAAATGGTGAAAAAAATTCTAGATCTTTCGGAAGTATTTTTCTTGGGCTGTTATATGGGTTAGTATACCGGATTAGCCGTTCGGAGGTGATCTGCGCCCGCCAAATATTTTTAATTTTTTTTTTTCATATCATATTCGAAAAAAGCAATATTTTTTCATACTTTCACTAAATTTCAAAGCGATCGCTAGTCGAACACAGTTTCTGTTGGAGTTTCAACGAACGTCTGCATCTTCAGACAGGTCGAATTTGAAATAAATTTTTTTGCAATTTTCAAAAAATTTGTCGTATGGAATTGATGGCGTAGAACACGGGAAAAATAATAAGAAAATTCCAGTACCGTCTAAAATATTGGGTGGTTATATGGGTTAGTATACCGGATTAGACGTTCGGAGGTGACCTGCGCCCTCCAAAACTTCTTGTGATTTTTTTCCATATCAAATTCGTGAAATGCAATGTTTTTTCTATACTTTCGCCAAATTTCCAAGCGATCGCAAGTCGAATATAGTTTCTGTAGGCGTTTCAACGAACAAGTGGTTGGTTTTTGTGAAATATTGTGTGGAATTTAACATTCAACCTATTATTACATCATAGAAATCAAAACTGGAGTAGTTTGTACTTCATGAACACATTCAACTACGTGTAGTATTTCTGAAAAGCCAGTGGTTTGTATAAAACTGACAAACCAACTTCTTTCATTCATTGATTATCCACATATTTATTTTTTATAATATTTGTTCTTCAAATTTTGATTAAATATTGACAAAAGTGCTATGAATGAATTAATTGAAGGACATCCATTGTAAAACATGGTAATACTCACCTTCGCTCCATAAAAAAAAATTAGAAATATGATGCTAAATGACATTTCTACGAAAGTTTCACAACCGTATGTAAAATTAATGCAGAATCTGAAATTTGTAAAAATATACGAAGGTTGAAATGTGTGGACGTTTCCAGTAAAACTCGAAAGTTACAGGGTGGCACGGTTCTTGTGATCACCCAGTTTGATGCGCTTCAACACTCTCAGTTCAAAAAAAATATAAGAAAAAGAGAAAATGTCTAAAATCTGAAAAAAAATTATGCGATTTTATCAGAAAAACTTGGGCCACCCCGATGGATTCGAATTGTTTTCGAATGGTTTATGTTGAGATATGATCACTGATTGAAATTTCATCGAACTCTGTTGAAAAATGAAAAATTGCAGGGTAGATTTGAGATAATTCCCATTTAATTTGACAGACATATTTCAATAAAATTCTGATCAGTATGCAGAGTAAATGCAGAGTAATTAGATAGGTCACGTGAGTAAAAATATTCTCCCCCCTCTCTTCACTTTCTCTTTCTCTCTCACTCCTCTCTCTCACTCGCTGGCTCTCTCTCGCTCGCTCTCTCTTCCAGAATAATGTATATGCATATTTTAAGTTCACGGGTGCTCATCATCAAATTTTTGTTATTAAAATGGTTGGCTTTGGTGGAAGAACAGACTCAGAGGTTTAACCCCTGACTTCTGAACCATAGTGCCATTTATATGCCTACCTTTTCAATTGTTATTGCCAAATTATGCACTATTTTTTGTTGTATTCATGTGTGGGTATATAATAAACGTATTTATTATTATTATTATAATTTCTAGCCTTTCTGAACCACTAGTAGTGTAGGTAAAATTGGTTGCTTTATTGAACTAAATTTGACATATTTCATCAGACCTCATATTGATTGACATGTTTCAACAAAATTGTAATGCAAACCATTTGAAAATATCGATCCATTGGTGTAGTCAGATTTCTTTCTAGTAAAATGTATACTATTTTTTACATTTTTGTCCTTGAAAAACTTGTAACTTGTGATAGTACGTAACGTAAAATGTTCTAAAATTTTGGTAAAATGCGGTGCTGTTAGTCTCAAGCACATATTAGTCATCACGTGAATCACCCTTTATGTAATCTCGCAGACATTCAAAATGATACAAAGTATGTGAAATATGAATATTCAGTTTATGGAAACGCAATCAGAGAATGATTTATTGGCAAACTTCCTAGTAATTAGGCTGAAAACTTTGTTACAGCAGACTGACGTACATATTTGTCAATCTGGATTAGAAATATGTATGTGGAAAAGTGCAATGGCCACAAAATAATTGAACTGATCAGTTGATTATGTTCATAAAGGAAAGCTTACTCATGCACTTACCACTTGGAATTTTATTTTGTTGTTCTCTCATAAGAATTCCAGTGGTATTAGTGTATAACTGCTGAGTTACTTTTCGGAAAATAACATACAGTTTGTTGGTGAATTCATGCTATAGAATTCAGGAGCAGATTCATCGTTACGTGTTATAAAGGTTCTATTCCTTAAAAATGCCTTCGTTTAACCATACGTAGCGTGTGTTACAGATTCATAGAACTTTCTTTTGATTTTTATCAATTATGTTTACTTCTGGTTTTACCAGAAATTATATCAACTTTCGATATGCAAAATTGACACCCTGTATATAATTACAATTTCGATATTTCGTCTCTCAGAACTCTCATTTTATTTGTCATTCTAGACTGCCTTGAACCTGCTGAAATCATTGCAGATGATCATAACATTGTTTTACATACTCGAAACCAAAGTTTTATAAAATTTTATAACATAAGATAATACTTTTATCTACTAACATTGAACTCAAACTATGATATGCTGACTTTTGGATGAAATAGTCATGTAGCATTTAACTTGTCATACTGTACCACTAAGAATTTTGGCTATGTGCACGGTGGTACCAAAAGTGAACCTTCATTTTACGATTTGTCTATCATTACTGGCATCTAGCGGATGTCTGAGCAACCTGTCTACTCCTCTCAAACATTAAGCTAAACAATGTGGCATTACTTGTCTTTTAACGCGTTTTACAATAAACTACTGTACTGGGATTAGTTTTCGGTTCTGTGCTATGAATTTTGATGGCAGATAAACGAAATTAAATAACATTTACGAATATGAATACATTTTTTCTTTAATTTTTGGGGGTTCTCTCAAGTCCAGATGAACTTTCCAACTGGATAACGGTTAAAGATAAATCAATTCTGCAAACATCAATCGATTCAGAATGAAAAAAATGGTATACACTGTACATTGCAATTGAATGGAAGAAAAAATAATTACCCAAAAATAGACCCCTAAAACCATGAAAAATACAAAATTATCAAATTCACTCAAAATTCGCACTATGTTCACAAAATGTCTTGCTGATTCAGAAAATATATATTTTTGTATAATCTCAGATACAAGGTTTAGCATAAGAAATGAATAAAACGCGATCAAATATTCGAAAATTCTCATTTTCCTTTTTCAAAACATCGCCAACATCCTTCAAATGTATCTTGTCGAGCTGATTTCCAAGCACACTACAAAAATAAATTTTGATGAAGAATTGACAAAATTTTTGGAGGCACCTATCCATAAAATGAATCTTTCTTCAGTGATATGGTAGTCCTAATTCAAAATACGAGCTCAATTCGCATTTTCACGATTCAGGACTTTTCCTTCAATAGTGTCCAATTTGGCCCACTATATAAAATATAAAAAATTCACAGTTGTTTATTTATTGGGGGTTGTATCTATACCAGAGAAAAATTGCAATGAGTAATTTTTTTAAAATATGCATATGGCAACTTTATCCAATTTCGGCCTCAGTTATCTCCGTTAAACGAAAATACTCTTCAAAAAGTAATCTTAAACAATTCAGATGACAGAAAATCTCACAGAAATAAAACATATAGTAGATCTTGTTATCGTGAAAATCGATACCGTCAGAATGCTGGTCATTGTTCATCGTAATTTGCATGAGAGATGAAATCGTTCGAATTATGTTGTGATCCTGTTGAAACTCTCTACTTAGTCTGGATTGTAATCCAAAAGCTTTGCGTAATTGCGATTCAGGGCTAGCAAACTGGCGATCCGTCACGTAGGATGTTCCGCAAATATCACGTATTTGTCTAGATGACCCACGCTGGCAAAAATATCGTTTGATCGCGCTGAGGAAAAGTGAAAAGTTTTTGCTCAACCGGATGGGAGAGTTTCTCCCTAAAAAGGTAACAAAACGACGTAATATGTTCGAATCGAATTAGGATCTACTGAATCGCCGTGTTTACAGTAAGAGTGTTGAAAAAATAGCAGCTCTAATTATAAAATTCCTTAATTATTTCAGTCAACTTGGTTTTTGGTGTGCTTGTACTTGGAACCATGCCAAACAAGGAAAAAAATTGTTTACAAAAAATCCGAGGATGAAATACAAAAAAATCTGTTGTCATCTTGGAAATAATGAAGTTGAAAAAAAATATTTTGTTTAGGGTTGAAGATCATTCAAATCCCTACAAGAACGATCCCCCGTAATACCTTATAAAATCCGCCCATTTTCTCAAAAAACGTGTTTGAACGCCGGCATCAAATTTCAGGCTCGTGTTTACCCGCCGCTGCATGTTCTGGCGGTGCCAAACGTTAACTGTTTTAACAAGTTTCACAAGAATGAAAAAAAAATGCATTTTGGTCGTGAAGACTTCTACTCTTTCATACAAATATAACGTATGTATTTGAGTACATAAAATTTTTTTTACCACGTCACATAATCCCACTACGTTGTTTACGGAGGATGCAAATATCATAGATATTTTAGGTAATCCTGAATAATTTATTGTACCAAAGTGGGAACCATTACCCCATTTAAACACTATGCAATTATTTGAGAGTAGTAAGACAGGTCTCACTAACACACGCCAAAAAAAACTGGGTTTTGCTCCTGCCTCATTTTATTCAGTATATATGTTAAAAATAATCGCTTATACACAGCCTGCATGAAAAATGAGGTATGCAATTTCCAGCTAGAGTTTTGTACTTTACAAATCTGTTGAACATACAACAACTCTAAATTATGTTATAATTTAAAAAATTCAGAGGCTGTTCAAAAACTCATTTTTTCATTCTATATATACAACATAGTTGAGGATCATCAAACCATAATATCTAAGACTACAATGAACACACTTTTGGAGCAGTTTTCTCAGTATGCTGCCATCATGAGCTGCGAGCGCAGTATCTCAGAGTCCTGGTTTCTGGCTCATTATAGACATGTCAAACCCGACTGTCACTAATTAGGATTATAATAGATCCAGCTGCGATTGTCCGTATGAAAGTGAGTAGAAATTTGTTGTAGAGCAGACAAGACCTCAAAGATTCTCAGAGTGAATTGTAGTTGTATTGAATGTCGTGGTTATCTTTTACAAAAAGTGGGGTGGAAATGTGCCTGGTAATTGAATTATTCTGGCAAAGAACAAGAGTGTTTTCAAGTGTATATACCACAAATTTGTCTTTCCCAAAGGGGTGGAATTTCATTTGAATTTGTTTTGTGAAGTTCTTCCTGAAGGGATTATTTGAGATGATAACTAAGTCATAGGAATATTCCCTCCCAGAGGTATTTGAAATGAAAAAAACAATAATAGGATCGTATATAGTATCACGCACTGATCTTCTCTGGAGTGAACGCAAGTATGGTAGCTGTGTGCCAACAAATCTGTTATCAGGATATTGAAAATTGTACAGAATTGAGAGTACGTATACAAATCATAGGGATTTTTCCGTCCCAGGACAATAAATTGTAGATTCAGACGGTGGAAACTTAAAAAAATGCATTTATTTTTAGGAAGTCACAAAAGTAAGGAATTGTATTTTGCCAAGAATGGTGTCTTTTCACAAATGACAATTCATGGAAATTTGAAGAAAGGACCATTCGAACTTCAGAAAAACGACCGAAGCACTGGTTGAGGTATGTAGATGACACGTGCGTTGTTTGGAGCTACGGAAGAGAAGAACTTCCTAAACCATCTGAATAGTTTTCATCCAAAAATTCACTTCACCATGGAATTAGAAGAAAACCTTCAAATCCAATTTTATCACCAAAAAGGGTAATCATCTAGGCCATAAGGTGTACAGAAAGAAAATACACACAGATCGATATCTACACAATGGATCCAAACATCATCCAAAACAGAAACGGACCATTATCAATACCCTAGTGAACAGAGCCTTAAGAATATGTGAACCAAGGCACATCGACTAGGAAATGCAACACCTTACAACTGTGTTACAAGCGAATGGGTACAACAAGAAAGACATCACCCATGCTACGCGCTCAAGGAAGAAGAAAAGGAACACCAATAAAGAGCAACCCGAAGGCACTGTCTATCTGCCATACATAAAAGGTGTCACCAACAGAATTGGGAAAATTCTCACGAAGGAGAAAATAAACACCATCTACAAACCAACGAAGAAGATATCGGAATATCTAAGATCAGTCAAAGACAGCAGAGATCCACTCAAATTAGCGGGAGTCCACAGAATTCCATGTAACTAAGGGAAAGGTCTATATCGGACAAACGAAAAGGAGCATTAGTACCCGCCTAGTCGAGCAAAAGCGGAGTTGTCGTTTGGGACAAACCGAGAAGTCCGCAGTCGCTGAGCACACATTGTCTGACGGAGAACACAAGATCCTATTCGAAAATACCGAGAGACTAGCAACGTCGAATGATTAGTCAACAAGAATGAATTTAGAAGCAATAGAAATACACAAACACCAAGAGAACTTCAACAGAAAAGAAGAAAGAACATATTTACCAAAGATCTGGCACGCAGCATTGAGAGGGTCGAAAAGAAAGCCATGTCACCCGAATCGCGCGGAAAGTGCGCGCGAACCCGCTATTATAGAAAGGGCGCGAAAAAACATCACTATGAATAACATGGCAAACTCGAAAGCTTCAGTTTCAGTTGATAAGTCTAGAAGAGTACTTTGACCACGCCACTGTAGAGGAACGTTTGGAGATTTGAACCAAAGAAGACCACGGCCAAACCCAGAAACCAACCAAAACATCTGTGGAATTGTCACATAAAGTACACCTCTATGGTGTTCTTTACAACTTATTGAAACAAACATTATTGGGACAGTTGTAACACAATTACATTATATTTGATACTACTTGTACTGGCCATCCTCATGATATTCATGAATGGGATGTGAGACCTATCCATAACCTCAGAAAGTATTTCCATATTTCGTCCACAACGGCAGAAGTTCCTCATCGCAAGTTTAGGACAATATAAACACTGTTTCCAGAGCTCAAAAAGACGGATTTGCTTCAAATATGAAGCATTAACCCCACCGAACTTAACCTAACTAAGCCTACTGAAAGTATTACAGGACTACTTTTCAATTCCATTTATTTTGTCGAAGCCATCCGACTTTCCAAGAAAACTCCAATTTTTAAATATTTTATTGTTTTTCACCCGTGATTTTTTGGTAAACAATTTTTCTACAACTGAACATGATGTCAAGGTTTATAGTGCTACAATTCATCCTTCAGTTCTGTAACAATTTTTTCTGTGGTTACTGGACTAAATGGAATCTCAAAAGTATAGGGTGGTAGCCTAGCCTAGCCTTGACCACTGAATTCTGGAAGAAAGGGCCTGACTGAATCTTCATGTGAAAAATAATAGTAATAATCGCTCTCGAGAACTATCATACATGGATGTCTTTGGTTCAACCATTCTTTCATTGGTACGACATCATTTCATCTCATTGAAAATATGAATGACTTTCGTCAGAGTATCTTATTGATCCGTCCGGGAAGAATATTACTTCATCACTGATACAGCTGTTCCTTCTGATACCGTCATTATTTCAGGACGCTCTTGGATCCTTCAGGGATTAATTTTGTGTGAGGAAATATTTTGCTAACAATGCATTTTTTGAGTTGGTATGGCTTCTGGTCACCTTTGAAATTTGTAAAATCAATTTTTGGTATAGAGTACTCCAGTCAATCTCATTTCTTCCCCACTTATTCTCGAATCTCCATCTCAACCCCATATTGAACTGTTGTGTGACAATGAATGAAACGTTTGTTTACCTATTCCCATTTTCACAATATCCCTTCAATTCATATCAGGGTTCGATGTCCTGTTTGGTCTTTTGTTCTTGGAGGACGGATCATTTATATCTTCCATATGTACCTCGTTGAATAAGTTCAAGAACTTATATTTCTTGAAATAATTACTTTAAGAAGTTTCTGCTGAAGTTCATCCTATTCCTTCAACTGTTTCATCGCTATTTCTAATAATCAAATCTTGTAATATTTCTTGCTTAGGTAACATTTCATGTTGAAAACACCGGAACTCCTCAAGAATTCTCGATTTTATAAAACATGATATTTCGCTATTTCGCGCAAAACAATTCAAGTGTCTTTCAAAATGCCAGAATACAGCAGAACTGTTCCTTGCTCGAACAGAACTCTAAGTTCCATCCAACTTGAAAACCGCATTGTATAATTAAAGATGCATGGCATACATTCTAGGATTTCCTGATATGTCCAGAGGAGATTTCTCACGTATATTATGAAACAGTTGAAACATTTTTATGAGAGAAAAAAAGAATGTATGGAACCTAGGCAAGTTTTCAATGCTATTGTTTGTGTCCATGACAATTTATAAACCTGCTAACACGAACACCTCGCCCACTTCCATTCTCGCATGAAATACGGAAAATTGAATTGGGGAACAAGTACTTCTATTTAAAGGATATTTTTATTACAAAAATATGCCATTAGAATGAATTCTAAATCGAGTAGAAGAGAAACGTGCAAAGATATCTTTCAAGAATTCTGACTGTTATGAGCACCTACATCCTCGAAGCCTCTTGTTTCATCGTTAAGAATATTACTACTTATAATCTTATCAGACCACACTACGAGTTCGATACCAGGTTGAAAAACTCATGCTACCACATCGACATAGGACTACTATTCGATATCTGAAAAACTTTGTGTATACTGAGTGCAAATTCTATAACTCTCTGGAAGAGCATATACAGAAGGGATACTGCGGGTCTGGTAGCCGGTGATGGTGTCATCCGCGGCCGCCGCACCACCCGACTGAGAACCAGCCCTACCAGGACTTTCAGAAATAGTCAGATTGAAAGAACTCGCTCCCTTGACAAGCATCCACAGACGCATACACACATAGTTTAAAGATTTATTTTGAGTAGACCACTTGGAGACTGAGATAGGTTGATATAACAGCATGTCATGGATGAGGAAACAGGGGGATGACCTACTTGCAGTAGCGGCCACCCTGCTTCTTCTACTACTACTAGCCACATGCTTCTAGCCATACTGTCTGAACGTACGCGGTGGCCAGGAAAGTATGGCTAACTTCACCCTAATCGGGAAATGTAGTGTAGTGCACTAGCAAATCATCAAATTTTACCGTTATATCAGGTTCATCTAGTTTTTTGTTGACTATAAAAATGTCAATCGATCGATCTCTTTGGTTTGCACTGGCTTGCTCACTTGTTTATTTGTCCAACATACATGTGATAACGGGAAGACGCCTGCGTAAATAAACTAGAACTTACGTCTTGTTACTTCAAACAACCATGAGCGTTGACGACACATTATGAAACATCGCTCCGTTTTGATTATATATTTCCATTAGATAATTTCCTTTTGTTTATACCACTGTTACCAGCACCTTGAACATTCTAATTTTATTTTTCACTGGATTATTATTTTATCCATGAAACTTGAAAAATAGTTTACGCTTCATCATCGGAAAAACACAACAACGTCATTTTTACGAGAAAATATGGCATAACACTTCATTACAACCATCCTTTCTTTTTTTAAATACTTGTTTGATGTTCTGGGAATCCTCTATGTCAAAAAGTCAAAGTTCTATTTTATTGTTTCTATGAATAAACGTCAGTCGTATTTTTTCTTGCGAAGTTTATTTCTGGCTGGCGTGATATAACCCGTTTGGAAATTGGGCTACGTAAATAAATTAGATGCGATATCATCCCAGATGTTACGGTGGTGATGACCTAGTACAAAGTGTCGCGTAGACAGAATTCTATTAAGTGTGTTTGAACAGAGGCCATAGAATAACAATAACATGAAACTAATAGAAAATTTGACATTGGTGACAGAAAATGTTGAATGTTACGAGAAACATGTTAACGAAAAGTGACTATGGAACTGGAATGCATTCAAATGCTATTTAATAAAAAGATTGTATGGAGAAAATCCTTGATGACAGCGATAAACCTCAAGAAATGATGTCCTAAATTCTCATGAGGAATCTTATGTTTCAAAATATCCAAGGAACATGATCAACCTCTGAAAAGTTCACAAAGTGTTGCACATATTGTCAGATTTCAAGAGTGGCAGTGGTTCATCATAATTTGCATACTAGCGTATCAAGGCGAGACAAACCAAGCAGATTCAATTTAACATTTGATGATATACCGTGCTTATCATCTTTTGAAGTATTCGTCTTATCAGCACTCAGATTAGTTTGATGGATCCGTTCTTTCAATTCTGGCCCATTTTTTTTCATCTTCCTTCTTCTCGTAATTTTTTCTACTCTGTTCACTAACTGGCCAAGAAAATCATATATAGCTTCAATCACACGTCTTAATTCATTACTCCACTTATCCAATCTGCGCGTTCAGCTATTTCATCCATTTGGGGTAGGTCAGTGACAGATTCCAAATAAGCTTGTAGTCAAACGTTCCTCATAGGTACTTGACTTCCATATTCAATAAGATCTCCACTCTACTCAGTAGGTACTTCATTGAAAATGCACAAATTTCATCCATATAAAATGCAGATTCTTCAAGAGCTCCACGAGGATGATTATGATAAAAGAATAGAGTTTTAGAAACCATTTCTGATCGAGTCAATACCATCTCTAATCTTCTGTTAAACATTTGTTTCAGCAATAAATTTACATTTTTTCTGAATGGCAATGTCAATATACAAAATTTTTGCTATTGAAGTGACGAAAACGCACATATTTTTCAGAAAGGGCATACAAAACTCTCACAAAAAGTTAAAGTTTGGGCTGATATTCTTGGAAATGCCATTATTGGTCCATTATTCCTGGAAGAAAACTTTACTGGTAATCTGTACCTTGAAATGCTCGACGCGACTATCGATCCTCTTATAACTCACGAGCTGGAAACTCAAATTAATGCAGAAGGTGAAGAAATTTTGCAGGAGGATCTGTTATATTTCCAGCAGGACGGTGCTCCACCTTATTTTTTTCTTCCCGTCCGACAGTGGTTACACGAGAGATTTCCGGATAACTGGATTGCAGAAGGGGAGCAGTTGAATGGTCTCCAAGATCACCGGATTTGACTCTCTTTGGGGGCATCTTAAATCCGTTGTTTATAAAACACAACCCTCTGATATTGAAGAACTAATAACGAATAACAGCAGTTTGCCAGTCAATTCCTAGTGAAGTTTATCGTAATGTTAGAGGAAAGTTCGAAAACGGACTTTATCACTGTTCAGAGCAAAATGGATGACATTTCGAATAGTTTATAAGTGTCAGTAGATTTTATGTTTGCAATATCTTTCTCGCAAATTAAATTTCATTTTGTAAACGGAAATAACCATAAATAAAACATCCCACGCGTAATAAGTTTACTCCTGTCATTTAAGGGTTGAAAGGGTGCCACCTACTCTTCTAATCATTTTTATTAAAAGGAGTTAATACAATGATGCATCTCGGTGATGGTCGTGTGGCAGAGCGCTCGCCTTACAAGTATAAGGTCTTTAAAGCCCAGCACGGTCATCGGTCCCGGATCTTTTTCTTGCTTGCACAAGCTCCTGGGAGCATCTGAGGGGATTTTTTCTCTGGAAACCTGGAAGATTCGGTACAAAAAAAATTTAAAAAAATCAGGCAAATTCTAATTATATGTGTAAGTATGGAACACTATTTTACGGAAACTGCTCATCAAAAAATTGGAAAAAGAAATAAACGCCAATCAAAATGATGTGCCACTTGACCCCCTTGCATTTAAGATTCTAACGGTAACATCTACCCCTCCTAGGGGGTTGAGCCACGAGGGCTAGATATATTCCATGAAAGTGTCCCCCTCAAAAATAAAATTTCTCTGTTTTTTCGATTATTTACTGGAAGGAGATATTAAGGGTGGAAGTTTTCAAAATAATACCCTGTATAATGAATATATTTATTAGAAAAACATGTTTTGGATCTAGTGAGTGCAACACTAACTTGCAACACTAACTTGCAGCAGGGAATAAAATAAATGAAGTTGAAAATATAATCAACTATCAAAACAGCTGAATGACTCGCTGAAATCTGAAATATTTCGTTTTTGTTGGTCGAGCTACTAGTTCATGAGATTCCACAATACGAGCCGACTGAGTTGAAATAATTTTTTATCGGATAATTGAAAATCCCAGTCTTATTCACTTATTTGTTTTTCATTGCTATGGTAGGATTATATTATTGAAATTGTCCCGACTTTTCCGCTTCTTCTATTCTATCAAATCACTCAGCCACCTGATTGAAAATCCAATAATCTCATAATCCTCTCAAGTGCAAAACGAAAAGTCTTGATCGCCATAGACTGAAACGAATGTCTACGATTACTTCGAACAATCCAGACTTGTACTCAGAGTAATAACAAATTTATTGGTTGAACGATCGAGAAAATTTTTGATAATCATAGTAGTCGCAGATTAGAGATAGCTCAGACAAGAACCAACGACACTCGAGAATTGTTGAGAGTATACTTGAACGAAGATTAGATAGACTGGCTGCGTAAAGAACACCAGTACGAATTTGACAGTGTATTGCAGGAGGGGACAAAAAATAGAAGATCTAAGTCTCAATCGCTGTAAAAGCTTTCTTTTATTACCTCTCACCAGGAACACTGATGAGAACAATATACAGGACTATTCAAATTCTGGTCTATGCATGGGGATCTTGGTGACGGTAAAAGATAGAAGGGTGTTTAAAAAAATCTGATCCAGCTTCTTTGGTTCTGGAGTTAAACAGAAAAAATAAAAAAAATCGAATTTTTGTTTGCCCATATCTTTTTATTTTGTGTAGATTTTTTTAAACTGTTAGCACTTTGCCATAGCACCTTTTTGTAGACTATCCAAATAAACAATTGAAAATTATATACAAAGTATCGTACAACCCGGGCCACCCATAACTTTTTATTTTCAAAAAATACAGCTGCATATTTGAAAATAAGAAGAATGTTTATCACTACGTGGTATTAGCTTATTTTTCAGAGAAGACGAATATGATTGTTGTTAAAAAAAATTGTTAAATTGTTAAAATTGTTATTTCCGTCAAACAGCTGCACACCCTTAAGAGTACAACCCTCAATAGTCTTCGAAAGACATTTCCGAGCTAGAGAAGACGCAGCCCTCACCTTTCAACGTGTGATTCCAAGCCCAAGACCGATGACCATGCTGGGAATTGAACCCATGACCTTTAGGTTGAGAGACAAGCGCTCTACCATCATGACCATCACGGCCCGATGATAAAAAATAATTTCTGAGAAAGGTGGTCATATTTTCTTATGCCTTGAATCAAACGACAGAGTTTTGAACTTTCCTCATTCGATTTGCATCGGACATAATTAAGCATGCGCCATATATAGAACCACAATAATCAAAGTGACCCAAAAGTAGTGAGTCATATATCATTTTCTTCAATTTATTGCTCATGATATGACGGTTGCAATATGGAAATGTCAAGAATTGATATGCTTTTCCATAAGAGATTTTCAATATGTTCTGAGAATCTGAGTTCTGTATTAAATTTTGTTACACTTTCCATGTAATTATGGTCTTGCTCAATAAAAATTTTCACATTGGAATTATCAACATCAAAGTGTGAACTTATATGGATGTGTCATCGGCATAAGCTTGAACTTAACAATATTTGATAGAGGTGAGTATATCGGTACTATAAATGATGGTGATAAGCGGTCCAAGTATAGATCCTTGAGGGACTACTGAGAATATATTCAAAGATGGGAGTATCGGTTATTAATACATACTTGTTGCGTCCTTCCTAACAGATATGACCAAACGAAAAAAGATGAAATATCGAAACCATAGTAGCATAATTTAGCATAAATCAGATCGCAGTTAATGGTATCAAACGCATTCGAGAAATTCAGTAGCACAAGCAAGCTAACCATTCCTTTATCCCAATGATTCAATAATATCAGTAGTTACCGTTGTAAATCCTATGCTCAGTGCTGTATCGTCTTTTGAAACCACACTGAGAATTTGGTATCAATTCATTTAATGTATATTATTCTCTCGAATGTTTTGGACATGGCTGGTAAAATACTAATAATTCTTAGATAAGAAGAGATAGAAAAGAAATGACGTGATGTACATACATTGTTTCCTTTTCGATCCAATTCGCCACCTCAAGTGCTTTCAATTAAATCGGAGTAGTTTTAACCAGTTCTAATACAACGCACTTTCTTGTACAATGTTCCTGCCCTATATATTTTTCAATTGCCGCACTGATTTTATAACATCTATGCCTCATTCAGAAGATTTCGTAGTCGTATTCATTCATCTGTTTGCGAATCCAAATGAGTAATGCCAGTTGGCCAGATTATCTGAAAAACGTAGACTTGATAAATCATTATTCAGTAAACAGGATCTCGAAAAGTCCAGAAACTGTCAAGTTTTCTCTGAATAACAAACACGAATCAGCTGGGCAATAACAGTCTCATCTGTTTTTTCAAGAAAATAAAAAAACACTCCATGAACTATCCCAAATATGATGAAAAACATCAGGTGGCATCAATTTGAAGCTTTTAGTTAAGTATGCGTTGTTGACGTTCATAAAACGTATAATTTTACCAATTTATCTCCTTCACCGTATTCCAAAACAATTAAGCGTGAACAATATCAAAACTTCTCGTTCAATCAGCCAGCCTACACTATCAAACGTATTCGAAAGAGATATTGAACATGCAGACAATATTCTTAAAGAAAACCAATCTGGATCTCAGAAAGGAAACAAATGCCTCGGAACACACCCAATCTTTTTTGCTGGCGAGCAGCACTAGGTCCCTGATAGTGTACAAGGTGAGGGAGGTATCTGCCTTACCTGACGTACTAAGAGGGCGGATTACTACAGTTTGGCAACCTGTTTTTTGACAGATAGCAGCCAGGCCGTCCACACTGTTGGAGGTGGTTGACCTTTGGATAATGGCCAAGTTCTCAAGGTTCATGAAATTTATTCGAGATTAATGTGAGTTTGCGATATGCCATGAGTTTCATAGAAGTGATTCTTGGTTCAGGCATCGATAGGATTTTTTCCTAGGGCTTCTTTACCTCCTAGGGGATACTAGTGTCGAAATGTATTATAAATTGCTGTTGGCTAGTGCTACGGCTTCCTTTACATACGAAAATACAGTTGGGGGTACTCTGCCCTTTAGTACCCCCTCTATTCGATGCGGATGACTTGGTAGCACAAAGACTGTTTGACTACTTGTGTTCGCGAAGCTAATGTGTTTAATAAACCACATGCAGATAAACGCGTTGCTAGAAAATACGTTCTAGAAATAATGCAAATATTTCGTCAAACTGGATCAGTAATCAAAAAGAAACGAGGATCAGGACGTGAATTTCCGTTGAGAAATGAAGAGGTTGAAGTTGCAGTTTTAGGAGAGGTTCATGCAGACCTTACATTTTCTATAGTAGTTGTGACAGGGGTAATTACTACTGTTTACATTAATCCGGGTGTCTCTATGTTGTTTCACTTCCAGATGGTCGAAAACACCTGATCTTTCGCATAAAAAATGCTTTAATAAGAAAATATCAGTGCAAGTTGATACACATCATTTGAACACAGTTTGTGACTTGATCAATAAAAACTCGCAACTGAATTCTTTCATACTGGCTTACCAAATATCCAACTCTTGGAAAAACTTGTTCTTTCATTTATTATAATAATCTTGTGTCTGGCTAACTTAAAAACTAATTCAACATATGTCATTTCAGTATTACTGTTTGGAGTATGATCTCAGATGCGGGCGAAACTTCTTATAATGATAAACAGGTCTATTTCACGTAATATCATCTTCATAAACTTCATATTTGCATACCAAGCAGTTAGATGACGACTAGGTTTTCGTGACCTTACAATTATCCAAAATTAAGTTTCATATTTTCCGGCGTGTATGTTTGTTGTCAAATCTCTCAACACCCAGTCGATTACTCAAGAAAATTGGGTCACCTCGCTGAATTACGCAAATGCGTATCCTTGATTTTCAAAAAATGCACTCGATAACCGTAATTTGTCAACTGTTTTTCGGTCATTACACATACTCACGAGAAACATGAAAAATCGTACGTTATGATTCACACTTTTTTCGGAATCAAGTTATATCCGCGTAGAACAAAATAAACAAATAAATACATCAAGAGTCCGAACGCGATAATGGCGGATATTTTTAGAAGTCTTGACTAAAATTAACCACGTTTAATGTACAATTTAAATCTGATATAAATACATCTAAATCGTATTTATAACTTGTGTAGAAGTATAAATAAACTGTTGAAATGTGTTTTATGGCGAGTTAAATAAATACATCATGTTTTTTGAAATACGATAGGAAATAATGTTCGAATTAAGAAAAGAAAATATTGAACGCAAGTGAATATCAAAGTTAATTGTTACTAAAATAATTCTAAAGTATCAACCGGTAGGAAAATCTCAACAGAAACTAATGTAATCATATCAGTCGTCACATCCATTTGATTTGTGTTTTGTATTTATGAAGAAAATAATGATTTATATCGTAAATGGGTTATATGAACAGCGAAGATGATAATAATAACAAATGGCTGACAATACCAAATAGTTGAATAAGATTGTACACCAGCTAAATAAGCTCTCACTGGAGAATGACAGATAAAACCACGAATACTTACCAATTTTGGAAATAATCCCCAAAGTCTTTGGTATTGATTGCCAGAATAAATACCTATGACATATGGTTCTGTATAAAGTTTTTCTTGAATTGAAGAATCATTTCCAAGACGTGACATCTCAACGACTTTTAAAATTCTTATGCATGTCAAGATGACAAATGATAATAATGAAGAGTGTTCATTTGCACAGCTATTTACATAAGTATATTTTTACAAAAATCTTCACAATAAAACCGAGCAATATAAGAACTTGAAGTTCCTCACTGAAGCTTTCGCTTGTTAGTGAATGCACTTTTTAACAATGTTACTATAGATACGGACCTATGAGGAAATTTTCGATACCTACCGGGCAATTGTCACTTATAATCTCCCTAGAGCCTGAATTATTACCGGAAATTTTCTCGAAGTGCGAATTTTCTTAAAAACTTATGTATGATAATTATCTGACTTTTTCAACACAAATCGATATCGAAGTCCTATTTGGCCATTCTATCATCACAAAAATTGTATCTTAGTATAAAATAAATTATGTAGAATGAAAAATCTGAGAAATTAGAATTCATTTATATAGGTTGTGAATAACGAACGCCAGTGTAAATAAGGGACGAACAGACAAAACTGCAATATCTCTATTCTTAATCACAGAATAGTGCCAGTCACTATTAAAATAAAGTTGCCTTTAATAGTGGCTGGCGTTATTGCAATATCTCTCTATTGATTCATGTTCGCGGGAGATTCGGTAAGAAAATTTTATGCCAAAACTTTTTTAAAATAGAAACTAAATTCGTGACATACTTGGGTGACATATTATTATCCATGTTACGGACATCATAGTAGGCCGTTTTTAAGGCTTTGTCTCACAACAGCGAATTGCTAATTTTTTTTTTGTGGATTTAATATCAAATATTTCAATTTCCCTATGCTCTAGTGAAATGTGGTTTAAATAATCAAATAGAGAAGCAGATATTCAACCAAAATCACATAATTTTATAGTACTAGAGGAAAGAGAAACAAAGTTATGGTCTACTTCTATCGGACGCTAATGAATTACATTGGCGGCACCTTCATTTATCAATCTCGGATTTGTTGTCAAAAATTGTAATTTACCTATGCTCTATTAAAATGTGATATAAATAATCAAATAACAGATAATAACGTGTACCTATAATTAAGTTATTAATAATTTTCATTTTTCAATATCTGAGGGATATTCGACGGATATTTTTTTCACAATAAAAAATTATAACACAACAAAACGTAACATTAATTTATTTACTATTAGAATCATTAAAATCCAACTTAATATTAGATTCATTGGTTCTCTTGTTGTGGTGTTCTTGATCGATATTCAAATATGGTGTGATTTGTTATCTTTTTTTTCCTTTACATTCAAACCAATTGCCTCAGCAGCACATTTAGTCCATCCATTTAATGTATTTCTTCCAACAAATATATTATCGTACCATTTGTCAATTTCATTTTTCCAGTGTTGGTTTGGTTTTGAGAACAGTCGTGGCGAGGTAATATTGCCGCCTCGTTTCTATATCAGTTTATGAAAAAGACGTGCAGAGCAGCTTTGTCTTTCACTATTGGAAACCAACCATTTACTACTTGTACAGCTTTTAGAACCACCTAGGCATGTTTTACTGAATACCGGATTGTACTCAATGTGATTTTTTGAAGAGTCATCGTTATTTTTCTTGGCATTGAAATCCACCAGACAAGCAACTCCTTCTCTTCCTCACAACGCCAATTCTACAGCAGCAATATAGTAAAATTTAAAAACCTTCAGGAGCATTTTTATCCCATAGCTCTATTACTTTGTTAACTGCAGACAAATTTAACGAAACTGAACTGGACTCACGTTTACATGGATTTGCTTGTAGTTTCTTCCTGATTGCATCGCGGGCATCTCAGGCTGGTTTAAATACTATAATGTTAATCGGGCCGATCATAATATTAAAGCCATTATAGTACTTTTCTTGCATAAGTTTGGACGAAACGTTCCACATTGTCTTCACCGTTGCTTCTTCAAATTCGATCCTGTCTTTCTTTATCATATTGACCGCCCAATCTTTTAGTATCAACGCCAATTCTTCTAAGCTTCTATGTTCATTTAATTAATATTCCCGTTCGCAACAAAATTCCATAAATATTCCCCAAATATATTTGTGAATGTATGTTGTATTTCTGTGAATGTTTTCTTCGATTAGCGCATTCATAATTTGAATTTTCGCATTGCCAAAACATGATATTTTCAGTTGTAATATCACAAGAGAGTGAGAATAAAGTGAAAATAATTTGATAGATTTTTCGAAAGCTTGTTGTCAAATGGCAACAAGTTTGAAAAAACATCTGGAGAATTATTTTCTACTTTATCGAACTCTCGTGTGGTATTCGATAGATTATTTTTTGATGCCCCAATCATAGACCTATTCTCTATACATGTAACATTTTTATTTCAACAATTTACTTGAATCACTATAAACAGAATGAAGTTTGGAATTTGAAGTTCTCATCATGAAATATACAATTATTATAGGTGTTTTCTCCTTGGCTGGAGGATTCCGTAACATTCATTTGTTCTGTTGGATTGAAAGCTATTTCTTTCTCTCTGTCCCTAGGTTATCAATTGAAACTGTTTCCAAATTGACACGTTACTCGTAGATTTTCTTAAAAGTTCATCGAATGATGATGTACTAAACCGTTTTCGAATCATTTTTCACTTTTCATGCAAACTGATGACAGACGTCAGATCAAAAGTATCAGTTGTCACATAATAAAAACAAAATACCACAAAAAATTCCTGCGGCAATTTTCAAGGTAGAAAATTACCACTATAATAATGCTGTGATCGGCCTGAATGTACATAAATGCTTTAAATTGATGGTTTCGATTGGTTGCAAGAATTGTCAAAAAATAATCAAATTTATTCGGAATGAAGTTGTCGGTCGAACTCAATCGTATTGTCATAGTGATTGATAAGTGCACTGAACGCAATTGTCAGTGTGTGATGTTGACATGATTGAGTGAAATTGTTTCATATGACACCAAATCACAAAATTTGAACGGTTGTTAGAACCGTCAAATATGGGATAATCATCCCTATGCTTACGTTCATTTCCGTTATTTTGCTATTACCAAGCAATAGCAAAATATCGGAAATGGCGAATAACGGTGACGTTATCTTTAACGGAAGTGACACAGCATAGGGCTGAATGTCGCTGTAATTATTCGAAAATGTCCTGCTCTATATAGGATTTTCAATATAGGATGGAAATATTCTTTCAACTGGTCACCATCACATTACCAATCATTTGAAATCGCCTCAATTCTTGAAATGGGAAAAATTCTTTATTTATTTTAGTTGAATGAATCGAATAAACCTCTCGTGCGAAAAGAGTTCAAGGCCAATCCAATATCCATCCCACTCTCCCAGTTGAAACAATTACCAAACTTCCAAAGCTTCAACTCCGCCAATTTTGAACGAAAAACTCTCGGACAACACGTTCAGTGTCTTTCATTCACTCAAGCGGATCCCTCCACGGTCTATCCCTCCTTCAATTACGCTGCCCTCATTCTGGAATGAGAATTCTTCCCTGCGATATTCGATATGAAATTAGAACTGCTTTTGTTCGTCTTCATGCGTCACTGGCTAAAACGAAATAATATCCTGCCGCAGGTTCGTTCCAGTCAATCTTTGGTGGGACCCGTTACGATTTATTGGGGAGTTTCCCCAATTAGATAGAAATCATTTTCGGGGTTTATTTTTGGCGTAGAAGTAATATACTGGAAAGCCGAACACGGTCATTAATAACTTTTGCTGTGTGATATGCAGGGTGGTCTGTGGTCTTTCTGAAACAGGGTATTTTGCGAACTGGCATCCTTAGCATGTAAACCATAGAAGAGGAATATACGGTTTTAATTTTGATTTTATTGAAAATATGAACATTATGTTCATAAACTCAGATGTAGTTCAATGTTCGGTGTGGCGGTTTTTATATTTGACACATTTTGGTTCCATCCACAAAAAAGGAAACCTTGTTATGGAATTTTGACAAGTAAATACGCTTTACGCAGAATTTTCATGTTTTCGCGACCATAATCTGATAATGATGAAGAAGTAGTAGTAGTTAGGTGGTTAGGTTTGAACGTGAGTGGGCCCATTTCAGGCCCTCCACTGCGGCCAATGGCCTATTGTGGCTCATCCTATGGTTATCTTTCTCCCAGTATATCCAGTCTCTTAACGAAATCAAGTACGTTGGGAGAACAATTTACCAGATTCTCTGGCCTTACTGTTGTATTGCCAAATGGTGAAAATCTGGTTCTGGTCGCTGCGAGGCATGTACATAAAATGTGCTTAGCCGTTTCATCCTCCTGCATGCATAGACGGCACTCTGTATCTTGTGCAAATCCGATTTTATGTGGTGTTTGAGTTTGCAGTGGCCAGTGAGCAAACCTACTATGACTCTGAGATGTGCTCTACTGAGTTCTAGCAGTTTGTCGGAGTCCTGTTTTTTCCTTGTGCAAGCAATAAATGCTTTGGAATGGGCTAGGCCCGGTAGACTACGCCAATACACGTGTCTTTTATTATCTGTCCAGGATGTTATAACATTCTTGGCAGTGCTATGTGCTATACCGATTACCGGTTCTAGCCCAGTGAACGTCATTTCGGACCCCCTTTTCCAAGGGCGTCCGCTATTTCGATTCCTTCTAGGCCGGTGTGACCTGGTATCCAGACAAGGTTAACGTTTTTGCATTGTGCTAGTCGGTTCAATGTTTATCTGCAGTTCCATACTGCTCTGGATTTAAAGCAGTTGGATTCAACCGGTTTCAATGCTGCTTGATAATCTGAAAATATTTTTATTGTTTTTCGTGTGTGGTGTCGATTTTTCAGCCCACTTGAACATATTTCAATACCCATACGGAATGAGCGTTCCACTACTGGGTTCATCCCGAATATTCCGGCTCCGACGCCTTCCAAAATTTTGGAACCATCGGTAAACCAACGTTCATTTGCTTTATATAGGTGAGTTTCATTCCAAATCTAGTCTTTTCTTTCAGGGAACACCACAGTGTAGGGCGTGTGAAGGTTGATAGATTTGGGCATGATGTTTGAGGGCATTCCTAGAATGTTGTGAGCTATTATGCCCTCCAGCATGCTGCTGTTCCTCATAACCACTGCCTGCGGTAGATTAATAGCTGCTTGGTGGATTATGTATGTTGCCCATCTTTCCTCACTCTCCAGAGCTATGTGAAGACGAATTAATCCGACAATGGCTTCCATTGGTCGTATGACGATCACGTACAGCCAGTATACTTGTTTTGGTGACATGGTCAGTAGTAATAATTTTCAATACTGTGTGTTTTCTGAATAAATATTAAATTATTATTACTCTTATGTTATGTTAATAGCATACTAGATAGCGGTGAAAGAGGAGTTTTGAGGAACTTAGAACTTTTTAGAAGGGTAATAATAATTTCGTGCTTTATCAAGTCTAGTGGAAACTTAGTTCGTTGTTTCCTTAAAAACTGTCTATAGTTTCTCTTTCGTTGTATTCCTTATCTCATCTTGTGAATTAATACCAATGATATTCATTAAATATCAATCAAGTATCCCGCTTTGATAAATTCCATGCGGAATCATGAACAAGAAATCTCATTAACTTCACTAATTATCTTGATGTTTATGGTTAATCATACTTCCGGTTAATTCAAACACTTGGCAGATTGTTTGATAACTTTTTGTTGTTTTGAGTTTGAACTCGAAGACTTAGGTAGGTATATTTCCCTTCTTTCGATTATTATATTCATCAATTTATCCACCAAAATTTCATTATTACCCCAGACTGAAGTTTGTATTGTTCAACGTGATCAAAGTCGACCCGTTTTTATAATCCCACAAAGAAAATTGAAACTTGAAATGAGATTATAATCATTACGGAATTTCACGACCTCGGAGCAATTTCATAAAACAATATAAAGGAGAGATTGATAGCGTAATGAAAGTCAATTACAGCGTTGGAATAATATTCTGCTGTCCCTCGTTTGGTTTCACGATATCCATTAAAATTATGGGTTGAAAGTGGAATAAACCATAAATTATACAGGTAAAAGGTTCTTCAGAACTGAATCCTATTATTTTAGTTACATAATAATAAGTATTCCTAATGAAATATGGATCGTATTTTTTATCAGGCCACTCTTTTCGTCATCATATTATTGCTAAACCATAAAAATCACTTAGCCGGTGTCCATTAGACTTGAAATCAGAATCAGGGAAAGAATTTGAGTGCGTTAACACCTTCAATGCCAAGGACATGAATAGTTCGCGTCCTACGAGTTGCATTTGGCACGCCGAAGACGCAAATTCACGTTTATGTTCAGTGATTCTCCCGCAAATTCGGGATGCGTCAAATTTTCTGGCATTGAAGGTGTTAAACATTACTCTGGCATAAAGTTAAGAATGAGGATACAATAATTTATTAAAATTCAACGAGAGGAGAAACCAAGTATTCTTTTTCTAGAGAAGTCGATCTAACAATGAAGTCATTGATTCAAATTGTACCATCAGCAGCACTCTTTCTTACAGAAACCACTTGAGATGCAATGCCAAAATGTTTTCTTAAGAACTCAGTTTGCTGTTCAATACTAAGAGCTATTCATTTCCCATCAGGGTCCCTATTCACGAGTTTGTACGTATACGAATTCAAGTATAACTATGTGTAAATCAATAGTGTAGATAGATAATGGGCCTGAGATTGATTCTTGTGGTACTCCATTCGTGATGCGCAACAAATCAGACTGTTAGTTATCGAATTTGACTGTTTGGAAATGACTTTATAGATAATTTTAGGAAAACAGAAGAAGTACTGAAACCAATATAGTGTAGTACACTAAGAGGTGATTTTTGATTCTGTCGAATGATTTAGCATAGTCATCTAAAAATACAAGTAGCACCAGGATTTTATTATTCAAATGTTTGAGAACATCATCTGGTACCTCCAAAAGCGCTGTATTACTACTGTAATGACTCCTAAACCCTGATTGATGCTGACGTAGAAGAAGTGACCTTCCAAGTAAATCTTCATTTATGCATGAATGATCTTCTCAAAGACCTTAGACAAAACACATTAAATACTAATTGGTCTAAGTGATTGCAATTCTGTAAGATTTCTGATTTTTGGTAACGAAAGGACAACAGAACGTTTCCAAATAAATCAAAAGGTGTTTTTTTTTCAATACAATAGTTGAAAAGGTAGCGAAGGTGCTCTGGAAGTATTATTCTCATAGATGTCAGCTTTGATAACAGGTGTGAAACTGAATAGTCCTGCACTGGGCAGTTAAAAATATCATTTACTCCCAATCAGATTTGTTGAAACCTGAAAATAATAGCAGTGACTTGATAATTTTCAACTTCAAGGGAAATTAATTAACTTCAAAATATTTTAACAGCCTCTTTAAATACGATAGGCACTTTAATATGATGCATAGCATTTTAACCTAATTCAATGGATGAGATTAATGAAAATACTATCACTTCGTTCGCTATCGGCTGAGGGAAGAAGAAAGAAGGAGAAATCTCATGAATATTTAAATATTTTTCATTATGACATTTTTTTTCAATAGTAGATATTTTTCTTTTTCGCTCACGATATCAAAGTATGCACGATCAAAGCTCGTCTGAAATATCATCTACCGTTTTACTGCGAGTTGTTTTTAAACCCATTGTGTGCCTGTGGACCTGCGCATTAGGAATTAATTTCAGTCAACGTCAAAACTTTGGAATTCATTACGTAGGAAAGTTTTCCTCCTGGCTCAGAATTGACGTAATACTCAATTTATGAAACTGCAATCTTCAATTTACATACTAATAACAAACCGTTCACTTATTTGAATAGTTAATACCATCTGAAACTTCTGAGGCGTCCAGTGATATCCACAGCGACTACATATTCAAACAATAGTACGAAAGCAGAGTCAATCTAACTTTAGACCTCTGAAAACAAAGCGGCTAAATTGAACCGTTCCATCTCCTAGTTCTTATTTATTACTGGAAGTACGTTCCTTCCATTATGTTGGGTGTTAAAAATATCTGGCCTTTTCTGCAGAATCTCTTTCTCTCTGAAATACACGAGAAGTCACTGAAGTCAGTCTGCCGAGGGCTATAACCCCAATAAAATGCTCTTTGGTGAATCATAGAGAGTCATAAATTAAATCACACAGTGCCGGTAATGAGACTTCGGTCCGACCCACTGTCTACTTTCCTTTAAAGAAAGCCGTTTTATGCTCAATCATGAGATGAAAGGGGCCGTGAAAAATGGTAATTGGGATTTCATTGAAATTCAGTCACGGCGTGAAAAATATTAGGCTTTAAATATTCGAGAATCACGTTACCTGAGCTCTCAAGTATGCCAACTCACTGACTTTTTAATGAGTTTGCTCTATAATGGAAGAATCATGGCTTTGTTTTATTCCTGTTCCCCATAGGAAACTCAACTAATGACACACTGAAACTTTCTGTTCAATTCAATTCTAATTTTCGGGCACGAAAAGAGATAAGTATAGACAGAATATAAGTTTGTTATGAATAAATATTATTTTAGTGTAACGAAGTATATTCTTGAGGCTCCGTAACCATGGCACTAGGTGCCCTTAGCAGTTCATTTGTATAATGATTGGCACCTTTGTTTACTCTCAGTATCCGTTGCACCTGGTTAATGATAAATAAACACATATCAAGTCAGAAAAAATTTCCATTACCTGTTGAGAACTTGCAGTCTTGTCCGAGCCTTCATAGGTAAGGCCTACCAAGTTCAATACACTTGACTATCACCTGTTAGGTGTTCGGTTCTCAGACGATGTATGAGTAGGTTCTGCACGGACTGGATTTTCGAAAGGTTGGGAATCGCGAGCTCAAAAAATCACTGAAGTTTCCGCTATCCATACTGCATCTACTACAACGTAAAACTGTGAGAATTTTCCCTCTAAAAGATTTTTATACTGAAGAAGTGATAGGCTCTGTGCCATCAGAGAGTCCAAAGACATTGAATGAATTATTCTCCTGCTCACTAAATCTGTTCAGCTGGTATACCAAAAATTCGGAACTATCTTGTTGTCCTGACGGAAAACTTGTTGGCCACAAAGACTCTATGGAATCATGAGAAGATTAAGAAAAAACCATTTTCAAAAACGTGAATTGTTTGAACATCTATTTCAGCTCAAAGAATAACTGGGAAATATTAATATTGATGGTTAAAATATATCGTCTTTGAACGATTCTTTCATAAGTAGCGCTTGTAGAACGCTATTCATATAACAAGTATTTCCCAAATTATTCAACCCAACTTTGCTCACTGGCAAGTTGTACATAATCACCTGCCTCCATGACGTCATTAACATTATAAGGGCACATATTTTTCCATTATTTTTACCGATTCAAAAATCCAAATCCAACCTTGAATTATATTCTAGAGAAACGAAAGGAGGCTTTTACATTAACATTCCCATTTTTCTCTCAGTTCCTACTTGATTTACAGCAAGAACCCCAACTTCTTCTTATCAAGTTTCTTGCCAATTTTTTTTGAATATCAATATAAATATAATCATTTCATGTTAGAGGATTACTTGCTTATCCAGCATTCAGTTCCAGTGTTCATTACAATTTACTAGTCTACGTATACTTCACCAGAATACTTTAAAATCCATTCGACGCGTAATATCATGTTCTTCAATGAGAGTTGGCGTACTTTTTGGATTATACGCGAAAAGCTGAAAAAAATACAAGAATTTCGCGGTTTTCAGGCTCTCAAATCTGACGCACAACCTAGAAACCGTCGCAAACTCATATACCCGTTATTCACGACCCCCAAGAGGAATTGAAATGATTTCCAGCTCTCGAGCAATTTTCAGGGGTCAGAGCCTTTTTTGCACTAACTTTCCTGGGCTAATTCCGAAATAATCTGAAAGTACTTCAGCCACTAACTATAGATTAAACCGTTCTTCTCAACGTGCTTGGGATCGCAAAGTAAGACACTCGTCTCCCCTATCTCGAATACGTCTGAGGGTTGCTCGTGAGGGTGCAGTTTGTTGACGGAAAAAACGAACAAAAAATATCGAAAGTTATCCAATAGGCAATTCAGTTTTAAAGAAACTGTATCCACTCAAGCTTAAAGTAATTCATTTCTGTGAATATGCGTACATCTGACCAAGGAATTTGAATCCATAAGTCATCCTATACTTCTGGAATCCTAGGAAGATGTTGGATTAACAGTTCAGTTGTTTGAAAGCAATTGTTCCGAACAGAACTCATTATGTATGAGTTCGGTATGTATACGGCAGTACGACATGAAGTCTCCCAAGATATGGTCCTGGTGCCAATTCCATGTATAATAACTAGTACATTATAGGAAGTACAGTTGAAATCATGAATTTTGCAGAAGGAGATATTTTATTAAAAGAAGTTCAACAAATCATAAACCAAAGTTGAAACCAATAAAAAATCATTGACCATTAACCATAATAACAGTCATTTGAAACATGGGATACTGAATTGGGAAGTATCATAACGAACATTGTTGAAACAGTTACTGCATGAAAAAAAATTCTTGAAACACCTGCTGCATGAAATAAAGATTTTTGAAACTGCTACTGCATGAAAGAAGAGACTACTCAAGAGCTTGCAGTTCGTTAGTTAGTTAGTTAGTTAGTTTATTTATTTGACTACATCACATACACTCAATGTTTATAGCAAGTCAGAACAAGAAATAATAAGAAATGTGAAGCATTTGATGACTGCTACATGACAAAAATAGACGAGAAGCTTGCATTCGGGAAATGTAATGCATGAAAAAAAAGGTCCTTGAAACAGCTGCTGCATGAAGAAATGTTATTGAAACAGTTGCTGCATAAAAAAAAGAAACAAAGAGCTTGCATATAGAAAATCTGATGCATGAAAAATACATCCTCAAAACAGCTGCTTCATGCGAAAAAAATCCATGAAACAGCTGCTGCATGGAAAGAAGAGACTGGGCTACTGTAACAGAAAATTTTGAAATATGCGGGTTGTCCCATTTGAAAATAAACATATCGTTCGTATATCTCTGACACGGTACATTTGACAAAGTCAAAAATAAACCTAATATTTAAAATCGCTGGTCCATCTAATATACATAATCAATATTTTGTTATTGTATCTTACGGGGTATTTTTTTCACCGGACTAGTAAAGACGCCATCACATACATGACAAATAAAGTATTTTCTAGCCTCGATAAAAGTATTTTATGCCTGTGTATGTTCATAGACCTGGCCAAGGCATTCGACACTGTGAGTCATCCTCTACTTCTAGAATCCTTTGAAGATATTGGAATAAGGGGAATATCATTCCAGTTTTTTGAGAGCTATGTCTCGAATAGAAATCAGTTTGTCAGAATTGAGAATATATACAGCAATAAGTTACCTTTACAATATAGAGTCCCCCAAAGTACGGTTTTGGGGCCAATTAATTTTTCCATCTTTATCAATAACCTATACAATATAGAAAGTAGAAGTGAAATTGTGGGTTTTGCAGACGATACGGCTATCTTTTGTAAGGCAGCCAGTTTACAAACCAAAGTTGAAAGTGACATATCTCATATTTAACATTGGTTTGTTCAAAAATTATTAACATCAACTTGGAAAAAACTCAGTACCTACCATTCACCTGTTACGAATCTGACCAATCAAATTCAATTCTGAAAATATACATGATAGGGGATTCATTCACTATAATATATTACCAGCAAAAAGCGTAAAATACTTAGGGGTCTTCATTGATTGTCATTGGAGATGGGATGTTCACATCCAACACACAATGAAAAAATTGCAATTTGGACTATATGAGTTCAAGTACCTTTGTAATATATCACTCATGAAACAGTTATTTATTTTGCACTCGTTGACAGCCATTTGACATGTGGAATACTGGCTTGGGGAGCAGCACTTAAAAAGCATATAACTCCTTCAGAAATATTGCAACGAAGATTCTTGAAACTGATGCTTCATAAAAAAAGAGATTACTCAACAGAACTCCTATACAAAGAATCCGAAGTATTTGATTTGAGACAAGAATTCTTCCATAGATGCATGATTAACTATCATACAGCTAAAAAAATTTTAAAACATACTCATGAATACGACACACGTAAAAAGAGTACACACCCAATCCCTTTCATGACTAAATCAATAGGCCAAAGATCCAATGAGTTTCGGGCTCCAAATTTTTTCAATATTCTTCCAATGGAAATAAAAAACTTTTCGAGAAAACTATTTAAAAAAAACTACATACTTACATACTAGCCCGTCCTAGAGTTTTCATCCACGACCTCTTGGTATATGAGTAAAATAGAGCATTTGGAACTTGAAAATGGCATATATATAATATTTCTTTTTTATACGTCTGGTTTTTAGTATGTAGGAAATTATTTATTTTTCATTACTCTCAATTTTTAATATGTTTTTATGTATTTTCGACGTACAGTGTGAGTGAAAAAAAAAATTGTTTATAAAATTTTTCTTGTTTCAGGCTAAGAAATTATTTAAGAAATCAGTTTTAAAATTTATTGAGCTCTATTCAGCTTCTTATTTTCTACTTGGAACAAGTTTTACTTACCGATTATACTTATTCATTATTCATGTATAACAGGAGCAATGAGGTCGACTCCAACAGCAGCAATAGAGGTCATTCTGGACCTCACTCCTCTCCACATAATGGTGAAGAGAACTGCTTGGGAGGCAAACCTCAGGTTGGCTAAAGTCGGACTCATAGGGACAGCACACGGCGCGAGGGGCTTAACCCCTACCAACTGTGCACACCTTGCCGACCTCCCAACTGACGAAATTACCAAGAAATTTAGTTTCGAGAAACTTTTTCGAACGGAACTAAACACCAAGCGAGAATGGAACATAGAATCGATTCGAGCACTGGGGAAGAATACCTTAACATGGTATACGGACGGGTCCAAAACTCCCGAAGGAACTGGAGCAGGGGTCTTTGGGCCTCGCACCAAATACTCTGAACCCATGGGCCAGTTCCCCAGCATTTTCCAAGCGGAAATTCACGCCATAGAAAGGTGCATTCAGTTCAACCTCAATAGGAAATACCGGAACCAGGAAATCGTGATCCTCTCCGATAGTCAAGCAGCCATCAAAGCGTTGAGCTCCTGCAACATCAACTCGAAGATGGTTTGGGAATGCCTAGACAAACTTAATGATCTGGGCAGGAACAATAAGGTGACCCTCCTCTGGGTGCCAGGGCACGCCGGAGTAGAGGGCAACGAACAAGCAGATACCCTGGCACGGAAAGGCGCAGCAACGCCACTGATCGGGCCAGAACCATTCTGCGGACTTGGAAAATATTACTTCCGAGAAGAACTCAATAAAGCTGAAGAAGCAATGAGAGCAACATACTGGCTAAGACTTCCAGGGCTGAGGCAGGCCAAAGATCTCCTCGGAAATTTCAACCGAGCAAGATCAAAGACACTGATTAACCTCAGCAAAATTAGTCTAAAGACAATCACGGGATTTCTAACGGGGCATTGCAGACTCAAAGAACACCTGAGGAAGCTAGGCTTAGAGGAGGACAGCACCTGCAGATTATGTGGGGAACACCCAGAAACACCCCACCATATATTGATGGAGTGTTACGCTGTACATCGCAAAAGATTGAATATACTGGGATCACACCAGCTGACCGTGGGAGAAATACCACGAGCAGACCCCCTCAAAATCCTAAAATTCCTGAAGGAATTGGGACTTGAAGGGCTGCTGTAAACAAGAACATCTTGTGACAGCAGAAGAAGATGGGGCACAATAGATCTAATCAGGTCGCAGCGCATCAATCACCATCCATACTCACCAATACCAATACCAATACTTATTCACCATTTTATATCTTCAATACATTGTAGTCTTACTTATATATTGTATCGTTGTCAATATTATTCATTGGTCTTAATAATTATTGTGTTTTTATATTGCATGGTATTATGTTGTATTACGATGATATGTCTAGTCAAGTCAGTCAAGTCAAGTCCTGTAAATTTTTTTTATCGGACTAGTCCTGTAAATTCATTTTAGAATCATTGAGTGAAGCTCCTTTTGCTGGCACCCACCTGCTGTTCTAAGTGTAGCCATCTGAAAACACACAATATTATTATGACTGAGGGCATTTTTTTCTTGCACTACACTTTCACAAAAAATATTCCATATCAAGTGCTCTTGCCATGAATCAGTTCACTTTCTCTCGCGTCAACGTTTTCGACTCAATAGACATAACCAACTGATTGTTTCTTTAAAAAAAGCCTTCACTTTAAGAAAATCCAAATTTTCGTGTGAACTATCATCATTGCCTCAACCACAGAATATTTGGGAGAGAGAGTCGAACTCTTGAATCGATTTGACTAAAATAAGAATACATAATACTTATGAAACGTCCAGTATTATCATGTTTACATTTCTCCTCAAGATACATGTGTCTAATATAGAGATATGGTGTCAGGTACGGTATTATCTCATAATCAGCTCATCGCCTCGTCCGGAAACATCTTATTCGTACTATAAAGTGAGTAACTATTTCATCATCAGGTAATATCTTCACGTCTGGATATGTTATGTTAATAATTACTTCTGCTGTCATGTTTTATGTTTCATTACAAATGTTTGAATTATTATACGATAGAGAATCAGGCAAAAATAAATAACTGTCGATCTCTTTATTGAACGTTATTTGCTAGCCATCTTACTTCCAGAATTGATTGGCCGATTTCTTACACATCAGCGACACAGTATAGATATGCCACTAGTATCGGGCTTTGTCGATCTATTTCCTGAAACAGAATTCCTAGTTCAATCTGTTCTCAAGTAGTTCCTTCCTTAGACAAGTCGTAGTCATAGGAGCTTCTCACACGTGAAGAAGGATTGGATCAAATATCTCTTAAAACCGTATTAAGCAGCCACTTCCTGAATTATCACACTCGGATTTCATTTAATATATTCGAGTGGTAGGTAAACGTTTCAGGATACAACTAATTTTTGCATATGAACTCCAAGTGATATACTTTTGGTTCATGATATGTCTAAACTTTGCCAAATGAGAAACCATTCCAGTGGATTTCATCATGTTATCTCCGAAGGAGATCACACCACAGGGATATTTTCCGGCTTAATTAATGTTCGTGAAGTTTTTAAACACATTATATGCGACCCAACGCCTATCGCATGTATGTTGTATGTTTTCGAGTTTGCTGCGGCACAGGGCTTCTACATCCAATGGAAACACTGCTAATTTCGTATCTCTGATATTGTTTCAACGCCCTGGTGCATTTCTCTCTGCATACAGTGTGTCCCTAGACCAGTGGGACAGTTCAACATCTCTTGACCAATAGGAATTTTCAATATATTATAATTTCACATCGTACCGCATTATGAGAGCTAACTACAGGAATCCTTAGTTTTTTACGAGGAGCGCAAGAAAGCTCATGAAATCGAACATAATTTTTTTAACTAAACACTCCATATATTTCAACATATCTGATTCATTAAGGCTAATTATAAGTATTTTAATTTTGAAAATCCGACAAGGCCAGTTTTTCATTGAATGCAGATATTTTTGAAGACAAACTTTACCACCCTGTATTTTGAAAACTAGTCATAGGGTCGAGTTGGGCCCGGACATCTTTTCTTATGGAGACCGATCTTTGATAATTAGTTTCATCAACTTCGACATGAATGGTTCCATAAAACAGATTTTTTCACGAATCTCTGTCGAAATTCAATTTGACCAGCTCCAAAGGACTGTATGTCAATATTCTTTATCAACTACTAATAATTCGGAGATCATATCTGTTGCCAGTTATTGGGTAAATAAGAGACCGCCCATATGAGCACACTAATAACTGTAGGCGGACATATTCTCGCACTGATCATCCTCAACATGAAGCAGCTTGTCCACGTCGACCTCGTATTGCGTTTCAATCGGATGTTTGTAATAACAGGGGGAAATTGAACATACTTCAAAGAGATTCTGCTCTACCAACAATCTCGGTGTGTATTATTGCGATTAATCTACTCTCTCATCTGATGGGAGTCTCGTAGATTGAATGGAGGGGTATAATTGATTTTTCGATGCTCCCAAGGAGATTGATTTAGTTAAAAGCAGAAAATCTCTATAGCAATTGTGTGGATTAAAGGGGGCTTTGGGGACCGCATCCAATTTCTTGGCTCTAAGAGACTTCCAGTGACATTAAATTGTGAAATTCCTGCCAGCCTTCCAAAAAGGCTTGGTGAGACTTATGTAGTGGTGTCCGATGAAAAAAAAAGTCTTATAATGCCCAAAAAATCATGCGAAATCTATGGAATAGTGAAGAGGATTTTCCTAAATCTATGCTACAAGTATAGAACTAAAAGTAGAACTACTACTAGATATATTGGTCCAATTTAGAGCTAGTATCTTGATGTTTTACTGATAGAGAATGTATTTGTTTCAAATACCTGCTGAGTTTCAACAGAACGACTGATCATTTTGAGAAGTTGTCGATAATCAAAAATGCCCCATCCTTGAAAAAAAAAATTATCAATATGCTGTTGGCGCTTGTATCAGAAAGTAGTTGATGATGTAGCAGAATGAAGCATCAACGTCATAAGTCGTATAGCATGAAATAGCACGAAGTTTTTGTGTCGGATAAATCTGATAAGATCGAATGAATCCGAGAGGAGATTGAAATTATGCATGCATCTGTTATATGTTTTTTGGATTCCACAAATTTATCAAAAACTTTCATAAATAATTTACTTTGAACTTTGACTTGTGTGTTAGAGGTTGTGCTTTGAAAAATTACCCACTCGGATGTGGTCACGTGACTTTCGCTATCTGTTAAAAGTAATATTTTTTCAAAGTAATCGCTGAAAATTGGCTTACAGTTCAGGGGTACAGTTCATGAAAAAATGTTGATAGATGTTAGGTTATTACAGATGTAAAAGTCAACAGTATACGATACCCTCCTCACTGAATATGTGATATAATATGATAATTACAATTTGATGATATGATGTATTCCTCAACACATGAGTTGAGACGTATGAGTACCTACTTAGATCTAGGATAATCTTAACAGCAGAATATTAATGGTGTAACATGAAAAATTTTACTTGATATCATTACTGAATTTGTGTCACAGGTTTGGAGGTTAGCTGTCCCGACAATCAAAATTGGCGTTTTGAGGTTAGCACTCCGATATGTACGTTAAAAACTTGATAAAATGTTTAACTTGACAGTAAACGAAAAGATAGGATTGTCAGCTTGACAAAATGGTGTCGCTTTCTGGTATGCAACATGCACAAATTAATATTAAATACTTATTAAATACTCATGATGGCATTAATCCATGTGGATTTGAATTCACCACCGTGACCTGATTCACACCATTGAGCGAGTTGTTCACACCTCGACAGCCAAACTAAGAAGAGACTGATCCCACTTCTCCAATTCTCGAACTGAAATTCCGACATCATGTCAGAGACATCTATATGAACCCAACGCTATCAACCCAGATGTCATTAGATGGGTCTGTCTACAAATGAAATTTACCCTTAGACAAGTTCAGCTATTTGCAATCAGCTGTCACTAGACGTCCTAGCTAGTGAGAGAATTCTGTTGTCTACTCATCAGACAAGTTTACGTGTTCGTTATTAGATGTCGCTTCTAGTACGATTTTGGAAATAATAGGAAACAAATTGAAATCTGAATATAACGATATTTTCGTTTCATAAGGAATTGTCTACAAAATTATGTTCTTTTTAAGACAATGAGAATTACTGCAAACATTTCTAATATCTGTATGAAGCATTTATAATATTAATTAAATGGATTTTTTCAAATCTCTTCTTACTAGTCCGGCTAGATCAATTTTGTGAAGTAGGCTACAGAAACAAATGGAATGGGTAATCTATGATGAAAATTTAATATTTTCAAACAAAGTTACAAAAAAAAATTGTCAACCTCACTCAAATTACTATTATCGAATGTAAAGTGAACCAGAAAATTTTTAACTTGTTTAATAAAAAAACACAAATTGTGAGTAAGACTTCTCTGAGCCACACTCAACTTTACATTTCTGCATGTCCTCCTTCTGATAAACTGAAACATATTTTTGTTGATGATTCCTAATTAAAAGAGTTTTGTCCAAGTTACGAATTAATCAATATTCCAAATTTCGTAATAAGAAAATGCTTAAACGTAAATATTGCAGTAGAACGTTCAAATTATATAAGCGTAAAATCAAAAATAAACTTCTTTTTCTTTCAAACATCTTTGAAATTCGAATGAATAAGCCTATTTTCAGCGATTTCTTTGAAAATATATTACTTTTGACAGGTAAAGAAAGTCACGTGACCACATCCGAGTAGGTCATTTTTCATACCTTTTTAAGCACAAACTAACGCCCAAATTGAATTTCGAAATAAATTATTAGTAAAAGTTTTTCCCATATGAGTTTTATGAAGGATACTGTGCCATGTGACGTAAACGTAAATTATGAGGATCATAAAGTGCGACTCGAGTATACACGAGACTAATATTATCAAAAATTACAGAAATAACCTATATAAAGGAAACTGATTGGTTAATTTTCTTCTCATTTTACAGAGGATATATCATATGAACTTTTGTGAGAAATAGAAAATTTTCCTGTATAGTTTTTGTTTATCATAAATAAACCAATATCATAACCTTTCAGTTTATGTTACAAATACCAATAAACTTTATTCGAATCTGCTGAAATCTTTCCGGTCCGATTACGAAAAAGTGATAAGTCAAAGAGAACGTTCTTCATTAATTTAGATGTGAGAACTCTCCCTGTATTACTGTTCGCATCAATCAATATGTTTATAGTGATGGCAGTCATGGTGTAAACTTCATATGCCCACATCGTTATTTCATTAAGTACTGACTAACCCTGTATTTTGAACAAATTCTGCATAGCCATAATCTGAGGGCACTCCCAGCAAGGAAAAAATAAGGAGTCATTTTGTCAGGAATAAGTTTGAAATATTTAAGCATCTTCATCCATTAAACGGAATCGAGACAGAAAAATTACATATTTGTACACAAGTTCATATTATATCTTCTCTGTAAAAAAAAACAAATTCAGAAAAATTTACTGATTAGTTTTTTTGTAATACTGGCTTCGTTCATCATTGACTCACACTGTATACTACTCAAAATTCCCATTTTTTCAAGTCATCTCATGGCACATATAATGTGTGCTCTGAATTGATTGTATCACAATATAATCCGAATGGAATAGAACGGAGACGCATATACTTTCATTCATATATAAAATGAATTTTCATAGATTACTCATAATCAAATATATCCAACTCAGAAATATGAATTTTCATGAAATCCATTCTGAATGTATTTTCATTTTCCGTAGCTCGCAAAATGTCATGATTTACCTTGTAGGTATATTGTTATAAAAAATGCTAGGAAAACAAAGTGTAATAATGTGGAGTAGATGAAAAACCCATTATTAATTTTGTGAAATTACCACCAATTAAGTTCAGTTAATAATGTCCTTAAAGAAACATAATACATCTTCAACAATCTGAATCTCGTAAACTAAACACAGAATTTTTGTGTGCCCACGGTAACTTCTGTTCAGAAGCCTGAGTTCAACACAACTTATGGAAATAAGAAGTGTGCGTGGTCGTTTGTGAGTCTCATTTGCTTTAGAACGGGGTATGTTCCTTTCATTATGGGACACTTTGTATGAATCAAATAAATATGAAACTTCCAGCATAACTAAATTCAAACGTATATTTTCATTACTACCTACAGTAAAAGAATATCGTTTTTTGAATGGTTTCATATCTACACAAATATTTCTACCGCTTATGTACTTATACAAAGGACCCCACAAAAGAACTTTTTCTGCAAGCAAATGCCTACCTAGTCGTTATAACTTGAAATCTCATTATATTTTTATTTCGAGCTCAGCGACCTCGTTATAGTACTCACTGAAACGGGTTTCCAAGCAGAAATACAATAAGTACGCTGGATAACAATTCGAAAACTTACAGTTGACTATAATATCGTTAGAACGAAAAAAGAATTACTCCAGACACCGTTTCAAGATATCGGTGTCGGAAAATAGCCTCGTCTCATATGACATTACATTTCAGCCGACCTCGATAGTCTTCATTTCTCTCGGCGTATCCTTGGGGAAAAGTGTATTTCTTTTGTTGTTGCCATTTTTGATATCAACATTCTGGAAATACTCATACAGTGCTTCTCAAAAGTCCCCTCCCCCTCTTATCTTTGGAACGATTATAAGTACATATATAAGTGAAATTTGGAAACTGAATATTATTTATTTATTTATTTATACGGGCAAGCCCAATTAAAGATATTACAAGATATACATTATGTGAGTAATACAGCAACAGTCACAACATATATGATATTGATAATAATGAAGACATTAAAAAGATCAATGAAAAGTAAAAGTACAAGTACAGTCAGTGTAAAAGTGGGCAATAAAATGACAAAAAAAAATGACAAGATGGTCACTGACACAGTTGATTTTTAAACTTAGGAAGAGGTGTTGAGAATATGTCAATATCGAGGCAATTAGCCGCTCTAAGGGATCTTGGGATATAGCTGAAATAAGCAATGTTGGTACGATGGTAGGGAGTATGAAAAGTAGCTATCTGTCTAGTAAGGCGAGTGGGGACTACTAAACTGATTTGAGATAGAAGATCTGGACAGTCATATTCACCATTTAATATCTTGTAGAGAGTCATTAGATCTCGCTGACTACGTATATTCTCCAGAGTTGGAATATTGAGATAACTCACAATTGAGGCATAATCACTAAAGATGTTAGATTTGAAAGAAACATATCTAAGAAAACTTTTTTGAACACGATCAATCTTGGATATATGGGTTACATAATATGGTGACCAGACAGAGGAACAATTATCGAGGTGAGTTCTAACAAGTGTACAGTATAGGATTTTAATGGCACCCAGATTAGTGAAGTCCAACATTTTGGTAGACCTGTTGACAATGGAGGTTATGTGGTAAGTGAAGGTTAGGGAGTCATCAAGAATTACTCCAAGGTCCTTGACACGGTCGACAGCATTCAGGGGTTGTCCATTGATGGTATAGTCGAGAATGACAGGTTGATGTGAGCGAGTAAAACGTATGATATGACATTTGTTTATGTTTAAGTCCATACCGTTTGACAAGCACCAAGTAGCAAGTCTGCAGATATCGCTCTGCAACTCATCGGCGTCATCTACACAATTCACAATACGATAGAGTTTTAGGTCGTCAGCGAATAGTAGGGCATTACTGTTGTGAAAGCATGAAGTGATGTCATTAATGAACATGTTGAAAAGTAAGGGACCCAAATGTGAACCTTGGGGAACGCCCGAGGTTGCAGGAAAGTCAATAGAGTAATCGTGCTTGAATCTCACTATTTGGTACCTGCCTGTCAGATAATCCACAATCCACTTCAGAATCGCTCCTCCGAAGCCATACCTACTGAGTTTGTGGGTAAGAAGCTCATGATTAACCCTGTCAAAGGCCTTGGAGAAATCGGTATAGATGGAGTCGACCTGACTACACCTATCACGAGCTTTAGATAGAAAATTGGTATAGATGATTAAGTTGAGTTCAGACGACCTTCCGGATGAAAAGCTAAACTGATTTGAGATCAGTAGCCGTGAGCAGTCATAAGTCATATAATCTGTAACGATGCTCTCGAACAATTTAGGGATGGTACTAAGAATTGAGATCGGACGATGGTTACTAATGTCAGATTTATTACCTGATTCATATATTGGTGTTATGTAGGAAAGCTTCCCGTTGTCTGGAAAGATTCCAGTATCCAAGGATTTGTTGAAGATGTGAAATAGTGGTCTAGACAATATATAATTACAATTTTTAAGAAGAATGGGGGGAATAGCGTCAGGCCCCGGACCCTTTCTAACATCGAGGTTGCTTAGATTCTCAAATATGGTGGAGATAGGAATATGCTAAGAGCAAATGTTGAGTTGAGTGTCGATATCACAATCATTGTGGTTTAGGATATGATCGGTGTATACTGAGAAAAAGTGGCGTGCAAACAGATTTGCGACTTCAGTGCCGGAGGAGACAACAGAATCGCCAAGAAACATTTTATCAGGTATTAAAGAGCCTGACATAGAGCCATTAACAAAATCCCAGAAGGCCTTGATGTTATCGCCAATATTGACCTCAACACCTCTGATGTAATTCGAATAACACTCTCTAGACAGAGTCTTACAACGAGCTCTGAGCTCGCTAAAAACTGCGTAACTTTCATGAGTTCTAGTAGTTTTATAAATTTGATGTGCAATCCTCTTCTCTTGTGTCAGATGCCTAAGCTGTGGGCTGATCCAAAAGGGAAATGAACGATTGGTGATCCTCTTGAGTGGAATGAACACCTCGATAAATGAGTACAGGGTATCGTAGAAACTATGCAGCATTCCGAATAGGTCCTTATCCAGGAGAAGGGCGTCCCAGTCGACAGCACCGAGATATTGGCATAATAGTTCGTAATCAACGTTACGGAAGTCATATGAGTGTTCTGCGGCCTGAGACTCATGAAATTCAGTTCCCACTTGCACTATTGTTTCAACAACACATCTGCAGATTCATTAACAGTGAGTTCGGTAGGGGTTAATACGAGATCCAGAATACTCCCTCGGTTATTTCGTATATTGTTTGACTGGAATAAATTGTGGAGTGCACATAGATTGGAAACAACTTCGATGGCCTCAGCTTCAGCTGGTGATGAGCCAATAGATGGAGAACCGAGAGAGCAGTAATCTTCAACTTGCCAAGTGATGTTAGGAAGATTGTAATCGCCAAAGATGTATACTCTAGTATTCGGATTCTGTTCATTAAGGGATTCCACCAGGTCATAATGTGTGCGGTACATGTTAACATTTGACTTCGGTGGGAAGTAGACGGAACCAAGTATGAATTTGTAACTACATCCACCAACGAGTACAAATATTAAAGGTTGTAATCTTCCCTACTAGTGATGATAGATGACGAAATCGTCAAAGTTGACGTTACAAGGCCATTGTGACCAATAATTTTAAATGGAACCCTACGGCAAGCGACACTTCTTTTAAAAGGTATCTAAAAAACCTATTCAATGATACTAATGTTGTTTGTGTTTATGGCAGTTTTAATGGATCATTAGTAAACATTAAAATTTAAAATCCATTCAGTATGATATTAATTACAGATTTAAGAATCAGTATCTAGTATGGAAGTTTACAACCTTCTCCGATTGAATAACATAACCTAGATGAGTAACTCGCCACACACGTATTAAGATTCGTGTGTAAGGGACATCTTTCCCCCAACGGCAGTGTCGTGCCTTGTTAACATAAATATTGAGGTTCAATAAAATAGAAATAATGGAAACCCAATAGGAATGGAAAACTGAAATTATGATGAAATAATCTCCACAAGATTTTCAGAACAGCCGATGCTTAATTTTTCTGTTTTCCAATTTGGTTTCCCTTTCTCGATAGTTACGACACTGGTAGCTTCAAATGATTGTTTTGTCAAATATCATATGCAGCGTTGTCGTACTGACAAGACTATATCGACAACGAAGTATCTTCGTTCGGCGACGGAAATACTATTGTTTTTACATGCCCCCACCAAGCTCAAATGAACGTTTCAATTGCCTTATTATTGTCATATATTTCATCCAAGACAGTATTTTTGGGTTTTCATTGCCATGAATCTACCCGACAGATATCAAAATCTAGCTGACGTGCTTATTGTATCCTTAAAAAATCGCGACATGACAATAATGTCATGATTTGAGGGATAACATTATGAAAAGATGTTACCTTCAGATCTATTTGAGTGTTACTCATCTAGGTTGTGATACTTGATCGGAGACAACCTTCAATATTCAGTTTCCAAATTTCACTTGTTTATGTATAATCGTTCCAAAGATAAGAGGGGGGAGGGGACTTTAGAGAAGCACTATATATCTATCCCGGTTCAGCAGGAACCGTTTGAGAGCTTTCGGTTCTAAATAGGCAGCATACAAACAAACATCCGAACCCTAATATCAGACTAGATCATGCAACAAATTGAAAATTATCATGACAAATTTCCTGTTTATGTCCTGATACCCTGTGATGATCAGAAAACATCATGAGATCCAAGAGAATGTAGATGAAAATTCGTGGTCTTCTTGAATTTCTGCAGACTGTATACCTCAGGAAACACCTCCCGAAGCAGGGAGTTCCATAGCTTTGTAGTGCATTTGAAGAAAAGCCCTAGAAAATATGTGTTTGGTATGTCTCCAGAGTGACATCAAAGGGATGTGAAGACTAAGCTCAACGAAGCAGTCTGAGACGATTTGGATAGAAGTTTCCCCATTTCTTTCGCAAAATCTGCATTCTCCTTCTTCTACTAATCCGAATTTCACATGGTGCCTTCTCACCAATGTACTGCTTGAATTTTCGTTGGTATTCTGGGTCTTTCACTCCTACTGGCACAGTCATTTGAGGAGCAGACTACCAAAATTCATTTTGTCCAAATTGCATAATTTTCAGGAAATGAGAAAGTTTACTATGAAGAATTGAATACGTTTTGGTGAAATTTAAGGAACCGGAAAAATTGTAGAGATATGTCCTTAAATATTGCCTTGTTGCCAAAAATCTCCTTTTGATAGCCAATCTAGGAATTTGATCTCGTCTGGTTGTATATTTGCAAAAGTATCTTAGCCTGCCTTCCTTGTGATTCAATCCAATATTGTGATCTCCCAGAAGTGGTGTTTCAGCCCCTTTTTCGCAAGTACAACTGCTTTTTTAATACCCTCCACTTCAGTATGTTATTCATTCAGTTCTAGAGGTACTCCCAAACAATCTTGGAGTTGATGACATGAAAGCTCAGAGCATCATTGGCTGCTTGGCTGTCTAACATGACTTGTCTGCGAAAATCTCTTCCTATATTGAACTGTACAAATTTTCCCAGACTTTTGGGACCATTTCCATATAGGAGCAGTTCCTCCTGTTGTTTTGGATCATTCTGTGAACCATTCAGTGGCACTTCTCCTGAGTCTTGGCATGTTTTCTTTGTCCCATTCACTCTTGCTAGATATCCATATCCCAGGTTTCGTGATTGCCAGGAAGGAGACGAAACTGAGTTTTGTGGTTCTCACTATGGTATTTTTTTTGTTGTTATCTTTTATTTCCACTACTATATGAAGTGGTGTAAGACTTAGGTTTATCAGCATAGCGGCTATTGGGCACGTTCTCATTACACCTGTTATGCAAATATAGTAGTTTTGAAAGATTTGCCCTAGTACTAGCCAGCATAGTTCTGCTGCCCAAGGCTACCCCGTAAGTGATAGTCAATGTCACTATGGTCTTGTGAATCCACGACAAGATCTTTGGGCAACAGCTCTAGTTCTTTGCCGTATATTTTCTTTACACCATTAGAAATTTCGTGGATTTGTTGGTTATGGCCTTCTCGTGCTAATTTCAGATGAGTTCTTCATCTAGTATAACTCCTAGAAATTTGACCTCTGGCTTTCATTCAATAATTTCCCAGTCTAATTCAATGAATTTGAGGTGAATTTTTTTAGCCTCGTAAAGGCAACTAGTGTAATCTTGGTTGGGTTGGCACCAAGTTCCATCTATTGACTTCAATGTAGTCAAGACCTCTTTGAACTCAGAGGATACGCTTTAGTTTGTCTCTCGCAAATATGACTATCAGAGCGATGATAATCCTCTACTTTTTGAGGAAGGTCATACAGAGTAACTGGAGAAAATTGATGTTTGGGCTGGTATTCTTGGACGTTTATTCATTTAGGAAAACCTGCCTGAAGAAATAATAGATCCTTTTATCAAAACTGCATTTGAAAATTAGATAGATACGGTGGATATAATTTGCAACAAAACAAGGCTCCACCACACTCCTTTCTTCCAGTATCTCAAAGGTCAGTGGATAGATTTTCTGCTAGATAGATAAGTCGAAGGGAGCAATTGAATAGCCGCCTCCATAATCCCCTGACTTAACGCCTCTGGATTATTTCCAATGGAGGCATCTTGAATCGATTGAAACACAACCTCAGTATTCGGAAGATTAAAAGAGGACAATAACAGCTGCATGTTCAGAAATTCAGTTAGAATTTATTCAAACGTTAAGGAATATTTTAATAGCAGAATGTATTACTATCTACAAAACAATGAACAATAAAATGAATTACTTCAAGTTTTTTGTTATGTTTAATGCAGAACACTGATATCTGATTTTATTTAAGTTTCTACATGATTTCTCCAAAACTTCTGAAAATAATGGTTGAGCATGTGTTACTTTTGAAGAGGTAATCGAACGGTTTTCGAAATGCGGTATCAAATATTCGCCATGTCCAAAATAATTCAGTTTCTGAATAACTTGTTTCACCTAAATTGAAGAAATCATTATTGCCTTCTGTTTCAAAATTGCTAAAATATTATTACCTATATTTAAATATTACAACATTTTTAACGAAAGAATTCAGCCTCCAGCTTACTTTCGCTTTATGTTTCAGAAATGCGCTTCAGAGTCGTAACCATTTCGGCTTATTCTTTCAAATCCTCCATTCCTCATTTCGCATTATAATGGGGGTCAGAGGGTCCCTGTACACCCCCTCCCACTTCATTTAATCTGTTCTGTTTCACTAAAGAATTCCAGAGGGAAGAATAATTACCAAGGGAGAACAACGAGAAACATTCTTTACGAAAAATTATGCAGTTATATACTTTGTTTTTCACCTTGACTTCCTGATATTCACTTCATATGCACTCTGAGTAACTGCCATATACATTCATTATCTCAAGGTTGCTATGAAGCTGCTCACAAGCCGTTTTAATTTCATTTCTATGGGCAGGTTGAAAGATAACTGCTGAAGAAATAAGAGAGTTTTGGAAGTTTTTTTTGCATTTCAAATACTGAATATGTATTTCAACTTTCATTCAAATGAAGAAGAAACCATGTTAGTGAAGTATTTAGAGAACAGCCGTTCATAATGAGAGAAAAATGTGCTTCTAGCTCCTACCTTTACAAAAATTTCATATGGAGACAAAATAATATTTTTTTTGTCTAAGTTCTGCGTAGAATCTGAAAATGGGAGAATATACAGGCACTCCTATTGAAAATAAGGAAGTTGGGGATCACGTAAAATCGTAAGTAAAATTTCTTGAGAATATTTTAGCCGAATAGCCCTTATCAATAATAGTAAACTGCCAAATTTTCAAACTCGACCCACTTAAAGTTTTTAATACATTTATGGATGCAGTTCACGGACGAACCTTCGTTATATACTATAAAGCTGATCATAGTTACTATTGTAGATCAATTTGAACTTGAAGCGACTGTTAACGTCACCATTCACATTAAGTAAAAAAAAAATGTTTGAGGAATGGTAGAATAATTAAATTATTTGTTCCATCATTACGTATTTTGTAATATTATCTGACAGGTGAGTTTGGCTCTCTTCAATAAAAAAATTGCCGAAATAAGCTATTGGTCCATGATAAAATATTTAAATTGGAGTAGTAGCATTCCTCTCCGCCTTTTCTACAGCATCAATTCGTGAAACGATGATTCAAACCTTTTCAACATTTTCAACAATTCAATGGATTGAAGAAAAGCATAAATGAAAACCTTTTTTCTTCAAATTGGCTCAGAATTTGAAAGCAGGAGAATAACCGAGAGAATCACACTTTTTTGTGAATGATTATTGATGAAAACACTAGTAATTATTGATTTTCTAAAATCTTCCATTTGGGTGAATGAACCGAATTTTTGCAAGAAAAAATAGTTTATTGCCACGCTATTATAGGGTCCCAGATGTTCTTCAGAAAAGTTGGAAGAGAACGAAGTTTCTGCAACTGATATGTTTGGCGGTTAGATCCTACTTCAACTTTGGCGTGGTAAAATCATTAAAGGACCTGCGACCATGGGAAAGGGGCATTCGGAGCATTCCCTTCCTAAGCAGCAAACCGTGCCCTGACGGGTTATAAAATACTTCCTCGTAAACATTCCGTGGCACACCGGGAACTTACTGAATCATCGTGGCATATTACATTTCCAGTTCTAGGAAAACCCAGACATGCCTGAGAAGAGAGAGTATGGTACTAACAGGATTGTGTTTCACCTCATAATACCAGAAGTATTGGTGATATTCTGAAATCACTGTTTCAAGAAAAAAGGACCATATCTTTGACCACCTACATTTCCAGATTTGACACACTTAAACTTCTTCCTGTGATGTTTTGTCATGCACCCACAGCCTATGATGGATGACATACGACGACCAACTCACAATTGTCTTCTGCAAAAGATCATCGAATGTTTTCAGAACGTTGTGAGCCATTTTGAAAACCTAGTGGGTATGGGATCTCCTTCTATTATTTCATAACACCACTTTCAAATTTGTATTTTGAATTGTCTGTCAGTTATCACATTTCATGACCTCACGATCATCTAAAATAGTTCGAATGATTACTAATTTCTGAACACCCTCTATAACGATTCCGAAATGTCGACAATGGATTCTCTAAAATGAAATATTTTCAAGGAAAATCATGATACATAGGATTTTTTGGTTAGTATTGGAATTTTAGACGAAAAATTTAAATCAGAATTTAATTTTCAAAATACGTCTAATCAGCACATATCAACAATTACCCTGTAGATCTGAGGTTTGATTCACATTGAAGGTATTCACAAAAAACGGATTATATCGAAGGTCCAAAAAAAAATTCGACTTGGCGTTTTCATAATTTTTGAGTAAGCGACTTCGCCAAAATTTCGTCTGAAAGTTTTTCGTTCAGAAGATACATTCAGCCCTATGCTGAGTCACTTCCGTCAAAAATAACGTCACCGTCATTGGCGAATAACGTTATTATTAACGGAAGTGATACAGCATAGGGCTGATTTTCTTAGTTATTATTATTTGATCAGGTTATGATTCTACCATGATGCAAGTAGATAGGTATTTTGAATAAATTATTCTCAACTGTTTGAAATGGAATCTACATTTATTGAATGAAGTTAGTCAAATGTATGGACCCGCCTATTTTTGTCATAGTTATTGAAAAAAAGTTTGCATGAAAGTTGAACGGTGGTTCACTCTGCATATTCTTGTGACATGGAATAATTTTTGATGTGCTGTTGGTGGAGAAGTGATTTCACCGGCAATTTTTTCAAATGAAAGAAATGAGAATTTTTTTAAATGGTATTATCTTGGAACGGAGAAGAGCCTGTCATCACATTGCTGCCAATGAATTATCCTGAAGAGGTGCAGAAGTATCTAACTGTTAGATAATCCATTTTGAAATAGAAATAGATAGCAATGGACAAGAGAACGGAGTGATTGAATATATCCCAGTATTTTAGAAAATAACGTAAACGAATTGTGAAATCAAAGATTGGCCGACAGTAATTGGCTGCTTGCAATCACCAAATATGTCCAGTAAGATTGTTCAAACAAATTATGAAAAGAATGGGGAAACCATATCACATGTCAAAAGTTTTTTTAATACCTTATGCTTTCTGGCAAAAAACGAATTTTGAAGAATGGTATGAAAATTCCCCTATCGGAATGACCGAATCTTTGGAGAAAAACATTGAGCTTGATGTAAATAACGACTCGAGCTGTTGTCGTTACCTACTGAATTGTCCAGGAATGTTATTGATGAACAAAAATCAATAAAAATTACAGGACAGCTGCAATCCGTCATCACTATAGCCGAATTTTCAGATGGACCAAGAACACCATGCTAAGATCATGAATTCCATTCGTACTGCCAACACTGGTACTACTGCTACTACAAATATCCAGCAAACTATGAGAAAAAAGCAATGAGGTTCTGAAAATCATTTCCTATATTAAAATTGTGTTTTTAACAACGTACTTTCCCTTACTTGAACAATTTTCATCTTGTTCATTAACTTAGTTACTTCTTAATTACTTACTAGGCATATAAATTAAATTATATGAATTCTTTAAATTATCTTACCGAATTACACTCAACTGAACATTTATAATTCGAATCTCTTTGCATTCAGACAATTGTACTCAAGAAACTGGCGAAAAAAATTATTCCTACTACGTTTTTTCTTAAATTGTCTAGCAACGATATTCCTATTGAAATGTCAAGTTAACTTCGACATAAAAAAGCTCTCGTGTGAATATAAGTTATTAAAAGACATTTTGTTTTTCATTCGAAGGAAAATTTTTCATTTTGATTTTATATGTAGATGAGATCCTTGTTATACCCCTTCGGAAATTCTTTAAATCTATTAATTTTCAGTGGTACACATTGGAAGATTACAGAATGAAACTCATTGTTAAAAGCTACACTTTATAAGTTTACATCAGCAAGAATTCCCAGCTGATTCTAATCATCAGCTTTCTTGAAAGTTTGAAATCAATATCAGTAAAATTATAGTGTTTCGAACATGATGGAAATATATTATCTCCATTAAAGTAATGGGACAACTGGAACTGATGATTTGGGTTCTGCCACCACAATACAATCAAGTTTGTTTGTATAAAAAACAAGATCAAGGATTCTTCACAATTCCTCTGACTGGTTGTGCTCTGAAAAATTTAAGAATTCGTTGAAACTTATTAGTTTCAATAATGAGGTAGTCACCAATACTACTGCGGATTCCTTAGTGTTCAAGAAATATTAGGATGAGAGTATTTTTGTTAGTTTTATCTCGATATATGTTTGAAGTCTTCTACATATTAAATATTTTGAAAACGCTCTTGTTTGGGCTTTTTCACCTACCATTATGAACATCACATTTCATCGCCCTCGGAAATGGAAGTGTATTACACAGTGCTGAAAATCAAGAGTTAAATTATTCGAGAATATTTCAATGGGATGCTTTGTGCAAAATGAGCTGGTTATTTCCTACTATCGTGCTCGAGAATGATATTATATCTTCTTCAAATTCCTTAGTCTCCTTCTCTCAAGAGCTCGCAGTATCCAGTATTCCATGTACGTTTCGTTTTTTATTCAACAATGGGAATATCCGTAACTCATAAATACTACTAGCAACGGTAAAAAACCGACAGAAATATATTTCGCTAAAACGTCTAGACGTGAAATAATATCGAAACATATGAGATTTCGTTCACGTACCGTTGAAGGCTTTTCCACGTCTTGTTGTCAGCTGAGCTTCTCGTAAAAAGAAGTTTGCGCTTATGGTATTGGGCATACCTATTAGTCCACTCTACTTCTCGTAAAGATCCCCAATACCGAAGGCTTTTGGAAAAGCTACTTTCCCGAAAATGAGCAAGGTCACTCTCTTACGTGTGTTTCGAAAAGTTATATGGTGATGAAGGCGCGTACACCTGACCAACACCGTTTATATTTTCAGACTTTTTAGTGGGCATGTATCGAAAATATTCAAGAATAGTCTAATCGTGACGTGGGTGAAATAATAATAAAATAAGTGCAAGGTTTAGAATGGAATGAATGAAAGAAAATATGCATTGTATTCAATGAGAATTTTGTGCGCAATAATCAAAGCGAAAACTGCAATTATATCCATCAGATTATTGCCGAAGTTTCTGCAAAAAAATACTATGCCAGTGATTTTACGAACAGCACGAAATCGGTCTGACCAAACGGCATACCACTAACTTCTCGGTTTATATGATTTCGATTTCGTCAACGAGAAAACATCAACTATACCGCATGAGATTCAGACGTTTATCACTAACATCAAACAAGCTAGAGATATTACCACCAGTAAGAAAGCCGTGAGAGAAGTAAGAGATCTTTTCCTAGTTACAAGAACAATTGAGATAATAATTAATCGCCATTTTAATTCACGAGTTTGTTACAAAACTTTTCCGTTGACCGTAAGTTTCAAAAAAAAAAAAGAAAAATGGTACCACTTGGGGATTGAACCCTCGACCTCAGGACTCAAACCAGCATTTCACCAGCCGGCTGACTATCTAGCTATTAATGCTACTAACAACTTCACTGATTTATTTGATGAAATTTTTACAGAACTTCATCACTATTCATCTTTCGATTTCAAAATAAACGTAGAATTTCAAGAAATTACAACAATGAAATAAATAATGACATATAGTACTAACACAGCTACTTGATGTCAAAATAAATGTTTTAGCGGGAAAGTATAAATATGTTTGGTTGCATACGCCACAGCTCACTATATAAATATAATATGTATTGGAGCAATGTACGTTGGGTTGCATATAAGTGAATCATTGTTAATATAGAAAATAATTCATTAACAGGGGTCATTAATCAACGATTTTGTGTGCGTTAAAATACATCGTAGATAAACGGTCGACGGAAAACGTAGTTAAATAAAGTATGTCTATATCTATGCGTGTGATTAACCTTGAGAAAAAGAGTAACGTTTTGATTGTAAATATCACACCACCATCTTTGAGCCAGTCAGACTCTATTTTGTGTATGGTTACCATGAAAACCCAAAATCTTTCGGAAATCTCTATCCTTCAGTATACCCTGGAGTGGAAATTTTTATTTCAAAAAAAGAGATTTGTTATACAAAACGAAATTAAACAATTGCTAAATCTTTTATTCTGTTTTTTTTTATCTTAATTATGAATGACATCTATTAAATGTTTTTCTGAATCTATTAATAAATTTCGTGTGAGTGTCTGAATGTCTATGCTTGAGTAAATAAAAATGATAGTTCAAGAAACAATTCGGTTGAACTTAACTTTACAAATGCAGGAAAACTTGGTAGACAGATTGATTGAATTATTTTGTACTGTATTAAAGAGGTTTTTCTGAAATCGTTCAAGAATGCTCACTTTCAACGTTAGGCCTCAAAATACGCTAATCTAGTATTTTAGTCCGTTGCTAAGCAACGAACTTTCCCGGACCGTTTTCAGCACTGAACTGTACGGGAATAGTTATTATCCTAACAAGTACGGAAAGAGTACTATTCCCGCATGAGACTGCCGTTACCCGAACGACGCAAAGCGGAGTTCGGGTAAGCAGTCGAGTGCGGGATAGTACCTTTCCGTATGAGTGAGGATCAAGATTTTTTCTACAAGAGCATTGAAACATCTTATGTGATGCTCTTGAACAAACTTTCACGTGCGGGAAAAATTATTACCGCACTAGTGCGGGAAAAACTCACTTGAAGTGACATTAGCGTGCGGGAAAATTTTTCCCGCACTAGTGCGGGAATATGACACCTCTCAAACTAAATTGCGTGCGAGAATAGGGCGGAACACGCACGCTTGTAGAAAATAGTTATTATCCTAACAAGTACGGAAAGAGTACTATTCCCGCATGAGACTGCCGTTACCCGAACGACACAAAGCGGAGTTCGGGTAAGCAGTCGAGTGCGGGATAGTACCTTTCCGTATGAGTAAGGATCAAGATTTCTTCTACAAGAGCATTGAAACATCTTATGTGATGCTCTTGAACAAACTTTCACGTGCGGGAAAAATTATTACCGCACTAGTGCGGGAAAAACTCACTTGAAGTGACATTAGCGTGCGGGAAAATTTTTCCCGCACTAGTGCGGGAATATGACACCTCTCAAACTAAATTGCGTGCGGGAATAGGGCGGAACACGCACGCTTGTAGAAAATAGTTATTATCCTAACAAGTACGGAAAGAGTACTATTCCCGCATGAGACTGCCGTTACCCGAACGACGCAAAGCGGAGTTCGGGTAAGCAGTCGAGTGCGGGATAGTACCTTTCCGTATGAGTAAGGATCAAGATTTTTTCTACAAGAGCATTGAAACATCTTATGTGATGCTCTTGAACAAACTTTCACGTGCGGGAAAAATTATTACCGCATTAGTGCGGGAAAAACTCACTTGAAGTGACATTAGCGTGCTCGAAAATTTTTCCCGCACTAGTGCGGGAATATGACACCTCTCAAACTAAATTGCGTGCGGGAATAGAGTGGAACACGCACGCTTGTAGAAAATAGTTATCATCCTAACAAGTACGGAAAGAGTACTATTCCCGCATGAGACTGCCGTTACCCAAACGACGCAAAGCGGAGTTCGGGTAAGCAGTCGAGTGCGGGATAGTACCTTTCCGTATGAGTAAGGATCAAGATTTTTTCTACAAGAGCATTGAAACATCTTATGTGATGCTCTTGAACAAACTTTCACGTGCGGGAAAAATTATTACCGCACTAGTGCGGGAAAAACTCACTTGAAGTGACATTAGCGTGCTCGAAAATTTTTCCCGCACTAGTGCGGGAATATGACACCTCTCAAACTAAATTGCGTGCGGGAATTGGGCGGAACACGCACGCTTGTAGAAAAAATACTTTCGCGTATCGTAAACGATCCGGGAAAATTTTTGACGGCTTGTATACATTTTAGACAGTAAATGAATGCACGCAAACAATAAGTATTATTCCTTAATTTATGATAATGCTGATTGCGATTTCAGAAAAAATAGTATGTGTACCTCGTAGTAAAAGCACATTCCCAGACTTCAATGCTTGTTGGCCTCGGCTTATCGCCTCGGCCAACAATTTACATTGTCGTCCGGGAATGTATTGCTTTTACTACTAGATACACAATATACTATTTCCTCTGGATTTTCCAAACTGTAATCCAAACTACATCCATCAAAAAGGTTCGACAAATTCAATTTTGTTGCTCACAGTGTTGCACAAGTTTGCTCACAATATTTGCACAACGTATATTTTTGAACTTTTCCCAAAATAATTCGATTTATCAAGATTTTTTCAATAATGACGTAAAAACTCTGCCACAAATTACATTTGAAAGTTATAGACAGTGAGTTGAACTGTCTGCAAAATGATTATATAAAATTTTTCCAAAGCCACCTACGCTCTTATTTGTTTCATTTGGGTATTTGGAAATGGCAATTACAGACAGCAATCACAAATTATTTTAAAACAAACGTTTCACCTACTTTAGTGAACATATAGCTGTAAAATGAATTTGTTTTAAATAATTTTTATTCATTTTATTAAACTAAAATGGGGGAACAATAATATTTTCCCGATTTTATTCAGATACTCTGTACCTACAGTTACCTATATCACTGAATAATAATGAAAAAAAAATGTTTCGCCCACTTTAGTGCATATCACTCAGGTTATAACTGTGTAATGAATTTCATGAGTGCGTAATGGGCTTACAACTCGTGTAACGTACTATACTTTTTCTACACTCATTCTTTTCTTCCATTGAATAAAAAACATCGCAATCAGACATATTCGTGGATAAAGTTGAGAAAATGTTCGGATACAATTATATTTCGTTCAAGAAATTGACAATATAAATGACATGACATATATTTTCATAGCATGCTACTTAAGAAAACGGGTCCTATTTTCAAAGAAATTGCATAACGTGGTGCATACATTTAGGGGCATCACTCTTTCAATCCTAAATATATCCCGCTAATGCTGAAGGTTTTTATGTTTTTTAATTGATTAAATTTATGTAAATAGACCAAATAAAGTCTTACGTAAATGAAAATTTGATTGTAATTTAATTAAACCAAGAAGTTTAAGTTTTCTTCTCAAAACGTACGTGTATGTTATGAGATCTCATCACGTGCTTGTTTGTTGAATGTCATTTACAAGGAATGTTGACAGTGCGATTTTTGACGTTCACAGACATGGGCGTAGAAAAAAGAAATTGCATAACGTGCTGCCTACATGTAGTGGCATCACTCTTTCAATTCTAAATATATATCGGTAATGATAAAAAAGTTTATGTTTTTCAATTGAGTAAATTTGTGTAAATAGACCAAATAAAGTTTTATTCACTAGCGGGCGGTAAAGTACACTTTACCGCCCGGTTCGCCGGGCGTAGTGGCACTTTACCGCCCGCGGGCGCATCATGGCCCGCGGGCGGTAAAGTAGACAATATACTAAAATTGTCCATATATACCTACGCTCATCATTTCACGGAAGACCTACCACGAAACAATGAATTCAGTTCAATAAAGAAATACTCATTTAACAACTTTTATTCATAATCTACATTTTTGCTCCATAACCCCAAAATTTAGAATTTTATATTAACTATGCAATTGTTACAATTTTGAATATTGAGGGTGGGATATTCACTTTTCTCTTGAAAATAATTATTCCCTTTTGAAACAACATCCTCACCACTCATTTTAGATGTGGATGGTAGGTCCAAATAATTATTATTTGGTATCGGTCCATCACCATCGCCGGCAATTTTTTTAGCAATATTCAATTTATTTGAAATCGATTGTTCAATGTAGCTCTCTGCTACTGTAGTTGATTTCCAACCAGCATATCTTTTGATATTGGTGATACTTTCCCCAGCATCAGCCAATAAAGTGGCTGAAGAACGCCTGAAACAATGACCCGTATATTCTTCTGGGCCCAAAAATGCTGCAATTTTTCTTGGAATTTGACCGAAGATATATACATTTGTTGTTCTTATAGAATATAAAAAAACGCCCATGTTCAGTATTTGCGGGACGTAGACTAGCATATCTTCTATAAATGTCCAAATAAATAACGACTGGTTTTCAGTACTGCAGATGGTAAATGTTCGTTGTATTTTAGTTTTTGACTCTCGAATTGTAATCAATAAAGCATAAGTTAGGTCTTGAATATCATCAAGCTTGAGATTTGTTAATTCTTCTCTACGACAAGCACTATGTACCCCAAATATTGTATGACCACAAAGAAGATGGTTTTCGATTCTTGGACTTCTCAAAAAAATATCCCAGTAATATATCTTCTGTAATCACCTTCACATTATTTTCATTGCGCCATTTTATGAACTCATTATAGGTACGTCTTTTCGTAAAGTTTCTTTGACTTTGTTGGTAGCAGTTCGAGTTTGGCACTCTCAGCCGATTCCAAAATTTCCATTGGTATGTATATATTATGTTCTTCATCTGATGATTCCATAATTTTCGTGTTGAGTTCACTCACGCACTTTTTCAGATAAACATGAAGATGACCGTTTATCTTGTTTATTGAATTTGTTGCTAGACAACAACCAGCTTGCTTAACAACGTCATAATTAGGTGGGTATATACTGGGTATTCTGTGTACAATTTGAATAAATGAATCTATTTCAGTATACAGAGATGATTATTGACACGATAATTGCGATATAAATATATATACAGTGTCCGCCAAAATCTTGGAACCATATGGAAAACTTTTTTATTAATAGTTTCTCAGAAAATGTCATATTTCATAAAAGTTAGTTTCCCATGCTGTTCCAAGAATTTGGTGAACACTGTATAAACCGCTAGTGCATAAAATTTTGTATGTATGACGTGCGTAAAATGCGTTTATGGCCTTCGGCGTGTAATGGCCCTCGGCTAACGCTTTCGGGCCGTTATCCACGCCGCAGGCCATAAACGCCTACTTTACGCCCTTGATACATAAATAACTATTACGTAAATAAAAATTTTATTGTAATTTAATTAAACCAAGAAGTTTAAGTTTTCTTCTCAAAACGCTCGTGTACGTTATGAGATCTCATTACATGCTTGTTATTGTTAAATGTCATTTACAAGGAATGGTGACAGTGCGATTTTTGACGTTTACAGATATGGGCGTAGAAAAATATTATTTACTTTCACTCAGGATTTAAGACTCTATCAAGTTCCTCGGATATTTACTCAGTGCGTCTGTCTGAAATACGACCACTATGTCCGATATGAGTCAGGTTCCATCTTGGGTGCCTTAGCAAAAATAGAGGGGTGGTTAAATATGGACAAAGTTGCGTACTTCAGAGGTGAATTATGTGAAACAAATACAGGAGTTTTACAGGAAAAAATAAAATTTTTATGTTTTTCTTCTGCCTATAACATTATGTGAAGATCAGAAATTTTGTCACTTTGCCAAAGCAACTTTTTGTAAACTATACAAATATGCGAATAAAAATTAAAAACACAATATCGTGCCCATTGGGCATTTTCAAACGTAAAACTATATTTCTTATTGTATATTTTCAAATGTTAAAAGCCATGTTTCTTACTGGTCTTTCATTTTCATCTAAACTACAGTAGAATTTCAAATTGTTTTGAAGTCCATAACAGCTGTAATAGAAAAATGTCAACTTTTCATTGATTCACTCCTTATTTTCTGATATGATATGAATGTTCAAATTTCGATATTTTGAGCAGGAAAAATGCAAATTTTTTCTATAAGTCTGCAGAACATTTTAATTCCGTTCTTTTTTAAAGATATCTCCTCATATTATTTTAGAAGATTGTTAAATTATCTGTCTTTATACCTATATCAAATATCTAACTCATATAAGAAATGTATTTGTTTAAAATACAACTGGGTAATTTATATTCTTTTCAAGAAGCTCAGGCAAACACATAAATATATATAATACTTCTGTGGATGTTGGGAATGTTATTAATTTTTTTTTACGTCTTTTGTATTTGTAGCTGTTATATTTATGAATATCATCATTTGGCGTTGTTCGAGTAGGTATGGAAAGATTTTAAAAATAATTCAAATAATGACAGTATATTCTGTTTTACAGGTACGGAAGTCCTCACCATAACAGATCCCAGTCAGTAAAGACACCCGGTCGATCTTCAGGGAGGCCGAATTACCTATGTCTCCCACAACAGAGATCCAGGGTTGCGTCTATGCCCAATACTGGCGTCGAAGAAGAATATTACAGACTGAGGCATTTTTCTATCACCGGAAAGGGGGTGGTGAATAGGGGGGATAGTTTGAAGAGTAGAAGATCTAGGTCGAATAATTCGGTGGCTTCCAGTAACTCAAGGTGAGTGTTAATTCACGTTAGAACATATTTGAAAATCGTAGTAGCACTGTGTTCAATCTTGGACCGATTCGTGTTTAGCTACAGAGATATCATGCGCCTTTATGCCTTTGCGAAGCAAAGAATACATCCGCAATTGTTTATTGAGATCCTTACCCTTTTTGGACGCGGCATCATCACCAACCTATTGAAAACACAGATAAGAATAACCAAATACTTAGTTCCATTACATTCTAAGAACAACACAAATATTTATTCAGTCGTTAACATTCATATTACCTTCATAACATATCAATACCTGCCAGGGAAATTTGTTTGCTAATGAAGAAATTGCCTTCTTAAATCGTATTCTCTTAATTAACAGAACCTGCAGACAGAATTATCATAATTGAAACACAATGGCGATATACAGTGAGGACGTAAAAAGTCTTCCCTCCCCCTTAACTTTTGAACGGAACAAGCAATCGAGGTCGGGTAAAAAACTGTTGGGAAGGAAAATTTTCCAACAGTTTTTTTATTGGTACAGATATGTGGATGACGTTTTAGTATGTTTTAAAGGTACCAATAGACAATTAGACACCTTTCATAACTATATTAATACTATTCATCCAAATATAAAATTTACAATAGAGTTAGAAGTAGAAAAATCAATAAATTTTTTAGATTTAACGATAAGCAATTCTAATAATAGACATAACTTTGCAATTTTTCATAAACCTTCCCACACAGATATTACCATCCACAATAATTCAACACACCCATTTCAACATAAAATATCGGCATATAACAGTATGATTCATAGATTAGTTAATGTTCCTTTATTTATCAACAGAAAATTTCAACAACGAATTAAATATAATAAAGGAAGTTGCATTTATTAATGGTTATCGGGTGGATTTGATAGGTAATATTTTGGCAAAGAAATTACACAATAAGGCTATCCAAGAAGTTTACCCTAGTATCAGGAACAAAGAAAGTAATTATAGAACATTAACTTATTCAGGTAAAGCCACCGAAAAATTAGCCTCATTTTTACACAAACAAAATTTAAGGATAGCCTATAGAACAGAAAATACGTTGGGAAGGTTTATTAAAAATAACAAAGATAAAACACAAAAATTAGAAAAATCAGGAGTTCACAAATTAAATTGTGGGACTTGCCCTAAAGTATATGTAGGCCAGACCGGGAGATCTTTTAAAAACCGCCTACGTGAACATCACACGAGTTATGTAAAAAAGAAAACAAGTTCAACATATGCGAATCATATTTTAGAAGAAGATCATCACTTTCATGAAAACTTCTAAATTCTACATGTGGAAAATAAAGGTGTCAAACTTAATTATTTAGAATGTCTAGAAATAAATAAATTGAAGAATTCTAATTGTCTACTCAATGACCAATTGGAATTGATCAATTCTCCTTTGTTGAACCTTTTTTGTTAGTAACTTCGATTGTTTCCCAGGCATATCTTGTTTTCGTTGTTTGTGGATAACATTAATGAGGAAGATAAGAATTGGGATAGGTCAGGTTACTTAACATAACAATTCTAGGTAATGTTGGTATAGTTATGTTAATTAGTCTTCTTTATTTAGATATTTAAGTAAAGCCTAACGAAGAGGATTTTAGTAAACCATTATCGCTTGATAAAATTACAGTGTAGCGAAACATGTCGCGAATTTAATAAAGTTTTGTGGAAATTTTATCGTTTACCTTAGTGCTTTATACTATGGATTTCCATCAAGTAACGACCAATTCAATCCCAAACTTATATACTTCTTCAAAAACTGCTTATCACTTCTTCATAAAACTTCTCAATTCTTCCCAGTGAAATCTCGCTTTAAATAGTCCATTTGTGCAACCAGATGCTTCGCGAGTCCGCTCTAGATTACTCACGACAGAATTCCACCCAAATAATAATCTGTTCTTGGATATAATTACCGACGATACGCTTGCGAGTCGACCCAGCGGAGTAGCTCGGGGATTTTTATCAATCTCGTAACAATATGAAGAAAATCATTATAATAATGCAGATTACAGTTATGCCCTTGATATCATGTAAAGAAACCTAATCAGTTGCAAATCCACTGACAAACTTTCAAGTATTTCTACTTTTTTGTGTTTTTTTCAAATGTGCCAACTTTCCTCGTAAAACAATCGAATTACGGGTTTTGTAAAGCTTTTTGATAATTAATCCCTAAGTTTGAGATAACCAAAATAGTAGTGGATTTTGCAGGGTGGTCCAAATGGCGACGACCAAAAAAAATCTGAGTTCCTTACTTCTAGGGTATTCAAAAATACCCTATATGCGGTTTAGAAGTTTTTTATAGTTTTCGACTTATATTTTTTTTGTAAGTTGTTAGAATGTTCTGCCAGTAGGGCTTCAAATATTCATATCTGTTTTTGTAGTGGGTATTTTTCAAATTTTTTTATTGCGACATGATCGTCTCGAATGTTACTTCCATACGAAAAATAATAAACGTCTTTACAACTCTGCAAAATACTCAAAAAGTATCAAATGAAAAATTTAATTTTTTAGTGGAAAATTTTTGACGTTAATTTAAAAATACAAAAAGGAGTATTCATGGGTTCTACTTAACTTCATAAACTTCACAGCTTCCTAAGCCTTTTAAAACTTAAAAAAAATACTCAAAGGCATCCAAATAAACAAATTAACTGCAGAAGATGACAATTCAGATGATCATTTATGAAAATTTCAATAAAAAAGTTGTATTTTTTTTTACAGTTGTTTAGGCTCATTTTTGTGTAAAAACGATAAAATTATACACAAATTAATATAACATACTTCTTCATTGAAGTAATATCACAAAATTCTACCAAGCAATAGCAAAATAATGGAAATGTCGAATAACAGTGACGTTATTTTTAACGGAAGTGATACAGCATAGGGCTGAATTTCTCAACTGAATGCTCTTGAATATTTGGACCACCCTGTATATTGGAATGCTTCTCACAACTAGTTGTCAAACCAGTTTACCCAGTAGCTATGATGACCGAATGGTAGACAGACTCCGGTGACAAACAAGTTAAATGAAGAATAACTGCAACTGTAGAAGTTCCGAGTTAATCAACATTTTTTTTATTATTATTTCGAATAAATCTCGTGATTTGGTCCAAGGAGGTCTCATCTGCCTTAGATGAATATAGGGCTGTCAATATCAGTTGACCTGCTGAAATAAGAATCTCAGGATCTGCATCTTCATAATGAAAAACCTTGACAGTCTCTTGTAATGTCGTATTATTTTTTGTACCAATATTCTCCCAAGATAAGCAAGTGTACTACCTGGGAATCGTTAATGGTATCTATTTTTTGTGTTTTATTTTACATTTTAATTTTTTATTTTTTGCCAATTTCAATGTTTTTTTTATTAATTTTTGAAGCACTATTGAAAACAATTTTTTGAGAGATTGATTGATCTGGCTCATCGAGAATATGGATTGCTACTTCGAAATTAAATATTATCAGTTGTAATATCACAAGAGAGTGAGAACAAAGTGAAAATAATTTGACAGATTTTTCGAGAACTTGTTGCCAGGCAATAGACTATTGCCAAATGGCAACAGTTTGAGAAAAAATCTGGAGAATTATTTTCTACTTCATCGAACTCTCATGTGATATTCGGCAGATTATTTTTTGATGTCCCAATCATAGACCTATTCTCTATACATATAACATTTTCTTTTCAACAATTTACTTCAATCACTATAAACAGAATGAAGTTCTCATCATGAAACACACAATTATTATGGATGTTTTGTCCTTGGCTGGAGGATTCCGCAACATTGTTTTGTTCTGTTGGATTGAAAGCTATTGTTTTCTCTCTGTCCCTAGGTTATCAACTGAAACTGTTTCCAAATTGACACGTTACTCAAAATGGTATTCTTACATACATTTCCGTTGATTTTCTTAAAATTTCATCAAATGATGATGTACTAAACCGTTTTTGAATGATTTTTCATTTTTCATGCAAACTGATGACAGACGTCACATCAAAAGTATCAGTTGTCACATAATAAAAACAAAATACCACAAAAATTCCCACTATAATAATGCTGTGATTGGCCTGAACGTACATGAATTGATGGTTTCGATTGGTTGCAAGAATTGTCAAAAAATAATCAGTATCATTCACTAACATCATTTTCACTTGGTAAATTAATAAATAATAAATCACAATCTACTTTCACGAACAACCTGAATCATGGTTCACATTCTTCCTCATATCTAAATAATTCAGGGCTCCACTCAAGAAACCGAATATGAAGTCGAAATTGCGGCTTTTGTGGTGGGCGTATGATGTTTGTCGATCAGTCAAGTGAGTTCGTAATCGGCGGGGTTCTAGTTAACGTTCGTTTAATTTGTGAACAATTTCGATTCGAAAACGGAATTACTTTCGCTCGAATAAATAGTGTGAGATTTACCTGACTAAATTATTTACTTTGTCGATTACGGGGTTCCAAACTCGAATGGAATTGGTGATTTTATGCCGCCTTCAAAACTACGTCAAGAGATCTAAAATGTTGAGAACTAGGCACTGTTTTCAAGCAACTGAGGTGATATTTTATTGAAGGTTATACAGGGTTAAAATCCCAAAATTTTTCCTTATTCATGTGAAAATTATATTTTTTCCATAAGCATGTGTCCTAACTTGCTTCATTTTCGAGATACAGGGTGTCAGAGTATTTGAAAAAAAAAGTTTTTTATAATTACTCAAAAATATTTTGCCTGATTTTGATAGAAATTGGCATGATCATTTGAGGTAATAGAAGGCTTCTTTCAACAAACATACAATAAAATCATGATTTCCAGTGGTACCCTGGAGGGAACGCCAATTGATATTAGAATAAATCATTGTACGCCACTGTATTTTTTATGTTTAATATTTTTTCAGAATTCAGCAATAATTTTTTCTTCTTATTGTGGCCATTCTGAGTCGTATTTGGAAATTTTACGAGTTTCCTTGAAACTCAATCGGGTCAATTCTGTTTCTCAGTAGCAAGATTGTTATCATAGCAAGACATTTTTCACAGCAAAATATATCTCAATTTTGTAGAAGGCTTGAAAAATATCGGCAGGAGATGTTGCTGCCACATCATCTACTGCCAATAAAGCAAGATAGATATCAAGCCTTCAAACTCGAGATATATTTTGCTGTGAAAATTGCCTTGCTATGATAACAATATTGCCAGTGAGAAACAGAATTGACCCGAATATATTTGTCCCAATATCATTTATAATAGACAGTTTTTTCCTGCTACATGCAGGAAAACGGTTTTTGAATTGTTCATTAAAAATTAATTTGGAGACAAAAAATTGTATTTTGAATTGCTCAACCTAAAACAATAATTAAACGTATAAAAAAAGTATTAAAATCAGCCAAAAGATTTTTGAGTAATTAATCGCACGTTAAAAGGTAAGATCTCGTTAATCCTTAGCTCGTACAAGTTTCGACTTCTGAGGGCTGTCGTTCGTAGGGGAATTAACGGGAAAAACAATTTTAATCAATTTTTTTAATGAAAATATGATTTTTTATATAACAGCTTTATTTTTTCTGAACATTTTGACACCTTGTATTTTGGAAACGAAGCAGGTTAGGACACATGCTTCAATAAAAAATGAAAATTTTTTCATACCAAAAAAAAATATCCCAACCGTTAAACCGCCATCAACCCTAAATAATTATTTGTAATGGAAAATTTATATTTTTGGAAGAGTAATAGCGATTTAAAATAAACAATTATTGTGGAAACATATTAGAGAAAATGTTCAGAGTTTTTTTCTAGACTGAAACAATAGTCTAAATTCAATTTTTGGTCTTACTTTTTCGAATGTTTCACGAGTATTGAACTATCGGTAATCCATTGATGTAAATCTTAAACTGACTTGATATGGCTCTAAAAAAAATCCAGTGGTGTTAAATCTGGTGATCGCGGTGTCCATTCGATTAAGCGAATATTTTTATTTAAAAATATCGAAAATATTTCTTTGTTTTTATGTTTATTCACTTCCTTTATCAATATACCTTTGAAATTAATGAGAAACTGTCTAGAATTTTTTGAGTTAAATTGCTGGAGGAAACAGTTTAGAATTTGAACACCACAAATTTACCTGATATCAATACATACATCGAGTGTAATTCGGCAGAACAATTTAATCAATAAAAAATTTAGAAACATCAATGCTCACTTTATTTATGAAACATTAAAAATAAACACATTTTTATATGAATGTACAATTATTAAAAACGCAGTTATCGATGTCGCTACGGCTAATCGTTTCTTTAGTTAGGTTAGGTTAGGTAAGGTTTGGACGTGAGTGGGCCCATATCAGGCCCTCCACTGCGGCCAATGGCCTATTGTGGCTCACCCTATGGTTATATTTCTCCCAGTATATCCAATCTCTTAACGAAATTGAGGAGTACGTTGGAAGAACAATTTACCAGGTTCTCTGGCTTTGTATTGCTAAATGTTGAAAATCTGGTTCTGGCCGCTGCGGGGCATGTACATAAAATATGCTTAGCCGTTTCATCCTCCTCCATGCATAGGCGGCACTCTGCATCTTGTGCAAGTCCGATTTTACGCATGTGGTGTTTGAGTTTGCAGTGGCCAGTGAGCAAACCTACTATAACTCTGAGATGTGCTCTACTGAGTTCTAGCAGCTTGTCAGAGTCCTGTTTTTTCCTTGTGCATGCAATAAATGCTTTGGAATGGGCTAGGCCCGGTAGACTACGCCAGTACTCGAGTCTTTTGTTGTCAGCCCAGGATGTTATGACATTCTTGGCAGTGCTATGTGCTATACCGATTACCGGTTCTGGCCCAGTGAATGTTGTTTCGGCCCCCCCTTTTGCTAGGGCGTCCGCTATTTCGTTTCCTTCTAGGCCCGTGTGACCTGGTATCCAGAATAGGTTGACGTTGTTGCGTTGTGCCAGTCGGTTTAAGGTTTCTCTGCAGTTCCATACTGCTCTGGATTTAAAGCAATTGGATTCAAGCGCTTTCAGTGCCGCTTGACTGTCTGAAAATATTTTTATTGTTTTTCGTGTGTGGCGTCGATTTTCCAGCTCCCTTGCACACATTTCAATGGCATATACCTCTGCCTGGAATACCGTAGCTAATTTACCCATACTGAATGAGCGTTTCACTACTGGGTTTATCCCGTATATTCCGGCTCCGACACCTTCCAAAGTTTTGGAACCATCGGTAAACCAACGTTCATTTGCCCTACACAGGTCAGTTTCATTCCGAACCCAGTCTTCTCTTTCGGGGAAGACCACAGTGTAGGACGTGTGAAGGTTGATAGTTTTAGGCATGATGTCTGAAGGCATTCCCAGAATGTTGTGAGCTGTTATGCCCTCCAGCATGCTGCTGCTTCTCATGGCCGCTTGGTAGAGTCTGTATGTTGCCCATCTTGCCTCTCTCTCCAAACCTATGTGAAGAGGAGGTAATCCGAGAAGGGCTTCCATTGGCGTGGAGCGAATGGCCCCAGTAATCGCCAGACACGCTTGTCTCTGTAGTCCGTTAAGTTTAGCCTGGGCCATTTTTTGTTGGCCCTTGCTCCACCAGACTACAGAGCCATACGTGATTATTGGTCGTATGACGGTCACGTACAGCCAGTACACTTGTTTTGGTGACATGCCCCATGTTTTGCCACATATTCTGCGGCATGTCCATAATGATAGGCTAGCCTTCCGGATAGTCTTTTCCAGATGCAAGTTCCAATTTAGCTTTTTATCCAGGGTTATTCCCAGATATTTTGCTTCACTCGCAAAAGGAATTGTTGATGGATGGAGTTGATGGAAGGAGGTATTAATTGTTCCAGCTTCCTTTTTCTGGTGAACGGCCCTATGACCATTTTGTGAGGCTTAATGAACATTTCCTCCCTCTCACACCATTTATATATGGTGTCCAATATATCCTGAAGAGCGTAAGAGATCGTCTCTTCGGATTTATCGCGTATTACTAGGACCAGATCGTCAGCATATGCTTGCAGATCGACCTCCCACAGCGAGAGAATGGCCAGCAGATCATCCACCAGCAGTGACCATAGCAGAGGGGAGAGAACCCCCCTCCTGAGGGCAGCCCCTTGCTGGCTTGAAGCTGTCACTTTCCCCCTGTAGAGAGGTCGTTATAGTTCTGTTATGAAGCATAGTTCTTATCCAGTCACATAGTATAGGGAGTGAGGTAGTGCATTGTTAAATGCTCCTTCTATGTCAAGGAATGCGGCGACTGCTACCTCCTGGTGTTCCAGGGCGTCGTGCGTCGCTTCTTTCGGAGACAAGGTTGTTGAGAGCAAGTTCTGTTGACTTACCAGCCTGGTGTATAGTAGATGTTGAAGTTTTTCTTTTTTCCAAACGAATTCATTGAATAATGCTCGAATAATACTCTTTGTCAACTTCTAAGTATGATTTTATTGATGGTGAATTGCTGTGTCCTGTTATTTTAATTCTGCTTTCACTTAATTCACTAAATGCTACCGCTCGATTTGAGTGATTTGTAATTTTGGCACGTTCGACATCTTCGTTGTGCTGAGCATTTACTCCATTTGAAAATTTCACTACTTGGCACATTCTTATACCAACCTTTGGAATTCTTTTTCACCTATGTTATGAAAGTGTCTCGTTTTTCCATTGACTCTTTGAATAAACGTATTTTACAAATATCTTCCTCTCAAATATTGGGAAGTAAGCTGCTTCTCCTCCGCGCCAAGCTAATGCAAACGCCAAAATGTGATATAATTTCTTTGGAAGCCCTTCTGGTTCATTTTCGTCATATAATCTGGCCAATGCGAATACTTCAGATTTATTAAGAGCTGATACACTAGATTTTCTTTTTTCGGGTTGTGCTTATAGGATTTCTCGTTTAGCATTGCGTGCACCTCGTAATGAATTAATCTGAACGTCGCGTCGGTGAAAAGATTAAATATACAATATTGATTTCGTTATAATATTTACTTTGTAGCATTTTAGCGGTGGTGTTGTTCGTAGACTCTCCAGATGGACTTATTGTTAGTGCTTGGAAATTAAATGAGTTGATAAACATGTCAAACTATTTATTTTGGCAACCAAAACCGCGATTATTGATAAACCAATGAATAAGTGAAGAAACCACCAGTGCATAACTTTTGCCGCTGTCAAAGTGACAATTGCACTGTGTCATATACGATTTTTTATAAAAGAGTTGAATCGTCAGTATGAAATCGAATGATTGTCTAGAATGATTTTTTTATCACCCCATGACTCGGACTCTATCGTGCATTACTATTTCAAAATCTGGTAGAATTCCAAATATTGGCACAAAAAAAATTGTTGTCGTTTACTTTATCCTCCAGTCCACACTCGTTTTCTTTCGTGACCCGCACTAATACAATGTATAACTTTGACCTTTCATTCGCATTTTCCTTGGGGTCTTGGAAAAGAGAACACTATTAATCCAATAACTGAATTTAACAAGTTTATAATTCAATTCGGTGACCCAGACAATTACACTCTGCAGTCACGAGGACTGAATCAATAACTCATTTCGGCGTGAAAATCTGATCTCTTCGATGACTTCTTTTGGAGGGAAGATTGAAAACCCGCTTCGAGGGCAATAGAACTGTAATGTGATCAGTGGAGTTACGAGAATAAAAGATGCCGAGATGATATAGGGTCTGCTACGGAATGCAATCAGTTGATCTTTATGAACGTAGTATTATCGATCGGTATTCCAAATATCGAGAATTCCACGCACGATAATATTTAGTTATTATCCTAACAAGTGCTGGGAGTTATACGTTGATTCCACGTTTTGTGTTCGGCCATGCTGGGAATCGAACCCACGTCCCTCTGATTGATAGACTAACGCTTTACCATCATGACCAGTGGTCTCTTAGTCTCTCTGATGTGAGAATCTCCACATTCACATGGGACATCGTTAACGCAGTTTTTGCTGGATTCTGCTGTATTTTCTGTTTTTTTTTTTTTCTCTTTTTATATCTTTATTTGTATCCGTTCCGTAGATCTTTGTAAAATTGCCAATGTGCAGGATTATTGGATTTTTTTAATCGATTCAGAGCTTTGTCTCGAGTGTATATAATTTCTTTCACGTTAAATGTTAACCAAGGTGAGAATGATAACGTAAATCTGGAAGTAACATAAGGTGTGTGTACCAGATTGAAAGCAGTTCTTAATATTGTGGTTGTTTCCGATCCTTCCGATTTTCTCAGAGATTTCTCTAAGGTAAGGAAGGATGGAAACTGGATCTTGTAGTCGTTCTCCAATTGTCCCAGTTCTTTCGAGTTGTTTTTGTTCTTCTTCTAGAATTTTCTCAGAATATACATTTTGGTCCAGGTACATTCTCATATGTTCATCTCCCCATCCAGTGATTTGCAAATTTGCATCGCTCTGCGATTGGAGGAGAAGTTGAGATATTATCCTGTGTGAATTTTCTTTCTGTAAACAGAGGGGCGGGTGCCAGTGCATGTTCTTTCGACGTGCACGTCATTGGCAATGTTATTCATTCTTAGAGGAGGACCTCAAGATGTTCATCTCTGTGGATCCATGTGATGAAAGTGCCAACCACGTATCTCAGCCATAATTTTGGTTTGTATTCTACCTCTCTCATAGCCAATTCCTCAAACCAATCCATGTATATGTTGGCAATTACTGAAAAACGGATATTTTTCCAGGAAGTATGAGTAATGTAATCAGCACTGCAGAAATTCCAATATTGCGTGTACGGGTAGGTAAGTTCTTTCATGCAGATGGATGTCTTCTTCCAGTTTTCTCTTGATGATGCTAAATTATTCTTCTTTGGGGACATTGGTGTTAAGGCTCTCTACGTCAAAGCTGATGAAAGGATCTTCAGGTCCTACTTAAACCTCTTCGATGGTGTACATGAAATTCTTAGAATTCTTGACGAATGAACTGCCAGTAGTACCCTGAGAGGATTGTATTATCGGTAGGAGGTATTTCAGCAGAACTTGATGAAAATTCACCTATTCCAAGATATTCTTCCATCCCTGACTCCCGGGTCACATCATGATATCGTATTTGAGAGAATGAAAGTTAATTACATTGCACAATGTATTATTTTTTGTTTTTTTGATAATTTGTTTGTTTGATGAATCATCGAGCTCCCAAGCAAAATATAGCAGGATCAAATTCCAGTCGGGTTTAAATCTTTTCCATTATCAAATTTTAAAAATTTACTCAACCAAGCGCCAAAATATATTATGCAAAAATTTGGCAGTAATCAAAATTAGGCCAAAATTGTTAATTTATTTATTACTGCCGACGTCTATTGCTGAATTTAGCACACTTTAGTAGCAAAATAATAATAATGTCATAATATGTAGACGATTTCAAAAAAGTCCAGAGGGGTAGACCCCTAAAAATCATGAAAAATATGAATTCGGCAGATTCACTCACAATCCGTACTATATACGCAAAATTTCATGCAGATTCCGATAATATATGAGTTTTTTCATTCTCTGATACAAGGTTTGTCATAATGAAGGAATACAACTTCAAAAATGTGACGAGTAGGACAGAAAAAAAAATTGGAGGGAAATAACCCTTTCCCACTCCAGATGACCTCTTTAACTCGGGAACGATCAAAGATAGAGCAATTCTGCGAACGCCAATCAATCCAGAATTATCAAATTAGTGTAATCTTGGAATTTCGAGAAATCCCCAAAAATCAAGAAAAATATAAATTCGGCAGATTCACTCAGACTCCGTACTATATACGGAAAATTTCATGCATTTTCCGAAAATATATGAGTTTTTTCATGCTCTGATTCAAGGTTTATTATACTAAAGGAATACAACGTCAAAAAGGTCACTAGTAAGACTGGAAAAAAAATTGGAGGGTAATGACTCCTTCCCACCCCAGATAAACTCTTCAACTTGGGGGGAACGGTTGAGGATAGAGCAATTCTGCGAACTCCAATCGATTCAGAATGATCAAATCAGTATGATCTGTAAATTTCGATTCAATCGATATGAAACAAAATTATTCAAAAAATCGAAAAAAATGCAAAGGGGTAGACCCCTAAAAATCATGAAAAATACAAATTCGGCAGATTAACTTGCAATCCGCCCTATATACGCAAAATGTCATGCAGATTCCAAAAACATTTGATTTTTTATGCTCAAATTCAAGGTTTGGCATATAAAAGGAACATAACGTCAAAAATTTCTCGAATGAAAGTAGCAAAATATATGGAAGGAAATGACTCCTTCCTCCCTCCAAATAAACTCAATGAAGTCAATCAACAAAATATTTCCATTTTGTGTTTCATTGATGCGAACATGTTACAAATTTCAATAAAACATGTGAAATGAACAAATTATTTTGTTGAATATTGTCCGTTTCCGATTACATAAAAAATTATAAGAGAAAAATATATTTTTATTTATTTTGTACCAGAATCTATTTTTCCAACAGTTAACTCAGGAAAAAGAATCAAAAAAAGGTTAAGAGAAAGCTGATGTATTCATTTTAAAATCAGCAAATATATTCGCTGGTCACCTACAGTAAATAATAATAATAATAACCGTCCTCTACCGACACAGGCTACGCCATTGGGAAATATGATCACCAAATCGGACAGAAAATATCAACAAAAATGTATTGAACGACTCGTAGTGAAAGCCCAATTGGCAAGCCCCATTCGTGAATTTCCCCATGCCAACAATCCGACGAAGTATATATTGACCCATTCTGAAATGCACAAATTTTTGCTTCCTTCAACAGTACCTCCGTTTCATCCGCTTATGCTGAATGTAACTTTTCGAAAATTTTATGTGGTTTTGGCCTGTTAGATTCTTCAATTAATTTGAATCCAAACGTGGAAAGTTGAGAGCGTGTGAATGATACAGTGGTTGTGACATATTCACATCTTCTATTTCGTTTCCTGGTATATTAATTGGACGATGTAGTTTTTTAATTAAGGCTATTCGATTGTATATCCGCAAAAGCTCGACGTGGTCTCATGCCCCAAATTGATATAATTCATGCAACACTTGATTCGTGTCATAAATTATTCCCATTCTCACTTTTGCAATTCATGAATTTTTTTGAAAACGGAACTTTAGAGACTTCCGTAACTGTATATAGGGGTGTCAACACACCTTGCTACGTGTGTCCAACTTTCTTTCGTGACAATGTGTTGCATAAATTCTGCTCTGACATATCAGCCAAGTTTTTCAACTCCTATATATTCGTTGAAAAATTATCATATTCATACTCGGAGTTCAATAATCCCTTTGAACAATTCAGCAGCTATCCCAGTCGCTTTTCACAGAGAAAGCGTTGACCTCGGATATAATCGATCAGGAACAGACATCCACGGACTACCTAGCATTCCTGATTTATTAGTGCATCAATAACAGATCATAATTCAGTCCATCAAGTTTCATTAATCATATAATACGCTATAAATTCATTTAAAGCATATGTCGATAACAGTGATGAATTACGTTATTGCTTATCAAGGTTTACGAATATACGGGGTGGCCCCATAAACTGTTGCACTATATAATTGTTCTCAAAATAGAATAATGAGATGTAGGTTATGGAAAAAATAAGCTGCTGGGTCAATCCTCTTGGAAAATCAAGGGTCATAAAACTAGGGGAACTAACACTGACACATCCGATACTCGCCAAAATATATAGTACTTCTCTCCTTCAAAGTCAGTTTAAGACTGATTCACCTAAGTATATCCTATTCACATGACTGAACCCTCACATAACTAACATAGGAGTACCTATACAGTATGGTACTACTATAACTATCCTGACAAAAGGTATGTATGCATTGTTTTGGACTTGCTTGTTATCATCAATACGGCCAAGCCAAGCAGAACTTGAAACTCTGAAGTCACACACTTGTGAGTCCAAGCTGACTTGGGACTGTAGACAAACCCTAAGACTACTAGCAGCAAACACTCAGATAACCCTGATGTGGGTCCCAGGTCACGGGAACATCAAAGGCAATGAGAAATCAGACTGCCATGCCAAAGAAGGGGCAAACACACCACTTCTGTGGACTCTCCAAAGCCCATCACTTAAAAGAAGAGTTTTGATGTTGGGATTTCGATTAAATGAAATCTCACTGAAATAAAGTGCCAGGACAAAGACAAGTGAAAAGGTAGTGAACCTATCACCAAGGAAAGCCTCTCGAATTGAAGGAAAAAACTGAGGTTGAATAATTACGCGGTAAGGTCGGTCTGGCTTTAGAAACGTTGTATTGCCCCCTTTGAAAGATCATTCTTGGAGTGTGGCGATATCTGCAAGATTCTTCAACGTTCGACGGAAGTAACACTCCACAGTCTGCACCACTGCAACACCAAAACCTTGATGCCTGGATCTGAATATCGTTTTCAACACGCTTCTCATTACTCTCCAATCCAGCCCATCAATTCCACAGAACAATTTTGGTGTTGCCAGATCCACAAGATTCTGGTCCACCATCGTATCTCTTAATCTGGTGAGGCGCTTCCAGACATCTTCATTCGGTTTATTTCAAGAATGCTTCTTGGTAACCAGGTAGTATGTGTTTCTCTGACTCTTCTTTAGTTGTAGTACTCCTCCTACTTCTGAATTATGTCCTCTTAGTTCCTGGAGTCGACCGAACTTCTAGAAATATCACAGCGATACCTCTGGACATTTGAAGGTCTTTTGCCGCATAGTGCGCTAGCAAATAATCAGCAGTGTCCACATGATGAATTTTCTTTCCGTTTGAATACAGGAACATGAACTTCTGGAACGTCATTTGATCCTGCGGTGATCTGTGAATGCGGACTTGATCGTGGTTTCGTGAAGGAACAACCAATGAAATGAAAGACTCTGAGTTACCCTCGTAGTTGCTTATATATTTGATAGGCGGAATCGTTTACTCTCTACATGATCTTGTACCGAGTTCCGCAGATTTGGTGATAGTCTACGCCAACTTTTAGGGCTTTACAGCTGAACAAGGTCACCTGTCTGAAATCCACCAGCATCAGCCTCGATGTCGTAGGTCTCCTCTATTCTAGAACTCTGATTGTTCAAATGAACTCGTTCATAATAGTTGTCGTTCATTCTCTGCCGTAGTTTGCTAACGTAGTCCTCTCTCGCAGTATCTTATCCTGGTGGCGTCCCAAACTCCAGATCACAAGGATACCGCAGCTCTCGTCTTGTTCGAGGTTCATTGCTGGCTGCATTTACAGCTCAGTTTTTGCACCAGTCCTTAACGTCGGCTTAACAATTGGCCGTGGAACCGAAATGTGTAGCATATAAAATAATCAAAATCAGAAATCTTACAGAAATTTTGGAGGGGATGAGCGAATAAAAAACCAGCCTTAAAGAAAAGTATCAACTTCTTATAGAACTATTATTTCTATCATTTCCTATTATTTCCTTGACGGCACTTGCGACCATTGATAAATCGAATTTTGTCGCCTCATTTATAAAAAATCGTTCATTCCATATTTTCCTTTTATGATTCATATTTTTTCTTCGGTAATTCTGGTAATAAATCCAATGTAAGTGTTGCAATTTTGATAAGATTTGGTGGTGAGACAAAAATATCATGGAATATAATGACGAAATCAAAATTTATTTATATTAACCTCACGCTGCGCCATCTCTGAGATAGTAAAGCAACCCGCGATTTACTTTCTGATAGTTTTCGGTTGTGTACATGTCGGTATTTCCATTTATTCTTCCGATGATTTTTATTATGTCAATTTTAGGTATTGTGATGTACTTATTTAACGATTTTGATTCTTATGACTTTCGAATATTATGCTTTACATACTTACGACATTCTGTTTCGTTTCGATATTTGATCATTTTTATAAAGTTGTGATTTCAATTTACTGGTTTAATAAAAAAATTCGTCTTCACATTTTCGTTTAATATCATTTTATGGTATTACAGATTCAACTTCTTGAGATTAAGAATTTCAATTCTTTGAAAGTCTGATGTGGTCATTTCTCATTCCGTGTCTGTTGGAAATTTGTCATTTTTCGATTCTTTTCCATTTCTTCAAAGTTATTTCTGTTCTCCAGTTCATTCCTGCTGAGCGGTTGTTCGCCCATGAAGTTTTTTCGTCGAACTAAGGCAGTTTCAATGAAAGCTTTCCTGGTTCAGCACTGACCTTGAAATATTTTATGTCTCTTTGAATATCCTCCAAGCTCACACTCAGATCCAGATCCAGCGTTGAGTTTATGTTGAAAGTTTCTGGGGTATACGCAGGATCCATTTACCTTTCTAACTCACTGAATTTTTCCTTCATTTCGTACATTTCTGCCTCGATTCCGTCTTTGATTTTTCACTTCTTGTATCTTTCAATTCTTCCATTTCTTCCTCGATGTTATCTTTCATTTTATCTATCTCTGTCTCAACAGCTCCCATTCTTTCTTCCAATCGATTCGCCACACCACAAAGTTCTCTTTTCAATCCTTCTGAGTTTTCTGTAAGCTCTTCTTGGAGTTTTTTTTCAAATAATCCGAATTTTCTAGAAGCCTTTCTTCCAGTCTATTCGATTTTTTTTAAGTTTCTCTTGAAGTTCCCCTTTCAGACCGTTCCAATTTTGTAGAAGTTTATCCAGACTCAACTAATTTTATTGAAGCTCTTTCTTCAGACTTTCAATTTTATAGAAATTCATCTTCCAGACTAACCGAATTTTGTAGAAGTTATTCTCTCAGGGTATTTGAATTTTCTTGAAGTTTTTCTTCTCATCTTTTCGGATTTTCAAGTAGTTTATTTTAGTAGTGGTTCCGTCGAGTTTATTCAATATTATAGAGCTCAAGTCAATTCCAGAAACTTCGAATGAAAAGATTCAATATGGATCCATTCTATCGATTGAATTACTGTTTCCATAGGTGGAGTGCAGCTCGTTAGATCCAGAAAATCAAAAAAAAAATTGCTAATATAATATATGTAAACTCGTCATGTAAATCATTTTTATCAAGCGTCCCACAACGTTCACAGGCAAATTTTGTGAAACTCCTATCTACAAGACCCACCAGAATCGATAGAAGGTTCATCTCGCAAACTTATCATCATGAATCTCTGAAAATACACATGCCCCCAAACACAAACCCATCATTTCCATTCTCAATTCTGTACAATCCACGACGTATCTCTAATACAACATTGTGTCTGTCCCCCCCGCTCCCGTTCTCTGGAAATTACGAACAATGTTGATAAACTGAACCGTGTCAACAATAAACAGAGTCCTTTATCTACTGGCTCCGACGAAGATACATATTTATAGAGAGTAATAGAGTATATCCAAACGAGCCTTTCCGTATGTTTACTGCAGACAGATCGATAGCGTGTCTACGAGGAACCGATTCAATTTAGTTTGGCTTCAGTGGACGAACTAGCCGCATAGTTACCGTCTTTCTAGGCGAGAGAATTGAGGATTTGTATGGATGGTAAGAGCTTTCGCTGATGAGAAAGGAACTTTTGAGACCGACTTCGGTTGTCCTCAGTTAGTGGTGGAATGCGGCTGAATTTGCCATATTGAGGGCAATTGGCCACGGTTTTTCTTTAATGCTATGTAAATATAAACGATCATTGGCCGTATTCAACTTTTGGTGCTTCTAATGCAGTTATACGTTCTGAAAATTTGTTGCATAAATAACAATCATGGATGCAATACCTTCAAAGCAACATATACTTCAAGATGGGGTAGCAAGAAGACTCAGTTGATTTTAAGGGATGCTATTTTATTACTAAAATGTTGTTTTGTGAATAATGCATAATTTCTATTAAAATCGAGTCTCAGTAGTTCATAAAATAGGTGATTCCCTCATTATCCATATTTTTATAATACAATAATATAGAGGGTTATACAAATTCGAGTCAATGCATTGTGACCTCAGTAACGGTAGAAGTTAGAGGGGTGGTATATAATAACGAAAGCTACTTTTCAACTGAACAACCGAGGGGAATCGTTAAAGTTGGACTCTATTGTCAAGAAATCAGAACTATTCCTCACAGAACTGAAGGTTCATATCTCACCTTGATTTATTTATTGTCATCTGTTTCCCTTGGATGCTTGCATTTTCTTCTCCACAGGCTGGAGTTGGATCCATCGCAAAATTTACTACGTTCGCAATGTTAACACTTGCTCTGTGTTCAATTCTTGAGATTCCTATTATCAACTTGACAAGCCTAACTTTTATAAATGAAAAACAGAATTGAACAACACATGAATATTTATACTGAAATAATTAACGTAATAATAACAAATAATCAGTAGCTACCCAAGAGGTATCTACTGTCAAAAACTCTCTCCGCGGCAAGTATCAGCACAAACTCCGACAGATCTGGTCATCAGAACTGTCGGGGAAGAAAAAAGTTGCTGCAACTAATATGCTTGCCGTTCCGATTCTATCTATTGGAGTGTCTACACAACAGAATGGTACTGGATGGAGCCTGTAAAGTTATCAGGAGTTCAGATCCCCTTCTCTGCTTGGTATGCGATCATGAAAAAGCAGAGATTGGTGTCGTGGGGCAGCTGAGACCATAATACATTTGCTGTCAGCTTGTCCAGCTTATGCGGTCCCAGCCTATATCCACAGGCATACTGTGGCCCTACGAGTGTTGTACTACCATCTACGACACTCGTACGGTGCAGACTAGACACCGGTGTTGCCTTATGCTCCGGGAGATATCGAGTCCGTTGTGGAGAATGAGAAGTGCCGAATCTATTGGAATTACTCATTCCCCACCCGCAAGCAAATACAAGCCAATAATCCTGATGTAGTCCTCCTCGACCATCAAAGTAGGACGATTTTCGTCATTAAGTTTTCAGCTCCTGGCGAAACGAATATCGTCCGAAAAGAGGAAGAAAAACGGACTGAATATCGAGATCTTTTCTTTGAACTCTGCAGGCTTTATCCAAACCATTCTGTCTAGATGTTGGTTCTGATAATAGGGGTCCTTGGTGGAATGATGGACACACTGCTCTCAAACTTGAAAATCATACCGGCTTGGCCGGAAGATTGCAGAAGGCCGTAATTCTTGGTTCACCCTGTCTTCTCAGGGCACATGACTCTCGGACCCAGTAATCACTCACATCACGGACGTGGGGAGTGTTTACTGGGGTTAATTACACACCAGCGCTCCCTCCGGTTGTATCGGAGCTCCGGAGACAGGGCCTGATTGGTACATTCCTTATGGAAAAAAAATGAAATAATCAAAGATTCAATAAGGGATTTCAGTAATTAATCATTATTGAAACTGGTGATATCAAAATTCAACAGGAATTGAGCATGAATCAAAATAAATGATAAAATCTCAACGAGATGAAAGCAATGAAATACAATTAATATATTAAAAGTTGTATAAAAGAATCATAATGACTGACATGAACCTGATTGAAAAAATCAACTTTCCAGAGGAATCAGAAGATTGCTGATAAAACTAAATAATTTATAATAAAAATTGAGTAATTTATTAATTAATAAGATCAGAGAGCTGATGAAAAATTACCCGAATTCCCACAAGCAATACATAACTAACTGAAAATTCACATCTCTGTTGAGTTGAAAAGGAGACCTACCATTATTTCCAAGGTATTAGGAGATATCTTGCCTCTCACAGAATTATCAACATACCTACCATAAAAATATTTATCTGTTCGACCGAAATGTCTCTGTTTAGAAAATATTTATATTATAAAAAAAAATTATCTCGCAAGTGATTGACTATTAAAGGATCCTTTGTACCATGAATTTTGAAGGAGTTTTCATAATTAATTTGAAAACTAAACTGTTATTTGATACATTCCAAGTGGTTTGTGTGGATAGAGTTTCTTTGATTATATTTACGATTATTTTAACGACTGGAGACAATATTTCAATTTGCGTGTGACAATTTTAAATAACATTTCTGGTAGGTATTATTAATTTCATCTACTTATGCGTTTGGTTACTGAGTGACCAGGGACAAAATTGCGTATTTTAGAGGTCTATCACGTGAAAATTAATATCTCATCTAGCTTCTTCAGTTCTGAGTTGTACAAAGAATAAAAAAAAAAATTCTTCATCGGAATGTTTTAGTAGTATCACAGCTGTAATTCAAAAATGTCGAGTTGACATTAATTCACTTCTAATTTTGTGATATATTTATATTATAGCTGATATGGAATTAAAAAGAATTAAAATTTTTCTGGTAATAGCACAATATTTCCAAAATACTCTGTAGTTCAGAGGAAAATATATAACTCTCAGCTTTGAGAAAAATGCAATGAAAAATACATGTCTGTATCTGAAAATATAAAGTTGCTATGGAAAATGTCAAAAGTTTTCAAAAGATTTCGTAGAATAAAAAGATAATGGCAAAAGGGAAATTTCGAAATTTCGATTTTTCTCGTGTAAAAAAATGCTGTCCTCTTCGTCCGCTTCTCCTCCCCATCAAACAAGTGATTGAATTATAATTTGTGTGTGATCCTCTATTTATGGAAATTAAATGGAAAAACACACCATGGATATTTTATTCACCTAAATAGAGATTTTCAACAGTAGTTACAAGAAATAGTGATCGATGATATTGAGTTCATAATTTTCAGATATACCTACTTGAAATAGCATTGATGAAATTTTGTACAACATACGAAACGAGTATTTCCACATCATATATAGATCTATTGGTCTTTGGCAGATTTATATTCATTTTAGAGGTGTAGAATGATTATCGTAGATGGATGTAGAGTTACTTCTAATAATTTTACAGGTAAATGAAATATTTATGATGCATTTTCTCATTTTATTCCCATATGCAGAGCTGTTCACAAAAATAACATTCTTATACTTGTTTGATGAGATTAACAGTTAGGGAAAACTATTAAATTATGTATTTTTTCATGAGATTGTAGCATTTCTAAGCATTAAAATTGTCACCTCGTACATGGAAAATAATATACTGTTCAGGCAATCATATGAATCCTTTATCTATTTCTATGAACATTGTCTTGCTATGCTGTAATGCAACACCCATTGGAAGATTTCATTTTTTATTCGAATGGAATCTCTAAGAAAGTTCAATTTCGAAGTAGAGTACGAAAATCAAATCGATGCATAATACCCAAAATGGTAAAAATCGGATTTTTGACACCCTATACCTCAAAAACGGGTAATAGGATCGATCTGTAAATTGGACCTACGTGATGAGGATACTAGCTTTCTTTCGTTAGGCTTTTCATTGTACTGTGAATAAATTTACGTAATTTATTATACAGTTGTTAATCAAATGCATAGACCCGCTTAATTTTCTCAGTTTCTGAAAAAAATTTCGAAGTTAAACAGAATAAAAAAAAAATTATCTGCTTTTTGTTAGAAAGCTTGGGATTTTCTCATTTCACTAGTACCAATATTATTTCAACTCCTTAGATAGGTATAGTGGGTTTCGTATTTTCGTGTCCACCTCTGTAATTCACTTACCTATTGCTTGATTTGTTCAAAAATTCACTCAGGGAATATAACTGGACGATGTGATCATTCGAATCAGACAGTGGCGTACGTAAGTGCCAAAAAAGTCGCTATATTGTTGTTGCATAAATCACTATTGTTGATACCAAGTAATTCAAGCTGATACATTGTTATTTCAACCCGGCTATAACACTATCAAAGGTCGAAGGGAAAAATACAAATACTCAGTTATAATTAGAAAAGACCACTAGCTTCAACAAGAAGGGCTGTCTACGAACACATCGCGAACAAAATATGAAATATAACTCATTGAGGGAAGTTCTGTTTCGTGCGTAATAATGAAACACGAACGGCGCCAGCAATTATCTCACGATCATTTCCATTTATTCCCAACAATTAATTGTAAACTAGTGCACATTACCGAGAGGTAATAGTATAAATTGTGATGAAATGGTGTGCAAGGGACACTCGGCACAAGTGGCGTGAATTCCCAACGAAATTACGATCTGAATGGAGATAGTAGCCCCGTTGGAGTAAAACTCCCTGGATTAGTACGGGGAATGACGAGGAAGTTGTGGAAAATTGCTATTAGTGAGAATACTTCAGCGGAAAGAATAATAGCTACAGAAGAGGTTGAATGGGGAAAAAATTGCCTTTTTTAGGGTTTCCACAATGCTGGTTGGAAATCCAGAATATCTTCAGCCCTTAAATATACTTGGATAATAATACAATTTCAGATTATGATCTTTATTTTACTACTTCTTTTGATACTTTTTCTAAATTTTCATCTTACGGCTTAGCCCCCCAGCTGTGTATCTCTCTATCTAGATTTCTCCAAAACTGATCTCTCCACGAGGCAGTTGATGAAGTTTTATCCGATATTCTACCTTAAAATACCGGTGTTCAGCTAGTATCCGTTATATTCAGTGCATAGCTCTCATAACCCTTTCTCTTCCAAAGCTTCAATATTAGCCTGTGGATCTAAAAATAAATGGGAGAGGAACTTGGACGATTTGAATTTGAATATGACAAGAATTTACGAATGGGTAAATAATGACTTGGTAGAATTCGAAGCGAACGATACCCAATCTTTTCTTTTCTGTAGAAGCCCAATCTCACATTGGCCAGTGTTTGATTATGTCAGAAGTACCCGATGACATAGGTTGGGTTTGGTTTTAAATGAGAGGTTTTTCTTGGCCCTCCACTGTGACCCATAAGGGACCATTGTGGCTCATACCAATTCATATTCCACCAAATAAACCAAGCTTCTTGACGAAGTCGATTAGTTTATTTGGTTTATGATCTTTCAGGTCCGAGGGAGAGAGTAAAGCTCTGCCAAACATTGAAACCTTGATTTGGTCCGCGGTGGGGCAGGCACAAAATATGTGCTCAAATGTTTCATCATCTTCAAGACAGAGAAGACATGTCGGGTCCTCCGAGAGTTTTAGTTTTGTCATATGATGATTTAACCGACAGTGGCCTGTGATTAGGCCTGTAAGACATCGCAGGTCAACCCTGCTGACGTCTTACAGTGTTTTGGTTAAAATTCTTCGAGGAATGTATGAATTCTTTGGAATGAGCCAATCCTGGTAGGTTTTGGAGTTGAATATTTTTTTTACTGTCTAGGTATTCGATGTATACTTGGCAAAACTTGGTGAGATGCTAATAGCGCAGGTTCTGGTCCAATGCACCTAGTTGCGGCATCTTCTCTTGCAAGAAGGTCTGCCGTTTGAATGCCCTCTAGAAACAGACTGTTGGGTATTCCTATTGAGGAGAGTCTCTTCTGGCAGTTGTGCACCAGCTTAGAAGTTGATTATTACGAGTCAGGTGCTTCCAAAGCCGCATGGCTGTCCGAGAAAATTTCGATTAATCTTTTTGTGAGGTTGCTTTCTTTCAGTCTCTCTGCATATAGATCGATGGCGAGAATTTCCACCTGTTATACTGTCGCATATAATCCTAAACAGGTTGATATGTCTGTTTCAGGTATACGACTGTATACTCCTGCACGAGATCGTGAGGGTGTTTTCAAACCATCTATGAACTAACAGTAAACTGCTCTCAGTAGATTCTATATGTATAATATATATGTATAGGGCAAGTCAAAATTTACTTTTGGAGGTGGTTCAGAATCCACTTTTGATTAAGCTGTACGTCAGGATCTCCCTTGCTCGGACAAGCTTTGCTTTTGAGGGGTTTAATCCGAAAACTTGGGTGACTTGTGAAAAGAAATTAAAGAGGACATATTTCATAATTTTATTGAGGTAAGTTTTCCAGGTCGTGTTCAGCCTGCTAATTAATTATAATAGATAACAAATTTGATTAACACAGAAGGTATTTAATTCATCTACTCTGATAAAATTGAATTCATTAACTTCTTCAGATATAACTCTTCAATATGCGACATTTTCCGAAAGCGATAGGTGTAACAGTGGGGATAATGATTTGCAGTATTCGATTACCAATCATTGATTTTGTTCCATTTAAGATTCGATTCAATCTAAAATTGATAATGGTAAATCTTCAAGAAGTATAGATTTAAAATAAATTTGAAAAATTCTCCTCTGCCAATGCTATCCATTATCCAGTTAATGAATATTTGAATTTCAATTAAATTCGCATATTATAACCATAAAAAGATATTTTGATATCGTAATTACGTTAAAAAATTATTTCGCCAATGTATTTGTGAACAGGACCAAAACTCCTCAAAAGGAATTACTACAGACACTCATACCAATGCAATGATTTTTCTTCTTGAATCAACAACTCGTACTGAAATTGAAACAAATAAAGATTCCCTCAGGACACAAATTGATTGAAACTGATCCTTCAAACTTATTTTGAAACAAATATCCTATGTATTGACAAACTTATTCAATGTGATAATAGGCAGTGGTGAGTTCTCTAATGAATTCAAATAAGTAGTCGTGAAGGAATGGGTTTACCTGGAAACTGACGATCTATCTCTTTGAACAGCTCTTTGGTGTTTTGGATAATTTCAATTTCTTGAATTTTATCATCAAAGCTTCCAATCTTCATTTATTTGATCATGAAACAGAGATTGGGTAAATATATGAACAAATTTAATAAGTGTTGAGAACAAGAGAAAACAAATCTACTAATGACGCCATTAGCAATTTTGTAAGAGCAGTTGATGATAGCTGATTTTATAGAATTTCCACAATGCTGGTTTGAAATCCAGAATAATTTCACTTAATATATTTTGTTTTTATTGAGAGTGAGAATCATCAACGAATTTTAGGATGGGGTGAGAATAATTATAATGTCATTGCTTCGGTGTATTAGATATCATCAGCCATTCTCTGTTGGTGAAACTTTCATCTTGAAGTTACAAACAGACACAGTCAACGTTGCATCAATCCTGCATAGTATCACTTAATTAAGATAACCGTCTTCAATTGCCTACCATAAAATGCGGAATTCTTCTCATAACCTACACTTCATTCATGAATAATGAAATAAAAATACTCTAACACCTCCAACACTTCAACATGCAAACGTGATCCACTAGCTTTTGTTTGTCATGAAAGCAATCTTGATATTTGCATACAGCTGTAGAATTCTATACTCCCCTCTGGGTGTTATCGCCAACTCCAGATAACTCGGAGCTATTTATAATTTATATATGTGTCATTTTCATGCACTATTTCCCGCCATAAGGGGATGGAGTATTGATTGAACGTCAACCTGACGAGATGTCATAATATAATGGAAGCATTTTCCAATATGCGATATTTAATTCCGGACACGTATGTGATTGATTGTTATCAATAATTGCTTGTGTTGTGATGGAATACATTTGCAGGCTTGAAAATAATTGCAGCGTTTAAAATTGGTACGAAATTCACAAACAACTACGGATGTGTGCTTTCAAGTAGGTTCCACCTGACCAGTGAGTGATACTGGGACACTTGTATTCCATTTATGATCCATTCACTCACAGTCTAACCTTCTTAGCGTTCAAAGAATTTTCTTCTCCATACTTGGTATCATCATTCAATTCGTGATTCCCTATACCAATTTTCTTGTTGATTACGTAATGCCGAATTAAAATGATGAAAATTTAATTATTTAGCTACTCTGTAACACTCCTTATTTATTCTTGTCAATTGAAACATGATTTCATTATAAACCACTATTAAAGTTGAGTTAACTGAAGTTAGAAGTTCCATATTGAATTCATATTATTTTGTTTCAATTGAATCAATTGAAGATTTAATAGACTTTTACGAAACCTCTGCACTTCCAAGTTGAAAATATCAAATATTTGCTAAGGTATTCATTCTAAAATATTTGTCAGTTGATATCTTCATTTTGAAATTACAAAGTGAACTGATTTCATAATTTTGAATCGATTGGCGTTCGCAGAATAGGTCTATCATCAACCGTTCTCGAATTGAAAAGTTCATCTGGGAATTAGGGGAGTAATTTCCTCTCAAAAAATTTTACAAACTTTTTTTCATCATAATCGTAAAATTCAATCTTTTTGAATATGCACACCAAATTTGAAGATGATTCCGAGTCAATTGAAGATTTCATAGGCTTCTTACGGAACCCCTGCACTTCCAAGTTGAAAATATAAAAATTTTGATAAGGGATTCATTGTCAGTTGATATTTTTATTTCAAAGTCATTTGAATTTTTCTATAGCCAAGCGACCCTGAACGAAGCTAATTCCCGTGCATCACGTTTCCCTTTTACTACATCAACCAACTCTTTCAATCTTTTTCTACGGAGATGAGAATTAATTCAGTTTGCTAATAATGAATATTCATCCAGCTATAGGTACAAAGGAAATCTCTAGGTACAAAGGAAATAATTTCATTTTGTCATCGTCTCCGCGATAAATTGGTGTATACTGTGTGCGTTCATAAGGGACAACCTGCGATGGCAATTGAATGAATCTGAGCTTCCTTCAAAGGATAAAATATACGGTTCCTTGAGAGTTATGAAATGAATGTGTTAGTATTCTGTGTAACTGAGTTCGACAAAAGTTTTATTCCGTTGAAAGTATGAATCATTCAGGAACTTGAAAGTGGATGTTTTATGGCCCTGGTGTTGTCGGAGTCTCAGTTATTCCTATTCGCCAGAATTTCATTCATTGTGAATATCATCCCAGCAAATATCATCACATCTCCAGGTACAAACAAAAGGGGTTGTCTTGTTATTTCTTCTTGGTTTTATATTTGATGTATAGTAAGCTCGGGTAAGTGTGACCGTGATTTTCAGTAGTTCGCATTGAATTTATTCCATCTGATGAACCTGAACTAATATAACAATGAACTTTTGCAGGCATTTACTTCGAAGGTCAGTCTTTGTAATACGCCACAGAAAACTGCTGAAAAACGTATTCTATAAATTTTATTTATATATTCAGATATACATCTCCATAGGTCACACTTCCCCGGAAATTTGGGGCAAGTGTGATTCTGGCCAAATTTAAAGATATTAATGCACGTAAATCTCTCTTTGGGGCAGGTGTGAGGAAACAGTAAAGGAACTTTCACCAAAATTTATTTTTTTCGAGATATCTTTATTCAAAACATAGTTAGGAACTTTTTAATATTGAATTTGAAATGCCCCACTGGAAAAAACAAAAAATAATCGTGAAAGTGAACATTTGTAGAAAAGAAAAATTTACAGATAGAAATCTGAAAAATCGAATGAAAATTTCATTGATCCCCATCTTCTGACGAGTGGTGATGGAAGCACAGTTGTTATTTCATCTTCAGAAAGTGTATCAATGTCTTCCACATCTGGCCAGGTATATTGTTTGGCTCTCTGAGATTTCCGTTTATAATTTCGTACTATAGCTGAAAAAATATTACTGTTCAGATTGGCCAAATGAACCAGGTTCCCACTTACCCCGATAGATAGGTCACACTATCCCCAATAACATTTAATTTCGGGGTAAGTGTGACATGCAATGGAAAAATGTAAAAAAAAACAACTTCATGAAAAAACGGCAATCTATAGTCAGATTCATTGATTAGGCAGAAGAAAAGTGTATAAAATGGATTCTTACCTTAGATTTTAACAATACACTCAAAGCTTGAAGTAAACTCGTTATACTAGTTCGGGTTGATGAATTGTAGGTTAGAAAATTGGGAAAAATATTTGGATTTTACAAGATCTCTTTTGTATTTCATATGATGGTTATGGATTCATTATGAGTGTAGGCTATTCGTCAATAGATGGCATTGGGCTGTCGCCCGGTTTAGCGAAGATAGCGAGCAAACTCACACTTGCCCCAAATTCACACTTACCCGAGCTTACCTAATAGAGATTGTCAGCTACGTGAAAACCTTTCCCCTCAATGAATTCTGAAAATTTAGGGTTCACCAGATCATTCGTGGTTCCCAGAAAAAATTTACTCTTGGGCAGGAATAGTCAAGGGTAATATAACAACACCTTGATAAATAGTCGTAGGTAATATCACAAGACCATGACAAATAGCCGACTATTATTTTCTTCATAATTTTATCGAGAGTACCTTGTATGTTGACAATTCAATGAGACCATATGAACATTAATAATCTGAATAATTCCCGAGAACTTTAGCTGGAGGGAGTTATTCTTTGATTTGTTTACGTGTTTACCTAATTATCCGGTTGTTTACCTAAATAGCCGCTCATATTACATATCATATGACTTCATTCATGATTTCATTGGTGTAGCAATGTGTGAATGAAATAATCGACTATATTTATTGCATCTAAGTTTCGACTGTATTTTATATTAATTTAATGTCGAGTAAAATCAATAAATACAAGAGAAATTTAGCAGCAATTTAACAATTATTTCAATAATTTTGGAAATTTTGTAATTAATATAGGACGATTATTCTTGGGGTCGGATTTATCCCCAATCTTTAAGATTAGGATTACTTTAGAAAATTTGAATGTTTTTGAAAATATTGAGTTCATCTAAGTTTCGACTGTATTTTATAATAATTTAATGTCGAGTAAAATCAATAAATACAAAAGAAATTTAGCAGCAATTTAATAATTATTTCAATAATTTTGGAAATTTTGTAATTAATATAGGACGATTATTCTTGGGGTCGGATTTATCCCCAATCTTTAAGATTAGGATTACTTTAGAAAATTTGAATGTTTTTGAAAATATTGAGTTCATTAAGGAGGTTAGTGGTTCCAAAGTAATATCTGACATTGATTTAATTATTTCACTGTTTAGATCATACACATCAAAAGCTCTCAGAGATTTTCAAGATATTTATAGCTTCCTGTACCTCATGCATACACACTGGAAGTGAAAAATGAACAGCAAGATTTTAGAACGGAGATTCTTCTCACCAGCATAAACATAAAGATAATAGGTTTGGCTACAGGAGTTCTTAGAGGCAAGGGAATAACGGTTTCATAGGTTTTATAATTAACAAGCGAAAATATAAAAAATAAATGATATTGATTCAAAACAATTTCGCAAAAATTAGAAAACTGGTGGGAATGGATATGGATAGAACTCGTACGTAGATAGTCTAGAGAGCAGCAAAAATAATAGGGAGAGTATGAATGTCGAAGAAGTCAATACTTGGGGTCTTTCTGGATTGAATGGAGATCCCTCGAATTATGTCAGACGTCGAATATCTCACACAATGTACAGAGTGGGCCAACTTAGACACTTTCAAAAGGAAAGTCCTGTTTTCAAACTCGATAGATGAAAACTGATGGCTGTGTCTGATAGTCAAATTTTATGCCAAACTCAATGGTGAAAACCGCATATCGATAACTATCATCGATTCTGAGTTACAGCATGTTATTCGAGAATGTGCATTTTCAAAAGGTTGCTGTAACTTTTTTCTGTCAAAAATTTCTTGTTTCTATGAAAATATTTACAGCGCACTTGCGCGTGTGTAACTAACTTATTCTTCCAAATAAGATATCCATAGATGTTGATGGGAAAATATGTTCTTTAAACGAGATACCCTGTATTTTCCTGCATATTTCAATAGAGCTTAAAATTACACTTCCAAAAATTAAGCACACTTGATGTTTTGCTACAGTCATCTTTGTAATACAAAGCTTCTAGTATTTTGTATTATTAAAGGTTTCCAGAAAGAATAAAACCTTTTAGAGACAGTTTCAGTGGTCAATTTTAAAAGAAAATACGTACATAATATGAATCAAATAGGTATTAGGAATTGGAGGGAATAGTCGTTTTAGGAGCTGCTAAAAATAATCATAAAAACGTCAACGCAAGATTTGAAAATATCAACAGGCCTACTATGAGAACTAACGTTAGGCGGATTTTGAAAAAGGCTGAAGGGATGGGAGAAGCACACATTTTCAATCTGAAGAATCTATATTATAATCTTTATTTTCTTCAAACTTTACTCCTAAATTTGTCTGTATATCAATTATGAGTTTTAAAGTAGTTCTTCAAATTATGAAAACAATCACCGAGTATTCATTTATTCAGACTTAACCATTCTTTGAACTTTGCATTGTATCATTTTTGTAAAGATGAATATCATTATAACCAGTTTTTTACTAATAACGATGGAAAAATTCTTCAACCTTACAATGGATAAATAGATATTTTGTCACATTGGAAAACTTGATTGCAGTAATGGATCTAGTTTTACTTATCTTAAGAATTCCTGGAAAACCTTACTGTATATAAATATATATATATAATAATAATAAATACTGAGTGTTGTAGCTACGGAAAGTAGGGCAAAGGATTCCACTTTATACACAAAAATATATTACTTTTATTATTTTTTCTACATTCATGCAAAAAGCAAAACTTTATTGAACTATATTCAGTGGAAAAAGAAGCTCTTTTTTGCACTAGTGCAATAAAGTTTTTATTGCACTCATCTGTCATTCTACTTCAAAGTGAAGTCATCATGATGAACATAAACGTTCAAACCCACTACATATTTAGCAGATATTCTGTGAGATTGGCCATACGTTTTAAACAGCTACATATTTAATTTTTTTTTTGTAGTAATGTTAGCAGTCAGAGTTGAACAAACAATGCCTTCCCGAAAATAACTCTGTAATCAAAACCGATCCGCTATGTTCTAAACCGTCTACTTGCATAGAGCAAACTGCCTGTACTATGACCACACCTCGTGATAACATTCGCGCTCATGGCTACTATGTTTTTTATTTTTATAATGCAACTGTGGTTATATAAACGTCAGTCAAAATTTAATTCTGACAATTACAGAACTGCAAGTTTTAAAATGAGTAATATTAATGAAAAACTAGATGATGGTGATGAAATCGATAGTAATAATTATTTATTTAAATTCACCTAGTGCCGCACCTAAATAAATAATTTTTTGATTTTTGCATGAAGTAGAAAAAATATTGTATGCAACTCGTGTAAAAAATGTTTATTGCACTTACTTTTTGCACTTGTTGCATAAATAACTATTATCATGGATATAAAAGACTAATAACATGCATAACAATCGATAACAATGAACCAACTGCTTCTATACAAAATTTAGAAATTGTATATGATCGTTGTAGGTGCTGCATTGAATTAACCAATTGATTTTCGAATTGGCTATCGGTTTCCCCACGTAAAACGGTCCAATATTTCATATAATGGCGCAATCAGTATACTTCCATTCGCGGTAAAGATGTCAATCATGAAAAAAATTCGAAGAAAAACTCCCCCTCCGAAAAGCTATCTTTTTCATTGCCTTTATCATTTTTTCCGATAGCAGCAGGCCGCTCTGCTGAATTGAAACATTGTACGGCTCTTTCGTATCATACAGTTTGCGTGAAGGAAACCATTTCCTTCCGCAAGGAATAAATCAGATGGCGCTAAATACTCAATTTCGTAAAACCGTGCAAGGTATAATTATAAATTTTCCGTAAGGTAGTAAAGCGATTATACGGCTTGCAGTAACAGGCGATTGCTGCTTAGATAATCGAATTTGTTTTGATGGGACTTTCATCGATGAGCACATTAAAATTAGCCATTCAGATCTTCTAAGATATTGATGCCTGTTTTGAGAAGTGAATAGAAAAGAATAAATTGGTAAATATCGTGTCTAATCTGAAAAATAAGACCTATGCAGGCCTCGATGAAAGGACCCCACACGGAATACATGGGATTTTGGTTGATTGCGAAGTATGTTGTAGATCATGATCTGTCGGCAACACTTCAAATGGACCATAATCAAATCGTATGATTTTTTCGGAGAAACAGGGTGATTTTGAAAGATGTTACGAAAACACAAAATAAAAGTAGGTAATTTACACAAATTGAGATTAATTTTGATTTATTCACGTGATTTGGCTAAAATAAGCCTTGTTTAGAAACGCCATACTATTATAATCCAAAACAGTATATAGCTTACCGGAGGAACTCAAAACCTCCAATTTCGACGTTGTAGTATTATTTTCTAATTTAATTTCGAGATATGGCTGAGTAATGTTTACAATTTGAAAAAGCAATACTATTATGATAGAAACACAGTATTTTACTATATCGGGGTAATCAGAAAGTACTTGAAAATATCCTAGTACGAAGTTATGTACGTTATTCATTCAATAGAATCCTTACAGAACCCTACGTTTTCGACTTTCAACATCAATTAATATGTGAAAACCCTCAAACCATAATAACTGAAAAACCACAAACCACACTCATATTTAAAAAATACAAGGGCTCTACAAATATGTTTGCTAGTGGCACTATGTCTTTGCAGTTTCTCTAACAAAGTAAGTAAAAAATAGTTAAACAATTTCATTGTAAAGAATAATGAAGATGCACATATTCAAATAAAACCTGAAAAATACTTAGGTTGGTACCAGGTACCAGTCATCAAACCGCTCTTCTCATCACTGATCAGAAGAAAATAAAATCGTAGAACATGTCGAATTTATATAATCTACGTCAAGCGATCATATCATTACATATTTATTCAGGTTACGGTACGACCCACGATGATGTTTTGATCTGATCAATGCCCTAGATTGATAAGGAGAGTGGTGTGATGACTGGTACCTGGTACCTACCTAATTATTTTCTAGCTTTCATTATATCTGCATCTTCTTTATGTTTCTTTACAATAAAATCGTTTGTATTTTTTAAATATAAGTGTACCTTGTGGTTTTTTAATTATAATTTTTTATGGGTTTTCACATATTAATTAGTGTTGAAAGTCGAAAAGATAGAGTTCTGTAAGGATTCTATTGAATCAATGACGTACATAACTTCCTAATAGGAGATTTTCGAATACTTTTCTGATTACCCCGATATAGTAAAATATCGTATTTGTAACATAATAGTATTGCTTTTTGAAATTGTGAACATTACCGCACCATATCTCGAAATTAATTTAGAAAATATATATATATATATAAATAACAACGTCAAAATTGGATGTTTGGAGTTCCCCCGGTAAGCTAAATACTATTTTGGATCATAATAGTATGACGTATGACATATTTTCGCCAAATCACTTGAATAAATCAGAAATAATCTCAATTTGTGTAGATTACTTTAATTTTGTGTTTTCGTAACATCTTTCAAAATCACCCTGTTTCTCCAAAACTAATCATAAGATTTGATTTTGGTCCATTTAGACATGATCTACAACTTACACGAGTTTCATTGAATCCCGCAATCAACCAAAATCCCATGTATTTCTTGCGGGGTCTTTTAGACTTTCACCATTAAAGAACATTTTCAATACATATCACATTATACTTTCAATCGTATATTCACATACGAAAAATGTCCTCAATGATACAAGAAGTCTAATACAACACTGATATATGTTAACCTGGAAAAAAAATACATGCAACAAATTATAGGGCATTACTGTTTCAAAAAATTTTGCAAAAAATATTTTATCATGTACCCAATTTGGCTTTAGAGGAAAATTTTATAATAAGCCGACAGTGTTTGAAGTGGTTAATTCCACTTTCACTAACTTCCAAAATAACTATAGTGCGTCACAATATTTCTAGACCCGTAAACCTCCGTAAGAAAACATGAAGAAAATTTTTGATTACCCTATATTAACTTTTTATGAAAACATAAAGCAACCTTTTCTTCAACCGGAACAGTGGGTTCCCAGTATTTCCGATGAGGTTTCCAAGAAAATCCTGGTTTTGTAATCCAATATAGGGATCAGTACTCCTTCTTTGGTTAGATGCGGAGCAGTTGACAATCGAATAGTTGGACCAAATTTCATCAGAGAAAAATTTGACTGAAATATTTTGTAGCCAATGAGATTGGTAGAGTTTTGAATAATATGAACTCCAATCGGCCTCAATTTCAAAATTAAACGAAACATAATTTAATAAAGTTAGTAATCAGATCATGCAGAGAGAAATTTTACATGAGTAGCAGTTATTATGCTATTGTTGCATCATTTCAAGTAAATAATTGTTTGAAATATTACCAGAAACACCAAGATTGTGGAATTTTGGAATATTCTCTTTGTTATGAGATTCATATTATTTACAAAAATTGAGTTCTGATGAGTGATTAGTTTGATCGTTGAAAATTTCAAGACTGGATTCCTTATTATTGACAGATACTGTATGAATCTTCGATGTATACTTCGATAAAAAGTAAACAAGATAAAAATTAGTATTTTTCAACACACTTTCATTTCATTAAATCATTTCATCATAAATAAGTAACTTTTTACGCAATGAAAAATGTAACAAATAATCCTCTTAGAATTGCCGCCAATTATAGACTGAGATATTCTTCGTTGATTTAAGTCGCATGTTCACACTCCCCATACTTTATTCTCAGGTGGAAAAACTCGTTCGGAAGTGAGATTTTCCCAAAACCTTTCCTCTAGTTTTTCTCCAGTTGAATTCTGTGTATACGCCAGGAAACTAACTTTATAGAACCTGGATTCCTGGAAATGGAATGGCCTTGCCTGTCAAAGAAACATGCTCTGGTTTACAGCATTGTTTTAGCCTGACGTGCAATTTGTAATTAATTCAGAGAACAAATTGGGAAAACAATTGAAACTTGTTAATGGTGAAATATCGTATTCGCACTACAATTGAGAGGACCCGACCACCTCAGTCGTCTATAATTGTATTGAGAAATTCGTACGTTCATTCTCCACCGCTCACAAATAACTGGAGATAATAATAATACTAGAAAATATATTTTATAGACTGGTATGTAATCTTAACTTCTGCTAAATTCCATAAAAAAGTTATTTTATTGACGAGAATTCAACAGAAGAATGATATTGTCCCTTACGAACGCTGAAATATATTGATACGGTTCTTGGCAGAACTTCCTACGTGAAACACTTTGCAAATGCTCCCTACTAACAGCAATCAATCAATCTAATTCAGACGAGGGATATTTTCTCACCAACAGAATAATAATAATATAATAATAATAATACTCCCTCATAAACACTCGTTGAATGTACCCAAAGGCATAGCATGTGCGGGTGGAGGACGGCTATTATTATTATTTGCCGTGGCGCTCCCGGGCGACTTACTGATGTTTCAGGGGATGTATTCACTTTTCAGCTGTAGGAAAACCCGGAAAACCTACAGCACCACCTGTAAGAAGAAGAATGTAATTGTTATTATCAAAAAGGTACTTTGTTATTTCAAATGGAACACCTCGTAAATTATATATTTTTTTAATCCTTATAGGATTCCTTATACCTTTTCCTGATAACTTCCCATATCTAACTGCGGCAGTTTTCACGATAAAAATTATTCTGTAAAATTTTTGTACAAAAACTGACCATTCAAAAATAACGATTTTTCCACACTGAATATACAGAATATTTCAGTTTGGGTCATAGCTGCATATGATCATTAGGTATTCTGCTGATGAAACGGGTGTCAGTTTCAGCATGCAGGGAGACTCAGAAGTGTTCTGTCGTTCTGTTCTCCAGATATCTGATGTTCCGTCCACCTGGAACAACCGGCGGGCGGGACTTCTTTACGGTCTCATAAGTGTTTTTATGTGTATAATGTATAGATTTATATTCATATTTTTTTTGACATGTCCATTACCAGAGGGAGAGAATAAATATATTATTATTATGCAGTGGATGGTAGTTTTTCAAATGTTATGTTATAAAACTGATATAGGCGAATTTTTGACAAACAACAAGCTTTTATTTGCTTACCGGTATACAGCGTGTTTTGTGGGTATTCTTCTGACGGCCGTCACTTCAGTAACAGCTTCAATAGCAATGCAACAGCAATGCAACAGCAATGCAACAGCAATGCAACAGCAATGCAACAGCAATGCAACAGCAATGCAACAGCAATGCAACAGCAATGCAACAGCAATGCAACAGCAATGCAACAGCAATGCAATAGCAACGACAAAATTTCACAACACTAGATAGAATGAGAGTTTTTATTGTTTTCTGCGAGGTTTACCATGTCGATATATTCAAGTGATTTCTAGATGTTCTCACACTCTCTCTCTCTCTCTCTCTCTCTCTTGATATCTGCTTCGTTCCATCGCACCGAGTTTTTTTCCTTGGCTCCGGTAAGAACAGCAAACACCAGGTTTCTGATAGCGCAATCAAATACAGGGGGAATACAAACATAAGAATTATGATTCAAGCGCAACTATGGAAAATTCCTTCAGTATACTTCAATTATTGATAAAAGACAAACAGAAAATAATTTCTATAAACATATAAATAGGAAGTCCCAACCACCTAATACCGGGTGGTTGGAACATTTTCACGCTGACTCTCGAAAGAATTGTATTACCCGATTGTCAAAAAAAACTGTTTTATCCAACAATAACTGAAACAATTGGATTGGAATTGGTCAGAAACCGTGATGAAAATGGCGAATGCTACTTCGGCGCATTCGCCATTTTTTCGAAAATATGTCTAGTTTCTGTTTACAAAAATAATTACTCTGCAGTCCGAATTATAAACATTCACCCATCTGTTTCATGGATGAAAAGTATGTGATGCAAATTTAGAATGTTAAAAAATATGTCGCGAGTGGGTTAGCTAAAAAATCCCTGGCCAGACTATGATTATTGGAAAATTCAAATATAACTTTCGTTTTGAAATTTCACTAATTGGTTTAACGACTATACCAATCGAAGCATAGGGAATATACAAACTTTGGGTTGATAGGTATAAACAGGTTAGTCGATACTAGTAATTTACACCCATATGTTTGGATAAATCTTAACACGCCGAGATGTATTTTACTTCGGCGCCTTCGTCATTTTCTCGAAAAACTACTTGGGGGAAAGCATTAAATGCTAAATAAACTTTATTTACTTTTAAAAACGATACCTCATGGTAGAACTAGAAACAGTTGTTCTTCCCACTTCACCAGAAGATTTGCCAATCCATGCAAAACATCTGTGTCTCGACCAAAACGATGAATCCCTGCGTACAATTGGATCAAATCATACCTATCAAATCGCGAAATCGTCATTTAAATACAACATAATTACAATTCACAAATTATCAATATCACTCGAATAATGGAAAATATCGATACTGGGCCCAATACTATTTCTGATATACATCGACGAAAAATTTTATTAGAAAATACATATTCAAAATCTCAATAAAAAACTTAGTAATACTACATGCTCAATATCTACAATAAAGAATACTATTGGTGTAGAAACAATGATAACAGTATATTCCGCTTATTTTTTAGCACAGATCAATATTATATAGTGTTCTGGGGACATTCAGTAGAAAACAAAAGAGGGCTCTGAGAGCCATTTGTGGATTAAAACGAACTGAATCCTGTAGGAGTCATTTTAAAAGGCTGAAAATACTCACAATTATAAATTCATATCGTCTCTCCTTGCTTGCTCTCAAAAAGAAATATAGAATAGAACAATTCGCAGATGTCCATAATTATGACACACGCAACAAAAACAAATACGTAACACCTCAATTCAATTACACAGTGAATAGAAAAGGTCCTATATACATGGAAATAAAAACATTCAATCACTTACCATCTACAATAACAGGAATATCTTTATTCAACGTTTTTAAAATAAAGTCAAACTCTTTTCCTAAACACGTTTATTACGATACCAGAAATTTTTTCAATGAAAACATTTAAATTGCTTACTAAATCATATAACCATCTATTTATTATATTTTTATTACTTTTTAATGTACTTTGATTAACTACTCATGGTTATTATTATGTATTATTTATATGTTCAAAAACTTATAATCAACTGCACTTCTCAATAGCTCATATGATCTCTAGCATACGTAAAAATAAATCTAGAAGAAAATGTATTTTCGTGCACCCGGACGCAAAACAAGCATTTTGCAGCCGCAACAGAGGCCGCAAAATGATATTTTGCGGCCGTTACCCAGAGTGACGGCCGGCAAAAATGTTTACGGCCCTTCCCATAGTGACTGCCGGCAAACTGAACGACACTACAGCATTTGACATTTCTGAAATATGACAATAACAATGTATTTTGCACCAACAAATATTTCCAAATTCACAACAGAACATACTTTATTTTTGATATATATTAACATTGATTGTACTGTTTATATTATTACTGATATTCATCCCTGAAGATAATCTATTGTTCCTGAATAATCATTATTTACATTAGACAAAAACGTATTATTTTCTCTGGGCATTAACATTTCGCGATTGACTACATTTGAACTAGATGCTACAGTGCCAGAAATTGCATCGGAAATTTTGTTCTTATTATGGAAGGAATCTTCGACATATCCTTCCGCTACAGTAGTGGACTTCCATCCACCGTGGCGTTTAAGAACTGATATATCAGCACCTGTATTGGCAAGCAAGGTGGCAGAACTTCTTCTGAAACTGTGGCCTGTGTATGCCTCACTATTTGGTAAGCCGAGATACTTTGCTATCATACTAGGTATTTTTCCAATCATATGCACTCCAACAACCTGTGCCGAGCACTTTCCATTTTCATATCTCAGAAATAGACGACGAATAGCAGTATGTTTTGGTCGAAGAGTCAGGAACAGTTACTATCAATACAGTTTTGTCTTCCTGAATATCTTCGAGGGTCATTCTCACTAATTCATCTCGTCGCAATGCCCCTGATATTCCCATTATCAAAACTACCTATAATGATAATTATTATGAATAAAACATCATACTTCACTTTTTTTCCATATTTATATACCTTCCATAGTAGATAATTTGCATCACTAGCTTCTTTGAGGAATGAATCAATTTGTTCATGCGTAAAAACTTTTGATTTCTTTGCTCGATAACCAACTGACTTTTTCTTGAGGAATGGTGCCAATTTCAAAAACTTCTTTACGTCAATTCCATCTCGGACGTTAAGCATAGTCTTTAACATGGAATAAATGCTCCATAAAGTTGAACTCATCACAACTTCTGATCGCTGCATCAAATATCCTCATATGTCTTCTGACACCGTCTTGACATTTTGGTTGACACACCAATCTTTGAAGTTGCTTTACATTTTTCATATTACCGTTTAGATTTTTCGGGTATCAAATCCGAAAGTGCTGAGTCTATGAGATCTCTCAGCTCAGGAGGAGTGCAAGTAACTGAAATATCACTATCGCTATCGGACATCTTCACGACTTCTCGAGAAATGTCAAATTGGTTTGTATTGCTAAATAATTCATTTCCATAGAAACATTGTGATATTGAGGTGTGATTTGCTCTATTCGCGTTGAAACGCTGTCTTTCTAAAACGACATAATGTTTATTGAAATTATGTACTTTTCACGGTTGCACGAAAAATATTGTGTGTAATGGCCGCAAAATGTTTTCGCGACCTCGAGAGCCGGAGCGGCCTCGGCGATAATCTCTCTCTCTCGGAACGCGAAAAAGCTTTTTACGGCCTTAGTATACAAATAACTATATAGCAATGTATATAACTATGTATTCGAGAAATAAACTAAACTATAAATATGAACAAATAGCACTTTACTTTGGCGCATTCGCCTTTTTTGAAAAAGTATTCAATTTCCTTTTACTACTTTAAACCAAGGAGTTATAAAAGGCACATCTTTAGTAAAAATTGTTTCTGCTTTTTGCTCATTACTTGTTGCTGCAATTGCTTCATATTGGTTATGGTGAAAAAATGAATAAATCTGTTATTTATCAGATTATATATATATATATATATATATATATATATATATATATATATATATATATATATATATATATATATATATATATATATATATATATATATATATATATATATATATATATATATATATATATATATATATATATATATATATATATATATATATATATATATATATATATATATATATATATATATATATATATATATATATATATATATATATAGTCATTAGTTGAAACTTAATTTAATCCGAGCCATGGAATCCAAAGTTAGATGCTTATCTACTCATATATATACAGGGTTTTCCTTAAAGACATTATAATATTTGAGGGGGTGATTCTTTGACTTATTTTAAGGAAAAAACTTTCTATAAACGTATGTCCTAAAAGTCCTAACTTTTGAGATACAGGGTGATAAAGTTTAAAAAAAAAACAGTTTTTTAATAATAACTGAGATAATATTGTAGACGTTTTTATAAAATTTGGTACATATCTTCTATGCATCAAGGTGCATTCTTCAATGCACAAACATTTTCATTTTCTCAACCAGTGGCGTCCGTACGGGTTTTGCATTGAATATTTTTGGAGAAAAAAATACTACGCCACTGATTTCTCCTAAAAAAAAAAAATACTTTTGAGATCCTCATTCGTTTTTGAGCAAATTTGATCCCTTGAGTTTTCTTTGTCCGCCGCATGGTTTTCGCTTAAAAAAATAAAAATCTTTTCATTTCAGGATCAATTCTTCAAAAATCTGATTCGGTGTGGAAACGATTGTGCATCGACTTAAAGCAAATAAAGGGATCAGATTTATTACAAAATGAATGAGAATCAAAAAAATATGGATTTCAGCTTGTACAAAAACGAATTTTATTTTATATTATAAAAGTAAGTTTAAATGAACGGATCAAATTCATTAATTATTGACAATACTAACACTGATTATAAATATTGTTGGAAATGGCCACCTTTACTTAATAGGCATGCTTCCGCCCGTCTACGCATGGAATTACGCAGACGTTGAAATATTCCCGGCGTATTTCGAATAGTTTCACACGAGGCAACTATTCGCTCTCTTAAATCTTCTAAAGTATTAACGGGAGTTTTATACACTAGAGTTTTCTCTTCTTCCTCGTACTCGTCTCAGGATGTTCTTCGATTTCTTGCAGAACGGCTTCCTCAATTTCAAGAGTTCTGACGCTTAGAGGTCTACCTTCCGAAGTACCTTTCTTGAAACTACCAGTTTCCCTAAGTCGGCGATGAATATTTGAAAAGGTACGACTATCTGGTAAGGCACGATTAGGATATCTTTCCTGATAAATGCGTCTGGCTTCTGTTGCATTACCATCAGCGAGGCCATATACGTAATGCATTGCCGCCATTTCTGCATTCGTGTAATTCACCATATTTACCGATATTCAGAAAAACGGCGGACAACCAAAATATCTTCAATAACACACTTAAAAATCAAGTAAATAATTGTGCGCTTCGCTATTCCTATAGCTTTTTCAAACACAAAATGGTATTCATAACCAGTGAAAACACAATATTTATAGTGATTTGAAGAACAAAATGCTATTAATTACAGATAGGTAGCTGAATTAATATAGTAAATCCATTCAGGTATGCATTTATTATGATTAATACAGGCCTATTCTGACAGTCAATGAAATTACTTCAATTTCATAGAATCGACCAATCAACGGTCGATTACACTGATAAAAACCTACCTAGGTAGCTTTCCCAATAAGTGTAAAGTAAATTTCCGGCAATAATTCAAGCACTTGGGAGATTATAAGTGAAAAGATTAAGAAGTGGTGAAAAGAAATTTCAATTATAAAGAGGTAGCTAAATTACTATCAGACGATTTATTGTCAACAAAATGTTAGGTACCTACTGCGATATGAAGCAATTTCAATTTAATTATCTTAATCAAGAACCGAGCCTCTGACAAGAATTACACATTTTTTTGGATTCTCATTCATTTTGGAACAAATCTGATCTCTCAATTTGCTTTCAGTCGATGCACAAACATTTCCACACCGCATCAGATTTTTGAAGAATTGATCCTGAAATGAAACGATTTTTATTTTTTTAAGCGAAAACCATGCGGCGGACAAAGAAAACTCAAGGGATCAAATTTGCTCAAAAATAAATGAGGATCTCAAAAATATTTTTTTTTCAGGAGAAGTCAGTGGCGTAGTATTTTTTTCTCCAAAAATATTCAATGCAAAACCCGTACGGACGCCACTGGTTGAGAAAATGAAAATGTTTGTGCATTAAAAAATGCACCTTGATGCATAGAAGATATATACCAAATTTTATAACAACGTCTACAATATTATCTCAGTTATTATTAAAAAACTGTTTTTTTTTTCAAAACTTTATCACCCTGTATCTCAAAAGTTAGGACTTTTAGGACATACGTTTATAGAAAGTTTTTTCCTTAAAATAAGTCAAAGAATCACCCCCTCAAATATTAGCATGTCTTTAAGGAACACCCTGTATATCTATATATCCAGCAATATTATAGGTTAATGTGAATGTGTCGCAATGAAAAGGAATACAAACCCATTCAGCGAATTGGACCTCACCATCATAAAAAAGGACCATTCACCGCTAAGATAGACAAATTTCGCTTATCCAGAAACAACGTAGTGGAAAGCATCTACTCCCTTTGAAAATATAAACTCATCGTTGAACTCGATACAGTTCTTCCGTTCGTTCCTTCAGGGAAATCGAATCTTACCGCACCAGGAGATTTAAAGGAAACTGCCAATCCAGGCGAATCATCTGCATATCGACCAAAGCGATGAATCCCTGCTTTTCCTCCGCCACTTTGTTCTATTTATACGTGCCCACGACCGTATGTCGAATTAATCACGCCATTTTGGGCACGAGTTATAACCAACACTCTGTATTGATTCGGCCCGAATGTCTATCCCATTCCGCTCCCTATGTTTGTGCTGGCTAAACCGCTTACTTCGGCTCGGTTTCTGTTTGTTGTCAAATTACAATTGCAAAACAGTGCTTGATGAATTCCGCGTGAGTGATTTTGATTGAAATGCTGAATTTCGTGCTACAGAAGAACTTCACGCAAAAGAGCGATTCTGCAATCAACTATATTTGTGAAGCGACCGTGCCACTGGCTTGTCTAACTGCTCATTTCGCCAGGTAAACAGTTTTTATTCAATACCACCCTGTCATCAATTAGTGGTTGGGTTCAGTTCAAATGAACAAAGTGATAGAAGAGTGGAATTTTTATACAAAATTAATCGAATAAATGAAGTGGGAGTAATGGAAAAAAAATGTTCAATCGAAAATTTTAAATCCAACTTTTGAAACCAATCAGAAGTTTTTTTTGCAACCTGAAAAATGTTCATCCTTCAGAATAATCTGTGCTAAATTGATGAGAAGGAATTTTTCTGTCAAATCATTATCATATAATCACACATAGAGAAACATAAATGATGATTCCCGCAGTAGCTTCTGGTAAAAGATATCATAGCGAAAAATATTTCCACTCAAAACATGAGTCAGGTCGACTGCTCTTAAATATTCCACTAATTACTATATACAAGGCTATTCAAATTCGAGTCCATGCATGGGGATCTCGGAAGCGGTGGAAGATAAGAGGGTGTCAAAGTTGCATATTCAGAGGTTAGTTACGTGAAACAAACAAATCTGATCTAGCTTATTTAGTTCTGGAATAGGACTTCGCGAGACCAAGACTGATTAGTCTTGGTCTTGGTCTCGAAAAATAAATGTAGTCTTGGTCTTGGTATTAGTCTTGATGTTTCAAGATCAAGATGAGACTGACTCAGTCTTGGTCTTGGTCTTCGGCTTGGTCTTGATAGTCTTGGTCTTGATAGTCTTGGTCTTGGATCAAAATTTGTCTAGAAATTTTAATTATTTCATTCAATTGTCCAACAGTTTATATGCATATGATAGTTATTTCGTAATTCTCAGTCTTTAACAATTGTCAGTTTGTACGGGTAAAGTAAGCGAAATAACCATCATAATATAATTTTTGAGAAATCTTAAATAAATATTAAATTAGACCCACACAGCACATAGAAAAAAGGTTCAGAATAGGTGGAATGTTAACTAGGTTTTTATTGACCATTTCACCATGGATTATTGCGTGATGAGCAGTAAGATGCGGTTGCGGCAGAGAGGTGTAATCGGAATCCCGAGGAAATTGCAATACTTATAAACCACTGCGACTTTACAACATACACCTATTTGTTGTAAACTGTATAACTGCAAAACAGATTTTGAAAAATGTATTTTCGATTTTGAATGATAAAAATTTATAAACCTACCATATGAAAAATAAATAATTGAAATCTTTTCCGAACTCCTGGAAATGCGCTAGGGTGTTACCTATTCCAAAAATAGAAAAGGCTACGGAGTTCTCACACTTGCGACCTATTTACCTCTTACCAGTTCTCTCAAAAGCTTTTGAAAAAATCATGAAATGTCAAATAACTAAATTTATTATTGATGAAAATATTATTCCAAGATTTTAAAGTGGATATAGAGAACATTATAGCACAACAACTACCTTAGCATGCATCACAAATGATATACTCACCGCTACTGATCGAAAAAAAATCACCTGCCTTGTATCGCTGGATTATAGTACAGCCTTTGATGTGGTGGATCCAACAACACTTTGTGATAAACAGAGGTATTTTGGCTTTTCAGGTGTAGGGGTTAAATTAATTAGAGACTATTGGAGGGATCGTACACAGTATGTCATTTACGATGGAAGAGAATCTAATCACCTCCCAATAACACGAGGTGTCCCCCAAGGCTCCATACTTGGACCACTATTATTCACAGTTTATATCTCTTATTTTTATTCTCATATAGCTAACTGTGAAATGCATTTGTATGCAGAAGATACACGGGTGTATTTCAGTTTTGATTACGAAAAAAGGATGGAGTCTGTCACCTTAATAAATGACGACCTTGAAAAACTTTATGACATATCAACCGCACACGGATTAAAACTGAACCCAGAAAAATCAAAAGCTATAATATTCGGTCCTCAAGCAAAGAGAGACGAAGTCCAATTGAAAAGTCAATTCCAAATACTAGGTACGCCAATTCCCACTGTGAACGAATGTAAATTGTTGGATTTATCGTTGCACAAAGACATGCGATACGATAAACACATAGTTAATATATGCAGAGTATCCTACTTCACTCTGAAAAGTCTCTTCCCATATAGGCATTTGATGACAAATACATAGAAAATACAAATATGCGATTCTTTGATTCTATCCAAAATACCTTACTGTGATACTATACCGGGTGGCTACGGAAGTATTGCCTACGGAATATCTCAGTTATTGTATGAAGTAGGTTTGTGAAATTTGGAGCGTCGATATAATGACATAAGAGCTAGAATTTGAGCATATTGACATGTCGAAGTTAACTTCCGGTCTGACCGGAAGTAACATCAACTTTCTTATTTTCAATGGAAACCCTATTTTTTTTTCTTTTCGCTTTATTCAGCATTCAATTCCCTTTCTAATGACATATCACAAGTTGGTATCTAACCAGAAACTAGATCAGAAAAAAATTATTATTGAAATTCACCGAGTAGGCCGTGGAAGCAGAATGAGAGCCAAAAATTGAAAAGTTGGCTATGGAAACCATACGTCACCTGATAACAGTTGCTACTACTGTGATATTTTATTTTCATTCGTCGGCGTTATAAAAAGCCGCCAAAAAAATATTGGAAATATTGGGAAAAAACAATACTCTGTAGGTCCATAACTTAAATAGGAACATACAACTTTTTCTTGCCTGTACTATTCAGCATAACCATTCCTTTCTAATGATATAATAGAAAGTAATTTTTTGAAATGAAATACCAAAAAATCCAATTATTATTATTCAAATAACAAAAAAACAGATTTATCGAAAAAAAATTCAAATTGATAGGATTAAAGATAAAATAAATTCAAAACAAATGTTCGAAATGCATTCCCTTAGCGTCAATACATTAATTGACTCTGGTGATATTTTCATGTAAAACTTTTCTCAACATTTGGGGCGTGATATCTTGGAAAGCTCTACGAATTTTTACTTCTAGCTCATGTAGAGTTGTAGGCTGTGTGGAATACACCCTATTTTTAAGATGCCCCCATAGAAAAAAGTCGCACGGAGTAAGATCAGGTGACCTTGGTGGCCACCTGACTGGACCATGGGTTGTTATAAGTCTCTCTTGAAAGCGATTTTGAAGATAATTTCTCGCTATTCTTGAATTATGCGGAGGGGCGCCATCTTGCTGGAAGTACATTCTCTCAGTTATTTCCACTGGTAGGTTGATAATGAATTCCGAAATTTCATTCGTTAAAAAATTAAAGTATCTCTCTCCGGTTAGTTGGCCTTGAAAAAGAATGGGGCCAACAATATGAGTTCCAACTATTCCTGCCCAAACATTCACACCAAATCTCTCCTGGAAGCCACCTTGTCGAAACCGGTGCTCGTTTTCTATCGCCCAGTACCTGAAACAAAAGACCGTTCACACTTTTAGCACTATACACTTCGACTATCGACAATAATCCAAATAAAGTACAGTACCTACCTTGTATTATTCCTGTTAAATAATCCATTGTTGGTAAATCTTGACTCGTCCGTAAACAAGATATAATAGTTAAATAGGTGATTCTCAGCATTTTGTCGAAGAAACCAATTACAATATTCCAGTCGTCTTTCACCGTCATTTCCATACAAATGTTGATGCAACTGATACTTGAAGGATTTAAATCGATGTTTTTTCAAAATTTTCCTAGCAGAGTCCTTACTTATAGCTAATTCGGCGCCAATCTGCCTTGAGGAAATTGTGCTATCATATTGTACTAAAGCTAATACATTAATTTCAGTTTCCTCATTAATAACAAATGCTTCTTGGTCTTCGTGAACATCAGGCTAAGTTCTTAATTTTTCTTCAAGCCACTGGAAATACCTTCTTGACGGTTGCTGCCTCCCTGGATATCGCTCTAAATACAATCGTTCAGCGGCATAAGAATTTTTTAAACATTCACCATAAATGAGAAGCATGTCAATTTGTACGGTTCGTGAATAACGGGGCATTTTTTGAATATTCCACTAACTGATTTCGATTTCCAAACCCTTTTAAAATGGCAGAATCAAAAACACTACTTCGAACGTCAAAATAATATGGATAGCAGCGTTCGTGAGAGCTCTCGTTTCGTTTTTGTTTCATTCCAAAATACATCTTAATCAGCCTACTTGTTAATATTTTGGTTCGAATGATTATTGCAATGGAATGATTATTCTGAATAGCACAAACATCGTCCATAGGTAGATAATAGAATATCTATGGACGATGGCACAGACCAAGTACGTTTATGTTCCTATTTAACCTAGAACCTACAGGAGAAATTATCTTCAAAATCGCTTTCAAGAGAGACTTATAACAACCCATGGTCCAGTCAGGTGGCCCCCAAGGTCACCTGATCTTACTCCGTGCGACTTTTTTCTATGGGGGCATCTTAAAAATAGGATATATTCCACACAGCCTACAACTCTACATGAGCTAGAAGTAAAAATTCGTAGAGCTTTCCAAGATATCACGCCCCAAATGTTGAGAAACGTTTTACATGAAAATATCACCAGAGTCAATAAACGTATTGACGCTGAGGGAATGCATTTCGAACATTTGTTTTGAATTTATTTTATCTTTAATCATATCAATTTGAATTTTTTTTTTTTTCGATAAATCTGTTTTTTTTGTTATTTGAATAATAATAATTGGATTTTTTGTATTTCATTTCAAAAAATTACTTTCCATTATATCATTAGAAAGGAATGGTTATGCTGAATAGTACAGGCAAGAAAAAGTTGTATGTTCCTATTTAAGTTATGGACCTACAGAGTATTGTTTTTTTCCCAATTTTTCCAATATTTTTTTGGCGGCTGTTTATAACGCCGACGAATGAAAATAAAATATCACAGTAGTAGCAACTATTATCAAGTGACGTATGGTTTCCATAGCCAACTTTTCAATTTTTGGCTTTCATTTTGCTTCCACGGCCTACTCGGTGAATTTCAATAATAATTTTTTTCTGATCTAGTTTCTGGTTAGATACCAACTTGTGATATGTCATTAGAAAGGGAATTGAATGCTGAATAAAGCGAAAAGAAAAAAAAATAGGGTTTCCATTTAAAATAAGAAAGTTGATGTTACTTCCGGTCAGACCGGAAGTTAACTTCGACATGTCAATATGCTCAAATTCTAGCTCTTATGTCATTATATCGACGCTCCAAATTTCACAAACCTACTTCATACAATAACTGAGATATTCCGTAGGCAATACTTCCGTAGCCACCCGGTATATGGCCCAGCTGTAACGAAAACTAATCTTTCCCGTTAGCGATTTGCTCACCTTATTGAAAAATACGATCATATGAGCCACATATACAAAAATTTTAAAAAACTTAAGCTGGATAAAGTAAGAAAATAACATATGCTATCTCTTACACAAAAGTCCTGATTCATAAGAAGCCACACTACTTGTTTGATATGCTGAAGCGTTTTGAAAATATAAATAACTTTAGAACGAGAAATCGACAAACTTTTGTTGTGCCAAAATATTCTACGGCAATTTTTAAAAGAAGTTTTCAATACAATGCCTGTGTTTTCTATAATAGTTTACCAAACAGTTTCAAAAATTACTCTCTAATCAGTATTAAGAAAAAACTGAAAACACTTCTAATTCTAACGTATGGCGCCAGTATAACATTGGGTTAATGTTAGGGTTTTGTGGGTGCCTTGAATAAATCTAAATTCCTAATTTGTGTTAATTGTTTTCGATTCAATTAAGGCACCCACAAAACCCTAACATTAACCCAATGTTATATAAGTTATTTAAATCGATTATATTAGGATCCTAATAATTTAGTTTTAGGATAGTAAGGTAGAGCTGAGAAGCACTTCTCAGTGAGTCTCCACCTTTTTGTTATGATGTATATCTTTATATCGAATAAAGGCGTATTATTATTATTATTAAATAAAATGCCCTTACATTTTCCATCAACATTTTCTTAATATTGGGTAGATTCAAGTTCACTATTTTTTTTTCGAGACCAAGAACAAGACTAATACTCTTAGGAAAGAGTCTTGATCTTGGTCTTAGAAAGATTCATTAATTCTTGTTCTTCGTCTTGGTCTTATATCAAGACCAAGACAAGACCAAGACTAATCTGTTGGTCTCACAATGCCCTATTCTGGAATCATGCAGGAAAAATAAAAAAAATTGAAATTCTTATTTTGCTTTTTCTTTTTATTCTGTGAAGATTTCTTAAAATTTCTGGCACTTTGCCTCATCACGTTTTTGTAGACCATCAAAATTTGCAAAAAAATTATATAACAAAGTTTCGTATAAGCCGGGCCACCCTCATCATCTTCTAGTCGTATGAAAATATATCGAGTAGTGGACCCATTATCAGACAAACAAGTTATTTTTTCATAATTTTTCATATCATTTGATCTTAAACTAAAAGAAATAGCGCATTGTTTTCCAAAGTACTAATAGGCTCTCTAGACTTCTCTTGGTGTACCGGAAGATTGAGCTAAATCTTGTAACAGAATTTGTCTTATTTATACTAGTCTGCTCCCAGAAGTCAGGTACGTGCATCCTAATTGTAATACGTCGTGTTTCAAAATTCATTATAGAAATTTCAAGAGCGTATTTTTAGGTCAAAATAAGCCCTTTATTCGCAAACACTTCATTACCGATCTAGAGAGTGTTAAAGTCTCAAGACTTCTTCATTTTTTCTTCATAGCAGTTTCGGTTTTTTGAGATATTAAGATAAAATTTGAAAATTGTATGAAGCGAAGTAGTCGTGGTGTTAGAGCATTTGCACACAGGCGGCTTGGGTTCAATCCCCACCACCTACCAATGAGCTAAAGTGGTTCGGAACCCACTTTTACGTGAACTGTAGATCCCGGATCTCCCATGCTCGCACAAGCTTTGCTTTTGATGGCTTTTCTCCAAGAACCTAGGTTCGTAGAAACAAATGTTACATTTTTTTTTCATCATCCAGCATGACGAGTGATTTCAAGAATCTACAGAGATATATTTTTTCAGGGGTCACGCACTTCTTCGACCCATCAGCTTTTTTGTGATATGCCGCTGGCGGACTCTGGAATAGGAAATATTTTTTTTGATATAACCTTTCCTGTATCTAGCAATTCCTAAGCATCTCCTATCGTTATTGAGAAAGAAAATAAGTATTTTTTTGTGATTTGCTAAATTTCATTGAAATTTTGAATAAAGGTATCTATTATTACGATGAAAACGCTACTCGTTTGATTTATGGTGTGAAATATAAGTTTTTTGAATATTACCTAGGAAATTAAAAACCTAATACACTTTGACTTTTTCATAAAAGGTGCCTTACGCGAAAACCAGAAGTAAGCATTAAATTTTTGAATTGAAATAATTCAATTTTGTTGTTTCAATATTCTTGAGTTCGTAGAAAAAGTATAGTAAATGTGCATAAAGTACGTATTTCAATAACTTTGGAATATTTCATCGAAAATTATTTGAATGAAGTACCTAAAACAGGCAAATGGAAAAAATATGATAAATCAACTCAATGCAAATCTCTTTGATATTTAAAATGTTTGTCACATGACAAAGAAATATTCCCATTTGATGTATGTCTGTATTTTAAAAAATTGAAGCACTTTTTTCTTGACGACTTTTTGAAATTATCAATTTTGTTTACAAACCAAGAACTTAACATACCTTTTTGATCACACGTTATGAAACGGTATTGAGTGATTCATTCCATTGGTGATATTTGAGCACTCTAACGGAGCATTTTCTAAAACAGCCAAGAAAATGTTTTCCCAATGTATTTATTTATAATTTTGCATGTAAAATTTATATTCCAGGTGGAATGTTAGGAAATGGTTCTCAATTTTCATGAAAGAACATTCTCAAATTATAATTTGTAATATTTTTTTTCTTCTGGGTCATCTCCATCGACAGATATAATGGTATTTCTATTTTGTTTTGTAATAATGATTCTGGTAGAGTAACTGTTCATACTCTACAATTCTATACATTTTATATCAACATTCCTCCAATAACTCCCAAATTACCTGAGGTAATCCTAACCTCATTTTGTTATGAACGAAATATGAATAACGTTTCACAGATTTTTCAGTTGAAATTATATTGAGAATTATTATTAGACTCTCCTTCTCATAAATTGAATGAGCACCAAGTATGAATGCTACAACATTTATATGAATTCTCAAATACGCGTAATTTGAGTTACACAGATATGAGAAGAAATATAAATTGAATGAGGCAAAATTAGGGACTGTTGTTGATGTATTATTCATCGCTGCTTTTGCCGCTGGTATAAAACTTCCCAACTCAGTATCTTCCATAGCGTTACACATCATAAGTCATTCTATATTCGCTTTCCGTTAGCATTTTTATACATTTATTCGCCAGGGAAAATATAGCATCGAAAACATCTCGACGTTATGTTACGCTGGTAAATAATTACTCAGATGATGGATCAGATGGATATCCCTAGGGCATGAACACAATGTTTCTATAAAAAATACTAACACCTGATGACTTCGAGTACTTGATAGGTTTCTGAATTGATAAGAATGAGTCATAGAACACATTTCAAAATTGGAATAAATGAATAAGACTTCGGAAAAAATCGAATATAACTCTGAATCAAAACCACAATTCACAGTAACGAGACAAGAAAAGTACCTGCACGTGAATTAAAGTAAACTGTGAAGTGCAAGCGGAGTTAATCTAATATGTAAATATATCAAATCTCTATGAAAAAGTTTGATGAATTCAAATGATGCCCGAAATGATCAATACTGTTGACAATTTTCACCTTTTTCGAACGACAAGATTACGTTATCCACCATTTTTCTTGATTAGTTTAACGATCCACATTTTGAATGATGTTTATTATTACCATAGCATATTAAATGGCCTTTTAGCTTTGATTCACGTTTATCTCTAATTTCAATTTAAATGTTAGTTGTTTATTCCATGACTTGAAACAATTGATTTGTATTCATAATTTGTGCCATCATGTTGAACATTGTTATCACTACTGAATAATGGTTGATACAAGCAAAAAAAGAGTTCCTTGCAAAAAAAGCTAAAGGATGAAGAAATAGTGATTTGTGTTTAGGAAACGCTTGTTCAGTTATATCAACTCCTAATCTGTTTATTATATCTGAAGGAAAATGTTTCTCACTACTCCCTTAGTATTTTTCTGGACTAAATCTGTTTTTTCGCATTTTTTAGTCTTGTAGAATTATCTGACATTGTCACATTAGTGAATTGTATAGTTATGTTACTATTTCATTCTTTCGTGACTGAAAATAAATAAAATGAAATAAGACAAATTACTTTGAGATTTTTTTTCAGAAAATTATCGTTCGGTATCTGAAACATATGTCGACGTGTTGAAAATGGATTCGAGATGAAACTCCACTATACTCATTCAAAATTCATAAAAATAATGGACAAATGGTAACCAAATGTTTTTGTTACAGTACTGAACAGCTCCCAACAGCAGTATCAGCAGCTGGTTCTGCTCGAACGTCCGCTTCCTGCAGTTTAGCGTCTTCAAGGGAATCTTCTACCAGCGCTCCTGGACCGACTCCCTTCAAGGTTCTCATGCTGGGAGGACCCGCAGTTGGGAAATCTTCCCTCGTCATGCAGTTCATGACGTCGGAATACTTACACGCTTATGATACTAGTATAGGTGAGCAAAACAGTTTGAGTCAGATAATGTTTTTCAAGGCCTTAACATGGATGGTGAACATTTCAATCGTTGGTCTTTGAAGTTTGTTGTTCCACAGGGATCAAAGATGAGACCGCTCCTCTATAGCTTCTATAATTGTAATTCTTTCGACTGAATCCTGTCAGCTAATACACATTGCTGGGGATTTTATACTCCGTAACATATGTTTCTCCTACGACCAGTCAACTCCAGATGGAATAACTAATGGTTTAGAATATGAATGACATTTATTGAATGATGTTGTTAGTATTCCCATCTTAACTATCGGTAAGTCCATCCGGAGTTTGAACTATACATATAAAACTGGCTTCTAGTGATGAACATTAATGGAAGAAATATCAGTGAAAATCTTCGCTCACTACTTGTAAGAGATTTCGCTCATTACTTGAAGCTGATTCCTAAATATATCAAGGAATTTTATTCAAACTTGTGAATTACCTGTACAAAACTTCCTTCAATGAACTGTTTTTGTTGACTAGATAGTTACATATTGTCGATAGAATCGGAATGAAATATTTGCGAGACACTTATAGAGTTCAAATATAGTATCCAGAAATCAGTTATGCAATAGAATGATACTATTCAGTGTCGCTATCGAAAATAATAGTCCTCTCCTCCTACTCACTTTTTAATCTCTTCGTATTTTGTTATAAAATCACAGTTTCGACAAAACACCTCAGTATCAGCTATTTCCAAATTATAAAATGGCAATTTCAACCAGAATTATCAATTCCAAGTTACTATGTCTTGAATCCAACTCATATTATCAAAATCTCCGAATTCCAAGTGATTCGATTGGAATTTTGATTTACTGTCTCAGAATCAGTTAATTCCAATTAATTAGGTCATAAATACGACCTAATTAATCAGAATTCAGGAAATCGGGGTGACCAAATCGGAATTAGCTAATTACTAAGTTGAATAATCTCATATAATATTTCAAAATTTGTGAGTTCCCAGATTCGCAGCTAGCACACTGAGCAACCATGACCGACCATCCGCGATCGTTCAACAACGACCAAAATTTCCAACACGTGTATTCTTATCGAACAACTCACAATGAGTGATCGTCATCGTTCGGGTTTCAAGGAGCATGTTTGAAATTCCAATTTGAAAAAAATTTGGTCAGTGTGAGTTCGAAAGTTTTCATTGATCCTTTCCAATTTTTGGACGTTGCTGGACGGTCTTGGACGGTCGGTCCTGGTCGGTCAGTGAACTAACTGAGTTAAAATTGCGACTCAGTATCTCGGATTTATCTAGTTCCAGTAAAATTTCAACTGAGTATCTCAGAATTAACTAATTCTAAGTTACAAGTTCAGAAATCCGACTTGATATATTGAAATTCAGAAATTCAGAGTTACTTGATTATAATTTTGATTTCTCATTCCGAAATAAGCTAATTACAACTCACTAAGTTAGGAATCCGATCTAATATCTCGGAATTACCTAGTTCCGAGTCCAAATTTCGACAAAGTATCTCAGAATAAGCTAACTCCGAGTTAATAGGTAAGAGTGCTGACCTGTTATATCAAAATTAGCTGATTCTAACATACTATATTACATCAAAGCAAGTGGGATGTGGGCTGCTTAAATGCAAATTTTTTGAATAAACAGACTTCACAAGGTTGATGATCTAAGTTGTTTTCTAGAGCTGAAAAGTGAATGCGTTGACAAAAACAGAAAAAGTATAATAATAATAATAATCGCCGTCCTCTACCCTCACAGACTATCCATTTGAGTATAACAATTTGAAATTTCATACGGGGTTTGACTGTCATTACATAATTCGCATTATGCAGTAGATCAGTTGACCTAAAATGCCTTTTTGAATATTATGATTGATCAAAGAATAATTGGAAAAATTGTACTTTATACCATCGTCGCTCTCTTAAGCATTTTCCATAATATAGGAATATAACAGAATATCCCTAATTCGTTGAAGTAGTCTCTGTTGGTCTTCAGAACCGCTCTATTCCTGGTATAACTGAAATTTCAATTCTTTCTGTAGCTTCTTATACATAATAATTTCAGTCCATTTGGCTGGGAATAACCACCTGCAGACATGCATGTTTCGAGATTCATTGCCTCTCATCTGATGACATGCATGTCTGCAGGTGGTCATTCCCAGTCAAATGAAGGATAATTTTCTGTTTGATTACGAGACGAGCACTTGCAATTGGGTCTTCTTTGAAGAACGTTGCACAAATATCTGTCAGTTGTAGTTCAATGACCGTCGTGGTATTAGCCAGGGAATTAGTTGTTTTCTGACAGATGTTTGCCATTATTTTCCACTTTGTGGAAACGCTTAGAGAGAATGGTACTCCTGAATTCTTTCAAAATCGTTTAAAGCAATATTAAATGTCAGCCAAATTATCTGAGGGTAATTTAAATAAGTTATGTGTGTTGTATTTCCTGTACAAACCGCACTGGTTGAATTATCATAACATTTTGAGGCAAAGAACCCTGGAAGTAATGATAAATCATGAAATGCAAACAAGAAACAAAATGAGGCAAGCATGCCAAAATATAGCAGCAACTTCAACATGTAATCTCCACAATACGTGTACATTAAAGTATACAATGAAGTCCCGACCTTCAGAGAGTCGTAAAGAGGATTTAACAACTGCAAGGACTCATGAAATATAAATTTAACAGAAGTGGTGGAAAACGCGATGGTAATCATGGCTCCATGATCCTCATGCTCACTTTCCAAGACATTGTTCATTCGTTTGGTGGAACATTGTGGGATTAAATAATTCAATTGGTTTCTATTTATATAATTTCATACGTATTTGTTCATAATAATGGTTCATAATGGTACGTTGAGGCATATTTTCATACTTTTCTTCCTTAAATGTTTGTCACAATTGATGAACAATCAGAAGATATTCATGTATGGCATCTAAGGAATTTCAGTATCTTTCTTCAGAGGAACTATCGAAATACTTTTCAATTAAAGCATTGGTCATTAAACTCAGATCAGTGAAAGATTCATTATGAATATAGTTCGTCAAATTTGGTTTCCTTCTATATCGAAAATTGCATCACTTGACTTTGATCGTCTGTGAATCGTTCAAGATGTGAAATCAGCTCGTATATCAGAATGCCATTACACTTCGAAAATATTTTTACTGAAATTCTTCTGAAATTTTGTCATTTCAACGGAAAAACTTATTTTTATGATTCGGAATCAACTCGAGATACATTCAAGAGACGTTTACAATTTTCGAAAATTTTATCGTGCGAAGAAATATTTGACGTTTTATTGTACAAATTATATAGTTTCGAAATCAGCATGAAATATTTTCAATAAATCTGATAATTTTGTATTTTTCATTAGTTTTAGAAGTCTACCCCTTGGAACTTTTTTCGAGTATTTTTTTTTGTTCACCGATCGACTTGTTTATTCACATGGTATACTAATTTCATCATTCTGAATCGGTTGATTTTTGCAGAATTGATCTATCATTAACCGTTCTCCAATTGAAAAGTTTATCATTTCCCTACAGAAATTGATATTTTTTTCCTATGTTTGTGATGATTTTCATCATTTCGTTAATCCACCATCAAAATGTATAACACAAAACATCTGTTTTGAAAGGAAATGAACGAAATATTCGAAAGACAGGTTTCTCAGACGCTCGCTAGGTGACAATAATGGTAGACAAATCATTGAATGGTGGTTTACTTTCAGTACCACCGTGCACATAGCCGAAATTCTTAGTGGTACACTATATTAACAGTGAGTGAGCAGTATTTTCTGACAGCTCTCTGCACATGTTTTTATGACCCTATTAACCATACAAAATGAAAAGATTCAAATTACCTCCACTTGAATAATTCAAATGAGCCAGCATATTACTACAATGACATTTTTATGGCAGTTGATTGTTTATAACGCAACCGTGGACATGGCCAACTAAGAATAACTAAACTAAGCAATACGTGATTTTTGGTACAGAGAGATAACGGTATTCAAAGTTATCCTCATGTTGATACTGAATCAGTTGAGATAATAAAATTTCAATCAATGATTTGCTCAGTGCATTGCTTAGAGAATGAGAGTACCTTTCAATGATAGTACCTTTCATATTGCTCTCTTTTACAAAGCTCGGCACGTGAAACCAGATATGAACTGGGTAGAGACATCCACGAATCAAATATGGACTTGAACAACTTGGTAGTATGTTGTTTCTTCAGAAAGGCCAATTCCACACACATACATATACATACCAATGAAGTCCTCCTTTTCGATGCTCTCAGAGGAAAACCACGTGAGGTTCTTTGCCAAAAAATGCCTCTCAGAAACTTGGTTTTATGTTTCGTGCCAAGAGCTTTTCAGTTCCCATCAAATGACACAGATATGCAGTGCAGACCCTACATACACAATGAACCTCTTAGATTACGTCCAAAAAAGCCATTCGTCGATAATTCTTTACTTATGAGCTCACTAACTCTCCTGGAATACCCCAGAATTGTTGGCGGTCTGTCTCTGTTTTATAAATATTTTCGTGGTGAAGGCTTCTTTAAGTTATCGTTAATTGTGCCAACGTTAGCGGTCACATCAAAACCGACCAGCCGAGCTCAGTTTTGATATCTCATTTTCGTCATGTTGGAGACGTATCGGACATATCTTCCAAGTTCCATTCTTTCAACGAATCATACAATTGAGATATGGGATTATAAACATAAACTTCTCCTATTTTTTGGGATAGAATCCATTGGCTTGGAGAAAGAAATTTCGCTTTTTGAAAAAAATTAGTTACACAATTCTCGACAGCCGAATTTGGCGCCAATTTCTGAGCACCCTGTATAATTTTTTTGAGAAGTTTCCAAAGAGTTAGGAAACTCCAGGTCATAATTAGGCAATATTTGACCGACCCTCTTTGTTTCCGAGAAAGTAATTTTTTTGGGAAGTGCTCCATCTGTCAAAACGTTCAAATAGACTCCAATTACTGAAAGCTGCAGCCCTTTAAAATGAAGTTTATATTGAAATTCATCGTAGATTCTGAAAATTGATAGGAAACAAAACAACTGTATAACCGGTAAAGCCGGAAATAGTAGACAACTGAAAATATTTTAACCGAAACGAGCTCCTCGGAAACCTTCCGCATACAGATCACCCTGTTATTGAAAATATCTCAAGGTAATGAGATCATCTTTATGCATCTGCTGTCAAATTATGAAAAAAAGATACGAAATTATTATAGATGAAGGACTGGGCTAGCGGCAGTGTGAACATAATTCAAATTTTGATTTCATTGAAAATATGAACAGGATGTTTAGGAAGTCAGTTGTGGAATATGCCCTTCTTCCAACAAGAATTCAAATTCTTCAACGCAGAAAAAAGTTATTCAGATTTTAACAGGGGCAAAATTTTGGAGTGACACGGAATTAGTGTTGAGTAGTTGATTTCTGAATAAGAAATTGGTCAGTAAATATTATTATTATTATTCCTGTGACTCACATTGATTGGTACAATTAATGGATGATCTGGTTTGTTCAACGTCCAGTTGGACATTACAACAAATGCTTTATTTATAATTGAATAACATTTTGTAAATATATGGGAACTTGGGCTCCATTGTCAAGACAATTAGAATTATACCTCACAGAATTGAAGATTTTCATCCCACCTTAATTTCTTAATCGTTTTGCCTCCCTTGGATGCTATGCTGTTACTTTTTCTCTTCACAGGATGGAATTGGAACACAACGAAAAATTCACTACATTCGAAAGTTGATACTTTCCTGGTTTCCATCTCATTGAAATGTTTGTTATCAACGTATCAAGACTAGAAGAGCCCGTGCATGAACTCTCATAAATGAAAAACAGGATTCAACTCAAATATTTATATTAAATTAATTAACAAAATGAAAACAAACAATGGAAGATTTGATGAAGAACATTGAGCAATTATTAGTCAATGAAACTGATAATAAAATGTAACAAGAACTGATCACGAATGAAATATAAATGAGGCAAGATAGTTAATAATATCTTAAGGATATGTAAAACAATAATTTAGTTAGATCAAAATACGTTCAATACACTAACAGTTGAATGACAGAAACATATTCATTGATATGAAAGTTGATTCGAAGAATCAACTTCCCAGAGAAATGAGAAAGAAAACTAAATTAATTATACTGAAAATTAAGTAATATCTCCTATTGAATTAAAGTTGAAACCTGAAGACTTATGAAAAGTTTCCCCAATTTATACAACACTACATAATTAACTAAAAGATTACTTCTGGAGTGATCCAAGTCGAAACTACGACTGCCCGTTATTTTAAAAAGCCCTTCAAATTTCGACGGTTGGACTATTTAAATATCTTGCCTCACAGAATTATAAACACATGCAAGCCATAAAAATTCATCTCCGATGAGAGTTTATGAGACTTTCGTTTCACACTTCGATATTTAAAAATAATCTTATCTCACTAGTCGCTTTTTATCAAAGAATCTTTTGTAACCTTTATTTGAAACTGTAATTTGATACTTTCTGGACTTCTGGAATTTTAAATAACATTTTCATTCTTATTAACTTAATCTATGCGTTTGCTTACAATATTCCCTTACTGAATAGCGGATATGGTTGAATGAAATTCGTATTTTATGGGTTGGATTCATACTAGAAAGTAAATGACCAACGTTCCCTAGCTTTCCTTGTATGAATCTCTGCAATGTTACATAAAGTTTTCGAATTATTTTCAAAGTGGTAGTTACATTTCTTTTTACAGAAAACCACATTGAGCTTCAGCGCTCATCATTGTTTTCGCGAAAATTAAAAAAAAACGTCACTATTCACGATTCAGGATGCAGTAGAGATTCATAAACAGAGAGCACTTCAACCTTTTGTCCGAAAACCAGTCGTGTGGAGACCGAGGGCAGTTCGTTTCACTGGACAAATATGGAATTTAATTGAATTTAGATTAGGTGTGGTTTCCCTTGAACTGTTTTTCCCAACCGGCGGTTCAGTTTCAACTGAAATAACCATAATATGAATCATTCACGCTGAATAAACATGAATCTAGTTCCATAATGCATTAAAATTTCAGTTAGAGCGTTATAATTTATCATACGATAGAAATAATTAATGAGCTTGATAATTTGAAACAACCGTAATGCACGAAATATAGTTATTGTTGTTGTTCACGGTATATATGTAGATAAACCGAGGAATAAACTCGAAGTATTCCTAAATATTTTTTTATTTACTCGCTCTTTAGATAGATATTCTTTATTCCTCACTGCCACAGATTTTGTAGATGGGACAAGTTTCACAAATAAATGTAAATAAAATGAAATTAAATATAAGGTATACAGGCGCTATGGTATGTAGTTTGAATAAATAGTTATTAAAATTGTTTATATCGACAGATAATCATAACCTCATGCCTGCATAAGAGTATAAAACACAAGGTGTGTCTGAATTCAATACATATATTTCAAATAAGTATTTCTGACAGACATCGCAAATTGACAGAAAAAATCGATATTTCGTGTTGTGAGGAACTTCATGATACCTTGAAAACGTTGAAAGACGAATTTTGATAGAAAATCCACAATTGACTGTAGCTACTCTACAAAATCACATAAATCTATTGCAAAATCCAAATAATACCATCAACTCGAGCCATCTAACTTCGAAAAACTATCCAAATTCCGATAGCAGGGTTCCTGTGTCTAGCAATCCACTTTCGAATCAGATCGAAAACCGTATTGAAATTGCTTCAGTATCAGGAGACAAAACTGTATCTTTTTCTGACTTAGCTACATTATAAGACACAAGACGACAAATAATAACATCAACGAAAGGAAATTCCCAGGTAATAAAAACCGCAGACGTTTCAGTTGATATTTTACACGAAATATCCTATTTGAAATAGAATCACTTAATCCACCTCACGGAAGATAAACCAAAAATTGTTGGAAATGTGTAATGTTTCAACAGCTAAGGATAACTGGACTCCAGTTCGGGCCAGAAGAAATGAGAAGACACAAAGAATCATAGGTAACAATATGATCAATGAACTTGTGAAAGCCGTTCCCAAATCTGTTGACCTAGACTGAATTCAGACACAACTGAAATATCTCTCTCAAAATTACCATTCTAAATTTTCCGGAGATGAGCTGCGAAATGATATCATCCATACATCCTTCAATATACTCTTCAGGCCAGGATATTAGCGAATAATTCCAAAAAGCTTACGGCTACATAAACTGTGGCCTTATGGATCATATGAAAGCCGTTTTTTATACCCCATCCAGATCTCATATGCCTCAACATAAGACAAAATACCTTGTTTGTTGATATTTCAGATTTTGGTGTCAGATTCATAAGTTTAACTAAAACGGGTTTTTTTGGGGACTCAAAAAACACTTTCCTTCTGAGAAGTAGTTACTTCAGGAAAAACAAAAAAGTGGGAGGTTTTATTATACTTGTATACACAGATTGATTTGAAACAATTTTGTATTGAACAGGATATTGAAATCTGCGGGGTTTTCTGTGATATAGACACAGGCCACTCGGTTATTTTAAGTTGTTAGAGATCTCCTTCAGAAAATTTCGAGGTTTTCCTGATTGGGATTCATGACGTTTTAACTAAATATCCAAAACGGCTATCAATATATTTTTATGTGGCGATTACAATGTCAATTGTTACGGTGAGCCCAGCAGCGATTTTATGAAGATATCTGATCAAAAATAACTGTGTAATTAACTTTATTGGCGTAACAGAATAACGAAATCATTTTTATCAGTAACAACAACACTTACAAGGTAAGGTGCCTACCGTTTTGTCTGACGACGCATCATTTTGAATTGTACAATTTGATTCCCTGTCTATAGAATCTAGTTTGATGAAATCCGGATTCGATCAATTTCTTCTGCTGTATTCCAGTTCTGTTAACAAAAACATTTGGATGGAATAACTACTTGATAATTTTGAAATACTTAGCATTACTGGTTTATATTCTTACTAATGTACATTTTAATTGTCCTTACAGAATGCAATCTGCAGTTTAATATTGAAAAAGTGTAATTTCTGATGGGATCAACAGCTATTTTCACAGTTGACAATTGCATTGTCGCCAAAAAACTTTTTCAGCTAAATCCGATTCTATCAATTTATGTTTCTGCGTTTGCTCATCATTACGAATTATGTGTCGGATATTTTTCTGTCCTACAAATATAGACAGACCACTTCATAATTTTTTTTCTTCAGTGGGGACCATAGTGCAATTTTATGTTTTAGGGGATTTTTTTGAACATTTGGGGAAGGTTTCCTATAAGCACCAATGAAAATGTTCCCAGAAAACACAGAAAGCTTGGTTTATATCCCAAAACCCAAAACTTCCAGGAAGCAATTGGAATCCCAGACTGAATGATAAAAATCAGAACTGAATGTATATTATAATTCCCATACTCTATTTTTAACTATAAGAGTGCAGAATCATGATTGAACTTGCAAGGAAAACCAGGCTGTGAAACAATTACATTCCGAACTACAGTTTACCGCAGAAATTGAGTCACACCCAATCGGTTTATAGACAAGAAGCAAATGTTGCTTCCTCAAAGTTTCCTCTCAAATCATCTACACTACGTTTTTCACTCATTTTCATCGTATATAAAATACCATTCCAGGATCGTGAATAAAACAGTGATAGACTTTGACTCATCCATTTCTCAGCGGAAAATTTCGTATTCCAACTTGTGCCATAAAATCGAATAACGTGAAGTACCTATAAGCTATATATCTGCCATGAAAAAAAGTGAAATATGAGTCATTGGCGGTATCAAGAGTGCTCAATGTTGAGGAGAGCAAAAAAATAATTTATTGCCTGGAGGTGTATCAACAATAAAATATAAATTGAGATAGTATACGAACCTCTAAAAGGAGGCGAGATTGAAAATAAATCACTCGTATATGTGATAGGCTCGATATTTATGATCGGGAAAGTACTTCACAGATATAGTCATTAAACGTTCATCATGAAGACTCCGCCTGACAATTCTACTCTTTTTCCAGACTATACTGTTACCGAAGCCAATATGAGTTTCAGGATTAAACGATGAATATCAGAAGGGAAGAAAAGTTTATATAGAGAGAAGGAAAAAAATCAGGAATTTGACATTGTGTAATCACTCAACTCACAGATCTGGAAGTGGTTGTTTTGGTACATGGAATCAAATTCAACCAATACAGTATGATTGTAAATAAAAAAATATACCACAGAAGCAGTAAGAAAATTTTCGAAATCTTTTTGCCTACATAATAGAAATGATTTCCAAAGTGTAAAGTCTCTGACATTTGAGGGTTGCACGTAGGGGTGCAACCGGTTGACGGATATTACAAATTTAAAAATTTTTAACAATATATTATCCAAGTCAAGTCCGAGATATTTGATAGATGTACTAACAATTTAAGTTTTTTGATGGATCATTCGCAAATTAATTCATTCATATATCTAGTTGTTAGTATCCTACCTTTGTTTTTGTTGTCTTTAATTTCAATTTATTTGTCATGAGTTATTCATTATTCTCTATTAGTGCCGAATACATTTTTTCAATAGCTTTATCTAAATTAGAATCATAGCCAACTTGTCATCAACGTATTATCAGCTAGTAAATTTATGAAATATATTTCAACAAACTGGTTAATGTAATTCAAGTACAAAATGAATAAAGGATGGAGAACCTATATATATTTATACGAGATTTTTGTGAGGTGTTATCATGGACTTTAACTTTCTGTCCATATCCTCTCATCTTGACCAAAAGATTATTACTATCGATCCTTTCAAAAGCACTCTTCAGATCGAGGAAAACCAGGACAGCGTATTAATTCATATTATTTTTTTTATTCATACAGTTGCATATTCGAATGAATATTTTTTCCAAAACCAGATTAATCGTTAATTAGAGTTTCGTTTTTTTTCATCTTGTTCTAAAATCTTATTGTGAACAACTGACTCAAGAATCTTTTCTATTCTATCTTTGTATACCTAATTTCATACTCCCTCATAGAGTGTACCCAAAGGAATAACCTGTGCGGGTAGAAGACGTCTATTTTTATTATTTGCCGTGGCGCTTCGGGGCGACTTACTGATTTTTGGTGTAGGAAAACTTGGAAAATCTACAGCACCACTCCGGGTGGTCGGGGCGCTTTTCCAAGGAAGCACCAGAAGTCGGGATTAGCATCTAGACAAATTACATTGTTAATCGACTCCTATGAAATGGAGAAAAATTTTCCCATTTCCAGGATTCGAATCTGGCCAAATGCAAGCGGAAGTTTCAAAGGTCGGTATCTAACCGCCTCGATACCGAGCACCCTGTCTAGGAAGATTTCTGAGGGATATGTCGCAGAATCATTGACCAGAAAAAGGGAAATTGCAAGTAAAATCATTACTGGTAGAGAATTCACTTCAATACTAAGTTCTTCTGGGGACCACGTTGATACCTTCGTGTCGATAGTTCTTCTTCCAGTGAAAATCAACCTTACAAGCAACCACACTACGTCCATGAGTAATCATCAAGAAGTAGTGGTTGATATTCCACTGGAAAATGGCTTTTCAAGAGGAACAGCTTTCAATAATTTGACAAACTGTACTATTGATTCAAGTTTTTTACTTCATGTATTATACAGGGTGTTCCAAATTAAGTCGGCAGCATTGCCAACTCCGTTATTATTGATGCTACGAATTCGGTTAAATGGGCAAACTAGTAGCCATTCTTAATGGCCTTCTCGATGCCGAAAACAAAAAAAAAATTGACAGTTGCGTTTTCAAAATATTTTATAAAATGATATTTTTTCATGCATTCGATTCGTAATAACATTTTCAACAACAAATCTCTTTTGACTTTTTTTCGTAAAGGTGAAAATAAGACAGTTTTATCATTAGGAAATATTTATAACAAACGGATTTGATAAAGCGCCATAAAATATCGAGTAAATGTTCAAAAATACCGCCTTCATTTTGAACACATATTTCGGACCTTCTATTGATACTACTTGTGGCATTCAACACAGTTCGGCCATCAATTCTATTAATTATACTTTCAATATAATTTTTCAGTTCATCTACATTATTATGTTTCATTTTTTAAACCTCATTGTTCAGAAACCCTGAAAATGAAAATCTAGAGGTGTCATTTCTGGTAAACGAGGGGGCCACTTAACAGGACCATTTGTAGCAATCAATCTGTTTCCAAAACAGCCTCGCAGCATTCTTTTTACGCCACTGACATTATATGCTGGTGCTCCATCCTGCTGAAAATAGATCATCTGACGAGCCTCCAGATTAATATCATCGAAAAACTCTTCTAACACTCTTGTTAATAAATTAATGTAACGGGGTCCGTTCAAAGAACCATGGTAGAAAAATGAACCGATAATACCGCCTCTAAATTTCTATTATACATCCCACGATTTGAAAAATTAGCCTTATCTCTTCATATAATATTTCTATAGAAATATGGATCTTGTCTGCATTTATTTATAAACCACCGACAAAACCCCAATCGTCTCTCAGGATCACCAGGTTCTAGTGTTTTTGCACTGGTCTTATCTTATAAGGATAAATCTTAAGTTTTTTCAGAATTCGTTGAATACCAGACAGTGGAACAGCTATTTCTCTAGATAAATCTTTGATGGAATTATTTGGATATACCTCAAAGTAGAATGAAACGTCAATTTCTCTCCTCTTCTCAAAAACTTTTTCATTGGTCCTGAATCGACGATGAAGCACAGCAAACAAACGCCGATTAGATAATTCACGATCGGGGAACAAATTGCTCTAGTGTTGGAGTGCTCTTACGCTATTTTTCTGGCAAACCAAGTAGCATCCTAACGTATCACATTTTTCTTGATGGGAAAAAGACATTTCGAAAAAAATTACAATAATTCATGACATTGTCATGATATACTTGAGAATATTTGACTAATGGTATTTCAACAAAGTTTCAAGGCAACTTGATTGCTCATAATAATTATGTTTAATCGAATCAAACACATTTTTTCCAATCACATTCATATGACCCTCCAGTATTTTCTGTTCTGTACAAAAACGGCTTCAAAGTTATCATTACAGCAGACATATTTTGATTCACAAAATAAATGCGGCTAGCTGAATGGTTTTAAGATGGAAATTATCGTTTTGTACATTAATACCAAATAGCTCAGTAGTTTGAGTGGTGCGACATGACGATCACAGGTTTCACGAGTTCACATCCCAGTGCAATTTTTTCTTTTTACTGTCTTATTTTGCTATTAGTAACAAAATATTGTCATTCGTACCAAAATTAGGTGTCTGGACAATCATGAGGTTTTATTCGCCAAAACAAAGAAATTTTTTGTACTAGTGAAAGAAATAAATATTTCCACATAAGTCGCTCATTTTCCACTTTTGGAAAAGAGGTGATATGTGCTTTGTTGTTGATAATGTTATTGCGAATCGAAATGCATGAAAAAATATAGGGTTCCATTGAAAGAAATATCATTTTATGAAATATTCTGAAAACGCGACCGACATTTTTTTTTTCGGCATCTAGAAGGCCATTAAAAATGCTACTAGTTTGCCCATTCAACCGAATTCATAGCATAAATAATAACGGAGTTGGCAATGGTGCCGACTTAATTTGGAACACCCTGTATATATTGTTCAATAAGAAAAATATAGACGTTAACTTATATGTATTTTTCATTTCTTTTCATAAATCATGTGGTAAAAAAAAACTCTTGCTTATGTGAAAGTATTAAAAATCTCAGAGGGAGGAAAATGTTTTCTTCCCGTAGTGAGGAAAAGTTACATTTTCCTTCCTTGTTCAGGGGTCGAAAATGAAGTTATCTAGCAAGGTAGTCGAAAACATTCTTATCAACTATTGGGGAGGTATTTCGCCACCGGTTTGTTTCACTCGAAGATAATCAACATTAAAAGAGGAAAATGGTCAAAGGTAAAAATCAGCTTTAAATGAAAATAATAATTACCAACTTCACTGTCTTAGTTTTACTATGTTTCGTGAACATCATCTGTGGAAGAACAAACATCTAATATTCGAAACTAAATAAATTTCTTCGTTCTTTGAAGAATTTTCTCTCAGATTCTAATTGAATATAAAGATTTATGATTGATGTATTTCGAAAGTTACCTAGAAAAATTACAACCATATCGTCCTAAGAAATAAAAAAGCAAAAATCACCACTGACTTCCAGTTTTTTTTTTTAGTTATCAATATAACGACGAATAATACATTTTCTCGAATCTACGAATCTAATTTACTCGCACATCCATCCCCTTTCAAACTACGAAGCTTCTTTGAAGGCTTATATACAACTTGTTCAATGGGTTGATTCCGTATTGCTCCCTCGTGATAAATGGGAGCTTTGATTCTCGATTCAAGCAGCACCAATCGTAAACTGAAATTGCCGAGTGAACGGAATTCTAAGAGGATTTTACCGAAGTTCGCCCAGTCAGCGATTGAAACTCGAACAGCGATATTTTGCATGCCTTCGGCTGTGCACTTTTTAATAAAAACACCCCTGAAATATGCAGACATCGGAGCCACAATGTCGATGGGACAAGAAACATGTTAAGGAGATTCCGGCAAGGATTATGGGAGCTATGGAAACGACGGAAGGATTATGGAGCAGTAAATGTAGGACTGACTTTTTCGAATTGACAACGGGATATAAGGCTTCTGAAGATGGGATCGAATTTTCTTGTAGGAGTGTTCGATACATTCACGTTCAATTGTACTCTTTATGGTTTCTTTACAAACGTTTCGAAACAAAATTGAATCAATATGGTTGAATAGGACTTAGACAAAAGTTGTCGGGATATTGTTCCGTGTCGATTTATACCACCGGAAAATATCCAGGTAGGTCCTCTTGGAGCAGGCCCCAAAAGTGGCCCCCAATTTAATTTCTATTATCAGAATTGTTGAGTTGGTGGGAATTCGGTCAGGATGTTGAAGAAATCCAAATTTCAAATTGTCGACGTTTCGAAACTAAATTGCTTCATCTTCAGGACTCTGAAGTATAGAAACGAAAACATATATTAAATTAATTAATTGAAATGGAATTCTTAAATGGAGGTGGAATACAAATAGACTATGTGAGATTACAATAGTAAAAATATTTAAAAATATAAGAATGAAGAAAACCACCCCTGACAGTATACAAAAATACAGCATCAATATAAATCTATAGAGTGACAATTTCAGATTTGGTTTTCTTCAACATCCCGACCAAATTCCCACCATCCCAAAAATTCTGATAATAGTAAACGGACGCTATCTCTCTCAACTACTTAATTTCTTTCCATTGGCCTTTTTTGTCAATAGTTTTGAAAGGGGAGAATTCTATTTTACCAGTTTCATAAATACATTTGGGAGTTACAAATGATCATCGTAGAGAAATTAAAGAAAAAGTTTGAATACTAAATGCAGGGTTAAAAATGCAGGGTGGGCAGGCGTGTATCTGAATCGGCATTCAAGTATTCAACAGTTTGAGAAGTGCTCAGTGCTTGGTGCTTCCTGACTAGAAATACTTTTTGTAAGTGTTTAGTGATTGCGAGCATTTTATAAATAAAACTGCTTAGGCTTGAGATTTTGGAACACTTTTCGAAAGTGCTCAGTGCTTATGTCAGCGCTCGACACAGCTCTGTTTGGCATACAAAAGGAATAAAATGTCAAAAATTCCACGGATAGCAGTAGAAAACAATATGGAGAAAAATGACTCCTTTACTCCAGATGAACTTTAAAACACCATAACTGTTGAACATAGAGCAATTCTGCGAACGCCAATCAATTCAGAATAATGAAATTAAAAAACTCTGTGATTTTCGAGTCATTCGACTTGAACAAAATTAATCAAAAAATCGAAAAAATTCCAGAGGGGTAGACCCCTAAATACTCTGAAAAATACAGAATAGGTAGATTCACTAGCAATCCGCAGTATATACGCAAATTTCATGCAGATTCCGAAAACAAATGATTTTTTAATGCTCACATTGAAGGTTTGGCAAATAAAAGGACGTCAAAAATGTCATGAATACAAGTAGAACAAAATATGGAGGGAAACGTCTCCTTTTTCCCTTCAAATGGTCTGTTCAGCTCGGGAACGGTTGAAGATAGAGCAATTCTGCAATCAATTTCTTGTTGGATAATGATGTCTGTTAGCAAGTCGTTGAAAACAGTTTTCATTTTAATGATTTAATGACATATTTCATAGATTTATACATTTATAAGGGTTAATATTTTATGGTTCATTCGTAGTTCCTACGTGAATCTCTAAAATTAGACCAGATAAAAGTAGGAATGACTCGTTTTTTAATTACAAAAGTTTTTTGCGCTTGTGGTGCCGTTTTCCAGAATATGATGCCATAGTGTAATAGGTTTCGAAAAAAGGCGTGATAGATAATCTTGCTCTTGAAATAAGCCACATGGTGTATTCATGTATTATCATCATCAATATTATTACCTTCATCAATATTATCATCATTATCATTCGAAGTTGGAACTAAATTGATTGAAAGTAGAACTTTGCTATAATAGAAAAAATAACTGAGCCATTCGAATAATGTCTACGACCATTATCATAAATATCATAAATATTTGCTATTCGCAATGCTTTCAGCACATGAATCAATGAATGACCCGCTTACATTCTACTGAACTTTACAGGTGTACTAGTGAAATGTTTCAGTTGATAACGTCGGAAACATGAGGGCTTGATTACTATCAGGATGCTCGAAATGTGATGAGGGTATTTGGTATTTGTGCTTTGTATTCCTATATAAACCTTATCGTTTTATACCGGTTGTATGTTCTTTGAAATTGGCATTGAACAACAAAGTCCTCCAAATAATACATGAGGAATTCAGAGAACGCCGAGTCTGGAAAATGGAAAACGATAACATAATATTTCGAATACATTCATCATAACAATAAATCCGCAAATTGATGAATTTTTTCAGTAGCTTGTATCTCAAATCGTCTGTTCGACGATTGAATAGATTGATAGATATAGATATATTGATAGATATATTGATAGTTTGATAGATAGATTGAAGGGCCTACTTCCAAAGTGTACAATCTCCAGTTTATACAAATTTCCAGAAAACAGGAAAAACCTCGCAATTGAAATTTGAATATTATATTATGAAGTTATCATTACCCATAGATAATTCAAGAAGTCCCAGACAAAAAAATGTGTTTTTTTCCAAAATTATTTACAAAAAAATTATGGAGATTGTACGTTAAGAAATTTAGTAATGGAGAATGTTCACTTTGAAAATGAAATACCGTTTCCGAATTCGAAAATATATTTTTATTTTAAACCAATTAACAATAGAAATTTAGACTTAGGTAACTAACGTAAACAAGAATGCTTTTGAATTCTTCCTCAAAAATTTAAATGAATTTACTGGGTAAAATGCAAAAATTTAAACTGTCAAACCACACTCTTCTTCCCTTGCTTCGCAAAGTACCGTGATCTCACCGTCCTCCAGTATCTTCTGGTTGGTCTTCTCATAAACTTTCTTGTTTTCATATATAGATAGATAGATAGATTTATAGATAGATAGATAGATAGATAGATAGATAGATAGATAGATAGATAGATAGATAGATAGATAGATAGATAGATAGATAGATAGATAGATAGATAGATAGATAGATAGATAGATAGATAGATAGATAGATAGATAGATAGATAGATAGATAGATAGATAGATAGATAGATAGATAGATAGATAGATAGATAGATAGATAGATAGATAGATAGATAGATAGATAGATAGATAGATAGATAGATAGATAGATAGATAGATAGATAGATAGATAGATAGATAGATAGATAGATAGATAGATAGATAGATAGATAGATAGATAGATAGATAGATAGATAGATAGATAGATAGATAGATAGATAGATAGATAGATAGATAGATAGATAGATAGATAGATAGATAGATAGATAGATAGATAGATAGATAGATAGATAGATAGATAGATAGATAGATAGATAGATAGATAGATAGATAGATAGATAGATAGATAGATAGATAGATAGATAGATAGATAGATAGATAGATAGATAGATAGATAGATAGATAGATAGATAGATAGATAGATAGATAGATAGATAGATAGATAGATAGATAGATAGATAGATAGATAGATAGATAGATAGATAGATAGATAGATAGATAGATAGATAGATAGATAGATAGATAGATAGATAGATAGATAGATAGATAGATAGATAGATAGATAGATAGATAGATAGATAGATAGATAGATAGATAGATAGATAGATAGATAGATAGATAGATAGATAGATAGATAGATAGATAGATAGATAGATAGATAGATAGATAGATAGATAGATAGATAGATAGATAGATAGATAGATAGATAGATAGATAGATAGATAGATAGATAGATAGATAGATAGATAGATAGATAGATAGATAGATAGATAGATAGATAGATAGATAGATAGATAGATAGATAGATAGATAGATAGATAGATAGATAGATAGATAGATAGATAGATAGATAGATAGAGAGACCGGTGGTAATGCTGAGATTTTAACTCAGGCTCTCTGGCTTATAAAGCGAGAACTTAACGCGCATGTTACCACGGTCCATATCTTTCAGTTAAATATCTATGAGTTTGGAGAATACATTTATTGTGGAAAATGGGCGGAAATTGTTGAAAATTTCGGTCTCACCTTTTTTAAAAAAAAGATAAAAAGAATTTTGAATAGTTCTATATATTTACCGGGATATGTCGTCAACCGCACACTGTTAGGTTCTAATTAACAATGCCTCTCCAGATGCTCACGCATTAAAATATCTGGATCATTAATCTCTTTCATTGATTAAATAACGAATATATTGTAGGTAATTTTGGAAAAATAGAGAAGGGGAAGTTGAAAGCTTAAATTGTTCAAACACCACTGGCAACATGTTTGGTACAATATTCAGCAATGAATAACAAATGAATAAGTAGACCTAGAACAGCTGCTCCAGTTTCAAGAGAAGTTGATTAGTTCTTACTTGATTTTTTCCATAATGTTATCGATATGATAATGAAAGTGAGTTAAGGGACTATATAGAATTTCACTACTTGCTTTTGTTCAGTATATTCATCATTATATTTTATCAAAAGACTCAAGAAGAACAAGAATAATTCAGTTCTGTGTTAATTGAATACCAGGAGTTTTTATTGAAAATAATCATTGATGTGATTTACTGCCTCGTTACATGTGCTGCATAGATTTGCTACCGAATCACCAAATCAGACCACAAGAGCACCATCTGCGTATAGAAATATGTAAGTTCCAGACATGTTTTTGTAGGTTATAGATTGTCAATAGTGGGAATGATATTTCTTAAGTCTACCTTGCTGTATGTACATTTTTTGTGCTCTTGTCCCTACAAGAAGAAAAATCCTGGAATATTCAAGAATTCCTGATAGTCGAGGAAAGTAGGTAGGAAGTTGTTTCCTTCTTGAACTCCTGCAGGCTCTATGCCTCAAGGCACACTTCCCGATACAATCGTTGGGAGAACGAGCCCTAGCAAACAAATGTTTGGCATGTTTCCAAAGTATCATATATGACCTTCAAGATAACAGATAGCATTGCAAAAGGTCTGCAGTTGTTACTAGTTTCAGGTTAGGAAGCTTGCAAAGAACTGGTGTTAGTAAATTTTTCAGGGACTGGCAGAATTTCATCAAATCCACCAGCTTGGTTGTTGTGACTCAACAAAACGTTCAGCTTGAGTTTATTCATTTTCAAATAGTTCTTGACACTTGATAGCATAGTATTCATTTTTGTATTGCTAGTGCCATGTCCTTTCTACTGCTTGCCATTAATGTATCATCAGCAACAAGAGATCATAATCAACAAACAAAAGCAAATCATTCAAATGAATAGGGGGGCACCCAAAACACTCCCCTTAGAAACCCCAACGTCATTTTACATCATTTTCGATGTCACATGTGTATATATCTTTTACCTTTAACGCGTTTCTTTTCATTAGTCAAGGATTAGATAGACAGTTTTACACTTGTATCTCTTTCGCGTGTATATTTAATTTCCTCATTAACATTGACCTATCAATAGTTTCAAATGATCTCCTGAGATCAAGTCAGAGTAAACACCTGAAATCATCCATTTCATTTTATAATTTATCTAGGAACAGTGAGTTGATGATGGTTTCTAGGAAACAAAACATTGCATAAACATTTTGTAAAAGCCCTGCTGTGGAGCTGAAGAACTAGGTACGGAGAAACCCTTTTAAGAATTTATGGATATAGCAAGAGATCATCATGAAAATCGAGAAATTAAACTTTGTCCTACTCGATTCCTCAAAAACCACCCACTTATTTGCCAATCTTTACAAAATAGACCCCACAAACCTGATATCGATAAAAAGCTTTCAAAAAAAGCCAGGGTATCGCATTCGAAAAAGTCGAGTTTTGTCATTAAAGGAAAAAATCGACTCCAAGTTCAACATTTTCAAAGGATGTGCTAAAGAAGCCTGAGGAATCGACTGGATAGAAGTTGGTTGAGTTGTTATCAAGAATGGCCCTAATCCGAAATCTAATTCATTTTGTTTGATACCAAAATTATCTTATTATTCTTCATATTGCATATAATGTTGAGTTGTTGAATCAACTTTAGTTCATTATCATAAACATCTGTCACGGTCGAGTTTGAAGTGGCTAGATTGAAAAAAATAACAAGACATGTGTTATTGAGTGAAAATACCCGTTACAATACCACGAAACTTTAATAAATACAAGATGACAGATGACGAAAGAAACACTCAACAGTCGACAGGCGACCCCAATGTGGGTTTGCGACACTGTCGAACCTAGCGCTGGTTTACGGCGGTGAAGCCTTCTTGACAAACTCTTCTCAGAAAGAGATGCCGTCAAGCGAATTGGTAGTGTTTAGTTGGTAAAAAACTCTTGTATATTGAATATTCATTAGATGTTGACTTGTCCCGTTTGGGAAATATATGAATATAGAGCTTTGTTGTGCCTGGGTATTTTGTCCTTTAATATAATATACATTTTTGGATACGGTGAATCTGTGACTTCTTTCATTCACTAGTAGTTTTACCGAGAAGAAACTGTTTCTCTTCCTGACAAAGTCCCAAGCGAAAAGGCTTATAGCTTCCCTTAGGCACTAGTCGCGACATATGGTGGAGGCCTTGCTCCTACTGGATGTTTATTCTTCATAATTAGCCTGATACAGGTGGGTCTTTTTTATTTTGTTCTATAGGGACAATAGCTATAACTACCCCATGGAGTGTGGTAGAATCGAGACAGAGTATTGTCGATTATGAAGGAATAATTTTTACCCAGTAAAATATTTAACATAATTTTATATATTATTATGTTATGTACTGAAGTTTCTTGTCAGAGTTTTAAGGAGAACGAAGGTAATTGAACATACTGAGGGTCCTGGAAAGACTGAAGGAATGGCATTTCTATAAATAAAACAGAGAATGAATGTAGTATTCTAAATGATGATGCATATGGAAAAACACCCCAAAAGTATGGGAGAAAATTTTCAATAAGACAAACTGAATCGTTAACATTATACATAGGGGTACCTCCCAAGGATCAAATGTTCCTTTTTTGACAAATATTTGAAATATATAATAAGATTTATGTTATTTTATGTTTCATAGTCCCAAAGTTATGAAGTATAGTGCAAAAAAATAACAGTTGCTGTCGTTAAAATTGGAATCAAGGACGATTATCAGCAAATATAATTGCTGGTCACCCACAGTAAATGATAATAATAATAACCGTCCTTTACCCGCACGAAGACCAATTCCTTTCGTGAATTTGCCGGTAGGCCTCCTTGACAACAATCTGACGCTGCTCTTATAAACACAGACATGAATGAAATTCTCGTTTCAACTCCGAGAGCTCATCATCCGTCAACAGCTGTTTCGTAGTTTCCCACTTATTAATCAACTAGTGACTGTAAATGTCGAAAAATAACTGTCATATTAATGTTAATGTTGATTTTTTCAATTTCGGGAGTCCTCATAAATCTGTGCTGATGAGTAGGAAACTACGAAACAGCTGTCTAAGGATGATGAGCTCTCGGAATTAATTCGAAAACTCTCTTTTCACTCCATGTTCATAAATATGTATATATTTATATATGTGAAAGTGTGCGTAAGTGTATATATGTTGAACTGTGACAAGGGTAAAAACGTCCCAACTGTATATGTGGTGATGTGGACTTCATTACTTAGTTTAACTGATTTTTCATCCAACCTAGTCATTTCAATTGACTAAATGAAGGAATTTCATTGCAATAACTTGTAACTGTAAATCAGTCTATGACTAAAACAAGGAATTATACAGGGTGTTCTAAATTAAGTCGGCACCATTGCCAACTCCGTTATTATTGATGCTACGAATTCGGTTAAATGAGGAAACTAGTAGCATTTGTAATGGCCTTCTTGATGACGAAAACAAAAAAAATTGACAGTCGCGTTTCTTTCAATGGAACACCCTATATTTTTTCATGCATTTCGATTCGAAATAACATTCTCAACAACAAAGCTCGTTTCACCTTTCTTCCTAAATTGGAAAATGAGCGACTTATGTGGAAATATTTATTTCTTTCACTAGTACAAAAAATTTCTTTGTTTAGGGGAATAAAACCTCATGATTGTCCAAACACCCAATTTTGGAACTTATACGAATAACAATATTTTGTTACTAATAGCAAAATAAGACAGTAAAAAGAAAAAATTGCGCTGGGATGTGAACTCGTGAAACCCGTGATCATCATGTCGCACCACTCAATTGACACCACTGAGCTATTTGGTATTAATGTACAAAACGATTATTTCCATCTTGAAGCCAGTCCGCTAGCCGCATTTATTTTGTGAATCAAAATATGTCTGTTGCAATGATAACTTTGAAGCCGTTTTTGTACAAAAGAGAAAATACTGGAGGGTCATATGAATGAGGTTGGAAAACAATGTGTTTGATTCAATAAAACATAATTATTATGAGCAATCAAGTTGCGTTGAAACTTTGTTGAAATACTATTTGTCAAATATTTTCAAGCATATCATGACAATATTATTGTTACTATCAACTACTGTTCGAATATTTTTCGAAATGCCGTTTTCCCATCAAGAAATATGTGATATGTGAGAATCATACTTGGTTTGCCAGAAAATTTGCGTAAGAGCATTCCAACACTACAGCAATTCGTTCCCCGATCGTGAATTACCTAATCAGCGTTTTCTTGCTGTGCTTCCCCGTCGATTCAGGAACAATGAAAACGTTTTTGGGGAAAGGAGAACTAAAAAACGTTTTGTAATATCTGAAGATACAGAAATTGATGTTTTATCCTACTTTGATGTATATCCAAATAATTCCATCAGAGATTTATGTAGGAAATAGCTGTTCCGTTGTCTGGTATTCAACGAATTCTGAAGAAACAAGATTTCTCCTTATAAGTTGAGACCAGTGCAAAAACTAGACCACTAGAACCTGGTGATCCTGAGAGACGATTGGAGTTTTGTCGGTGGTTTATGAATAAATGCATATGGAGCGATGAGGCAAATTTTTCAAATCGTGGGATGTAGAATAAAAAGAATTTTCATTATTGGAGTAAACATAATCCATATCCAGTCTATTCAGAGGCAGAATTATCGGTCCATTTTTCTACATTGGTTCTTTGAACGGACCCCGTTACATTAATTTATTAAAAAGAGTGTTGGAAGAGTTTTCGATGATCTTGATCTGGAGGCTCGTCAGATGACCTATTTTCAGCAGGATGGAGCACCAGCACATAATGTCAGTGGCGTAAAAAGAATGCTGCGAGGTTGTTTTGGAAACAGATGGATTGCTACAAATGGTCCTGTTAAGTAGCCCCCTCGTTCACCAGACATGACACCTCTGAATTTTTGTTTTTGGGGATTTCTGAAAAATGAGGTGTACAAAATGAAACATAATAATGTAGATGAACTGAAAAATTATATTGAAACTATAATTAATAGAATTGATGGCCGAACTGTGTTGAATGCCACACGTAGTATCAATAGAAGGGCCCAAATATGTGTTCAACAAGAATGCGGTGTTTTTGAACATTAACTCGATATTTTATAGCGCTTTATCAAATCCGTTTGTTATAAATGTTTCATATTGATAAAACTGTCTTACTTTCACCTTTACGAAAAAAAAGTCAAATTAGATTTATTGTTGAGAATTTTATCACGAATCAAAATACATGATAAAATATAGGTTGTTCCATTGAGAGAAATATTCTGAAAAAGCGACTGTCAATTTTGTTTTGTTTTCGACATCCAGAAGGCCATTAAAAATGTTTCTAGTTTGCCCATTTAACCGAATTCGTAGCATCAATAATAACGGAGTTGGCAGTATTGCCGACTTAATTTGGAACACCCTGTATAGCTTATATAGAAAAAAGTTATAGACCATGCACGCACCCTGTATACATACCCTCACTTCATCCCATTCTAGAGAATGTTTACCAGTTTGTTCAGCTATACCCTTCCATTCAACTACCCAATAGCGTTGTTTCAGGTGAAATAATCTAGTGCACCATTCTTCTGATTAACAAAAAGGGATTCAATTTCCGTTATCGCTTCTCGTCACCATTTCCACCACGTCTCCTTTTCAATTCCTCAATGATAATTTCATGTTGTCACCGGAGACAACCGGAAAATGCGATCATCATATCCAATACATAAAAGTATGGAATAAACTCCTATCAGGAAAGATTCAATTTTCTCCAAAGCTATAATTTTGTTACAGATGATGACAGCGGCGAGAAGTCGGTGTCCGTATTATTGGCTGGGGAGGAATCAGAACTTTGTTTCATAGATTTCGCCACAGCGGACTTGTCGGTAAGTACTAAATATATGGCTTTTATAAGTAGTGATTGGGAAAGTGTGGAAGGAAGCGTAATTCTGCTATAAATTCGGGGGAACTTTCTTATTAGTTTTCCCTTGGAGGATAAATCTTCGTGTAATTGAACAAGTTATAGGATTATCAAGTTATATCAGCGATTATTTTTTTCGTATGATTTTCAACCAATCAGAATGTTCAATTTAGTTTAGTTACCTCGTATAATTTCGATAATACCTGATTATACATAGAGTAGCTCCACCAATCGAAAATTTTAAAAGAATTTCATAGTAACCACATCGACATCAATATACAACAAACAGAACTGTCAAATTGTGACGTTTATCAAAAATTGTTCAAAAATGAGTCGATTCGGAGATTTATCATCAAATGCAATAGACGAATGTATACAAAATACTGAACCTCATAATACAGTGAAAACAAAAAAGTACGTATGAAAACAATTTCTTACGTTTTGCAGTGAAAGAAACTATGTGCTAAATGAATCAATTTCCACTGAAATGATAGCATTCATTTTGAAAGATTGGGCTTTCAATATGCGAAATTGTAATGGAGAAAATTATAAAGAAAATTTGGTCAAAACGATGTGGAACATTACGGCAAAACAAGTACAAGAAAAATATATGAAGGAGTTTAATAGAGTAATTGATCCATTCTCTAGTCCCATATTTTTAGCCGCACAAAACGCAAGAAATTCAAAAAGAAGGGAACTTCAAATGATACCGGACAAGAGAAAGGTTAGTGCATCAGCATTTAAAGATAACGAGTACATAGCAATGATAGAAGCGTGGGATGAAAATACACCGGAAGGATTACAAATAAAAATTTTCTTAATTGCTTCTGTAGAACTTGCGTGGAGAGGAAATGAAGGAGCGTCATGCTTGACTCATTATTTTCAAAAAGAAACTGGAAATGATGATACTCCAACTGGTAGAATACAATATAAACCTATTTTTACCAAAACCACACAGAGAAGAGCAAAACCATGTGCTAATAATAAATGGCTTGTACCTCACCATAATGAAGTGAGTCGTTATCCAGTGAGACATCTAGATAAGCTAATGATGAAAAGAAGCGAAAACATCAATATTAAAACAGATAGGTTATTTCTGACAGTAAATCCCAACTGGAGAAGAGAAAAAACCCTTGGCTGGTACAAAAACATGCCAATTGGAGTGCATGAAATTAGTAAATGGACCAAAAAGTCTGCAGAATTGGCAAATTTGAATATGACAAACAAAAAATTTTCAAATCATTCTCACCGAGTCACTGCTGTTTCACAATTGGCAAAAGCAGGTGTATCGGAACATGAACTTATTAAAATATCAGGACATGGTAATGGCAATTCTATCAAACCCTACCTACAGATAGATGAACAACATCACCAAAACATAATAAATAAGATGAGATCCAATTTTAAAAACGCTGCAGGTTCAAGTAATAACACCTCCAGTATTTCCAGCACTTCAATGAGCAGTGGCCACGTTTCCTGCGCCGAAAATAACTCAGTTAAAAAAAACTTAGTATATAATAATTGTAACTTTCATTGCACCAATTTGTATTTAAATTAATAAATTGTTTATATATTTACTTAATTTACTCAAAGAATAATCGTATCAAATACAATACGTACTTCAAAATAAATACGGTTATACATCTCAAACTTCCTGCATAATTACAAATCGTGTCAGTTTGACAGAATAATCCTCCCGCTTCGCTTCGCGGTCGGATTATGTAACCCTTTCAAGGCAGATTTAACAAAATTGTATTTTTTTTTAGGTTTTACTAAAAGAATCAACTTGCTGTAGCTTAAGGAATACGAAAAGTATGTATATAACTTTTTTCTTTGTTTTTGAAAAAAAGATACGGGCTGGTTTCACCAGAGTACCACCAAGCAGGGAATACAAAGTAAACTAACTTCAAGAATAAAACATTTATTTGGTAATATTCGACAACTGTGAGGAAAAATTTCAACTATATTCAACAATATTTGTTAGAAATCATTGTTTTGAATGTAACTTCACAAAACAGTTATTTTTATGTCAGGCATAGCCCCACCACACAATTAGAACAGGCTCACCTTGCTCTGTGTTGACTTGCTTTCGAGCTACACAACGCACATCTGCGGGAATTCCCATGTGTGCCGCCTGGTCCCACCTTTTATTCAAGGGTACGTTTTTCTTGAAATTGTCCGGCCTGTCCCTTCTGAGTTTGTTAGCGCTTGCTCCTACTAACCCATTCACAATGGCAATTCGAAAGTTTTTCAAGTCCATACCCACATGTCCAGTTCTTTCTGCAAAAATTATGAAAGAGTTGACTATAGCCACATCCAGGAAGTGCCATACGATCCTATGCCACCATTTTCAATTTTTTCTGTTGATTTATGTGGTTTTCAGTTGATCGGCTTTTTCAACAAAACCCATATTGCTGTTTTAGTCTTTCACGATCAAGGAGCACTGAATAGTCTCCTCTCCATTTTTCTTCCTTCTATCTACTGTACCAGCAAGGTCAGGTCTATGGAAATTGCTGGGATACGGTCTTCGTCACTAAAACCATCATCACCATTTTCCTGATCCTGAACTGAATTATTATCGATGTCCAGGCTCATTGCGGCAGCCTCCTCAACATTACCAACGGTTGCACTGATGAAATTTTGAGCACCATCATGTTCGTTGTCTTCTCCGTCGTCATTTTCCTCATATACTTCCGACTCGGTTCCAAATGGAATTTCTTCGAAAATTAAATTCTCGAAATCATCGTTATCCATTCGTTCCTAGTCCACGTAACTCCATTTTCTCCGTGAAACTACATAATATTAATTTTTAAAATTTCAGAATATTCCGGTGTTCGCTGCTTAGTGGTGTCGTTTGAAACCACTACAATAGTCTGAAAAATTACTCGTAAAAAACAAAGAAAATATGGATAACAGACAAATTTGATAAATATAATTCATTATCTACTAAGCAACCCTTCTTACAGCTCATTTATTTCCAAAAACCGGTTTTGAAAACTATCAAATCACTTACACCTTGTAGAAATCATGAAATTCATCGACAGCGGTGAAAAGGCAGAGCACTGTGACCTCCTAAGCGCCAGAATCGCCATGTCGTAATTTTTTTTCAGAAGATGGCACCACCGCACAGCTACAGAATATGGGGTATCGCGTTAAAACCACTCCGCTGCATCCTCAATGAATTTTAGAAAGGTGGTATCACCGTGATACCACAAAGCTTGAAAGGGTTAAACTGTCAAACTGACACTTTATAATTATGCAACAAGTTATCGATGTATAACCTGATTATTTTGAAGTACTTATAGACAGTATTACTACTGATAATATTATCTCATGTTAGAACTGAAAAATCGCTAAATTTTCATTTCAGTTGGTCGATGGATATGTCAACTTTACAGTTGAAAACACTATCATGCAACTAGTAAGAATCATTTGTAATACATATTTCAAAGGGTTTTGAAAGATCAAGTTTAAAAGTAAAAGTGCTTTTTATTCTATATGGACGATTATTCCTACGACCAGAAACGTTATTTCACTTTGCGTGTAACAATTTTGAATAAAATTCTTGGCCTTATGTTATCTGTACTTTTGGTAACAATATGTTTTTTTCCGTGAAAGGATACTTCTGTTAGTACCAAGAATTGAAATGGAGAACATCATTGATACGAATACTTCTGAGATCGTTCTTTCTAGAGAAAAGACAAGCTTGAATTTCATTCGTTTTTCTAGATCCATAATGTGAATTGTTCAGGTTCTTCTCCTGTTCTACCCTATCAAAATATATCGAAGATTTGGATGAGAAGGACATATGAAGGGTACCATTTTTTGCAAAACTTTGGGTAGTTTCTAATAAACTATTGATGTAAAGAAGAAACAGTGGTGGAACTAGAATGGATCTCTGCGGATCACCAGTAGTATGAGATGAAACTTAATCAACCATAGACAAATCCGTCTAAGGGCCAGTTTATCAATGTCGTGTTAGCGTACTTTGACTCACGGTTAAATTTGACTCGTGGTTAGAATGAATATGATATATGCTGAATGAAGGAATCGACTCACATTCTAACCATGAGTTAAATTTAACTCGAAGTTAAAGTACGCTAACACGACATTGATAAACTGGCCCTGAGAGGAAGCTGAAGAGCAACATATCCCAAATAACTGTCAGATTTTCTTCAATAATTCGTGACGTGAAAATATCATGTCGGTTGAAACTTGACAAACTGAGGACGTTACACTTGATGACACTCACAGAGTTCTAATTTAAAAAAGCCTGATTACATTCTTGACAGACTCGGAAAGTTTTCTGGTGTGAAAAGATAAAACAATTCTTCTTGTTCCAAAACATAAGCAATAAAACTATAATTTTCACCGTAGTTTTTCTTACAATGCCCCAAAGCCGTATTACCTCATCCCCAATGAATTTAGGTCTTCCACGCTCCGGAATTTTCAAAATTGATTGAAGGAATTTCTCCTCAGATAAGGCGGAATGAATTCCAACAGTGCTCTCGACTATGGCTTCGCTAGTTTTCCTCGAGAATATTTCTAGCAGAAGGCTTGGATTATTCAAATTAAGTAAATTTTACGCTGGTACAAGTGAAATATCAATCTCTAGAGGGATATTGTGACATATTTTTTCTTCCTAAGGAATTTATATTAAAATTTGACTATGGAAAAAGTATCTAGTAGTATGGATGGAAACTCAAAAATTCGTTTATTCACATTTATAATAAATTAAACAGTAGCTCACATACTAAAATTATTATTAGCTGAAAAATCGCGCAATACCTTTTCATCTGATTTGATATTCATAGATTTTTAATCGTCACTCGTGCTCTCGGAACACGCATTCCAAAAAGTACTAATTATAACTGATCTTTTTGATTTCATTGAAAATATGCACATGATGTTCCTGAAGTCAGATGTGGAATCTGAATAAAAATACTAATTATCATACCGTCAGACGAAATTTGGACAAGTTGAACAAGTGACTTACGGTCAAATTATTTTATCAAACTGCCGTCCAAGTGGAGTCATTCTATTTGGTTTTATTCAGAAAACGAATCATATATATTATTGAATTTCGTTAAAACTTTAACTTAATATTTTCATAATTTTAACATCTATTGTTATCACGAATAAGTGGCTCATTTTCTCACAATATTTTCAACCGCATTGAAGTGTTTCATGTTAAAATTGTCCTTTCATTCGCTGGTATGTTAGATTTTCAATAAGCACTTACACTCAAAATGAAGTGTGCATTTGGCCTGCATGGAGCAAACTATGGCAAATGATTATTTTTTATGTTATTGGTTCCGATAGTCAAACATCAGTTTTTCAGCCATCTGACAATGAATATGTGCTTACTAGTAATGCTATAATATGAAAGTATGTTGCTATATTCAGTCTCCTATGAAGACAATGTGCATGGGTTGGGGAAAATTGTTCGAACAACACTTCTGTTTTTCTATATCTTTATATGAAATATTTTTTGTAGTTGTCGAAGAGCAGGACCAAATTTGTTACTATCCAGATTCATCCAGAAAGTTGAAAATCATATTGTGAAACCCATTGGATAGTACATATAAATTCATAATATTTCTGAAGTTTTGTAAATTTTGTAGAATGTATTTATTTCCAGCAAACATTGAATCAAATTTCTCAGCTTTAGCATTCGTTCAAAGTCTCCAGCCTCATGACAAACAAGGAGGCGAAAATGCTGAATTCGTCGGGAAAATCTGAAAGAATCTGAACATCAAAAAATTGTTTTTGATATACAAATTATTTTTATTGTACATATGTTTTTTCTTGTGTTTGTCCATATATATTCATCATAAGTTTCACATTCGTATAAATATCCTAATTCCGCTAATTTCATATACGGAACTCATATTTGGAAATAATTGGTTGACTTTCATTTCTAAATTTTGGCGAAGGTTCCTGAAATAAGACTTTCTTACTCATAAATCATTCGAATATTACCGAGTTTGTTCATTGATCTTGGTAAACTGTACTCAGGACAAACATTACATGAATATTTGTACACATAATTTATTTGATTGTTGTTATGTTAGCTGTGCGTATAAGAAAGCAAAAGCTTGGCGAATTCGCCAAAAATTCAAAAAATGTTCCCCGGCTGTAGATTCATGTACATGAAAGTTAAATTAATTCCATGAGGTTGATTCAGAAGGAAAATTCACTTTACAACTTTTGCAAGTGGGAATTAATGGCTATAAAATTTCGCTAATCTAAAAATAATTGGTTGATTTCTATTGGCTTTTTTAAATTTTAGCGAAGGTTCCTGATATCAGAGTTTCTTTAAAAAAAATTGACTAATTTCATGAGGTTGATTCATATGGAAATTTTATTTTATTATTTTTGGAAGGGTGAAGTAGAAGGTATGGAATGAAAATAACTGTTCATTCAGCGCCACGGCAAATAATAATAGTAATAGCCGTCCTCTACGAGTGTTTATGAGGGAGTAATATTATTATTATTTATTATTATTATTCAACCAGACCATGCAATGTTATTTTCTACTCACATAACTAAAATGCCTCCAAATGACCGAATATGTACCTTGCTGAATTAATCATAGATTAATAATCTGTGTTCAACCAAATTTTTTGAATTATCACCTTAAACTTGTACATACCCGACTATCATACACATTCCAGATGACTTACTTCTATTGTCAGTGCTACAGATTATCTACAAAAAATATGCCATTAAAAATACCTACCTTTCAGAATTCCTTCTACATACAGTGACATTCGAAAAGTACGCAAGTAATGGTGAAAATCTTCATTTGTGATTTTCCATAAAAAATATTTATCATCAGCTTAGGCCCGTATGAAAACCTACTCAGCCCCTATCAGGAATGCGTTGATTTCTGGGACACCCTGTATTTTCTATTTACGTAATTGGAGGAATTAGGGTAATCTGTATGTTTTGGTAAAGAAATAATTAATATGGGGAATATCCTAGCGCTAACTAAAATATTCAATAAATTTTTCTACATCCTCTGAAAACTGAAGGAGTCTGATGAAAAGAGAAAACAGTCTGAAATATACTTTTATTTTCAGCCGGACAGTTGCATTAGGAAATACACCGACCTCCACGCTTATTGCGTCGTATACAGCAGTGCAGACCGGTCCAGCATGGAAGCTGCAGAGAAAATCCTGCAGAATTTATGGACCCTAGACACAATCAGTACCAAGGCTGTCATTCTCGTAGCGAACAAGGCTGATTTAGTTAGATCCAGGGTCGTTTCGACGGAAGGTCAGTATAATTGATGGATCCTTTTTATCCATTTACTCGAAACATATCCAACAATCAATTAGTCAATATCATTCGATTTGAAGAGTCGTCATTTCAGAAAATATTTTACTGACACATCCATTCATTGATATGTGCACTCACATGTTCGACACATAAAATTTTCATGAAAAAACGTACAAAAAAATATGCAACAAGGCGCAATCTTCCATATCTCCATTTCATCAGCAAAATGGTATTATTTTCTGAGTTCTACAAAATGAAAATAGTGGCACTTACATAGGGTGTTCAGTTATTTCTGAGCAGATCCCAACTTTGTTTTTTCAAAAGCAACCTATATTTTTTATCGGTATTTTGGTTTCTACATGAAAAATATGAAGTACTTTATAAAAATCTTATTTTCAGAAATATTGCCGGTCTGCGAATTTTTTTAAATTTTTTCCAAAATTCGTCATTTGAAATCATAAAGTTGTGCCAAGTCCCATCAAGAATAATTTTCGGTCAAATATTGAACGTTTGTGACTTTCCCGAACGATATATCCAAAATCGACCTGTGATATACAGGGTGCAAAATAACGTCTTGCCAACCATTGTGAATAAAAATGTGCAAAATCTTCTTTATTCCAAATGGATTAGTATCGATACATAAGAAGTGCAATATTCCCTATGGCTGAAATCAATGGAGTTTATTAAAAAATCTTTTTTCAAAACAAATGGGATTTCTTTCCATTTCTTCGCCATTATCAAAATAAACGACCTCTCTTACGGAAGAATCCATATTTGACGACTGCGATCGGTGATATGTTATTTGTAACCCACCCATTTCTCGTAATGAATTACCTTTCAATTTCTTAATTTTATGCAAAGATTTTGTCCAACTCCTCCCTTAAAACATCGTCTTATGCCAATACTTAGCCGTTTAGAAAATGAATAAGTTGTGAAATCGACTACCACTGTCTTGTTTTTTTAATTCACACTTAAATGTATGTTTTGGAATATTTACAATAATATCAGTCATTTCGAAACTACTGCCATTATCTTCCAGTTTACAACAAACCTTTTAAGGAAAAGCGAATGAATTGATTTTTTGAAAATCAACTAGTTTGGCAGATCCAAATATTTGCCAGTATATAGAGGTATTGAAATTTTAAGTGAATGTCACTATAAGAGTTGAAATCTTTAGTGGATGTGGCTGTATCGAGAAGTTTCGATATAAATTATTCAAAATGTTGATTCGAAAACTGATTTGATTGATATGATTTCAATATTAGGTGAATCAGACAGAAATTTTTCATTGCAAGTAGAATTTAGTCCTTACAGTATCCAGATAGAAGGTATCCATATGAAAGATCGCGGTTAAAAAAGTCATTCTTTGAGATTATGGCGATTGAAACATTGTAACTACCACACGTATGCTGATGACACTCAAATCTATTTATCATTTGACCCTAAAGATTACCTACTTACTGAATGCTGACCTCTCTCTCTGCTCTCTATTCTCTTCTGTCACTATTTTTCTCACATATATTCTCAGTTTTCCCTCTTCTACCTCCAATTTCAGGTTAAGTGGAAGAACAGGAGCTTCCTCAGGAGCAATCTGAACTTCTTCTCTTGAATAATGTATCACTTCTCTCAGATATAACTATTTTTTTTTGTCAGCACAATCACTAAACGGGAAAATTGTAAGAGCCCAAAAGCATAAAACAAAGAAAATTATTCATCTCATGCTGTGGTGACATTTTTCAATAATCTTCTAGCAGATATATGAGATGATCCAGTAGAAAGAAGTTTAAAACCAAACTCAAACAATTTTGACTAAAGAGTTGTTTCAACAGTTTTGATGAATATCTTGGTCGGTGAGATCAATCTTGATTCTGACACAACTAATTTGTGTATCTGTTAGGTGTTCAATACACCCACTTTACTGTGTTTTAAGCAATGTTTCGTGAAATGTGATCGTTGTATGTTACTGTGAATAATTTGTATAGACATATTTGTTTTCATTAGTAAATGAATTTATATAATTTTACTACGTATCCTATATCATATTGTCATCTAAAATGATTTCATAAAGATTAATTATCATTATTATTGCATGTTATTACATGTCTATAAATTTAGATCCTTCAGTAAACATTGTACACACTGATAATGGAGTCATCTGTTGAACCCGAAAGCAACTTGTGTAAACACTTGTTCGTTTTAGAATTCCATTTCGTCGCAATATTTTTTTTGTTCCACACGTTAAGTAAATCAAGTCCTCATATGTATAAACCGACTCTCCAGGACATATTCATGCATTTTTCAATTCAATTTGAGCTGAAAATTCAGATCTCCGACATCAAAGTAGCTTAATATTTCATTCTAATAACAAAACGTTCCACAATTTTCTTTTGTATAGTCGTTCTATACTTGTTTGAACATAATTCCGTTTCACAATATAGACGGAGTTATATCACTATGAAATACCTCCTTCAGATGCAGGCCCGGATTTTCTGACAGGCTGGGATATTGATAATTTGAAGGATACTAGATTTCAACAAATGTTATTGACAGTCATATTCGTGTCAAGAATTTTTTGGGAACACTATCGTGCATCAGGAAACTATGTATGAATTTGTTCGAAATTTCTTTATTATAGATGAAAAACGATAAAACTAAAATTATTGCCGTGTAGTTGAAGTTTCAAATGATGGTTGTTGAGAAGTTCAACTTCAAGAATTTATTCTTACGTGGGTGGAAAAATTCCCTGACAACTATTCAAGAAAAACCGAAATGGATAAAAGTTGCCAATATTTTCTAACATCTTATTTGAAAATCCTGATTTCAGGAATACTTTCAAGTATCATTTCAATCCTTCTCTATAAGCTATCCTCAGCAGAAAATTGCTATCATAGTAAATTCCCTCAAACAAACGTAACAGCGAAGGTGCTGTAAGTTCCTGCCAAAATCCTGCTGACTTGATATCACGAGGTAATCACCTACCTTACTGACATCTGAATAATGTTTTGCCGAAACCCGAGTTTGAGTAAGATTTAGTTGGGTGCATTCGCCATTTTCGTCACCTTCTACCACCCTGCATCACTCGCGCCCCAAAAAATTACGCGAGCACTCGCGTGTGAGAGTTTCTCTCACACTACGACTAGATCAAAGTTATGTCTGATGTTATCGTTTTTTTTTTTATTTTTTGGAAATAAAACGAAAATATAGATAATGTTGAAGAGTTTATTTCATAATATTATCGAAAAATAAAGAAGAGCTGTTCAGTTAGTCAGCTAGAAGTGGGGGTAGCAGTATATGTAATATACTGTTCACAGAATGTGCGTTTTATTAGCAGGCGTGAGAGAAACGCTCATAGCGCGAGTGATGCAGGGTTTTAAAGAAACTAATCAGTACGTTTAGAAAGTTACTTAAGAATCAGCGGTAATTTTTTGAGCACTATTACCCATATCAAACATCATACAAGACATGTCAATACTTTTCGACGAATAATATAGTTGTCTGGTTTTGTTTCGGCAGATTTGTAAAAGTATTTCTCAACCGACAATATTCTGAATTCAGCCCTGTTCAAAAGCCGCCAGGACAGACGATCGAAAATTATTCAAATCCCAGTGGTTTTCAATGAAAGTAGCGCAGTAAAAATGGATCAGGGAATGGTGGAGTTTATTCATACACTGAGAAAACAATCGAAATACTCGGTCGAAGGCCAATTATTTATTAATTTGTCCAGTTATAGGGTGCTCCGAACAAAATTTATGACCCGAGTTAGTCAATAATGAAGGCTATGAGTTCTTCAGGCATTTATGCCAGTCCTGAAATTTTGATTCTAAAGCTTTAATGGTTAGAGGCAAGACTTTTCATTTAGGGCCAGTTTATCAATGTCGTGTTAGCGTACTTTGACTCCCGATTAAATTTGACTCGTGGTTAGAATGAATATGACATTTGCTAAATGAAGGAATCGACTCACATTCTAACCATGAGTTAAATTTAGCTCGAAGTTAAAGTACATTGAAAAACCGGCCCTTAACAGAGAAGTGATGAAAACCTACAAAAATCCTTCCAATATAAAATAGACTAGATAATGTAAACTTTCTTCTGCATACAGGTGTGCAAGAAAGCAATGGAATGGTGAAAAATTAACAGATATTCAACAAAATTATCGAAAGAATACAATATCACTCCGATATGACCAATGTTCAGTTGAAAATAACATACCTACTTATTACAGTAAGCTGCTTCTCCTCCGCGCCAAGCTAATTCAAACGCCAAAATGTGATACAACTTTTTTTCAAGTCCTTCCGGTTCAATTTTGTCGTATAAGTGGTCATTTCAGAAACTTCAGATTTATCAAGAGCTGATGCACTAGATTTTATCTTTTCTAGTTGTGCTTGTAGCATTTTACGTTTAGTATTACTTGCAGCTCGTGATGAATCAAACTGAACGTCGATGAAAGAGTTTAATACAATAATGAATTCGTTATAAAATTTACTTTGTAGCATTTTAGCAGTGGAATTCCACATTGTTTCAACTACCGCTTCTCAATAGTCTTCTTGGTCACTTTTCCTCCTATTAAATACTCAATCTTGCAATATTACATCCAAGGCACACAGGTATTAACAATTTGACAAATTTTGACGTACGTAGACTCACCGAATCGATTCATTATTCATTCAATAAGTTGTTGACAAACATGTCAAACTATTTATTTTGGCAACCAACACCGCGATAATTGATAAACAAATGAATTAGTGAAACAACCACTATTGCATTTGTCGCTGTAAAAGTTGTAGCTACGTTTCGCCGCTGTCAAAGTGACAATTGCACTGTGGCATATGCGTTATTTAATATATGAGTTGAATTGTCACTTATAATACCACAAGAGCTTCAAAATTATCGGGTATTTCCCGATAGGTTCGTTGCAAACAAATGAAGGAGTCAAGTTTTTCAGGTTAAAAAATCACGAGCGCGAAGCGCGAGTGATTTTTCCTGAAAAACTTGACGACTTTATTTGTTTGCAGGGAACCTTGAGGGAAATGCCAGATAATTTTGAAGCTCGTGTGGTATTCGGGGGATTATTTTTCCGTCCCAAATGTCGGCCAATAGAATTGCACCATGAGACGAAATGTACAGTTAACAAATAAGAATTGTTTTTATTGTACCTTCTTTATAGTCTTCTCCATCCATTTTCTTCATATTGTAAGCGTAATCTTTCATAATGTTTGCCAATTGCGCTTCACTCGTTTCAGCACTCAATGTGTATTCCCTCTCAGTACAAAAAGTAGTAAATTGGTTCCAAACTGTTTTTTTTTGCCTTCTCCGTATTAATGGGAACATTTCCTTTGACTTTTTTATCGATGGTGGACAGAGAACAAACTCCAAATCGACTCATTTTCATGCAAAATCTCCAATTTTTACAATTGAATTCAACTTGTCAGTTTGACGTGTGGTTAATTTGACTGGATCATGTTTTGTTTTTTATATATAGCAACTACCAGAGAAAATTTTCAAAAAATTATCAGTATAATACCATGTAGGTTGTACCACGTGACGTCGAATGGTGCAATTCTATTGGTCGATATTTGGGTCGGAAAAATAATCACTGAAAATATTATATACTAGGTGTTTGAACAAGTCAGAAGCATCAATTTGACAATATCACTATGACAACAGCATAATTCGACCAGTCAGTGTTATTTCTCCTCCCATTATCAATAAACGTAAAAAATTATTTCATCTCAAATTATGAAGTGGATGACACAACCCCAGATCACTTGCGCAACAACAATCCTACAGCGCTACAATATCAATCAGGTTTTCTCAGAATTGCGTTCCATTAAGAAACATCACACTTAGAAACTAACCTATCAAGACTAATTGCAATAAGTTATGTAATAAGTATCTAGTTCATGATTAACCGTTCGAACGCATTTCCCTGAGCTGATACCTTATTCTCAGAAGTATCATTTGTGTAATTTTGGAACAAAATTAATAAAGCTAAGCATGTGTGTATTCCCTGAATGATTTTTGTTTACAAATAATTGCGAACAATATACAATTACAGTATTTCCAAGAATGATAGTCGTATTGACGTAAAAGAGGTAATAATTTCATAACACATATTATAATGTTAAGTTAGATATTCAACAATCCCCAATACTTAGAAGATACCCGTTTGGTTTGTTTATTTGAAACTTGATATTTCGAGTGGGATGTGTTTACTAGGCTTATTCAGGAAGGAATCACATATGAATTGAACTTCCTCCAGAAAGGACCCCGCACTTTTTGCTATATAAAATGGCGTTCTGTCAAATGTTCCAAATTTTTGGTATTTTGTAGGAGTCGGTCTCCTTAAGAAATATTTCCAGGCCCAACTCGATCCTATGACTTGTTTTCGAAATACAGGGTGTTAAAGTTTGGAAACGACGACTTTTCCCCATCTTGTATCTCTAGAGATAATCAATTTGTTTGAATTTTTTGCATGCAGTATTTTGAAAATATCCTTTAGCAAGTATCTCCCCCCGAAAAAAAAACTCAAGAACTCTTTTCCGTTACAGGGTGATTTCAATTCATACCCTTGCGATTTTTCGAATTTCTAAATATTGATGCTCTATGGTTTGGAAACAGTTTCTGAGGATATGTCATTGAGCGAACTAGAACATACAGGGTGTAAGTATTTCTAAAACCAATGTAAACCACACGAAAATATCAAAAAACCTTGATGGGTTCAGAGATGAAGGTGAAGAAAATATACTTCAAAATGTACACTGATCTTAGAAGAGGTTATGTTTGTTATAGAAAGGTGAATTTTTTGTCTATAACGGTTACTTTTGATATTATTAATTATGAAATTAGGTATATTACAGTCTGAAAGAAGCATATGCAAAAAAGAAGGCATTTTGTACGATTTTTTATCGAAAACTTCATGTTTGAAAATATTCGATTTTCAAGATTCAGAAGGACCTAATTGAAAAATAAATTGAGACCCCCTGGAATTTTCTTTGGATTCATATTAAGGGGAATAAAAATACCAAAAATGAAGGGAAATATACTGTTAATTCATTTAATACTTAAGATTTTTTTTCTGATAATTTTTATGTTTTTACACCCATACATCCCTCTATCAATCAATTAAAAAAAACGTTTCTCTCTCCCTTCTCTCTGAGGAATGAAGACCATTAAGGATACAAAACTACGTAAGTTAAACTACTTTTTTCATTTCAAGCTGGAGCCCGATTAACTTTACCGTTCTTTGATGACGGTAGAAAAAAAATTTAAAGGAAAGTTGCGAGTTTTTATAATCCAGTCAAGAAAATTATATTTGCCAATTTGAGGAATTATTAGTATACGATTTGTACTAATGAATTTTTTTATTAATGTTCGAATTTTTGTAGACTTGCAGTTATCAAACATAAATCAAGTATGAGTAAATATAGACACACAGGCTTTGATGGGTGAAAACGGTGATCAACTTCATTATTTTCCTGTTTCTATCCAGAGGCTCAGTTTTATACATCGATTCTTCATTGTTTTTTCGGAATCAACCTACTCGAAAACAGTAATGAACCTGCAAGAGTCAACAAACAATCAGTTTCATTCGGATGCATTTCATTGAATTTCAGAAGTATGAAATAGTGCTTTTTATGGATGAAAGGAAGTCAATACTAAATTAAAATACACATATGCGCAAATTAAGCACGTTATGATAAGGATTTTATACATCAAACTGTTTTGTATACCGAGTGTCCGCGAAAAGTGGATCGCCCATATAACTTTTTTGTTTTTACATAAAACACCTTTTTTTACTAATGTTGTCTTCACATAATATTCCGAATATGAGTATGTCACTTCCCACTTTTTGCAACCATTTTTTTTTTTATTTCGAAAATTAGTTTTTCATCTAAAAGACCATGGATACGTTCAAACTACTTATTTCAGTCCTAACATTCTAGGACAAATAAAACATTACTCTTTTAAAAACAAAAATATATATCTGTTATGTACAATTTAATTCCTAAATTGTTATGATAATAATAATTGTTGATTCAAATAATAATCATTGAAAAAGAAAGAGCATTTTATTACGATTCAATACTGCATACTATTGTTTCATAAATATTTCCATTAGAAAACTTAGAAAGATTGAGTTAGATCTTTTTCGAAACAAAAGAAGAAGATGAAGGTAACTCGTTTTGAAAATAAACCATCTTTTGAGTTCAAAATGAGGATCAAATGAATGATAAAACAAAATAGTTAAGGTCTTTAAAAAATGTTGATATTGTTATTCATGCAAGGACTGCGTTCTTAAACTTACTATGAGAGTAGAGTAAGAGTACGGTCACGTGATTAGAAGTACATGTCAATCATTACTCCTGTATAGTCGTTCAAAAACTTTGCAAAGAGTGCAAAGTGTTAACGACAATATTGATAATGGTGATTCATGAAATTGAGGTTGTGTTTGGTCTTGTTTGAGACTTGAGAACTTCACAAAGCTCTCCATTTACTGATACAAAATATTGAAAATCTTTATTAGGGTTTCCAGAAGTGAAATATTGTTCATTACACCTTGAAGCATTCCTTTAGTTTTAAGAAAGAAAGTACCTCTGCCAATTGATACTACATGAAAATCCATATCGTGGGAATAAAATCTCTAAATTGTCGAAACTTCCGTATTTTTTTATTTTCAATTTAAAAGCACAAGGAAACGTGAACATACAAACAATAACAAACACAAACTATCAAAAAAGTTACTTGTCATTATTATTACTGTCAGAGTATATCACTACTCTTTTCGAAAGCAGAGTAAGGGCAAGTTTTATAGGTTCTAGTTATCTCCGGATGGGCTAACTAATAGTTTAGAATGTGAATGATACCGCTAGATAATACTGTTATAGTTCCCATTCTAAACCATTAGTTAGTTGATCTGGAGTTAACTGGAACCTATAAAACTGGCCCTAAGTAGAGTTTACTCGAAGTAAGTTCCTGAACGATTGTCAATGCATACTCCATACAGGTAGAGTAAGTTTACAAACGGTTCGGAGTAAGCAGTCCTTACTCTGAGTAAGTTTATGAACGTAGCCAAGGAGATGTGTCATTAGTTTTAGCATTACCGATTTTTTTCTCATCAGTTGTGTTGGTCACAGGTTACTCGAATCTTTGAGAATCTTTTTCCAGTCTCGAAGAATATTTCATTTCAATAAAGATCTAAAAATATCTACACCAGTTTGAGAATCAATGTGTAGATGGAACTATGGATCTATTGCCGATGTTTCGACTTATATCAAGTCATCCTCAGGCAATGAACGATGGGTTTCTTGTTGTAATAAAATGCATCTTTGCATCCCTTTGCAAAGAAATTGAACTTTCCCCAAATACGAATAGTGGCTAGTTAATTCATATACAAAAGAAACAGGATTGGGTCCAAAACTGATCCCTGTGGTACACCCATTGTGACTTTATTTAACTGGAAATTGTTTTCTTTCATTTTCACTGAATTACTCCTTTCTGATAATTATGTGATAAACCATTTCAAAGAGGAACTCATATAGTCGTAGAACTCCAGCTTTTGTAATAGTAGTTCATGTTCAACACAGTCGAAGGCTTCGAGAAATGGCAGAACACAGCTGCAGCCGCTCCTCCATCATTTAGAGTCATAAAAGTATTCTATTGCAGCTAGAAGATTTTGTGTTTTTTTTTATTTGATATCCATACACTGGAATAAGTTTAGCATATTTATTTATTTATTTGAAAATATACAATATATTCCAATACACATGTATACCACATATAAAGCACTGCATAAAAAAGGTGAAGGAGGAAAATGATACAAAACAAAAGTAATTTTTACCACATATCAGTTTGAAACAGCATTATAAATTGAATTGGAATGAGTTGATATGATTGTGAATAATCGAATTCATTCAATAGTGACCATACTTGTGACCCCTGTGAGGATACATTAGATGTTTCTTCATAAATAAGAATTTCAAAATTTCTTTTGTACGGATTCAACACAATGATTATATTTTGTTTGACATGGATTCCATACCGAACTACATTACCCAAGTTAGCCCCTTCCCAATGAATAATGCACGACACTAAAATTATTTACAATCACGCATTACAAATCCTAATGCACATTATAGGATCTTTTCAATGTTCGAAAATAATGTTAACTTTTGATCAAAGAAGATACCCTGATCTCTCAATTCAGTCACTATTTTCAATGAAATATTTTGCAGGTTATAGTTGAAAATCACTCAAGATGGTTTTCTTGAAAAAGTTAATTTTTAAACATATATTTTGTAATCGTTTTGTATATCGTTTGTATATCGTTTTAAAATAGTAGAGGGCTCAAACTGGAACTCTGGTGCACTACAGATTTGTTGCAACGGAGGAAAAATCTTCGAGATTTGATTCAGAAGTTGAGAGTATTCGAAATGATATTCGAAGATAGATTCTTCAGTAATTGCCTAATGCTGTACTCGATCTGAAATCCGTTTATACTAACTATATCTACCTTCTTTCGGCAGTCCAATGTATCGGAAATATACTGTGTGAATATACGATTTGATACAGTGCTGTATTGTTGTATTTATGAGATGTTTCGTCATTGTTATTTTCGGGATTGTCCAAGTCCCTATGGGTCTTAATACCTTCCAGGTATGTCGGTCACCCATCCAAAGAGCTGGTCGAAGTAAGCGTTGCTTGAAGTTATATCTAGTACCCGACATATCTGCTACAGCTGTCTTCTCAACGTTCAAAAACTATACAAAAACAGGACATTTTTGAACGTAGTGGAAAAGGTAAAACGTGGATATATCGCGCGGATTGCCTGAGCCTGGTCCCTTAGAGGATTTACGAATCTATCGAATTTTGTCAAAATAAATAAACCATGGAATTGGTTACATTTATTCCGAAGTCTATCATATCGAGAAAATACAACGTAGCTGACATAAAAAGAAACAAAAATCCCTTGATCCTTGGGAACTTTTATTCCAATGTCTCTTACATGATTAAGTCGAGCGAGTGTCTGAAGTGGATATAAGAAGAATTTATTGCTGGAAATCTAATCTGTGCAGTCGACTCTTTGGAAGGCTTCTTGACGCTCCTTTGTTTTATTGCTCTTATATCGATGCTTAGAAGTGATATATCTAGTTGGATATACGTATATGCAATGATACTCAATCCATGATTGAATTCTACAGATAACTATTGCAGAGTATATGGAATTTCCAAATTCATACAGCGTGGCTCAACAAACACACGGCAAAGAAGTCCTTATTGACTGAATATCAATTTCTCACAAAAATGTATCAGTACTTTGTATAAATTCTGAAAAAACAAAAATACACATTCAATATATGAGGGGCCTAGTTCCAAAGTGTACAATCTCCAATTTTTATTAAAAATGAGGAAGATGGCGTAACAAATAAACTGTCATTTCGTACCAAAACGATCAATCGCCAATTCATTATTGATGTAGAAAATCAAGCTTAGGTCCATAACGTACAATCTCCAAAAATATTTAAGGTCCAAACCGTACAAACTCCAAACTCGTCAATTAGAAGAAAACGTACAATATCCAATGAATATCAAGACATTTTCAAGAGTGATTTTTTCAAAATAAGCATTATTTCTTTCGCGCTAAAATCATTCCGATTCAACAGGTTAGTTTCATGGATTGCAGATTGTGGTTTACATAATATCCAAATATTTTTATGAAAGTAATTAATTAATTAAGTTGCCAGGACAGTGGCATTTTGCTTTTTCGAAAATGAAAAGGATGGTACTCATTCAAAATTCCAATTGGGTAGTAATAGTCTGGGGAGAAAGTAATTATAGAACAGATCTATGGAATGAAAACCCATTACAAAAAAATGTAAAAGCAACCCTAATATGGATCCAACCATAATCACCAAGTAGAATGCAGTAACCGAAAACAAGAAAGTTTATGTCAACAATCTTCTCCTTTCACATTATGGAAGAGTGACCCTAGATTAACATTTCACAAATTTGTACTGGAAGACCAACCAGAAGATACTGGAGGACGGTGAGACCACGATACTATGCGAAGCAAGGGAAGAAGAGTGTGGTTTGATAGTTTGAATTTTTGCATTTTACCCAGTAAATTCATTACAATTTTTGAGAAAGAACTCAAAAGCATTCTTGTTTACGTTAGTTATCTAAGTTCTGTTGTTAATTGGTTCAAAATAAAAATATTTTCTCGAATTCGAAAACGGTATTTCATTTTCAAAGTGAACATTCTCCATTACAAAATTTCGTAACGTACAATCTCCATAACTTTTTTGTAAATAATTTTGGAAAAAAACACATTTTTTTCTGAGATTTCTTGAATTATCTATAGATAATGACAACTTTATAACATAATATTCAAATTTCATAAAGAATTGACCACCTTCAATTGCGAGGTTTTTCCTGTTTTCTGGAAATTTGTATAAACTGGAGATTGTACACTTTGGAACTACGCCCCTCATATACAAGCCGTTTTTTTAGGTGGTCTCACTATTGCTATCTAGGTCGGTTAAATTGAAAAGTTTCCTATTTTGGGGAGCAATAATAATCTTTTTTCTGATCTTAAGATATCTTGAGACATTTGCCAAAAATAAAAATTGCCGAATTTCGTATTTGGACTACACCACCTCCATTTCGAATGATATAAAAAATGCGGTCAGGTCCGGCTCCAGAAATGTGACATTGCCCCCTTCTTAAAGACATTTCTTCCCGAAATGTCATCCTTGGAGTGTGACAATATCTGCAAGATTCTCCATTTCTGCACCTTGAAGCTCGATGGAAGTAACACTCCACAGTCTTCAGGTCGGGTCATACCAAATTCTTGATGTGGCTAGCCCATCAATCCCACAGGACAATTTTGGGATTGTCAGATCAATAAGATTCTGACCCATCATCGCGTCTCTCAGTCTGGTAAGGCTCTTCCAGACATCTGATAGCCCACGACGTTATTTGGATTGCTACATCCAAATTAGGTCAAATGTCTGAAATCCTCCAGCATCGGCCATGATGTTATACGTCTCCTTCGTTCTGTCACTTCCCCTTCAAACGAACATGTTTATAAATGTCCATTCTCTACCATAATTTACTGTCCTGGTCCTCTCCCACAGTGACTCGTATTAGTGCTGTCCCAAAATTCAGGTTACAGGAAAGTCGCAGCTCTCGGCCCATAATAATACTAGCCTGGGGTTTGGCCGGTTGACTCGTATACTGCCTAACGATAGGACATCAGGAATGAATGAAGGTACTTATCACAATGTTTTCGGTGATCAGAGACTGCCTTGGATAGGTGGCAGTTTATCGTCTTGTTCATCTCCTCCACTTTTTCATCGGACTGTGGATGTAGAGCCGCGGATGTCCAGCACCTGACATATTTCTTGGAACATGTTGGATTCGAAATGCCTACCTTGGTCCGAATGCAGCTCCAGCGAGACACCAAATCGATTAATCCACTATTTTATCAAAACGTCGGCAACGGTGAACGATTCGTGATTAGGCAGGGGATAGGCTTCGGTCCACTTGCTGAAGTAGTCCATCGCCACGAAGATGTACATATCCCCATAGTCAAATTGTGGAAATAAATCCTCTCAAATGGGCTGCCTATATTGTAATGAAGCAACCAAGATCCTTCTCTTGGTCCTTAATGTTATTTCAGTTTTCATCCACTACGGTGGTTCTACTAATTGTCGACTCCTTTTCCCCAGCTCGTCGGCAATGTTAGCAGTCATCTGGGCATGGTCTCCACTAGAGAACATCTGCATTCTTAGGTCTAGTCCCCACTTTATATTCGACCTCGAAGTTGAATTCTTGGAGCCTCTCATTTCAACGTGCCACTTGACCCTCGGGATTTTTGAACTATAGAAGCCAGTTGAGGGCTCCATGGTCCTTTCCTAACAGGAACCTTCTTTCATATACGTACTTGAAGAAGTGTTCTATTTTTCTGATAACCGCCTACAATAATTACGCTCCGGTTTGCTGACGGTCTTGCTGAAGTATCCAATGATCTTCTCCTGTCCTTCCAACATTGCTTGCGTCCATATCCAAAATGAATTTATGTTTGAAAGGAGATAGATCAGAATCATTGCATTGCATCAATGCAATTTTCAGCTTCCTGAACGAACTTTGAAAACCTGGTCGGCAGTTTTGCGATGTTGGCGAACCCCAGCACATAACGGCGATAGTAAGAGCACAAGCCAAAAAAAAATCGTTACAGCTTCGATCTTTTACAGATAGATACTCCTCTCCCATTAACGACGTGGCCAACATATCGTACTTCTTCTTGGAACAGGTGGTAATTCTTGTGACTCAGTTTCAATACAGAACTTCTTAGAAACAATTTGGGTAATTGATTGAATAAAACACTGTTGTCTAATTTCCCTGGATGTTTTATTTATACGACCGATTTCGAGTTTTATCCCATTATCAAGTATAAAACTAACTAATAGTTTATTTTAATAGTCAATAGTTAGTTTTATACTTGATAATGGGATAAAATCCGAAACCGGTCGTATAAATAAAACATCCAGTGGAAATTAGACAACATTGTTTTACATTAATTTCATCTAAGTGTTCTTAGAAACAGGAAAACCACTTCCAGATTTTCCTCGTGGTTCTCAAATGATCTGCCAACCACAATTATGTCATCGAGACATACCATAAAAGTCCCTTCAGAACCGTCTCCATCAGTCTTCCAAATGTAGCTGGAGCATTACAGAACCCGAATGGCATAACTGTGAACTGTCACAGTCTTGAACCGACAGTGAAAGCTGTCTTTTCTCGATCTCCATAAGCCAGTTCTACCTGCCAGTATCCACTTATCAAATCGAGGGTTAGTAAAATCGTGGAACCGACCAACGTGTCTAGAGTGTCGTCTATTTTTGGTAGAGGGTAAAACTAACTGTCCCCTTTCATCAGATTGTTCAGTTGACGATTATCTGCGCAAAAGTGAGTTGATACATTTTTTTGTCCACCAGTATGACTGAAGAGTACCAGGAAGTGTCAGATAGCTTGATGACTCCTTCTTTTTCCATATCACTGGCTATGTTGTCAGCCTCTTCCTTTTCGACAAAAGGAAGTCTTCTGGATGATTGCCGGATTTGTTGGGTATTTTTAGTGTCAATCTTCATTCAACCACTCTTTCCTTGTCCAGTGTCGAAGATGTATTGGTACTTCCTGACTAATTATCCCAGTTTGGGCTGTTGAGCTTGCTTTTACCCTTGGAAGGAATGAGAACCAACTTTTCCAACTTTGCAGGCTTGTATCAACACGCAACAAGGTCTTCCCTAGTGCGATTCCTTGTCCAATTTTCTCATCATGGAGCTTGAGCTTGAACATCATCACCACATTTCCACCGCTCGAACCCCCATCCAGGCAAGCCTACAAAATAGTTTAACCCCTCTCAGGTACGCTCACATCTCCAGCCAACAAGACACGAACAATTTCTTCACTTCTCCCGTGAAGCACCAACTCTTCTCCATTCACGCGTAGGTCGCCATCTCTGAAATTCAACTCGAACTCTCTGAAGTTCATGATGTCTATCCCTATGGTTGCTCCATTTTCGATGTCTGAGCTCGGTGTTTCACTTTAGTGCTGCCTATAGTCAGTTCAATCGGTAGCTCGCCTTATACTGTTGCTGGCTTGATGCTGTGCGTAACTCCCAATTGAATGTTCAATTCTTGTTGTTGATTCAGCAAAGGCAGGCCTAAGGATTGTCCTAGTCGCATCTGTGTCTAGCGGCATGGTGCAAGGCTCATTGTTGATGATACCGTCTACGAAGACACCTTTGTCTTGCGGTTGAAAAATAATGATATATGATTTGTTGTTAACCAGGGCTTGCTGAATACAGGCCGACGACTGCCCCTCCTCATCGAACTTCTTCAGTTTTCCTGCGTCGGTGTCTGTTTGTTGGGCAGTTGCTATGCATATGCCCAATTTTTCCGAAATTCCAGCATCTTATCTGTTTTCTCTCCGGCATCACTTATAGTTTGAGGTCATCCATGTGAAACAAATGGGTGACGTTATGCCTCCGTTTACGGGGGGTGCCGCAGATGTATCAGCAAGTTTTCCGTAGTGTACTATTATTATCATTATTGAAATATATGAAAAATGAGAATAAAACGAACTAGGTCTTTACGCTACTTATATTCACTAACTTTATTGTAGTTCCATCGTTTATGGACATTGGACATTATGAAACGAGTACCTCTGTATTTTCATTCGATATAAAAACGTGCTCAAATTTATTAATAATTTTTCATGATAATCTACTACATCGTAGTGACTGCAACATCCACCAGTTCACAAAGGCCTTTCCAATATACCTGGACATACATAATCGATTTCCTCGTTATTTGTGAATTTCGAAAATATTCCATTCTATCCATGCCGTTCATCATTTCTTTGGTGCAAAACTAACAGTTCCCGTCTTTCCATTATAAAAGGTCTACGACAAGCACAAAACTGCCATTATAAGTTTACCAAGGCGAGGAGAGGATTCAAAGGGTAATTTCATATTCCGTGCACGAAGCGTCATGAAATGAGAATTTTGAAAGTAACCGTGCGGAAAAATATTTCAATCATTTCTTCAGCGTGTTAACAACCAATGGTGGTAGAGATATACCCGTAACGCCACTAACATTGTGGAGGAAAGAATGAGTCAACCAACCACCTAACTCAAATTAACCAAATGAAAGGGGGGAAACCATTAGATGTGTTAATCACGGTAGAAGGCTCAGGATTTGTTGAAATTGCTATGGTTTTATGTCGGGTGTTGCTGTAAAGACTCAAGAGGAGATTTTTCCTTATAAATTATAACAGGTATATCCTATAGACAAGGTAAACGAAAACTTATACATCCATACTGTGATAGAAAAGCACTTGAATGCATTTAACTAGTTTATTTTCACAACTGATTATTTGCCAATTTATATTCACAAACTGATTTGTAACAGTATTGTGTATGCAACTCTATTTTCGTCGAAGTCAACGGTGAATTATTGTCTATACACTGTCCGTGAACAAAAATTATTTTTCTCTTTCAGTACACAAGTGCTCTAATTAAAAGAGGCGCATTTCGATAACCATGTTATCTCCATCAGTAACTGAACTGGTAACAGCGAAACTTCATATAACTGCAGTAGATTCCTTCTGGACGTATCTCGAATTTTCATTTCCGTCGGCGGTCAATTGGCGACTCGAATCTAGTTGGCATTCCGTCGGTTATCAAAGTGTCAAGAGCGGTGACTTCTGCATTATTCATATCCTGGAGACAAACAAGCAGGTGTAGTAGAGAGGGATGGCCCCTGCTCGTTGCATGGCCTCCTTCTAGAAAACATTTCATTCTGAAATGGCATCCTTGGAGTGCTTCGAGAACACCACAGCGATACCCTTATTCGTCGTAAGCCTAGTAAGACACTGGCAACGCCAAGATACGATCAAAACTCGTTGGGTGTTCTAATGGATCCTGCATGACTTCATCATTTGCTAGAGCTGTGTTTGGAAATTTCGCTTCCAGCTCATGTCCTCCACTAAGCAACAAAGATGGAACATTAGTAATAACAAGCGCGTAGAATATATTGAATATTGTTGCCAACATGTTTGATACAAAATCTACATTGGATTCATCGATACTACCTCCCTCAAATATCACTCCAATTGCATGAGATAACCATTCGACAAAAAACGAATGTTGGGTCTTGACACCAATGGTGGGCCAGTGGATCTGACGGCATTTCGCCGATTCAAAAATCGTGCAAGTTCTCTTATAATTTTGGGATATTTCCGTCAACTGTTGAACTGCAAAAGTAGAACCTAGCATGTAGGAATTTGAAAGGAAGTGTAATGCAACAACTAAATAAAAATGAAAAAACTAAACATGCCATCTTGCTCAAGAATGCCAAAAGGAATTTTAATGGGCAACGTATATAAAAGTCTAATAATAAACCTAAAACAATCTGGAATTTATTTTACGAAGAAACAGGAAAAACAAAAATAAAGATCAGGAGATAACAATCAACTCTGATAGTGAAATCTCAACCCTTTCTTTAGATATAGCAAATACATTTGCGGAATATTTTGCTAACGTGGCGGAAAACAATCTTTATAACTATTTTAGAAACTGTTGACCAACATCGCGTTCTACATCTGAAATGTTCAACAAAACATTCTTTTTCAATCCTGTAACACCAGAGGAAGTTGAGGATGTGATTGAAAATTTAAAAAAACAAGCCTTATACAGGCATTGATAACATATCAGTAAAAATTCTGATGGCTGGTATCAAACATCTGGCCATTTACCAAACGTCATACAAAGTCATTCCTATTCATAAGAAAAATGATATGGAAAATCTATTCAATTATCCTTCTGGTTATTGCTAAGATTTTTGATATGTTTATGTGTGGCAGGTCACGTACTTTCGACAGTTTAGACATGAACTGCATCAAAAATAAATTGTACAGTATTGGATTCACAGGGCTTTTTTAAGATTGGACTTATAGACTTTCGCAGCAATAGAAAGATAATAGTCAAAGTGAAGAATGTTATTTCCAACTTCCATATTATGAATAGAAGACTTCCTCAGGAATCAGTGCTGGGACCACTGATATTCCTACTCTTTATAAATGATCTACCAGTCTATCTAAAGTCGCAACTGCTGACGATATACGCTGATGATGGTCCTCTGCACAGACTTCTGATGCTCACATCATCCATTGCTAGATACTGTAAATTATTCCGTGAATTGGTGTAAATCAAACGTTTTAATGGATAATGTTGATTAGACAGAATGTGTATATTTTCATCCTAATTATATCATCTCCACTTCACATATCCTAACATGTCGAGTCGAGTGTAACATTATTGAATCAACTACAACAACAAAGTTCTTGGGCTTACACATTGATTCCAGACTTAGATGAACAGAGCAACTTAACGCAGTTAACACAAAACTGAATAAGGCTTTTTTAATGTATTGAACTACTTTTTCAAATTTTCACCGGAATTGATGGAGATTTTTGGTGACCTGAAGTTTGGAGCAATTTCAGTTACATGAAGTTCAATACTGCCCTTAAAATATCTTTGAGTCTGCATTTCCATCATTCAACGAGCAATGCTCTTATGCACAATGACGAAGTTGATGTCCCCCAGAAAGTCCCCCCATTTCAAAGTCTATTTTCAACTTGTGCATAATAGAGCCACAACAATCGATCGAAGTCCAATATTCTCCGATATTCCTAAGATGACAGGCAGCAGTATTAAGTTAAAAAACAAGATCTTCACAATGAGGCTTCCAATTGAGATGTGTTTCGACATTCTATCCCAAGAACTTTACTCGGGTGTCATCAGTGGGGATTACAGGCGACTCAAATCAAATATTTCCGCATGTTTCTGGGAATTATGGAACCACATGCACTGTGTTTCATCCATATTCAAAAACAGAAGGTTAGCCAAGAAACAGTTGGTAATTTCAGTGCCCTCGCAATATTCTCTTATGAAATTCTCGTAGGGATCGGCACATGGAGCCTGTCTATGTCGTTGATATAGATTATCAATAGAAAAGGGGTCAAGTACCGATCCTTGTGGAACGCCCATGTAATTTACTGAATTCCCGGATGGCTTATTTTTTGTTGTCCCAGAGGTTTTATCGAATCCAATCAAGAGGTTCCTTTACCTCTTATGCCATATTGGTAGAGTTTATCCTAGTATCGTGAAAACATTAAAAAGTTCATTTCACTTCTATCCGGAAACTTTTATTGAAACTCCTGACTATATGACTATTTCAAATATGGAATATATCCATCAAAAGTTAATATCTTCCACTACCTAATGACCCTCCCAAATGGTTAACAATCCCAAAAGGCAAATAGTTCTTTCGTGACATGAAAATCCTTCCCCGTTTCATTTTCCAACCAACGGTTTCCCTTTCATTTCCGCTCCAGACGAAATAACACTGCCATTTGTAATGAAGTGTTTAGATTACAATTGCAATGCGGACGACCATTAATAATTTTGACCTGTCTGTACGTACAATTTGGTATATGGATTAAAGAATAGCACGAAGGTTAGAAAAAAGCCACTCAAACATCGGTTTCAATCAGTGACAGGAACTCTCTCGATTTATAATTCCGACTCGAAAAATCCTAATTTTAAACTCTACTTCGAATTCAAAAAACCATTACAAAGCTGTCAGGAAAATGGTTATAAAATAATGGAATTCAGCAAATGTGATTTGAGGGATATTGAAAATGCTCTATTCAATAGAAATGGAAATGGAAACTGTGGATGGCTTATGAAACACTTTGAAAACTTGGGCCAGGGGCAGACTGACTTCTTTCTCATGAATGAAACCCAATATCGGCTCTCAGTGCTTGAAGGATCAATACGTCAAAGTTTTTAAATCGATTTCATTCTTGTTGAAATAATGAATAAGGCCAATGTGACTTTTGAGATAGGCGAAATGTAAAAGTCGAATGGAAACTATGTTTATATTCATTATAATTGTTCGACGGAGCTGGCTATCATCACAGCAGGGCATTTTTCGAGAACCCAGTCAAATTAGCCATAGTTTTTCCACAACACAAAAAGGAAGGTTTAAATCTCCAAACGTTTCGACTGCAACTGCGGTAGTCGAAACGTTTGGAGAAGACCATGGCAAAACCCGGAATCCAACCAAAATATTCACTGATAACTTTCAGCCAACATGGTTTCAGGAGAAAATAGTCTTTAGAATCGAGAGCTTATCAACTATAAAACTCATAGTATAAGAAATTTGCGAAAGGGTGGATTATTTATGATCTATTTATTTGTGTTTTTTTTTTCCTGAATAATTTTTTTATTTTCATCAGTGGCACTCTTGATAACATTCCCTGCAATATCTTCAATCAAAACATCAATACGCTACTGTTTTTTGTCAAATATCAATTTTTTTGTTCTCTATCTTCTCGTAAACGTCGTCTCCTGACTATTTTTCATCTGACGAACGGTTTTCGATTTACTTATACATATGCGGTTTTTTCTTAGTCTATTTTTTAAGTTGAAAACAGTCCGCACGACCATTTTTATAAAAGATTGAGAAAAACTAAAAAACAGTATTTACTTTGAAAAAAAAATACAGTGGTGTAGGTATTATTATTATATATATTCAATCACAACAGCCTGTATTTCAGAAATAGAACGGAAAATTTTCTCGAAATCTGCCATGGATTATCACACTTTAGGATCAGCATTCAATTACGAAACACCCGGTATGTAAGACTTTGCATCTTTCACTGAAAAGTGGTGCTTGCAGATAATTCTTAGTATTGTATTTCTTCTCATTTTTACCTTTCGACTTGCCTTTCGTACTAAGGAAATCCATTAAATGCCAAGAAAATCCACGGAATTCCGGGAAATTCTGAGGGATTTGAGAGGAATCTATTGAAATATTCTAAATTTTGAACACAAGAGAATAAGTTATTTTATTACAAACTTCTTAGTAACTACTGGAATAATTCTAATGAATATTCATAATTTTTTTTTATTATTTATTTGCTTTTAACAAAAATTTTTAATTCAAGAAATTTTGTTTCTTTGAAAAGGTCTGGTAAAAATGGAATAGGAGTTGCATGTTTTTGCATGTTTCAGCCCTTTGAAAGATCACAAAAAAATTAAAATATATTTCATAGGTAGCATTTTCATTGGTACGATACGCCAACAGTAGTTATTTCCCCAACAGGTGCGCAAAGTGTTACTTTTCTGCACGCAAATACAGTTAGGCGAACGACGCGAAGCGAAGTTCGTATAAGTTTTTGCGTGAGGAAAAGGTACTTTGCGCACGTCTAGAAACAACATTTTTTGCTACGAGCTTCATATCAGATATCTCTCAAGATAGAGTTTTTACTCCATACAGTATTTGACTGAAATGTTTTCCGTAAATATGAAAAATAGACTAGTAACACCTCCTCATTGATACTATTTGTCCCTTTGTTGTGGCACCAATATTCAAAAAGTTCATGTTGTTTCCTATATTTTTGTTCGGATTTAGCGGGCAGTAAATTTAAACTTGCATTGTTTGCGATCATCATGGAATCTGGTAGCTCGTCGCCAGAGCTGCTCATTTTACCAGCTTTTGATCCTTTCTATGATTTTATGAATAGAAAAGTGTCGGTGTTTGTAGATTCTTGTTGACAGAAACTGAAGAAAAATCTAACGTCATATGTTGAAGTCGACAAATGCGATTATTGCTGCTTGACAGTATTAAATATTTATCATTATATAAAGTAGTTAAAAAATATTATTTTTATTTCAAATACAAATGTCGGGAAATGCGATTGAAAGGTGAAAGATAATAAATACACTCGCAACTGCTTCTCGTATTGCATAAAGTAGTCTACAGCAACTGAATCAAATATAAATATTTCATACCAATGAGATTTTTGAGAAGTTTTACTTTTTCGCACTCAGTGCGGAAAAAATCCTATCCGCCGGCGTGCGGAAAAGTGTAACTTTGCGCACGAAAATGTATGGTGGAAAGTACTACTCTGCGTTAGCTCGTAGGAAAAAGTTTATTTCTTTAACTCTTCAACAATTTCACCTAACCAAAAAAAAAACAGTTTTTCTTTATTTTTGTAAGCCTGTAACTTTTTAAATACAGGACCTATGAGATTTTTTTACATGAAAGACCCCCTTTAGTTTTTGACAAGAAATTACTCACTGAAAACTCTCCCACTTATTTGGAAACACTGTATTTTCATTCAACAGACGTAATCATCAACACCACACTCAAAGTAGGCAAATAAAGCGGGCTCCAACCACACTCAAAGTAGGCAAATAAAGCGGGCTCCAAGTTCCGACTTATCCACTTCATTCATGAAAATTCCCACTTCCTCGAACTGACGGAAAAAGTCGTTCGTTTTCCTTTCTCATTTCCTCTAATAATTTGGGACCCTCATAAAATCGCGTAACGTTCCAAAAAATGGCGAAAAAGTCAAAGGCGGTGTAATAGATGCAGGAGCATCTCCGGTGGGAGATGGGTATGAGCCACGACATTGTATTTTCTGTTAGAGAGTGTGAGATATAAAAGAAAGTTCTACGTCAAGAGGATTTTTTTATGATTCCTCAATTGTGTTCAGAAGAAAAACGCTATGGCTATCATTAAGATAGAATTGTTTAAATTATATAGATTGATAAATATTTCTATTCGTCAATATGTGTAGATATGTCTTATTTTCAATAACGGTGTCACTTAGGCGTCAGATGGTTGATCCGAACTTGACAAAAACTTTAATATGTGATAGATCTCGATAAATAACATTTTTTTCATCAAAGTGCATCGAAAATTGTTCGCACTCAACAACAGGCTGTTGAAAAATTAAAATATATCGGTTTTTCAACAGCTTGTATCTTGAAAATAAATTATTTTTCTATAACTCTTTGTAGAAGACAAATCGTTTATTTTATCGAGATACATCACATACCTACAGGAAGAAAAATATTTTAAATGAAAGCGTGCAAAATTTTCTTAATATCAGTAGGAACACCCTGTATATTATCGATTCATAAAAAGAAGAACAAAGGCTTCACAAAGTTCATTAAATATTCCCAATGGTTACCGCTTATTTCTCATGTAGAATACAGAATTTGATAAAAAAAAAAACAAATTTGGGACCTGTCCATTAGAACTGAACACCTTGTGTGAGTGCCTTATTTTTCATTTTATAGAGATCAGAAATTAGTATCATTTTGCTGATCTATCCATTACCATAATGGAGTTATGTATGACCGCGCCCTTGTTGCAAGATCCCGTATATTGGTGTATCGAACTAAATAAATATAAAATTATTATTATTATTCACAACTAGAAATTCGAAGGAAAGTCACATACTACATATTTATATTGATTCAAAGTCCTTCTCTTGATAACCTTTCATTTCTGCAACGCCTACAAATATCAATACGCTACCTCTCGCGACCCGTGGTACTCGACTTGATTGTGAAAAATCGCGAAAGGCGCAAACCTGGCAAATCCGTTGTATATTACAACTTGTAATGAAGGCATCCGATGGCGTAAAGGGCAGAGATACAATGGAGTATGACAGGAATACATTGTCTTTCCGGCGGAAAGTAAAAGAGGCCCTATTACGGCGGTTGTTGACCCAAGATGCGAGCCTGATTCGCATCGGCTTTTCCGGAATATCCTTTGTATCATTCTTATCTGTCTTTATCAGACTTTCCGTGAGATTGGAATGATACGTCATTGTAGTTGCGAAGGGCCAGACCGCAGACAAAGTTCGCTTTCAGATAATTCATTATTCAGTTGATGGAATTTTAGAAACAAGGGAATGAGAAAACTTTTCTTGTTTGAAGGACTCGCATTGATTATGTCCTTTGAAATGGTGGAAATATCTCAGAAATGCGCTCCGAATCCGACCACTGAATACTTCTGAAAGGAAGTTCTATATATTTTATAGTGGAAGTCGGGTAGTAGAGGACACTTGAGAGTTTTAATTTTCCTGAATAAATGAAAAATTCACACCGCTTTACCAACTACGCTAATTGGTCATATGTAATATAAGTAGTTAGACATACATTTTATTAAGGAATATTGCATAATCATAGTAAAATGTACAAAATCAAGCCATAGATAACAACTGGACTCATATCTTCTATAAGACATCGGGATTATCTTAAACAAAGACTTACAAAGACAAATACACCAGAATTAAGAAATGAATATACATCATATAGAAACAAACTAAAGCAAATAATTAAAAAAAAATCAACATTACAAAGATAAATTAAAAGAAATGGAAAAAAAACATGGGATATCATCATTGAAGTAACAGACAGAAATACCAAAAAGCAATCACTCAACAGTATACCTATCAAAAACTCAAAAGGTGAAATGATAGGAAACAACAAAAGTAAAATAGATCTTTTCAATGAATACTTCACCAGTGTAGGAATAGAAATTACCAAAAAAATTCAAAATAATGAAACTCTCCCTGAGAACTTTCTCAATGATCTATCGATCTCAGCATCAATTTTTCTTCAACCTATCACTTATAATGAGATTATTGTTCTAATTGCCAATTTGAAGAATATCTGTGCCCCCGGCCCTGACGGTGTCACTAGTAAACTCATTAAAATTACCCACAAAGAAATTGATTTTCCTTTGTTTCATGTTATCAACCTTTCTTTCAAAAATGGGAAAATTCCAAGTCAATGGAAAGAATCGCTAGTCACCCCAGTATATAAGTCAGCTGAACGCAATGTTCTGAGTAATTAACGACCTATATCTCTGTGATAAATAATTTCGCCAAGTTATTGAAGCAAAGTGTCAAAAATAGACTAACAGCATTTTTACGAAACATGATGTTATTACAGATAGGCAATTTGGCTTTAGAAACAATTCAAATACTGAGAAAGCAGTTTTAGATTGAAAAAACTGTCAATGCTTTGGATAGATCAGAAGAATGCCTAGCCATTTTTCTTGATTTGGCCAAGGCATTCAATACTGTATCACATTATTTGTTGCTGAAAATGGAATTAGAGGGAATGTACTCAATCTGATAAGAGATTATTTGTCGCAGAGATTGCAAATTGTAAAAATTGAAGATTTCCTAAGTAAACCAATTGATATTAAAATTGGAGTTCCGCAAGGCACAGTATTGGGCCCTTTTCCTCGTATACATCGATAGTATAACTTCAATTAAAAATTTCAAAGGAAATATAATATCATATGCTGACGATACAGCTTTATTATACAGGGGAGACTCATGCCAACAATTAAAAGCAGACTCAGAAAATGATCTACGGAATCTACAAATATAGTTGAATTATAATCGTTTGAGTCTCAACGTGAGTAAAACAAAATTTGTATCGTTTTCGATATATAAATCCGAACAACCTCTCTTCAACTATCTAATAATTTGAAACACACGATGATGGTGTGAAAGCCAAAACATCTCGGAACGAATGAACTAAAATTCAGTAATATTTTAATAAAAGTCGAAGATTTATTTATACAATAATTCAACACGAATTTCCACAAAATGAATAAATCATATATCGAACAAGTTTTAAAAGAATCATCTCTATTTTCGAACTGAATGGTCAATTATCAGAAACCACCCAACTGTCGTACTTGTAAACGAAAATTTTCAAAACAGTTCCATACAAATCGTGTAGCAACTATTGATGAAATTTGTATTCAGTTATTCCCGTTTTTCGAACGCATGCCAATATTCCCACTAGCTAACTAAAAAAGCGTCGGATAACCTCACAAGTTCGAAATATAAATTGTTTACTTTCTTTTTTTCAATCGACACACAAACGCCCCAAAGCACTCCCTCAATCAACCGCTGGCAATAACCAAGCGAAATTCAAATTTCCGCAACATGATCAAAATTTTTTTTCCAGAAGGCAAATCGATGGCCACATCCTACGACTGCAAGTACATAGAGACATCTGTCGGCATCAACCACAACGTCGACGAACTTCTCGTAGGAATCCTCTCGCAGATCCGTCTGAAGCTGGAGAATCCGGAGAGAAGTAGGGACCTCTTCCGCAAGAGGAGCTCGTCGAAGAAGAATCTCAACAGAAACAAGAGCCCGGCGTCAGGGGCGGCGACACCAACTGGCAGTTGTCAAAATTCTCCCAAGAAGTACAGAGGTTCGAGGACCTCGGCCAGTTTAAAAGTTCGAAGTCTGCTGGGGAAGGTTTGGGCGAGGGATAGCAAGTCTAAGTCTTGTGAAAATCTGCATGTTCTGTGAAGAGGTTAATTTTGTGATATTTTTGAATGGGGATGATCGTGAAAGGGGTGAAACGGTTGAGATTCTGAAGGATGCCAACTATGTTGTGTATATGTGACATGCATAGATAAGCCAGTCGGTGTACACTATTAGGGAAAGTACGATCATGAATATTACTATACAGGGTGGAAAGATATGATGACAAAAAAGATTTTTTTATTATATACAGGGCTATTCAAATTTGAGTATATGCGTAGGGATCAGAGGGGTGTTTAAATAAGGGTGAAGTAGTATATTTCAGAGATCACTTGTGAATCCAAAAAATATTATTGAGACTCTTCATTTCTGGAGTTATACAGAGTGACCCTTTGAAAGCGGGCCACCTCTCTAAAACTGATATTTATTATTCTATTCAGAAGTTTGGTTTTTTCAATAAATAGAGCATTAATAGTTCTAGTGGAGTGCCATGAATTCGAAATAAAAATTAAAGTTTCAAGGCCCACGAATTCTTTACAGATAAAAAATCCAACAAAACATACTAGCGATTTTTTTTAAAGAAAGTTGACCAGGTCACTGGATTTGTGAGGCTTTCAAATGGGTGTGACAGCAATTTCACGATAATTTTTTTTTACAGAAATATAGCCACTAAAAAAAATGTATTAACATGACAGTGCCTACACATTAAATTTTGGACTGTTCAATCAAATCTACATTCAATTCGATTCATTTATGATATCGTTTTCTAATCATAACATTCGATAATTGTTTGGGAGTGATATCTTTGCAAGCCAGTCTGATTTTTTCACGCAGTTCCCCATTGCTCGTTGGGCAAGTTTTGTATACTTTTTTCTCAACGAAGTCCCATAAAAAAATCTAGTGAAGTCTCAAGTCCGAGGATCTGGGAGGAAACTCCATCGCCATATCCGTCGATTAGAAACACTTTCTTCCAACCAATCTCTGACAATCCTGCTATTGTGGATAAAACAGCGCTCTAATTGAAATAGAAGATGAGCCTTTCCTGCCAGGGGAAGTTCATCCATAGCGTGGGAAATTTCTTTTTTCAAAAAATTCAAAAAAAATGTTAAATGGTATGCAGTATTCCGCACCAAACATATATTTTTTGTGAGAACTGTCTTCTGCAATTTATTATCCAATGTGGATTTTATTCCGTCCAGTACCTTGAATTTTGAGAATTGACTGTTCTATTGGTTGTTAATGTTGCTTCGCCACAAACAAATTTTTTTTCAGAAAATTCCTGTTATTTAGATATTCTCCTTAAGCTCATAAACTATACCATCCTCTTTTCATTCGAAGATATGAAGAAACTTAGGTACAAAGGACTTCATATTATTATATTTCCTAAGATTTCTCCTTGTTGTTTCACGCGTAATTTCCAAACTTGCAATTCTCGTTCGGAATTATTTCGTCTCTGTTTATATACAGCATTACCATTCTTCAGAATATGTTCACAAACAGCTCCATACTGATTGAAAATTTTGTTTACTCGTCCGACTGTAGCTCTGCTAATATGTCGACACTCATACTTCCCTTTCGGATCCATCGTAATAGTTCAATATTTCTGAAACACTCTGCAGTTTAGATGAAAATATTACGGCAATATCAACCATAATTTTTCGCATTTTCAAAAAATATAATGAAAAGTACAGGTCCTTATTTGAGCGCCACGGCAAATAATATTAACAATGAGTGTTTATGAGGAATTATCATTATTATTATTATTATTTGAAAATAAAAATTTGAGGGTGGCCCAATTTCTACGGTACTTTGTATATTATTTTTATTCAAAATTTGGATAAACTACAAAAAATTGCTCTGGCAAAGTGTCAAAAATTTTAAAAAATCTTAACCAAATGAAAGAATAAATAGAAGAATTTATTTTTAATTTATAAATTTTTATACGTCTGACTCCATAGTTAACTAACTTTTGGACTCTTACACCGATGTTTAATACTAAATTATCTCTAGGTTGATTAGCCCTGCCCGTACACAACCAGTAGGCACCTCCAAGTCAGATCTAAGATAAAATTTGCAAGCTGTATCAACAATTCTTTCATTTAATGATATTTTAGAGGTGCGGTAATCTCCAAATAATTTTCTAATTCTACCAATCCACTTTGAAAGTTGTGCAGTACCAATGATTGGATTCCCACTAGTCAACTCGAAGTAGAAGGAAAGAAAAAGAGATCACTGACATAGTTTGCTAATACCGTTTTTTTATCAGACAAAAATACATAACGAAAAAGTTACTAGTGGAGAAGTGGCCTCAACCAAAAATAATGGTGTTTTGGTATGATTTCCAGATTTCCACAAGGGTCAGGGATGTGGGAACTTGCTACAACTTTCTTTCAGAATGCCAGCTCATCGCTACCAAACTCTTGTCTCAAAAATTTGTAAAAATAAAACTCAGTTGTTATGCACAAATCAATTTTGTCATTCTTTCATGTCCCTAGTTGGGTCAAACCGATTAAAAAACGTGGGACAATCACCAAGATACCATTGAGTAAGTTTCCTGGAAAATTTGGTAAAATCCTTCCCGAACCCAATTTCCATTGCAAATAGAAAAAAAAATCAATGGAAAACACGACACTGTGAACTGATATTTATTTATCACCATTTGAATGAATGCCCTATGGCATTGATAGGTTGGAATCCTTCAGAAATCACGCAATAATGTCAAAATCATATATGTATATAGTGTGAGGTATGAGAATTTGAGGGCAATGGAAATGTATTTAGGATTAGGATTTGGAATTGACAATTCCTAAAAGTTGTTTTCAATAATTGTCTTAATATAAAATACAGTGCAAGGAACAACCCCCTCTCAAAATTTTCGAATTCGTTCACAAATTATCACGATTCCATTTTGAGAGGTTATGATTCTTGTATAGAGCTAAACAAGTACAATTGTTATTGTGATTCGGTTCTTCAGGCAACTGTTTTTATGTTTCTAGGGTTAGTATTTGGAGTTTTTTATATTTTTACTATTTTGTATTGTAGAATTTTTGTATATTTTTCATTAAAATTATTTATATATTTCGAAACTTTTGAATACAGTTTAATATGTCTGATTTTACTAACAAATTCCTGATAACTTTAGAAACAAATTTTTCAGAAATGAGGTGACACATTCCAAATCGAAAGTGTATTTTTTATGGTGCGACATTTCAAGGGATACTAAAAAGTGCAAGAATCCATTTCACAATTCAAATTATGAATTATGTGTACACAAAATGTTTACTAGAACCTACTGAATAGAATTATTTTGAAGGTACATTGTAGCAACAAAAAACTGGATTCAATGAGTCTACCAATACTTTTTTTAACTTTCAGTATTTACAGTATGTGTAAAATACCAAAAATAAGACCCTTTTGTATATAATCACCATTGTAAAACAAATTTACATCCTAGCCAGACTTCCTTCAGTCTACAACTGCTTCTGACGAAACAAATGATAAAATCACACTTTTTGACCACACCCAGTGAGCAAAAACTTGAAAATTATTGGAAATGGAAAACATATGTCTCATTCTGTATATGTCAGAGTTACTCTTATGGAAATTTCGCCAAATAAAGAAGACACTTTCTGCGACCTATATCATCATCAGAAACATATCCACCGTAACATAAATGCTCTAAAATATCTATATGACTTGAATCAGGTGTGAGCGGGAGCTCATGTCCAAAGTCTGCAAAGAATACTTAGTTAAGGTTATCATTCCATGGCAATTTCAGTATCGTCAATTTCCCATCTGCACCATTGTCCATAATAATAGTCAGAATATAGTCAGTCTTTGTCATAATCTTGGCAATAAAGGGGTATTATTAATTAATCAATTCGGGTCCACCTTATTGTATTGTAGATTATAGTTCTAGGAAAATATATAGCTTAATATCTTTAATGAAGAATACACATTTTAACTTATGAATATTTAGGTGTTATAATAAGATATTGATGAAAACAGCCAGGTACAGCTTTAAATTAGAGTTTCAACTTTAGTTAGCGAAAACTTTAGTTTGTTTTTTTCCTAGACAAAATCTGTCAAGTAAGATTCATATTTCCAACAAGCGCCATTTCGAAAAATGTGTCATACCTTGAGAAATCTGAATATTATGTGATGGCGTGTTATAGAAAAGTATAGTTTTTTTGTGTGAGTAGCTTGAAACCGTCGATATTTTTAGAAAAAAGATTGTTCCTTATCATTGAAAATCTTTCTTCAAAAATGACCATCGACTCTATACAAATCAAAATGAATAAAACATAGGTAATTTGACCAATTTTTGTTGTGCCTTCCCATAGAGGCTTAGTGAATGTAAAAATAGAACGATAGCTGAGAAAGTTTGAATTTGTATAGCGAAAAAAGGACTGATAGTAGAAGAAAAAATGTTATTCCATATCTCTATGTTACCGTATACAGTATTCACTAATTAAATGTAATTTTGAATTTTTATGAATGTCTCCTGTATCTTCCAAATGTTTAACGACTAATGTTTAATGTGTTTAGCTTCTAGGAATGTTTATTGGTCAATTGTTAATTTCTTCCGTCGACAGCTACTAAGTATTTCCATCTGTATTTTTATTTTTCTCTTAGTTTTCATTGTAATCAGTATGATCGCATATACTCATTATAGATGTAAGCTACAGAAATATATGAAAGTTATGTTATTGAAATGTCCTGAATGCTTCATTTGGTGAACAATTATGAGACACGAATCAGAACTAGCTTCTATATAGACAAACAGTGACTAGAAAACAGTGTGCTTATCACATTCCTTTAAAAAAATCGGTTCTGATTGAAGTTTCGGCAATAATCAATTCTATGAATCTATTCCATCGATTATGTGAAGTCTGATCTAGTTATGTTGTTGCTTTTTAATTTGTATTGACCTTGTAGCTCTTTTTACTTATTGATTTGGAATTCTCTTGGTATTTTGAAAAAAAAGTTGAATAGATTGAGTTTTTAACAATCACAACAGGTATAATTTTGGTTTAGAATTTATTTTATTGATAAAAAGTATAGAACAATATAATATTGGTCCTTTAATCGAATAGCAAGAGAACTTGAAAGTTTACTCTTCTTTAGAAGCCTCTGAAGGTGATGCTGAGTATAGACACCTTGGTTGGAATAGTTAGAGAGTAATTACCATATTCTCAAGTGAAAATGAACAGATTTCCAGAAGTTCATAACATAACTCGGAAAAATTAAAGTGATCTCAGAAAAAATAAAGAAAACTTCAACTGTGTACAAATTCCTAGAGAAGACTCATTCTGCAGTTCCAGTCACTTGCTGCTAGAAAAGTAGCTGCTTTGGAAGAAAAACGAGAAGAAGAAAGAACATATCTCAGGGAAAAAATCATTAACCTATTTGAAATAAGACTTGCAGTTGAGTAGTACTGCTGATGAGTTTATGGAACATAGAAACTATAATGAAATGGTTGGCATTGATCTTTGGAGACTTGATCCTGTCATTTCAATGCTTATACCATGTCACCTGGTGAAGAAAGAACAAATTCTATGATTCACTTGTCAAATGCTGTGCTGAATTTGACACCCACCATAGGAATAATTAAAGTGAACTCTCATTTCTATAACGAACAGCTTTTGGAAGATGCAGTCAGAAAATTCTTATACTTCCTAAGTTTGGACTGGTAACAATATCTCATGAACTAATTCAACAACACCTTCAACGATATTTCAACAGCACCATTGAAGATATTCTTTGAAAGAGGAGGCAAAAATATTTTGTTATATTGAAAGTCTCTCAGCAAGAAGAGATGAATCAAGAGAGAGAAGAAAAAGACAGAGCATTGTTTCCATTTCACGATACAAAAAAGATAATATCTTGAATTGTTTCAAGTACATGAAAAACCATCGAGTGGAAGATTGTGATAAGTTTCAAATAGTGTCTACAGAAGAACGTTGGAATATTGTCAGAAGGAAAAAGTTATATAGGTATGTCTTGTACCTAAAGGTTTTCATGTCGAAATGGTGAAAAAAAACTGTTGTGGAAAGCGTAATTCTAAAGGTTCACACTACTTTTCATTTCACAAAAATAAAAGTATAGCTATGGAAGAAATTTCATACCATAAAGGTCAAAGCAAACATGTAAACTTCACACAAATGAGAATAACAGTATCTTGCTAGTTATGTTATCAATTGACAAATGGTACAACCAACCCGTCAGAAAGAAAGCTCTAGGAAAGTTGAACTAGAGAGCCAACACACAATTTCCTGCAACTATTAACAACTGAAAGGAGTTAAAACAATAAAGAATATGCAGCTACCAAAACAAACACTAGACATCAGGCACTTAGGAGATACATACCAGATATACCACAACTTGAATACATCGATTTCATCGGCCAAGATCAATGCCATCTGCTCAATCTAAGAAAAACTATTGAACTTAATTACAAGTGTCCAATAGTATTAAAATCTTTGCTAGGTGGATAGTTTATGGTAGAATTCAGGTATAAATAAAAAAGCGAAAAGCATTTATAAGACTTTTGTCCAATTATGAAAAGGAAAACTGCACGATTTAATGAAAAAGTCCTTCAGTATAGATTCTTTTGGGGGGAAAGTTTTGAAACATATTGCATGGAAAGTAAAATGGAAAAGGATTTTATGGAAGATTATTTCACCAAAAACGACATTCAAAGGGTGTCAAAATATTTTTATCAAATTTTCGAAAATTCAACAAAAATATGGAATGAAACAAAATTTTTTTCGTAAAGAGAACAAAAATTCACCACTGTATGAACCATTTTTCTTGGAAATAGAAAAGTAGACAGGATAAAAATCTTACTTCAGGAAATTTGAGGATCAAAATTAGTCAACGATATACCAGACAGTCCGAATGAATTCTGGAGTCCCTGTGTTTGCAACGATCAGGAAGTTATGTCTTTGATAATGAATACAAGATGTTATTGAACAAATTTCCTTGAAGTGGACAGGAAGTTTGAGAATGAGAGGTCTTCGATAAAAATAAACATATGTTTCAATCCTTCCACAGGTCTCATAAAGGCAGCTGTTGTAAAAACGTATACGATAGAAGATCCCAATGCACCAGAAGCAAGTCTAACTTACACCTAGTAATTTTTTTGATCTGGCCTTCAAACGGAAATTTTTCTGAAATGTACCATAAAAGAATCAGATGTTGATTTGAGGAAACAATAAAGGGCAGTTCAGGTCCTAGCAGAACATTTCTGGAAAGATAAATTGAAGAATATAGTCCTGAATTGTATAAAATTCCAATTGGTAGAACAAAATTTAAAAGAAGATATAATTTTGAAATGGAAACTATTTTAGTGACAACAGAAACTTCAGAACAATAGTAATAAATTTTCAGATTGAATGAAACATAAAACAATATCATTTCTTCAATAAGTAATTGGTGAGATATATTAATCAGTGCATATTATAAAAAACATTGTTCGAATTCAGACTTTTTTATTGGAAACATACATTTTGTAAATTCATTATGAAACTCAGTATGATCCATCTCATAGATTTATTCAACATTAACGTTATATATTTTTGTGGTACTTGCATCATCAAAGCACAAGTTGTTCGGAATTCCGGGTATTCTTTAGCATATTCGTAGAACAGTGTTGTTTTTCATAATGAGTAAAGTAAGCTGCATCTTATTTGCTGTCTTCATACTTTAAATACGAAGAAATACACCTTCGGTGTCTTGATTTGGATGTCCACAAAAATTGAACTATATTTTCATATGTTCCTTTTTTTGATTGTTCATCTAATAGATTCAAACGGAGCAGGATGAGTAGTTTCAAATACCAGGCCCTCTAAAATAATTGTGACTATCAAATACAACTACTTTGGGAGTTGAAGCAGGTAGGTATAAACTTATTCCACAAGAGATAAGAAAGTATAATGAAACTTCCTCAAAGGTTTTATCAATGTCACATAATATTGGAACTACAAATTTTTGTATCAACGAGAGATATTTTTGAAAGTGAGTGACTGAGGTAGATGACATCGATGAAGAAATATCAATGTTGAAATTTCAATCACAAGGATCGGACAGAGGTACTACGGATACTTAGTGGAACAACAGTATTTCAATAAAAATGGCTTTCGACTTTAATTAATCATAAGCCCCCTCAATTTTCGGAATTTGAACATCTAAAAGTAGTCAGATACATTCCTCGTATTATTTTCAGATTCATTTCAGAGAAGTTTTTGACACATGATTTCACTTTCCAGCAAACTTAAAGTAAATGATACTTTTTCAGGACTTGTTTTCTGTAATATATTTGCCACATGCTTTCCACGTTGTGGAAATTTATGGAGAAAAGAATTTTTGTTTCATTTATAAGTAAATGTTTGGAAATTCTATGTAATACATACTGCTCTAATCAATATTCAAATCCAAATTCACGTATTCTAAAATAAATGAACACCTACGACGTGCAAAATATCCAAGAGTATGACATATCAATATAAGGTTTGTCAGTTTTAGAAGAATATATCCATCCAAAAATAATGCAACTTTTTTTCCAGCTTAACGTAAAATTTGTATTCTTACGAAAAATTCTAAATTTTGAGTCAATATGTAAGTAATTTTCTATATGAGACATTTTGTAGATATTCATTTTTACAAAATTTTTATGGACTTCAATTATGTAGCTTAATTATTGAACCATTCTTAAAGTTTTGATTTCATTCAAACCCTTTCCTCAGCCCTTCAAAAAATGCTGAAAGGTGGTACAATCCTATTCACCAGAGTTTGGGGGCCTGTGAACAAATTATTGAAATTCATAATTTGGGTACAACTTTGAAACGAACAAACTCGAAGTTTGGTTTGTTGTTCATGAATAATCCTTAAAATTTCTAAATGAGCGAAGTTATTCAATAATTGGCCTCTGCTGATTTTCTTCAGTAGTGATTAAAATCTTAATCAGATTCAAATTACATGTTCTTGAAAGCGTTAATGATAATAATTAACCCACATCAAAAGTATTGTACTCGCACTGAACGATTAAATTTTGTTCCATATATAATTGGCTTCTTAATCTTGATAACTGAAGGTGTATATAATCTATTAATTAATTTTATGTATTCTTCTTGTATATCATCAATAAATTAACATACGGTATCAATCTGGAAAATCGTTATAGGTATAATAAGTCTCACGACAAGAAGAAAACAACTGAAACGGAGACCATATAGAGCACACAAAAGCAACCTCCGTATCACGTTGTTTGATTTTTGTCCTTTGTGGCATTGAATAGAATAATTTTTTCTTGTGTTGACTTTATTTCTATTGTAGATGAAACTGCAATCTCTATGATAACTATGATGCACAATTTGGAATTTTAAAATTTGTAAGTTTATATAATCTATTGTAAGTCGAATTTGTAAAATAAAATTTTGCTGTGAATACCAACTGACATATTTTTATATTTCATACTGTTTCTTAGTCCGAAATATACTGTATTATAGTTATACCTACCAGCTCTGCACTCTTAATATTACTGTGAATGACGAAATCAAAAATGAGCCTATTCACAGAATGTTCAATGATTCTAATATTAGTACATTTCAATACCATATATTCAGTGAAGACTGGAGCGAAGTATACTCAGCTAACACCTTTCAAGATAAGTTTTCCATATTCTATAAAACATTCATTCATCACTATGACATTTCGTTTTCCGTCACTTAAACTAAATTAAAAAATAACCCAAAGAGTTCAAATCTCCTCAAATCAAGAAAATGCATGACCAACTTTGTGAAATGAAAAGGAAAGAGTATAATTGCCGAGTAAAACATTTTCAAAAAAATTATGACAGACATTTTAATTCACCTAATATCAAAAGAGAGATTCATTCGAGAAGAAAATCGTACTAAGCAGTTAAATAAGTTCAATATTGTTGATGATCAAGAACAGGCATTCACTGGTGATTTCTTCATAGACTCTTCAACAAACCTAATAATGATGACAGAAAAATCAACAGATTCCACGAAAGCTTCTTTCTAGCACCAGTGAAGTAGTATATAGAAGTAATCTCCATCATAAATAAGAGAAAAGCATAACAGTCTGTTGGCATAGATAATAAAATTTTCAAATCTGTCTTCTACTCTTGTAGCAGAAATTATACAATATTAACAAAATAAATCTTTCGGATCTGGCACATTTCCAGATGTTAAGGAATCAAAATGTTTACCTGTATTTGAAAACAAAGGTTCTGCCTGTGACATACATACCTATAGGGCTATATGCATACAGTCAAATGACTAAACTATTCGAAACGTCTTATAGTGGTAGATTGATCAAGTAATTGGAACACTTTGAGCTCTTCCAGCAAACCAGAATGGTTTTCGCAAACACAAATCAACCAGCTCGGCATCTTCTGATTGGTTCGAGTTCATCTATAGTTCTAGGACTGTTTTACGACTTCAGTAGTGCTTTTGATATTATTGACTATAACTTGTTCTTAAAATTGAATGGGTTACGAGTTGGAGGTGCTCCACTTCAATGGATAACATCATCATTCTTAACACACAGAACTCTTACAACAATAGTAAATAATTTGAAATCAGATTCGAGAGTTATAAATACAGGGGTTCCACAGGGCTCAATCTTGGGACCACTACTGTTTATAGCCTTTCGGAGCAATATTGAGGACACCTGCACCTCCGCAAACCAAACAATAATATATGCCGATGATACTTATATTCTAATTTCATACAACAACATTGACCAACTAACAAAATTGAGTAATAATACATCTAATGAAATAGGAAAATGAAGCCCTCATCTTGAATGGAAACGAAACCAATTATGTCCAGGTTTTTGCCAAGCAACATAACCCCAAATTATAACCTACCTACACTTGAACTTACCTGGTAAATCTATACAATCTGTGGAAAAAAGTTCTTAGGTATTACTTTGGGTAGTAAGCACATATGGGAGGCACACACTGTATGTTCAAAAGTGAGCACTACATGCTAAATAATAAAAATCTGCGAGTTTCATTATTTTTCGTTGTTTTAGTACACTCTACAGTACCGCTTGATCTTTTGGGGATCCTCTTGTCAGTTTGAAAGGGTATTTTTATCTCAAAAAAGGATGATAAAGACAAGATATCATGTTCATCCAACTACACGCAAACTTTTATTTAAGATATTTCATATACTAACACTTCCATGCTTGTATATTCTTGAACAAATTATACATATTGAAATGAATCAAATGAACTTATGAGGAATGAGGACCGCGTATGTATTATAAAACTAATAATAAATGAAAATTTTGGCAACCCTAATCAAGGATATCAGTCTATGAAAATTCACCCAACCAAATTGGTATCAAATGTTTCAATAAAATAAGTGATATAATACATGTGAATTTGAATGATATTCTATTCGAAAATGAATTGAGAAATTTCCTTCTTGAAAAAGTATTTCATGATGTTGAGGAGTTTCAAGAAAAATCAGACAAAAATTTTCAGTACTTCTAGGTTGTCCCCCACTCTAAACGTGTCGATATCACTTAGGTCGGCGACAGGCAGCAATCTGATTTTTTTAGGAGAATACAAAATTTAAATTAGATTTTCAATGGCACCAGCCTATGGAATCCTTTTTGTGGCAGGACATGTGTACCGTCTATGAATATATTGAGAATAATTTAGGAAAATACTGAAGGCAGTATGGAATTTGGAGTATTTTCTATTATTGAGTTGTTAGATGACAATGCAAGCGTAGTATATTAAGATATCTGGAAATATTTTGCTCCACTTTTGACATTCATTGAAGCCATAGAAAGGGAATATTGATATGAGTGTCTGGTATCACAAATCAATGAAAGTTTCTTAATTAAATACCCAATTTTTGTCAATTGTTCACTGAAGTATTCAAGGACAAGTGCGAACTCATAATGACGAAGACCTTGCAACCATGACCCAAGATTTGTTATACAGACTTGTTGGTAGAATTAGGTCAAAATAAATTCACAAACGGGCTGCTGCAATTGTTTTTTTATGGAAATATGACATAATCAATAATTTTTGAAGAAGTTGAATATATTGACTGGATATGAATAAATACATGAGGACCAAAAAAATTCAAAATGTAAGTCTTGAATTATAGTTTCAGTTCACTAACTTTTCAAGTTTAGAAGACCAATTATTATTGTAATGACTTGATAAACTAATCCTTTATTTCTTATGTGAATATAAGCTGATCATGATATCAATCGTAGCAAGAACTCAATAATATATTACTTTGAAACATGTGTCGAACACACTTTCCAACAACGCATGCAATGTTCCAAAAAATTTAATCTGTATAATGATTATTGATCTTTGCTGAACACGCTTCTTATTTCTTCGCTAATAGCTGTGTGAACTAAAACAACTTTCAGTTTTTATAATAGTTGGGACGAGAGAAAAACTTAATCACCAGGTACGCCCGAGAAGAAGAATAAGAAGAGAAAATATAATAAAACAATCGGAGAACAGTTGAGCGACCCACTTACCTGCCAAGTAGGTGAAAAAGAAATTGTATTGAAATCAAATTGTGGACATAAGTACACATTCTACATTGTACAATGAACTATTTATAAACGGAACTTGTCCATCAAGAGAACGTTAGTGATAAACATTTCAGTTTACTTGGACCTGAAGTAGGAAATTGATATTTCTGATATTTGAGAACAAATTGGATTTTGAATACTTTGTAAGAAAATCTTCCCAAAATTACTTTTATCGAGACTGACGGATCCAGAATATTTCTTAAGGAGGAGTTAATAAGATAGAGTTGAAGGTCGAAATTATTAAAGAAGTGATGACGTAGAACTCGTAGAAGGAAAACGTGTGAAAGTTGTCCTAAAAAAGGGACCATTGTCTCCCCTTTCGATGGAAAGATAATAAAGCAATTTTCATTGACCATTCGGTATAGGTCCCTTCTATTTCAGGGTTATCGTAAGAAGGAGTTTTTGTCTTATCAACGTAGAGGTAGAAAGAATATTTTTATCTTTAATCTTTTTTGGTGATACCCTCTCTCTGTGTGAATCTGTTGGTTGTTTATGACCACTTCAAACTGCACTTTGAAATATAAATAATGAGAACAACAAGTTACAATTTCGAAAGTTTCTCGAAGTTTTTTTCATTTTCTGAAGAGCGCAGAAGTCGTGTCACAGCCACTTATTGCGTGCAGAAACAATATGTGTTATTTAAAACGATTAAATTATTCAGAATTTTGTATTTATCAATGAATCATAAACCCTATACGGCATGTTTTTAATCGGGACTACAGTTTGACCTCGAATGTTACTCTAAATAATTAAACACTGGCGCACTCTGCGCTCTATCTCGAAAATGGTTCGAGAAAAATTTCAAACAAAGGTTGTAAAGAATGAAATCCTCTACAATAATATAATAAATACAAATAGCATAAAACCCATAGGAAACGAGACATTTGGAATAAATATGTAAAACATTAATTTTTTGACCTTTGAAGTGGTTTTTGAGGTACCAAAATGAAGGTTTATAAAAGTTTATAGCTGACTATCTCTCATTCTGAGGTGAAAACTAATATTCCTGGCCTAAAGCTAGCCGCTGCATGAAGGGTGTAGAAAAAACTAAAGGATCCTGTTGAAGTCACAGCTTGTGCTGTGTTTCCAATATAATCTCACAGTTCTGTTTTTTCAATAATGGGACGATTGCAGTTTACACGGGGTTGGGAACAGTTTCCTTTGTGGATACGAAGATTTTACATCTGTAGTTGATCAAGTGCCAATAGTGCGAAAGTGAGGTATTTTGTTTAATTTATTATCAGACTCAATAGATTTTTACTCAACCAAAATTTTATTTTACTCAGATTACTTTCTGCTTCAGAGTATATATTATCCCATGTATTATCAGCTGACCATTTTTTAATACAGTCACGTACCAATATTGATTTGGGAACTAACATAATAGCCTAGGGATCATTATTGTCAGTAAATGTTCTGCAATAATTTCAGAATATCATGAAATCAATAATTCCTGTTACCACATGGACAAAAGCCTCTTCATCTTCTAGATAAAACTTCAAACCATGAAATTGCTCATCTACTCGGAATATGAATATCTTTTTCAGAACCAGTTCTCTCTTCAAAAACAAACGTCAAAAAATGACAATGTTCGCGCATTGACAACAATTGTTGTCGACACCACTGAATTATTTTCTTCAGGCGATGCTTCATTATATACAATAAACAATTTTTACTGCATGTGACGTCATTTGATCACAAAGTCAATATAGCAACGGTGCCTACTGAATTTGAGGTTCGGGTTCGTTCGCGCACGCGCATAACATAATTAATCTTTCGATTTGGACAGCTGTCAAAGTGAAGTTACACAGACACGTGTGTTAGTGTCACTCGTCAGCGACCACGGAGCAAGAACTATGGTGTTAAAACTAATGGAATACATCTTTTCGGCATGCGACGTTGCCAAATGTGGTTTAACTACATATGACGTCACAATTTTATTTTCCGCTTTTTTTAACCAAGATCATAAAAAAAATTATAAAATACAAAATACGTATACCTTATTCTTGGAAAAGCTATAAATTCATGACGAAATCGAAATATAGTGGCATTGCCCATTCAAAGTAGCCTTCTATACATCTCAACAATCTCTCACACTTCCTAATAACTGATTGGTTGAATAAATGATCTTGATTTACATTTACTTTCCATCGAAAGTTCCAAGATACTTGATTCTCAATTACCATCACACCGATATATTCTGAAAGTAGAGGGTGTTGTGGATGAGGATATTGATAGCAAAATAATGATAAAATCGACGAGCCTGAGAGACTTTCAGTTTTTTCTACGATGTCAGAGATGAGCAGGTGATATTTTTTTGCTGAGACACAGTGTATGTATGGATTGTTGAAACGGTTGTTTCAAGAATCGGAACCACACACATTGTGAGCAATTCAGAGATAGGCCAATTACCTGAATCATTGCCCTATTAGAACTAAAGACCAGTTTGCCTTCGGCATGAATAGATCCACATTGCAAAGTAATACAGCATGATAATACCTGAAGAAGTCACCGTATGTTGTGTGCGTTGTCATGAAATTCAGAAAATGTGAACCGTGAACTGTTTCTTTTTAGTCCAATCATATGGAGTTTTTTCCTAGAGAAAATTCTGGCTTCATATGTTTTTTTTTTGGTTGCTGAATCCGGTTTTCATCTATACCACCGTGTCAGAAGTGAGTCATTTTATGCAATCGTGAAAACCTGCGGTTTTTTCTGGTTTTTCGGGGTTTTTGCTCATAGCGCAGGAGCAATACTATTTTGATTACGAATATTTCATAAAAAAAAAACAAAGTAGATCAAATTTCGTACAATTCACATACCCATATCGACCAAATTCCTATGATGTTCCAAATCGCCGCTAGAGTGCGCTGAAAAAGTTGATTTTTTGTCACTTTGTAGGAAATTCCATTTTTTAAGTGCGGTGAGGCCGCGATATGAACTTTATATGCCAAAATCGATTTTAATAGCATTATCTAGTTTCCTTAAGTCATTTTTAACGCTTCAGCAAACGTCTGAGAGGTGCATAGCCGGCGAGCCCGCCAGGATTAGAAAAATCGCGAAACTCACATTTTAGGTATATCTGCTAATTACTAAGAAAACTGAATGTTGCTATATACAGATTGATAAAAAGGCACAGATATAGAATGAAAAGTTTAAGACGCACTTCTTTCGTGAATTAAAAAAAAAAACTCCACTCTTTCCTCCAGATTTCTCTTCATTCTATCCCCGTTCCACCATCTCACTAAACTTCTTTTCTTAGTGGGCTGCATTTCGGGTGGATTGAAGTTTCCACTTAGTGATAAACGCCTTCGGAAAGAAATAAGAACAATCAAGGAGATAACCATTCTCCAAACATAATAAATAATTGGTTGAAGAAAAACTTGAAAATAACCACACTGGATCGACCTAAAGATAACAAGAATTTCATGGAAATTACACACGATTCACGGGGTGTAAAGCTTCGGCTTGTACATAGTAGTACGAACAATCTGGGAATGTTACTAGGTAACCCGAAGGATAGAATTCAAACTTAAAATCAGGAATTTACGAAATTAGCTGTTGAAAGTGCGATCATATATAATATTATAGCCAAACCAAGCGATCTACGAATACTCGTAGATTCACGAGATAATAAATCGAATGTTGCTGGGCCGTGGTGATCGTGATGCTAGAGCGCTCGCCTCTCAATCATGGTCACTGGTCTCGTGCACGGCATCACACGTTAAAAAGCACCTAGCTCGCACAAGTCTCTGACTTCTGAGGGTTGCCCGTAAGGGTGAAGACGGGTGACGGATATAATAATTTACTAAAAATCCATCATAAATTGAATACTCAAATTTTAAAATAAAACCTGTTGATGATTATAGAAATTGGGGTTGTTATGAAAGTATTGCCATTGAATCCCAAAGTTTTTGAATTGATAAAGCTACTTTCTTAGTGGGTGTTGTAGTTATCGTAGGGCCAGTTGAGAAAACCAATTGGAAATCGATTGCATGTTGTGACCGGGTTTGCACTGATGATCGGGTGAACCGTGAAACTAATATATAGATAGTCACACCGGATTTCGTTTTACATTCGGTTGTTGTTACAGGACGTTTTGTCAGGCGTTGGGCAGGAGTGATTTGGCTGTCGTATGAGGCTGTTGTTAATATTTCTGGTCGAATCCGAAGAAAATTCGCGAGGATCTTCAGTAATCGAGTTATGAACATCTGAATCTTTTTAAACCGCGAGTTTTTCAGTGGAAATCTCACAAAATGCCTCTTTCATTTTTAGCAGTTTTTTGAGAAGCTTTTTAACTCAAATTTCACAATTACAAGCACCAAAACCAAACATTTTACACAAATATTCAACCTCCTTTACAGTCTGTCCATTGAAGTATGCAACCTACGGGAATTTATTTTTATTAATTGCATAACCAAACTACCAGTATTGCCAAAAGTTGGCGCATGTTCGATAATCATATAAGGTGCACTTACAATGGTTACAATCAAAAAATTAAAAATTGTTCAAGAATGAAGTACCCTTAATTCAGGAAATTCAGAAAAATGTCATGAGGAAAAATTATTTACAATTAAAAGTTATGCCAAAACATGGCATGAGATGTTTTTACTTTTCCTTAATATCAATAAATTCACAATTTTTTTATTTATATTTGTCCCAAACACTTCCATAAATCAATTACGCAGAACTTGTTCAAATCGAAGCATATTTGTGAAATTGACTTGCATGGATTTTTCTCTCAGATATCACAAAGTTCATGTCATTTTATTCATATTTATACCTAAACGCAACATTACAATTTCGCCAGGATAATTTTTAAAATGGTAAAACATTAGATATGATAATAGGTATAATGAAAAATTCTCAGTAGTGTAATTTTTTCCATTTCAAATGATAATCAAAAAACTGTACAAATTAAACGGTTAATGAAATACTACTAAAATAATCGCGGAAACTCATGGAGAAAAATGTGAAGGCTTGAAAGTAATAGTATATTACGTAACAAGAGTTGTAAGTAACCCATTACGCAAGAAATGAAATGAAAAAGTTTATGCACGAAGCCGCGCAGCGGCGAGTGCATAAATTTCATGTGTGCGTAATGGGGTTACAACTCGTGTAACGTACTATACTTTTTCTACGCCCATTCATTTTCTTCCATTAAATAAAAAACATCGCAATCATTTAAACTTTGTTACAATAGTTGTTAATTGAATTGAGAAAATGTTCGGATACAATTATATTTTGTTCAAGAAATTGACAACATAAATGACATGACATTTATTTTCATAGCATGCTACTTAAGAAAACGTGTCCTATTTTTGAAGGAATTGCATAACGTGCTGCCTACATTTAGAGGCATCACTCTTTCAATCCTAAATATATCTCGCTAATGCTAAAAGTTTTTATGTTTTTTAATTGACTAAATTTGTGTAAACAGACCAAATAAAGTCTTAGGTGAATAAAAATTTGATTGCAATTCAGTTGAACCAAGAAATTTAAGTTTTCTTCTCAAAACGCACGTGTATATGTTATGAGATCTCATTACGTGCATGATATTGTTAAATGTCATTTACAAGGAATGTTGACAGTGCGATTTTTGACGTTTACAGACATAGGCGTAGAAAAACATTTTTATTATCATGAATTAACATAAACAAATGAATGTATGCATTATATATGCAATGAACGCACCTAAATCTTGTAAATCTTGAAAGCAATAATACAATGTTTTTAAACGTTTTAAATATTCCAAATACAGAAAAAATATAATTATCTTTGAACAAAAATTGTCGGTGTGTCCAATCATAAAATTCACTAAGAGTAGATTGTAAAACGCTGCTCCTCAATATTATTGAATGGGCGATCTTTGTAAACTTTCTGCTTTAAATATCCCCATAAAAAAGTTCTAGGCCCTATAAATCATGGTACCTTGAGGCGGCAAATCTGTTAAGATGGGCCTGGTGGTACAAAACTTTCCGGAAAATGATTCCCACGGCTCACGTGATAACACGTCACTCTAATTGCGAGTTTAGTCTAAATCAATTAAGAATTTGACGATGCGACTTTCGACTAAACCACATGTGAACCTAATTGAAATCCTGCACCTACATCCTGCATCGAGAATCCGTTAGCTCGTCGCTAAGCTAAGCTCTTCAGAGCTATTTCCACGGTGGCTTTATAAACAATACCAACTTCCATTTACTGCTCTTTTACAACCAGAAATTCCGAACACGAGGCAAAAACTACAACCAATTTCTGAAGAGCCTAAGGTGTGGATGCAAATCGCGCTGTGCATTCGATGCATATCAAATGCATTTTTTCCGCATGCGGTGATTGATGATGTGTGAAAAAGAAGGTCGCTATCGAGAGAATGAGAGACGCGGCTGACAGTGCAAGAGTAACGAAGTATTCTCCATCAGTGGCCCCAGTATTCATTAAGTAGACATATAGGTAACATATATGTCAGTAGAAGTCGATAAGTAGGCAAAATGCAGCTCCAGGTGATTGCACTAACCTCGATCAAGGTTACGGTGACTTCCTCTTGCATTGGCGGAGCACGAAATATACTTTGGGGGATTTATTGGGCGTTGAAAATATATATCTTTAATTTCTTGGGGGTAATACCACGAGTGCTCGCAACACCATCGATAGTAATTCTGTCGGAAATCAACATGATCAAATTGTTTGGTAACACCACGAGTCCGCTAGGACGAGTGGTGTTACCTCAAAGCAATTTGATCGAGTTTAAGATTTCTGACAAAATTTACGATAGTATTGTGAGTACGAGTTGTATTTATAAATAATAATTTCAAGAGCAAACGAAGTTAGGAAAACGTACATTCTTGTTCATTTTGTTTCAATGAATAAAAGCTGTCAGACTGACATTTATAATGTCATCCTTGCTAGCAAGATATATCCTTCATTGTTGTTTGCATGCGTGGTTGCCCATGACGACGTGGTATCACCGGCTCAAAAGGAAGGAACTGTGTAGTATCAGTAGAGCACCGTTTTTATTGGTTCTCGTATCGCAGGAGATGCGAGTTTCATATAGCGAGTGAAATTAGTAGTGAAGCGCCGTTTTTATTGGTTCTCATATCGCAGGAGATGCGAGTTTCATATAGTGATTGAAATTATGTTGAATAATGAGAATGAACAGCGACATTCAAAAAATACGCAACAAACGAAAAAAACCTTTATTTGTAGAATTTGTCAGGATCGTCTTGAAACCTACTTAGACCATATCATATACAGGCCGTTTCTTTTATCATGTGGTAACATTGCTATATTCTAAACCGTAATAGATACAAAGACGGTTAAATGAGTAAAAATGTATGTAGTAAAATGAGAAAATCTACGGGGACTCTCGCCCATCCCGACTTATACAGGGAAAACTAAAAATAATGTTTTCGGTTTTTTACGAATAGAATGGTTATTTCAGAAAATATAAAAAAATTAAAGAGGAAAGTTTTATTGTATTCAAAATGTACTAGAACTACGTAATGATAAATTTTTATTTAAACGTAAAAAACCGAAAACAGCATTTTCAGTTTTCCCTGTATAAGTTGGGAAGGGCGAGAATCCCCGTAAATTTTCTATGACCAATTTACTGCTCACCATAATAGTTACCTTTTTTCTCATTTAATCGCCTTTGTATCTATTTCGGTTTAGAATATAGCAATGTTACCACATGATAAAACAAACGGCCTGTATAGTGAGTGATTTTCAGTTTCTTGAAAAATCACATTTTTTTTTATTGAAAAATGTCAAAAGTTGTATATTTCGGAATATAAGTAACATTTGGATGAAATTTTTCAATGGATTCATTTAAACAACACATGAGATGAAATAAAAAATAAATTTTACTACAAAATGAATCAAATTAACAGTAAAGAAAAAAATTTATTAAATCTCAACGTGCCCTCCATTCCTTTCAATTCCTTTCATTCCTCAACATAACTGGTAGAACCTGAAACTGGAAAAAGGTATATTCAAGATCTGTACAAGTGCGGAAGGAAAAATTAATCAATTTGCCCCGATAAATTACTGCAATTACAAAACTGTTGTCATGGATAAAATTATCAAATTTTATCAGTAGCGTATTTTTGGGAAAATTAAACAAAAAATTATTAAACGATCTTCAGAGAAGACCATATGTTCCTTGCTACTTGTCCTGGCCATCATCAGGTCCTCGACAATGTCGTTCATGGCTTAAAGTGAGCCTTTGGTATTGGCGAGTTCCTGAATATCTACAAGAACCCGCTCACAGCATCTACTATGCTGGGTTGCAAGTTTTCGGGTTGTGGGTTGGAATTGGTTTGGGATTCGGCATCTTACCTCTTCTTGCTGTTCTCGATATCTTCGTTTTTGTTCCCAAACATTGTTCTTTACTGGCGGGGCTTCGACGAACATCTGTCTGGGTTGCTTGCGGCTTCTGCTATCGCTGCTCTTGTGCGTTGACGTGCGGCTTGTAGACCTCCGGTGTATGTTCACCAGGTAGATCTTCCTCTTGGTGTTCATGATGCCGAGGACCCTTAAGGGCTTCAGGGGATGGACAGTGATCTAACTCTTTCGGTATAAACGCATGATGCTTCTCTCCTGGGGTGGTGTTGGTGTGGAATTCCACCTCAGCGTTCTTTAACGTACTCTTTAACGCTATATGGTACTCGATTGTGTTGGCTTATATCAGCAAGGACCTTTTAATTAATTAATTCAGTAGACCTCCCTTGATGTTCTTGCCCAGGGTGGCTTCAAACTCATCGTCAAGCTTAATCGTTCCCTCTATGATGATTGAAGTATACTTTCGGCTTTTCTCCTGTACCTCTGCCAAGCCTAGCGCCTTTTCTTTTCTTTGGTGCTGGGGAAGGGTATGTTGTCCTTACTGCATCCTGACTGGGGTTGATCTTTCTGCTCTCGGGTTTCTTTCTAGGCCGAGAGCACCTCGAAGGCATTGTGTGTCTGAATGAGCTGCCTTCTTCGGCTGTTGGAATCCTTCCTCATCCTGCTCCATCTTTGTCGATGCCCTTGGAGCCTTCAGCAGCCTTGAGGTACTTTCGAGTTTCCCTGGTCTCTTCGATAAAATTTTCCTATAACCTCTCCTTGATTTCCAACCAAGGGAATAATTTCAAGTCCTCCGAGATTTGGATATTTTGACGAAAAAAAGAGACTTTTTCATTTACTTTAGCCTTCACCTTGATTCGGGTGTAGTTGTCTTCCTTTTCTGAATTCCGTTACATCTTTTCTTTCTTCTTCTGGCTCTTTTGGCCCTGGAGTACCTGTCAAAAAGTCGTGTCGGGCAGATGTCGGCACTCCACTTGGCCAACCCTTCCTCTTGACTCTTAGAAAGATCAACCTCTATCCTGTCCTGCTGCTCCGGTTCCTTGCTTGGTACTGAGGTATCTTCGGGAACGGCTTTCTCCTCTTCCTCGGTGGGCTTCGCCCAGACGAACGTGTCTGGCTTGTATTTCTGGTGGATCAAGGCCTCCACAGTGAAGGAGTCGGAAAGTGTGTTCTTGTATTCTTCCAGTTCTCTTCCAATTTCCGCCCCCGCTCTGTCTAGCGGGCTGACTTCTGCGTCGCTATCAGGGTCTGCGGATTCTTGGGAGTCACTGGATGACTCGAGATGCGAGATACGAAATAAATATTGAAATCGTTTTTAACAAAGCACTCCACAAAAAGCGTTAAAACTTTTCTTCTGACTTGCAAGCAAGCTTGGGCAGACCTGCTGTTCCCAGACACAAAGATCATGAGCAGTTTATATGTCGTTTTCTGTGAGACTATCATTGCATTTCTTTACAGCAATCGACTCAATATTTAGCAGTGCTTAAAGAATTGTGGTTAAGCCATAAAATACACTGCAGATGGACTGTTTCATAAAGATCCTGCCAAATTGAAACTAGAAATTTCTTTCAAAAAATTAATGGGAGATATTTGTTGAAATTTCCTCTCAAAGTTCCTGTTTTTTCACATTCGTGGTGGATATCCATTGACAAATATGGAGGAACTCTGGCCATGGCGTTCGAAATATCGAAGAAATATCTATCTGATCACATTTGGCTTCAAGGATACCTCTCCGAACGTATATGTCAATATCTCACACTCTACTGGAAAATTCACCTTGTGGGAGTCGATAAAGATTCATTAATCACTTTTCTTATGAATGCTGGTGAAAACCATATCAATACTAGCACCAACACAGAACATAGCTTATTCCTCCAGAGCTGTGATATTTCCTCTCGATCAAAGAAGAATGTCCTAATCAAAAATTATACAAAGACTACAATAAAAGTTTCAGATCTGTAAGGCGCTGGTTACATCCACTCTACGTCTCTGGTCTGTCAATATCGTAGATAATGAAAGAATTTTCGGTTCAGTTTCCGTATCAAACGATATTAATATCGTTGACACACCTAGATCGTGAAATTTGTACCTAATTCCAGATTCAATTAATTAATGTTCATCGTATTTTATGGCAGTTACGAAGAGAGTCGACAATTCCCAATAGATTATGACCTGAATCTCTTGTAATAGAAATGTTGTTTCATTGTAAGTAATTGTGATTAGAATTGTTCGTAATTATTATTGTGCCGAACCTTATCGCATTCTTCGTGATTTGGTCGTTGAATATTTTTTCATCTGGAATTAAATTTCAATTTATCAACAGGACAGTTTGCCAAGCCATTTTAAATGCCCACCATTGTCAGAGTACGAGATGCTGAGTTGATGAATGGACGGATTATTTGTGTGATGCAATTTATTACATTTTACAAAATAATGATGAATATGTGGAGTGAAAGCCATTATTGAGTAAAAAAGCGTTAGATCTGGAGACCCAGCAGGCCAAGGATTACCTGAATATCAACCCATCCCACTGCTCACCAAACTCATTGTCCAACCACTCCCACACTTCAAGATTTTGTTGAATTCACCGTATTTCTAGAACCTATACATTCGAATGAAATTACCATATTGACTTCCGACCTTGAAAGTAATAGCTCACCTGATGGAAAAACTATATAAATATGGCATCAGAGGACTGGCGTTACGTCTAGTCTCAACCTACCTATCAGAAAAAACCCAAAGAGTTGAGGTGGGAGTTATATTAAGTTTAGCTGAGAATATGACAACTGGGGTACCACAGGGAACAGTATTGGGACCCATATTTTTTCTGATACGTTTAACATGCTATGCTGATTATGAAGTAATCACTTTCACATGAAAAACATTAAAAGTCCAAACAAAAAAAAATCCATAAAGTATCTTGGTATTATAGTTGATTAACACTTGCGATATTAAGAGAAAAATCATACTATACAATGCTCTAGACAATCCCGGACAAGATATTGCATCCTAGCATGGGGAGGAATTTTCAAAACCACGCCTAAATATCCTTCATAGTACACATAACGCAATTCTGAAAATGATCTTCAAATGTATGTGAGATCTATATGTGCATATCAATGTTTGACATGGGCTAACAAAAACAGAGAAAAATTCACTTCAAAACATCCCAGATTAACTAAAGGTGCAGTGAATCAGCAATACCAAGTACCTCTGTTACATAAATCGTTAACTCGAATCTATATATTATGGGCCATAACTATACAATCTACTGCCAAAAAAAAATAAACAAATTAGTGATATGAAGAAATATTAGACAGTGGAAAAAAGTATTTTATAGAACAACTCTACTATTTTCGATATATTTTAATGGAAGGAAAAATAAAATATAGGTACTACACCTGGTTGTTCTTACTCAAACTAACTTTTGTGTATATTTTACTCGTACTCGTAAATTGTTTATAATTATGTATAGGTATTTCACATAGACGAACCACTTCAGAAGACCGGGCTCAAAAAGAATAATTCAGTTGCTTAGTTGACCCGATCATAGGAGGGGTTTGTATATACATTGAATAAAAAACACGAAAAAAACTATATCTATATGTATTGATATATGGTGTTATGAATTTTTTTCCTTCTCGTGGGAACAAGAACATGAAACAAACTAATAAAAAATGATACATCCCTCAACACATATATCTTACACAGTTCCATTCGTTCAAAGCTACAGAACACTTTCATATCTAACAATCTGATCTGCTTTCTTTGTTGATAAAAAAATCGTTTCAAGAATTGAGCTATTTTCTTTACTAGGTACATTTCAATGAACATATCAATAAACATGGAACGAGCAAATTTTTTCACTAGCAGATTTCCTGAATATTCAAATGAGGCTTGTTAAGGATATGTTCCGATCATATCAGTAGCATGATTCAGTGGTATTCACGACAACCGAGCTCTCAATAAATTATGCAACTTTTTTCTATCGGTGATCCCGCATATAACTTACAATTTTCAACGAAATTGCATGTTTATACTATTACTATCAATTAAGCATTGCGGCGAAGCAGTTTGTGCTAATATATGTTATATTGGATTAGCATAGAGAGTGAAAAAAAGTTATTCGACTGTTTAGCATAAACACACTTCACGCATGGCAAATTGATTCAGCCTTGCATATTATTGAGTTGTGCTCTAGAAAAATATGGGATGGTGAATTAGAAACAGTTAGAAAGCGGAAAAGACTTTTTTCGATATCCAGATATCGAAATTCTACATCACGACTTCCAAGAATGGAGAACTTGAAACAATATCATCCAATCAGTACACAAAATTAGGTTTTTCTCACAAGTCAATCAACTCATCGATATATTTTGTGTTTCGGTCGAGTTGATTTGAGATAATGTAATGAGGAACAATCAAATTCAATTGTCTCTATTAAAGTTTTTATTCCTCATAATTACTTCTTTCGAACTACAAAGGGATGACCTACTTTTCTAAAGTGTTCATATAATTGTATGCCGGACTGGAGTGCAAATCTCAGAGGCAATTTATTGCGTGGTATGATGGTGTGCAGGAACATTGCAGGAAAAACGTGGGGCTGTTACCCATCAATACTGCGATGGATGTACAACATGATAGTGGCCATGACGGAGCAGTAGTGTGGCACGGCAGAACCGAACTCGACATAACAAAGAAAATCCTGGAGAAAGTGCAAAGTCCTGTTATGCAAATGTCTTCGTATAACAGGAGCAATGAGGTCGACTCCAACAGCAGCAATAGATGTGATTCTGGACCTCTCCATATCATGGTGAGGAGAACTGCTTGGAGAGCAAACCTCAGGTTGGCTAAAGTCGGATTCACCGAAAGTGCACACCTTGCCGATCTCCCAACTGAAATTTAGTTTCGAGAAATTTTTTCGAACGGAATTTGGTACCAAGAGTGGATGAAGCATAGAATCCATTCGACCACTAGGAAAGAATACCATAACATGGTACACGGACGGGTCCAGAACTCCCGACAGAACTGGAGCAGGAGTTTTTAGGCCTCGCACCAAATACTCCGAACCCATGGGCCAGTTCCCCAGTATTTTTCAAGCGGAAATTCACGCCATAGAAAGGTGCATTCCATTCAACCTCGACAGGAAATACCGGAAAAAGAAAATAGCAATCCTCTCCTATAGTCAAGCAGCCATCAAAGCGTTGAGCTCATATAACATCAACTCAAAGATGGTCTGGAAATGCCTCTACAAACTCAATGATCTAGGCAAGAACAACAAGGTGATTCTCCTCTGAATACCGGGGCACGTCGGAGTGGAGGGCAATGAACAAACAGATACCCTGGCATGAAAAAGGGCATCAACGCCACTGATCGGGTAAGAACCATTCTGCGGACTTGGAAAATCTTACTTTCACGAATAATTTAATAAAACTGAAGAAGCAATGAGAGCAACATACTGGCAAAGACTTCCAGGGCTAAGGCAGGCCAAAGATCTCATCGGCAACTTGAACCGAGCAAGATCGAAGACACTGCTTAACCTCAGCAAAACTAGTCTAATCACGGGATTTCTGAAGGGGCACTGCAGACTCAAAGAACACCTAAGAAAGCTGGGCTTAGAGGGGGGCAGCACCTGCAGATTCTGTGGGGAACATCCAGAAACACCACATCATATATTGATAGACTTTTATGACAAGATATTGAATATACTCGTATCACACCAGCTGACTGTGGGAGAAATACCTCGAATAGACCCCCTCAAAATCCTTAAATTCCTCAAGGAATTGGGGTTTGAGGGGATGCTGTGAACAAGATCACCTCAAAATAGCAGAAGAAGATGGGGCACAATAGATCTAATTAGGTCGCAGCGCATCAGTCAACATCCATACCTACCATTACCATTGTAGTAGTCAGGTCCGGCCTCAGCTTGTAAAATATATGTAAGTCTTATATACTCGGTTGAAAATGAGTATTACTTGTTGATGAAGTCGAACAAGGATTTCATGGGATATATCAATAATTTCCACTCATTTGTAATAGGTTATATATATATATATATATATATATATATCGAGCAGTGCTATGAATTATTTAACAATTTCAAATTAAAAAAGGTAAACATTGGTGTGATGAATAGAAAAGGCGTTATTCTTCTGGAATATCACTGCTTCATGTTACAGTACTTTGTATGGAATTTTGTACGCGGCAGGTGGGATACATTAATGCTTCTATTGATACTTACTACCTTGTGTTACGCGATCTCGGTCTTCTGATTTTTCTACAGTCACCAGAGTATTGCGATAAATGAGATACTTCAAAGTTAATTCATAGTCTGGCTTAGTAAGAATATCCTGCTGAATTTTATCGCTAATGATAGCAAGAATATTTTATCACCAGGCAATACATATAATTTATATAAATTTATTGGTAATTTCGAACTAAAAGAAGGAATTTTCTCAGGATGTGATTCAAGAATTGAGTGCAGCTGAAATAGAAGTTATATGCTAGTTTTCATTTGTAGGTTATACATTTCTAATGCGATAAACTGACGCGACAGTCAACTGGTAGCGGTAATTTCTTGCAGTAGTGGTCGTTAAGAAATCACTTGTTCAAATATTTTTTTCAAAACTTCATTCTGCTTACAATAACAATAATTATAATAATACTAACTATTGTGGCTAATGATCTTAGCAATCGAAGCCACTATAAACACCCAGAGAAAAAAATACTAACTTTTTATAAATTTATGAATAAATAAACAATATTGTTCTTTGGTATTGATTCAAAAATTATTTGAGGATCCATTTGATGAATTAGAATTTCTCTCTGTCTTTCTAGTCTGTTGATTTATGTTATCCCAAGCGATTTACACATGTCATATTTATGTTTTTTTTTTGCATTTTTTTGAAGATCCGTTTGACCTAGGAATGCATTTTTTTATATAACTAAATCCTTCAAATTTTAGCTAGATTTGATCACTTCTTCAGTCACTACATGAACTTGATTTCACATGAAATTTTTTGAAGAGGAATGATATATCAAAAATAAAATTGGAATACTTCAAAAAAGTACCCAAACGCCCCATCAACATATTTGTACCGGTAGAAGACCAATCTTGAGTCTGTAAGTAATTGCAAATGAAATGAAAATTGGATTGACAATAAATTCTTTTCTGCAATACACGAACTTATTTATTTTAATTATGGGGGCGAGATCCACAAGTACAGTTCTGTAATTAAAAAGGATCATTATCTCTGACGCGAACTGTGGTATAGTTTATATTAGAGAAAACGTGATCGATTATGGTACTAGAAATATCAGTGATCTCTGTAGGCCATTCCACTGTGGAACATAAACCGAAACCTATGGCCAGCCCCGCCGTATAATAATAATAATAAATATCATCAACCGTGACTCACGCTGTATATCTATCTATTCTATTCTTATTGAACATAAACAGACATATTCATACAGTGGCTATACAACCCTTCCCCCAATCTATTAATTTATGCTTTTGGCTATGTTTCTCCATCTAATTCTGTCTTAGCTTTTTTGCCAGTTTGTCACTCCAGTCCTGCGTAAGTCCTATTCCACTTCCTGCATCCATTTTGATCTTGGTCTCTTTCCTCCGCCAGGGTCCCATTGTAACATTGAGTAAGTTACTGCCCCTTTTCCCGCCCTCCATACATGCCCCAACCATCTAATTCTGTGTTGTTTCATTTTATGTGTTATGTCTTCTTTTGATTCCTGTCTAATTTCTAAGTTATAGTTCTTATTCTGTATTCTTCTTCTGAGATCTTTTTTGGTTCTAATATTGCTCTCATAACTTTTCTTTCAAATTTTTCCATGTCTTCCTCGTCTTTTTTTGTCATTGTCGTCGTCTCCGCTCAGTATAACACAATTGGTCTAATTATAGTATTATAACTATTTATTTTACTATTCTTTGTTAATATTTAACTTTTTAATAATATTTTAGTGGCGAAGTATGCTCTGTTTGCGTTTAATATTTTTTCTTGTATTTCTGGTCTCCTTTCTCCAGTTTTACTTCTCGTCACTCCTAGAACTCATTCACTTCATCAAACTCTCTCGCACCTATTTTGATCTTACCCTGTATTTGTTCCGTTCCTGATATCAATATTTTCGTTTTTTCTTGGTTAATCCTAAGCCACCTTATTTTCCCTTCTTCTATAATTTCTTTCAGCATATCTTTCATTACTCTTCTGGTCTTGGTAATTATGGTTATACCATCAACATACCCAATAATTTGTCTTCTTCCTGTTCTAAGATTCCTTTTGTTAATTATTCCTGTCTTACCCCTTTGTTGTTTGTGAATTCCTCTGTTTCTTCTTTTTGCATTCTTATTGTGTTCTTAGTTGTTTTCATCGTCATTTATATCAGCTTTCTTGGTTTTTGTGGGATTTTTAACTCTTTCAGTGCTATCATGAGGGTTTCTTTTTATGGAGACAAATGCTTGCTGGAAATCTACAAAGAGCAGTTCGAGGTTTATCTTGTATTCATGGGCTTTTTCTATCACTTGCTTCAGTGTATGAATCGCATCTATGGTTGATTTTCGTTGTGTAAATCTGCTTTAATATGATCCTATTGTCTTTTGTAATAATTGCCAATCTTGATTGTATTATTGATGTCATTATTTTATACGCTGTGTTGAGTAGTGTTATTCTCCGGTAATTCTTACATGTTTGTTGGTCTCCTTTTTTATGGAGTTATTATTTGTCCTGTCTCCCATTCTTTTGGCATTTTTTACTATGTCTATATTCTCCTTTTTATTATATCCATCCTCTCCTTTAACTCATATCCTCCGTATTATATAAATTCAATGTTAATTTTCTCTTTTCTAGGCGCCTTACCATTTCTTCATTTTGCAATGACTCTTTTTATCTCCTCTCTGGTGGGCTCATTTAATCTATTATTTTCTTCTTCGCTCATTTCCTCTTCGTCTTCCACTACTAATTTTTCTTAATTTTTCTATAGAAACTTTCTACTTTTACTTTCCTCTTCAATTTCCTGCACTTTTTTGTTGTCTATTCTCTTTCACACTGCCTAATCATCTTCTTCGCTCGTTTCCTCAGTGTGTCATATTCTTCTTTGTCGTATTTCTTAGTCCTCATCCATTTAGCCCTAGCACGTAGCTGTGACCATATAATGATCAGAGTCCACACATGCTCCTCTGTATGCCCTCACGTCTCTTACTTTTGATTGTTTTCTCTTTTGGTGGTTGTATGGTTGTATGTTTGTTGGTCTGGTGAATTCCTTGTTACTTTGTGCATTTTGGGGTGCTTGAACTTAGTTCAAGCTTATTATCATATTTGTTTTTGTTGCCAGGCTACAAAGTTTTTGTCCATTATCATTCGTGTGTTCGTGGATTGTGTTTTTCGGCAATTTGTTCTATGAAATCCTCTTTCCCTACCTGATAAAGTCTCCGAGAACTATTATGACATCTTCCTTTGGTATCTTTTCTATCTCCTTCTCTATCTTCTCGTATAATTCTTCTTTGTCTTCTATTCTAGCTTTCTCTGTAGGTGCATATACATTCAATTATTGATTATTGAATTAATTATTGAACGGCTTATGCAATTCTACCATTCATCGCCAGAAATTTCATAACCTTTTCACTTGTGCTTCCTTATATCATAAATACTACTCCGTTGTATCCTTGTTTCTCCGCTCCTGAATAATATAGGGTAAAATTTTGTTTGTCAATTTGTTCCTGCCCTTTCCAGCGTATTTCCTGAATTGCCGCTATCCTTATGTTATATTTCTTCAGTTCATTCACATACAATAGGTAATGTATAGGACCCAACACAAATCCTTGTGGAACTTACGAATCAATTTCCCTTTTTTTTGGGAACGACCCTGATTCGATTCATTTATGCAGTTTGCTGAAACATTGAAAGCAATATCTGGTGAGTTTTCAAAGATTTTGATAGGAATTCGTCTAAAAACCAGTTGGGCCTGCAATGAAGTTATTCTGATATACTTTATTCTCGGGACCTAAAAATCAGCAACATTACATTTCTTCTCCTCTATTAGAAAGAGTAAATAAACAGAAGAGATATCACGGAGGTGAGGAAAATTCTTAAACCTAATTAGGAAAGACGTAAGATACAAATTAATAAATTGTTAAACTAAAGATGAATGTTTTTTCAAATAGAGGGGTTTGTCGTGTTCAGGTGTTCGGTCATATTTGGGATAATTTTTAGCGTTCTGATGGGTATCATTTTTGGGTAAATTACATAATCTGGTAGTGAGCACATTGGTAAACATAAAATATTGATTATAAAAACATGACAATAGATGAAGACTATCACAAATATCACAATTATTAGATTACCATGGTGGTTACATATAAATCATTGAATATAAAACATACTAACAGATGAAGACTCACACAATTGTATATATATATATATATATATTTTTTTTTTATTTTTTTATTATTTCAATACTTATTCTTTAATAATTTATAATTTCAATTATATGCTTTGGTTGACAAAATCATTAAATAACTTCCTTTCAGAAATTAAAATCCAAGTTTTTATATTTCTTTTATACATGGTTGAACTATCTATATCTCTAATGGCTTCAGGTAACAAATTATATAGACGTGGTCCAAGGTGATTTGAACACCGTTGCCCTATTGTTTTTTCCGATCTTGGAAGTCTGATCTTTTTATTACTGGTGTCGTACTTATGTTCAACCTTTTCAGTAGGGATTTTGTTCTTTTTTACATTAAGCAACAAGTTGACGCAGTACAGCTGCCTCACATCGCACACTTTGGCATCTTTGAATAGACTGTCACTCGGATATGTTGAGACCTTTCCGTATATTATTTTAAGAATCCATTTCTGTATAACATTCAACTTTTCCAAGTAACAGTCATTCACTCCTCCCCATCCTATGATTCCGTAAGACAGCTGTGACTGCACTAATGCATAATATAAAACTTTAAGATGTTGATATATAAAAACTCTTTCAAATATTTGAATTTATATAATATATCTCAATTTCCTAACTATATTTTGTATTTGTATATCCCACCTGAGTCGTCGGTCAATTTTAATGCCCAGATATTTAATGGACTGAATTTCAGAGTTTATTCCAAAACATAGAGGTCCCATATCAGGTAAGTTATTGGAGTAAGAAGTGAAAGGTAGGTAATTGGTCTTGTCTTGGTTTAGGGTGAGTTTGTTATACCTGAACCATCTGTCTATTTTGATAAAGTCAGTTTCTGCTTTCAGTTTTAGGCTCGCCCAGGAATCCGATTCATACATGATAACGGTATCATCAGCAAAACTATGAATATTTCCCTCTGTTTTCAAACTAAGAAGGCTATTCATGTAAATTATGAATAAAAGTGGACCCAGAACCGTTCCCTGTGGTACGCCATAAGTAACTGTCATAGGGTCACTGGTAGTTCCGTTTATTTCAACCATTTGTTCCCGATCCAACAGATAGTCACTCAAGATTTTATGGACCTTACCTCTCATTCCATAGTTTTCCAGTTTCATTAAAAGTTTTTCATGACAAACGGTATCAAATGCTTTGGACAAGTCGACAAAGATGCATAAACAAGGTTTTTTTTGGTCCAAGGCATTATAGATGCGCGATGTTAAATGGTATATTGCATCTTCGGTCGACCTACCTTCTCTGAAACCATATTGAAAACATGACAGGATTTTAAATCTACTCAGAAAATTTAATATCCTAGCTCTCAATAATTTTTCTACAATTTTTGCTAGGTTGGAGATGAGAGAAATTGGTCTGTAGTTGACTATCTTTAATTTATCTCCACTCTTATATAATGGTTTGATAATTCCAGTTTTGAATATTTTCGGAAAACATCCTGTATCAAAACAAACGTTAATCAAATACGCCAGGGGTTCTTTTATTTCATGCGATATAGATTTTAGTGTTTTCTTTTTTTTGATAGATACATGAAGTGCAGGTGTGATCCACTTCTTTCTGTAAGTTATTTAATTTTTCTTTATCTTTATTCGTGTATTTTTTTCTATATGGAGGTTGAGTATTTTAACAAAATTTTCCGCGATTTGATTTGGATCCTTTTGGTCGTACACACCAAACCAATTTTCATTTTTGAGGTCAAGTCTCAATTTATCGTAATCGATGTATTTTTTATACTTCTCAGAATTTGAAGGAGTTGCGGACATTTGATTTAATTTAATGGTGAGTCCTATTGGGTAATGATCCGTTATGTTTTTCTGAAAAATGTATGATTGGATTTCTGTAATAGAGCTTTTCACAAAAAAATTATCTATGCAACTTTTGCTCTCCGGGCGGGTAAAAGTATTTATGTATGATAAAAAACCATAGGTGTTCAATAAATTTTTGTACTCCTCTACATGATCAGAGTCAGATAGTAAATCTATATTTATATCGCCGGTGAATATGTGTATATCACTGTTTTCAACATTCTGTAAGTATTTGGAGAGTTCAGAGTTGAATTCTAATGGACAAGTATTTGGGGACCGATATACACCAGTTAAAATTAGCTTTTTGTTATTGATCTGTATTTTCAGTTGAAGGACGTTTATTTCACCGAGTTTGTGAATAACATGGGAATATTCAAGATGGTCTCTGACAAATATAATTACTCCATCGTTTTTGTTGAGTATTCCTTCATTGTATAAAATATGGTATCCGTTCATATGCAAAAGTGCGGGATCGTGAATTATATACGTTTTGACAGTATTATGATATCAAATTTTATTCCTACCTCACCAAGGAATACAGATAGTTCATCCATGTTTTTTTGAATACTTCTAATATTTGTTTGAAAAATTGAAAATTTATTCAGTGACATCGTTTCAAAATTTTGTAAGTCAGTGATGACCTGCGCATTTATCAGATCATGTTTGTAATCTCTTATAAAAGGATCCATATTGTTCGTGAAATGATTTTAACTGTATGTAATAAAAAACGTTAAGAACTGATTAAAAGAAAAAAAAACATATACAAACACTCAAAGACTGATAAAGTGAATATGAATATTTCGTTAGTACGGTTCGTTTTGATCGATTGGAATAAAGGAGAGCCCAGGAAGAATTTAGTTGAAAATTTAGAATTTTTAGGAATGAAAGAATTATTATCATTTATTCACAGATCTTATTCTGAGCTTTTCCTTGAAACCAGGAAGATTTACAATGGATGATTTCGAAGTTTTCCTAATAGGAGTATCTGGAGTTTCAGCAGATATACTACCGGTGAATTTTCAACATTAAGATTTCTTTCCTCCACTATTTGCCGAATGAGAAAAATATAAACAATGGCATATCACTGCAAATCTGCAATTAGCTGCATACAAAGACAAATGCACGAAGATAAGTAGCCTCTTCTTCTCGTTCTGAGAGAAGAGGTGGTTCATATAGGCCACAATTCCATCCGAGCCGATTCAGTCCTCATTCTCGTCGCTACTTCGACAGATCGCTCCACCGCAGTGTCTGTCGGACTCGTGATCTTCGCGATTGTCAATTTTTCTTCGTATCGCGCTCGGCAGTGTCGACTATGATGTTCCCGAGGCTACTGTGCGCTAGTCAAATGCTGTTATTTTTCGCCCTTTTCTCGGCCATCCTCCTCGTAACAGGTAAGTTCACGACTGGAATTCGTGACGAAAAGCGAAAACCCACACGAAAGTCGCTTGTCGTTTTTTTCTCCGTTGTCACGATCGGGTTGGATAATGTTCACGCGAAACAACAAAAAAACACCAAGCTGACTAGATATCGGACTGGGTGTCTTCAGGAGTGATAGGCGATTTTTTCTTCAGGACAAAGTCACCCGACCAAAAATTTATTTAAACGTTGAGATATACAGTGCTTTCGCTTAAGTTGTCTACGAGTTGAAAACTTTTTTACACCTGATTATTTTAAAAAAGTCATGATTGAAAGTTCTACTTGTCCCAAAACTGAGAGCGGTTCAATAAAAAAGTAAAAATCTTGAATATCTAAGGAGAAAACAATAGAAAACTTATAGTATACAATGCGAGCATGAAATGACAAACATCTGCCACGAGTAAGTATATTCAAGAAAGGGAAATGGGTCGTCATTTCATGGTCATTGTATACTATAATTTTTCTAGGACTCTTTGAATAATATCTCATCAAATCATTTTATTTCTCATGACAGTTTTTATCATAAACTTCAATGCCTCCATTAACGCATGGTTGAAAGATTTTACTCTGAGATCATCAACTACAGTTCAAAAGCCGTCTTTTATTTTATTTTATTCACAAATTTGAAGTGACAACCACACAAGTTAAACTTTATTTTACAAATATGTTTGTCAACTTTTCATTATTGATTGTATGGAATTCATTCCAGAGCTAAAATCAGAATTTCATTTTGCTACTCCCCGTATAACATGAGAGACATTCATACTTTTTCTTGAAAGTGCTTTAAGTTTGAATGAGCAGTATTTTTCATCTGGAAAAACTTTTTTTCATAAAATCAGAAAAAAAAAATACTTATCCATTTGTGGATCACTTAAGCGGACACACTGTATACAATTTTTCCTATGGCATTTTGAGTGTCTATAACAGTCACTGCGTTTTGAGATGATTCTCGCAACCAAAAATCGACTGAATTGATAATTGAATTGATAATAATGAATGAGAGGAATCAAAAAGTACTTGAAACAAGAGATGTAGATTGATTTTGGTTAGAAACATTAACGCTACAAAACTGCTTTTTCCACCAAGCTTCAAAGAATATCGGCATATTATCGGAAAAAACGTAATGTCTCTTTTCTTTATAAAGGCAGCAAATTTAAAAACTTCAATGTACTTACTATGCGAATGTTTAAAAGACATGATAAAACTGGCCAGTTTCTCAAAAAACACAATAATATACAGGGCTTTTCAAATTTGATTCTACGCCCTGGGGTTTCGCTAACTGTAACGTCAGAGGTCAATTATCGTTGAAATTGACCCACCCTCAGTTTTTATTTTTAAATACGCCGGGCCAGTATATTTCATAGCATTTTTTCAAATGCCAAGGGTCTTGTTTCATAATGGCGTATGTTCAACTAAGGAAGTTTTGGAAATATTGAGTTATGATCAGTAATTAAAAATGTTTTCAATTCCATGGCAGATGTTCTTCTTGCACCTATTATGATGGAATTGAAAAATGTTTTGAAATTTGACTGTTATCAGTTTGATATTTCCAAAACTCTCCGTAGCTCCGATGAAAATACCATGCTAGTATGAAACATGACACTTGGAATTTGAAAAATGCAATAAAAAATATAGGTCCGTTTTTTTAAATAAAAATTGAAGGTGGCCCAATTTGAACGATACTTTGAATATTATGTTTACTCACATATGTGAATATACTACACTAAGTTCCTGTGGCAATGTGCGAAAACTTTCAAGAAATCTTCACATCAAAATATATTGGCAAAAGAATTTGAAATTTTTTTATTTTTCCCATATACCTAACTCTAGAACCAATTGACGCTAGATTAGATTTTTCATTCACGTATTTAACCTCTGAAGAACGCTACTTTGCCCCCATTTAACTACCCTCATCTTTTACCATTACCCAGATCCCATTGCATACAGACTTGAATAGCCCTGTATATTTTTTCACTAAACCTAATTGAAGGGAACGTATTAAATATAAACTCACAGTCCACATTTTTTTGTTTTTTTCTAATCCAATACCCCTGTACCCTACGACAGTCGGTATCATTCTAGAATTAATTACAAAAATTTGAGTTCTACCATAACAGAAAATAATTAATTGTGGTCGGAATTAGTGTGGACGAAACGTCAGTTCGAAATAAAATAATTATTAATGAAAAATTGGTGCACAATTTCATCTCGGCTATTTATGAACAACATCGACTATATATTTCCGGAGTGTCTTCAATGAATAATAATGATAATAATAGTATTTATACACCATAGATAACAATATATAAAAAAAAATCACAAAAAAAAAACAGTAATAGACGTACAATTAGTTGGTAAATAAATATAAACTTTTCATTAATGGATCTACATACCTATGTGAAATAGATGATTTGTCAAAAAGAAGTAAAAGAAAATGTTTTTTTTTAATAACAACATCTAAACGGAATTAAAAATCAAAAACATCAATGAAACAGCGGATCGGAATAGATGAAAATGAACTGGATGTTTCATTTGAGAAATATAAGCTCTGATAAGACACTCTTCTTGTGTTGTTTCCTATTATACAAGAATATATAAGAAATTGAAATAGTGATTCACAACAGAGCAATTAACCACAAGAATCTTGTCGGCTCACCCTGTATATGAGAATGTCATAACAGTCAAATTATAAATGAAAACTGAATGGGAATTCTTTTTATTATGGAAATATTGTTTTTTTTATAATTGTGTTCATTATGTAACGGTTTTCCATCAATGCTGGTGTCGCTTTTAGTTCATGCTCATCTCAGTGATTGAACCGTTCAATCGTGTATACTATCTAGTTATCTGTTTTGTTTCCGATTAGGTATTTGGGAACAGTCAACAGTCTTTGAAGTTTTCGTTCTGAAACTCGATCAAATATTTACCAATAATATGAGGCATATCCTCAATAATGGGAGGTTTGTCGAAGGTTTGGCATTTATTCAAAGAGATATTATTTCTTTATCGGTTTGAATGAAATCAAGTAATCTTATTTTAGATTACTTGTGGGCATTTCCTAAGTCCAGATCGTGGTAAATTTCAATTGCAACTTATACTATTGCTGTTGAATGTTGTATCCTCCATTGAATTTGCCGCAATTAAAAAAATCCACTACACAGTGTTATTGAAATTAAAAAACACTTCCTTTGAAAATTAACCTTTCCTCCCTAGTTTTAGGGTTGGAAGTAACCGTTCTCTTCCTCAAGGTAAATACAGGTAATTTTCAAGTTTATATTTTTCTATTTTATTTTTCAACAAGTACAAAACAAAAATTACCATGAAAAAAATTAAAGAAGTAGGAGTACCTGTCATAATTTGATTTGCGATTGGACTTTTTTTGACAGTTGACTGATCTGCATATCCTTCCATGTTTCTCTGATGAGAGACGCATATGTTCCTCTCAAAAATATAGTGTTTTGGATTATGCAACTTCAAATTGTATTTTCAGCATGGTATTATTTCCTACATTCCGTTTTGAATTTTCTTTTACTTAAAAAAGAAACAAAGATGATCCATTTTCGCTGGTCTCAGAGATGCATACTTTTTGATAAAGTCAAGAATGTTGACATTGCCAATGGTATCGTTTGTAAAAATAAAGTTCCCTTGTTTTCTCGTTTTCATGTCTGGCACTATATTAGTGAAATAAGATTACCCTTATCTTGTATATCTTCTACGGTCAATATTTAATTCGCCTCATCAGCATGCACCACAGATTCCAATTATTAAAGCAACCTAAGAAAATATAACCGATTAGTAACAAAAATCTTATCAAAGACCAAAATATATCTTCGTCATTGAAAACTGGTCATCTGATACTTTGACAATAAACTTATTAATCACCTCTCGTATTGAAAATATTGGAACGTTCCCAGACTTTTGAACGAAAAAGCCATGTTGTCATATTTTCAAAACTACATTAATTTAAAATCTGATAATTTAGTTACCCTGAATATCTGGAAAACTGTTGATTTGGCAACATTGCCGATATCACCGTTGAATCGGGCATCATCAAAAACCACCCTGTTGAAATTTTCGTACATTTTCTCAGGGCCGTTTCTGAAATATGAGACCGTTCCGATACTTCTGAAAGACTACTGTATATCTTCTTTTATTAAAATTGTAGAACGCATACATTGAATATTTTGACCATAATATGGGAGGTTAAAAGGTCTTTGACAGTTTCAGAAAATATTCCAAAATTACCTTCTTCACAAATTTTTTTCACTCTTCTTGTCCACATCTAATTATACCCTTTTTCATACCGGAATCTTGATTTATCTGGAAATAAAAACACATTCAGTAATTTTGCATGTCGTTAGGTATACGATTTTCTTCGTTGAAAAAGGAAACATTATCAAATGATAATCAGAAATTGTTATTTTGAATATAAAAAAAAAATCTGTATATATTTTTTCCCATGAATACCTTCCAAAACTTTATGTTGAACAGTGAAAAATGGCGACCAAAGTTTATCTTTCAGTCGCAGATGATTCCACATCTGACTTCATGAGGTTTATGTTCATATTTTCAATAAAATCAAAATTTTCTTCGTATTCGTTTGATTCGTCCATAATAATGTATAAATATATTAAACTCAGCATCAAATGAATATGGACGAAAAACGTCTTGAAACAATCAGATTAACTGGGTTTGAATATTTGATAATTTTTTCAATAATCTTATGACTATTTTAGCATTGTTTTTCTGTTCTTGTTCCGTCTTGGTTTCTTGCGGGATTTTTCTGCTTTTTATTCTTGTTTTTCTCTAGCTGCTCATTAACATATTGTCGATATCAATAGGCTTTGTTTATGATGTAATTGATCCAGAAGCTCCTGAGTTTAGTTGAAGAATTAAATTTAAAATAATCAAATTATTGATGGGCGTTCCCAATTTATTATATTTTCAACCCATGAAGAAAGCTGAAATGAACACTTAAATCTGAAGAATAGTGTCGATGTTTCTCGTCCTTCAAGGAATCCAACAGATATTTTCTCTAACCTGATCATCAATAAGTGTTTCGGGCCAGAACCATTCTGCGGACTTGGAAAATATTACTTCCGAGAAGAACTCAATAAAGCTGAAGAAGCAATGAGAGCAACATACTGGCTAAGACTTCCAGGGCTGAGGCAGGCCAAAGATCTCCTCGGAAATTTCAACCGAGCAAGATCAAAGACACTGATTAACCTCAGCAAAATTAGTCTAAAGACAATCACGGGATTTCTAACGGGGCATTGCAGACTCAAAGAACACCTGAGGAAGCTAGGCTTAGAGGAGGACAGCACCTGCAGATTATGTGGGGAACACCCAGAAACACCCCACCATATATTGATGGAGTGTTACGCTGTACATCGCAAAAGATTGAATATACTGGGATCACACCAGCTGACCGTGGGAGAAATACCACGAGCAGACCCCCTCAAAATCCTAAAATTCCTGAAGGAATTGGGACTTGAAGGGCTGCTGTAAACAAGAACATCTTGTGACAGCAGAAGAAGATGGGGCACAATAGATCTAATCAGGTCGCAGCGCATCAATCACCATCCATACTCACCAATACCAATACCAATCAATAAGTGTTCCTGACCAAATTTTACGTAAATTTATTTATCGTTGTACACCAAGTTCCCATCTCGACAATTAAGACATAATTTCATCCTCTTCCTGCTGGCAAATAAATCCCCTTGTCTAGCACTTTGTAGAAGGTAAAACCTTAGATATAAAATATTCAGAGCATAAACCATAACGATAACATAAATCTTGAAAGCAACTGTAAACTAAAGATGGTATTTCCGGCAATGAGGAATTCAAATTTTTATCTTTCGACTCTTCAGTCGATTCCATCTCCGTTATAAAGCGCGATCTGAAGATTAATTGATCGTTGACATGAATTGTGTTCATCCAGATGAAATGTTAGTTTCACATTGAATATGAACACGGAGATCGATCTATGGACGAGTAGATATTGAATCGTACGTAGATATGTCGATAAAAGGAGCGTTGATTTCCAACAACAGGAAATACGTTTGATAAATCTTCAAAAATGATTTGCAGTAATTACTTTTAAAAAAGTAAAGTGATTCCATTAGGAAGTATGAGCAGAAAAAACAAAACTATTACTTCATAATCAGATTAACCAAAAAAAGTTGCAAAGGAGATGAGTGTAATACCTGGAACGTCGAAGGAGATGAGTAGACAAAAATGTTTCGATCTAAAGTGTCAAGAGTTCTTGAGGCCCTAGTTTTGATATAAGTTTCGAATATGCAAGGTGTTTGATGTAGGTGCTACCGACCAAAATAATATTTTTCAAATCAAAACGCACTTTATATCATCACATATTCAGATTATGCGTTGATTCTGATATTATTTCATGTACAGCTCTTGAAATTCGGTTACATCGTACCAATACACAACATCCAGTATATTTTGACTGATTTTCGTGTGATAAGGATTCCTTAGAGTGACAGCATCAAGACCGAGAGTAATAATACACAGATGACTGACGTATAAGGTTTCTTTAAAAACGGTATGTTTCGAAACCTCACTTTTTAAGTGAAAAGGCAATAACAATACAACGTAGAACCGGAATATGTGATTAAATACAGGGCAAGGTAATATTTTGGTCTGTAGCACCTTCACCATATTTCAAAAGTATATTGAAGCATAGTTCTCCTGAAACTTTGTACAAAATATTTTTCCTCAACAGACCAGATATCACCTGTCACATAAAATTTGGAACACCTGGTATCTCGCCCGGTATGGTAAGATTGTTTGACTCAATGTGTTGAAGTTTGAACAACATGAATGAAATATTTAATTGAAATGTTAACGCAGTATATGGTAGCAAAAGATTTACTGACAGCAATTCTATCTACCTACTTATTGCAGAGTTAATTTAACAAATATCGTACATCTAAATACAAGTTTCCTTCAATTACATTTTTTTGATGAATTTCCATTGGTTTCATATTTATTCCAAATTGGTCCATGGGATATCATGTAGACTTACAATATTGATTACTTTACTCTTGAGTAAAATTCATACGTTTTTAACAAACCGTGAAAACGACTGAAAAAACTTATTTAATATTTGATGATTGTATTTTAGATTTTAGAATATGCAGAACTTTTTATGAAGAAATACTTTTTTCCTACCTAAAGTTAAAGATAAAAAAGTTGTCCATATGGTTCCAACTTAGTGAGACATACCGTAAACACATATGACAATTCAAAACATTTAAAAATTCAAAGGCAACAAAACGACTTCATTTAAAAAATCAGTGAACTCAATAATATTGTAAGGACTTATGTCTAACATAGTGAACTTTGTGAAACGTTTATATATTCACTAGGGAAAATATTACAGATCCTAAGCCAATTATTTGGTAGGAATTTTGACACAATGACGTACGATTTCTTGGAATTATTAATAATTGAAGATCACTTTTCATTCCTGTATTGTCATGATGTACCGATAAATTTTTTATAAACTGATCGCAATTTTTATATATATAGTTCATCGATAAATATAAATGAACCATGAGAATACTTTGTTCTTGGAATAATTTTCGGAAGAATGTTCTTGAAAAACATTAGCAATATTGCTCAATATTATTTTCTGTGCTATGAAAATATGTTTCATAGAAGATGAGTTACCACAAATTGAAATACCATTAGGCAGTCTAGATTGAATTCGACCATAATAAAACAACAATAATCCTTGTCCATCCAAATCTTTTCTCAAAATATACTTGATAACACTTGCTATTCAGATTTTTTAAGAAATCTGAAAGGATATTTATTATTTATAATTATATCCAGTTCTGTTGTACTATTACTATTAATCAGCCCTAGAGATTTTGAAGAGTGGAGCGTATTTTATTGTATATAATACACAATTTTTTCCCGGATCGAAAGTGTTGTGACGTCAGCATATAAACAAGAGCCAACTCCTGGTAAAATTATGGACACCTCGTTAATATGAAGTATATACAACACCGGACAAAAAACATAGCCCTGGTGTACTCCAATTTCTTGGGCATAGGTATAGATTGCGTGTGTTCGATTTTAGAGAAAGAGAATGGTGAGGTTTTCCTCTTTCTCAAAAATTATAAAGCTTTTGCAATAAAACCTCATGTTATCGGTCCCAGGAATTTTTTTAACAATATATATAGTAAAAAATCACCGCCTTTTCGGTTTTTTACAAATGTTTCAAAATGTATGGAAGAATCGTTTCACAATCACTGAGAAAATCCGAAGTAAACTCCGAAAATACACTATTTTTCAAAAATGTATATTTATGTTATATTTGGAAAATCGTCGTATTCAAATTCTGTGAACGTCATCTGTTAGTAGACATTAAAATATTTTGGAATTTCACCTGAGAGGTTGGAAATGTGTTGAAAATGGCACGGAATGTTACTCCAAATGCTTGAAAGATGCACTCAAGGCAGAGTCGAGTAGCGGTAGTGGGGAAAGTTATTGACAGACACAATTCTTGAACCTCTTGTTTAAATTTTGTATACTTATTTCTATTGTATTAAATTATTCGAATATTTACAAAATTCAATGAATGAAAATAAGAGCTTCAATCTTTTTTTAAAATAGTTTTTGAATCAAAAAATAATTTTAATTCAATCACGATCATCCTATGCAAATATCAGTAATCCCTATATGCAAATATCAGTAGTCCTTACAATAAAATAAGCTGATTGATTTTATGAGAAACTTCACTTGAAAACAAATTAATTCAGTACTTTCGAAGTACCACATGTAGGATTGACCTGGGGCCCGATTCTCAAATGTCTATTTCCGCATGCGACAAAATATTCCCATTTCTTTTCAATGCACATTAGAGAAAGGCGATGGACATATTTTGTCGCATGCGACAAAGGATAGTAGACATTTGAGAATTGGGCCCATGTACCTCAAATAATGCTTATGGCACTATTCACAACTTCTTTTAGTATGCCGCGTCCAAGCAAATTTTTAAAAAATCCCCTCCTCCCCCAAGAAGAAATTCTGGATACGCCACTGCTTCTTTGAAGAAAAACTACGTCAATTTGTGTTTCCTATATAATAATTTGGGTTCTCTCTTAGAATACTTCCATGAAAATAGGAGTTTTTGTTCAATATTCAATTCCAAGTCCTACCTATCCCGACAACGAATTTTGTGGATAGCGAGGAAGAAGATAACTCGTTCGTTTGTCATCCAGATCTCCATATTTGGCGAAAACTTCATTACATAGTATAATTTTCAAACGAGTTTCTCCTTTTTTCATTCTCCTACTTCTGGCATAGATAACACACATCACCTGTTTGATTGATTGAACGGTTCAACAAACTCGCAAATGGTTTTCTGCTTGGTAATGTCCATCAAAAGAGTCTTGACGATTTCTTGTTGCCAATAAACCGTTTTTATCGCTTATCCGTTGTTTATAAATTTTGTCATTAACTACTTAACAAAGATTTCGTGAATACATTATTTCAACTTACTGTGATATTTTTTTCACCGATTTCAAGAGTGAATAATAACAGCAATTAATAATATATTTATTTGTTATGGCTAAAAAGGCAAATTTCGGTAAACTTTATTATCATAAAATATTCTTCAGTAGATTCAGAACATTTGAAACTTAGAATTGTATTTCAATTCGTATTGCTAAAGTCGACGGATGCACCTATAATTTGTTCAAAATAAAGAAATTGCCATGCGGGGACAAAATGAATAAAATAATATGTGTCTGCGTCATAAGCGGCGTTGAAATCTCTAAAAAATTATGCTGTAACGTCAAAAAAAGTCCGGTGTAATCACTCCCAGGGTATGCTAGAGGGAAAAAACCGAAATCGATCTGATTGACATGGAAATATGTCAAAATAATCGCATTCGATCGGTTGAAAATTGTTGGTGTGAAATTTCAAACGAATAGCTTTGAATCAATTCCTTTTAGTATAGAAATTCTAGTGATAAAAAAATTTGTTTTCATTGTGTAACACCATGCATATGAGTTTAATGTTCCTATTTTCGAAGAATATTTTCAAGAATGTTCCTAACGATATTGATATCTTTCTTTGAAATACTCAAGTCATAAATAACAGATATGAACCATGGGTTCACTGGTAAAACTCTTTCATTATTCAACCTCTCAACTATCAAAAAGAAACTTTCTATTAAAATTGATCAAGGCATTGATCCTAGTTCACTTTGTATATCTCACTGACTGATTCATGTAACGGCAAATACTTGTTGCAAATCAAGAAGAGACTGCAGCCGTCGAAGTAATAATCAGAAATTGTGGTCAATATAGTATCCCATCTGAAACAAACTTATATTCCTATGAGATAGCCAACACCTTGACTTAATCTGTACATTTTATCAACGAAAAATAAAAGATTTATGGAATTAATTTCATATTATGGGATACACAGGGTGTTTCAAAATTGAGTGCTAATTTTAAAAAATTCATCATGTAAACATGTCCGCAGCCGCTTTATTTAGAGATACAGGGTGTTGAAATTCAACAGGAAAATCAGTTTTACCCGAATATCTCAAAAACCGCTGTATGCAACGTATGCGTAAAAATATTTTTAAACGTTTTTCAAATCAGTGGCGTTCCTATTGACATGTTCTTCAATATGTTTCATCAAAAAAATTATTCACTAGATCGGAGGCCTGCAACTTCTTAATTTCTGAGATATAGAATGTTGAAGTGATCGTTCCCATTCAAAATAATGATACACCACTGTTTTTTTTAATAAATATGATTTTCATAGTTTGTCCTTTTTTTTATCATGAAAATTGTCCATTGTCCATTGTCCGACAGGCGGTCTTATATGCGATTTTTTCTCCTATTCTCAATTAATCCGTTTCATTTTTCGAATCGAAAAGATGAAAAAAAGTCGAAAGACCATTTCTATGAGAAGATTGTGGACAATGCGCATAATATTAAAAAAAAACTGTGGCGTATCAATATTTTGATGTGGAACTTGAACACTTCAACACCTTGTATTTCATAAATAAAGCAGGTGCTGAGCTACGTTCTTATAAAGATTTTTTCTTAGAAATTATAATTCTTCAAGCTCATGACTCAATTTAGAACCACTCTCTCTTAATCTGCATATTCACAGTTTTATCAATAACGAATTCAAGGCACTTTTCCAACTGCACAATTTTTTCCAATTTGAATTAGGTGACAACATGCAAACCGGTATCGAGGTTCTTTCGCTCATTCGTAATTTATAAATATTAGAGATTTCTGTATTCCGTCTACACCTGAAAAAATGCTGAATCACAATTTTGACTTGAAACTGTTCATTTTCTTCTGAACCAATAGGTGAATAAATATTCATGTAGCGTTTTTAGGGTCACCAGAACTGCTGCAAAATTTTACGGTTCATGGTAGACTTTTAACTGTTAAAAGACGCTGTCAATACATTTTAAGTTATCTGGTCTAGCTAGTTGAAACAGGGTCACATCTGTCGAGAATGTAAACTTTGCTATACACTCATTTACAGTTTTATATCTAAAAGGCAGATATATTTTTTATTTTTGATTTTTGAACTCTTTCAAAATACATTTTGTGGACAGAATAGGAGGATCTACTTATACAACCCAAGCGTTTCAGTGATTTCAGGGGTTATATTTTTCAATATCAGGTCAATATCTTCAAATACGTTTGGATGCGATGAGTTTAGGCAATAATCTCAGGGAGATGGGTATCTGACAACCATTGAAACATATAGATGGGCATTTACTAAGATTGAGTTTTGAACATTTGGTTTTATATCAACCAGGTAAATGGTTGAGATGATCTTAACGTTTTCAACGATTAACAACCCCTCCGAGTTAGTGGATCATTAATGAATATATTGAAGAGTAGTAGTCCAGAGTCCCTACCTTGGAGGATACCATGACATGCCCTTCCAAGGTTTTCTATTTATTTAGCTTGCACAAAAATACCACTGAATATAAATATTTCTAAATTACTTGAAGCTTGAAAACATTGTCGAATATTCTGAATTGTTTATGCTGTTTCATTCTTTCTGATTACAAACATTTCATCTGCTGTTTACGATAAGATAACGCTTGGAGAATTCAGAAGTGATACTGTATATATGAGTACCATGATACATATATTTAGAACCACTATGATATATAGAAAATGGTGACCAAAAACAATAAAAAATATGACCGGGATGAGCAGGTATACATTTCGATTAAAACATCATTAGGTGCATAATTCACTTGCCCATCTTTGCACGTGCAAAATTGTCTCAAATCCCCAATGAAAGGATTCAAATTCTGAGAACTTGGCTTTTTGGAATGATGGGCTTTACGTTTTCTTTTATTTTTGAAGCAGTAACGAATTGGTATTTTCTTATGAAGGCAGAGTAATGAGTGAGCGAATTTGTTTGGACGGAATTTTAAACATAATCATTCCCATCCCGTCGAAAAAAGCACCCGTAATAAATGGGATCATTATAAAGGCCACGTTCTGAAATTACACCAGCGTTTCGGGTCCATAAGTCATTCTCGAAGTGACACCAAAGTAATCAACCACAGCAAAAACAAGAATTGAATGAGGCATACATTGTTTTGTTCGAATATCTTCTTGCGAAATTAATTTTCGAGCTGACTTTGTCAAAAGAATTTCGCGGTGGAATATTTTAGAAAAACTTGCCAGTTTCTCAGGTTCACCTTTGTTATAATTGATTATAGAACATATACGCATCAAATGAAACATGAAAAACATGCATTTCCCAGCAAACTTGAAATTTCTATAGAATATCTGATTCAGTCACTGACTATGAAATATTCAATCATATAAAGGTGATCTAATGCATTCCTTCATCATTTCGGATATACAGGGTGTTTCATAATTCCATGTGACGAAGATCAACAAAAAATTAGTTTTTCCCCAATCCGCTTTGTATATTTAAAGTTTCATCAAGTACGAATGAAAATAATCATTTTTCCAAGATAACGCTTCTTTAATTTTTCTCAGTGGCGTCCCTTATAACATGCCTCGAAATATTTTTATTCAAAATATTGATACCCAACTGTTTTTTTTTTTGGAAAATAAACAATATTTTATTATCCTCTATCTTCTCATAAACATGGTCTCTTGACTTCTTTGTGTCCAATGGACGATTTTCCATTCAAAAGTTCATCCAGAATTGAAAGAGGTAATTGCCCTCCCGAATTTAGTTTTTGTAGTATTTCTATAAATTTTCGTAAAAATAATTGATTTCGTATGCACCCATATGCGCATATACGATTTCAAATGAATGCGATGATTCTGTATTTTTAATGATTTTTCCTTAGGACTTTTTTCGAGTAATTTTTTGTTTTCGTCGATCTACTTGAAATTCACAGAGTATACTAATTTTATCATTCTGAATCGATTGGCGTTCGCAGATTTCCTCCATCTTCAACCGTTCTCGAGTTGAAACGTTCATTCAAAGTTGAAAGATGTCATTTCCCTCCCAAATTTTGTTATTTGTAATTCTTTTACTAATTTTCTTGAAATTCAAATTTTTTTTCGTATGCACACATATGCGCATATGCAATTTCAAGTGAACGTGACGATTTTGTATTTTTAATGATTTTTAGGGGTCTACCCCTTAGGACTTTTTACGAGAAATTTCTTGTTTTCGTCGATCTACTTAAAATTCACAGAGTATACTAATTTCATCATTCTGAATCGATTGGCGTTCGCAGATTTCCTCCATCTTCAACCGTTCTCGATTTGAAAAGTTCATTCAGAGTTGAAAGAGGGTCATTTCCCCCCCAAATTTTGTTATTTGTAATTCTTTTACTAATTTTCTTGAAATTCAAATTTTTTTTCGTACGCACACATATGCGCATATGCAATTTCAAGTGAAGGTGACGATTTTGTATTTTTAATGATTTTTAGGACTTTTTACGAGAATTTTTTGTTTTCGTCGATCTACTGGAAATTCACAGAGTATCCTAATTTCATCATTCTGAATCGATTGGCGTTCGCAGATTTCCTCCATCTTCAACCGTTCTCGATTTGAAAAGTTCATTCAGAGTTGAAAGAGGTCATTTCCCTCCCAAATTTTGTTATTTGTAATTCTTTTACTAATTTTCTTGAAATTCAAATTTTTTTTCGTACGCACACATATGCGCATATGCAATTTCAAGTGAAGGTGACGATTTTGTATTTTTAATGATTTTTAGGACTTTTTACGAGAATTTTTTGTTTTCGTCGATCTACTGGAAATTCACAGAGTATCCTAATTTCATCATTCTGAATCGATTGGCGTTCGCAGAATTCTTCTATCTTCAACCGATCTCGATTTGAAAAGTTCATTCAGAGTTGAAAGAGGGTCATTTCCCTCCCAAATTTTGTTATTTGTAATTCTTTTACTAATTTTCTTGAAATTCAAATTTTTTTTCGTACGCACACATATGCGCATATGCAATTTCAAGTGAAGGTGACGATTTTGTATTTTTAATGATTTTTAGGACTTTTTACGAGAATTTTTTGTTTTCGTCGATCTACTGGAAATACACAGAGTATCCTAATTTCATCATTCTGAATCGATTGGCGTTCGCAGAATTCTTCTATCTTCAACCGATCTCGATTTGAAAAGTTCATTCAGAGTTGAAAGAGGGTCATTTCCCTCCCAAATTTTGTTATTTGTAATTCTTTTACTAATTTTCTTGAAATTCAAATTTTTTTTCGTACGCACACATATGCGCATATGCAATTTCAAGTGAAGGTGACGATTTTGTATTTTTAATGATTTTTAGGACTTTTTACGAGAATTTTTTGTTTTCGTCGATCTACTGGAAATTCACAGAGTATCCTAATTTCATCATTCTGAATCGATTGGCGTTCGCAGATTTCCTCCATCTTCAACCGTTCTCGATTTGAAAAGTTCATTCAGAGTTGAAAGAGGTCATTTCCCTCCCAAATTTTGTTATTTGTAATTCTTTTACTAATTTTCTTGAAATTCAAATTTTTTTTCGTACGCACACATATGCGCATATGCAATTTCAAGTGAAGGTGACGATTTTGTATTTTTAATGATTTTTAGGACTTTTTACGAGAATTTTTTGTTTTCGTCGATCTACTGGAAATTCACAGAGTATCCTAATTTCATCATTCTGAATCGATTGGCGTTCGCAGAATTCTTCTATCTTCAACCGATCTCGATTTGAAAAGTTCATCCGGAGTTGAAAGAGGTCATGTCCCTCCCAAATTTTGTTTTGGTAAGTTTTCTAATAATTCTACGCCCACATTTGCGCATATGCAATATCTAGTGAATATGATGATTTTGTATTTCTCATCATTTTTAGGGGTCTACCCCTCGGGACTTATTTTGGGAAATTTTTTGTTTCCTTTGATAAACATTAAATTCATAGAATATACTTATTTCATCACTCTGAATCGATTGTTCGCAGAATTGCTCTATCTTCAACCGTTCTCGATTCGAAAAGTTCATTCAACGTTCAAAGAGGTCATTTCCCTCCCAAATTTTGTTTTAGACATTTTTCTAGTAATTACGCATAAAAATTAAAGATCGTTTTATTATTTGTAAATTATTGATTTGAACTTCAAATCTCAAATAATGATACTGTCAAATATTCAAACCGCAAGACACATAAATGTCTCGATTTGAGTGGTTCAAGGCTTACCCGATTCTGATACCAGGATTCATGAAGAATAGATTTAATTACACAAGAATTACTGAAACCAAGTAGCTTCCTCTTTCAATCATGTGGATCGAACAAATGGTTGAAAGACGAATTATTTCGTAATGTCCACTCCGATAAGATAGACATACTCAAAAAAGGAACGAAAATGTAAATGACCCGGCTAAATTATGTATTAAAATTCAGTTAGAAAGCAAAAGAATTGTCCAAACGGTATATTGTGCATATTTTCATAGTTTACTGCAATACAGAATAGTTTTCTGGGACAACGTAGTCTGTTAACTAAGCACGTTCTTAACCCAAAAACGTGAGGAGTGCAAACTTATAACATTCAAAACCTAGCACAGTTCAGATCAAACGAAATTCAATATTATATCAGCTGTATGGAAAATTTCGAAGCATTTTTGCATAATTTTCTTTATTGTTTTCCTTTTGTACTCCTGAGTAATCGTCATTTCAATTTCATTGCGTTTGTTTCCATGTTGCCAACATATAAATGAATGAATTTATTTTTATTCATCGGATATCTTCAATAATGTTTGGAGTGGTTGGTAAACCGATGTAGTATACATAAACCTCAAGTATCTAATCAATATTATTAATAAAAATGCAATTGAAGGATACATCTTCGCGTAAACTGATCTAAGAGAAGAGAATATATTATTTAACATAATTGTTAGAAAATTATGCTCAGATATAAATAAGGAAAACGAAATTAATTTTTGTTTTTTTTTGTTTTACATTTTGTGCAATATTATACAGTGTCCGCCAAAATCTTGGAACCATATGGGAAACTTTTTAACTAATGGTTTCTCAAAAAATTTCATTCTACATAAAAGTGGTGCATTCAATTAGACTAAATATGCGCATAGCCGTTTTCATCAGTGGCGTGCAGTCAAGCGGGAATCGGCCGATATTCTAATTTCACTATGGATTAAAGTGGCATTACTATACAAAATATCGAAAAATTTTATTGAAAAAAGTTGTTTGCAATTGAAAGATATTTTCAGTTATTCAGTTTAGTCTGCCAATTACTGATTTCAATAATTATTCAATGAGCGAAAGATCAAAATGGAGGCTCTTTTTCACACTTAAATAAAGACGCAAATATCCTTTATTTTCTTTCAAAAGATAGTTCGTAGATGAAAACACTGCTGTCAGCCCCAGTGAAATCGATTTGTGGATATTTTAATATTCTTTATTAAGTGAGTACAAAAACCTTTATTGCTTGACCTATAGATAGAGGCCCACTCAATGAGGCGTTATTGAAATTAGTAATTGGCAAACTAAACTGAAAATATCTTTCAATGGCAAACAATTTTTTCCAATGAATTTTTCGATATTTTGTATAGTAATGCCACTTTACTCCATAGTGAAATTAGAATATCAGCCGATTCCCACTTGACTGCACGCCACTGATGAAAACTTTTGTGTAGAATGAAATTTTTTGAGAAACCATTAGTTAAAAAGTTTTCCATATGGTTCCAAGTTATTGGCGGACACTGTAAATAAACATGTACATATACAATTAGCCCATTGTATTATATCAGGTAAAAAAAACATTAAAGGCATGTGAAAGTGAATCTGGAAAAAACAACTTTCTCCCTTTCAGCTGCAATTTATCCATTGATTCGCCATTTGCATTCATCGATGTTGACTGAAAAGGGAAAACACTGAAAATAGTATCATTGAGAGAAATTAAATAATTTGACTCATATGCAGATAGTTACCCAAGGTGAAATACGCATATTAAATAAACAATAGGGAAATCACAGATAATTCTTTACAATTTCCGGTTTTTGAAGAATTATCTAGCTTACCGAGAATATAAAACAGTTGAAAGTCATATGGTATAGCCACATATAAATGTGAAAATAATTGAAAATTATTTGTTCTCATCTTATTGCTTCCATGCTTGTACTGATTCAAAATACTATTTATGAAGTTTTCAGGCCGTTTTCACAAACGTGAAATACAATTTTATCAAAAATCAAAACAATATCAAGAAACCGTGCAACAATGTCACACACGACATCACGATCGATGAATCTATTCAACCATAAAAAAGTCAATACTCTTTCATGGCAATTGAATTCTCTAATGCTGTGACTGAAAAAATAAAGCGTAAATACTGAACTGCTACTCAAGACACAGAAGAGAAAACATATTTTTGACAAAGATTAACAATTCGTTAAAACTTGTTGATGGGAAATGTTTGAGCAATAAATACCTATTCATCTTCAATATGAATTTCACCTCGAACTATATTGATGAGGTGCAAATTAATATTATTTGTTATGCGATACTGCAAAAATGTTTGTATTTACTCTTCCATGTAGCTTCTAAACCGTACAAGTAAATGAAAAACGGAAAGATGGAAAATGAAACAACACAGAATATGTCAGTGTCGACATAATCAAAAATTCTGAAGGACCCTGTGTGGATTATTTGAGATGTGAATGAATTTTTTCGTACGCACTGTCGAATAGATCATAGTTACACAATTTGAACTGACTCTAGTCGAAAATGCCAAAGTAAACTCCACAAAACCTTGGCAAAAAGTATTTTATATGAACTTTCCGCCCTAGTATCCCTCAAAGAATCACTTCTCGAAGTTTGTTCACATACTTAATCAACACCCTGTATCTCTATTATTTCTTTGCTCCTATTACCTTCCTAATCTCAAAAGGCATTAAGGTATCAGGAGTAAGCAGGTTGAGGTCCCCGTAGTAAACACTGAAATTTGCGCAGACATTCGAATCGTTAGCTCAAGTAGAAACTTTGTTTCTATTTTGTATTCCAGATTTCATGAAAAATACATGTGTGCATCAAAAAGTGCATTCTTTCAACTGCATAATTTCAAGTGATGGGAATAAATTCATATCTGCCACAAAAAACACCCGAACTGTACGAAATTTTGCACCAAGGACTTTCTCAGGTCTGAATATCATGTCCAAATTAGCCCCATGTACACCTGGAGGTCAGGATGGCATTAGCACGATTCATGGTGGGTCAGAATAGACTCAATTTTGTCCGAATAACAACTTTCTTTCATAAAAAGTCATTGCCGGGTCGTCAGAGGAGTGCGGTCGGATTTTAAATATTTTGAAGTGATCTCAAAACTATGATTCGACTTCGCGCGATTTTTGGTGGGCACAATGCATTCATTTTTGTCTAAATAAAAAATTTCCATCATAAAAAGTCATTGCTGGGTCGTCAGAGGAGTGCGATCGCATTTCAAATATTTTGAGGTGATCTCAAAAATAGGATTCGAGTTGTCGCGATTTGTGGTGGGTCAGAGTACATTCATTCTTATACGAATAACAACTTTCCATCATCAAAATTCATTGACGGGTCGTAAGAGGATTGCGGTAGGATTTTAAATATTTTGAAGTGATCTCAAAAATAGGATTCGAGTTGGCGCGATTTGTGGTGGTTCAGAATACATTAATTCTTGTCCAAATAACAACTTTTTATCATCAAAAGTCATTGCCGGGTCATCAGAGGAGTGCGGTGGGATTTTAAATATTTTGAAGATATCTCAAAAATAGGATCGTACTGGTGCGATTTGTGGTGGGTCAGAATACATTCATTCTTGTCTAAATGAAAACTTTCCATCATCAAAACTCATTGCTGGGTCGTCAGAGGAGTGCGGTCGGATTTTAAATATTTTGAAGTTATCTCAAAAATAGGATTCGTATTGGTGCGACATGTGGTGGGTCAGAATACATTCATTCTTGTCCGAATAACAACTTTCCTTCATCAAAAGCTGGCTGGGTTGAGGTGACCGGCTCTCTATTGGGCAGATTTCAATCTCACGTTAGTGATCGTGACAGGTTGTTTGTATTGGTAACTAGATACCTCTCGAAATCAGTCAACATAACGTCGGGTGTACCTCAAGGTTCGCATCTAGGACCCCTCCTATTCAACATTTATATAAATGACATATATGAATGCCTCAAATTCTAGAATTTTTTTATATATGCTGATGATTTGAAAATATTTTATAGAATGTCACACTATGCTCATTCAAGAAGACCTTGACCGATTTTTAGAGTACTGCCGAAATATCACTCTGTACCAGAAATTTTTAACTTGATAACCCATAATTATGCCCTACAGGATCATAAGCTCAATTTGATTAGTCTTTCTGACAGAAGAGCTATCCAGACATAATTTTTTTTTTAAATTGATATACGATATAATTCGTTCATCATCTTTAAATAACATGATTCGATACAATGTTCCACAACACTCCACTTGTCACTATGCTTGGTTCCATACATCTATCCTAAACACAATTACTATTTAAAATCCCCTTTACATCGATATTTGGAAAGTTATAACTCCGTCTCAAGCATAATGGATATTGATATTTTTTTTAACTACCATTGTGATTAAACTCAAGGAACACTTTGTACCATCTTCTAATTGATAAAATGTTTAATCTTTTGTTTATAACTTTTCTACTTCATATTTTCCCCACGATCATCTCCGAATTTGCTAGTTCTGAAATCAAATTTGACAACAAAATACAGGGGCGGATCTAAGAGGGGGCACCGGGGGCACGTAGGCTATTTTTGTTGTAATAGGAACTTCAGAAATATTGCTATACAAAGTGCTCTGTAAAATGAAATGAGTATTCCACTCCAAGTAACAATAGATAGATATCAGAAAGGACCACGCACACTTCTTATGCAAAGAGTCTTTCGGTCAAATTGTCCAAATTTTCAATATGTTGTTGAACTCGAGGTTCTAAACAAAAGTTACCGTGGGCACACAAAATTTCTATGTATAGTTTACGTGATACAGAGTGTTCAAGTTGTAAAATTTCACTTTTGGGCCATTATTAACTGAGCAGTATTGGTGATAATGTCACAAAATTATTGGTGGGTTTTTCAACCACACCACAGTACACTTGGCAAGTGCAACAGTATATTTTGTAAGCCTTTTTTTGTACAATATATAGGGTAAATCATTACTTTTTCAGAGTTATGAAAAATTAAAATTATTTTAGAAAGAAACATCAAACGCCATGAGTCGGATCGTACGAAGAGTAAAGTTTCTGTGTTGGATATATCCGATAAAATCGGCTGAATTCGAGTAATATGTATTTTTGTTATATATACAGAGGAGATTGAAAGTATTCGTGTATCTGTTTTATATTCTTTGGAATACGTGATTTGATCAATTCAGTCCACCAGTTGTATGAGCCATGTGGCCACTGGACAGAACGTAAATTATAAATATTATACAGTATGACTCAAGTATACACGAATAATGAGAAAAATTATAGAAATACCCCGTATAAAGAAAACGGGCTGGTTAATTTTCCTGATTTCTTCTCATTTAACAGAGGATATTCCGGGTGGCTACGGAAGTATTGCCTACGGAATATCTCAGTTATTGTATGAAGTAGGTTTGTGAAATTTGGAGCGTCGATATAATGACATAAGAGCTAGAATTTGAGCATATTGACATGTCGAAGTTAACTTCCGGTCTGACCGGAAGTAACATCAACTTTCTTATTTTAAATGAAAACCCTATTTTTTTTTCTTTTCGCTTTATTCAGCATTCAATTCCCTTTCTAATGACATATCACAAGTTGGTATCTAACCAGAAACTAGATCAGAAAAAAATTATTATTGAAATTCACCGAGTAGGCCCTGGAAGCAAAATGAAAGCCAAAAATTGAAAAGTTGGCTATGGAAACCATACGTCACTTGATAACAGTTGCTACTACTGTGATATTTTATTTTCATTCGTCGGCGTTATAAAAAGCTGCCAAATAAAATATTGGAAAAATTGGGAAAAAATCAATACTCTGTAGGTCCATAACTTAAATAGGAACATACAACTTTTTCTTGCCTGTACTATTCAGCATAACCATTCCTTTCTAATGAAATAATAGAAAGTAATTTTTTGAAATAAAATACCAAAAAATTCAATTATTATTATTCAAATAACAAAAAAACAGATTTATCGAAAAAAATAAAATTCAAATTGATAGGATTAAAGATAAAATAAATTCAAAACAAATGTTCGAAATGCATTCCCTCAGCGTCAATACATTTATTGACTCTGGTGATATTTTCATGTAAAACGTTTCTCAACATTTGGGGCGTGATATCTTGGAAAGCTCTACGAATTTTTACTTCTAGCTCATGTAGAGTTGTAGGCTGTGTGAAATACACCCTATTTTTAAGATGCCCCCATAGAAAAAAGTCGCACGGAGTAAGATCAGGTGACCTTGGTGGCCACCTGACTGGACCATGGGTTGTTATAAGTCTCTCTTGAAAGCGATTTTGAAGATAATTTCTCGCTATTCTTGAATTATGCGGAGGGGTGCCATCTTGCTGGAAGTAGATTCTCTCAGTTATTTCCGCTGGTAGGTTGTTAATGAATTCCGAAATTTCATTCGTTAAAAAATTAAAGTATCTCACTCCGGTTAGTTGGCCTTGAAAAAGAATGGGGCCAACAATATGAATTCCAACTATTCCTGCCCAAACATTCACACCAAATCTCTCCTGGAAGCCACCTTGTCGAAACCGGTGCTCGTTTTCTATCGACAATAATCCAAATAAAGTACAGTACCTACCTTGTATTATTCCTGTTAAATAATCCATTGTTGGTAAATCTTGACTCGTCCGTAAACAAGATATAATAGTTAAATAGGTGATTCTCAGCATTTTGTCGAAGAAACCAATTACAATATTCCAGGCGCCTTTCACCCTCATTTTCATACAAATCATACAACTGATACTTGAAGGATTTAAATCGATGTTTTTTCAAAATTTTCCTAGCAGAGTCCTTACTTATAGATAATTCGGCGCCAATCTGCCTTGAAGAAATTGTGCTTTCATATTGTACTAAAGCTAATACATTAATTTCAGTTTCCTCAATAATAACAAATGCTTCTTGGTCTTCGTGAACATCAGGCTCAGTTCTTAAATTTTCTTCAAGCCACTGGAAATACCTTCTTGACGGTTGCTGCCTCCCTGGATATCGCTCTAAATACAATCGTTCAGCGGCATAAGAATTTTTTAAAAATTCACCATAAATGAGAAGCATGTCAATTTGTTCGATTCGTGAATAACGGGGCATTTTTTGAATATTCCACTAACTGATTTCGATTTCCAAACCCTTTTAAAATGGCAGAATCAAAAACACTACTTCGAACGTCAAAATAATATGGATAGCAGCGTTCGTGAGAGCTCTCGTTTCTTTTTTGTTTCATTCCAAAATACATCTTAATCAGCCTACTTGTTGATATTTTGGTTCGAATGATTATTGCAATGGAATGATTATTCTGAATAGCACAAACATCGTCCATAGGTAGATATTAGAATATCTATGGACGATGGCACAGACCAAGTACGTTTATGTTCCTATTTAACCTAGAACCTACAGGATATAATTCATCATTCCACATTATTTTTAATGTTATTTTTGCGTATGGCGATAATAGAGCAAGAGCAACTGTTATCAAGTGACGTATGGTTTCCATAGCCACCTTTTCAATTTTTGGCTTTCATTTTGCTTCCACGGCCTACTCGGTGAATTTCAATAATAATTTTTTTCTGATCTAGTTTCTGGTTAGATACCAACTTGTGATATGTCATTAGAAAGGGAATTGAATGCTGAATAAAGCGAAAAGAAAAAAAAATAGGGTTTCCATTTAAAATAAGAAAGTTGATGTTACTTCCGGTCAGACCGGAAGTTAACTTCGACATGTCAATATGCTCAAATTCTAGCTCTTATGTCATTATATCGACGCTCCAAATTTCACAAACCTACTTCATACAATAACTGAGATATTCCGTAGGCAATACTTCCGTAGCCACCCGGTATATCCTCTGTTAAATGAGAAGAAATCAGGAAAATTAACCAGCCCGTTTTCTTTATACGGGGTATTTCTATAATTTTTCTCATTATTCGTGTATACTTGAGTCATACTGTATAATATTTATAATTTACGTTCTGTCCAGTGGCCACATGGCTCATATAACTGGTGGACTGAATTGATCAAATCACGTATTCCAAAGAATATAACAGATATTATTTATTATTTATTTTATTTGTTTGTTATTTGATAATTAATTACATATCATAATATATAAAAATACTTTTAAATCATAATATATACATACAAAGAAAGAAAAATACTAAAAATTAATAATTGGTCACATTTTGAATATATAAAAACAATGACAAAAAATTTAAATAGGTACATTTTAAAATAATAATAATAATAAAAATAATAATAATTAATAATCCCCTCTGTATATATAACAAAAATACATATTTCTCGAATTCAGCCGATTTTATCACATATATCCAACACAGAAACTTTACTCTTCGTACGATGCGACTCATGGCGTTGATGTTTCATTCTAAAATTATTTAAATTTTTCATAACTCTGAATAAGTCATGATTTACCCTGTATTTTGTTCAAAAAAAGGCTTTCAAAATATACTGTTGCACTGGCCAAATGTACTGTGGTGTGGTTGAAAAACCCACCAATAATTTTGTGACATTATCACCAAGAATGCTCAATTAATAATGGCCCAAAAGTGACATTTTACAACTTCAACACTTTTGTTCAGAAGACAGAGTTCAACAGCATATTGAAAATTTGGACAATTTGATCGAAAGGTTTTTTGCATAAGAAGTGTGCGTGGTCCTTTGTTTGTGTAAATATCAGGTTTTGTAAGGAATAAATACAACATTTTCAATTAAATGATGTTGAAAATTAATCTTTTTTATAAAAACAAGATATTTTTGAAGTGCATTAAGTAAATGTGAAATTATCTCCTAAACAATGTTCAAAACGTCCAGTTTAAGTGTATTTCATTCTCCCTCTATAGATAGAATGAATATTTTCACACTGTTGTAGCAATAATAAAGTTGGCCTTGACTGTCATAGTATAGTTTTATAATGTTGACGATGTGAATACTGCTTCTGGGTTCGTCCTGTTTATAAAAATGAAATAAAATAAATAAATCGTCCCTTGTTTGTACTCCTTGAGGGTTACGTCTGATAATTTTCTGGTTTTTTGTTTATATATCTACAGTTTCTCTCGACATTCCATCCTTCCATTCAAACAACGCAGTGATTTTTTTTTGAATCTACACGTTGCTGTAATTGAAACATTAGAAAAGGCAGCTTCAATGCCTTAATGATCATGAACAATTGTACAGAAAGTACCCATTCACGAACGATCAATATCGTGCCTGTAGAATCATTAACGTTGCAAAAATTCATTTAGAAAGTATATTAACTTCAATGCGATCGCAGTCTCTAAATTGAAATCTTGCCAGTTAATTACAAAATGCCATTATATTGAAATTGCATAGAGGAACCTCTTTACCTTTACCTTGAATCGAGCACAACGGACTTGAACTTCGGAGAGAATGATGATAATGTGAACGCCCTACTTGCGACAAGTACCGCGACCGATGTAAAAGTTTCTTTGGTTAATACTGGAGCAAAATCGATTACGGAGACGTTCATTGAATTAAATTGAATCTTGATGAACTTATACAATGTAGACACTCCTAGATCAGTAATTGAACGGGACTTACTCTTCTCTATGCTACCGGATGTCTCAATAAAAAGTCCCGCCTACAATTTTCTATTACATTATGCAGGGTGTTTCATAACTGAATGCTGATCTTAGAGGGCGTTAAACCTTGGATGAAAAAAAAATCTCTATATAAACATACGTCTAAAATCGCATTATTTGTGAGATAACAGGATACTGAAACTCAACAAAATAATCAGTTACCGAATATCTATAAAACCACTTTGTATTTTTTTTTCAATTCAGGTACATGGAAAGTTGATAGGTACGCATAATAATACATTTTTTCCAGGAAAATGCTTTTGAGTTTTTATCAGTGGCCTCTCTGTTAAAATTGAAATGCTACTGTTTCTAAATATCCATCATAATATTCCTTTCTCTTCGCATAAAAATATTTGCTGGCCTTTTTTTCGTCCGACACGTAGGTTTCGTTTTAATAAATAAAATGCACTGAATTTTCTCCATGCAATTTTTTCTCCTAGTTTCAATGAATGCATTCTATTTTTCAATTCGAAAAGCATCCACCTCCTGACAAAAAGAGTCAGAATACCATTTTCATAAGAAGATAGAAATCAGTCAGAAAAATAATATAAATTTAAAATAAAAAACAGTGACGTCTCATTATTTCGATTAAAATCTTCAACACTCTGTAATTCAGATATAACCTATAATATAATGATGACGTTTATTTTGAAAAATTTCCAAATATAGCAATTAAATGAAAAGACTATAAAAATAAACATAAGAAATCACTGAAGCTGGCAAGCTTTTCGTGAAATGCATTTGATGAAAATCATGAAATAACAGTTATTCATACAGATACTAATATAATATGAATATAATATAATGAATTATAATGTATGAATATAAAAACGTTAGAAAAAAAGGAAAAAGGTAATATTCTCAAATAGTTGAAAATTGTTTTTTCCAAATGAAATCAACCTACGACAAAAATGAAGATTTTTTGTAATATCTAACAGAAAATAACTACTTCCCCGGCTAGAGCCACGCTGGACATTGAAGTAAATATGATAGATATTGTGAAGAGACCCTAACTAGAAAGAGAAAATGTGAAAGTGAACATTTTTATTTTCATTCAGATAGTTGATTTTTTAACAATTTAAAATATCTATCGGCAGAATTCTTTGCTAATTCGTAATTATTATAAAATTGAAAATAATGATATCACAATAGTAACAAATATAACTCCGCTGGCAAAATCTGGAAAATAAGTATGATATTCATATTTCGTGAAAGCAGATAGTTTCAATGTCGAGATCCATCACTAGGCGTTATTCGTTAGTGCGTCGCGAAACCGACGCCAATTTTTTTTCCCAGATTTTTCAATGCCTTTTTGGATTCTGCATCAGTCTGAATTCAGTCTCCCTTGAATACTCATGAAAAAATTTTTATTGTTTATTATGAAGAGGGGAATGAATGAGTCAAACTAAAAAGCAATAACACTAGTTTAATAAAATTGATTTATCATTTATAATTGTATCGCCTGTTCAGTTTCTCCTAGGTTTGTATTTCTGTAAAATCGCAGATAATACAAACAGCATATATTCTTACTGCCTCTTTAGCATTCCGTCTTGCTTTTTCATATATACATGTCATATTCAACTTTACTGCATTCGAATATTGAATAATTATTCAATACTACGAAGAAAAAAAAACTAAATATTCTTTCGAAAAATCTAACAGATTTTCTGATAGATCGTATTATTGTATTTATTTTGGCGCTTTCATAGCCCTCCTTATAATATGCAATAAACTTGCTGTTTTTTATCAGTATTCAAGGAAAACTATGAGTGTGCTACTCGACTGAATTCATAATTTGATGTAGAACTGTAAAAAGCATTGAATAATTTGTGGAAATTCAATTGGAATCTGAATCTAACCCACTGGTCGTTTTTGGTAAACATTCTTTTAAAAGTTACTTCAGTGATATTGCGTCTGGTATAAGATAGTTTTTGTATTCCATCTTGCCTAAAATCTGATGATGATACCTCTTGAACGTGGATTTCTGCATACATTATACCTGATCACTATGACTGGTGAAAAATAGCCATTCCAACTCTGTGCCTAATCCTTTTTTAAGAAGCCACTTTAACGTATTCCCAGCAGTATTCCAAGATTAACGAACCGACATTTATATGCATTCTTCGTCATAATACGTGACATTGAGAGATTAAGATGGTGACTCTCTCCTAGGGAACTACCTTCTTAGTGATGGTAGGTCAGTTTCAGAGAATACGAAACCCGAAGACATAAAAAACCTCGTTTGATGGTCGGTTATTATCTGTACTTAAGATGTAAATGAAAAATTAGTTATTGGACGAGTTGAGAGCTGATGTAGAATAGTGATTTAAGAGTATGCACAGTTAGTCAAAAGTGTGTCCAGTTCGGAAACCTTCGAAGGAATCGCCACTACTTATACTGGACCTCTGCGAAGAAAAAATTTATATCTACAACAACGGAGAAAAAACAACATCAAATAGTTACATGAATGAGCCGCTATCAAGCCTGGAGAAGACTTTAATGACTGCAAAAATAAATTCAATACCTACTGCATCACATAAGTCAGCATAAACAATCAATTGGAAATGAACACAATAATCCTTGATTTATATACATATATACATCCTGTATTTCATTATATTTTTTGAAACACTTTATTATTTTTAATACTCAACCGTTTTTGCATAATTATTTTTGTGAATAGTTTTCACTGGTATATTCAAAAATGGTCGTCTTCAAAAGTTTCTAAACCGAATCTTTCAAATTTCCACCATTGTCAAAATACATGATCTTCGAAGTGGCATTATCAATTTCATCATAAACTATACAGTGTAGTCAAATATCACTTGTGATTCGAAGGTTTTTGAAAGTATTGAGCGTATTTTTTTCAAATAAAACGCCTTGTATAAAAAAACGTGAAACTGATATCGGAATGTTGAAAAATAATGCAGTATAAAAAGAGAATATTTGAGTAAAGTAAAGAAAGCTAGTTTTTATTGAAGGTGTGAAAAAAAAAATTCAGCTAATTACGTATTCATATCACAGATAATTTGCCGGTACTATACGAATATAATAGAAGTTATTTATTTCATTTCCCAAGCATAACCATAAATGATAATAACATAATTACTAGCAATCCAAGCGACATAGCTAATCTCTTCAATACATTCTACGCAGGTGATAAGGACTTTAGTCTTTTTCTGCGAGACGTTAGATCACCTTCCAATTCTCTATTTCTTATGCCGTATCAAGAATTTGAACTATTTCAGTTACTTGAAAGTAAACTGAAAAACATATTTTCTTCAGATGAGATAGCTACAGTTTTATTGAAAAAGTGCATAACAGAACTTATAACACAACTCAAGTTATTGGTTACCTTCGATCAAATAACATAACCTAGAAGAGTAACTCGCCGCACACGCATTAAGAATTGTGTGTAAGGGACATCTTCCCCCAACAGCAGTGTCGTGCGTTGTTAACAGAAATATTGAGGTTCATAAAATAGAAATAATGGAAACCTGAAATTATGATGAAATAATCTCCACAGGATTTTGAGAACAGCTGATGCTCTAACTGACATATTTTTTCATAATTCATTAATTTTTCTCCATTCCAATATGGTTTCCCTTTCTCGATAGTTACGACACTGATAATTTCAAATGATTGTTCTGTCAAATATCAATTGCAGCGTTGTCGTACTGACAAGACTATATCGATAACTCAGAATCTCCGTTCGATGGAAATACTATCGTTTTTGCATGCTCCCAACAAGCTGCAATGAACGTTTCAATTGTCTTCTTATTGTTATATATTTCATCCAAGACAGTATATTGGGTTATCGTTGCCATGAATCTACCCGACAGATATCGAAATCTAGCTGACGTGCTTATTGTAGACTTAAAAAATTGCGACATGGCAATAATGTCATCATTTGAGGGATAACATTATGAAAAGATGTTACCTACCTTCAGTTTTATATGAGTATTACTCATCTAGGTTGTGTTACGTGATCGAGTAGTCGGTGGATCAGCGGCCTAATGCACAGGCCGTTCGAAACTCCAGCATAGCGATAGTCGGTTCGAGCCCGATGTAGGTACAAGAGAATTTTTCTCATCTACTATATATCGGATCGATAGGCGACCGCATACCTTGTTGAAAAGCAAGTGTATTGTGAGTTGTCTAGATGCCAATCTCGTCTGGTGCTAGCTTGGAGTGCACACCGACCACCCGAGGTGGTGCTGTAGGTTTTCCAGGTTTTCCTACAGCTGAAAAGTGAATACGCCACCAAAAATCAGTAAGTCGCCCCGGAGCGCCACGTCAAATAAAAATAATAGCCGTCCTCTACCCGCACAGGCTATGCCTTTGGGTACACTCAACATGTGTTTATGAGGAAGTATTATTATTATTATTATTATTATCTGAGTTGGTTAATCTCTCATTTTCTAAGGGTGTTTGTCAAATAACACCCGTGTATAAAAAGAACTGTAGTCAGAACCTTGAAAATTATAGACCAGTATTCGAGTATTATTTTTTACAGATACTAATGTCATTTTGGCAAGAATATAATATAATTTCGAAAAACCAGCATGGATACTTGATCAAAAAATCTGCAAATACTGCGATGTTTTCTCATCAAAAAATAATAGAATATATTGAAGCAGGAAAATACCCTGTTGGAATCTTTTGTGACGTTGACAGAGCATGTGACTGTATCAGTCACTGGAAGATATTTTCTAGAATGGATAATATCATTTCTATTCAAACGAACACAGTATGTAGCTATCACAATCACTTTTCAGAGCATGCTGAACTAGACACTGGTGTTCCTCAGGGGTCCATACTAGGACCAATTCTGTTCCTATTCTTTAATAATGATTTGGAGGAACGTCCGGTATCTGAATCTTTCACTATGTATGCTGATGATATGTAGTTAATAGTATCTGATAAAAGGGACTCTTCCTTGTGTGATATCAAATGAATTAGGTGTCGATATTCGAGTCTCAATACATCGAAAACTCAGGAACTGAGGTTTCACCACGTCCAAAAAAAATGCAATCCGATAAATCGAGTCCATCGATTTCAACTAATTCGGATCAGCTAATTTTTCTAGGATTACAAAATTCCATTCGAAAAATTCAAAATATCTCACCAATCTCCCTGTCATATGATTCCCTGAATATACAATGCTCTTCCTTCAAATGTTAAAAACTGCCATACGAAAGAAATATACAAACATAAGCTGAAATCGTACTAAACAGAACAGTATTTTCATAAACCAGGTGAATACTTGTCATAGGAATTTTAAATTTAAACAATTGACTTTTTTTAAACGGTTTGTAACTGTCTTGAGGAAATGAATGATTATTATATTAAATAAAGCTTTGACGAAAAAAATTTTGAAATATAATAATGAAATAATAAATAGATCAGTAATTATTATAAAAACTGATTATAGGATTCGTAGAAACAGTAATTCTAATAAAGAAATTAATCCGAGTAAATACGTAGACTAAAAACATTACATGGATAGTATATTGAGGAATCACATAAAATAGTTCTGAAAATTGTTTAGTCTTCAGTATCTCATAAAGGTGCAGCCGTTTAACAAAGCAACAAAACTGAACAACATTTTTTGACCAGACTAGAAACGTAAAACTGGAGGAAGGAGATATATTTATTTCTTTTGATGTAAGTTCTTGTTTCCAACTGTCTTCAGGAACCGTTTTCAGTAACGATGTAATCATAGAGTCTTTCAGCCTCGCCAGATTTTGTATGTGGCATAATTGCTTCCAGTTCAATAACTGTTTCTACGAAACTCTTTAAGATACAGTCATGGGCAACCCACTGTCTAACTTTGTCGATTTGTTCATGAATAGATTTGAGATGAAATTTTCTATATATTCATTTATTCGACGTGTATTATCAGAATAAAACTCAAGTCAGAATGGCACAGGTCATTTTTGACAAGAGAGGTGTATAAAATGAGAAGGAGTAGTCCTTATAAAGAGCCCTGTGGAACTTAATATTTTCACAGAATCAGAACGCCATCCACAGTATGTATGGCCTTTTAAAATTTTGGTGATGTGAATTTTTTCGACATTTTTACAGACTACAGTCATCTGCGGTGCTCAGGATTTCGAATAATCTTTGAAACCAATATGTAAGTCTGGTTAATGTCGCCCCCAGATACAACTGCTTTTGAATGTTTATATAGGTTATTCACCCAGATGAATCAACAGACGCTTGGGTAGAAACAAAGATCTGGAATCACGCTATTATAAATTCTTAGTCCGCCTCTGCCCAAATCCCACGAAGTATATCAGTATAATTCGACATCATAATCTGACTTGATGTATTTGAGCGACATGGCATTATCATCGCATGTAGCTTGCAGTTTGCAGCCGGTGTATACCTAGTATAATATAGTATACGTAAGCTGGTAAGAGGTCAGGGCGAAGAACGATACCCTTCTAGTTTCATTCGGTTATTTATCTTTTTGTTCATATACCGGAATATCGAATATGCCTGCATAAGAGAAGAGGAGAATGGAAATATGAATACTATAGAGACAATAAAACTGACGATAATATCTGAATTACCAACAAACTAGTTTCAATTATGCATTCTCTTTAATGCCTTTTGATGACATCGTTCTCTTTCATTTCGTCAGAGGAAAATAGGGAGAGGATCACGAAATTTTATATTTTGGTTTCCAAAATAAAACTGTAGTATTAACGTCACCATATGAAGTCATACTCGGCTGCATCACCATACCTATCTAAGAGCAAAAAACTGAGAATATGACATTTTATTACGGCAGACCATATAGTCGAAGAAATTCCGGGAAGTTTCATAACTATCGCACACAAACTGATTGGCTTTGTTTCGTACACCAAGATAATCAATTCACATCATCCAATAACTTGTTCCAGAAACATTTCAGACGCGCCTTTCCCATAAAAAAAATCAAGCATGAAAAAAAAACCATAGCTAACATCAGGTATAAGAGTTTCTTCCTACCATCTAAGATCATTGTATTTAATTAAAAATTCACAAACTAAAAATGGTTCAACGATAATTATTTGAAATAGAGGAATACCTGACAAAAAATTAAAAGTGGCCGAAGACATTTATTCGAAATCAAAGAAAGTATCAGCTTTTCAAAGAAACATGTTCAATTTCATCAACAAGCTAAAGTTAGTATGCAACAAAATACTTTGAACTCATTTGTGTTCAAATCATTACGATTTTTTGTATTAGTGTCAATAGTGTTATTATCAGTGTTAGGTAACTAGTGTTATTTTTCCATAATTTTATTTCCCAGTTTTCTCTTCAGTTTGCCTTATTGCGAGTTTGTTCTTTAATGTATTCATATTTTAAAGTGTGTTATGTTTATACAAGGCAAGGTGCTACGTCAGTACGTGGCCATACTTGGGGTGATTTTTTGAGTGATTCAAAGACAAAAAGTTCATATAAACATAGGTCCGGTAATGCTTGTTATAGATGTTGTTATAAATCAATAGAGTCTAATGTAGCTTCTTCCGCCTTATTATTGTTGAAGTGAGAGTGACATGTTGTTTTATATTAGTGAGAAAACTGTCAATTCCTCTCAAAGGTTTTTCCATGAGATACAAGGTGTCAAAATTTTCAGAAGAAATCGTCGTTTTCGTATTATTATTATTGAATTAATTTTGATAAAAATTCTAAGACTGGAATAGACTATTTATATGGAAAAAATAACAGTAACACCCCAGTTTTTGATGGTTAGTAGTTGGAATGTTTTATTGTGTTGTCCCAGGGTCTTACATAGAAGTGCTTTTTATATTTTTTCTCAAAAAAAAACAATTAACGAAAAACATTCTAGATATAAAAAAGTTATAATTTTAGTTGCTCAATGTGAAACAAATTGCAAAAATTGCAAAAAATCAGTGGCGCACATTTTCTCTGTCAAAAATATTGGTTACGGTGTCTTCCGGGATGCCACTGTACATGATACTTTTGATATAGTTAGGACTGAATCAGCCCCTTACTGCTGTTAATAACACTGCCAAATTTCAATAAAATCGGTTTAAGGATTATTAAGATAATTACGAAAAACCCAGTATCTTGAAAACCAAGCATTACCGGACCTATGTTTATATATAAACTTTTCTTAGAATCATTCAAACAATCCCTTCTTTAAGTTTAGCCACGTACTTAAATAACACCATGTATGTCTTTTTTTGATGAGTACCTATGAAGATACCGATTGATGTTTCACAATCTTTTAATTTGAAGGATGCGTGTTTTTCCGTCTTTGCCAGTAATATGTGCCCTACATTGTTCCTGATTTTTTTTTCCATTTGTATTCATAAAATTCTTTTCAATTTCACTCACCCAAAATTGGAATGAAATCTACTGCACATGGCGATTTTTTTCAACAGATGTCCCTTTGTCAGTGAATTTATTTATTATTGATTCGATTGAACCATTCCTCAGAAAATATATATCCTAATGAAGGCTTTTTGATGAAACTTATGTACTGTAAATTTCATTCTGATTGAACATGTGACTGAAACTGAATAGACTGTTTTCAATACAATAAGCCGAATTCCGAGAGGTTTCACATCACAGTGTGAATTTACATTTTATTCTGAAATTCAATGTGATATTCCATCGAGGAATCACAAAATACATGTGAATTCTACATTGTTTACTGTGTAATACATACAGTACAGATCATGTGAACTTTCACTATATTTTATGTAATTATACTCCTAAGAGTCACAAAAATTACTTCGAATCATAGTAACAGAAAAGTAGTAATGCAGTAGATGAAGTAATTTTCCATAACAAATTCATTTCATTATTTGCCAGACATTTTCACAGTATTCATAATGTAATCTTACGAATACATAACTAAATACCATTTTACATAATATTACGTTGGTTACAAAACGGCCAACGTTAATTTATTATTTTTTCAAATGTCAAAATCCAACATTTTGATAGTTTCTAATAGCAATGCATTATTCTGGCCAGTCATTCGGTACTATACTATACATTATTGACAGCTTAAAGTGCTACAAAGTTTATTGAAAAATGAACACAAACCGATTCAGTGCCATCACCCAAGAGAATATTGAACATTTAATACAAATTTCCTCTCCACGAAACACAATTAAATCCAAAAAATGTATATGGAATCAGACATAAAGTGAATTTTGTTTGACAAAATCATTGAATAGTAAACCAATAATGTGTGAATCATCAAATTTCAAAACCAATAAACTGTTGATATTTTGAGTATTCATAGCAATCAGTTCTAGCAGAGAAATGCCTAGAAACAGGACAAAATACAAATTGATTTGGATACCGAATTGATACTATAGAATATAGACCCATTTACAATTACTGCCCATCCGCCTCTGTATTTGCAGCACGATGTTCTTGTGCTGCAATAATTGCAAAGCATCATCTGTGAAAAAAACGAATTTAGGAGTGGCAATGTCAGCCATATAAGTAAAACGATGGTAATAATGGCATGTTGTACACTGTTCGGCATGTTATATATCCTTTAAATTATCTGTCTCGGGAAATTATTCACTGAAAAATGTAACGTTATATATTTGATGTTGCCGCAATCTGATTAACAGCCTCGGTTCCTGTACAAAATTTTACTTGCTTGACCTGAGCATATAACCACTAAGAAAGAGAAGTTGCCCTACTTGAAAGCCTAAGAAACACTTGTCATGTTAGCTATATTTTTTCTTTAAAAAATACCGTAAAAAAATTAATAGTATATTACGTAACAAGAGTTGTAAGTAACCCATTACGCACGAAATGAAAAAGTTTATGCACGAAGCCGCGCAGCCGCGAGTGCATAAATTTCATGAATGCGTAATAGGCTTACAACTCGTGTAACGTACTATACTTTTCCTACGCCCATTCATTTTCTTCCATTAAATAAAAAACATCGCAATCAGACATATTCGTGGATAAAGTTGAGAAAATGTTCGGATACAATAATTATATTTTGTTCAAGAAATTGACAATATAAATGACATTTATTTTCATAGCATGCTACTTAAGAAAACGTGTCCTATTTTTGAAGAAATAGTATAACGTGCTGCGTACATTTAGGGGCATCACTCTTTCAATCCTAAATATATCTCGCTAATGCAAAAAGTTTTTATGTTTTTCAATTGACTAAATTTGTGTAAATAGACCAAATAAAGTCTTACATAAATAAAAATTTTATTGTAATTTAATTAAACCAAGAAGTTTAAGTTTTCTTCTCAAAACGCACGTGTATGTTATGAGATCTCATTACGTGCATCTTATTGTTAAATGTCATTTACAAGGAATATTGACAGTGCGATTTTTGACGTTTACAGACATGGGCGTAGAAAAATTCACATTTCATTATAGACATTTCAATACATAGGTTCATGTAAGCAAAATATTCAAATAAAATGAAGAAAACAATTCCAAAAAAACAATACTCGAAACACCAATTAACGAGAGTAAACAACCAAAAATACACTAAGAACATCAATGTATCAAGTAATAGTTTTAATATACTGTTTTTATAAATAAGAATGTCATAATTGATCGAATTATGTGAAAGTTATCTCTCGCAAAATGAAAGAATTTCAATTAAAATTTGGTACAGTTATCCGACAGCAACACAACTAATTGCCTGAAACATTTCAGTTGCTACTTGTATGAAGGCATAAAAATGATAATTATTTTTTACCGGTATAACAGAACTCGCGAACAACTAACGTTTTTCATTCATCAAATGGCGTGTACGAGGGTATGCTGGGTAGTAATTGGACGTTTATCTCCATGTAGTAGAATTTAGAAATGTACCGTTTTTTCTATTATGTTATGTTCCATCAATGCATGATTGATTCTTGCATCTCTTCCTAGTGTAACTAAAGCTACTTTTTAACCGAGTTACATTTTGTCATCTGATACAACCGAACGGAATCGTTAATGCTATTGAATTTATGGAAACGCTGGAGTCTATTTTCAAAAAATTAGAATCAGACCTCACAGAATTTAAGATTTTCATCTCAGCTTACTTTCTTCTGCCTTGGATGCTATACTGTTACCTTTTCTTCACAAGCTGGAATTGAATTCGTCGCAAATTTATTAAGTTTGCGATATTAACACTTACTACGCTTGTTCAACTCTGAAAATTGCGATCCCTATTCTCAACTAGACAAGGCTGTAAGAACCAGTACCTAAATTAAGTTTTATAAATGAAAGACTCTAAAATATATATTAGAATAATAAAAAGATGATTATAACTATCAAAGATTCAGTTAGGGACATTCAGCAATTAATTATTATCCAAACTGATATTGAATTATAACAGGAAGTGATCACTAATTGATATTAATAATTTACTAACGTCTTAATGATATGCAGAACAATGATATAGTTTGATCAATTTACAATTTATGTTATTTCCCACATTGAATCAGAGTTGAAGCCAGAAACCTTATGAAAAATTAACCAAACTTATTTAAACACTGTTCCATTTTTTGAAATATCATAGTTTAATCTTTTACACTATCAACTCCAAGAAATTACCTTTTTTTGGGTGGTCCTTTTCATGTGTCTAAGACCCTCACAAAAATTTTAACATGTGAAAACCATACAAATATTGCTCTGTTTTACTGAAATGTCCCTTTATTCATTTATCAGGTACTCAAAACAACCTCACAAAAAGTTATTTATCATTCATTTTAGGATTTTTTGTAAAATGTACTCCGGGGAGTTTTGCAAATATTGCTGAAAACTGAAACTATAACTCGATACATTTACAATTGGTCGACGAACCATTGCCTTGCCAACCAGATGGAATATTGGGAATGTGTGACAATTTTATATAATATTTCTGGTTTCATTATACAGGGTGTCCCGAAATTATGGTGCCAAATTGAAGCAGAAGATTCCCCTTGAAAAATAAATAGGACTTTCCTGATATTTCTTTCCTCAAATGGTGGCAGAGATACAGGGTGTTGAATATGAAAAATTAAAAGTAATTTTTATTCATAACTTCCACAGTTTCCAAAATTTTTCAATAATATTTCAAAGAATGTTTGTGTTCAAAAGGTGCTTCATTTTGAAAAAGAAAACATTTTTTCAGTTGTTACCAGTGGCGTACAAAAAGGGCATCATGGTCCCTTTTGTTCCCTATTTTTTACGCCATTGAAAAATTTGTTTGGCAGAAATTAATTTTACAATCCCAATTACTGGTCCAATTAACATTTTGATATTCAACCAAAAAAAAATGTAATTTTTTTTTTGTAACTATGAAAGTGGCGAGAAAAATGCCTTTTTATTTTCCAGTTTCAACACCCTGTACCTCTGCAAGAAAAAATGCGTGTGGAAATGTCATTGATTTTTTTGGTAAAATATCCAGTTGTTAGTTTAACCAGTAATTAGGATTGTAAAATTCACTTCAGCCGAACATTTTTTTCATTACTAGTTATGTTTGTATTCATAACAGCGCAATTATCTTGAAAACGGTTGATTTTTCTGGAAGCTAATAAGTATACATTTATTACTCAAAATTGAAAGAGGAATGCAAAAAATTATTCATTTTTCCGATTTCACCAGTGGCGTAAAAAATAGGGGAGAAAAGGGACCATGATGCCTTTCTTGTACGCCACTGGTAATAACTGAAAATGTGGTTTATTTTTCGAAATGAAGCACCTATTGAACACAAACATTATTTCATTTTTTTTTTTTTAAATGTTTAGAACTGTGGAAGTTATGAATAAAAATTACTTGTAATTTTTCATATTCAATACCCTGTATCTCTGAAAAGAAATATTAGGAAAGTCATATTTATTTTTCGAGGGGAATCTTCTCTTTCATTTTGGCACCATAGTTTCGGGACACCTCTGTACGTTTGGTTACACTTGCATGAGTGACCTGCTCATATTGTAACAAATTGACCACTGTCGTCATCCAAGCCCTTTACGAGAAATGGAGTACGAATTGCCAGAAGAAACTTTGAATCATAGGACCACATCGAGTGTAAATCTACAAGAGAGGTTTGTGATACCTACATTCATTAGAGATTCCTTCAACATCATATGGTCAAATTGTGACAACACAAATAATTCTCGAATGTTCCGCTTTAGGAAACAATAAACTCTTTTCTTAAGACAGCAATGAAGATTTTTCTAAAGTAACATCTCCTATTCCATAGGTAACTTATAGAAATACAACTTTACCGGCTACTCAGGACATATTATTCTTGACACTCACTTCACGGACCTAGGGAGTATTTATTGTTGTTAATGACACACCAGCTCACACTGTCAATAAATTGGGGCAACAGAAACAAGCCATGACTGGAAAATTCCTAACGAAATATAAAAACTAATTTGCATTTGATTTTGCCCATATTGGTTCAGCGTTACAAAGGTTTGGAAAAATTATTTTTTGCACTGAGTATATATTCTATTCTGTTGTTTCGGGATCTGTAAGACTAATGCTGAATCTGGGGTTAATTAATTGTTTACCATTGAATGATGGAAAGGCACTGCTAAGATTCTCAATTAAGAAAACAACTGCTCTCGTACAACCTAGTCGGAAGGAAGTTTCAGACTTAACTGTGTTCATATCACTAGAGAATAGTTTTCAAAACGATCCGACATGAAATAAATATATTATCCCATAAAACGAAGTATTTTTGTCGAATTATTAACTCATTGAACCTGCGTAATGAGGAGCTCTCAATTTCAATGCCGTGAAATTGTGAATAACAGCCTCATTGTTTTTCCAAGTGTATCCAATCAGCCCAGTTCAATCAGAAAACCGAAAACTATTCATCAGACGGCCTTGTTAAGGTTAGATTATTCAAATTAATATCAGAAAAAATTGTACATTCTGATTTCACGCTCGTTCTCCGCTCCTTGCGAACAAAAACTATTAAGGAGCTCCGAAATTACACGAATCAATTTTTTTCCAGTTGTAATGACGTGTAATGAAGGTGGATGAACCTTGGTGAGATCTGTCGGCTGTGACCGTTTATATAGATCAAGATCTTCCTCGGATATTTATAGACCAGTCATTAGTCGTAGTCGATTAGAAATATATGGAATGGAGGAACCTGTTAATGATTTTTCGGTAGAAAATAAACTTTAATTTGCTTTACTCCGTTAGGTACATTCAAAATTATGTAACAAATCATAAATGCAGTGGTCCAAGTTGATGCAATTTCAAAATGAACAAATAATGAAACGATATGATCAAGGAAGTATAAAATATTGTGAGTTTTTTCAAGTTATTCTTTCGCTGACAGAACGAACCATGATATCTCAGAACAGCATCTGCCACGAAAATATCTATAAAAAGAGAAAGGTCGACAACTTGTTCCAGAGAACTAATCGAGTTTGTTAGCGAGGCATTACAGAATCGAACAGTTCTGGGGTATTCAGAAACTACACTCTGTTCATATGAACATTTTTCTAGGACAAAAACATTTTTTTTCCAACTAATAATATTCCTTCAGTAGCCTATCTTCAGCTTTGAGATCTTCTGTTGCCCATTCATTCCTGGTAATTTGTGTATACCTTTTTATTTCAATCAATCATCATCTGATTTTAACTAAAATGTATTCAAATGAGCCTAACAATATTCAAGGTTTCCAACATTCAATTCAATTCCAAATTGTAGTTATTGAAAATAATCAAAAATATATATTTTTAAGATTTTCAATTGTTACTAACTCACAAACGAATCACTTCAGACTTTGAGTTGTTTGTTGATGAAGACTGCAATTTGGTTAAAAAAAGGTATTTTATTCAACAAAAACTAAATAATGATGTCACGTGCATAAAAGTGGTGTCCTCACTGATACTCTCAATTATAGCAAATGCAATCAAAATAAAAGCAATTTAAAAAAAATGGTGTTTGATGATTCTTTGAAAATTTTACTTGAAATATATTGAAATTATTCCAACTTTTATGACCTCTCTGTATAGTATATCATTCCACTTCCTGAATATTACTGCTGAATTGAGGTTAAATTCTTCTAATTAAAAATTAAGAGAATAGGTTAGTTGAGATACTTATATGAGATCTATAAAATATTCTTATTATATTACGGTAGATTTACTATACCATCAATCATTTAATGCCAGTAACCTATTTAGTGAAAAAGCTTAATTTCTTCTTTTATTTTCTCTATTTCTTCCATAATCCGTGTATACAGGCATATCACTGTCGTTTATGGAGAGTTCATTTTGGTATTACTGCAGCAACAGGGTTTCATTTATCAAATCGTTTATTTTTTGTTTAACTTTTGAAAGTAGAAATAATAGAAATATTTTAGAATTTGGAGAAAGCCTCAGGAACAATTACTTTTATTATTTTATAGCAGTTATGCCAAGAATTCGAAGATTGAAAGAAAAACGAACAGGATCTGAATAATGATTTTGGCTCATTTTTGAGTGAGACAAAAATCTAGTGAGTTATAAACTATGAATACTAGACAACGAATATTCTGGCATATTTTGTCAGTATTTGTTTTTGTAGATGCTGCTTGAATTTACTAGGTATTACTCATGTTTCCTGTTTAATGGGTGGTCTTTGAACATGATATAATATTTACATTCGGGCGGGACATTTCTTTCGTTTTGGTTCATAAATACCCCAAAGTAAATAAGTGTCCAGGTTAACTTTGGGCGGAAAGAATGCGTTGAACGTTCTTGTACTCCATGAAAGTAAAACTCCAGTAGTAACAGAAAACAGGCTTATAATAAGTATGTAATACATTTTCTGTAAAAAGCTCTATACACATGTTTTTCTACACTCACATAACTACGGATACGTTCGGCCTAAATGAAGTCACAGATTTACAATATGCAGTTGAGCACCTATCTGACACCTATCAACAAAAACTTCAGATTTCAACTTGGGTATGGTCCGTTTATCTTCGAAATTTTCAGCTTGCTAACTAGCGGTTTATACGTTTTCAGGCAACCGGCTCCACGGACTCCTTGTCACTTGTCTTCAGTCAACATTTGAGTATTTTGACATAAATTTGTTAAACATATTTTCCTTTCGTCAGAAAAAAAATTACCTGTCATGCAATCTAATTCATTAACATTCTTCTTATAAATTATAGTACTATTCAAAATTTCAAAACTATCAATCGAGAAAATTAGTCAAAATGACAAGCGATTTCCGAATCTACCAAGAAAAAAGTAAAGTTGCTCTGGTGACAGATGATTCTACGAAGTTTCAGGAAATGATGAAATACCATTTGGTCGTTTTAATATGAGTTCGTAGAATAAATATTGTATGTAATGCGTTTATAAACTCTTCTAGAAACACTCGCTCCGCTACGCTACCAAAAGAACATTCATAACACTTGCATAATAAATATACTATTTTCTTCAGCCAACGTTTCAAAGTTGTTGTGGGAGTTTACATATACATTTTTCGATTTTTTGAACACTAACATGGATAACGTTCCTCAGCAGCTTGTTCAATATACAGAGATTCGAAATTTTCACTTTTTTTGGAGATTTTTTCGCGAAACTGTACGGCGACACGCTACATTCGAACTTGATAGAAACTTGACAATAAACAATGCATAAACGATACCTTGGAAACACATTGCCCGACCACTTTTCAAAAATACAAATAAAAACATGGTAATAACAAATTCTCCTCTTTCACAAAAAAGTCTTGACTGTTTATAGCGAAATCGATGTGCGATTTGCAACTTATTACGTAAATAACCATTACGTTTTTTAAGTATGATTGAAGTTTGAGTTATACCTTCTGTTCTTCAACATCGAACTGAATAATACACGGAATAATAATAATGACTATCTTCTACCCGCACAGGTGCTTTTACGTACACTCGACGAGGTGTATAAGGGAGTATTATGCTTTAATAAAATTTTTTGATCCCGTTGAAAATATCCTCGTCGGGCCCGGAAGATACGCTGGTGTGTCATTAACTCCAGTAAATCACTGGGTAATTACAAGTAAATCACTGGGTAATTACCAGTAATTACCAGATCCAAGAATCATGCGCCCTGAGTAACCAAAGTGAATCAAGAATTACGGCCTTCTGTATTCTTCAGGCTAAGATTCCTGCCGCATCACGGCAAGCCGGTATACATTTTAGATTCGAGAGCAGTGTGTCCATTATTCCACCAAGTACCCCTAGTATGGGAAAGACTACGGAGTAAGTCTCGATATTTAATCCCTTTTTCCTCCTCTTTTCGGACGACGTTCGTTTCGCCAGGAGCTGAAATCATCCTGCTTTATTGGCTTGTATTTGCCTGAGGTTGGGGGGTAGGGTTGAGTATTTCCAATAGATTCCCTTCTCGAAAAACCAATCCGGATTCTGTATTATCATTATTAATCTTACATCAACGGTAAAAGATATCGAATGAGGAATTTAAGAACCTAGCTGCAGTTTGTTCTTGTCTGGACGAGGTCACTCCCTTCACATTATTCACGCAATCATACCCCCACTGGCTGGGGGTCAAGTTTCGACTGACACCGAACCGAAATAAATAATATGCCGCATGCAGTTCCATGCCAAAGGTTGAATTACTTAGTTAATAATGAAAAGAAATGCGATATTTACGCCTCTTAGCACACGACTCGTCCGAAATAGTATATGGGCAAAAACAATGTTTTACTTCACTGGCACAAAATTCTTGCATAAATTAATTAACAACAATATTGATAGAAGTGTTCTTCTAGACGATATAAATTTCTTAGTACCTAGAATAGGAGGCCGACATGGTTTGAAATTTTATTGCGAAGCATCGCGAACAAAAAATGTTATGATACGATCACCTGTAAATTTCATGTGCAGTAGCTTCAACAAAATTTGTAAGATTTGTGATATTCATTTTGACCCTTTGAACACTGTTATATCATGTATGGTTAATAACTTATAATAATCGTGTTGTATTCTTACGTTATGACTTTTGTTAGTCAATTCTATTTGAATTTTTTCATTTATTTTTTTCTCTCGTGTATTAATAATCAGTAATCAACTATATTTTTCATTTATTCTTTACTACGAGATACTTTTCTCACGTGCTGTCGCTTAGAAGATAGTATGTAATTATAATAACATTTCCTGTAACTGGGTACTCCTGTTGGAAATAAATTGCCTTTTTTTTTCAAATAGAATAAGTACGAATAAGAATTGCTATTTGTATTACTAGGGAAAAAAATGCCAGTTTTCCTCCCGCAGGATGTAGTTTACTGCCTGACGCGAAGCAGAGGGCAGTAAACATCCAAGGGCGGAAAAGGCACATTACTCCCATGTAAATTATATGATTTGTCCCCTTACCCAATCAATAATCCTTTTTTTATTTATTTATTTCCATACCTGTCTTCAGATTTTTGTGGTAGTAAGGTTAATGACGCTATGTTGGCTTATTCCTTAATATTAGGTGGTGTACTTGGAAATTCGAAATCACTTGAATCACTCTCCATTTTTCAAAATAGCTATTTATGTACCAAGTGCGTAATATAGATCCTAACGCCCGGAGGGTAACATTCACCCGAGGGCCTTTGGCGGTAGGATCTAGTAACGCTCGTGGTGCATAAAAGATTTTATTTTTCAAAAATCATCTCAAACGACGTTGTTTACTTCATAAATTTCTTCTCATAGTATTTACTGCGTTCTGGTCGGGAACTGAGCACAAGTGAGCTTCTCTGCAATTGCCATGGAAACATTGAAGAGGTTGCTAAGGGTTGTTTATTTAATAAAATGACGCTGCATTTTTGTAAGAATTGACAAGCTTGTTAGTGAAGGAAACTAAAAGCGGTTGTGTTCATAATAATTATGGAGATCCCACAGAATGTGACGCTCAAAGCTGAAAAAGCGTTAGGAAATTTACTGCCTGTAAAATCCCAATACTTATACGAGTATGACCATTTTTTGAAATGGAAAGATGAAAACAGAGTAAATACCGTAAAGGAAACTGTCTTAATGGCATACTTCCAGGAACTGGTGAGTTTTTCTCATGAAATTTTTTAATATTTTTTATTTATTTTACATTATTTCAGTCTGAAAAATATAGTGCGAATAGTCTATGGACCAAATACAGCTGAAATCAACATTGATTGTTAAAGAAAACATTAATATATCAGCATTCAGTCTACTGATGGCTTTTCTGGAAGTTAATTCAAAAGGATACATTTCTAAAGGATCAAAGGTGTTGGAAGGTGAACAAATATTACTTTTCATAAGAAAAGCTCCAGATGATAAAGTTTCACCATTGTTGAAGAAAGCGAAATAGAAGCCTTGAACTTAGTTGAAAGTACATTGCACTACGACCAAATGGATGTAAACAGCGTAGTTTTTTTTAACCTACAGAAATAATAAATGCATTGAGTTACCTGTAGGTAAAAATACTATAGGAAGTGTTCCTTCTATCATAGCAAAATACCGTAATTTGGAAAAAGGTTACACCGGATATTGTCTACGCCGAAAGTCGTTCAAGGTGGTGCTTCCTTTGAAACACCACAATTACATGGAAAATGGAAGAGTATTACGGTAGCGGAGAGCTATATTGAAGAAAGTATCTCCTCGAAGAACAAAATTGCTACAATGATAGCCCATTCCGTTTCTGAAAAAGAAAATGTTAACGTTCCGAACGAAACCGAATGCACATTGAGGAATTCATCATCACAGAACTTCAAACTTGGTACTAATTTTTCAGGAACATTTGAAAATTGTAATTTCTATTTGAGAGAAAATAATTAGTCCTTTTTTATGTACAGTTATAAATCAAACTTTTATGAGTAATTAATTTATTGAACTACAGAAAAAACATTTTGCGGGCGATATGATTCAAAATGCCATCCATAACGCCTTGGGCGTTATGGGTCTGTTGGTAGCAACCGTTGCCAAGGTATCATAAAGCAGTAATGGACAAGTGAAAAATAATTGTTATTTATGTATCAAGGGCGTAAAGTAGGCGTTTATGGCCTGCGGCGTGGATAATGGCCCGAACTCAACACGAAAATTATGGAATCATCAGATGAAGAACATAATATATACATACCAATGGAAATTTTGGAATCGGCTGAGAGTGCCAAACTCGAACTGCTACCAACAAAGTCAAAGAAACTTTACGAAAAGACGTATAATGAGTTCATAAAATGGCGCAATGAAAATAATGTGAAGGTGATTACAGAAGATATATTACTGGGATATTTTTTTGAGAATTCCAAGAATCGAAAACCATCTTCTTTGTGGTCATACTATTCGATGTTAAAGTCTACTTTGAATTTGTATAATAATATAAACATAAGCAAATTTCCAAAATTGATAGCATTTTTGAAACGGAAGAATGATGGATATAAGCCAAAGAAATCCAAAATATTGAATAGGGATGAAATCGAACTTTTTCTAAAAAAAACTCCAGATAATGTATATCTGATGATGAAGGTATGTTAGACCTACTTATATTTATCAAGTAATTAAAAAACTTATTGATTCTTTTATAGGTTGCATTAATATTTGGGGTACATGGTGCTTGTCGTAGAGAAGAATTAACAAATCTCAAACTTGATGACATTCAAGACCTAACTTATGCTTTATTGATTACAATTCAAGAGTCAAAAACTAAAATACAACCAACATCTGCAGTACTGAAAACCAATCAGTTAATTATTTGGATATTTATAGAAGATATGCTAGTCTACATCCCGCAAATACTGAAAATGGGCGTTTTTTTATATTCTATAAGAACAACAAATGAACAAAACAAGTTGTTGGGAAGAATATCCTCGGTCAAATTCCAAGAAAAATTGCAGCATTTTTGAAGCTACCAGGCCCAGAAGAATATACGGGTCATTGTTTCAGGCGTTCTTCAGCCACTTTATTGGCTGATGCTGGGGAAAGTATCACCAATATCAAAAGACACACTGGTTGGAAATCGATTTCAAATAAATTGAATATTGCCAAAAAAATTGCCAGCGATGGTGATGGACCGATACCAAATAATAATTATTTGGACCTACCATCCACATCTAAAATGAGTGGTGAGGATGTTTCAAAAGGGAATAATTATTTTCAAGAGAAAAGTGAATATCCCACCCTCAATATTCAAAATTGTAACAATTGCATATTGTTAATATTAAATTCTAATTTTCAGGGTTATGGAGCAAAAATGTAGATTATGAATAAAAGTTGTTAAATGAGTATTTCTTTATTGATCTGAATTCATTGTTTCGTGGTAGGTCTTCCGCGTAGGTATATATGGACAATTTTAGTATATTGTCTACTTTACCGCCCGCGGGCCATGATGCGCCCACGGGCGGTAAAGTGCCACTTTACTCCCGGCGAACTGGGCGGTAAAGTGTATTTTACCGCCTGCTAGTGCATAAAATAATTTAAACTCACACATTTTTCTTACGACCCAAGCAACTACGATATAATACAATTTCAGCCAATTTGACCGAAAGCCAATTTTCAAGTTTTCATGCGAGATCCTTTGAATCGTTTCGTTTTACTGTTTTTTTTTTTTCATGGTTTATAGGGTAAATCCTACGATCCCCAAGTGGATATGTTCAGCTTCTCGAATTCAGGCTTTCAGGAAGCCTCTCTACTCTTCCTGACTCTCAGAATGAGATCCTGATACCAGTTTGATAAAGATACCTAATAAAACACTTTATTTCTATTGGTAAAAAGTCAGAAAGACCACCATTGCGGTGAGCTCAAAATTGGCTATACTTGGAGAAAGATGAGAAGCGAGGTACTACCCTATAGAGTGAAATAAGTCAAAGAAGTATTTTTCTACCGTGAACCAATTTATTCCCCTTTTTTTCGAATGGATATCTAGTAATGCAGCTCTGGCCCACAGTCTATAATATACACTGAACTTATTGAAAAGTGGTATATACATGTACAAAGGCTGTAAATTTTCAGCGAGTAGCTGCAATCTGTTACATATCAGCCGTATGCAATTGCACTCCAATGAACGTTTCTTTTTTTTTCTTCCTCGCCTGCTGCATAGTTCATATGGACTGTAAACGACCGCGCGACCTCTAAGTTCGTATCGAATAACGCTCGGTATATCATTTTTCGAATTTGCATAACGAGGCGCTTCGTTGTATCTGTGCGGAACCGCGGAAGAATCCTTCATTTCGAATGGGTGGATATGGGTCAGTTCTTGTTGGTCGTGTTCAATTAGCTTGAACCTTGTTGGGTGTTTATCAGCATCTGATCTACTTCATATTTTACCGGCACACAGGGGCAGATCCGCAACACGAACTTCATATCAAAAACAACAAAATTCCGGCGTGGTTCATATCGAAAAAGATGATTTTTTTCACTCTCAAGTACACCAGTACAAGAGCGTGGAAAGCCCACCAATTATTCGTTTACTTGATCCCCTATAAGTTGACGTTTATCTTGAAATTACAACTTTTATCGCGCAATATTGACATTTATCTCGAAATTTCTGCTTTTATCTCGATATTTCAACTTTTTTCTCCAAATGTCTACTTGCATCTCGAAATTTCGACTTTTATCTCAAAATTTCGACTTTCATCTCTAAATTTATATTTTAATTTTGAAATTTCGACTTCTATCTCGAAATATCGACTTTTATTTTGAAATTTCGACTTTTATCTCAAAATTCTAACGTTTATTTCAAAATACCCTTTTATTCCAAAATTACGATTTTTTCTCGAAATTTCGACTTGTTACTCAAAATTTAGACTTTTATTTTGAAATGTCCACTTTTATCTCGGTATTTCGATAACAATTCGAACGAGTTCGAATATATTGTGCCAGAGAGGTATCAACAAAGTGAAAGAAAACGGGGTGGGGTACCCTTCTCTCTAAGCGTTTCCACCAAGTGGAAAATAAAAGGCAAACATATGTCAGAAAACAACTACTTTCCTGGCTAATACCACGAAGGACATTGAACTACATCTGACAAATATTTGTGCAACGTTCTTCCAAGAAGACCCAATTGTAATTAAACAGAAGATTAGCCTTCATTTGGCTGGGAATGTATTTCGACTTTTATCTGGAAATTTAGACTTGCTTATCACTTTTATCTCGATATATCTACTCTTATCTCGAAATTTCAACATTTATTTTGAAATTTCGACTATTATTTCGAAATTCCGACTTTTATTTCAACTTTAATCTCGAAATATTGAATTTTATCTCGAAATTTTAACTATTTAGATATGTGAACTTTTACCTCGAAATATCCACTTTTATCTCAAAATATCTTGATTTTTGTTAGAATATATCATGAAATTTTGACTTTCATCTTGAAATTTTGACTTCTATCTCGAAATATCGACTTTTATCCGAAATTTCGACTTGTATCTCGGAATTTCGACTTAATGTTATAATGATGACAATATTCGTACAAATTGTGGAATAGTGTGGGGATTTGAAACTCTCCCACACACTTCTGTTCAGTTTTTCAGATTTTGTACTGCGGCTTTTATTAAGTCAAAATTTCGACTTTTATTTTGAAATATCTACTTTTATTTTGAAATGTTGGCTTTTATCTCGAATTTCCAACTTTTATTTCGAAATACCGACTTTTATTCCGAAATTTCGACTTTTATCCGAAATTTCGACTTGTATCTCGTAATTTCGACTTAATGTTATAATGTTGACAATATTCGTACAGATTATGGGATAGTGTGGGGATTTGAAACTCTCCCACACACTTTTACGTTCTGTTCAGTTTTTCAAAATTTGTACTGCGGCTTTTATTATCTCAAAATTTCGACTTATATTTTGAAATATCTACTTTTATTTTGAAATTTTGGCTTTTATCTCGAAATTCCAACTTTTAATTCGAAATATCGACTTTTATTTCGAAATTTCGATTTTTATTTGAAAATTTCGACGAGTTACTCGAATTTTGGACTTTTATCTCGATATGTCAACTTTTATCTTGAAATGTCCACTTTTATTTCAGTATTTCGAATTTTATATCAAAATTCGAAATTGTTACTCGAAATTTTCACTTTTATCTCGATATATCTACTCTTATCTCGAAATTTCAACTTTTATCTTGAAATATCGACTTTTATCTCTAAATTTTATGTTCTGTTCAGTTCTTCAGATTTTGTACTGAGGCTTTTATTATTTCAAAATATCGACTTTTATCTCGAAATTCCGACTTTTATTTCGACTTTTATCTCGAAATTTTTACTCTTAACTAAACATGTAAACTTTTATCTCGAAATATAGACTTTTATCTTGAAATTTCGACTTTTATCTCTAAATTTAGATTTCAATCTTGAAATTTCAATTTTATTTTGAAATTACGACTTTTATCTCGAATTTACAACTTTTATTTCGAAATACCGACTTTTATTCCGAAATTTCTATTTTTATCTCGAAATTTGGACTTGTTAATCGAAATTTTCACAACTTTCGACTTTCATCTCGGAATTTTGACTTGACGTAATAATTTTGACAATATTCGTACAAATTATGGGATAGTGTGGAGATTTGAAACTGTCCGACACACTTTCACGTTCAATTCAGTTTTTCTGATTTTGTACTAGGGCTTTCCCTATATAGATAATAAATGGTAGCACAACTCAACCAACTGCATAACGGAATGACAGCCAAACATATTACTTGTACTTTTCGGTTCATCATGCCACCTGGTTGAGAAACTCAAATGAAGATCCGTAGATTAAATTAATTAATCATTTAGTAGCACAAGTGTTGTTGATTTGACATCGGATATTCTATAGATAGATTATCATGAATCAAACTTTCCAGGCCGCAATTATAACGTGATTAAGCACATCTCATTAATTTACTTCGATTAAAAAATGTGCTCGGTGCGTCTCATGATTTCCGGTGTTCTACTTCAACTTTCAGTTTCAGACATAACTGACTGCTACCTGTAATTAAAAGCTCGCTTTTCCATAAACCGTTCCAAAGTGACGGATGGTCTTGAAAAGCGCACCAGTAAAGAAATTCAATTTTTTTGATATGAAAGTATTCAAGAGACATTGATTTTGACAAAAAGTGTTTTGATTTAGTGAAAAGTACCTACGTTCAAAATCACAGTACGCGAGAATTTTTCTCAGGAGCATCAGTATCGTTAGAGGGGCCCGTGCCTTGTTGTAAAGCAAGTATGATGTGAGTTGCCTAGATGCCAATCCCGAGCTGTGGAATATACCAACGAAAGTCAGCAGTCATTTTCACTTTCGATTTTTTTGTCGAATTGCATGTCATCTGCGAATAGGAGACACTCTGAAGAACTCAGATTGTGTGGTAAACCATTAATGAAAATGAAAAATAACAATGGTCCAAGGTTAGACCCCTGGGGAACACCAGAGTAGCTATAACCTGGGTATCTTACTGTGTCTGTATCCAATACCTTCAGTTTCTCCAGTAATAAGTCATGATTAACTTCATCGAAAGCTTTTTGAAAGTCAGTGTGAATGATATCAACTTGTACATTACATATCTTTTTTTTCGTCATGCATTAATGAAAAGCATATTGGTGACAGAAGTCACGTAGTTTTCCAAAGCTCCGAGGTCATTGTAAACGTTCTAAAACAGAACACCGTAAGTTAATTTCAAATGCAAAAAGAGATTTTTATGAAAAAAATACATAACTCAGCTTTTCCTCCAAAACTTGATGGAAAATTGTGTCAGATCTAGCCATTGAAACGTCAGTATCTAGAAATAATGCTCTAAGGAAATTAAGAATAGACTCTGTAACAGTATACCACAAATTCGACGAATTTTGTTCGGTGAATTTCCCATGATATCTTAGGAAAGATTGATTAGATTTATACTTTTTATCAAAATAATCTGAACTGCAATAAAAGTATCGGTGAAAGAAAACTGTCGAAGCAATCTGGAAAATTTTATTGAGAATGCTGAGTTCACCGTCATAGACTTTTATGAAGCAAAATCAAGTCAGTCTTCATTTTAAGCAATAAATCTATTGCAATAGGTGACCTTGACTGGGGAATAGATTAAGTATAAAATGTTTAAACTCCCACTACAGAATTCAACAATAGAATTAGTGATGTTTCTTCCCTTTTGTTGGATTGAAAAATTAAACACTTTTTTCGATATGTAAATCTAGTTAGAAACTGAAATCGGATGCCAACGACTTTCAATTCACCGATTCATCTGCCCAGAGGTGGATGACCTGAGAGTCATGGCAAAAAAAAATAAAAGACGATGATCCAAACCATTGAATTTAATAGTATGCAGATGCAAATAAAAAAACTTCTTGTCTCAAACTAATGGAATACATCGAGGAAGTCAATAAAAAACAAGAAGAGTTGAAGAAAACAATTAGTGAATCGAAAGAAAAATGCTACATTGATTTCGAACTGCATGTTCGAGAATTATACGGTAACCTCACTTTGCTTTATTTTACTACCATTTAGAAGTTCAAATAGGCGTAACAATGAGGTATAATTAAATGGATACTTGTGAAAATTGCCGGAAAGCTACAGAATCACATTTAGAGCTTATTCGTTGTAACTGTAAAAGTCATTTCTGTAGTACATGTGCCGGTCTTTCATCTCTCAAAACACCACTCAAGTATAATCAATCATTTTCTATGCTCTTGTGGTATTACCTCTGATAATATCAGCTAAAACTAGCCAGATAATTGAATATTACAAAAATATTCCAGTTTGATAAAAAAAACGGTTTTACGTTTGCAAAACGCTTCTTTGTAACAAAAAATGAAAAAAAATCACAAGAATCAAAAATCGATTAAGAAAAAGTGGTTATTTGGTATTTTGTATTTTCAACTATATTTTTCCTTGCGAACAATATATTTTCTTCATACCATCTCAAATTCAATGAGAGAATTATTAAGTGTTGAAAAAGTTCGAAAATTTAAATTTTGTTAACCAACTTTTCGATTGAAAATCAGGCTTTTTTAATTTAAATTCGTACACAATCGAAAAATAAATGTTTAATATCGAAAAAAGAATGTTCCAACCAAGTTTCATAAAGATTAAAAAAAATAATTTTTGACATCTCTCTCGTTAATGTTTGATACAAAACTTTTTGATATTTTTTGCACTTCCGGGACTGAAGTGCCAACTTTAGTCCCGTATAACAGGGACTAAAATGTATCTTTTAGTCCCTAGGGAGATAAAGTTGCATTTCAAATTTTGTTGACACTGTTGCTATAACGTTACCTACTGAGTAATCCAAGTACCGTGTTTATAGAACTCATCAAAATTATTAATTGTATTAATATTGAAAGTTATAATACTGGGAAGTGCAAAAAATAGCGAATATGCCTCAAGACTAAAAAGATATTTCATCCCTTACCTGATTATTGGCCCTCAGGCTCTACGAGCCCTCAGGCAATAAACATCACGTGCGGGATTAAAACATCCACTTTAGTCCCTTGTTATATAATATACTATTATTTCTTTACAACTTTGGTTTTAAATTCTTTTTCGATAAACTGTATATCTCAGCCACAAATCGTTAAACACCCCAAACATAGGTATATTTAGCTACCCCCAGCAGCATTCGATACACCACCTCTATTAGATCATCTTTGATTGAAAGAATAGTAAATCAGGCTGGATCTAGGCCATGCTCATGAACTGGAATGCTGCCACATCTCTTCAAGATGGTGTCATTAGGTTCACGGTCTCCAGGGGATGCCCATAAGGTGGGGTACTTTCCCCCCTTTTATGGTCACTCCTGATGGACAACCTTTTCAACTGATAGAAGTTGAGCTTCAGGCTTGAGTAGACGACCTTGTCATTCTGGCAAGGACCATGTTGAAAAGCATAGCCTCTTATATCCTCCAAACAACCTTGGACGACGTTGACAGTTGGTGCCAGAGGAAACAGATGTCTATCAACCCCAGCAAAATTCTGAAAATACTCCTTACCAGGAATAAAAATCTAGAAGACTAACTCCACTTTTTTTCAATTATAAGAAGTGAAGTGAAATATGTAGGGGTCACTCTTGATAAAAAAACTCACAGAGAACGCTCATTTGCAAAAGGTTCTCCACAAAGCCAGAATGTCCTTATGGACTTGTAGGATAATTCGTGACGGATCGTGGGGCCTAGGTCCAAAACAAATCCACTGGATGATGTGATGGTTGTTAAAGCGAACAGCCCAGGTGGATCCCTCAAGTTTAAAGGGAAAGGCTTGTCTGGCGATCACTGGTGCCATCAGCACCACAACGTCAGCAGCTATGGGAATCCTACTAGACCTACCTCCTCTCCACATCTTCCTGGAGAGATAGGCTAGATGGACAACTTACAGAATCATATTGCATATTGCCAACTGCATGTAACAGACTTACACAGAGCGTAGCAGACTACTGATTGACACTGAAAGACACAGCATTATGGAAATGACCTCTGCTATAATGCCTCCAACAGTAAATTTTTACCTGCCTTATACCGTTCTGATTCCAAAATGAGACGACTGGGTCCCACAAGAAGAGGAACTACTGAGAGCAGATTACTGTTGGTTTACAGATGGTTCAAGAACAGGTTCTGGTGCAGGTATATGAAGTCATACACCTAGAACAGAAATATCAACCTATCTAGGATTAAATGCGACAGTATTCCAGGCGGAAATTCACTCCATCCATCTATGTGTAGAGAGGCTGGAAGAAACCATCATTCAAAATTTTCTCCGACAGTCAAGTGATATTGAAAGCACTAAGCACTTGGCTCGTATCGATCAATGTCTAAATAAATATAAATAAATCTTTATTAAATAGGAATCCTAATATAAACATATTAATGATATAAGAGAAGAATAATCACAATAAAAATCAGACAGAATATAATTTAAAATACATTGAATAGATTAATAAGTTACAATATATACAGAAATTAAATTAAAACTAGATGTGTCAATATACGTTAAAAATATTGTTTGGTGCTGACTTCATGAACTGTATTAAAAGATTTTTAAACTGTTCAATACTATTAGCATTCTTAATATCATATGGAAGATCGTTAACTTTCACCAAACCATTGATAATTATGAATCTCATAGTTGAATGTTATGAATTGATCAAAGTACTTTGGTGCATTTCCTGATAAAATTTTAAAAATGAATATCATCGAAAACACAAACAATCTATTTTTCACAGAGAGCCAATTCAATGAAGAAAGCATCGAGTTAATAGGTGTATATCTACTACATTTCAAAATAGAACGCATACCCCTGTTTTGTAGTTTTTGCAACGAATCAATACAGTTAGCATCTAACAAAGCTAGTAAACTTGGACAGTAATCAAAATGAGGCTGTATTGATGTGTTAGAGCTAAGCTTGCTGCAAACACTACTAAAAAAGAAAAGTTTTTTTGAAATTTTTTTATAGATATATTGGAAATGTTTTTTGAAACTTAGGTTATTATCTACTATGACGCCTAAATATTTAATATCTTCGACAACCATTATCTTTTCATTATTGATTTGAATATTTAGGGCTGTCTTATCAATTTGAGTATATTTATACTTAGTAGTGATTATCATAGCTTTGGTTTTTGATACATTGAGTTTGAGTTTGTTAATATTTAGGAATTGGGAAATGTTTTCGAGTGTACGATTAATTTTATCAACAGCATTTTCCAAACTATAGTCGCTTGCAGCAGTGAGTGTGTCATCTGCGAAAATTCACAATCTTGGATGTAGTTGATGTCATTGAGATACAGTATAAATAATAGTGGACCAAGAACACTACCTTGGGGGACTCCTGAGGTCAGCAGCATTTCACTTGAAAGTGCTCCATTCACCCTGGTTCTTTGAAGCCTATTCAGAAGATAACTTTGAAACCGCATGTATGTTATTTCTGATATACCATAATACTTGAGTTTTTCTAATAACAAATCAATATCAATGGTTTCAAAGGCTCTCTTAAAGTCCAGGAATATCGCTACTATGTATTTATTATCATCTATTATTAATTTCCATTTACTTATTGTTAATTGGAGTGCTGTTAAACATGAGTGCTTTGCACGAAACCCTGACTGATAATCCATTAATATTTTCTTACTTTCTATATATTCACGAATCTTATTATAGGCTGCAGTTTCAAGTACGTTTTCCAAAGAAGGTAAAGTATTATAGGTCTTAAATTCATTGCTTCATTATTATTGTTGATTTTGGGAATCGGTACAATAGTATTCAATTCAAGTTCGTCAGGAAATACACCAGTGGTTAGGGATGTATTAACAAAATTTAGAATAACATGACCAATAACTGGGAATATAGATTTCAAAATTTTATTATTCATTATATCGCAGCTAGATTTATTATCAAGTGTAGAAATAATTTCTCTCAAGTCACTCATTGTTAAATTCTTAATTTAACGCATTTCGCATTCAATTGGCGGAAGATCAGGTTCACAAGTGGTATGCTAGATTTTATTTCTGTTATACTGTTGATGAAAAATAAGTTGAACAATTCTGCTTTCTCTGAATCTAATTTAACTTTAGTATTTTTACCCTGTACTTCAAAGATAATTTCTGTTGGTAACATTTCATTGCTAGGTTTTATCAATGATTTTAGAGTTTTCCACATTTTTCTGGCATCAGAGCAATGGTCGATGGCCTTTTCAAAATATTCATATTTTTTCTTTTTCATTAGATTGACCACCTCATTCTTGAGTTTTTGGGACAGCCGCTAGTGGACGCCAAAGTTGAATAATCCAAAATGCATTGTTATAGTGTCTTCCATAAAAAATCATGATTTGTTCAATTACAATTCATTTTTAATGCAGAAATCTTATCAAATCAAACGTCAGTAATACTCAAATGTACAGGGTACACCAAAACTTATTAGTTTTAATGAATTTCTTCTGTTCAAAGTGATCGGAAGTGGGCGGATGTACTCATACGCATAACCGTGAGTAACAAAAGAATTACATCTATTATTATAAGGTTGGTACAGCCGCTAGATGGCGACAAAATTGAATAACTCAAAATGTGTCATAGTTTTTTCATTGAAAAATCATGATCTATTTGGTTTCCATTTATTTTGCAAAAGTATCCTCATCAAATCAAGGGTTTGTAATATTCAAATGTACAATGAATACCAAAAGTCAATAAATTAACTACTTACTAGAGAAAGGGAGAAAACAAAAAATGTTTGGAATCAAAATACTCATATCAACAAGAATGAATTATATACGTTGTGTAGATAATAACACGTCGTTTACAGAGTTTCCAAGCATATTGTTTATAACTGGAAAATCGGAAAATCACCCAACCAAGAAAGACCAAGGAAACACATTCTGAAAATACAAGAATTTCTTCTAAAACTTGACAAAATTCTTAAATGATCAGATGTGGAGAAATGCATTCATTCATCTTCCTTCCGGTCGATTTTTTCCAATTGTTGTAAAGCAATATCACAAACGTAACACCTACGAGCAAACGCCATTATTTGAGATTCATTCGGGGAAAATTGACTATCAACTCATATGTCAAACAATAAGAATAAATGAAATATTTACCAACTTACATAGCCTCCTTCGAAAGAATGGAGATATTTTAATTTATAACTAAAAACGGTGAGTTTTTATCTATTTCAAAAGATGTTCGACATGTCCACCATGCATTTCTTGACACATAAATAGTCGGGTTGTAAACTCTTCCCTAACATTAATCAAGGTTTGAGGTGTTATTTCTGAACACACTTCAATAATTCGACGGCGCAGTTCATCTAACGACCCACAAACTGTCTTAAAAACTACGGATTTCACATAGCCCCAGAGAAAGAAATCAAGCGGTGAGAGGTCCGGTGAGCGAGCTGGCCACTCTGTTCTACCTCGACGTCCAATCCACCTACCTGGATACCTTTCATCTAAGTAATTTCTCACCTCCCGAAAATAGTGTGGTGGCGCTCCATCTTGCTGAAATGTTACATCCAAGTAAAATTCATGTGGGTTTTGCGCAACGATCTCATCGATACTGGGACTTATTGTGTCTTGCAGCATTTGGAGGTATCTGGGACCATTTAAATTTTCTTCCGAAAATATGGGACCTACAATGTGGTTACCTAAAATACCAGCCCAAACATTAATTTTCTGGGGAAATTGAGTATGCCCCTCGCGGAATTCATGGGGATTCTCATCACTCCAATATCTACAATTCTGGGTATTCACATTTCCATTTAGGTAAAAAGTGCTTTCATCACTAAAGCAGATGTGTTGCAAATAAAGTCGATTTGCAACAATTCTTTCTGCCATGGTCTCGCAAAATTCAAGTCGCCGGTCTGGATCATCTTCAACCAATTGGTGCAAAATTTTTATTTTGTAAGGATGGAAATTATTTTGTTTTAAAACCCTCTTTACTGATGTTTTAGAAACATCACATGTCTCAGCTACTTGCTTAGTTGATTGTTGTGGGTTATTTACCATTTCGGCTAGTACTTGAATTTCAACATCTTCCGTAATTATTTTCGGCCTCCCAGATCTCGGAGCATCTTTCACGGTGCCAGTTTGGTTAAATTTTGCCACCAATTTCTGCAGATATTTTCGACACATCGGACGTTCTGGAAACCGTTCATTGAAAATGCGAATAGCAGCGTGGTAATTTCGGTTAGCTTCACCAAATATGATAACGGCTTCAACTCTGTCTGCTACTGAACGAGCCATATTAATCAACAAGAGAAATTGAAAACCGTTTGAAACAAAGTTTTGAAAACCTACAAAATGTCAATGACATTTGGCAAAAGCAGTTAAGAAATTTGTTTCGTTGTCATGAATAAAATAAACGCGCCTAGCGTGCATAGCCTACCTCATTAATTTATTCGTGAACTGGTGCAAAAGTAGTCAAAATAATTATTTACAAGTGTTCATAAGTCCAAAACTATTAACTTTTTTGATAGAAAACCTTATCAAACTTGTTCAGAATTCAACGTAGAATGTAATAATGCAATGAAATACAGGATGTCCCATTTAAAAAAATTAACTTCTTAAGTCACCGTGCTTTTTTGAGACACTCTGTATGAATGAAACTTAAACCATTAAAGAGATCGAATGAAACCCTACAACTTAACATTTTTTTGTAATATGTAGAATAAAGAAGTTACAGGGGGGGGGCGACGGACTTTTGGTCCTCAATGTATAAATGTCCGAATTTTATGACTCTTTCCAACATTGAAACATTTATTATTCAGATAAATAAGTGATCGAAATGCATGTAAGTTAGCACAAAAAAAACTCTAAAACCATAGATATCTTTCATTTCTTTTATCAAGTAGAATCCTTAACCTCGCTGATGACGATCGAAAATGTAATGACCATTTGCTGGAGGGTTTCCTCTCTATTCTTATTTTTCCATCGTATAAACGCTTCAGCCGAGCTTTATATTCAAAGCATTAATGTGTCGCAGACGACGATGATGGCTTTTATAGCCAATTCAAAAACGCATTGACAGGGAAATGGGTTTGATTTTTTTATGCGAAACTGTGAATCTTTCATGAATATTTATGGGAATTATTTCTTGTCGCCACTTGATTTCATGGTCACTATCGAATATTTGAATATTCCTAGGAAGTTACGAAAATAGTTATTAACGAGAGAGAAGGCTATGAACGAAAAATTGAATGTGGTTTGTCCAGTTCAGATCTAGAACAACCCCCAGTAATTTAGAGTGGTTACCTGACGTTACTTGGTTATTAGTGGAATCTACTAGGTTTTGAGTATTTTTCTTGTTAAGTTGGAGATTATTCGCATGAAACCAAGTTTCTGCTTCAGTTATTAACGTTTCTGCATGTTCATGTAAAAGTGAAATATTGGTATTAGAACTGATGAAGGATGTATTATATGCAAAGAGTTCAATTTGACATTTCGTCATCATATCGAAACATAGGTCATTAAAGTATATAATGAAAAGGCAATGGCCCCAGGACAGATCCTTGGGGAACACCATGTTAGACAGTTTTCAACTCAGATATGGAGTTGTTAGAATATCAATACGTCTTTAATTTTAATAACAATTTTTCTGTTCTCCAGGTTCTCTTTTGGCAATCAATCACATTTATTTTGTTTGACTAAGACAGTTAGTTGCGTTTTATTTGGACTATTCCGGTAGCGGTGGAGGAATAGTTTGACATATGACAAACAAATGAAAAGACAGAATGACGAATGAGAGATAAATGACTGGACTATATGTCATTTCATTTGTGTCATAATAATATGTCAACCTATTCCAAAATTACAGTGTTTGAGTAATACAGTTAAATCTTTCAAGTATCTTTCAATACCATTCTGTAAGGAGCAGAATGGTAAATATTTCCCTATAATAAATATAAGGTTCAAGTTTGAGGTTATCGATACAGCAGGTCTTCCAACGGAATCGGCATGGTTCCAATTAATTGAAGACCAATATCGGTGCTCAGAATTAAATTTAATGGTTGGAAGGGAACGAGGATAAGATAAATCATTTTTGACGTTAATTAAGCAATTGCAAAGTTCTTTCTCACGATCAGGAAGTGACATAGTTTGTAGAAGGACACTCTGATAAAATGTCATATCATTTGCTTTTACCGAACGCTTTTACAGGGGGAAGCAAGGAATCGGTTTTGTGAACCGACTGACTATCTGAAAATGTAAGAGTAAAAATTATACACAAATTATCAACGTTGTATTTTCAAATATGGACCTGTATTCTTTATTGCATTTTTTCAAATGCCAAAGATCATGTTTGTATATTGGCGTCGTAATTTCACTTGAACTATACAGAGTGCTTTGGAAATATCAAAGTATAACTTACCAGAAAAATTTCAACTTTTTTGTAATCCTTAAAACAGCTGCAATTGAAAAATATCAGAGAATAAAAAGTAAATCAATGACAAGTTGATGACAATTTTCAGTTACAGCTGAAATGGAAATAATAAATTGTTGAAAGTTTACTGGTAATACTTCGATATTTCCAAAACACTTTGTAGAAAATACTACACCAAGGTGAAACATGAGTCTTGGCCTTGAAAAAATGCAATAAAAAATAAAGGCCTGTATTTAAAAATTGAAAGTTGAGGGCGGCCTAGTTTGTCCTATACTTTGTATATATATTTTTATTCACATATTTGCATAGCCCACAAAAAGTTGCTACGGAAAAGTTTCAAGAGTTCAAATAGTATTAGCAAAATTAAAAAATATAGTCAATAGATTTTTATTTCCCTATACAGTGTGGTCATTTAAGTGTGCCACTTTGAATGGTTATAACATTGTAGGTCAAAAAAATATAAAAATTGTAAATGACCCTTATTTCAGAAAATTGTTGTTGTTTGCAATTAAAAAGATTATTTTTTCATTACCCCAAACACTCATAAAATAATCACCATCTTATCAATTGTTCAAATTGAAACATATTTGTGAAATTAACTTAGATTTTTATTTTCTATGGAATCACAAAGTTTATGTTTGTTGTAATTATATCTATTGAATGCAACTTTGAAATTTCGCTTCATTATTTTTAACGAGGTAAATCATCACTTGTAAAAAAGGCAATTCAAGAAATTCTCATTTAGAGTGAAATTTTTCATTGTTCATTAAAAAACTACAAATTAATCGATAGAAATACAATCCTACTAAATAATCGCGGAAACCCATGGAACAAAACAAATGAGGGTTAAAAGTAAACAATATATGACAATTTGGTTACATCAATTTTTCATTATTGATAAATTATTGGTCTATAATTAAGTTTATTCGATTCCAAATGTCTTTGGTAATACCTATCTACAGTTTATGGAAAACGAACTGATGGATTTTTTGGATAAACAGTTTTTCAAAATCATTTAAAATACTTTAAATGAGAATTTTTTTAAATGCATATTAGCATAACTTATGTTCTATCTTGTCAAAAATAATGTTTGCGACCTTTTAAAGTTGTGTTTATTATCGTTACAACACACATGAAGTTTGTGATTTCCTAAATAAAAAAATCCGAGTTAATTTCACAAAGATGCTTCGATTTCAACAAATTTTTTGCTTTGATGGTTATTGATTTATGAGGGTGTTTAGGGCGGATATAAAAAATCTAGGAAATTATTGATGTTTGAAAAAATTAAAACCCTACTATGTGGGCCATATTTTGGTATATATAGGCATAACTCTCCTTTGTAAACAACCTCTTCTCATATAATATTATTCTGAATTTTTGGAAATAAGGATATTTTACCAATTTACAATTTTTATATTTTTTGACCTACCAGGCCTATACAGGCCGTTTCTTTTATCATGTGGTAACATTGCTATATTCTCAACCGTAATAGATACAAAGACGATTAAATGGGAAAAAAGGTAACTATTGTGGTGAGCAGTAAATTGGTCATAGAAAATTTACGGGGATTCTCGCTCTTCCCAACTTATACAGGGAAAACTGAAAATGCTGTTTTCTGTTTTTTACGAATAAAATTGTTATTTCAGAAAACATAAAAAAATAAAAAAGGAAAGTTTTATTGTATTCAAAATGTACTAAAACTACGTAACGATAAATTTTTATTCAAACGTTTCGTGTCAACACCGCCATCATCAACAATTTTTTTCAAATACGGACCTGTCTATTTCATCACAAATATTGATAGAGCGATAAAATCACAATTCAGTGGTATATCACACTCGACATTTTTATAACGTTTAATATAAAATAACTAGCATCATCAGTGACAACAATTTTTAATTACGGTCCTGTCATTACGTAGTTCTAGTACATTTTGAATACAATAAAACTTTCCTCTTTAATTTTTTTATATTTTCTGAAATAACCATTCTATTCGTAAAAAAAACAAAAACAGCATTTTTAGTTTTCCCTGTATAAGTCGGGAAGGGCGAGAGTCCCCGTAGATTTTCTCTGAACAAAGTACTGCTCACCACAATAGTTACATTTTTTACCATTTAATCGTCTTTGTATCTATTACGGTTCAGAATATAGCAATGTTACTACATGATAAAAGAAACGGCCTGTATACTGTTTGATTTGCAACCAATCTAAATGCACCTAATATGATTATCGGACATCCATCAACTTTCGGTAATATTTGTATTCTGGTTGTGTAATTAATAAAAAAATCCCATATTTTTTTGATCTCGATAAAGGGACCAAACTCGGTTCCTTTCCCAATTTATTGATCGAGTGGAGCTCTAAAATTAAACTATAAAGGGGCTATCATTTGCAAAAAACTGTTCTGTTGAGAAATCTCAGTAATTTCCAAGTTTTGAGGTGTGACTTTTGGGGGCATGACACATCATTAAATGACTTCATTCGTTCAGTCAATCCTCAAAATTTAGTCGTCATAAAGTTATCCAAAAAAAACAGTTTTCATTTTGATATTTCGAGGGTCCGTAACTAAGTCTCGAAGAATTTTATGAAAAACAAAAGTTAAATGAAGTCCCGGTGATATTTTGATCCCATCTTTATATTCCTGAGAGAAGAGTTTTGAGAATGGGCCATCGGGGGCAGTCTGTTCCTGACTTCATAGCAAATCAACTGTCTTAGGCATGATATATTATCGAAAGAATTCACTTGTTTTGTCCATCACCAAAATTTGGTACATTTTCAATATTCACTTGCAATGTTATCAAAGAAAAACCTTTTTCATTTTGTATATTCAGGGCCCTTAACTTAGTAACGAAGGACTTTTAGGAAAAAAGTTATATGAAGTAAGAGTCATATTTTGATCCCACCTATACATTCCCGAGAGGAAAAGAGAACATCTTTGGACACGTTGTATGTGAAATAAAATCACTTCACATTTATTATCATAATTATTCTATTTTGAATCGGGAAAACATACAGCCGAGCCACTACCTTATCTTATATACTCAAAATACAAGAACTTTCTGAAGCCAACTGGACGGAACACGTTAATTGAATGCTCTGATTGAATTAAGGTCCGAAATGTTGCATTAATTTTTCAATTAGTTGGTCTTTTTCACTCTTAATTGAATGATGAAAAGAATTAATGAAGCATTTGTATGCATCTGCATTTGCCGTGGTCACAGACTATAAAGCCGCCTGCTTTCGTAAATAAGAGGATCTTTGAACAATTGCTGGAAAATACGTGAAACCCCAAGCTGATAATTCCATTCACTCTATAAGGAAGCTGATGAATATACGAAATACAAATTTCTTCTCAATTGAACATTTATATGTCTACAGGTTCAGCCGGGTTGAATCAATTTTCATAATGATTTTATCTTTTGATCTAGAGGCCCATGAACTCCCTTAAATTATACAAAATAATCTATATATGGTACTATGATATCCATCCATTAATTTTTTTGTATATAACCGAAACGAATATAATCACGGTGGTGAGAAATTTATACGTATTTACTAGATTCAATTACATTAAGTTATTAAGGTGGCCACGAATCAAAAAACAAATGTCAATTCGATTATCTGTTATTGCCAATGTGAAAGAATATCCATTTTGACCCGGTTGTTACGATTAGTACTTATACGTTTTTGGAACATTTCATATTCTTTCCATATTACTGTATTCATGTAGCCACAAACTGTCGCTTTTCAGCTGTTTTTCCATATATTCTGGCCATTCTGTCATATAAAAGTCGATTTGTTAAAACTGCCTCATATCGACACGACATTCTTAGCTACCGTTCAATTTTATGACGATATTCTCATGGAGAAGAATGGCAGTTTATTCCAACTATATACACGCGATGCGAATTGTGAAACGTCTATACGAGAGCAAATTCCTGCTGACACAAGAAAAACTAATGAACTGGCTGGTGTCCAGCCATCGAGCAAAAAATTGTAACAATTTCCTGCATTTCTCTCTTGTAACATTTGACAGCATAGTTTGTAACAGCGGAGTTAATGAGATATAATAACGTCATGTATATGACTAAAGGATGAAATATGGTTCGTTGAGAAGATTGCAGCGATTATACCACGATATGAGTTCTATGAGGAAGTGGGAACGGAATCTTTTTGACTTCATAATAATTGAATTAGCACTCTTCTTGATTATAATTCTGATCAAATTTCAAATACCATTTTATTAAAAATTGGATAAAACAGTAAAAAAAAATCAACATGAAAAATTATTAATCTGAGCTCCGGGGCGACTTGAGTGAATACGGTCGCGCATTTGCTTTTGCAGCTGCAGGGAAACCCGAAAAAACCTGCTACACCACATCTGAAGGGTTAGAATGTTGTAAATAATTGAAGAAAATAAATTGATGGATGTAGCTGTTACTACGTGGTAGAATATCATGTTAAAAAAGGAGAAAAGTAGTTTGAGAATGTTCATATAGGACGAAACTGGCGTAACGAAGTGTTACAAATTAAAGTGGTATAGAAATATAGAAATTTTCTTTTGTTATTCTTTTTTGATTGAAGAAAAACTTCTGGAGATGTTCGTCTAATCAGGATTATCTGCTTTCCTGTAAAATAGGATGTATGGTGTCTCCAGAGGCTCCAATTCGAAAGAATGCATCCTAATGACGAAACTATCATCAAATTTGTAGAAATTGATGAAGATATATAAATCCAAGTGCCGGAATACAATGAATCATCACGTTACTTTACAATTTTACTATGTTTTCATCAATTCTTTCTCTTATCCGCCTGTGTGAAATGACTTTATTCAACCTAACTTTAGAAAAAGCCCCTGAACACAAGATAAACTGCTCTTTTTAGATTTTCAGAAAGCATTTGACTCCATAAAATGGAACGAAAAACTAAGAAAATGACGATGAAACAACTAAGGAGAAACAGAGGAATTCACAATCAACAAAGGGGTAAAACAGTGGGACTCCCTTTCAACGACGTCATTCAACATAACTTTAGAATATGTGGTGAGGAGAATTAACAAAACTAATCTTAGGACAAGAGGACAAATTATTGCGTACACTGATATAGCCATAATTACCAAGACCAAAATAGTAATGAAAAATATGCTGGAAGAAATTATAGAAGCAGGGGAAATAATGGGGTTTAGAATCAACCAAGAAGAAACGAAAATATTGATATTAGAAACGGAACAAATATAGGGAAAGATCAAAATGTGAGCGAAAGGGTTTGAAGAAGTTAAAGAGTACAAATATCTAGGAGTAACGATAAGTAAAACGAGAGAAAAGACCAGAAATACAAGAAAAAATAATAAACACAAACAGGGCATACTTCGCCAATAAAACATTATTGAAAAGTAAAATATTAACAAAGAATAGTAAAATAAATATTTATAATACCATAATTAGACCAATTATGTTATACGGAGTGGAGACGATGACAATAACAAAAAAAGACGAGGAAGACATGAGGAAATTTGAAAGAAAGATTATGAGAGCAAAATTATGACCAAAAAAGATCTCAGAGGAAGAATACAGAATAAGAACTAACCTAGAAATTAGACAGGAATTAAAAGAAGACATAATATGTAAAATAAAACAACACATAATTAGATGGTTGGGGCATGTAAGGAGGGCGGGAAAAGGCGCAGTAACTTACTCAATATTACAATGGGACCCCGGCGGAGGGAAGAGAATAGGAAGACCAAGATCAAAATGAATGCAGGAAGTGGAAGAGCACTTACGCAGGGCAGGAGTGATAAACTGACAAGAAACAACCAAAGACAGAATTAGATTGAGAAACATAGCCAAAACCATAAATTAATAGATTGGGCGTGATCTACCCAAAAAACTAGATCTAGATAGCTTTTGCACGAGGGGTGTATCCACTGTATATATATTGTCTTTAGCTGATTGATGGAGTACAACTATTCCTGTCAAGATGAATTTCCAATCCAAGGAAGTAATCAATTTCTCCGTTGTCTGATAAATTCATTTGATAACTCCCTCTTCATTTCTTGAATCGTGAATCAGATGGTTGGGACATCTATGGAGGGCGGGAAAAGGGGCAATAACTTATTCAATGTTACAATGGGCGGAGCACGTGTGACACACTGGTAAGGCGAAAACTAAGACAAAGTGAGATGAAGAAATATAGCCAAATCATATATACTAATAGATTGGCAGTGATCCACCTGAAACACTGGATCTAGATAGCATTTGCGGCTTCAACCCATAAGGGACGTGGAGCGATTGTAGATAATAACCAAGTTTATATAACAGAGCAAAAAAAAATAAGAATTTGCCAATTTTGGTCACATAATATATCAAAATTCCACACTATCCACCCATCCTTCCAGTTCAAAAAGAGCGCTTATAACACAGAGCGTTTGATATCCTCAATCTAAGCACTATAACACTCCTTTTTTTGAGCAATCATGTATGAATAAATAACAGCATACATCTAGTTACTCTGTTCACAAAGAGCCATACAAAGAGGTTCTGTAACTAACTGTGAAGCATCTGTTTACAACAGCATTCCCTTCTGATTCCCCAGTGTTTATATTTATATTCTTGGAGTGACTGAAAAGGATTGATATCTTCATGAATGGATTCACGGTCTACATATTTAATTACACAGAATGACACGGAAGCTGTGTTTATCGTCTAGAATTAATTACAACGTGCGATGCAGCGAAGAGACAAACTTATTTCTGCTATATCTGGAATTTCTGCAATTGCTTTTTTCAATGCTTGACTTACTCGATTAGTTAACTGCATTGAATGTGGCTATTCTTGCGGAAATAACGATACTTGTTTTGGTGGTTTCTCACAGGAACTAACGAAGGATTCTCGTCGTCTCTTCGTGTTGTATTTTAGAACAAAATGTGAAAATTTTTCGTAGTGATTATTAGACTATTCAAGAAATTGTGGTCACTGCCAAAGAATTACATATCTCATTGAGTATAGTTCTTTTTTATTGTTATTTTGTCTTCGACAGTCTTGTGCGAGCTAGGGAAGACGAGGTCCTTATCTTTCAACGTATGATACCAATCACGGGCGAGAATTAAACTATTAAACTATTCATCACAGTACGTCAGTAGTGGCAGCAGTCAGCGTGGCTTGACTTGACATCATCATCTTCTTCTTCTCCGTGCTGAATTGGAAAAGAAGAAGATAGGACAGCCACTTGAATCCTGGGTGTGGGCCGTCACCAATCCACACATTAGGAACGGTCCCGCGGTCTTAGCTGGCAGGTCCGTATATATTTCCAGAATAAAATCGTAACAGATGGAGTCCACGCCTCCTGCTATGCTTACGCGTAGAGAGTGAGGTATATCTAAACATATATTGATTATTAATTGAGCATGTGAATAGTTGGGAAATGGTCAAGATAACTAAAATCATAACAACAGATTCACTGTAGATCCCCTGTGGATCTGTTGTTATGGTTTCAGTTATATTGACCTTTTCCCAACCATTCACACGCTACAATAGTCAGTGCGGTCTTTGTTGTATGTAGTGTGATATTAATACCGAAAGAAGCTCAGCCAAAAACTTGTTGAGATCATGGTCTTGCGAGAGGCAGAGATCAAGGACCAATGTCACTCAGAAGAACAGATGGTAGCTACACAGAGGATGAAGAGCAACGAGCTCTCCTCCTACTGGAGACGCACTTTCCAGGTAGCATACCATTTGAACCCGAAAGATCACTGGAAGAAACAGGTAGAGCCAGACGAGAAGACTGGGAGGTAGCAAAAACCATGTGCACTTCCCAAAGAGTGAAATGGGCAATTGACTCCTTCCAACCATTCAAGTAACCCGGGATTGACGGTATATACAAAAGGGGCAAACGGAACTACTGCCATTTATCACGGCAACCAGATTCAGTCTGGCACTCGGGTACATACCGAGCAACTGGAGAAGAGCACGGGTAACCTTCATTCCGAAAGTAGGAAAAAGGACCCTACCCTCCCGAAGTCATTCAGTCCAATCTGTCTCTCATCCTTCTTACTGAAGACACTGGAGAATATGGTAGATAACTATTTTAGAACCGAGATACTGGAGAAGCATACATACACTCGAGCATAAAGAACTGGCCCTATGCGCCTTCTTAGACATAGAGGGGGCATTCGACAACACCTTTGACGAAGCAACAAATAGGGCCCTAACGAACAAGGGAGTGGACAGAACCACATCCAGATGAATTTGCCAAATGCTGGCTACAAGAACTGCTGAAACGAAAGTGGGCGATATCTGCTTTCGAGTCAGCACAAACAGGAGATGCCCACTGGGAGGGGTACTATCACCTCTGATGAGGAGACTCTTAGTACACAAACTACTCGTAACACTAAACGGGAACGGCGTCACTTGCCTTGAATATGCTGACGACATAGTCATTATGACCAAACGCAAAGGAACCCTCTCCATTCTCAAAAAAGGGAGCTAGAGCTTACCAGAAGATTTTGCCATTCTGTGGGGTTGAGCACCTAAGGGCTGTTCGCCTGGACGGAGCAGACTTAGAATGGAAGCAAGAGGTGAAGTACCTACGGCTTACCCTAGACTCAAAACTACTCTGGAACAGACACGAAGAAAAGATCGTAGCAAGGCAAAATCATCACTGATGGTGTGCAGGAACATTGCAGGAGAAACCTGAGGCTGTAATCCATCAATACTGCGATGGATGTACACCATGATAGTGAGACTTATGATCACCTACGGAGCAGCAGTGTGGCAAAGACTAGCATGTCTTTGTATAAAAGGAGCAATGAGATCATATAACATCATCTCAAAGATGGTTTGGGAATGCCTAGACAAACTTAATGACCTAGGCAGAAACAACAAGGTGATCCTGCTCTGGATGCCTGGGCACGTCAGAGTTGAGGGCAATGAACAAGCAGATACCCTAGCACGAAAAGGGGCATCAACGCCACTGATCGGGCCAGAACCATTCTGCGGACTTGGAAAATCTTACTTCCAAGAACTCAATAAAACTGAAGAAGCAATGAGAGCAACATACTGGCAAAGACTTCCAGGGCTAAAGCAGGCCAATCCTCGGCAACTTCAACCGAGCAAGATCGAAGACACTGATTAACCTCAGCAAAACTAGTCTAATGACAATCACGGGATTTCCGACGGGGCACTGCAGACTTAAAGAACACCTGAGGAAGCTAGGCTTAGAGGAGGACAGCACCTGCAGATTCTGTGGGGAACATCCAGAAACACCACACCATATATTGATGGAGTGTTATGCTGAACATCACTAGATATTGAATATACTGGGATCACACCAGCTGACTGTGGGAGAAATACCACGAATAGATCCCCTCAAAATTCTTAAATTCCTCAAGGAATTGGGGATTGAGTGGCTGCTGTAAACGAGAACACCTTGAGATAGCAGAAGAAGGTGGGGCACAATAGATCTAGGTCGCAGCGCATCAGTCACCATACATACTTACCATTACCATTACCATGGTCTTGCTTTTTAAAATTTCCTAACTTCTTAACGCTTCTGAAAAATGTCTAGATTTTGCTAAATTGGGAAGGGCATTGTCGAATTCCCTAATGCGAGTGATACTTCTCTTAAAGGTCTCCTGGGAATGAATTATAGAAATGATATGTCTGTAGCCTGATACATGTATATGTCGGAACGCAGTCGACGCCATAGATTTACGGCAGCGCATCCAACCGAACTTATGGGTCACTATTTGTTGTCATATGGAGTACCTTGTTTTGCATTCTGTAGAGACAGTTCAGAATTATTCTCTACCACTTGATCACACCACAGATTCAGAAAGAAATCTCTGAAATGACATCGCAACAGAAATCTATACTCTGATATCGAAATAGAAACCTATCAAAGATAACGGTCAGACATTGAGCCACTCATTCCTAGATGTCGCCAGAAGGACTAACTGAGGTTAATAAACAGTTATGTATCGATTACATCGTTACAAGATCACGAAGAGTATAAAAAAGAAGTGATATGACAAATGTCAATGCATTAACAAAAATACTATGGATACAAAACTCCGTATATACATAAAAAAATATAACTCGTATCGCGAATCTAAACTGAAAAGTGATCATACTGGATTTATCTAAGTTGAATCGCAAAAAGTTGGAGTCACACCACTATTTCAGTTTCTTGAGATATAATGCGATATGATATAGTGCAAATATAGTGAGTTTACCTTGAAAATCAATAAAAGGTATGTATTTTAAAGTCGTGATGATATTTCACCTAAAATGTGCAATTAGGAAAAGATTAACTATACAAAATCGTTATTGGTTCGTAGATATTAATATCAACTGAAGTGCATAAATTCGATGTCAAATACCTTTTTCTCATTTCCACGAAGTGGAAAATGTGTGAAAAAAATATCTTGACAGAAAACAGCTACTTCCCCTTACGGAAACTGAATTATATCACAACTATTTGTGCAACGTTCCTGAAACTTGAACTGAAATGGTGGTTGGATATTTCCTAAGAGGTTTTTTAATATTTTATGACTTTATACAACTAACTTTTACTTTGTTAATAAGAACTATTTCTTAGACAGTAAAGTATATTTGATTGTTTGAATTTAATATACCTACGCCACTGTTCAATGCAGTTCACTTTCCGCTCGAGTTGCTTTACATTACATATAATTCACTTAAAAGATATATCTGAAAGAGCATTGTCATCTGGCTCAGTATCGTGCGGATCTCTCTGATGAAACGACCCCCCTTGGCGTTAAAACGGTACTTCAGTCTCAAGACGAGAACCACCAAACATCTATTTCTTGTAGCGTTTGCTCATTGAAAATTTCTTCGAAAATATTATCAATCACTAACTTAGTTGTCTTTTCAACCTACCGAAGTTGCACAGAAGAAGAGCAACTTCTGGGATTGATGAAAATGGGATATGTTGACTCCTTCAAAAACTGTTCTTCAACTGTTAATAGGAAAATCGGTCTTTTTTTAATATTATTTCTGTTATCGTGTAGACACGTGTACTAAATTTCAACAGAAGCGGTCATTTAAAAAAGCTTTCGAACAATCGAAACTATCGGATTGTTTCCTGTAGAACTAAGTTAATCGAACAATAAGTATGAGGAGAAATATTTTTCAGATTCACAGTAAAAATATCTGTTATTTTACCCAAAGTTCTCTCTTCATTCGAATGAACGACCCTTATAAAAAACTCCTTCGAAGCGAATTCAAATTGCATACCCGAAAAAACAGTAAATGTATATTTTGACAAATAAATTTTCTAATATAGGTATATTCGTCGACAAGACTTTTACAGAAAATAACTACTACTCCCAACGACCATTGATTTAAATCTGTTATTTTCTTGAATTGAAACATAATCTTAACTATAATATTTGCAAAGTAATCTTTGAAGGAGTAGTTGAGGCAGGATGGTAGAGTTAAACTGCATATTACAGGACCTCAATGACCCCATAGGAAGGATCTGAAGAGCTACTTCTGTGAGATAACATTTGGATGATCATTCCAATAATGGTTGAATTGGAAGAAGAGAATCTGTCGAGTTGTCTCCAGATTTGACCCCTCTAGATATTTTCTGGCATCTGCAGATTAGATAACTCAATCAACCTGTTGTCCAAACAGGCACTAGATCCACTTACAGGACGGTTTGTACACAACGTAACCTGTAACTGAGAATACATAATAAAAGGAGATAGTATGCCACTATAAACACAATAAAACAAACACAAACTCTGAGCTTTTCTTATCTTTCTATTGGGAATTTTCAAAAAATGTATCAATGTTTGATGGCAGAGATCACTATTGTCCAGGGTTACTATTGAAAACAATTAATCAATCAACAACTTCGCTTGGGATCGCACATTAAAAAGTAAAATCCTCGTTTAATATCAGAAAAAGAGCTTTTCAGCTGCTGTCAGTGCCGAATATATTCTCATTATCAGGAATTAAAAAATTGATTAGAAACATATTACATAGAAATAAGAGTTTACTTCCAGATCGATGAACTTTTCAATTGTTATCAAGTTTTAATTATTCGGCTTATCCCATGACTAACTGCTCGTAACTGTATAGATGAGATCTAATTTTTCAAACTCATTCATCGAATGATTATAAGCATCTGAACCTTCCTGACATCTTTCATAACGATTAGGTCTCAATGATGTTACAGGTTTCGAAATATATTTTAATAAATTCGGAAAAATTCAAGGAACTAGTGTTCATCAACTCTGACGTTTATGCCTAATTTTCTTTATTGATCCATTTGGTTATGGAAATGTTTTCTATCTGATAAAATCAGTATCATGAAAATGAATCACACGTACTACAGACCTTTCAGAGGGAATCCAATTTATTAAAAGGTATCGCAGAAATCCAATTCCTTCGTAATTCTTCATCTCACGGTATCACATAACAACAACTAGGTATATTCGCAAAACTAGAGTAGATGACCCCACAAACACATTAAGGTTTAATACTATTTTTGATAGACTTCGAACACACCTTCTCTAATAAATCGAACACTTGTTCTTACCAATATTTCATAAACCCTCATACATGAATCTTATGGTAATTCATCAATCAGAACACAAATACTTCACTCTAGAGTATCTATCTAACTTACGTTTACAAGAATCAGCATTCAACAATGGCCAAGGTAGCATGGTTTTCTTCCACTGTCTCTAGCTCTGAGTTAAAAAATTGAAAAGATTATAATGAATGAATTTCTATTTGGATATTTTCTAAATTATTAATTATTTTAACCAACCCTGTATATTTTACCCAAAATCCCAGTGATAAGCCTTGGATTTGAACCACCCTGTACATATTCACATATCTTGCATTTACTTTTTTTATAGTCAAACGATCGCCGATTTCCAAATGTCCCTAATCGTATAATCGATTTGTGATCGCGGTCAGCTTTCTTTGACATTTCCCTCTACCATAATATATATTCTTTCACACGTTTTCATACACGAGCAGTCGAAGATAATTCATTCAAATTTCGGGGTCAACACATCACGTTGTAAACATTACATCCGATGGTAATCTTTGCTTTTCACTTTATAAGGTAAATATCCGACACACGTTCAATCAATATGTTGCCGGAGGCGTGTAAATAATGAATGGAATGGCCGAGAGAAAACAAATACATATTCACAATGCATACTAGATTTTGTTATACACGAACATGCCGTCGAGTTCAGTAGGAGAATGGGTCAGTGTTTCACCGTTGTGGGCTCAAAAAATCACTGGATTTTGTCGAGATAAGTGCTATAGAGTGTCTGGATAAAAAGGGTCCCATCGTCGATTTTTATTTGATAGCGAGAACCTGACCGATAATATGCTCAGCAAAAAAGCCAAAAGAACCAACCCGTTCTCCCTTACTTCAGGTCTGAGAAACATGAAAAGCATAACCTTGTTGAAAATCACAAGTTTCAATCAGAAATGGTTGCTTTGAAATGCATTCATCCATTCCTTGACCTGTTTTTTATCCAAGTTCATTAATTGTTAATTATCATTATCTTGAAGGGATTTATAGTCTTGTTTTTAGTAAATCTGAACTGATTATGGTTGTTTATTGATTATTATGTCTGTTTCCAATTTAGTTGGGAAACGATGATAATGCTTGTATACTCAATGATATATTACCAAAGTCTTCGGCCTCATTTGCAGGCTGAAGCACAAAATTACCCAATAATCCCATTTGATTTCCCATCACTATTATGTAATTTCTCTGAATAGTTCATCGAGGTCATCACAGGAACGTTTCGTTAAGAAAAAAATATTCCATCGTCAATGCTACAGTTGGAGTTGATAATTGAACTCATTTTATCAATTATAAAATTAACCTTAATTTAAATTCGGATTCACAAAATATACTGCAATGTACACAAAATTAGCCTTTTTACATGGAATTCCGTGTTGCCACTAGCAAAATCACCGATAGAATCAATTATGCAGTAGCGAGTGGTGAATGACACTCTGTAAAGTATGTAAGAATAATTCTGTCTGTCAAATCTCAAGCAATCCATGCCATGTGCAGCAATTCAATCCTATCCTTTGTTGGAATATATATATATGCCTATTGTTATATCTTTGTCTTCTTTTATTATTGATATAAAAACCATTGGGATGTAATCTTGGAGTACCAAAGGTGCAAAACATTTTTCTCCACATTTCTCTTCACAAAACTACTTTTTCCTAAGAAATCAGATTCACAACATTAATCTCCGCATAAACAACTAACCCACAAAATATACATATACCATACCTTAAATATGCTTCAAGCAACGCGTAATATTCCGTTTTAGGAGTAGGTACTCCATGCTCTCTAGCAATTGCTCTGACTTTACTTTTCAATTGTTTAATATGTATGTCAAAACTCAATTTTTGTCAATAAATTAACCCACGAATCTGATACAATCTTCACTCTCAATAATATAATTTTCCAAGTAGATATTGTGAAGAGTACATTTCAAGGCTTGAATCACACCAACCCTTGACATTTTTTTTGCTGAGGTATTCAACGATCTTAGTACTCCACAAGATTGTGGTATGGTCTGTAAATGACGTAAGTTCACCAACAATTTCAAGATTCGATGGATCATTAACATATAATGAAAACCGAATGGGATCTAGAACCGACCCTTGCGGCTCTCTCGAATCTATTTCAGAGTACCGTGATATATCTGCGACTAGTCGGTGGTCCTGAAACAGCGACCTCAAGGTGATACGAATTTTTGAAAGTGTAGACTCAAATGATTCCTCAAACCAGCGACCGAATTCAGTGTTGCCAACAATGTTAAAAATAATTGAAAAGCTCGTGAAGAAACGAGTGCTTTGTTTTCATGCCTATCACAATAACCTTACCAAATGCTAGTTTGGTTTTCAGTTTAAAAAAAGCTCAAATGATGCAAACTTTTCTTTCTTGAAGATTCACATTTGGATCACAACAGAGGCGACATGGCTATGGCAGTGTTCTGTGACTTTTCTAAGGCCTTCAATTGTGTGAATTATGAATTACTGACTAAGTTATATCGATATGGCTTCAGAGGTGTCTCACTGGACTGGATTTGTTCAATTCTCAAGAATGAAAAACAGATCGTTGACTCAAACAAAAAAAAAGGATCAAACAGTTTAGTAACAAGTCATGGTGTCCCACAAGGATCAGTATTCGGTTCAATTGTGTTTCCAGTTTCCTAAAATGATTTACACTATATTGATATTCAAGATTCTATTTGCACACTATTTGCTGATAATAGTGGCACAGTAAAAATGTTTACAGTCTAGAAACATCAGTTTAAAATGATCTAGAGAAAGTAAAACACTGGTGAGTCAAATTGTTCATGCTTTAACGTAGATAAAACTAATATGTTTTTAAGTTCAGCTTTGATAATCTCAAACTGGACGACCACCAAGTCGAAAATAAGTCACATATTGGCCATATAATCTTAAATTTGACGTCGTATTATGGCTTTGAATAAAAAATTTACATCGCACTACTATGCAGTACGAGTAGTTTCGAATTAATTGGGAACTTCGATGACAAAAACGGTCTACTACTCACTAATCGAATTTCATATCAGTAAGTCGCCCCGGAGCGCCATGGCAAATAATAATAATAGCCGTCCTCTACCCGCACAGGCTATGCCTTTGGGTACACTCTATGAATGTTGATGAGGGAGTATTATTATTATTATACTATCATCTTAGTTTTCCTTTATACTCGATCTTAATGACTTTTTATATTTCAGTCACCAACACAGCTTGGTGGTCTTTTTGATATTTTTTTGTATTAAGACAATGACTTTCGTTGATTTGATGGTGAATGCAAATAAAACCGTGTCAATTTTTGTTAATGTAAATGTTCTTTATGGAGGCCCTATTGAAAAATGTTATGATTTCTTTGGTAAGATGTGCACAATAAAATTACTTATTAAAATATGTTTACAGAGTGGGCCACTGAAAACGATACAGAATGTATTTGGGCAACTTATAATAAATTTCGAAAAACGCCAGGACACTTGATTTCATTATTGAAGGACACACACACACACATCTTTTTCCATGAAATTCATCTTCAAAGCACGTCATCCCTTCTTGCTGCTGCCACAACCCCTCAGAGCGTGAAAGAAAACTGATAAACAATACTCTGAATTTGTTTTCGAAGTTGAAAATTGCCTTAAATATATTCCATACTGAAGTTTTGATAGAGCAACTGTCAAAAGTCAATGTCAAACAATTTCCAATGACCCACTCTGTATATCAACCATAGTGCACGAGTTATTCTATCACGTGTTTGTGGGTTTTGATTTGCATATACTATGTACTCATGAAATTACCGTACTGAGTGTTAACACGACTCGTAAAGTTATATATTGCTTCAAGTACCGTTTGTAGGTTACGTAAATGATTATTTTGAATACTTTTTGGACACTAATTGCTAGTTTAACTAAGTAATGATATTTACCGCAATGAAAAGGCAAACTGCATTCCCGACCATTTCATCCAAACAATTTGATGTAGAACACATGTGTTTTCACGTCAAAATACGTTTTATCGACAGGTGTATACAATTTTTCAGTTTCGATTTCAATGAGTTCAGTAATGTTCAGTTGATGAAGCTGTAGGAAATATGAATGAAATTGTTCCATTGCCTACATAAGAAAAGGAACATGTCTCCCAAAATATACTGTATTGTCTAAGAGAATTTCTTATTGACGAATCTTTGTGAAGAAGAGTCATAAATAATCATATTTTAAAATATCACATAGTGCTCTTCTACATATCTCAAAGGGCACGATAAGAAACTTTTGATTTGCTCATCACGATTTACATAATACCAAAAATTAGAGCATTCAAACCGGGTCGTTTTCATCATGAGTGCGAGGTCACATAACTAACTCAAGGTGAAAGAAATAAACATTCCATGGAATTTCATTCATTTTCATAAAACTAACATAAAAACAACAGTCCGCGGACAATGTCATCGCAAATTGTTAATCTTGAACCCAAACTTGACCTGAAGGATTTATGGTGCATATCTACTAGTAAATTACGAGTAAATTACTTTTGGTGTACGTACTGCCATGCATAATAGTTGCTCTCACTTTGACTTATCAGAATGAAAACCATTCAATTTAAGTACTTGAATTTATGTCAATCTGAGAATAACATAAAATGAATCAGCGAAAATGCCCTTTCTCATACGTTTGCTGTTTTAACAACAATTATGGAAAAATCAAGGAGATTCAAATCTGAAAACATTGGTGGCCCTATCCCATTTTGCTCCCTCCATTCACGTCAAATTATTACTTTGCTCCAAGGAATTTTCAAAGTACGATCTTCAACTGTCAATAGATTATGACCAGAGACACCATCCTCCTGGCACCACAAATTATGTCTTACGTTGAGAAGCATGCTATCGTGATCATGAAGCAATTAGCTATTTGAAAAAGGTCAAATGATACGAGAGAGTTTTGTTGTTTGAAATACAATTTCTTATTGTTGTATTGACTTTCACTGATAACACCAAGGCCTCATACACTAACAAAATATGAGAGAAAACAAGCTTCAAAACTTCCGGTTTTAAAAATTTTGACAAATGTGGGTCGACAGTTTAATCATTTACTGTAATTTTTTGTTCCAGAAATCAAGGCTGTGAGAGATTCATCCTGTCCGCGAATATGTAAAGAAAATGCATATGGAGACCCAGTTTGTGGAAGCGACGGAATCATCTACTCAAATATTTGCGAAATGAAGAAAAAGACATGCGGAAAAGGTAAATTTGACATCTCTTTCAAGTGTAACCAAATAAAATAAAGCTATCTTGTCAGTATCATTTCCAAACATGTCAAACCTCTTGTTTGTTGAAGCTGAATAACTGTGGTTTTCACAAACTAATTGCAAACTACGAGGTGAAGATAAATCGATCCAAAAGTTCTGGATAACCTGCAGCTTCGCACTCCACATAAAATGGTTAATTTGGCTTCATTAGTTATACACAAGGCTTAATGTGTGAAGGAATCTTGGGCTTGGCCTAATACTTCACCAGTAGCTTAACTGCAACCACTACTAAATGATGAATCATTTAGGACAGCATGAGACTTGTTTTATCCATTCAGCAATCTTAGAGCCATCAAGAATAAGTAGAGATGATGACAACCATCCTAATGGCAAGACTTTAAACCCCGGAAATGTGAAAAATTTTGTTTTGGTAGTATAGCTTTTACTGGCACCTTAGCTGCTGCCATCTCTAGAGAAAGGATGAAACGAAATAAATATAGAACATTGGCAGATAACTATTTTTTCGTTATCTTGTATCTATAGAAACATTTGGTGTCTTTGCATTGATTTCAACCAATGAATAAATACAACGGTAGCTCCATCACTCACCAAGAAAGTGAGCAATAAGAACCACGGTTGACAAAATGAATTGAAAATCGATTGCATGTGAAATAAGTATGCAGAGTCACCTGCTTCCGATTACAATTTTGTGGTTGTTACAGGAAGTATTACAATGTATGTTTTTGTACCACGATTCGCCTTTTTTGTTTGGGACAAAGGGCGAGGAATTTCTCGACTTCCTGCTAGAAGGCTTGCATGAGGACAAGCCTAAGCCACTGTCGCAGAAGTCAACCGCATACTGAGCGAGACATATAGATCGTGGACATAAGAATACAGGTCTGTCGCTTCTGAGGCTTCTGTACCTAGGGATGCTTAAGTCTTTGTCTGTCCTGAGTCTGGTCTCCGCTGTGCCATGACGTCCGCCTGTATCCTAGAGATTAGCTCTGGTAGTTCATGTATGCGCAGGCTAACGCCGTTAATGGTCCAAGAATAGATTTGCAATAGCATTGGTGGTTGTTGTACTGGCATTACTGTCCTGGAATGATGGCCATAGCGTGTATGATCACAAGGATTTCATTGTGTTCTTCAGGGGTTACTTTTGCTAGGGTTTCTAGAGTTTTCTGTGTTCTGTGTTTGTGGTTTTGTCTGGATGTTTTTTGTCAGCACCATCATACCTACCTTGACGACCACGGAAAATACAAAATAAAAGTGACTGTTGATCTATAATCGATGCAACTCGGTTATTACCGCTTTGTGAATTTGATATTATTGGCATAGGATTTACAGGATAACTTTGTCAATTCAACAATTACATTGTCGATGTAATATTATTTTTTGCTCAAAATGGTTTTATGTTAAAAAGGTTTTTATATTGAATAATGAAAATATGTTCTGATGACCATATTTTTATGCATATGGACTTTTGGGTCGACCGGCTATATAAATTGTTGCTATTGAAGTGCAGAGGAATTATTTGGTTCCATTTATGAAATTATTATGAACATTTTATTGTAGTTTACTGTAATGATAATAAAAAAGTGTGTGTGTGATTTCGAAAACAATAAAAGATTTGTGGTATGCACAATATTCAACATAGTGTGAATTTTATTTTGGTCGGCATAATGGATATTACATACACCATGCACTATTTAAAAAATATTCCTGATGATAGATTTTTCATGTAGATACTTGATCAGACCAAAAATTGTGTTGTTATACATTTTTCATTAATACAATTTTATGAGAACATGGTTCCCAATTCGAAAAACTCCGTGCAAATGCATCCAACCACGATCTTGTTCATCTCGATATCTACGAGGCCATGGAAAATAATTCTCGAACAAAGGAAGAAGAGACCGAGTTCTAACTGGATGAGACAAGAATCCGTAATTGCCCGATTCCAAAGCCAACTGGATATATGATGTTCAAATATTCAATGAATTGGAACGAATTATTTCGCCCGCGGCCCACTTAGATTTCCGTATCAGAATCAGGATATCGCTTACCGGTAGTTGAAAAAAATTGGGTCGAACTGGTTTACCAGGTGGTCCAATTATAGAAGCATCCTAAACGATTAGCGAATCAACAATCATGCGTGTTTTACACATTTCTACGCATATTTGAGCTTCAGCGACAAAGTATACAGGGTGACCCGAACCTATGATGACACCCTGTAGTTTCAAAATCATTCAAAGTAGGAATTGAATGTTTGATAATAAAATCAAGTCCTAAACTGCAATATTATTTATCAGGAAAGTAAAGCTCAATCAGTGCTCACTGTAGTGAATAATATTCACCAACATAAGAACAAAAGAAAACAATACCTACCAAGATATTTATTACCGTGTATGCAACTATCGCTACTTTTTTAATGTCTCAACCTTGTTTTGTTGTTACAATTTTTTTTCAATGAAAAATACCTCAAACTCTGTTTCAAAATAAAATACAGACAAAACCCAACAACACTCGCTGATATGAACGCATGTGTTGGAGCTTTGAAATACTTTTTCCTGTGAAAAACACCAATAAGTTATTACATCAGAACGTTTCAATAAATTAATAATTTCAACATTCAAACCATTTCAATACCGTCACTCCTTTTTTTGACATGGTTAATTATCTATTCCAATAAAATAAGATAATTATATATCTAAATGCAGAAAGTACTATTTACAAAAAAAACAAATATATTCCTGTGAGAAAATGAAACAATTTAATGGATGAGATAATATCTGCTGTAAATTAAATATACTCAGCTTACACCAATTAGAAATACCATAATTACCAGAAATATCAGAAGGCCTAATTATAGTTTATTATAATCCAATCACATATCTTCATTAGATAATAATATCAACACTCCAATATACAACTCAAGCAATGCTATTATATTGGATGATGATATCACCGTTAGGTTCATACTTATGCAAGTATTCTTTCATTCCGTATTTTACTGTAAGTTAAACTGAAAATCATTTCGTGAATTCATCCAACCGCGAAATTATTATATTGAGTGGAGAAAATAATTCAAGAAGCAGAAATATGGAATAGGAATTCGCCGTCAAAAGTCTAAATTATAACTTGAGTATCATGATTATCAAAGTAGTAGGTATACCTTTTTTGTTGTTTGGTCAGAGACAAAGGAAAGTATTATTACTATGGAAATCTATGGGTGTATTTCCAAAATACTAACAACATAAAATTGAAAGGAATTCAAGGAATGAAGGATGAAAATAACAAGTTGAATCTCACATTCTAGAAACATGGAGAGAACATTAGATTGAAGACTGATTTATAGAAAACGTCAAGTAATACGAGAACCTTTAAAAAAAAGGAGAACGTATTACGAAGAAAAATAATAGATATCTCATGAAAATAGCAAAAACTCACATTTTGATAGAATTGAGTAAGGTTGACAAACCTTATTATATTGAAGAAATATTTATCAATAATGTAGAAGTACTGGAAGAAAATCAACCCATTCCAGAGGCTTTTGATAATTATTATTCGAAAGTGGGTGAAGCATATGCTCCTAAAATTCTAAATCCATTCCTAGTACCTGTAAATCACTATCACTATCAACGAACGAACGTTGGTCATTAGAAAGGAAACTGTCACAGCAGCACCTGAAGAGTTAGACTAATCTCACTTTGCAAAATATTTTCAAAATGCCATAAAGTCAAAAGTCTCCAAACTACTTCACCTGATGTAAAAAAATTACGAAATCCCAATTTAGATTTCATGAAGGACTTTTGACTATAATGAGGCTGTTTTTGTACTGACTGTGATGCCCTCAGCTGGCAGTTGCAATTCATTTCAGTCCCGATGTTATTTTCTGATTTTCCGCAAGCCAATAGTTGCGTTATTTTTTAGAAAGAGATTCCTTCTGCACTTTTAACTAAACTTATATTTGTTTTTTAGAGTCCCACTGTACATATTTCATTTAACTTTAATTTAGTTCAAGGTTGAGAACATCTTGAGAACCAATAGAAAGTGAGCATGTTTTTTTCGATTTTCTGAGAATTATATGCCTTCTACCTATGAGTTTATATCGTCATTGTTATTTTCAGGTGTAACTTTGTCAGCGGATCATGCACTCTGCAAAAGACCCACCGGTTCGAAATGTGAACACAAGTGTGGAGGGGAAAAAGATCCTGTATGCGGAACTGACGGACGAACATACTTGAACAGGTGTATGCTGCAAGTGGAAATATGCAGGTAACGAAAATTTAACATAAAATTGGATTTGTATATTTTTACTATAAGTTTCCATGTTTCTGTAAATGTCAATATTGATTGAAATTTTCGATTCTTATATGAAAGGAATATCTACAACTTCTGTAACAAATAAAAAATAAAATAAATATATAGACTAAATGGTTAAGATAGGTCGAGTGCTGATATTCCCAACGATAACAAAACTGAGAAGTTGTGTTTCGACATTTCTAACCGTAAATTAATTCAATTTTGCTCTTTGAGACTGAAGTGACTCTCTTTTATATTAATCATTTGCTGGTCCCATAGTCTGAACATTTTAGATATAAAGATATTCTTGTCTCTGATTACAAAAGTGTTATATTAACAAAAACTCCCATCAATGATTTAGAATGATGAAATCAGTATACTTCGTGAATTTGAAATGAAAATATCATCAGACAAAATTTTAAATGAGAGGACATTAGCAAATTTTTTAAAATTTTCCGCTCGAATTTCCAGATGAACTCTTCAACTCAAAAACGGTTAAACATATAGCAATTCTGCGAACACCAATCGATTCAAAATGATCGAATTAGTATACTCTGTCAATTTCAAATCGATCGAAATGAACAAGAAATTACTCGTAAAAAAGTCGTAAGGGGTGGACCCCTAAAAATTCTTATGGATCCAGATGAACTTTTCAACTTGAGAACGATTCAAGATAAAGCAATTCTGCGAACACAAATCGATTCAGAATAATGAAATTAATACACCCTGAAATTCCAGATGAACTCTTCAACTCGAGAACGGTTAAAAATAGATCATTTCTGCGGACACCAATCGATCCAGAATGATGAAATTAGTATACTCTGTGAATTTCAAATGAAAATATCATAAGAGAAAAATTTGAATGAGCACATTAGCAAGATTTCGAAAATTTTCAGCTCGAAATTCCAGATGAACTCTTCAACTCGAGAACGGTTAAAAATAGAGCAATTCTGTGAACACCAATCGATTCAAAATGATCGAATTAGTATACTCTGTCAATTTCGAAACAATCGAAATGAACAAGAAATTGCTCGAAAAAGGTCGTAAGGGGTAGACCCCTAAAAATCATATGAATCCAGATGAACTTTTCAACTTGAGAACGATTAAAGATAAAGCAATTCTGCAAACGCCAATCGATTCAGGATGTTCAAATTAATATAATCTGTGAATTTCAAATGAAAATATCATTAGAGAAAAATTTTAATGAGCACATTAGCAAGATTTCGATAATTTTCAGCTCGAAATTCCAGATGAACTCGTCAACTCGAGAACGGTTAAAAATAGAGCATTTCTGCGAACACCAATCGATCCAGAATGATGAAATAAGTATACTCTGTGAATTTCAAATGAAAATATCATTAGAAAAAAATTTGAATGAGCACATTAGCAAGATTTCGAAAATTTTCAGCTCGAAATTCCAGATGAACTCTTCAACTCGAGAACGGTTAAAAATAGAGCATTTCTGCGAACACCAATCGATCCAGAATGATGAAATTAGTATACTCTGTGAATTTCAAATGAAAGTATCATTGGAAAAAAATTTGAATGAGCACATTAGCAAGATTTCGAAAATTTTCAGCTCGAAATTCCAGATGAACTCTTCAACTCGAGAACGGTTAAAAATAGAGCATTTCTGCGAACACCAATCGATCCAGAATGATGAAATTAGTATACTCTGTGAATTTCAAATGAAAATATCTTAAGAGAAAAATTTGAATGAGCACATTAGCAAGATTTCGAAAATTTTCAGCTCAAAATTCCAGATGAACTCGTCAACTCGAGAACGGTTAAAAATAGAGCATTTCTGAGAACACCAATCGATCCAGAATGAAGAAATTAGTATACTCTGTGAATTTCAAATGAAAATATCATTAGAAAAAAATTTTAATGAGCACATTAGCAAGATTTCGAAAATTTTCAGCTCGAAATTCCAGATGAACTCTTCAACTCGAGAACGGTTAAAAATAGAGCATTTCTGCGAACACCAATCGATCCAGAATGATGAAATTAGTATACTCTGTGAATTTCAAATGAAAATATCATTAGAAAAAAATTTGAATGAGCACATTAGCAAGATTTCGAAAATTTTCAGCTCGAAATTCCAGATGAACTCTTCAACTCGAGAACGGTTAAAAATAGAGCATTTCTGCAAACACCAATCGATCCAGAATGATGAAATTAGTATACTCTGTGAATTTCAAATGAAAATATCATTGGAAAAAAATTTGAATGAGCACATTAGCAAGATTTCGAAAATTTTCAGCTCGAAATTCCAGATGAACTCTTCAACTCGAGAACGGTTAAAAATAGAGCATTTCTGCAAACACCAATCGATCCAGAATGATGAAATTAGTATACTCTGTGAATTTCAAATGAAAATATCATAAGAGAAAAATTTGAATGAGCACATTAGCAAGATTTCGAAAATTTTCAGCTCGAAATTCCAGATGAACTCGTCAACTCGAGAACGGTTAAAAATAGAGCATTTCTGCGAACACCAATCGATCCAGAATGATGAAATTAGTATACTCTGTGAATTTCAAATGAAAATATCATAAGAGAAAAATTTGAATGAGCACATTAGCAAGATTTCGAAAATTTTCAGCTCGAAATTCAAGATGAACTCTTCAACTCGAGAACGGTTAAAAATAGAGCATTTCTGCAAACACCAATCGATCCAGAATGATGAAATTAGTATACTCTGTGAATTTCAAATGAAAATATCATTGGAAAAAAATTTGAATGAGCACATTAGCAAGATTTCGATAATTTTCAGCTCGAAATTCCAGATGAACTCGTCAACTCGAGAACGGTTAAAAATAGAGCATTTCTGCGAACACCAATCGATCCAGAATGATGAAATTAGTATACTCTGTGAATTTCAAATGAAAATATCATTAGAAATAAATTTTAATGAGCACATTAGCAAGATTTCGAAAATTTTCAGCTCGAAATTCCAGATGAACTCGTCAACTCGAGAACGGTTAAAAATAGAGCATTTCTGCAAACACCAATCGATCCAGAATGATGAAATTAGTATACTCTGCGAATTTCAAATGAAAATATCATTGGAAAAAAATTTGAATGAGCACATTAGCAAGATTTCGAAAATTTTCAGCTCGAAATTCCAGATGAACTCTTCAACTCGAGAACGGTTAAAAATAGAGCATTTCTGCAAACACCAATCGATCCAGAATGATGAAATTAGTATACTCTGTGAATTTCAAATGAAAATATCATAAGAGAAAAATTTGAATGAGCACATTAGCAAGATTTCGAAAATTTTCAGCTCGAAATTCAAGATGAACTCTTCAACTCGAGAACGGTTAAAAATAGAGCATTTCTGCAAACACCAATCGATCCAGAATGATGAAATTAGTATACTCTGTGAATTTCAAATGAAAATATCATTGGAAAAAAATTTGAATGAGCACATTAGCAAGATTTCGATAATTTTCAGCTCGAAATTCCAGATGAACTCGTCAACTCGAGAACGGTTAAAAATAGAGCATTTCTGCGAACACCAATCGATCCAGAATGATGAAATTAGTATACTCTGTGAATTTCAAATGAAAATATCATTAGAAATAAATTTTAATGAGCACATTAGCAAGATTTCGAAAATTTTCAGCTCGAAATTCCAGATGAACTCGTCAACTCGAGAACGGTTAAAAATAGAGCATTTCTGCAAACACCAATCGATCCAGAATGATGAAATTAGTATACTCTGCGAATTTCAAATGAAAATATCATTGGAAAAAAATTTGAATGAGCACATTAGCAAGATTTCGAAAATTTTCAGCTCGAAATTCCAGATGAACTCTTCAACTCGAGAACGGTTAAAAATAGAGCATTTCTGCGAACACCAATCGATCCAGAATGATGAAATTAGTATACTCTGTGAATTTCAAATGAAAATATCATAAGAGAAAAATTTGAATGAGCACATTAGCAAGATTTCGAAAATTTTCAGCTCGAAATTCCAGATGAACTCGTCAACTCGAGAACGGTTAAAAATAGAGCATTTCTGCGAGCACCAATGAATCCAGAATGATGAAATTAGTATACTCTGTGAATTTCAAATGAAAATATCACTAGAAAAAAATTTGAATGAGCACATTAGCAAGATTTCGATAATTTTCAGCTCGAAATTCCAGATGAACTCTTCAACTCGAGAACGGTTAAAAATAGAGCATTTCTGCAAACACCAATCGATCCAGAATGATGAAATTAGTATACTCTGTGAATTTCAAATGAAAATATCATTGGAAAAAAATTTGAATGAGCACATTAGCAAGATTTCGAAACTTTTCAGCTCGAAATTCCAGATGAACTCTTCAACTCGAGAACGGTTAAAAATAGAGCATTTCTGCGAACACCAATCGATCCAGAATGATGAAATTAGTATACTCTGTGAATTTCAAATGAAAATATCATAAGAGAAAAATTTGAATGAGCACATTAGCAAGATTTCGAAAATTTTCAGCTCGAAATTCCAGATGAACTCTTCAACTCGAGAACGGTTAAAAATAGAGCATTTCTGCGAACACCAATGGATCCAGAATGATGAAATTAGTATACTCTGTGAATTTCAAATGAAAATATCACTACAAAAAAATTTGAATGAGCACATTAGCAAGATTTCGATAATTTTCAGCTCGAAATTCCAGATGAACTCTTCAACTCGAGAACGGTTAAAAATAGAGCAATTCTGTGAACACCAATTGATTCAAAATGATCGAATTAGTATACTCTGTCAATTTCGAAACAATCGAAATGAACAAGAAATTGCTCGAAAAAGGTCGTAAGGGGTAGACCCCTAAAAATCATATGAATCCAGATGAACTTTTCAACTTGAGAACGATTGAAGATAAAGCAATTCTGCAAACGCCAATCGATTCAGGATGATCAAATTAATATACTCTGTGAATTTCAAATGAAAATATCATTAGAGAAAAATTTGAATGAGCACATTAGCAAGATTTCGATAATTTTCAGCTCGAAATTCCAGATGAACTCGTCAACTCGAGAACGGTTAAAAATAGAGCATTTCTGCGAACACCAAACGATCCAGAATGATGAAATTAGTATACTCTGTGAATTTCAAATGAAAATATCATTAGAAAAAAATTTTAATGAGCACATTAGCAAGATTTCGAAAATTTTCAGCTCGAAATTCCAGATGAACTCTTCAACTCGAGAACGGTTAAAAATAGAGCATTTCTGCGAACACCAATCGATCCAGAATGATGAAATTAGTATACTCTGTGAATTTCAAATGAAAATATCATTAGAGAAAAATTTGAATGAGCACATTAGCAAGATTTCGAAAATTTTCAGCTCGAAATTCCAGATGAACTCTTCAACTCGAGAACGGTTAAAAATAGAGCATTTCTGCGAACACCAATCGATCCAGAATGATGAAATTAGTATACTCTGTGAATTTCAAATGAAAATATCATTAGAAAAAAATTTGAATGAGCACATTAGCAAGATTTCGAAAATTTTCAGCTCGAAATTCCAGATGAACTCTTCAACTCGAGAACGGTTAAAAATAGAGCATTTCTGCGAACACCAATCCATCCAGAATGATGAAATTAGTATACTCTGTGAATTTCAAATGAAAATATCATAAGAGAAAAATTTGAATGAGCACATTAGCAAGATTTCGAAAATTTTCAGCTCGAAATTCAAGATGAACTCTTCAACTCGAGAACGGTTAAAAATAGAGCATTTCTGCGAACACCAATCGATCCAGAATGATGAAATTAGTATACTCTGTGAATTTCAAATGAAAATATCATTAGAAAAAAATTTGAATGAGCACATTAGCAAGATTTCGAAAATTTTCAGCTCGAAATTCCAAATGAACTCGTCAACTCGAGAACGGTTAAAAATAGAGCATTTCTGCGAACACCAATCGATCCAGAATGATGAAATTAGTATACTCTGTGAATTTCAAATGAAAATATCATAAGAGAAAAATTTTAATGAGCACATTAGCAAGATTTCGAAAATTTTCAGCTCGAAATTCCAGATGAACTCGTCAACTCGAGAACGGTTAAAAATAGAGCATTTCTGCGAACACCAATCGATCCAGAATGATGAAATTAGTATACTCTGCGAATTTCAAATGAAAATATCATTAGAAAAAAATTTGAATGAGCACATTAGCAAGATTTCGAAAATTTTCAGCTCGAAATTCCAGATGAACTCTTCAACTCGAGAACGGTTAAAAATAGAGCATTTCTGCGAACACCAATCGATTCAAAATGATCGAATTAGTATACTATGTCAATTTCGAAACAATCGAAATGAACAAGAAATTGCTCGAAAAAGGTCGTAAGGGGTAGACCCCTAAAAATCATATGAATCCAGATGAACTTTTCAACTTGAGAACGATTGAAGATAAAGCAATTCTGCAAACGCCAATCGATTCAGGATGATCAAATTAATATACTCTGTGAATTTCAAATGAAAATATCATTAGAGAAAAATTTGAATGAGCATATTAGCAAGATTTCGAAAATTTTCAGCTCGAAATTCCAGATGAACTCGTCAACTCGAGAACGGTTAAAAATAGAGCATTTCTGCGAACACCAATCGATCCAGAATGATGAAATTAGTATACTCTGTGAATTTCAAATGAAAATATCATAAGAGAAAAATTTGAATGAGCACATTAGCAAGATTTCGAAAATTTTCAGCTCGAAATTCCAGATGAACTCGTCAACTCGAGAACGGTTAAAAATAGAGCATTTCTGCGAACACCAATCGATCCAGAATGATGAAATTAGTATACTCTGTGAATTTCAAATGAAAATATCATTAGAAAAAAAGTTGAATGAGCACATTAGCAAGATTTCGAAAATTTTTAGCTCGAAATTCCAAATGAACTCTTCAACTCGAGAACGGTTAAAAATAGAGCATTTCTGCGAACACCAATCGATCCAGAATGATGAAATTAGTATACTCTGTGAATTTCAAATGAAAATGTCATTAGAGAAAAATTTGAATGAGCACATTAGCAAGATTTCGAAAATTTTTAGCTCAAAATTCCAGATGAACTCTTGAATTCTAGAACGATTGAAAATAGAGCAATTCTGTAAACAATATCGAATTGATCGAAAAGAAAATAAAAATCTCAGAAAAAGTCGTAAGGGGTAGACCCCTAAAAATCATATGAATCCAGATGAACTTCTCAGCTTTAGAAAGATTCAAGATAGAGCAATTCCGCGAACACTAATCGATCCAGAATGATGAAATTAGTATACTCTGTGAATTTCAAATGAAAATATCATTCGAAAAAAATTTGAATGAGCACATTAGCAAGATTTCGAAAATTTTCAGCTCGAAATTCCAGATGAACTCTTCAACTCGAGAACGGTTAAAAATAGAGCAATTCTGTGAACACCAATCGATTCAAAATGATCGAATTAGTATACTATGTCAATTTCGAAACAATCGAAATGAACAAGAAATTGCTCGAAAAAGGTCGTAAGGGGTAGACCCCTAAAAATCATATGAATCCAGATGAACTTTTCAACTTGAGAACGATTGAAGATAAAGCAATTCTGCAAACGCCAATCGATTCAGGATGATCAAATTAATATACTCTGTGAATTTCAAATGAAAATATCATTAGAGAAAAATTTGAATGAGCACATTAGCAAGATTTCGAAAATTTTCAGCTCGAAATTCCAGATGAACTCGTCAACTCGAGAACGGTTAAAAATAGAGCATTTCTGCGAACACCAATCGATCCAGAATGATGAAATTAGTATACTCTGTGAATTTCAAATGAAAATATCATTAGAAAAAAATTTGAATGAGCACATTAGCAAGATTTCGAAAATTTTCAGCTCGAAATTCCAGATGAACTCTTCAACTCGAGAACGGTTAAAAATAGAGCATTTCTGCAAACACCAATCGATCCAGAATGATGAAATTAGTATACTCTGTGAATTTCAAATGAAAATATCATTGGAAAAAAATTTGAATGAGCACATTAGCAAGATTTCGAAAATTTTCAGCTCGAAATTCCAGATGAACTCTTCAACTCGAGAACGGTTAAAAATAGAGCATTTCTGCGAACACCAATCGATCCAGAATGATGAAATTAGTATACTCTGTGAATTTTAAATGAAAATATCATAAGAGAAAAATTTGAATGAGCACATTAGCAAGATTTCGAAAATTTTCAGCTCAAACTTCCTAATGAACTCGTCAACTCGAGAACGGTTAAAAATAGAGCATTTCTGCGAACACCAATCGATCCAGAATGATGAAATTAGTATCAAATAAAAATATCATAAGAGAAAAATATGGATGAGCATGAATCCATATAAACTTTTTAGCTTGAGAACGATTCAAGATAGAGCAATTCCGCGAACACTAATCATTCCAAAATGATGAAATTAGTATACTCTGTGAATTTCAAATGAAAATATCATCACAAAATTCTGAATGGGCACATTAGCACACTTTCAAAAATTCTCATGGCGAAATTGCAGAGGTTCCGTAAAGAACCTATGAGATCTTGTATCGAAAAAGAATCTATTTCAAATTTCGTGATCACATTCAAAAAAGGTCTAGTTTTACGAAAATAAAGAGAGAAATTATAATAAAATTATATTGGAGGGATATTACCGCTTTTCAACTGGAGAACGGCCAATGACAGAGTAATTCTACAAACACCAATAGAATCATGATGATGAAATTGGTATACTCTGTAAATCTGAGACGAAAATATCATCAGACTAAATTCTGAATCAGCATATAAGCAAATTTTCGAAAATTTTCAGCTAGAAATTTCAGATGAACCGATTCAAAATGATAGGATTAATAAGTATACTCTATCAATTTTGAATCGATCGAAATTAGTCATTACCTAGAGGAATTATGACGTTCCTTCTTGTTTCAAAAGTGGTAGATTTCTTGATCTAATAGATATTTTGTAGGTATATTAAGAACAAATCGAATAGTCAAAACCCCACACACCCAAAACCTAAATTCAGAAAATAATCATTTAAGAAAAAATTAATATGACACGTTTTTGAAACGGACAAAGAAAACTAAGCAATCTCTCCTAGCTCCATACAGATTTATAATCCCAAGCAGATTCCTAGTCCCATATAATGGGACTAGGAAATTTGAGAATATTATGAACTTTAATAGTTCTGAAAGTACCTGCAAAATCATTACGAAAAACGGAGGTATTGTAATAAAAAATAGTGAAGACTGTAGAGAGTATCTGTAACAGCATTTTCGTTTTGAATATTGCAAGTGTTATAAATCTTTATAAGACTAGGAGAAATTATTCTTATATTTTTCTGTCTACCCTTTATATTCCTTTCCTTCTTCGTGTCTCCTTTACTTATTTCTTTCTTTCTCTCTTTCTTTCTTATCGATTAAGAATGATAGAAAAATGGTGGTTCTATTGAAAAATCTTTTAAATGTTTAGTTTCTGATAGGCATTTTTTTTCAGACTGGGCATTGGCCTTTCGCATGTAGGCTCTTGCAATAACATCAGCGCCCACAGAGAAAATTGCCCGGTGGACTGCAAACAAGCTCCTCAAGACGGTCCTGTATGCGGTAGTGATGGCAATGTTTACAAGAGTACGTGCCAAATGAAATTACTGACGTGTGGGTGAGTAATAATAGAGGATAGAATAAATCAATAATATAGTAGTGGTTAGCTTATTTACGAACGTTGGCCACAGTTGGAATTCGAAATAAACTGTATGTGGTGTACCACAAGAACGGTACTATAAGGATTGTTGATCTGTACGTACGAGTGTGTGAATGAACTAATCTCAGCTGGAGATTCTGGTCTAGGCAAATTGTTTTGGGCATGATACAGTTATTGAAATGGGTTTAAAAAATTCAGACCAAGGTGGACGTTTTATGTCATGGATTCTCACGTCCACTTATACAGGCCATTTCTTTTATCATCTTCATACTTTCAGTAACAACACATTTTCTAGTTTTATTTCTGTCAAATGCACCACAGTCTCCCAAATTTCTTTCTAATCATCCGAACATTGAAAATCAATTTTGTTACTTTTTATTTATTTTTGCCAAAATTCAGAAGGAACTTATTCATATTTATACACCCTTCTGACAAAACTAAATAATAAGTTAAACCAAAAGTTTACATATTTTCTACATTTCCTTGATGAATCCGCTATAATAAATAATGCGTTACATCTTTTTTTGTTCTTTAGGCAGGGAGTGGTACGAACCAACAAAAAATACTGCCAAACAACACGACACTGTCGTGAATCCTGCTGGAGGAATGCCAAACCTGCTTGTGGTTCCGATGGAAAAATCTATACCAATGTGTGCAGGATGAAGTCCAAAAACTGCGGGTGAGTTTAGACCTACCAATTTATGTTGAGAGTCAGCCTTTGCCAATAGCATATACACAACATAACTCGTGATGACGTCTCCTTCATCAGCTCTCATTTGACAGAATATTATTGAAATTATTACTATGTCAGCTTGTCGCATCGTAACTTCCGCACTACCCCGAAGATTAATTCTAGGGCCGCTACTTTTCATAATATATACAAGTAACGTTAACAAAATATTGCAAAACTCATATATACGCCCAATTAACGATAATCTCATAACAATAAATGATCTAGCCGAGAAACTCTTATAAAAAGTGAGTATTTCTGTAATGAAACTATATTAGAGCAGAAGGTATCATTTGAGCTTTTATAAAATCTGGGATATATATATATATATATATATATATATATATATATATATATATATATATATATATACAGTGAGGGGCAATATTATGGAATAAATTCATTTTTACGAGAATAGGCAACTTTTGAGACAAATCCCGAAACACGTCGATTTTTATTTCCAAATTATGATTTTGTGCCAGATATGTCATACTAGTGACGTCATCCATCTTTGCGTGATGACGTAATCGATGATTTTTTTAAATGAGAATAGGGGTCGTGTGATAGCTCATTTGAAAGGTTATTCAATTCTCTATGCAGTGATATGAACATTAACATAATTATTTATACAGGGTGGCCAAAAAAATATTTAATTTGTAAATGAAATTAATTGTCACAAAAAGAAGTATTATCATTTATTTAATACAAAATTACATTGTACTACTGTCGGAAAACAGAAAAACAAATTAGTTGACAAATAAAAATTGCTTTTCGCTTAAATTAAATGTTCAAATTGCCACCCACCTGCCTCTTGGCAGTAATTGAACGGACGAATACATTCTTCTTGAACATTGTGGATCATTTCTGGAGTTGAATTACGAATTTCCAATGTAATGCTATTTGTCATATCTTGGAAATGTGTGGTCTATCGGCGATCTGGATCATCCTCATTGATTTTGTCTACTATTGAAACACTTGAAACAGTTTATAAATAAATGTTTAGAACTGCTGTGCTTTCTACTACTATGAAGAAACAAAAATAAATTCCGATATTAGGCAAATAAATAATGAGAACTAAAAAGATAGCAAAAAGTATAGTTTTTACAAATCGAGTTGGCTTGGGTCAAATGTAAGTCAGTTCTTGACATTTTCTCATAAGGACTAGTTTATTTCATGAAATAAATAAATAATGGCCCCATTAACTGAAACACAAAGAATCGAAGTATTAATTATGGTTGGATATGGAGATAGAACCAGAACACAACAAGAAGTATGTAATTTATTTACCATAAAATATCCTAATACGCCTATCACACAATCCACTGTTAGTAAAATTGAGAAGAAATTTAGAGAAACTGGACACGTGAAACATGTTGCAAATGCTGGTCGTTCACCAATGAATGAGGATGTGAAACTGTCTGTATTATTAAGTGTGGCAGAGAATCCTCAAATTAATTCTAGGCAAATTGCAGCTGATACAAACATTTCTAAAAGGTCTGTTTTACGTGTGCTGAAAAAAGAGAAATATCATCCGTATAAAATTCATAATGTCCACGAAATCAATGAGGATGATCCAGATCGCCGAATGCAGTTTTGTGAAGTAATGCAAGATTTATGTAATCAAAATCCACGCTTCATTCGTGAAATCCTTTTTTCTGATGAAGCAACCTTCTGTTTAAATGGAACAGTGAATCGGCAAAACTGCAGATATTGGAGTCAAGATAATCCCCATTGGATGACTGCGGTACACACTCAGCACCCTCAAAAACTAAACGTGTGGGCAGGGATAGTCGAGGATAGAATTATAGGTTCTTTTTTCTTCGATGGGTCTCTTACGGGGCAAATATATCTTGATTTTTTACAAAATGAACTTATACCCGCCCTTACAGACATGTTTCCAAATGAAAATGATCGTAATTCGCCAAATGAAAACATATGGTTTCAGCAAGACGGTGCACCTCCGCACTTTGCACGTCCTGTTCGTGATTTTTTAAACAGATGTTTCCCTAGGAGATGGATTGGTCGACGAGGAACAATAGAGTGGCCCGCAAGATCTCCAGATCTTACACCACTTGATTTTTTCCTATGGGGTTACTTAAAATCAAAAGTTTACATCGATAGACCACAGAATTTACAAGATTTAAGAAATAGAATTAGATTGGAAATTCGTAATATACCTCCAGAAATGATCCACAATGTTCAAGAAGAATGTATTCGTCGGTTCCATTACTGCCAAGAGGCCGGTGGGTGGCAATTTGAACATTTAATTTAAGCGAAAAGCAATTTTTATTTGTCAAATAATTTTTTTTTCTGTTTTCCGACAGTAGTACAATGTAATTTTGTATTTAATAAATGATAATACTTCTTTTTGTGACAATTAATTTCATTTACAAATTAAATATTTTTTTGGCCACCCTGTATAAATAATTATGTTGATGTTCATATCACTGAATAGAGAATTGAATAACCTTTTAAATGAGCTATCACACGACCCCTATTCTCATTTAAAAAAATCATCGATTACGTCATCACGCAAAGATGGATGACGTCACTAGTATGACATATCTGCCACAAAATCATAATTTGGAAATAAAAATCGACGTGTTTCGGGATTTGTCTCAAAAGTTGCCTATTCTCGAAAAACTGAATTTATTCCATAATATTGCCCCTCACTGTATATATGTAAAATACTTGTTTCAAGGAGCAAATAATGCCCAAGTGACTGTAAAACAGTCGATAACAATCCTTTAGGAAGTGACTATATCTTTGTATAGTATGTATGGCATGTGTCCGACAGAAAACAACTACTTCTCTGGCTAATACCGCGACAGATATTGAATTATATCTGTCAGACACATGTGCAAAGATCCTTACTTTGAAGGAACAACTTTGCAAGAGCTCTCTGAACAAACAGCAGGACTTCACCCGATTCAAACGGAGAACCAACTACAGACCGGTTTCGGAATGTTGTACCTCATCAGTGCAGTCCAGGTTATCACAAATTGTATACACGCGAGGTCTCGCTGCCCGTCACCGTCCGCCGAGATGAATACTGCAATTGCTTACAGGATCCACCTTGACGGCAGATTAGAGAGCACTCCAGAAGGACATTCCGAAACCGGTCTGTAGTTGGTTCTCCGTTTGAATCGGGTGAAGTCCTGCTGTTTGTTCAGAGAGCTCTTGCAAAGTTGTTCCTTCAAAGTAAGGATCTTTGCACATGTGTCTGACAGATATAATTCAATATCTGTCGCGGTATTAGCCAGAGAAGTAGTTGTTTTCTGTCGGACACATGCTATACATACTATACAAAGTTATAGTCACTTCCTAAAGGATTGTTATCGACTGTTTTACAGTCACTTGGACATTATTTGCTCTTTGAAACAAGTATTTTACATATACCATTTCGTATCCGAAATGTCCTTCTGGAGTGCTCTCTAATCTGTCGTCAAGGTGGATCCTGTAAGCAATTGCAGTATTCATCTCGGCGGACGGTGACGGGCAGCGAGACCTCGCGTGTATACAATTTGTGATAACCTGGACTGCACTGATGAGGGACAACATTCCGAAACCGGTCTGTAGTTGGTTCTCCGTTTGAATCGGGTGAAGTCCTGCTGTTTGTTCAGAGAGCTCTTGCAAAGTTGTTCCTTCAAAGTAAGGATCTTTGCACATGTGTCTGACAGATATAATTCAATATCTGTCGCGGTATTAGCCAGAGAAGTAGTTGTTTTCTGTCGGACACATGCTATACATACTATACAAAGTTATAGTCACTTCCTAAAGGATTGTTATCGACTGTTTTACAGTCACTTGGACATTATTTGCTCCTTGAAACAAGTATTTTACATATACCATTTCGTATCCGAAATGTCCTTCTGGAGTGCTCTCTAATCTGTCGTCAAGGTGGATCCTGTAAGCAATTGCAGTATTCATCTCGGCGGACGGTGACGGGCAGCGAGACCTCGCGTGTATACAATTTGTGATAACCTGGACTGCACTGATGAGGGACAACATTCCGAAACCGGTCTGTAGTTGGTTCTCCGTTTGAATCGGGTGAAGTCCTGCTGTTTGTTCAGAGAGCTCTTGCAAAGTTGTTCCTTCAAAGTAAGGATCTTTGCACATGTGTCTGACAGATATAATTCAATATCTGTCGCCGTATTAGCCAGAGAAGTAGTTGTTTTCTGTCGGACACATGCTATACATACTATACAAAGTTATAGTCACTTCCTAAAGGATTGTTATCGACTGTTTTACAGTCACTTGGACATTATTTGCTCCTTGAAACAAGTATTTTACATATACCATTTCGTATCCGAAATGTCCTTCTGGAGTGCTCTCTAATCTGTCGTCAAGGTGGATCCTGTAAGCAATTGCAGTATTCATCTCGGCGGACGGTGACGGGCAGCGAGACCTCGCGTGTATACAATTTGTGATAACCTGGACTGTACTGATGAGGGACAACATTCCGAAACCGGTCTGTAGTTGGTTCTCCGTTTGAATCGGGTGAAGTCCTGCTGTTTGTTCAGAGAGCTCTTGCAAAGTTGTTCCTTCAAAGTAAGGATCTTTGCACATGTGTCTGACAGATATAATTCAATATCTGTCGCGGTATTAGCCAGAGAAATAGTTGTTTTCTGTCGGACACATGCTATACATACTATACAAAGTTATAGTTACTTCCTAAAGGATTGTTATCGACTGTTTTACAGTCACTTGGACATTATTTGCTCCTTGAAACAAGTATTTTACATATATATATATATATATATATATATATATATATATATATATATATATATATATATATATATATATATATATATATATACCGGGTGACCCGGAACCAATTTACCCCCCTGTATCTTCGTTGTTATTTTATATGGATGTTTCAAATTTGGTACTTCGATTTGATGTTATGAATGTACAATTTAGCAAGTATCAATCCAAATATGACACTTCCGGTTTGACCGGAAGCACATCTAATTTTTATATTTCAAATGAGAAGTATATTTTTTTTTTGAAAATAACAATTCAGTATGGAATTACCTTCACAATGATATATCACAATGATACTTTCAATTCACAATCTGCTTACATAAGTGACATTTTATAAAAAAAATACTTTTTGTATTCCCCTCGTAACGAAATATTTTCATGAAAGTATGCTGTGGAAGATTGAACAATATAATCTAAGTAACAGTAATTCATGGCCCAACTTTTCACACAATAAGTTTCAACATCATAGGAATTTTTAAAGTTGGTTAGAAACTCAAGTGCATATTGAAATACAAAAAATTAGAAAAAAAACTTCTACATTTTTGTTTCCTAATTATTTTTATGAAGATAATTTTCATGCTATACTTTGTATTGAACATTTCAACATCATGTTAGTTGGCTATGGAATTAAATTTATTCTAAAGGTCTGGAGTTATTTTTGAAACTGCACAATCGGACTCACAAAATATTTATTTCGATAATTTTTCTACAAAATAGTAGACATTTGGAACATGTACAGTTTTATAACTCAATTCAAAAGAAATTCCATACCTATGACAGACTTAATTATTCTAATTGTTCAAATTGTCGCCCGTTAACGTCAATGCATTTTTGTATTTTTTCGGAGCATGCCCGCATAACATTCACGAGTTGAGCCGGAGTAATTTCGTTAATGGCTCTCCTTACCCTGTCTTCAAGTTCCTCGCGATTTTGAGGTCTATTATGAGCATAAACTTTATTCTTCAAGTGAGCCCAAACAAAAAAATCCATTGGCGTGAGGTCTGGTGACCTTGGTGGCCAACGAATTGGGCCATGAGTACCAATCCAATTGTCGTTGAAAGTTCTAGTAAGATGTCCTCGGACTACATTCGAATTATGTGGAGGTGCTCCATCTTGTTGGAAATACATAACGCGACGTGTCGCTAAGGGAATGTCTTCAATAAAATTTTGGACTTCATCATTTAAAATTTGTAGGTACCGTTCACTTGTTAAAGCTCCATCAAAAATAATTGGTCCCACTATTCTGGTTCCAAAAATTCCTAGCCAAACATTGAATCCGAATCTCTCCTGGTGTCTTCCTTCTCTGAACACATGCGGATTTTCTTGTGCCCAATAACGTAAATTATTTCTATTGAAATGACCATTGTTTGTAAAGCGTGATTCATCACTGTATAGAATATTGTAATGGAAATTTTGATTTTCTGTTTCTTTTCGTATAACCCAGTTACAATACGCAATCCTTCTCTGCACATCATTTTCATACAAATATTGATGAATTTGATATTTGAATGAACGATACCGGTGTTTTTTCAAAATTTTTCGAGCTGTTTCTCTAGGTACCCCGGCCTCATATTCGATTTGCCTTAATGATGTATTTGGATCAATTTCAACCGCTGCTAGAACAGTGATCTCCGTATCTTCGCTTACAATAACATGTTCCCCATCATGATTATTCCGTTCTTTCCTGAACTGTGACTCCAATATTGCAAAATAGTTTCTACTACTAGGGTGCGGACGGTTAGGATACCTATCCTGGTACAGACGCAAGGCTAAATAGGAATTTTTCCTTGCTTCTCCATATATCAACAACATATCAACCTTTTCAGTTTGGGTAAATCGGTAGTAGTTGTTCATTTCACAAATAATTATCTTCCCAGAATCCCACAATTCAGAACATTCGAAATGTCAACAATTTGGCGTAAACACAACAACAGAACAACTCAACAAATTTAATTCCATAGCCAACTAACATGAAGTTGAATTGTTCAATAAAAGGTAGGTATAGCATGGAAATTATCTTCATAAAAAATAATTAGGAAACAAAACAAGGTTTCGTTCAATTCTTGTATTTCAATATGTATTTGAGTTTCTAAGCAACATTAAAAATTCCTATGTATTGGTATCCAAAAATTAAGAAAAACTAAAATCATAAAAATAATTAGTCTGCATAAAACTTATTGTGTGAAAGTTGTGCCACGAATTATTGTTACTTACATTATATTGTTCAATCTTCCACAGCATACTTTCATGAAAATGTTTCGTTACGAGGGAAATACAACAAGTAATTTTTTTATAAAATGTCACTTATGTAAGCAGATTGTGAATTGAAAGTATCATTGTGATATATCATTGTGAAGGTAATTCTATATCGAATTGTAATTTAAAAAAAAAAAATACTTCCCATTTGAAATATAAAAATTAGATGTGCTTCCGGTCAAACCGGAAGTGTCATATTTGGATTGATACTTGCTAAATTGTACATTCATAACATCAAATCTAAGTACCAAATTTGAGACATCCATATAAAATAACAACGAAGATACAGGGGGGTAAATTGGTTCCGGGTCACCCGGTATATATATATATATATATATCTAATATATATAATATATATAATATATATATATATATATATATATATATATATATATATATATATATATGTGTTCAGATAGGTTTCCGCGGTCAGATATTTGAAAACTAAAAGTTCGGGTTGAACCGCGTCTGGAATTTGTTGAAATTCGACGTTTCGGCTCCGATTTTGGAGCCATTTTCAAGAACTGAAAAAGAAAGAAAATAAGAAAATTTATAAATGGTTGAAACGTAATTCTACGCTGAGGTCTCAATCTGCCTACTCCTCAGGTTTAATTACGTTCGGTTTTTGTGACTTGACGTCGGGGTCTCAATCTGCCTACTCCCCATGTCTCGTCACTGGTTCTCTCTAAGGTCTCAATCTGCCTACTCCTTCGAGAGAACAGTTCGCTCCAAAATCGGAGCCGAAACGTCGAATTTCAACAAATTCCAGACGCGGTTCAACCCGAACTTTTAGTTTTCATATATATATATATATATATATATATATATATATATATATATATATATATATATATATATATATATATATATATATCTAGGCTGAACTTCGCCCACTTTTCACTGAATATATAAAGAGTAAGTATATAATTATCAAGGTTATCATTTTGCTATAGGGTATGGAATGACATTCGTAATTTGGAAAAAAATGCAATGTTCCGTTTTATACTATTATGAACCTTATTTCAATGCGTTTACTTTTTCAGGAAACACGTTTTTGAAGTACCCATGGCCTACTGTGCAAGTCAGGAGCGAACCTCTCACAGCTTGTCATGTCCTACCGGTTGCAAAAATGAAATAGAGAAACCCACTTGCGGTTCCGATGGTTTCGCATACAGAAGCGAATGCGAGCTAAAGCTGCTGAACTGTGGGTAAGTTGAGCATATTGTAATAAAAATACAAAAAATCATTCAGCGTCAAAATTATTCCAAGTACTTATCATATTTGACAACATATATGTTTGAATTCCAATAAAAAAACATTAAAACTCCATGAATCCTCAAAGTTGCGCTGGTGAACGGCCTTTGAATTTTCTGCTGCCCAAAAATGACTATTATGGCGGTTGTACCATTCTTGGCAAATTTGGCTTCATCTGTCCATATCCAAATATATTAGAATAGTTTATGGTTTCCATTTGAAAAAATCGTGCTCCATCAGTTTTCTCGATGTACTGTTTTGGGTGGAAATTTTGACCACCCTGTAAGCTATTTTTGAAAATTCGATGAACCTGTTCATGACTTGATGCTTCAGGTGTAATTCTGTGAAATTTCACATTTCCAACTGTTACTGTCTATGAGTTATGATTTTTTCGGAGTAGTGCTGAATCAACTGTCAAATTTTTCAGAAAAAAAATATTATCTCGAAAACTTAAAAATTTGGGCATAGGCATTGTTAAACAAAGTGGGCCAAAAATCTGCTGGGAAATTAAAAAATGTAATGAAATATAGGGTGTTCCATTCGAAATAAGGAAGTTGCCCTCTTCTTCCGGTATAACAAAAAGAGACCGGAAGTTGAAAATATTTTAATTAAGAAGGCCATATTATAAAACCCACTACCACAAAGTTTCAAGTTTATATTTTGAATCTCAAAAGAGTTGGGAGTATGTGCTGCTAAAGTTGTTTATTAATATCTAATAATTGAGTCTCAACAAAGGTAAGGCATCCCATTCTGGGGTGCGATAACTGCCTGCATTCTTATTCTACAAAAAAGGGGGCTGAGATATATGTGCAAAGATAAATTTCGCGATGCCTGTAAGCCAGTATTCATTAAATATAAATAGCAATATTCATATTATTTGTTTGCTTTATTAGGAAACGTTTGAACCCGTTTAACAAACTTCCATTACAATATGTCACTGTCTGAGGGTTAAAATATTAGGGTAGGAAAGACAACAATCTTACAAGCATGTGGGTGATGAATTTTGCATTATTTTTTTGTATGTTTATAATATATATTGCTGCGAACATGTCCTCAAGTGCTTTTGAGACTCTCTCCTGTATTTATTTCCATATCATGTGATATTTTCATTGGATTTTATCGTTTTATGGAATTATTATTATTATTTCAGGAACAACAGGCGAGTAGTCAAAGTAGACTATGAAAAGTGCCGTGGCAGGCTGTCGAAATGCATCAAAATGAAGTGTTCCAAAGAGTTTGATCCCGTTTGTGGTACCGACGCAAGAACTTATACCAACCAATGTCAGTTGAATATGGCCACCTGTCTCAAGAGTGTTCAATTCGCTCACGTGGGCAACTGCACCAAGCTGAAGGAACAGACGCCTTGTCCTACCAACTGCGACAACGAAACGGGAGAAGAGCCAGTATGTGGATCGGACGGAAACGTTTACAGGTACTGATCAACATCGACGTTAAAACTATTGTAGTAAAAATGCACTTAACTGTGATCTGCTGATATATTTAAGACTTGCTACTTATATCTTCTAATTTATTCCAACAAAATATAGTCACTATTGCTAAGCAAACTCTGATTGTAACTAACTAGTCGTAAACTGTAATCTACTGTTCGAGATTCCTGTATTTATACGGGCAATAGGCTTCTATTGGAATATTCTAAAAACGCCGAGAGATGTCGCCGCCATTTAGGTTGGTTCGGAATACTGGTGACTCGTCTAGATGTTTTTTACATGGTTCTCGATTCTGTTTCGATGTTATTAGAGCTGTGATGATGTCGTGCATTATCAACAAGCCGCGCGAGCTCGATTATCCAAACAAAAGCGGTCAGGTCTCGCTCCAGAATCGTCACACTATGATATACACTTACATCAATTTCTGTATGATACGAACAATCTTCTATGTGGAGTATGAGCTGGACGTAATGCTATAATTTTTCAAATAATATCACAGGATTAACGTGTCCGTCAGATATCACAGTAAAAAACCTTTTCTTGTGGGTTATTAAATCAGGAATTGTGATTACAAGTTTGCTCTCTAGAATGTCAGCATTTTCATTCCAACTAAAAATGCTACTTTCATCATGAAAATTGTCTCGTCTGGGGTAGTACGAACAAATTCACTAACCTACTCTTTCGTGAATACTTTCGATTTTTTCTCTTAATAAATCGTTTAAAAGCGCCATACTTGTCGATTTCTCCTTTTTTCTTCAATTCCAAACAAGCTCGTTACAGAATATTTAGGTCACAAAGATGATGGAGAGTAGTCATTTGAGAGTTTCACAAATTAACAAGTAATACCGTTTCTCCAGCACCTTGAACCTGTTCTGGATTTCGGCACTCACAAAACTGAAGGTATTCTTTTTCGTAATGGATTTTTTATTTATCCGGAAGCGAATCTAATCTTACAGTGCTGGCATCAGCCGCAAGTATATTTTCAGGAATATCAATATCCGTCATGATTTTCGCCACAGTTTTAAATAATATTAATTTTTTTTGTGCGCTAAAATGACAATAACGTGACATTAACCAAATTTGTTAATTTTATTTTCACATCATCGTTGTCCATGATACGACAAAGCTTTGAGTGTAACTAGATTATTAGGCAATCTGAATCAACCTCAGAAGTTACATCAGGTGACTTCACTAGTCATCAGTTGACTATCATCGCGACCGAATTAGCAAACACCAATTTCAATGGCCGAATATTCCAGATTGATGTACCTTACATTGGATGTTCTTGTTATTTTTGACAACAATATATGTGTTCAATTTTATAGGTCTTATTGTCATCTAAAGAAAGAAACCTGCGGTCAATTGGTCATTGAAGTCCCTCTACACCACTGCAGGACCACAGCTTCATGCAACGAGAAATGTCCAGATGATAGAAATTTTGTCTGCGGTTCGGACAACAAGCTTTACAGAAGCGAATGTGAAATGAAGAGGGACAACTGTGGGTAAGTTACATTTTGGTATATACATACAAACGAGGGTATAATGAGTTAAATCATGATAGAGTTGGTTGGAAATTTGTAAAATGATTATGACGTATCAGGTAAAATATTAAGTTAATTTTGTTATCAAGTGAAAAGAGCGCGTTGCTCAAAATGTCAATGGAAATATAACATGATGGAAATTATCATAACAGCAGTAACAGACTACATCAATTTAAAACTGGGTTAACTTACCCAAAAAAGGTCGAATTTTACGAAAATTAACTCATTTTTTTATAAAAAATCAACTTTTGATGAATTTTATATACAGGATATTTTTCAAAATGATTGTGAAAACAAATTATCTTGTTGGAAATATCGTCCAAGGTTATCCCCTGAAAAATGGCGAAAAATCCATAAGCCAATCGATAAAACTAAATAATCCGTAAAACATGGAAAATCTATATGTTTCTGTATTCGGATTCAGTGAGATTTCCTTTTCAATCTACAGAAGCGATTGAAGTATAAAAAAATAATTCGAAAATTTGGCGAAGGCAGTCACTTATAATTGGCGGAAGGAAAAAAAGATGATTTCATTCACCATAACAATAAAATACTTTTGATTTGAAATTCGGTGAACTTAATCATGAAAGATTGAATTTTAAGAAAATGAACGCGATTTTCCAATAAAACATTTATAGCACCATTCAACTTTGGATAAATTTTATATATCAATACGGTGATAGATAGAGTAATTTTTGGAACACCAATCGATTCAGAACGGTTAGATTAGTCTATTTTAAAATTTTCAATTATTGTAAAGAACTGCGGAAAGTGACATTTTCCACATGGGGTACCTATATTATTGCGCATGCTGAATGCATCAATCCCACAAGTGTTAAAATCACCTTTGCACAAATAATGTACACCATTTTTCCTGCGATAATTTTAACAAATACTACTAGCGATATTATTGATATTTGTGCAAGAAAATCGAAAAAAGAGCCAACTGAGAACTATTTCAACTAACTATATCAATTTAATAATTATTTTACTTATTCATTACAAATAATTAAATATAAAATATTCTGAGATTAATTTAAACAGCCAATTAGCGCAGTTTGTGAAGCATTGGGCTTCCAATTATTAGATTGCGGGATGAAATCCTAGTGAAGTAATTTTTTTTTATTATAAAATTTTAAAACTTTTCAAAATGATTGGTTTTTGTGCTTGAAATGAAAATATTACTTAGATAAGTCTAAATAGAAATTATGCATTCGACAGCTCATCTGCAAGCGAACAAAAAGTTACTTTCCGGATGCGGGTGGATATAGTATATTACATTACATGTTACGAGTGCGGAAAGTGACATTTTTCACACGAGTGGATAATATTGTAGCACGAGGCGTGAGAATTCAAAATATTTTCTTTGATTTAATACATACAAGATCAAAATCATAATAAAACGCACTTTACAATCAATAATTATAACAAAAATATGAAATGTTCATAATAAGATATAGGTCTAACCTTAGCAGATATGACCAATTAATCCAGCTGGTAAAGCAATCTGACTTTCTGAACTTGAAATTAGTAGTACGCGGGATCGAATCACACAGAGGTGTCAACTTTTTTTTTTTATTTTATTTCAAAGGTGAAATAAATTATACTTTTCAAACAGATTGGTTTTTCTGCTCAGATATTATACATTTGATAGCTTAAAGCGGTAAATCTAAACAGAAATTACGCATTTGACAGCTTTATCTACAAGCGTGCGATTGACTTTCCGCCCACGAGCGGAAAGTAACTTTGCGCACATCAGCATTATAGGCCACTTTCCGTGGGATTGTACAGTGCGAAATACGTTACTTCTCAATGTGATCGTAGGAAAATAACAATTTCGAAACATTTTTAATAATAAACTCTTTGTTTCAGGAAACACATTTACGTCGTTCCTATGAAACGCTGCCTAGCAGGCTTCCAGTTCAAAGGCTGTCAAAAAATCTGCCCAACCTACTACGATCCTGTTTGCGGAACAGATAATATGACCTACAGCAATACCTGCTTCTTGGACATTGAAAATTGCCGATCGAGATCTCTGGTGACAATGAAGCATATGGGGACGTGTGCCGAACCTTTGAATGAAATACCCAAAAACTACCTTTACTGAAAATAAACTACCCTTATTTTTTATTTATTCTCCTTGCTAATAGTCGGCACTAGGCTTTATGAAGCATGAAATCCCTAGAACTGAAGTAATTGTCATACTTTCACGTCTGACCAAAGTATGCATTGGTCCGAAAACCATATTCGCAGAAGTTGATGGAACATTTCAAGATAGTTTTGAAATGGATTATAAACGCTAGGGAGTTCTAAATGATTTAATATTTCACTTGAACCAAGTTCAAAATAACTAATTTGAAAATCTTCTGAAAGCCAGTTGGAGTAGGTACTGATTTTAAATTTCAGTGAATTGATTTTCTTATTCGGTTATTTCAGAGAGCTTCCATTAAATCTCGAGTAGTATAAGGCTTACAAAATTTTGCCATTTTTATGTCAGTAAAAGGAAACTGACATTAAAGTTTCATTTAATTTAGAAGGCGTCAAAACGATTTTCCTACAAGCTTTCAAATATGTGAAATAAATAAATCTAAAAAACTCAATATAGTCTGTTTGGAATATCCCTAGAATGTACTGCTGGTAATGATTATACTTTTGGATAATTTGAGTTGCTCGTTCTGCTCTCTCTAAGAACTTCATTAAATTAACATTTCTCTTAGTGAAGACTAGGGTAAAAAGTACTCTCAAAACCTTTTAAATACAGAAAAATTCAAATATACCTACAATCCAATATTGTACTCAATACGATATTAAAGCCAAATGTTCGCTTTGAAAGTAATATTTGATTGTGGCAAATGTATTTCATCTAGCAAAAACCTGCTGTAAATAAAAGGTTTTCATTGTGGATTACCATGCTTAGCTCTATGCAGTGGGAAAATATCATACTTTTGGATAATCTTACTTATTGTGCCAATTTTCTACCTTTAGTGTATAATTTACAATGTATGTAGATTTAGGATTGTATTTATTTCATAGTTATTCCATATATTTATTAGATTTTTGAGATAACTTTGAGGAGTTTACATATGAGCTGTGTTTTGAAATATAAGATTTTTCCAATTACCTTAATTGTAAAATCGCTACATAATTTTAAAAAATAAATTATTTTTCAATAAAGTTGTTATTTCATTTTTAAAAGTCATATCAATGTTCAATGAAGTTTCATATTCTAGGTGATGATTTCCTGAAATAAATTCATCAAAGTATAATAAATGGTATAGTAACTATATCCAAAATCAGTTGAATGACTTCCTAATTCTCTATATAAAGAAAACATTAGACCACATTGTACACGTGTAACCGTTCGTCGTCTGCAAGCAAGCAGAAGTACTGAGTTACTATAACAATGTCCTTCTTTTATATTCTAAACACGTTAATTATATTGGGACCTCGCAGAAAATCATACTTATGAACACAATTTTGAAATACTACATGTGGAATGAAAAGGGTTGAAATTGAACAGGCTTGAAAGTTTGGAAATTAATAAAGAAAAGAATTCTCAGAACTTAATTTGTTTTGCCTTATATAGGTAAATGTAATTAATTATTGACAAATAATATTCGTCATCATAGAGTTATCCGTAAACAGGTAAGTTATAAAACTGTTCCCAAATTAAATAATGTAATAACATCTCAGTATACCTCTGCATGAAGAATCCAATTTTGTGGCAAAACAAATATCGCTGTTTTTAAACTAAAAGTGTGAAAGTTAACATCAAAGTTTTAGTATAAACGTTTGTGTATTTAGTGATGCGAAACATGGCATTTTGGAGACCATTCGAAGAACATGAGGAACAAGACTCGCTGACGAGACTTAATTGTTTGGATAGTCATGATGTGATTCGGTATGGATGGGTAGATAACTCCTGAAACTGTTGTCTCCAAGCACCTTCAAAAAAGAATGGATGTGATTATAAAATGAGAAGGATCACTTATTCACATAAAGACTTTTACAATGACTATGGGAGATTTTGAAACGTTTTTGCTATGGGTCCCTGGATATTGTAGCTTGTAAAGATTTTTATAAATTTCATTTTTGATTTGCAAACCATTGCTTGGCAGCATATGATATAGATTAATGGTGATGACTGTGAACGTTATACAGAATTCAAGACAACTTCTGAAGATAATTGGTAAGGTTTTCAATTTGTAGCAGTAATTGTTGTATTGTTAAACAATAATTTTGGATACTATTCAAACGAACCAAATCATAAATAAGATTTTCTCTATTAACATAACAAGTGAATCTAACCCCAATTACAACTTTCTCTGTTTCCTTGCTCTAGGAGGATTCCATGAAACTCGTGTGCTATCAGTTATTGAAACAATTTCTAGTCCAGATAGCTGCAGTCCTTTTATGGCAGCCTATAAATGAATGAAATGTACAGAATTGGTTTGAGTCATTGCAACATTCCTACTTACCATTCTTCCTGGTCCCAAACCTCTTACTCTCACACAAACAGTTTTGATTCCTCTGTCAATAGCCTTCTGAAACCATAAATAGACAAAGATGAAGAAAATACCAGTTCAATTATCCAATTGAGGTTTACTGTTATAGATTTGATATGTATTGAATAACCAGAGAAAATTGCAAGTTGAAATAAGAGATGATCAGTTCACATTCAAAGTATTTGACATGAGTATTTACCGATCCAATTGTAATAGCAGTAGCTTGTGCTGCAACATTTGTACCCTTTCTAGTATTTTTGAAACCCTCCACACCACAAGACCTGGTTAATTGTGGTACACCTAAAAGCAGTCAATAACTCAAGAGCCAAGAAATATAGCCTGAAGTGACATACCTTTGGCATCTGTTAAGCTGACTATTGTATTATTTGGAGACACTCTAATATTGAACACAGGTAAATTTTTAAAAGCTACTCCATTGAATAGCTTATTTGGTGTATCAAATGTAGGGAAGGTATCATCATGTCTGAAAAATTAATAATGTTTACCTACACTGTTTCACTTCTTTCAAATCTATACTAACTTATGAATTACAGAATCCACATCAAAAGATTTTTCTCCCACTGTCCCTTCATCTGTAACTGGGAGTGATCTGAGCATTTCTTTTCGATCAACCACATCCCTACAGTTGAAAATGCTTGTGAAAAATGTACGTTTGCTAAGAAGATTCTGTTCTAGTGAAATATTTCTGAAAAGAAGGCACAGTTGCTTTCCTATCATGTTTGGTAAAAATGTTGAAAAGTAATAGTGGAGACGTATTTATAGTACACCTGTGACCAAAACACTCAATAACAATCTCAACTCTCAACAAAATGAAAAAGAAAAACTAAAAGTTTTGTAGGTTATGACATGAGACATGACAGTTCTTTATTCTTCTTCTTTAAGGAATAATGAATGGTTTTGCTACTGTTGTTCACTCTACTTCTTGAAGCTTGAAGCCGATCCAAATACATGTGTGCCCACTCTGCATTTTGACCCTTGCATGATAAATGCATGTCTGTCAACATTCACACCTGTGCCGGACGGCGTGTGTGCAAAACGAGTGGAAAGATGGTATGGAATTAGGACATCTAAATTGAATAATAAAATATACAGTGAAAAATACGACGGTATGATTTGAAAAACTCTAATGGCACTGCTGAAGTAATGGCAAATTTGTTACAGAACCAATTGAAATATGAACTTGTGATAGAAACGCAAGTAAAGAAAGAATATGTGAATTGTCGTGCAGTTTTTAAACACAAGTATAAAAAATACATTTGCTTAAACCACACGTGCCTGAAGAGCCTCGCATGAGCACACATATATTTGAATCGACCTGTTCATGATATTTCTATTCGCAAAATACGTTTCCCACAAGGTGTCGCCTAGAATTTAGCCGCAAAACAGTATAATGGTGATCAGCTGCCACATTCCATAAAATAATAGACCATATCGTCATTCAAATTTGAAAGAACTGCTGAAGAGGCCAAAAGCTGATAAGTGCATATAGAACATTTTCACCAACGAAGACATTACCATATGTCTTGCATAACTCTATGTCTTTGATTCGAAAATTTTTGAAAAAACTTTGTCTGTGGTACTGACGATGCATATTTTCAGCATTGGGGCACTGAGCAAATATATGTTTAATAATGGATTTTTTTACTCCTGTCGTTATTCCAACATATCTTATTTTGAAACTATGAACAACAAAGAATATCACGTAACTCCTCAAGTCGTTCTTGAACTGAACTTCATCTGACTTTGTAAATAGATTTCAATTACATTATTTTTGTACATTATAGGATTTCTTCAGTTACCACCCGGAGTTAAATGGAGCTATTCCCTGTAGTGGTTAGAAAGCGGCCATAATTCCTATTCATAGAACATAGAACTTTGTCAGTCTTCAGTCTTGTCTATATGTCTATGATGGCGTCGGTGGTCGGTGTTCTGTGTCAGATAATTGAAAACTGGAAAACATTGAAAAAATAGTGAATGTAAAGAAACACACATGGCATGGGAAATTGAAAAAGATAATTGATTTATCAATTCTCAATTTTTTCAAGAAAGGTAAATAATAATAACTGGAATTAAACAGTAGTTTCAAATTCCTACCATATTCTCATTTTCAATAAACAGTAAGTCAGCACTGAAGATTCCTAATATAATGAAAATTTCAAAATGAACTATGAAGAAGAAACAGCAGAACACAGTTCAAAAGAATATAATGGCGATATGGATTTAAACATCAAAACTGAAATAGTGAAATTGGAGCAAACCGAACCATTCATCTTTTGCATGATGTGTAGAGAGAGTTTCAGTACTGAAACTGAACGTACGAATCATGAAAATGATATGTTTGGATGTCACCAGCAGAATAAAAATTTTAATAAAGATCAAAAGTTGATATGTCCAGAAATAAATCAGACCACTGATATAACACTCACTGAAAACAAAGTTCTGGATATAAAAGTTGAAACAGGTAGAGAAATATTTTTTAAATTTATTATAGGGTGCTTTAAAATTTAAAGAAAAGTTTCAATGAAAAAATGTTTTTTAGGTATAGGAGAGGACCCAACTCATGATATGTTTGGATGTCACCAGCAGAATAAAAATTTGAATAATGATAGAAAGTTGATATGTCCAGAAATAAATCAGACCACTGATATAACACTCACTGAAAACAAAGTTCTGGATATAAAAGTTGAAACAGGTAGAGAAATATTTTTTAAATTTATTATAGGGTGCTTTCAAATTTAAAGGAAAGCTTCAATGAAAAATTGTTTTTTAGGTATAGGAGAGGACCCAACTCATCCTGTCACACCAAATAATGAAATACCGATAAAGGAGGAAGTGTCAGAAGAAGACTTTGGAGTAGAAGTGAAAAACGAAATTGAATCTGAGGGACAAATTCCAGCTAAGGATACTAAAATCAAGAAACGGATACCTTGCAAACTCTGTTCAAATACTTTTTCTGTAGCTAAAACCTTGAAGAACCATGTGGCTGTAGTTCATAACAATGAAAGACCATTTCAGTGTCAAGTTTGTTTGAAGAGTTTTGGCAGGAGAGCTTTATTGAAAGTACATGAAAACATCCATAGTGGAGAAAAAATATTTGAGTGTAAAATCTGTTTGAAAACTTTTGCAAAGAACTCTGTTCTAAAAGTGCATGAGGAAATTCACAGAAAACAGTTTCCGTGCCAACATTGTCCAGAAACATTCCCTCTAAAGACACATCTTGTGAAACATGAGAGATTGCATGGTCACATTGCACCTTTTCAATGTGAAATCTGCCTCAAAAGATTTTCTCGAAAAGTTTCTCTCAAGGAACATTTCAGAACTCATAGTGGTGAGAAACCGTTTCACTGCAAAGTTTGTTTCAAGTGTTTTTCTCGGACTACCCATCGTAAAAGGCACGAAATGATCCACACTGGGGAAAAACCGTTTCAGTGTTCAGTTTGTCCAAAACGTTTTTTACGGAGGATTCATTTGGTGGAACATGAGAGGATCCACACGGGAGAAAAACCCATCAAATGTAAATTTTGCGAAAAATGTTTCACCCAAAATGCCCATCGATATAAGCATGAAAGAAGTCATAAGGGAGAAGAAGCTAATAAAAGTGACAAGGACACTGCCCAGTCTTCCCATCCAGTAAAACAAGAAAAGAATCCCAGTGAAAAGGAACAAATTCACTCCATGAGTGTTTCTGAAGTCACAGAAGGTTAGAACTAGTTGAATGGTCTATATAATTTCTTCTGTGATTGGGAATCTCCTTAACAAAATCCTAGTTGGACCAAAGATGTCCATGGCATATGCTCAAGTAACCAATGTTGTGTCCAATATAATGTCAAATCATTGAAGTAGGCAGTAAAATAAATCTGATAATTTCCTGGCATGGCTTTTTGGGCAGGTATTTATTTTAACTTTCCACAGTCTGAAAATGAAATTATGTCAATTCAAGGAAATCAATACAACTGTATAGAAAAAAGAAGAGAATTATTTTTTTTAGTTATTTTGAACTACTTTTTTAGATTGGCAAAAATCAAAATACAATATGTTAATGAGAAAATTGAATAATTTTGTAAATGCAGTCAGTAAAAATTGTTTATTTACCCTTATACACACTTCTATTCATTTATTTTACATTAACAAAACTACAAAAAATTGTAAGTCTTATAATCTCTAGCTCTACTTAAATGTATAACATCAATTCCATACTGAATGAGTATTATATTCAATCCAATATGCTTAGATGCGAATATAAAAACTCCAATACATTAATTTCATAGTAACATAACTGTCAGAGAAGTAGTTATGAAATAATATTGTTTCTAGAATTTTTAAGAATTTGGTATAGTGGTTACAAATCTTACATGAAATTAACTCAATATTTTTTTGTTCTCTTGTATCAGGTAGTATGAGGTTGATCGTTTTTGGTTATAAATCTTCGACCTTTTTTTTTACACAGGAACTTAAGTTATAAATACATGACGTGTATCTTGTTGATTTTAAGACATCGTTCTGGGAGCGGGATAACTGCTTGAAGGAATATTTAGTAATATAATATAATTCACATGTTTTTCATTTTCAAACTGTTTACGGTTAAAGTACCCAAAACACCATATCAAGAAAAGAATTTCCACCACAATACAGGACTTTCATTCAATACATCCCATAGTGTTTCATTAGGAGGGTGTTAAAAAAACAGCAAGTTTTATATCTCATTTTGCATCGATACTAAAAGGCTTTTCAATATTGTTAGTTTTGTGGAACAAGAAGACTTTATGGTTGTTGACCTATCCTAGCACTGATGAGTGAAAAAAAACTTTGAAACGTGCATAACTGCAGGTGTTCATTTCCAACAGAATGAAGGATAATATTCAATGACTTTATTACAATCAGCACTTGCAATATATGTCCACCTTGAACATTGCACTAATGGATGACAGATGTAATTCAATGCCCGTTTGGGGAAGTAGTTGTTTCCTCTGACTATGTGGTTTCGGTATCCCACCCCCAAGACAAAGTGTCAGAAATATTTTTCACAAATGTGTGTTTAACATGTAGGTAAGTATGTCTAGACAAAAACATAGATACAATATAACCACTAATACTCCAGAAGAATATCACAAAATCTCCATTAATTTACAATTAGGATGCTCTTATTATGAATATGGAGAAGCATTATTATTCCCAGATCCAAATAGGAAAACTATTCAAAAAACACATGTATCTAATTTTGTCATTATTTAATTATTGAACCATATATCATAAAAATAATATCAATTGCCATCCAGAAACTGCAATTCAGAGAGAACCATGAGATGATTTGGTAGAGGCGGCGGACATGGTGACCTTTGGTGCTTGTAATAGTGAAATATGAGGTGTTTAGCGTCTGAAAGTAGTGTCCGTAAAAAAAATACGATAAAATTCCGTTAACTAATAGCCACAAGTAATCAAAGAATTTTTTTACCTTACGTAGTTTGGTCTTCTGGACAAAAATCCCAATAAAATTTTCAGCGGTCTCAAGTAATTAATAATAATAATACTCCCTCATTCACAATGGCCTGCCAGGATGGTGTCTTCAACACCCTCGTCTACCGTAGTCGCGTGATGGGTATAGAGGTCCCTGACACTAAGTGCAGAGCGTGTCGTGGAGCAGCTGAGACCATAATCCATTTGCTGTCAGCTTGTCCAGCTTATGCGGTCTCAGCCTATATCCACAGGCATAACGCGGCCCTACGAGTGTTGTACTACCATCTACGACACTCGTACGGTGTAGACGAGACACCGGTGTTGCATTATGCTCCGGGGGATATTGAGTCTGTTGTGGAGAATGAGAAGTGCCGAATCTATTGGAACTACTCATTCCCCACCCTCAGGCAAATACAAGCCAATAAGCCTGATGTAGTCCTTCTCGACCACCAAAGTAGGACGATTTTCGTCATTGAGTTTTCAGCTCCTGGCGAAACGAATATCGTCCGAAAAGAGGAGGAAAAACGGACTAAATATCGAGATCTACTCTTTGAACTCCGCAGGCTTTATCCAAAACATTCTGTCCAGATGGTGGTTTTGATAATAGGGGTCCTTGGTGGAATGATGGACACGCTGCTCTCGAACTTGAAAATCATACCGGCATGCCGTGATTTGGCAGAAAACCTAGCCGGAAGAATGCAGAAGGCCGTTATTCTTGGTTCACTCCGTTTACTCTGGGCACATGATTCTCGGACCCAGTAATCACTCACCCCACGGACGTGGGGAGTGTTTGCTGGGTTTAATGATACACCAACGCGCCCTCCGGTAGTATCGGAGCTCCGAGGACAGGGCCTGACTGGTACATTCCTGATGGAGAAAAAAAAACTCCCTCATAAACACTCGTTGAGTGTACTCAAAGGCATAGCCTGTGCGGGTAGAGGACGGCTATTATTATTATTTGCCGTGGCGCTCCGGGGCGACTTACTGATGTTTTAGGTGATGTATTCACTTTTCAGCTGTAGGAAAACCTACAGCACCACCTCGGGTGATCAGTGCACTCCAAGCTAGCACTAGACGAGATTGGCATCTAGACAACTCACAATAACAATTGCTTTTCAACAAGGCATGCGGTCGCCTATCGATCCGTTATAAAGTAGTTGAGAAAAATTCTCGTACCTACATCGGGCTCGAACCGACTATCGCTATGCTGGAGTTTCGAACGGCCTGTGCCTTAGACCGCTGAGACTCCGATGATTACAAATGTTTCATAGCATCGAAATTTATCGAGAATGTGACGTCATATTCGAACTTTAGAAATGGGAAGCATAGTACCGATATTTCAAATATGACGTCACATTTCGATTCTATAAAACATTTCTAATCATCGGAGTCCGGGCACTATTCCTAACTATTTCCATTCATTCCGCAAGCTGATTTCCTGATTTCTTGGTTGTCTTGGACATATTAAAAATAATAAAATACTTGTTGCTATCAACCCTATCATTCTTCTTCTTCTTCTTCGTATATTTGGATCAACCCTATCAACTTATTTTAAGGTTATTCATTCATTTCATTCTTGGTTTAATGGGATTCGTCGTGAGACATATAGCCAGGTTCTCCTCATATGTGTTATGCAAGAATCCGTCCTGCCCCGGCCTCTAACCGGCGTAAATAACACGGGCTTCGTCGGTGGATGAGGATTGTCTTGCTCGAAGCAATATCCTCACCCGTATTCAATAGTGGACATTCACAACATATAATCTCATTCACACAAGTGTTCTGGTTAGGCTTCGTTACTAACTCCATACGCCACCTTAGGAGCAGCATGTTTATTCGTAGTCCCGTCAAACATGAAACGTGGGAGAGTCATTCTTCAATAAACCAGATGTAGAAACGAACCCACTACCCACAAGTCGTGAATCGAGCGCTTGGCCACTGCGCTAACTCGGTCGCCATTTTAAGGTTATGTTGATGCTTGTTGCCTCCGGAATCCGGATTGTTTATTTATTTATTATTTATTTGTACCTTTCCTTCTTCTTTTATTATGGTCATTGCTTCCATAGGTACACTTGACCAGCCCAAACTTGGGGAGGGTAATACCAAAGGGAAGGTTACATTTGGTAATGCTCTTTGTCTGAACTTTCTTCATTTAGATCCCCGTTAGTCTTATTTTACAGATTCTTTTTGGTCTTGTTGGTATTTTAAGGCGTTACTATGATTAGTATAAGAATCACGAACGAGACAGATTCAAAATAAATTGGGATAAAGTCTAGTGTAAGAGTGTTGCCTTACATAATTTTGGCTTGCCCTGCTAACATTTTCACATATCATGCTTGTACCATCTTGCCCATCTTTCATGATGTACCAAGTACGTCAAAATCTGACTGCGACCTCGTATTTGAACTACCATATCATATCTTCATATCTTCTGTTGAGCATATCGTATAGATTTTTTATTGGTACATAAAATAGCATGACATTTTTAACGCAAATGACCATGAGAAGTTTGTATCCAACTTTACATCCTAGGTACATCGCATATATGTAAAATGTTTACATACGTGTAGTACATAAGTACTCAGGTTACATCTCTTGTGCATCAATATCATAGCATTGCTAACAGGGCCGGACATGAAATTTTTGGCGATATACCATACCACAAAGATTGGAACGCTTCCCACATACATTTTATTTTGAACCTTGAATCAATCCGTTGAAGTTCAGTTCAACCACAGCACTAACTAATGTCTAAATTGACATTTGACAGACTTCAATCTGAAATCTGAGTTCCGAGTTTCCTAATGAAATATCCAACAATCCAAAATCCAACTAACCTATAACCTATTCAACTTTGAAAATAATATTGGAACACATAGACAGTATTTTATTTAATTGAATAAAATATGTACATATTATAATTGATTACAGAGTAATCGGATTCTATTTCACAAATATTAGATAATACTTGAAACATGACTTCAATTATTAAACTTCAAGCTCTTTCTGGAGCTATGGATGAATCGCCCCCTTGCTATATTCTCCAAGTAGATGAAGTCAGAATATTATTAGATTGTGGATGGGATGAAAAATTCAACATGGAGTTTATTAAGGAAATGAAAAGGTCATTAAAACTACATAGTACAGTGAACAAGTCTGTCTTCTATAAACTTCATAACAATGTTACTGTTTCAGGCATGTACACACTATAGATGCAGTATTACTTTCTTACCCTGATGTGACACACTTGGGAGCATTACCTTATATTGTTGGAAAACTTGGCCTCAATTGTCCTATTTACTCTACAATACCAGTTTACAAAATGGGACAAATGTTTATGTATGACCTTTATCAGTCCCAATACAATATGAAGGAGTTTTGTATATTCTCACTTGATGATGTTGATGCTACCTTTGAAAAAATTATACAGCTCAAATACAATCAGAGCGTTCCTCTGAAAGGTATTAAAGGCACTAATATTACAGCCATCATATAATTTCATTACTTCTTTTTCTCGCAGGTAAAGGTTACGGTCTAACAGTAACTCCATTACCAGCTGGTCATATGATAGGAGGAACAATATGGAAAATCATGAAGGTAGGAGAAGAGGATATAATATATGCCAATGATTTCAATCACAAAAAGGAGCGGCATCTGAATGGTTGTGAACTAGAAAAGCTTCAGAGACCCTCATTGTTTATAACTGATGCCTTCAATGCCACTTATCAGCAAGCCCGAAGAAGAGCGAGAGATGAAAAATTAATGAGTGAGTTCAAGAACTGATTGAAACGTTTTAACTATTTTTTAATTTTGCAGCAAACATTCTTCAAACACTCCGAAACAATGGTAATGTTTTAATTGCAGTAGACACTGCTGGACGAGTGCTGGAACTAGCCCACATGCTTGATCAATTGTGGCGCAACAAAGAATCTGGTCTTCTTGCATATTCTCTTGCATTACTCACTAACGTTAGCTACAATGTTGTTGAGTTTGCTAAGTCCCAAATCGAGTGGATGAGTGACAAACTGATGAGGAGTTTTGAGGGTGCCAGGAACAACCCGTTTCAGTTCAAGCATCTTCAGTTGTGTCACACCCTGGGAGAGCTGAGCAAAGTGTCTAGCCCCAAAGTCGTGTTGGCCAGTTCAGCAGATATGGAATGCGGCTATTCCAGAGAATTGTTTCTCCAGTGGTGTTCAAATCCTGCCAATAGTATTATTCTAACCACAAGGTAAAATATTTTGAAACAAACCGAACAAAAGTTGATTGCAACATAGTGGATGATATTATTAGGCAGCTATGTTTAAGAAATAATTTCTTGGCTACATTTAGGATATTTTTACTCTCTTGAGATGGTTGGGAAAGCTGTTCTAAATTCTAGAGAGTGTACAGTCTACAGAAAGGATTCTTGTATATTGTTTCCACTAGAGCTACTATGTTCTATTACAGGGTACAAAGTCCAACATATCAACAGTTTATTTTGAGTAAAAAAAAGTCATCAAAATAATTGCCAAGAAAATATCTAGGGTCTGTCTATTGATGTGACTCTGAAGACACCTTGTCAGTGTTTATTGTGCCTGGCTAAAGTAAACTGAAATATGATATTGTTAAATAACGAGTATCGCAAACATTTCATAGAGGAATAAAAAAAATTCAGGAATAATTGGGATTTGTAAAATATTTTTCGAAAACTTTTGGGATAAAATACTAGACACTAGACATTGTAACTGAACCTATTTAAAAAAACTTTCTAACTTGTCCTAAACTAACAACTTTTCACAAAGGAAAAGAAAGACCATCAAAGATACCTTTTTAAAACATGAACTGTAATTTTTCTGGATTGTCACAATTTACTGTCAAAATTCCAGTTCATCTTTCAGAAATAAAGATGCATCAGTGACCCGGTTTTTCTCTTTTAGAAAAACTGTTTATTTATGGGGTTGTTGCTGATGTGCTCTGCAATTTTTTAATAAGTTTTGGATGTGTATATTGTAAAACACTGTCAAAAAATTTAATATACATACGGTAAGTCCAAGATATGAATGTTCATCAAGGGGATCAGAAACAGTAATAGATAAGCTTTCGTTTAACTAGAAAAAAAGTCGTTTATTCAGAGCTGGAACAAATTAATCCTTCACAGCAACTTTTGAAATACGATTCTGTTTTAATAGGTACATACTGGTTATTATTTTTTTTTCTTTGGTATATTGGCATCGACTGCTTGGTCATTAGCCATGTGTTGTGAATAGGCTTTGTTACTAACCCCTTACGCCACCTTAGGAGCAGCACAGATAATTTTCAACGCAACAGTGAATCATAGAGGATTATTCCTAGTCGGCCACGAGATTTAATCATTCAAATTTTCACATCTGAAAATGAAAAAAGCTCGCCCCGGCTGGGAATCGAGCCACGGCGCTAATCCCCGCTCACTACTGGTTATTATTATTAGTATTTTTTTTTCAATTCAACGATGTTTCACATATGATGGTTTCATTACGTTTCAGAGAATTTCCAATACAGATCCGAATTGAAAAAAAATAAAAAAATTGGGAATCCTAGAGCTGAAGAAAATGATAACTTTTGGTTCACCCAGTGTTAATATTTAGTGAAATTATTTTCAAAAGTTCATGATAATGGCTGAAAAATTTTAAATATGATGGAACTGTCATCTGAATTTAGAATGAAAATTTATTCAAAGCGATTTTGAATTACTGCATTTATCAAAACGGCAGTATTAAAAAAAATTTAGTTGATAATGGTTGATCAATATCAAAAAGTCATACAGTATATCTGATATCATCAGAAGACACCTTATAAGAAGTTGCCAAGAAGTTTTAAATTAACAAAAAGTCAAAACTGTTTTATGGCACATTAGTTACAAAAATATTTTTTTTTTATTTTGTGTATCAGTATTGTGATCACAAGTATATTTTTTCTGAGCAACTTTTTTTTCTCAGCCGTATTCATTATCATATTTTTTTAATGTTTCGTTAGTTGTTGTGAAGCTTACATCAAATTTTGTTCTGACCATTTTGAATATTACTTTAAATTATTTTCAATCATTTTTCAATACAATAAGCACATCAGCTAGATTTTGATTTCTGTTGAGTATATTCATGGCAACGAAATCGCAAAATACTGTCTTGGATGAAATATATAACAATAAGAAGGCAATTGCAGCTTGTTGGGAGCATCCAAAAATGATAGTATTTCCATCGCTAAACGGAGATTCTTCGTTGTCGATATAGTCTGGTCCGTACGGCAATGCTGCATTTGATATTTGACAGAACAACATCAAAAAATATCGGTTTGTTTTTGTCTTGGTCTTATTGGAGTGTTTTCTTGTGAATAAAAGGCAAATTCTGAGTTAATTTGTGTTAAACTATCGTTAGTTTTTATTATTAAGCAATGGTGAAGTATTTTGTAATGTGTAAAAGACCATCTGAAGCTGGAAATCAAAATATGTCATTTCCTAGGTAAGCTACCAGTGTCGTAACTATCGAGAAAGGGAAACCGAATTGGAAAAGAGTAAAATAAATGAATTATGAAAAAACATAAATTAGAGCATCGGCTGATCTCAAATTCCTGTGGAGATTCTTCCATCATAATTTCAGGTTTCCATTCCATATTGGGTTTCCATTATTTCTATTTTATTGAACATCAATATTTCTGTAAACAACGCATGACACTGCCGGTGAGGGAAGATGCCCCTTACACACAAAGGTCCTAGGAGGGTTTCTGACTTACAACTTCTACCATATGATTTCATTAACATCAATCGATAATTCAAGAAGTCATGTGTTTTGCTTTCTCTCAGTTCATTCAGAAAAACTGGTTCATTTTCAGGACCTCTCCTGGTACTCTGGCCAGAGACTTGGTGGATAATGGGGGAGGAAGGACGGTCGATTTGACAGTGGAAAGAAGAGTGAAGTTGGAGGGTACAGAACTGGAAGAATATGAAAAGCGACAAAGAGAAAGAACTGAAAATAGCGAAACCAAAGAGTAAGTTATCAAACTGCGATACTTAACTAAACGAATAGTTGGAACTGCACATGCAAACACGTTTGTCATATTTTTAGAGATGAGGACTCGGATTCTGACGATGACATCGAAATGTCTGTCATTTCTAAGGGCAGACATGACATAGTAATCAAACAAGAAGGCAAGATTTCTGGGGGATTTTTCAAAGTCACTAAGAAGATGTACCCAATGTATCCGTTCCAAGAGGAGAAAATCAAGTGTGATGAATACGGGGAGATCATCAAACCAGAAGATTATAAATTAGCAGACGTATCAACAGAAGAAGATAATAAAGAAAACTTGGTTGTGAAAAAAGAAGAAGAGGAAATAAGTGAGTATTTAAGCATGATGTACAAGTATCCCATTATGCCAATGATGTCAATCTGTTGCTTTTGATAAAAAGGTACCAAAAAACCGTTTGAATTTTCAGCTGAGATCCCAGAACTGCCAACCAAATGCATTGTTCTCCAAAGGACAGTCCAAGTCAACTGCCAAGTGCAGTATATTGACTTTGAGGGACGTTCTGATGGTGAATCGCTTATGAAAATTTTATCGCAGCTAAAACCTCGTCGAGTGATTGTTGTTCGTGGTACCGAAGAAAACACTGCCGTCATCGCAAAACATTGCGAGGAAAGTATTCAAACGAGAGTATTCACACCCGCGAAAGGAGAGATTGTGGATGCCACAAGCGAGACGCATATATACCAGGTAAGATGAATTAGAGTTTGGTGGAAAATTCTGTTTTTGTGATGAAAAGTGAAAAATTTGCCTTTGCTACGTACTTTATTCATTGTAAAGACCAGTACTGCAATTCATACAATCCTTAATCCTTCTCTTGATTTGACATAAAAATATTTTTTTCTCCAAATGACATTAAAAGCGGACTTTCAGTGAAACTTGACAGGCTTAAACGTTGTACTTTTACTGCCTGGGCAAACAAAAATCGAATTTAGGCGGATAACCAGAATTCTTTGGTATTTACCGCAGATATACTTTGGTCTTTCATGATAAATGACAGACGTGACGTCAACGTTTGCTTTCGCCTAAACCTTTTGGTCTAAACTCTGGTTCCTGGTTATTAAAATTGAAAAAGTGTAAACAAACACATTTGTTTTATTTCTGCCTTCTTAATCATAATTATTCTGGTTTTTCATATTTTTGTATAAAATAACTGTAAAAAGTATTATATTATAAATGGAGAACTTTAGTAATGTGGAAACAAAACTGAGATTTGCGTGCTTTTATTAGCGTCCGAGAATTTATTCGAAGAAAATGTATTGCTTTTACATTGTTTTTTAAGATCAATTCTCGTCAGGGAGGATTTTTGCTTTTAACCAGAGGTATATCCCTCCTAATAAAATCCCGTCAACAGCAAATCTTGTACTTTCACCTGGTAATCTGTCCCTTCATAATTCAAACTCAGTAAATATGTTGTCGCCATATCGTGAAATATGAAATATTTACTTAAAAGACCAATTAAAAACACGGTCAGAATAAGGTTAGTTTTCTTTTCGATAATAACCATAACCGAAAATGAAAAACAACTTTGGAGTTGGGTAATTACCACAGAGCTTTGGTGACAACTATGAAATTAAACAGCTGATTCGTGACGTCATTAGATGAAAACCAATCTAATAACCAAAAACGCCTAAACGTTTCGGTAAATACCAATTTAAATTGGTAAATACCGAAACATTTTGGTCATCCGCCTAAATTCGATTAAAGTTCGTCTATATTCTGTCAATATTCCATGAATCTGCTGTATGTGCGTTCATATACAGTTCTTGATTTATACGATAATAGGTTCAACTCCACATTTCGCGCCTGGTCTCTTGTCTCAGGTGGTGTTGATGGTATTAAATCATTCTCACTTTGAATTACATCCATTTCTAACAGTTACTTGCCAAATTTTCAAAATTGACAATGACATTAAAGTAAACATAGTAAACAAACAATTCAACAAACGTCATCAGCGGTAAACAGTAACAAAGAACTTAGTTACCTTTGATTATTATTTGACAATTCTTGCAACTAATCAAAACCATCAATTCATTGCATTCATGTACGTTCAGGCCAATCACAGCATTATTATAGTCGGAATTCTCTACCTTGAAAATTGCCGCGGGAATTTTTTGTGGTATTTTGTTTTTATTATGTGACAACTGATACTTTTGATCTGACGTCTGTCATCAGTTTGCATGAAAAGTGAAAAATGATTCGAAAACGGTTTAGTACATCATCATTCTATGAAAGTTTAAGAAAATCAACGAAAATGCTTGTAACAATACTATTTTTTGTGAGTAACGGCAAAACATCCATAATAATTGTATATTTCATGATGAGAACTTCAAATTCCAAACTTCATTCTGTTTATAGTGATTCAAGTAAATTGTTGAAATAAAAATGTTATATATGTATAAAGAATAAGTCTATGATTGGGGCATCAGAAAAATAATAATAATAATAATAATCACTTTTATTGATAGGTATCGGAAAGTGACAGTATAAAATAGAAAAATACACATTGTTATAACCTATCAAAAGGCAGAGTTAGCTCTGGCTCGAAATCCGTGAAGAGATGAGCGAGTGCTTTCTTCCACTCAACCTATCGAATACCACACGAGAGTTCGATAAAGTAGAAAATAATTTTCCAGATTTTTTCTGAAACTTGTTGCCATTTGGCAACAAGTTTTCTGTCAATTTATTGTGATATTACAACTGATAAAATAATTTAATTATTTGGATATTGATAATGAAACGCAATCAATAAATATTAAAAAGTTGATTCTGCGTGAAATTGGAAAAAATTTGACGAAAATATAATTTTTTTGACACGACAGAAAAGCAGATTTAATGCCTTGGCTATGAAACACCTGACACGGCATTAAATCTCGTGGTTTTGGGCAAAACAAATAATTATTCATTTGTAATACCTATATATATAAAGTATATGGAAGTAGTATTAAATGCGGGGTGGCCACTACTGAAGCCAGGCAATCAGGCCCCCATGGGCCCTTTTTTCCATCCCCTCGTCTCCTCATCCATGACATGCTCTTGGAACAACCTAGCTCTGGACGCTCAAGCTCATCAACTCCAGATTTTTGCATTTTATCTACTCTATCTTTGCCATTTAAAGGAAGTGTAACTGTTTATATAGGACAATGCGGACGTAGTTTTTCAAAAAGATACGTTGAACATGAAAGGTCCTTCAGACGGGATAAAAGTGATTCAACATTTTCAAATCATTCCTTAGAATGCAATCACCAGTTCCCGAATCCAAACGATAAGGAAATTTTGCATTATGCAAACAAAGGGTTGAAACTGAAATTTTTGGAATCTTTAGAAATTCATATGCATAAAAACTGTAGATGTAACCCACTTCATGACCAATTAGATTTGGTATTTTCGCTAGTTTTCAACTTATCTCGTCCTCATTGTCAGATATAAAAACAAAATACAGGTATGAATCCATAACAGGTCAATTTAATTTTGTTGTGAAATTTAGGTAATTATTTTAGGATAACTAATGTTCATTAAATATTATAGGTAATATTTTTAGGTATATAGGTACTTCAAAATTAGGTTTTAAAATTGTTGTTTGAGAATGTCCATATAGGACGAAACTGCAGTAACGAAGTGTTACAAGTTAAAGTGGTATAAAAACATATAAAAACATCCATCAATTTATCTTTCAATTTTCCTATTCCTGAAAGTAGCGGGCGATTCATCCACCGGCTACCAGTCCCGCAGCACCTGCTTCAAGGCCCGTCCTCGGCTCCCACCAAAGACCAGATTTTTCAGTTACCGCAGCGAGTTCCTTCGATCCGCTTCCTCTTGAAAACCCTGATAGGGCTGGTTCTCAACCGCGGCCGCAGGTGATTTATCACCGGCTACCAGTCCGCAACACCCAATCCGAGGCCCCTCCTTAGTTCCCACTGAAGGCAGATTTTCAAGTTTTCGCATCCCTCTGTAATGTATAAATGGGATTGTGTTAGGTGTTGGGCGAACATATGGTTTTTGACTTCGGTGTACGGTAAAATAGAGCCCACGCGTCGCAACTCACGTGGGCTGTAACGCCTCAGACACACTTGACGGAATCAATCAGACTGTGCTTTATTTTCCAATGATTTTTATTGACAAAATAACATGATGTGAAGAAATCCACCGTGTCCAATTTAAATATAATAAATACAAGGGTCACCATTCAAAACGAAGCAGACGAAATATCTCATTCCGCGTTCATTCGGGAAAAAAAATCGCTCCTACACGTAATTACATTTGTCAAGAGGAGATTTTTTAATAAAATTTTCAATACTGCAACTTCAGTCCTCTAGGGAGAGTGGGACCAACTCTTTCTTCAAATGGAACAAGAGGTCATGTGATACCCCTTTCAAAGGCGCATTCAATTATCTTTCTGTTGATATCTCATTCGTGAAATTCGGTCGGATAGCTTCCAAGATGATTATTCTAATTGTAATGGTTTTTTTAAATTTATTTACTTGAATAACGAACTACTGATAATAAATGCAATACAAATTATTTGCACGGATATTCAAAATGACCACCACCGACTTCCATGCAATGATAAAGGTGTGATTCAAAATTTTCACGAACTTCCTGTAACATGTCTGGTGTTATCAGCCGACATTCTTGTACAATCCGTTCCCTTCGACCTTCTAAATCGTGGGGCTTAGTTGCATAAACTTTGGTCTTAATATGTCCCCATAAAAAAAATCGAGTGGCGTTAGATCTGGAGACCTAGCTGGCCACTCTGACCGATCCACCTTCCTGGAAATGTCTGATCTAAATACTACTACTAAATACCCTTGCATAATAAAGCGGAGAGGCCCCATCCTGTTGGAAAACCACTTCCTGTCCTAAAAGATTTTCATTTTCCTGTGCTACCCTTATAATAATAGGATTTATTGCATTTTTTGATAAATCACGTTAAACTTTTCCAATCAAGTTTTCATTAATGAAAATGGGACCAATAATGGTTGCCTAGAATACCTGGTCTTACGTTTAATTTTTGAGGTCTTTGAGTATGATGTTCTCTGTAAAGATGAGGGTTTTCATTGGACCAATACCTGCAATTATGTTTATTAACTGCTCCTGTAAGAGTTAATGTACGTTCATCTGATATGCAATTTGATATAAGTTTGCAAAATTCAAAATGAGGATAATACTTTGCAATTTTTAATATCCTGTGAACTGAAGTTGTAGACACCCCAGATCCTTCTGACAATGTTCTTATGCTATTAAATTGAGTACGGTCAGCTTCTAAAAGTCCGATACCCCTATTTGCATTTCTTCATTGGTTATCGTATCGTTATCGTACACGATTGTTTATTACTCTGCACTGATTAAGTTTCATCAAATTTTCCGATATTCTTGTCAGGAAGCAGCTCTAGCGCAATCATCGTTGCGGTAATACAATTTTAGCAGATCTTTTCATTCTTTCAAAGATTAAACCATTTTTAATCACAGGGTCTCACACTCTCAAACATAAGAAAATGTTCGTAGGTTATACAAATACAATGAGAACGTTGATGTCTACTTACGGTACACTGGCGGATCTGAGGGGGGCATGGGGGCCATGCCACCCCCCCTAGAGTTCTGAATAAGTACTTAATATTCAACAACCAGTGTGGATATGCAACTAAACCTAAATATATTTTTAACAAGAAGAAAACACATGTTCTCGTATTGAATGTTTCCTCAAACGAAATCCCAAATCAACACGTTTTTGAATTTCATAGGAGTCATTCATCATCCAATACAACTATGAAACAGAAATATTCTTCTACGCAGTGCGAATATGTGAAAAGAACACCGGCGGTCAAATCAAAGAGCGGCAAAACAGATTACGATAGAAGAAAAATACTTTCGGGGAATGGGCTTTAATAAAATGCATTTTACCATTAGCGGTAAGCCGTGAGCGGTAATATTCAAAAACAAAGGAATTAAGTCGTTGTTTTTTTATCGGAAACCGCAGAAAAATAATAATTCTATTCCACTTGGTTTTGAAGGAAAAGGGTCATTTCACATGAGGTCCTCAAACATATCAGTGAGATTCAGTTCATATTTCTACGGATTTTATTACTTTGGTTACAGACGCGTTTATAAGTGGGGGTAATGGGGGTAAACACCCCTCACAATCGAGAAAAATTCAGTGTTTCAATCAAAATTAACATTAACCTATATATGTTAAAGTAAAATGTATTTAGTTTCAAAATGCATCTGTTAATATCGTCAAATTATTTTTTCTTTTTTCATATTAAATAAAACAAATTGAATATGACATCCTTTTTTTCCCACCGTTATGATACCCCGCTGACAAATCTAACAATCAATTTAAAGGCATTTGACCTCGAACAAAAAAAAATTCGCCTGCGGCGCTTTTCTATTTTCTGTCACTTCCGCACCACGAACTACCCCCCATGGAACAAAGCTGTATACGCACCTAATTGATAATAATTAAATTATCAACTCATGCCCCCCCCTGAAAAACTCCGTAGACCCGCCAGTGTTACGGTATAACCTGAAACGTACAACAACTGAATTCAACAACTACGACCACTCGTTACTAAACTAAATAAATTATTTTTTCAAATATAGGTGCGCCTTACAGATGCCCTAGTATCTCAGCTAGCATTCCAAAAAGCCAAAGATGCAGAAGTAGCATGGCTGAATGCCCAGATAGTCGTAAGGGAGACCCAGGCTGATGCCAAGAGGATGAATATTGACAACGAACCTATGGAAAGTAAGGAATTATTTATCATTATATAATTATTGTTATTGAAAATACACCCTACAAACGTAATATGTAATAAAAATTTCAAGAATTTCAAAATTAATAAAAAATAACAACTCTACAAATGTATAAATTGATGAGTAACCACCTGCCTTAAGTAACAAAATTATGGTTGAAGCACTTGGAATTGATTTTAGAAAATTAAGTTTTATGTTTTTGAATTTTCAGGACAAACATTTTTTATATATAACTTTTTTATTATCCTTGGATGTTTTTTTTTTAAGTTTTGTCAGTATCTTTAATGTTTACTTTATAACAAATGAAGGGCATTTTTGCATTCAATTAGATATTTTACACTGTCTAATTGAAAATTTGTTATGCATAATCTATTATATTCATGTCGTTGAATCATTAACGTATTGAATTGAGTCAACTGTTGTACAATATTCACGCCCAGTAACTGCATTTAATTTCGCTTGATGAATAACCTAACAGGGGAAATGATAATGGAGAAAAACTTGATGCTGCAATAACAAAATCAGTGATTTATTCAAACATATACAGGGTGTTTGTGAATAAATGCATCAAACTTCAAAGGACGATTCTGTATGAAAAAATAATGACATTTTGCTTCATAACTTTTGTTCGCTAATGCTTCGTTTTCCGAGATACGAGGTGTTATTTATTTATTGCTCTGAAACCGGTCGAAACATGTAAATGAAATTTGGTCAAGACGTAGTTATTTTCTGAAAGGCAATTAAGAATTTCATGTTCATCATTGGCGCTCATACGGGTAATGTTCTCAATTTTTTTCATGACAAAAATGGTACGCCACAGATATTTCAAACTAATTATCATTTTTGGATTCTTCGTTCAATTTATTTACGAAATTTCCATAACAATCACGTCTGGGCTGAGGAAAATCCTCATGGAATATTTGAAGCTCATTTTCAGCGTCAGTTTTCAGTAAATGTACGGCTAGGGGTAGTTTATTGTCATTTAGTCAGTCCATATTTCCTCCCACAACAACTCGAAGAGTTACCTGTTCTTCTTGACGAAATCCCAGTACAGCTGAGACAACACTTACGGTTCATGCATGATGGTGCACCAGCCCATTTAACATTAATGTACGTAATCACTCAGATACAGTATATCCAAATCGTTGGATTGGTAGGGGAGATAAGGAACATTGGCCTGCTCGATCGCCGGATTTAAATCCTCTATTTGTGGTTTTCTTCCATTCCCATCACAGCCGGCTGTGAGACAATAAGAAATACGCCAGGAATATTCGCGCGAATACGTCAATCAATGAGGCGAAGAGTTGAATCTTGTATCACGTCTGAGGGAGGTCATTTTGAACATTTGTAGTAGCTTTGCGCCTATTTACTTATCAGTGTTATTGTTCTGGCTCAATGTTATTGTATTAGACAGTTCTTGATGAAGAATTAAAGAAATGAAAAATACGCGTCAAGATGTTTTGCATAAAAACGGCACCCCACACAAAAAAAAAAGGCACGAGAGATTTTTTGTCACAGATTGAACGAAGAATCAAAAAATGATTGTTAGTTTGAAATACCTCAGTGACGTTCCATTAAAAAAAAAAATTGAGAGTATTACCGGTATGCGCGCCAATGATGAATATAAAATTCTTAATTGCATGTCAGAAAGTGCGCAATAACTACCTCTTGAAACCCACCAAATTTCATTTGCATATCTCTACCGGTTTCAGAGCAATAAATAAATAGTCAGTTTTTAAGAAAAACTTTAACACCCCGTATTTCAGAATACGAACCATTTGCGGACAAAAGCTATATAACAAACTGTCATTCATGCAGAACCACCTCCTGAAGTTTGTCGCACTTATTCACCAACACCCTGTATAGTAATATTGGAACTATGACTTGAACTATTTTTTAAAAAAATAATTTAAATTCTTACTGAAATTTCTCTTTCAGTTGACGATGACGACCTGAGGATACTAACTCTGGAACCGGTGCCTGAGGATGATACTCATGAACCGGTATTTATAAACGAACTCAAACTTTCCGAGTTCAAACAGGTTTTGCAAAGGAGTAATATCAACTCGGAATTCTCTGGAGGAGTTTTGTGGTGTGCTAATGGATCCATAGCAATACGAAGGGTATATATTTCTTTCATATTTACAGTATTATTCATCATAATGACTCAGGTGAATTTCACCGAATGTCAATTGTTCTTCATTGAATGAGTGGTGATCTAAAAAATAGTGTTTACGGTTATTTATGTTCTCAAACCTCTAATCAAATAGAAGTATTATTGCTGAATGAAATTTGCGTTAATCAGAAATTCTGTTGATTTTTTTTTTCAGGTGGAGACTGGAAAAATCATGCTAGAAGGTTGTATATCAGAAGATTATTTTAAGGTTAAGGAACTTTTATACGAACAGTACGCTATTTTGTAATGTGTTGACTTTGTTTTGATTCAATCACTTTTATATCAATTAAAAATGGTTACTATTCTTGATACTCTCAAATCATTCCTTTATGTCCGCTCGAACCAGAACTGATCTGGTTAAATGTGATCACAGTATTGTTTGAAAAAAGTCGCAGATTAAAAAATATAATATATTGATTAAAATGGTTTTCACATACAAACAAAAGCTGGTTTCATTTTCTTAAGTATACTTTTAATCTGTGCAAGCGGTTATAATAAAAATGTATGAAACTTAAATTATTGTGCCCTGAATAGTTGCCACTTAGAAATGAATGTCTTTGGAAAGAAATAGAAATAATCAAAGAAATAGCCATTAATAATGGGTACTCTCCTAACATAATAGATAATTTGTCGGAGATGAAAAAGTTCAAAATGTCCTTGAGACAAATGACCGCACTGGATCGACCTAAAGATAATAATAATAATAACATTTATTTCCCAAGAAACATACAAGTTTATGACGGAAAAATAAACACATTTTCAACTAAACTAAATTAATTACTAACTAGTTATTTCTAATTTTCATATATTTATAAAATTCATGATAATAAATATTTTTTCAAATTTACTTTGAATCTCATTTTACCATAAAAATTAGACAGGATACCAGAGGTCAATTCAATATAATCGAAATTTTATGTTTCTTTCTGATATTCTGTATAAAAAATGTAGAAAATTAGATATTGTTCAATTGTTTATATATAGAATATTGATTTATATTTTCAAAAACAAAAATTGTATTAAATTCAGTAATCATTCTTATGAGACAAGACATAAAAATAATATAACTATAAAAAATAAACTCAATAAAAATAAATCTACTAGAAATTATACAAATATTATTAGAAACGTTTTTGATATAATTCCACAAGAAATAAAAAAATCAAAATCTTTTTATTCGTATAAAATCAAAGTGAAAGATTGAATATTTAAAAAAGATCGTAATTTTTTCCAAGACATAATTAATGTATGAATTTCCTCAGTTATTCCATTAATTTTATTTTAAAAAATTGTTCATTTTAATATTTTTATATTCATGTACTTGTAAATGTATTTATGTATTCATTTGAATTTTTCACCTCACTACAAGTTATACTTCGTGAGGGAATGTGTTTATTCATACCACTATATATTTTATTATAAAAATTATTGTAATTTATTATGAATAAACTTTATTATTATTATTATTATTACCAGTTTCACTTGGAATTTGCACTATATATGCAAAAGTTCATGCTGATTTCGAAAATGTATGATTTGTTTATGCCGAGAAGAAAGGTTTAACACAAAAAAGAAACAAAAACTTCGAAAATTCCCTCGCAGACGTATTTTAAGCTTGTGAAATCTCTAATGAACTAGTAACCGACTTCAAATTTGGTGTGCACGTTCAGAAAACATTAAATTTCGCCAATATGAAAGAAAAAATTATATGATTTTTTTTGAGGAGAAATAAAACCCCTCTTCAATTCCAGATGAACTTTTCAACTCGAGAACGGTTAAACATAGACTAATTCTGCGAACGCGAACGTCAATCGATTCAGAATGATGAAGTTAGTATACTCTGTGAATTCCAAGTTAATCAACGAAAGAAAAAAGTTACTCGAAAAAAGTCGTAAGGGGTAGACCCCTAAACATAATGAAAAATGCAAAATCATCAGTTTCACTTGGAATTCGCACTATATATGCAAAATTTCATGCTGATTTCGAACATGTATGATTTGTTTATGCTGAGAAGAAAAGTTTAGCACAAAAAAAATCCCTCGCAGACCAATTTTAAGCTTGTGAAATCTCTAACGGACTCAGAATCGAATTCAAATTCGGTGTGCACATTTAGAAAATATTAAATTTCGCTAATATAAGAGGACAATTAATATATTTATTTCTGATGAGAAATAACTTTTCAACTCGAGAACGGTCGAAGATAGAGAAACTCTGCGGACGCCAATCGATTCAGAACGATGAACTTATAGTGTACCCTGTGAAGTTAATCGCAAAAAAAACTCGAAAAAAGTGAAAAAGGAACCCCTAAAAAGTTATGAATAATGCACAATCATCTGTTTCACTTGAAATTTGTACTATACAGGGTTTTAATTAAGTACGATGACACACTTCGAAAGGTTATCCATTGGGAGATTTCAAGACGAAAAGTTCATATAAATATATGTCCCAAATGGCTTGGTTTTCGAGATACAGGGTGTTGAAAATACATTTTTCTAATGATTTTTTCAAGTTCAAATTAGGCAACTACGATCCATTCAATAGTAGTAATTCAGTAGTAAAATAATTCCTTTCACAGGGTCCTCCTATTTTCAGAGTCAAGCCTTGTTCAACCCCTCAGAAATTTTTTTCCTCCACACTGAGAGATTGTGAGAAAGGAATATTCAGTGTTGTTTCATTTAGCATCTTTTTGTTCTCTTGGTGTTTTTCATTTACTCATACGGTTCAGGAGCTATAATCCAAATATTAAGGCAAACATTTTCCAGTATCGCATATAACGAAAAGAAATTTGAGGAACAAATATTATCACAAAATTCGAAGGGTGATTCTTTGATAGATTACAATGAAAACATTTCATAAAAACACTGGTTATTTCTCTCTCACAATCTCTCAGTGGGGCGGAAAAAAAATCTGAAGGGTTGAAAAATGTATCTTCATCACCCTGTATCTCGAAAACCAAGCCGTTTGGGACATATGTTTATATAAACTTTTCGTCTTGAAATATTTCAAAGAATCACCCTTCGAGTTTTGTGATAATATTTGTTCCACAAATTTCATTACGTTATGCGATACTGGAAAATGTTTGCCTTGATATTTTCATTATAGCTCCAGAACCGTATAAGTAAATGAAAAATATCAGGAGAGCAAAATGATGCTGAATGAAACAACACTGAATATTCCTTTCTCACAATCTCTCAGTGGTGGCGGAAAAAAAATTCTGAGGGGTTGAACAAGGCTTGACTCTGAAAAAAGGAGGACCCTATGAATTTTTTGAGAAGGGAATTATTTTGTAACGTGTATGCTATTGAATGGATCGTAGTTGCCTAATTTGAACTTATTATTGTCAAAAATGTCGAAGTAAACTTAAAAAAATCTTTAAAAAATGTATTTTCATCACCCTGTAACTCGAAAACCAAGCCATTTGGGACATATATTTATATGAACTTTTCGTTTTGAAATCTCTCAAAGAATCACCTCTCGAAGTTTGTCAACGTACTTAATTAACACCCTGTATATGCAAAATTTCATGCTAATTCCGAAAAATGTATGATTTGGTCGCTTAAAATATTTTCTGTGGACCCAATTCTTGGCAGGAATTGTACTTAGATATAATTTTCAATAATTTTAAGTGAATGTTATCAAACTTCTTCCGTTTTAGGAATTTTCACCCTGAATGTTTCACGATTATGTTACATTTTCATCATGACTTGCCATTCACTGAAGAACTTCGATATTTTAAACGATCACCTATGTTACATTTGAAATGCTTGTCTGATTCTGAGTAATTTTTTCAATATAATGTTGTTTTGATTAGTTGTGTTCAATCAAATGACCTCAAATTAATTGATTTAATTGGATTTCTACTCGAGCAAAAAGTTCTCTGATTTATAAAACAGTTTCATCATATCCCGTTTTTCTTGTTTTGAAAAAAAAAACATTTATTATCACTTTCAACTCATTTAACAAGTGTTTTTGACGGAGTCAAAGCCTATAGGTACTTGAACATTCTAGTTTTTGTGAAATATAAAAGGTTGTGACATAACAAATTATCACATATTATTCATCGTTGGAATCAGAATGAAAAACTCCATTTTAATTTGTTACCACGAGAAAAAATAAAGTTGATGATGGTGGTCAAGAGACGTAACGTCGGATGGTAAATCTGAAAATACCGTCGTATAGCAGCGACAAAATGACAATTCAAATGTGCTGTTTATTTTGATATCCTTCATCAAATGACACCAGAAAAAAATAGAAATGGTTCTTTAAAATTTCGGATTTTTTCGTATATCTCCGGATATACTCGGAATTTTGAAACTTTCTTAACAGTATATTGCTGGTCACATATATATGCGCAAATTTGCCCCAATTTAACCATCTTCGTATCTCTTATAGTTTCCGAAATCCCAATGGTGGGCCTTGAATTTGATTTACCCGGTACCTATAAAGCTATAAATCAATTTATATGAGGATTTCAATCGAAATTAGAACCGTTCCGAAGAAGGTTATTAACAAAAATTATAATTTTTTGAAGTTTTTAACAAGAGAAAGGTACCTAGGTATTAACAAATGTGAAATTTGTCTTAATTGTTCCTCCACCCTATGTGAGGAAGGGACTATGCTGATTTTACCACCTTTTTTATAACAAATTGGAAGCATCTTCAATAAATTATTCCTCTCATTAAACAAAATTCATGCATTGATTCATTCGCAGATTATCAGAAGTTCAGTAAAACACACACCTACCTAAATGTGATTTGCTAATTTGTGACAAATGAATATTTCATAGGAACAGGGTACAGTAATAAAAGAATAAATGAGTTATCAAAAATGTATGGAAGCCAAACTATTTATCAACCAATGATCAAAAGTGCAATAAAAACATGAGTACTTTTGGACTGAAATCTAAACTTAGATTCAGAATCCCTCTCTGTCGAAACCACGCTCATCTACCCCCTCTCTCGGCGCTCGGGTTCATTCATCAGTTGGCTTTCGAGCTGTTTGTGTCGTTATTTTCTTGTATTTTTATTATTACGCGTGTTTTGTGAGATATTGTGACTGTTTCAACAGTGAAAACGTGAAAACTAAGTGTAGTTCCGCTGATAATCCACTGACGAGGCTTCACGTCGATGAAACGTAAGTTTTCAAAAGGTTAAAAGAGGTTAAGTTCTGCTGTGTTTATTTTCTAACCAAACAAACTGAGTTCGCCGAGTTGAGACATGGGATTTAGAAGTTCTATTTGGAATTCAATGAATGAAATGTGCATTGAAAATTGGTTACTTGTTGTCTTTCCGTCAAGTTTTGATTGTCCTTGAAAGATTCCTTCATCGGCAAATCAAGAATCAACAATATAAAAACATGGGTATGGTTGAGGGACTAGGGCATGCTTGATTTGCTACTAATTCCTTCCGGGAATGGGAAGTAAATCAAGTGGTACATAAATGTTCTGGTAGGCAGAATTTGTTTTCGTTTTGAGTTGTTTATAATCAGTTTCTTTGAGATTTTGCCAAATATTCTGGTTTTCAGAATACGTGAATTGAACCGTCAGTTTTGAAACATGAAAGTGACAACACTCTTGCTGATATTAAGCTCCTGAAATTGCGTTGCTACCTGCCAAAGGGGAATTGATTTGAAAACATAGACGCCGAGGTGGGTATGTAATAAGAAAACATATTCATAATATAGTTCAATATACCTATCAAAAATTATTGATTCAGTAGTGACAGTATTGACAACGGAAATCTAATCTAAGGATCAGGTAGGTAACAGTATGTTATTGTTCAAAGATTATGAAGAGCATTTGCAAAGTTACTCATATGAATACTTATACCAAAGAAAAATGTGTATAGTGGGCTCACCAAAAATTACCACAGAGGAAAACTGTATTACCTACTTACTTACTTACTACTACCTGAAAGAAGAATAGATTTCAACTGTTGAATTGGTAAAATTTGAGAAGAGTGTTGAAGAAAATCAAATTGTTATCTATCTACTTACCTAATTAAGTAATGTTTCGGAACTAAGGTATTCATCCGGTGAAAATAACTGTGGCATTTCGATATGATTTCTCCCACAACTAAGGGGGCAGCAAGTAAATATATCTGAAGGGACTTCCAACAATAAAACTACGCACTTTTCCTTATGCCTTGTCGGAATTTCAAAACTGAAAATTTTATAATTAGCCTAAATGAATGAGAATTCAGATATGTTGACATATATGGGATGTTCCGTTTAAAAAACCGGTATTCGATTTCGAGGATCATTTTTGCGCCCTTCGCCACAGAAAAAACAAATTGTTGAATCAAATAAATGAAAGTTGCATACTTAATTACACAAGCACGATAAAATATAGTCTCAATCAAGTAAAATTGAATCGCTTCAACCTAATATTTTATTCAACCATCTCCTTTCACAGCTCATTTTGATCGGAATATTGTTTCAACCATGTAATTAAGTGACTTGTTGAAGAAGAAAAGAAATATGATCAGATCTACAAAATTATTTGATTGCTTTAACAAAAATATTTATTCAAACAAGTAAGTACCTACTTAAGTATTCATGACGAATAGATGAGTTCAATAAAAAATAGTCAATTATATCATGGTGATTCGCTTGAAGTGATTTGAAAAATATTTAATTTCATTACTATGAATTTGATTTGGGGGAATTGATTTGGCTGATCTAGATTATTAATATTTACCTAGATTGATATGATATTATCGACAACTTTATATAAATTAGTAAACGCTTCATTCAATACGTTAATATTTGAATGAATTCATTACCGTTATCCGATTCAAGGAAATATTTTGTGTTGATACAAATTTTCATGTAGTACTTATGATTTCCCGATTTCCTGATATTTATTGTGGAAGAAAATTCATTCAATGAAAGTATGACTGATTGATTGTCAAAAAATCTCCGTTTAGTTCCAGTCGTTCCATCTAATACCATCTCTTATTAAATAATTTCCTTTCGTGGCTATAAAGTTATTTCTCCAAAGATTTGTATACTGTTACTGCTTCTTGTTAATTGTATATTGTATTGTATGTATAATATATAAATTTATTATTATTATAATTCTAATCGCTAAAACACCTAAGAGCAAGACATCATCAGAAAAACGGGAAGCCCTAGACTTCGATAAAGTCGTGCTCGGCATTCATTTTATCACGTTTTTTTTCGGGTGTGATCTGAATTATTTCTATTTCTGGGAACATTAAGAAATGTCTTATCTCCAGATCTCTATAATCAATAGCTACAAATTAAACTGTATATCTCATCTTCGAATTATTTAATGGGAGTAAATCATACTTTTTGCCTCACTTTTGTTGAAATTTAATTTCAACGAAAATTTCATCCATTGATCACATTTCTAGTGAAATTTGATTTTGTTGTAGTCATCTGGCCCCATTCCACAAATAATTTTAATCAAATTTCTGGTTTTTACTATAATCTTGTTGGGGTTTTTTGACGAAAAGTATTGAAAAATTAAGTGTTGACTGTATAGGAGTTAATTTTGTATCATTCATTTGACCCCCGTTCCCCACATTAGAAATAAAGAAAAAATGTTTCAAACCCCAATTGACATCTTGCTGAATTTTTTTTATTACAGAATAGAGAAAAACCTCAATTGACATCTTACTGAATTTTTTCTCAAATAAGATAATAACATATGGAATTACTGAACTTTCAATCGACATTCACGAAGAATTTTGAAAAATATAGCGTTGAATGTGAACAGTCTTCGTGAAAAAAAAACATAAAAATGTTAATTGAAGTCAGATACATTTTTTCAATATTTTTAGAAGGGTGGTTGGGGGTCAAATGAATGCTCAAATCAACTTTTATATTCAACTTACGTATTCGACAATTCATGTCCCTATATTTTTTGCAAATCATATTTTCCAATATTCTTCGTGTAAAAAATCCCAAAAAGATGATGAGACGAGGAACATTTTTTTCTTTTCCAGAGCATTAAAAGATGGTCGAATGAATGCTACGAAAACAGAATTTCCCTAGAACTGTTATCAATGGATAATTTCTCAATAAAATTAAGTCAAAATCATGAATAATTTAATTAGTTCGATGAATAGATTCACATTTTCCTCTGTAGCTATTGATTAGAGTGCTTTGAAGATAAGATAGGTGATAAAATATTTCACTAAATTGACGAAAATAAACGTAATAAAATGAATACTGAAAGGTTTCCGAGATATCGAGCACGACTTTGTCTGTTTTGCTGGCGATGCCTTTTTGTTGCTTGTACTACGGGTGGTTTTTCTCGTTTTTGAGCAGGAATACTATATTGTTGTAATTCATTAGGCTCTACTGGGACTTGCACAGTATATTCCAGATTCCTTTTCATTATCAGTCCTTGATCCCTTTGAGAACTAGTAGATATTAAAGTTAAAGTATTGCGGATTCGAACAGTTCAACAAACAACAAACAAATATTGGTTGTCTACATTTTTTTTGCACTTTTTGGATTGAAAGTTATATACTATTTCGCTTGATCATTATTAGATATAACATTTTCATTTCTATGTATGGATACGAAATAATGAATAATCGTTATAAATGTAAATCATATGAAAACCGAGATGAAAACATAGTCCACTCTCTGCAAAAGCAGTCTATTTTCTTCGTACCTTATTTCAGTTGAAGCGACGATCGTGCATCGCCTCTGATAATGATAATAATATTGATTTGAATAAATAGTACGAAATGAAAAGTAAACATAATGATACATTTTGAACCGATATTACATACTTACTAATCACAAATATTGAAACATCAAAATCCTAGGCTTGAGCATGGCATACTTCATCGCTCTGATGATGTCAACTTTGTTAGCGAAATGTATGTCAAGTTTATTAACAAAGTGCTTTGCTAAATTGTATAGACACGATTCTTCAATTTATTGGAGATTTCAAAAGTTTCAAAATACCCAACCTGGTTGGCAGATATTTACCTAATATTCTAACTTTATCTTCACCAATAAAGTATTTATCATTATGAGCATTTGCATAACAATCTAGATTTGACACTTTTTGAAGTTTCAAAATCGTAATTGTTATCTCATTATTTACACTAAGGCGATAAAGAATATTTTGGATATGTTAATTATTGATACTACGTATAAATTTATTCAAGGCTAAAGGGTTTACCTCTGTTCGAAAATTCACTATTGCATAATTACAATCGAAACAAAACAAATTACTCATCTTAATTAACATTTTGCTTCAGTTGACAATTGAGATAAAATGGTAAAGTTTACATACCTGTTGCGAATGATTAAGGCTGATTATTCTGTAAACTATGATGTCATTTTTTTAATAAATATCCATTATAATTTTTACAAATTAGTTGAAAGTTAAACAAAATTTACTCAAATTGAAGAGTAATTGAAAATAGGGATAATATCGGTGTTTTGTTAGGAACCCTGTAGTATGAAATTATTATCGATAAAACCTGTACATATTCTTGATAATGTTTCTTGAAACAACTTGAAACAATATACCGGAGCCCCCTGATCACTATAATTAGGCACGGATTATATTGAAATTCGGTGAAGGTAGAGCGATGAATTGGAAATTATGAAAAAAATGTCTATCTATTGGCTTTTGGGTTTCCTTGAAACTGCTATAAACTTTGTTTTTAAAATGGAACTCTGCAAATGATTATTTATTTGAATATGCATTCTCAGAGAAAAGCTTTATTGTCTGTTGGTCTAAAAATTCTTGTTAACTTGAACAGTAACATAATTTTAGGTACTTAGTTGAATAATTAATTTTATTTCTGAATTGTCTATTCAAAAAGAAGTGACCGTTGGTTTGCAGAATTTTAAAATCAAATTAAAATTCAGTTTCCTTGAATATTGCATCCCTAAAATCCCTAAAAAATGCAGGTCGCTATTTTCTAATTAGAACATTTAGAAGGATAAATTTGAGGGACGTTTGCGATTTTTTGAAAAATGGAAAATAAAAGCTTTCGAAAATTCAATTTTATGCTAAACCTTCATCTCATATTTACGGAATCAGCATGAAATTTTGCGTATATAGGTAACGTTTCTTGAGTTGAAATGTTCATCTGAAGTTGAGAGGGGTCATTTCCCTCCAAAAAAAAGTTTTAAATTATTTTTCTACTCATATTAGTGAAATCAAATCTTTTCTGAATATGCATACCGAATTTGACGTCGACTCCGAGTCAATTAGATATTTCACAGGCTTTTAACGGAACCTCTGGCAATGTCTAGTTTTATTCCTTTTTTATGCTAAACCTTTCGTCTGAGCATATGCAAATCATACATTTCCGAAATTGGTATGAAATTTTGCATATGTCCTGCAAATCTCAAATTAATGTGATGATTTTGTATTTTTCATGAATTTTAGGGGCTCGGTACTTTTTTCGAGTATTTTTTTTCTTCCGATCGACGTGAAATTCACAAAGTATATTAATATAATCATCTGGAATTGAGAGAGGTAACTTTCCGCCAATTTTTTCTCTATAATTTGGAATGAGCTCGTCGAGTTACATTTGATGAGACCTGGCGATTTTTTGATAATAAAATAAAAAATAAAAATTACAGAGTTTACTTGCTAATTTCATCATTCTGAATCGATTGGCTTTCAACCGTTCGCCAGTTGAAAAGTTAATCTGGAGTTGTGAGAGCAATTTCCTGCAATTTTTTTCTTCATAATTCGGAATCAGCTCGTCGTGATACATTTGGAAGATCTGGCGATTTTTTGTAAATGAAAAATAAACATTTTGTGAAACTCCGTTTCCTTCAATATCAAATATTGCATCTCTTGACTTTGCTCGTCTGTGAATTTCTAGAAACTGCGAAATCAGCTCGTATTTAAAAAAAATGTTGATTCCAAAATAGACTAGTCTTTTCCAACATTCCAAATCTGGAGTCGTTGCAACACTACGAATTGTATTCATTTAAGTCACTCAAAAAACTGCCCTCTTTATATTTCCCCATTTTGCTGTCGTATATAAATATCAATAAAGTTAACTAAACAAGGCGTAGAGAATTCATACAATCATAAATCGTATTATGGTAACTTCCCATTGTCATGTTGATGGGATAAAGAGAAGTACAGACGCCTGTGGGTCTGAGGGCCACTAACTATATCCACTTGTCGCCGCCAAATTAATAAAGATATGGAACCATTAGGGTTGGAAATGGGTAATATAACTCGAGTGCTATACAGGTATACGTAAAACATGGGAAATCGCACTTGGGATAGCAGCTTTTAAGTTGAACCGTCTTTTAAGGTACAAAACAATTTTTAAATAAAATCAATAGAATGGAATGGTGGTACATTTCTTTGTTCTTTTATATCAGAGCTACAGGGTGTTAGGTAAACATGCGGCAAAAATTCAAGGGGTTATTCTAAGAATATTTGATCCTATGATGATTTTTGAGAAACCCCGTTGTTTCGAAGATACAGGGCGAACAAAATGTAGTATTTCTTCTCCGAATAATGAATAAAGATTCTTCCAAAATCATAAAAAATTTAGTTTTCCTCAAGGATTTATCGTGGGACCGTTGCTTTATGCATTGTATATTTATAACTTCCAAAGCACTTCGAATTTTCATATTTATTATTTTTCGCTGAATGATGCGAATGAAGTTCCTTCCAAAATCATATAAAATCTCGTGTTCCTCAAGGATTTATCGTGGGACCTATACTTTTTGCATTGTATGTATATTTTTAACTACCAAAGCACTTCAAATTTTCATATTCATTATTTCTTCGCTGAAAAATGTGAATGAAGTTTCTTTCAAAATCACATAAAATCTGGTGTTCCTCAAGGATTTATCGTGGGACCTATACTTTTTGCATTGTATGTATATTTTTAACTTTCTAAGCATTCAAATATTTTATTTTATTATTCTTTCGCTGAACAATGAGAATTATGATGTTTCTTTCAAAAGCATAAAAAATCTGATGTTCCTCAAGGATTCATCGTGGGACCTATACTTTTTGCATTGTATGTATATTTTTAACTTTCTAAGCATTCAAATTTTTTATTTTATTATTCTTTCGCTGAGCAATGAGAATTATGATGTTTCTTTCAAAAGCATAAAAAATCTGATGTTCCTCAAGGATTTATCGTGGGACCTATACTTTTTGCATTGTATATTTTCAACTTCCAAAGCACTTCAAATTTTCGTATTCATTATTTCTTCGCTGAAAAATGTGAATGAAGTTTCTTCCAAAATCACATAAAATCTGGTGTTCCTCAAGGATTTATCGTGGGACCTATACTTTTTGCATTGTATGTATATTTTTAACTACCAAAGCACTTCAAATTTTCATATTCATTATTTCTTCGCTGAAAAATGTGAATGAAGTTTCTTTCAAAATCACATAAAATCTGGTGTTCCTCAAGGATTTATCGTGGGACCTATACTTTTTGCATTGTATGTATATTTTTAACTACCAAAGCACTTCAAATTTTCATATTCATTATTTCTTCGCTGAAAAATGTGAATGAAGTTTCTTTCAAAATCACATAAAATCTGGTGTTCCTCAAGGATTTATCGTGGGACCTATACTTTTTGCATTGTATATTTTCAACTTCCAAAGCACTTCGAATTTTCGTATTCATTATTTCTTCGCTGAAAAATGTGAATGAAGTTTCTTTCAAAATCACATAAAATCTGGTGTTCCTCAAGGATTTATCGTGGGACCTATACTTTTTGCATTGTATATTTTCAACTTCCAAAGCACTTCGAATTTTCGTATTCATTATTTCTTCGCTGAAAAATGTGAATGAAGTTTCTTTCAAAATCACATAAAATCTGGTGTTCCTCAAGGATTTATCGTGGGACCTATACTTTTTGCATTGTATATTTTCAACTTCCAAAGCACTTCGAATTTTCGTATTCATTATTTCTTCGCTGAAAAATGTGAATGAAGTTTCTTTCAAAATCACATAAAATCTGGTGTTCCTCAAGGATTTATCGTGGGACCTATACTTTTTGCATTGTATATTTTCAACTTCCAAAGCACTTCGAATTTTCGTATTCATTATTTCTTCGCTGAAAAATGTGAATGAAGTTTCTTTCAAAATCACATAAAATCTGGTGTTCCTCAAGGATTTATCGTGGGACCTATACTTTTTGCATTGTATGTATATTTTTAACTTTCTAAGCATTCAAATATTTTATTTTATTATTCTTTCGCTGAACAATGAGAATTATGATGTTTCTTTCAAAAGCATAAAAAATCTGATGTTCCTCAAGGATTCATCGTGGGACCTCTACTTTACGCATTGTATATTTTCAACTTCCAAAGCACTTCAAATTTTCGTATTCATTATTTCTTCGCTGAATGATGTGAATGAAGTTTCTTTCAAAATCACATAAAATCTGGTGTTCCTCAAGGATTTATCGTGGGACCTATACTTTTTGCATTGTATGTATATTTTTAACTACCAAAGCACTTCAAATTTTCATATTCATTATTTCTTCGCTGAATGATGTGAATGAAGTTTCTTTCAAAATCACATAAAATCTGGTGTTCCTCAAGGATTTATCGTGGGACCTATACTTTTTGCATTGTATGTATATTTTTAACTACCAAAGCACTTCAAATTTTCATATTCATTATTTTTCGCTGAATGATGTGAATGAAGTTTCTTTCAAAATCACATAAAATCTGGTGTTCCTCAAGGATTTATCGTGGGACCTATACTTTTTGCATTGTATATTTTCAACTTCCAAAGCACTTCGAATTTTCGTATTCATTATTTCTTCGCTGAAAAATGTGAATGAAGTTTCTTCCAAAATCACATAAAATCTGGTGTTCCTCAAGGATTTATCGTGGGACCTATACTTTTTGCATTGTATGTATATTTTTAACTTTCTAAGCATTCAAATTTTTTATTTTATTATTTTTTCGCTGAAAAATGTGAATGAAGTTTCTTTCAAAATCACATAAAATCTGGTGTTCCTCAAGGATTTATCGTGGGACCTATACTTTTTGCATTGTATATTTTCAACTTCCAAAGCACTTCGAATTTTCGTATTCATTATTTCTTCGCTGAAAAATGTGAATGAAGTTTCTTTCAAAATCACATAAAATCTGGTGTTCCTCAAGGATTTATCGTGGGACCTATACTTTTTGCATTGTATATTTTCAACTTCCAAAGCACTTCGAATTTTCGTATTCATTATTTCTTCGCTGAAAAATGTGAATGAAGTTTCTTTCAAAATCACATAAAATCTGGTGTTCCTCAAGGATTTATCGTGGGACCTATACTTTTTGCATTGTATATTTTCAACTTCCAAAGCACTTCGAATTTTCGTATTCATTATTTCTTCGCTGAAAAATGTGAATGAAGTTTCTTTCAAAATCACATAAAATCTGGTGTTCCTCAAGGATTTATCGTGGGACCTATACTTTTTGCATTGTATATTTTCAACTTCCAAAGCACTTCGAATTTTCGTATTCATTATTTCTTCGCTGAAAAATGTGAATGAAGTTTCTTTCAAAATCACATAAAATCTGGTGTTCCTCAAGGATTTATCGTGGGACCTATACTTTTTGCATTGTATGTATATTTTTAACTTTCTAAGCATTCAAATATTTTATTTTATTATTCTTTCGCTGAACAATGAGAATTATGATGTTTCTTTCAAAAGCATAAAAAATCTGATGTTCCTCAAGGATTCATCGTGGGACCTCTACTTTACGCATTGTATATTTTCAACTTCCAAAGCACTTCAAATTTTCGTATTCATTATTTCTTCGCTGAATGATGTGAATGAAGTTTCTTTCAAAATCACATAAAATCTGGTGTTCCTCAAGGATTTATCGTGGGACCTATACTTTTTGCATTGTATGTATATTTTTAACTACCAAAGCACTTCAAATTTTCATATTCATTATTTCTTCGCTGAACGATGTGAATGAAGTTTCTTTCAAAATCACATAAAATCTGGTGTTCCTCAAGGATTTATCGTGGGACCTATACTTTTTGCATTGTATGTATATTTTTAACTACCAAAGCACTTCAAATTTTCATATTCATTATTTTTCGCTGAATGATGTGAATGAAGTTTCTTTCAAAATCACATAAAATCTGGTGTTCCTCAAGGATTTATCGTGGGACCTATACTTTTTGCATTGTATATTTTCAACTTCCAAAGCACTTCGAATTTTCGTATTCATTATTTCTTCGCTGAAAAATGTGAATGAAGTTTCTTCCAAAATCACATAAAATCTGGTGTTCCTCAAGGATTTATCGTGGGACCTATACTTTTTGCATTGTATGTATATTTTTAACTTTCTAAGCATTCAAATTTTTTATTTTATTATTTTTTCGCTGAAAAATGTGAATGAAGTTTCTTTCAAAATCACATAAAATCTGGTGTTCCTCAAGGATTTATCGTGGGACCTATACTTTTTGCATTGTATATTTTCAACTTCCAAAGCACTTCGAATTTTCGTATTCATTATTTCTTCGCTGAAAAATGTGAATGAAGTTTCTTTCAAAATCACATAAAATCTGGTGTTCCTCAAGGATTTATCGTGGGACCTATACTTTTTGCATTGTATATTTTCAACTTCCAAAGCACTTCGAATTTTCGTATTCATTATTTCTTCGCTGAAAAATGTGAATGAAGTTTCTTTCAAAATCACATAAAATCTGGTGTTCCTCAAGGATTTATCGTGGGACCTATACTTTTTGCATTGTATATTTTCAACTTCCAAAGCACTTCGAATTTTCGTATTCATTATTTCTTCGCTGAAAAATGTGAATGAAGTTTCTTTCAAAATCACATAAAATCTGGTGTTCCTCAAGGATTTATCGTGGGACCTATACTTTTTGCATTGTATATTTTCAACTTCCAAAGCACTTCGAATTTTCGTATTCATTATTTCTTCGCTGAAAAATGTGAATGAAGTTTCTTTCAAAATCACATAAAATCTGGTGTTCCTCAAGGATTTATCGTGGGACCTATACTTTTTGCATTGTATATTTTCAACTTCCAAAGCACTTCGAATTTTCGTATTCATTATTTCTTCGCTGAAAAATGTGAATGAAGTTTCTTCCAAAATCACATAAAATCTGGTGTTCCTCAAGGATTTATCGTGGGACCTATACTTTTTGCATTGTATGTATATTTTTAACTTTCTAAGCATTCAAATTTTTTATTTTATTATTTTTTCGCTGAAAAATGTGAATGAAGTTTCTTTCAAAATCACATAAAATCTGGTGTTCCTCAAGGATTTATCGTGGGACCTATACTTTTTGCATTGTATATTTTCAACTTCCAAAGCACTTCGAATTTTCGTATTCATTATTTCTTCGCTGAAAAATGTGAATGAAGTTTCTTTCAAAATCACATAAAATCTGGTGTTCCTCAAGGATTTATCGTGGGACCTATACTTTTTGCATTGTATATTTTCAACTTCCAAAGCACTTCGAATTTTCGTATTCATTATTTCTTCGCTGAAAAATGTGAATGAAGTTTCTTCCAAAATCACATAAAATCTGGTGTTCCTCAAGGATTTATCGTGGGACCTATACTTTTTGCATTGTATGTATATTTTTAACTTTCTAAGCATTCAAATTTTTTATTTTATTATTCTTTCGCTGAACAATGAGAATTATGAAGTTTCTTCCAAAATCACATAAAATCTGGTGTTCCTCAAGGATTTATCGTGGGACCTATACTTTTTGCATTGTATGTATATTTTTAACTACCAAAGCACTTCAAATTTTCGTATTCATTATTTCTTCGCTGAAAAATGTGAATGAAGTTTCTTTCAAAATCACATAAAATCTGGTGTTCCTCAAGGATTTATCGTGGGACCTATACTTTTTGCATTGTATGTATATTTTTAACTACCAAAGCACTTCAAATTTTCGTATTCATTATTTCTTCGCTGAAAAATGTGAATGAAGTTTCTTTCAAAATCACATAAAATCTGGTGTTCCTCAAGGATTTATCGTGGGACCTATACTTTTTGCATTGTATGTATATTTTTAACTACCAAAGCACTTCAAATTTTCGTATTCATTATTTCTTCGCTGAAAAATGTGAATGAAGTTTCTTCCAAAATCACATAAAATCTGGTGTTCCTCAAGGATTTATCGTGGGACCTATACTTTTTGCATTGTATATTTTCAACTTCCAAAGCACTTCGAATTTTCATATTCATTATTTCTTCGCTGAAAAATGTGAATGAAGTTTCTTTCAAAGTCACATAAAATCTGGTGTTCCTCAAGGATTTATCGTGGGACCTATACTTTTTGCATTGTATGTATATTTTTAACTTTCTAAGCATTCAAATTTTTTATTTTATTATTCTTTCGCTGAAAAATGTGAATGAAGTATCTTTCAAAATCACATAAAATCTGGTGTTCCTCAAGGATTTATCGTGGGACCTATACTTTTTGCATTGTATGTATATTTTTAACTTTCTAAGCATTCAAATTTTTTATTTTATTATTCTTTCGCTGAACAATGAGAATTATGATGTTTCTTTCAAAAGCATAAATAATCTGATGTTCCTCAAGGATTTATCGTGGGACCTATGCTTTTTGCATTGTATATTTTTAACTACCAAAGCACTTCAAATTTTCGTATTCATTATTTCTTCGCTGAAAAATGTGAATGAAGTTTCTTCCAAAATCACATAAAATCTGGTGTTCCTCAAGGATTTATCGTGGGACCTATACTTTTTGCATTGTATGTATATTTTTAACTTTCTAAGCATTCAAATTTTTTATTTTATTATTCTTTCGCTGAAAAATGTGAATGAAGTTTCTTTCAAAATCACATAAAATCTGGTGTTCCTCAAGGATTTATCGTGGGACCTATACTTTTTGCATTGTATGTATATTTTTAACTTTCTAAGCATTCAAATTTTTTATTTTATTATTCTTTCGCTGAAAAATGTGAATGAAGTTTCTTTCAAAATCACATAAAATCTGGTGTTCCTCAAGGACTTATCGTGGGACCTATACTTTTTGCATTGTATGTATATTTTTAACTTTCTAAGCATTCAAATTTTTTATTTTATTATTCTTTCGCTGAAAAATGTGAATGAAGTTTCTTTCAAAATCACATAAAATCTGGTGTTCCTCAAGGATTTATCGTGGGACCTATGCTTTTTGCATTGTATATTTTCAACTTCCAAAGCACTTCGAATTTTCATATTCATTATTTCTTCGCTGAAAAATGTGAATGAAGTTTCTTTCAAAATCACATAAAATCTGGTGTTCCTCAAGGATTTATCGTGGGACCTATACTTTTTGCATTGTATGTATATTTTTAACTTTCTAAGCATTCAAATTTTTTATTTTATTATTCTTTCGCTGAAAAATGTGAATGAAGTTTCTTTCAAAATCACATAAAATCTGGTGTTCCTCAAGGATTTATCGTGGGACCTATGCTTTCTGCATTGTATATTTTTAACTACCAAAGCACTTCAAATTTTCGTATTCATTATTTCTTCGCTGAAAAATGTGAATGAAGTTTCTTCCAAAATCACATAAAATCTGGTGTTCCTCAAGGATTTATCGTGGGACCTATACTTTTTGCATTGTATGTATATTTTTAACTTTCTAAGCATTCAAATTTTTTATTTTATTATTCTTTCGCTGAGCAATGAGAATTATGATGTTTCTTTCAAAATCACATAAAATCTGATGTTCCTCAAGGATTTATCGTGGGACCTATACTTTTTGCATTGTATATTTTCAACTTCCAAAGCACTTCGAATTTTCATATTCATTATTTCTTCGCTGAAAAATGTGAATGAAGTTTCTTTCAAAGTCACATAAAATCTGGTGTTCCTCAAGGATTTATCGTGGGACCTATACTTTTTGCATTGTATGTATATTTTTAACTTTCTAAGCATTCAAATTTTTTATTTTATTATTCTTTCGCTGAAAAATGTGAATGAAGTTTCTTTCAAAATCACATAAAATCTGGTGTTCCTCAAGGATTTATCGTGGGACCTATGCTTTTTGCATTGTATATTTTTAACTACCAAAGCACTTCAAATTTTCGTATTCATTATTTCTTCGCTGAAAAATGTGAATGAAGTTTCTTTCAAAATCACATAAAATCTGGTGTTCCTCAAGGATTTATCGTGGGACCTATACTTTTTGCATTGTATGTATATTTTTAACTTTCTAAGCATTCAAATATTTTATTTTATTATTCTTTCGCTGAACAATGAGAATTATGATGTTTCTTTCAAAAGCATAAAAAATCTGATGTTCCTCAAGGATTCATCGTGGGACCTCTACTTTACGCATTGTATATTTTCAACTTCCAAAGCACTTCAAATTTTCGTAATCATTATTTCTTCGCTGAATGATGTGAATGAAGTTTCTTTCAAAATCACATAAAATCTGGTGTTCCTCAAGGATTTATCGTGGGACCTATACTTTTTGCATTGTATGTATATTTTTAACTACCAAAGCACTTCAAATTTTCATATTCATTATTTCTTCGCTGAATGATGTGAATGAAGTTTCTTTCAAAATCACATAAAATCTGGTGTTCCTCAAGGATTTATCGTGGGACCTATACTTTTTGCATTGTATGTATATTTTTAACTTTCTAAGCATTCAAATATTTTATTTTATTATTCTTTCGCTGAACAATGAGAATTATGATGTTTCTTTCAAAAGCATAAAAAATCTGATGTTCCTCAAGGATTCATCGTGGGACCTCTACTTTACGCATTGTATATTTTCAACTTCCAAAGCACTTCAAATTTTCGTATTCATTATTTCTTCGCTGAATGATGTGAATGAAGTTTCTTTCAAAATCACATAAAATCTGGTGTTCCTCAAGGATTTATCGTGGGACCTATACTTTTTGCATTGTATGTATATTTTTAACTTTCTAAGCATTCAAATATTTTATTTTATTATTCTTTCGCTGAACAATGAGAATTATGATGTTTCTTTCAAAAGCATAAAAAATCTGATGTTCCTCAAGGATTCATCGTGGGACCTCTACTTTACGCATTGTATATTTTCAACTTCCAAAGCACTTCAAATTTTCGTATTCATTATTTCTTCGCTGAAAAATGTGAATGAAGTTTCTTTCAAAATCACATAAAATCTGGTGTTCCTCAAGGATTTATCGTGGGACCTATACTTTTTGCATTGTATGTATATTTTTAACTTTCTAAGCATTCAAATATTTTATTTTATTATTCTTTCGCTGAACAATGAGAATTATGATGTTTCTTTCAAAAGCATAAAAAATCTGATGTTCCTCAAGGATTCATCGTGGGACCTCTACTTTACGCATTGTATATTTTCAACTTCCAAAGCACTTCAAATTTTCGTATTCATTATTTCTTCGCTGAATGATGTGAATGAAGTTTCTTTCAAAATCACATAAAATCTGGTGTTCCTCAAGGATTTATCGTGGGACCTATACTTTTTGCATTGTATGTATATTTTTAACTTTCTAAGCATTCAAATATTTTATTTTATTATTCTTTCGCTGAACAATGAGAATTATGATGTTTCTTTCAAAAGCATAAAAAATCTGATGTTCCTCAAGGATTCATCGTGGGACCTCTACTTTACGCATTGTATATTTTCAACTTCCAAAGCACTTCAAATTTTCGTATTCATTATTTCTTCGCTGAATGATGTGAATGAAGTTTCTTTCAAAATCACATAAAATCTGGTGTTCCTCAAGGATTTATCGTGGGACTTATACTTTTTGCATTGTATGTATATTTTTAACTACCAAAGCACTTCAAATTTTCATATTCATTATTTCTTCGCTGAATGATGTGAATGAAGTTTCTTTCAAAATCACATAAAATCTGGTGTTCCTCAAGGATTTATCGTGGGACCTATACTTTTTGCATTGTATGTATATTTTTAACTTTCTAAGCATTCAAATATTTTATTTTATTATTCTTTCGCTGAACAATGAGAATTATGATGTTTCTTTCAAAAGCATAAAAAATCTGATGTTCCTCAAGGATTCATCGTGGGACCTCTACTTTACGCATTGTATATTTTCAACTTCCAAAGCACTTCAAATTTTCGTATTCATTATTTCTTCGCTGAATGATGTGAATGAAGTTTCTTTCAAAATCACATAAAATCTGGTGTTCCTCAAGGATTTATCGTGGGACCTATACTTTTTGCATTGTATGTATATTTTTAACTACCAAAGCACTTCAAATTTTCATATTCATTATTTCTTCGCTGAATGATGTGAATGAAGTTTCTTTCAAAATCACATAAAATCTGGTGTTCCTCAAGGATTTATCGTGGGACCTATACTTTTTGCATTGTATGTATATTTTTAACTACCAAAGCACTTCAAATTTTCATATTCATTATTTTTCGCTGAATGATGTGAATGAAGTTTCTTTCAAAATCACATAAAATCTGGTGTTCCTCAAGGATTTATCGTGGGACCTATACTTTTTGCATTGTATATTTTCAACTTCCAAAGCACTTCGAATTTTCGTATTCATTATTTCTTCGCTGAAAAATGTGAATGAAGTTTCTTCCAAAATCACATAAAATCTGGTGTTCCTCAAGGATTTATCGTGGGACCTATACTTTTTGCATTGTATGTATATTTTTAACTTTCTAAGCATTCAAATTTTTTATTTTATTATTTTTTCGCTGAAAAATGTGAATGAAGTTTCTTTCAAAATCACATAAAATCTGGTGTTCCTCAAGGATTTATCGTGGGACCTATACTTTTTGCATTGTATATTTTCAACTTCCAAAGCACTTCGAATTTTCGTATTCATTATTTCTTCGCTGAAAAATGTGAATGAAGTTTCTTTCAAAATCACATAAAATCTGGTGTTCCTCAAGGATTTATCGTGGGACCTATACTTTTTGCATTGTATATTTTCAACTTCCAAAGCACTTCGAATTTTCGTATTCATTATTTCTTCGCTGAAAAATGTGAATGAAGTTTCTTTCAAAATCACATAAAATCTGGTGTTCCTCAAGGATTTATCGTGGGACCTATACTTTTTGCATTGTATATTTTCAACTTCCAAAGCACTTCGAATTTTCGTATTCATTATTTCTTCGCTGAAAAATGTGAATGAAGTTTCTTTCAAAATCACATAAAATCTGGTGTTCCTCAAGGATTTATCGTGGGACCTATACTTTTTGCATTGTATATTTTCAACTTCCAAAGCACTTCGAATTTTCGTATTCATTATTTCTTCGCTGAAAAATGTGAATGAAGTTTCTTTCAAAATCACATAAAATCTGGTGTTCCTCAAGGATTTATCGTGGGACCTATACTTTTTGCATTGTATGTATATTTTTAACTTTCTAAGCATTCAAATATTTTATTTTATTATTCTTTCGCTGAACAATGAGAATTATGATGTTTCTTTCAAAAGCATAAAAAATCTGATGTTCCTCAAGGATTCATCGTGGGACCTCTACTTTACGCATTGTATATTTTCAACTTCCAAAGCACTTCAAATTTTCGTATTCATTATTTCTTCGCTGAATGATGTGAATGAAGTTTCTTTCAAAATCACATAAAATCTGGTGTTCCTCAAGGATTTATCGTGGGACCTATACTTTTTGCATTGTATGTATATTTTTAACTACCAAAGCACTTCAAATTTTCATATTCATTATTTCTTCGCTGAATGATGTGAATGAAGTTTCTTTCAAAATCACATAAAATCTGGTGTTCCTCAAGGATTTATCGTGGGACCTATACTTTTTGCATTGTATGTATATTTTTAACTACCAAAGCACTTCAAATTTTCATATTCATTATTTTTCGCTGAATGATGTGAATGAAGTTTCTTTCAAAATCACATAAAATCTGGTGTTCCTCAAGGATTTATCGTGGGACCTATACTTTTTGCATTGTATATTTTCAACTTCCAAAGCACTTCGAATTTTCGTATTCATTATTTCTTCGCTGAAAAATGTGAATGAAGTTTCTTCCAAAATCACATAAAATCTGGTGTTCCTCAAGGATTTATCGTGGGACCTATACTTTTTGCATTGTATGTATATTTTTAACTTTCTAAGCATTCAAATTTTTTATTTTATTATTTTTTCGCTGAAAAATGTGAATGAAGTTTCTTTCAAAATCACATAAAATCTGGTGTTCCTCAAGGATTTATCGTGGGACCTATACTTTTTGCATTGTATATTTTCAACTTCCAAAGCACTTCGAATTTTCGTATTCATTATTTCTTCGCTGAAAAATGTGAATGAAGTTTCTTCCAAAATCACATAAAATCTGGTGTTCCTCAAGGATTTATCGTGGGACCTATACTTTTTGCATTGTATGTATATTTTTAACTTTCTAAGCATTCAAATTTTTTATTTTATTATTTTTTCGCTGAAAAATGTGAATAAAGTTTCTTTCAAAATCACATAAAATCTGGTGTTCCTCAAGGATTTATCGTGGGACCTATACTTTTTGCATTGTATATTTTCAACTTCCAAAGCACTTCGAATTTTCGTATTCATTATTTCTTCGCTGAAAAATGTGAATGAAGTTTCTTTCAAAATCACATAAAATCTGGTGTTCCTCAAGGATTTATCGTGGGACCTATACTTTTTGCATTGTATATTTTCAACTTCCAAAGCACTTCGAATTTTCGTATTCATTATTTCTTCGCTGAAAAATGTGAATGAAGTTTCTTTCAAAATCACATAAAATCTGGTGTTCCTCAAGGATTTATCGTGGGACCTATACTTTTTGCATTGTATATTTTCAACTTCCAAAGCACTTCGAATTTTCGTATTCATTATTTCTTCGCTGAAAAATGTGAATGAAGTTTCTTTCAAAATCACATAAAATCTAGTGTTCCTCAAGGATTTATCGTGGGACCTATACTTTTTGCATTGTATATTTTCAACTTCCAAAGCACTTCGAATTTTCGTATTCATTATTTCTTCGCTGAAAAATGTGAATGAAGTTTCTTTCAAAATCACATAAAATCTGGTGTTCCTCAAGGATTTATCGTGGGACCTATACTTTTTGCATTGTATGTATATTTTTAACTTTCTAAGCATTCAAATATTTTATTTTATTATTCTTTCGCTGAACAATGAGAATTATGATGTTTCTTTCAAAAGCATAAAAAATCTGATGTTCCTCAAGGATTCATCGTGGGACGTCTACTTTACGCATTGTATATTTTCAACTTCCAAAGCACTTCAAATTTTCGTATTCATTATTTCTTCGCTGAATGATGTGAATGAAGTTTCTTTCAAAATCACATAAAATCTGGTGTTCCTCAAGGATTTATCGTGGGACCTATACTTTTTGCATTGTATGTATATTTTTAACTACCAAAGCACTTCAAATTTTCATATTCATTATTTCTTCGCTGAATGATGTGAATGAAGTTTCTTTCAAAATCACATAAAATCTGGTGTTCCTCAAGGATTTATCGTGGGACCTATACTTTTTGCATTGTATGTATATTTTTAACTACCAAAGCACTTCAAATTTTCATATTCATTATTTTTCGCTGAATGATGTGAATGAAGTTTCTTTCAAAATCACATAAAATCTGGTGTTCCTCAAGGATTTATCGTGGGACCTATACTTCTTGCATTGTATATTTTCAACTTCCAAAGCACTTCGAATTTTCGTATTCATTATTTCTTCGCTGAAAAATGTGAATGAAGTTTCTTCCAAAATCACATAAAATCTGGTGTTCCTCAAGGATTTATCGTGGGACCTATACTTTTTGCATTGTATGTATATTTTTAACTTTCTAAGCATTCAAATTTTTTATTTTATTATTTTTTCGCTGAAAAATGTGAATGAAGTTTCTTTCAAAATCACATAAAATCTGGTGTTCCTCAAGGATTTATCGTGGGACCTATACTTTTTGCATTGTATATTTTCAACTTCCAAAGCACTTCGAATTTTCGTATTCATTATTTCTTCGCTGAAAAATGTGAATGAAGTTTCTTTCAAAATCACATAAAATCTGGTGTTCCTCAAGGATTTATCGTGGGACCTATACTTTTTGCATTGTATATTTTCAACTTCCAAAGCACTTCGAATTTTCGTATTCATTATTTCTTCGCTGAAAAATGTGAATGAAGTTTCTTTCAAAATCACATTAAATCTGGTGTTCCTCAAGGATTTATCGTGGGACCTATACTTTTTGCATTGTATATTTTCAACTTCCAAAGCACTTCGAATTTTCGTATTCATTATTTCTTCGCTGAAAAATGTGAATGAAGTTTCTTTCAAAATCACATAAAATCTGGTGTTCCTCAAGGATTTATCGTGGGACCTATACTTTTTGCATTGTATATTTTCAACTTCCAAAGCACTTCGAATTTTCGTATTCATTATTTCTTCGCTGAAAAATGTGAATGAAGTTTCTTTCAAAATCACATAAAATCTGGTGTTCCTCAAGGATTTATCGTGGGACCTATACTTTTTGCATTGTATATTTTCAACTTCCAAAGCACTTCGAATTTTCGTATTCATTATTTCTTCGCTGAAAAATGTGAATGAAGTTTCTTCCAAAATCACATAAAATCTGGTGTTCCTCAAGGATTTATCGTGGGACCTATACTTTTTGCATTGTATGTATATTTTTAACTTTCTAAGCATTCAAATTTTTTATTTTATTATTTTTTCGCTGAAAAATGTGAATGAAGTTTCTTTCAAAATCACATAAAATCTGGTGTTCCTCAAGGATTTATCGTGGGACCTATACTTTTTGCATTGTATATTTTCAACTTCCAAAGCACTTCGAATTTTCGTATTCATTATTTCTTCGCTGAAAAATGTGAATGAAGTTTCTTTCAAAATCACATAAAATCTGGTGTTCCTCAAGGATTTATCGTGGGACCTATACTTTTTGCATTGTATATTTTCAACTTCCAAAGCACTTCGAATTTTCGTATTCATTATTTCTTCGCTGAAAAATGTGAATGAAGTTTCTTCCAAAATCACATAAAATCTGGTGTTCCTCAAGGATTTATCGTGGGACCTATACTTTTTGCATTGTATGTATATTTTTAACTTTCTAAGCATTCAAATTTTTTATTTTATTATTCTTTCGCTGAACAATGAGAATTATGAAGTTTCTTCCAAAATCACATAAAATCTGGTGTTCCTCAAGGATTTATCGTGGGACCTATACTTTTTGCATTGTATGTATATTTTTAACTACCAAAGCACTTCAAATTTTCGTATTCATTATTTCTTCGCTGAAAAATGTGAATGAAGTTTCTTTCAAAATCACATAAAATCTGGTGTTCCTCAAGGATTTATCGTGGGACCTATACTTTTTGCATTGTATGTATATTTTTAACTTTCTAAGCATTCAAATTTTTTATTTTATTATTTTTTCGCTGAAAAATGTGAATGAAGTTTCTTTCAAAATCACATAAAATCTGGTGTTCCTCAAGGATTTAACGTGGGACCTATACTTTTTGCATTGTATATTTTCAACTTCCAAAGCACTTCGAATTTTCGTATTCATTATTTCTTCGCTGAAAAATGTGAATGAAGTTTCTTCCAAAATCACATAAAATCTGGTGTTCCTCAAGGATTTATCGTGGGACCTATACTTTTTGCATTGTATATTTTCAACTTCCAAAGCACTTCGAATTTTCATATTCATTATTTCTTCGCTGAAAAATGTGAATGAAGTTTCTTTCAAAGTCACATAAAATCTGGTGTTCCTCAAGGATTTATCGTGGGACCTATACTTTTTGCATTGTATGTATATTTTTAACTTTCTAAGCATTCAAATTTTTTATTTTATTATTCTTTCGCTGAACAATGAGAATTATGATGTTTCTTTCAAAATCACATAAAATCTGATGTTCCTCAAGGATTTATCGTGGGACCTATACTTTTTGCATTGTATGTATATTTTTAACTACCAAAGCACTTCAAATTTTCGTATTCATTATTTCTTCGCTGAAAAATGTGAATGAAGTTTCTTCCAAAATCACATAAAATCTGGTGTTCCTCAAGGATTTATCGTGGGACCTATACTTTTTGCATTGTATATTTTCAACTTCCAAAGCACTTCGAATTTTCATATTCATTATTTCTTCGCTGAAAAATGTGAATGAAGTTTCTTTCAAAGTCACATAAAATCTGGTGTTCCTCAAGGATTTATCGTGGGACCTATACTTTTTGCATTGTATGTATATTTTTAACTTTCTAAGCATTCAAATTTTTTATTTTATTATTCTTTCGCTGAAAAATGTGAATGAAGTATCTTTCAAAATCACATAAAATCTGGTGTTCCTCAAGGATTTATCGTGGGACCTATACTTTTTGCATTGTATGTATATTTTTAACTTTCTAAGCATTCAAATTTTTTATTTTATTATTCTTTCGCTGAACAATGAGAATTATGATGTTTCTTTCAAAAGCATAAATAATCTGATGTTCCTCAAGGATTTATCGTGGGACCTATGCTTTTTGCATTGTATATTTTTAACTACCAAAGCACTTCAAATTTTCGTATTCATTATTTCTTCGCTGAAAAATGTGAATGAAGTTTCTTCCAAAATCACATAAAATCTGGTGTTCCTCAAGGATTTATCGTGGGACCTATACTTTTTGCATTGTATGTATATTTTTAACTTTCTAAGCATTCAAATTTTTTATTTTATTATTCTTTCGCTGAAAAATGTGAATGAAGTTTCTTTCAAAATCACATAAAATCTGGTGTTCCTCAAGGATTTATCGTGGGACCTATACTTTTTGCATTGTATGTATATTTTTAACTTTCTAAGCATTCAAATTTTTTATTTTATTATTCTTTCGCTGAAAAATGTGAATGAAGTTTCTTTCAAAATCACATAAAATCTGGTGTTCCTCAAGGATTTATCGTGGGACCTATACTTTTTGCATTGTATGCATATTTTTAACTTTCTAAGCATTCAAATTTTTTATTTTATTATTCTTTCGCTGAAAAATGTGAATGAAGTTTCTTTCAAAATCACATAAAATCTGGTGTTCCTCAAGGATTTATCGTGGGACCTATGCTTTTTGCATTGTATATTTTCAACTTCCAAAGCACTTCGAATTTTCATATTCATTATTTCTTCGCTGAAAAATGTGAATGAAGTTTCTTTCAAAATCACATAAAATCTGGTGTTCCTCAAGGATTTATCGTGGGACCTATACTTTTTGCATTGTATGTATATTTTTAACTTTCTAAGCATTCAAATTTTTTATTTTATTATTCTTTCGCTGAAAAATGTGAATGAAGTTTCTTTCAAAATCACATAAAATCTGGTGTTCCTCAAGGATTTATCGTGGGACCTATGCTTTTTGCATTGTATATTTTTAACTACCAAAGCACTTCAAATTTTCGTATTCATTATTTCTTCGCTGAAAAATGTGAATGAAGTTTCTTCCAAAATCACATAAAATCTGGTGTTCCTCAAGGATTTATCGTGGGACCTATACTTTTTGCATTGTATGTATATTTTTAACTTTCTAAGCATTCAAATTTTTTATTTTATTATTCTTTCGCTGAGCAATGAGAATTATGATGTTTCTTTCAAAATCACATAAAATCTGATGTTCCTCAAGGATTTATCGTGGGACCTATACTTTTTGCATTGTATGTATATTTTTAACTTTCTAAGCATTCAAATTTTTTATTTTATTATTCTTTCGCTGAGCAATGAGAATTATGATGTTTCTTTCAAAATCACATAAAATCTGGTGTTCCTCAAGGATTTATCGTGGGACCTATACTTTTTGCATTGTATGTATATTTTTAACTTTCTAAGCATTCAAATTTTTTATTTTATTATTCTTTCGCTGAGCAATGAGAATTATGAAGTTTCTTCCAAAATCACATAAAATCTGGTGTTCCTCAAGGATTTATCGTGGGACCTATACTTTTTGCATTGTATGTATATTTTTAACTACCAAAGCACTTCAAATTTTCGTATTCATTATTTCTTCGCTGAAAAATGTGAATGAAGTTTCTTCCAAAATCACATAAAATCTGGTGTTCCTCAAGGATTTATCGTGGGACCTATACTTTTTGCATTGTATGTATATTTTTAACTTTCTAAGCATTCAAATTTTTTATTTTATTATTCTTTCGCTGAACAATGAGAATTATGATGTTTCTTTCAAAATCACATAAAATCTGATGTTCCTCAAGGATTTATCGTGGGACCTATACTTTTTGCATTGTATGTATATTTTTAACTACCAAAGCACTTCAAATTTTCGTATTCATTATTTCTTCGCTGAAAAATGTGAATGAAGTTTCTTCCAAAATCACATAAAATCTGGTGTTCCTCAAGGATTTATCGTGGGACCTATACTTTTTGCATTGTATGTATATTTTCAACTTCCAAAGCACTTCGAATTTTCATATTCATTATTTCTTCGCTGAAAAATGTGAATGAAGTTTCTTCCAAAATCACATAAAATCTGGTGTTCCTCAAGGATTTATCGTGGGACCTATACTTTTTGCATTGTATGTATATTTTTAACTTTCTAAGCATTCAAATTTTTTATTTTATTATTCTTTCGCTGAACAATGAGAATTATGATGTTTCTTTCAAAATCACATAAAATCTGATGTTCCTCAAGGATTTATCGTGGGACCTATACTTTTTGCATTGTATGTATATTTTTAACTACCAAAGCACTTCAAATTTTCGTATTCATTATTTCTTCGCTGAAAAATGTGAATGAAGTTTCTTCCAAAATCACATAAAATCTGGTGTTCCTCAAGGATTTATCGTGGGACCTATACTTTTTGCATTGTATGTATATTTTTAACTACCAAAGCACTTCAAATTTTCGTATTCATTATTTCTTCGCTGAAAAATGTGAATGAAGTTTCTTCCAAAATCACATAAAATCTGGTGTTCCTCAAGGATTTATCGTGGGACCTATACTTTTTGCATTGTATGTATATTTTTAACTTTCTAAGCATTCAAATTTTTTATTTTATTATTCTTTCGCTGAACAATGAGAATTATGATGTTTCTTTCAAAATCACATAAAATCTGGTGTTCCTCAAGGATTTATCGTGGGACCTATACTTTTTGCATTGTATGTATATTTTTAACTTTCTAAGCATTCAAATTTTTTATTTTATTATTCTTTCGCTGAACAATGAGAATTATGATGTTTCTTTCAAAATCACATAAAATCTGGTGTTCCTCAAGGATTTATCGTGGGACCTATACTTTTTGCATTGTATGTATATTTTTAACTTTCTAAGCATTCAAATTTTTTATTTTATTATTCTTTCGCTGAACAATGAGAATTATGATGTTTCTTTCAAAATCACATAAAATCTGGTGTTCCTCAAGGATTTATCGTGGGACCTATACTTTTTGCATTGTATGTATATTTTTAACTTTCTAAGCATTCAAATTTTTTATTTTATTATTCTTTCGCTGAGCAATGAGAATTATGATGTTTCTTTCAAAAGCATAAATAATCTGATGTTCCTCAAGGATTTATCGTGGGACCTATACTTTTTGCATTGTATGTATATTTTTAACTTTCTAAGCATTCAAATTTTTTATTTTATTATTCTTTCGCTGAAAAATGTGAATGAAGTTTCTTTCAAAGTCACATAAAATCTGGTGTTCCTCAAGGATTTATCGTGGGACCTATACTTTTTGCATTGTATGTATATTTTTAACTTTCTAAGCATTCAAATTTTTTATTTTATTATTCTTTCGCTGAACAATGAGAATTATGATGTTTCTTTCAAAATCACATAAAATCTGATGTTCCTCAAGGATTTATCGTGGGACCTATACTTTTTGCATTGTATATTTTCAACTTCCAAAGCACTTCGAATTTTCATATTCATTATTTCTTCGCTGAAAAATGTGAATGAAGTTTCTTCCAAAATCACATAAAATCTGGTGTTCCTCAAGGATTTATCGTGGGACCTATACTTTTTGCATTGTATGTATATTTTTAACTTTCTAAGCATTCAAAATTTTTATTTTATTATTCTTTCGCTGAACAATGAGAATTATGATGTTTCTTTCTAAATCACATAAAATCTGATGTTCCTCAAGGATTTATCGTGGGACCTATACTTTTTGCATTGTATATTTTCAACTTCCAAAGCACTTCGAATTTTCATATTCATTATTTCTTCGCTGAAAAATGTGAATGAAGTTTCTTTCAAAGTCACATAAAATCTGGTGTTCCTCAAGGATTTATCGTGGGACCTATACTTTTTGCATTGTATGTATATTTTTAACTTTCTAAGCATTCAAATTTTTTATTTTATTATTCTTTCGCTGAAAAATGTGAATGAAGTTTCTTTCAAAGTCACATAAAATCTGGTGTTCCTCAAGGATTTATCGTGGGACCTATACTTTTTGCATTGTATGTATATTTTTAACTTTCTAAGCATTCAAATTTTTTATTTTATTATTCTTTCGCTGAACAATGAGAATTATGATGTTTCTTTCAAAATCACATAAAATCTGATGTTCCTCAAGGATTTATCGTGGGACCTATACTTTTTGCATTGTATATTTTCAACTTCCAAAGCACTTCTAATTTTCATATTCATTATTTCTTCGCTGAAAAATGTGAATGAAGTTTCTTTCAAAGTCACATAAAATCTGGTGTTCCTCAAGGATTTATCGTGGGACCTATACTTTTTGCATTGTATGTATATTTTTAACTTTCTAAGCATTCAAATTTTTTATTTTATTATTCTTTCGCTGAGCAATGAGAATTATGATGTTTCTTTCAAAAGCATAAATAATCTGATGTTCCTCAAGGATTTATCGTGGGACCTATACTTTTTGCATTGTATATTTTCAACTTCCAAAGCACTTCGAATTTTCATATTCATTATTTCTTCGCTGAAAAATGTGAATGAAGTTTCTTTCAAAATCACATAAAATCTGGTGTTCCTCAAGGATTTATCGTGGGACCTATACTTTTTGCATTGTATGTATATTTTTAACTTTCTAAGCATTCAAATTTTTTATTTTATTATTCTTTCGCTGAAAAATGTGAATGAAGTTTCTTTCAAAATCACATAAAATCTGGTGTTCCTCAAGGATTTATCGTGGGACCTATGCTTTTTGCATTGTATATTTTTAACTACCAAAGCACTTCAAATTTCCGTATTCATTATTTCTTCGCTGAAAAATGTGAATGAAGTTTCTTTCAAAGTCACATAAAATCTGGTGTTCCTCAAGGATTTATCGTGGGACCTATACTTTTTGCATTGTATGTATATTTTTAACTTTCTAAGCATTCAAATTTTTTATTTTATTATTCTTTCGCTGAGCAATGAGAATTATGATGTTTCTTTCAAAAGCATAAATAATCTGATGTTCCTCAAGGATTTATCGTGGGACCTATACTTTTTGCATTGTATATTTTCAACTTCCAAAGCACTTCGAATTTTCATATTCATTATTTCTTCGCTGAAAAATGTGAATGAAGTTTCTTTCAAAATCACATAAAATCTGGTGTTCCTCAAGGATTTATCGTGGGACCTATACTTTTTGCATTGTATGTATATTTTTAACTTTCTAAGCATTCAAATTTTTTATTTTATTATTCTTTCGCTGAAAAATGTGAATGAAGTTTCTTTCAAAATCACATAAAATCTGGTGTTCCTCAAGGATTTATCGTGGGACCTATACTTTTTGCATTGTATGTATATTTTTAACTACCAAAGCACTTCAAATTTTCGTATTCATTATTTCTTCGCTGAAAAATGTGAATGAAGTTTCTTCCAAAATCACATAAAATCTGGTGTTCCTCAAGGATTTATCGTGGGACCTATACTTTTTGCATTGTATGTATATTTTTAACTTTCTAAGCATTCAAATTTTTTATTTTATTATTCTTTCGCTGAACAATGAGAATTATGATGTTTCTTTCAAAATCACATAAAATCTGATGTTCCTCAAGGATTTATCGTGGGACCTATACTTTTTGCATTGTATGTATATTTTTAACTACCAAAGCACTTCGAATTTTCGTATTCATTATTTCTTCGCTGAAAAATGTGAATGAAGTTTCTTCCAAAATCACATAAAATCTGGTGTTCCTCAAGGATTTATCGTGGGACCTATACTTTTTGCATTGTATGTATATTTTCAACTTCCAAAGCACTTCGAATTTTCATATTCATTATTTCTTCGCTGAAAAATGTGAATGAAGTTTCTTCCAAAATCACATAAAATCTGGTGTTCCTCAAGGATTTATCGTGGGACCTATACTTTTTGCATTGTATGTATATTTTTAACTTTCTAAGCATTCAAATTTTTTATTTTATTATTCTTTCGCTGAACAATGAGAATTATGATGTTTCTTTCAAAATCACATAAAATCTGATGTTCCTCAAGGATTTATCGTGGGACCTATACTTTTTGCATTGTATGTATATTTTTAACTTTCTAAGCATTCAAATTTTTTATTTTATTATTCTTTCGCTGAACAATGAGAATTATGATGTTTCTTTCAAAATCACATAAAATCTGATGTTCCTCAAGGATTTATCGTGGGACCTATACTTTTTGCATTGTATGTATATTTTTAACTTTCTAAGCATTCAAATTTTTTATTTTATTATTCTTTCGCTGAACAATGAGAATTATGATGTTTCTTTCAAAATCACATAAAATCTGGTGTTCCTCAAGGATTTATCGTGGGACCTATACTTTTTGCATTGTATGTATATTTTTAACTTTCTAAGCATTCAAATTTTTTATTTTATTATTCTTTCGCTGAAAAATGTGAATGAAGTTTCTTTCAAAATCACATAAAATCTGGTGTTCCTCAAGGATTTATCGTGGGACCTATGCTTTTTGCATTGTATATTTTCAACTTCCAAAGCACTTAGAATTTTCATATTCATTATTTCTTCGCTGAAAAATGTGAAAGAAGTTTCTTTCAAAGTCACATAAAATCTGGTGTTCCTCAAGGATTTATCGTGGGACCTATACTTTTTGCATTGTATGTATATTTTTAACTTTCTAAGCATTCAAATTTTTTATTTTATTATTCTTTCGCTGAGCAATGAGAATTATGATGTTTCTTTCAAAATCACATAAAATCTGGTGTTCCTCAAGGATTTATCGTGGGACCTATACTTTTTGCATTGTATGTATATTTTTAACTTTCTAAGCATTCAAATTTTTTATTTTATTATTCTTTCGCTGAGCAATGAGAATTATGAAGTTTCTTCCAAAATCACATAAAATCTGGTGTTCCTCAAGGATTTATCGTGGGACCTATACTTTTTGCATTGTATGTATATTTTTAACTTTCTAAGCATTCAAATTTTTTATTTTATTATTCTTTCGCTGAGCAATGAGAATTATGAAGTTTCTTCCAAAATCACATAAAATCTGGTGTTCCTCAAGGATTTATCGTGGGACCTATACTTTTTGCATTGTATGTATATTTTTAACTTTCTAAGCATTCAAATTTTTTATTTTATTATTCTTTCGCTGAGCAATGAGAATTATGATGTTTCTTTCAAAAGCATAAATAATCTGATGTTCCTCAAGGATTTATCGTGGGACCTATACTTTTTGCATTGTATGTATATTTTTAACTACCAAAGCACTTCAAATTTTCATATTCATTATTTCTTCGCTGAAAAATGTGAATGAAGTTTCTTTCAAAATCACATAAAATCTGGTGTTCCTCAAGGATTTATCGTGGGACCTATACTTTTTGCATTGTATGTATATTTTTAACTTTCTAAGCAGTCAAATTTTTTATTTTATTATTCTTTCGCTGAACAATGAGAATTATGATGTTTCTTTCAAAATCACATAAAATCTGGTGTTCCTCAAGGATTTATCGTGGGACCTATACTTTTTGCATTGTATGTATATTTTTAACTTTCTAAGCATTCAAATTTTTTATTTTATTATTCTTTCGCTGAAAAATGTGAATGAAGTTTCTTTCAAAATCACATAAAATCTGGTGTTCCTCAAGGATTTATCGTGGGACCTATGCTTTTTGCATTGTATATTTTCAACTTCCAAAGCACTTCGAATTTTCATATTCATTATTTCTTCGCTGAAAAATGTGAATGAAGTTTCTTTCAAAGTCACATAAAATCTGGTGTTCCTCAAGGATTTATCGTGGGACCTATACTTTTTGCATTGTATGTATATTTTTAACTTTCTAAGCATTCAAATTTTTTATTTTATTATTCTTTCGCTGAGCAATGAGAATTATGATGTTTCTTTCAAAATCACATAAAATCTGGTGTTCCTCAAGGATTTATCGTGGGACCTATACTTTTTGCATTGTATGTATATTTTTAACTTTCTAAGCATTCAAATTTTTTATTTTATTATTCTTTCGCTGAGCAATGAGAATTATGAAGTTTCTTCCAAAATCACATAAAATCTGGTGTTCCTCAAGGATTTATCGTGGGACCTATACTTTTTGCATTGTATGTATATTTTTAACTACCAAAGCACTTCAAATTTTCGTATTCATTATTTCTTCGCTGAAAAATGTGAATGAAGTTTCTTCCAAAATCACATAAAATCTGGTGTTCCTCAAGGATTTATCGTGGGACCTATACTTTTTGCATTGTATGTATATTTTTAACTTTCTAAGCATTCAAATTTTTTATTTTATTATTCTTTCGCTGAACAATGAGAATTATGATGTTTCTTTCAAAATCACATAAAATCTGATGTTCCTCAAGGATTTATCGTGGGACCTATACTTTTTGCATTGTATGTATATTTTTAACTTTCTAAGCATTCAAATTTTTTATTTTATTATTCTTTCGCTGAGCAATGAGAATTATGATGTTTCTTTCAAAATCACATAAAATCTGGTGTTCCTCAAGGATTTATCGTGGGACCTATACTTTTTGCATTGTATGTATATTTTTAACTTTCTAAGCATTCAAATTTTTTATTTTATTATTCTTTCGCTGAGCAATGAGAATTATGAAGTTTCTTCCAAAATCACATAAAATCTGGTGTTCCTCAAGGATTTATCGTGGGACCTATACTTTTTGCATTGTATGTATATTTTTAACTACCAAAGCACTTCAAATTTTCATATTCATTATTTCTTCGCTGAAAAATGTGAATGAAGTTTCTTCCAAAATCACATAAAATCTGGTGTTCCTCAAGGATTTATCGTGGGACCTATACTTTTTGCATTGTATGTATATTTTTAACTTTCTAAGCATTCAAATTTTTTATTTTATTATTCTTTCGCTGAACAATGAGAATTATGAAGTTTCTTCCAAAATCACATAAAATCTGGTGTTCCTCAAGGATTTATCGTGGGACCTATACTTTTTGCATTGTATGTATATTTTTAACTACCAAAGCACTTCAAATTTTCGTATTCATTATTTCTTCGCTGAAAAATGTGAATGAAGTTTCTTCCAAAATCACATAAAATCTGGTGTTCCTCAAGGATTTATCGTGGGACCTATACTTTTTGCATTGTATATTTTCAACTTCCAAAGCACTTCGAATTTTCGTATTCATTATTTCTTCGCTGAAAAATGTGAATGAAGTTTCTTTCAAAATCACATAAAATCTGGTGTTCCTCAAGGATTTATCGTGGGACCTATACTTTTTGCATTGTATGTATATTTTTAACTTTCTAAGCATTCAAATTTTTTATTTTATTATTCTTTCGCTGAGCAATGAGAATTATGATGTTTCTTTCAAAATCACATAAAATCTGGTGTTCCTCAAGGATTTATCGTGGGACCTATACTTTTTGCATTGTATGTATATTTTTAACTTTCTAAGCATTCAAATTTTTTATTTTATTATTCTTTCGCTGAGCAATGAGAATTATGATGTTTCTTTCAAAATCACATAAAATCTGGTGTTCCTCAAGGATTTATCGTGGGACCTATACTTTTTGCATTGTATGTATATTTTTAACTTTCTAAGCATTCAAATTTTTTATTTTATTATTCTTTCGCTGAGCAATGAGAATTATGAAGTTCCTTCCAAAATCACATAAAATCTGGTGTTCCTCAAGGATTTATCGTGGGACCTATACTTTTTGCATTGTATGTATATTTTTAACTACCAAAGCACTTCAAATTTTCGTATTCATTATTTCTTCGCTGAAAAATGTGAATGAAGTTTCTTCCAAAATCACATAAAATCTGGTGTTCCTCAAGGATTTATCGTGGGACCTATACTTTTTGCATTGTATGTATATTTTTAACTACCAAAGCACTTCAAATTTTCGTATTCATTATTTCTTCGCTGAAAAATGTGAATGAAGTTTCTTCCAAAATCACATAAAATCTGGTGTTCCTCAAGGATTTATCGTGGGACCTATACTTTTTGCATTGTATATTTTCAACTTCCAAAGCACTTCGAATTTTCATATTCATTATTTCTTCGCTGAACAATGAGAATTATGATGTTTCTTTCAAAATCACATAAAATCTGATGTTCCTCAAGGATTTATCGTGGGACCTATGCTTTTTGCATTGTATATTTTCAACTTCCAAAGCACTTCGAATTTTCATATTCATTATTTCTTCGCTGAAAAATGTGAATGAAGTTTCTTTCAAAGTCACATAAAATCTGGTGTTCCTCAAGGATTTATCGTGGGACCTATACTTTTTGCATTGTATGTATATTTTTAACTTTCTAAGCATTCAAATTTTTTATTTTATTATTCTTTCGCTGAGCAATGAGAATTATGATGTTTCTTTCAAAATCACATAAAATCTGGTGTTCCTCAAGGATTTATCGTGGGACCTATACTTTTTGCATTGTATGTATATTTTTAACTTTCTAAGCATTCAAATTTTTTATTTTATTATTCTTTCGCTGAGCAATGAGAATTATGAAGTTTCTTCCAAAATCACATAAAATCTGGTGTTCCTCAAGGATTTATCGTGGGACCTATACTTTTTGCATTGTATGTATATTTTTAACTACCAAAGCACTTCAAATTTTCGTATTCATTATTTCTTCGCTGAAAAATGTGAATGAAGTTTCTTCCAAAATCACATAAAATCTGGTGTTCCTCAAGGATTTATCGTGGGACCTATACTTTTTGCATTGTATGTATATTTTTAACTTTCTAAGCATTCAAATTTTTTATTTTATTATTCTTTCGCTGAACAATGAGAATTATGATGTTTCTTTCAAAATCACATAAAATCTGATGTTCCTCAAGGATTTATCGTGGGACCTATACTTTTTGCATTGTATGTATATTTTTAACTTTCTAAGCATTCAAATTTTTTATTTTATTATTCTTTCGCTGAGCAATGAGAATTATGATGTTTCTTTCAAAATCACATAAAATCTGGTGTTCCTCAAGGATTTATCGTGGGACCTATACTTTTTGCATTGTATGTATATTTTTAACTTTCTAAGCATTCAAATTTTTTATTTTATTATTCTTTCGCTGAGCAATGAGAATTATGAAGTTTCTTCCAAAATCACATAAAATCTGGTGTTCCTCAAGGATTTATCGTGGGACCTATACTTTTTGCATTGTATGTATATTTTTAACTACCAAAGCACTTCAAATTTTCATATTCATTATTTCTTCGCTGAAAAATGTGAATGAAGTTTCTTCCAAAATCACATAAAATCTGGTGTTCCTCAAGGATTTATCGTGGGACCTATACTTTTTGCATTGTATGTATATTTTTAACTTTCTAAGCATTCAAATTTTTTATTTTATTATTCTTTCGCTGAACAATGAGAATTATGAAGTTTCTTCCAAAATCACATAAAATCTGGTGTTCCTCAAGGATTTATCGTGGGACCTATACTTTTTGCATTGTATGTATATTTTTAACTACCAAAGCACTTCAAATTTTCGTATTCATTATTTCTTCGCTGAAAAATGTGAATGAAGTTTCTTCCAAAATCACATAAAATCTGGTGTTCCTCAAGGATTTATCGTGGGACCTATACTTTTTGCATTGTATATTTTCAACTTCCAAAGCACTTCGAATTTTCGTATTCATTATTTCTTCGCTGAAAAATGTGAATGAAGTTTCTTTCAAAATCACATAAAATCTGGTGTTCCTCAAGGATTTATCGTGGGACCTATACTTTTTGCATTGTATGTATATTTTTAACTTTCTAAGCATTCAAATTTTTTATTTTATTATTCTTTCGCTGAGCAATGAGAATTATGATGTTTCTTTCAAAATCACATAAAATCTGGTGTTCCTCAAGGATTTATCGTGGGACCTATACTTTTTGCATTGTATGTATATTTTTAACTTTCTAAGCATTCAAATTTTTTATTTTATTATTCTTTCGCTGAGCAATGAGAATTATGATGTTTCTTTCAAAATCACATAAAATCTGGTGTTCCTCAAGGATTTATCGTGGGACCTATACTTTTTGCATTGTATGTATATTTTTAACTTTCTAAGCATTCAAATTTTTTATTTTATTATTCTTTCGCTGAGCAATGAGAATTATGAAGTTCCTTCCAAAATCACATAAAATCTGGTGTTCCTCAAGGATTTATCGTGGGACCTATACTTTTTGCATTGTATGTATATTTTTAACTACCAAAGCACTTCAAATTTTCGTATTCATTATTTCTTCGCTGAAAAATGTGAATGAAGTTTCTTCCAAAATCACATAAAATCTGGTGTTCCTCAAGGATTTATCGTGGGACCTATACTTTTTGCATTGTATGTATATTTTTAACTACCAAAGCACTTCAAATTTTCGTATTCATTATTTCTTCGCTGAAAAATGTGAATGAAGTTTCTTCCAAAATCACATAAAATCTGGTGTTCCTCAAGGATTTATCGTGGGACCTATACTTTTTGCATTGTATATTTTCAACTTCCAAAGCACTTCGAATTTTCATATTCATTATTTCTTCGCTGAACAATGAGAATTATGATGTTTCTTTCAAAATCACATAAAATCTGATGTTCCTCAAGGATTTATCGTGGGACCTATACTTTTTGCATTGTATGTATATTTTTAACTACCAAAGCACTTCAAATTTTCGTATTCATTATTTCTTCGCTGAAAAATGTGAATGAAGTTTCTTCCAAAATCACATAAAATCTGGTGTTCCTCAAGGATTTATCGTGGGACCTATACTTTTTGCATTGTATGTATATTTTTAACTACCAAAGCACTTCAAATTTTCGTATTCATTATTTCTTCGCTGAAAAATGTGAATGAAGTTTCTTCCAAAATCACATAAAATCTGGTGTTCCTCAAGGATTTATCGTGGGACCTATACTTTTTGCATTGTATGTATATTTTTAACTTTCTAAGCATTCAAATTTTTTATTTTATTATTCTTTCGCTGAACAATGAGAATTATGATGTTTCTTTCAAAATCACATAAAATCTGGTGTTCCTCAAGGATTTATCGTGGGACCTATACTTTTTGCATTGTATGTATATTTTTAACTTTCTAAGCATTCAAATTTTTTATTTTATTATTCTTTCGCTGAACAATGAGAATTATGATGTTTCTTTCAAAATCACATAAAATCTGGTGTTCCTCAAGGATTTATCGTGGGACCTATACTTTTTGCATTGTATGTATATTTTTAAATTTCTAAGCATTCAAATTTTTTATTTTATTATTCTTTCGCTGAACAATGAGAATTATGATGTTTCTTTCAAAATCACATAAAATCTGGTGTTCCTCAAGGATTTATCGTGGGACCTATACTTTTTGCATTGTATGTATATTTTTAACTTTCTAAGCATTCAAATTTTTTATTTTATTATTCTTTCGCTGAGCAATGAGAATTATGATGTTTCTTTCAAAAGCATAAATAATCTGATGTTCCTCAAGGATTTATCGTGAGACCTATACTTTTTGCATTGTATGTATATTTTTAACTTTCTAAGCATTCAAATTTTTTATTTTATTATTCTTTCGCTGAAAAATGTGAATGAAGTTTCTTTCAAAGTCACATAAAATCTGGTGTTCCTCAAGGATTTATCGTGGGACCTATACTTTTTGCATTGTATGTATATTTTTAACTTTCTAAGCATTCAAATTTTTTATTTTATTATTCTTTCGCTGAACAATGAGAATTATGATGTTTCTTTCAAAATCACATAAAATCTGATGTTCCTCAAGGATTTATCGTGGGACCTATACTTTTTGCATTGTATATTTTCAACTTCCAAAGCACTTCGAATTTTCATATTCATTATTTCTTCGCTGAAAAATGTGAATGAAGTTTCTTCCAAAATCACATAAAATCTGGTGTTCCTCAAGGATTTATCGTGGGACCTATACTTTTTGCATTGTATGTATATTTTTAACTTTCTAAGCATTCAAATTTTTTATTTTATTATTCTTTCGCTGAACAATGAGAATTATGATGTTTCTTTCAAAATCACATAAAATCTGATGTTCCTCAAGGATTTATCGTGGGACCTATACTTTTTGCATTGTATATTTTCAACTTCCAAAGCACTTCGAATTTTCATATTCATTATTTCTTCGCTGAAAAATGTGAATGAAGTTTCTTTCAAAGTCACATAAAATCTGGTGTTCCTCAAGGATTTATCGTGGGACCTATACTTTTTGCATTGTATGTATATTTTTAACTTTCTAAGCATTCAAATTTTTTATTTTATTATTCTTTCGCTGAACAATGAGAATTATGATGTTTCTTTCAAAATCACATAAAATCTGATGTTCCTCAAGGATTTATCGTGGGACCTATACTTTTTGCATTGTATATTTTCAACTTCCAAAGCACTTCGAATTTTCATATTCATTATTTCTTCGCTGAAAAATGTGAATGAAGTTTCTTTCAAAGTCACATAAAATCTGGTGTTCCTCAAGGATTTATCGTGGGACCTATACTTTTTGCATTGTATGTATATTTTTAACTTTCTAAGCATTCAAATTTTTTATTTTATTATTCTTTCGCTGAGCAATGAGAATTATGATGTTTCTTTCAAAAGCATAAATAATCTGATGTTCCTCAAGGATTTATCGTGGGACCTATACTTTTTGCATTGTATATTTTCAACTTCCAAAGCACTTCGAATTTTCATATTCATTATTTCTTCGCTGAAAAATGTGAATGAAGTTTCTTTCAAAGTCACATAAAATCTGGTGTTCCTCAAGGATTTATCGTGGGACCTATACTTTTTGCATTGTATGTATATTTTTAACTTTCTAAGCATTCAAATTTTTTATTTTATTATTCTTTCGCTGAGCAATGAGAATTATGATGTTTCTTTCAAAAGCATAAATAATCTGATGTTCCTCAAGGATTTATCGTGGGACCTATACTTTTTGCATTGTATATTTTCAACTTCCAAAGCACTTCGAATTTTCATATTCATTATTTCTTCGCTGAAAAATGTGAATGAAGTTTCTTTCAAAATCACATAAAATCTGGTGTTCCTCAAGGATTTATCGTGGGACCTATGCTTTTTGCATTGTATATTTTCAACTTCCAAAGCACTTCAAATTTTCGTATTCATTATTTCTTCGCTGAAAAATGTGAATGAAGTTTCTTCCAAAATCACATAAAATCTGGTGTTCCTCAAGGATTTATCGTGGGACCTATACTTTTTGCATTGTATGTATATTTTTTACTTTCTAAGCATTCAAATTTTTTATTTTATTATTCTTTCGCTGAGCAATGAGAATTATGATGTTTCTTTCAAAAGCATAAATAATCTGATGTTCCTCAAGGATTTATCGTGGGACCTATACTTTTTGCATTGTATATTTTCAACTTCCAAAGCACTTCGAATTTTCGTATTCATTATTTCTTCGCTGAAAAATGTGAATGAAGTTTCTTCCAAAATCACATAAAATCTGGTGTTCCTCAAGGATTTATCGTGGGACCTATACTTTTTGCATTGTATGTATATTTTTAACTTTCTAAGCATTCAAATTTTTTATTTTATTATTCTTTCGCTGAAAAATGTGAATGAAGTTTCTTTCAAAATCACATAAAATCTGGTGTTCCTCAAGGATTTATCGTGGGACCTATACTTTTTGCATTGTATGTATATTTTTAACTACCAAAGCACTTCAAATTTTCATATTCATTATTTCTTCGCTGAAAAATGTGAATGAAGTTTCTTTCAAAATCACATAAAATCTGGTGTTCCTCAAGGATTTATCGTGGGACCTATGCTTTTTGCATTGTATATTTTCAACTTCCAAAGCACTTCGAATTTTCATATTCATTATTTCTTCGCTGAAAAATGTGAATGAAGTTTCTTCCAAAATCACATAAAATCTGGTGTTCCTCAAGGATTTATCGTGGGACCTATACTTTTTGCATTGTATGTATATTTTCAACTTCCAAAGCACTTCGAATTTTCGTATTCATTATTTCTTCGCTGAAAAATGTGAATGAAGTTTCTTCCAAAATCACATAAAATCTGGTGTTCCTCAAGGATTTATCGTGGGACCTATACTTTTTGCATTGTATGTATATTTTTAACTTTCTAAGCATTCAAATTTTTTATTTTATTATTCTTTCGCTGAAAAATGTGAATGAAGTTTCTTTCAAAATCACATAAAATCTGGTGTTCCTCAAGGATTTATCGTGGGACCTATACTTTTTGCATTGTATGTATATTTTTAACTACCAAAGCACTTCAAATTTTCATATTCATTATTTCTTCGCTGAAAAATGTGAATGAAGTTTCTTTCAAAATCACATAAAATCTGGTGTTCCTCAAGGATTTATCGTGGGACCTATGCTTTTTGCATTGTATATTTTCAACTTCCAAAGCACTTCGAATTTTCATATTCATTATTTCTTCGCTGAAAAATGTGAATGAAGTTTCTTCCAAAATCACATAAAATCTGGTGTTCCTCAAGGATTTATCGTGGGACCTATACTTTTTGCATTGTATGTATATTTTTAACTTTCTAAGCATTCAAATTTTTTATTTTATTATTCTTTCGCTGAACAATGAGAATTATGATGTTTCTTTCAAAAGCATAAATAATCTGATGTTCCTCAAGGATTTATCGTGGGACCTATACTTTTTGCATTGTATATTTTCAACTTCCAAAGCACTTCGAATTTTCGTATTCATTATTTCTTCGCTGAAAAATGTGAATGAAGTTTCTTCCAAAATCACATAAAATCTGGTGTTCCTCAAGGATTTATCGTGGGACCTATACTTTTTGCATTGTATGTATATTTTTAACTACCAAAGCACTTCAAATTTTCATATTCATTATTTCTTCGCTGAAAAATGTGAATGAAGTTTCTTCCAAAATCACATAAAATCTGGTGTTCCTCAAGGATTTATCGTGGGACCTATACTTTTTGCATTGTATGTATATTTTTAACTTTCTAAGCATTCAAATTTTTTATTTTATTATTCTTTCGCTGAAAAATGTGAATGAAGTTTCTTTCAAAATCACATAAAATCTGGTGTTCCTCAAGGATTTATCGAGGGACCTATACTTTTTGCATTGTATGTATATTTTTAACTACCAAAGCACTTCAAATTTTCATATTCATTATTTCTTCGCTGAAAAATGTGAATGAAGTTTCTTTCAAAATCACATAAAATCTGGTGTTCCTCAAGGATTTATCGTGGGACCTATACTTTTTGCATTGTATGTATATTTTTAACTACCAAAGCACTTCAAATTTTCATATTCATTATTTCTTCGCTGAAAAATGTGAATGAAGTTTCTTCCAAAATCACATAAAATCTGGTGTTCCTCAAGGATTTATCGTGGGACCTATACTTTTTGCATTGTATGTATATTTTTAACTACCAAAGCACTTCAAATTTTCGTATTCATTATTTCTTCGCTGAAAAATGTGAATGAAGTTTCTTCCAAAATCACATAAAATCTGGTGTTCCTCAAGGATTTATCGTGGGACCTATACTTTTTGCATTGTATGTATATTTTTAACTTTCTAAGCATTCAAATTTTTTATTTTATTATTCTTTCGCTGAGCAATGAGAATTATGATGTTTCTTTCAAAAGCATAAATAATCTGATGTTCCTCAAGGATTTATCGTGGGACCTATGCTTTTTGCATTGTATGTATATTTTTAACTACCAAAGCATTCAAATTTTTTATTTTATTATTCTTTCGCTGAGCAATGAGAATTATGATGTTTCTTTCAAAAGCATAAATAATCTGATGTTCCTCAAGGATTTATCGTGGGACCTATACTTTTTGCATTGTATGTATATTTTTAACTACCAAAGCATTCAAATATTTTATTTTATTATTCTTTCGCTGAACAATGAGAATTATGATGTTTCTTTCAAAAGCATAAATAATCTGATGTTCCTCAAGGATTTATCGTGGGACCTATGCTTTTTGCATTGTATGTATATTTTTAACTACCAAAGCATTCAAATTTTTTATTTTATTATTCTTTCGCTGAGCAATGAGAATTATGATGTTTCTTTCAAAAGCATAAATAATCTGATGTTCCTCAAGGATTTATCGTGGGACCTATACTTTTTGCATTGTATGTATATTTTTAACTACCAAAGCACTTCAAATTTTCATATTCATTATTTCTTCGCTGAAAAATGTGAATGAAGTTTCTTTCAAAGTCACATAAAATCTGGTGTTCCTCAAGGATTTATCGTGGGACCTCTACTTTACGCATTGTATATTTTCAACTTCCAAAGCACTTCAAATTTTCATATTCATTATTTCTTCGCTGAAAAATGTGAATGAAGTTTCTTCCAAAATCACATAAAATCTGGTGTTCCTCAAGGATTTATCGTGGGACCTATGCTTTTTGCATTGTATGTATATTTTTAACTACCAAAGCATTCAAATTTTTTATTTTATTATTCTTTCGCTGAGCAATGAGAATTATGATGTTTCTTTCAAAAGCATAAAAAATCTGATGTTCCTCAAGGATTCATCGTGGGACCTCTACTTTACGCATTGTATATTTTCAACTTCCAAAGCACTTCGAATTTTCATATTCATTATTTCTTCGCTGAAAAATGTGAATGAAGTTTCTTTCAAAGTCACATAAAATCTGGTGTTCCTCAAGGATTTATCGTGGGACCTATACTTTTTGCATTGTATGTATATTTTTAACTTTCTAAGCATTCAAATTTTTTATTTTATTATTCTTTCGCTGAGCAATGAGAATTATGATGTTTCTTTCAAAAGCATAAATAATCTGATGTTCCTCAAGGATTCATCGTGGGACGTCTACTTTACGCATTGTATATTTTCAACTTCCAAAGCACTTCAAATTTTCGTATTCATTATTTCTTCGCTGAATGATGTGAATGAAGTTTCTTTCAAAATCACATAAAATCTGGTGTTCCTCAAGGATTTATCGTGGGACCTATACTTTTTGCATTGTATGTATATTTTTAACTACCAAAGCATTCAAATATTTTATTTTATTATTCTTTCGCTGAACAATGAGAATTATGATGTTTCTTTCAAAAGCATAAATAATCTGATGTTCCTCAAGGATTTATCGTGGGACCTATGCTTTTTGCATTGTATGTATATTTTTAACTACCAAAGCATTCAAATTTTTTATTTTATTATTCTTTCGCTGAGCAATGAGAATTATGATGTTTCTTTCAAAAGCATAAATAATCTGATGTTCCTCAAGGATTTATCGTGGGACCTATGCTTTTTGCATTGTATGTATATTTTTAACTACCAAAGCATTCAAATTTTTTATTTTATTATTCTTTCGCTGAGCAATGAGAATTATGATGTTTCTTTCAAAAGCATAAATAATCTGATGTTCCTCAAGGATTTATCGTGGGACCTATACTTTTTGCATTGTATGTATATTTTTAACTACCAAAGCACTTCAAATTTTCATATTCATTATTTCTTCGCTGAAAAATGTGAATGAAGTTTCTTTCAAAATCACATAAAATCTGGTGTTCCTCAAGGATTTATCGTGGGACCTATACTTTTTGCATTGTATGTATATTTTTAACTACCAAAGCACTTCAAATTTTCATATTCATTATTTCTTCGCTGAAAAATGTGAATGAAGTTTCTTTCAAAATCACATAAAATCTGGTGTTCCTCAAGGATTTATCGTGGGACCTATACTTTTTGCATTGTATGTATATTTTTAACTACCAAAGCATTCAAATTTTTTATTTTATTATTCTTTCGCTGAGCAATGAGAATTATGATGTTTCTTTCAAAAGCATAAATAATCTGATGTTCCTCAAGGATTTATCGTGGGACCTATACTTTTTGCATTGTATGTATATTTTTAACTACCAAAGCACTTCAAATTTTCATATTCATTATTTCTTCGCTGAAAAATGTGAATGAAGTTTCTTTCAAAATCACATAAAATCTGGTGTTCCTCAAGGATTTATCGTGGGACCTATACTTTTTGCATTGTATGTATATTTTTAACTACCAAAGCATTCAAATTTTTTATTTTATTATTCTTTCGCTGAGCAATGAGAATTATGATGTTTCTTTCAAAAGCATAAATAATCTGATGTTCCTCAAGGATTTATCGTGGGACCTATACTTTTTGCATTGTATGTATATTTTTAACTACCAAAGCATTCAAATTTTTTATTTTATTATTCTTTCGCTGAGCAATGAGAATTATGATGTTTCTTTCAAAAGCATAAATAATCTGATGTTCCTCAAGGATTTATCGTGGGACCTATACTTTTTGCATTGTATGTATATTTTTAACTACCAAAGCACTTCAAATTTTCATATTCATTATTTCTTCGCTGAAAAATGTGAATGAAGTTTCTTTCAAAATCACATAAAATCTGGTGTTCCTCAAGGATTTATCGTGGGACCTATACTTTTTGCATTTTATGTATATTTTTAACTACCAAAGCATTCAAATTTTTTATTTTATTATTCTTTCGCTGAGCAATGAGAATTATGATGTTTCTTTCAAAAGCATAAATAATCTGATGTTCCTCAAGGATTTATCGTGGGACCTATACTTTTTGCATTGTATGTATATTTTTAACTACCAAAGCACTTCAAATTTTCATATTCATTATTTCTTCGCTGAAAAATGTGAATGAAGTTTCTTTCAAAATCACATAAAATCTGGTGTTCCTCAAGGATTTATCGTGGGACCTATACTTTTTGCATTGTATGTATATTTTTAACTTTCTAAGCATTCAAATTTTTTATTTTATTATTCTTTCGCTGAGCAATGAGAATTATGATGTTTCTTTCAAAAGCATAAATAATCTGATGTTCCTCAAGGATTTATCGTGGGACCTATACTTTTTGCATTGTATGTATATTTTTAACTACCAAAGCACTTCAAATTTTCATATTCATTATTTCTTCGCTGAAAAATGTGAATGAAGTTTCTTTCAAAATCACATAAAATCTGGTGTTCCTCAAGGATTTATCGTGGGACCTATACTTTTTGCATTGTATGTATATTTTTAACTACCAAAGCATTCAAATTTTTTATTTTATTATTCTTTCGCTGAGCAATGAGAATTATGATGTTTCTTTCAAAAGCATAAATAATCTGATGTTCCTCAAGGATTTATCGTGGGACCTATACTTTTTGCATTGTATGTATATTTTTAACTACCAAAGCACTTCAAATTTTCATATTCATTATTTCTTCGCTGAAAAATGTGAATGAAGTTTCTTTCAAAATCACATAAAATCTGGTGTTCCTCAAGGATTTATCGTGGGACCTATACTTTTTGCATTGTATGTATATTTTTAACTACCAAAGCATTCAAATTTTTTATTTTATTATTCTTTCGCTGAGCAATGAGAATTATGATGTTTCTTTCAAAAGCATAAATAATCTGATGTTCCTCAAGGATTTATCGTGGGACCTATGCTTTTTGCATTGTATGTATATTTTTAACTACCAAAGCATTCAAATTTTTTATTTTATTATTCTTTCGCTGAGCAATGAGAATTATGATGTTTCTTTCAAAAGCATAAATAATCTGATGTTCCTCAAGGATTTATCGTGGGACCTATACTTTTTGCATTGTATGTATATTTTTAACTACCAAAGCACTTCAAATTTTCATATTCATTATTTCTTCGCTGAAAAATGGGAATGAAGTTTCTTTCAAAATCACATAAAATCTGGTGTTCCTCAAGGATTTATCGTGGGACCTATACTTTTTGCATTGTATGTATATTTTTAACTACCAAAGCATTCAAATTTTTTATTTTATTATTCTTTCGCTGAGCAATGAGAATTATGATGTTTCTTTCAAAAGCATAAATAATCTGATGTTCCTCAAGGATTTATAGTGGGACCTATACTTTTTGCATTGTATGTATATTTTTAACTACCAAAGCACTTCAAATTTTCATATTCATTATTTCTTCGCTGAAAAATGTGAATGAAGTTTCTTTCAAAATCACATAAAATCTGGTGTTCCTCAAGGATTTATCGTGGGACCTATACTTTTTGCATTGTATGTATATTTTTAACTTTCTAAGCATTCAAATTTTTTATTTTATTATTCTTTCGCTGAGCAATGAGAATTATGATGTTTCTTTCAAAAGCATAAATAATCTGATGTTCCTCAAGGATTTATCGTGGGACCTATACTTTTTGCATTGTATGTATATTTTTAACTACCAAAGCACTTCAAATTTTCATATTCATTATTTCTTCGCTGAAAAATGTGAATGAAGTTTCTTTCAAAATCACATAAAATCTGGTGTTCCTCAAGGATTTATCGTGGGACCTATACTTTTTGCATTGTATGTATATTTTTAACTTTCTAAGCATTCAAATTTTTTATTTTATTATTCTTTCGCTGAGCAATGAGAATTATGATGTTTCTTTCAAAAGCATAAATAATCTGATGTTCCTTAAGGATTTATCGTGGGACCTATACTTTTTGCATTGTATGTATATTTTTAACTACCAAAGCACTTCAAATTTTCATATTCATTATTTCTTCGCTGAAAAATGTGAATGAAGTTTCTTTCAAAATCACATAAAATCTGGTGTTCCTCAAGGATTTATCGTGGGACCTATACTTTTTGCATTGTATGTATATTTTTAACTACCAAAGCATTCAAATTTTTTATTTTATTATTCTTTCGCTGAGCAATGAGAATCATGATGTTTCTTTCAAAAGCATAAATAATCTGATGTTCCTCAAGGATTTATCGTGGGACCTATACTTTTTGCATTGTATGTATATTTTTAACTACCAAAGCACTTCAAATTTTCATATTCATTATTTCTTCGCTGAAAAATGTGAATGAAGTTTCTTTCAAAATCACATAAAATCTGGTGTTCCTCAAGGATTTATCGTGGGACCTATACTTTTTGCATTGTATGTATATTTTTAACTACCAAAGCATTCAAATTTTTTATTTTATTATTCTTTCGCTGAGCAATGAGAATTATGATGTTTCTTTCAAAAGCATAAATAATCTGATGTTCCTCAAGGATTTATCGTGGGACCTATGCTTTTTGCATTGTATGTATATTTTTAACTACCAAAGCATTCAAATTTTTTATTTTATTATTCTTTCGCTGAGCAATGAGAATTATGATGTTTCTTTCAAAAGCATAAATAATCTGATGTTCCTCAAGGATTTATCGTGGGACCTATACTTTTTGCATTGTATGTATATTTTTAACTACCAAAGCACTTCAAATTTTCATATTCATTATTTCTTCGCTGAAAAATGGGAATGAAGTTTCTTTCAAAATCACATAAAATCTGGTGTTCCTCAAGGATTTATCGTGGGACCTATACTTTTTGCATTGTATGTATATTTTTAACTACCAAAGCATTCAAATTTTTTATTTTATTATTCTTTCGCTGAGCAATGAGAATTATGATGTTTCTTTCAAAAGCATAAATAATCTGATGTTCCTCAAGGATTTATAGTGGGACCTATACTTTTTGCATTGTATGTATATTTTTAACTACCAAAGCACTTCAAATTTTCATATTCATTATTTCTTCGCTGAAAAATGTGAATGAAGTTTCTTTCAAAATCACATAAAATCTGGTGTTCCTCAAGGATTTATCGTGGGACCTATACTTTTTGCATTGTATGTATATTTTTAACTTTCTAAGCATTCAAATTTTTTATTTTATTATTCTTTCGCTGAGCAATGAGAATTATGATGTTTCTTTCAAAAGCATAAATAATCTGATGTTCCTCAAGGATTTATCGTGGGACCTATACTTTTTGCATTGTATGTATATTTTTAACTACCAAAGCACTTCAAATTTTCATATTCATTATTTCTTCGCTGAAAAATGTGAATGAAGTTTCTTTCAAAATCACATAAAATCTGGTGTTCCTCAAGGATTTATCGTGGGACCTATACTTTTTGCATTGTATGTATATTTTTAACTTTCTAAGCATTCAAATATTTTATTTTATTGTTTTTTCGCTGAACAATGAGAATTATGATGTTTCTTTCAAAATCATAATAAATCTGGTGGACCATACCTATTGTATAGGTTTTTTTGCGGAAGATTGGATTACGTAATCCACCATAATTCATTATTAGTTTTATGATCTTCCGTCAAGTAGTGTCGCCCATCTTTCATGAAATAATGAAATGCTTAGACAATTATATCAAATTGTAGTTTAAATATAAATATGTGTTTTGACAAATATAGACCAAAGAAGTTGTCATTTTGCCAATTTTATCAATAGGACTGTAATTATTCATTCACGTACAAGTCTAGTTAGTATAATAGAGTTGAATATATTATGTAAAAATATCAACTTATCGATATTATTGTGGAAACAGTACATAAATCATGGTCCAGGAGACTATCATGAATTTAAATCAGATTTTATTATGAAGTGTGTCAATACTTATCCAACATTCAATTCGATTTGAAGCTAGCCAAATTTCTTATTTTCATCAACAAAAATCGTCATATCTATTGTTGAATAATCAGTCTTGACAGGGCTTGCATAAGCCAGGTCTAGAAGTATAAGATGCGCCGCATATTTACCGAAGTAGTTCATATTTCACAACATCCGCTTAATTTGTAATAAAACGCTTGTCAACTGATGTGAAGGGATTTACTGACGAGCTGTTTTCATATTTTTAATTTTTTTCGTAGATCGAAGCAGATAGCTGGTACATTTTTAGTTTTAATGGAATACAGACAACTAACATTTTCTGAGAAAGGACAGTGCACAAAATCATATGAAAATGGCTTTCAGCAAATTTTGATAATTTTTTGATATTTTGTATGGTTCAAGGCCCTGAACAATTTTGAGAAGTTATAAGAGGATCGTAATCTATTTGGTGTCCATAATGTCTTCATGCAAAAGTCTCATCAAATCAAGGGTCTGTAATATTCAAATGTACAGTGAATACCAAAACTCCATAATTCAACTAATTACTAGAGAGAGGGAGTAACGCAAAAAAAGGTTTGGAATCAAAATACTCATATCAATAACAATGAATTACGTTGTGTAGATATTAACACTAATAACACGTCGTCTAAGAGTTTTCAAAGCATATTTTTTATAACTGGAAAATCGGAAAGTCATCCAAACAAGAAAGACCAAGGAAGCACATTCTAAAAATACAAGAATTTCTTCTAAAACTTGACAAAATTTTAAAGTAATCGAATGTTGAGAAATGCATTCATGTGCATAAACGTCGGTAACAAAAATGTAAAATCTTTTATTAAACAGGGTGTCCAACATCGAAAAAGAACGTTTGAAAATGGAAAACTCAATTTGAGAACGTAAGGAGCACAAGCAACAGCAACCTATCTCAACTATTATTGATAAAGAGTTGAAAAAAAAAATAATTTTTCCTCCTGGAATATTAATATAAGTTTATTACACAATTTATTTGCGGTATGGTCTCGTGCCTATTTGCAACATCAAATGTAGGGTGCAGTGAGTGGTGAGTGCAGGTACCATAGAGCCCAACTCTTATTTGACTGATTTACTTGGGTTGTAGTTCATAATGTTCGTTATAAATGAATAATTTAGTTTGCTATGCTGTTTCTACATAAAGTCAACTATGGAGGGACTCGATTGTGGGACATGCGAAATAGAATCTCAGTATAACTAATGTAGATAGTAGAAAACTAGAATTCAATGCAAACCGATTCATTGAGAGAACACCACGATAATACTATTTGGCCATGACTTTTTGTCAGGTTAAGAAACTCTGAGAAACATTACCTCTTGATTAAAATCCATAATGAGAACAAAAAAACTCTGTATTCTAGGTATGAAGAGTTATGAAATTATCCACCAACGCATTTACAGCTGATATAAGCACGAGCCGATACTTCAAATAGTTCAAGAAATGAACTTATATTTACATAGCTATATGGAAAAATGTTTTTGTACGATCTTGGACACCCTGTATAATAATGGATATAACTATCTTGTGACTAACATTTATGCATATAAGTCCATTTCTGATCACATTCAAATTCAGAAGAATTTCATACATTTTCACTATTATCAGCAAGTTTCACCTTCATCTTGGACAGATAACTTTCCGGTTTTTGTATAATTATCAGCAATATGCTTAGAATACTCGGTAAACGAGTGACCAGCGTTCTATGTTTTAAATCGTTTTATTAGCTAAACAGAGTAATTATTCATTGTTACTGATTTGAGTGGTTCGATTCCAAACTTTATTTATTATTTCCTCCATTTCACTACTTGTAATTGATTAAACTAATAAATGTTGGTGTACACTGTACATTTGAGTATTACTGACATACTGACGTTTCATTTGATAAGATTTCTGCATTAAAAATGAAATGTAATTAAATAAATAATGATTTTTATGGAAGACATCATAACAATGCATTTTGGATTATTTAACTTTGTCGCCCTCTAGTGGCTGTCCCAATCATACAATCCTCTTATAACTTCTTATAATTGTTTAGGTCCTTGAACCATACAAAATATCAAAAAATTATCAAAATTTGCTGAAAGCAATAGGGTTTTGTGTCCTATCCTTTAAAATTGAATATTTTCTCATTTATATCTAAAAACTTGCCGGTCGACGTATGTAGACGTTTTAAAAGAAATTTGTAATGTGCTATGTTCTCACGAAATCCACAAATCTTCAAATCCATTTCGTGCCTGAAGGGCAGTTATTATAGGGGTCCTTTACAGCGTTGCCAATTGGTCTGAAAATAAATCAAAATCTGTAATGCATTGACTATGTTTCCAAAGAGACGTAATCTGTAAACAAAAAGCAATGGAAGTGGTGTTTGTTCAATTTGATGAATAATGCAATCGGCATCTATAGGATTCTGATAACTTTTTTTTGCAATTGGAAAATTCTATCAGCGTGGCATAAGGTGCACATCAAATAATTATGGCATAATTACCTAATACGTGTGAACCATGGAAAAATAAGATGTCGATGGTAAACAGTTTCTCGAGCTGCGTAGTAAAAGGTAGAGTTTCACGCTATGCATTGCATTGCACTCTTGAAGGTGAGGGCTACGTCTTTCCTAGCTCGCACAAGTCTTTCAAATACTTCAGAGCAAGTGTGTGGGTGCAGCAATTCTATCAACAAAATCTATCTCACTTATCTTGTTATGTGTTGGCAATATAATTATTCGAGTTTAATCAATATTGATTTTTAAATTACTGGAATAAAACCATAATATTGCCTTATTGAGAGTTTCAAGGCTATTGATAGTCAATAATTTGATATCTTCATTGAAATGTATCAATCATATATCATACGCAAAGTGCGATACATCTGTTTGAAGATATAACATGTAAAAAGTCATAAATGTAAATTGTCCATTATTGGACTCCATGTTTAACCTCATCATCATTTAATGAATGATGAGACTCTCGAAAGAAAAACTAAAATGAAAGACTTGGGAGTTACATATAATGATACTTTCTCTTTCAAAAGTCATATTACAAATGTAGTGAGATCTGCCAATCGTATGTTAGGGTACGTAATGAGGCAATGACGATCTTTTAATGACTTAAATACAGTTAAACTTCTATATTACACGTTGGTTAGACATAAATTAGAGTTTGCATAAATAGTTTGGTTCGCAGAATTTGTTAAAACTTTAGAACATTTGGAAAAAGTTCAAAACAAAGTTCTTCGTTATTTGTATCTCAAAAAATATAGGAGATGGCCTGACTATACTACTATACATTCAACTCATTTGAGAATGGAATTCAAAAGAAGAAGATCAAAGAAGAATTTTATCAGCCTTAATATTTTTGCATAAGTTGATTAATAACAGGGTAGATTCAATGACACTTCTAGAACTACTCCCTTTTCATGTACCCTCACGCCGTACTCGAAACTCGCTACTATTTAATATTTCTGTCGCGACCTCCACACCTAAAACACCTCTTACAGCTTTGCTAAAATTGGCGAATCAATTCAATTAATTAATTTATATCGACTGGATAATACCTCAGTCAGCATTTTATAAAGAAATTTTAAATCACATACTGGTCACATAATTTTTTCTGACATTCTAATGAATCTAATAGATACCTCTACAGTTGTGACTATTTTTCCACGATTACTTACTTGCACCGATGATGGCCTAATAGCCGAAAGCGCTTTGCGATTTTATTAAATTTTTCAACGAAATACAACTCTTTCATTGCATTGAATAGTTACGTGTACACAGCTTTAAGAACTTCACCATATTATTATTATAACTGTTATTATTTCTTTCTTTTGGTTAACATGGTTCACGAACATATGGATTTAATAAATAAATAAATGTAGACGATTGACTATTATTGGGCTTAGGGCCTAGCCTTGTGGACCACATGTTTCACATGTTTGAAGTATCATTATGTCATTAATGTTGACGATTGACCAGTAATGGGTCTAGTACCCAGCCTTGTGGACCCCATGTTTTACTTCTTTAAAGTATCATTAATTTCGATTGATTGAATGGGATCCAAAGAAGATGTGGCAAGGTCCCGCAGTATTAGAGTTTTGTATAAGTTGGTATATCATGAGAAACATTGTCTAAGGTCTTGGGGATGTGACATAATGTCAAGGAGACATGTTTTCCATCTTCCATCTCAATTACTGTTGTGGTTGACAACTTTTTACTGATTCCAAATTGGATTTCAAGTAGATCAATCTTATCTTCAGGATGATTTCAAAAACACAAAGAAATAACCGATATCATACATAGCTATACTTAAGTCAGTAATTGTCGGTGTTAGATGGATTACGTATTTTCAAAATTGAAATAATTTGGAAAACTTCAGGAAACTTACTTTTCATTAGACATGTATTAAACAAAAGAACAAGATGATATATTATTGCATCGATTTTATTATTGCAATTTTTTTCTTTATGCATACCTACCTAAACATCAGTTGAATTAGAACTTTTGAATAAATGGACGCCTCCAGGATATCTCTGTTATCGGTATCAAGAAAACCAAGAAGCTAGATGTAGATAAATCCCTGAGGACCAGTTTGATAATTTATAATTTGTTTCAGAATAGTGGAGAAATAATCGAATATTTCAAAGTGTCGGGTGCTTCTTAAGTTATCCCCAGGTCATCTTGTATTATTTTCTCATACTGTTATATAACGTTGAATTGTATTGTTTGACTCATTTTCGATTTCACAGAGTACCAGTAACATCCAACAAAACATCGAAATTTCATGTTGTCGTATATTCCAATCATTTCTCTCGGACCTGGGTAAAGATCACAACTCGGCAACATCCTGTTGAAAACCACCCGTCAGAAAGCAGAAAGGGCAAGGGCTGTTGAGTGAAATCGTTGTAGCAGTGTGCAGACCACCTGTTGTCACCAGGTCTCCGATGCCACCAGCAGCACAACTCATATTTTACCGGATTGGGTTACAAATTTTTAAAACAAGATAGTGGCCGTCCGTTCACATACGTATAACGTTTCTGGTACGAGCTGAAATCTCGCCGAAATGTCTTTTAGGAGCTTAATTACGTTATGAATGTTGTTGTCAAGATTATCTTTTTTTTTATGGATATTGTATGCAGTTAAGACAGATAGTATTTTATATCAACATGAATTTTGTTCAATGGTGACTGGATTGAATTAGAATGGGAATTTTTCCTACATACATTTTTTCATTGAAGAAATACATGTGCAGATTAAGCTAATTAGGAGCCAATAACACTGCGAGCGAATATGTTCGGTGTGTCTCAAGGCTCTACATTGAGGTCGATAATTTGTGTCGTGTTTGTCAATAACTACAATAATTATACTTTTCAAAAACTCCTATTGGAAATGTCCACTAGTCCACTTTATGGTAAATGAAGTCGTTCTTTTGGCAATTTCTTAAATTTTTTATTTTTTTGTCTCCATTTTTTTCAATCATATTTTTTTCTGGCGTATCGGTAAGGAATCTGATTTTGTTCGCCTTTTCTTTGTCCTGGACCTTTTTGGAACGGATTCATCATTTTAGGAGTATCAACTTCAGTTTTATTGCTTCTCTCTCTGGCTTTTTCTCTTGGTTAATTTGTCTCATGTCAGCAGCACAAAAATCAACATGAACTTTTTGAAGCATGAGTCTTGAAATTGAAAAATTGTGGAATCAGTAGCTTCACAGTATAGCGTAACTGGCAGAAATTGTGAATGACCTGGTTCATACCCTCTTTGACGATTTATGATTGTTCATCCGTATTCATTCGTATACAGGGTGTCCGGTAAACCATAGATCATAGCTGGTGATGAACAAGTTCATTACCTAGTGAAGATATTGGAACTCAAAAAAAAATCTTTTATGTTCCAAAAAAGAATTATGTCAACTTCTATACCTTTTTTAGACTCTGGACAAAACGAGCAAGTTTTTGAGGCCAATGTCCGGGTTTTCGTAAGAGATTAATTCGCCACAAAAAAAGTTCAGTGTTTCATAATATAAATCTTGAAGGATCCAAATCGCAGAACATTTTTTTCACACCGTAAATGACTGCTTTCGAAATTCTGTCATCTGCGATTGTTACAACTATTCAGTAATATTTATCGAAAATAAGAATTGACATGAAGCGCTCCTTATTTGCGTGGAATTTAACTTTTTTATAAAAGTTCCAATAATCGAAAATCTTGATATTTTCACTAAGGCCAAGTTGTTGTTTTCTGATAGTATGCACTTGTTTATCATCAGCTACAGTATGATCCATAGTTTACCGAACACCCTGAATACTATATAATGATTCTGGACCCAACCTGAATTATTCCAGTAATTTTCTGAAGTTTCTGCTGATAAAATCTCTCCTATTAGTAAGCCAGTGTTGTGGCACAGTCTTTCCATTCATAACAATATAATCTTATGCCAATTTTTGTATGCAATTTGGTCACACCATAACGTAGTTTAGACTTCTTCTGAAGTAAAACAGATATCATAATTTTCTCATTTGGGGCGAAGAAATAATTTTGCCATTTTCCATCTAAAATGATGCTTTAGAAATGTCACTTTTTTCCCTTAGGACAACAACTCTGAAGAAGAAGCCAAAGTAGAAAAAATTATGTGTTGAGAAAACACATATCCTTTATATACTTTCCTCGTTCATTACTGCCTTCTAAAAAAATTACTCAAGTCGGAAATGCTTTATTTTCCTCCTTGATGAACGAATAACTATTGCCTGGTTCCTTCAAATGTTTCTTCTACATGAGATGTCGTTGTGAAGATAGTCGTAGAATACCATATCTAGCAGTTGTTGTTTTCTCTATGGTCCTCTAACTGTGGACTACGATAATCTGATTTCTTTTATATAATGTTGAAACTTCGTCTTAAAAGGGAGATTTATTGATCCACTCGCGGCAAAATGGGACAGAAATCGCGGGAAGATTTGAAGTACCCAAATCTACATACTGTGAAGGGGTCCCACTCTCTCCTACCTCCCGACTGTAAAGAAATCCCACTCTTCCCTACCTTGATAACCTTGGACGCCAAGAAAGATCCTCAAGAACAACTTTATTTTCTATAAGTATTAGAATGAATAGCGGAATACTTTCTTTTTATCTAACCGTAGTAGTTAAATAGTCTATAAGGTATTAGCTAGGACAGTAGTTGTTTTCTGTTTCATACTGGGATTAAAACAGTTTGGGATATTGCGGGCGGCTTGAACTTTTGTATCTCTCTGTTAGTTTATTACTCTTACTATTTATTTGTTGACATTTTTCTCGAGATCGTTGTAGCAACAGTTATCTTTGCTGGAAATCTAGTTATCAATAGAGTTATCTGAGGCGGAACACATTTTTTTCTATCTTGTCCTTGTTGATTTTTTCATGATTCACTTGTAGAAATCAGCAAATTGATTTGAGAAAATTTACTCTAGTTGAAGGATTCAAACTAGTTTTCTCCCGAAGTCACTCAATAAGCAAACGCCTCGCAAATGTGGGTACTGATGAGTTTTTGTTTATTCAGCTTAATTAAATGCGATCATTTTCGGCGTGGTGATTCAAAAAAACTTATCTGTCAGAGCGATAAGGAATGTTTATGGTAGATGAAACTTCTACGAATTACCTACACTCATCATTTTTATTTCAGATAGATTACCGCGTACCTTAATACCTTAAAAATTAAAATTATCGTTTTGAAGGAAGGCCTGGATCTGAACAACTTGCATTATTTGTCTGTGAGACCACGGCACTTGATCGCTTGCTAAATCATTCTCTTGAACCGATTTTACAGTTCTTTCACACTCGGTTAAATTTTCCCCAGCTATTGCATTATCAAAAAAACATCTTTTGCGAATCCTGGGGGGATATTGTATTTATTATTCTCTCTTCTTCTATTTTCTATTTTATTTTCAGTACAGGTTGAGTTTTTAGTAATACTAAATGGATTGATTTTCAGTAGTAATATTCCGACAAAATGCAGAATTTTCGAAAAATACTTTCGCCTTGCTGGCACGAAAACTGTGTTGCTTAGAAACACCACGAGAGCTTGCTCGAGTGGTGTTTTGTACAGCAACACAGTGAATATGAATTTCTACCATTGTAATTTTTTTTGCAGATGGAATTGGAGACGTTTGATAATTCCTTCGACTATGGCATCGAGGACGAGGATTTCTACGAGAGCCCTCCCCTTAAAAAACCTAATCAGAGAAGGGTTACCTTCAACAAAAAAGTGTTTGCGAAGGTGAGTGATCTAAACCGCAATTAGTAGGATATATTATTCAGCCGAAGGCAAGATTTTAGTATTTGTCAAATGAAAGAAATTTTTGGATTTATTTGATCAAGTTACAAAAATGTTTTGGACAATTTTAGTATTATATAAAAAATATTTTAAAACGACATTTAAAAGAGGTTGGGTAAAATAGACATATAGTGAAGGAAACCACAGGATTGACAGGATTCTATTTGAGGACGTCAAACTTCTTGCCTCCAACCAACTAGTACAAAAAATTTCTTTGTTTTGGTGAATAAATCCTCATGCGTGTCCAAACACCCAAATTTGGCAGGTACTCATAATATTGGTTATCAACCAACGACAAATTATTGAAACTTTCTCTGAAGGTAATAATGTGAATCATTTCTGTTATCAAAGTTTTTCTCTTTGTATTCTCATTCATTTAAATTTTCTGTTTACAAAACCAATTAGCAGCATAGTCACAGTTTTCTCCTACATATGTTTACTCTCGAGAAAATACATTTATGAATACCTATACAATTTGTTTGGTATAAGTAGAAACGTAAGGGTATAAATAAAAAAGTTAATAAATATTTCCAATATAAATAACATAATATTCTGATTCCAAATTTGTTCAAACATTTTAAATAAAAATTTCGATAGAAAACAACAGTTATTAAGTTATCGATAAAAAGTCAAGCCATTAAGCTAGAAATCACACTGACCGACCAGCATCGACCGTCCGCGACCGTCCAGCAACGACCAAAACTGAAAGAGATCAATAAAAACTTTCAAACTCACACTGATCATCTAAAGTTTTCAGCAGACTGGAATTTCAAACATGGTATTTGAAAACCGATCGAGGACGATCATTCAGTGTGAGTTGTTCGATATGAATACACGTGTTGGAAATTTTGGTCGTAGTTGGACGATCGCGGACGGTCGGTCATGGTTGCTCAGTGTGCTGGCTACCTAAATCATCAAACATTAAATCGATATACTCATTTTATGTAAAAATACACTTATGAAATGTAAGTGCGTCAAATACAAAGCATACCAGAAAAACCATCAACAAATTAAAAACAGTACAATTAGACAGAATCACACTTCAACAACACTCAACAAGCGATTGAGAACAGAAAGCTATAATCTTGAAGTAACATAATGTCTGTAAACTTATAACTGTTTAAAAATTAAAATTAACGTTATAAAGGAAGGCCTGGATCTGAACAACTTGCATTATTTGTCTGTGAGACCACAGCACTTGATTGCTTGCTAAATCATTCTCTTGAACCGATTTTACAGTTCTTTCACACTCGGTTAAATTTTCCCCAGCTATTGCATTATCAAAAAAACATGTTTTGGCAATCCTGGACCAATATCTAGACAAGATGCCCAATGCAATGAAGGTGAGAGATGATGAAAATATTTTGGAGACACATCTTTTTTGCTATATCTCAAACTAAATGCCATAGCTGTCTCTTCCAGCAAACCATTTTCATGATGAGCTACTGAACTTATTTGGCTTTGTATTGAAACTTTTTCCAACAATTTTCCATCTATAAAGCGACTCAACTATTAATTGTTCTAGTAGGTTGTATATAAAATTTGTCTTCATACTCATTTGGCATTGTATTTGAGCCTTTAATTTTTGCTAAATGTGTTTAACTTGTATTTTTGCAGCAACGTTTTTATTTAATTTTTATAAAAAGTTTTCGTTTGAGCATCATCATGTTCATGTTCAACATAATTGTTTGGACAGTAAGTATTGTATAATTTCTCCCACAGTCCTAACGTCATGAAAATCGCGAAGGAGTTGCTGGAAACTTTGAAGTTTCTAGCAAACAAATAATATTTGTTAATATCTAAAGCAAAGCTTGAGGAAGCAAGAAGCAACTAATGCACCATCATTTCTTGATTCTTCATCTTGATCTTTTTTATTCACTAGTTGTTTCTTGAATGGTTTCTTCATTGTTGTCTTTTCGTAGATAATTCACTCTGTAAATCTATTTCATAATCTTTATTTGTGCTCGATGAATCAACATTCAATCCATTCGCACCGACTTCTCACATACAGTGAAGATACAATCTTTTCCTATCGGTGAAATGTGAAATATTAATTTTCGTCCCCATCCTTCTTAGATTTTTTTGGTATTGTTGCAAGAATCCACTGGACATAAATATATTCGACTAGGCATGCATGACCTCAAAAACAAACAACTCTGAATAATAGTGCCTTGAAAATCTTCAACATGATCTCTGGACATATTTACAATTGAACGGTAAAAAGGTCTAATAAGAAAGGAAAGAAAGACTAAATGAAATTCAGAATGCACAAGCAGTCGGTTGATTTTTCACAATTTACACCAAAACAAGAGTCTACGGCTGACTAAAAATGCTTCGAAACCCAAGCTAATAAATACACCAAACAAAAGCCAGACAAAAAAATTCAAAAACAGCTCCAAATAAATGTTGGAAACTATAAGAAAAATACATGGACACACCGTCCAGTTCTACTACATAGGAGATAAGTCGTGGGTAGTTTTTACTTTTGTGAAAAAACCCCTTCGTTATTAGTATGGAGGGGCGGGGAGAATTTTAATAAGTTTAGATGAAGAGTTACTGGGTAGCCTGGGTGTCGCCCATAATCAACTACTTCACTCTAAATTCTCGTCATGCTTACTGCTACTGTCACTACTACTACTACAAACGACAAAGGTACAATCCTCAAAAGATATCATCACGCTTTAAATTCGATGACGTCGTAATCAGACAGGAAGTCCGCTAATTTCGGTTACATATGAGGGGAAACAGGGTACAGTGATACCTGTAGCTCGCGGCAATAAAAAAACGTTATTCTAAGGATTCTTTATCGCTCTCATGAGAAGTAACAGAATGGAAGACTAGATTTTTCGGATTCTCGCTTCGTTTGTTTCAGTCCGTCAACGCCTAGCAATTATTTCCGTAATGACGGACTAATTGCCGGAGGAAGTTCAGTTTATTTCTGAAGCGGTACAAGTTGGGGAAATATGGGGAACTTTTCACCCCGGCTAGGAAATGTTTATCTCTGCAGTGCCTAGGACTTTCACTTAGACCAATTATTGTCTGAGTATAGAGGAAAAAGTTAGTTGAAGGTAATCTTCCACCCTTGCCATTAATTTGAATGTCCTTGTTGGCCACTTCAAGATGGAAATTTAGAAACAAGTTCAAGATATTATCATTATATACAGGGTGAGTCAGAATGAGACCGACAAACTTCGTACAGAGATTCTGTACCTCATTTCGACGTGAAAAGTTTCTATCAATCCTGAAATGCATCCCATCTGATGAGATATAGGGTGTCGAAAGTCCAAAAAAAATCAAGATTTAATCATTTCTTCAAAGCTTCTTAAGGAAGAATATTGAAACTTCGTACACTAATCTAGGTTTATCGATGTGATAATTTGAAGTTACAGTGTTGAATTTTCGTAAAATAGTTGTCTAGTTTTGTTGGGATGTTGCCATAGTTTCATTCATATTTTCTTCACACAAGTGTAATGACAAATGGGTTTTTGACATCAGTTAGGCTCATCGAAATATGACCTAAAAGTTATCATTCCATGTGCTTAAGAGGATTCTAAGATATTTACGAAAAACTGAAAATATGTCCTGAGGAAGAATTTGGTGTAGATATCATTTCTCGTATGCCATAATCGTAGAATGCTGATTTGTTTTAACATATCGAGTATTTTTCATTCCTGTACCTATTTACAGTTTTTGGAAAACGAAGTGACGGTTTCTAGGATAATATGAGTTTACAAGAATTTCGTTTGCCAGATTGCATCCCGTTAGATTTTTTGGGGGATATTTAAAGCAAGAAATTCACAAGGATCTACCATTCAATAATGTTGAGAAACTTGAAAATTCGATACGACATTGTAGAAATATTTCAGCAAGTGTATTGCGATCTACTCTTAGTAAATTTCATAATCGGACAATTAGATGCATTGAACTTGAAGATGTACATACAAGGAGGCGTCAATTTTTTTTTGTTTTCAAATAAGTAATTAATTATAGATTTTTCTGCATTTGAAATATTTTGTGTTATAATTTATTTTGATTTGTTACTTGTTAAGGTATAATAAAAATAAGCCGCCAAAAATTGATAAAATCATCGGCATTTCATTCAAATACGTTTAAAAACATTGTATTATTGCTTTTGAGATTTGGGTGTTTTAGTACATATATAATGCATATATCTTGTTTTGTTAATTTTAATCCATAATAATACCAATAATGTTTACTTTAACCATCATTTGTTTTGTTCCATGGATTTACGCAATAATTTCATTAGGAATCAATGTTTTCCGATTTATTTTTTAATTTTCAATAAGTATTTGAACTGAAAAAATTTCACTTTGAATGAAATTTTTTTAATATTCCTATTATTATTACTAATGTTTATCTCGTTAAAAGTAATATCAATTAATTTCTGTTGAATTTTCTGAAATAAGGGTATTTTACAATCGTGTACAATTTTCATATTTTTTGACCTACCCTGTATGCTGTTTGCAACCATTCTAAGTGCACCTAATATATCTAATAATCGAACATGCACCAACTTTCGGCAATATTTGTATTTTAGTTGGGGATTTAATGAAAATAAAATCATATGTTGCACACTCAGTTAAATGCACACACTGTATATTCAAATTCGAGTCTACAATAGAGAGCTGGTTGAATGGGGAAAAAGTTGCGTATTTCATAGGACAATTACGTGCAACTCTTGAAATTCTTGAGCTATACAGGAAAAATAAAAAATATCGAAATTTTTCTTTTGCCTGTAACTTTTTATTTTGTGAAGATTTTATAAAACTCTTGGCACTTTGCCGCAGCAACTTTTTGTAAACTATCCAAATATTTCAATAAAAATTATTAACAAAGTATCGTACAATTGGAGAGTAATTTTTCATATTGTTTCTGAACTGCAGAGTGTTTTGGAAATATGAACTATAACCAGTAAAATAATACACATACAATAAGAAGGTTATCAATAACAAGTTGACAGTTTTCAATTACCGCTTCTATGGATTTAAAAAAAATATGGAAATTTCCCAAAACACTCTGTAGTTCAGATGGAAATACTACGCCAATATGAAATCCGAATCTAGTGGAAAAAATGCAATAAAAATAAAAGTCCTTATTTAAAAATTAAAAGTTGAAGGTAGCCCAATTTGTACGATACTTTGTATATAATTTATTTCGCATGCTTTCTACAAATAGTTGCTATTGCGCAGTTCCAAAAGTTTTAAAAAATCTCCGCAAAATTTAAAGATATATATAGGCGAAAGAAGAAGAAGCTAGATCAGATCCCCATGCATAGGCTCGAATTTGAATAGCCCTGTATAACAAATCTTCCAGTGTGTTTCAACCTTTCAAAAAAAGGGTTTGATGGGCAGTTGATCGTTGTTTTATAATAATAACAAATTATGATATCCATCCTGACAATTGAATGGTCTCTTACTAGTACGCTACACAGCTTTCTTATCAAAAAATCAACAGATCAATGAATTACAGCAGTTATTCAGCTGTTATTCGATATTTTGTCAATTTTTGCACAGATACGACAAAATGGGGCAATGATGAGTAAAAATTTATTACTTCATAGATATAAATAAGACGATGATAAACTGATTAATTTGATTATTGTCATATCACGCCATTCCCTCCAATATCCGCTTCAATTTTTTTAAATTTAGCAATTATTGATATTTGCCTGTTTGAGACAGTTTTTAATATTACACTCGGATAGAGTTCCTCTTTCTTGTTATTATTTACCTTATATCCTATTTTCTTTATTTTCTTGCTCAGTTTTGGAATATATTTTATTTTAAAATTTATAATAAAAATGATTAGTGTTTTTCCACAAGTATCGATGTGAAAATGTAATGGATGCAACGAAAATATAAACAATTTGTAAAAGAATAATTATCTGGGCAGAATTGATACATTTGTATTCTGTGGTACACGAAGTTACTCTTTTCCATTCAACTTCGAAGTAATAATTAGTCAGTGAAGTAGGTGTATGTTTATAGCGAAGTTAAAAAAATAACAGTTGAGTGTGCTCGGAGTATTATTTAGAAATATCATAACAGTGGTGTCGGAAGTAGGATATTAGCGAAAAGCAAAAACTATTTAAAAATATTGTTAAAATTAAAAATAATTGTTGTTAAAATTGTTACTTATACATCGTATGATACGATGGAGGACATTGTGAAATTTATCCAAAATCAATTCGCGAATTTGAAAAGAAGGCGTCAGGAGTTAAAACAAAAAGAGGAGACGCGACAGTTGTAGAAAAAGAAAGAACTGGAAGAGGAACTCCTGAAAATTCTCAAAGAACAGAGAAAAGAACGATAAGATGAAATACAAGAACGAGAAAATGGAAAACAAGAAGAGGAAACCTACTTCAGAAAAGGCACTTCAGAAAATTCTCGAACTAAAGAACGAATTAGAAAGAATAGAGAATCGAAGGAAAACAGACTTCCAGAAGGTTCTAGAACATCTAGACAAGTTCTTCCAACATGTATTTCAGAAAACCGAAGTACAAATGGAGGAACGGAAAGAAGAACTAAAGGAAGACGTCAAGAAAATCGACGATGAGCTCGATTAGAAAGTGGATATAGTGCGAGAGGAGATGAAAGGACTCGAAAACCGAGTAGCTCTCCTCAAGAACCAAGATTGTCGAGACAGGGATTTCCGTAAAACCACCGACTTTTGATGGAGAGTCCTCTTGGTCCATGAATCGCCGGCAATTTGAAACTGCAGCAGTTGCTAATGAATGGAGCAAAGAAGAAAAAGCTACGGCACTCATAGTAGCTTTAAGCGGGCCAGCTTTGGGTATGTTGCAGACGATACCCATCGAACAGCAAAAGAAATATGAAGACCAGATTACTGCATTAGAGTTGCGATATGGCGATCAACATCGATAACAGCAGTTTCGTGCTCAAATGAAAACGCGCACTTAAAATCGGGTGAGATTCTGCAAGAATTTGAAGCAGGTGTGAGACGCCTAATTCAGCTGGCTTACCCAGAAACACCGGTTGATTTCAAGGAACAGCTGGTGGTGCAGTCACAAATGGACTGAGAGACACCTAAATCCAAAGTACTCTGCGACTAACACACTTCTAGAGGAGTAGCCTTGGTACGTTCTCTGGAAGCGGAGACGGCCTTCAATCTCTTGAGACCGAAAGTAGGTACGAGTTGTATCAATAGAAGAACCCGAACGATCTGGCGCAGTCACTAGTTCATCCGAGAAGTTTCTGATGGATAAGATTAAATATTTGATAAGCAGAATAAGCACTCAGAAGAACAGAGCATGCTATCGATGTAGGAAATTGGAACATCTTATCGAAGACTGCAGGGTAAGAATGCCACCACATTCGGAATCACCAGTGAGGACTTGGTCTTCTAGCGAGTCCCCATATGGGCGGTAGGAAAAACTAAAATTAGAAACCATATCGGGGCGTATGCTGAAGAACAGTATTAGAGCTCCCAGACTCCCAGGGTAATCTCTGTCAAGAGGCTAAGAAGAACAACCGAATTGAATAACACGAAAGCTGTTGATAATAATCCTAATGTAGATGAAATGCGAGTAAAATTACAAATGACTTATTTGACTGTGGATTACATACACATAGTAAAGAAAATGATTCTTTTGATTGGCAGGATATTGCCTTCCAAATCACCCCCAACTTATCCAATAGCCTATCATGTTCCATTAAAAAAATTGGTTCAACCCTGATCTAAAACTGGTCCCCACACCCTTATCTACGAGTTCGTCATTACTACGAAAACAAATGAGTAATAATAGTTACTTCTATGCTCGAGTGAAAAGGTAAAGATGGGTTATTTTGGTAGGAGGGGCGTCCGCGTTTAAAAATACAGGAAATGCATGCCATCAATTCTGGATGACGATCATTAAATTGTCAACATCAAAAGTATCGACTAAAGAATCGGAGAAGCATTGGTTCGCATCCGGAATAATAAATCTAATTTTATACGGTCGATAGATGGTACTCGTACAAAGTGACTGATGTGATTCGGGTACGAATTAAATACAGGTTGTCCTACGTATTTTTATTGAGTGTCAAACACTTGTCGAGAAGTGATTCCAAATAAACAATCATTTATGTAAAAAAATACCAAAAAATACTGTAAATATTGAAATTACAAAGATTGATTTTTCTATCGATATACAGGGTGTTTCAAATTAAGTCGGCACCATTGCTTACTCCGTTATTATCAAGGCTACGAATTTGGTTAAAGGGGCAAACTAGTAGCATTTTTAATGGCCTTCCCGATGCTGAACACAAAAAAATTGATAGTCGCGTTTTAAAAATATTATTTAAAATTATATTCAGTAGTCCGGGAAGTACCCACTTTGTTGCCGAAAAAATAGTGTACGCAACACGCCCCAAAACTGTTTTTGGACTTCCAGAACTCGCCTACGGCTCATCCTAGAATTTTGTCTAATCTTCCCAAAAAATAAATCAGAATTTTTCGGACTTGTTACGTACATTACTATTTTAGTTCTCCTTTTCTGAAAAGCTTTTTCATTATTCCTGAATCGTCGATGAAGCACAGCGATCAAACGCCGATAGGCAATTCACGATCGAGGAACGAATTGCACTCATCTCCATCGTCTTCATTTCTAACGTTGAATTATTTGTCATTATCTTCAATTTTTGCAATTTTTCACAATTTCCTGTGCAATGTCACCTATTATGATGATGGAGTAAAGTAGAACAGAATTTAATTCGATAAAAATATAAATAAATTATTTTGTTCAAAAAATAACGCATGGTTGTTTTTGTTTAATTATGTAGAAAAAGAAAAAATTATATAGAATTTTTTTTATTGTTTATAACAAATCGTTATTAAATAAAGAATCAAGGAATCTTTCAATTAAAACAATTTTTAGTTATCAAATAGCAAGATGAATTACTATTTAAAAAATGGTGGCCTAGTAATAATCACAGGTGAAAAAATTGTTAATTAGCAAATCCGTTTTCAAGAAATGAAATTAAAATTAAAAAACGATTTGATTAAAAAAAATCGTAATATGCATCAAAGATTGTTTCCATATTTTTTTTTAAATCTCATATACAACGTATTGTTTGAAACCATTTTTTTAAACAATAGGAAGTGAACATTTTTTAAAATTATTCACTGTGGATTCTGATCATAGGAAAAATGGATCAAAAGTATTGAAAAATATTTTTACAATACTTTTTCTTAAGATTACTCAAGCTTTCTAATATTTAACCTGAGTAAATTGTTGATAACGAGAGTGAAAAATAACAATCTTTTTATTTTTTCAACGGGAATCTCTTCTGAAACCTTTCAAAACTAGCTCAAAGAAAAGAAAAAAAAATATCAGATTTGTTATTTTACAATTATTATCGTACTTGCAATATTCATGTTCAGGTAGAAAAAAATTGTTAATTAACCAATGCATAATAAAAATAAAAATATTTCGACCGCGGATAATTATTAATTCATCTATCCAGTAGATGAAAGAATTTTGTCAATTCGTAATGTTCATATCCAATTAAAAATAAATATTGGTCCTACAATTCCCGAAAAATGTCAAATAGCTTTCGAGATATTTGCAAAATATCAAACCCAATTTTTTTCAGTTAATTGATAAGAACTTTTGCAATTTTTGCAAGCGGATCTTGAATTTTTTCAAAAATCATCTACTCGCTTTTCCAAATCGAATGATACCTCGATCATATTTTTTGGAGGTGGAGAAAAAAATTTGACCCATAAGGTACTTCTTGACTAGAATAAAAATTAAAGTCATGTATTCATCGAGAAAAAAGTATCTCTTATAAATGAAATGTTACTAAATACTATACTGTGAGATGGAGGCAAACTGGTTATCTGTTGACGGGAGTGAAGTTAGGCACATCCACAAAATACACTGAGAAAAATATATGGCAAACAAATTGATGTGTTGTACGTGTATTTTAATTATTGGAGACGGGAAATCAGCCTAGGGATCAAATTTGATTAGAAAGTTGTGAAATGATAGTTTATCAGGCCATTCGGGGAGAGGAGAAGGGGTGGATATAGAAAATATATCATTATTTCTGGTAATATGCATTGTACATGTATTTCAAAGTCGGTAAATTAATGTAGGGATCAATTCTGATAAGGGAATTGTGAAATTATAGTTTGTCAGACCGTATGGGGGGCAAGAAGTGGATATACAAAAATTAATTATTATCTCTGTTAATATATATTTTCTATATAAACCCCTTATCCACCCCCAGACGGCCTGATAACCTGTAATTTCACAACTCCCTTATCAAATTTGATCCCTAGATTGATTTCCCGTCTTCAAAATACATGAACAACACGTATTAAGAGAGATAATCATTCATTTTCTATGTCCATACTTTTTCCATCCTCCAGACAGCCTTACAAACTGTAATTTCACAACTTTCCCATCAAATTTGATCCCTAGGTTGATTTTCCGTCTTCAAAATACATGTACAACGCGTATTAACCGAAATAATTATTTATTTTCTATATCCATCCCTTTTCCACTTCCCCCAGACGGCCTGACAAACTATAATTTCACAACTCCCTCATCAAATTTGATCCGTAGATTGATATTCCATCTTCAAAATACATTTACAGCGAGTATCTATTGAGATTATAATTTATTTTTTATATCCACCCCTTTTCCACCCCCAGACGGCTGACAAACTATAATTTTACAACTTTCTCATCAAAGGACATGGCACTGGATACATCTATTCCTGGGGCTCGATAGAGTTTTTTGATTTTTGGATATATCATTCTACAGGTCAAAACAAGCAACTTTCTTCATCAGACTTTTTTCTGGCTCTGGCTTCTGAGTATAGCGTGTCGTGGGGCAGCTGAGACCATAATGCATTTGCTGTCAGCTTGTCCAGCTTATGCGGTCTCAGCCTATATCCACAGACATAACGCGGCCCTACGAGTGTTGTACTACCATCTACGACACTCGTACGGTGTAGACGAGACACCAGTGTTGCCTTATGCTCCGGGGGATATTGAGTCCGTGGTGGTGAATGAGAAGTGCCGAATCTATTGGAACTATTCATTCCCCACCCTCAGGCAAATACAAGCCAATAAGCCTGATGTAGTACTCCTCGACCATCAAAGTAGGACGATTTTCGTCATTGAGTTTTCAGCTCCTGGCGAAACGAACATCGTCCGAAAAGAGGAGGAAAAACGGACTAAATATCGAGATCTTCTCTTTGAACTCCGCAGGCTTTACCCAAACCATTCTGTCAAGATGGTGGTTCTGATAATAGGGTTCCTTGGTGGAATGATGGACACACTACTCTCAAACCTAAAAATCATACCGGCTTGCCGTGACATGGCAGAAATCCTAGCCGGGCGAATGCAGAAGGCCGTAATTCTTGGTTCACTCCGCCTACTCAGGGCACATGATTCTCGGACCCAGTAATCACTTACCCCATGGACGTGGGGAGTGTTTACTGGGGTTAATGACACGCCAGCGCGCCCTCCGGAAGTGTCGGAGCTCCGGAGACAGGGCCTGACTGGGTAATTCATAACGGAAAAAAAAAAAAAAAAAAAACAATAACAGGTCTTTATTTTCCAAATATAATTATACAGGGTGTTTCCGAAATTGAAGCGATAAATGAAGTGGGAAGTAGGATGACAAAACAAACCGAAATGAAAGAATGCATTTTTTTGGAGATAATATTTTGAAGTTTTCAAGAAACTTTTGTTGATAACTGATCAGAGGCAACAGCCTACCCACACCCTTCGTTGTCGGTGAGAAACACACTGCGCCAATATTCTGAAAATTTTTGATTGCTCCCAAAACAAGAATTCTTGCTATTTATTATTACATATTGTCACAAATAACAACCCGTTTTTTTATCGCTCCAATTTTGGAAACACTGTATACAATATACACCTAAAAAACGACAAAGATCAGATGGATTCACTCATTTGAGGTACGTGATATGTCTATAACAATTATTACCAATTGATAACATGAACATGTTTGCACCAGATCTTTTCAGTGCGTGCATTATATTGGAGGGTTTTATCAATGAAACTCCTCAAATATGTCATGTCGAATAATAAGATACAGTCACTTTTCGTATTTAAATGCAATTTATATCTTTGTTATATGATAATAGTTGGTCGAATAGGAAAAAATATTTCGTCATTTTCGAAGCTAAATGTAGATATTGATTTCCAATTAAGAACTGAAATTGTATCTCTTTATCACCCTCCATATCGTTCTCAAAATAAACTGGATTTTCAACGAACCGAAATAAAATCCTCATAAGAAAACGTATCGCTTCTAATGACGCCCTAACAGTTTTTCTCGTTCTTTTTTATTTGACTTGACACCTGAATACGTGTGGTGCTTGTATAATTATAACGAGTGTTTAGACATCCGGCATTCGAATCCGCGTAATCACGGACTATCGTTCTGCATTTCCGGTGGGGTACATCTCGGTTAATGAGCTTATCGATCACTCATACAAGAACTTGACTCCAGAGATGACGGAAATATCAGTTTATCACATTATTTAGGACTTACTTTCACTTGGACCGGGAGTCGGTGACACTTGAAGAACTCAAATTTGGCAAATGCATTTGGAATATAGTGGAGTACTTGTTGGACAAATCGATAAGATGAACATGTTCCTGTTATTTCAATAAGGAGGTCTATTGAAATAGTTGATAATCTAACATAAAGCAAGTCTGTAGACATCATAGTTGAGAACAACACTCTGATGAAATATACGACAAACACACAAACTTCCTTGATTCAAATTTACTTTCTTAATCGCAATGTAGCTCCATTGGTACTCCAAACCTTGAAAACATGTTATCCACCAGAGCTCTTGCAACAGTGGATGCTTCTTGATTAGGCAGGGCATAAGCTTCAACCCATTTACTGAAGTAATCCATGATAACGAGTATGTATTTGTTGCCATTATTCGTCATCGAAAACGGCCCATCAGCTACATCGATGGCGATTCGTTCGAAGGGAGTACCTACATTGTATTGTTCCATTTCTCCTCTAGATCTTGTCCTGGAGCCTTTGCTTGCTTCACACTTCTGACATCTTTGGCACCATCTTTCTACATCTTCACGACATTCGACCCAGTAAAACCTCTGCCGTATTTTATCCAAGATCTTACTCACTCCAAAATGCCCACCTGAATTGCCACCATGATTCTACCCCAAGACATCACCTATTTTCGACCAATTGAGAAATCTGATACTCAAGCTCTTTTCAGTAGACCATTCTCGACAATTAGGGAATCCCATTGTGCCCACAATGTCTTGAAAACTGGTGATCGAAAGGAGATTTCCTTCTAGATGGGTCTTTTCGCTCCGCTTTCCTTCCTTCTTAGAATATCTGCAACACTTGGATCACTTTCTTGGTCTTGTCCCATTTTCGCTGTGGTCCAATTGTCGTCATCCATTAATCTCACTTGGTTGATTCCTTTTGCTCACAAGTATCAGAACAAGGTCTTCTTGACAAGGTACCTGCGTTGTTATGCAATTCGGTTGTTCTTAGCCTCTTAACATGGATGACCCTGGGGGCTCCATCAAGGCTAGCCGGGATACGCTTCTATAAAATCTCCAACTACATGCAGCAACAATTAAAAGAATAAAGTAATAAAATTCAGAACAATTTCTCGAAAAAAAAAATCAGAAGCACCCAGAAATCAATGTTCGATATTGTGAATGACAAGATCTCTGAGGTATGAATAAAGGGGAAACCAGGAGGCGATTTTACTAAAATTTCGTAGAGAGGGCACTGATTTCTAACAATATGAGGTATCCGAGACTCAATAGATGGAAAACAAATCACAAAATTCACAGATAGTACTCAAAAGATATACCACATCGATAATTTTCAATATACGAGGTACACATTCCAAGATTTTCCTTACATCTATACATGCTACGAAATAACTCTACACTAATTAACTTTTTCGGAAAACGTCAAATTTTGTTTTGAAGAGAAATCGAAAGAACTAATATACCTGATATCCAATAATATCGAAAATGTTCTTCAAAATGTTCCTAAGGAGGCTCAGCGAGCTCTAAAAGGGGAAAACAGAAAATCGCAATCATAAGTTCTCGGAGAAAACAACTATGATCACTATTGATGTGATTTTCGTATGATATCTGACTTTTTCTTTACAAATCTCGATAATCTGATGATGAGGCTCCAAAATATTTTACAGCACTTTTTTCGATGTTTAATTAAAAGTTCTGTAGTTTAGTCTGCAGTTGACCCATGTTTTTGCTTGAGACAGAATACTGTCGATAGAAGGACAGGACAGGATGGGAAAGGAATAAAAACTTGCGAATTCTTGTGGAAACATTGATTAACTATCACTTTTCCAGAGAAATACATCCTCAAATGTCGCTGTTACAGTCTATGCTAATATGATATATAATTGGCATAAAAACAACACTACTTTGAAACATCATTTACAACTTTAAACTGGATATTGAATACGGCGTCCGCATCTACGATGTTATTCCAAGAATCTTATTATTCTCATTAAATCAGTGCATATGAAGAAACTTGATAGTTCTTAAGAGATGCTGTAAATGCTTTTACAGAAGATAGTGGAGTAACGCTCACAAAAACGTGCAAGCTTCAGTAAAATGGTTTGCACATCCATATTCCTGTTCAAATGACATCAAATAAATTCATACATTTTTCGAAAGCACGTGAGCTCTCGACAAAATTTTGATTCATATCGGTGAATCGAACTACTTTCTGAAAATTGTGCGCAAGTTTCTAGACCTACACCGGCTATTACTATGATAATGCAGTCTGGTTTCGACAAGAACCTATATCAAAGTATTGTCTTTCTTTTCTTTTTACTCACCACTTCTTTCAGTGACCTAAAAATTGTAGATAACCAAGTAAAACGTTTTTACTCCCATTCGTTTGTAGAAGTGGAACATATTCATTAATCAAATAATCCTAGTCTTCTTAGTGTTGCTTGTATTCTTAAATTGGTACGTTAACATGTTAATGATGATGTTTTCATTACTGAAATATACGTTTTTGGCAAGTACGTAAGGCTGTCCGTTCTTCGTCGGGAAAAAAATACAATGCTGTGGAAGCCATTGAAACAGCGTTTTGAGGCTGATTCAGATATAAATGTGTGCCCATGCAGGGTTTTTGATGCACGTGCGATTTACACGCATAACAATTCACATATGTGCCTTTCACTTTTTGTCAATGCTGGAGTAATGTCATTTGAGTTTTTCACATGATTCCGACGTATTATCTTTGAACTCACACTGAAAAATGAATCATTGAAGTGTTCAACCAGGGATGTAAAGGTGACCTATAGAAAGAAATACTAGTTGGGATAACCTACATCAACTCCATACTTTTCTGGGAACAGAGGCTTGTCAATCTATTATTCATGATTCCCATTTTGATATTAAATTTTTTTGATTGATTTTGATTTGATTGTAAATATTCTCACAGTGTCATCATTTGAGCTGAGTTAACTCAGCTCAGATGATGTGTGTCGAAACAATTGTAAGCGTGACTTTACAAGTATATATTCTTAGTGTAAATTGGAAGATTTTATTTCCTCTATATTTATCAGAAACGATATACTACCAATCTAGAATCGAAAGCGGAAACAAAATTTTATATGGAGTATAGTAAGGGAGGAAATGGGGGAAAACCAATAAAACACAGAAATATCAAATTGAAACAGGAAATTAAATTACTGATAACACCCATACCATTTCAAATCTATTTGCTTATCATTTCTCAACTATCGCGAACAATGCTGTCATTGATCATTTTGGTCCTGACTATATCCATAATCATAAACCTCATATTTTTATGATACTTTCAGTTTTTTCCAATCCAGGAACGTTATGTAAGAGACGTTATCATCTATTTAAAAAATAAAAATTCAGTTGGAATTGATTGCATCTCGACAAAAATTATCAAAAGCATTGCTACTAACATTGCCGAAGTGTTAGCTTTCATGATAAAGATAGGTGTCTTTCCGGAATGTCTAAAAATCGGGGTAGTGAGTCCCATTTTCAAATGAGTAAAGTTTTTGAAAAATGTGTTCATTCAGAATGATTGATTTCTTGAGCAAATTTCAAATACTCTCCAAGTACCAACATGGTTTTTCTCCAGATAGTTCGATTGAAGGTGCATCATAAAATCTTTTTGAACTTATGTATAAATCCTTAGATAAGAAAAAGTTTATCGGAGCACTTCTCTTCGACCTATCAAAAGCTTTTAATGTCATTGAACCTATAGGATCATTGAAAACAAATTATATTCACTTGGATTTCGAGGAAACTTCTTATCTTATATGAAATTCAATAAAATGTGTGTGGAAATTGATGAGGACCTATATGACCAGTATAATATGGATCTAGGTGTTCCTCAGGGATCTATTTTGGGTCTACCGATATTTCTTCTTCATATAAACGACCTTCCTCCCACATAAATGCTGATTGTATTGTTTTGTAAGCGAATGACACAACTCTTGCAATAAAAACTGTCAGTCTGGAAGAACTTCAAAAAAGAGTGAATGATCAGTAGAATTTACAAATTGATGTTCGCGTAATTCCCTGAATGTGAACGTAGGAAAAAACGATATGAATGCAATTTTTTAACAGAGTTATCATCGAAAGTATGAACGTAAAGGTTAACTATGAAACAATCAGTTCCTCAGAGAACAATAAATTTCTTGGTACTTATCTAGACAGTAACATGTGGTGGAAAACGAGTATTGATGAAATATGTTGAAATTTTAATAAAGGTTACTATGCCGTACTATAGCTAAAAGATATTTTAAGCAAAGTTCAGTTGATAAAAAAAAATTGTCATTACCAGCAGGTCCATTGTACTGATTATTGGATAACTTCAATTTCGAATCTACAATTGAAATAAAAAAATATTCCTATTTCCTGACATTGCCATACCAAATGCCAACATATTTTATATTCGTCAGTAAATCTTCTCCACCGAAACTAAATGGGACGTATGAAAAACCTTTAAAAATAGTTTAATTTCATTGATGTAACATTTTAAAAATAACACCCCCTTTACAAGACGCAATGAAACGACAAATAAAACATTTTTTTGGCCTCATTTACTTGATTTACTCAAAGGGATATCGTGTTCTTGCCGCTCTTGTTTCGACACCTTTCTAGAAAAAATGCAACGCGAGATAAATTGCCAGCATGCTTGACGTTTTTAGAGACAAGGGTGTATTTTTGAATTCGTTCGTTTCAATGTGCAGTAAAACATTTCGAGAAGAAATTTCATCGAGGATTGTGTTGAAAATTATTGTATTTCAAGTTTCTTGTTCTACTAGTCGAATTGTTAGGGGTTTGTTCTAAACAGTTTAAGTCTAAATATTTTGTTCCTGTGTAAACATTGTCCATAAACAGCTGCCGCTCGTTTCTTTGGCCATAAGGTGACTTGTCGTGCGTCCCCATTCTAGGGCCTTCTTTCTTCGGACGTTTTGACCCGATAGTCCGTGGGATTGCGTGCAACATTCCAGATTCAAAATTACGAACCATCCAATGAGTATATATTCAGCGGTATAGCCTGGAAATACGCTTGTGAATTGCAGAAGAGATTGCTGAAATTGGTATATGGGGATAAGAACATCGTGGCAAATATCAGACTTTGCCGATAGCCTGACAAAAATCCACGAGAACTGCAAAACGCAATGGATGTGATTCCCTGGTTATCACGTTTCGCTGCTGTCTTCCTGATTCACCTCAATATGACAAACAGCGACAATTAATAATGATAATAGTGTGTCAAATGAAATTGATACACTAGCAAATGAAAAATGACAATATGTGAGGACAAAATTCCGTCGATCCTATCCGGAGATAATGGCGACTGTTCTTCCATCTAACCCATAACAACATAATATACTGTTACTATATTTCTAGATAAAACTCCGAGAGAAACTGTTTTTATTAACTTCGCTATAAACAGTTGGATAACTTTAAACTGCTCAACTGACTTCAACTAGCTAAATCTTCCAAAAACTTCTTAAAAACTTCTTCTCCGAGTGAAATCTGTCGCCTTATATACTCAATTCGAGCAGAGTAGATTTTTCGTGATCCTTCCTTTCTCCAAAATGATCAGTATTAAAAAAAAATCAAAAAATGATCCAAGAATGAGGAATTATCTTAAAAGAACGGCCGGTTTATTTTTATCCAATTTTGTTCAATTTCGTAACATCATCCCCCTTTCAATTTTGATCGTCCCGATGAAAAAATGTCTCGTTGTCTTCATTAAAAAGTTTAAGTCTTTTTATGTGAACGACCTTAATTTTCGCTATCGGGCTGCAATAAATCCTACAGTCCACGTCGTTTATTCTCTTCACTATAGTATAGGGTCCTTCCCAAGATGCTATTAAACTCCTTTCTTACGACGGTTGTATAGCCACACTCGATATCCTTCTTTAAATCCACCAGTATTGCCCTCAAGATCGTTTCAGGCCTTCATTCTATCACTAGTTATCTTTAATCTTTTTTTTGCAAATTCGTAGACCCTAGTTAAGATATCTAGCAGCTGCACAATCCTGCACCTCCTGTTCTTCAGCACTTGGTGAATCGTGCAAGATGTAGATCCCAGTTCCTTTCGTGGTCATCTACTACTTTGGAAAGATGTTCTTCCATAGTCCTGTTGAACCTTTCAACCATGCCATTAGACTGGGTGGAGGGAAGTTGTTCTGGTCTGCTAATTCCCATAATTTCACAAACTCCCTTGAATAAATTCGATTCCAGCTACATCGATCTTGTCCTGGGACCTTTGATTGACTCACACTTCAGACATCTTCGGCACCATCTTTCTACATCTTCACGACATTGGATTCAGTGAAACCTCTGCCGCATTTTATCCAAGGCCTTATTCACTCCAAAATGTCCACCTGAATGAATCTACTCCAAGGCATCACTTCTTCCCGACCTATGCACAACCAATTGAGAAATCACTTTTCTGCTGTCGGCTGATTCCCATTGTGTCTTGAAAGTTGATGATTGAATAGAGATTTCCTTCCAAGTGGGTCTTTTTGCTCCGCTTTCCTTCCATCTTAGAATTACTGCAAGCATAGATCACTTTCTTGGTTTTGTCTCATTTTTGCTGTGCTTCAATTGTCGTCAACCAATAATCTCATTTGGTTGATTCCTTCGCGACATACAATTCGCTCACAATGCTCACAAGTATCCGACAAGTTCTTCTGGACAATGCATCTGCGTTGTTATGTAATTCTTCTTAGCCTCTTAACCTGAATAACCCTGGGGGCTCTATCATTGCTGGCCAACATGCTCCCCGATATGCTGGCTAATTCTAGTGTTTCCTGCCGCCCATTTCAGGACTCGCTGGAAGACTTTATCCTAACAGGTGATTGCGAACGTGGTGGCATTCTTACCCTACAGTTTTTTATAATATGTCCCAATTTTCCACATCTATAGCATGCCATGTCGATGATTTTACGGAAATCCATGATGTTGCAACCCTGCTTCGACGATCTTGGTTCTTGAGGAAAGCTATCTGGTTTTTCACGTCCTTTCATCTCCTCTCGCAATGAATCCACTTTCTTATTTAGCTCATCGTCGATTCTCTTGACGTCTCCCTTTAGTTCTTTCAGTTTCTCCATTTGCACTTCGGTTTTCTGTAGTACATGTTGAAAGAACTTGTCTTGAAGTTCTAGAACCTTCTGGAAGTCTGTTTTCCTTCGATTTTCTATTCGTTTTAATTGGTTCTTTTATTGTTCGAGAATTTTCTGGAGTACCGTTTCCTCTTCTTGTTTTTCCTTTTCTCGTTCTTTATTTTCATCCAACCGTCGCGTTTCATCTTCTTGTTTTTTCTTTTATCGTTCTTGTTTTTCCTCCTGGCTCCGCTTTTCCTCTTCTTGTTTTTCCTCCCGGCTCCTTCTTTCCAAATCCGCAAATTGATTGTGGATAAATTTTACAATGTCCTCCATCGTATCGTACGATGTACTCGTATTCAACATAAATAGTTTCTGCTTTTCACTAACATCCTACTTCTGACACCACTGTTACGATACATACATATAACATCATTATCTTTTTGTTCTACTATCGGATTACCTGCTATGAAAAAGTATTGCAGATCCTGGTAGCGTGTACCAAATTGTGGATGTGACTCTAGAGCCTATAGACTAAACATTCGCGATGTAGTCGGCCAGTCCGCAATATCTGCCACTCGTTCAATCTGTTGGCTCAAGTTCAAACAACTTTTCGCTTCTATTTCTGGACGCCGCACACCGTTATTATGATTCTAGATTCTCGATGCCAGGTGACAAAGACAACAAGAAAATATTGCATAAAAATCGCAATGATTTGTGTGCATCTTGTTGTTTCTGTCGCGAAATATTATTGTAATGTATCGTGGGCTGAGACATTAACGGATTTTGTTTCTTAGGTATTTTGTGCATCATTCATATATTTTAAGGAGTATGAGCTTCTATGATCTATTAGGTAAACGGATGTGAGGATCTGTCGTAAAGGCGGTAACTCGAATTCGACGAGTTCAGCCCGGCTAGCAGTGGGTTGTCTACCGCCAATTCGCTCTAAGAAGTTAGACGCCATTGAATCTAACTTCAAATTTCTTTAAAATCCCCTTTTTCTTAAATTATGAATTCCCAGGATAGAAGAAATCTAATATTCGGTTCGATCGGCAGGCCTCACCCGGAAGCGTGAAGCCAGGCCAATAATAATAATTAAAATCGCGACAAAAATCCGAATTTACGAACCCGATATGATATGACTTCTGACTTCGCAAAATATCAGTATGAAAGTTATAGAAATACAATATGTTTATGATTGTTGTAATGGTACTGAAATAAAGGTAGCCTAAGGACGTTAGCCATCGGTAGTTTATGATATACAAGGCTCTCCTCTCAAGCCGAACGTTAGTCGGAACGAGGGAAGCCAGGATCGTATAATAAAAATTGTCAAATAACTTCACTGTTGAATTGTTTGTCAAAAGTTTCCAAAAATGATGACTTGATTGTAGAATTTGACAGATCGCATGGTCTTAATATACCTCATTTGTTCATTGATATTTCGATTGTTGGACCTAAAAGCGATTGCCCGTACAATTTTCACATTGAGCAACTGAAATTATATCTTTTTTATATATAAATTTTTTTTCGTATCTTGCTTTGTTTTTGAGAAAAACATAAGAATTACTTCAATATAAGTCCCTGGAATAACAAAATTGTTGATTAAAAAATCATCGAAAACTGGGTTGTTACTGTTATTTTTCATATCAATGTCCTAGTCTAGTCTTAGAATTTTTAACAAAAACATTGCAATGAAAAAAAACTGTATTACTCATATTAAAAAATGTTTTCTACGACAACCTCGAAAAATGTTCATTTTATATCATAAATGAGCACACATTTTTGCATCGGTTGCTAGGTAAATTACTGAGCAACAAATTCAAAATAGAATCTTTCGTGTAGGTCTCATTCCTGTCTAAAATCACGGCAGCTTGTCAGATTATGACGTCCAGAGAGACAAAGTAATCAAATGTCAGCAGATCGTTTTTGTCAAAGTTATAGTAGAGATAACGAGTAATCTTCTAGTTGTTTTCTATAAAAACTTTATTGAATAAAATAGAAACTGACAGTGATATTGACTTGATTGAAATATTTCAAACACTGATTAACTTCTTCAAAATCTTCCTATCACTTCCTCAAAAAACTTCCCCTCCGAGCGAGATGTGCCGCCTATATATAAGTCATGTAGGCTAAATACATCTGAATTCAGGAATTAATTGTGGGAATTTAAACTCTTGCGAAGTCGACTCAGCGGCGTAGCTAGGGGATTTTTGTCAATCTCGTAACAATATATATGATTTGTTTATGCTCAGATTCAGGGTTTGCCATATAAAAAGAATACAACGTCAGAAATGTTGCGAATAGAAGTAGAAAAAACATGAGTGAATAACTCCTTTCCTACTCTGAATGAACTTTTGACTCGGGGACGCTTCAAGATAGAGCAATTCTGCGAACGCCAATCAATTCAGAAAGATCAAATTAGTTCAATCTGCAAATTTCGAGTCAATCGCTGTGAAACAAAATTATATGAAAAATCGTTCAAAGGGGTAGATCCCTAAAAATCATGAAAAATACAAAATCGGCAGATGAAATTTGAACTTCATGCGCAAAATTTTACGCAGATTCCGAAAATATATGATTTGTGTATGCTCAGATCAAAAGTTCATCATTTAATAAGAGTACAATTTCAAAAAAGTCACGAAAAGGACGGGAAAAGAAATACTTATAGGCGGAATTGAACTCTTTCCCACTCCAGATGAACTCTTCAACTCGGGAACGGTAGAAGATAGAGCAATTCTGCGAACGCGAATCGATTCAGAATGGTCACAATAGTATAATCTGTGAATTTCGAGCCATTCGATATAAAACAAAATTATTCGAAAAATCGAAAAAAGTCCAAAGGGCTAAAAATCATGAAAAATTGAAAATCGGCAGATTCACTTGCAATCCGCACTATATACGCAAAATTTCATGCAGATTCCGAAAATATATGATTTGTTTATGTTCAGATTCAAGGTTTGGCATATAAAAGGAATACAACGTCAAAAATGTCACGAATAGAATACAAAAAATCAAGTCAATCAGCATAATATTTTCATTTTGTGTTTAATTATGCAAATTTCAATAATGAACAAATTATTTTGTTAAATATTGTCCGTTTATCCTTACATAAAAAATTAAAAGAAAATATACCTACTTATTTTGCACGAGAATCTATTTTTACAACATTGAACTCAGGAAAAAAAGTATCAGAAAAAATTCAAAAGAAAGATGATGATGTATTCTTTTGAAATTTAGTGCCGACTATCAGCAAATATATTTGTTGGTCACCGACAGTAAATAATAATAACAATAATATCCGTCTGCTACCCACATGGGCTATGCCATTGGGGAATATTATCATTTCCCGGGGGGCGTATGTCATATTCTATGAACAACTTGATAATGAGAACTATGTTGTGTAGAATTGTTCATAAAATACATACAGAGAATTTATTTTCTTTGTTTTTCTCTAGACTATGAAAGCCCTGAACAATTCTACACAAAACATTGTCAACCACCTTCAAACAAACGCAGAACTCTGTTACGAATTTTTGAGTGTTTTCCTTCAACTGAAATGGCGAATGCGCCGTCATGATGAGTTCAGAGTTTCATTCAGATTATCATCTTTTTTGAATCATTAAGTTTTCCACTCTTATAACAGTCAATATTAGTTATGCCATTTATATTGCAACGTGTTGGAGCCAGACCTGTCGCCCAGTGGCGTTAGCGCCGCTCAACGAAATACGTTACGTCATCAAGGGTTTCTAGTTGATGCGAGATTGGTCTTCTAGAACGTATAGCAGGGGAGACGGGTTTAGCATATAGAGTGGCATACAAAGTAGTCATATTGAGTTTGTGGAAATAAACAAGTAGGATTAATTATGTTTCATCTGTGAAATGAGTGAATTACTTGGGTTTCAGATCGTCTGAATAGGTTGACTTCTTTCACTTGTTCGCGTTTCTTTTCCAATCGTCTTCAGGTGAATACTGACAAGTTCGGATACGTGATCTTGAAAGGTCTGTTGATTTGGTGTAATTGAGGTGTATTTATGGTGGTGTTGTGACGCGTGGTGTAGATTTTCCCTTCTATCGTGGAAGTTGGATCCTTTCTGTAGGAGTTTGTAGTTCAGCTTCTATTGTCATTGTACGTCTGGATGTCTATTAAGACTGGCATTTCCTTTGTCTGTAGGAAACATTTTGATGGTGGAATCCATTTGCAGTTTTTTCAGGGCTTTCTGTTGTGAAAAAGTGAAAGAAGCCAAACATCTTTCAACCCAAAGACGAAAATTGCTCTCAAATCAATTCGAATTTCAAATACTGAGAAATTATCTTTATAGGAAAGATTCGCGGCATATCTAAACGTTGACGGTTCTTTGCGATTTCTTATAAATATACGTGTCTTATCTAAATCATTCGTACAGTGTCAACGTCTCGTATTTATGCAGCGCGTTTTGATGATTAAGAAAAAAACAATTTGATAACGGCTTCTTTGAGGCACTATCAAATTTTTCGAGTGAAAATTATGCCATGATAAATTCATATTTTCCATCGCCCTGCATGCTAAGTGATTGCTGGAATTTGTATCTACAGTAAAATGCATTTTTTGCAGATAACAATCAGAAACCACATTTGATAATGCGGGGAAGATGTGGAAATGACTCACGTGAAAGTATATACATTGGTATGATCCTTTGTTTGTTTGTTTCAACCAAAATACAAAAACCTTTGGTCCTTTGCGAGCTATTAACAGTAATTAAATTTCGTCACCTAAAAAAATTTACATCTACCTAATCATAATCCCAGCTGTTGCTACTGAATGTATGGATTTTTTCTTCAGCCGATGAAGGCACGAAAAACTCTTGAATGAAGAATGAAGCCATTAACAGCCTTTTGAAAACGACAGCTAATGCAGTAGACCATCGTAAATCTATCAACGTATTACCATAGGCGTAGCATTTTAAAACTGAAATTACTGTGAAAAATAACTCACTAAATCAAATATCTCAACTTATCATTCGATGATCTGGAACTAAAAATAGAGCAGATTCATACCTAGATGACCTTGATGGGAAATGAACAGGAAAAGTGATTTATTAAGAGGTGGGAGTGTTCATATAGCTTCGAAAATCGATTTTAGTTGTTTGTTACAGTATTCTCAATAGTTTTGTTTATCTTTTCTTAATGCTATCTCTGATAAAAACATGTTTATTGTAGACAATACAATATTAATCTTAATAGCCACATACTTCGCCCTCATCATATGTGTCACGATAATGTGTTGCTTTATTCAAAAATATACTTCCTATATCATTTATATTGTATAAATTCAGAAAAGGAATTTATTCTAAGAATTACAATATTTAACACCTTCTGATCTTCTATTTTTTACTCATGTTATAGTTCACTCACTATTCACTAACTACTTATTACCACACAGGGATAATCTCTCAGTGGGCTTAACATTTATTCATTATGTACGTCTTCTATTTTCTATGATTTTTATTTTTATAGATTATTACCAAAAAATGCCCCTTGATGAAAAACAAACATGATCCAGATATATAAATACTTGAATTCTCCATTTCTTATAAACAATTTTCATCACCTTTATTTTTATTCTTTATTATTCATTCATAATAGTTCTTCAGCAGTAAATATTTTAAAAAAGAGTTTGATAATTTCTCAAGTTCATTGAAAATAATAAATAAGGCACTGCATGATTTCATCAGGCTAATTTGATGTCGAGTGATGCCGGTATAATTCAAAATGTTTTCCCTTTGAATTATTCGATGGCTCCAGAATTGTTCATGTAATTCGTAATTGTGGACGAAAAGTTCCTAACTATCAAAAATATTATTTTCAAGGGTATCTTTGATTTAATCATATCTAGAAACACCATACTTAGTAACTTTATGCTCTATATTCTCAATTTTTGTATAGGGTATTGGATACCAGCGGTACATTAATTCGTAAAAATATACAGGGTGATTCATTAAAAGTGAAGACCGGCGTTATTATCGGCTGTAATAAAAGTTATCAAAAAAGACTTACAAATACACCTATACACGTGTGAATTTTACTGTAGTGTGGGGACTTTCAATTCGTGTACCTGGGTAGACTCCCCTTATTATGACGTTTTTCTTTACACTCTTTACACTAATATGGACAGATTCTAGTGTGTATATCGAATATCGATATTGTTGTTGAAAATTGAGAAATCCACAATAGAATATTGGGAAATCAGGTATGGTCTTGGATTTGTTGGATTTAAGTGACTCATCACGGCCCTAAAGGAAATAGCCATTTTTTCAAAAATACAGTCTCAAAAAAATTATAAAAAAAAAATTCTGGTTATTATTTTTTCAATAACGATCGATTCAGTTCCAATATTGTGAGAAGAGTGCATACCGTATACTAGCAACTCTTACAATAATTCATCATTACCAGAACAAGATTTATTTTGGAAAATTGGCGGGAAATATATCCAACTATCCTTGCATATACTGCAGTTTTCATCTCAATACCAAACCGATATTTTTAACACCTCGACAAGTGTTTTAATCACCAAGTGATCATCTTCAATCCTTGCATCAATCTGGAGAAAATTAGATCCCTGATATATTGTGGGGATACTGCATGCCGGCACAGGGTGGTTTACAAAGAATCACCCTGTACACGCAGTCTCAGAACTGTTCTTTGCAACTCGAATATATTAAAATTGTAGTTGCTATCCTTAAATTTTTGCAAGAAAATAGTCGCCGAATGGGAAGATGGGTTTGACAATCCTGAATACATTGTGATTTTGCTGGGGATTTGATTTTCCTAAACATGTTTTTTCCAATTGACTGAGATATACATTTTATTTGTCGGAAGCTCAAAAAAAATTCAATACCTTCAAGACGTAAAAACATATGAAGTCTTCATAAAAGCAAAGCGGATAACTCTTTTTCCCTTGCGAACGACAGCCCTCAGAAGTCGAAACTTGTGTGAGCTAAGGATTAACGAGGTCTTATCTTTTAACGTGCGATTCCTAGCACGAGACCACTGACCATGCTAGGAATCGAACCCACGTCCCTCTGATTAACTAACTAACGCTCTACCATCATGTCCACTGCGGCCCATGAATTGATACATTTATTCCGTTTTAAAAATGAACAAAATTTTACTGAGATGGGTTAGAAATAAAATTATCTATGTACCACGAAAATTATTGAGCCTCAATAACCCCAGAAAATTTCTATCCCTCGGCACACAAACTTTGCCATCGGTAATTAATGCCCTTATAGTTTCCTTGATACATAAATAACTATTATAGGTAAAATTTGAAAATTTGTTGTTACGAATCACCCAGATTTTCGGAGAAAACCCCTCGGAAGCAGAGCTTGTGCGAGCAAGGGAGATTTGGGACCTACAGCTTGAATAAAAGTGGATTCCGAACCACTTTAGCTCGATGGTAGACGGTGGGGGTCGAACCCACGACGCCTGGGTGGGAAGCAAACGCTCTAACACCACCACCACTTCACTTCGGTTAGTGACAACTCTGCCTCCGCATGTTGAACTCCCTGTTCCTCAAAAGAGATCTTGTGGTGCCCATGAAAACATTTGATCAGGAATCATAAACTACATTTTACCAATTCGGGACTCTTAATCCATAAGAACCGTGCAGGGTCCTTTGTATCAACAGAAAATAAAATAAACTTAATTATTTCAAGTAATGGTTTGCCCCACGTTGGGTGCCAAATATAATAATTAATCATATTTAGGTATCACTGGTAACTATTATTTCAGAATGAAGTTACATCTTTTTTTAATATAACAATTTCGAGACCGGCCCTGATCACCTAATTAGTTATGCACCCTAAAAGCAAACATCTGTATGAATCGTTCTATAGTCCCAATAAATCGGGGTATATAAAGGGGTATATGAGGCGCTCCATGGAAGGAAGCAGAGATATAGTCACAGAGAGTTGCAGATATAGTTCCAGAGTTCGCAGATAGAGAGTGACAGTGAAAATAAATTGAAATAGTAAAGTCAATGTTTTAGTTGAATAATTGTTTAAGTGGTGTTTTAAATAAATTAGCAAAATTAGTTTACTGCATCTTTACTACAGTAGGATAATCAAACATTGATAATATTTTTACATACCTGGAACCAGTGACGCTTTGCTTCTTGAATGTCAGACACACTATTGATTGACATGACCAAATCGGATAATGAATCACAAGTTTTGACGACTGAATCGTTGCAACTACCCATTACTCTGGTAGATATGAAAGCAGGACGTTGCGGAAGGTTGGATCGGAAACGTATTCATCATTCGTGGCCTCTTGTACTCTACTCCACTGTGTCCGAGCTGAGTTAAGCTACGTCCTACGTCGCCCGCCTCGTATCGTATTCAATTCGCTTGCGTTTAGGCCCACTCTCGTATGCGCGGGGCCGTATTCCTCTAGCCTTATGAATAAATTGTTTGTTTATTTATGCATTCCAGTGTTGTCGCTAGGACGTCGTAAAATAAGCCAACAGCGCCTCTTATTGTCTTCTTGTTTGCTTTTAGCATCACCGGTGACTGCTCGCTACTCGTCTTACACGCTATTCTCGGCCGGGTTTATCAAGAGTCCGATGGGTCTTTAACTTCGTGTAGAGTTAATTAACATGTGCGGAAGAAATTTTAATCCTTCATTGACACACCCTATATTTTTCATTACAGAACAGACATGCAATTCATAAAACTGTTGAAATACAATAAATAAAATAAAATTATGAAAAACAGTAGAAAGGCGTAGCTGACAGTATCACGTGATATCCTTTTATATGTTATGATTATAATGCTTTTATTGGTCTATTTAATAATAATAATAGCCCTTGAAGTAACAACTGGCATTGGTGGATGCAAATATTCACGAAAGTCTTTCAGAAAAGGGCTGTAGATTGTAGGGAGGTCATGCAGGTTGTGCAGCTTCGCGTGACCCTTTATCTATGCAAGACCCGGGATTCTGAGACTTCGTGCGAAGTTTATCAGTTTCCTGGGAGCTAAGTTCCTGATGTCGAAGGACGTTACGAATGCTCCTTCCAGGAATTTGAGCTTCTTCCTACTGATGAAGTTAACTTGGTTAACGAAATGCTCATCCAGGAATGAAATTACTAGTGTGGTAAAGGGGAAAACTTCTTTTGTTCTCAATACAATTCTCATTTATCCAAACCAAAAATTAAGAAATGGATAATCTATCAATCACGCCTTAACATCCATCAATATATTGATATAAAAAACTTATTTTACAATTTGTTATAAAAATTAAAATGGAAATAATAATGATCATAATGCTCATCTGGAGGACTCGCTTCACCATATGATCTGGTCGAGTCAGAGACCAAACACAGCAGTTTATCTCCTCAGCTCTATTCTCTTGTGCATCTTATTATTGCCATTGTCCGTTGCACTACGGAAAACCTGTCGATACAACTGCGGCACCTCCAGCAGCCGGAGGCATAAGGTCACCAACCTGTTTCACATGGATGACTTTAAACTATATGCCTTGGGAGAAAAGAATCTACAGTCCTTAAGGGACGTGAAGAGTACACACGTGCTAAGGGAATAGAGTTAACTGAAGTTCTAGAGTGTATTCTGGCCACTACTACAGCTTGGCCAAAGGCATAACGACCTCGTACAAATTTGATGACAGTACCATAAAGAAGGATTCTTGGCGTCTTTGATGTCCCGCGAGACATAGTGCTGCAGTTTTTTCCAGTGTTTCCTGTAGCTTCAAAAGCAAATGCCATCGAATCCATTCAAGGCGCCCTGTAGCACCACTAATCTTTTATACTGTTACTTACTCATCGTAATTAGACAAATAATGATAAGCGTTCAGTATTCAAAAGACATAAAAATATAGGAAGTTTTTATCTCATTTTGTCACAGTTATTTCCTGGTACTTCGGAAAGGCTACATCCACCATATCAAAAAGAAAATACTTACCTTAAATTACTTCAATTGCTATACTTAACGCTGTACAAATCTGAAACTAAGTTTCTTTCTATCATAGATCAGTTAGCAGCAATAGAGGTAATTCTGGACCTCACTCCTCTCCATATCATGGTGAGGAGAACTGCTTGGGGAGCAAACCTCAGGTTGGCTAAAGTCGGACTCAAAGGGACAGCACACAACGTAAGGGGCTCAACCCACACCGAAAGTGCACACCTTGCCGATCTTCCAACTGACGACATTACCAGGAAATTTAGTTTCGAGAAATTTTTTTGAACTGAATTAAATACCAACAGTGGATGGAGCATAGAATCCATTCGAGCACTGGGAAAGAATACCATAACATGGTACACGGACGGGTCCAAAATTCCCGACGGAACTGGAGCAGGAGTCTATGGGCCTCGCACCAAATACTCCGAACCCATGGGCCAGTTCTCCAGTATTTTTCAAGCGGAAATTCACGAAATCGACAGGAAATACCGGAACAAGGAAATCGCAATCCTCTCCGTTAGTCAAGCAGCCATCAAAGCGTTGAGCTCATATATCATCCACTCAAAGATGGTCTGGGAATGCCTAGTCAAACTTAATGATCTAGGCAGGAACAACAAGGTGATCCTCCTCTGGGTGCCGTGGCACGTCGGAGTGGAGGGCAATGAACAAGCAGACACCCTGGCACGAAAAGGGGCATCAACGCCACTGACCGGGCCAGAACCATTTTGCGGACTTGGAAAATCTTACTTCCAAGAGGACCTCAATAAAACTGAAGAAGCAATGAGAGCAACATACTGGTAAATACTTCCAGGGCTGAGTCAGGCCAAAGATCTCCTCGGCAACTTCAACCGAGCAAGATCGAAGACACTGATTAACCTCAGCAAAACTAGTCTAAAGACAATCACGGGGCACTGCAGACTCAAAGAACACCTAAGGAAGCTAGGCTTAGAGGAGGACAGCTCCTGCAGATTCTGTGGGGAACACCCAGAAACACCACACCATATATTGATGAAGTGTTATGCTGTACATCACAAAAGATTGAATATACTGGGATCACACCAGCTGACTGTGGGAGAAACACCACGGATAGACCCCCTCAAAATCCTCATGGAATTGGGGCTTGAGGGGCTGCTGTAAACAAGAACAAACAAGAACACCTTGAAATAGCAGAAGAAGATAGGGCACAATAGATATAATTAGGTCGCAGTGCATCAGTCATCATCCATACTTACCAATACCAATCGTAGATCAGGTAATCATTTTCAATATATTTTGTTTTTTAAGAAAATCCATTATTGATGCCATATTTGAACTTCTTGAGCATCTTTATCTGAAGATTAATGATAATGAAGCTGTGGTAGTGGTGTTCTGCGACTTACCTAAGGCTTTTGACTATGTGATTCACAGAATACTGCTGAGAAAGGAAGATACGGTTTTCGTGATGTGTGAAATTATCCGACGCTTATCTTTGTAAGCAAAGTCGGTCTGCTCAAACGTTCTAACCTCTCGAGAGGCAGTGATAGAGTATGGGGTACCTCAATGGTCTGTTTTAGGCCCGATTTTATTACCGCTGCGTGTGAATAATTTCGCAGCACTACATATTGTGGCTAGGTTCTCCCTGTTTGCAGATGATACCTCCATCAATTCAATTCAATAGGCAGTCAGAGTATACATGAATCATCAAAGTCCTTTCTCAGGCTGACGTTTAAAGAACATATCACAAGTTTAAGAACGAAACTGGCAAACGTGGTTATGCACTAAGAGTCATATCGAAAGAACTCGACACAACTATATCAAGAAGAACTCATTTTGCAATTATTAAGTCCCACCTGAGATACAGAATCTGCTTCTGGGGGAACTCTAATAATCAAGCTTCACTAAAGGCGGTCTTCATACTCCAAAAAAAAAAGAGTGTTCGGTATGTGTGCAGAACGGATGGCCTCAGAGATACATGTCGGCCCCTATTTAAATCACACAGAATATTTACCTATGCCTGATGTTTGAATAACACAAGTGGAATAATTACCCAAAAAAAATCTCGTCTTCTTACCAGACAGATAGGTAATACTGATCTTCCTGAGCCCAACTCTACACAAGTTAGGAATTCAGTATTTTACAACTCCAAAAAAGTCTACAATCGTCTACCACAGAATATAAAAAAATTGAATTCAGAAAAACAAATCAGAAAGAGAGTTGTTGGTGTAGTTTCTTATGTTTATCATAGTTTATAATTGTTTCTTAAGTGTATCTTGGTTTATGTTTAGCGTGTACATGTATCTATAACAGTGTATGGTATATAGATTACTGTGATTCAATGATGTGAATATTTCAAGTTGTTTTACTTTCAGCTAGGCGTGTGTATTGTCTGTTGATTTTATTGTTAGTTAGTAAGGCTGACATGTCGTTTTTCTATATTCTTGATCGATTGAATGGTATAAGAAATGAATGTAAACAAGTGAAATGATTGAAATCCGTGTCTTCGCTAAATATTCCGGTATATCTATGAAATCCGGATGTAAAATAATGTACCTACTCTATCTATAATGGACATTCCATCCAGGTGTTTTTATTGTTTGATAAAATTTTATGATGATCGATCCTATCGAAATTAGAATAACAATCACTCACAGGTTTTTCTATTTATTTCATTACTCATTGCATGAATGTTCATGAATGGTCTGCATTCATTCGAATAAAACCATTCACAGATATTGAACTACGTTTGAATCGCGTATCGTTTATGCTGCGTGATTAGTTTTTAATCGAAAGCACGAAATTATTTTACGTAAACTTTTTTTGGTCTGCTTTCGTTTGGGACTTTTTCTGGGCCTGTAGTGTTATTGCCAAAACATTCTTTTAACTGTGCCGAAACTATGTTTTTACCGTTTATGAGAAAACAGCTGGTGATGGCAATAAATCCACCCCATTTGTAAGTCATCTATTAACATATCCTCGAAATTGTCTATTATTTTTCATGTGGATCGTTACTTTGGGCACATTTTCAATTTTTTCTGCACAACCACCTTTTGCCTTAAGCTTGTCGCTCATTTTTGGAATTGCACTGAAATAACAGAACATGATGTGCTGGACTGGTCTTGTGTCTTGATATATTCACGTAAATAACCGCAAAAGAAAAAGAAAAATCTTTGATTCAAAATCCTAGACTCAAAACGTGGGACTGCAACCCATCAATACTGCGATGGATGTTCACCATGATAGTGAGATCTATGATCACCTACGAAGCAGTAGTGTGGCACGGCAGAATCGAACTCGCCATAACAAAGAAAATCCTGGAGAGAGTGTAAAGACTAGCATGTCTTTGTATAACAGGAGCAATGAGGTCGACTCCAACAGCAGCAATAGAGGTAATTCTGGACCTCACTCCTCTCCAGTGAGGAGAACTGCTTAGGGAGCAAACCTCAGGTTGGCTAAAGTCGGACTCAAAGGGACAACGCACAACGTAAGGGGCTCAACCCCCACCGAAAGTGCACACCTTGCCGATCTCCCAACTGACGAAATAACCGGGAAATTTAGATTCGAGAAATTTTTTCGAACGTAATTAAACACCAAGAGTGGATGGAGCATAGAATCCATTCGAGCACTGGAAAAGAATACCATAACATGACACGGACGGGTCCAAAAATCCCGACGGAACTGGAGCAGGAGTATTTGGGCCTCGCACCAAATATTTCGAACCGATGGGCCAGTTCCCCAGTATTTTTAAAGCGAAAATTCACGCCATAGAAAGGTGCATTCAATTCAATCTCGGCAGGAAATACCGGAACAAGGAAATCGCAATCCTCTCCGACAGTCAAGCAGCCATCAAAGCGTTGATCTCATATAACATCAACTCAAAGATGACCTGGGAATGCCTAGACAAACTTAATGATCTAGGCAGGAACAGCAAGGTGATTCTCCTTTGGGTGCTGGGCACGTCGGAGTGGAGGGCAATGAACAAGCAGATACCCTGGCACGAAAAAGGATATCAATGCCACTGATCGGGCCAGAACCATTCTGCGGACTTGGAAAATCTTACTTCCAAGAAGAACTCAATAAAACTGAAGAAGCAATGAGAGCAACATAATGGTAAAGACTTCCAGGGCTTAGGCAGGCCAAATATCTCCTCGGCATCTTCAACCGAGCAAGATCGAAGACAATGATTAACCCCAGCAAAACTAGTCTAAGGACAATCACGGGATTTTTGACGGGGCACTGCAGACTCAAAGAACATCTAAGGAAGCTAGGCCTAGAGGAGGACAGTACCTGCAGATTCTGTGGGGAACATCCAGAAACACCCCATTATATGATGGAGTGATATGCTGTACATCACAAAAGATTGAATATACTGGGATCACACCAGCTAACTGTGGGAGAAATACTACGAATAGACCCCCTCAAAATCCTTAAATTCCTCAAGGAATTGGGGCTTGAGGGGCTGCTGTAAACGAGAACACCTTGAAATAGCAGAAGAAGATGGGGCACAATAGATCTAATTAGGTCGCAGCGCATCAGTCACCATCCATACTTACCATTACCATTACCATTGCCATTACCAGCCTTAATTATAGTTATTATAAAATCGCTAATTTCCCTCACAATCACCATCATCTGCGCCTTGTACCGACTCTGTTATTGAAAGTCAGCCGGGAAGATCTCAACAAACGATTTGTATTCATCCCATCCATTAACCTTGTGAGAGTTCATTCAATAGCGTTCAAGATAAAAATGCGTTGATATATTCGTCTTCGACAAATTGATCGATTTCACGGGCATCAAGACCGGGATGGAGTTAAATGTACATGCTGGAAAACGATTCAATTTGGAGCATACGATTATAGTGTTTACCCCTATATTTCTGTAATTGACCGTTTAGTTATGTAAATAAATCATTAGTTTCGATTGGATGATAAGTTCATGATAAATGCATGACAAGCTGATTGAAAGACTATTCCCTGTAGGTATCAATAATTTCATTGTTGGAAGTATTCACCCAAGTTTCATGAAGTTTCGAAGCAGTTCATTAACTTTTAAAGAACTAGTGGCAGTCATACGAAAGAAAACCTTTAAAAAAAACTTTTTTATGTTCTGGTTTTCGTAAAGTGATAAGTCCTGTAATATTCAGAGAATTTCTTGAAAGCAGAGGGAAAGTAAGTGGTAATTGGTGCTCTTGGATTTCTGGAGGCTGTATGCCTCAGGGAACATCTCGCAAGGCAGTAAGCATAGCTTCGCCGTTCGTTCGTTGCTGTTATTCTGAGACAAGCAAGATCTGTCTACCTTACGAATCATAATTAGTTGAAGGGAAGTGAAATATATCTTTGCACGAAACCTAAAACCAAGTGTTTGAGAGACAATTTCGCTAATGGACGCATAGTTTTCCCATGAAAGGGTACTGCTGAGGATGATACCGAGCAATGAAATAGAGGATTTCATTGGTATAAATACTCTGATATAATTGAGCTGGTAACTGTGAAATCGACCCTTCTAGTAAAAGACATGCTTGGGTTTTGTTCGCTTTGAACTCAGCCAAGTTGTCGATCCCTATTTAAATCATTCTAGTTTTTTCCTGTTTTTTTGTTTTGTTATAGTAATAATAATACTTCCTCATAAACACTCATAGAGTGAACCCAAATGCATCGCCGTGGCGCTCCGGGGCGACAAGCACCAGTCGTCGGGATTGGCATCTAGTCAATTTACATTGCCTATTGACTCCTATGCAATTGACAAAAAATTTCTCGCTTTCCAGGATTCGAACCTGGTCAAATGCAAGCGGAAGTTTCAAAGGCCGGCATCTAACCGCCTCGCTAGCGAGCACCAAATTAGTTAATCAAATCATTACAAAATATTTTAATGTTACTGTCGGATGATTCTATTTTCTTCAAATCGAGATAAGTTTTCCTGATAACAAATTTTTGAGCTCAATATGTTCAAGTTGTTCTTATTCCAATCTGCTATGATCTATCAGTATTATGTGATGTTCTGATATCCTTAATAAGGCATCTGCTACATTATTTTCTGAACCAGAAATGAGCCTCGGAGATAGCACTAGGATCCGGTATCCCACCCCATATCACCGTTCAAAAAAAATACTTCTGACGGATCTGGATTATTTTTACTATTTTTTCCGTGTTTTACGTCATTGATTCAACACAATAAAATTTTGAAAAATTGCAAAAATATAATTTTCAAATTCGACCCGTTTGAAGATGCATACGTTCGTTGAAACGCCTACAGAAACTATGTTCGACCAGTGATCGCTTCAAAATTCGATGAAACTATATAAAAAAACATGGCATTTCACGGATATGGTATGGAAAAAAATTTAAAAAATTTTTAGCGGGCGCAGGTCACCTCCGAACAATCAATCCCGTATCCTTACCCATATAACCGCCATAGAAAAATACTTTCGAAAGTTCTAGAATTTTTTCACAATTTTTCCCGTATTCTACGCATTCGAATTAGTCAAGACAAAATTGTGTAAAGACAATTTTACACGATTTTTTTTTTCGTACGCCATCACTACCTCGAAGACTAATATTATCCAGTTGAACTTCGACGACGTAAAAGTACCCTAATACCAAGGAATTTCCGCGAATATTCCAATTTCCTGTAGGAAATTTTCTCAGCTTTCTTTTTATACATACATATCATTAACAAAAGTGTCTCCTTGTGGTTGAAAAATGCGAAAAATGTACGAGGTGCAATAAGGATTCTGGATTTTAACGGTTTGTGATCAGAATATATAATAAACTCTCATTCTTCAAGCATGAAGTAAAAATGTTTGATCGACTTAAAAATTTCTAGAAGTTCTCTGTCTTGATAATTCCAAAATTTCAGAATGAATTGATCCAACAGACGTACACATGAAAATTCAATACCGTTTATTCCTTTCGTAATATTTTTTATATTTTATTCATTGTGATCGGCATTCTTTTCTGATTTTCCTGTAGTTCTTCCAAAACATCATATTTTTCCATTGATTGCCGTCATATATATGAGACAAAAGCAAGCAAATCACCAGTGGATCTTTGAGATAACGAATCTTATGAAAGAAACGTTCGACTTTTGATCAGGAGTATTATGGAGGAGTTTCTGAAAGCAGCTCAGTGGTTCACAGTTAAATGTGGCGGTATATGCAAAGCAATTTTTGCTGAATGATTAAAAACCAAAAAATTATCCCGTTCACACGAAACAATACATGAACCGCGCATATTGAAATGAATCACCTCGTATAACCACAAACGAACCGTTCCCACGAATTAATTACAAATTTAAATAGCCATCCGAAATACTAATTAATGAGTGACTATTCAAATTGTAAACACCAACATAAAAATAAATTATGTACTAACCGAAAGTCACCCATCGCCCTTTATTTGTGCATGTACTATTTCTCTTGGATGTCGAGACGTACGGACAAATTACAAGAATCGTTCGTTGGGTTGTTTGATATAATCGACAGACACTTTACGGTTAGTACAACAGCTCCTTCGGCTGCGAGAGACAATCAAAATAGGCTGCTACCGGTTTTATTTATGTACGTGGTTGATCCCATAATTCGTCATGTTTTTTTTTCTGAACAGACAGAACACATACATTTAGCTGGATAAAACCATAAATATTGTTTAAAATTCTGTTGTTCTGTGGTATGGTTATGTTGAACATCGTTATTAAGTTAAGTTTAGAATCTATTGATGCTTGAGTTCTGAATTTTAGACTATGTCTGAACCTCGAAAGGACTACGCACACTTCTAATACAAAAAGTATTTCGGTCAAATTGTCCAGAATTTCAATATGTTTTTGAACTCGAGCTTTTGAACAGAGGTTAACAAGGCACAAAAAAATTCTATGTATGGTTTACGAGATACAGTGTTGAAGTTGAAATATGTCACTTTCAGGCCTTTGTTAATTGCATTTCATTGGTGGTAGTATCACAAAATTATAATTGGGTTTTTACACTACACAGTATTACACTGGGCCAGTACAACAGTATATTTTCCAAGCATTTTTTAAACAATATACAGGGTAAATCATGACTTTCTCAGAGTTACGGAAAATTATTTCAGAAAGAAGCATCAACGTCATGAGTCGGATCGTATGAAAATTGAAGTTTCTGTGTTGAATATACCTATCTGATAAGATCAACTGAATTCAAGGAATATGTATTTTTTCATATATACAGAGGAGATTGAAAGTAAACGTGTCTCTGTTATATATTCTTTGGATTACATGATTTGGTCAATTCAGTGCACCAATTTTATGTACCATATGGCCACTTAACAAAACGTAAATTATGAATTACTCTACAGTGCGGCCTTTGAAATTGCTTCTTGGAGCTCTTCGCCTGACGAATCCATTAAAATATTACTTTTTTTGAAAATAGCTCGAAAAATGCAGAATCTCTCACTTCGACAACGCTTCGACTTGAAACTTTGACGTCTTAATGACGTTATCACACCAAACCACTTGGCTCAGTTTAGTTTGATTGTTACGTATAAAATTATCCCAATTTTTTTTCATTCCAATGAATAAAAAATTGCGAAAGCAAGAAAAATAGTTTGGGTTAGATCAAATATTAACACCTACATTCGTTTGAATAGTAATATAGATACAGGTAAAGTCAATGAAATGTATATATAATAAAGTTTAATTGATATATTTTACTTTCCCGCACTAGTGCGGAAAAGTGACACTTTCAAAACTAAAATGCGTGCGGGAAAGTGGGTAGAAAAGCACATTCCGAAGATTAATAATTTGTCATTAAAAATTGTTTTGGTGCCGAGATACAATAAGTAGTAATTTTACATTTACTTTTCTTCAGTCCATCTGTGTAGTTTCGGAGTGCTTTTATCACATTGTGTACGAAAAAAACTACTTTGACTCCTTTAGCTTCAGATTAAATACGAAACGCAAAACAAATCGATAAAACAAATCGATAAAACAAAGAAAGTAAGTAGCATCGCATGTGCCTCGATATAAATCATCTTGCACTCGCGTTGGCTGGAGACTGTAATGCATGTTGTGGTCGTATCGCCCATCAACAGAAAATTACGCAAGAATACTGATCATATAGAATTTGTTACAATGTTGTCACGTTTGGCAAAAATATGCAAGATCTGCAGAGAAAATGTTTTATATTTCTGAATCCATTGAAAAAATCGATGTATCGTTTTTTAAAGTCGCTGTTTTCCATTAACTCGGTATTTTTCTGGGTATTGACAAACAAAAAAAACAAAAGAAGGAAACTATTAGTAATGAGAAACGGAGGACAAGTTCTTTTTGGTTATATCTAGACTCCTAATTCGTGAAGCGATTTGGACTTAAGTAGAGATTGTTGGAGCATTATGGAATTTAAACCACACAAAAATTACAATTTCTGGCTAGGTACTTTAGAAAATAATTATGACAAAGTCGATATACTGTTCTCTCCACACTGTCCAACACAGTAGAAAATTTGAGGCAAATATCTTTCAGAAAAAAACTAGGTTTCCTTACGAACATTGAATTACATCTTATATCTATTTGTGCAATGTTCTTCCAGGAAGTGCTAATCGTAACCAAGCATTGAATACTATCCTCCATCTGATTAGATCCAGATATACTTTGCAGATAGTGTAGCTTTTATTGGAAGCATACGGTGATAGTACAAGTCTTTGATATACAAAATGAACGACCAAGGCTCTGAAATTGATCCCTGTGCACCCCCTGAGCAAGTTGAGCAATAGATGAATGATGTCTCTCATTCACCCCAACAGACTGAGATCTACCAACCAGATACGATTGGAAGAAAGTAAGGGGTATGCCTGTTACACCATAATGTTCCAGTGGTTTCAGTAAAATATTATGAGAGACAGTCAAAAACCATTGTCAAGGTAATGAACGAAAATTATGCCATCCTCCAGGTCTTCCACTATCCCACTAATATATCGTAATCAGTACTCACAGACGTACAAACGTGGTGCATGAGGGAGAACCTCAAGTTCAACCCTCAACAAACCACAATTGGCCCAGGTACCTGGTACCAGGTCTCGAGAGCATCCAAGGGAATGAGAAGGCAGATGCCCTAGCATGAGCTAGGGCAGCAACAACTCTCATTGGTCCATAACCAGCCTGTGGAATCCCGTTTAGGAACATTGATCAGGACAGGAAGAAAATGGTCAAGAACCATCATCAATCTTCCTGGGAAGGCGCCACGGGAAAATGATGGTTATTAGGACCAACTGACAGGCTATCAAGGCATCTTCTTGAACTGAGCCGGAATTACCTCGGGAAGGTGGTAGGAGGAATAACATAACATTACCACGTGAGAAAATACTTGCATATGTTGGGAATACACCAAGACTCCATGCTATGTAGGTTCTGTGCTAAGGAGGACGAAAAAGTCTCGTATAAGGATGGATATCTTCTGATACTGTAGTGCAGAATATATCATCGCACAGGAAAACCTCGTGAGAAATCTCCAGAAGTTCATTAGAAGATCCGAAGTACTCACGAGATCTGACAACAGGGAGCAGAAAGGTTCTACGCAAAACTACCTGCATTTCGACCGATGGTCAGCCCTCCGCAGAATAATAATATTAATAAAATGGGATCTTCTTCAAGAAAATTGAAGACCTTGGCTTGCCCAGAAACCAGAGATTCATAATGGCCTGCCAAGATGGTGTCTTCAACACCCCGTCTACCGTAGTCACGTAATGGGTAAAGAGGTCCCTGACACTAGTGCAGAGCGTGTCGTGGGGCAGCTCAGACCATAATGCATTTGATGTCAGTTTGTCTAGCTTATGCGGTCTCGGCCTATATCCACAGGCATAAAACGCGGCGCTACAAATTTTCTACCACCTACGACACTCGTACGGTATTGACGAGACACCGGTGTTGCCGTGTGCTCCGTGGGATATTGAGTCCAATGTGGAGAATGAAATGTGCCGAATCTATCGGAACTACCCATTCCCCACCCTCAGGCAAATCAATAATCCTAATGTAGTCCTCCTCGACCATCAAAGTAGGACGATTTTCTTCATAGAGTTTTCGGCTTCTGGCAAAACGAACATCGTCCGAAAAGAGGAAGAAAAACCAAATAAATAACGAGATCTACTTTTTGAACTCCGCAGGCTTTACTCAAACCATTCGGTAAAAATGGTGGTTCTGATAATAGGGCTCCTTGGTGGATTGCCATCAAGCTTAAAAATAGCTTGCCGTAATATGGCAGAAATCTTAGCCGGACGAATGCAGAAGGCCGTAATTCTTGGTTCACTCCGCCTTCTCAGGGCACATGATTCTCGGACCCAGTAATCACTCACCCCGCTGACGTGGGAAGTGGTTACTGGGATTGATGACACACCAGCATGCCCTCCGATTGTTTCGGAGCTCCGGAGACAATGCCTGACTGGGATATTTCAGATGGGAAAAAACTAAAATAAAATTATACCCCTCTAATTACAAGAAAATAGCAATAGTAAATTTGTTTCAAAATTTCGGGGCCCTCTATATATTACTAAGAGTTCAGAAACTTTAGATGTAACATAAAAAGGTAACTATTATGGTGAGCAGTAAATTGGTCATAGAAAATTTACGGGGATTCTTGCCCTTCCCAACTTATACAGGGAAAACTGAAAATGCTGTTTTCGGTTTTTTACGAATAGTATTGTTATTTCAGAAAATATAAAAAAATTAAAAAGGAAAGTTTTATTGTATTCAAAATGTACTAGAACTACGTAACGATAAATTTTTAATCAAACGTTTCGTGTCAACACCGCCATCATCAACTATTTTTTTCAAATACGGACCTGTCTATTTCTTCACAAATATTGATAGAGCGATAAAATCACAATAAAACTTTCTCTTTAATTTTTTTTATATTTTCTGAAATAACCATTCTATTCGTAAAAAACCGAACACAGCATTTTTAGTTTTCCCTGCATAAGTCGGGAAGGGCGAGAGTCCCCGTAGATTTTCTCTGACCAATGTACTGCTCACCACAATAGTTACATTTTTTCCCATTTAATCGTCTTTGTATCTATTACGGTTTAGAATATAGCAATGTTACCACATGATAAAAGAAACGGCCTGTATATGATCGAAATCAGACTTGAATACTCAATGTTTGATGGGTCCCTTTTTTCAGTAACGGTAGATCAAACGAAGTTGATATTTGCGAAATATTGGATTATTCAATCCAGTTTTCATCATTGGAAAAATGACAAGTTTGAATGGGTCTGGAAAATTAGCTTTTGGAAGACGTTATTTACTCATTAATGAAGACATAACTCTTGAAGAATATAGGAGTTCAAACCAAAATTGTCTTGACAGTAGGAATTCTTCAAAAATTGAATGGTTTCTCCCAGTACCTAAGTACCTAGCGATAAACAAATTTGTTGATTGATTTGTAATATTAAATCATTTATTCAATATCATGTATAAACATACTCATTCAAATCATACTGGGATATGTGCATGTCATATTTCGATTTTTATTTTTATTGCTCTGAAAATCACGATTCTCTAGCGTCTCTACATACATTTACAAGAATATAAGTAATGAGGATAAGTTCTCCAACTGTTTTTCTGCTCTCAGGAGTTTTTTATTGTATATACTTTTTTGTATCGATCATATGTCTCAAGATTTGGCAACGCTGCGAGTAGTAGTTGTGATAATCGTGGAACGTCAAACGCATTCGGTAGACTCATTCATTTCCATGTCTAGGAAAGCAAGGCCACGTCGGGTCTGATCAATTCATTCATAAATGAATACAACACCGACATTTGTCCGCACGTCCCCTCCTTGTTTGTTACGGTTCGTATTGAAATATGATGCAAGTTATCGAAGTGATTAATGATTACGGTACTAATTCATGACGGGTAGGTATTGTCTTTTTGTGCGGAAATTATGAAAGTTTCCAAACATGAAAATGGATGTGAAATCCTTTTTTATGTTTCAGTATCAGAATATCCCAGACCAAAATGAAAATTCTGACTCCTTCTCATTGAACAGTAGACCAAGGTCCAACCGATTTCAAGAACAATTATCTAATTCCTTGAGGATATCTCTACTATGGATTTTTCTTGGTTCTTTTTCAGTTATATATCGTTCTGCTGGTAGACGGTAGACGGTTAGAATGACACACCCCATATTTCACAAGGAAATATGTTTGATGTTTTTTTTTAATGAAATAGTGAAACAAACCCCTTGAATAATGAATTTTGAAAGTAGATAAAATCATATCATACTTCTGCTAGCTGCTTCCTTGTTGTCTTTAGTAAGACATCAAATATCGAAGTTGAAAATAATCTGAGTGCTTTGTCCTGAAGACGGCATTGTGCTCACACCACAGTTGTTAATCGCAGGAAAAGTTTTTCAAATTTCTTGTAAAATGTTTTCCAATAATTTAATTATGTGCTATGTGCACAGTGATACCAAAAGTGGCACAAAAATATGTAAAATAGTTTTTTTGAAGATGAAGACGTATGAGCGAGTACGAACCGAGGCTTGCAAAGTTGCTTGCAAAGAATGTTAAAAATTTCCCGTAAATTTTGGAGGGAAATGACCGCTTTCATCTCCAAATAAAGTGTTCAACTCGAAAACGGTGGAAAATAGAGCAATTCTGCGAACGCCAATCGATTCAGAATGATGAAATTAGTATACTTTGTGAATTTCTACTCAATCTACGAAAAAAAAAAATTACCCAAAGACCATGAAAAATACAAAATCATTAGTATCGCTTGAAACTCGCACTATATACGCAAAATTTCATGCTGATTCTGAAAATATATGATTTGTATATGCTCAGATCCAGGATTTCGCATAAAAAAGGAATAAAACGTCAAAAATTCTTTCGCGCGATGTAATTTTCGAAAGTTTCAAGTTTCCATTTTTCGAAAAATCTCGAACCATACCACAAAAATGAATTTCGAGGACGAATTGACAAAATTTCAGGAGATTTTTAGTCATGAAATGCACCTATTATCCACCAAATCAACATATTCTCTGTGAAATTGAAGGAAACTAAATATTTCAAAATTTTTATTTTTCATTGGAAAAAAAAATTGCCAGGTCCCCTCTAATATATCTTGAAGTGATGGTGTTCTTATTCAAAAATACAAGGTGATTTCGCATTTTTCAAGAGATTTTTCATTTTTCAAAAATCGCATGTTCTCTTGAATGTATTTCAACGGAATCTTAAAAAAAATGGATTACAAATTGACAAAATCTCAGATTTTCAGTTGAAAAAATGCACCTTTTCTCGAAATCAACATTTTTTAATTGAAATTGTTGTTCTACTTCTGAAATTCGAGAAATTTTTGGTGTAAATCATCTTGTATAATGGGATTCTCATATAAATGAAGTTTATGTGGAAGTTTTTCAAAGTTATAGAATTTTTTTTTCATGTTCACACATAAACTACTCAAAGGTGTATTTTTTGATGATTTTCTATGGAATCGATGACGAGATACAGGATGCATTTAAGTATTCTTGAAGGCACATTAGCAATATTCTGAAGATTCAACTAACAAGCTATATTAGTATTATTATTTTACTATCAGCGACTGTGTTTTGATGTGAAGTTATATTTTAAAAACATGGACTTAACTCAATAATAAACTATCTCTATTAGTATTTGCTCAAACTTCAATTACTGGAAAAATTCTATTGTCTTGTAATAACTTTAGAATCCGTTGCCTCTAAATTCCATCATGATATTTGAATATATCCAGTATTTCCACATTAAAACAGTATAGTATATTTTATGAATAACACAGTAACACTACCCACAGTGCTATAATTACCACAAGAACAAACGAAGCCTATGGTATGTCGTCAACAGAACTTTCGGAATTTTCAATGGATAAAGGTGTTATTTAACAAAAATGTAACATAACACCTTAACCAACTGAAAATGCTAATTGTGCGTATGACATGACACCTTTATCATTTAGAAATTCCTTCAAAATATCAGCAATTTACAATTATCTGTTCATTGGGGGTTGAATCTATACCAAAAATATTTAAAAATTGCAATAAGTAATTTTTTGAAAAAATGCGACATGGCACTTTCATCATCATGTATCTTCAATTGCATATGCAATGCTTACCAATTGCAAGGATGTAGCATTTTTATTTGTTTGAAGGCCTTCTGTCAGATATCATCAATGTTCAATTTCGAATTATAACTTGGTTTTAGACTCAAAATGATTGTTACTAATGAACAATCCATATCTTTGAACAATTTTAAAAACATACGTAGTTACTATGCCAGAGGAAAAAGTGAAATATCTAGGCGTTATAATGGATACAAACCTCAAATGGGATGCACATATAAAATATACATGCAACAAACTTAGATTCATTATACACAAATTCAAGTACTTGAAAGATATTTTACCTTTTTACCAATTAAAAGTCTTGTACCATGCTTTGGTTGAAAGTCACCTGAAATATAGTATAGTATGCTGGGGAGGCGCATTAAAAACACACCTTCGTCCCCTAGAAAATCTGCAAAAGAGGTTTCTTAAAATTATTATGTCCAAAGAGTTCAGATATCCTTCAGACGCACTATTCCACGAAGCCAAAGTGTTTGACATTCGCCAACTATTTTATTATAACATAAATATGAGATATCACCAAAACAAACGTTTCAACCTGCCTAGTCATTCTTACCCTACAAGGAAAAAACATCATCATGTGGTTCCACAAATGCAGAAAGCTATAGGACAGCGAAGTTATCAATATATAGCACCAAAATTATACAATACTGTTCCACAACACATACAAAAAATCAATAATTCACAAACGTTCAAAAAAGTACTGAAACAATTCATTTTGTGTCAACCACGACATGATATAAATTTATTAACACATGCACATATAATCACAAAAATAATAGCAATGTATTTATTATCTCAGCTTCCATGTACACATGTTTATCAAGTTGGTTTTCTTTAATTAATAAGGTTTTGGTCCACTAAATTTGAGTGTATATTTTAGATAATATGTTATCTTGAAAATTTTTTCATTATAAAAAAGATATGTTTTAAAAGTTTACTAGTAATATAGGTTTCTGCGTAACATTGTGATTCTCATTTTTTAATTCTGTTAATGATATTGTTGTCTGCTGTATTATATTTATATTTTTATATTTTTACATTATTGTTAGTGTTGAGTTATTTTATTATTATAATTGCGAAACAAGTGTTCTTACACTTATCGCCTGTAGTGATATTTATATTAATCAACATTTTGTTGCTCATGTATATTGTATTTGCCTAATAAATATCTTTATTATTATTATTATTATTATTACTATATTATTATGTTAGGACAAAAGGCAGTCATTACTGTCCCATAAAATTTTTAATGCAGCATTATACACTCAGTTTTTTTTTAATCTTGGAAATTTCATTCAATAATAATTTGTCATTTAATTCCTTACAGAATGAAGATCCCGAGTACACTACACCGTTTTCAGTGATGAAACAAGAGATCCTCGATGAAAGCGATGAAGATCAGCCGCAGAGAGCACTCGATTCCATCCAGAAAGTGCCTTCCATCAGTGATCTTTCTGATCCGGAGGCTTCTTTGGGTGAGTGAGACGATTTCTTTTTACGAAACTACAGCCTATCCACATTGTTCACAAAAGTTGTCATCGTACGATAAGTGTGAACTTCAACCCGAAGAATATTTTTCACTTTATATTGACTTGGTAAACACGATGATTGGTGTAAGCATATGTATTCTCTAGAAAACAAAAGACCTGTAATTAGCACACGACTTGGGGATTCTAAAAGATGATTCATCAGAATTCGAAACGTTTCAAAATTAAGATTGATGTTTTATTTTAGTTGATAGAGATGCTATGTAACAACTCCGGAGCGTAATTAAAGTATACTATAACGACAAAAGTAGTCCATGAATTATCCCTTGTGGTACTCAATCAATTTACAATCTGTCGGCGAAATCATGTGAATCTTTCATGCAAAAAAAATATGGCTCCTTATAGAATAATATGCTGAAACATTCCATAGTTTTGGGATTAGTTCCTTTCTGCAAAAAACCGTCTAATTATTCTTTTGCTTCAACTATAAGGGTTCGCACGTTGGGACATGCGGTATACTTTCGTAAGCGATACCGTGTTCATCTATTATAATGATCCCCTTAATGAAACAAAATCCGTGGCAGGACCGAAACAAAGGAAGGACGGAAGTGGTGAGTAAGTGTATCTTACAGCCCACATTTTATTAAAACGGTAGACTGCGTTATCATACTTCATATTTAATTTTCTAATTAAAATAATTGAAAGAGATTAACGAAAGTGATTTCTTTATTTGCTGATGAAAATTGGCAAGTGCAAGTTCATTTCGCATTTTTTCCTCGCATTACATGGTGACTCATCTCGGTATGCATCTGCGGTAAAATAATTTGAGTGTGCATACCTACGATAATTTCTAGTAGTACAGTTCAGTTATTTATCCGTTTTTCAGACTTTGACTAATGAGTTTTTTGGAATGATAAAATCGCACAATTTTGCCATCCAAATTCACTCAGAAAAAAAAAACGTTCAGTGTAAACAGATACAGACTTATGATTTTTTTTATTGGACTAAATTTTGATAATTTCCACCTAGAAATATTGTTCTTTATCCAATGTGAAAGTAGTTCATTACTCTTTGAGCTCCTGAGGATGCCAACGTTGTTGACGAAACGCGCGTCGTATGAAATTCACGTTGTTTACGTGTTTTTGGTAGTTTTTATTTCTTGAATTTTATTCACACATAAGGTTCCAAATATTCATTTATTTGATTACTAATCTTTGTTGCCGCATTCACTTTTCAGCTGTAGAAAATTCCAGAATAACCTGTGGCTACTCAATGCCACAGGTTTCCGATGTAATCAGAGTAATAACTCAACACCATGATTTCCATCCAAGCAACCCACAAATTACCCTTTCTTTGAACGTAGCATGCTCCTTTTACTTTCTTTACTAAGCATCCTTTTCCCACCTTTCTGTCCTGTCATTGCTTGCTCTTTTCTGTTTTCTGTTCCACTCCTTTCTCTTATTTTTCTCTATGTTTCACTGCTACCAGAATAGTCCATTATGTCGTCTTCTCCCCTTCTGTCCACTTTTGGTGTTATTTTAATTCAGTATGTATAAAAAATAGAAAGGCGCTGAACATGGCAGAGTTGCCATTTTCCAGCATTGAAGAAGCAGAAATATATTCACAATATTTTAGTAAAGACGTACCTACTACCCAGATTTTGGTTTCAGTAGTTTTTCATTTCGGTAATCTCTGAAAACGTTAATATTCATTGAGGTCTGTAGTAGTAGAACGTTATCAGGCATACTATTATAACCACATATGTTAAATAGCCTAAACTGTGACATCCTCATTAGTTTTTTCGATTATAAGCACTCCCTCTGTTCTTCTCCGACGACTGGTATACTCGTCGGATCGTCAGGTGATCGGGGTATTTTTATATTCTGTTACACAGCGAGGTGACAAATTCTACTGAGTAATCTTTCCGGGATGTTGAGCTGTAAAAAGCTACTATGAAGAAAATTTTTACCAACCCAGTTGAACTTGGAATTCCACTGAACTGAACACCAAATAATCAATAGTTTTATTTTATAGATAATTATAATCTCATGAATGACAATATAATTTTAATAATCATGAACGGACAATATAATTATATTATTCAGTTTTATATAATTTATGGAATCGGTTAGATAAGAAATCCTTTCAAGAATCGTAATCTCTTTCTGATTCCTGTAATACTAAATACACGCAATTGTTTTTATTTCTTTTTTACAATGCGTGTGCAATTGTTACTCCCAAAACTTTTTTACCAAAAAGGCTGCTTGTGTTTCGTTCTCTAGGTTACAGCATTACCCATCCCTAAAAGACTCACAATTTTTCCCACAAAATCAAACTTGCTCCAAAGATTTTCTGAAATTGAACTAGAAAAAAATATACAAAGCCCGTCATGAAGTATGTAACATAATGAAAAAATAAAATAGTCTAGAATGTTGAGAATGTTCTCGTAGATTCTGAAACATGCTGGAACATTCTATAAAACCAGAAAAAAATACTGAATAGAAAAGTGACATTCTGGAAAGTTCGGCTACCAGTGAGAAGTGTCGTTGGAACTTTCTGTAAATTTATAGACTGTAGAAGCAAAAAATTCATCACGTTCTCGTAGATTCTAGAATGTGCTGAAACAATCGATAAAATCATGAAATGCACCAGAACGTATTGAAAAGATACTAAGATGAAATTCTGGAAAGTTTGGCTACATGTAAGAGGCATTGTTAATGGAACTCTCTGGGAATTTATAGACTTTAGCAGAAAAAGGTCTAGAATTTTCTCGAAGATTCTAGAAAGTGATGGAAAATTCTATAAAACCGTGGAATGAACCAGAATAAAGTACTGAAAAGACTCTGAAGTGCAATTATGAAAATTCGGTTCCATTTAGAAGCATGGTCGATAGAACTTTTTGGAAATTCATAGACTGAAGGAAAAAAGTCTAGAATTTTTTCATAGATTTTGGAAAACGCTGGAACATTCTATGAAACCGTGAAATAAATCTGATCCAAGTTTTGAAAAGACACTGAAGTGAAATTTTCGAAAATTCGGCTACCAGTGAGAAGCGTGGTTGATGGAACTTTCTGGATATTTGCAAAGTATAGAAGAAAAAATTCTAGAATGTTCTCGTAACTTCTGGAAAGACACAGTGGAATGAACCAGAACAGAATCTCAGAAACGTTAATGACAAGCACTGAAGTAGAATTTTCGAAAGTTTTGCCAGCAGTGAGGGGGCGTGACGAGTGGAACTCTCTGGACATTTTTCGACTTCAAGAGAGAAAAGTTTACAATGTTCTCGTAGCTTCTGGAAATTTCCATAAAACCGTGGAATAGACCAGAACAAAGTACTCAAAAGGAAATGAGGTGAAATTCTGGTAAGCTCGGCCACCAGTGAGAAGCGTGGTTCATGGAAATTTCTAGAAACGTATAGACTGTAGAAGAGAAAATTCTAGAATGTTTTGGCGGTGATACCTTGTTCACTAACTCGCTTAGGTACTTCTCAAAAACACTGAAAAATAGAAGATGTCGTTTTTTCAACGGGCGGCAATGCTTTGCGAATGACTTATTGTGTCGGAAGGTCCTTTCCAGGGCATATTGTAGTAATCAGATATTGTAGCTTAAGTATCTACTTACTCTTCTGTAATGATGTCGAATTTCGAATTATCCTTTTCTCCAAATATTTCCACCAAGTAGAAAACATGAGGTAAACATTCGAAATGAAACAACTATTTCTCTGGCTAATACCACGACGGATATTGACCTACATCTGTGAGATGTAATGAAACTTCGTTCGAATTTATCGTTACTCTTCTGTAGTTCCTACGATGTTTTCCACATTCGAATAAGTCATCTGAAAGATAAATCTTAATATGAATCCTATCAGTATTACTTAGAGACTATATCATAAATATTCCATGCAGTTGAAGATATGAGAATTGAAAATCGTTGAAGATAATATGTATTTTACTACTAACTGATTTAACAAACCATTGCCGAAAATTCAGTAGACGAACGACAAAAGGCAGTTTTATACGGCTAAACCAAACATACGATGAATAACGACCTACTTGCAGGCAACCAACATTACAGTCGGGGGAATGCAAGGTGGCCCTATCGTCGAGCGATTGGACCATGCCTATACTTTATACGAGAAACGGCGAAAAAGAGTTCATATCATATGGGATGAACGTATACAGGTTGTCCCATGCAAAGGTTAGCACTTCGATATTTCCAGCGCCACCTACTCAGTTAGTTGAAATGGCACAACGAAGTAGAGTGAGCTTCTATTTTGAAGGTGTTGGTTGTTTCAATAACCTGATAATTGTTTTCCTCAATATCGGCAAAACTACATTCTAAAATGAGAGGAAGTTGCTAAATTCATGAAATTATAGTTATTTTTGTATTAAGTGCGTAAAATGCGAATGTTCCATATAAACAAATTTTTTTGTACAACTGTGAATGTGAATTTACATCGTCTGAAATATATTATAATAAATACTTCCACATCTTGACGTGGTTTTTTGTCCCAATAAGTTATCGCTTTTAAACGACTGTTGTCTTAAAATATTGTTCAATTTTTTCAGTTAAACCGTATTAAAAAAAAAATTCTGTCCGAAAAAATAACTAAATAATACTTCTCTTTTCCATACATGTTATCCTCAACGTTATCAATACTTCCAATACAATTTCACAGCATCCAGTGGTCTTTCTGTGTCGTTACTATAGAAACGGTTTGTTGGCACGCCGCGTGCTTGACTGAGTTTGCTCGTAGTTGGTTCAATTTCAAGTTATTCTCAAGAAGATGGATGTTGATTATGATAGTGGTAGTGATACCCCATCAGATATATATCTGAGAAAGCAAATGTAATAGTTACCGGCCAAATCCAAGTTAGTATATATTTTTTATTTTTTTTTTATTTTCATTTTGTAACGAATCTTCCAGGTTTCCAGAGAGAAACCCCTCAGAAGCTCCTAGGAGCTTGTTCGAGTAAGGAAAAGATCCGGGACCGATGGCCTTTGAACCCACGACCTTATGCTTATAAGGCGCTCTACCACACGACCATCACGGCCCATATGAGAAAACATATGACCAATTTCGAAAATGGTGCGACAAGAAACATTTAAAAGAGGTTTCTGAAAATGTGCCTACCTGTATGCTATTTTGAGGAAAAAATCAAAAATTATAAAACCTACGTTATGGAATGTCTACTCAATGTTGAAAAGTACATTGAATGTTGAGGACAATATTGATATAAGAAAATTTTCAAAATCGGTCCCGCTCATTGAGAACAAAAGCGTCGGATACCGAAGAAAGAAATCTAAAGTTTTATGAAATGATGATATCAATAAATTCATTCAAGATGCTGATAACGAAACAAATTTACTTTATAAGGTACATTTATAATCATAAATTTGTATGATTAGTAGTAATTTCAATAGTTTTTATTTGTAGGTTGTCATAATTTTGGGTTTCAGCGGTGCTTGTCGCCGAGAAGAATCATTACATATAAATATTGATGCCACTGAACAGGCTAGTTCTATATTGATTGGTAAAATACCTTACACGAAGACCTATTGCACAAGAACGTTCACTGTTTCAAATTCTGATTATATTGGGATATACCTACCGCAAGTATAGAGACAGCTGCCTCGTACAAAAAGTAACAGGTAAAATGTATTAACCAACATGTGGGGATAAATAAAATTGGAGAAATTCCCAGCTTGATTGCAAAATGGTCCATCTTCTTCCAAACAAATTAGAATATCTGATAAAATTGTGGAATTAACTCTTCTGGTGTTTCTGATCAGCAGCAACAAGGAACATCTTTGGGAATTTATGTTGGAAGTAATTGTTCAAACTTGACTATCAATTATTATTACAATAGATGAAATTGATTTATGATGAATAATCAATCAATAATTGACTCTGTTGAATAGTTATTTGTTATACTAGGCATAAAAGCACAAGATTTAATGCCGCGGCTGGTTTTGCCGAGCGTAGCGAGGCTATGAAACCAGCCAAGGCATTAAATCTGCTTTTCTGCCGTGTGAAACATATAATTTTTTCTTCAAATTTGTTCCAATTCCACGCAAAATCGACTTTTTCATATTTAAATTGCGTTTCATTATCAATATCCAAATAACTAAATTATTTCATCAAAGGTAACTGGGCCCTGCGTTACTATGTTTACCGCTGATGACGTTTGTTGAATTTGTTTGTTTACTGTTTACATTGTCATTGTCAATTTTACTAACCAGTTTGATTTAAATTATTACTTGGAAGGTTGCCTAGCAACGAACTTTTTCTGCCTAGGCAGTAAAAGTGGACTTTTTCTGCCTAGGCATTAAAAGTACAACTTCTAAGCCTGCCAAGTGTCATTAAAAGGCCGCTTTTAATGTCATTTGGAGAAAAAATAAATCCTTCAAAAAGTAATATTTCATGTTTTTTGTGTGAATTATTTTGGCAATGAAAAAAGTCATTTTTCACGGTGAAAAAAGTAAACATTTACGCATCAAGTTTTTTTACAGTTGAAAAATGTTCATAAATAAAACTAACGTAAAGAAAAAATTGATAAGTGAAAAATATTCCTTATTTCATTGAGCGTTCATTAGTGAAAACTGACTGTTCAAATGGAATACCCAAATTAAAATTTTTCTTGTTATCGATAAACATCCACACCATTACTTTGTATTTTTTTTTTAATAATAAATGTTAAATTTAACCTCGACAGTAGTTCAAATTAATCTAAAATCGTGCGACGTCCTCAATTTTATTTTTTCACAGAAAATTGGGATTGAAAAAGTTGTATTTATTGCAATTGTTTCATTTGATGAAGGCACTGATTCATTTATTTATTCCATTCCTAAGAAACTCACCATTCAGCTATATTGATGAATTTTGAAACCGGTTGCTTTTTTGACCTAATCGATATTGATTTTCAATATTTTCAAACTGTTTGTCAATTTACACTGGTGTGAATTGCAGATTTCACCATTTGCTTGTTTTTCGAACATTCACACCCGTGTTTTGAACATCCAATTCGCACTTGTATATCTATTTATGGAAAAACTTTACAGCCAACGGACGTGGCTTGGTCAACTTGAATTTATTAATAGAGAACGTCTCATATGACACGGTATGAAGGAGGATACCGCAAAACATTCGATTTTACAACTGGTATGTTCATCAATGAAGAATTTTATCCAAAATCTTATCTTTGTCGTAAAATGCGTAGTAAATTGAAATAACTACCGTAATTCTATTATTATAAAGAATTGAAGGTACTGTTTTCAACCACTTCCATAATCGTCATAGACTTAGTAGGACTTTCACACACGTTTTCGTCTCCCGTTCCCACCTTGAGATTATATTTATCAAATATATGCAGTTTATCGACTAAGTATGGCTTCTGCTCTTGATAACGTTGGTACTTTTCTAGTAATTTCTACTGTCAAATCAAATTCATATAAATCTCCATATAAAAATATGCCTAGACAGTTCTGATAATCTCACAGAATCGTTAAAGGAAATACCATACAGAGCGGCTCATTGAAAATAGAAAGGCATCAGGTGTAACCCTGATGGTGCATCCAAGCCCTCTTTCTCCCCAATTACCTTTTTTTGTCAGCTTCTCCGGCTCCGTTTGAAGGGTCACCGTCTGCAGTTGTTTCCACACGGTACTGCATACCAATTTTGTACTAGATTTCTGTAGACAACCTTGGATAGGTAACCGTTCTTGGGCATTTACTGACCACTACCATGTTCACAGGGCGAGGACAAGCCGGCTTTCAACCCACTGGAGTGAAACTAAAGTGAATCAATGAAAATTCTAGTATTGGTGATTGCTATTATTATTTTCGTAATGGCCTTCTAAATTCAGCCTGCTAAGATTTCAGCCGTCATACGGCATGCCGGTATGAAATTCAGAATCGAGAGGTGCGTGTCCATCGTTTCACCAGGCACCCCTACGACCATTTAAATACAATGGTGTGAATATATCCGAGCCAAAAAGTTTGAAAACAATTCAATTTACAATATAAAAGGTATACAACAAACAATATTTAACTGTGTAAAAACGGTAGAGTATCCCTGTCGCCGTACAATTTTATTCCTAGTGGTCACCTTCCTGGCTTGCTGTATGGTTTTCTATCCACCTCTGAATTTCCTGGTCCAAGTTACTCTCTGCTATTTTTCCCGCTCAGTATCCTCCTGTAATCTATCCAATCACTTGTGAAGTCATCATATGAAGTTCTCTTTCCTCTCGGGTTTTGCCCCCCATGGATTGAGAAGAATACCTCTTCGTAATCTGAGATAAATTCGGAAGCGGCCCGGACTTCAGAAATCTCGGTGACTTTTTGTTTACCACCAAGTCGAAGATTGGTGGGAATGTACCGTTCCAGAGGTACAGGATAGGTCAATGACGACATCATTATTCATTTAGTACCGCCAGAGCGTGTTTCCACTCGCAATGGCGTCCGACTGACCGCTTAAGGCGCGTCCACACTATGCCGCTGTTTGTCAATTGGCAAAGCCAATTTTATGTAGACGCTACCGTTAGCACCTTACAAGCCGTGTACCAATAAAAATCGCACAAGTGTCTGTCTCCTCCAAAGGAAGCCAATGAGAACAGAGAGTGGGGATGTGCCAACCACTGGCGTCTCGCGGCTTCGGTTTCTGGAACCACATCCAAATATGTACTCGAGATTCAATTCGTCCATATCGTCCAATAGTGAATCCAATAAGTCACGAGTTCCATAATATTGTGCTATACTTTGAAGGCTTCGACATACCCAGAACCGTCGTTTGAACCGTTTTTTTCATTCTTGATTATAATAACCACAGCTGAAGCTTTTAGTAAATTCTCATCAGTGAACATTGTGCGACTAAACTAAATGATTGCCAACAAATATGTAGACGTTTCTGCAGTCTCTGGCTTTGCCAATTGTCATTGCCAACGGCAAATCGATGCATAATGTGGATGCACCTTCAGACGGGTGCCTCGCATTGAAGTCCCCTGCTAGCATCACTTTGTGACCGATGCTGCAGAGAACATCCACGTCCAACTCCGTGATTTCAATCCTCGGAAGGTAGTATAAAATATACAGCCTTACCCCAGTCCCCAACTAGGTTCCAACGTGCTCTATGGACCTCGCACTCCGCGGTTAGAGTGCATGCGGTACACAGGATTGGAAGAAGAACGTGACTCGTCTCCCTCTCACTCCTGCCTGATGGTGGTGAATTCCTTGAAAATGAGTTTGTGCTACAGCTATATAGATGCCTGTGAATAAGATCAGAGATAAGGTCGTACTTGCCTCTGCTCCCATTCACAGCATGCATACTTTGAGTGGCATTGGATATTCTCTATGATCCTCCGAAAGACCAGGAAATATTTCGCTACTTGTCCCGGCCTTCGACGATATTGTCCATGGCCCGCAATAGGCCTACTGTGTTCACTAGCTCTTGGATAGCGTCTTTCCATGAGGGTTCACAGCATTTGTCGTGCTCGGTTGGCTTACATTCCGGCTAGCATTATTTTGGGATGGAGGTTGGGGTTTTCAAATGCCGATGCTTGTTGATACGTCAGTTTTTTCGGGAGGTTTTCTTGTTTCCTATTCTCCTGGGCGGCTGCATGTCTTTTTTATAGATCGGTTGCAGTTTGATTGGGCATGTCCCCAAGCTTGGCATCTGTAGCACTGGGAGGCTTCCCGGTTGTTTCTCTTTACCCCCAGTGCACGATTACTTCTGTAGCTGCTCGATGTTCTCATTCAGGAAGCTCCCAGTGACTTTCCTGTTAGTATTCACTATATAGAGCTTCCTGTACTGTATTGATGCCAACTACCCCCAACGTCTTCAGCTCTTGTTTCTCTAACTCCTGGATGATGTCCTGTGTGGATGCTTATGGTCCAGCCTCTTAAGTATAAACGCGTGGCGTTTCTCCTCAGGCAACGTGTACATCTCCGATGCTTTGAGGTTACTTTTTAGAGTGGCGTAGTCATCTGCCGTGCTCGTGTATTTGTTAAGAATTTGTGAAATTTGTTGTTACGAATCACCTTTTTTCGGAGAAAACCCCTCTAAAGCAGAGTTTGTGCGAGCAAGGGAGAACCAGGACTTACAGCTTGTATAAAAGTGGATTCCGAACCACTTCATCTCAATAGTAGGCGGTGGGGGATCGAACCCACGACGCCTGGGTCGGAAGCAAACGCTCTAACACAATTACCACCTTGCTATTCGTATATTATTATAGAAGAAAAGATTTGTTGGTGAATTTGTGCAACAAACTTCCCTTTATGTTCAGCTCTAAGGTGACTTCATTCTTCGTCGAGTCTGATTGTACCCTCAGTTATGATCTTCTGTCCTTGATCGGTGCCGGGGGCTGCGCATTGCTCTTCTCCTTACTGCTGGTGGTGACAATGGAGGGGGTGGGAGGGGTTACCCTTCCTGCTACCGCTCTTCACCCTTTTTGTTATTAGTGGTTTTTGTTGTTGTTTTAGGAGCTCTCAGTATTTTCAGCGTCCCCTTTAGGCGCTCTTTCGCTTTCCTAATCTCTTCGGTGTAAATATCCCTGTTGTGGGCCGCCACCTCGGTAAGTTCCCTCTCTCAGATCTCCAAACATTGGAATTCTCTTTGAGCTCATCAGGGATTCTGACTGTTTTGCAAAACAGGGCGACCTTCTGGTTAACCTTATCCCTCACTCAATCTTTCAAGGATTTGATGTGATCTGACAACTGGTCTTCCCTGTTGTTTCTCGTCGCTCAAACTCGGTGACGGAGATTTAGGGACTTCTCGTTTGGCTTTTTCTTCTCTCTCCTTTTGCGGTATGACTCAGGCTTGTCGATCTTGGAGTTGCTGCGCCTCTTCTCTCTCGGTGGTTTTGGCTGGAGGGAGTTTGTGAAAGACCTCAGCCCCCATCCTTCTTCTCGTCTTGGGAAATATTACTGCCATTCCCACCTTTTTCTCTTGCTGCAGCAACGCTTCAGCTGTCAGTGAGTCTGACAGCGAGTCTTTGTAGTCCAGGAGGTCTCTCCTTGTTTTCTAGCTTCGTCCAGTGAGCTGATCTCGGACTCTGGTGACTCCTGAGAATCGCTGAAATCTTCAGACTCACTGATCTCTACCTCGGTTTGTTTTCAAGGATCGGGGGAAGATTTTTTTGACGTCCTTTACTTCCAGATCCCAGTCTTTCATCATTCTGTTATCTTCGTATTGGATGGCAAATATTTTTGTCTTCACTCTTTTGAGTGGTGTTTGTAACTCGGGGAGGATTTGATTTTCAATCCAGGATGGCTTGTCCATGATCGTCTTGAAGAATTTCCTCCTCTCTTGCGAGTTTATGTCTTCCAAGTCGGGTTGGTTTTAAGCCCTGCTGGGCTTTCTCTGCTTCCAGTGCGTATGCGCTCGCAAAACTTGCCTTGCATTGAGGGGAAGCACTCCCTCTTTTTGCAATTTTTTGGGATTTCTATGATGCTAGTCGACGCCTCACACGCCAGGTGCTTCTGCGTGACTTCCGCTGTTCCGCAGCGGGATTTTTACTCGGGGTGGAAGTGGGTGTCCTTGTGGGAGCTACTTCTCTCCCAGGTTGGAGGTTTTTTAGGGAGCGAGTGATTTCTTACTATTAATACAAAAAAGGCTCATATAATGCCGACTTTAATGGTGGCACGGTATAAAAGGACAAACCGCAAATCATTCGATTTTACTACTGATGTTTCATCAGTGAAGAATTTAATTCAAAGTGTTATCTTTGTCGTAAAATGCGAAGTAAACTGAAATAACTACCGTAATTTTGAAGGTACTGTTTTTAACCACTTCCATAATCGTCATATACGTTTCCGTTTTCCCGCTCCCACCTTCATATTTATCAAACATATGTGTAGTGTATCAATCAAATATAGCTCCTGTTATTGATAACGTTGGTATTTTCCTAGTTATCAAATAAAATGCTTATAAATCTCCATCTAAAAATAGATCTAGACAGTTCTGAAAATCGCAGAGAAATGTTGAATGAAATACAGAGCTGCTAATTGAAAATGAAAAATAGTGACCCTAACGTAGGTGTGATCGATTTGAAAAAACACCGCTTTTGGGCCCACTTACTTTTCAAGTAGTGCATGCTATGTGGAAATGATCATTCCATGTTTCAAACCTTTCAGTCACTCTACTCCGTTTCCCCACTCGCCTTTTATATACCTACAGGTTTTATTTTCACTATAAAAATGATGAAGTTTTCGCCATAGAATGAAATAATAAAACTTCTATTCTTGTAACTTATAGTTGATTATTTTTTATTTTTTTCATAATGACCCTCTGCATTCAGCCGGCTAATAATTTTAGCCGTCTTACGGCCTGCCGGTATAATGTCCATCGTTTCACGATTGAAACCAACATTTTAATAGAAAGGTGTGAGTACAGCCTGCGGAGTTCAAAGGGTAAATTTCAATATATTGTTCGTATTTCCTCCTCTTTTTGGGATGATATTCATTTCACCTGGATTGGAAATCTTCATGACAAAAATCCTCCCACTTTGATGGTCGATGAGAACTATATTAGGCTCATTGACTTATATCTACTTGAGGATGAGGATCGAGTAGTTCCAATAGATTCAGTACTTCTCATTCTTTATAATGCCTTGGAGCAGGCCTGTGGATATAGGCTGAGGCCGCGTAAGCTCAACAAGCTGATGAAGGTGCCCCACATTTCACTCTGCATCTAATGTCCGTGTGAACATACATTTAATCCTTAATTCATGTTAGGTAAAAATAAAATGAAAAATACAATGTCCGTGTTATGTATTTTTGTTGATAATTATATTTTGAATGTTATATAAGATCACACTGAAGATTGAAGAAAAAAAGAGAGAGTAGAAATTCAACGACCATAAAGAATACAGTGGAATGTTATGTTAGAATTGGAATTGATAATATCTGAAGAATCTGAAATCGATGATGTAAAACCTGAAATATCTGTTGATGGTAAAACTAACATTAACTAATAGCTACGAGCTTCAGATATTTTTTTTTAACTCAAGTAATTTAGTCTTCTGAAAAAAATACAAATAACCTTTTTGGCAGTCTCAATTAATTTTGGAGATATTGGACTATTTTTGAGTGATATCTACATTCCTACCTTCCTCTTTGAAACAAACCAGAAAAACAATGGCCTGAAGAACACTTCTGTGGATATCAAGAATGTATTTTGAAAAGAAGAAAATTTATCGTTTCAGTCAAAAGAACAAAGTTTGTCCACTGCTTGGATTTTTCCATTCTTAAATAATAATATAAAATTTTCATCAAATTTGACGGGACGAAAAAAAGTTGGTGGATTAGTACTGGAAGGAATAGATTCAGGCTATCGTAAGGTTATACGCCTACTTACTGCGCGCAGAAAAATAGTTCTCAAACGTCACGGATCTTGCTAGCTTTTCCATTGTTTAGGATATTTTTTTCCTATTTTACATTAACTTGGATTGGGGATGGTCAGATTGTAAATGAATAGTTACATTCAATAAATGCCACTTTCAACCCGATAGATTTCTGTTGATTGTGCTTGTAGAATACAATACCCGAAACAACGCACTAGGTGATATATAAACATCACTACCACGTAAATTTATCAACTTTCTGCACTAACATTCAAATTTTGCAACGCTTCCTTCACAACGTTTTTTTCCAGGCATTATTATATTTTTCCCATAACACAGATCGGTGGAAATACTGGGAAGCAGTTCGTTGAAAGTTCCAAAAGGTTAACTGATAGGTAAAACAACAGATATCACGAAAACTACATGGGCACAAAATTAATAACATACGGCACAACATGGGCACAATTTGATGGAATGAGAAAATTTTCAAATTTCCATATATGAGTTACAGTGTGAAAAATATACGAGCGCAAACTTCGAAATATTCGGCACAAATTGGCACAAAATGCGCACAATTTGATAAAAAAAGAAAATTTTGAAATTTCCATTTATGAGTCACAGCGTCAAGTTGGTGACTCATTTAAAAAACTCCAAATATATCCAAAATTAAACCGGCAAAAAATTCAAAACAAACGGCACAAATTGGGACAAAATGGGCACAATTTACCCATAATATTGAAATATCAAAGTTTCATATATGGATCACCAGCTTGACGCATCTCCGTAGAGTGGATTTGCGTAGTAGTATTGTTTTAGCAGCAACACCAGTTACATTTTCTAGTATTCTACCATCTATTATGTAATGCTTGCAATAAAGTTTCCGGCATACTTTTTTTCAACCATCAAGGAAATTATACTACCCTAACAACCTAAACGTTTAGTTGTGGTTTCTTCCACGCCCTGGTCAATAGTAATCAATGAATTCCACCTCCAATTGAAAACCACAATAAAACAATAAAGCCATTTTCGATTATAAATATTGTTTTTATTTGTCTATCTCAAAACTCAAGTAGCTCCTGTCGTAATACCTTTTGGATAATGTTTTAATTAGGCAGTGGCAGTTGAGAGCTCGATTTTCATTATCACAACATCCTGAGATAGGTGTAAGTGGCGTCATCATGGTCGGTGACGACACTGTTTTACTTCCTATTAGAGCTGCGCATGCATTCCCTACTATATCAAATACCTTAACGGTTAATACTTCGAAAATTGTGGTATTTTTCTTGGGAAAACATTTTAATTCGTCATCGATTGTCTTTAAATGTGTAAAACCCACTGTTTGCAGTCACATTTCGTCTCGCGGCAGTTGATCGTGCCATCGCTGTTCCGTATCAAGAAAATAAAACGTTTCTGATATTTCGGCAGATACTTCTCGTTCGTGTATCGTGATAAGTGCTAGTTTGTGAAGAGGTTTCACAAAAATTCCAAAAGATGATAGGCGGAGTGGAAGCTGGAGAAAAGGAATTTCCACACATGGTAGCTCTGGGCTTTCTGATAGGCGGCGAAATGACCTGGGGGTGCGGCGCTACGATAATATCCCTGAATGTCCTCCTCACCGCAGCGCATTGTTTTTGTCGAAGTGTAGCACCCTCGAAAGCTCGCCTGGGAGTTACCTCGTTGGACGACGCCTCAGCGCAAGATATCGACATAAAGAAGGCAATCCTCCACCCTTGGTATAACCTGACCACTAAACATCACGACATTGCTGTTGTGGAACTCGCCAGGAGCATCACCTTCTCTGACAGCATCCATCCGGCGTCTTTGTACTCCTTCCACGATGATCCCCAAGGGCTGATTGTCACCGGATGGGGAGTTTCGGAGAAAGGCAGGAGCGACCGCCTTCGAAAGGCGAGACTCAACGCTGTTCCTGTAGGTGCCTGTAACGGGATTTACGGAAAGAGGATGTTCGGAGCGAAATCAGTTTTACCGACGCAGATTTGTGCCGGGGGACGTTCCAAGGACTCGTGTTGGGGGGATTCCGGAGGACCTTTGTTCGTCAGGCAGGAGTCCGGGTCGTTTTCGGTGGTGGGGATTGTTTCGTATGGAACGGGGTGCGGAGGAAATGCTCCTGGGGTGTATACGAGAGTTTCTAAGTATTCGAATTGGATCAAAGCAGTAGTTCTTATTGAGTAAGATGTTAAGGCATGCATCCAGAATATATTGTTATTCATGAAAAAACTTATATTATAATTATGAAAACAATGCAAAATTGCATTGAGAAATGTTATTGTAAAAATAATCTTCATTATTCGTCTGTATTCATTCGAGATTTATATTTGATGTAAAATACAGTTGAGTATGTCAGCTATTTTTCCGAAAGTAAAGTGGTTTAATAAATTTTTTCTTTCACTTTTCCATTCTTGACTGTTAATAAACACTCTTTGTAGAAATGAGTTAATGAATAATGTGAAGAAAAAGTTCATAAAATAACTTCTTTTCGATTGTGTGCCCAACAAGTAATGGAACATAGAAAATGTCTTTTGTGTTTTCAATTTTTAAACCAATCATGCACGATTGAAAATCAAATACAGATAGTATCACTATTTCTTATTATTGTGAAGATCTTGGATTATTTCATAACCAAAAAATGCCAGTATCCGCCGGCAATTGTTTGAAGTTGTACATCATATAATTGTTGAAGCAAAAATTACTTTTTTAAAATTCTCATTATTAAAATGTTTTTTAATTACATAAAGTATTAGTGCCCAATTATTTTCTACCCCAATAAATGACCAGTCTCAACCGAAATGGTTTGTACTTTTGAACTGAATTAATATCACAACAAAGAGGATTTTTCAAATGTCATCTCCAATCATGCAAAGTGTCAGAATCTTTTTTCCCAAATTTATCAATTACTTTATGTGACAGATTTTGCATGAAACTTGGAAATCTGAAAAATTAAATGCAATTTTGCGTTCTTCTGAAACTTTTCTTCATTGATAAGATTTGAAAAAAGCAGTCATGACATATTCAGTTTTCAACTAACCAAATTAAAAGACTTGTAAGAAATATGAAGAGAATTGCTATTTTGCATGTTTGATATGATTCGAACCAAAGAAGGGTAATTTTTGCATTAGCAGTAATCTAAAATGCCACTTTCAACAATAACTGGTCGATGCAGGCTACCTTTTTGGGATTTTGACCTAATTGTTAGTTTGCACGAGTGGAGGCTAGGACCTTTTCAATGATTTGCAGAATGGGAAGTAATTTTTTCATCAACAAGCAATCATTGCTGGTGGACGCCGGCAACTTTTTTTGTCAGAAAATAATCGAGTTAGAAATATCATGATAAGTTAATCGAGTTGCTACCTACTTCGAATGCTTGGAGCCGAAACTTTCTTAGTGAACAATGAATTCTCAGGAAAAGATCTGTCAACAAAAAGGTAACTGCAGTATTGACCTGTCTGGTTCAGACTGCCTAACCATTTGAATTCTATCGTGCACATTTGGTGTATTAAATTATATCGAAAAGTGACTTCTATGTGTTCCAAGTTACTGGAATCTATCTTACTACTAGATTATTGGAACGTTGAATTGTCTGTTCCTTCACTTATTTATTTTTCATTTATTTATTTATTTTTCATTCGTTTATTTATTAATATCCATTTTTATTCATCAAATCTACGAATTTGTTGCATATATATTCGTAGTGCATTTTTAGCTGATGTTTGATAAGACTGAAATAAAATCAAAAAGCATACCTTTCGTTTCTTATCTCTTGGGAGCATTGACTGAAACAATTGGTTGTTACACACACTCCAAAATGATATACCATAATGCAATTGGGATTCCAGAAGTCCCATCTCATTGGAAACAACTCTCAAAACATAGCAACCCGATGCCAACTTTTTGTTCAATTTTCTATTGTGCTCATCAAATTTCAAATCTTTATCCAGGAAAATTCCCAAAAATTTTGCTGAGTCCTCATTTACTAATATTTGACTACCTATATTCACATCTACAATGACAGTTTTGAAGGAAATGGCACTAGTCTTTTTGGTATTTAGAGAAATTAAATTAGAATCATACCAGTCTTTAATAGAGATTTCTAATGGATTTGCAAATAAAAAGAGACGAGAGTTCTTAATTTTTCCATCTTTGTTGCCAGGGGCTCGCTCGGTGATTGGTTACCATAATGGCGGGGAGTTTGAATGACATGACAGCTACAGTTGAAAATGACATTTATACTCCCTGACATTATAGTAACCAATCACAGAGTACATTCCCTGGCAACAAGGACGGAAAAATTATCAACTTTCGTCTCTTTTTATTAGGGTGTCCAGATCCATTAGAAATCTCTATTACGACCATATCACTACACATTATTTCATGAAGTCTATCATGATGCCATAAAATAGTTGTATCGTCAGCAAAAAACGTCGAATTTCCCGAAATTGGGAGAATTGTAAGGTCATTTATGTATAACAGAAAAAGTATAGGACCAAGTACAGAGCCCTGGGGTACTCCACACCTATAATGCCACTTATATCTGAGGTAGTGGATAGTTTTACACACTGCTTTCTTACTAAGAGATAAGATCTGAACCAGTTCAGTGTGACTCCCGCAAATCCATATCGATTTAGCTTCTATCCACACTTCTATCCATAATTCACTCCGCGATAAATACGTGAGATCGTACTCAAACAGTTTGGAATTTGAACAACACAAATTTACCTGATATCAATACAAATATATTTAATGAATAAGAAATTTAAAAACATATCAATGCAAACTTTATTTATGAAACATTAAAAATAAACAATTTTTTATTTCGAATGTACAATTTTTGAAAACGCAGATATTGAAATTCATACTAAGAACAGTGATGTGGCTGCGGGTGCCACAGCTAATCGTTTCTGTAAATAGATGTTGAGGAATTTTTTTTTCCGAACGAATTGATCGAATAATAATGCTCGAATGATACTTTTGTGTCAACTTGTGAGTATGGTTTCATTAATGATGAATTGCTGTGTCCTGCTATTTTTATTAGAGCTTGTTTGTCAATTTTGCTTTTGCTCAATTCGCTAACTGCTGATGCCGCTCGATTTAAGTGATTTGTGCTGAGCATTTAGTCCATTTGGAAATTTCGTTAATCCCAATCGGCACATTCTTATACCAGCCTTTAGAATTTTTCTTCTTCCAAAAGGGATTTGGTACAAGAAATACTCTGTCCAATGTTATAAAAGTGTCTCCATTAACTCTTTAACACGTAAAGTGCCACAATGGGGAATGAAACATCGAGTCTACAGAGCCCTTATTTAAAACATTTCCAACGAGTGTTTTTGTTTCAATCAACGTCTCACAAATCTGGCATGGCGAGACCAAGGTGGTACAGCTTCTACATATGCCAGGTATATTTTCCAACACTTCAGGCCACCTATTTCAATATCCCATAATAACTACACTTATAGGTATAGCGCACCACATTGGTATCGCTCAGCCAAATCTAATTTTTTCGCGAGACCATTGTGGTACCGCTGGGCCAGAAAATTTCAAAAGTCAGCGATACCAGTCAAGTCTCGCTTAGCACTCAACGTGTTGAATAAACGTATTGAGCAAATATCTTCCTCTAAAATATTAGGCGTAATCCATTTGCTGTCATATACTTCTACCTTGTCTCGTTTCCGAAAATAGAAGATTATACTCGATACCTCCAGATTCTTTTCCATTTTTCTAAATTTCAGATAAGTAGTTTTGCAGTAAGCTGCTTCTCCTCTGCGCCAAGCTAAATCAAACTCCAAAATGTGATATAATTTCTTTTGAAGTCCTTCCGGTTCATTTTCGTCATATAATCTGGCCATTTGCAAATACTTCGGATTTATTGCACTAGATTTTCTCTTTTCGGGTTGTGCTTGTAGGATTTTACGTTTGGCATTACGTGCAGCTCGTGATGCACTAAACTGAACGTCGGTGAAAGGGTTAAATACAATATTGAATTCGTTATAATATTTACTTTGTAGCATTTTAGCGGTGACGTTCCAAATTGTTTTAACTAGAAAGGTAGAAAATTGACGCCAGATTTGTGATTTCGTCGCAACTGTATTAGTAGACACAGGTATCAACAACTTGACTAATTTTGGGATTCATAAACTCACCGAATCGACTCATTGTTAGTGCTTATAAATTCAATAAGTTGTTGACAAACATGTCAAACTATTTTTTTTTGGCAACCAACACCGCGATAATTGAAGAACAAATGAATAAGTGAACCACCAGTGAATTTGTCGCTGTGAAAGTTGTAGATAACTTTTGCCGCTGTCAAAGTGGTTATTGCACAGTGCGATTTTTTATACATGAGTTGAATTTTCCGTGTAAAATTTTGCAAGAACTTGGTGATATTTACTCTGATAGACGAAATGAATTCTGCTTGCAGATGACTAACTAGATTTTGTTAAGTCTGGAACCGTAAAATATTTTTCATCATTGGCATTGGTGAGATAATGACTCATGATCGCCCTGTATAACGTCATGGATTACTTTTCCGGCAAGACCTGCAGCAGTGGTCGGAAAGAGTCCAAGACGAGAGCTCGCGCCTGATTTATTACAACACTGCCCTTTGATTTATTTTTCATTTTTCCTCTTTTAATTGGCTACCACACGAAAGAAGCAATATTCCGTTGACTCGTATCTGTAATTTATCAATAAAAGATAATTGGCATCGAACAGATATAAATCATATGCTTCTTTTCGGATTCCGTAAGATTTTAAATTGGAGTAGCTGCTAAGTCTGCGCGCATATCTCACAGATGTGATATTTTTCAATTTATTATTTTTCTTTTTCCTTTCTGTGGCGATGTGAATCGATCGAGGTCGATACCGGTTTTCGATCTCCATGAAAAACATGTGAACGTGTCTGCGAGTATAGCCTAAAATGAACAACGTTGGGAAGCTTGACGTCTCTTTAAAACTGAATTTTTGTTGGTACCTCTCATTATATATGGAGGAGTTGGTTATTTTACTAAGTTTTCATCAAATTGCTGTTTTGTCTGTCTGTTTTTTTGTTTGTTTGATTATTTGTTTGTCTAGTCGGTACACATTTTTAAACAACATATAAGTAGGTGAATTAAAATGATATTCAAGTGGTGCTTTCCAATAATAAAGATTCAATTTCAAAGCATGGAAAGGTACTAAGATTCGTTGTAAAGAAGCTGAATAAAATTCCAAGTGGTCTCAACATATATTTAACCCCAAATGGAAGGGGGAAGGGAAAACCTCAAGTTCTACTCCCAAAACACCACGTTCTTTCACCAGAAGAAGAAACTTCGAACCCAACAGAGCTCTATGAATCTTTGGTTAGAGCTTACAGTTGTCAGGAGAGTCGAAATACTTGGAGCTCAACTTAGACTCGAAGATTATCTGGAACAAACATCGGGAAAAAGTGCTGACAAGGGCAAAGACATCATTGATGGCAAAACATGGGGACTACGATCTCATCAATCGCTTTGGCTATACACAGTGATAGTGAAGCCCTCGAAAATGTATGGGGTCCTGCTATGGTGGTCAAAGGCAGAACAAAATAGTAGAGGCGGAGAATCAATCTTCCTGGGAAGACGCCACAGGCAAAACACACGGAAAAATGATGATTATGGGGCCAACTGACCGGCTATCAAGGCATCTTCTTGAACTGACCCGGAACTCCCATCAGGAAGGTGGTTAGAACCAATCTCAGAAGATCAGCAGATTCGGAGCACTTACGAGATAAACCTGACAGCGGGGAGCAGAAAGCTTCTACGCTGTCGGCCAGCCCCGCCGCATAATAATAACAATAAATATTCTGCAGGCTCCTACAGCTGCATAAGCCAATGCATGGGGTCTTCTTCAAGAACATCTTGGCTTATCCAGAAACCAGACCTTCGCTTTTCTCAGGTCAAGTGGGCTGAAGTCGGAAACCAAGGGATTCATAATGGCCTGCCAAGATGGTGTCTTCAACAACAAACCGAGAAGTCCGCAGTCGCTGAGCACACATTGTCTGACGGAGAACACAAGATCCTTTTCGAAAATACCAAGAGACTAGCAACGTCGAATCATTATCCAACAAGAATGTATTTAGAAGCAATAGAAATACACAAACACAAAGAGAACTCCGGAAAGTGCGCGCGAACCCGCTATTACAGAAAGTGCGCGAAAAAACATCACTATAAATATCATGGCAAACTCGAATGCTTCAGTTTCAGTTGATACGTCTAGAACTTCGACCACGCCACTGAAGATGACTGCCGCAGTTGCAGTCGAAACGTTTGGAGATTTAAACCAAAGAAGAGCACGGCTAAACCCGGAAGCCAACCAAAACAATAAGGATTTGATTTCAAAGTGTGGAAAGGTACAATTTGTTGTACAAAAGCTGAATAAATAAACACCAAATGGGGAGAGGGACATATTTGTGTGAAGTGAACAGGAGATTGAGATGACATGAGAACCGTTGAAATATGAATACAATTGAATTTAAAAGTAAATGACGCATTTATTTCACAATTTGATTTTTGGACGTTTCTCATGCCATATTGATCTCCTTTTCATTTCAACTGGAGATGATCATTACTATGCTCGAAAATACGTTTTTGATTAACGTTTGATGCAACTTTTTGACAAGTTATTGCCAAAGTTGCTGTGGCAACATCCTCCTCCACATTTTGGTTTAAATATACTGTGGAGACGACTTTCGGTTGTAAGTTAGCCTCTTTATACTGAAACTCCACTTTGACTATTTGATGGTCTACTTTTTTCATATACATTTCACACAATCCTTCCCAAGTGAGTTCGGCACGACAAGAATGTGAATTGACTTATACATAAGACTTTAAAGGGTATTTTACGAATACTGGACCATATTTCGGAAACATTTATGAGTTGAATGCTACTAGGCGTTCCTGTATATTATTCTCGTAAAGTATTGTTTTTTGAAATTATCATTGAATAGTGTCTTATTTAAGAAACTTTCGAATTATTTCATCAATTTTCAAAAAATTATATACATCAAAACAATAGAACTTCTTTACCACACCGGATCCGAGACAGTTGCGGTCCCATACAATTGCTGTCCCGTTACATTCGCAATTAATTATTAATTATTGGAATTCTCACTAGTCAAGAATGTTATCGAAAAAAGTACTCTTATTCGATGACAAAAAAAACTAATCGTTATCTGCAAAACAGTGTATTGTGCAACAATTGCAGAAAAGTGCTAATTTCTCACGAGTTTCAAAAGAAAAAGTTGCGGTACGAGTGCCAGCGAGTGCTGCAATTCAAACGAGTGAGAAATTGCATTTCTGCTCGTGTTACACACTATACTTTTTCTACAACACACTTTTGCTGAAAATAACAAGTACTATAATATAAGGCGGGATTAAATGTCAGTGACTCTTTCTTAGCTTTATGGTGCACAAGAGAAGCAAGGAAAGGGGGAGAGGATTTTAAGCCACTCTCTTTCGTATTTTTACTGAACTAGTGACTGACGTCACTGGCCATTAATTCCGTCTAATAGTAAATTCAGTGAAAATGAATCAACTTGTTCTCTTAGTTCTGGCGGAGTATTTTCAATTTCAGAACTGTCGCTATCCATTTAAGTTCAATCTCATTTAAAAAATTATGACACAAGAATATTTTACAAAAATTTTATGCTTGACGTTCGTTAACATTCAAATGATTCATTCTTGAAATTGCCTGATCGAAAACTGTATTGCCTATAAATTTGATTCTGAAATATTTTGGCACAGTAATGTCACTTTGTGGCACAGAAATGTCACTTTGTGGCACAGATATGTCACTTTACGGCAAATTTATGTCAAATACGTAGAATTATGCAGAAAATAGTGTATTGGAGTGTGGTTGTAGAAAAATGATGTTTTTTATTCATTTCACGAACATCGGCTCCTTCACCATTTTTGAGTACAAAATCAGTTCTAGTCTTAAATTACACAAAATCGTAGAAATACATCTTAAGTACCCTGTACATTAAGATTATATAAGGACAAATGTCAAATGTGAATGAAATAATCAATCAACGGTGAATTAACAGAAATGTTTTGTGAATCATTTGACGAATCACTTTCGAATGGATTCTGGCTTTGAAGACTGAAGGCAAGTGTGACTTTTGACAGCAAATATGGCTTTTTCAGAGTTGTTGCCATACGAATCTATTGAGCGGGGGGAAGATAGCTTTTTTTACTATACAACATGGATAAAATTATTTTACTCCTTGTACATTGGCTCCTTCGCCACATTTTGATTGCCAGTTTGAACGCAATTTAATTTTAGGTGGTAACTGTAAGTACACCGACGAAGGGCTGGAAAAGGTGTACCCCTTCTCCCTCGATCATACATTCTACTAGAAAGTAATTTTCATAGTAGTTTTTTCACACAGTAGTCTACAAACGATAAATCTCCGAAAGAGAATTAACATCAATCAATTATTTATTGGTGCTTTTACATAAAAGCGTTTACACGTGCCAATTAAAATTTGTAGGTAAAACAGATCCTGGTGTAAGTACCAAACAAGAAATCGTTTATTTTATACAATTTCACTTTGAAAGTTTTAACAGGCATCAATATAAGTCACAAATTGGATCAATGAGTTTTTTTTTAATGTAAATTGAACCAGTATTAAAACGATGTGTCACTTGACGTCCCTTCTGAGTCTCGATTCTTGAATCGTTCGCCTTAGATTTGGAAACGAATAAAAGAGACAAACATACATATTTTATGTATATTGGCGTGTATATCATCGTCAAGAATACGGGCCCTGATAGATTCCCAAGTTTTTCAGTGTAACATCTAGCCCTCCGTGAAGGTAGATCACGATGGCTGCTAATATGGCGATTTTTTTCGATTCTTCAATTCTTTACTGAAAGAGATAGGTAAGGGTGGAACATTTCAAATTGACACCCCGTATGTTTTTCCTATTCTTGTTCAAGCTTTCCAGATTCATTTGAAAGATTCAAGTTTTTTCGTTGTTGAAAGAATCACCTTATCTGGTGAATTTTCTTTTTCATCAACACTTTATTTACTATTTTTTACTCTTTGTATATTTTGTGTGATGTACGAATTGAATATAGGTTGTTTGAATGTGAGATCTTTGATTCCCTCGTTGCCGGATGTCAGGGAAATGATATCTGATCATGACTTCGACTTGCTGATGTTATGTGAGACATGGCTAACAAATGAAGTTACTGATGATATGCTTAAAATCGGTGATTTTAAATTATTCAGACAGGACCGAGGGTCTAGAGGCGGTGGTGTCGCTATTTATGCCAGGAATAAATTACACGTTAAGGTATTGAAGCAATCCGACATATTTTCCGAACAACTATGGTTAGAAATTAAGTGTGGAGGAAAAAATTATGGTGTAGGGGTAATATATAAACCTCCGAATCAAGATAACAATTTTTTTTTTAACGAATTTGAAGATACTCTTTGTTATCTATTTCCGACGGTAGATGAAATCATCTGTATAGGGGATTTCAACTTGAATTTTCTTAATTTTGGAGATCACAGAGTGAATCAATTTGTTTCGATTTTAGATTATTGGAATTGAAACAAATAATAGATACTTCTACTAGAATCACCAATACTACAGCTAGTCTCTTAGATTTGATAATAATCAATGAGCAGATTGTAGTTGAGAAAGGAGTACTAGACAATAAAGATGTTTCAGATCATTTGCTAATTTATTACATATTAAAAGTTCACGAAAGAAATTAAGGTCCCAAAACCTGTACATATCGAGATTTCAAATATTTCAGCGTGGAACATTTTCAGATAGACTTATTTGAGGCCCCATTTTTCAGAATATATGACCAACACAACATTGACGAAAAGGTTGACTTTTTAGTAAATTGTCTAATATTTCTTTTTGATAGACACGCACCTATAGTCACAAGAAGAATCACCAAACCAAAAGCTACTTGGCTGATGAACACATTGAAAAAAATTATGTCTATTAGAGACAAAGCATTGAGGAATTACAAAAAAAATTAATCAGAGGGAAGGTTGCAGTACTATAGAGATATGCGAAACTATGTTAATCAAGCTATTAAACGGGAAAAAAAGAGCTTATTTCAATTACCAGTTTGAGCAGAGGAGCTCCAAAGAAATGTGGAAAAATCTCAGGATAAATAACATATTACCTCAGAAACAAAACGATATTCCGGATGTCCTAAAAAAACCAAATGAGATAATTGACTTTTTTATAAATTCTATTACCTTAAAGGATCCTCCTGACACGCTATTGAATTTCTATAGACATTCTTGCCTGACTGATACAAAATTGAAATTTGAAGAAGTGGATGACTTATTCGTCTATAAAACTATATTAGGCATCAAAACAAATGCAACTGGCTGCGATGAACTAAACATAAAAATGATTAGATTGTGCTGTCCACATATCATCACATACATTACCCCTATAGTGAATTTCTGCTTAACGGAGAATGTTTTTCCAGTGGCATGCGGAGTAGAGCCATTGTAAAGGTACTTCAAAAAAAAAAGAATCCTTCGGAATTCAAAGATTTATGCGCCATCAGTATATTGCCGATACTTTCCAAAATATTAGAACGAGCAATGGAATTTCAATTGAAAAATCATTTGGATAAATTCTCATTGTTACCATCGACTCGGGGTTTAGGAAAGGTTACAGCTGTACAACTGCTCTCCTCCATATTGTGGATGACATAATGAGATCTACAGATCAAGGAAAATGTACTGTTCTAGTTTTATTAGACTTTAGTCGCGCATTCGATACCATCAATTACGACTTATTATTAGCAATTGCACATTATATGGGACTTTCTGAAAAGTCTATCTTACTGCTGGATAAATAAAGAATAGACAACAAAAAGTTATCTTCGATAAACTTGAGTCTCGGTATCTTTCACTAAATTCTGGGGTACCGCAAGGTTCAATTTTGGGACCTTTGTTATTCTCCATGTACTCTTCAAATATACTGAGAAGCATTAACCAATGTAGTGTTCATCTTTATGCCGACGACACTCAAATCAACTACAGTTTCCCACCTCAAGCAACTGATTTTGCTTGTATACAGATAAATGAAGATCTCCAATCATTTGTGAAGCTTTGCACAGACCACTCTCTCAACATCAATGCCAGTAAATCTAGTGTCATGTTATTCGGATCTAAAAATAATCGTGATAAGGTATGTAACTCAATTGATATTCGCATAACTGGGGAATCACTTGAATTGGTTCAAGATGCCAGAAGTCTCGGTGTATTATTGGATGACAACCTACGATTCGAAAAACATATCAATAGATCAATTCAACGTGCATATTCAACATTAAAAATCATATATGGCAATAGGCATTTTCTCTCTACCAAATTGAAATCTATTCTTTGTGACGCATTGGTCCTATCACTTTTTAATTATGCAGATTCCGTATATGGTCCATGTTTAACTAGTCAATATGTGAAAAAGATACAGAAGGTTCAAAATTCATGCATGCGACTCATATATGGAATCCGTAAATTTGAAAGAATCTCACATAAAATAAGTGAAATTGGCTGGTTGAACATGAAAAATAGAAGGATCCATCATGCTGCTAATCTTTTCCATAAAATATTATCAACTAAAACACCACTCTACATACACCGGAAAATTACGCACCGCAGTGATGTCCACACCTTGAATATAAGGTTCAAAGGTACACTTACGCCACCTAAATTCAGAACGGAACAATTCAAGAGATCATTCAGCTATCAGATTTGCGAAATCCATAATTCAGCTCCCACTAATATCAGAAATGAAACTTTTCTAAACTTCAAGAGAAAATATAGACGTTTTTTGTTTGACAGTCAGCAGTGAGGGAGAGTTATACGATCTCCCATGCAATAATTATCTTATCCAATTCAATCGTACATTCATATCACAGATAACACTTTTTGTAATAATTTTTTTTTATCTTCACCATGTTGCACTCTAGAGGTATGTTTGAGGTTAAGTGGAAGAACAATTTGATGACGTACGCGGAAACCAAATTGAACTTCGCCTTTTGTTTTCTTGCAAATAAATTTAATAGCGAATATTATTTATACCTGTAAAAAATTGAGGAACCAATAAAGTCGTTTATTATTATTATTATTATTATTTAGTTTTGACAGAAAACATTTTTTCTGGCAGCACTTAAATAATATAATAAGTTGTGTAGTAACAAATTCTTAACTAGCTTTTTGAATATAGGAACGACCACAAAAATTCAACGTTTTGGAGAGGGATCTACCCACTCATTACGGAAGTAATTGTTATGGATCGAGATGATGATGAAAAAACCTGTTATTTTTGGATCTATGTTCAGCAAAACATTTTTTTGTGTCCTCTGTACTTTCGTTCAGTGTGGGAAAGTATACTGGATGATAATTTCCTACTACTTGCTTGGTCACATACTTTCACCTAAGCTTATGATCTACGGATTTTTATCATTTTACATGTGAAATTTTCCAAAATCTGAAAGTTTTAATTACGGTTGTTCATTTTAAATATATGCGGAGTTTTTTTTTCATTTTGTAGGTAGCTATAATTGAAAAGTTCGCACATTATTTTGGGTTACTTACCATTGGCGTTTTCAAATATCAAATTTCTCCATGGAATTAGAGAGCATATTTGGCCGCTTTCATTGGAGGTGTCACATAAGTTATGGTGTCATTCGAATTTTTATCTTTACACAGCTGATGGACGTGGAGATGGTAGCTAAATGAATTCTGTGCAAGAATTTGTCTGCCTGAATAATTTTTACTTCACCAGCTTTTTTATTTGTTACTATTCATTACTTCTCGATTCATTGAGGGGATACTCTTGAATGGCCACTGTGTATGGACTATTCCCTGTTGGTGTACACTGCGCCATCTATAGTCATAACGGCTAGCTGCCAGTTGCGCGATGATCTACGCGAAGATGTCATCTAACTGACCGACTGTTGTTGTTTCAGGCAACCGCTTGCAGATGGCGCAAAGAGTATTTTACGATATTTTAGTGCTTTACCACAGGTTTTACTCTGATAAAATATACATCCCTAATGTGTTTTATATAATATGAGATGCCTTCATCTTTTTTGAAAGGGAGGAATCTTTATAGCCACTAATCAATTTTTTGATTATTACCTCTATTTCACCCTAATAATGAGCGAGGGAAAGGACCACGCACACTTCTTATGAAAAAAGTCTATCGGTCATATTGGTCAAATTTTCATTATGTTGTTGAACTCGAGGTTCTAAACAAAAGTTATCGTGGACACACAAAAAATTCTATGTATAGTTTACGAGATACAGAGTGTTGAAGTTGTGAAATATCACTTTTGGGCCATTATGATAATATCACAAAATTATTAGTGGGTGTTTTATCTACACCACAGTATTACACTTGGCGAGTGCAACAGTATGTTTTGTAAGCCTTTTTTTAAACAATATACAGGGTAAATCATGCCTTTTTCAGAGTTATGAAAAATGAAAATAATTTTACATGTTGATGTAGGGTTTCATTCGATCTCTTTAATGGTTTAAGTTTCATTCAATACAGAGTGTCTCAAAAAAGCACGGTGACTTAGAAGTTAATTTTTTTAAATGGGACACCCTGTATTTCATTGCATTATTACATTCTACGTTGAATTCTGAACAAGTTTGATGAATGGTTTTCTATCAAAAAAGTTAATAGTTTTGGACTTATGAACACTTGTAAATAATTATTTCGACTACTTTTGCGCCAGTTCAATGAGAAAATCGTAACAAATGGATCACAATGTATTCCACTTTCCTATCCTAACTTTTTGAAAGCTATCCAATGTTGCAAACTGCTGATGGCACCATGTGTAACTTACCTCGTCGTACCATTTTACAATTGTTAGAGTTGTTGAATCTCACGAAAAACTAGTACAAATGAAGTTGAAACTTTTTATTAACAAATAAGGTAGTCCATAAATACAGATCAAGAATCATTAAAAACTGAAGAGATATTTTAATTTATAACTAAATACGGTGAGTTTTTATCTATTTCAAAAGATGTTCGACATGTCCACCATGCATTTCTTGACACATAAATAGTCGGGTTGTAAACTCTTCCCTAACATTAATCAAGGTTTGAGGTGTTATTTCTGAACACACTTCAATAATTCGACGGCGCAGTTCATCTATCGACCCACAAACTGTCTCAAAAACTACGGATTTCACATAGCCCCAAAGAAAGAAATCAAGAGGTGAGCGAGCTGGCCACTCTGTTGTACCTCGAAGTCCAATCCACCTACCTGGATACCTTTCATCTAAGTAATTTCTCACCTCCCGAAATAGTGTGGTGGCGCTCCATCTTGCTGAAATGTTACATCCAAGTAAAATTCATGTGGGTTTTGCGCAACGATCTCACCGATACTGGGACTTATTGTGTCTTGCAGCATTTGGAGGTATCTGGGACCATTTAAATTTTCTTCCAAGAATATGGGACCTACAATGTGGTTACCCAAAATACCAGCCCAAACATTAATTTTCTGTGGAAATTGAGTATGCCCCTCGCGGAATTCATGGGGATTCTCATCACTCCAATATCTACAATTCTGGGTATTCACATTTCCATTTAGGTAAAAAGTGCTTTCATCACTAAAGCAGATGTGTTGCAAATAAAGTCGATTTGCAACAATTCTTTCTGCCATGGTCTCGCAAAATTCAAGTCGCCAGTCTGGATCATCTTCAAACAATTGGTGCAAAATTTTTATTTTGTAAGGATGGAATTTATTTTGTTTCAAAACCCTCTTTACCGATGTTTTAGAAACATCACATGTCTCAGCTACTTGCTTAGTTGATTGTTGTGGGTTATTTACCATTTCGGCTAGTACTTGAATTTCAACATCTTCCGTAACTATTTTCGGCCTCCCAGATCTCGAAGCATCTTTCACGGTGCCAGTTTGGTTAAATTTTGCCACCAATTTCTGCAGATATTTTCGACACATCGAACGTTCTGGAAACCGTTCATTGAAAATGCGAATAGCAGCGTGGTAATTTCGGTTAGCTTCACCAAATATGATAACGGCTTCAACTTTGTCTGCTAATGAACGAGCCATATTAATCAACAAGAGAAATTGAAAACCATTTGAAACAAAGTTTTGAAAACCTACAAAATGTCAATGACATTTGGCAAAAACAGATAAGAGTTTTTTTTCGTTATCATGGATAAAATAAACGCGCCTAGCGTGCATAGCCTATCTCATTAATTTATTCGTGAACTAGTGCAAAAGTAGTCGAAATAATTATTTACAAGTGTTCACAAGTCCAAAACTATTAACTTTTTTGATAGAAAACCATTTGTCAAACTTGTTCAGAATTCAACGTAGAATGTAATACTGCAATGAAATACAGGGTATCCCATTTAAAAAAATTAACTTCTAAATCACCGTGCTTTTTTAAGACACTCTGTATGAATGAAACTTAAACCATTAAAGAGATCGAAACCCTACAACTTATGTATTTAACATTTTTTTGTAATATGTAGAATAAAGAAGTTACAGGGGGGGCGACGGACTTTTGGTCCTCACTGTATATTCTTGGGAATACGTGATTTTTGTTCGCAACTTTTGTTCAGAAGTCCGAGTTCAACAACATATTGAAAATTTGGACAATTTCACCGAAATACTTTTTGCATAAGTGTGCGTGGTCCTTTGCCACTCTGCTTTGTTTTGAACCATATTTCAGCACCCAGAAATAATCGATATTTTAGAACCTGAGAGTAATAAAAACATTTTCGAAAAATGCAGATATCTCAATTGATACAGAAGTGAACATGAATATCAAGGCTTTGTATATTATATGGAAATGAAAGATTTCTTGATGTTAATAATGTTATAAAATGTCAATACTACGCTTTTTAGATGAAATCGAGGACGGCCTTGAATATTGGTAATTTTATTTCGAATTTATAATTTTGCGGATGATTGAGAGCAAGGGGAAAGGAGGGATCATCGTCGGATTGTTGGCAAGAGGACCTACCAGAAAATTCACGAATGGGGCCTCCCAATTGGGCTTTCACAACGAGTTGCTCAATAACTTTTTGTTGTAAGACTAAAGAGTGGCAAAAAATGCCCCAAGTGATAGCGCCCTCATTTTCTTTCCGATTTAATGATGATCTTTCCCAACGGCCTAGCCTGTGCGGGTAGAGGAAGGTTATTATTATTATTATTATTTACTGTAGGTGACCAGCGAATATATTTGCTAATAATTGTAACTTTTTGTAACTTTTTCTGATATTTTTTTTCCTAAGGGCACTGTTGGAAAAATAGATATAGAAATATATTTTCCTCTTTTAATTTGTTCTGTTGAATCTGGGCATAAACAATTCATATATTTTCGGAATCTGCATGAAATTTTGCGTATATAGTGCGGATTGCAAGTGAATCCGCCGATTTCGTATTTTCTATGATTTTTAGGGGTTTTATAGATTGACTTGAAATTCATGGGTCATACTAATTTGATCATTCTGAATCCATTGGCGTTTGCAAAATTGCTCTATCTATCTTTAACCGTTCCCAAGTTGAAGAGTTCATCTGGAGTGGAAAAGAGCCATTTCCCTCCATATTTTCTTTCCAGTCCTACTCGTGACATTTTTGACGTTGTATCTTTTATTTGTCATTTCTTGAATCTGAGCATAAAAAATTCAGATATTTTCGAAATCTGCATAAAATGTTATGTATATAGTGCGGATTGCAAGTGAATCTGCCGATTTCGTATTTTCCATGATTTTTAGGGGTCTACCCCTTTGGACTTTTTTCGATTTTTCAAATAATTTTTTTTTTATATAGATTGACTCGAAATTCATAGGTCATACTAATTTGATCATTCTGAATCCATTGGCGTTTGCAAAATTGCTCTATCTTTAACCGTTTCCGAGTTGAAGAGTTCATCTCCATATTTTCTTTCCAGTCCTACTCGTGACATTTTTGACGTTGTATCTTTTATTTGTCATTTCTTGAATCTGAGCATAAAAAATTCATATATTTTCGGAATCTGTGCATGAAATTTTATGTATATAGTGCGATTTCGTATTTTTTTCGATTTTTCAAATAATTTTTTTTTATATAGATTGACTCGAAATTCATAGGTCATACTAATTTGATCATTCTGAATCCATTGGCGTTCGCAAAATTGCTCTATCTTTAACCGTTTCCGAGTTGAAGAGTTCATCTGGAGTGGAAAGGAGTCATTTCCCTCCATATTTTCTTTCCAGTCCTACTCGTGACATTTTTGACGTTGTATCTTTTATTTGTCATTTCTTGAATCTGAGCATAAAAAATTCATATATTTTCGGAATCTGTGCATGAAATTTTATGTATATAGTGCGATTTCGTATTTTTTTCGATTTTTCAAATAATTTTTTTTTATATAGATTGACTCGAAATTCATAGGTCATACTAATTTGATCATTCTGAATCCATTGGCGTTCGCAAAATTGCTCTATCTTTAACCGTTTCCGAATTGAAGAGTTCATCTGGAGTGGAAAGGAGTCATTTCCCTCCATATTTTCTTTCCAGTCCTACTCGTGACAGTTTTGACGTTGTATCTTTTATGTCATTTCTTGAATCTGAGCATGAAAAATTCATATATTTTTGGAATCTGTGCATGAAATTTAATGTATATAGTACGGATTGCAAGTGAATTTGCCGATTTCGTATTTTCCATGATTTTTAGGGGTCTACCCCTTTGGACATTTTTCGATTTTTCGAATAATTTTTTTTTTTATAGGTTGACTCGAAATTCATGGGTCATACTAATTTGATCATTCTGAATCCATTGGCGTTTGCAAAATTACTCTATCTTTAACCGTTCCCGAGTTGAAGAGTTCATCTGGAGTGAAAAGAAGCCATTTGACTCCATATTTTCTTTCCAGTCCTACTCGTGACATTTTTGACGTTGTATCTTTTATATGTCATTTTTTGAATCTGAGCATGAAAAATTCATATATTTTTGGAATCTGTACATGAAATTTTATGTATATAATGCGGATTGCAAGTGAATCTGCCGATTTCGTATTTTTCATGATTTTTAGGGGTCTACCCCTTTGGACTTTTTTCGATTTTTCAAATAATTTTTTTTTTATAGATTGACTCGAAATTCATGGGTCATACTAATTTGATCATTCTGAATCCATTGGCGTTTGCAAAATTACTCTATCTTTAACCGTTCCCGAGTTGAAGAGTTCATCTGGAGTGGAAAAGAGCAATTTCCCTCCATATTTTCTTTCCAGTCCTACTCGTGACATTTTTGACATTGTATCTTTTATTTGTCATTTCTTGAATCTGAGCATAAAAAATTCATATATTTTCGGAATCTGTGCATAAAATTTTATCTATATAGTGCGGATTGCAAGTGAATCTGCCGATTTCGTATTTTCCATGATTTTTAGGGGTCTACCCCTTTGGACTTTTTTCGATTTTTCAAATAATTTTTTTTTTATAGATTGACTCGAAATTCATGGGTCATACTAATTTGATCATTCTGAATCCATTGGCGTTTGCAAAATTGCTCTATCTATCTTTAACCGTTCCCAAGTTGAAGAGTTCATCTGGAGTGGAAAAGAGCCATTTCCCTCCATATTTTCTTTCCAGTCCTACTCGTGACATTTTTGACGTTGTATCTTTTATTTGTCATTTCTTGAATCTGAGCATAAAAAATTCATATATTTTCGGAATCTGCATAAAATATTATGTATATAGTGCAGATTGCAAGTGAATCTGCCGATTTCGTATTTTCCATGATTTTTAGGGGTCTACCCCTTTGGACTTTTTTCGATTTTTCAAATAATTTTTTTTTTATAGATTGACTCGAAATTCATGGGTCATACTTATTTGATCATTCTGAATCCATTGGCGTTTGCAAAATTGCTCTATCTTTAACCGTTCCCAAGTTGAAGAGTTCATCTGGAGTGGAAAAGAGCCATTTCCCTCCATATTTTCTTTCCAGTCCTACTCGTGACATTTTTGACGTTGTATCTTTTATTTGTCATTTCTTGAATCTGAGCATAAAAAATTCATATATTTTCGGAATCTGCATAAAATTTTATGTATATAGTGCGGATTGCAAGTGAATCTGCCGATTTCGTATTTTCCATGATTTTTAGGGGTCTACCCCTTTGGACTTTTTTCGATTTTTCAAATAATTTTTTTTTTATATAGATTGACTCGAAATTCATAGGTCATACTAATTTGATCATTCTGAATCCATTGGCGTTTGCAAAATTGCTCTATCTTTAACCGTTTCCGAGTTGAAGAGTTCATCTGGAGTGGAAAGGAGTCATTTCCCTCCATATTTTCTTTCCAGTCCTACTCGTGACATTTTTGACGTTGTATCTTTTATTTGTCATTTCTTGAATCTGAGCATAAAAAATTCATATATTTTCGGAATCTGTGCATGAAATTTTATGTATATAGTGCGATTTCGTATTTTTTTCGATTTTTCAAATAATTTTTTTTTTATATAGATTGACTCGAAATTCATAGGTCATACTAATTTGATCATTCTGAATCCATTGGCGTTCGCAAAATTGCTCTATCTTTAACCGTTTCCGAGTTGAAGAGTTCATCTGGAGTGGAAAGGAGTCATTTCCCTCCATATTTTCTTTCCAGTCCTACTCGTGACATTTTTGACGTTGTATCTTTTATTTGTCATTTCTTGAATCTGAGCATAAAAAATTCATATATTTTCGGAATCTGTGCATGAAATTTTATGTATATAGTGCGATTTCGTATTTTTTTCGATTTTTCAAATAATTTTTTTTTATATAGATTGACTCGAAATTCATAGGTCATACTAATTTGATCATTCTGAATCCATTGGCGTTCGCAAAATTGCTCTATCTTTAACCGTTTCCGAGTTGAAGAGTTAATCTGGAGTGGAAAAGAGCCATTTCCCTCCATATTTTCTTTCCAGTCCTACTCGTGACATTTTTGACGTTGTATCTTTTATTTGTCATTTCTTGAATCTGAGCATAAAAAATTCATATATTTTCGGAATCTGTGCATGAAATTTTATGTATATAGTGCGATTTTGTATTTTTTTCGATTTTTCAAATAATTTTTTTTTATATAGATTGACTCGAAATTCATAGGTCATACTAATTTGATCATTCTGAATCCATTGGCGTTCGCAAAATTGCTCTATCTTTAACCGTTTCCGAATTGAAGAGTTCATCTGGAGTGGAAAGGAGTCATTTCCCTCCATATTTTCTTTCCAGTCCTACTCGTGACAGTTTTGACGTTGTATCTTTTATGTCATTTCTTGAATCTGAGCATGAAAAATTCATATATTTTTGGAATCTGTGCATGAAATTTTATGTATATAGTACGGATTGCAAGTGAATTTGCCGATTTCGTATTTTCCATGATTTTTAGGGGTCTACCCCTTTGGACTTTTTTCGATTTTTCAAATAATTTTTTTTTTATAGATTGACTCGAAATTCATGGGTTATACTAATTTGATCATTCTGAATCCATTGGCGTTTGCAAAATTGCTCTATCTTTAACCGTTCCCAAGTTGAAGAGTTCATCTGGAGTGGAAAAGAGCAATTTCCCTCCATATTTTCTTTCCAGTCCTACTCGTGACATTTTTGACGTTGTATCTTTTATTTGTCATTTCTTGAATCTGAGCATAAAAAATTCATATATTTTCGGAATCTGTGCATAAAATTTTATCTATATAGTGCGGATTGCAAGTGAATCTGCCGATTTCGTATTTTCCATGATTTTTAGGGGTCTACCCCTTTGGACTTTTTTCGATTTTTCAAATAATTTTTTTTTATATAGATTGACTCGAAATTCATAGGTCATACTAATTTGATCATTCTGAATCCATTGGCGTTTGCAAAATTGCTCTATCTTTAACCGTTTCCGAGTTGAAGAGTTCATCTGGAGTGGAAAGGAGTCATTTCCCTCCATATTTTCTTTCCAGTCCTACTCGTGACATTTTTGACGTTGTATCTTTTATGTCATTTCTTGAATCTGAGCATGAAAAATTCATATATTTTTGGAATCTGTGCATGAAATTTTATGTATATAGTACGGATTGCAAGTGAATTTGCCGATTTCGTATTTTCCATGATTTTTAGGGGTCTACCCCTTTGGACATTTTTCGATTTTTCGAATAATTTTTTTTTTATAGGTTGACTCGAAATTCATAGGTCATACTAATTTGATCATTCTGAATCCATTGGCGTTTGCAAAATAGCTCTATCTTTAACCGTTCCCGAGTTGAAGAGTTCATCTGGAGTGGAAAGGAGTCATTTCCCTCCATATTTTCTTTCCAGTCCTACTCGTGACATTTTTGACGTTGTATCTTTTATATGTCATTTCTTGAATCTGAGCATGAAAAATTCATATATTTTTGGAATCTGTGCATGAAATTTTATGTATATAGTACGGATTGCAAGTGAATTTGCCGATTTCGTATTTTCCATGATTTTTAGGGGTCTACCCCTTTGGACTTTTTTCGATTTTTCAAATAATTTTTTTTTTATATAGATTGACTCGAAATTCATAGGTCATACTAATTTGATCATTCTGAATCCATTGCGTTCGCAAAATTGCTCTATCTTTAACCGTTTCCGAATTGAAAGTTCATCTGGAGTGGAAAGGAGTCATTTCCCTCCATATTTTTTCTCCAGTCCTACTCGTGACATTTTTGACGTTGTATCTTTTATATGTCATTTCTTGAATCTGAGCATGAAAAATTCATATATTTTTGGAATCTGTACAAGAAATTTTATGTATATAGTGCGGATTGCAAGTGAATCTGCCGATTTCGTATTTTCCATGATTTTTTGGACTTTTTTCGATTTTTCAAATAATTTTTTTTTTTATAGATTGACTCGAAATTCATGGGTCATACTAATTTGATCATTCTGAATCCATTGGCGTTTGCAAAATTGCTCTATCTTTAGCCGTTCCCGAGTTGAAGAGTTCATCTGGAGTGGAAAGGAGCCATTTCCCTCCATATTTTCTTTCCAGTCCTACTCGTGACATTTTTGACGTTGTATCTTTTATTTGTCATTTCTTGAATCTGAGCATAAAAAATTCAAATATTTTCGGAATTTGTGCATGAAATTTTATGTATATAGTGCAGATTGCAAGTGAATCTGCCGATTTCGTATTTTCCATGATTTTTAGGGGTCTACCCCTATGGACTTTTTTCTATTTTTCAAATGATTTTTTTTATATAGATTGACTCAAAATTCATAGGTCATACTAATTTGATCATTCTGAATCCATTGGCGTTTGCAAAATTGCTCTATCTTTAACCGTTCCCGAGTTGAAGAGTTCATCTGCATAGAGTGGAGAGGAATCATTTCTCTCTACTTTTTTTTTTCAGTCCCATTCGTGACATTTTTGACTTTGTTTTTCTTTTATATGTGAAACCTTATATCTGAGCCTATACAAATCAAAGAATTTCGAAATGTGCTTGTAATCTACCCCTTTGGAGTTTTTTTTTTTTTCGAATAAGTTGATTTCATCAATATGAATCAATTGACTTTCTTGCTCTGTCTTTAACAGTTCTCGAGTTGAAAAGTTCATCTGTAGTTGGAAGAAGTCATTTTCCTCCATATTTTTTCACATTTCTTTTATTTTATAAAAAAAAAAATCTCGTCTGATGTTTCATTCCGTATATTGGCAGCTGGAGTTGAAATTTGAGTAAAACGGTTTGATGTACATTTGTTGGGACTTTTGATGTCTTTACTATACATTTTTCGATTTCAACATCTTCCTTTTTTGTTGCAAAAAACGTTTCCGCTTTTCCGCTCACCAGTCACAATGATACAAATTAATTTCACTCATAAATTGAGTATATATTTTTAATTTGAAAATGTTTTCGAGGTCCTCTGATATTTTACCTGCCTCTCATTCTTTATGATTTCATCTTGCAGCATATAGACACATTTCATAACGTCTCATAATGAATGATCCAAAAATAAAACGAAAAACAATACGGTAGAGGCGTTTAGCATAGATGAATTGCCTTCGGCGCGATTTGTGATGTTTCTCGGGTTAGGTGACTGACCGTACACTGAAAAAGTATAGTAGAAGGATGCAGAGGCGGTACGTTTTTTACTAAGGGTTATAATAGTAAAACTTTCCTTCATTGTCCATTCTATGTGTTCACCGCATACGATTTGTCAGAGAATGATTTACTTTTCTTTAATTTTATGACTATACATTTTCAAAATTTTACAGTGTATGATATTTTTTTGAAATTTTGTCCAAATTGATTTGAATCGAATTTTTGACGAATGAACTGCTAGAACCCTGCAAGGATTGTAGTATTGTCAATAGGTATTTTGCTAGATTATGAGTCGGTGAGTTCCGGAAGCTGATTGGTCTCAATGGCGACTGGTTCATGGATTTTTGGGAGATTGCAACGAGTCAGTCTGTATTTGAAAGTGATCTGCGATCATTTAGTTTCAGAGATACTAATCTGGACTAAATTCGTATTGAAGAAATTGTTGATTTCATCTTTTCAGCCGTAAAACTAACGTTTCATTATATACCGTTATTGCAACGTGTTGAAGGGAGTTATTTCAAAAAGTCAACAAGCCATGCTGCACTATTGTCAGAACTCCGAACAATTTTATTGTGGCTTAAAGTCATATTTCTCAAAACAAAATTAAATTTTTTTTGTCTTTCAGAAGCTATTTCTAAGGATGTAATCTCTTATACATATTTATCTAGACTGTATATTAGATATTGATAGTAATAGTTTTCTTATAATCAAGTCTGTTCTGGTTTTCAGTAGCAAGTTTTTGAATCAAAGAAAGAAATCTTCAATAGCAACCCAGCAAACACAGATACATCTCTGAGATATTGCTGCGATATCACTTCGTGACCTGTGACATGCATCGTTACGTCGTACAGACGTACCAGCAACTCACTTTTGTCACACTCATGATACATGCTGGCAATGTAGTTCCGAGACGTCTTTGCGATGTAGTTCTGAGACGCCGCAAAGATGCTGCCTAATAACGTATCAGGGATGTAACAGAGCAACATAGCAGCGACTTCTTCACTGTAAAGACGGATTTATCGGATTCATAATGCACAATTTAATGCATATGCGTAATTTTAATGTAAAGTTCATAAAATTTCAATACTCAGATTCATATGAATCCGCCTTTATATTCAAGAGACGTCAACGCCTATGCCATATTCCAGACAGAAACAACAAACAGGAAATGAAAATATATTTTCAATATGAAAAAAATAAATATAACAAAAATATTAATAATTTTTATTTTCAAAAAATGAATTACTCTGGCATAACATTAACAAACTACAAAATTAAAAATTAACAAAGTAAAAATTAAAAATATATTAAAAAACTAAAAGTCAATTGCTTTGGTTTGTTTTACTGTCGAGCCTTTGTTTGGCATGCCTGAACCAATTGGAACAGGCTGTTTCGACATTTTTTCGTTCTCTCCGTGAAGGCTCATCACCACATCTAGAAATCAATAAAACAATATGAGACCACTGAAAGCTACAATGCCACATAGTAGTGGGACATGAAATAATGAAATAATTCAGACAATAATGGAATACTTAGTAGAATTTGGCACCATTGAATAGCGCTAAATTTTCTAAATTTTTTAGGTCATGCCACTATTGGTATCTCGATAACGGTGAATGAATGATACAACGATACTCACTTTTCACACTCAGTTTATGGACACTAAAATTTGCAAATGTGATCAGCTCCAGTTGAAAATATCAGAACATGAACGGTATGCAAAGCATTCAATGCTTCGATCTTCGATCAATGCAAAGAACAAAGAACTTGAACTAAATAGGGTAACAGCCGGTCACGCCGTCGCCTCCCGCTTTCAGGTTGGCCAACATTGCCTACGATATTGTTGCCAAATTACCACGTTACTTCAAAATAAACATTTAACACAAATTGAGGAATCGCCTTTTGACCGTGGTGGAGGACAGATGGCGTCCTTGTGGTCGACAGTCAAGTGAATATGCGTGAAAGTCCTATTATCACCTGATGTGGAGAAAACTCAATAAAAATATAGTAGCAGAGATATCTAAGTATAGATTTTAATGTCTAAATGATGTCGCAGTATGACATCTTTGGCATGTAACAATTTGACATCGCAGGGACATCTAAATCCAGCTATCACAGGAATGTCGCTGTGTGATATCGCAGTAATGACAACAATATGACATCGCAGAGATATCTATATTCGGCTATTATTGATTTTGATATCTAAGGGATGTCGCGGTGTAATATCGCAGGAATGTCAACGATATGAATCACAAGGACATCTAAATCCCATTTTTGACGATATTGACATCCCTGAGATGTGGATGTTTGCCCAGTGTTGACTGGGTAACTCGACAACTAGAGATAGATATTCTGGTTTTGAATATCTGAAGACTCACGCGATCTGATAGTGGTGAACATTCATAGTTTTTGAGAAAAAGAGTCATTATTTAGGCGCAGCGAAATCTAGAGTCAATTCTTATTTCGTTGACTGATGAAACTTAAATCAACTGTGTAATATTTCTAACGAGTTCGTTTTTTTTTTTTTGAGAACTATGTTGATTTGAGTATTTGCAACTCACACAGCTTCGTAAAGAAGATGGGTACCCAGAATAATCTCCCTGATGATGAGCATCATTATAGTAAATCAATACCCCTCGCGTTCCGCCACTGCATCGCCGCAGGCTGAACGATTTACAAGTCCACTATCTTCTATTAGGCTCTTGTTCTCCTTCGATGAGCTCGAAGTGCACCATTTTCGTTTCGCTCGTTCAGCGGACGTCGCCGCGCTCCTGAGAGAGACGGACTATGTTGCTCGAGGTCTACAGGAGTTCGAACACGGGACAGGTGGCGCTCAGACAAGATGTAATGTTTTTTAGTCTCGTTGGCAGATTAAGCTGGAAGGTTGACTTCTTGATTTGTAGATTTTTGTTTTTGTGCCAGTCATCCGAACATTTTCCCACTGGCTCGTTTCAGGTCGTCTCGGATGTATGATGACTCACGGAACTGTCTTTCGTTCTGCGGGAAAGCAGTACAATTTTGATTTACATTGTGTTAAAGTGTTTTTTCTCGCAGTTGAAAACTGTACATTCAGAAGAGAAGCATCCCTTTGTCTTATCTTCTCTACCTGATTTTCTTAACCTATAGCGAGGGGAAAACATCTAAGTACTTCAAATTTTGAATCATTTGAGTCAATTTTCAGTCGATAAATCTTTGCGTCACTCTTTCAGTCATTGGATCAGTATTTCAGTCTTAGGCTTGATTGAATATTTCCAGCCCCCATCTTGATTCTTGAGTTTTTTGAATATTTTGAGTCTTGTACACATTTTAGCAAAATGTTTTCCCCCCGACCTATAGTGAACACGCATGATCTTTTTTTATTGGAACTTCGGTATTGATTCGGGTCTCAAAAATTACATTCAATTGAATTCATTCCTTAAATCTCTTCACCTTTTGAATTTTCAAGGCTTTTAATTACTTTTCGATTTTAATACAATTTGACCTTATGTCAAACACTAGCGCTATCTGTGTTCCTTTCCAGAATATTGAGTAACATTGAAGATTCAGACAAATACTACACAGCCTCAAAATCTTACTTTCAAGAACTCAATAAAACTGAAGAAGCAAAGACTTCCAGGGTTAAGGCAGGCCAAAGATTTCCTCGGCAACTTCAACCGAGCAAGATCGAAGACACTGATTAACCTCAGCAAAACTAGTCTAAAGACAATCACGGGATTTCTGACGGGGCACTGCAGACTCAAAGAACACCTAAGGAAGCTAGGCTTAGAGGACAGCACCTGCAGATTATGATGGAGTGTTATGCTGTACATCCCAAGAGATTGAATATACTGGTATCACACCAGCTGACTGTGGGAGAAATACCACGAATAGACCCTCTCAAAATTCTTAAATTCCTCAAGAGAGGCTGCTGTAAACGATCAATAGATCTAATTAGGTCGCAGCGCATCAGTCACCATCCATACCTACCTTTATCATTACACAGCCTTGAGAGCCATAGTTGTAGTACTGTACAAGCAGAGAGGAAAGAAAAATTTCAAGATGCACAAGGCGAAGATTCAGCAAATTAACTTGAAGAAAATAATGGAATTGATCATGAAGACGACAACCTGAATGAAAGACCAATGAGACAAAGAAGAAAACTAGAAGGCACAGATTCTTGCTAAGTTTTTCGATACACCTTTGATAAACAATGCAATTGATGTGATAAGTAATATTGCTCATATCTAAACTTCAGACTCAACAATTTATAAACACAGAAATGCATTGAACAAATATAAGAAATAACAAAGCAGGTACTATAATTTTTTTATATTATTTTTGTGATATTAATGAATAATTTATTATGACATGATATTTTTTATCTATCTCTTTCTGAAGTGGAACCGTGATGTTTTTCTGCAAATCAAAATACCTATTTCAGAAGGGTGACGCACGTATGTTCCGTATTATCCAATTCGTTCTATCTCATACAGAAATGTAGGTACGGTTAACCAACGGTATATGGCAAACAGCGGAAAACCTGATAACATAAAATTATCATTGGATTCACCAGCAATTTTTTTAAATCTTTTGGTTGATATAATGGTATTTATAGAAGGATTATCAGAGCTTTCCATAGTGTTTTCTCAGAAAATTAACCGACTGTCAAAACTTTATCAAAGAAACTTGACTGGGATTCGGCTGGGAATGATTTCTGAGAAGAAATATTCTTAATACTTATCTACAAAGAAAATTTCAACTCTAATCTACTGAATGCCTATTTCTACTATGTACCAAAAATTTCTTCAAGAAAATTTCAGATGCGCTTTTTTGGAATATTATTGATTTAATTCGAATGTTCACTAGTTTTTTAACTAACCCAAATAAATTATAATAGTTTCAACTGTGATAGTAGGTATATCTCGTGAAATCTACGTACCTACAATTTCAATGTCACTGTTCATATATTCATTATTTTCTATTCGCGTTCTGTCAATAAGAATCCTGCTCTGCAGACACTTTTGATTTGAATTGATCTCGGTATAGCTCGACTGATTCATAACACAATCTCCTATCGACCATTCATACTTTCTCATCCAGTACGGCAACAATTGATAGTAAGTTTCAGGCGATTCTCGTTTGTCAGTGTGTGTAAAACATTCGAGTGGTCTGTGACCGGAAGCAGTATTTGAGCGTAGAATTAAAGCTGAATACTAATCAAGTCGCTTGCTTCTTAATCTTAACTCAATAACGAAACGCGCAGGCGGATGTGACATCATCGGTTGATAAGTTCATGTCGAGATGATGGAAATTAACAACTGAAGTGTACATATATAACGAGATCGATTGGTCGGTCGGCGTAGGTACTGGGTGTTTCAGAACAAAATACAAAATCGATCGAGAATTATGAATTTTGTAAAAGTTTCTCCTACATGAGCGTTTTCAAAATTATAGATAACAAACTTTTCTAACAAAATTGAAACATTCTATGTTATGGCTTACAATAAGGTTACCAAATTTCTATATCTATACGGATTTTTCAGTTGACGGATTTTTTGGTATTAATGATTATTTCAGTTGGTACACGAATCGAAAGTTTTTCAGAAATCAAGATTGCAGACAAACTGACGGTTTCAGATCAAGAATATATTATCAATATTGAAAAAATCGCTTTTATGGCGAAGGCGCTTTTTGTCTTCAAGCTCCTCCTGCATAATCTTGATGAATAGTGTAACGATTTCGATACCAGCCTCGAGACCGGCCCGGATCATCTCATAACGCATTCACCTCATTAAGTATGCACCCCAAGTGTAAACATTTCTGAGCTCGCAAACACATGAGTTACGCGTGGAAGAAACGCGAACTTTCTAACCGAAATTTCTAGGGACATCTAAGAAGTCGCCGGATAGACTCGATTGATCAAATGCGAGTATATAAGCCGCTGGATAGCAGAGGGCAGGGCAGTCAGAGATAGTCACAGAGAGTTAAAAATACAATTCGAGAGTTCGCAGATAGATAGCCACAGCATAAATAAATTGAAATAGTTAATGAAGTCTATGTTTTAGTCGAATAATTGTTAAAGTAGTGTTTTAAATAAATTAGCAAAATTAGTTTAGTGCATTTCTACTACAATAGTTTGAGGTGTGGTAACAACAGAACGTCTGATTTAAAACTTTTGGATTTCAGTGCTCCCTAGGATTTAATTCTGAGTCCTGTTCTATTTGTAATCTATTTACTTACTAGTCTCTTAGTGTGTTAGTTACATACGCAGATGAAGCAACTATTCTGAGTTTTAACACTTTTCAGAACTTTTAAGCTACTATTCAACTTCATATAAGCAGGTTTTAACTGTTGAACTGTTCCCTCCGCTACCAAACTTTGCTCTAAGGCAATTTTCTACTAGGTATTGCAAAATAAGCATTTCTTGCTGAGTAAACGTCTATTATGACATTTCATTGGAGAAACTATCTTACTATGGCATTAGGGGAGTGGCTTTGTCTCTAATGAAGTAATATTTGAGGGTCGTCATCAAGATGTCGCTACTAATAATGCTACTTCAAATTTCAAACTTGTGAAGTATGGTGTTTCTCAAGGATCAGTTTTGGGGCCAATTTTGTTCATCATTTATGTGAATGATATCAATCGTTTTATGAACCCACATAAACCTGTTTTGTTTGCTGACGATACTACTTTTATTTACTCCGGTAAGAACTTATTTGACCTTGAGACAGTAAATGAAGAGGTAAATAGTATGGCAGAAGCGTGGTTTTCTGCAAACGAACTGAAACTGAATTCTGACAAAACTCAAAAACTAAAATTTTCAACAAGAGAGCAGTCAGAATCATCACAAATTCAGGCTATAGAGATCATTGCCAACCTCTTTTTCCAAAACATTAAATAATGCCTCCACCTACCCTATATCTTTAGAGCTATATGACGTTCAGGACTATAATACCAGATCCACAAAGAATTGTCGTACAAATCTTTACCGGTAGACCTCAAAGAAATACATTAGACTTCAATCTATACAATCGTTTCCCAGATGATTTTGAATGTCTCTCTATGCATCAGTTTAAAAATTATCTGAATAGTTACCTATTGAAATATTGCTTCTACTCTGTCAATGAATGTCAGTCATTTTCAAAATCGATATTCGTAAACATACTCATCATTATTTGTGACTGTTGAACATTAAGATTGTTGTAATTGTTTTGAAAGTATATCAATTTTATTTTAATTGTAATTTGACCATATTTTAATTGATTGATATCTGACCTGTTATGTCTTTTCTGTACAAATATGTATTTTTTGACGGGCTACAAACATTTCGGAAATGTAACAATTAAATAAATACTTTACTTGAATTTACATTAGGGTGGCAATAGACCTTATTGCATAGCAGCTTGAGAATAATTTTCTAATATGGTCTTCAAACTTCAATTCCTCATCTATCTATTTGAATGTTAAAATATTTGTTTTAGAAGTACTGGACGTCAACAAATTTCCATTACACCACTGTTTAACATTTTTAAGGTCATTTTCTATAGTTGTTTATAATATAGTTGTGATATTATCATGCCAAAGTATGGAAGTATTGTTCGCAAAAATAGTGAAAGCCCCACTAATGGCTAAGTTTGCCAAATCGTTCATATATAATAGGAATAACAATGGGCCTTGTGGTACTCCGTATTTTATGTCCTTTTTGTACACGGTCCCTTAGATATGATTTAATCCACAATAAAATATTTCCTCTGAAACCATATATTTCAAGTGTTTTTAGCAATATGTCGTGATTGACACAGTCGAACGCCTTCGTCATGTCACAAAATACTGCAGCTGCAACTTTTCCATTATTCAGGTAAAGATAAACTTTCTCGAGAAGATGAAAGAGTGCATCATTTGTGCTTCTCGAACTTTGAAGACCAAACTGTTCGGAGTTCATCAGTTTATTTTGTTCAAGAAAGTTCAAGAATCTTTTTTTCACAGCTTTTCTGCTATAATAATTAAATAAAAAATTCTTGTCCCAGCTAGGGTTCGAACCAAGGACTTTTGGTTTATGAGTCGGATGCACAACCACAGCACCCGGCCGCACCCTTAGCCGCAACCCTCAGAAGTATTCGAGAGACTTGTGCAAGCTAGAGAAGACGTAGCCGTTACCTTTTAACTTGTGATGCCTCATTCAACAAAGTTTCACGCTCACCCACTTGTGAAACTTGTATCATAAATAACTTCTTTTCACCAGATTCCCAGTACATCATTATACAATTTTCCCTTCATGTCATTCATCATCCAATCAAAACACAATCATAACACAATCACAGATCTATAGATCCTTTTATATCTAACAATCTAGTACACATTGTACCTACGAAACCAACTGCTCGCTTTCATTCATAATCTAACAACGGATGTACGAGTCCATTAGAGTTGTTTTTTCAGCAATCTCACTCGATATGCTCGCAGAGGAGTACCTGATTTTATAATTATCGCGAATTCACCGTTAATCAGAAAAGATACAAGACGACTTAATGACTCTCACACACTGACGTTTCCTATTCGGGCGCTTTATTCGATTATTCGTCATGCTTCAGTTGGGCGAGTAATTTTCGGTTAATTAAGCGAAACAAAAAAGTAATTAGCTCGGGCAATGAAGTAACTAGTTCGTAAAAATCAACCGATTCGTTTCGGAATGATCGAAACGAGCGTGTAAGGTTGGGTAGGTAGGAAATTTCATCGATAAATGGCAATCTAAAACGAATATAAAAGTTTCTTATTGCCTGTTGATGACTGCCAAGTTCGAGAATGCATTATAAAATAAAACATTGCAGTTGCGGTTCTTCGAAAATATATAAAAAAGTATTTGTGCTCCTGAATTTTGTCATGATTTCGGTCCGGCAGTGTCGGTCCAATATCATAATAGTATATTCTGTTATAAGGTTAGAATGAAAATTCGATACGAGTGGAAAGTTCCGAGCGCGAGCCGAAGACGAGCGGAAGGAACCACGAGAATTTTCATTCTAACCGAGTAGCAGACTATACTTTCCCTGTGATCAAAAATTCCCATAACCTCTCGTCTACTATGCCAATGCTATACCATCTGAGCCATTCTCTTCCACGAAAACTACGGATCTCAATTATTCACTTTCCAGTATATTATTTGTACTCTTTGTAATTTCAGGTGGTGTATTTTCACACTCTGATTCTGAGTCACTGGATAAATTCATGATACTTTTTATATTTTCGAATGAAAACGTGACAGCAATAATTTTGACATTACTGAAATTTGCCACTACGGTGACAATCATCTGCGTCAAGGCTAATTGTTATTATTGCTAACCAGTGTGAAAATATTATTCTATTACAAGAGAGAGAATGTAAATACATTTGAATTGCATGGGTGCAGAGGTGTTGCAGAATATTTCTTCAATCTCAAGAGAGAGACTTCCAGCATTCTGTAATCAAATTTCATTTCAGAATTAGCAAATTTTGTGATGTTTGTGAAGAAACTTCTTTCTGGAATGGACAAAAACTGGGTGCATACAATACATCATATTTTCACACTACTACAAACTTATAGTGAGTAACATGACAATTCCGACTAATCACCATGCAACAGACAGACCGTTCATAGGAATATTTTTCTCTTTGTCTGGAAACAGTACCTCAAGGTCACTCACAGTCCAAAAGTATCATGTCGTTATATCATGCAACTGTAAATGTCACTGAAAGACTATAAAATGGTACTAATAACGTAAAAATTAGATTGGGTAACGTTTATTATTATAATTGTATGGCAGTAGAGCTGGTTTGGTTATCGGAAAAAGTCCAGGTAGTTCTAAATTAAACCGTTCTGCTAGTCCCGTTAGCAGACTTTTCTCATGAGTATTCCTAATGTTCAGATGAACTCATGGAGATTTCTCACCAGATGTTCCTGCGAGATGGTATGTGGCTAGCTATTTCATCCTCCTCATCACAGAACCTGCAGAATGTTGACTCTTGGTGTATCCACAACTGCTGGGGGCGTTTTCTCAGGCGAAAATAAATGAGGATTTCTGATAGCCGGTTGGTCGGCACCATCTTGATCTCGTGAGATTTGCCTTGAGCGTACTCTCAGAATAAGTAATTGTTTTCTTTCTTCTTCAGCATGGGATTTCGAAGATAGCTTCTGGTCCGATGAGATTTGTTGCTAGGGTACCTGCCCCCTCATTTCTCTGGGTGCCTCCAGGTCGTTAAGGTTTGTGTGCCTCTTAACTAGTCTCGAGGTATATCTGCACGATCTCAGGGCCTTTATGCCGCTTTACTATACGAAAGGCTGATTAAGTCTTCATAGACTTGTTAGCATCCCTCTAGTAATCGCCTGTTTCACCGTTTGGTACCCTGTTTTTCTTGTTATGCCTTTTTCGTCAGTAGATCTATATATTTACGTTATCTTTATCAACCTGGTGGGTATTTTCTTGTCTTCAAGCATTCTCGTTCCATTATTTTCCTCTGTTTTTAAAACATCAGTTTAATTGAGTTTTTGTCCAATATCAAGTTTCTCCTTGCCCTGCTGCTTTTGTGTTATGCCTAGATGAACAGATTTTTCGTTGCAGTTCACAAATCTCATTTAAAGTTGAAAAAGCTACAACATCAGTTACTTTTGAGAGAAGCTACAAAAAAAAATAATAATTATATTAAAAATATACATTTTACATATTACAAGAATACCATACACTTGTATGTCAGACGCAATACATAATTTCGCAACAGGAAAGTACAATTTTGGTCTTATAAGCCCAGTTACCTATATGCATTTCATTATATCACTTCATAATTTTTACACTTTTTTAACCACCAGTTAAACCATTGTGGAAAGATTACGTTATTTCCGCTGTTACTTTCGATATTTCAGCTCCACGGAAGGTTTACATCAAACTGCCAATAAATATACAATGAACGACAATTCGTTAATCAGCTATATCTCGCTCACGCCAGTGATATATCACTCTGTTTCTTTGGGACAACGAATTGGAAGATCGGTTGAAGGACCCTATATGAGCACTAACTCGTTCGATATGAGTACTGAACAAAATAATTTCTCCACTGTTCAACGCCGGTTCGGTTCTGATGTACTTACTATACGGAATGGTTGAAAGTTCCCAGATACCTAAATATATTCAGTTACACAACATCTTTATCCTTACTGATTATCACACTTAGTAACTATCCCACGGCCAGAATAATAAAGAAAAATAATGTGCAGACTGCTTACGGTTATTCTTCACGGTTATCCAAGTTATCCAAATTTCAACACTATTCGGTAATGTCAATGTAAATATATCTAGGAAGGTAACAGGATAGACAAAAATATGACTCCAGGACGGTCATAAAAATTATGCTTCGTTACAAAGTCTGGTGTGAATATAATTTTTTCATATATTCTATTTCAAAAAAGGTTACTGTATTTATTGTATATACCATATACACGCATACCATTTGTACATTTGATAATTTTTTTGAGAGTTACTACCCTTATTTGCTTGTGCTTGTGCTTGTATATCCAGACACAAACCTAGATTAAACTTTGTATGTAAATATGTAAATATGTTCTCACGGAATATTCTACTTTTAAGTTCTTGTATTTTTCAGAAGTATTTCAGAATTGTTTGATTTTTCTCAGAGGATATGTTCAAATGATTTCAATAATCGTAAGAGGGTTTTCCAGTATAAATGCTTTTTTACGGCTGTAGGTTGTCTTACATTCCATAGGTAGAGCATTGTATATAAAGTTTTGAGGCGAAGTGGTTCACAAATCTTTGTTCATGAGTTTTTCTGAAAAATGGATTGATACAGAGATTTCCACGTGCTCTAGTATTTTTCCTAATGAGTTGCGAAAGATAAAAGTGTTTTTTATTGAATATCCATATTATACATCCATAGGAATGAAGGCTTCGTACATTCAATAGCTTGCTTTCTTCATATAGACTTGCCGATGAATACATTTTTGTTTTCTGTAGCAATATTTTTATTATTGAATTTTGGATTGCAGACAATTTTGATATTTCAAACTAAGAAGATTGATAACTTGCCATATTTTGATATCCTTCATCCCATTTTCTGCTACTTCATATACTGCTGTCTATATGAAATGAGATGACTTATTTGAAATTAACCTCAAAACTAGAAAATATAGTTGAAACCGCGAACTTCGCATATCATCTGAACGTAATATCGTCTTTATTACTTTCATTCGTAATTTTACATTACAGGAAATTGAAAATGATGGTAATTCTTTCAAGAAGTCACCATTAATTTTTAATTTTTTTTTCATTGACTTGCGAGTTCAACCCAATCCAGTTCCGATTGCATTCCATATCGCTCATGTTTTTTTTTTCACATCACTGGCTTGTAGGTCACACGCTTATGGCCCGGTGAGATGCAGCATCATTCAAAAAGTCGTCGAAGAAGTATCCCGGGGTTTCAATTAAGACGAAACGTTATTACGAGAGAAACGTTGTTTACTACCTTGGACGTTGTACTACTCCTGTATAATTGGCTGTTAATAATGTTGTTGAAGGTATACGATGGAGCATCAGCTCATTCGTGAAGGCAAGCTAACAACCGGCTACTAATAACTGGGAGCCTATTTTCACATAGCAGCTATCGGAGAGAGTTAATTATTTTCATTCTAACATTTCGAACGTTCTGAGATAATTGTCTGTTTTTTCTTCGATTTAGACCCTGTCTGAACATAATGAAATTAAGGAATTCGGTTCATTCCGGAATCCAAGAAACTGGCCCGTTTTTAGACAACTCTTTCTGGTCTGTGTGTGAGGACATTCATTGTAGATTTATAATAAACTCTCAGAAAAAGTCCTTAATCCTGTCTAATTTGAAATTGCAAGATTTTATCTCAGAGATACTTTCTCCGCTTGAATTATGACTACCCCCTCACAAATTTAAATGAGGGGTTGTTTGGGTTTATAGTATTTAAGTTTTGTCTTGAAGTAATGTTGAATATTCCTGTATAACAAATAAATTCATGAACTCAAAACTTAATAAACTACTCATGATATTCTGATCCTATTTATACTACTTAGCTGAGTGACTACTTGTTCTCATTATCCTCTTTCACATAAAATTTTGCCTTATGTTGAAATTCACCTACTCTACTACCTACATCAAATTGTACTCTGATCTTGAGGGTCCCCATCTCTGAAAAAAAAAGGTAGTCAGAAACGATTTTTTCTCTATGATTAATGAAAAGATGTATGAGTGTATATGAAGATAAAGTAATAAAAAAAATATTCTTTAAGAATTAAATGAATGAACAGTATATTTCCTCTAATTTTTGGGCATTTTTGTCCATTTCCACCATCAAAACGAACGAATATTTTTGTTTGGTTTTATCTCAGTCAAACGGCTATCTCACTTTTCTTTTCGAAGATTTGATTTTTGTGTGAATAATTTTACAAGAACATGTCGTTTTCGGCGGATATGTGCAATGTGCTCTTTGAACCGTACTTTCATAACCCTTCTAGTTTGACCTTTATACTTCTCGCAGTCTCAACAGCTAATTTCATGAGTCACCAACGTTTTTTTTTTGTCTTAACTTTGGGAGTACCCAAGACTTATTTTGTATGGTTTCACGCAAGTTTAATTCGTTTTTTTCTGACAACATGAGGTTAATTTTTTTAATATGAACTCCATATTTTTTATCAGAACAGTCCTTCAAGAACTACTTATCATTTTTAATTTAATGTAATCGGCGTAACCTTGAGTCGTGAACCTAGAATCTTGTAGCTTTACTAGCAGGTCGTCGACAACCAGTGACCACAGTAAAGGTGATAGATATTCTCCTTGGAGGCAACCTTTTACCGCTGTCATCCTGACTTTTTGTCCTCTAGGGTCGCTACAATGAGTCTGCTTTCCAGCATTGCTTGTATCCATCTGATCAATGAATCTTTGATACTCCTTTCCTCTAGTGATCTGGTTATTGGGGCATGTGAGGTATTATCGAATGCACTTTTTATGTCGATGAAGGCACAAAAAGCCATTTATTTTGCCACGTATGTCTTTTCAATGCGTACAATCTAGCATTGTAGAGCATTAATCGTGGATTCACCTGCTTGGTGAGCAAACTCTTTCTTGTGAAGCAGTCTTAACTCGAGGAGTTCGCTTCTAATGTCTATTATTTTCTCCATTGCCTTTAGGAGAAAGGAGACGAGACTGATGGGCGGTAAGACTTTGGTACGTCCATTGGGTATCTGCCAGTGTTTGGTATGAACGCCACCAATGCCTCCCTTCAGATCTGCGGTATATAGCCGAAGATGAGGCTGGCCTTGACTAGCCTTTTCAGGAAGAGCTCTTATCATAGCAGTAAGGCTGGAAATATTTCATCCTATTCTGGCGATCTAAATGGTTTAACACCCCTGATAGCACATTTGATGTTTTGGTGTGTGAAGATTTTCCCAGCTAGGCATCTATTGGCTCTAATGGGGTTGTAGACAATCCCTACCAGATGAGCATTTTGCTGTTCATTCTCCACAGCCGTTTTAGAACCAGGAAAGTGCGTCTGCAAGAGAAAACCTAGGCTTTCCTTTGGGTTATCAGTATATCCACGGTTCGGTGTTTTGCTGTGGCCAGTTCAGTGATCCTCTTGCACATTTGTCGCCATGTTCTCCTTTTCAATTTTTTGAATTCTTTATTATATTCAGAAAGATCCGTTTCGTAGTCTTTCCAGTATCCCAGATTCTTAGCTCTATTGAAAAGTATTCTAACTTTTGTTCGAAGTTTTGCTAATTTCTTATTCCACCAGGACACGTCTCTAGTGGTTGCCTTTTGTTTTTCAGGACATCTGAATTGATAATTCATATGCCTTTGTAATGGCATTTCGAAGTTGTCTCGAGGGTGCATGGATACTTGATAATTCTCCATTTTCCTTTCAAGATGTTCGTTGTAAAAATCCCAGTTGGATAATTTTGGTACCCTGTATCCCTCGATATGTTTTAACTTTAGTTTAAGTCAAGTTTAATTCTACTTCCACTGCTCTGATATTTGTTTGAAAAATATGTTGGAATTGCAAAAAAGAAAACTTCATGAAATGTTTTGTATCAAGTAGAAACTTCTACGCTTTTTTGTAGTTCCTCTTAATTTTCGACATCAAAATGACGACAAAATGTTCATGTGTGCTAACTGATAACGCTAGATGGCACTCGCGCTTAGCTCCATTACCGATTCCATAGGCATTGACTATCTTAGTTATCTAATGCTCTTATCTTTGCTAAGACGCAGTCGAAGTCCGCCACTGATTTCCTACGACAGTGATCGGATGCTGGATGCATGCAAAGAGAGCGATCTCACCGCGATGTGGCGATAGATCGAGAGGGGAAGGGGCCGCAAACAGCATGAATGAACGGTCGCGTGGCTCTCGGTGACGTCACGCGGAGCGGCAAACCTGTTGAATCACCTGGGGCGGTAGATGTGACCCAGGCGCCTGCTTCGGGGGGCGACCCCCTCCGGACTGCTCACGGTGTTGGATCGGTTTTTTATTACGGAAATGTCAAGGTTGAGGAACTTTTGTATGTGCGGTGTGGTCCACGGAGTTTTCAGAGATGAAATTTGAGTTTGTTACCACATAGATTTGTTCTACAGAGTTCTTATACATGTTATGTAGATACCTACATGATTTTAATTCTTTTATCTACTCCTATTAAATTATACAGGGTGTCAATTTAAAAACTTCCCACCCTTGGTATCTTTTTTCCAGTAAATAAAATGAGGAATCGAAAAAAAGGCCAATTTTATTTTCAAGGGGGGCACTTTCAAGAAGATATATTTGTAGCCCTCGTAGTTCAACCCCCTAGGAGGGGTAGATGTTACTCTTAGAATGTTAAATGGGTAGGGGGTTGAGTGGCACATCATTTTGATTGGCGTTCAATCCTTTTCACAATGATACAATGACTTTTTATTTGATAGGCGGTTTCCAAAAAATAGCGTTCTAAACTTAACATGTAATTTATTACGCTTTGGATGTTTTATTTGTTGGATATTTTCCTTTTACAAAATTAGTAATAAAGTCTGTTTTCAAACTCCCCTCTAACATTACGGAGAACTTCACTAGGAATTGACTGGCATGCTGCTTTAATTCGTGTTTCAAGTTCTTCAATATCAGACGGTTGTGTTTTATAAACAACGGATTTAAGATGCTCTCAAAGAAAGAAATATAAAGGAGTTAAATCTAGTGATCTTGGAGGCCATTCAACTGCTCCCGTTCTGCTGATCCATCTATCCGGAAATCTCTCGTTTAACCACTGTCGGACGGGAAGAAAACAATGAGGTGGAGCAACGTCCTGCTAGAAATGTAACAGATCCTCCTGCAGGAGTTCATTACCTTCTGCATCAATTTGAGTTTCTAGCTCGTGAGTTATAAGAGGATCGATAGTCTCTTCAAACATTTCAAGGTACAGATTGCCAGTGTCAAGTTTTCCTTCAGAAATAATGGACCAATAATGGCATTTCCAAGAATACTAGCCCAAACATTAACTTTTTGTGGTTGTTGTGTATGCCCTTCCCAAAAAACATGTGGGGTTTTGTCACTCCAATAGCGACAATTTTGCCATTACCATTTCCATTTGGAAAAATGAATACTCATCGCTAAAACAGATGTTTAACAGAAGATCAGGGATGGTATTGACTCGATGAGACATGGTTTCACAAAACTCTATTCTTCTATCATTATCATCCTCGTGGAGCTCTTGAAGAATCTGCATTTTATATGGATGAAATTTATGCATTCTCAATGCTTTTGTTACAGTCTCGCGTAATCGTGAAGGAGCTCATGGGCTCTGCAGCAAATGTTCCCAAAACTTCAATTTGAGCTTCTTCAGTTAGTACTCTGGGGTTATTCCTTTTTTTATTTGTCTTTGTACACACTTTCCAACTTCTCCATAAATTACAATCACTCAATTCTTTCTTGAAGAATGTGAACCTTTTTTACACTTTTATACACTTATTAAAGTAATCACTAAACAGCCCAACAGGTAAAACTGTATTCACAATACCACCACATTTTTCAAATTTGCTAAACAATTTTTTTCCTGAAAACAGAAACTTTTTACTGCAGAAGTAGCAAAAAAGGAAGGCTACCTGTAAAATTTCTGCGATGAGAATTAAAAAATTCACCATTTAATAAACTAATGTTACCCCTAATAGAGGGTTGGAACGGTACCACCTAATATTCTAACCAGTTCTGGCCAAACCATGCATCTCAGTATAGGCAAGTTCTAATAATTACTTCTGTTAGTTTTGAAGGCCATTTTTCGTATAATGCTCATCAAAAAATAATAATCAGGGTGCCATTGGAAAAGTAACAATCTGTTCAATCAACTCATCATCAATAAAAAAATTTAACGTTGCTTCTGGGGACAAATTATTCCACTTTGGAAATTCCGATTGTTGTTGCACAAACGTAATTTTTTTAATTTTCTTCGGTATTCTTTCAATCAACGCTGATAATGATAGGTTGTCCTCAGTATCCCTTCCATCATGAAATCTTCCCTGAGCGTGTACGCGAAGAATATATATCTGTAAAACACTTCATACCTTTTCATCTTCATTTATTGCTTCTGCTTCTGCTCGTGAAGATGAGAACCCGTAAGTTCCTTGCGGTAACTATGTCTTCATCCGAATCTTCGTCAATATCATTGGCATCGTCCATAGGTAAAATGACCATATTATCTGGTAATACTTGAAGGTTCGGATGTTGTAACTCTTCTATAAGTTCAGTTAACAATGTCCTGATGGTTTCTTCCAATAGCTGCAAATAAATTCGACATATTGAGATATGGTCCTTCTAATAGCACTTCACATTTTCCAAATAAATTATTGATTTATGAAAGGAAAATCATTATTTTCATGATGACTATTTTTTAAACATGAAAAATTGTTATAAAAACAAATCAGGTGATCGAAAACTATTTCTGTGTTGATTCTTGCAGAGTGAAGAACATTGTACCACTACAGAAAATGAGCATCATTCCTTAAAAGGTGTCAAACTTGAAATATGAACCTACCGGCCTTCATTAAGGACTGAAGTATGGCCATTCTATACTGAAATCTCTCGTTAACTACAGGGTGTTCCAAATTAAGTCGGCACTATTGCCCATTCCGTTATTGATGCTATAAAATTAGTTAAATCGTTAAACTAGTGGCATTTTCAATAGCTTTTTTGATGTTGAAGTAAAAAAAAAGACAGTCGCATTTCCAACATATTTCATAATATATTATTTTTTGAAACGGAACACCCTATATTTTATCGATGATCAATGCACCAATTTTCAACATTTCTGAAAAATCAATAATAAAAAAGTTTTCCATATGGATCAACTCTATGGCGGGCACTTTATAAAATATATTCTGTTGTGCTTTATATTTTTGGAGGAAATGAAAACTTCCGACAGAAATCATTACTGATTATAACGTGAGGATATAAATATATACTTTACGCTTTTTCTTATAAAATGAATGTGAATTTGAATAATCGTTTCCTCGGATGAAAGTTAAAAATAATGGTGGGTACTAATATCCCTCAGTTACTTTTCATCATGTTCCAACCTAGAAAGTGTTGTACAATTTTTATTCAGTCTGTCTTTCACGAAGTGTAATAAATTCTGTTATTTTAGCACTCCATGTTTCCGAAGTAAACAGTGTTTTGACTCTTCGAGTGTTTACATTGTTATAATGTTGCTCTTTGTCAATATTCATTGATATAGCCTCAGAGAGAGGTTTATTTAGGAGCATACAATAGATCTATTAGGACATTCAGTTGTAGACAATTTTGGTTACAATACTGACATTGTACGAACTATTTATAGCCTACAAACTCTTCAGTGGTTTTTGTATATTTTGAATGAATGGAAGACTCAGATTCAGTTTTTGCAACATTTTTGGTATCATTGTTGTTATTATATTACATCAATACTGTTATAGTTATTTAACACAATTATTATTATCTCCGTAATTTCCTACTTATCTTCTTCTGTATTTGAATCCAAATGAACAGTGAAGTAATAATTGTGACAGTGGCAATAATTACTATAACAATGATCTGATTAAAATTCTCATAAAAATATTTAAATTTGTCCATAATTTCCAACGCAACAATCATTATTACTAGCAAATCAGATAAATCAGCTTTTCTCCATTATATGTAACCACAGTCATTGTTGTAGTGATATTAACAGTTCCCGACATCAGATAATCTACGTCTCTAATAATTTTATTGCCTATACCGTTATAGTATCTATAACACAAAATGCTTTATCTGACCTCTCAATCGTATTCGTACGATTTTTTTCTACGCCTTTAATATGATTAAGAACCGACTACTGTTCTGATCGAAAGTAATTATAAGAATATCAGGGGCGTTCCTGAAAATACTAAATTTTTTGTTCGAAAGCGAGTGCTATTTAAATAAACTATAATTGCTATAAATAGGGAATTATTTAAGTGGTCGTTCATTAAAGATCTGACTCTAATTCTTGCGACTCCCTCTAAAAAAATTGCATTTGACTCCCTCATCGCCACATAAGGCGTGCAAAGATCAAAAACGATTATAAATTTGAATTGTTTTCGCCATGGCGTATTTTTGGTAATATTACGGTAGATATTTGACTGAAAGTTAACCTGTTTCTCTAATGAGTTGTCACTTTATATATAGTGTGGCATGTAATTTGTGTAGGCATGTATATTTTTAGTTTGTTGTAAGTGTATACAAAAATTAATAAAATAAGTTAAACTTGGCCATCTAATCAGTCTAATTTTTCAAACCGCGCACATTGGTTAACAATATCCTCAATGAAATTCATAAATATAATACACTAATAATGTGTAAAATTCAATATACACACATTTATATACAGGGTGGCCCATCGAAAACGTACCGCAAGGCATTACAGGGTGGGAAAGAATTTTTCGGCAAAATCAAAAAACACGTCAAGATTGTTTGTCAGGAAGGCACATTTTGACGCAAAAAGCATAGTAACACCTTCAACCCCCTAAGTAGGTGTGTCATCCCAATTTTTTTTTTTCAAGTAGGAAGGGGGATCAAGTGATACCTCATTAGAAGGGGCTTGTCATCCCAAACATACTCCTGGAAACACCCCAAGAGGTTAAATGTGTGGGGATTTACTGCAAAATGCCATCGACCCAGCTCTAACAAATATCATTGAGAACGATCTCGTATACAATGAACAGAAACTCTGAAAATGTGCACAATAATTTAAATGACACGTATCCAGGACGATAGATAGGACGACGAGGCCCAATAGAATGGCCACTTCGGTCACCCGTCTTTAGTCTTTTAGATTTTTTTTGTGGGGACACGTATAAAGCATTGTTTACAAAATACCACCAGATCTCAAAAGGATTAATTATTGAATTCTGCTATTCCTTGACGGTCTGTGCTGTCATCACTATTGCAGAATCATCAGCAAACAGCGTTAGCAATCCATTCGTCACATAGTCTGGGATGTCATTTACATAAAGTATGAAAAGCAGTGGTCCCAGCACTGACCCTTGCGGTACATCATTTTCTAGAGAGTAGAGAGAATAAGGACGCCCAGTGAGAAACTTTGCGGGATAACTCGGAATTTTGATGAGAGAACTTTCACTAGAAATATTTTTCATTGAAAGTAAACGTTCTCTGGAACAATCAGTATGGATAAGCCATGGCATGGCGTTCTCATCAGGGGGCTACGATATGCAGAAGAACTCGAAAGGGTGGGATTTTTTTTAAATGTTCTTCAATGCATTCACGTTATAGAAAACGTGTTTATGTCAAAATTATTTCATACTTGACATCCATTTTTTATTCATCTTCAGTAGATTAACTATATTCAACTGTATTCAACACCTACTAATTATAGTGTTATCATTACTGTTATTTGAGTGGATTCAAATAAATGAATATTTGAAACAGTTGGTGTGAAAAAAATTCAAGAAAAAAAAACTACCTAAAACACCAAAACAACTTGGTCTGCCTAGAAGCTATTCAATAAAACGTCAATATCACTCGACGTGCGTTTCGCCAACAAAGTTGGCATCCTCAGGCGCTCAAAAAACCCAATACTAATTTATTAATATTTTCTAGGGTCAGACAATCAGAAACTAGGGAATTCGTTATCTTGACATACTATGGAAAAAGAACAAAGAATATTGCGAGTTTTTTTAGAAAGAGAAATGTAGAAGTGGCATTAAGGCCGTATACCAGGTTATTTACTTACCTTTTTAATGCCAAAGATAGAGTAGATAAGTCTGGAGTTTATTAGCAGTGTGTAACAATGTTTATGTAGGACATTGTGGACGAAATTTCTCAAAAAGATATGCCGAACATGAAAAGTCCTTCAGGCCAAGAAAAAGTGATTCGACATTTTTAAACTATTCTCTGGAATGCGGTCACAAGTTTCCGAATCTAAACGATACGGAAATTTTTGCACTATGCGCACTAAATTATATCCTTAGAAATTCATTAACATAAACATTTGGTATATTCCTCAGTTTTCAACTTAGCCTACCCACATTATCGCACGTGTAGAGTTCAAATACAAATATTATTTGTTTTTTTTTATTTTAACCGTCGTATTTATCGAATCGCATTGTACATCCATTATTTACGGGAGTACGAGTTAGCATGCACCCGGTATGAATAGAATTTTCTATTAGGTACTCCTTGGAATGAACCTCTTCCATCCTTATGGACGTCTCTGATCGAGCAAGAACTAAAACTACAAAAATGTCTTAATACCAAGCCTATAAGGTAACAGTATATCATCCGAATTAAAAATAGTCAGTCGATAATACCACGGAATTAAACAAAGATTAGAATAAAAATAAAAACAAACGAGTAGCGCGCATAAGCGACTCGGGCCCGCGGGCTACTTTGGAAAAATTGAAAAGAGAAAGGTAGCTTTTGATCAGTAGCGGAAAGAGAGGGCTTGTACATTCACATATATTTAGTTGACGAGGTTCCCACGATCTCTATGAATGAACAGGTATATATACGGGGTCAGTATACCTACTACACGCCTTTAGGGCATTCGAAATTATACAGCAGGAAATATAAGTGTGACCATATAATATATTGGTGTGCTTGGTTCGCGATATCGAGGAGTTATCTCGGCTTTCTATTACATCGTTGAAATAATGAAATTAGTCACCTGATAATTTAATGAATTTTCCGTTGGGAGTAGGCACAAATGGCAACCGTTGTGTATTTCCTTGGCTTCAGGCTGTGGTATTTTATTCGTTCGTATCATACTGAAACGGTTGCTATTTAATTATAACATTGATTATTGAACGGAACAAGAGGTAAAGAAACTGAATTATAGATAACCTTTCTAGTAGTATTTGATAAAAATGTATTGATTGTTCATTGTCTCGATCATTTTGACTGACTTGAAGGTCACTGTATAACACTGACATTTCTGCCAAAGTGTTGAAATAGCGGAAGACCTCTTATTCATGTCGGATCTGGCAATAACCAAGGATCAGGTCAATAAACCTCACTGCCTGACTGTACCCAAATAACCATTAATTTTCGATTAAAATTTTTAATATCATATGCAATTATGTAATGATAACATCTGTGCAGAATCATGCAACTCTGCCATTCTGTACTAGCATGTTTCGAAATTGGGCCTCATACAGGAAACTTTCCACATCGAGATGACTAGATTTCGTGTGACCAATTTCGTGTGACCAATTTCGTATAACTCTTTTCTGACTACTGTGCCCATGCTATGGTTCTTTACCTTTGGGTTTAGAACATACTAAAGTTCGTCACACTTTTGACCTACGCCTGCCCAGTGGTTCACAGCCTCCCCAAAACTCAAATGTTGAAACTGGAGAGGATTCAAAACAACCTCCTCCGTATCTTCATAAACAGTGACAGGTACATTCGATTGAACGCTTTGTGCGAGCTGGCCAACATAGCAATGATCGAAGATCATATCAAAAACCTTTCAAACAATTTCTACAGGTTCTTCATCCAAGGAAGTCCATTGACATTAATTACCAGAAAAACCCAGAGAATGAGTACATAACACTTACCATCCGGGGTGATGCTGTTGATTTTTTTGTTTTTTCGGAAGCTGAAAAGTTAATATAATAATACTTAATAATAATAATAATAATAATAATAATAATGTTTATTGAATGAAAATAAACATGAGAAATCACAGAAGCTTGCAAGCTTGTGCGTGATATGCATTTAAAATAAAATCATAAAATAACAACAGTTATTCATTTAGTAATATAATATGGATATAATCTTATGAGGTATAAATATAGAAACTTCAGAAGATTCAGTTATTTAAAAGAACAGAAATAAGTAAAACATAAAAATTTTGAAGAAGCTCGAGATATCACATTAAAATCACTTTTAGGTAATATAAAAAAACTTCTGATTTAAAATATAAAACAAATCGCAGTGGGTACATTTTATCAAAACTACTTGCTAACTGCTAATAATATCATATAATCTAGGAGCTAAGTAGACATAGTTTTTTGTCCAATTGTTTTTTGTGACCGTTGCTTTCGGGTATTAAACTGTTCGTTTCTTGTTCCATAGTTGTGGTGAGTAACATGATCTATTTTAATCTTTTTTTGTTCAATTTTCAGCAAAATATTATAGGCAAAAAGGTGTCTGATGTCTAATATTTCCGATTGCCTGATAAGGTTATTGCTTGAATAGGCCTTTTTTTGTTGAAAATTACTTTCAGGATCCATTTATGTAACACATCTAGGTTTTGTAGAAAAACGTCACTAACCCCACCCTAACCCAAAATACCATAGGTCAAATGTGATTGTAGAAGCGAGTAGTAGAGAATTTTCAAGTATTTGGTACAAAAGAACTCTTATCTTGGCTGTTATATGCTTGACTCAAAGATCCCATCGTTAATGCCTATCAATTATTATTCCTAGATATTTCACTGATTTTGCTTCTGGTATGTGAGTGTCTTTGTCAGTGATGAGTGGTCCAAAATTGGGTAGGTTGTTGGAATAGGAAGTAAATGGTAGATAGTGCGTTTTCAGGCAATTCAGTGTGAAAATATTAAATTGAAACCATTCTTTAATCTTTTGGAAATCTGACTCAGATTTTTTCTTCAGCTCTTCCCAGGATTCGGCATCGTAAAAGATAGCTGTATCATCCGCAAAGCAAAGTATTTCTCCTGATGAGTTAATTGATAGAAGACTGTTTATATGAATAGTGAACAAGAGTGGACCCGAAACTGTCCCTTGTGGGTTTCCGTATTGGACAATTCTTGATTCACTATTGGTGTTGTTGATTTGCACAACTTGTGTTCGGTTCGACAAATAACTTTCCAGAAGATGAAGTACTTTGCCACGAATACCGTAATGTTTGAGTTTACCTATCAGTTTTTCGTGACATAGCGTATCGACCTCTTTGGCAAGATCCACAAATATACACAAACACGGTTTATTTTTGTCAACACTCATATATTTTTGATATCAAAGCACATATTGCGGTCTTCCGTAGAAATGCCCTTCTCAAAACTATATTGATTGTGGGAAAGAATATCAAACTTTTTGAAAAAACAATCTAGTCGAACTTTTATAACTTTTTCTACTATTTTGGCAATATCGGATATCAAGCTTACAGGACGGTAGTTTATTACCTCAGTTGTGTTTCCGCTCTTATAAAGTGGTTTTATTACGCCTTTTTTCAAAATTTGTAGAAAACATCCTTTGTAAAAACATTTATTCTAAATTTACACCATGAAAAATATTTAAATATTTCTCATGTGGAACTAGAGTACTTGACGAAAGGCAATAAATTTCAAAACAAAATTTGATTATAAAAATAATCCAGCCTTTCGCAAATTTTCCTGTACAATAGGATTGTCGGCAAACGTCGAACAGAAATAATTCAACAGCCCCATACGACCGCCGAATCACGTCTATTACAACGCCTGGCAAAGTTTTCCTACAAGGATATACTTTGCAATCTTCCTGTAACAACCACCAACTGGCAATCGAAAACATGTGACATCTGCAGACCGGTTTCGCGATTCAACTCGCTCATCAGTACAGACTCGGCCACAATATGTAATTGATTTCCAATCGGTTTTGTTAACAGGCACTACGATAACTCCGGCACCCACTAAGAAAGTGGGCAGCAGAGCCATCTATAGAAATCACAGAAAGATTCGGACCAGTACCACGACTTCGTTTGAGCCGAATATATCTAAACTTACACCATGAAAAATATTTAAATATTTCTCATGTGGAACTAGAGTACTTGACGAAAGGCAATAAATTTCAAAACAAAATTTGATTATAAAAATAATCCAGCCTTTCGCAAATTTTCCTATACAATAGGATTGTCGGCAAACGTCGAACAGAAATAATTCAACAGCCCCATACGACCGCCGAATCACGTCTATCCAACGCCTGGCAAAGTTTTCGTACAAGGATATACTTTGCAATCTTCCTGTAACAACCACCAACTGGCAATCGAAAACATGTGACATCTGCAGACCGGTTTCGCGATTCAACTCGCTCATCAGTACAGACTCGGCCACAATATGTAATTGATTTCCAATCGGTTTTGTTAACAGGCACTACGATAACTCCGGCTCCCACTAAGAAAGTGGGCAGCAGAGCCATCTATAGAAATCACAGAAAGATTCGGACCAGTACCACGACTTCGTTTGAGCCGAATATATCTAAACTTACACCATGAAAAATATTTAAATATTTCTCATGTGGAACTAGAGTACTTGACGAAAGGCAATAAATTTCAAAACAAAATTTGATTATAAAAATAATCCAGCCTTTCGCAAATTTTCCTATACAATAGGATTATCGGCAAACGTCGAACAGAAATAATTCAACAGCCCCATACGACCGCCGAATCACGTCTATCCAACGCCTGGCAAAGTTTTCGTACAAGGATGTACTTTGCAATCTTCCTGTAACAACCACCAACTGGCAATCGAAAACATGTGACATCTGCAGACCGGTTTCGCGATTCAACTCGCTCATCAGTACAGACTCGGCCACAATATGTAATTGATTTCCAATCGGTTTTGTTAACAGGCACTACGATAACTCCGGCTCCCACTAAGAAAGTGGGCAGCAGAGCCATCTATAGAAATCACAGAAAGATTCGGACCAGTACCACGACTTCGTTTGAGCCGAATATATCTAAACTTACACCATGAAAAATATTTAAATATTTCTCATGTGGAACTAGAGTACTTGACGAAAGGCAATAAATTTCAAAACAAAATTTGATTATAAAAATAATCCAGCCTTTCGCAACTAGCTAAATATTCCAAACACTTCTGCTTATTATCACTTTCTAATCTTCTTAAATAATTCTCTTCATAAAAACTTTCTTCCCAGTCAAACGTCTCCGTTTATATAGGCGCTCATCATGTGGAATGGATTAAACGCGAAGATTCGAGAATACTCAAAACGGAGAACTTCTACACATTTCCAGGAATTGAGCGATGACGCGGCAGCTCCGTGAGAAAACAATCCATCCAAATAAACACTTCTTGGAATTGATGTATCGAGGAATGGACTCAGCGGCGCAGCTAGGGGGCTTTTATCAATCTCGTAACAATAGGTATAGAAATCTCTTCAAAAATTCTTAAAGATTGCCAAAATTAATGTGAACCTCAATGACACAGCCATAAGTAATCATTGAATTTAAAAAACAGAGCCGTATTTTATAACATTTGAAAGTATTCCTTATTTTGTTCCAGCTCCAACGATAACCCCAGAATAAATATCTGAAACGAAAAAAATACGTATTTTCCAAAATAAGTCCACTAATTCTTTGTATTTTTTTAGCCAACTTTTTTTCCTATGAGGTGAAGCAATTATCTGATGGAAAAGATACAACTGTATGGGACATTTTGGAGAAAATTACTACTACAATCATGTTGGTCTTTTATTGGTTAATATAACGTAGTGGACTAAAAAAATTCATATTATTCATATTAACCAGAAAATATTTGAATCGCACTTCAAAAGGTAAGACCCTCGTCATTCTTAGCTTGTACCAGTCTTCTGAAGACTTCTTATAAGGATGAAGTCGGATGGAGGAAAGAACACAAAAAATATTTGCTGATTTTAAGACTGAGCATAATAGTAATTTACGTAACAAGTCCAGAAAATACTGTTTTTTTTGGCGTGTAGACAAAATTCTAGGACGAGCCGTAGGCGAGTCCTGGAAGTCTGCAAATCCAAAAAATTGTTTTCAGGCGTGTTGCGTACACTATTTTGTCGATTGCCAAAAAAAATTATTAATGATTTCAACAATTGAGTCCTATGTGTATGGAACAGACACTACTATGGGTGCTTCTTAGAATCAGACAGCAAAGCTTCTGCCTGACTTGAATGATTTAACCTGTAGACTGGCAGATTCTTGCCTCTGATCAGTTTTGTTATTTACACGTAACAGATTCCCAGTGAACACAATCCAATCCATTCATCTCTGTGTAGGTATTACTTATGCGAAATGTCTCAATTTTGCTATTTTATAATAATCATGTCAGGTGTAGTTCAATATCCGTCGTGGTATTAGCCAGGGAAGTAGTTGTTTTCTGACAGATGGTTGCCTTTATTTTTCCACTTGGTGGAAACGCTTGGAGAGAAGGGTACTCCGTATTCATTTCACTTTGTTGATATCTTTTCGGCACAAAAATTTCGAACTTGTTCGAAATATTACATTTTATGATGTTTTACTCTAGTTATTTCGTAAATGCGTGACTTTGAATTACGAATAAAAGGTCTACTTTGCTCATCCCTGAATGAAAATATCTCTGAGATCTTCGGTCGGATTATTCCATGCCGTACTAATTACACGCTAGTAAAAAGCGAGCCATTTTCTTTGAAGACACGAAACAATTCCCAACATCTGAACATTCCAGATTCTGCGAATAATTTCTTGTATTCTCACTCTGCCAGTCGAAAAAAGAATCCAATTTATGTGATGTACTCGGGGATGATTTCAATTCACCGGCCAGCATTCCTGCTGTTTCCTAAGCCAATAAACTCCATTATGCATCGATGAAACATAAATTCTTCAACGTTAATTACGAAGATAAAGAAAACGAAGAAAAGGCCGAGCAAAGATCGTCGCTGGTGTATGAGTTGCGATTTTAAATATAAGAAATAAATGGAGGTATGCGAACAGCAGCCGATCTATTAAATCAAAATAATCCTTTCTTCGCTAATTATATTTATATAGGTAGGTACATAGATTATCAGTGGGTATACACGTGTTCAGGAGCATATGTACAAGAATGTGTCGGTTAAATTTATATCGAACATAAATTGCCGGGGCTGCGTGGAAAAAAGTTCGGATTGCCTGATTGGAAAATTAACGTTATTTATTCGGTTTTGTCCAGTGGTGGTCTCGCCCAGAAGGCCTATTTTGAAGGCCCAACTCTAAATCTGAATGGAACTGTGACTAGAAATTAAATCTTCAATAAAAAAAAAGTTTGATTGTATTCGTACTTTTTCATTTATCTACCTACCAAGTTGACATTCTTCACACAGACATTTTTGGCAAGTGAACGATAACAAAAGATTTGGTAGTACAACTAGTGAAATAATGAATGCTGTACACTACTTCAAAAAACACCAAAAATTATTTTGTTGATAAAAGGGGTATAAACCTACAAGATCGTATCCAGAAATCTCCAACATATTGGCAGGTTGAGCGTATAATATAAAGAAATAGACGGAAATGACTACAAGGAGTATGTAATTGAAACAAAAATTGTGCAAGAAAAATATTATACGGATTTAAAAATGCTAAACACAAGCAACTGCAGAGAAATTTAGATAAAAGAATACAATGTTCTATAGCATTAAGTGAAAAAGCAATTATAAAAATGGCACAACTGTGGAATGAAAATAATCTGATAGGACTTCAAAATAAACTGTTTTATATTACCGCATTTGAATCAGCCTGGAGAGAGTCTGAAATGTGTTATTTCAAAGCCGAAAAACACAATAATGTAACATTGACAACGTAGAGTAAACTACAACATGTTGTTTTCTACAACAGCTCAAACAAAGAATTTCTGAACGTGTTTTCCTCAAGATTTTTAAAAAAGCTCCTAGAAAAATAAAATACTCTCATTTCTTCAGATAAATTGTTAGAAAATGCCTATGGACTGTACAAAAATGTGCCCATTAGAGTAAACGAAATTTCAAAGTGGACCAGAATTTCTGCAGAAGAAATTGGTCAAGATCAGTAGGGCTAGCAGTATTCCCACTCTTGCCAAAGCAGGAGTCTCTGAACAACAAATTATCAAGCTCACTGGACAAGCCATACCTTCATTTAGACTTACAGCATCATTCCACTGTAGTGACAAATCTAAGAGAGGTTGATAATCAAATTCAGGAGCCCTCTAGGGGTAGGACTGCATACCAGAAGTACTCGAGGTTTTGTATCCGGATAAACCTTAATTTTGTTCTACTCAAATCACTCCATCTTCGGTATCGTTATTTTATCATGTCATTGTTATCTGAAGAATACTTTACCAACATTCTTGACACAATTATTCCGTTATTTTAGCAGTATTGCTTTCTTATAATATTTGTTAATGATGATGAACTTATCCTTACTCTCCACGAACGGTGTCAGCTCTGCTGTCGGGTGCAATTCACAGTATTCAGGGGCAATTACTTGTTTTCTGTATGATATTTGGCCTCATATTAACTCGAAGTGGGAAGTATTTACGACTTGCAGTCGTTTACAATTTTTTTTTTCAGAAATTAGCAAATATTAAGAGAAGTTAATTACTGTACTGACTGATACATATGCTAGGTGGGGTTCGTGAATAATCGTAAGGGCCATCTAGTCGTCAACAAGCCAACCATAGTACATTTTTCTAATATGGGGCTACCAAAATCCTAACGACGGCCCCTATATTCTTTTGTCGGCGTCCTGACTGTATACATGTGTTGCTGGTAATTGGCTATCTTGAGTAATCAAAATATAAAGAATGGGAGAAAAAGTTAAGAACAGAAATATATAAATAATTTAGTTTTTTGTACTGACATCTTTGTAGTTTGCCGACCAATAATTATTGAGAAAAAACTCAATCGATATGACACATTTTTACTGCTAATATTCCACTATCTCACAAGGCATCTACATCGATAAACAAAATATCAAATTTTACAGAATCCATTGGCATTCGCCAATATGAAAACAGTGTCCTTTTTTTTCATTTAATTTTCATGTATCAAAATTATGTTTGTGAGTTTAGCCATGCACTTTCATGATGTATAGGTAGTGTAATTAAAAGTATTGCTTTGGCGAAAGAATCGTTGAACCTGTGTATCTTTAATAGTGTAATTTGCAAGAAAGCTTTGATAAAATCAAACATTCATCCTGTCCTGTTACTCAAAATATGGCGAAGGAGCCGGTGTATATGGAGCAATATTTTTTTTGTCGGTGAGCAGGGAGTAGGTAGTTTCTTCCAAGGAATTGCTGACGCTGATAACAAAAATATTACTGAAAATTAACTTGATATCTATGATAAGGTTGCATAGTATCATAAGGGTATAAGTGGTATAGAAAAGTAGTATTGTTGAGATGCCAGTACTCAATCTTTTTGCATACGCACTTTTTAAGATTTCATGACAAAATCATGAATTGTTTGGAAGTTATCATTAGAAACTTCTATTATATCTACTAATGCTTAGTTGTTCCAGTATTTGTGGAGCACCCTTTATATTTGCGTCAAGCTGAAAAATATTTCATTAAACGATTTTGAAGACTTATCATCTCATTAGACTCTTTCGTTGCTTATTTGAAACCTTCCTAACGCCTATTAAGGGTTGTTAATTTACAGCAGCAGAGTAACCGCAAAATATTTCATTAACCAAATTTCTATGATGCATGAACTACATTAAAGTCGGTGTTCTGGCGCACTAAGAAGTCTCTAGCGCTTGGTTCTTATGCATCATTTTCGCTAGATCGTACTTCAGAAAAAAATCATCATTTTAAGGCTCGAGTGTAGGTATCGAGTTTCATTATTTTTTTATGTTGTTTTCACGAAAAGAAAAATGCTATAATATTCCGAGAACATCATGACAATCGAGGAAGAGTAGTTGAGGAAAGGTGTTCCTTTTGAATTTCTACAGGCTGTATGCCCCAGGTAACACCTCCGGCAGCAGGAAGTTGCAAAGCTTTGACGTCCATTGAAAGAACTATCTCTGGAAGATGTTCGGCATGCTTCCATATTTCAGACCTTCGCCAACTCAATTAAACCTATTTTCCCTTTGTTCTTGCGATGTTTCTTGTCAGAAAATCACAGTATTGATTTGTTTTTCGTGGGAATCAGATAATAAAACTCAAATTAATGGAGATCAGAGAGAGATAGAGAGAAGAAAAGTGAGAGGTCATTATATAACAACTTCCTATGGATTCGAATTTTTCATTTGCCGATGTTTGATAGTGACATTGATAAATTTTGGTGATCAATTGATTAACATCAAACTCTAACCAACCGATTATAAAGTAATTATCTGTTGATAATATCCGCATTGTAATTTAGAGGAAATCATTTCGTAATCTTTCACTTTTTATCGGTCGTCGTGTTCGAAATGTCGAAGTCGGTAGTAATTGTTGTAGAACTAATACAATCTTGGGATAAGATCGACCGGTAAGTTATGAAACCCCGAAAAACCGGTCCACGAATAAGAGGTATCGCCGCAGGGCTTCAGAACAGAAAGAAATCAGCACAAAAAATAACGGTGTTAGTCTATGGGGCATACAGTATAATTTGGAATTGCAGTTTCTTTTATTTTTTGGAGAATGGAATGAGATTACGAGAATTTGATATTGAAATTGATCCTGTTCATAACTATTATACTTCTATTATATTTGATTGGCACTGAAAGGGAAATTGAATCTTGAATATTGGCAGTCCAAAGAAGCAATCAAATTTTAAATAAAAAAATTCTAAACAAGATAATTTCAATAATAGTTTGAAATCTTCGGACAAAAAAAAACTAAGTAATCATTGAAAATAATTAGCGAAAACTTGGGCATAACGATCCGAGAGTTTCTCAGAATTTTGAGATATACGCCTACAATATATTTACATTCATGCATTAAAAATGTAGGTAATATACATAGGTTTCAGGAAAAATGAGTGTGGGACCTACAACAGAGTATCTAATAATTTACCTTTACATGAACCTTGACAAGCCTCACTCTCCGTATGTACCAGAAAAAAACTAGACACCCTTGGCACTTTGTTGTAAAAATTAACACCACCTCAGGAATTCCCTGCTTGCCTAGGAGTTCCTCAGGGATCTATCATAAGACCGATGTACTGGATGTGAACGACTTGCCAAAGTTTATCAATATACGTAGTTTCAATGTTTATAGACGATTTGACACTAACCGTTTCAGAAGGATCTCAAACCAAAAGTCCATTAGACATGCATGCAAAGAAATGTAGTTCTGATTGAAAAAAAATAACTATTCGATACCGAGCCAGGGAAAAGTATAAATATTCATCTCCGCAGCACCAATCTTGAGTCAATGAAAGAAAAATTTCCCTTTCAAAACCTTTGCTAAACTTCTCGTTACCTATCTCGACTGCAACTTGAATCACATTGTGTAACATATACAGTGTCTTTCAAAAGTATCGGAACGGTCTCATATATCAGATACGGCCCAGAGAAAATTTACGAAAATGTGGCCAAATTAACAGTTTTCCAGATATTGAGGGTAAAGCAATTTTTCAAATGGAATACCCTATTAAATTACCCTATTAAATTCACAATCTGGTATTTGGTGACATGAGTAACTGATTGCAATAAAAACAAATAGGTTGTTCCCTTTGAAAAAATTGAGTTACCCTCAATATCTGGAAAACTGTTGATTTGGCCACATTGCCGATATCACCGTTGAATCGGGCATCATCATCGGGCATTTTCGTAAATTTTCTCAGCGCCGATTCCGGACTTCCACAAATGAAGGCATATCTCAATAGACAGACATCAGATAAATGTAACACTTGAAATACCTTGATTCGTACTTATTTTTTCCATGGCATTGTTGGTCGTTCTCAAGTAGTCTATGCTATATTCAGTACTGCATCTTCACAGAATCTCAACTATTTTTCAGTTCATTACATAACTTCAGTATGGAAAGTTCATTAAAGTTTATCCTAGCTCATAGACTATGAGTATGTGCATAACCTAATTTGATATTACACAACTCGTTCTCAGGACAGATACTCTCACCGAAAGCTGAATGAACCGAAATATAACAAAATAAAATAAAAATCGACTGTTGAATGAGATGAATGAAGGTTTCAGGAATCATTGACCCCGCCGGCTATTTTTAGACGTTTGAATTTCGAAAAGTGTGGGACTCGATACACCAAATTCAATTGATACTGGTTATGCAAAAATTACAGTTGATTGGCAATACAAATTCGAAGATATGAGGACAACTGAATATAATGGATCGAAAATGGGATATTGAATGCAATGAATAAAAATATCTGCCTGCTGAACATTTTTTCGCGATGTTTTAATATTGGCGTTATAATTTTAGAGTTTTATTGCGTGAGATGTAAATTGAAAGACGAAAACGATTTTTTCATTTAAAATACGGGCATTTATATTTTTGGTCATGGAATAAGGTATAAATTCCAAGATTTTTTCAAAAACCTTTCCATGCTCAGGATGACGCTAGAATAATTTAGATTTTCGGAAAATTACATATTTCGGATATTTTTTGAAGAGAAACGATAATAACCGATTCCAAATATATCTGATGTCCAATAATATCTAATATGTTTTACAAAATGTTCATGACCAGGCCCAGCGATCTGTAATGAGGGAAAATGAAAAAATCCTAATAATGTATCCTCAGAGATAACAATTGTTATCATTATTGATGTCATTTACATATTATATGTGATTTGTTTCTCACAAATCTCGATAATCTAACAAGTGGGTGCCACGACATTTTCCCCAGAATGGCTCGAAATGGATAATAGCTCCTCACAGCCAAATGAATCCGTGAAAATGTCTGCATCTTTGATACGTGATAGTACTTTCCAGGTAAAATGGGGTAGTTCAGGTGTTGGAAGCAAAGTATGAATGGAACTTTCGATATTTCCATCCAAATTCTTGAAAACACTATATTTTTTATAAATGTTACATTAAAGTTTACAAATATAAATAACTGTTTATTCATATAATTGTTTACAAAATAAATAAGCGGATGAATCGAAAACAATTTATTAGTAAGACTAACATTCATAATAACAATAATAATAATAAAGAACATCGACAGGGCCTGACTGGTACATTCCGTGTGGAAAAAAAAGAACATCGACGAAAATATAAATTATTCTAGTGTTATCTTGTGGCATGGTAAGATGTAGGGAAGATTTTGGAATATGTACCTTGTTCCATAGACAGTGTAGAGCAGTGTATGCAAATTTTTCAAAAACGGTGCCTCATATAACTGGGAAAGACCATTTTTCAGTCGGGTTCTAGGCATCGAATAGTCAATATCCATCCCAACAAGAAATCCATTTTCAAAGCTCCATATCTCGAAAACTGTCCATTTTTTGAGCTTTGTGGTTGTGAACACTTCTGATCAGCTCATCAACAACTACGATATACCAAAAATTCAGCCAAATTCACGGAAAGCCATTTTCCATAAGAAATGTGTAGGGTCTTTTGGAGATAATATATTTCGTTGACAAATTTTCAGAATGCAGCAATAATTTTAGTTTTCTCCAGTACGTTTGATTCAATCCAGGAATCAGCAAATGGATCTTTTGTGACTTGAAAGTGAGGTTGATAAATTATTCAAGATTTTAAATCAGCTTTCGATACGGTATGAAGTCAATTCTATCTTGAATTTTACCGGATGATAAGGCGACTTATTGATATTAATCATTGAAGTAAGAGGTTAGATATTGTAACGTATTCAGGCTTTCCTCAGGGATTGAATATGGGGCCGTTCTTGTCTCTGCTTCATTCGTGAATGGTATATGATCTGAATCTAGTTCATACTTGTTCTTTCGTTCAACTGAGTTCATTCCGAAAAAAAGCATGGACTGACAATAAGAAAATGTAAAGTAAAAAAAAAACAATGATGTTAATTTGTCAGTTTTTCACTATATACATATATCTTTGGCTTGGACATCTTAGATTTTCTATCCTCAATATTTGTTCGTATCAAGGAAAGCGTCCGTTTTGTACTTTTTTAGTCTTATAAAATCTTTTCGTAAGTTAAGGGATATATTCTGGTGTAAGCTCTTTATTTCGTTAATACAGGTCTAAATATATTGTACTTTACAAAATAACGGCTTCTATTATATTCGTTATTCACACACTAGAAAATAGAATTTGTTATTTGTCAAAGCATGGGAGTTTAAAAAAATGGATATTGTTGTTGAAATTATTATATCCGTCAACCGGTTACACCCCTATGTGCAACCCTCAAAAGTCAGAGACTTGTGCGAGCTAAGGGAAGACGTGGCCCTTACCTTTCAATACGTGTGATACCATGCACGAGACCGGTGGCAATGCTGAGATTCGAACTCACGCTCTTTGGCTTATGAGGCGAGAACTCAACCCGCACACCACCGCGGAAGTGAAAACTAAATCAAGAGAACGGTTTTTATTCATGTATAAACTTATTCATATCACTGCAACAGTGTTCGCGAGTGGTTCGAGTACAACCCTTGATGAGGTGGTTTACTAGGTCAGATTTATCCGTTCCTTATATGGAATAAAGATTTTGTATTTCCCAAGAAATTTCCTGTAGATTTTGTATAGATTTTCCTTTCAATCGTGGAAGTTGGATCCTTCGGTAGGAGGTTTTATGTTTATTGCACATCTGATGAAAATTTAATTCAAGTTGCTGTATTATGTTTTGGAAATCTTATTATCAAACCTGATCATAACATTTCCAGAACGATTCAAATAAAAATATAACTCGATGAAAAATATTACTCCGGCTCTCGGGATCCTAGACACTGCCACGAAATCATCTAATAGACATTGACGCTCACTAATTCGACACAAATCAAATAACCCTGTCGATCCAGTGCCAGTTCTAGAATAATAAAATGAAATAACAACAATATCGAAGTATAATCATAAAAATAATAATCATGATATATTCCGAGGAAGTCGAGCGTTCATATTTTTCTAGTCGGAATCTATTATGAAAAAACGCTTGAAAGCGAACGGAATAATTAATATATTCTGTAAAAGATTCTCACGTTTATTTTTATTTAAAACGTTTGTGATGTAATCGTTTTAATTTCATCTTCGGTATGATTAGCACTTGGATCTCGTTAATGTTTGTTGTTGCTGGCGATTAATTTTGCACAAGACCTGTCTCGTCGACCTCTATATTTAGATATTAAATTATTTTGCATTATGTTCGACGCAAATGATTCTATCCCAATCAAAACAAGTATATACTTACTTATGTCATACTGAGTGTTTTGATAAAGTACTCGAAGATATTTATACAGTTGAACAATGTGGGTAGGTTGGAAAAATTAATAGTTAATTGCAAACATAATGTGTCATGACTCATTGATGTTTTTTTGTAGGTAAGTACCAGCTCTATAAGTCGATTGAGTAATTTTTGACAATTTCAATGCTTGTTACATGCCGTCCAGTGAGGATGAGGTAAGTTAGTTGTGGAATAAAATGTTGGTAATGAGTTTGCAAACAAGTGCGAGTTTTTCTCTGGAAAGGATTGAGTGAAATTGATGAGAGATCATTGAAACAAGTAGGTTCTCTATCAAACATGTGTTGAAACACATGATGCTGAGAATTTTAATAATCACCAATAAACTTTGGAGGGATATGAACTCTCTCAACTTTAATAAAACTATTTAAGTCAAAACAGGTTGAAGATACAGCAATTATGAGAACGCCATTCGATTCATAACGATGAAATTAGTATTCTTGGTGATTTTCGAGTCGATCGACGGAAACAAAATATTTCTCGAAAATCCCAAAATTCCCTGAAAATCATGAAAATAATTAAATCATCAGATCCAATTGGAATTGCATATGCGCATATGTATGTCTATCAAAAAATGGTTTTATTTTACGAAAATTTATAAAAAATTACAGAAACAAAATTTTGGAGGGAAATAACCTCTCTCATCTCCAGATAAACTGTCCAACTCGAGAACGGTTTAAGGTAGAGCAATTCTGCAAATGCCAATCGATTCAGAATGACGAAAATGGTGTACTCTTATTTTTAGGTGATTCGGTAATAACAAAAAGTTTTCGGAAAAATCCCAAGGGGTAGACCCCTAAAAATCATGAAAAAAATTAAATCATAAGATCCAATTGGAATTACATATGCGCGTATGTATGCCTATCAAAAAATGGTTTTATTTTACGAAAATTTATACAAAATTACAGAAATAAAATTTTGGAGGGAAATAACCTCTCTCAACTCCAGATAAACTGTCCAACTCGAGAACGGTTTAAGATAGAGCAATTCTGCAAACGCCAATCGATTCAGAATGACGAAATTAGTGTACTCTTATTTTTAGGTGAATCGGCAAAAACAAAAGTTTTTCGAAAAAATTCCAAGGGGTAGACCCCTAAAAATCATGAAAAAATTTAATCATCAGATCCAATTGGAATTGCATATGCGCATATGTATGTCTATCAAAAAATGGTTTTATTTTACGAAAATTTATAAAAAATTACAGAAACAAAGTTTTGGAGGGAAATAACCTCTCTCAACTCCAGATAAACTGTCCAACTCGAGAACGGTTTAAGATAGAGCAATTCTGCAAACGCCAATCGATTCAGAATGACGAAATTGGTGTACTCTTATTTTTAGGTGAATCGGCAAAAACAAAAGTTTTTCGAAAAAATTCCAAGGGGTAGACCCCTAAAAATCATGAAAAAAATTTAATCATCAGATCCAATTGGAATTGCATATGCGCATATGTATGCCTATAAAAAAATGGTTTTATTTTACGAAAATTTATAAAAAATTACAGAAATAAAATTGTGGAGGGAAATAACCTCTCTCAACTACAGATAAACTGTCCAACTCGAGAACGGTTTAAGATAGAGCAATTCTGCGAACGCCAATCGATTCAGAATGACGAAATTAGTGTACTCTTATTTTTAGGTGAAACGGCAAAAACAAAAGTTTTTCGAAAAAATTCCAAGGGGTAGACCCCTAAAAATCATGAAAAAATGTAATCATCAGATCCAATTGGAATTGCATATGCGCATATGTATGCCTATCAAAAAATGGTTTTATTTTACGAAAATTTATAAAAAATTACAGAAATAAAATTTTGGAGGGAAATAACCTCTCTCAACTCCAGATAAACTGTCCAACTCGAGAACGGTTTAAGATAGAGCAATTCTGCGAACGCCAATCGATTCAGAATGACGAAATTAGTGTACTCTTATTTCTAGGTGAATCGGTTAGAAAAAAATTAAATCATCAGATCCAATTGGAATTGCATATGCGCATATGTATGTCTATCAAAAAATGGTTTTATTTTACGAAAATTTATAAAAAATTACAGAAACAAAATTTTGGAGGGAAATAACCTCTCTCAACTCCAGATAAACTGTCCAACTCGAGAACGGTTTAAGATAGAGCAATTCTGCAAACGCCAATCGATTCAGAATGACGAAATAGGTGTACTCTTATTTTTAGGTGAATCGGTGATAACAAAAAGTTTTCGGAAAAATCCCAAGGGGTAGACCCCTAAAAATCATGAAAAAAATTAAATCATAAGATCCAATTGGAATTACATATGCGCGTATGTATGCCTATCAAAAAATGGTTTTATTTTACGAAAATTTATACAAAATTACAGAAATAAAATTTTGGAGGGAAATAACCTCTCTCAACTCCAGATAAACTGTCCAACTCGAGAACGGTTTAAGATAGAGCAATTCTGCAAACGCCAATCGATTCAGAATGACGAAATTAGTGTACTCTTATTTTTAGGTGAATCGGCAAAAACAAAAGTTTTTCGAAAAAATTCCAAGGGGTAGACCCCTAAAAATTATGAAAAAAATTTAATCATCAGATCCAATTGGAATTGCATATGCGCATATGTATGTCTATCAAAAAATGGTTTTATTTTACGAAAATTTATAAAAAATTACAGAAACAAAATTTTGGAGGGAAATAACCTCTCTCAACTCCAGATAAACTGTCCAACTCGAGAACGGTTTAAGATAGAGCAATTCTGCGAACGCCAATCGATTCAGAATGACGAAATTAGTGTACTCTTATTTTTAGGTGAATCGGTTAGAAAAAAATTAAATCATCAGATCCAATTGGAATTGCATATGCGCATATGTATGCCTGTCAAAAAATGGTTTTATTTTACGAAAATTTATAAAAAATTACAGAAACAAAATTTTGGAGGGAAATAACCTCTCTCAACTCCAGATAAACTGTCCAACTCGAGAACGGTTTAAGATAGAGCAATTCTGCAAACGCCAATCGATTCAGAATGACGAAATTAGTGTACTCTTATTTTTAGGTGAATCGGCAAAAACAAAAGTTTTTCGAAAAAATTCCAAGGGGTAGACCCCTAAACATTATGAAAAAAATTTTATCATCAGATCCAATTGGAATTGCATATGCGCATATGTATGTCTATCAAAAAATGGTTTTATTTTACGAAAATTTATAAAAAATTACAGAAACAAAATTTTGGAGGGAAATAACCTCTCTCAACTCCAGATAAACTGTCCAACTCGAGAACGGTTTAAGATAGAGCAATTCTGCAAATGCCAATCGATTCAGAATGACGAAAATGGTGTACTCTTATTTTTAGGTGAATCGGTGATAACAAATAGTTTTCGGAAAAATCCCAAGGGGTAGACCCCTAAAAATCATGAAAAAAATTAAATCATAAGATCCAATTGGAATTACATATGCGCGTATGTATGCCTATCAAAAAATGGTTTTATTTTACGAAAATTTATACAAAATTACAGAAATAAAATTTTGGAGGGAAATAACCTCTCTCAACTCCAGATAAACTGTCCAACTCGAGAACGGTTTAAGATAGAGCAATTCTGCAAACGCCAATCGATTCAGAATGACGAAATTAGTGTGCTCTTATTTTTAGGTGAATCGGCAAAAACAAAAGTTTTTCGAAAAAATTCCAAGGGGTAGACCCCTAAAAATTATGAAAAAAATTAAATCATCAGATCCAATTGGAATTGCATATGCGCATATGTATGCCTATCAAAAAATGGTTTTATTTTACGAAAACTTATAAAAAATTACAGAAACAAAATTTTGGAGGGAAATAACCTCTCTCAACTCCAGATAAACTGTCCAACTCGAGAACGGTTTAAGATAGAGCAATTCTGCGAACGCCAATCGATTCAGAATGACGAAATTAGTGTACTCTTATTTATAGGTGAATCGGTTAGAAAAAAATTAAATCATCAGATCCAATTGGAATTGCATATGCCGATATGTATTCCTATCAAAAAATGGTTTTATTTTACGAAAATTTATAAAAAATTACAGAAACAAAATTTTGGAGGGAAATAACCTCTCTCAACTCCAGATAAACTGTCCAACTCGAGAACGGTTTAAGATAGAGCAATTCTGTGAACGCCAATCGATTCAGAATGACGAAATTAGTGTACTCTTATTTTTAGGTGAATCGGTTAGAAAAAAATTAAAAGGGGTAGACCCCTAAAAATCATGAAAAAAATTAAATCATCAGATCCAATTGAAATTGCATATGCCTATCAAAAAATGGTTTTATTTTACGAAAATGTATAAAAAATTACAGAAACAAAATTTTTGAGGGAAATAACCTCTCTCAACTCCAGATAAACTGTCCAACTCGAGAACGGTTTAAGATAGAGCAATTCTGTGAACGCCAATCGATTCAGAATGACGAAATTAGTGTACTCTTATTTTTAGGTGAATCGGTTAGAAAAAAATTAAAAGGGGTAGACCCCTAAAAATCATGAAAAAAATTAAATCATCAGATCCAATTGAAATTGCATATGCCTATCAAAATATGGTTTTATTTTACGAAAATGTATAAAAAATTACAGAAACAAAATTTTTGAGGGAAATAACCTCTCTCAACTCCAGATAAACTTTCCAACTCGAGAACGGTTGAAGATAGAAAAATTCTGGGAACGCCAATCGATTCCGAATGACGAAATTAGTACACTTGACTATTTTCAAGTGAATCGGTGAAAACAAACATTTTTCGAAAAAAATCCCAATGGATAGAGAGAGCTCTGCTTCTGAATGGTTTTCACCGAAAATATGGGTGATTTGTAAAACCAAATACAAAACAAAAAATCTTCTTTTGATCATACACACTTAGATCAACGATACTCCCATCAAGTAAGTGAAAGATTGCTGCAACTCCAATTTATCAACAATGTGTTTTCTATTGGAAAACTCGTAATCATAGTTCTATTTATAGTTGGTTTTTTTTCCATTTGTCACGCCGTTGTCAGATACAGTTTATTTGTTCAAATTATGTCCAGGGTGTTGTTCGATAAGGAAGTAGCCGAATCATATTATCTAGGATAGGAAGAATCTTATTTTAAATGTTCGGGATATTGCATGAATAAGTTCGGAAAACTTTCATTATTGATGAAAAAACATTCATTGGTCTTTTACAGTCGTAGCAAACAACGACAAAAAACTAAATCTATTGCTTGATATTTTTTAACGAGTAGGTATACACAGTTTTGGCTGCACTAGCCAAATTCTCACATTTGTGTTAGAATTATCGAGATGGAAAATGCAATGTTCAGTAGACGTTTTGAGTGTAAGATCACTCCCGAATATGATGTTTCGAAAGAAATCAAATGATCAGAAGCTGATTAAATAATTGATAGAAGGGGCGTGTACCATTGATGTGACGAAGAAATCAAATGACGTCAGTTATATGACTGACCTGTTGATGTATTCGACCGCCCCCCCATCAACAGTCGAGAAATACATTAATTTCTTTCCGAGCTATGCAAACTCTGCCAACGAACACAGTAAACATCGCAATGAAAAAAAAACTTACGATATCAAATCCAAATATTCAAATGAACAAATGAAAAGCCTAGACCACAATATCCTTCCTGTGATAAGCAGCAAGCACCAGACACACACACACACATATATACATTCAGTCCGAGTTCGGACATTTCAACAATTAATTTTCATTTCCTGTATATATCCAGCAAGAATCGAAAGTGTGCGTTGGATTGATTTTTCCTCTTCTTCTTTTTTTTGAGTGAGCAGGAACGCGAGCCACCCTCCGCTCGAATTTGTTTATTTTAGTTTTGTGCGCGTTTGTGAGTTTATCTAGTGGAACGGGATGTCCTGTAAGTGGTCCCGATTGATAAACGACGGCACGATAACTACTTGGAGATTTTCTGAAGACTTGGCTTAGTCGGTACGTTGATTTGTATTGTTGCACTGAATTTGCTGGATGATACCAGTTTTTGGCAATTCTTGAGATTTTGTGATTGATGATATCCTGTTTATACGGTTGATGTGATTCCTCGTGATATTTTATGAAGGAGAGTTCGTTATCGACACAGTTTTCAATATATAAAGCGTTGAAATTTTGAATTAATCTGTGGCAGTGAACATAAATGCCTAGTAGTTCGGACTAATGATATGCCATACAATAATATTATTGGATAGTGAACACATAAGAATCAATGGAGAATACTGTGATATTTTTACCAATCCTTCAACTTGGGTGGGGCAGAAATGACCGAATCATACTTCAGCTTATCTGCTTCTTAATAATGGAGAGTAGTGAATGCTGTCGGCCCAGCCCAAATTATACTAAGAGTCCCAGTGCTTTCAATTTGATTCAAACAAAAATACTTAGATAATACAACAAAATTTACAACTGTCAAAACAGAATTTGTAAACCTACGAAGATGGTTTAAGTTGTAAGACAAATGGAGCCTTGTAGAAAGCCATAATTGAAAATGTATGTGACATTTACAAGACAAATTTAAATTCAAAATTCTTGTGAATAGTATCCAGTTTATACTGGGTGATTCACCCCAGTATTCGCGGCTCTGTAACTTTCGTATTTAAAGAAAAATTCATAACATACTTCGTACATTGTTTCACTGGTTTGTTAATAGTCATTGAATGACTGATTCCAATTATCCACATGTTGACACCTGTCAAAGACTCACATTTCAACTACAAAGTTGAGTGAAATTTCCGAATAAGTTATCATATTTTTATTGATAAATATGAGAGAGGAGGTTTTTTGAGTTCAACATTTTTGGCGCCTGAAGACGTGGTTGATGCATTCAACACACATGTTTTGGAGTAATAGATAAAGTGCTTCTAAAATTGGTTCAGACGCATGCAAAAATGTATCTTAAAGCGGAATATTTTGGAAAACATTGAGCTAAAACTTAAGTAGCAACCCTTATACTATATCGTTCGCCTATCACAACAAGGGCGTCTATCGCTTTGCTAGAAAAGACCGAAATCCACTTTCACGTACGCTATGATCCTGAAGGCCCCTTGCTCGCACAAACTTCAATATGAAAACATAAAAAAACAATCTCAATCTTCTCCCTCGCCCCTCCTCTCCTCCTCCTTCCTCCTCTCCTCATCTCCCCTCCTGCTCATCTCCTTCTCTTCATTTTCTCTCCTCTTCTCCTTCTCTCCTCTTCTCCTTCCCTCCCCCTCTCCGCCTCTCTTCTTCTCCGTCTAAAGTATTTTTTCCGTCTACCTTGGACCCTATTATCAAAACCACCATTTCCACAGAATGGTTTGGATAAGGCCTGCGGAGTTCGATGAGTAGATCTCGATATTGAATCCGTTTTTCCTGATCTTTTTGGACGATGTTCGTTTCGCCAGGAGCCTAAACTCAATAACGAAAATTGTCTTAGTCTGTTGATCGAATAGGACTGACTACATCAGGCTTACTGGCTGGTATTTTCCTCAGGGTGGGGAATAAGTAGTTCCAATAAATTCAGCACTTCTCCACAACGGACTCAATATCCCCCGGAGCATAAGGCAGCACCACCTGTGTCCCGTCTATGCCGTACGAGTGTCGTAGATTGTTGTTCAAAACTCGAAGAGCTCTGGTCAGGTTTCTGGATGAGCCAAGGTCTTCAGTGGTCTTGAAGAAGACCCCATGCATTGGCTTATCATTATGTAGCTCCATAGCTTTACGTAGACACTTCAAGCTCAAAAGTCCACGGCCTCCCCGTTGTCTGGGGAAGTATAACCGTGGAAAAGACTATTAAGGATGCAAGCTCTTATGGAGATGCACCTCTGTCGCAGCTCTTACTGGGTCTATTTCATCACTCCAAAGGAGTGAAGTGTAATCGGAACGGTAAGCATATTAGTTGCAGCAACTCTGTTCTTCCCCGACAGTTCTGATGACCAGATCTGTCGGAGTTTATGCTGATACTTGCCGTGGAGAAAGTTATTATTATTTTTTTTTCCCGTTAGGAATTACCGAGTCAGGCCCTGTCTCCGGAGCTCCGACACTTCCGGAGGGCGCGCTGGTGGAGTGAACCAAGAATTACGGCCTTCTGCATTCGCCCGGCTAGGATTTCTGCCATGTCACGGCAAGCCGGTATGATTTTTAAGTTTGAGAGCAGTGTGTCCATCATTCCACCAAGGACCCCTATTATCAGAACCACCATCTTGACAGAATGCATAGGGTAAAGCCTGCGGAGTTCAAAGAGAAGATCTCGATATTTAGTCCGTTTTTCCTCCTCTTTTCGGACGATGTTCGTTTCGCCAGGAGCTGAAAACTCAATGACGAAAATCGTCCTACTTTGATGGTCGAGGAGTACTACATCAGGCTTATTGGCTTGTATTTGCCTGAGGGTGGGGAATGAATAGTTCCAATAGATTCGGCACTTCTCATTCTCCACCACGGACTCAATATCCCCCGGAGCATAAGGCAACACTGGTGTCTCGTCTACACCGTACGTGTGTCGTAGATGGTAGTACAACACTCGTAGGCCGCGTTATGTCTGTGGATATAGGCTGAGACCGCATAAGCTGGACAAGCTGACAGCAAATGCATTATGGTCTCAGCTGCCCCACGACACGCTCTGCATCTAGTGTCAGGGACCTCTATACCCATCACGCGACTGCGGTAGACGAGAGTGTTGAAGACACCATCCTGGCAGGCCATTATGAATCCCTCGGTCTCCTATTTCAGCCCACTTGACCTGAGAAACGAGAAGGTCAGGTCTCTGGATAAGCCTAGGTCTTCAATGTTCTTGAAGAAGACCCCATGCATCGGCTTATCCTTATGTAGCTGCAGGAGCCTCTCACACTCCGCAGCTTTTACGTGGGCTTTTTGCTGAACGGGTTCCAACTCGGTGATAGAGTTTGGGTTTGTCCGTTCAGTGTCGAATACGAGACCGAGTTCATCGGCTGCACGGGTTGCTGCCTTGAAAAGAAATGCTCCAATCCCTGCTATTTCATAATCACATACCAAGCAGAGAAGGGGATCTGAACTCCAGATGACTTTACAGGCTCCATCCAGTACCATTCTGTTTTATATTATTATTATTATTATTATTTGATAGGAATTGGTTTGATGACCACTGAAGTGAACCTTCATTCCGGATAATCTCTTGGTTCCTGAAAGCAATCCTACTACAGCTTCAAATTCAGTCTGAAGTCAAATATATTCCAAAGAAAAATTGTTCGCAATATTTGGAGAAGGATCCATTAAATTAATAATGAAAGAATTTTATTATTGAGTAGTCTTTCGCTTAAATCTGTATAATAGATACAATCGTTGGTGAGTGTGTTTTCTGTTGGAAGTTCTATAAAGTTTCAAGTTGAAGACTGAATTATCTTATCCCGAGATCAACTTTTCGTTGATGTTTCAACAATTTTTGTCAAATTTTGTCACTTTCATGGATCCTGGAGAGTTTTTCTACTGTTTATCTGCCGATGAAATGAAATCGCGCCAAACACCTCAAAACTCACTACAAAACGGCGTGAGAAGTCTTTGTTGTTGATTCCATTAATAACTATGAAAATGCCCGACAAATTACAAGTAGGTATCGTTTTTCAGAGGCACTAAGCATGGAACAACAAATAACAAGAATAATTGTTTTGTCACGGTCCGAGTAGCTTCAGAGAGAGAATACGACTGGCCGGGATGATAAACTTTAGCTGCCGCTAATCGGCGATAATTGATGGCCAAAAGCGACAGAAAAAATACCATGAGAGAGTATGGTAGTCCGACATCAATTACAAATTTCATTATGGAGCGGCGAATACCTACTACAGCTTCTTGATAACACTACAGCGAGAATTATGATAAGTAATAATTCTGTTCTTGTTGGAATGTACTTGCATAGGTATAGTCGATACGAAAATCAAGAAAAGTAGAGTTGAAGAAGGTTTTCAAATATATTCATATTTTTCTTAATACTCTAACCATAATTAAATGTGGATGTAAAACCAGATGACAATGTACGAACTAGAAACTAAAAAAAATCTCTTAAATGGAAAACATGATGTGAATATATTGTCACGTGAATCCTCGGGAATAATAACACTCTGAAGCTGTCAATTTGCTTTGCCAAGGTTTTTTCGAAGCAGACACTGTTCGTTCACCCTGTATACGAGAACTAGAAATATTGTTAATCTCTAGGCAGAGGTCTATGTGTCTATATCGAGAACAAAGTAATCGAATATTATTTCCTTTATTACTCTAAATAAAAAATTCCAGTATTCATCGACTCTTGGCCTCTGACATACTTTTCTCAATGGACATTATTTCAGATGTTTTCTCAAGAGTTTTGTAATTTTTCTGTCATCTTGGCGGAACTCAGACATGAAATATTAATTTGTTGATAAGTATTCAATTTTTTGCAGTCTAAAACTATCACTCTCGAAAACTTTGCGAAAAAAGAGAGCTTCTGCGACAATAACAATCGATAGCAATAATTACAGTGATAAAACGAAATCGTATTCAAGCTAGTCCAACATGTTCAATCGACGAAGGTCGAGAAGGAGCAATTGTCAGCCTGTATCCAGCAAGCTTCGGTTAACAACACCGCATTTGTCGCAATTTTTCAACGACAAAACAAAGGTGTATACGGTCCCATCAGCAACGAGCCTTGCACCATGCTGCTAGATGTAGATGCTTCTAGGACAACCCTTGGTACTATGGGATTTCTTTTGCTAAAGCAACTGCCAGAATTGAACAGTCATGCTGGAAACTAAGCACTGCAATGGGAGAGCCAGCTATGGTCTATGGCGAGCTACCAATTGAACTGATTTAAAGTGAAACACCGGGCATAATTGGAGGAAGTGAAGAGATGACTCGTTTCATGTTGGCTGATTGTGAGCGTACCCGAGAGGGTTGAAACCATTCTAGAGGCTCGCCTAGACGGGGCTGTGAGTAGTGGAAACGTGGTAATGTTCGAGCTCAAGTATCACTATAAGAATATTGGACGAGGAATTGCACTACGGAATAACTTTGTTGATACATCTGGGCCAGTTAATGTATGTCAGTTATTACCCGGTGAGTTTAAGGACACTGCTCGTCAATTTTCCCTGTACGCAGCACTGTCAACCAAACCCACAACTTGCCAGTGGAAATGCTGGAAAGTTCGTCAAGGGCATAGAACAAAGTCATACTGAGAGAGTTAGCCAGGAAATACCAAGACACCTTCGATACCGGTCAAGGAAAAGGGGGTGGAACGAAGGTCGTTCAGCACAAGATAAACACTTGGAATGCCCGACCGACTTGGCAGTAAGCTAGAAGACTTCCTTTAGCCGAGAAGGATGAGGTTAACAAAATAGTCATCGCCATAGAAAAAGAAAGAGTTATGTAATCATCTGACAGTCCCTAGTTCTCTTCAGTCTTGCTGGTGGAGAAGAAAAGAATAAACGCCTTTTGTGTAGATTATCGCCAACTGAACAACGTGACGAAGAAGGACAGCTACCCTCTTCCGAGGGTAGACGACATCCTAGACACGTTGGCCGCTTCTATGATTTTCTCGAACCTGAATCTGAAGAGTGAATACTAGCAGGTAGAACTGGCTCAAGGAGATCAAAAAAAGACAGCATTCAGTGTCGACCATAGTTGAAAAATTGATGGAAACGGTTCTAAATGGTCTCTCATTGAAGACATGTCTAGTATATCTCGACGAGATAATTGTAGTTGGCAGATCGTTCGAAGACCATGTGGAAATTTAGAAGAGGTATTTCTGGAATTGAAGTTGAGCCCCAAGAAATGCCATTTATTTCGAAAAAAACTAGGATATCTTGTCTATGTCGTCTTTGGAAAAGAAGTGTAGCAGTAGATTAACAGAAGATCAAAGCTGTGAAAGAATGCCAATTCAAAAAGAAAATCACCAGCTTTGGAAGTTTTCATTGTTTGTGCACCTAACTATCGCCGATATGTGTTGGGATTTGCTGATATTTTCTTACGGAAGAGCAAACACTGTTCCAATGGTCCGAGGAATGCCAATATTCGTACAGGACGCTGAAAATGGCCGTGATCAACGCACCCGATCTGAGCTATCCTCTTTCGGACTGATAATCCATTTAAGACACGGACGCCAGCAGCGTGGGACTTTGAACTTCGAGCTGTCTGTCCTCTCTGAGATCCAAGAGGAACATGAGAAAGTCATAGGCTACTTCAGCAAGACCCTTGGTAAACCGGAGCGTTTTTATTGTTTCACGAGGAGAGAACTGTTGTCGAAGGAGTTGAGCGCTTCTTCAAGTAGGTATATGGAGGTATATGGAAGAAGGTTTTGGTTAAGAACTGACCATCCATTGAATGGCTTCTACAGTTCAAAAATGCCGAAGGTTAAGTGACTCATTTGATCGAGAGGCTCCATGACTTTGACTTCGACATCGAACGGCGACCAGTCATAAGAATACAGATGTCCTGTCGCAGATGCCATGTCCACATGGATGGTTTCAAGTTCGATCCTTGAGGAATACCCTGAGTAGAAATTATCGCATTCGACTTGTAGCCATTATAATGAACTATTTGGTATCGGTTAAAAATGTACGATCTTACTTCCGACTGAAGCCGACTATCTTCCGATTTAGACAGTAAAATGCAATTATCAATTTTATCAAATGCTTTTGAATGGCTCGTACGGTATAGATGAGACACTGACGTTGTCTTACAATCCGAGGATATTGTTATCCATTATAGTTTTCGTTTTCATGCGAAATGAGCATCGATTGAAAAGAGGAGGAAAAATGGACGTAATATCGAGATTTGCTATACGACCTACGAAGGATTCGTCTGATGATAGTGTGATACAATCGCTACTCTTGATTCTGAAAATAATACCCGTCATGTCGTGAGACAGCAAAAATCATAGCCGATTGAATGCAGAGGGCTGTCATCCTTGGTTTATTGTGTCTGATCAGAGCACACGATTCCCGGCCCCAACAGCTGCTATAACCCCATAGTTTGGAGGGGGGTTTTGGAGTTAGAGCCAGCGTGCCCTCCGAATGTATCAGAGCTCCTGAGAAAGGGTCTTGCTGAAACATTTCCACTTCACAGCTGACAATAATAGTATTACTTTGTTTTCCAAATCGTTCAATATTAATTTCCTAGAACCGAGATTCAGATCATTCCCATCTTCTGTAGAATGTGGAAAGCGTCCTTTGATCTTCCACATAACTTATAACGATATTTTTTTCATTGGAACTTGGAACACCTAAAACATTACTCATTTCAAATACTGGTAATTTTGTATGAACACTTGTTTTGAGTACCTGGCGGAAGTATATAGAACTCAGCTTCTCTCAAGATAACATACTAACAACACCCTAACTTTGTAGTATGATTCCTCCCCTATCATTTTCTTTCTCAAGACCTTGAAATAAGAAACTTATCTGTCGGAACGTTGTGGGTGGGTATTCGTGCTATCGATTTTATTCAGAAAGATATTGGTACCAAATTTTCTCCGCTCAAAAAATCGTGTTTGTTATAGAATCATCATCATTATAGAAGAGGATTCAATGAATATTCATTGATCTGATTTCAACTTCTAGCCACGTATTTTGTGCTGATTTGCGATCTAGGGTTACCATTTTCCACTACCAGCTCCGGTATCGATGACACTATCTAATTGCCTGAAATGATCGATCTTTTTGAAAGAAATTAAACACTTCTTGAAACTTTGTTGAATCAATATTCACTGAGATATCGATATCTACTTTTAATGACTTATAGATCTTTGCTGAGTGAGAACTTCGGAACTGTTCTTGACAATGCGTCTGCAGATAAGTGGCTAGGAATTCCAGCAAAATAAAACTAGAGACTGTCTCCCGACAGTTACTAACTTGGAGATTCAAATAAGAAGCAGCTACCATATATCTCAATGGAATTTAATGTTATTGCTCTCCTTCTAGTGTTAAGTAGTTCATTCATTCGATCACCAGTCGACATCGCCGTTCCTTGCCTTCGAGTGTACCGATAAATAAAATAATATTTAATAGTAGTTGTTGAGTGTATAGTAGCATGGACGGAGACGCTAATAAACATAAGCGTAAATAACTCGCTCCACTGTCAAGCAGTCCATGGGAAAAATTTAAACGCAGGTGCACTATTTGAATTGCAAATTATTCAACTACTACACAGCGCGAACGCTTCTTTTCATGCCCGATAGCCGCTCATCGACGACGACGGTGCTTCTTCTCCTGCTTGTTCGTCTTCGTCGTCTTATTCATGTTTGCTTGTGCTTTGATTTTTTCCTTGCTCGGTAATAAAGTTTCGAGTTATCGGCTTTACTAAGGAAAGAGGCTCTCCGTCAGTGCTCAACCTTCAACTGTTGCGGAGTTGCTGAAAAAAAAGAAAGGGATTCCTCAAGGATCAGTGTTGATACCCTTGCCGGTCTGTTATATACTAATGCCTGCGAACAGGGGCGTACGGCAGATAGGTACCCCTAATCGTCCCTCCTCAACTTTCACGCCACTAGATTGATATAGATTTTGTCTTTTTTTCTTTATTCTTGATATTTTAAAGCAAATGTCAACGGTTTTCAACATATTTGAAGTTGAATAAGTGTGTGCATAAATAATTTGGAGATTTTTCTTGTTATTTTATTAAAAGTTGCTATACCATTTTTTGAAAAATCGATTATTTCGTAATATTTTAAATAAATTGTGTGGACAGTCGAACTACTTGTTGAATTTTAGAAAATGGATGAAAAATCAAAGCATCACTAAGGGGGACCAATTTACCATCCTGAGTGAGTTTCTAAAACGCAATATCCACCGAATTATTAAAGTGGTTTTTATGAAAATTAAATTCATTGAAGAAGTGAAATAATTCTGAATTTATTAAATCCTACCCTCGAGAGGGGCATTAGAATTTTTGTTTTCGGTTTTCAAAAACCGGAGAATTTCTGTTTTGCACTTATCTCTCATTCCTTCCACATATTTGTCCTTTTCTCATCCATACTGTTCTACCGTCTTTTTCCCCTATCTCTTCCACCTCTTGTTTTCTATTTTATTATCTCTTGCTTCCCCACTCCTGTCCATCCCATCTATTCAATCTTTATATACACTACATCCTCGCTTTTTTCACTACCTTTCTCTTTGTCTTTCTTCCTCTCTCATTCATGATCTAATCTCGTATGCCTCTTCTATATTAATCCTTTATCCCCACTGTTCTCTTTATTCTTCTGTTCACCATTTCTTCTTTTTTTTTTCTCTGTTGACCTTTACTTGCTCCTCTTGTCTTTCTCCTTACACCTTTGTTCATCCTTTTTTAATCACTTTCTCTTCTCCATTTTTCACTTCATCTCTTTCTGCCACCGCTTTCCTACTCTCTTCTTATTATTCTTCCTTCCTTCTCCCATTCTCTTCCACCTGTCTCTGGCTCATATTCCCCTTTTCTTCGCTATATCTTTACATCCCCTCCCCTCTCTCATTTCTCTCTTTTTTCTCTCATTCTTCGTTCGCTCTCTTTTCGATCTATTTTTCTATTCATTCTTATTATTCCTTCTTCTCTTTCTCTTTTCCTCCTGTTTGTTCGTTCGTTTATTCCTTCTGTCAATTGGAGTCCAGAAAGGAAAAACTTGTTCGAGCTGGGGAAAACGAGGCCCTTACTTTTTAACGTGTGATGCCATACTGCTGTATCAGCAATTATTTATAACCAAATAACCAAAGAAGAGTTTTCACACAAATCACATTCAATTATATCTGGCATTGATAATGGTTAGGGTATTTCGTAAAAAAATCCTCCGTGATATTCAAAACACGTAACGGGAACTTCTATCAAAATAATAGAAATGTGTTTGCATATCACTTCGCACGTACTAATTCAACTTCAAATATTTAGAAAACCGTTACAATTTCAATAACGAAAGTCATATTTTTTGTGAAGAAAATATTGAGAATTTAGAAAAATCAGACAAAATTTATATCCATCCAGTGGCGTAGAAGTTGGGGAGGGTTGATAAGGAATACCCATTTGCCGTACGCCCCTTTTCGAAGCTACAAAAATGTAAAAGGCAATGGAGTTTGAAACTTCATGATTTCAAAGGATATATCAAATCACATGCAGAAAGGTTGAGCCGTAATAGAGTTATTCTGTATAACATTTTTTATCAATTTCAACACCTTGTAGTTCTGTTGATACTCATCTTATAAGGATACGTTTATCGGGACTTTTAGTTTTAAAATGAAGTGAGGATACTACTAATCGAATTTATCCCCTTTATTCTGGGACACCCTGTATATTGACGGGATCGGAAATTTCAAAACAGTATTTTATAAACATGCTGTTTTTTTATCATCAGCATTTTGAACTTTATATTTTTATGCAATATTTTTCGTAAAATTCGCGAACAAATGAAAACGTTCGTTTTTCGAATATTCACATGATTCATCTCATATTAATCTTTTTCAATGATCTCACTTGTTTTCGCATCAGCGGGCTCACTATATTTCTCTTTCACGTTCTCATGAATATTCGGACAGGATACATCAACTAAATAACCGCTCCTTCGACATTTTGATCTTTTTTTCTGGTTAATTAATGAATGTCTGCGACCGAAAGTAATGTAAGGTGTGATATTTGTTAACAAAAAATGCACCCAGTGTGTTATTATAATCCGAAACTCCCACGAATAACGAGCCATTGTTTGTGAACGATCATAAACTCGGTTTTGTTTGTGTGATGGTTTTGTTTGTGTGATAGTTGACGAAAAACAAAGCGGGAACGAACATTCGAGGTTGTACTGAAACATATCTAGTAAATGATGAAGTTAGTGATGTTGAGTGTAAATTTTAAATGTAATAAAGTGTAGAAATAATCGATTTCGTGAAGATGATTTGAAATTTTTTTCAAAATAAGCAATTTCAGAAAATTAAGTCTACTCTAAGAAGAATAATGTGGTAGTAGGAATGTGGAAATTTCCGAGGTTGACCTGAGTCAATCAAAATGCTAATTTTTGTGAAAAATATTATTAGGGGATAAAATGGACTAAAATTTCAAAGGATACTTAATCAGGACATTTTTATTAGCGGACAAAATAGACTAAAATTTTAACGGATATCTAATCAGGATATAAATTTTATCACCAATTTATATTTGCGTTAAGAAACTTTCTGAAAAAACCCTGTTTATCTCATTTCTCATAGGAACACCCCCATATCATTCGTTAATGGATATTGAAGCTAGTTTCCATGAAATAACTTTGAATATATTCAATAATCGAAAATAAAGTGTTATCCTAGCGTATCATGTGGAAATGGATCTGTAAATCACAGGACAATCTCTGACAATTTATTAAATTTTTTTGATTGCCACCTTCCGTCGACGCACTACTGATTCAAAGTGCCTACCATCTCTAGTTCAGTTTCTTCACAAGAGTGTTGTCATATGTTTAGTGCATTACGGCGTTCACAGAGAAATTATTTCGACGTATTTTCGTTAATAAATCGTTCATAGGGAATAGATGTGTATGGATCAAGTGTAATTTGTGTTCAGAAAACAATGTGCTCGCTTCACGGCATGTTCATCCGACATTAGCTTTATTTGCTTCAACTTTCTTTTGCGTTGCGTTACAATCTGCAAAAATTATTGTTCTAGGCTGAACTACATGCTATTATACCTATACTTACCCGCGTCCAAAATAATTTTGGCAAAAGATATTGAAGATCATCATATCCAAGCTAGTGTTCGAGTGTAGAAATGTTTTTGAAAACCTGTTGAAAAGAAGAGGATTTCATAACAGCTTGGCCGTTGCTACAATGGAAGAGGAACAGTTTATAAAAACATTGGATACAAGAGAAAAGGTCTCAACATAATGGCTGGGCTTCAAATGAGACACAATCTCGTAAACAATCACCTAGCTCCTATCGGGATCGAATATGATACTCTCTGTAGATGGTGCCTGGAAGATTACGAGATTCTGCTTAGGAAACTGCTAAATAACGCCAGGGAAGCTAGCATGCCCAGTTGAACCCAAAGATGTATTTGACCCAATCTGAGAGGTCTCAAAATCTGCCCACCTGTGTCAGGAATTAGATTAGATTTATTTCGGGCTTTCGTGCTATAGCCCTCTACACTGCAACTTCTTCAGATCTGTAGTATGTGACCTCGAAATCGTTTAGAGAGTTAGAGCTCTGTATCTAGCACTGTCTTCGTTACGAGAGTCCATAGAATAGTTTTCGAAACCCATCATATATGCGTGAGATCTTGGTTTTTCTTCTTCCAGCGTTGGAAACCTTAGCCTTGACTGATATTTCCTCTTCTTCCTACCAGAAACTGCATAGCTCTTCTTCTACCAAGCTGATTGTATTCATATCTTTGATGAGTCAACAATGCCCTGTGAAGATTCCAACTAATATTCTGGTAGTAGTCCATTTCTGCCATTGTACTAAATGTTGGCAACGGTTTTTTTTATAAACTCTGTGGCCTGTCTCACTCCTGGTGCATGGATTGTTCCACCGGTATTGCCAGGATATGAGTAGGGATTTTCTCATTTAACGAGATGTTTTTAGGTTACGATTTCATACAATAACAAGGATAGTTGAAACAGCTGCAAATTCTAACTCTGAAGTCCTTTGGTTATGACTCAGCATCTAACACAAGTACTAAACTATTGCAACGTATCCAGCTAGGAACACCCCAATATAGCCCACTGCTTCTAACAGCCATCGTTTACTGTGATTCTGAAGTTGATACTGCTCTTTCCCTCAACCAAAGACAGGATGGACTGGTACAAATTTCATGACGGTAGCCTTGAGAATGCCTTCTTTCGTCTTGGACTCTTTGGAGCGTCTGGAGTCTCACTCACTATTTCCTCTTTCACCGAGAAGCAAATATTCACAGTTTGACTGATCTTTTTAGCTGTTTTCATTTAGTGGACTCCAACTCTTCAGATGATGTGGTGTTGCAGGCTTTTTCGTGTTTCCCTGCAGCTGTACAAGCGAATGCGCCACCAAGTCCATTTAAGCAGCTCCGGAGGGCCAATAATTTTTTAAATCTTGTTACTTTGTATTCAAAATCAGATAATTAATAAATGATGATGATGATATCGATGAATTTTGATTTAGAATTTATTTAAATTTTATACATCAGTATAATTCCTGAACATTCCTTTAACGGTGTTTATCTGCATGCGACATAATTCCTTGGAATCATTGCCACATAGGTACTCTTAAATAAAAAAGTAAATATCGAGTGCACACCCGACCATGACCCTAATTAGAAAATTCACGCGTCATTAACGGCTACCGCTGTACCCGAGCGCGCCGGGAATACGCACGTGTGTCCGTCGTTCTGTCCGTCTGTGTGATTTTATTGGTTTTCGATGCGTGGGAAAGCGAATTCACACACCACCGACATTGAGCAGGTGTCGCGCGAAGACCGTTATCGAATTAATGTAATGAGTATTAGCAGATAAAACGCGCGGATTATGACTATTAGCGGATGTTTCTGAAAAAGAGCTTCCTTATTTATGGAATGCAAATTTTTAATTGACGCACTATGGGATAGTTACGAACTGCGAGCGGTTCGAGGCCAAGAGTTGGAAACAACTGGAGCAGATAGAAGTTGTCCATGACGGTTTGAATTTTTCTCAAAATCCAGATTCTTGTTGGACAGAATGGGGAATGAGGCACGCAACTGGTAAAGAATACCATAACATGGTACACGGACGGGTCCAAAACTCCCGAGGGAACTGGAGCAGGAGTCTTTGGGCCTCGCACCAAATATTCGGAACCCATGGATCAGTTCCCCAGTATTTTTCAAGCGGAAATTCACGCCATAGAAAAGTGCATTCAATTCAACATCGACAGGAAATACCGGAACAAGGAAATCGCAATCTTCTCCGATAGTCAAGCGTTGAGCTCATATAACAATAACTCAAAGATGGTCTGGGAATGCCTAGACAAACTTAATGATCTAGGCAGGAACAAGGTGATCCTCCTCTGGGTGCCGGAGCACGTCGGAGTGGAGGGCAATGAACATGCAGATACCCTGGCATGAAAAAGGGTATCAATGCCACTGGTCGGGCTAGAACCATTCTGCGGACTTGGAAAATCTTACTTTCAAGAAGAACTCAATAAAACTGAAGAATAAATGAGAGCAACACACTGACAAAGACTTCCAGGGCTAAGGCAGGCCAAAGATCTCCTCGGCAACTTCATCCGAGCAATACCGAAGACACTGATTAACCTCAGCAAAACTAGTCTGAAGACAATCACGGGATTTCTGACGGGGCACTGAGACTCAAAGAACACCTAAGGAAGCTAAGCTTAGAGGAGGACATCACCTGCAGATTCTGTGGGGAACACAGAAACACCACAGCATATATTGGTGGAGTATTATGCTGCATATCACAAGAGATTGAATATAATTGGATCACACCAGCTGACTATGGGAGAAATACCACTAATAGACCTCCTCAAAATCCTTAAATTCTTCAAGGAATTGGAGCTTGAGGGGCTGCTGTAAACGAGAACACTTGGAAATAGCAGAAGAAGATGGGGCACAACAAATCTAATTAGGTCGCGTCGCATCAGTCACCCTTCCATACCTACCATTACCATTACCTAGAATTTTATAATATAGTGATTAACCATCACTGATACTACCTCGTTGGTGGGTATGAATACTTGAATAGTAGTATATTGAACAACAAGGTTTGAAAACGACTCTGCACATGAGCGAGACACATTGGTGGACTGAGCCGAAGGCGAGGTCCACAAGTCGAGCGAGTTTTTCACGATAGTTTTTATACGACTGTAAAAAAACACTTAAATCTTAATAATCTTCATAATTTAAGAAAATATATAAAATGCTATTAATTTATTTTAAAAAACTTGATTTCGCTTAATAAAATTTCCGCAGAATCCGACATTTTAATCAACAAACTTTGGAAACAACAATTTTTAAAGTATCCAATCTTGAAACGGTTGCTGTCGGACACGGATTTTGCAGAGTACCACATCATGGCAATATTATTACAAGATACTGAACGAAAGAGCCTTGAAAAGTGCGTACCCACCTTTACATATTCTTTATCGTGGTGACCGTGATGGAAGGAAATTCGCTCCTTAACCATAAGGACGTGGGTTCAAATCCCATCATGGTCACCGGTCCTGGATCTTTTCCTTTTTAGCACAAGCTCTCAGGGGCTTTTAGAGATTTTTTTTGGAAACAAAAAAATAATAATATGGACTTTGATTGTTCTCACCATCAGCAAAGCTAGTGAGTGGTTGAAATTTTATGGATTTTCTTCAACATGTTGACAATTTACTATTTCTGGATGTTCCATAACTAGAAACTCGGTTTTTTTCAATTTCACCAGAGTTTATTGAAAGGAAAGTTGAGGAAAATATTTGTTTTCAATTATCCTCTTCATACTGTATCTCTGCCATATGTAACGATGAACTTCTGAGGAAGATTTCAGACATTATCTCATTAATTTTCCAAAAAGAACCTCTAGTTTCAATTTGACAAAAAAGTTGGAACACCCACTTGTACTTAATGCAGGATATTTATCACCGAAGTTCATAATTTTGAGACTAATCATCATCAAATATTTCTGCTTATTTCTTAGTGGGAATTAAGTTATGTTCACGGCCTTGTGCAAAAAATTATTGACCGCACTCGTTTCATGAAAATACCTTTTGAAAAAATGTCAGTTATCAAACAATTGGCCATCAAACAGCACTCCTTCTGACCATCCAACCGTAATCTAACGTCGAAACTCATTGAACAGAAAGACTGCAGTCGAGTTGAAGGGGTCGAAAGGCGACACAGAGACGATAAAAATGCCCCGAAGGGTCGCCACTGTCACCGTGTTAACAAGACGCCGGCATCAATCCTCTCCCAAGATTAATTTCGGGAATTAATTAGCGTTCATAGTCAAAGAATCGACTTTGGTGGCTGGTAATATGACCAAAGGAAGCACTCGAGCGATTCGAGGCAAATAAAGACGGACTATGGCGTTTTTGAGATCCTCCGGCTCTTGCTCGATGTTATATGATTGATATACCGGGCTTGTCGAAATGTATTCAACCCACTATTGAAAGCTCAAAACGAGTCAACACAAATTTGGGTGTTTCATCAATATTGATTTTTTCTATGATAGTTTCAGCTATAATACAGAGTGATGAATTCTCCTCGTATGAACAATTTAACAAAAATCAACTTTTTGGTCCTGGCTGTCACCTTCTAAAATGTAGAATGACATTTTTGAAATCACCTGGTTCTTGTCTTATATTAAGCGATTTACGACCCCCAAAGTTTATTCAAACTTCGAAATGCTTCAATGTGTGAAAAAAAAATGTATATCTTTAATATAGCGTACTCTCATGAATAATGGTTGGTTGGTTTGAAGCTGACGGCCAGATATAGGGTTTACCCGTGAGCATGTCGTCCTTCAACACTGATACCTCCACGGTTCCTCTGTTTATTCCCTTAGTTGTTCATTGAGGCTCTGAAGGCATTCCCAAACCTGCCTTGCCTTAATCTGTACTGAATTCAGAGCTTTTATTGCGCTCTGCCTGTCGGATCAAATGTAGATGTGTTTTCTTTTATACCCACTGTCTAGAATCATCTGTATGCATGTCCTAATGGCATGTATCTCAGTTTGGAATACTATGGTGTTATTGCCAAGTGGAAGTATATCGTTTCTTTTTGGCCGCACTTCATGTATTCCTTCTCCAGTTCCTACCTCTGGTTTTGAGCCATCTGTGTACCAGATTATGTTTCCAAATGATAAGTGATTCTCTCCCGAGTCCCATTTGTCCCACTTGAGCTGTGTTCTGAATGGTTCTTCATATGATTATTGGGGTAGCATGTAGTCTAATATCATTTCCATTCCATTTCGGCAATGTTGACTACATGAATGATTTTGGTGTGCCCAGTTTGTGGTTGGGTTCATGGCTAATAATAAACGTCTTTATTATTATCATATAATAAATACCAAGTAAAATTTCCCCAATAGATTGATGAAAAAACTGAAATTTTGCCACGCATATTTCAAAGCTGACAGAGGGCTTTCTTCTTTCAACTGTTCAGTGTCATTCGTGAAAGTTTAGGTTATGTTCTTGTATTGATGATTTATTTATTGACAGCTGATGGCATCTTATGATATCATAATGTAACTTCTTCTAAACTATATCAACTGTGCATACAATTTTGTACTACATTTTTCATGTATCAATACCATAAGAAAAGCAAAGTGAAAAGCAAGACACTCATAAATAACTACTTGTGAATTTCTTTTTCCGAAAGATCGTCAAAATAACAAAGAGCATTTGACCGGCCTAGTAATTTAGCAGATTTATATAAATGTTTCAGAAATAGATTGAGGTGTGACTACCCCATGTAGGAGGAATATTTCTTGATTGACATTTTTGCATTTACTGAGATGTAAGATATCTTTCGTTTTAATATAATATATGAAAATTTCACTAAATCTTGCTCCCAATTCAACTTTTCGCAATAACAATAAAATGATGAAGAGAATTCTACACTGCATAGTTCATGTGTTTTCATTCGTTTCATTGGTCACTCATGACCCGATACCAATCGTAGAAACGTGTAGGATTAGCAATATTGGAAAGGAGTTATGTCAAAGTTACCAACAACTTTTTCACGAAATACTCATTTCCATGTTCAACAGCTTCGATTTTTTGACTATAACAATCCACACTGTATTGCTACGAATAAACCCATTTCTTGAAGGTAAACAAGAATATTCCCACACAGCTACGTTCCCGGCATTCCTCCATTGTTTTGTCCTATAAAATCATAGAACACATCACGCTGAAATGTTGATTGGATAATTACGCTCCGCCTCAAAATGAACTTTGACCCAACAGCTAGCAGCTAGTTGGTTATTCTGTTCGAGCAGTGATTCGAATGTTTTACGTAGCTTACTTTTGTTTGAACAAGTCTGACTCATCGTGTTAAATCTTTATACATACTTATGGGTGTTTACGTTACAGAGTGTTTCATCTACACGGTTTGAAATTTTCGAGGGTTCTTAAATCCCAAGGCTTATCACGCATTACGCTACAATACATAATTCTGGTGTTTGCGACCAAAATCAGAACATCCACTTCAGCAAATAATATTGTGATGTACCTACCATGAGCTTCAGTGCAGTTCATTGGTCGTCGAGATTTCTTCGTCTTGATCTCCTGAATTCGATGTATGAATTCTGGGAAACTGCCAATTCTTAATAATTCTAATGAGAGGAAGAAGATAAATCTGGAATACTAGGAATGGAGAAGCCCTAATTGAATAATATACCTAATCACCATCTGGGATCAAAAAATCATTGCCGTCATTATACATAATGCCAATAACAATGAATATAAAAACACGAATTTGATAAATTGTCAAATAGATGACTATAGAATACGTCCTAAAAAGTACAGAAATATGCATCAACCTTACCCAATATTAACCATTGGTCAAAATTGTCATATATTTCAAGGTATCAATAGTTTCGATACATTCGTGGATCGATTCTGTGGAAATCAGAATAATTCATCAAATCGTTTTTGCTTCATAAGCATTCTATTCAGATATTTAGAAACTGAAGCATTCTATGTATGCATTAGAATGGATACTTCCTGGTTATCTGTAATATGGCATGTCTATTTCAATTGAATTTATACCTTCTGTATTTTTATCTTTTATTACTGCACCTACTCAGCTTTGTTGAGTATATTGCATTCGAATTCAATTTCAGTAGTAAGGTCCAATAAGCTTTATGCAATAAATTCAGTAATGAATATGGATGAATTGATTGGTTGTGGAACTTTCTTATTTTCCATTTATGGATATAACTTGGTATTAATATCATTCAAGTTTATAATTTATGGTTCTTCACAAAATTGTATTTAATAGTTCTCACAGATAGAATTGGTCTCTAGATTCTTCTTCAGTGGATAGTATAGTATATATTCAGTGGAATTATGAAAAAGATTAACGACCGACCGAATTTGAATTGTGTGTCTCTTTAATAATAATTACGGCTATTCTTTTGTCAGACTTCTCTGTTGTTAGCATTATTAAACACAATGACCGCTTTTTCTTTCTTCAATTTTGAGCCGTTGGATATTATGGCACCAAATATGGAAAACTAAAATGAAACTATGAAAAAGTTTAGGAGGTTTTCAGCTCCTGATTTTGCTGATTTCATTGCAACAACACTTACATTTTTGAGATCACGGAACACACAGGAATGAAAGACTTTTATAATGAACCACGCCCTTCTCGAAAATGCAGGTGCCTGTCCCACTGTTTTTCAATTATTTCCGTAATCAAAAGCTGAGCAGGTTTTTTTTTACGCTGCCCAACAAAATTTCTATAGTAAAGGAAATTTTTCAGAGAAGACTGAGTTATTATATTAATTAATCCAATTTCATTTGATGAAATAAAGTAGTTACTATAACTATTAATGTTCATTACCGATATCGTTCTAGCCAATTTATAAAGTAATGAACATCTCGGATATTCGTAGATTCATTCATTGTGAATATATTGAGTAATAAAATTTCGTGAATTGTCGCTATCGACATTCCTTGTTGATGAAAGTGCATGTCTTTTAGAACTGTATTTCTCATGGTTTCACTAATTTCATCGTTTGTTACCTGTCCCCACCGATAGTGGCTATTTTAAGGCTTTTTGCAGATGGTTTCACTTACGCATTCTTGAACATTATATTTTGCCAAATTTTACTCGGAGGTTGTCAACTGATAATCCAACAAAAATTCAAAACTTCATTTGGTAAATTATTCGAATCACCTACAATAACTATCGTAGGAAAAACTTTGTAGTAATACATTTTCGTAAAAAGCATTTTTGTATTCCCTTGTCTTGTTGTTTACGCTCATACAAAAAGTTCTACTTTACGAACTTCCGCTGTGATAAAATGTAACGAATTAACTTATTTATGGTCATATGACTCATGAATTTTGTCAGCAACGCCACTTCTATATGTACCAGAAGTTTTTTCATCTAAAGGCCTACCCGGAAAGAACGCTAACAAGATTCACAATTTTTCAAAGGAAACTATCTATAGATGCTCACACGTTTTCGCCGCCTTTTTATGTATCACTTGACAAGCAGGTACTGAGAAAATGCAAAAAAAAAACAACTGATGGAATTGCTGTGCTGTACTATATACGAATGCATAGGTATAGTCCTTCAAGACCTGCGAGCTCTGTAGGTACCATAGTTTTCACTATTGGAAAAAAATATTGTCATTTTCTTGTTTCGAAATTTTGTAGCTTACTAATTAACAGTTTGGTTCAATTAAAATTTTACGAGGCAGTGCCCGAGTCGAATCAACAATTGCCGGATATATAGCACATGTTTTTAACTACAAAACAGAAGACAATGATCCATTTCAAGGTAGACTAACCTTTGTCTTCAAATAAACACTTCAACCTGTGACAAATCGTCAGTTCATTTTGAGGTTATTTTTTTATTTAATCGAAACGCATTAACAGCAATGAATCTAATGAATGAAATGAAGCAATCATCTTCAGTAAAAGCAGTAACTAAAATTCAGTCGTGCAGTTTGGCAAGAACAAAAAATAAGGTTATTTCATCAACATTGAGCTTCAGTCAGTGACTTGACGAAAATAATACCGTTGGTCTAGTACACAAATGGTACACTTCATGTTGATTTTTTTTCCTGAGCTCCGCTGTTAGTTTGTGAAATCAGGGGAAAGGAGAAATTCGTCTTGATCTGAAAATTATGGATCTGTCTCTATTTCTTGAATAGATTTATAGGTGAAATAGAATAAAATAAAGTATTTGTCGCTAAAACGGATTTCTAAAGCAGATTAATTATAACTCAAGAAGAGGAGGGAGAAACAATTTGACTGACCCCAATATTGCACAGATTTGGGATGTCTTGAAGTCTAATATCTCAGACACACATGCTACCGTTGTCTTTATGTTCCTTATCAAGATTCATTATGGCTTTATTGACATATTATTTGTATGCAATAGATAACCAAGAAAAAATGCTGGTTCGAGGGTAATAATTATCTTTGATAATGGCAGTGACTACTTAAATCTTATCTCTGTCATGAATTTATTGGCTGATGACACGTGAGCCTTCTGTGTCGTGTTTAGCACGGGTTTTATGGCCATTCAAGGGTACCATTTTGCAAAATGATGGAGTGTTTGGGATAAATGAAGAATACACTCGAAGTCTTCACGAATCCTCGTAAAATCTTTAATGACTATAAACATATCGCCATAGGCCTATTTCTTGAAAATAAACTGTCAGGGACAACAAGCATGGTATTTTCTTCGAATTCTATAAACATCTGTGAGAAATAATGTAAGTGTTGAAAACACCGGTAAGAATTTAGGTTTTGTTGTTGATATCGCCGTATAAATAAACAGTTACATTCACATGCTACGTAGTGTGCAATCTGATCGAAATAAACAAAATACAACCGCAAACAACAGTGGTTATAAAAAACACGATCATATTTTTTGAGGAATTACTGTAAGAATTTCAAGACCACTTGGTGTCCTAATTGTTTTGAGTCATACAAGAACATCCGATGTTCACGTTTAGACAAGAGAAAATAATGTTAAAATGATTTTGCGTGCAGGACTCAAACTTTCTTAGCAGCATTCTTAACGATTAATCAATGCAGTGTTCATGATAAGAATTGAAAATAGTTCTCTGAAGTTGGAATTTTTTTGTTGCAATAATAAGATTCAATTTAGCTGCAAAAATTTCCTTCTGTGACATTTCCTTGAATAACAGGAAATGTGATCACTTTCTTGAAAATTCACAGTGATAACATTTATAATTAATAATAATACGACTTTATCCACACATTTGTTTTGTTATAGATAAATGAATAAATTAAACGCGAAATTGTAATAAATGTATATGAATTGACGAAGTGTCACTGTAGAGGCAGTAAAGTACGTATTTATTTTAGATGAATTATTATCTGAAGTATTTGAAATACCGTCCGAAGAAATGGTAAATGATGATACTGTGATAAATCATTTTTTTCTCGAATCCATACACTGGTTGCACAATTTACTAACGAACTCATGAATCAATGATTACTTATAATCTCTTGATATATTCGTGATGACAAAAATGCATATTATCCCTAAAGGAAAATCCATTAATCACAGATTCAAATCAACTCGAATTTAGAGTAGTTTGTACTTAATTAAGAAACTATTGTTGATTCTAATGACGACAATCATATAGTTACGCTGACAGACTGAATCTGCACTTCAAAGCATTTTTTCTATTTCGAACACTGCTTCTCGTGTCTTCTTTGAAAAATCGTGTGAACTACATTTCACTCGCCCCCTGTATGCAAAATCCGTTTGTCCTGCGAAAGAAGATAAGGATCGACGATCAAGTGCTTTCCCAGTTACATTACAATTTCAGTTTGAAATGCGGGGGGGTCCGAACGTTTTCACTCCTCTTGTACAGTGTGTTCCCCGGTGCATGACAAGTCTCAGGTGTTGGTGGGCCCACTGTGGGAAATATACACAGGTGGTTCGAGTTTGCACTCCCCCATATGATTAGTATACCAACATCGTTGTGAATTTCGATAGATGTGTGTGTTCATTTATTTTAATGGTTTTATCTTAATTATTGGACTGGATAATTGGAACATGACCGTTGATAGGAGCTGTAAGGCGCGATGTGGGAAATGTAGTTTCTCACAGAATGTAAATAGATATTAGAATTTGCTGATTCCCATGTTAATTTCTATTGGAACTAACATAGTGGTCAACAATTCAAGAATCAGTTAGTTTTGTGATAAAAATATTATTTATAGAGGCCTTATTAATTCATTTACTCAGTCATTTATTCAGTGATTTAGCAACAATATACATTTTATATTACACAATATTACACTCTTGGTAAAATATTATTGCCTAACTAAAAAGGGCTATAGTCAGTTTAATTGTAAATACATATATAGATGTACACTGACACCAATCTTCCCTTTAACTTTCGAAAATGTGCAATATTTGAACATAATATCAAATTATAAATCTGTATACAAACAAGCATAACTTTGATTTCAGCCAAATGTATAATACAAAAGAAAACGCAGAATTTTCATTTTCTGAATAAACGGTTAAATACAAGTTCAGACATTGAAATACTTAGTTTAATGAAATTTGGTATGATCTTACCGTTATGTAACATGTTTTTCAAGTTTTCTTTGAAATTCAAATCCATAATTTCAAAGGGTAAGCCATTAATCAATATGCAAATAGTGTAAAAATAAGATCGTTGGAACATGAAGCTGGAGTGATGTGTAATTGTGAGGATATTCTTCCTTCTTACATTGACATTGTGTATGTCTGTCCTGAAAGATATTCTGCGTGCTAGATAATAATATATAGGTTCTTGTTTTTTATATAAGTTCATGAAATAAACATCCCATGTGAAGAAACCTAGTACCTACTCACCTGTAGCCGTTTTAACACCGAAAGTTTCCTAGACACCGACAGTCTTTAACAATATCAAATATGAAATAGACGTATCTTTTCTGAACTTTTTGTGATCTTTTGCGATTTTCTGTATCTGCATATCTGCATGGATAAGTACCAGAGTTTCGCATAGTGTGATGTTTGCATTTTTATCAAAACATCTACGATTATTAAATGAAAGTTTAAGTTTGTAAAACGCATTTTTTACTGTATTTACAAGAACCAATGAAGTACCATTAATCTTAATATCCACAAAAGCTTCAGTCCTCATTCATGCTGGTTTGCTTCCATATAATATAGTCTGTGATTTGTTTGGGTGTTGGAGTTGACTGAGAACAGTATTTTTTTGAAAATGTAAAAATATTATCCAGATCAGCATTAGCCGGATCAACTTCTGATTATTTATAAGAAATATAGACTTGAGTATAGTCCGCATAAAAATGACACTTACAATTGCAAAGGGCGAAATATATATATAGAAAATAAGAGTGATACCAGTATAGAGCCATGTGGGACACCAAAAGTAGATAATTCCGTTGTCTCCGTAGAAATTAAATACCCACCAAAATCAATCATCAGTTCAAACATCACCACAAATGCCTACCCAGTAAGTATCCGTTTCTTACTATTTGGCTCTTATAAATCGATTGTATCCCCCGAGACCTATTTATCCGTGCTAAAAGTGGGACTAACTCTTCGGTTCTTTTCCATGCCTTCACACTTTTTGCGGCATTAGGACTCAATAAAGGCACGCGGTGAGGTCCTTTATTGTGGTAACAATCGACGACTCTGAGGGTCTTTCTTTTAAAAGCACACACGTGCTCGATTGCTGTGTCGGCCCGGAACCCATTGAACTAATTGTTGAAATAGACGTTTTTAGACAAGAGAACAGGTCTCAGGTGCTGGCCGCTGAATGGAAATGAGCCATTAGTCTTGTTTGGCAGCCGATTTATACCAAAACGGAAGACCGCAATAGAAGTTTTACATCTATCAATTTCTTCATCGATAAATTCGGCAATTAGTTAAGGAATTGCTTGTCGAATTAATTGAAACTTTATGACTTTTTATGCCTATCAATTCATTCGCGGATATTTCAGATCACTTTCAGTTATAACAACATAAATATTTTCTCGACAAAATTAGACTTTTTTTAAATACACACACAGGTATTTTTCACCATGTTCATTGTATTTAATTTGCATATAGTATGAACAGTTATAACTGAAATTATCATTTCATGATTGAATTAGCGTCTACACTCTTCTTTTTTTTTCTTATCTGTTCCGTACCAAGAGCTACTTTCATCCTATCAGATAGATTAAAATTTTTCGATTCCATAGAGAAAAATGATATTCTTATTAATATCTCGCTCACAAACTCGCAATTTTTTTTTTGTGAACTGGAAACGCAAATAAGGCAAATTTCATGCCGATGCTCTCCAGAGATATCATCAGTCGTTCTACCATCAAAGTATTCCAATTTCATCCGTCGTGAGCACAGAGTTTTTTTTCGCCATTTGCACTTAGCCTGAAAACTCTTTTTCATTATTTTTACATTTCAGTCATCAGCTACTCTTTCTAGAGAAATATTCCACGGAGCTAACGACTTCCAAAAATTCAAAGTGTTGTTACTTTCCATCTTCTTTTCCAGAACTGAACCTGAAAGAAAACATTTATCAGATGGTAAACAGAACTAAGACGTTTATTATTATTATTCAGTCCGCACTAAAATTTTTCTTAACCTGAACTATCCGTTATTTTGTAATACTTTTTGAGAAACATCGCCTCCAAGATGATTTTCAATTTATTTTCTTTTTTTGAACTAGAAATGATGGTGCTGATCTGAAAATAGAACACAACTTCTTTTTCGCTAGAAAAACCTTATTTCAAAACGATACTAAAATACTTGTAAGATCCGGCTTGTATATATTGTTACATAGTATATAAGTTTTATGAAAACCGATCCCTATCTCTTATACTTAGCTTGAACAATTTGAGTTTAATATGTTTTTTGTCGAACTTCTTCCTGATACCGGGTTGGAAAAAATAAAAAGTTGAAATTCACAGAAGATAAGTAATCAATAATAGCCCTTTTTCTAAATTAGTCACACTTTTTATCAACCACCGGTTTTGTTTAATCGGGAGTAACCCCAACTTCTTTTTTTTCAAATGTCATCCTATATCAACTCTGATTTCTGAAAAAAATCAAAAACTTGATTTTACTTCCGTCCTTAACGGGGTTATACCGGAAAATGTATTTCATAAACAGTCTCATAAATTGCAACCATAAATTATTTTATTATTTATTCTTTGCATTACATTTTATAATAATAATAGTAGTCGAACAGAAATATTGATTAAATGAGTTGATATATGATTACATGGGTTATGAGACCTGTGTATAATCGTATGATTCGTCAACATACATAAATAATCTAAATATTAAAATAAAAATATGTGTCACAAAATAAATGAAGTAAGAAATATTTTATCAATAAAACCAAATCATCATTCTGACTAACGTAATTTCACATGATTCATCAATATTTTCAATGTTCTCAAGTATCCATGTTTTTATACATTTTGCAAAAGATTTTTTGCATATTGTTTTTATTTTCATGGGTATCAAATTAATTACTCTACAGTCTATAATAATAGCATGTTGTTGCAACAGAGTATGAGAAAATTTTGTGACTGGAGATTTTTGTTAGATTTTGATGTATTATGGAGATGGTTTAAAGTTGCCTGTGCAACATTATTTTAAAAATTGTCTAATAATGTTCTCTTGTTTTACCATTAGAATCCATTACCATAAAAACCGAAACCATTGGCTTGAATTCGAATAAAAACGAAATCATCCTTGTAGCTGTACGCCCAATTAAAATTTTATTTCTGCAGACCTATTAACCTTATTCAGTAATGAAAATGAAACACTGCCATGCATAAAATTCTTCATGCAACAAAGGTAATACGTAGAAGAGACATTCGAAGATGGTACGATGGACAGCGGAACCACGGTCCGGTACCCACCTGGGGCCGCGCCTCCTCCAGACTGTTCTCGCCCTCTCCCTCAGCGATTCGCTCTTGTTTTTCGAAGAAGACGAGCCCGAGACATGCACTGACCTTTCACCTACTCGACTTGGCACTTGGCGGCAGTCATTTATTTACCTGGAATAGAGGAATCGCTTTGTCTGTCCTCCTACGAAATGGATGTCATTAAATTAATCTTCAAGGCCATAGATTGGTTGGCAGTAAATACTACCAAGAATGGTTGGTGGCTTCTGAGTTTTGTTATGGGTCGCCCAATGATCACATTTCCAGGAAAGTATATTGTGAAATTATTTGTATTTTCTACTCAAAACGAATCATTCACACTTTGGCTGTCTTTTTCCATGTACGTGGGATGTTGAAAAATATGCTCAATAGAAAAGTTCTATTATTTTTGATAATAGTCACAAATATTGATAGATTGAAAATTTATAATTTCAAAAATGTTTTTTTTATTCTTATTTTAGCTGCTAAGCGTTTGTCACAATTTTATTGCCGATGCTGTACTTAAATTCATTGGACTTAAAAAAAATGCCAAAGGCTCAATCTTTAAAAAGCAGAGGAGACAAACCCGTCATTATACAGTGAACGAATATACCAGATCTACCCCATTCGAAAGGAGTTCATATTTTATCTAACCATCAAAACGCGTTAATGGTGCCAATTCTGGGGAGAAGGACTGATGTCTGTGAAACGATGTTTGAAAATGGGGTTTATCGGACTGTCAATTTTGCAACGTGGTAGACAAAATAGCAGAGCACATAATGTATTTTCGACTCGTCTAACTGTTGCCAACGGATTTTTAAGAAAATTCCATCACAAGTGAAGTTATGATTAAAATAATCGGAATGTACGTTGAAAAATAGTCAATGATTATTTTCTATAACATAGGTCCAGAACTAGCACAAAACATTCAAAAGCACTTCACCCCCACCCAGAGTAACTAATCCTTTCTCAATTTCATCAAACCTACGAACGAGACAGAAATCAAAGAAATTATTTTATCGCCCGGCATAGATGACATGAAGGCCAAAACATTGAAAGAAATTTATGAGGAAATAGCGTCACCCTTGTGTTGTATTACTAATTCTATGATGTAAAATGGAATTTGTCCAACCGAATTTTAAATTGCAGTAATGAAACCAATACATAAAAAGGTGACCTACCATCCAATTTTAAGCCTATATCTATCATAACTACATTCACGAAAATATTTGAAAAATTAAATAAAATAAGGGTGGAACTATTTCTAAACAAATACAAAATAATTTCTGAAAATCAATTCGGATTCCAAAGAGGAAAGTCTACAGAAATAGCCATTCAGTTCATAACCGAAAAAATGTTTGAAACGATCGATATTAGTCAATCTGCTATTGGTGTATAGATCTCACAAAGGCATTTGACACTGTTGATCATGAACAGCTGTAAGAATCTTTGCAGGATGTGGGAATACGAGGAGTAGCACAAGGTTTATTTCTTCGTATTTGAATAGAAAACAGCGTGTCAAAATTGATGAAATGTTATCGAATTGGTAAAACGAGGAGTACCCCAAGGAACGGTTCTTGGACCAATCCTATGCATCATCTATATATACAATCTACTCCGATGCTACTGTTATATTTTATAGATCAAATAACTGGGAGAATCTGAGAAATGAAATTCAGTCTGATATGAACATCATTATTGGCTGGTTAATTGCTCCCTATTAATTTTGATAAAACGATTTTTCTTCCAATAATAGAATATAGGTTTGTGAGTCGACCGAACGATGCTTCCGAGGTGCGCCTCGTTGAAGTACCATGCACCTGCATTCAGTATCATCCATGATGAAGTGTGTTCAGAAATATATCAGTACTTATCGACTAAGTCGTTTAGTGCCCATTCAGGAGTCCTACTACTATTCTCTTATTAAGCCTTGTTTTTTCATCAACCGGTTGCCTCAATCCCGTCTCACACGGTCAAATAGTTTGGTCGAACTGTCTTGAAGTGACGTCATTCAGCCCTATGCTGTATCACTTCCGTTAAAAATAACGTCACCGTTATTTGCCATTTCCGATATTTTGCTATGATTGGTAATGAGCAGTAAGATGCGGTTGCGGCAGAGGGGTGGAATCGGAATCCCAAGGAAATTGCAATATTACAACATACACCTATTTATTGTTAACTGTAAAACTGCAATACGGATTTTGAAAAAGTATTTTGATTTTGAACGGACAAAATTAAAAAAACTACCATATGAAAAATAAATAATTGAAATAAAATGCCATAAGATTTTTCATCCAAATTTTCTTATATTGAATAGATCTGAGTTCACTATTTGTCTTTCAAGACCAAGACCAATAGTCTTGGGGGAGAGTCTTGGTCTCGAAAGTCAAGTCTTGGTCTCGCGAAGCCCTAATTACATATCGACTACAACCCACTTCAAAACTGTTCCGGATTGAGAAAGATTCAAACGCCTTATTTACGCGGGCTGATGTCACTTGTATTTTAGTACAGATAGTTTATTCTGTTAGTGCTGGAAATTAGGTAGACTTTGACGTCACTTGTATTTTGTCCAATGAAATACCGGTATTATTTGGCGCGAATTTGAGCTAGTGTTTGAATTCATCTGTATTCCTTTTGTTTTCTGAATCAAACATATAATCAAAAAAAAATTGAAAAATCGTTTTTTACCCAGTTTGACTTGTAAACCTTTGAAACAATAATTTCAAAAATTAGCAGTGTAATTCCATATTCTGAAGTTATTCAGTTTCCTATTTTAACATGTCTGTACTTGATTGGTCGTAACAAAATGTAGTCTGCACGTTACATTTCAGTTTCATTGTTCGTTTCATCGTTTTATTTACATGTAATGAACATTATTCGATGAGAGGTCGACGGTGAGGCATGTGTGGGGCGCAACGATGCATGAAGTGGTACCAGAATTCCCCCGTCGGGCCCCCAAGTGTGACCTTTAACCACTTTCAGAGTTCAAACTGGAATCTATTAAAACTTAAAACACATCAAATTGGACGAATCATCATTTTATCTGATTCTTGTATTTCATTTTAGACGGATCGGATTACTCTCATTGAAATCATTATACAGGGTGGGCCAATGAGAGCGAAACAATCATGATGTTTATTTATTATTTCATCGTTATTTTGATAACTATTTACTCGCTTCGGATAATTTTAATTTCAAGAAAGAAATCGACAATACAACAATCCACTTGGGTAGGGAAAGGTACATCAATTTGGAGGTGAAAATATTCCATTTCAAGTTTTTTTTTTTCTTATAAGCTCCAGTAGTTGTTGGATTTGCGTGTCTCTAACATTACTGTTATGAGTTCGATTCCGGCTCGACTGGCTCGAGGCAAAATTTTTCTGTGTGGTGTACGTCATATTTGATAGGTGCTTCGTTCAAGTTGAATTGGAATTGAACGGAATGGTGCTGTAAATTTTCTGGGTTCACCTACAGCCTATGAATCGAACGCCCCACCAAAAAAAAAAACTAAGTGAAGCACCCAGGTTAATAATGATAATAAGCCTTCTCTACCGCACTCAACTGAGGTTTTGGAGGAGTACTGTCATGATTGTTTTTCGAGAAATTTGTGTTCCATAAAATGTTTTTAATTGTGACAATCCAAAAATCTTGTTTATTCTCGGTTCTGAAAAAGATTATTCTTCTATCGTATACCTAGTTAATATATTACATCCTATTTATTGTATGAGGAAAATTCGGATATGCACAATTAATCAATGGTTCTTTCCTCCAAAAAATGATGATAACTGAATTAAATTTAAAAGTTCAGTGAAACGTGCCAAGAAATATGAAAAATAAAGGGTTTCTTGTTTCTATTGCCACACCTGTACCTAACTAGATTCGGTGATCATTGCAGAAATTGATATCTGAGTTTTGACCGGTTCTTAGTTGGTTGAAATATCAGGTTTTTATAAAAGGTAAGGTCGATAACATTTTTGTCGATATCTTAAAACTTATAGTATCCTAAAAATGTGTCTCGATAATTGATGATTAATAAATTTCACAAAAACTGACTGGACGATGCTGAATACATTCGTTGGAACACTCGCTTGGTTTTTTTAAAACATTACTATCTATTGTAGTGTTCATAAGTCAATAATCTCTTGTCGTGAAACCTACTTAGTATAGATGCTGATGATATAACTTTGTTGATGTCAAGTGAATTTACCATAGCTCTGGTGTTAGAGTTGTTTTATATATGTTCTGTGTTCTCAACACGACTACATGTTTGGGAATGGCAGAATCAAAGATTTCGAGGAAGATTGGCAGAAGTAGCGTTCTTGGATGGCCAGCCAGATCTCGGTCACTCAAAGGCCAAACTCTGCCCTAGGATATTCAGGATTTAAGAAATGGCACTACCCAAACATGAAAAGTTTTTAATAGAGGTGCATGTCAGAAAATTTGATAAGCATTTAAGAATAGGTTGTATTTTTGTCTGGTCACTATACGAGGCTGGTTGAACACCTAGTAGGTAGGTAGGCAGGTAAATGTTCCAAATTGTGCTTCTGTAAGTGTATTTGTTGGTGAAATGTATTGAGTTCATCTTTAACATTATTTAATCTGTTTTTTCTATGATATCACAACAACCTATTTCAATTTTCCAAACGAAGTTGAAACCTAAAATTCTAAAACTCTTGGTTTTCAACTTTTTTTTTATATCTAAATTGGCATATTTCTTGTTCGAAGCTAATTTGCCTTGCTCAAATGAATACTGTATTGCAATCTTGAAAATAATCAGATTATATTGTAGCCTGATCAATTCTTATTTAATGTCATTGTAGGTATTGCAGGTATTTTTGCACTCGGCACTTTTTCTGATATCCATATGCCCTTACATGGCACACTCAAAGACACGTCTTACGAAAACATTGCTAAATTGACTTCGAACTGTTAATGAAATTATATTCCGAATGCTTGATCTTAATCGTATGATTGGCTTCGATTTTCTAAACTAAATTTTGATATAAGAACCGTTACTCCTAATTAGTTTGTAATCTTGTTAATATCATGAGGCTGAAATGGGATATTTATGAAAGGGACAATATTTCTTGAGGACGTTCAGGGAACAATATTTTCTGAGAAGAAAGTGAAAGAAGTGAAGATATTCATAATACGTTGTCCCGAATTTTGTGTCACGTTGTCAAGAAGTAGCGAATGAATTTCAAGAAAATACGTGTACTCAAGTTTTTTTTAATCGCTCATTTGTGATGTTGAAATATGAGTGGGAACGAATGTATAGCTAGATATTTTGCTAAATTTCATTTACCTTTTCCAATAGTTCAACCCTACGTCAATGTAAAATATAAAGTAATAAATACTGTGAAGGACTCACTTAGGTTAACCCATTGAGAGATCGGTTTCAACTAAATACACACATGTGCTTATTCTGTATGTAAATATAGACACCACACCAGAATAAACTGCAGAAAACAAATTGGAAGATTGCTAAATTGTTCGTAAGTATGACACGGGTTCTTTGTTTAATGGAATGATGAGACACTGTACCATTGTCATTCATGGCAGGTTCATGTTTAATTTTGAAGATGATCGTTATTGGAAAAGGAATGTTTTCAACCGCCCTAGAAACGTTCTTGACGTTCAACGTAATACAACAGATTTCTTTTTCTATTCAGACATTCAACATTCGTTCTCGTTTTTCCATGAATTTATTGAATTCGATTCCGTGAGGGATTAGAAGCACCACTTCAGTCCCTTGAATAAGGAATTAAAAGTACCATTTTTATTCCCTTCTATGTCAATTTCTCTTCAAAATGAAATGATACGCTTATGACATCTGCCACCCATTTTGAACTATACTCTTCCCTTATCGCACAAAACTATATTTTTTCTGGATGTTATTATGAAAAACTGAGTTTATTTTTTTTTTAATGTCCTTATCCATTTTCATATCAGGCAGCTTTATTAAACTGGATTGAATGCATGTCAACTGCATGCGCTCTGCATATGCTTTTTTAAACGACTATAAACAATGCGTGCATTAATCATCATTAATATGTCAACTTGCAACAAAGAAAAAGTCGAACAATAATAATAATTTCTAGTCAGTTCGTTGTTAATGTTGAACGGCGATAGCAATCAGGGGATGCAATAAATTTATTCAGCTGAAGGCATCAAGCTACCTACCTCACTGTCAGCGCATTTCGCACACCAGAGGCGTAACAATTCAATTCTGAACTTGAAAATGTAATGAAAGTTATTTAAAAGGCTAGTTTAACCTCCGAAAAAACACACAGTTTTGTTTTTATTCAAAATGAAAAATCGAGAAACAGAAACAAGAAAAAACAAACTGAACAAACTTCAGTTGAATCACATCTTCATCCTCATTCGAAATGAGTTTTATACTGCTCTCAGAATTGCCAGTGTTATTTTTCTGAAAGCATTCATTATCCTTTCCGTCATATTTTGAATAGTTGTTGATGGACAATTTTTTTCACGTATCCCAAACGTTAAAATAAATAATAATAATACTTCACTGTGAAGAACAAACACAGTGACTGAATTACAACCCAATATACATTAAACCCCAATTCGCGATGAGTCGAAAATATTTTTCTATGATTTCTTGGTCCCACGGTATTTTGTAGTCCCTCCCTCCTACTACGCACACCACACTGATTCCCATCCAGATTAATGACCAATTGTATGGGCATGTCTTCGTTCCATTATTTATATAATTCTTTCAATTTGGCTTTCCACGAAGCCAGAAACAGACAACAAACTTTTACGGTAGTAATGCCGATAAAATAGTTCATTGTCAACAAGTGTCGGCATGGGTATGCAAATGCGACGAATCTACATATAATACGAAAGGATAATGAATATTCAACAGCTTCAGTATTATTAGTGTGGACAAAAGAGTGACTTATTCTGACCCCCGATACACTGTCTGATTATCGCAGAAATACACGGCACTTTTTGTTTCCCAAATACGACCATTTTAGCACGGTTCATTCGGGTATACAGGCTATTATTTTTATATCTCGAGAACGGTGGATGATACAAAGTTTGTTAAAATGGACATAAGTTGCCCATTTCACTGAATAATGAAATAATGTTTCCAAATCAGAAATATCTATTAAATATTTTAGGACTGAAATAAATGATACCCTTTGCAAAGGGGTTTTTTTGAATCCTGGAATGTACAAAGTGTGATCGGTGGTATGTCTTGTATTTCTTAATTTACTATTACTCCGGGTTTCTTATTGAATATTCAAATTTGGCTCTGCATAATGTAAATGGTTCCAATTTTTAGCATAGACGATTCTTGATAAAGTTGTTCAGTGGAGTATAATCTACTTTTTTTAATAATAACTTTGTAGTCTGTGAATGACGTTGAAGACGCCATACAGGCTATTATACAGTATCTGAAGACTGACTCTATTAATGAATTGTAAACTATCTACTTTAACTTTTCTAGTCAAAATGTCCCTAAGTGTATTATAATTTATGAATGAGTTTTCTATATCTTTGGAAGACATAGTTTATATGTCCGCCCCATCCATATGTTTATCTAACATTACTCATAAGTATTTGATTGAGTTTTTTTCTTTATTTTGGGACATGTGTAATTAACATAGTCTTAGCAATAATTTTTATGAATATTCAAATTTCCTCTTGTTGGTTGATCTCTTTAGTCGAGTAAAAAAGCTATATTGAAATAGAATTGAAGTAAAAAGCTATATGAGATATTGATGCTAAGAAGGTTTCGATTTAGTCACGTCATTTATGTACCTTGTGATATATCCACAGTAACCACCGCTGAATCGCTTAGAGCATTCTCGATTTTGACCTTTTGTGTCCTATTCTGAATGTAGTTTCGAATGTTAGGCCTCTTATACCTTTGTCATATAACTTGTCTATCAGAATTTTGTTTTAAACCGTGTCAAATGCTTTGGCTAAGTGAAGAAAAACAGCCTGTCACTTCTTTGAGTCATCTAAATTTTGTATAATATGCTCTGATACCTTTAGGACAGCATTTTCAGTACTCTTCTTCTGAATACAAAAACTGGTTATCAGTGAACAGAGGATAAAGTTCACTCAACAAGTTTTCATATTACTAAAATTGCGAAAATAAAAGTGAGCAGGTCATTTCTGTTTTCTGTAATTATGAAAACGGTTGGTGATCTTTTTGGAAACACTGTTTCATAAAAAAAACAGTCTGAGTAAAACACGAGGTTGGTCAGAATAAGTTAGGGGCAACTTCTTCGTTTGAGGCTCTGATATATATATTGGGTGTTGAAATTCTGTGAAAAATTGTATTCTTTATTGATATCTGAAGAGAAAATACTATATTCTGCAGATGATATGGTATTTGAAATTTATATTTTAATTTTGGAATCTTCTTGCTCAATAGCCTGTTGTTTACAAATTTTGACGCGATTATAACGTTCTAACGCTCGTTAGTTATTTATCTTGTATTTATGAAGTTTTGATGTTACTGGAAACATTCCCTCAAATGAAAATGACCAGACTAGTACAAAAAGTAGACATCATCTCTGTCAATGAATGGGTAATTTTACAAATGCTACAAATGTGGACGTGTGGCGGAAGTGGAAAATATTAAAATGTTCAAATAAATTGCGTCATTTTAATGAGCCACATCCTGAGCAATACCATGTATACAGGTTTGTCTGCTTCATCGTGGACGTATCGATGGTTATAAATGAATTTAATATCGGTTCAACAGTTTAACAGTTTCCTGAAGATGTCCAGCAGATAATTTCTTGTTCCTTATTTATAGACCAGTTGCTTTAGAAAGTCTGTATCTTCATAGGAGTACAAGTTTCGTAGTCAGTAGTAAAATAATGAACATTAGAAATATCGATAATAGAAATAAATCTTCGTAAATATCATATTATGATGTAGTGAAAATAAATTTTTTTCACCAACACGAGTTCACATCTTACACTTTTTTTTAATTAAAAACAAGCTTTATCGCCAAAATTTCCGTTTAGTACCAAACAGAATTCGGAACAATTAAAACGACGTATTGTCAATAGATAAATTATGAATGCATTAAATCATAATAAGATATTCAGAAAAATGTAGAAATTTTATGTAGATATAATTTTTATCAAGTGATTTCATGGCCCAACTACGCAAATATTTAAAAAACAGTTTTATTCTAGGCTATTGAATATCATTAAGGGCGAGTTGTACAAGATGAGTTCATCGACAGTTCAAGTGAACCGAGTTCGGTTGCAAAAGATGAGCCAATGAAATTTCTAGTTCCTCAGCAACTGAACTCGGTTCACTCAAACTCTTGATGGGCTTGTCGGGTACAACTCGCCCTTACACAGATGTCAGAAGGAAAATATCAGATTACTCAAGGTGTCCTTCAAGGATCAGTATTAGGCCCTCTTCTATTTGTTGTATTTGCCAATGATCTCATATCATATCCGAATGAACACAATCGAACTACTGCAACTTGTTATGCAGATGACATTTCAATAGTGGAAGATGACGTATTGTCATTGAAGTCATTGGCTGAGAATACCTACGCTAAGGTGATAACGTGGTCAGATAAAAACTATCTAATAATCAATAAGACCAAGACCAACGCCCTGATGTTTGATGGAAATGGTCACAAAATTTCACTGTTTGAAAATTCAATGACACAGTCTCAACATCTGAATCCCTCAAATTGTGAGAAATAACTTTTGATCCCAAACTTTCATAGAATTCGCATATTGAATACATTCTATGTTGAATTATTGTAGCGAAAAATTCCTCTTGCCTCTATACTTCGCCCACTTCCACTCTCACATGAGAATTGAGTAGGAGAGATTCGTGCAGAGATTTCTTCCAAAAATTTAATATTCTGACAGTTATGAGTATATTATGCAAATGCTATAATTTCCTAGCAGAGCATATTCAGAATGCAGCTTCTATTACAATCTTTAAAAATCGACTAAAAACATTTACTCCTCCAAAACTGCTACACCATAGAAAAATTTTTTAATTAGAGAATTATATAATGCATGTATGCATACAGAGTTCATATGTTTTACTTTTTATTTATATATTTATTGTCACAATGTTACCTATCAACCCTTTTTGACATTTTTCACAAAAATACAAGCCAATAAGCCTGATGTAGTCCTTCTCGACCAACAGACGTTTTTTTCGGATCCTGGTGAAACGAACATCGTTCGAAATGAAGAGGAAATACTAGTTATTATTAGATGAATTGAGTTGACATTGAATATAATTTTCCATAACAATTTTCACTTTGCAGGAACCTTTAATGCAGTCGGTCCTTTCCAGGATCGAACTTTCTTTTGATTCAACAATTTTTTTCAAGATTCTTCATGTTTTTTCCCATGCAGACCGATTCCAAGGTGAACACGCATTAAATCAATCCTGACAGTGCTCCCGTAACTGAACGAACGGCATAAGTAATAGAATAATTGACCGTATAATCTCATTCACTTAGGTCATACGGCTAGATGAATGTGATTAATCCTTTGCGCCGATTTCGAGAACCGGTCACTATAGCAACAATCATTGTGATTGCTGCGGTCCGCTTCCCAATAACAATTACTACTTGGTAATCAACTATAATATTGGGCTGCAAGGTGAAATTACGTATTTTAATTCGATAAAAATTGACAAGAGAGGTTGTCTAATAATTAGTAATTTCGATTCAATCTGGGCTGTTTTGATTCCAGGATGTCGATCAAATGGAATCAAGGACGATTAATTGTGGTATTTGATGAAAGTTTTTTCGCTACTGTTCGATACGTTGCGAAGAATCTGGGAAATATTTCTATTGACTGGTTGAATACCCTCCCATCTGGCGCTTACCCATAAACGCTGGTGTTCTTCAAGGATCCATTCTTACACCAAAACTTATTTTTTACTTACATGAATGAATTTTTTGAAGCAACCAGAAATTGCTATTCCTGGCAAAAAATTTAGAACGGAATTCTACTAATTTTGGTTCAATAAAAAATCCAAGTACCTATGTTTTTTTTTTCAGGAAACCCCGTCTCACAGAGCCATTATGTTCCAATATAGTAACTCAATTCAGTGTTTAGCATCACTGTCAGCAATAATCTTGCTTACTCAGTTCCAAAAACGCAAAAACTTGGCCTTATTCCATGTGAAGAACTGTTCTCAGAGCTTGGACGAGTCTGTCGATGTTCGTTTGCAATAAAACTTCTGTGCAATAAAAAATAGTCCACCAGCTTGCAGGAATCCGAAATAATTAAAGACAGAACGTAATCATAAGCTAAACTGAAAATAGTAGACAAAATTCACAAGAATGTAAACAAAGGAGTCATGCATATATACGGCTGACTTTTAAAAACAATCCAAACGAACCAAACGAAGATGGTGGATCGTATATACTACAGGTTTCAGTGGTAATATTTGAGCGTATTCTATATAATTTAATTCATGCATGCCTGTCTGATGAAAAGTATATGTGAACAGACCCAGTTGTTGATATTGGTGTGACAACAACTCGCTAGAGACAACACACCCAAAGATCAGTGAAACAGAATGTCTATTAGACGGAGATTCTCGGATATCATATCATCGATTCCATTTCTATTCTTCAAACGTTTTATTGAACATTTCTATAGATTCAATGAGTAATCAAGTGCTGGAAGAGAATGACAATCCTCTTTTGAACATGTTGGTCAGGGGGCTCAAGTCCTCTTCAGAAGATTGTAGAAACTCGCTAAAATAATATCGGAATAGTCCGTAAAAAATTGTGAAAACCATATGACACTCGAATTATTTTATTTCAAAAACGTTTATCCCTCTTCTTCTCGAGAAAAGTTGTAAAAATTTCCGAAAATAAAATTGGAATAATCCGTAAAAATTGGGAAAAACATCAGGCAGTCACATAATTCAATTGCAAAAAATATTATCCCCTGCCAACAAGAAGGCTAAATAGATAGCGCATAGGAAGTGGAAAATGCTGCAAAAACTCTCTGAATAAAATCGGAAATTCCTTGAAAACTTTTTCGAAGGTAAGCTTTCATTTAAATACTCAAAAAGAAAAAAATTAACTTAAAGTAAATCAATCCCATCATTCTGCTATATTAATATATGATATGAAAACATGTCGCGAGAATTAATCTTTACATACGTCAATTTAAAACTATATTAATAAAAAATACATAAGTACTTCTAGCGACAAGCTTTATTCAAAATTGTTTTTTCCGTTAACCAGCTGTCACCCCCCTACGAACGACAGCCCTCAGAAGTAGAAACTTGTGCGAGCTAAGGATTAACAAGGTCTTACCTTTTAACGTGCGATTCCTAGCACGAGACCAGTGACCATGCTGGGATTCGAACCCACGTCCCTCTGACTGATAGACTAGCGCTCTACCATCATGACCACTGCGGCCCATTATTTATCACATCATTTCATAATGTTACAAAATGATGGCTTTAAATCACTTGAAAGTTTATTTTCTTTTTTTGTGCATCTTCAAAATAATTTTTTTAATTTTTTTTACGTTAATTATGGACATTCTCGTCAATAGGTATATTCGGAAGTAATCCATTCGAATAGAACACCCGTTATATCGTTTCAATTTATTGTCAAAATTGTTGTTCCAATTCGAATGATATAATTGCGAGTATATTACTTCGATAATTTCTCTATCTATATTCTACATAATTTCCATACATCGTTGAGTTACCTGAATATTTTTCTCATTGTTTCTCCACCAATTTCTATCGTTTTCAATCGGGGCTGCAGACTGCCTGTGAAAAATCACTATAATAGTAAGTATCCGAGATGCAGACTACATATGGCTCTCGTGTTAAATTACTGATGAAGATTATAGCCCATTTCCGGTGTAGTATTTGTGGGAGTTGTGTGTGCATCACAGCATCGCTTCATTCAGTTTTTTAGGTAGAATCCCGGACAGTCCGTGTAAATACATAGTAATTTCTTGATCATGTTAGCCTGAAAACAGAACTGAAAATTGAATACACACAAATCATATGCCAGTAAAATTACCACCTTTCGTTTTTTTAGAAACTTCGTGCTGCCTTTTTCTCATGCCCTCAAAAACCCTTTTATATTGAAATTGATAAAATTATCTGGCTTTGATAGCAATGAATTATAATTTCACACGTAATGATTTCTTAATTGTTATTTAAAAACAACTATCATGCATAATTATAATGTATTTATGCGGTACAGGAAATTGATATGTCAGGACGAGATTTCCATCTACCCAAAACCAGTCGATGCGTGCATTAAGAAAAAAAATTGATGGTATCCGTTAAGTGACCTGTGAAAAATTATGGTTAGCACTTTTTATGTTCAGTTGATTGATTTGTATTATTGATTGCAATGATAGCAGTCATTTCAACTTCCGTGAATATCGAAAGTGAGAGAAGGAGAAGTGGGACATTTTTTTATTTCTATAGAGCTTCCATGAAAAACCAAATGTTTCAAATTTTGGACCAGCATAAACTAACAAATAAGATTTGATTGAAAACATGTCAATATTAGAGATTGTGTACTCTCTGGAAAAAAAGACTGTTGAAATTTGGTGAAGAGCTTCACATAAACAGCATGATTTTTTTATTTCCAGTATTGCTTTTTTCAGGTTTGGCATAACTTGTGTAACAAATATCCATATGTTTTCTTGGGATTACATGTTGTAAGAATGGAAGAATGGATGGTCCAACTATTTCACTGATTTTTTCAGTTACAATTGTTTACGCCCCTTTGGGAATAGCATTAGGTGATGATTCATAAACACAAGATGATTTGTTGAAGTCGCATTTATACAGCCAGCACATTAATGAATTCCACATCCTTTTCCGACGTGGTTTGCTGAAATAATGTTGAAGCAAAGCGACATTTTATTATTGAAGAATGTCATGATTTCTTCATCTTGGCCAATTAATATCTACCTTGGAAAAACTAGCATATCCTGTGTTTTCTTAACAAGAATTTCATATGGTATACAAAACTCAAAATTTACATATTGAAATAATGTTGGAAAAATTATATATTCAATTACTTCATTGGAATGTCATTTCCTTCGTCGGATAATTCAATTGCATTTACGAAGGAAATGACATACTTTTCTCCTCGCTGAGCAGATTCTATCAGAACCAACCGCAGTAACTGATTATGCAAGGAAATATATTAAAATAATATACTTGATACTTCTCTGTTACATACAACAGTAACGCTCAAATGAAAAAACTTGACATTATTCTAAATCCATTTTCAATTACTTATTTAGTTAGTACTGAAATAGAATAAAAATAACTAAAATGATGATGAGCTTAATGAAATTGCAATACTTGACGCCCGTGTATATACCTACATTTTCATTAAAAATTATGTAGTTTCCAAAGTCAGGGGGGGCGCAAGATTGACAGGGGCGCAAGGAAACCAGAAATTTTTTCCTTGCCTTTAGAGGAGGGTATGGTTTTTCGTAGGGAAATTTGTAAATTGTAGCTTTTTGAATTTGAACGTCATTTACGTGTATCATCATCGATTATTTTATAAATTTCAGTTAATTAAATATGTATGGGTTAGGTGGTAGGGGTGCAAGTAGGTTCCTGCGGGGGGGTTCGCTGGCAGTTAGCTACGCTACTGCCCAAAGTATAGGTATCTGAAACAGTTCACTCTTTTTAAATAGATTTTTTTTATCATTTATGGTTAGTACAATTTTTGAATATTACGCATCTACTATTCTCTTTGGTGTTTGTTGTCTTGTCTATTACGGTGTTCCTGAGTGAACAAAAAATTATTGAAATCCTAATTTTGCTAGGCTATGGCGGAGGTCCGTTCGAATTATACTGAAATCAGAAACACCAAACCCCTATACATTCCCTTGATTCATAAGTTAACTGAAAATGAATAGAAGAGATCTGTAGTAAACCACTTTGTCAGAAAAATTGCATTCTCAGATAAAGCAAGATTCTGTTTGAGTGTATGAGTTAACAGACTGTTGAATTTGGTCTAGAGACAATAATTCTCGTTGGATGCTTCCAGGGCATACTCAGTATCCGAAGCAAACAAACGTTTGGGCAGGAATGTAAACTATACTGTAATTGGAGCTTTCTTTATTAAAAGTAATTTTTCTCGACCTCGGTATTTGGATTTATTAAAAAATCATATTGTACCCCTATTGTTAATAGAATGTAACTTTAATGCAATCACCCGATTCTTGCTGAAGATAATAGGTAAGGCTGATAGTCAATAGTCCTCGGGTCCAGTACCGCCGGAAGAAGATAAGTGATTACCCAACTTTTGAGATTTCGTATATCTGTTTTTCATATCGAGATTATGTAACGAAATCTATTTATCGTCTACAAGTCTCCAATGAAAAATAACTACTGGCCCGTACGACCTTTGAATTATATCTGCTAAATTCTTTGCCAAGGTTTCTACAGAACTACTTTTCAATGCTTTTTAAAACTCAAAACCAAAATTATGTTGTGATTTAAGTACCGGTTTATGCCAAAATAATCAGTGTGGGTTAGCTCGCCTAATTGAATCGAAGAACAGTTTGGTCTAGAGCTAGAATATACAGCACCATCGCTACGTTCCAAAACTCTTATTCAATTAGAATTGAAGATGCAACGATTAGTTTTGACCCATAATCAACACTTATTTCTGAAATACTTTTCAGTTTCAATAATACTCAAATTATTACTCATACAAATCTGTAAAAGTTTCTACTCTCAATTCATATAACGAGTATCTAATTTTCACGACCATTCACCAATTAATAGCTATCTAACTAGATTGTTTCTGGCGTACACCGGATGCGGGATATCTGCCTTAAGAAGGAAGCTGAAGTGCCGCTAATACCGAGTACCAATCAATTTGGTTGCACTGTTCCATTCATGGTTCACCGCACGGGTCAATGGGTGAGAAACTTCGATAGACGTTTTTTTTTTTCAGGTAAAGCTGTTGTTATAATTTCGTCATGATAGATAATAAAACTCACAAAGAGTTTTTAGTATTCATAGATGATAAATAGAAATTCGACGAGTATGTAGTGAATCTTATATGCTATACAGTTCGAGTTGTTTCAAATGAACTCTAATCAATCATCAGCCAGAATTGAGGATTTCATTTTCAATCGAGTCGCATTTGAGATATGGAGTTGCCTTCTGGTGCTTATTCAGTTAACAACTTTCGAATTCAGTATTCGTTTTGCAAACAAGGGCTGTCAGATACATATGTAAAGCAAAATTACAAGATCACTGCAAACCACTTTTTATCTGTCAACATTTTTCAACTGTACGGTTTCTTACTTTTAGAAACCGTGTGCCTAATGCATGAAAGGTATTCCAATTCAGCAATAGATGATGACAGACGGTACCATACAACAGGAAGTCGAAATCTACCATAATCTTGCGAATCCCAATTATAAAATTTTATTTGATATATCAAAGCAAAATACAACCATATTTAAATATACAATTTTCATGACTTCATACAACTAACATTTACTTTTTCAATGAGAATAATTTTTTTGTACAATAAAGTATCGTTTGATTGAATACTAGGGTTTACAGTGAGTTCTTACTATAATTAACATAATCTAGTGGGTGTGGCTGAAATGAATGGGATTCAAATATTGTTCAGCTACAGCTACAGGTTATAATAATCATCATTGATCACCTATATCAATTATGCTAATTACCTATACCTGTAGTTGGAACTTAACAATATTTGAATCTGATCAACTTTAGCCAAACCTACTAGATTATGTATCAATTACCTTCTGGTACTATATAATGATATTTACATCAAGAACTCCATGTTAATCAGACTCCAGTACTTGGGAGTAGTGAAAAAGCCGAAACTAGTCGTAACAAACAAATTAAGACTTGGTGGAAAATATATAGACAAGAGTTTCCTTAGTCCAGTAATCTACCACATTGACTACTTCTGACAGATGTTCGTGAAATTCGTAATAACTAAAGAATGCAAATGATGATAGATACACAGTATTCCAGAATTCCATATGAGGTCAAACATACATAACAGATACCTATATTATATGGTATAAATTGCGTTTTTCGAATAAAACCTCCTGTATATTTTCTGATGCATCGACAAGACACCAATATATCTTTGGAAAATACTGGTCCTCATGGAAATCTTATGTAGATAAGAAATGGTGATATTATTCGGTGCTTGGCTTTATAAAAATAGCGTATCGATGTACGACAAAATATACAGGGTCTCTTTTTATATGAACGACCCTAACCTATTGTCATCACGCTAAAGTGGGAATGTAAGGAGTCCATCACCGGTGACCATATCCTAAATGTCTTCGTAGTGGTCTATAAAGCACATAATAAAAATAATATAGCCAAACCCAGACACCTCAAACAATCTGAAAATTCAAATTCTTCAGGATTAACTCAAACACCTTGAAAGTGAATAAATACCCGGATCATTGACAAACAAAAGAAGGACATGTGTACCTAGCACACCACGCTGGAATTTCGGCTGAATTTTTTCGAGAAAACGTCTTGATCCTAAATTTGGTGATTGTCTCTTGTGTCTATATGAAGTGGACATTCGTAAGATTCCAAGACTCAGAAGAGAGTCGATTATTATATGTACAATACAAACACCTCTTGTGTACACATGTTGACACAGGCAAATAGCGTCAAAAGAGTTTGAACAATGAGATATAATAATTAATACTATTTGACAGTTAACACTTTCGTTGTTTTTGTTAATATTTGTATGGCAAATATTGGAATTTATTTCTGAAAGGGGATATATTTGGACAGATTCTTCGGAAATGGATGACGGATTTGGGAAATACGATGTTGCATCGATGATGATTGATCCTATTGACGTATATGTTACTCAAAACCCATTACGAATATGTTCATATAGGTATATTGTGTTGAAATAAATAGAAAGTGTGTAGGTAGCGGATATTTTCTTTTTGATCAGCTGATCGGATTAGTAAATCTGTCAAAAAAAAACTTTGTGACACTTACTCATAAAAAAAATAAAAAATTCTTGTAATAATTTAAGCTATTAGAACTAGACAAGGAGTGTAACACAAACCGAATTTCAGTTTGTTATTTGCTGTCACCATGGGTTGTCAACAAGATGCATATTGTCAAGATACGAATTCTATAAACTACTACTACTAATTATGACAAAACACTTTGACCAAATTTTCATTCTTAATATTTGTGTTTTCGTCAGCGTTAAAAAATAATATATACAACTCAGGATAGAATGCTATTTTTCCTCTGGTGCTTTGTATCTCTCGGGCTTCGCTCCCGACCTACAAATCGCACCTTGGGAAAAATCTTGCATTTCTGTCCCCTAATGTATAATGTACTTTTGCGTTATTAATTTTTTTTTCGTATTCTATCAATAATAATAGTTCCAATGTCGCTTAATTCCTAAATTCCTATACGGAATTATAAAAACAATTTCCAATTCACTATAATCTAATAAGTTTCCATCTGCCTCAATTTTTCTTCCTCCCTTTCGCGGGAGATATCTTTAAGGGGTTGGACTGAGTATTGTTTTTTGTAGGATACACAATGCCTACATGTTTTACTACGAGAAATCCTGATTTCATTTGCATGAATTTATTAACACCCTGTACTCAGTAGTCCAATAGATATAAGATCGTCAGAAGACTGAATGAATAATTTCCATGGGAAAAGATGCCAGTAATTTCATATATTCACCTTGAATATAAACCACCTCGTAATTTAAATCATTATTTATTCAGCGTTTTTTGTTTTTGTTTTCGCGAGGCTCCGCGAAAGACGTGAACTAGCCGCGGCTCTTCTGCCAACATTATATTAAATAGGTACAGGCGACTTGCTGATACCATCTAATTATTTATCTCAAACATCTAAATGCAAATTGCTAACCATTCATGCGTACCGAGGGCATATTTTTCACGTTTTTCTTTCCTTCTTGGTATTTCGCAATCAGCGAATCATTACTTATGTAAGCGCTGAAACAGATTGTTTGCAGTCGATATTATTTCTTATATAATTCAAAGTATCTCTTTTTATAAATGCTCGGGCAATAAAGTAATGTTTGTTGACTTATCGCAATGACGATGGTGATACACGAGTGAGATTCTGTGGTGTCATTAGTATATGCCTATTGCCTATGGACGACAGCAAGTTTTTCGAAACGATGCAGATCTGTGCATGCCATTCATATAGTGGTTCCTTCTGGCATCAACATTTTTTCAGTCCTTCACTTTTATTTCTGATGCTTCTATTGCCCTAGAATGAATTAATAGAGCTTTTTGAAAAACATTCATTTTTGAAATAGTGCTTCTTCTCTGTCAATGAATACGTTAGTCATTTTCAAAATCGATAGTTGTGAACATACCATAATTCTTTCAAAGTGTTAATCAGTAAGATTATATAAATTGTGTGGAAAATATTTTAATTGTAGTCTGACCTTATTTTAATTGATTGGTATCTGATACCTATTTATGTGTTTTCTTTTCTAATATGTATTTTTGACGTGCTACAAACATTTCGAAAATGAAACGTAGTGAAGTAAATACTTTACTGTATTTTTTTCGAAAAAGTTCATGTTCTTGTTTTAGATTGTAAGTATATCTGTTTGTGATATCTTAGATGTATATTTTAACGAATTTTAATTAACATTTTGTACATGATTGACTTGCCAAAAACATATTTGTAATTTGGTCAAATAAATTCTATTCTATTCTTTCTCATAATTATTATGTTGTTCACATCAAACTCTTGCCCAGTTTATAGCTTCGCCACACAACGGGAAAGCCGTGGATTGATTCTGGATGGAGCATGTGAAGTCATCGAGTTCACATCCCCTTCTGTACTTGATCTTCGACCTTGAGAAAGCAGAAATCACCCGTATTGCCGATGAATTTGGTTTTGAATCCGACACTGAAATTGGTGACCCAAACTGTTCAGCACAAAGCTCATATCAAAGCTGAGGAGACTGAGGTACTTCTGCAGCTACACAAGGATAAGCCAATGCATGGTGTTTTACAAGAAGATTGAAGATCTTGGCCTATTCATATTCCCCAAGTCCCAGTGACTAGATACAGAGCATGTCTTGGGCTTCCTGAGACAATAATGCACTTGCAGGTAATCTACTTTCCGGTTGCCGGCGCCGTTCGGTGCCGAAATTTGCGCTTATTCAGAACCCAGATCAGTGCATTTGGTTCAAAGGTAGCCGATGACCTTCTTTTATTCAACAGTGATCGCGGAGTAACCAAAACTCTGTTCGTTTGAAAGTTGTAGACGATATATTAACTTGATAACTTAGGTTTAGGACGTTTATCGTCCTAATTGGATACTATCAAAGGGGTTCAAATAGGACCTGAAGATGGTTTCATCAGATTTGACGTGGTGAGTCTTTGCACCAATGTACCCATAGAAGAATCCATTAGCATCATCAAGAGGAAGCTAGAAGAAGACATTCTTCTTCACGAAATAACTGACCTATCTGTATACGCTATGTTGGAATCACTGCAGCAAACTTTCAGGAAAAATACCGTTTCTTCTCACAAGTCGACGGACTATCGATGAGATCTGTCCTTTTCCCAGTAATTGCCAACATATACACGAAATGTTTCGAGGAATTGGCTATTAGAGAGGCAGAACACAAACCAAAAGTATGGCTAAGATACGTAGATGACACTTTCATCACATAGAACCACGGAGATGAACATCTTGAGAATTACTCCCAAGAATAAAAAACATAAGGAACTCGATCAAGTTAACGATGGAAAAGGAACGCATTATACCTTGCCGTTCCTCGATGTGAACGTCGAAAGAGCAAACACCGGAATCCGCACCTCTGAATGAAAACCTGTTGGACAATATCCCAACTTCTGCTCCAATCACCCAAATTTGTAATAACCATAGAAGTCACTGATAGGGAAATGAATAAAGGACCTACGCCCAAATGGATACTCTGAGAATATCCTACATAAGCAACTCGAATGGACCAAGGCGATCGAAGAATGACCACAAAATCAAGTTATCAACCTCAGAGGTATCTCCGATCGGAAACAAGTACAAAAATAACAGCTGCTTTCAATCCGTACCTCACCAAGTCGAAACCTGAAAATACAGCAGTAATCAAAAACTGCATTATTGAAGTCCCATGTGAATGTGGAGATTCTCACATCGGAGATACCAAGAGACCGTTATCCGTATAGAAATAACCGAAGACCAAAGTGGACTCATCGGGAGAGGCATCTAAATCGGTTGGACCATCGAATTATTTGGGACGAGGCTGGTGTTCTTCGTAGAGAGAAACATTGGTTCAAACGAAAAGTCAATTGCGCTTTTAGTCAGCCGAGCGTTGATTTTATGGAGACAGCTCATAGACCGCTTTGGAGGAAAAGTAAGCGCGAAACTACACGCGCCACAACACCACCATAATTACAACTTGATTAAACCACATCAACAGACCTATAAAGACCCCGTAGCATCTGAACTTGTCAGTATTCACCTAAAGACGATTGCGGATACTCTGTCTATATCTACAGGAATAACTTGACGCTGTGCTCGAACCACTCAACGCTGTTGCCTTATTCTCTGCGGGATATAAAGAGTCCGTTATGGAAAATGGGAGAGAAGTGCCAAATCTATTGGAACTACTAATATTCCCCATCCTCAGCCTTACACAATCCAATGAGCCTGATGTTGTCCTCCTCGACCATCAGAGTAAGACGAATTTTGCTATTGCTTGGTAATAGCAAAACAATGGAAATGGCGATTAACGGTGACGTTATTTTTAACGGAAGTGATACAGCATAGGGCTGATTGTCTGAAAAGAGGAGAAAAACAACCGTTATGTTAAAATGATTATAGGGTTCCTTGGTGGAATGCTCTACGCACTGCTCTCGAATCTGAAAATTTTAATGGCTTGCAGTATTACTTCAGAAATCTTATCCGAATATATGTAGGATGTATCACAACTTTGGAGATAGGGCCCGACTGGGATATTAGTAACAAAAAAAATAATTATATGTCAGCAGTTTTAGAAAAAAGCTTGCAAACATGTTGGTGGAGTCCTGCACAGAGCAATTGTACTTATTGTTTCACTACCTTTAATTTCATCGACTATTTGTGACCATTCTAAATTCCATTCCTCTATTTTGCTTTTCAAATTCTACCCGAATTTAGTTACATCTTCGTTTCATATTTCATGCAACTGTAATAGACTAAGTCGAAGGAAATGCAGTATTTTTGAGGTAACACAAAACTTCCGTTTCGCGAGAGTAACTTGAATGAATCCTCCCAAATAAGGCACCATTGATATCTACAAGTAACCAAGTAGAAGCCAAAGGTTTCCAGTACAAATACACACAAGCCACCTACCAGCAACCAAAGAAAATCCCTGGCAACTTTTTTTTTATAATAGAGTCTAGACATCTCGAATATTCAGTAGACTGAATGGGATGACTAACTATATCACTGAAACATTTAAGAAAATACAATAGCTGATGAGAATCGTTCAATTCTTGTTATAACGTCAACATGCCTCTGACTTATTTCACTAATACGATGATCATCTGACAAATTCACAAGAACATATGCACAAAAAACAGCTGGTGGGTGCAACAGCCAGATTTATGTTTTTTCCTAAGAAGAGCGTTCACCTACGCAATGAAAAACTAGTGAATGGCAACAATATGCGACTACCGTAGTAAAAATGAATGAAGAAGACGGCGACACATGCTTCGTGTTTATTTGTTTCGCACCGTCTCTGGATATTGGATCAACAAATAGTTGCAAAGTCAAAGACACTTGTAGTAACAACGCTGGTTGTGTTCTCGTCGAGCGAAGGCGAATACACTGTTTTTTCGACGTTTCAGCTTTGAAGTTTGTTGCAGGAAGCATAGCAGTGGAAGCGATACGTGACTCTATCATCTATCAAAGAATATCTATTTCTGAAAGGAATGAGGAAACGAGATTATTTTGCAGAAAAAAACCCTACGAGCAACAATCAGAAATCATGGAGAGACTTTTGCGAGCTATAGCATTAGTCCAAGCATAAGGCGTTCTTCCCAGGAAAATTTCCGAACAGTTTTTTATCAATGTTTTTTACACGGTCCTGCAACAGGGGTGCGGTCTTCCATATCTCTTTTATGGTAATATATAGTTTTTTCTGGGCGGGTCCAAACTTTATTTTTTTAAATGGCAAACTGTATTTTTATCAGTTTTATCCAAAAATATTGACGGTTTTCGAGACTTTTAATATGACAGTTTTTTCCCATAAATTTGTCTCTCATAATATTTGAAATTATAAATTTGTGCATTTTTGGTTAAATATACTTTCACTCTCTCAAACGGTAAATCTGAAATCAATCTATCTGTGATCTACAGCTTGCCAAATATGCAAATATTCGAAAAATCTTCTCTTAAATAGAACACCCTGAATATTATCTATCCATAAGAAGCGCCAACAAAGGCTCTTATTATACCCGATAGTTGAAATCAATCGTCATCAAATGTCATCTTGTATTATATTAAAGCCAAGATTTTTTCATCGAATAGAACAAGTTTTCCCCAATAACTATCCAAGATTTTTTATTACAGATATCGACACTATACTCTAGCCAACGTTTTTTTCCGAATGCTATATAAATATCACCGGATATTCTTTAAACTGTGAAAGCGATTTCCAGGTCTATTTTGGAAATCGTTCGATGATCACAACACTTTTATACGACGTAAGATTGTCAACGAAGATAACGTATAATAAACTTCCATCACTCATTCATTTACCTAGTCAGGTAAAAATGTTTGATTCATAATTCAAATCAAAGCTGTTCAACAATTTACCATACTTTTAATTTACAACTAGGTTAAGAGTTACCTATTCACAGGAAATGATTAATAAATTTAAAAGCGGTATCCTCAAACATTGCAAAAAGATGCTGTAGCGGTAATAAAATGACGAAACTTCCGCTGTTTTTAAAACCTCCATAAAGTGCTTTAATTGCAAAATTCATAAATAAATTGTTGTGAGACGACCGAATGTGACAAATATTACGTAAATCGAATTAGTGGAGAATACAGATGCTCATTAGTGGAAATAGTAGGTATATAGAGGTAAAGTTTAATTTTAAATGTTTCAATTTCAGCAGTTTCGCTTTTATTGACTGTTGTACAAGTCCAAGATGAGGTTATGGTACTTTGATGGTCTCGAACTAACACTCAAGAAGAGAGAGAAAGAGATTATTTCTGGTGACGGTAAATCGAGATAATTTTCCATTTTATGATTTAAAAAATCCATATTACATATCAACACGTAATGGAATAGTACTAACTTTTTAATTGGTCTATTTTTTCTACAGCCAACTCAGAGTTTAACATTATTTATAACTTTAGCAAATATCCGAGGCTAACCCTACATTTTCAAACAAGTTAATAAAAAATGCATTTCAGCCCATTAATGAGCCAATATCTAGAGAAAGATTGAATTTGGTTCTAGGATGTGTGCATGTTTCGACTTACCCTGTATAACTTTCAAAATGTGGCTGAAATCTAATTATCTGATGTCAGTGTAGACCATTGGAGATTTGACTGATTTGCAACATCAAAATATATGTTTTGAGCCTTCTATTTATTCTTGAAAATTTTCTAATTTCAAAAATGATCCTAGTTGGCTCTTTTCAAATCATTCGACAAAAACAGGGTGTTGCATTTAATTAAACTCAAGAAAAATTCTCCACTGATTCATAAATACCCTGTATATAGTTGAAAATTATTTTGAAACTAGGTTCTTTGAATATATCGTACATTTTTTGTTTGCGCTAAAAATGCGAAATTTTACATTCTAATCGTCCACTTTCTACTTCGTATAATTATGACGCCTGGGTGGAAGTTTTTGTGAACGGTCCTTGGATTTTGGTAATAGTAATACATAACCCTTAATCAAAACAAAATCCTCTGCATGAAAGAAAAATTGAACATACTTTTTTTTAAACTTTCACCATAACCTTCCCTTCGATTCATAACAAAAGGATAATGAGACATAAGTAAGGATATTTTTCATATTAGTCATTCAACTTAATGCGTGAAAAAACTTTTTCTATAAATAATATCGATTAAATGATAAAAATGAATGAAATGCAACTGAAAAGGAGTGTATTAAATAATAACAATTTGTTAATAGGTGATTCATAATTCATAATTGTTTCTAATTATTATTGTTATAAAACAATTACGAACAACTGGGTTATAAAATGAAGTGAAAGTGAACATATAGGTGAGCTATTATGAGTTCAGGAAACCAGTTTAAAACAAAAGCGTGTTGTTACTCGAAATAAGCACATGAAATGGAATTGAAGTGATCTAGATGTTTTTTTTTTTGTGAATCTATGGAAATTGTATTTGAGAATATGCAAATTAGTAAAAAATCAATACCATAGAGCAACGCGTATTTTTGGATCAAGAAATCATTTTCGAAATATGAATATTAGACCATATCCAATACAGTAGATATTTCGGAATTCCTAATGATTTCCGTTTTGATTTTATTGAAGAACTGGAATGCATATCACAATCTTGAGACAAAATTTCTTATAAGAACTTGTGTTTTTCAACCATATTCTGAACTAAAGGTTTTGAAAAGATGTCACACTACATCATAAGCTTTCTCAACGGTCTACATCCCTGAGAAAGAAGGGAGTCAGAAACGATTTCTTTTCTATTTTTTTTTCAAGCATTATATAACAAATGTTTGGGTATTTTCATTCTGTTCCATCATCAATAAGATCGAATATTTTTGTGTGATTTTATCTCAGTATTGAAGTCTATCGTTTACTTCAGTTAAACGTCTATCTCATTTTTTTATCGAAGCTTCAATTTTTGTGTAAATAGATAGATAATGTATGATCTGGGAAGTAATCCGCAACGGCTGAATGTTATTGTAGAAGAGTCTACTTTTCGTTTTGTGACAAACTCCATATAACGACAAAGGTTTTACTATTTTTACTTCCATCCACCTATAGTGTAGGCTTTTATGGCAAAAATCTGCCAAAAAACAAATACTTTTTTGGCTAGTACTACGACGGGTATTGATTTACATATGTGAATGTTCCTCATTTCAGATGGAATTATTGCACGTGCTTCCTATAACCAACTAACCGAATTTTGATCAGGATAGGAAGACCACCTGCACACTAGCTTAGAGAATTGTTTCTTATCAGTGCAAAGGTCAACCCAGACAGCGTTGAGGCTAACTGTCGTCAGACTGAAATTTTGATCTGTGTTTATGTAGGCAATTATTCACTACGAGTAGTGTATCACTTATTGAGAACCCAAAAACAATAATTTAAATATTTGTTAAAATTGTTATTTCTGTCAACCGGCTGTACCCTCACGAGCAGTTTCAAAATTCTCCGATATACTTGTGCGAGCTAGGGAAGACGAAGCCCTTACCTTTTAAAGTGTGATACCATGTACCGGACTAGTGACCACACTGGGATTTGAACCCAGGCACCTACCGATTTTTGGGTTACGAAGCGAACGCTTTGCCCATTTGCTACCACGGTAAATAATCTCAATAGAAAATTTAGCTTTTTCAAAAGACGAGTACGTAACTTCAAGTTACAATTTTTTTTTATTGATTCAAAAAAGGTATTTTTTAACGCTAGGGCTCGGTGTAATTAGTCGTTCGCTGAGCTAGAATTCGAGGGAGAAGAGTACCTATTGATACGTGCATTAAAAACTGAAAATGTATGAAAATGAAAATGTATAGGTATTACCCCCTCTTGGTCCAGACGCACATTTCTCACAAAGTTGTTCGAATACTCCGATTAGAGATTCTCAAAAACATTCAGTCCCTGGGTTATCATATTCTCGATATCCCTGTATCGCTTCCGCACGCTGCAATACATTCTTGTTTATTTACGTTGTAATTTCCTCATTAAGACACATTTCATTGATCGTTTCTTTAATTTTCCGAGGAGCAGGCAATGCATTCCGCCGTATATCCTATCCGAAATAAACAATCTAGCAAGTCTGGTGTGTAAGTTGTCGTTTAGCCTCGCTGCGAGGTGTTACGACGCTTCCGGCCCTTCGGGCGTGCGAGGGTGGCTTCCCCCGATGGCTGTTTCCGGTCTAGTGTTGATCTTTCTTCCCCTTGAGCTACGCACACCGTTCGAGGGAGAATCCTTACATTTGGGTTTTTCAATGGGTGTTTACCTGAGTTCTTGTAAATAGGTTAAAGGTACGTGAATACCGGGTAGTGGGAGCGGAGTCGTCAGGGGAGGAATGCGTAAAATGAGTAGTAGTAGTATTAACGATTCCTGATTGAATGAAATTGTTCCATATTTTCAAAATAATTTTTGAAAATCGTGATCATGCATCCAAGATCATAATATTAACGAGACTGTCTTAAATTAAAACTGTTGGGCAATAAAAGTTCATTTATTATTATTAATAAAGAAGTTGGGAGTTTGTAGTGAGTCTGCACTAAAATGGTTTCTGTGTGCAAAGGAATTACTCTTCAAAATTGGAAACGTCCGTATAAATCATAAGACTTTTATTGCAGTTACTTTCCTTGTAGAATTAAAAATGGCATTACGCAGGATACGTTGGAGGCACTGCAGCTAAATATGCTTGTTGATAATAATTCTATGGGCAATATGCAGGTACTAGATATTTACATCGAAATGAATTTGATTAAATGCATATGGACTCATTTTTTCTATAGAAACATTGTTCTATCAGCAGTCACTTCTTATAATATTTGAGAAAGATCCAGGGAATGAGATTTGCCGATTTTTTATTGATTTTATCTGAAATCACAACACAATAGTTATTAGGACAAATGATTCCTGTCATCGAGCATAAAAACTTTGATGGCAAGATATTTTTCAGCTCTGGCAGTGTAGATCATCACTGACGAAATTGAAGCCACCTGATGTTTCCCAACCGAAACCGTCAAAATGCTGGCTAATTGATTCCTTTGTATTGAGCTTAAAAATCTGTTTCCACCATCAAATAGTCACCGCTTCAACTCAAGTTATATTTTTCTTTGGTGGTGATTCAATCCAAGAGACGTAATCGTTCTTCAACGCTGAGCGATTTTTTTCTTTTGTCTGATTCTATTGTGGATTCCAAATTTACTGCTAAGATTCGAGATTTAACTCACTCTATCGATGTCTACGAAAGACAATAATGGAAAAAAAATCATCAAACCAATTACAGCGAGATTGTACCTGAACCAAAAAGTTTTATAGCCAATCCACCAATAATGCAGCATTTTCTGCAAATCACGGGCCTATTATGCAACGATAATAATTGATTATTTCTACTGAATTGTGGATTCGAATACTTTTCAGGGTATCCAACAGTACAAAATAATAAGATAGAGTAACATTCGTTGTTGGTAACTTTATAGTCATTTAAAACTTGCTATAAAAGCAAGAAGCACTCTCTTCCAAAACAACGACTCCATGTGTAAGTATAAAACGTATCTACCTATGTTTTTCCGAAATTACTCGATTTTTGATTGAACTCTGTCTATTTTGTTCAACCCATTGAAATAATATAATAAATACTTCGATTTCTGTTCAATAATTACGTCAATAAAACATAATTTTTTTTAGAATAAATTACACTTTTACCTCATTCTGAAATTCCTTTGGCAAATGCAATGAATTGTCCCAAATTTCCATCATCTTCGTGTCTTCTTCCTTACATCGCCCCCTACTCGAAAGTTCACACACCCATTCATTTCGGTGTTTTAATACACTTGACCTGCGAGATATATCTTATTGCTCATGGGAAACTTGCTGTTTATTTTTTCAATGAAATCTCTTTGTAGCCGGGATCCTCTTAATCCTCTGTACACCTGTGCAAGTCTGAATATACGATTTCCATTAGGGGTGCCGCCTCTTCGATCTATATGAATGAATCCCTTTTTGCCAATATTCCCTATTATTGCAAATCGGAACCGACAGGCATAATCGTTTGGTTGTTATAGAATGATCTCCGAGTTTACCTTTGTGCATAGAATATATAGTGGATTCCTATTTTCTTTTTATGGGTAATGAATGAATATTTCTCATTTAATGTTTTCACTGAATATATACTTTATATTGATAAAAATACAATAATATTCATAAAATAAAACTAGGTATAATTTCGAACATGTAATCCATTTAAAAAGATTCTCTCAAACAAGAAGATTCAGTGGAAAATTGAATATAACCATCGATTTTCCTCTGGAAGGTTTAGATTTGAGCAACTATACTGCAGACAATGTAGCCCCTTGTCGCTATAACTTGTACGCATTGACGAGACTACCAATAGCGGGCACTACACTGCTTACTGTAGGCAACCATATACAGGCACATGGCACGAGTACAATGATTCCCTAGTTTCACCGATTTACTCAAATTCCCTTGTGAGCGGAAAGGCATATACTCTTCTACAAGCAGGAGGACACTTCATCACATGTTCGAAATTTTCACTGAATGAAAATTATTGTAGCAGAATTATTTGTATTTATTTCATAAAAGAGAAAAAATTTAAATATTTGCAATACATATAACTACATATGATAATAATATTGACAAATGTCACCGTATTATTTAAATCATTCATTTGGAAACTTGGAATTACCATCAGTAATTATTCCTTAGTAATGCATGCGAGGTCCATTTTTGTGCCACGGGCTACTTGACCTCCCATCATTTAGATCTGTTAAACACAGATCTTGCCTGTATTGATTCGAACAAAGTTCGAAAGATATCACGATAATGAAACGAATAAAGTCGAAGTGCCCTTTCTCTTCACACGTTTCCACCATGTCGAAGAATGAAACAAATATCTGTCGAAAAAACTACTTCCCTGGCTAATACCACGACGGACATTGAACTACATCTGACAGGAATTTGTGCAGAAAATGCGCAGGCTACACACTTACAGTAATTCTGCATAAAAGAGGGGTTATCCGTTGAACTACCTTGAAAAATCTGGGGTACAATGAACATGAATGCTTCAAGCAAACTGAAACCAAAACAATATGAAAGAAGCGACAAGATTATCCCATATATTATTAAGGATGTGGGAGTCGCTGAAGCAGCCCCTTCTTTACTTCTATAACCTTGCAATAACAAAACAGTTATGGAAGGAAGTCTTAGTTACATAAATCTGGTAAGTTTTCAGATCTATCGCAGTGCTCCCTGCCGTCGATGTGGTTGATCTATACGGTTTTTTTTTTTCGGAAGGCTTTTGAGTAAAACATGAATTAATTTTGGAAAAATTCCATAAGTGTGATGCTAATCCACAATCTCTTATATTCATTGCCTCGTATTTGAACATTTGGTACTTCAGAGTGAAATATGGAGGAAACTGTAACGGAAGGTTTTGTGCAAACTCTGGAGTACCACAAGGATACAATTTGGGTCCATTACTCCTTATTTTCATGAATGATCTTCCGTATAAAATACTCTGAATTTCTATTGCTTGCAGACGGTCTGAAATTCTATAGGAGAATTGATTCTGTGTGGAAGATTGTATTCAACTTTAGAAAAACGTTATTAATGAAAAAATACCGTGTACCCGTGAGAAATCCATGTCGTTGTATGGATACGCGATGAATAGCGAACAATTATCTAGTGTTTAGAATATTATGGACCTGGGAATTCTCATAACTCCGTACTCTGTATCCGTACCACTCTTAGATCATATCACATTTAAAGGATTACAAATGATGAATTTCGTAATTAGCCATAGTAAACATTTCAAAGATTCCAAAACGACTCTAAGACTGTATGATGCATTAGTTAGACCAAAACTTGATTGAATCTGTCTCCATAGTGTGTCATCCGTTTCAAAAAGATGTGCTGGTGTAAACCATTGATATATAAATAGTTTTCTCATGTTAAAAGGTTCATGTCAGAGAGTAAATAAATAAATAATTTGGCCAAATCATGGAATCTACAAGGGCTTCCTATGCAATTGGGGAGAACATCAGTCCTCTAATAATGACTACGGTGCCGACATGAAAAGAATACAGCGTGCAGTAAAATTAGATCCCATACTGAAGAGCTTCTGTGAACATTTGAAATTATCAATAGCCCAATGTAATAATTCAGGCATTTGTTAATTACCGTTTATATTTGCCCTGTGTACTTTTGTATCTTATTTTCTACTCTTGTTTATATATTTATCTGAACATACAGGAGTTTTTTTTTCTCGTGGTAACATGATGAACATAAATTAAAGTAAGTTAAAAATTGCTTTAAGACCATCCACCGCAAAAATGTCGAATCGTAAAATAATTATTAATTCTGGCCTAGACCCCTGAACACCCTGTACGATCCAGATTGTAATGACCATTGCGGGATCACTTTTCCATCGTAAAAATGTAGTACGACAAGTGCATACACGCTCACTTAGGGCATTACGTTATCTCCAGGTAGAAATTCACAAAAGGTTAAAATGTATTTAAGGCCCAATAAGGAAAACATTCTCATTATATCTGCCCTCTGACAAGGGTATTCGAAAAGGGCAATTGTGTCGTCGTCATCAAGGCGATCTAAGCGTAGTCACCGAGACTGGAAAGGGGAGATACCGAAGTTTGTTTTCTGATTAGAATTTAGAAAAAAACGTTCAGGAGGTAAGTGGGGTCAGATGTTGAAATATTGCATGTGATAAATACCGTAAGAGGTAGCTGGGGTTTTTGAAACACGGATTATGGGAAAGGGTTTTGTTTTCGTTTCCTCAGGTACAACAATTGTTTGTACAAATCGTTTTATTGTCATGCACTTTTCGGGTAAATATATTTTTTGTTGAATCTTCACTGTTCACTTGAGGTAAGTGTAATCAAAGCAATGAAGCAGAACAATAAATAGTATATAGCATGGCAATATCGAAAATATATAATAAAATACTTATTTGTCTCAGCAATTTAATATTGAATAATAATTGAAATCACTAAAAATAAAAAAGAATAATACGAACCCTGAAATTAGGCTACTTCTCTTAAAATGACCCCTGAAAAGTATTCCAAAAATTGCTTTGATAAATACAATTTTATTCAGCATTAGGACCTACACAAAAACTGTAAGCTGTTGTATTTTACAGCAAGGTACAACAAAAACAATATTTGTGAGTCTTAAGAGAGACAAACTGGTAGATATAATAATAATAATACTCCCTCATAAACACTCGTTGAGTGTTCCCAAAGGCATACTGTGCGGGTAGAGGATGACTATTATTATTATTTGCCATGGTGTTCCGGGGCGACTTACTGATTTTTGCTGGAGTATTCACTTTTCAGCTGTAGTAAAACCCGGAAAACCTACATCACTATGAGTTGGTTTATTAAATTTTTTGATGTTCTGGGAAACACAGTCCTAGGCAATGTGTTCGTTGGAAAATCGAATTAAAAAAAAGTAATGTCTCCGGATGACGAAGGGGTGGAAATACTAAACTTTTCGTGTCGATTTCAGTAAAACTACTAGTGGAAAATAATTTGTGGAGAACATCGGTCTTCCAGAGCTGAGTTTTCTAGATGGAAACGTACTTTTTGGAAAGATCCGATCTTTGCCGTATGAATCACGTTACACACGATACTTACCCAATATCGTGCAGTTTTTAATCAATCATTAAGCTTGACACACGAATGATTTTATCTGTGGTATTTTTGAGGTGAAATTTCGTCAACGAACGTACTTTCGAAAGCATTTTGTTGGGTATTGCATACTTAATACCTACAAAGCTCGTAACTCTATCAGAAGCCCGGAAATGTGCTCTCAAACGAATACTAGTTCTTTGCAAGTAATTCAACCTGTTTTATGAATTGCGAGTATTTCCGCCCAGCTGGAAAATTGCAACAGTACAACCAGTCCCAAAAAATTAAAAAAGACCCTACCTAACAACTACAGACCAATTGCACTGCTGGTTTCATCATGTGTAATAATTAAATATTTGACACATTGGGCGTACTTTGATCTGATATCAGCCCTCGAAACTAGAAAAGAACGGGAAAAATACTTAAACTATTTAAATATAGACTTGGGTGGTTACCATGGGGGTTACATTTTCAAAAACTTGTATGGTTCCAAAAACTTGTGGTTCCAGAAACTTGGTTTTCTGCTTCGTGCCGATAGCTACTTTACTCCTCGTCAACTTAGTATGATTCATAAGACACTGTCCAAAAAAATCCATTTGTGTCACCGGTAATGCTACACTTACAAACTCGCTCACTTGTCTGGAAGACCGTGGAAAGATTGACAACCTAGCACTGTTTTATAGAAATTTCTCAAACATCATTTCGCGATCCCATCGAAACTGACCCGTCAAGCTTCAAGCAAGTCTTCACATCCCTTTGTTGTCACCTTGAAGACATTCTGACACGAACCTAAAAGCCTCCTTCTAAGAAAGGAGGTCTGTCCTGAGGCATACAGTCTGCAGAAATTCAGGAAGAGCACCAACTACTCCCTTCTTTTACATTCTCAGCCTCTGCCCTCACGATGTTCTCTTACTATCACAGGATTTTCCTGCGTGGAAGCAGAACACAAAAAATGCAATTCTTATTTTTTCCCACTCACTGAATGTCTTGGAGATTTTGTCAGTTGATAAAATCTGAATATTTCTATTCAATTACCATTCCAATTATTATTCTGATTTTCACCTGGATGTGGAAAACGAAATCATTTTTATTATTTCAGGTAATGTTCCATTCGTCATGGGTTGTTTTCTGTTCAAAGTAAATTGTACCAAAAAATTGAATCAACTATCGTTTGCATTTTCTTTCTAACAGCAATCATTAATAGGTCGGTGTTCAATAGCTTTATATTTCTTGATAACATTTTTACATCTTATTAGCTCATTATGGTCTACAAGACACAGATCCGACAATAAGTTTTTTATTCATTTAGAAAAAAACTATTCGTCTTCTTGGGGACACTTTGATCACGACCAGCTTGTTTCTTTGGACCATCTCAGAGATTCGAACTATTCCCTTTTTTTATAGAAATTCCCACTTCTATGACAGTTTTATTTTGATCAAACCGACTCTTCCCAATTTTTGTTATCTGATCTTATGTTATCATTCTTCCAAAGATTAACAAAGCTTTGGAACTCATTACCTAATTTTTTTTATCAAAATCCTTTCTCCCTTGGTTCTCACGATGTGGGCTGAACCGATTTTTCGTGTCACCCGAAGAGACCACAGAATAATCTAAAATCTTGCTGAATCTACAGTGTCTTGATCATTGCCAAATTCTTCTTTATAATGAGTTTCCCACAAACACTTTTGGCCTGTTCTTGACCTACAGTTCACTCAGATCGCCTTATTACATCACTAAACTCCAAACTCTCACGATCACTTCCAAGAACACGCCAATAAATTCTCGAAACTCAATAAGGTCTTCTGTTCATTTGTGGGAGATGAAATGAATCGAATAAATTTGCAATGAATTAAACAAATTGAGGTCGTTTGTATGTGAACATTTAACATTTCCTCTCAGTGAGTCAGATATCAATATAAATAAAATGCATGGGAATCATCACTGAAGAAATTCCTCGAGGCGCCAAAATCTCGTCCGAGCGGAAACGGTCTAAAAAATGTCGACAAATTTGAATAAACGCAATGTAGTACGTTAACCAAAAATAGGGAAAAAAATAAAACCACAATCACATCCGATTCCTTTAATGGACTAATTAATAGTCTGACCGCTGATTTACATGGAAGGAACGGGTTTTGAAGCACTGTTAAAATCAATCGAATTAGGAACAGATGATATGCGATGGGAAATAAATAGTACGGTGAAATCGTCTAAAGAACTTTTTTATATCGGTTTTTATCTTAAAAAAATCGTCCTTTTCAAAATTATAGCATTTACAAGTATAATTTTATAATTGTTTAAAATTTGAATTGATATGATTATACGGTATTTTTCCATTCCTCAAAATTGTTCCACAAGATGTTTCCGTACAAGTCCTATCTAGACTAGCCAACAATAATATTGTACAACTTGTCATCTTTGATATACGAAAAAAGTATTCGTCTTTGTCCATAATTTTTTTGAAAAATGAGGCGCTTCTTAGTAAAAACCGGTAAGAAGGGAATACACCTCTTAAACAATTGAGTGATCTTCAAAATTTCTAATCATTTATAAGATAATGGAAACTTGAAGTTCTATATATCTACAGAATAGAAAATTCGAAAGTATTTGGAGATGCTGTCCAAGCTTCCTTTAGAGAACGTAAGTAGCGGTGGCTGTGATTTGGGGAGATATAACAACGTCAACCACAACAAATATTATTCATTTTATCAAAATAAATAACGCTGAAGGTATATCACAATCACAAAAATATCACTCCCAAAGTTCGTCAACTTCAACCGTAAAATAGAAGGCGTTGGATTTTTTTAAATGTGATTCATCTCAGTATTTGGTAGAAAGGCAATCCAAATTTGACAGTATATTTTGCAAAAGTGCCTGTCAACTTCAGAGCCTGAAAGAAACTACGTTTATGGAATTGATTGAGTAACGTACCTAATACGGAATAAGTAACGGTCAATCGAATTATTTCAAAAACGTTGAAATACCTACACTTCTTTTCAATAACCTTGCAAAGTAATATATTTGTCCTCCACTGCACAAGTATCTGTCAGGTGTTATTCAATGCCTGACGCAGAATCAGCCAGTAGTTGTTTTATGTCAAATATTTGCCCAATATGATACAGAACATTAGGAGATAGGGGTATTTCATTTCGATATCCTTCGCAAATTTGTTGGATTTCATTTTAGTAGAATTAGTGAGAAGCGTCATTATGCCACTTGTCAATGGTCAAAACCAAGTTGTGTTAGTGGTGCAACCATTTCTTAAGGAAAATAAATTCCTCCACTGGAGACCGATAAAATTGTATAGAGCTGAACCTATATGAAAGGGTAGAAGGGTCAACAAAAAAATATTTTACAAAACATTTGGATTTGCCACTTCAACTGGCAATTGCCACTTCAAACTGACAAATGTCACTTTCAACTGACAAATGTCAGTTTCAATTGCCCAATGCCACTTTGAAATAGCAATTGTCAGTTTGAATTCTTGCATGAAATTGGCAATATAATAATATGTCCTTTTTGAGGAACACTTTACACTTCTAAGTGACAATTCACACTTCAAAATGACAATTGTCGCTTTGAATTGGCAATAGCCACGTCAAACTGACAATTGTCACTTTCAACTGGCAATTGTCTCTTTGAAATGGCAATTGCCAGTTTGAAAGTGACAATTTTCAGTTTGAATTGCTCAATGCCACTTTGAAATGGCGATTGTCACTGTAAATTTTTGCATGAAGTTGGCAATAAATGTCCTTTTTGAGGAACAATTTACACTTCTAAGTGACAATTCCCACTTTAAAATGACAATTGTCGCTTTGAATTGACAATAGCCACGTTAAACTGACAATTGTCACTTTCAACTGGCAATTGTCTCTTTGAAATGGCAATTGCCACTTTAAATTGAAAATGTTAGAACTGGCAATTCACTTCAAACTGACAATCGTCACTTTTAATTGGCAATTGTTAGTTTGAATTGGCCCACTTTGGCCTAGCAATTGTCACTTTGAATTCTTGCATGAAGTTGTTAATAAATGCCTCTTTTTACCACTCTGAACTAGCAATTGTCAGTTCAAGTGGCAATTGTCAATTCAAAGTGGCAATGTCAATTCAAAGTGGCAATTATTGTTACTCTAAAGTGGAAATTCCAAATGTTTCGAAAAATATTTTGTTCTTGGCCCTTGTACCCCTTCGTACGAACCAATATTGATGAAACCTTTTTTATGTTCAGATGTTTCCATGTATTACATTATGAACTCAAGGAGTCTTTATATAAATCCTGAATACCTACCCTACTAGACATACCCACCCACTACAGCTTGAGTACAGTTATGAAACGATCAGAGAACTAACTGCAAAATAGATGATGAAAAAACACTTGAATAGATAGTTCATCCCTTCTTCTTCGGAGCACCTTCCGGACTGTCATCACAAAACCGCATTCGATACCTCGGCGCATGTACTTCCGGACGGACTTCCTCTTCAGGTACCCAACCTTTAATGAAACCGTACTACGAAAACCACACGTATCCCAAACTCGGATGCCGTACCATTCTCGATTCTAGCTAGCATCATCCGAAGACAGAGCAGAGTTCCGAGATGAGAACCGCTCTAGAAATCCTATCCGAAAGCGAGCATACGTCAGTTCCGGCCGCAGCACCCCGTACGGAGACTATTCATTCATAAGTTCGGAAAGCTATCGAGTGGAAGGGGAAACGGAGTGTTCTCAACTAACACGACTCTATTCATACTCTGGCCGTAACACAGGTGCGCGTTTTCTGTATCCGAATGCGTCGTCGGTGAAATCTTTTGTGTGTGAAATAGTACGTTTTCGTGGAATACGGTCTGTGTCCGGTGAAATCGACTCTTTTCTACGCCGCTCGGACTGTGGAATGATATCGCACTGTGTCTCGTTTCACTTGTGACAGTTCGCAAAATCGAATCTAGTGCGCTTTGGTCGTAATTCACGATATTTTCGGCGGTGATTTGGTCGTTTCAGGTTAGGTTTGCGTCCAGTGTTCTCAGCACAATTCGGGGGGTACCTATTTTCTTTTGTTCGGTTCATTCTATAATACATTTGTTCATAACCCATACGTCATAATTTACGTACGTATGTGTAAAATTCCTAACCTATACGTACCTACCTGTCATAATATAACATTGTTATTTGGGAAATTTGACAAATAGTACCAACATCTTTGTGTTTTCATAGCTGCAATGAACTGTCTATTGGAAGAAAACTTGTCACAGAAACAGCTGACCTTCAGGATAATCGGTACACTAGTCCTGTCATTGAAAGCTTTTCTTCAGTCAAAAAATCAACCCTCTCTAGATGATTCACGTGTTCTTGTATTGTCATGACAATAAACAATTTTATTAAAGCAATCATTTTCAACCTACTCTCGATACATATATGCTTTGCTTTTTAACGCATGCTGACTCTCAATTACATAATTGAGCAATGAATTTAATTTTCCTCTAGCGTTTAAAATTCTAGTATTTTTACGACCTATAAGTTTAGAAATAAATAGATAACAACTTCACTTTTATGATTACCTACATTGGCCATTCATTCTAAAAACATGTTCAAAGAGAACTACATATTGATACAAATAACGAAGAGTTATAAAAAAAAAGAAGCATTTAAACTTCAATACTTGATTTGATTTGAAAATGTTCTCTCCTTCAAATATACCATGCCCTATTTTTTATGTGTTATTGAATTTGAAATACTTTTCTTTTCTTCTTCTCAGAACTGATCAATTTGACAGAATTTTGATGGATATATTTTATTGATATCCAAATTCCAAAAAAAGTTATACACGGTTTCGAATACTATTTTGTTTCAAATGTCAATTATTTATGACATTTTTTCATCCGAATGAAAATACATCTGCCTATTTTTTTTATCTTTCAATTGTCAAAATACGATGCTAACATACTTGTGAAGGAGGAATATAGATCGAAGATGTATGTTACTCTCACTTCCTACATTACATAAATGTTCAAAATAACATTGTGCTGCAAAAAAAACTTTCCAAAATTTCGTATTCCGATGGCCTAACACTTTGGAAGAATTATTTGAACATGAACTCACTAGCATAATAAGATAATTGGTGCTAATTGATTCTTCCAATAGATTGAAAACAAAATCATTAATTCAAGGTGGAATAACTTTCGTCAAGATTTTAACTTGAGTCGTATTAATGATTGTGTGATTTGAAATAACTGCAACCAAGATCAATTCAGTGTTATTTTTGATTCACTGAATAATTATGTAGAGTATCATCAGTGAGTGCATGCATCACTTTTGTTAAAACAGGGAAAGTAACTCATTTGACTCAAATATACTTTTATACACAGAAAAATTACATTTAATTTTTAAATATACGCAATCTCTTGCTTTTCTACACATTGATCATTTTCAAATAGTTTTTTTTTTATTTATATTAGATAATGATTAATGAATGAAACTTTTGGACTATTGAAAATATGAGCTTTAGAATTACCGGATGTTATACTACTACAAAATAAAACGTATTTGCATTTTTGTTTAGAAACTGGATAATGAATAAAACGACACCGAAGATAACAGTTGAAATGTGCTGAATTGTTAAGAAATGTCGAGTGGATCTCGTATTCTATCAAAAGCGAGATAATTCCATTGAAAACTATTTCTTTTTACATAAGTGTAAGAATCCTTTTCAAGGACACTTATTTTGAGTTTGATATAAAAATCATCGTGGATATTTTGTGTTATAAGCTCCTCGTATACATCAACCAAATTGATATATTTTTCGCAGGTTTCACGTCTCATTTGAATTAGTCCAGTTAATTGTGTTGAGAACACTGATAATACATTTAAATTATGCGTTTGAGATATCGAAGAGAATATCGTGAATAGGGATCTTTTGTGAAACCGTATTTGAAATTTTCAGAACGACTCAATGGTGGCGGAAAAAACAATTACCATTTGCCCAGCCTCGGACGCAACAAGAACTCTATAAATAATCGGCAAATCCAGAAATAAATCAAGTGACACCGATGTTCAAGAAAAGCAGAAGAAAACCGACATTCCTAGTGATATTCCAGTGATATAAAACTATTTATTTTCGTACATGTACATATATTTATTATCTAGTCAATGTGTATAGACATTACGAGCGGTATGGGAATAAAAACAATGAAGGCTTTCAGCAGGCAAAAAGGTATGAAAAGCTATATTTAATTTTAATTCGGGTTTCGAGAGTTCGGAGATGGCCGAATGTGGTGAGCAGATGTTTCCTTGAAGCATGTGTGTGGATGCGTACCTTCTTCTCGAACACTTTGCTCTTTATGGGGACCGAGATGTAGAAAGAAATTATGAATTAGAGATGTTAAAAACTAGTGAGTACATATGGAAGTGAAACGCTACATTTCTTCACTGTAAAAATTGTTGAAGTTGATAAATTTTGATAACGAATGAACGTGGATGTTATTCAGAAAGATCTCTGTACTTCGAAAAATAATTTGAATATGACGACCACAGTAAAGAAAAAATATGCGTAAAGTAGGTATGATGAATACGTTTCCATTTCATAGATACCGGAAACTTATGTGAATAATTAAAAAAAAAACTTCATATTGGCAATAACACAGCGAGTTATTTCGATTGACGTTTAAATGCAACAGCTTGTTTATATCGAGGGGTCAAAATATTATTTCAAAGAATTATATCTTTGTCGGTTTGCATGTTTCGTTGAAATTTACTATCACAAGTTTTGCAACTGCTTATGTCTGTACAAACGGGGTTTGATTATTTCTTATCTGTCAGTGTTCCTGGTAAAAAGGGGACAACACACTTGGCGTTGAGAAATAATTCCACAATATTATTTCAATTCTATTGAATTTTCTTATATTCCGTCTATTTCAGGGGCATACCTTGCATGTCTATAGGCCCAGTATATAAGTATGTTCTTAAGGTCTTCTGCGCTGACAGAAGAAAATATTGTTGACCGGTAGTAAATAATTTGGAAATACCCATTCTTCTCAACTATGAGACGAGCACATCAAGTCTATTGATGCCAGAATAGCATCTCTACGACTTGTTTTCCTATTACGTGCCAAGATCTGCTTGAGATTTATGGCAATGATCTAACCTGCTCTAGAATACAATTCCCATGAACGGGTGGTCCACTGACGAACACAAAAGAAAATTGCGGGATTCACCTTATTCAATGTCAATATGGCTACGTTTGCAAAATATGTTTCATAACGCAAAACACTCAACTAACGATGGGGTGATAAACTGGAACCTTTTTCAAATGGGACGTCCTACGAATAGCCAGCATTGAAATCCGCTTTGCACTAAGATTCTACTTTCAGCTCCCAATTGCAACTTTGCCACCCATTTTGCGCATAATTGCTATTCGCATCAACCATCTGAGGTTACGAGCAACCCTCAGAAGTCTTCGAAAGACTTGTGCGAGCTAGGGAAGACTCATTCCTTAACTTTTAACTTGTGATGCCGAGCGCGGTTACCGCGCTGGGATTCGAACCTACGCACCTGCCGATGACTGGGTTGAGAAGCGAACGCTTTACCCACGCGGCACCGGTACTAGAGCCAGTGGCTGAAAATAGTAACTAGTAAGCCGATTGTGGAGCATGGAGAAAAAGTTTCGCAAGAAACCATCTAGCTTATTCCAAGATCCGTCTCATGTTGGGGATAATTCGCCGGCTGTTGATCGGGTGGTATGTATATGGAATAAAATGTATTCTCATACATTCCAGCCCTAGCACAGTTTAAAGCGTTCTGATATGGATCCGATAACCTGAGCCCAGCAACCCGACAACTCCTGAAAAAGTTTGACGACCTTTGAGAATAAGAAAAATGTTGTTCCACGTCTTGATCAGCAGTTGGCCATATGAACAAATGGATATATGACCAAAAAGGGTCAAAGAAGGGGGTCACTGCCTGTGAGCAAAACTTGTTCATCGGCAGGACTCCGTGCAGTAAAAGAATAACATGGAATGATTGATTGCTCAGATGCCTATTGGTATGTTACCAAATAGTAATCTGTAATGAAAGATTCGCATCTCTACTGAATCCGGTTGAGTTAGAGTCAAAAGAAGGTTATCTTCAGGCGCGTATGCCTCTTCTCTTCTGCATGTATTCCTTGCCATTACCTTTTTATTTTACATGGACGACCTTAAATGAGAGTAATATATAGTTCTTTCATTAAACCGTATATCCCAGATGACCTAATTTAAAATTTACAATCTTAACAAATATTTATTTTGATAAAGCTCTAACGAAAAAACAAAAAATATAATATTCAGCTCGAACTTGTAGAGGTTCTGTGAAAATCTTATGTATGAACATATAATCAAAATAGGTTGAACTTAAAAAATAATAGAAAAATTATGAAAAAAAAATTGGTAGGAAATTACCACTATCTCCAGATGAACTTTTCAACTTGAGAACGGTTGAAGCTAGAACAACTTTGCGAACAGCAGTTGATTCAGAATGACGAAATTTCAAATTTATCGAAGAACAAAAATAATTACTCTAAAAAAGTCTAAAAACATGAAAAATACAAAATTATCGGATCTACTTCAAATTTGTACTGTACCTTTACGCAAAATTATGCTGATCAACTTCAAATTCTGTAAACATAATCAAAATAGGTCGAATTTGATAAAAATAAATAGAAGAAATCTCGAAAACGATTAAAGATAGAACAATTTTACAAAAGCAGTCGATTCATAAAGATTAAATCAGTGTAATGTCAATTTCAAATTAATCGAAGAACAAAAATGATTACTCGAAAGAAATCCGGAGACGTACACCCCTAAAAGATCATGAAAAATACAAAATTTTCAGATCTACTTGAAATTCGTATTATATACGCAAAATTTCAAGCTGATCGACCTCAAATTCGGTGAACATATCCAAAACAGAATTAATTTGATGAAGATAAGAAGAAATGTAAAAAAAATGGCGGGGAATTATCACTCTCAACTAAGATGAACTTTTCAACATGAAAACTGTTAGAGATAAAACAATTTTGCGAACGGCAGTCGATTCAGAATGATGAAATCAGTATACTGTGTGAATTTCAAATTAATCGAATAACAAAAATAATTACTTCAAAAAAGTTCCATAAAAATTAACTACAATGCTTCTTGATATTTCTGTAAATCTTTTATATATGTATGGCATTCGAACTTATTAGAATAATCCGTCACAGAACTCTGGAATAATTTGAAGAGGATTTTGGGTTAACTTACTACCACACGCGCAATTTTAGGTTCCTAAGTTGTATGGTCACATGGACTACGGGATTTAATGAAAGCTCTGTAATTCTACTAAATCTAGTCAAATTTGACCTTTATTTGTACTAAAACTATTTTTTAACAAAATAAATAACTTTCATCCCAAAAAACATTTTTTCAGTCACATTCTAAGTTCGGGTGACCCTACCAAAGACTTTCCAGCTTCTATATACCTATCTCAAATATAATATTGAATTGATGAGTGGCAATAGCCCCTAGCTCTGTAATTTTGTCATTTTACCTCTCCCACATTTTGTGCCTGCCGCAAATTTAAAAGTGCTCCTCGGTTTCTTAATTGCTCTTTTACCTCGAAGCGGCTTTTATTTACTTAAAAACTTCGATGGGGTGGTAGTAGTATAATTATGTTCCGTTATTTGGCATTCGCCCTATCTTGAAGCATCGAAAATAGACAGAAAATAGATTTGGTTTAGTCTGAATATACCTACATTCGACTTCGATGTTTGTGTTATTCCCAAGAAAATGTCAGCCGACTGTCTCAGTTCATTTAATCTGATCAGAAGTAAGGCAACGAATACCGAAGAAGATTGCTTTTTCACGAGCTTTTTCAAGTTTTGATGGCGCATTCACTTCTCATCTGTAGGAAAACCTGAAAAAAAGCACAGTACCAAAATTTTTGTTGTTGAAAATTTATTTTTACCAATTTGAATTTAGTTATTTATATATAAATAGTAGACATTGTAATATTAGTACAGTCAATATAGGTACTTCAAGTTATATCTGTCTGAGTTAATAAGCATTCATTCGATAGTAACAATTCTTACTTTACTTGAATCAATTATTTGGTTGAACCTTTATAAATAATGACAAACCGAACGACTTGTCCTGCTTCGATATACCTATTACAGTTGAAACTAACCTTTCTTCATTCGTTTTCATTTGGCTCTACTGGGGAATGTAATATTCACGAAAAAAAAATCATCGAAATGCATTGTATGTAGATATCGTTTGCGAACACCTAGTGAACCCGTTGAATCAATTCAAATGCTTCATTGCCACTTTCGTGATGATTGAAAATTATCCGCAATTCTAATCGAATGCGAAAACAAAACGAAGCATGTTCGTTCAATTGAAAGTAATCAGCTGAACGGCAGAACTATTAAAAATTACTGTGTTTAGTAAATTAGCGTCGTGTTCCTAATTGATAATGGGATAATTACAAGATCTATATTAGATTTCTTTCCCAAATTGAATCTTACATTAATTAGATGTATAAACATGTTTTCGTTCGCATGCTGTATGCGCTGTAATTGTCATTTCGACGTCACAATTTTTTTCCTCGAAGTGAGGATTCATGTAGAAGATCACTTTTCCCATATTCTTTTATGACTCAGTTTTTTATTGTGGTAGGGTGGATGAATAGTCGTAATTTCTATCTGGTGAGAAAGTATTTCAAAATATGTAGAATGCGTAGAAAAATTAGATGGAAGGAAAAGTCGAGATTCGTCACAAGCCTAGTTGTAAATAATTACTCAAAATAAATAAATAGTATGAAAATGTCCTTGATGAAATTGTCCAAAAAGTCGATACAAGTTTTCATGCATAATAATAATAATGATTTCAAAATAAAATTTAATGAAATGGAAGCAAATATAGAAATTTCTTGGTCTAATTCTTTTTCACGTTATTAAAATATATGCTTAAAAAAGCAACACTAGACTCGAATTCATTTCCTTTGGTGCCTCTCATCAGTGCAAGGGTAGGTCACTGCAATATTGTAGTTTTTTTTTTTGCTGAGGTGGAGGAAATCTTTTATAGAGAAATATTGAGTCTCCAAGCTCAATAGATACTGTGAGAGTCTCACTTATCAGGCATACTGAAACCTCCACCTCTGTGTAGATCCGGTCAGGCTATTGCCTCCGGTGACACTTAAGCCTATTGGCCCATTGTATCTTACCTATGTTGTTATGTCACAGTACCCAATCCAATACTTTTGTGCCTTGTACGAGTTTGTACGAGTTCCGTATTGGGTGGGAACTGTTTCTGGGTCGCCAGATGGCTGCCCGAAAATTGCGGTCTAGACCTTCGCAATAGCACAGTATGTGTTTCACGGTTTCTGGATTCTTACCGCATAGTATGCAGGTCAGGTCTCCATCGTAATGCCCCATTTTTTTGAGGTGCTCCATTATTGGTGTATGTCTAGTTAGGAGTCCCGTAACGGTTCTCAACTGGCTCCTGTTCATCGTTAACAGGTCTGCCGTTCTTTTGTTACACGGTCTTTTGATATATTCTTTCCCGTGTTTGTTTCCTGGGACATTATTCCAGTAGTTTTTGTGCTTGTCCCTAATCCAACTACACTTCGGTACCCCTAGCATCTGTCCTTGGTTTGGAAGCATTTCCGATCCTCTTCGTGCGAGTTCGTCTGCTTTCTCATTGCCTGCGATTTCCTAATGACCTGGGACCCATATCAGTTTGACTTGATTCCGGTCTGACAGAGATCTCAGTTCTTCTTTGCAGTCCCATATCAGTTTGGACGTTACTTCCTTGCTACACAAGGCCTTCAGTGCCGCTTGACTGTCTGATAGGATGTTGATGTGTGCGTTTTCAACGATTCTCCTATTATTTTTCTTCGCGCATTGAAGGATGCCGTACTCTTCTGCTTGAAAGAGAGAGGTAAGGGTGCCCAGTGAGTAGCTGATGCTAATACTCGGATTCCTTGAGAACATTCCTGAACCCGCTTGGATCCATCTGTGTACCAGATTGTCCCCTGTAGAATGTCCTTGAGCTGTGAGCTGTTCCATTCAGTTCTGTTTGGCACCAGCACTCTTAATTGGTTGTTGAAGTAGTACCGTTTCGGAATGTGGTCCATTCTCGTTTCTAGCGCGTCCCCGATCACGGTTCTAACGATTCTCGTCTCGTTCCAACGTTCAGGTTGGGTGCGATCTGCAGTCTGATTAATGTATTAATCAGCAACGTTACGATATGGCGCCCAACTTTGGACGATATGAAAGCACGACCTGAAAGCATTACTCGTATTCATCAATTTCGTACCCGAGATAACTTTTTCGAAAATGGCTGATACCATAAAACAGGGCCGTAATAATAAATATGCTAAGATTCAGGAAAGACCTTATATTGGTACGAACTCATGTAATCAATGTGGCTTCTCAAGGTGTTACCGCTAAATTTGTACCTAAGAAAGATGGTCCTGTCATCTCGAAGAAAATATATTCTACATCTTACGAAATTTTTGTAAAGGGCGGCAATATTCATTTGGGAAAATATCATGTATGTGATATTACCTCTTATGGACCACCCGAAGGATATATCGAAGAGAATCTTGATGCTCTAATAGGAAGAAGAGGTAGGTCCCGTGAGGCAAAGAAAATTTCATAAATAGGGATTGCCTCCGAGGAAGTAATGTCAATTCCTAGGAGGAGTCTGTATAGCAACCCCTTTACTAATAGGTTCCTCGAACTGTGTATAAGGACACAAAAGAAAGCAATCAATGATTAGTCAAGAGCTGCCAACAAAAGTAAAAACAATGTTGTTTGCCTGATTTTAATGTCAATAAGTGACTTAGTTATAATATCAGAGGTCATCTCAATGCTTAAATTTCAGTCTCATCCGCCCCCGTTTCAATTAATTAATTATTCAGCATCAGAAGTTATTTTTTGTTTATCTCCAAGTAAGCGCCAAGTAAGAGGTACCAAAAGTCGTTAAATTCTACTGAATCTGTTCAAAAAACTAATCTGTATACCTGAACAGAAAACTCATATGTCCGACGGATAGTGTTAGATGGTTGTTGGTTCTCAATATTCTGAATGTAATTTATTGTGCTGTCCGAAAAGTAGTTCGTCAACAACCACCTACAAAATTTTGGTATTCCGACAGATACTGAAAACGATATTTTGTTGTTTCAACATAAATGTATTAAGGACTAAATATGACTGACTCTTATACACTGTTATATTGAGTGGACTATGAAGAAACAAAATGTTTTTGGTTTATATAAATGGTTCCAGTACCTCGTCATTATCGTGAGTCAAATCATTCGAATCTTTCGTCATCGCTTGTATATACCCCATAATTTTTCAAATTTCAATGCTCGTTACAGTTTTTCAAGCTACATTGTGTCTTGCGTCGGTCGAGGGTTTTATATTAATTAACCAAAATAAATTTAATGAAATAATTCGAGCTTTAAACATCCACTTCCGTCGACTAGATACTGCGCGTCATTTACGTGGTTAATGTGGTTTATTAACTGTCGTTTTGAGGCTCAACGAGGACCCACTTGAAGAGAATTGAAGAAGACGCTCACTCAATACGATACGCTGCCTATCATCAATTATTCCGTTGAACTTTTGAAGATTATTATTGACTATGTTTCAAAATCAACTGCCTAATTCATCTGTTGGGAACAAGCAACTTCATCCACGGTACACAGCTTCACGAGTGACTGCTTTTTCCGCCAGAGCTCCGGCGATATCTTCTCGTGAAACCAGAAACTAACGAGGCAGAAAAAACTTTACCGAGAAAGGAGGAATCATTTAGTATGAATGAGTTATTATATCAATATATCAATCAAATTTATATATACAGTGTGTGATCATGTTTATCTGTCCGGCACAAAATTTGCAATCGATTTCAAACCAATTTCTAAAATAGTTCAGAACTGATTGACCATGCTTTATTATTGCATGTGTTAATAATATAATAATAATAATGATAATTGGAGTTTGGGATCGACAAATGTGCCACGGTTCATCTCGAAAGAGGACGATGCTAGGAATTCGGAGAAGACCTAGGGGTGGAACAACGCTATACCCAAGTTAAAAACTCTTTCCGTGGCAACCTTTACTCCTTTAGAGTTATAAAATGGACTCGAGAGGCGACAACTCGACGTGAAAACTCGCAGAAAGATGCATATTCATAGGAGCTTGCATCTCTAATAGTTCGTTCCACGGTCACAATTCATCAGACAACGGGGAGGCCGTGGAGTGTCTACACAACAGAATGGTTCTGGATGGAGCATGTAGAGTCATCAGATGTTCAGATCCCCTGCTCTGAATGGTCTGCGACCATGAAAGAGCAGGAATTGGAGCATTTCTTTTCAAGGCAGCAACCCGTGCAGCCGATGAACTCGGTCTCGTATTCGACACTGAACGGACAAACCCAAACTCTATCACCGAGTTGGAACCCGTTCAGCAAAAAGCCCACGTAAAAGCTGCGGAGTGTGAGAGGCTCCTGCAGCTACATAAGGATAAGCCGAACATTGAAGACGCTAATCCAGAATCCTGACCTTCGCTTTTCTCAGGTCAGGTGGACTGAAATCGGAAATCGAAATCATAAAGGACTGCCAAAATGGTGTCCTCTTCACCCTCGTCTACCGTAGTCACGTCATGGGTATAGAGGTCTCGAATTTGAAAATTATGCTGGCTTGTGATGCGGTAGAAATCCGGATATATCGGGGCTCCGGAGACTGGGTCTGACTGGTGAATTCCTGACGGATGAAAAAAAATGTAATGAATGTTTGTTCGGTACACATATTGCAATTGGTATGAACCAACTTCAACTACGCTCAGAACTGGATGGCGATTTTATTGCATTTTATGTTAATAATATGTAATAAATTTTGTCTGTGATGTAAATATTTTGCAGTCGATTTTAAACTAACTTCAAACATAGCTCAGAACTGGATGACAATGCAATATTATTGCATATGTTCATAATTCAATAATAATGTGTTTCTGGTTGGTCAAAATTTTGCAATCGATTTTGAACTAACTCTACACATAGCTCAGAACTGAATGACAATACAATGGCATTGCATAATATGTTGATGTTTCTGAAATGAAAATTATGCAATCGATTTCAAACACTCCAAACATAGCTCAGAACTCTGTAGTCGAAATTCCCATAGATTGGAAAAAATAGACAAATATCTAACAGAAAACAACTACTTGCCCTTACGGTCATTGAATTGAATCTGTTATCCATTTGTACAACGTTCTTCACGGACACAACTGCAAGAGGAGTTTGTGATGAAGCAACTGAATATTATCCTTCATTTGGGAATCACCACCCGCATGCATCAGTATTAGGATAGGTCAGACACCTTTAGAGTCTTCTTGTTTCACCCAACAAATGATGATATCCAAATAGCTTTATAGTCTCCCCTTACGAAAATAGCAAACAGCACAAAATTGGGCTTGTTTTATATCCATATATCTGCCTCTGTTTGATATAACCCTATCAAAACTGGTATCGTTTTTCTTTTCTTTAATAGTAAGAGATTTCGGAAATCTCCACAACTTTCGAATTGAAATATTGTAATATGTTTCAGTAGCTAACTTACTTTAAGAAAAATCGACTATTTCCATTCTTACGTCTCAGCCATTCATTATCAATCCAATAGTATTTAACTCAAAACTATTATATGTATTTCCAGGACTCCGGGCAAATTCCAATATAAAAAACAGTTTGCTCCAAAATAAACTGTCGAAAAAATGCGTTCCATCCGAAAAACTGACTTTCCCTCAAATTATTCAGTTATTAATTACATAAAAATAATCATGGTCAATGGCCAGCAGGTGTAACTGCGCCAACGAAAAAACTAAATTCTCCGGTAAAGCAAGCAGGCTTCGAAACGAATACGAGTCGGTCGTGTTTGTGCGTGAAAGACAAGCACCTGCGTCGCATATGTTCAACGGGCCACAACATAACCTATCCAACAACCGCCGAAGCCAATATTGCTTAATATCTGACCCCTTTCAGTCTGCGAGTTTAATTGGGAATTTTATATGTTTCGCTCCCTATGAGTTTGCCAACTATATGGCTCACTTGATATCGGATTAAAAGCATGCGTTTAGCTGGTACGGGGTGGTTTGTTGGAGAGTTGATTAGGATTTTCATGCTCTTCCTTCCGTATGATTTGACACAAGGAATGTTTCATATATGAGATCTTGTTCTTTAATAATGTACGTAGTTTGGTTGTCAGGGATCATTCCAGAATCATTTTATTTGTATAGGAGACTTTTGAGTGAAAGTAAATGAGTTTGGGAAGTATTTCAAAATGACGACATTATATTCATCCATCAGCAATGACCTTATCAGCTACAGTTCCACCAGAGAAACATACATATTATGCTTTGGGTTTGAGTGTGATTTCAATGATTGCTGAAAAACATCGAGGTGATATAGTATAGATGATAAAGATTCTTACTTCTTCAGTTTTGGTTAATTTCTTGAAAGTAAGACACAAAACATTCTAGATCTCCATTCCATTTCTGAATAGATTCTCAATACCAATGAATAATTCAGCTAAAATAACACAAAAAACTACTCTGATCATGGCATATCTTGAGTGCTCTAAAGTAGACTGTTTTATGTTGCATTTTAATCGGAAAGAACAGAAAAACGATGAGCACTTACCCAATAGTTGGGAACTGAACATCTAACTGGTGATAATCAACAATTCTTGAATATGCGATAATCTAGCTGGTAATTATTATAAAATAAGCAGAGTAGTCAAAGCTACTGCTACCTTTCATAATAACTATGAAGCCTTCAAGGTACGTGTAAATGACAGCCACCTACATGAATGAATAGCGTTCATAAACTATAACAAACTTCCTGGCAGTTGTGGTTTTTTAATCGGATCTGGTTTTTTTCATAGAGAGACTTCCGATGACGATCCCAAAAAATCAGTGAAGATAGTTCCGAAAATAAAGTAGGTCAGCAACATTTTTCTTCACATCTATCTACTGAATTAGAATAATTACATTCAAATCTTGATTCCCCTGCCAATGTTTTGTTACAGTATGTCTTTTTAGAGCACCAAGCAAATTATATAATTTTGGCCTACTTATTTCAAACTAGAATATTTAAACTTTCGAAGCATTTGAAGTCTGATTTAATTTTGCCAGTCAGAACTTTCATACTTCCAACTCAAGCGTTTTACGAAGATACCAGACGGCAGTTTATTTTTTCGATATTTTCGGTTATAATTGGTGAATCATTAGGACAAGTGTATTTATAAACAAATCAATTTGGTACTACTTCGCCTCAAAAAATCACTTGCCCACTCTACATATAGCTGTAAAATGCCTCAGGCTAATATGTTTCAACGAAAATAAATATCTTTTATGGCTATCCTGATATTTATTTTACGAAGAACAATGACTAGCACCTGCCTTATGCCCACGCGCCACCATCTGCCATTTGGCCATTGTGGTAAATATTATTATTTAATTTTCTTGTAGTGTCGTTTGCTGTCGGTGATGTAGACACCTATCATTTCATTAACGACCCATTATAGTTTTTCACTGAATCTTTTTATCCCTTAAAACGTGTCGACACTCATTTTCCAGATGTTTGTAGAATACACATTGCCTTTTGGAATGTATTCTGCCTTTCCACGACTATTTTTTCCAACATACTTCATCATCTATCGTGAGAACAAAAATTAATTATATAATATGTAATCCCTCTATTAATAATAGTCGAATGATTAATGACATGATAAGAATAAGTTTCTTCTTTTACTTTCGTACCACTAGGGTATAAATAAATGTCTGCCTCTTTTTCGTTACACTATTTAACGCCATCATTATTCTCAGTTCCCCAATATACTCGATTTCCCACACCTCCTTCCTGTAGGTCAACTAATGAAGTTTCATTTAAAATATCGAATCCAGAAAAAAATTTCTAGTTGAAAACCACTCGAATGTAGTGTTTGAGTAAATAAGCCCGTATACTTGAAACAAAACAAAACAGGCAATAAAGTTTTAGAGACCGCTCCCAGCCTGATCAATTAAGATCATAATAGATGACAATCTTTTGTGATTTCATTTACCACAATTTATATGGCGACTGAATTGTATTGTGTTTTTTGTGTCATTCGTTTTATTAACGTCAAAATTTATTGGTCGACTTGGAGTTTGTCATTCCTATAACACTGGGATTGAGGCATGATCGAGTATACAAGAGATTGATATTGATCTTGATTATTTATTTCCACGGTCTTCTTTTTATCTTGTTTTCAAAATTATTCTGCGGTGCTGGTTGACGGGTATAAGTCAGAAAGTTGGGCGTAGAACCGCTCTGCTCCCCACAGACAGGTTTGACTCGTACTCCAAATATTCTGATGAAATCCTATAGATTTCTGACGAGGTTTTCCTGAGGTGCTCGATGAGCAAATTCATACTATCATTTGAAATTGTTTCCGGAAGTTTCAGAGTATTATTTGGTTTAGATTATAGGATGATAAAGTGACATGAAAATTTGAAGAAATAGTAAAATAAATATCAGGATAGCCATAAAAGATATTTATTTTCGTTGAGGCATTTTACAGCTATATGTAGAGTGGGCAAGTGATTTTTTGAGGCGAAGTAGTACCAAATTGATTTGTTTATAGTACACTTGTCCTAATGATTCACCAATTATAACCGAAAATATCGAAAAAAATAAACTGCCGTCTGGTATCTTCGTAAAAAGCTTGAGTTGGAAGTATGAAAGTTCTGACTGGCAAAATTAAATCAGACTTCAAATGCTTCGAAAGCTTGAATATTCTAATTTGAAATAAGTAGGCCAAAATTTTATAATTTGCTTGGTGCTCTAAGAAGACATACTGTAACAAAACATTGGCAGGGGAATCAAGATTTGAATGTAATTATCCTGATTCAGTAGATAGATGTGAAGAAAAATGTTGCTGACCCACTTTATTTTCGGAACTATCTTCACTGATTTTTTGAGATCGTCATCTGAAGTCTCTCAATGAAAAAACCAGATCCGATTGAAAAACCACAACTGCCAGGAAGTTTGTTATAGTTTATGAATGTTTTTCATTCATGTAGGTGGCTGTCATTTACAGGTACCTTGAAGGCTTCATAGTTATTATGAAAGGTAGCAGTAGCTTTGACTACTCTGCTTATCTTATAATAATTATCAGCTAGATTATCGCATATTCAAGATTTGTTGATTATCACCAGTTAGATGTTCAGTTCCCAACTATTGGGTAAGTGCTCATCGTCTTTCTGTTTTTTCCGATAAAAATGCAACATGAAACAGTCTACTTTAGAGCACTCAAGATATGCCCTCATCAGAGTAGTTTTTTGGTGTTATTTTAGCTGAATTATTCATTGGTATTGAGAATCTATTCAGAAATGGAATCGAGATCTAGAATGTTTTGTGTATTACTTTCAAGAAATTAACCAAAACTGAAGAAGTAAGAATCTTTATCATCTATACTATATCACCTCGATGTTTTTCAGCAATCATTGAAATCACACTCCAAACCAAAAGCATAATATGTATGCTTCTCTGGTGGAACTGTAGCTGATAAGGTCATTGCTGATGGATGAATATAATGTAGTCATTTTGAAATACTTCCCAAACTCATTTACTCTCACTCAAAAGTATCCTATACAAATGAAAAGATTCTGGAATGATCCCTGACAACCAAACTACGTACATTATCAAAATGAAAAGCCTTTGGATACCACTGAGCAGCCTAATCGGTTCTAACTTCTGTGTCTTGTTTCTACACACTATTGAGCTGTATGCTATCATGGCCATGAGTCAGTTTTTGGACACAAACCTCAATTCTTACGCGCATCCTTCTACAAGTCTAGGACAGTCTTTTGGATGTAAATATACCATGACAGCTTGTAGTCAAACGTTACTCCTAGGTACTTGACTTGTCTAGCAAATATTCCACTCCATTAAGAATTGGTAGATCTGGTAATTGCTTACGGGTTGAGCGCTCGCTTCTCAATCCAATCATCTGTAGGGGCTTGGGTTCTTCAGCACGGGCATCACATGTTTAAAAAGGTAATGGCTACGCCTTACCTAGCTCGCACAAGTCTTTCGGAGGCTACTGAGGGTTGCTCGTAAGGGTGCAGCCGTTTGATGGATATAACAATTTAAACAACAACAGTAACAACAATTTTGTGAATTTATAGGAACCTCAATGTATCTACTGAAGTAACCAAAATTATAAACTTTTATTGTACTTATAGTTTTTGTCTGCTCGAATCTGATTTTTTGTGGTAACATTTTCATTCGACTAGGAAGTTTTGATTCACGAAAATTTAGCTGAAATCCATAACAGATAATGTTGGGTTCTTCTTGTTCTTCCTTTGTAATCGTGGTAACAAAATCATTTTCTCAAATATTTGTTACTAAGTACCCACCCAGATGAAATTCGCCTACTGGGGTGATCTAGGGTTCTCCTCTTTCGATGGTGTTATAAATTTGTTAGCTCAGTACTTGAACTTGTTCTCGCTGATCATATGTTGAAAATCAAAGAGATTGCAATTGCTACTTTCCTAGACATCGAAGGAGCGTTTAATATTGTCCCAAACAGTGAGGCTGGATTAAGAGACAGGTCAATAACGGGTACCCTGTACCAAAGAGGAGGAAAAAGCTGACAGGGGCTAGTCCTAAGGAGTCTTCTTATCGCCACTGCTGTGGGCAACTCTGATGAAGGCACTCACTGCCTGGCATACGCAAATGATCTCACAATCGTCATAAACAAGCAATCATGGGTACTTTTCCAAAGCAATTCTAAAAAAATCACTTGAGTAGGTACACTTCAAGATCCAAAATTGTTGTTACTGTTGTTGTTGAAATTGCTATATCCATCAAACGGCTGCACCCTTACGAGCAACCCTCAGTAGTCTCCAAAAGACTTGTGCGAGCTAGGTAAGGCGTAGCCATTACCCTTATAAACATGTGATGCCCGTGCTGATGAACCCATGCCCCTACGGATGATTGGATTGAGAAGCGAGCGCTCATCCCGTACGCGATTACCAGATCCACCAATTCCTAATGGAGTGGACAATTTGCTAAACAAGTCAAGTACCTAGGAGTAACGTTTGACCACAAGCTCTCATGGTATATTTACATCCAAAAGACTGTTCTAGACTTGTAGAAAATGCGCGTAAGAATTGAGGTTTGTGTCCAAAAACTGACTCATGGCCATAATAGCATACAGCTCAGTAGTGTAAAGAAACAAGACACAGAAGTTAGAACCGATTAGGCTGCTCAGTGGTATCCAAATGCTTTTCATTCAATGAAAGGCAAACTCCAATGAACCAATCACATGTGACAGACTTGGAACTATATGATGAAATGACGGCATATCCAATTTTGGGAATGCTCTTGGACAATATAGTCCCCGAATAAAGCGTCGAAAAAACATTTGAAACAACAACCATGCTCAGCTGAAAAAAAAGACTGGGAGAAGGACCGATCCACACAGACGGCTCAAAGACCAACGAAGGAGTTGGATCCGGAATAAGGGGGTTGAAAGAAGAATCAGCAGTGTTTTAGATAAAGATAGCGGCCATAGAATACTGTGTCAGAGAAATAATTAGGCAGATGGCTGAGACCCAACAATGACCATGATAGCCAAGCATCAGCTATAAAAACGCTTAGCACGTACCGGATCAATTCTAGGCCCTTAATGAACTGGGTCATGTTGGTCTGGATACCCAGATGTGAAGGACATCCGGGAAACAAGTTGGCGAAAGCGAATATAAGGGCGTCCATAAATAAATGGATGCAAATCTCAAGAAGACCGTTGCCCACGGCAGATTTGCTGAACCACAAAAGGAAGGCCGTTAGAATAATAGTGAGTCTGCTGATGTGCTGTTGCTGGCTCATCAGACAGCAGGAGGAAAGAGGTACTGTTAGGAAGCAGAAGAGACTTTCTACTTATATTATGTCATTGCGAGGGTCTAATAAGATCCAGGCTCATGCATTTCGGAAAGAGAAATCGAAGGTAACTTGAAGAAATGACTGTCAAACCTTCGGAGACTTATCAGGATTTCCCCAGTTTGCAAAGGTCGCAGTGAACCAGTCCACAGAGAGAGCTAACTTGAAGTTTTCTTCTACTTCTTCTACTTTCTTCAGTTTATTTTCCTATGAGAATAGAATCTCATATAATATTGGGAATTGAATCGACTGTCACGAACAAATAGCATTGTCCCTAAAGCAATTGGTGGATAAATGTACAAAAAAAATGAACCAACCTCCTCGTGCTCTTATTGGAAAAATCATGGAAATCGTACGTTTACTGTGCCACTCACGACACCCGGCCCAGTTTGTTGCTGAAAGCATTCAATGAATAATATAAAACAATTGTTTTTATTTAGTCAGCGACTTTACAGCTAGCTATTCCAACATTCTGAAAGAATCCATAGACGTGCGGTAAGAGGTCGCACGTACCAATCCCGTGCCGTCTTCGTCTGTTGACGTTTCGTGACTGTTTTCCTCCCGCGCCTGGTTGCCGCCGCCGCCACGAGGTAACGCTTGGCGAATATTAAACGAAACGTAGTGGCGATGTCTTCTCCTTCTCGGTAAGCCGTCACAGGACAATAAACACTGCTACGGAATGTAATGGCAATCACATACAATTGTTTAATGTGTCGTCTGGTGTTATACAAGATACCATTGTATCTCTCTCGACCATTTAGATTGCGTAATCGATAGAAGCAACAAAATTCCGCTGGTTATATATGGATATAGTCAAATGCACAGGCATGATTGAAATAAAAAAATTGGGAGTATCTAATCAACCACAAATACTATTGAAATGTTTTATTATGTTGAATAACAGCAACACTGACTAGTATTGTACATTGGGCGACTCATCAGTGGTCAAATCGAACCTTAGGTAAAAAAAATAAAAAAAGATTTTCCAAAATTTCAAAACTTTTGATGAACATGATGAAAATAACCTTAGATAAAGTGCTTGACACCTGCTATAAAAATGTTCTTTTTGCAATTTATTTATTAAAAGAGTTCAACGTATTGAATTTGATAGCGATAGTGAAAATATTGAACAAAATTATTCGCCTTTTTGCCGCATTTCAAATATAGAGTCGCAACTAGCACCAAAAAAATGAAAGAAAATTGCGACAGGTCGTTTAAAAATATTACAGATGTTATCATATTCACATGGAAATATAACAGTGGCTCTAATTTAATGTTTCAGTTCATTGAAGTACATAATGAAAAATTTAGATATCAAGTGCTACTCATACAATATTCATCTTCAGCCGTATCCACAGTGCTCATGTAAAATACCCAAATAGAAAAGCTTGGTTGGTTTTGTCGGGTAGTATTTTTTTGCGACTCCCACTTTGTTATTTGGACAATGCTTAGCTCTCAGCAACTCTATCCCCGAAAATGAATATCCCGTATGTCCCATGTATATATATTTATGTTTACCGATAGCGCAGCGGACTTTTTCTGGACCTTCTTTCAGTTTCTCTGATTCTATCATTAGAAATGTTAATATAAATGTATTCCAATAATCAAAAGATCATCATTCATGTTCAATAGAGTTTGTATCCACTGCTCATCTCGTTGATTGAATATCTTCCTTCATTTGAACAAGAGTGAGGTCGACGGAAAATTATTGTAAGTATCGTTTATATTAAAATGCGATTAATGACCTGGAACATTAACATTCGATCATTAATCGCCTTCATTAATACACTAGTTGATTAAATAATTAATCTTGATGCATTATAAAAAATTATTTAGTAACTTCTTATATGGAGTGGTCGGTGGATCAGCGGTCTAATGCACAGGCCGTTCGAAACTCCAGCATAGCGATAGTCGGTTCGATAATGTAGGTACAAGAGAATTTTTCTCATCTACTTTATATCGGATCGATAGGCGACCGCATGCTTTGTTGAAAAGCAAGTGTATTGTGAGTTGTCTGGATGCCAATCTCGTCTGGTGCTAGCTTGGAGTGCACACCGACCACCGGAGGTGGTGCTGTAGGTTTTCCGGGGTTTTCTACGGCTGAAAAGTGAATACGCCACCAAAAATTAATAAGTCGCTCCGGAGCGCCACGGCAAATAATAATAATAGCCGTCCTATTCCCGCACAGGCTATGCCTTTGGGTACACTCAACAAGTGTTTATGAGGGAGTAATATTATTATTATATTATTATTATAACAAATGGAGAATTCTGAATTGCTCCTTTTTTGTTGTATTTGGCTCGACTTTCGTTCAGAAGGAATCAATCTGCTGCCTCTTTTGGTACTTTTCCGAAGGCGTACTTTTAACTCTTTCCTATTAAAAAGCAATAGCGCCCTAGTTGGAGTGCGATATGACACTTGCTTACAGTGTCCCAAGACCAATAAATCATGTCCAACTTTCCATAGACAAATAATTCTCCTATATAGTTAATTATAGAGGAAGGGAATTAAATCGATAACAAAAATGAGCAAAGACCAAGAAACCGAATTATTCGAGTGTGGAAATGTCTGCAAGTCATACCGAAGATAATTTCACTTAATCCAATAATTCTTAGAAAACAAACGTTGTCTCTACATTGTACTAATGGAGTGATTTGAACGTGAGGAAACTTCTCAACGAAAGATTGTGCACGAATACCACTCCTGGACATCTGACAAAGAATGTACACGTGCCACTTCCATAGAATTTAGATATCTTCATTTCAATTCTACAGAATCGTCGATGACATGCGAATACCGTATAATAAATTCCCGACGAGCGATACATCTGCAGGATTTTTATCAACCTCATCAATACCCAACCAGGCATAAATAATCTCTGCTCAAATATGAATTTTAATTGCTCTAGTAAGAGAAATTAATTACGTGATCCAACAATAAATTGCAGAGTCCATTTTAATAGAACCGACATGTGCAAGAAGCGCAAGGGATATACATATAATATCCAGCGAGAATTTATTATGGAGGAAGGTTAACTGAGAGTCAGCCGAATGAATAAAATGTAAAACGTAAAACGTAATGAATAAGTGTGTAAGAATTTGCACCCGGACCGTGACCGAGGCATGTATCGCATATTTAATGGTGCCACCTGCTACATATTAAATTCCGACGAGGACTTACACTCAAACGAAGTGGTTACCGATTTTTTCAAACGTCATACTTTAGAATTTGATTAAATTTCATCGGAACATTCAATTTCCTACATCCCTCGTTTCTTCCAACCGCTTTACGAGTTTATAACTAGTTTCTCTGTATCTTCGTCGATAAAATACTGGACAAATTGTCTATAGATAATTGAAGGAGGTGTTAGCTGTTAGTGGCTCTTTCTCGTATATGTAAGCTTTTTAAAGCGAGAATACAAGTGGCTAATGGAAAATTGCAACGCGGATATGCTCTGGTGGCTTGATTTGTTGTATGTAATTGAGTTGGAATGGAATGGTTATTTACATGAGAAGCGTTGAAAAGGAATCGAAATGCTTTCCTGTGAGACAAAGAAACGGATTGCTGGTTACGACAAGAGGAAATCGTTTCGGGCCAAAAGGCTGGAAATGGGCAACAGTACTGAACTATTTTTTTTATTAAAAAAGCAGCACTTCTCCTTGTCCGTCGATTTTACAATAAAGCTTCCTCTTCCAGCACACTCACAACTGCTAGTGAAACTAGGAGATGAAGAGTGGATGGTATGATTTGAAAAACTCGTTTCGCATTCGGCAGTTCTCTTTCTTCAGACCACAAAGTCCATAACCGGGAAACTTACTTCAAAAATTGGCTGTGAAAGTGATTTTCATTCCTTACAAATCAACCATGCATTTTAGATGTGTAGAATTATAGTGGCATTTGAAAATATGAAAACCAATTCAAGTAATATGTATGATTATCAATTCGTTCAACGAGTTTCGAGGCTTAAACAAAAACCCAGCTGTTGCATAACGCATTAAAAATTGTGATACTGAAGAGTTAGAACATAACTTACCGGAGTGGACTGTAGGTGTGAAAACCGGATCTTTTATGGACTCTGAAGATTACGGCTGTTGGCAGTCCTATGTTTTGGCTGTTCTCCCAGCTTTATTTTGCTTCAGTTCTGTTCTGGTTCACCCAACGTGTTTATTCGCACGGCCTTGTGATGAATTTAATAAGCACAGTTTAAAACCCAACGAAAATTGTTCTCTATTATACTCACGAAAAATTGTAACGATAGTCGTTGCCGACCCTTATTTGTTATTGCAAATACCTGTCAGAAAACAACTAGTCCCCTGTCTAATGCCACAACGGAAATTGAATTATATCAATCGGATACTTGTGCATAGTTACTGATTGATGAATGTTCCAATGTCCCGAGTGATTCGTACAAAGAAATTTTACAATGTTTTACGTGTACTAAAGATATAAAAAATAAACAAGAAAAGTAACCAACCATCACCAGGATTGGCATCTAGATTAGTCATCACACTTAATTTATATACAGCATGTGAACTCTTACCAGTTAATTTTTCGGTCTGCCTAAAAGACCACTTTCAATTTTTGGTCGTTGCTGGGGTGGTATTCCATGTACCATAGGATTCTATGGTCGACCTATTAAGTGAGATGTCATTATCGTTGAATTTATGGGGAAGAAAGAGACATAACTGTAGACTGTATAATTCTATGGTACACGGAATCCCACCTCTGGACGGTCGCGGACCGTCAGTCCTATGGCCGGTCAGTGTGTTTTCTAGCTTAGTGGTTGTTCCAAGATTTACCGGACCGGGCTTTGCGCAGAGTAGAGAAAGAAGGGTTCATTAATTTTGTATTTCTTAATTTTTTTTCGTACATTAGAAATGCAGTACCGACAGATGAAATGGCGCGTCACATTCACACACACACAAACTCCATATGTTGGTGTGGGAACTATCGAAAAATATTTCATCATCTTCGATACCTGGGATTTCGATATCAAAATGAAAACAAAATGAATTTTCTAGTTCAAACGACAGTCCTTCAATCCTAAAAATTCAACACTGTAACAACTGGGTGTTCTGATATTGACATATGTTTCTTCTGAATTACACTGTGGAAAATTCAAATATTGAGATCGTTGCTCTTATATAGTTCATAAAAAAAGACTTTTGCACAGCACAGTATGTCTGCCGAATGAAAAGGCAGTAAGCGTGAACGAATATTTCTAACTTGTTCCTTCGGCGTATCAAGCAAATTCTTAGGAACTTCTGGATCAAGAATATTTGAATCCAAAGAGACCTTTTTTTCTGTATGAATTTTTGAACCACTATTTGAATGTGCATCACGGAAACGATCAGAAAGTATCGATACACGGTTCTATCCGTTCCTAATCAGTTAGGAGCGAGTTATTTCCAACTTCCAGAAATTAGATTCCACGAATCGTGACTAAATGGCATTGAAAGTGCATCTGGCCTGAAAACCATCGATTAATGGCATAGTGATCCATAGTGGCGGTTCTGAAACATTGTGCAAATAAAAGCTTTTATGGTTTCTCTCGGCCGGCAGGCACCTGGAAGAACTACCGCTCGTGGGCAGTCCGCGTTGAAGACCCGAAATAGAAACACATCGAAAACTAATTCACAACTGCCATAACTTCATGCTAATTACTGTGGGTATTGAAATGTTATTCTTGGAATTGTTTTAGTAGCACTTCAAGCTCGCTTAATTTTTTCTGGCAATTGTCGGGCCATGTTTTCCGCACATTCGCTTTCAACGCGCACAGCGAGAGAATGATTATTCGAATGAAATGAATCGGTGTTTCGGTGGCTCGACTAAAATAAATCACTCATTCAACTCAAGTAAAATTCGCCATCGAAATAGTCAACCTTGACGAAAAAAATTCAACGCACTAGTGTTAAGGAGGTCATTGCATTTTTATCTACGAAAAAAGAACACAACTGGGATGATATTCTTGATAAAAAATTTGAGTAAATGCTCGTTTGAATTAAACTTTTCAATAGATATTTTTGTGTATATAGAGCATCATAAAATACTGTATGAATGATAAGTTTCCTTTTGACTATATAAAATAGAGTCAAGGATACTCTACTCGAAGAAAAATATGTTCCTTCTCTCCTGTTCATGGATTTAGTACATAGCCAATGAAAAGAGTTCGACTCAACTTAGAAAGAGCGTAATGATGTGGTAACTGGTGAAGTAGATTACAGATTCATAAGACCAAGGATTGAATTCGATCTTTCACTATATCTTCAGGCTGAGGTTAAGCAAGTTCACAGACGATCCGGGTTCAAATTTCAGCGTCGACACCAAGTTGAGAGTAAATCGGAAATCTCTCTCACAAAAGCTGTAAGTCCCAGATCTTCTTTGCTTATATGACGCTGTGGAGAACTACCAAATTGAAGGAAACAAGCGGTAGGAATTTATGAAATGATTGCAGAATTTACTCCGTTGTCGTTACTTCAAAGACGACGTTTTTCTCAAGTGTATCGTCATTGAACTTTTGTAGAAATGTGGGAGAGAGAGAGACAGAGATAAAGAGAGAGAGAGACCGAGACAGAGTGAGGGAGAGAGAGACAGAGATAAAGAGAGACCGAGACAGAGTGAGAAGTTAGGGTAGAGAGGGGGAGAAAAAGATAGGGGAGACTGAGTGAGTGAGTGAGAGAAAGAGAAGAGAGGACTGAAAGTGAGAGGAGAGATAAATATGAAAAAAATAACCTACCATAACGAAAAAAAAAATTACAGAAACAGAATGAGCTTTATGAAGTTTTACTGATTTACTTATATTTTTACTTACAGATATTCCTACTCAAGTGCCGCCGCTAACGCCTGGCACAAACAAGACGATGGCAGAGGCGCTAAAAGCGTCATTTGCCTCATGGGAAAAAGAACAATTAAGGTTAAACATTACCAAAGGTGAGTAACCATGTTTTGCCATAAAAAATAATTAGAAATAAGTCGGAAAATGTATCATGAAATATCTGTTAAAAAAATCAGTATCCCAGATAGTTTTTGAAATAGAAATGACAGATAACAATACTCTACGGTCAGTTATTCCGATTCTTCTGAATCCTGCCGATAGAATTTTTATCGAGTTCAATGTAAACGACTTGCGTCACTGATTTCTGGCAACCTATACAATATAGTGCAACTTGTCCTTAACTAGACTTTACTGCATAGATTATTTATTCTTAAGAGAAATATAGCCATTATGCATACTCATTTTTTTTTCTTACAGCTAGTAGCTATAGTCATTGTTGCACAGCACTACTCAAAATTTGTGTCTAAATTTGATCTGGTGTGTTTTTAAAGTTATTCTCCAATACTTTCTGCCTTGTTCACTGGACCGGATCTTTTTCATATCGTTGTATTTCGGTACCCAGAGCAACTACACTTAGACTTGAGCATTTTCTGACTTGAATTCTCATATTAGTCTAAATATCTGCTAACAGTAATCTTAATATCACTTATTCACACATCAGAGATCTCGATAGCGTCCCACAACTTATTATAACCCGGAATCACAAAACGTTTGAATATAATTTATTAATATTCACGATACTTAGTTCCGAACTGAGCCACTATACACATTTTTATAATATATCGACGAAAAGTATCCTATCATAGTTTATAATGAACATATATTACTGCAAGCTATCATAATATTATATCATCTTATTCTGTTTTGGCATTGAATCAATATAACATTATCGAAATAGCAGAGCAACCGTAACTGATAGTATTACACCGATTTTCAAGTACATGAAACGTACGTAGATGAGAAATCAGGGAAGTTCTTATAAGTACAAGAGATATAAGCCAAATATTTTCGCATTATTACCAATTTCACAAAGCCGTATGTTCTTTGCGGACATATTCATAGAAAGCATGAGACATTCATTCATGTCCTGGATGCTTCTCAAATCCCAGCACCTGCCACCGGTCGCTGGTTCCGTATATTAATTGTTCGCACAAGCTTTAGAAGGGCTTTCTCTCTGGAACACTGGGTGATTTGATAAAACAAATATCACAGGCAGGCCGCTAAAGCCTCAATCACTTCATCAACAGGAAACAGAAAATCTCGACTTGACTTGAGGTTTGAAAGCACAACTTACTAGCGCATTCTTTCAAATCGCTCTCCACACATTGTTCTTGTTCCGATATTTCAGCAATCGAATCGAGTCGTACTTTTGAATCAATCCAGGCTAATCAAATCTACCTCAAAACTGAAAAAGCCCTTCTTTGAGAGCGAATCCATAACACTCGAAGGTATCTAGCGAAGGTTGACCTGCATTTTTTACTCAGCAACACTTACAACAACATAATTAGTTAGGAAAGAATCGATTCCATGTCATACTCAACCATGAGGATCGATCCCAACTGGACAAAAGTATATGAGATTAGAAAATTAAAAAAATTCTGAAAAGTAGGCCAACAAATTCTTGTCACTTCCAGGATAGTCGCGCAGACTGAGTAGTTACAGAGGATGGAATGGCTGTTTTATCAGAACGTGGAAATTTTGCGGAATAGCTACTGAAGAAGCAATTACACACCTACCAGATGATGAAGTAGAATAAAAACGGATTGACACAGCAAACTCAATCAGGACTCGACATCCGAGAGCAAGATATCCAAAAAAGAGGCACTGGCTAAAAAATGCTTGAATTCTGATGAAGAAATTGTTATTCCACCTGCTACTGAAAGTAGGCGAATATAACTGAAAAGTCGAATAACTTCTCGATCTATCAAGCTACTAATAATTGAAAAATCCTCCTTACCCGAGACCAGTCATTATCCAAATGAATCCGTATCAGCATGGCTCCGTGAACCATGCACTAACAACCAGAGTAAAAGAACGTGAATGAACTGCATAGTAGGACAATCAAACAAATCAGCAGTTACAGAATATGCGATGTGTCAAGGGAACCACAGCTACAAAAAGTTAATTGTGCCTTTAGTGATAATCATTTTTTATCCATCTCCTTATTTCTGTATCCCGGACTAATTGACACAGTAAAGCCGTAGACACAATGGAAATTTTATGTAATAAGTTTCAAGTTTTGGGATTTTGGATATAAATTTTACAAATAAAACAAGATGCAAAACAGAATTGAAAAATGAAGCTTGAATTTTACCAACAAGATCCATTGTGTTTCAGCCTTTAGTTAACTGGTGTTTTGGTTTGCAGGGCTTCCAAGAAATGTTTTCCCTATGTTATGCCTCCTATGACTCAGTATTCTGTATTCAGTCTGCTTGCTGCTCACTCTGCTTTTGAAAAGCATGCTCAGAAGTCAGGAATTATTTTCAACTGGTTTTTGCGTTTTTCGTACAGTTGCAGTAAATAGTTTTCTGTGGCATTGTTCTCACATTGTTTAACTGATTTGTCTCTCTTTTGAAACCTAATAGTATCATTTCACATTAAGGTATGATGAGTTTGGAAAAGAACTAGAAAAAAGATGTGGCTCTTCGCTGCTTTACAAATTCTTCACCTTTCACATTATAAGTTGAACTATTCGACTCAAAAATAAAAATGACATAGTCGACTGTACAGATTGCATGGGTATATTGCAAAAAATATTGGTAGCTTTCGCTGTCCAGTGACTAAGGATTATGCTAAAGTGCGATTATATTGAAGTACGCGTTTTATACTGGATTATTTGAGTAAAACGATTCTATTGAATACTATTCAGCACAGTACGAGTTCTTCAAATTATAGTTTCTTGTCTATATCGTTTCATAAATTTTAGTATGATTTTTATGAAATTGTATCGTTCAAATGAAATTGTACTCGTACCATTCAGAATACCTACTTGTTTACGATATATTTAGTTTCTCTGTACTTCATTCAAAGTTATGCTTTGATATAATCTGATATCAATATATCAAGAGCAATTATAGGGAATCAGAATTTCAAATCTAGATGTTCTGCCACAAAATCAAAATAAACTGATTTATATTTATTTTTTATCGAATATGAATATTTTTTGCGTATCAACCTTGGAGTGAGCACATGCCATAATATATTTCATATCTCGTAGTATCCAGCTGATCATGTATATTCGTGTTGGTAATACATACACACACGATGAAAGGGGGATTTATTTCATTTGTTATAAATTGACAGACTCTTGCTTCAACACCAACAAAGTATATATTTACAAATATTGTAATCTATACCTGAAAATATCTTCTTTTCTTGTGGTAATCTTATCAGTTTCGCAAAAGCACACACAAATCAAACAACCTCGGGATAGGAGCGGCCATAATGACCGCGGCGTGCAATCTGGCTCGAGCCCGATATTTACCTCCAGGACCGTAGTGGGAAGTTTTTCTGTGACAAATCGGCCATCCTTAAATCAATTGTTCTTCACAAATATGGTATTTTTATTCGCAGGTCGTAAGAGTAAAGGCGTATATTGAAACGATCAGGATGCAATTGCAGAATTGCTTCCTTAGTGGTCAAGTTGGTTATGGAACTAGGAATTTTCAATTGTTTTTCATTATATCCCTTTACCATGTATTGTAAGCAATAAATATACCAACAGCTGAACCAAGACATCTGGAAATATAATACACGCATTAAGAAAACAGTTGAATCGATGTCGATTCAATAGGTCAAAGAGCAACCTCGTGTAGTTTATGGAAATTCATTGCAATAGGCTAACTTGAAACATTGTTGAATTTCAATTCACCATTTTTTTTACCAAGACTAATATAGATGACACATTGGAGTCTAGAAAACTCATTGATTTGGCTCTGAACTGCGGGAAGCTTCGCTCTCCTCTTTCTGATAAATAGTTGGTTCAAGTACTCTAATTTGCCAATGAAGTATGGTCTTTATAAGCTAATAATGTATGCAAATACAGAAAAGCTATTATTATTATTCACCCTTCGACGAGATCCGGCCCTGTTCGAGCTTTATTTTTGACGACTCTCCATATTGAAACATCAAACAAGAAAAACTTTAGCATGACCGTTCGATTGTTCAGAACACACATTCAGTCGAGAGGTTCAAAGAAGATGCCGACGACAATGTTTACATTCTGATCTGGACGTTTAAAATTCTTGAAGGTGACGAGATCCACGAAAAAGAGACGGTATCACCATCAGAGCGCGCCGGTGGACATGTTTCATGAAAAAAAAATTAATTCCTACTTCGAATGACGAAATGAAGTGAGAGAAAACATGTTTTTGTGACCTGAAGGAAAAACTCCTTGCAATGCCCGCCAAGCGCAGATTTTTCATTATCGGGTTGACCCTTTCTCAACCTATTTTCGATGTCTCGCGGCCTACGAAAATGATCACTTTCATTGGGAAACATATCGCAGTTCAAAAATCTGTTTATCGTTAAGGATATCGGTATGTGCACACACTAAAGAGAGAAAGAGAGGGCCGAATGGGAGACAGAGAATCGCTGTACACCATTGTTGTAGTCGCAATCACATCAGATTTTTACTATGATATGATACAAAAGTTATCGCTTGAGCGGTCACCAATTGTACGAGATTCAATATACGCCTACAAAGTCCATTATTATCAACGCTTTTTCAATGGTCGCGCTTTGCCGAGCAGACTTCAGACAGGAATTTACTGAAAATTTCAGTTGAGAGCGACGGAAGTTCAGGAAGTCTCCGACGATGTTAACATGAAAAGGTTTGGAAAATCGGAATTTTGAATGAGCTAATCAAGTCATGACGCTGCAAAGGAATAAAAATTTATTAAAATTGAAGAAATCGATAAACTTGAAAAACCTTCAAACATTGAAACTGCTAATGAAACGAATAAAATCGACAAAGTCGAATTAGCCTTTCTATCCACACATTTCCAGTAAGTAGAAAAATGAGTCAAACATCTGTCAGAAAACAAAAACTTCCCTGGCTAATACCATGACGGACATTGAACTACATCTGACATGTGTGCATATCTGTAGGTGGTCATTCCCCAGCCAAATGAAGAATAATCTAATGTTCAATCACAAATACGCACTTGCAATTGGATATTCTTGGAAGAACGTTGCACAAATATATGTCAGATGTAGTTCAATGTCCGTCGTGGTATTAGCCAGGGAAGTAGTTGTTTCTGACAGATGTTTGCCTCATTTTCCCACTTGATGGAAACGTGTGGAGAGAAAAAGTACTTCGACTTTAATCTCCAGTACATATTTTCGAACTTTGTTCGAATTAATACAATTGGAACTGTTGAAAAAGTTGGAGAGCAGCAAATTTAAATTAATGAAAAATTGGAGGAGTGGAAATATTTCGAAATTCAGTCGAAATGTGAACAATTTTCTACAGTTCGATTATTGTATCGTTACCCATGCGTCATCAATTTATGATCGAAGAAATCACACATCCTTTTACGAACATCTCTTTCTAGCAACCGCTATGAGCGATTCAAAATTCGTTTACATTTGTCTGCTTAGCTAAGAATTATGGTTTTGTGATGATGACGCACGGGTAAAGATATAATAATCGAACTGTACTCAAATCATCACACATTCAAATGAACGTAGTTAATATTTTCAGACTTGAATATGTCATAATGCGGAATCTTGTGCTTGTTTCATCTCTATCCGGTCAAATTGACAAACAAACATACATTACCATATGCGTTTGGAAAAATATCCGACTAAATAAAACTCTTGTTTTCACCATCTAGTTATATGACGGGATATCATTAGACACAGTTTTAGATCACACTGGAAGAATTAAGAAATTGATTCTTTTTTTTAACCCAAGTTCTTTTCCACTAGTTCAACGATTCGTTGTAGAACTTCAAATCTTTTGCCATGATTCATTATTCTTGTTTATTATTATTATCATTGCCAATGAATCAAATATTCAAACTGCTACTATCGGTTGCCATACAATGATATACGTTCTGTTCGAGGTATAACATTTTTGGCGTTATGCGACGGCATCCTTCGTCACAGATCTTACAGAGATTCAGGTTTTTTGCATAGATCTTTCTCATGTGACCCCAGAGGAAAAAATCGAGTGGGGTTAAATCTGGAGATCTGGCTGGCCACTCTTATAAGACCTCTTTCTTGATGGCTATTGGCCAGTTTGACGATATTTTTGCACCAATTCTAGAACGTATTTCCCTACAAGAAACAATTTGCTGTAAAGTTTCCGCACACGTCAATCTTAAAAAAAAATCGTTATTATTTCAACCTTCTCCGCGATTGTATACATCATAATTGAGGAAAAATAGTCAGCAGCTTCAGTTCAACCGAGGAGAAATTTGACACTGATAGACGTCAACAACAATTTTTTTCAATTAAATGAATGAGAATGGAATGAAGTGGTGAAGTGAAATTGGATGTTGTTTGGTGGTAGACAGTTGGAACATTCAATTTCTTGACATTGATAATCATCTAAGTTGCTTCATCCGATCTTATTTTATTGATTGAATAAACAAAGATTGATTCTCCAGCCTCAACATTAAATATATCGAAAATTAATCGACAGAATTTAATTTTCTTTGTTGCTTTATATTCAGAAGGCAAATATCTTCCAAATGATCACTTGCCATATGTTACAGCACCGAGGGATGAAATGTATTTCGGGTGAATTTCATAACAATCCTCCTCACAAATATAGTTGATGTGCCCGAGTGTTTTTTTATAATCCGGTTCTATCGACATACAGAGCCGTAGTTTCATTTTAAATCGCCCACTCTGTATGGTAGGTACAGCTATGATTGAAAATGAATATTAATTTTATTAACAGTCTCTCTGGAAGAAATTTTTTTCAGCAAATATTTTAATTTTTTTTGCTTAAAAACGATCTCAATGTCTGAAAATCATAAGTGGAATCGTTAGCACATAAATATTTTTCATATATTCTCCTCTTCTATGGGACAACGTAAGGAAGTTGATGACCTGTTTCTCTTTTATAGCTAGGTATTTTTTTAGCCAATGCTCTTCAGAAATATCTTAGGTCATTCATCGAGATCGGCCCGATGAGTTCAGCCTTCACGCCCCTCTGTCATCAGTTTAGAGATTTTCCAATTGTCTCTCCCAGGGCTTGCTATTTCAAAGAACAGCAAAACTCTAGACAAAGCTTTCTGTGAATATTACTGAATTTTTCTTTTCGTGGCAACCAGAGAATATCTAAGAACTGAATAAAACGTTTCTATCCAAAACTCATATGTGCCTGTTATGGTCTGTTCAAACATAAATGCATATCTGGTAAATCGAAGAAAACATCGCGTTAGATTCTGTCTTGTGTGCCGTTGGAATTAGGAAATTGGTTGTGGCAAACGTTCATGTACTTGAAAATAAGGAAATGATAAGTTTATTGAATAATCGAAGAGTTTCTGAATGTGTCAACGGAAATAATATGGAATACTCGATTTGAGACGAAAATGTAAAATGTAGAGACGATGTTTTATAACCGTGTTAGTGTATTTCCAACAGTACTCGTTTACTTTTTGTTACTGAAAGGAAGTTCAAAATTATTTGCCTTGATAGGGTAGCTGAGTCATAGTCAATCATTTAACACTGAAGGGGAAAAAAGCCGTTGAGCTCGATATATAATAAAATACATCCGAAAATGTTTCTCAGCAAAAAGGCGTCTTCCAAGATTCATCCAAGAAATGAACGGTGGCTTTTATTTGGGAATCAATACAATGAAAACCTGATTCTGTAAAAAAATGGGCTCTAAGAGGGAATACGTCAATTTGTGAGCGGCTGGTTGGCTCTGGGGTCTGGGTATCAGCTAGCGTTAGATCCGGTTCGAGGCCAGGTGCGGGAATTTTTTTTTCTCGAATGTTTTAGTATCGATTGGATGCCTTGTTGTAAAGCAAGTGTGATGTGATTTGACTAGATGTCAATCTCAACGAATATGGAAAATAATAAGTCGCCATGTAGCCTTGTTGCATCAAATAGTGATTATAAATAGATATTATCTACCCGCACAGGCTATCCTTTGGGTACACTCTACGAGAGTTTATGAGGAAGTATTATTATTATTTCAATAAAAAAACTGGTCGTGTTCGTCTATTCGTGCTGCTGTTGAAATAATAATAATACTCCCTCATTAACAATAATAATACTCCCTCATTAACACTCATAGAGTATACCCAAAGGCATAGCCTATGCGGGTAGAGGACGGCTATTATTATTATTTGCCGTGGATTATCAATCCATGAAAAATGTAAAATTTCACTAGAGAAGTGTTGAATAAGGTTAATATTATTATTATTATTATTATCATTATGTAATTAAAATCACGCATTCTGATTCATCCCCGGTCATATCCAATAGACTATCAAACTATATCCCTGTGGAATTTTTCATATCTATTAGAAGTTTTAAGAAAATTCTTGGTGTTTCAATTGAAGATCATCACCTTCTAGAATACAATAATTTGGCAGCCAACGATGAATAAAATGAAAAGACTTTTTGGGTTCCTTGATCACTCGAATTTCAAGACCATCGAAACAATGGCGTCTGTAATCAACTGACAATGGCTTTCCAAGAATAACATCAGCCAACTCTGATTCTAGTAAGGACATGCGACGACAATTACGTGACGTCATCATTCCATTTTCGAATTATTGTCTCTGCTAAGGAACAAGATTATTTTGACCACCGATAAAGAAATTCCTAGATTAAGGTGGTCGAATGGTACCAATTAATGGTGAACGGTCGAGATAATTGCATTCGAATATTCCGAACATTCGACATTACTGAAAAGTTGTTTACTTTATTTCACTCCCTATCTGATCCTCATTATTTCAGAAGTGGCATTTATGACGAAATATGAACTCACAGGCGGCACAAGACTCAAAAGCTATATAATATCGACTTTATCAGATTTATTTCTTGTTAGCGGATTCCTCAAATCTAATCATACCGTGATCAGGACAAATCAGACTGCCTTAATTGGTCAATATCATCGATGTTTACCCGACTAATTACGGATTTATATACGCGCGGGATACACCGCACAATCTTCTAACTTTTACTGCCATTTTCATTATAATAAATATTAATTGATGTTCTACCGAGAAATAAATAATTTTACTGCCAATCATGCACGCATCAGTAGCGGCTAATTAGCCGGTAGCCCGTTCGTCTAAGAGATATGGGGATAATCTTTAGTGCAGAGGGAAGCGGCATTGCCAAGTTTATCATTTCACTGTCGATTTTTTGCTGTTTTTTGATGGGTTCACATAAATATCATAAATTTTACAAACACGCTCATAAGAATGACATTTTTCCTCATACGATATGATCCAATCAAATTCCATCATTTTATCCCTTATATCCACAATGACATGACTATTTGAAATCACTACTTCCAGGTCATGGCGTTTTCAAACCGGAGTTTCGATGATTAAATAGTTCCACGTTTCCATTACAGCAATCACGGTAAATATAGAAATGTCAGTTTTGCAATTCAAACCATTCTTCAATAGGAAGTGTTTTTTTCGTGGCGATAGCTCCATTTTGGATCATATATCTATGAAATGTTGAACTATTACTGTTGCATGTTACAGACAAAAACAATTCTCGTCGAAAATCCTATGTGACAACGTTGCACATCACAGAACTATTTCGTGCCGCAAGATCATTACGAGATCTTGTAGCCATTAGGTACGATATTCCAACATCAAATTATCTATATCTTCACTGTTTACAGAAGTATGAGCTCGAATTATAAGACCATCAAATCACATTAGAAAAACAAGTACTATTGTTGGATATCTTCTCTTTCTCTCTGTCGAAACACCTACGTGAGATCTCCATCGTATTTTTTTGTTCCTTCGAACTAATCCCCTTTCACAATTTCACGAAATGATCATGATTTTTACAAGAAACTTCTTGAATCGTCGACCAAATCTAACGAGATAACAATAAAACTGATTCTTAGTTAACGATCCCGAGTTAACGGTCGAAGAAACGTCGAATTAGTGCCGTTGAAGCAAATCGCGAAACAATAGACGGATCTCTATCTTGATGCAGTGAGAAATTGGTGATGCCGAAAGGACGATCTTCGAAATGTAAGTGAGGAAAACAATTCGAAAGCTTCACGGGTCCTTCTCTCAAAATTTCGCTCTACAATGTCTTCGTTATGTTCATACTAATGAGATGATAATATGCAGATAAACGTTCATATCCTGATCAACTATTTCGAGTTCCATATATGTCAACTGTAAACAAAATAATCGACAGTCATGTTAATTCAAATAATGTATAACTTATAACTGATAATCAGAAAAAAAAACTGTTTATACTTATCCGGCACGAAGGACTAACATTTGTTTTTGCGAAGTATACTCTGTTAAAAAGTAATTGTGTCATGGAATGAAGAAAAGTCTGAAGTGAAATTTTAAAAGATAGCCTCTTTTGAGTACTGGACGTGATTAGTGTTGACGGAACACCAATCAATCTATCAATGTTATTCCATGTCGAATATGCGACTCATGCATGTCAAAACACTTTAGCTGTTGCACCCTGACTACTATAAATATGGCATAACATCCTGAGGCAAGTTTTTTCCTAGCTGCTTGACATGGTATCGAAAATTTGAATATTATTTATCCCAAGAAATTTATTTTTATCGAGATTTGTTATCATTTTCTATAAAGAAATATGAGAATGGACACAGAGTTATCAGCTAGGCAATTGGTTTTGTTGATGTTGAATGTGAGTGAATTAGCATCATACCATTCTTTTATCTCCTATATATCTTGTACCATTTTTAAGTAGGTATAGATTGTCAACATTGTCATCATGCCATAAAATGGTTGTATCATCTACAAAAATAGTAAAAAAAATCACCCGATGTAATATAGTAGCCAAGTCATTGAAATGCAAATACAGCAAGAACAAAATGGGACCAATCACGGACCTTTGAGGAACACCACAACGAATCACACTACTACGTGATAATTTATGGGTTTGTTCCAATGATTTGGGGTTTCTGGTGTAAGTACGACTGTACAATCTTGACTTTAATTTCTAAGATCGTAAAGTTCTAATTTACGTAGGAATATTTCATGGTTTACACAATCAAATGCTTTTGACAAGTCACAAAATACTTCCATACACACTTCCTCCTTAAAGTGCTGTACAATTTTTCATTACGGTAGGTACTCAATACCGTGAGAGGGAAAAAAACTATATGACTAGTCTGCTAACAAAAATATTTACAGGACTAGTGCTGTAAAACTTTTCATGGCAATACTCAATACTGTGAAAAAGTCTTTTCAGGACTAAAATCAAGTATGTGAAACTATGTTTACGATACACTATGAAATAATAGTCTTAAATTGTTCTTGATGTTGTCTAACGATGAGGTCGTCAGAGTTTCAGTTCGAAGACAAGATGTAATTAAGTTTGCGAAGTGGCCGTGGTGTTAGGGAGCAGGCGTCGTGGGTTCGATCCCCACTGCCTGCCACTGAGCTAAAGTTGCTCGGAAACCACTTTTATTTAAGCTGTAAGTCCCGGATGTTCCTTGCTCACATAAGCTCTGTTTATTGAGGGGTTACGTAACAACAAATTAAAAAAAATCTCTTGTTTCCTGTGAGTCCAGCCTAATTTTTTCCAATATCTCATTATTCAATTGAATCGATACTAGGAAGTTTTATGAGTATGTCAGTCAGATTGGTGTTGAAAATGAATGTCGACGCACTGCCTCTGATAAAACCTGGTACAAATGGAATGCTGTGGAGAGGCGAAGGGGGTAGATAGAGGACAAATGGTAAAAACAAAGGCACACCGGAAACAATCAGATAAGCGCGGGTCAGCGAAAGTTTCCGTTCCTATTGAAAATCAACAATGTGTAACGTTACAGCATCCGTTTTAAATAAACCATTGTGAAATCACCTGATTTAATGACACATGGCTGTGCTCGGAGGCTTATTACGGATTTCATGTTGAATGCAACATATTGTCATCGATATTTCATGATGAGATGCTGAACGCAGGGGAGTAGGTATTCAAATTTTTTCCACAGGATGCTACGTTTGAGCTGTAGGAATAATAATATCACCTTAATTATATTATATATTGCTGAATATGAACCACTCGAGTTAATTTTTAGTCCCGTTTACTATTTAATTGGTATTCAAAGAACAATTCATCGAAAACAAACAAGATGTTCACTCTGTGATAAACTCGCCAGCGGCTCATTCCGTCATATGAATTTTCCTCTTTCAATATTTTCACTGCGTGTTTTCGTTGTTTCAGATCCAAGGGAATGGACAGAAAACCACGTGGCTCATTGGTTGCATTGGGCCGCCAAAGAGTTTTCTCTCGACTGTATACCGCTGAATCAACTCAGGATGAAAGGAAAAGATATCTGCTCAATGGGAAAAGACGCGTTTTCTGCCAGGGCCCCGGCTTTCGTTGGAGATATCTTGTGGGAACATTTAGATCTTCTACAAAAAGGTATGAACAAATTTAGCCATTTATAAGTATTAATTATTAAAATTCCCCTTTATTGTCGTACAACATTAGTTATTGCTATTAAGGATTATATAATATTAAATAGACCGATAGAATCACGAATCCATTTTCATTTTATCGGCATTCAATCAAGTACTATAACGGAATAATAGCAGATTGAGTAACAATGAAAATTAATATAGGGAAAGAGAAGTGTCGAGTGATTTTCGATTGGATTTTTTTGAAACTTTTAAAAAAATAACTTTTTCAATATTCTCATAAAAATCTGTAATATGAATAAAAGATGAGAAATAACTTGTACTCAATTTGCTTGAGACGCTTTTTGTTGGGTGTAGATTTGACTTGAAAGTTAAACTAAGACTAAATTCGTTGTGATGATTCTAATTATTTATTGATATGAAAGTACTAAATGAATGTAAGGTAACGAGTTCATTGAGTGTATAAAATGAGATAGGATAATTGTGTATCAGTAGCCTTGACACAAAAGGCAGTATCGTGATAAAACCAAATTTTTCTCTATTTTTTTTCAAATAATATTTGAAAATTTGTATGTCTAATACATCTTGATTATTAAAATGAAATTTGATGTTTCGATGATTTCTATTGGTATAGAAGAAATTCTAGCAATGGTCTAATAGGTTGTATTGGACCAAAGAGTTTTCATTTCGAAAGGAAGTGTTCATGACGACTCTAAAAGACCGATATTGAAGAAAACAGCTCCTGAATAGAATTCTCACATTGGTTATCGTTCGTAATCAATGAAAACGGTGTCCACTTTTTTTCGATTCGTTAATGTTTTCCATATGGTTAGCTTCTTAAACAAATGTTCCTGACGTAATAATCGCTTTTTCATTGTTATTATTACACAGAAACTCACAACCGATAGTTATCGCTATTGTTCAATCGGTTGCTCGCTAATTCTCAATAATTTTATCACATTTACCTTGATCTACGCCAATATTACTTCGATATAAGAGCTGTTTGCGTCAAAGAAGACGAAAATAATACGTTATAACGTGTGCTTATAAATGAATTATTTCTACCATGACGATTCGTGCCTCGAATATAATCCGAGCGATTAGAATATCGTTTTGGCTCGCTTTCGACTACTAAAACACCCAGTGATTCATTATTTCTATATACGATACCAAAAATTTTCCGAGGCGCCTGAAAATACGGGCAATGCAATTGAGGAGGAATGTATAACGTCTTCATGAAAAGGGGATCGGATATTTTCTTGAAGCATCACAAGATTCAATAATTCAGCACAACATGAATAGGAATAATAAAGAACCTATCATTTGAAAATCTGACTTGTGTCTTCCACAAGTCGATGGGCTGGAGTTAGGAAACCGATGGAATCATAATAATTGCCTTCCAGAAAAGTGTCTATTCTGAAGTGTTGACGTAAACAAATTCATTGTTCTGTCTCTATTCAAACGCTTCATTTCACTTCAAACGTTTGATCTCGAGACCCCAATATAGAGTTTTCAATCATAGACCAGTTTTCAGCAATATCAATGGAGTCGCTACATTCGTGAGCTGTTAAAATGTGTGACGTATCGTCTGCAAAAAAATAAAGTACCAGTGTCTTGTTATATGTATTGGCAAATATCACTGATATAAATGGTAAAGTGTAAAGGTCCGAGGACGGAGCCTTGGAGAACTCCGTGTGTTGCGGTTAATAGTAACTATGCCGAAAGTCGATCGAAAATAGTAGCAAACATTCAGTTAAAATAAGCTTTATAAATATAAAGACCTTCCATGTAAAAATGAACTCTTCAACCTTGAAATTATTTGGGTATTCCGTAAGATGGCAGTAATCCCAGTCGCACCAATGGTTAATTTCTGGTTTTGTGCGCAATATAATTTAGGGGCCTAATGAATCTCATTGGGCAAGAGAATTTTTATTTATTGATATCTACCAACATCAGTTGATCTCTCGTAACAGAAAATAAATAATCGATCGTTCACAATATAATCTTTCCAGATATCTTCTGTTTTTCTTAACGATGAGGATTGGTTGTCTTTCATACAGAAATGGGTTTAGATTTTAATTCGACCTGCTGTACATTTGTTGAAATCGAACGGAATTCTCTATGCTCTGTTGTACCTTCGTGGCCTACTCCAATGAAATAAACATCAACCGTTGTTTACGACTCGTTTCTTCTAGTATTTTACACTTATTACGTTTTGTTTCAGATGTAGAAAAAGAGAGGGCGCTCTGCAACTCGGTTGAATCTACCAATTTGTACGAGCCCATGTGTGTTCCAGAACTCACGTATATTGATTATTCGCAAGCACCTGGAGTCCTACAGGATGAGTCGCGGAAAACGATGTCTGATCATTCGCCTGTTCCCCAGAATAATTCAAACCCTCCTCCGACGAACAACAATTTTATACACGAGGGTAAGAATTTTCACGATCACTCCTATGGTTTCATGTTGACAGCTTTACCTTATAGGTATTCGTATTGAATAGTAGATGGGGCTACAATCATTTCAGATGAATATCAAGATTACCAGATAATAAATAATCTACTAGTGCCAGTACTTTTTTTTTGTTATGACTCGGAGAAATCTAGAGTGAAGAACAATAATATACAGGAAGAATCAAGCATCACATTTTCTAAAGCTTTTATCCATATTATAATATGCATTTTTTTAATTTTTTAACAATATTTTTTCTATCTTCCGTTGCAATGACCTAAATTCGCCTCACTGCGATCTTGGATGGTAGTACAATTTTATAAAATTTTAATTCAGTATGGTTTCTGAACCCAATGACTTTTGTCACTCATGGTATTGATTGTATCCTAAAAATTGCTGTGAAATTTTCAGTAGCACAGATGATCAATTCTAGGTGAAATTAAGTGGCTGTGAGACCAATAATATGTCGAAAGAGTTTTGTTATATATGATATAGTTTGCTACAAAACTAAATATTCAATGTCGCATATTTTGAGAAACAATTTCAGTTAGTTTCAGGTATTTCTTGCCGGATATTAAATTGAAGCGGAAAAATAGTCGATTTGCTTTACATTTCCAATATTGTCACAGCGAATATCGTTCTGTTCCGAGGTTTTGATTTACTGATTAGACATTTTGAGATTTTTGTTTATCAGTGACGATTTTTGAATTGCTGTCATTTTAAACTACCTACCTGTTGTCGTAAGTCACGCAGATTCAAAGGACGAATCGATAATAATTTGTTTCTTGACCCATTTTTCTTTCGTTTTTCACGCTTGTGACCAACCGTTTTCCATTTCATAAACAGTGTTAAAGTGTACGAAACAAAAAGATCTCAATCTCCCATATGTATATGGAGTTATTAAACGAAATTTTGCAATTAAAAATCATCGGTTACGGCTTGAAGAATCCGAAAGTTTCGCGATTACCTAATCCAGGTTAATGCGTTAAACCCCAATGTGTGTGATTGTTGTGTCTGGCCAATTTAATTTGACTTTTCCATATTTCTGTAAAAAGTTCGTATGGTTCAAGGCGGTTTGTCACACGTCGATGGCTAGTGTTTCGTTTTTCTTTTTTTTTTTTTCTTTCGATGTTTTGTAATTATTAATGAATGTATAATGCGCGATTTGAATTACAAATTTTGATGCGGCCTGTAAACAATGGTTTCGAGCTTCTTTTTCTACCCGTGGATATCGACGGAATCTACGTATTATAATCGTGATGGAATTTTTTCGAACATCAGGTGTATTAATAAATGTAGATATTCTTGGATGCTTCATAAGGTTGGTGAAATAGAAGTTAGTAGGTGTTTGAATTTATGTCGAAACATTCACAACGGTGAATATAGGATGACAGACATGATCATGGAGTAACTAGTTACTACTGGCGTATCCAGGGGAACTTAGGGACTCGACCTTCCCCCCAATGCAATGTGTCAGAGAATTATTTTTCACAAATAATGTGTCTTTATCATTTGTAATAATATACGTTTCACATGTTACATGAGTCCCCCCTTGAAAAATTCTTGGGTACGCTAGTGCTAGTACCAAAGCTACTACCTTGACGGATATTGTGCTACCTCCGACAATATATTAGAAACATGTTCTATGAACTTTAGGAACAATTTGTTCCATTCAACTGAGGCCCGTTTTACACTTTTCGAGTCTAGTTCGGCAATCAACTGTCAAGTGACCGATCTATCTTGATTCTTGAAAGCGCTTCTCAACAAGGAAAAACAAAACTCTTCCTGGAGTATGTGGTACCGAGAAATTATGTTTTGTTTCTCCCTCTCGGTTGGTGCTGTGATTTGTAAGTTACCGTTTCATTCGTAAGGAAATAATATGGGATTTGAATGTTATCGTTTGTTTTGTGGAACAAGACGACTCTACTGTTGTTTGACCTATCCTAGCACGGATTAGAGGAAACAACCTCGAAACATGCATGTATATAGATGGTCATTACCAACGAAATGAAGGATAATATTTAATGGCTTTATTGCAATCATCACTTGCAATAGTGTCTACTTGAGGAACATTGCACAAATGGGCGACAGATGTAACTCAATGTCCGTATGGAAAAGTAGTTGTTTTCTGTCAGATATTTGCCTTATTTTTCCACTTTGTGGAAAATGTGGAGAGAAGGGTATTTTCGACCTTAGTCGGGGTTATTTCTTTCCTTTCATATTTATTACGTTCACATTCCTCTTCTGTAAACTAAATTTTTTTTAACGTTGCGAGAAGAAGACTAACCGGGGCCAGGACGCGATATTAGGGCGAACCTGACCACAGTGGTTCTAGAAACAACGTGTAAGGAACGCTGACGGGACTACAAGAACTTCATGAGAAAGTCAAAAAAAGGCTTAATGTAATGTTCTCTGCGAAGACCTATAGAAGACGACTTAATAGGCTGGAGTTACATGAAAATCTGATAAAAAAACGACCTATACCAAACAAACATGACGCAGAAGTTATTTTAGCATTCAGGACTAGGTTTTTTATTGCTTTCTTCAATACCTGCATAGGCAGGCTCAGAGATTCCACTGCAGGTACCTCCCAGTTTTTTCTGATATTAATCCACTCGGCAGTGTAATTGCTTCTTCTGTCTTCTTCCTGAGTATAATTATTGCTCTCTTTTGCTTCCAATACTAATACTATCTCCAAAGTTCTATCATACACAATTTTCTATGTTCTTTTAGATATCAGATAGCAAAGTGGCTGTTACAGCCGAGTATTTTTCTCTTTTCATTAATTAATTTCACACCACCAATTCTCCAAATGGATAGAAATACACTCACTTGATTAAAGAGGTCTATAACTATGCAAGTAACTGGTGCTAGCATTCAAAGACACTTTCAAATGAATGGATGAATTTCGTCACATCATCTGGCTTTGCTGATGTGTAAATACAACAGGATCCTTCGAGAGTGCGTTGGCGGAGTGATCTCAGACATATGACTGTCGATAGATTGAATTACCTTTCTCATATGCTAGACTGAGAGGTTCTTTCTTCATCGTCACCATACGGATTACTTTTTTCCATCGCAATTCTATTTACCCCACACTCAACACTCACCCACGAGAATTCGTTCATAATGATGCTGCAGATAACGATCCCGAAGATGAGTTTCGCGCCAATATCGCCATTCTATGATAATTTCTATGATTCCTCAAAAAATATGTGAACAATGAAAACGAGGATAAACCCGATAGTGAAAGTGAGATAAGGAGTATTATTGCATGCATCGAGCGAGCTATTGCTTCAAATCTTCGGACATGGTCCGTTTCTTTTCCAACAATGCCAATGCTGCTCTCTATTTCGAACCTTCTGCCTCTACTTCTTCTTTCCTAATAGTCCAATAGCTAGTCATTTTTTAGCCTTTAGTACGTCGGTGGTTCCATTCGTGGTGCGATGACGGATTGTCGCGTGTCGAAAAAGTCACTTCTATATTTTCGGTTTGTTTAAGACGAGTGGATCGCAAATGGTTTCGCGTGAAAGTTGCTATTTCGCGCTCAGTTTCGAAGGATTTTACCAACCATGGCGATTATATTCAAAGGTGAGTTAATAGTTGCGGAAAGCTGATTGAACCTGAAGTGAGATATCCGTTGTGAATTACCGATCAAAAGTTACCACTTTACTTACGTCCTTATAGCACGGTTTTATACATTCTGGAGTCCAAAGTGTTAGATTTTGGTCATTATTCCACTACTTAACAATTTTGTTTCTGCCTGATTTCTTGTATTTTACCTAATTTTTTTTCAACATACTTTATTTCTTCACATGTTTCTTGAGATTTTATTCTCACTCATCCTGAAAATAAAATGTATAACAAGCGTAGAAGGCATATCGATCAATTTGCCAGCAAAATAATTAATTCGGCCCGTTAACCAACTGCGGTCACATGACTCGTCTTGACAAATTTACTTAATTTGTTTTTAACTTTGTATATCAATTTCAGATAATCAAATTCAGACAACAGTCTTGTAAACACTGTAACTTATCGTTGCATATTCATTCATTTGCCCTCCTATACTTCTTTAGACCCATCTTTTCAAATTTTTCTCTACAAAATAAAAAATTGCATTATTATTTGAAGGTTATTCGTATCAACAATGGTCATTCAGGTACTTCCACTTGTAGGTACAAATAATGAATTCATTGATGTATTCTGCCAGAAAGACAGAAATATTTATTAGGTGAATTCATTTGATTCAAAAATCAAATGAAGGTAGTGATAGTAGTAGTGAACTGTTTTGTAAATATAATAGAAAAGACTAATTTATCCAAACTTGAAAGAATCTCTTTTGAACAAAAGGAAAAATTAAAATATGAAAAAAAAATTAAGAACCAATATTTTTTCCTTCAAGGGAATATGGAATTTTAACTGAAAGAAGATATCAAATATCGGTCTAAGAGACTTCACCCCTATGGGGTCTATTTCTTGAAAGGTTCGTTGTCGATCAGAAATTACATTAGGAAGTAGTCCAGATTGCGATGTATGCATTTTATCTAGAGTCTCATATCCCCTATCAGCAACATTGTCCATGTTTCCTGACCATCTTTCTGTTACCATTAAGTTGGGTAATGTCCCATAATGTGATGTTCAACATGTTACCATATTGCACGGTACTGTAGAATTGATTGCACTACTTGTCTTTCCATGCTACCCGTGTGGCTGATTTTGGAAGCAGTGTCATCTTCTGACAGTCTTTCTGACGTATTGATGGACTCATCATCTAGCCAAGTATTTAATGGACTTGCTAGGTTCTATTTCCTCCCCCCCTCCCAGCGTGAAGGTTAGTTATACCGTCTCTCTTTCTCGGGCCTTTCATTACAAGACCTTCAGTCTTTGATGGTGCTAGTTTAAATATGCGCTTTATTATACAGTTGTATGGTCCTTTTAGCACTTCATTGCCTTTCCATTGAGTCCTATTTTTCTTTTGCCAGGATGATTAGGGCCAGCTCGGTCTCTTAGACTAATGTGGAAGCAACCTTCTTCTAGGGTCAGTTTCTGAACCGTGTTATCGAGTACTATCCACAGGGTCAGGCTAAGGACCGATCCCTGTAGAACACCCATGGTTATCTGCATGTATCTTCATTCTGGCTTAAAAGTTATGTCAGAAAAGTAGCTCTCCACCAGATTCGTGATGTTATGTAGGTGCTAATACCGATTTACCTCAGCCTTTCTATTATGAGGCTCCAAACGCGAAGAAGAAGACACCTTCAACGTCTACCATGATCAGCGTACTCCTTGTCCCACCTACATTCCTCGTTTGAATCACAGCAGACCATTCGAAAACATTCAGATATCCGAGTTTTATTTCTACCACTCTGTATACGAAGGTGGAATTGAAGGTCGAATACTTTAACGAAATGTCTTTGATTTCGCAATAAAATCTTCAGATCGATACTACCCGTCCAACAATATTTGAACTTTTTTAAGCTCTTCAAGAATTCGAAATAGCTCTGTTTTACATGATTTTCTACCAACCAGCGATTTTTTCATGGTTTCGAAGAAAAAGAAGTCACAGGGAGCTAAATTCGGAGAATGAGGCGGCTGTGGCACCAGCCATGAATCATCCAGTATTATGAGAAGGTGCAAACAAATTTCGGTTCTGTTCAAGAAGGAGGTATTTATTATAAAAAGCTGCAAAAAAATTATTTTCGTAGTTGAATTTGAATTGATTAAGAATAATAGTTTGTTTTTCATTGAGCTTCAGATGCTGCTTTTATATAATCGATACAAGATATGAGGTTTTGTCAGCAATCATATCGATTTATACTATTTTTCACTCAACCGTCGAAATCGTTCCTTTCCAATTCATTTAATTCATTCGGTAATTCAAACTATATTTGACAAGACCAACTAGTTAGTTGAAAATGCTCGACTGTGCATTTCTCTCTCTTCAAAGGAAAACACCTGATGATGTTAATTTTCCTTTTTACTTTCTATGAGACGGCCGTAATTAAATTTGATGGACACCGCATCAGACGAAAGAGTTTCGCAGAGTTGGTTTTCAAATAAAATTATATTAGCAGCAGAATTACTAGCTTTCAGTATCGGAGTGGATGACGAAATAAATGAACACTAATGGTCTTCGAAAAATGAGATGCTTTGGAGGGTAAAAATATACGCACCAAACGGGCTGAGGCAATTAAGTGAATTTCTTGTCCTGTTGGGTTCGATAATTTTTTTGGTTAATTTATCTTGGTCTCATTCATTACATTCAAATGAATTGTTTACTACGAAAGTGCGTGGAACACAACTTTCCCAAACACATTTTAATTCAAAAAGTACTCACTTTTTCCCGCGGGAAAAATATTTCCGCACACAAAAGTTTTTTCATAATCATGCCAGAGTCGAAACATTTGAATTTTTTCTCGAAATTTAATATATTTCCATACGAAAAAATACAAACATGGAATCTTCAGATGAAGAAATACCCGAAATTATTCTAGACAATCATCGATGACAATAATAAAAAGTACAACAATTTCAACAGCAATAAGCCTGCAGTGTGCAATAAATTGTACGGTCAATATCAATTTAAATAATAATTGAAATTGTAAAAAAAAATTTAAAATTTTTTGTAGCGTCTTTTTATGCGATATGAAATATTTCGGTCTAGTGTGAATTACCAAATGTTCTGTGCTAGCTTACAGGGCGAAATGTTATATTTTTTTGAATGGGTCTTCGGAAAAAAACGAATTGAACCAAACAAACGTATTCGTGAAAATAACTGGGAAATTCTTAACCTTCTTGGCAATAATTTATTGTGTCACCGTTTCTCTAAAACTTTTCTGCACATACGTGCGTCTCGCTAAAAATCAGAAGCATTAGTATATAAAAAAGTGCGGACGTGATTTTCCAAATGATCAATCGTGAAACTTGTTATATTAAATGATTAAAAAACGTTGTCATTCAGGTGCTATATCTGATGTTCAAACTTGTGTCTCATCGGTGTTGATCGACCGGAAACATCAAATATTTCCCGTTGGGAATCACGCCGAGCATTTCCTCCTAACGAAATTGATCGCAAACTTGCCTTTTAATAATAATAATTATCCTTTATCGACGATAAACTAGCTGCTGGCAGCGTGTGTGAGAAATGAGAGACAGGTTGCGGCAGCATCCTGTCATTTTCTTCTTTCTGTTTCTTCTCGAACTGCTTCCGCTCCTACGCTAATTTCAAAGAGAAGATACTGAACGCGAGGTAGCTTCGGGGTACTGGATCTCGCGCAAAGTAACAGGTCATAGGCATCGGTGAGGATATGAGAACACAGTATTTTTTATTATTTTTTAGTGAAACGGGAGTACCTTGAGAGGATTTCGGAACTGATATCGATAATTTACAGTCTGGACGAATATTAAAAGAAGAATTCAGTTAAGTACCTGAAATATAGGAAGTATCTACTATACTAAATGACTGAATATTACCTAAATTGTAACATTACAATAATACCTGGTAGGTGTTCTTAGTAACAGCAAATAGATAAAATAATGAATAACCTAAAATTGCTTCAGATATTGTACACTCTTCGGAATGTAGGTATTCATTTATACGGTTTAAAATTTTTCCAAGCTTTTTTAATGGCCCTTTCATGAATTTATATTTCTCATAGGTCTGTTGTGATTTCAAGACATAGAGGTTTTGGGACAACAGAATCATACGAAGTTAAAACGGGAAAATGAGCCAAAACAGAACATTTTTCATCAACTTCGCATGATTCTTATTATTTTGAATCCTTTTATTAATTCTCGAAATCTGAACATGTGTTCATTGTATTAAGACTGTGGAAAGTGACTATTTCCACACGAGCAGGAAATATTGTAGAACGAGGCGATAATTTTAGCAACTAATATGAATGTTATTGACATATATATTAATATATTATGAAAAAATATTTTGGAACGCAAGTACCTACCTGATCAACATAATAATCAGATTCACTTTACTATTAATAATTATTAAATGAACTATATGACCAATTAGCTCAATTGGTAAAGCGTTTTGATATATTAACTTACAATCGGAAGCACACGCGATCGATTTCTACCGGTGCTTAGTTTTTTTTTTGTGAAGATGAAAACTCGGAAAATTACACTTCCCAAACCAAATTGCGTGAGGGTATAGGGTGAATCACGCACGCTTGTAGAATAACTTTACTTTACTATAAATAAAAGTTACTCATACATATTGTAACCAACTCGAACTTAGGAAATTCTAATAATTTCACCTTCCTATACTTGAAATAATTTAGAATATCTTGATGCAATTTTGGAGATGCCTTGCTTGTTTTCATTCTGATCTGGCATTTTTCTGAAACTCAGTATCATATTTTTTTGTATGGATATTCAATTAATGTGATCGATTTGTTGAGGTATTAGCTAGAAAAGTGGTTTCATACTATAACCACTGTAATTTGCGAATTCATTTTATGTGGCTTTGTATATTTTATATGTTAAAATTTTAGTTACTTAAAAACGAATAGAATTTTTTAAAGTGTTTTACAGGGTGTCACAAATCAAGTTGGCCATTGCCAATTTCATTATTATTGATGCTGCGAATTCGATTACATGGGGAATCTAGTGGCAATTATAATGGAAAACAAAAATAAAATTGACAGTCGCATTTTCAAAATATGTCAAATAATGCTAATTTTTAAATCATGCATTTTGATTCGTAATTACATTCTCAACAACGAAGCACATGCATATGTGACTTATATCCCTAAATTTGAAAATGAGCGACTTATAAGTATCTAAACACCTACTTACATGAATGACAATATTTTGTTACTGACCGCAAAATAAGACAGTAACAAAGAAAAATATTGCGCTGAGATTTGGACCCATGAAACCTGTGATCATCAATTCAGTACCATTGACTTGATACCACTGAGTTATTTGATATCAACTTTCAATCATTTCTATCTTGAAGATATTCCATTAGCCGTATTTATTTTATGAATCAAACTATGTCTGCTGTATTGACAACTCGTTTTAGTACAGAACAAAAAACTGCTGTAACATCATATTAGTGCATTTGGAAAAGATATGTTTGATTCGATAAAATAGAATTATTATGATCAATCAAGTTATTTTAAAACGTTGTTGAAATACTATTTGTCAAATATTCTCAAGAACCTATATTATGTCATATATTATTGTAACTGTCGAATGTTCGAATATTTTTCGAAATGCTGTTTTCCCATCAAGAAAAATGGGATATGTTCAAATCGTACTTGGTTTGCCAGAAATATAGCATAAGAGCACTCCAACCCAACAGCAATTCATTCCTCGATTGTGAATTACCTAATCGGCGTCTTTTTGCTGTGCTTCTTCGAAGATTCAGGAATAATGAAAAAGTTTTTGAGAAAAGGAAAACTATAAACTTTTTGCCTACACTCATAATGAATCCATAACCATCATATAAAATACAAAAGAGATCTTGTGAAATCCAAATATTTTCCACAATTTTCTAACCTACAATTCATCAACCCGAACGAGTATAACGAGTTTATTTCAAGCTTTGAGTGTATTGTTAAAATCTAAGGTAAGAATCCATTTTATACACTTTTCTTCTGCCTAAACAATGAATCTGACTATAGATTGCCGTTTTTTCATGAAGTTGTTTTTTTAACATTTTTCCATCGCATGTCACACTTACCCCGAAATTAAATGTTATTGGGGATAGTGTGACCTATCTGTCGGGGTAAGTGGGAACCTGGTTCATTTGGCCAATCTAAACAGTAATATTTTTTCAGCTATAGTACGAAATTATATACGGAAATCTCAGAGAGCCAAACAATATAACTGGCCAGATGTGGAAGACATTGATACACTTTCTGAGGATGAAATAACAACTGTGCTTCCATCACCACTCGTCAGAAGATGGGGATCAATGAAATTCTCATTCGAATTTTCAGATTTCTACCTGTAAATTTTTCTTTTCAACAAATGTTCACTTTCACGATTATTTTTTGTTTTTTTCCAATGGGGCATTTCAAATTCAATATTAAAAAGTTCCTAACTATGTTTTGAATATGTTCCTTTACTGTTTACTCACACCTGCCCCAAAGAGAAATTTACGTGCTTTAAATTTGGCCAGAATCACACTTGCCCCAAATTTCCGGGGAAGTGTGACCTATGGAGATGTATATCTGAATATATAAATAAAATTCATAGAATACGTTTTTCAACAGTTTTCGGTGGCGTATTACAAAGACTGACCTTCGAAGTGAATTCCTGCAAAAATTCATTGTTATATTAGTTCAGGTTCATCAGATGGACTAAATTCAATGCGAACTAATGAAAATCACGGTCACACTTACTCGAGCTTACTATAAAAATTATTTTCATTATGGGACTAGAGGTAATCCATTTCTAGTCCATCCCCACAATTCGCAGACGATTTAGTTTGAATTTTTGATGTGATCTATTGAGAGGCAGAATTATCGGTCCATTTTCCCACCATGGATCTTTGACCGAACCCCGTTACATCAATTTATTAACAAAAGTGTTGAAAGAGTTTTTTGATAATCTTGATCTTAAGGCTCAGATGATCTATTTCCAGCAGGATAGAACATCAGCTCATAATTTATGTGGCCGACAAATAATGTTGCAACGCTGTTTTTGAAACAGATCAATTGCTACAAATGGTTCTGTTAATTGGCCCCCTCGTTGACCACACACTACACTCCTAAATTTTTATTTTTTGGGGATTTCTGAAAAATCAAGTTTACAAAATAATACATAACTTAAACGAATTGAAAAATTATATTGAAACTATAGTTACTAGAATTGATTGCCGAACTGAGCTGAATGCAACACGTACTGTCAAGAGAAGGACTCAAATATTGGTGTTTTTGAACATTTACATATTTCATAGCGCTTCATCAAATCCGATTTTTATAAATATTTCTTATTTAGGAAGAAAAGTAATATGAGCTTTGTTGTTGAGAATATAATTACATATCGAAACGCATGATAAAATACCAATAGTGTGTTCCGTATAAAAAAATATTTCATGAAAACGCGAATGTCAATTTTTTTTGTATTCCAACATCGTGAAGGTCATCAAAAATGCCACCAAGTTGCGCATTTGACCTAATTCGTAGCATCAATAATAACAGGAGTTGACAATGGTGCAGACTGAATTTGGAATACCCTGTATAGGTATTGTCTTTCGTATAGTAGCCGAGTCAAAAGCATATAATAAACGCCTTCGTGTTCGAATTCCATGAATACTAAATCCATTCCAATTAAATATTCTTGCCTTATTTGGTTATATTTATAGCTAACCGGACAACCGATTTCCTTTCCGGGCAAGTTATAACAGACGTTCATCCGAGAAAAAAAGTCAAGTGACAAATGACAGGACATAGGATTTCAATTCGCAGCTTTCGCGAGCCCGTCAATGAATGTAATCTACAACAAATCCCGTAAGAAGCAGTCGAGCTGCAAAAAAATTCTTCCGTTTCTAATTGGAAGCCGCTGACACAACGTATAAGGAAAGTTGCCTTAGGACAGGATTTACTCGCAGTTCTTTATGAGGTGGTGGAATACCAACGAACTAACTTGGGATTTCCTGGAAAAATTATTTGCCGGAGGAAGTTCGTAATCGGCAACAATTTTTGTTTTCCTTTTGGTGTCGACAATTTTTTGTCGAAACGAGAATGACGCAGGATGTCACATTGCGGGAATTGTCACAAAAATTCAACATCCGAAAAAAATGGTACAGGTGGTATGAATATATTTGTTCGTTACTAACGTTTACTGATTGGCATGGAATTCTTTGCTGAACATAACGCGAACTCGAAATTCTGAACCACATTTTATTTATCTAGGAATTGTCAATCATTCGTCACTAAATATTCAAAGTATATCTAAAAATTGTTCCCTTTCCGTTAAATTATCAAGCAGCTTGTTTGACGTTGAAAACACTGCTCATTTCATGTTGTTGTAGTGACTGCAAAATATGCTGCATGTCGATTGTCTCCCGATATATGCTTAGTTTTCAAAATTCATAGTATTTCTGTATCACCGAAGCAATGAACAAAACAGCGATTCCATATTACGGAATTATTTGAAGGCATTCCACCCTTGTCCATTCCAATTCAATATTGTTATCAGTCGGCTTGATGAATAGATCATTCAAAAACTATCTACGATTCTTCAAGACCCTCTATTCCATTATGTTCAATCACCAACTACGTCCATTCACAAATGATATATATTCAATTCATTCAAGATTCATTCTCTCACTCTCAAGTAGAAACACCACTCGATCCCCTTATCAGGTCTACTTATAGCAATGTGTTGTAAAAAAATCTACTTAACCCCATTATACAACCCTTTATGCCTACCCTTATTCTAAACTAGATAAACTTGTAGTTATTCTTGGTGGCTGCCATCTTAATTTGAGTTTCATTAATGGCCGTACGAAGAAGGGCTCTCGAAAGTGTACCTTGTGTGCTTCTTCACATTGACATTGGCGTATGCAATTCGAAAGAGGGACGTTTCAGAGGTGTTTTTAATGTAGTTGAAATATATTCAGAATTCAACCGTTTTAGATAGTTACTCAACAACAAACCTTACCAAGAATCCCAGAATTTTTATGAACAGAGTACTCTCATATGAAGAATTGAAAAAATACAGAAGATTCAATCAATCATTACAGATTAATCCAAATATTAGTTGATTGTAGTAGACTGCATTGAGGGTTGAAACACATATTCCTTAAGATAAGTAGAAAATCAGTTCTAATAACTCATCTACCCAACTTTTACTTTCATGTCTTCGAAATTTCGAGATTTATTTGAATTGCATAATAATCAAGTTGAATTCAAAGCTTTATAGTAGTATCAATGACACCGATGATTTAAAAATAAAATCAACAACTTTGTCATTTTAGCGTGCCATGAAAATTAATATAGTCCTAAACAAAACGTATTTAAAACTGTTGTGAAAACATGACAGATATTGATATTCCTGAAAATATTCTTATATCAAAAATCCATTACGAAAAACCTCAGTTTTGTGAGTGGCGAAATACAGAACAGCTTCAAGGTGCTGGAAAACGGTATTACTTGCTTATTTTGTGAAACTTTCAAATGAATACACTCCATAATCTTTGTAGCCTAAATATTTTATGTTACGAGCTTGTTTGGAGTTGAAGGAAAGAGTAGAAATCGACAAGTATTCACGAAAGAGTATTTAAAAGATAACTTGAGTAAGAAGATTTACATTGCGCGAAAAATTCTAGTTGGAAACGTTTCTGTAAACACTGTCTCATGTACGAAAGAGACCATCCAAATAAATAAGAATGTTGCTGGCCAAGATTCAGCGGACATGTCTATCATTTTGAAAACTGTTAACACATTAAAATGATTTTAAAGTAAAATGGATCTATGGTATTATAAAGTAACTAACGTAATATATTTTGTAACGAATATATTATGTGTTGTTGTGATGTTATGATGTTAATAATTTGTAATGAAGATTTAACTTAAAGCAGTTAATGTAACCAACCTGGCAACAACCTTTCAGGATTATGAATGTTTTAACATACAACCCTTGCTGCTTAGGTTTTTGATACTATATTTATGACATATGAAGCAGCACTCGAACTCCAGATGAAAATTAATAAAACAAATGATTTTGGAAATATTGAAATAAGTTTTGCCCAACTAATTCTTCGTTAATAATTAGCGTCTATTGCAGAATAACAGAGCAGAAGAATTCAAGAAAGCAGATAAAAATCATAACAAAACAGTTCTAATTCAGTCACATTGTTGAAATAAATGTAAAACTATGCGTATGAATATCATTATTAAAACTCATTGTGGCTACGTTATTAGAGAAGTGGAAGATAAAGGAAAAGTTGAAGTGTTTTTTCATGAACCAACTATGTATTGTTTTTCAACATCAAAACCTAGCCCATCAATCGTTTGATCGTGGATGGTGCGTTTCACAATCCTAATAGTATGTCATCAAATCGCGAGTGTACTTTTCAATTCGATTTCTTCTACTTTTTCTATCTAACTTCTTTCCTCTACGGCACTGTCCCCTAAGAGCATTCGATATCAAAAGCTTATACAATAAAACACAAGTAGGCCGGGATATCTCTCAATGCGCACGTGTTTCGGCAGATACCCCTGTCATATTAGAACTTCCTCTCTCCATTTTATCATATGGGGTAGCTAGTTCGCCCCTTTTGGGGGGCAGTACTTCGGGTACCGACATCTCCGATTACTTGGCGTTCGAAGAATGGTTGAGCACGTGAGGAATACCTATATATGTGGTGTTTGACGACTCGTACAGAAATCCTAAGGCCGGAAATGGGTGGTTTTCAAGAGGAATCACTAGACTCGACAAAGGAGAACTACTTAGGGATACGACAGACGGACGAAAACTTGATTGCGCGTCAAGGCGAAACTAGATTTCGTAACTGTGCTCGTTTGTCTGGTTTCAAAAGCTTCGTTGACATTTTCGAAAACGGTATTGCGTGTTGATTTCTCATAGCATTTATCATTAGCCATATGTCAATAGCGAACGATTATTGCGTTCTCAAGTTTGATGGATTTAAAATTTGACAGAAAAGTTATTTTCAATCCAGAGACGGCACGGACAACCATGAAATTAATAATACTTAAAAACTCTTCAGCATAAAGACTTTAGTTATTATTCTCCAGTACATGTTTTCAGAAAACATCGTCTATTCAAAAAAAGGATAGAAAGAAGTCAGTAATTTACAACCAAATATTATTGGTGAAAACTATTCCTGAAGCTTGTATCTCAGATTCTGTTACAAAATATTGTATTCCTAATCTAGTCCAACCAACAATATAATGGTCATAATAACATATCTGTGAAACTTCATCAATATAACTAATCTTTTCCTGTTTATATCCACTCTAAGTAGTAAATTAGTAAATGAAACGTCACATCAATCAAAGTGACTTCTGGAATTTCAACATAAACAAACATCCCAAAACAAAAATCTCCTTGTCAAGGACGCGTCACCATTCGAAATTTTTATCTACTTGTCCATGCACAAATTTTTTCAGTATTTCTGTCGTACAGATAAAATTTAACGCCTGTACCATTGCAGACCGAGATAAACCCTTATCAGGGTTTGACACTCATGTAAACAAGCTGTTGAATAGGAGCGATAGCAACACTTGAACACAACAAGTAACTATCGTTGTTTGGTAATCTAATAAACAATTTAGCTTAATAGAAACTAATTGAAACAAATGTTGGTGATTAGTGTCGAAATTAGAAAGGAATTGAGGCCGCTCGCCCTTATTTTAGGATTTTTCGGATTATTCCATGGTCTGTCTGTTTAATTTCAATTCATAGCAAGTGCTTCATCAGATCATCGAGAAAAAAAAACAAGTTTTTCTCAAAAAATTACGGAAGTACTGTTGGCAGTCGCGTTGCAAAAATTCACGAGTGATTCTGGATGTAATGTATAAGTCTTTAACAATGATGTATCTGAAAAAGATTAGAAAAGTCACCTGTCTAATCTGCATCGTAAAGTGTATTTGGTTTCGAAATATAATTAAAAATAATACATTATCGATACCATATCTTTTATCAAGAAACGTCAATCATTCTAAAGTATATTCAGTTCGTAATGGCTGAAAATACAAGAAGTAATTAGTCGAGTGGACTGTTGAAATATAGATATTTGGAATTTCATAGAGAAACACTGAATGAAATAAAACAAAATGATGGAAGATTCAAAGAACTAACTCATAGAACATTCTGAAGAAATTTACTCTCTCACAATCAATTAAGGTTTATTTATTGTCTGAAGATGTGAATATTTTCACAATAATTATAATGTCTGTTCATTTATTCAACTATAATCATCTAAAATGACATTCAAAAAGTACGCAACAAATGGAAAAAATCTTTATTTGTAAATAAAAAAAATATCAACTCAGGCTCGACTTGATACCTACTAGCCCCTATCAGATATACTAAGTGTTGTTCAGTTTCTTAAAAAAGGCATTTTTCAAAATTATCAGAATCTTAAAAGTAAGTAACATTTAGATGAAATATTCCAAGGAGATCTTGATTGGCGTTCATTAAACAATGTGAAGATGGAATTTTTTTAACTTTTCGTGATATTCTACAATAATCGATTTTTTTGAATTAATTACAAATTTCGTATATCAGGAATTGATTTAAAAACTCCGTTTTTATGATGATCTCAGCGATGTAATGATTGGCATGAAAACTGTCAAAAGTATTCCTTTACATTTCACAGAATTCATTCAAGGGTAAATTTTTAGCGAAGACGTAAGGTTTTTCTTGCAAGGCACCTTTTTAGCAGAATACCTTCCATAAGTGACTGATTTCCATTCAAAGAATTATTATCACAAAGATCGTGAAAATCTGCTTAATTAATAATTGGCTACGAAATGGGGGATCCTTGTAATTCCACAGTAGGAACTAGGCAACATAATATGGGATGGGTATTGATTGTTTTCCTGTGAAATTGAATAGCGTAGTTATTTGCAAGTTTGACATTTCATTTTGTTTTTTTTTTTTCAATAAGTGACTCCTTTAAGAGCAGTTTTCCCCACAAAAATTATTAATAAGTTGAGCGTAGTCATTCGAAAGCTGCAAGAACGGTATTATGATGATCGGCTGTATTCTAGTTTTTGGTGCAGGAGCGAATAAGAGAAAGTAGATCATTCGTCAAGTATGTGCTTTTCACCGACTAAAGTATATTTACATCAAATGGAAATGTTAGTTCTCAGAATTGCCGGTGGTGGGCGGACAAGAATCCCCATTTTCCCTTAGAGGAACGTGACCAATACACATTCAAAGCTAATGTCTGGTGTGATATATTCAACAACCAAATCATTGTTTCAGTATTTAAAAGAAAAACCCTGAATTCTGAGAGGCATCTGCTTCTACTTCAAACTCATTTGCTTGATTTATTAGACAATATGCCTTGGATCTTGCGCAGAAGGATGTATCTTCAACTGAACGGTGCTCCAGTGCACTCTACAGTTGATGTACGCAATTTCCTTGATGATGTGACGACGATATTCAGTAAATTCACGGCCTCCTAGATTTCCCGATCTAATCCCATGCGATTTATTTCTGTGGGGATATTAAAATTTTTTATAAACGAAGATCTTTCAGAGATCAAGAACTCCTTGAAAATACGATAGGAGAATCTGTTGCCCAAGTTCCTCCAGTTATGTTAAGGAATGTTTCAAGGGAAATGTGTGGTAGAATCATCCTGCGTGCATTTAAAGGAACCGGAGATTTTGTTTATTTTGAAAAATATGTGTTTTCAAGAAACTGAAAATCACTCAGTATATCTCATAGGGGCTAAGTAGGTTTCAAGACAAGCATAAATAAGTTGATGACAAATTCTTTTTTTTTTCAAATCACAAATAAAGATTTTCTCTATTTGCTGCGTTCTTTTTGAATGTGAATGTATATTACAGGTAATAAACGTGGAGAAGAGTTGATTTCTCTAAGTTGAATTTAATTGAAAAAAAGGATATTTGAGAGTCTCGTTGAAACAAGTAGACACAAAAATTGGTATTCATGATACAAGTTCGTAAAGTAGGCCTTTTTTGTATGGGCTAGTACAGAAAGCTCTTTCACGATTTTATTTGAATTTCTCTCTATAACTATAATTAATATATCGTAGAAAAAATTGCATTTTCTACTCGAGAAGAAATACGTTTTTTTCGTTTGTGCATCGATCGTAGACAAACTCTCAACTAATGAAAAAAATAGTATTTTCATCTCTTGTTGAAAAATATACTATTACAAAAATGTAAGTACCTGCATTTTTTCTACGACAGTTACTATATAGACAAATGTAAGCATTTGTTCAATGTTTCTCCTACTCTGAATTTTCACTAAACTGCTCACAAAACTTCGGTTCCAAAATTTCCCTTCGGAAAATGCACTGCACCAGCAAACAAACAAAACACTTTTTGTGTCATTCGCTCGATCTATCTTCTCATACCGATCGTGTTACTAATTAAGGTGAGAAATAATCGAAACAAAATGATGGAAATCACCTCGGTACGTGAAGCGAGCACAATTTCATTCCATATCTCTAATTAATTATTTAGTGGTATTTTGATCGAGCATGTTACCGATGCTATCGTCGTTTGTTTCCTGCGAAACAGGAAATCGACTTTTCTGTGCCGCGACCAATAAACATTCTCCGTGCGAGCCATAGGTTTCAGAACCGAGGGTTTTTCACGCGGTCTGGATTATCCGCTCTATATTTATTCAAGTGATAGAGATATGCGACCGATTGATGAATATTTCATTGAATAGCTCGACTGCGGTATATAATTTGTTTTAACTTACCCCTAGTTTTGCGCCATAATCTGCCGTGTCTATCTGTTTGCTTTGTGTTGATGCGTATTAGCCCGTATATCGAATGAACTGATGAAACTCGGGTGTGAGGTGGCGATCAGATAGGCAAATGATGTTTTGGGTTTCAAAATTACGATAGTTTCAGTTCGAATCGTGCTGTGAGGGGAGGGGAATTTTGATCGTGTGAAATTCAACAGGTGCATATCATCTAGAGTGTTTTAGTTAACTCGACTTTATTCAAATATACCCACGCTTCAAGACACACGGAAATGTTTCACAGGAAGTAACAATTAATATATTTAACTAATTGAATTATTTATTCAAGTTTTTTAATTCGTTTATATCCGTTTATTTTACCTATATGCAAAATTGCACCTATAAGAAATTTAGAGATTAGGCGGATATTGGTTAGATAGAAAAGATACAGGAAATGTTTTTTTTATTATCAAATCCGAAATTAGTTTGAAAAAAGCGGACGACAAAATTGCTATCGATTGAAGTGGAAAGTGATGTATACAATTTTTGAAAGGACAAGAACCAAAATGAAATGAGCTCACAGCAAAGACTAAAGAGTGATCATATAAGAAAAACAGAATATTTCAGTTGTGAATATTGATAGAAGTAATTTCAGAGTTCATTTACTCTTCACATTTTTATTGACAAATCACTGAAATTCAATTTGATGACATGCAACTTCCAATATTTGGAATATCTGAGAGTACCTAAATGACGATTCACCATGTTTTTGATGAAATATAGTTTGAAAGAAATCCTAGTGAAATGAAAAAAAATGTGATTACTTTTGGATACACACTGATTACATACGTCGTAATAATTGAAATATCTATGTTGCTTTCCGCTCTACATAGCCGAATTTCCAGAATTAAGTACTTCTCGTTATTTTTTTCAGTAATCAAAGTAAGACGATCTGTAATATCGAGAGTCAGCCCTTATTCTATGAATGTGGGACGTATTTTTCAGAAAAATAATACCTACTGCTATCAAATTCTATCATAAAAAGATGTTTTCAACTGTGATGCTTCACTCATAAACTTGCTGATTTTTCTGGAACACCGCAGAATAGATCTGACTCTATACAGGGTGTTAGAGGAACATGCGGTAAAAATTCAAAGGGTTATTCCTTGATCTATTCTAAGAATATGTGGTCCTATGATGATTTTTGAAAAACCCCGTTGTTTGGAAGATACAGATAGAACAAAATTTACGACATTAACAACATTTTATTATCAAGAAGTACATGTAAAGTTGCTTAATATACAATAAATGTTTGAAATGACTCCCTCCAGCCTGGACACAACCATTCAATCGTCTCGTCATGGAACACTGAACTCTTTCAAACACACCAGGGACGTTTCTAATTGGGTTACACCCAGCAATCATCCGATTTCGCAAATCATCCAAATTCGCCAATCAAGAAGCGTAAACTAATGATTTCAGATATCCCTAGAAGAAATACTCCAGGGGATTCAAGTCTAGGGATCGAGCAGGTCATTTCAACAAATATCGCGCATGGTTGTTGCAAATTTTATTCGCCCTGTATCTTCGAAACAAAAGGGTTTTCAAAAATCATCATAGGGCAATCTTTGCCGCATGTTTACCTAACACCCTGTATAATTCATCGTTCTATATACTCCTTCGTCAAACCTCATTTTTCCAGTACTCGTTCTTTCAACAAATAGCGAAGCTTTCAAACTTATTGACTAGGGAAATATTCTATTTAAAAATTTAGAAAAAAAATCAATTCCTGCTTACTCTACCTTGATTCTCAGGAGGTTCCCGAAGCTTACAGGTTTTCTTTAAATAAGAAAAATTCATCATTGTAAGTCTGACTAATCGGGATTATTCTACCCATAATTGAAAGTGGAACAAAAATATCAAGCAAAATATATAAAAATTCCTAGCTTCACTGTTGGATTTGTGATCCGATGCAGAATCATTCATTTGAAATTGAATTAAATTCAAATAGTATTAGGGATTATCCTAATTCATTTTTTTTTCAATTTCATAATTCAGTTATCTGATATAAAACTTGGTATCATTTCATGCAAACCATTCGTTAAACTCTGATGATATGATAACATATTTTTTCCTACCAAACCCTTACGTCTCGCCCCTAGCCCTAGAACCGGTCCTGTGCCAACCCGGTTTGCCATAAATTCGGTGGTTAAGGTAGGCAAATCACGTGTGAGAGACGGTGTCAGGTTGCATTCAGTTTCCGGTGGATGCACACACAATACCCCTCCGTTTTTCCCCCGCCCTCTCGACCCTTCGACGAGCCATCGAGAGCACCATTCACGTAGAGGCGTCGTGCTGCACATTTTGATAATAACCGACGAAAAACGCATTATTGTGCATTTACACAAGGCACCGTCCTCGATTGTTTTTCGTGAGGATGGGATTCGGCCTTGGTGTAGGGTTTTGGAGGGCTTTTGTTTTCTGGCGGTTTCACTCGAGGATTTCGACGATCTCGAGATCTCTCTAGATGCGTGGGAAGAGAGGACGGACATCTAAAAAATTGCACTGGAGTTTCTCGACCAGGGACGGAACAATTATGACAAAATTATATGTAAGATGAAGTCGACAGTCGAATCGCTTTTTCAAAACTTGAGATACAGCGCCGTTGTCCAAAGTTCGAGATTTTCTGCTAAAACTTACAGCGCAATTAAGCTTTAGCTGTGGACTTGGTCAATTCTGTAGGTATTGGTAATTTTCAGTTAATATTATAATAATTGTGTTGCTTGATTCAAATAATAATCATAATACCCCTCCTATCTAGTTTCTTTTCTAGATAAAACGAGAAAACCAAAGATTCCTCCGAACTGGTGAAACTATTAGTTGGTGACTAGTTTTTCGATTCACTGGGTATAATTGGTTCAAAATGTGCCCGTAAGTGCTTGCCAGCTCATAAATCATTGTCGCAAAATTGTACAAAATAAACCACAACAAGCCACAATCAACGAGAATCTAACAGGAAATATACATTCCAGCGATATCTATATCTCATTTTGTGGTTAATTTAATAATTATCATTGTCAACTGGTATCTGAATTTTCCAGTTCAACGTTGAACGATATTTTATTACTTGGTGAAAATTCATGAAGGCACTTTACTCGTATTATGATTGATTTGTCAGCTACATAAAATGAAATTCGTACCTATATCAGTTTCGTTGTTTAACTATTACCCTGTACATACACATTAGTTTTTTGAACTCGTCTGATAATAATAAACGGTTCAATTAATAAAAATGATAGTCACGACGATAATTTCCTGTGGAATAACTATCGGAAGTCGTATAAGGAGGTACTTGACTAATTTTTATTTCATAAGGAACCTCGTCGAGTTGATCAGACTGAAAACATAGTCATACGTTTATCCAGACAGAATGAATTCGAATACAGAATAACAGTAAGCTAGTATTTCAGCAAGAACATCATCTGAAAACAAACTTTAGTCGACTTTGGTCGATATGGGAATTTCTTTTGAAAAAATTACATACTATACTGTTTGCTTCGCATTTATCATACCTGATGAAAAATTATCCAACTGCGGATTTTTTATATTTTCTCAGCTTGATAAAAATAAATAATCCAAGGAAACCTATACCTAACACATTATAGAAAAAATCTTCTAAAACCCTGTGCAGTCTGAAATTTCCAATTTTAGACATATTTATTCTTTAGTTATTGTAGCACTGTCGACGTTAATCAGAGTCAAATTTTGTCCTCGAACGAATTTGAGAAATCACATTAGCTTTGGTACAAGTTAGACGAAGTTTGAAATTGACAAAAATTATACTTCCCAATATATGGATCCCAGAGGTACTCCAACATTGACTGTTTTCACGTGGGAAACAAAGCCATTACAATAATATCAACTTGTTGAAGTCTGTACCATGTGAGGAACTTAACCACCGAAGCGTGACTCCCTTTATATTTTATATCTCTAACTTAAACAATGGGGAATATATCAGTAGAGTATATATCGTGATTGATGAAGTCGAATGCTTTTCGAAGGTTAATGAAGCTTCATGGTACTTTTTCACCCAGAGCTCCGGAAATTTTATTGATATTGTTACGAGATTGATAAAAATACCCTAGCTACGCCGCTGGATAGACTTGCACGCGTATCGTCGATATGGTTTCCGAGAAAAAGGCAGATAACTGCCGGTAATGAATATTCGGGATAACCGAACCGTCGCATCGCGAAGATTCTGGTTACACTTGAGTACCTATATAAACGCGAGACATTTGACTGGGAAGACGAAGTTTTATGAAGAGAAGTTGGATTAAGAAGATTAGGAAGAAGTGAAAATAAGCAATTTTTGAAATATTTGGAATATTTAGCTAATTGTATTGTTGTATAGATCTAAGTGTTTTATTAGTCAGTGAAGTGTTGTATGTTTGTTTATAGTGAAGTTAGAAAATAAACAGTTTAGTAGTGTGCTCGGCCTATTATTTAGCAAAAACGTAACAATATTCACGAAGAGCGTTTTCTGTACAACACCATATTGCCGATAAATATTCATTCATTCGAAAAGATTCTAGAACAAATAGTGACATTTATTATTCAATCTCATTATTCATTTAGAAAATACAGCAACCTTCACTTCTATATATATATATCACTCAACACTATTAATTAATTTTTTTTTCGGTTTGGATTGAACATCATTCGGTGCTTTTCTAGAACCCCCTTCATATTTTACCTACTGGTTTGAGAGTATGTTTCAATATAAAAAAGTTGTGTGTCGGCTCAAAATATGTCGGTTTAAATTATTATCATTCCACAGGATAACACCATCAAGTTGATGAAACAGCAATCATCAGAGTAAAATAGATTCCATTTTGAACATTTGAATATTTCCTAATTCATCGCAATTATTTTTCGAATACTCCGTGCCATTTGCTTGGAAATCACTATTCTAGTAACAGATCGAAAGAATCTGTTCGAAATCAGAGTAAGTATCGGTTTGCATGGTTCTGGCCAGGTGTTTTAGCTTCAAAAAAAAATTTCGAAGTCGACACTATAGTTTTTTTTACGAATTACCCAGGTTTTCGTAAAAAATGTCTTAAAAGCAAAGCTTGGGGGAGAAAGGGGAATCCGTGCTATTATATAGTTCAGTATTTATCTCAGGGATTCCCAAAAAAAGCAGAAAGGATTCTGCGATTCAATTGGGTTGAACTAGCCTTCGCTGAAGATGAACAAGAACCGTGAAACCATGAAAATAATTATAGTTTTGTTGAAAAGCATAGCCAAGTATGAAACAAATATAATTCAACGGTCGTAGGGGGCAGAAGTTGTTTACTGGTGTTTATTTTCTCACTAAAATACCTGTTCTAAAGGGGTTTTTGCGGACGATTGGAATATATCAATTTTTTATTAGTAACCAAGTTACGTTTTTCTCATGTTTTTACACGTTTTTATTTAGCTTCACCTGTATGTTAGTATGTTTGTAACCGACTTCTTTAAACTCGATTTTGACCCACTTTAAACAGACAGATTTAATTGCAACAACACTTATCAAGAACCGGTGACAATACGATAATTTGATGAGTTTATCTCATTATCCTGATCAGTATCGCAAGAATTGAAAAATTTGCCTCGCATTCTCTGTGTGAGAGCCTTCGCCAGAATTTAAAAAATCTACGTCGGGGATGGGTAATTAATGCGCTTTCTGCCTGCCTTCCTTGGATAGGGTTACTATTTTTTTTCGGGCTCCGGATAATTTTTCTTCTAATACTAAATTGAAATCTAAAAAGTGAAAAATAAAATATAGTTTATAAAAACTAAAAAACACGCTGTTATAATACATTGAACTAAAAAGTAACAACTAATTGTTCATATAGGCAGAAAATAATAATAAATGAAAAATAATAGTTTCACTGTGATATAATCGTACCAAAGCGCTTTCGACTGTTAAGTCATCATCAGTGTGTACCTGCATATTAAATAAATTTAAATGTGGAGATGTGATTGAAAATTGAGGTCTTTATAGTTTATCCTATGCCAGGATTATTCCGAATAACATTTTTGCATCTGAGTGCTTCAGTACTCAAGTGAAAATATATTTTTACTTTGTGTTAAAATACTGACAATGACGGTACTGACAATTGAGTGACAATGACAAATGAATTGTGATATATTAAATGTGACATTAGTAACTGTTGTTAAGGATAATAAAAAATGGATATTGAAGAGGTGAATACAAAATGTGGACCAGCCAGGATTTGAATCCTGGCCACTCAGTATTTCAATTTTTATTTCTCATGTTTGAATTACCACGAACATTTCGTTATGATATTTGCTCATTACAATGTGAGACATCAAAAACTACCCAAAACAATCATTATTAGAATGGAAAAGTTGTAGTAGGTACGTCATTCATATATGCAACCAATTGTTGCTTGTTCCGCGACCATACATTTCAAAGTTGCTCAACTTTTTCCCCAAAAACCCGCTGCCGCACGTAATTCCTCTATTTTTCAATGAAGCGCTGATAGCCGGAGCGCAGCGCGACGGTGGGAGCAACCGACCTCTTCCCCTCCCCGCTCGGCCGCTAACAAAGACACGGCTCGGTAGTAGGAGGCCGCGGCGAATACGACGACCGGCGCGTTTCCAGTTCGAATCGAAGCTTTCTTAATATCGGTCGTCGGTCGTGCTACCGGTAGTAGTGACGTGATAATCGCGAGGGTTCCAATCATTTCGAAAAATAAAGAGAAACACGGAGGCCGTCGGCAGCGCCATGGTGCTACAGGTGCTGGACATGGTGACCTCTAGCTCGGGAGAACCGTTTTACGGCGACTGCCCCACGTCGTACATCAATTTGGACGTCAACACGACGGGACAGCCCACCTGTACGGTCCTTCCGCAAGGTACATTCATTTCAATTCTTATAATTTTCGTGAAAACTTTCAAATTCGAATTATTGCTGTTAAATAAGTTAAATTTGCGATTATTCTTTGAAAAATTGTTGGTGTTGAAGCACTTCACAGTATCTTCACCTAAAACTAATATGTATTGTATATTGCGAAGTATTCAGAAGTAAACGAAATAAAAGATTGGTATGTATCAAGAGAACAGTAGGTTCAAATAAATGCTGCTCATCGAAGAGGAATTGTACATTCAAATATTCTTGGAGCTAAAACTGAAATCACTCACATTTTAATCAGTGCTTGATATGATATAAATACAAAATTGTAACAATGCCAAAAAAAGTTTCAATCTATTCCATTCGTAACCATCTTCAATAAAATTTATCTCCCAAAGTTCAAATTTTCATTTCAACATCAACCAACCCAATTCTGGACACCTTATTTGTATCGGATTCTCTATTTTCATATATCCACTGACGAAGTTCCACCAAGTTGTAATTATTTAACAACTTTTTTGTCTTTGACGTTACTGTCAAATTGAATGAGGGGTATCGATTCCATGAATTTCACAGTGTGTGTTTTTTATTGTAGATCTTTGAAAGGTGCATATCTACTACTCTATTTATTTTTTGGCCCATACTGGAACAAAATAAATACCATCGATAAAAATCAGGAGTAGGTACTCGTATAAGGATAACGATATAATTATCATTCCCTTACAATAAGTGATTATCAAATTCGAAAGAAACACTCATTGAAGCATGTTTTGCAATAATTAGTATATACTGTCATTTTATTCCGTTGAATAAATGGTTGAAGTGACACTTCAGATGTATGTTCATCATATCAAATACCTGTTATGATTATCTGAAAGCTTTGTGTTGAGTATGTTCGACGTCATCAATTATGGCGAAGGCGCGAAAGTATTGCCCATGATATTGCTCTCTATTAATTCTTACGAATGCTATCTAAGCATACATAGCCTGTTTGTGTGGAGGTCAGCTATAATTATTATTTGTCGTGGCGCTTCGAGTTGCCTCACTGACAGCTGTAGGGAAATTATTTGGCTGATACGCCAATGTATCGCCGAAATATCCGTTCATAACCAGTCGGTATTTTCGAACTGTTATGATTTTGGCATATTCGTTTCGATTTATAATAAAGTTCAAGAATCTCGCTGACCAATTAGTTCGGATTTGTTGCTGCTAGGCAAGATTCTAGCTTTTTACTCGAGTTTTTTTGCTCCAGTTTCATCTCTGCTTTGCATAATCGGTTCGACAACATTTTCGAAATATGTCCTTCGCGAACCCAATTACGAAGATAATTTTCACGGAATTCATTAAAATGCCATCGCCGCTCGTGTAATAGACGGTTTTAGCAAATGAATATGCGAACGTTATGTTATCCTCATTAGGTGAAATCAATTCAAAATTATGTAGGAAATGTGAACGAAAACACAAATTTAAGCTGTAATTTAATAATAAAAGTGGGAATGAATTGAAGCCATGCGTGGTATTATTACGAGATTTATTATGTGGAATTAAAATAATATGGACGTCAACTCGACAATTACTACTGCGGGGCCATTGAGTTGAATCAATTTCTATTTCTACGAAACGAAATATTAGCGTGTTGCATAAGATTTAATGTATCCTATTGATGAAAGTCTGAAAAAAAATTCATTTCTAATGGACCTTCTATTCGCATTTCAAGAATATAATAAGAACGTTGGCAATTGTTTATTGCCAATTATGTCACGAAATTTGGATAAGTAAAGTGTAATTTGATGTGAAAACTTTATCGCATTCATCGGGGGCCTGGAAGAGAACACAGAATGAAGAAAACTATATACATATATCTATAAAATTCAATGTCTATTTTTTAGGAACTTTTGATCATCAAATTTTGATGTTATGAGGAAGAAAAATTGTCCATGTTAATTTATTAAGCTCAAGTGGCTATAAGACAAATGGCATGTGAATTGAATTCAACCATACAGAGGATTCCAGATGTCTTTGAATGAAATTCTCTTCATTCAATTTATCTGCTATAAGAATTTATATCAACTCAGTGTTTTTTACGACGCTGTTATAACCAATTTCTATATTTCATTTTATTCATACATAGATTTATCTACTTCAACCTTTTGTTTAACAAAATTTGTTCTTTTCATATTTTCGTCAACCAATTGTTTCCTTATGAGTAACCCGTATTGTCTTCGAACTAATTTGCGTCCAACAAGCCTTTTGATATGAGATCCCAAACAATATCTAATATTAACTTAGAAAAAGAAACCTAGATGCACGGTGTCTTTTTTAAAATACATTCGATTCTTCTTCTTCTCTGTAATAATTCCCACGAACTCAAGTACGCCGAGACAAATATCAGACAGACAACAACAATTTTCCTGGCTAATAGCGTTGGAGTTATGAAGACAGAAACGAGTTGATTGCGTTTCATCGTGAATGTTCAAGAGAATTCATACACGTATGAGACCATAATATCTAAAAATTGTACGGTCTTCTGCTCTTCTTTCTGTAAGTGAATAATGAACTAGCGATTTCAGAGCTTCTTTCATAATCTTGCTAAAGCCCTCAGTACAATAATATCGTGCCTACTGTCGTGATCCCCGAACGGCGGGTAGATTGTGATGAAATTTTTCAACAGCTCGATCGAACATTTCAATCGAGTTCTCGAGGTTAACTTCATTCGGAGACACCGCATTTCGGAATAACAGTTAGCCGAGAAGGGCTGACATCTGTTTGGAGGAGTTCGTCTGCGAGAGCACCAGCTGACTCCGAAACGAACTTCGGCTCGCTACATCCATGCCACTTCTTCGGATACCTTCTGTTTCCAACACCTGTTGCGGGTTGCGCGCGTGCCCCGCCAACCGAAAATATATTTCTGGGAAAATACGAAGGAACCGACCAGATGAAAAACTACTTAGCGCTATACGAAACTAATTCAGTGGCGAGATGTTGCACGAATTGAACCAAATCAACTGAGTTTCAATGATCTTCCATTACCCGAATATATTACATATTATGTAACGATGATAATTATATTATATATAATTATATTATATATAAAAAAAAATGGGTAAACAGTGGGAGAAAAAACAAAATATCGAAATTTTCTCTATAAAGTTCGCAGACCCAAACCACTTTACGGCTATTCTCAAACCTTACAATTACAGCGGCTTGCCGATATACGGCAGAAATCCTAGCTGCGATCCTCGTTTTTTTCGTCTGTTCATCATGTACGGTTACGATTCTCCAATACCTCTTACCCCATGGATGTGGAAAGTGTTCGTTTGATGGATGATATCAGCGCCCTCTCTAAACCGTCAACGTATCAGTGCTTCGGAGATACATCTTGACTGGAAAATTCTGAGTGAAAAAAATTAATGCCTCTATTTCCATCTTGGCCAATTATTTGGAATATCTAGCTTAAATCTCAATTGAGAATTCACTTAACAGTGCTTTTATATTCATTCGACCCTTGTTAATTTCAATTCTCATCGGTTATTATACATCATACTTCAAATTCTACTGACTTTACTAATTCTAAAATGAAATCTCACTATTTCAAAAGAAAAGAAAACTTGTGTTTTTCATATTTGTTCAATATCCAACGGTGCCAGATTTGGCACGCTAGTTCACCAGAACTATGGTAACCATATATTCTAGATTTACGGTATTGGATAGCGATGTGTGTCGTAATTTTGACATTAATATATTCCAAAAGGTGAGCGAAGTAGTTGCCGATAGATATTCTATTATATGAAACTATTGCGTACATCTATTTATTACTAAACTTTCATTAATCAACTCTAATTCAACATGCCGAAATTTTGTGTTGGGGGCATATCACGATGTGATAGGTAAAGTCTTCCAAATGACATATAACAAATCCTTTCTTTCCGATGAAAAAATTAAAATATATTTTGGACCGCCATATTGAGAACTATTTCAAAAATGTCACTCTTGTGTTAAAATGCCCATAAGAGGTGTTGTGTTTAGTCTTGTCATGTGATGATTCAAACGACAGTGGCCTGTGAGTAGGCATGTTAGACATCGCAGGTCATCCCTGCTGGAGTCTAACAGTGTTTTGGTCAAATTCTTCGAGGAATGTTCGATTGGAATGAGCCAATCCTGGAGTTAAATACTTTTCTTGCTGTCCAGGTGTTCAATGTATAATTGGCAAAACTTGGAGAGATGTCAATGGCAGGTTCTGATCCAATGAACCTATACTTGCGGCACCTCCTCTTGCAAGACAGAGACAGACTGTTGAGTCTTCCTATTGAGGAGAGGATCTATACGAGCCAAGTGCTTTCAATGCCGCTTGACTATTCAGAAGAGTTTACTATTATTTAAGACATTTATTAACAGTAAAAACTTCTATGAAGGGTATGAGGAATAATTGATGTAACGTCGATTATGAAAGTCTCTTTTGTAAGTTATTGTGTTGACTATAGATCCAAAGGTTCATTGTGGTGATACAATACAAGCAAATAAAATGCTTCCTGATATGAAATATGCTTCGAGCTCTTTGAATTCTGCATATTGCATCTCAATCTAAATGGAGACAACAAACACGAACCCAAAATTAGAATAATGTACTAATAATCCCACGATGAACGGAACATATAGGAGTTAATAAATAAAGACTAAACTATTGCCCAAATTTTGTCTAATGAATAATGACAAGCGAAACCCCATATTTGCCACACTGCTCGTTGACGAAAATCATTGATGGTTGTCGATGAAATATTTCTACAATATTGCCATATCACCTCATATTATGAATTACAATGCCAAAGTCTTAAACTCTTTTTTTTCTTAATCACCACACTTTCCACACACCAGTTGATTTCGCATATGGAGTTGGTAGTCTACATTATAAGGCTTCAACTGTTATGATATTTTTATTCTTCCTATGTTCCGTTCGCTGTAAGAACAGCTGTGAATTTATATTCGTATATACAAGGGATCTAAATGATTCATCAAAAAACGCCTAATAAAATGTCAAATCAGTTCGCGGGAAAGATATTGTAAATCATCATTAAATCATAAAAAGTTTTGCTCAAATATTTTTATATTTTTTTAAATTTTTTTGTTTTTTGGAAAATATGAAATGGACTATGAAGGGTTTGTCGAGTTCATTTGGCAAAAATATCTCGAGGTGGGATGATGAATAACATTTTTGAGGAACATGCCTGTGAAGACTTTTTCAAAGACAAATTGTTTACGTCGTCTTTTATTTTCTTACAATATTTCAGTCACACCATGCACATATCGAACTAGGTAGACATTTCATAACACATACACCGACTCGGCCGCTATCAAGTAAGTGCAAGTTTTCAGTGAAGAGAAAAAAACCGAAACTGGTGTGTGAGACAGGTGCTCCGACAACAGCACAACCACCTGCTGACGAAGAAGTTTACTCTCTTGGCCTTCGCGATGGCTTTTTGCCTGCCTTTTCGAAACGCAACCGCACACACAGAAGTAAAAGGAATCGGAATTGCACTATTTATCACTAAAACGTCGGTCTTATCGTCAGAGATGGAATAGGGTTGTTGGGGTCAGGGCCGGCATTGACCATCAAACACTTCAAAGTGAAACGGTACACAAAAAGTCGTGAATTTTCAATGAATATAATCACTAATTAGGGAGTATGGAATTAAAAATAATCTTTTTATTTTGCCATTTTTTAAAACTTCGGAGCTTTATTGTTACTTTCCCATTTCTAACTTTGTCTCATGAAGCGACTTTCTTAACTGAACTTCACGAATTAATCCAATACTGTTCTTTCATTAGTCCTTGGTGTATATTCCAGATCAGCCCTTGAGTGTCCATCTCTCCAATCCATCGAGTAGAGCGCTGAAAGGGTTAGTTTGGATTCGCACAATGATATCCATTCAACCTTCTTCGATATTTTTAGTTCTTCACCTTCAAACTTGTGAAATGGTACATCAGTCTGAGAGCTTCATTTTTTCCTTGTCCATCCATGTGAATCCAGCACTCAAAATTCAAGTATGCCAAGTATATATTCGGCCTGAAACATTCCTAATCTCTCAAGTATTGATGAAGACCTCTCATATCTTCTGTTCATCTTGTCTGGAGGTGTTAAAATGGTTCGTGGTTGCTCCAAATGAATAATAATTCATATAAAACATCATCTATTTCAGCTTTTGTGACTTTTAGCGAAAATTCGTTCGGGAACTGTATCACATCATATCATCAAAAGCTGAATAATCCAAAGAGTACACTTGGTGAGGTTTCTCCTCCAAATTCGTGTCAGCTACCTCATTTTTATTGTGTATTTTTATGCTTCTAGAGACTGTCAAGCAGTTTTCTCTTCACCAGTCTTATTTCATTAGGCATATACATCTTTTGAATATCACATAAAATTGACTTCTGCCGGCCCTGCTAAGAGGAACCGTGCAAGGTGCATTTTTTATCTGACAGATCTATTGTGTGTTATATTTGTGCCCTGTCGTCAAGGTTATACAGCGTTGAGAAATTAGTGATGATGACAGTTTTCGGGCTCTCCCATGTTTATAGACTTGCAAATGGAATAAATTTGCCAGAAATGGATATATTTATATTCTTGCCAGGGGTGTAAGGCTCTTTTACCGTTGTTCGATGTTAAATAGAAGGTAAGATCTTAGATATGTAAGATTTTTATCCACGTCAAGAAAGTTACGAATAACTTTTTTTGTAATAATTTACCTTGTATATTATGAGTATAGGGAACTAGTATATTCAAGATTGAAATCGGAGTTATATATGGCTTCAACAAAGCTAATTCAAATGAAACTAATTAAAAAATACATATATTGCTCATTTGACCCCATGATCATGCTAGATATGTTATATTTTGCGCATATAATCAAATAATTTAATTCATTGAATTAGAAATTGAATAATAAAAACTAGTCGTTGCAAGAGGAAAAATATCCTAGTTGGTAGCTACAAATCTAACGAACGCATTGCTCTCCTGTTTCCTAGGTCTAGGAAAAACTCATCAATGTAGAGCTCATGGAAAAACTCATCAATGTTGAGCTCATGGAGTATGTGTGATGGAAAAGAATTGAGAACGATAAAAATATGGCTTTTGTCAACAATTCAACTACAACTTTCTTGTCTTGTTATGACATTGCATTGCGAACATTCAAGTTTGTCATTCATTCTCATTATTAATTTTTCAAAGTGATCTCTCACAATTAAAGTGTTCAAGTTTTATAATTTCGCTTTCAAGGTCGATAATAATTAATTGTTATAATTGGCGCCCAACGTGGGGGCGTTTCATTTCTAAAAACACCTTCCCCTAAGTTCGTTTTTCTAATCTATAACCCGTATCATCAGAAAACATCGAAGAATGCATAGCTTCAGAAATGTAAACTTCATAAAGTCATTTACTCAACTTCACAAAAATTCCGTCAAGATAAAAAAGCCCAGAACTAACTACGATACATTCTGCGAATAACAAACACGCCAGAGATCCGTGATTGTCATTAAAACGAATATTTATCCTCCTTCGGTCGGCCAGCACTCACTTCTGCAAAGTTCAATTATTAACGATGGCATATGAAGCGATTCGACGAGCGGTAGTAGAATGACAAGAATTCGAAAACGAAACAGAAAACACTGGTTGCGCACCACGAGGAATGCTCAACCCAGTATACGCGATCCAGTAAATCTTTCTTGGTCTTGCTCGCGTGCAGGTGCGCCTCTGATGAAATACGCACTCATCGAAGAGAAATAATATCGGAATTTATACAATTATAAATAATAAAGGTATTCCGCACGAAAATTTAATTGGCAGTTATAACAGATAAAAGTTTTTCACATATGAGATCTATTACAGATGTAGTTCAATGTCCATTGTGTGGTATAGTGGGGAAAATGAAAATTGTTTTCGATATTTGAAGCTATGAAATTTGTGAAATTTATAGTGGATTTTTGTATAAAGTTGAAACAATGTACGTGGTTATTATATAATCTCCGTGATTGTTTTTTTTCTCGATGAAATTGTGTGTTGTTGATATGTTTCAATATATTCAGGATGGTAATAATAGTCCGGATTAGTTAGTTGCGGTAGCCCTTTATTTGTTTCAATTATTATTCCTTCATTTTGCTCTTTTTTGTATATCAATGTGATTTATTTTCTTCATAAATATAAAAAAACTGCAGAAGTTTTTAAGTGTCATGAATTGAAGTAGAACTTTATACTTCGTCAGTTGCACACAAAAGTGCTGAAAATTTATTTACTATTACTTCTTTCTGAGAAATTACTCAGAAATTACGACGACTAGGACGTGTTCAATCTACAGTTTACAACTTTCACGGAAACAATTTCACTACCTCATCTAGAAAAAGTGATCGATTTGGAAAAATGTGGTAAAAACCTCACGTGTGATATGTCAGGGACTTGGCATATGATTGGATTCCAGTTTATTGATATAAAAGATGGCACAAATTACAAATTTATTTTTCAGTAGCAGGCACGACGATTTTCAAGATATTTGAAATTGAGAAATAATTTTCAAAACATATGAACATTGAATTAATTCACTTGATATTTTTTACTTACTACAATATTAATTTCCACCAGAAACCAATTTCTATCAATTTATTATGTAACACCCCGTAAAATGAAATGAGATGAAATCTTCGCTTCAGTGGAAATTCTCAATCGAATTGGAAATAAAAAATCAAGTTATGAATTGTTTAATGATGATAAGTGATAAGACCCAACCTTTCTTACAAGTATATCATAAAAACGCTAGAGAAATCGACGATTCGATTTATTTTTAATTTTTACAGAAGGCCTTAGTTTCATACAAAACAAGATAGGCATAGCTTACAACACACGGCAGCGTTTTTCGTTCATGACTTTTATTTTTATTATTATTTTTTTATAAGCACTGACATAAAAATTAAAAAAAAAAACCATAACAGGTATAGAGGAATGTATACGCTTTGTCTTGTATTTCTTCCATGCGAATTTCTTAGGTGAATTCGAAAAATCGCCAAAAGTAATCATAGAAATTTACTTCCTTATCAGACTTACTTTCTTTACTTTTGTAATTTCCAACGAAAGGAACTGTATGTGTGAAAACTGTGAGATAATGCACTATTCATTTTTTTAATGAAGTAGAATCAATTTCATATTCGATCTAGCAAACTGTAGAGGCTTCACCAAATATTTAGAAAAATTATTGAGTTCAACTTTCTGGCGAAGGTGCCAGTGTAGATAATATGTTGAAAGAGTTTGGTTTAGTCAACATCTGGTCCTACATATGAAAAAGAAACAATGAGATTATGCTAAAGAAAAATAATTTCAGATAGATAGATATTTTTTTATGATAAGATCATTCTGTAAGTTGATGAAATCTTACAATAGCAATTGCGGAACAAAAAGAGCACGTTGGAACTCGGTCTGGTGTTATACCGGCGTTCATCGTCTATAGCTATAATTTTTCGTGTATTAGCAGTTCGAAAATTGAATTCTCTTTTAACAGAAAATATGGAAAACATTAAAAATAAACATAACTCATTTCTATTTGATCAATTATCTTAAAGTGTTATGCGTATGCCTCAATTCAACCATCTTTATATCGTACCTACTCCCATTCATTTGAGATGCGGTCGGTCCAAGTTGCATATCAGTGTATATGTCACTTATAATGTCAGACACTGATGTAGCGGTACTAAATTTGTGACGTGAACAGCCAATCAAACCATCAATAAACACCAGCAATATACCTCGTTAATATTCCACACGAGCCGACCCACACCGGACATCCGCCGATCAAAACAGTAGAAAGATCTTACGCAGACAGACCAACAGGCTCAATAACGTAACATTAACACCCTCCCAGAATTTACAAATACACACACACCTTCCTGTTATCCCGCTTGCAACTTTTCGTGAATTATCGCCGCCATAGATACATAAACTTTGGAAATTTTTTGAAAAATGATACGCAGTATCCGCGTTCTGGCTAGTTTTTCCGCAGATATTCAGTCTGCTAAATTCAGTAGCGGTGTGCTTCCTGTGGATAAAGTTTGCGCGTCCGTTTTTGGTGCCAGTGGGAAGTATGAATTACTACAAAGGTATTTTGAGGGTATCTTGGGGTGGATCGATATTACGACCTACGTATACTGACGTAAACGGTCCTTGGGTAAATCAACCAACAGGGTATAAGCCGTGCATATATAGTTAAGTTGTGTTTGTATTCACAATCTCGTTGCTTAATTTATTCCAGTACAGTTCCTCTTTCAACCACCAAGGACTTTACTTCTTCGAACAATTTTTTTGGGTGTACGCAGCAAAGGCATAGCCTCTTCGTGTATAGGAGGTTATTATTATTCTTATAACTTTTCAGCTGTAAGAAAACCTGGAAAATTTACAGCACCACTAATCAACCTTATAGTTTGTGATTCTATTTATTTATAGTTGAAGTTTTTTTTCCAAAATGAAACTTGATTATAAAAATAATCCAGAAAAATGGAAGTCTGGGTACTGGTCGGAATCTTTCTGTGGTTTCTATAGAAGGCTCTGTTGCTCACTTTCTTAGTGGGTGCCGGAGTTATCGTAGTGATAGGACATCAATTTCATATTGTGGCCAAGTCTGTACTGATGAGCGAGTTGAATCGCGAAACTAGTCTGCACAACATGTTTTCGATTGCCAGTTGGTGGTTTACAGGAAGTATTGCAAAGATTGTTCTTGTAGGAAAACTTTGACAGTTACTGGGTAGACGCGATTCAGCGGTCGTATGGGGCTGTTGAATTAATTCTGTTCGACGTTTGCCGACAATCCTATAGTAAACGAAAATATGCGAAAGGCTTGATAATTTTTATAATCAAATTTCATTTTGGAATTTATTGCTTTTCGTCAAGTACTCTCAGAACCACATGAGAAATATTTTTTTTTAAAATGAAATTTAAGACTTTTGTATCATGCTGTCGTCAGTTTTTATATGTTCCAAGCTAGATCTAAGATATTTTTCCATCTGAATAAGAAAAATATGGTGATATCTTCACTATATTTTCTATTATTCATGGAAATAATTATTATGAATTAAAATAATTATAATTATAAGTGCGTGCCAAAATATTATTCGCAATTCATTAACACATTCCCAGACCTTTCAGGCAGCATGATTGTATTGAAGGTTTTAAAGTATAGATATATGAAGAGAGTGCGTATAACGAATTTTTCAAAACTGAGTGACACGTTGGTGTTTATAAAATTAGGAGTGGGATATGTACTTTGTTTCTGTTATTTGATATTGGTAATGGGCTTGAATCCAAACAAACTCGGGTAGACCAAATTGAACGAATAGCGGTCACTAAATTGGAAAATTACGAAGTTTCAAGCATACGTGGGGATGAATTGGAAATATCTAGATATAGAAACAGTGACTAAAACTGCGAAGGAAGCCCCCGATCCCACCTACAAAACTCTCGCTTTGCAGATCAGTAAATCAACATTCACGCTAGTTGTCACCGCCTAACACTCGATAAACATTGGAAATACCTGTACTCGGTGGAAAAATCCGATAGTTTATCTATCTTTAGGCGATCGTGTGGACCAACTAGCAACGGGGAAGGCGTGGTCCGCAGCCTCCCAATTAGACGATCACACGGCAAAGAGGCGGATCTCGTACGGCCAATCCCCATCCGGTCGGTACATTACTCTCTAGCGTGGTCATCCCGAATGCCCTCGATAAGCGATCAACCTTGGCCGATCTCGCGCGAATTTCGTTTCTATTGGCAACCGATATGCAATTGTTTTAGAGATTTGGACCTCCCAGATGTTCGATAATGAGGTGCTCGATTGGACGGATCGAGCGATTAGAACGAGCAATGGAACGTGTTGAAACAGCGATGAAACGTCCTTTATTCATGGGGAGAACAAATATAAATATTTGCTGACGTTGGATTTTCAACTGCATAATAACTTTGTCGGGGGAGTACTACTATCGTTGGGTTTTTTATGACTGTTGGAAAGATAAGACAGCTAAATCAATCCAACACTTTGTTTTTAATGTTAAGAAATTCAAATTATTTGTTTCATGCAGTGGAAATTAAAATAGTCGGGATTTGGTAATATATTTCGACTGCAAGTAATTCCGAATAATCATCGAATATTTCGCGAAATTTTAGCTAGGCATCTAAATGTTCATGATTATTTAAAAATTGCTCAAAATAATGTGAGAATTTAGCGAGAAAATTCGGAGTCACTAACTTTTTTATTACATAAAAATCTCACAATATTGTAAAATTCACAAGAAAAGTTTAGTGCAGTAAAAAACATATTTGTTTTCCGATTCATTTACGTCAGTAATTTCACATAATTAAAATGTGAATGATCAAAGTTATTGTATTTAAGTTACATTGATTATTACAATAGTCTATTACAAAATTATTTCATCAGTGATTACTAAGTAAAATGCTCATTACTATATTTGCAATCATCTATGCACAACGATTCAGCATTTACAGAAATAGCCCTTCCTACTTCACAAACTTTCGAGCACTCAAAAAAAACACCTCTTTAGGCATCGAACCCACCACTTCCCAATAGTGACCAAAAATCACGCTGGTTATAGTAAATAGACCAAAAAATAATAATACTGGTACGTCATATGATTATTATTAACTTGATTTTTTGTTTGTTTTCAGGAGTCTATGGCCAATTAAGAAGTCCAGCATGTCCGCCCTCGGACGAAATGCGAGACGATAGATCACCCCCTCCAGGAGGAGCCCTTAACGGGTACCTTCAACAACTCCAAAGGAGTCCCGCCTACCACCATTCGAAAGATGGTAAGGTCACTTGATAGTTTAGAGTATTAACAATTATAGCTATCGTGTAAAAATTGAAACTAACGCAAATACTTTTCAACAAATATGAGCAGAGTATGTCGATTATGAACCTTTAGCCATTTGGAAATGTAGGAACTGACACCTTCTGTTGAGTATCTTTTCCTTTTTTTCGTTAGGTATCCAATTCTTCAACTCCTTTTTTCCACTGTTTACTTGTGTTTGAAGAACCTTTTGTTAGTTCTCCAAGTAGTCATCATGGTGGTGTTTCGCTCTTTTTTTACCTACAAAGAGGTCTATGAGCGGTCTCCATACGTTTTTAATTACCACGCTCGGCTAACTGAAAGAGCTATTGGCTTCGATATACCTACGGGATTTCTATGAATTTTTGTTTGAACCAATGTTCCTCTATATAAAGAACACAAGCCTCGTCCCAAAGTCGATGGTGCTCAGTCCAGGCATGGTCAGCAATTCCTGATTTAGATATCTCTCCCCATTGAGTCCACTTTTTGTGTTCGGATATCCTTACGGATAACGTCTCTTGGTCTCTCCGATGTAAGAATCTCCACTTTCACATGGGACTTCATGAATGCAGTTTTTGCTGGATTCTGCTGTATTGTCTGGTTTTGTTTGTCTTGGTGAGGAAGCTTCTTAAGCTACTGTCCGATTGAAAGCAGCTCCTAATCTGACATTCGTCTGAGGTATGGCAGGATGATCACTGAATACAGTCGCTCATACCAAAGTCATTAGGTATTTCATGTAGATGTGCAGCTTTCATCCAATTTCAATGTACCGTGTCCTGTATATGTTTTGTTACTGTTTCTATTCGCCATCTCAGGAATTGAACTATAATTCTGTACCAAGCAGAGGGTTTGGGTGACTAATCGACGTCAATATAAGTACGGAATTCTCTAATTTCAATATCTGTACTTTTTTTTTCAGGTTACAAAGGCACATGTCCAACGAGGAGCGATTCTTCGGGCGGAAATTTCGGGGCGATAGACCAAAATAACCTTCAATCGTTGAACAGCGACGACGGCTCCCACCTCTTCCCAACGTCCCATTTTTCTCCCGATGAACACGAATACCAGGCGTCCTTGGAGGCACACCAACAGTTCCTAGACAGTTCGCCGGAATTCTATTCGAACCACATCCTGGAACCTAAGTACAACCCCGAAGTACCGAAATACGCCCATAGTTATGTAAAAAATTTCGTTAGAGGTGAGTTTTTTCATTTGTTATAAGTACTTGGTAATCCATCAAGAACATAATAATTAATGCTGGCAAAGCCTTGGATTTTTTTAATTTAAAATTGCAAAGAATTTTCCGACTTAAAAGCGATACAATCCTGTTAGATTTTAGTGTAATACAGAAACATTTATTACTTGCTTTAGAAACTGTTCAAAAGAAATTCCTCAAGAACTTACAATCATCAAACTAATTATGAATTTTGGAGGCAAGATTTAAAAAAATCCATTCAAGTGATTCAACAGTGAACAATGACCAAATTCGATCGAAATTTATATGTATTCTACGAAAAAGTACAAATTATAACCAAAAGGCATCTCAAGTAAAAAAAATTCATCTATATTCCTGCAGTAAATCAGTGAAATTATTTCACATGTTCGTATGATTCATCAAAAAACATCCTGTGTCAAAACAAACCGTACAACCGCGTGCACCCATGCATCAAGCTAATAATATTTTTTGTCCAGGTACCGGAAGGTTCAACGAAGGCTACCCAGAAACGTATGGTTCCCCTTACGAAACGACTCCCTTCCAAACGGTGCCCAGCGGTGCCAACAGCGGACCCGAGCAGTGGGGCCATAACCACGAGTTGGCGTTGGCGCACCATCCGCACACGCATCCCGCTTTCCTATCGGCTGGCATGGCGAGGGAGCAACTGAATACAATGCAGGATACGAAACCAATGATTCAAAACGGAATGATTGCTGGATATCCTACAAATCCCGGAGCGGGAGGACCTTGTTTCACTGGTAAGCACTTGTGGATATTCAAAACAGATTCTGAGCTCAATTCGCAGTACGTGGTGGTTTGGTCCTCACGTTGGGCGCCAAAAATCGAGCTAGAAAGGCACTAAAATTATTTTACTATGTAAGAACACAGAAAAAGGAAACACAAGTTCAGGACATGATATATGCAAATTTCTTGGAATGATTTGTTTTTTTTTAAGTTATGATATCTTAGTTTCCATTGATCATATTTCTTAATATTTGATTTCATCATTTACAGCCGTTTGTGACACATAAAATTGGTTTCAAAACTGCGTCACGGTTTCATTACCCAGAGTTTACGACTATAAACTGAAGATCAACATTTGCGAATGTAATTAATGATCTTATGCAAACAAGCCTATAAGATCTGTACTAGCATGACCATATTGATAATATTATTTATAACAAAATATTTTCTTATGCGCTTGAAAGTTGAGGTCGAAAGAATTCAAGAAATATAACATCTACCAGTTTTTAGCAGTCGGGATATTAAGTTTTGATATTAGTATTATTGTGTCCTGTACTCAATCGAATTGATTGTGGGTCAACTCAATAAACGAAGAAATTGCAACAAATCCGATGCCAAAATCAATGATTGAGTAATAGAACTGATTAAACAGAGTATCACCAAAATATTAACAGTGCAATGGATGAAGAGAATCATGTAATCTAGGAAAGATGAATGGAAATAATGATATCCACCATGACGTCAACAGTCAGTGATGATACATCCCTTCAGCGTTCTGAAGATGAAGAATTTAGTACATAAATAGGAACACTCGTTAAAAAAAAATAAAATTTTAGATTAAACAATGAGAGCAGCTTTTGAAATCATTGTGTGTTGTATGGTGACTGCAATTGATTTTTATCAATTTCAATTCTTATTTATTTATTTAATATTTTATTTATTTTTTTTGTTAAAATTGTTAATCATCAACCTGCTAAGGGAGCTAAGGGAGGCCTTCCACCTCTTCAAAAAAGACATTTCAGTTTCGATAAAAGTTCAAGTAAACCGTTCATTTATTTTAATTTAGTAAGTGTTTTTATTTGTTTTGGAAAAATAATTTTTATTTAGCACTTAAATATTACATTGTGAAAAGTAACTCGGACAGAAAATATAAAAAAACATTGAACGTGAAATAACATAACATCAGTATTCCTATTTTTCATTAAATTAAAAAATGGTTTCAGTTTCATACTTTTTATTTATATGCAATCTATGTTTACTTTCCATATAGTTGAGTACTTCAAATAATTAGTGTTTACTTCACTATCATGACCCAACAAATTGTCACTTTACCAACATTTTGTACAAGGTAAAGAACAGCACATCAATAATGATTCGAAATATCATAAACTTGTTATTATGCCATGCGATGGGGAACTCCAATCCAGCAATTGCGAATAATCATAAAATAGAAGAGAAAAATGCGAAAACAATGGCGGGCAGACAGACTTGCATGATAGAACACGACGTGTCTTGGCCATTGTTTCGCGTCGCGACCTTGGAAGATTTATTATTAGCAGTAGCACTCGGTACTCGGTAGCATAATCATTTTTAATAATACCTCTCGACCTCTCTCGCATTACCTCAATAATAAGGCGGGTAATGAAGCTCGGATGAAGTGTTTCACTTAAATACATTTTATTCGTAAAAATGCTCGGCGAGACAGCAGCTAGTAATTGTTTCATTTACATTTTATGGGGGGCTCCATGGTGGCAGACTAGGCAGACGAACCTTGTATACAATTTAATCGGCGCCAATCATCTGTACTCTTTAACCATTCCCGTTTTCATCAATAACAATTTTACCACGGTTTATAAAATTTTATGACGTTGGCAAAATTGGTACCTAGACAAGTATTTTAGTTATTTTTCTGGAGAAAGAATAATTTTTTTGTTGTTTTTTTTTATTATTAAACCATTATATTCCAGGATCTGGCCCGATTCAGCTGTGGCAGTTCCTCCTCGAGTTGCTCACTGATAAATCATGTCAGGCGTTCATCTCTTGGACAGGCGACGGATGGGAGTTCAAACTCACTGATCCCGACGAGGTGGCCCGAAGGTGGGGTATCCGAAAGAACAAACCGAAAATGAACTACGAGAAATTGTCACGTGGTCTTCGATACTACTATGACAAGAATATCATACACAAGACTGCTGGTAAACGATACGTGTACCGATATGTTTGTGATCTTCAGACTTTATTAGGGTGAGTAACAACAATAATACAAATATTTGAATCGATTAATTTTTTTTTGTTTCCTAGGTTATTCTGATCAAATTAGTTTCTAAGATTCATCAAATATGACTCAAACAATGAAATTCATAAAAAATTTCCCTCAGGAATACTAATAATGAATGATGCAATGAGTTATGAAGGATAAAACTCGTGAATTTTAAAGGATTCTGAACAGCTTCAATAATTGAGGACGAATTTTAATTATTTGTTGCCATTATCACAATATCAATGTATAATAACATTAATAGCAAGAAAAAAAAAAGGAAATTCAAGATCTCTGTATTTTATATATTTTTTACAAATAAATTCGATCTAGACAGGAGGAACTGCTTTAGCCATTGAGATATCCTGAATTATTCAATATTACCTTTGATGATCTTACTTAATAAATTTATTACACCTCCAACTTGCATAATCACTATTACTTTATAACTTGTTTAATGGACAATTCAATTTTCAAATATGAGCTCATTTGCATTATTTATGAAATAACTTCGTCATGTTTTCTTCAAGGATCGATTTTATGGCCAGTTTTTAATATTTCAGTAAAACATACCAAAATATCTGTAAAACAACAAATCAGTTTTTAATGTTTTCATGTTGATTTGATTTTTAATGTATCATACTCGTAATCCCCCTCGTGAGTAGAAAATGTTGAAAAAAAAACCTACAAAAAAGACCCAGATCTTAACTTTTTCTTCAAGATATTCAGAGTTGTTTTCTAATTTTTCCAATAAGTACTGACACCAGCTGAAAGACTAATAGAGCCTCTTTGAGTATGCATGTGTGTATATTTTCAACATCATCAAAATGACCATCATCTACTCTTATCAACATGAATAGCTCAAGACTGTGATTCGTCTGTTTTGAATTAAGGACCATGTAATTGTTAATGCACCCGACTAGACATTGAGTGATGGCTGGTCCATATTTTCAATTAACTTATTCAATATCCATTTTCAATTTTTCAAACTCTATTTTATTATGAACAATATTATAACAGATACTTTATTTACAGATATACCCCAGAAGAGCTCCACGCGATGGTGGATCTCAAGCCAGAAAAGAAAGAAGACGACTGAACCAAAAACCGATCCTCAATCTGAAAAAAAATATCAAAAAACAGTGTCGAATTTGGCATTAAAGCTATAAAAATTGGTGTCTCTCTTATAGTTGAATCAAAAGTAATTTCAAAATTTAAAACTTGTTCAAACAACTTTTAGGGAACATTCCTGTTATGAAAACCCAATTAGTCTGAAAGAATTGTTCTTGGTTCAATTGCGCCAAGTATCCAAATTTGTACTATTAAATTTGCAAATATGCACAAACTAATTCAAGTGCTAATAGAACAATTTCGAATACCTACAGATATTTGACAGAAAATAAATGTTCAAAAAGAGCTAGTGCCATCCATATAATGCCACAATTTCTTGTTTCATAAAACTATGCTATACGAGGTGTTTGTCTTGAAAATGGATATGAAATGCATATTTCATTATTCACTTTGGTGGTTATCTAAATTCTTTGACTAACTTGAATCGCTTCAAATTTTGATTTAATACCAAATATTCATAAATTCTTTTTCTAACTTGGATATTCTCTCAATGGAACAAAATTTTCAAGTAATTTGAAAATCAACCGGATAGTTTATATTGCTCCATACAATTTTAAAGTTTTCTAACTTTCATTTCAATCAATTTTGGTTGACTGTCTTTGTTTCCAGGAAGCTCTGGAATTATCTGTGATTCTTACCAAATAAAGTATTTTTATATCAATTTACAGTTGATTTTTGAACACCTGTAACTTTCAAGACTTCAGACTATCCTCTAGTACTTGCACAAAACAAATATTCTTACACTGAACAATAATCAGCATTAAATACGTGATTATGATAATAATTAGATATTTATCCCTAAAATCAAAATACAAATGTTATAGTAGCTCTCTGATGGGTCCCTAAAATCTATCACAATACTGTGAGGGTTTTGAATCAATAATCAAGAAAAAACTGTGTAAATATTGTGATAAGCCTATTGAATCATAGTTTATTCATTGAAAAACAAATAGTTATTGTGAGAAACATGTTGGAAAATATTGAATAATTTTTACGTTTGCTGACCAGTTGGTAGAAAGTTTCGAAGAATTTACTCAATTTCTGTCACACTAGTTGTCAATGGTTTTTAATGAAATTGCAGTAAGGAGAATAAGTTGAAGCAAAACTTCTCATATCCCCCACTTCTGACACCAAAATAAATGGCAAGACAAATTTGAATCTATTTTCTTCCATTTAGGAAGATTTTGATTACTTGTTCAAGTTTCATATTGATGGCCCATTTGAAACTCTGTATACAAGATATCTCAACATTAAAAGAAAGTTGAATGAAAATTATAAGAACATCATTATATGAATCATTGAAACTACCGAAATTGAGTAAATTTGTTCCAGATTTCTCTCCACTGGTTATTATTTTGTTGAATTTTACTTTTTGACGCGTGTTCTGATGTATGTCATCTTGCAATATTCGAACAACTATGTTTTCCATTTATGTTGACGATTGTCGTTGAATACTATTTTTATAAATGTGGTCTCAACAATTGACTGGTCAATAATTGAGAAGGGTCGTGTCAAAGTGCCGTTAGGGTTTTTCAAAATCGAAAAATATCCGAAGACCAAATGATAATTCGTTTGCAGAAATGAGGGATGAATTGTTCAATTTATCAGTAGAAAATCTGAATTTGGAAAATGCCACCACCCTTATCAATTGACGATCAGTTTGTTTTTTGTAAGTATGTTTTATTATTAAGTTATTATTAAATTTGAACACAAACTTTCGTGAAAGTAGGCGTGGATCTCGTTGTAAGGGGTCCTCCTGCATTTTCGTGTTTATTATACATATAATTATTGTACTAAATGAGATGTTTCAATAAAAATATATTGGTATTACCAAAACTTTGTTTTTATATTCTGAAACAATCTGATTTGAATGACTTCAATGCCTCGTGAATAAAATTTGTTGAGATAATACAAAGCAAAGGTGGTGTAAGGAACATCATTCGTTATCAACTTGGCAAATAATGTCTCAAGTTCACATGAAGACTTTTCGGAATGTAAGACCGACATTGGTTGCGAGTTTGACCCGACGTTTCGCCAACACTAGTGGTTGGCATTCTCAAGAGAGATTTTTTGGATTTGACAGTTACTAAATTCACTATCGATTGATTATTATTGAGTAGCTGTCAAATACAAAAAATTATTGAAATGGAAACTGAAAACCTCAGTATGACGGAGCTTCCCTTCAAATAGTATGTATAGTCCTCCTTCGAGTCTTGGTGTATTCCCAGCATATGCAGGAGTTTTCTCAGGTGGCAGTGCCCTGTTAGGAGTAAACGGTAGGATGGCTTAGAGAGCACTGCCACCTGAGGAAACATCTTCATCTGCTGAGAATACACCAAGACTTCACAATATGCAAGTTATGTGATGGGGAGGGCGAAACTGCCTGCCAAACACTGTTTGAATGCATGAGGATGGATATCTTCGGACACTACAGTGTAAACGATATTATCTTTACACAGGAAAACCTCGTATGAAATCTCCATGAGTTCATAAGAAGATCCGGAGTACCTACGAGATAGACCTGACAGCAGGGCGCATAAAGGTTCTATAAAGAACTGCATGACTTGGGACAGCCCCGCTGATCAATAAGGCAGCAGGCACACTGAGCAACCATGAACGACCGTCCGCGACCGTCCAACTACGACTGAATGATCGACTTCAACCGGTTATCGAAGACAATGTTTGAAATTGCAATCTGCTGAAAATGTTGGTCGATCAGTGTGAGTTTGAAAGTTTTTATTGATCCTTTTCAATTTTTGGTCATTGCTGGACGGTCGCGGACGGTCGATGCTGGTCGGTCAGTGCGATTCCTAGCTAATAATAGATAGCATTGATTCGAACATGGTTCGAAAATATGTGCTGGAGATCATCACGAAAATGAAAAGCATATAATCGACAAAGTCGAAGTACCCTTTTCTCCACACGATTCCACCAAGTGGAAAAATGAGTCAATTTTATTCGTTTAATTTTCGTGATAATCTCCAGCAGATATTTTCGTTGTTTGAAAGAGTTTTTGGGGAGTGATTTTTGGGTCACAACATTCTTCAATGCCTCGAACGTGTGTACCTAATAAGTCCTACATAATGGATTTGAACAAAAAAAGTAGCAGAGGAGGATCATCTGTAATTTTCATTTCTAATCTTTGGGGTGGTGAAGGGGCACCAAATTTGGCGGGGTGTCTGCCGTGTCGCCAAGGGTACGACATGTACAGATCTATTCAATTCGGTAAGAGATTGGGGGGGTAAAACATCTTATGTAGCGTGAACAAACTTTCACGTGCGGAAAAAATCTTTCCGCACTAGTGGGAGAAACTCACTTGAAAGTGACTTCAAAGTGCGGGAAAATTTCCCTCTCAAACTAAATTTCGTGCGAGGATAATATGCTGAATACCGCACACTTTTGAAGGAAAAAATTATAACAGAACCCAATAAAAAAATATGACCCTGTCACAAGTGAAAGACACTCATGCGAATTGTCAAGGGTAATATAACAAGACCTTGATAATTAGTCGACTATTTTTATTGCATCTAAATTACGACTGTATTTTATAATAATTTAACGAGACATTATTTTGGCATTAATAATCTGATGAGAGCCCGAGAGCGAAGCTCGAGGGCTTTCATCTCTGATTATTAATGCCAAAATAATGTCGAGTAAAATTAATAAATACAAGAGAAATTTAGCAGCAATAAAATAGTTGACAATTAATCAAGGTCGTGTTATATTTATGAAGATTATTTCTTGAATCCATTTCTTCATATCTGTCATATGAATGACACTGTATTGTCAGGGATTGTAGCCTCGATATCTCATCGTTTTTTATTTTTCCAAACCGATTCATTTTCAAATAATTATTCAGCTTTAACACGATTGATTCTATTTGACGTTTAATATGTATTTATTTAGAGTACTGTCAGATGCTCAGGCTCCTTGATATGAGCATCATGCTGAATAGTCGGTGACTATTGTGCATCATGTAAATAGTCGCTAATAGAGCGTGTTGATTGGTCCTATCGAACAGGAAACAAACGTATGATTGGTTGATGACTGATATTTAATAGACGAAAGAAATAATCATTGAATATTCAGGATCAAGTGCGTTTCAATTTGCAATCCGCTGTGAGTTATCCACGCATTTATATGAAACAAAAGCGCTTTTAGAGAAATATTGCAGTAAATTATCATTGCCATCAGTGCCCACCTGTTGAGTTGCAAAACGCATCCTCTGGGACCACAGAACTCGTTGGGGCCGCATTCTTTTAATTTACCGTGGCATAATGACAGTCGTCGATACACAAGATGTTAGAATGCAAATCGACCTAACTTCCATAGGGATAAGCGATTCGCATGGACCAATCAGAACAGTTATAGAGTGTCTAATTTGACAGATATATCCAATTTTGTATCGTTATTCTGTCTATGTTGGGCTTGTCAGGTAAGGGGTGGTATTCCGTGAACCATAGAATCCTATAGTCGACAGTTATGTCTCTTTCTTTCCCATGAATTCAACCATATTGTCATCTCACTTATTGTGTCGACTATAGAAATCTATGGTACACGGAATCCCACCCCAGGTTAGATTGGCTAATGATTTACATATTTTCAACAGACAATAATTGTAACTTCTCTATCCATATGGGTAGGAACGTAAGTTTTCCGGATGAATTTGTCGTTCTTCATGTATGCTATTTTTCAAATTAGCTACATCCATCCCACAACTTTTGTGACTGCTCCTTGCGGATCGACGATACGGAAGTCAGGTCGATTTGAATTCTTGCACTTAAGACATGGGAATATTGCATGAAATGATAGCTAATAGGACTAAGGATTACAAGACCACCTATCCTATCTGTTCTACAGATTACAGATTAGAGAAAAGTGTTGAATGTCCCACCTTCATGCGCAAACAATTTCGCCGCTACTACTGCTACTACTGCTAGGTACGTATTTGATGTGAACACGAAACAGGTATGCGATAGACCACTCCAGTAGAGGAGTCGGCTGTGTCGGTCCAAAGACAAAAGCAATCGCTAGCACGGTTTACCTGGGTAATTTTCAAATCCCTATATTCTGGTCTGGTCTGTGTTTCGACAAGCACGTTCAAACGTTAGTCACTAATTTTTTCCTGGTTGTGGTTGTCAAGGGTGCAGCAGATAGGATAGGCGGAAAAAAGAAAATAAAGCGGGGTTTCGCTTCAGAGGTGGGGCTTTGAGATGGTTCAAAAACTAGTAGTTATTTTCGAACAATTCCATCCAAAAAAGTAATAAATTCTGTCCTCTGCACAAGTAAGATCTGCAGTCCCCAATCACTTTGGATTATATAATTTATATACTTACTCTGAAGCACTAAAATCCATTATTTTGACAACTCATCCTACTTGTAATCAAAACACACGCCATTTTCTAATAAACTACAAACGTATAACAAATTTGGTAGAGCCGGTAAATGCATACTAATTCAGTCCTAGTGGATAACCCACGAAATGGTATATGGTTATTCTGCCGTCTTTAGCGAAAACGCCGTATTTGCTATCTGCTATTTTACTGGGAAATCTATAGATTCGACCTTTATAAGAAGAAAATTCTCAAACTATATCGTACATACGGCAAAATGATTTGTTAACTTTGGCTATAAACCGGGAGTATACAACATTTCTGCTTGGTAAAACGCAAAATTTATAAGGTTTTCAAACCTACAGAATCCAATATCTCAATATAAATATTTTTTGTAGATACGGCATTTATGTTTCTGCTAAGGACGGCAGTAATTGAAATAAAGTGGATTCACTTACCGCAGATTCTTTTATAGTAGGAATGACGAATAACGATCCACCGATCCAACATCGGAATGCAAAAACGTACACTCTTGTCTCTTGATCATAAAGCAAAGAGAACATTTCAATTCATCTTCGTTTCACAATTTTCAAGTCAATTCTTCGAAAAAAGCAAAGATACACAAACCCTAATTTTCAAAATTCGATATTCTTTGACAGCAACGCGCAACACACAAGCAACATAACCAACCAAAAAAACAAGAAACTGAAGAAACAGGAAAGTCATAGTCAACTTGACTTGACGATTCAATCCCGTCCAATCGCATTTGAGGAACGAGTACACAGCGTTGCCAAGCCATTTTTATAGCAGTGATATGCATACAAAATTAATCCTAGAAACGTTTAATGGTAGCGTTTTATGAGTAGCATGATGTTACTCCAAAAGGCAAAGGGAGAGCGCATTAAGGGAATTATAAGGTATGTTTTTTTATTCATCGGTGGATGATCCATCAATCTACGATATTCGCCCCTATACAGTGTGTTTCACTTCTCATGGAAACACCCTCGTATCTTCTGTAATTTTTGACGAAAAATCATGAAATTTTCAGGATCGATAGATACACTGAAGATGCACGAAAGGGGTCATCCTACGTGATACACACTGCACGCCAGCAGCGATGAAACCACCCATTTTTCCGGAAAGTTATATTAGGGGGCAAAATTGGCCCGAAATTCCTTTGGATTCTAGTTTGGGAACTTATATTAGCTATATTCTTTCGTTCTGATCAAACTGAATTGAAGTGATCCGACTGTTGTAATTCGAGCTCGTAATTCAACAGTTGGATCAATTCAATTCAGTTTGATCAGAACGAAAGAATATAGCTAGTACCTAAAAGAAAACAGTTGCGGGCTACTAAGCTCATTTTCTGTCCCTGTGACACGATATACTATTAATATCCCGGTTAGATTTAAACATTAATAATGCCCTTCAAAATGAAACTTATACATTGACATGAAAAATGTTCCACAGAACCACTTTCTGAATTCAATAATAATGAAAAAAAATATCACCCAATATTTCAGTTATTTTTCCAACTCAAAAAAAATATATGCGACAACGATAGGCTTGATTCAAACAGCTGCAGCACCCACTCATACATTATCCCGTCCATGCCTGTCCTTCCGTTGTTTCTTTGACTTCACACGATTTGTGAATAAATGAACTTCTTTTCCTTTCACGACTTTCAAATTACTACAGAACTCATATATACAACTTCCATAATTACGATGGTGACATAAAATGGTGCCAGGCACTGAAACTTCGGCTTTTAATTGTGGCAATTTTCTTCTTTTTCCGCTCGCAGTTGAAATGTTAAATAGTTATCACACACAAACTTGATAGTTTGGTAGAACATAAACTTCTCACCCACAACCCTTGTTTTAAATTATTACTTACTCCAGTAATTCTAGGAATTATTCCTTCTAGAAGGGGAATATAAATTCATAAATATAGCACACCATGTTTCTATTCACAAGTGCAGGTATATCTATTTAGAGAACGTAATCGCCACAAAAGTAAAATGTGACAAATATATGATGATAATAATAATAATAATATTCTCCCATCAGGAGGATTTGTCTCAAATAAATCCACTTGATATATGTGATGGTTTTTAGACCAATGTTCACATACCATTAATGGTGGCCGAAAACTTCACAGCGAACGGCTCAGGTGAAGTTCTCAAGTTTACAGAGACAGGCTTGTCTAGCGATCACTGGTGCCATCAGCACTTCACTGTCAGCAGCTATTGAAATCCTACTAGATCTACCTCCTCTCCTGGAAAGAGAGGATAGATGAACAACGTACAAAATCATGCACTTTGCCACTTGGATGCAACAGACTCATGTTGATATTAGCCTCCAACAGTAAATTTTGACCTGCCTTATACCGTTCTGATTCCGAAGAGAGACCACTGGGTCCTCCGAAAAGAGGAACTATTCAGAACAGATTACTGTTGGTTCACAGATTGTTAAAAACACCCTCAGGTGTATTCCAGGCGCAAATTCACGCCATCGGTCTATGTGTAGAGAGATTGGAAGAAACCAACCTTACACAAAGATCAATCAAAATTTTCTTGGATAGTCAAGCGGCCTCGAAAGCACTTATCGATCAGCTCGTATCGATCAACATCTAAGCTGGTGTCGTACTACCAGAGAAGACTTTCCTCAATTGGAAGACTCAACAGTTTGTCTATCTCTAGTCTGAGATTTCAGGCCACTCCGGTATGGCCACTCCTGTATGGAGAGCAATGAAACGGCGGACCTTCTTGCAAAAGAAGGTGCCGCAAGTTGGTTCATTGGACCAGAATCTGCCAATGTCATCTCACCAAGTTTTGCCAAATATACATTGAACACCTGGAAAGCAAGGAAAGTATTAAACATCTGGCAAATCCTACCAGGATTGGTTCATTCCAAGGCATTCATACATTCCTCAAAGAATTTGAACCATAAGACTTCAGCAGGGATGAGCTGAGATATCTAACAGGCCTACTCACAGGCCACTGTCGCTTGAATCATCACATGACAAGACTAAAACGATCGGAGGACCCGACATGTCGTCTCAGTCTTGAAAATGATGAAACAGCAGAGCACATATTTTGTGCCTGCTCCGCCACGGACCGAATCAGGTTTTTGATGTTTGGCAGAGTTTCACCCTCTCCCTCGGACTTGAAAGATCATTCAACAAATAAACTAATCGACTTCATCGAAAAGCTGGGTTTATCTGTCGAAACGTGAATTGATCTGAGCCATAATAGACCTTTACAGGTCGCAGTGGAGGGTCGAGCAGATTCGCTCATTGTAAACCTAACCTGATCTCCCCCTTGAACACTCGTATAGCCTTTGCAATCAGAGGACGGCTATTATAATTATTAGCCAAGGCACTTACAACAACTTTCCTGGCTGATACTGCGAGGGCCTTTGAATCGTATTCAGAATATACTCGTGCAATGTTCTTCATGGATGATACTATTGCAAGTGATTCATAGACGGAAATCCTGCACATCGATTTCTACGACATCGAAGCCATCAGATCCTGTCCGAATCCACCAAGTTCATTCCTTTATCTTGAGCTCCAAATGGTGAGTAAAGCTGAATCGTACCCTTCCCAGAACAGAGTTCTACCCATCGAAGGAAACTGGAAAAGCCCCCTAAACCTATTGAAGATGAGGATATGAGGCAACAAACTCGTTTCCCACGATCATTGCTTGTGCAACTACATTGAAAAAAGTGCTCGAGTGATCTAAGAACTGGGTGATCCGAATCAATAGCAGGAAGGAGTTAGCAAATGCCTCAGATCTAATGACAGTGTACAGGATCAAATGAATATAAGAAAGCTAGTGCAGGAGTATGCCCAATCCCACGTAATAAGGTGGGTATATTCCGCCAAAGCCGTAATAAGCGAGCAACGAATGGCTCTTCAGCGTTCAGTCTTTCCTAGCTGAGAATCTAATACAGGTGAGATTCTAGAGCTGTACCCTCCTGCGTGGATTCATGTTAACCATAGGTATATGAGGAAACTAGCTAAAGGATCCATCAAAGCAACTTCAATCATGAGAAGGAAGAAGAAGTAAATTTAAATTTCCCAGACCACGATCTTCCAAAACCCTGAGAAAGTACTCACACATTTGATGAAAATGGACCATAGTTTTAACACCGAAATTAGGTAATACTTAGGTGCATGTATTCTTTGGAGGAGTTTTTTACTTCAAAGCCTAGTTTAGCTTCTGACAGTTCCGTTCAAGAGGGCGCAGTGGGAAGGAACCGTCAAGTATACAGTCAGAGAAGGGAAAGGAGGGTATTTTTTCATCAAACCGCTACCTACGTGTTTGGAAAAAGTGTATGGGAGAACGGGCAGACAGACCTGACCTTCATCCAGGAAAACTAGGTTGTCTGGTAAGGTAATTGCAACACAACTGATAATTTGTTCTTTAGAGTAAACTCATAAGAAATGAACTATTTCGTTCCTTAGTGGTCGTAGAGTGTCACTTTTCATTCAAAGAACGTACGCTCAAATCTCAGCACCTGGCCTGCCGTCGGTCCCGGATTTTCCTTGCCCGCACAATATCTTAAAAACATCTAGTGGCTTTCTGCGCCCAGGACATGGCAACTATCCGTGTGAAGTATCCAGAGAAGATGCATGATGATGATCACCTGCTCAGGTTAGCTCCCTGGAAATATTGGTGCTGAACAACCCCCTCCAACTGTCGTGCAAAACCGAATCGCATATCGCATACCGACTACCAGGAAGAAAAACATTCAACCACGTAATGGAATATAGCACCAATGCACACCATGGCATAGCACAAGCGTCAACAAGATAATAAAAGTACCAAATAAACAAAGAGGTTACAATTAGAAATGTAGATTCTGAACCAACTTCTGTTTACAGTAACAGAAAAGAAGTATTAGATTCATCAATCAGCTCAGAGTGTCTTCCTCGTAGGTTTCTCCAGTATTTTCTGTTTCTTCTGGAACCCTGGATTCCTTTTTCAAGTACAATGTTGCAACGCGGTTTTTACTAGTACCACAGGGAGTTTTTCGCAGAGTAATTCTAAAGTACTTCAAAATAACGGATTATTATTGCTTATTATTATCATCATGAAAATATTACGAATCATTAGAAGGTCACATCTTGAAAGATTTAAAAATGTTGGCCATGAAGGGAAAAAAAAATTCGATTGCAGCTTATATGAAAAATAAACAACAATCAATTGCCGATTTGCGTGCGACATATCCTCATTAGGTGAATTATTTCTTCTTGGCTTGAATGCATAGTTTCCTATCTAGAAATTAGGTTCTATTATTCAATTTAGAAATAGAATTATTCCAAAAATATTTTTTGACGAATTTTTATTCATTATTGACCAAAATCCAAAATAATTGTGTGGAAATATGTCTTTTTGAATGAAATTTCTGTTTAGATATTGCGTTCTTCATTGGAAATAAAGTTTTTGCATGGTTCTATCGTCGTTAGACGATGCCTTTTAACCTTAAAAATCACTCCTCAATGTTAGACATCAATTTGACGTCTCGTACAATCTTCCAAGTGACATAACCTCTATAGTTACATGCTAGACGTTAATATGACGTATGACTGACGTCATGATCGATTCTTCCTGAAGTCAATTATGACGAAATTTTGTGAATGAATCAAAAGATAATTCAACGTCACTGTGACGTTTGGGAAGTGGTTAGTGCCTTCAAAACTGTTATCACGCGAGTTACCTATCCCCACATTTATCTAAATACAAATGAAATAAAAATTAATTTTGAAGCTGTTGACAAATCACAACAGGAATTATACATCCGATTGCAGTCTCGTCGTTTTTTTGTTCATTAAGTTCTGGATTTGGTTCACAATATTCGTGACTAACCCAAATATAAAAATAATCTAATGCAACAACAGAAAGTTTGTTGGATATTTCCGGTGAGATTTTTATATTGAAATTTTCCATCTATAACGAAGTCATAAATGAGAATCGTCAAATTGGTTTCGATTTATCCAAGCCTTGAATATTCGAAAATCTCATGAACACATATTTCATTCTGGCAATAATAAAAAAAATTGATGGGTTTGACAAACGAAGTGATGGTTTGTCTGGATTCAAATATAAATAAAAAAATTACGGCATTGTTTACAGAAGAATAAAAAATTGAACTGAATGGAAAATATGTGGAACAACCGAAATCGATTTCTGATCGAGTGCATAACCGATCGATAATATATGTGATTGACACCAGCTACTACACCAATTACTATGCGTGTGCATGCGAGATTTTTTCCATCATCACATTAACCCGCATCATCAGCGCATACTAACACAGAGCTGAATATTTGAAATGTGAGTAACCGTGTCACGAAACAGGATTAGTTGATACTGTACTCGACTATAAATCGAGAGATCCGGGGTTCGAATCCTGGTTGATCGAAATTGTTTTCATACATTTTTCTAACTGCTATGCCATGAACTTATTTTCAACTTGAAAAATAATCAAAGGATGTAACACACTTACCCTAGGACATCTTTTCGGTAGCCACCCTAACAGGCACAAATCATTTAAAACGATGAACTTTTTGAGATTTTCACCAAAGTAAAACGCAAACAGCAAGTTCCCCTAGCAAGGCTTAGGATCTACTTGGACCAGTGAGAATGTAAAACTCGAAACTGTTTAATTCAAACCTCGATTGTTATAAAATCAAATTATTCGCATATAAAAATAGTACAAACATTGCCGCGAAAGCGGGCTTAGAAGTAACTATTCCAAAATACCCTACAAATTACCCCCGCTGCCGGTCGAATCTTCCTTGGAAGACTTCACGATTTGCTGCCTCATCTGCGTGAGTTGCCTCAAAAAAGCGCTGGGGCTACACGTAGCCGTCCTCCTGGTATACCTCTTCCTCGGAAGGCTTCCGTAGTCAGAGGACGCTACGGGATGACTGTCCAAACTGGAGTCGTCGACGTCGCTGATATTGGGCTCTTCCAGGTAGAAGTTTCGGTGAATTTCCTCCGCGTCACCGCGATGCACAACCCTGGACTGTGGCACCCTGCGGATTTTTTCTTCAAGTCTTTTACACGAGCTCTCCAGAATCATTTCATACTTGTTAACGGGCAAGCTGTACGGCAAATCGTACTGAGTGGACGAGTGAGTTCTGATTGGTGAAAGCGTTTGCACGCATTTTTCGTGATTGTGTAGCTCTTCGCGTTGATTACCCAGGATGCGTTTACTTTTATTCTTCGCGCCATCACAGGAAGATTTTTTTCTAGTTTTCTTCGCGCATCTCTCGACGCCCTTCAGCCCGTTGACCGTAACCTCCACATCGTAATCGATCGGGGGGGTTCTGCTTCTATCTATCTTTGCTATGAGCTGCGTGGCCTCCTCTAAAAAAGAAGCCATAGCCTTGATCATCCTCTGGCTGTCATCCGCGCCCTTTTCGAAAAACTGAACTTTTTTGTTCGCCCTGTGATACTCCAGCGAGTCTTTAACGTCGAAAGAAGATTCCGTTTCTTCGCTGGTGCTGGACTGGTTCTTGACGATGGATTTCAACACGAGTGGTTCCTTCACCACCACCACCTCATCGCATTGCATGGATTCACTTTCCACCAGCCTCGGCTTGCCCGCAGGCGCTTGGAATTTGGGAAAAGGCATGCAGAACTCCTCTTGGTACATCCTGGACAAATACACTTCGGGGGCGTAGGTTTTCGACATCAAAACCGACGGAGATAGATTCGCAAACTTGGGAACGGTACCGCACCTAGCTACGTTGAAAGTTTTGAAACTGTTCGGCGGATCGAACGGTTCGCTTCTGAAAAACTGATACCCGACGTCTTCTACGCTCTCGTGCGATAAATCCTGCTCCACCGCCCTCAGCGAAACTTGATGATGCTCCAAGGAGTTGTGATTGCTCAGCAAGTCCGGCGTCGCGAGGCAGACATTCTGACTCTGGTGTTCCAAGCTGTCCTCGCTGTGACTGTTAGCGACCCTCTCGCCGTTCAAGTAGTTATTCGATATGTTGATGTTCACCGCGTTGGTGTAGATGGGACTATGAGGTAAGTCCTCTTGGATGTCCCGTAGATACTTGGTGAAGGACATAGGCGTCGCCCATTTGGTACTGCCCCTATTCTCTTCCTCTTCCGCAGTTGATTGCGTGCCACAAGACCTGGTGAAAGAAACGGATTTCCTGTTATCGGGTTCATCGAACGTTTCTAAGGGCATACAATCGACCGAGACGTCTTTGGTTTGAACGAGATCGAACATGGTTCCGGCTTCTTTCACCTCCGTCAGCTCTAGCTTGAGATCACTGACATCTGTCGCGGTTTCCTTCACCCTCATGATCTGAATCAGCTCCGTCTGGGTTTCCTCGTTTTTATTTCTGTGCGCCCTCAAAGCTTTCCTCGAGATCTCTCGAAGTCTGGTCCTGGCATTCTCACAGATAGACAGTTCTTTCGGCGTTACTTCTACAAGGTTGTAGGTGTTGATATCGTCGGTGTCTGTAGAGACTTCCTTACTCTTCAACTTGGAATAGAGCCTGCTTGTAACTGCTGCGACTATCTGCGCTCGGGGTTTCAATGGGCGCTGTCTGATAGACCCCACTTTCGACTCAATTTTCTTCAGCGCAGGTTCCGTTATAACAGCCATCTCGCTTTTTTTCGCCGGAATTTCCAGCGACCTCCGCTTGGGTATGGTTCTAGGTAGGAGCGGGACAGGTTTACCCAGAGAGCCTCTTCTTAGCGAGCTATGGGACGTCCCTCCTGCTGAGTTCAGCGAGTCTCTCTCAGAAGACATTGTGGAAATCAAGGATTTGGTGCTGGTTGACGGAAAAGAATCGTCCGAACCTAAACTATTGAGTTTATCCCTCTCCATGTTGAAAAGGGTGCGGTCGACGCTGAAGGTCCTTTTCAGTGTAGTCGGTTTGTTCGTTTTGAGCGAGCTGCTCACCTTGATCAAGGGCAGAAGCTTCTCTGTACTGTTGAGTTCGCTTGTATTACTGAGTTTGATGCAGGTCTTGCTTTCGTCTGTGAGATTCTCTGTATTACTGAATTCTTCGGTAAGGTCTGTGAATGACTCAGCTTCTATATCCTCTACACCTTCAATCAATTCTGTGAGGTCAACGGAGGTTTCAATGTTCAGATTGTTATGGAATTTTGTAGTGGTGACGTTGGTGTGGCTATTCATTTGAATTTCTGGCGAAATCTGGAAACAAATATGATGTGTTATGTCTCATGATAGCGGTGATAATTTTTGAATAACTGCAAATTTTAATGACAGTTCATGATAACAGTGACTTGGGACGTTTGGGACAAGGTTATGGTCAAAAACTCACCAAATATTCCTTTTCAATGATATTTTAGTGATTTAGATTTTTTTCGGACAGTTTTTCGAAAGATCCTTGTCCTATACTTCAAGAATAATTTATGATTTTGATCATAGAGTATGAGTAAATAAACAAACATGTTAAAAGTTTTCGTGGTTTGTGACAGTGTCAATCAATATCACAGAAAATTGACAAAACTTCACCTTGGTATCACCAATTCCAGATAAATTTGGAAATACCTAGTGTTGATTACAGAAGTGTACCTACCTTCAATAGTTTTTTCATAATATCTTATATCATAAAGACGTGTCTGATTTGCATTTCAGCAGATCAAAATTAATGATGCCATAAATCTTGTAGGTCGGGCCTCAAGAAAGAATCTAGCCTAACAAAGAAATGGAACACATTGAGCTACACTATACCAGGCAGAAGTGGATGCTATGCAAATGCTTTCAAGACAGCTGAAATTGAGAACATAGTAAGGCAGAATTTTTGCAGGCTTTTTGTCTCGAGGAAAACTTTCCGATGCAGTGAGTTCCAAAGCTTTGCCGATGGTTGGAAAAACGAGATCTATCAAAGTCATCTTCAACATCTCTCCAAGTGGATGTGAGGACTGAGCTCGTCGGGTCAGTCTCGATGAGACCACTAACAACAGAATGACTGATGATATTACAGAAATCCATTATTCAAAGTCAAAATATACTTTATTGTCGGAAGTTATGAAAAAACTTATAGATAAAGCTTTTTGGTTTTAGATTGGAAATATCTATGCAGGTTTTTTTTCAAAATTCAGTATCAAGATTTTAGGGGAAAATTTTTCCATAAAAATGTGTCTGCAAACGCTTCGTTACCAATCTACAGAGCTACAGAAAGATATTGAGATAGAGAAAGATAACATAAATTATTATCTACAAACAAGAGAAAATAAATGATAAGACATAGTTTTGACTAGTTTATAGTAGTTTTCACAGCCCTAGGAACATAGGAAAAAAAACTAAGATCAATTAACTATTGCCGTCTCCGTCTAAAGAACAAAAAAAATCGAAAAACGATAATATTTTGTTTCTTCACATGAATCATCAACGAATGTTGAGGAAAAATTTCTACGGTATTACCATCGTTTGAATAGATTTTTTTACGTCAATCTAAACGAGATTATATAGCAGAGTTTTGAAAAAGAAAAATTTCCTCTTGCCTAGAATCGCTCTTTTATTTGTAATTATTTTCAAAATTAATTTCTGTATTTGTTTTAGGTTCTTCATAAAACAAGCTTTCGCTGCTTCCAAGGCAACTATTCCATGAGAGAGGTGAGTTTCAAAAAGACTATCAAAAAGCGCGCGCATCTGACCTATATGGAGGTATTATCTCATGCCATGTAGTCTACTTATATGTAATTTTTTTGCCAAACAATTAATAGATGCGTCTCTTTTAAGTGAGCGTTAAGCGCCAAAAGATGTTTTATTCACTGCTGATATATAGTGAAATTAACATCGTCATATTTCATCAATAGTGATAATAAACTTGGTAGATTGGAATTAGAGATGAACGTGATGTAAACATGTTTTCTTACATTTATACTAATTAGTTTACTTTTAAACTATTGTATCATCCTTTAAAATATGATTTCACTGTTTATTCAGAAACTTTCATGTTTCCAGTTATCAAATTATTACTGCATCGTCTGCGAAGGTTATGATATCTCCTTCCACATCTAGCCGAAAACATTATTTGAGTAGGTAGATGTTGAAGAGAATTGGACCCAATACTGTTCCCTGAGGTAAGCCGCGTACACAAAAAAAATCCCATAAGGGTTGAGGTATTATAATCACAAAGTGTAGAAAGGAAAGGGGTGTAGGCAGGAAAGGAATGTAGGAGTTGGTAATAGATCTGGAGTTTATAAACTTTGGGAATGATATATTTCTTCCAGCAATGTGTTCCAACGCATCGTTGTTCGTTGAAAGAGCCAGAATATTGCCAAATCTTCAAATAGCTCCAATGCATTGAAATATTTTCCACGATAAACTAATTTATTTTTCGTTTTTTGTTATTATCTCACCTGCAAAACGCTGAGTATCTCCTTCAACCTGAATATTTCTGCTCGCAACTCCCGAATTGTCTTTTCTTTTGGGTCTTCGTTGACTACTGGACGTGAAATAATATTTTTGGCGCGTTGCCCAAAACGCAAAGTGTTGACGGTCTCACTGTAGCACGCGCTGGAAGGAGAAACAGCTGAAAGAGACAACGAGGTGGATTTAATGGCGAGTTCGTTGCATTTCGATTCGAGTGCAATTACGGGAGGGGCTCAAATAGTTTTGAGTTCCCATCCCTCATTGATATTCTCATTGACAGAGTCTCAGAATCTATCACACTAAAAATACACACTTAATACTATTATTTCAAAAATATTTCGAGATTATTTAAAACTAAAAAAATTAAGAAAAATATTCTTCCTCATGAATCATTTGAAAGTAGGCGTATCTCTCGAATGAAAAGGGTTCTACTGAAATGTTATCATTAAAAAAAAAAATGTTTAGGCTGATTTTTCTCCTATCTTGTGCTGTTACAATATTGTTTTTTTTTTTCATTAAATACTTCAATATTTAATGAGAAGAAATTACTTTTTCAGTTTTAAAGTGTATGACCGATTACATGTTGAGAGATTATTGAAGTACTTTTTTGGGGGTGATTCTTATGTACAAAATTGTGACAAAAATATTTCTGTTTCATTTTGTCAGGATGGGTACGAGGTGAATATAACAAGGGACTTGTTTTTATTTTAGAAAAGGTCAATTTTGTTTTTTTATTGGTAAATCTATGTCTTGTCAAATTAAGTAAAAACGCCTAATAATAGGAATAGAGGGTGAGAGGGAGAGAGGGGCAGGAATATGGGAAAGGGAAAGACAGGGAGAGGAGACAGCTGGGCAGAATGGCGAAGAATGGGGAATAAGGGGGGAGAAAAGAAGAGGAGAGAATGAGATGGTGAGAGGAGATAAGAAGAGGGGAAAGATGAGCAGAGTATGGAAGGTAAGATGAAAAGGAGAGGAGAGGAAGGGGCGAGGGGTATGAGAAGAGTGAGAGGGTGAGAGGAAGAGAGGAAGAGAGGAAGAGAGGAAGAGAAGAAGAGAGGAAGAGAGGAAGAGAGGAAGAGAGGAAGAGAGGAAGAGAGGAAGATAGGAAGAGAGGAAGAGAGGAAGAGAGGAAGAGAGGAAGAGAGGAAGAGAGGAAGAGAGGAAGAGAGGAAGAGAGGAAGAGAGGAAGAGAGGAAGAGAGGAAGAGAGGAAGAGAGGAAGAGAGGAAGAGAGGAAGAGAGGAAGAGAGGAAGAGAGGAAGAGAGGAAGAGAGGAAGAGAGGAAGAGAGGAAGAGAGGAAGAGAGGAAGAGAGGAAGAGAGGAAGAGAGGAAGAGAGGAAGAGAGGAAGAGAGGAAGAGAGGAAGAGAGGAAGAGAGGAAGAGAGGAAGAGAGGAAGAGAGGAAGAGAGGAAGAGAGGAAGAGAGGAAGAGAGGAAGAGAGGAAGAGAGGAAGAGAGGAAGAGAGGAAGAGAGGAAGAGAGGAAGAGAGGAAGAGAGGAAGAGAGGAAGAGAGGAAGAGAGGAAGAGAGGAAGAGAGGAAGAGAGGAAGAGAGGAAGAGAGGAAGAGAGGAAGAGAGGAAGAGAGTGGGTAGGGGGAGAGGGGCGAGATGGTGAGAGGTGGAAAGAGGGCGAGATGGTGAGAGGTGGAAAGAGGTCGTGGAGAAAAGGTGGAGAGGGGGAGCGGTGTGAGAGGGGGATAGGGGATGGGTGTGAAGGGAGAGAGGGGGAGGAGAGGGGGGAGAGGAGAGATGGGCGAAAGGGGGAGATGGAAGGGATTGTAAATTTAAGGAGAGAGGAGAATCAGACATGATGGATCAAGACAGTGATTATTATGAATAACACCATTTATTCTGAGGAGCTAGCAGTAGCAGGTGTGGTGGCTTGAGGCTGTTGGACATAACAATTAGTAAGTTTGTAATTGTTTCCCTTATATCATGGTCATCAAATGTGTGGATAAATGATGCTGAATCCACTAATTGTTGATATTTCCCTTCCTTAATTCGGAAGGCCAAATTACTTACTGGAAGTCCCTATACCAACACATTTAATGAAAATCCTACTGACGGTTTATTAACACTACTTTTTTTTCAAATACCCACCCCCTCTTTTATTATACGATTCGTTAACATTGTATGGAAATACTCACTTGCTACCATGACAGTGTTTGAATTTCCACCCAGTATGTCTTTCAGCAGCCATGTCAGAACGGAGTCTCGATACGGGACGAACCTCCTTCGAATTCCCTTGGCCTGCTTGGATGTCTGCTCGGCTGGAATGAAAATCACGCCGAAATTAGATCGAAAAATGCATGGGAATTGAAGGCCGGAATTAGCTGGAAACAGGAGCGGACGCAGGAATGTGCATGGAGGTTATTTTTTCTGCTAAGTATATTTCCACGAACATTCCTTATAATAATTTTCTTTACAACGATTCCCAAGACAATGCTTATTGAAAGGAACAAGTGCGTTTTATTTATCTCCTTGTAAAAAAAAATATGAGAATAGCTCAGAGCCGTCCTAGCAATTTTAAAGCCCTGGACAGATTAGTGCCCCCAAAATGAGAAAAATATATCGAGCGATCCCATATTCAGCAATAAATACAATGAATAAGCCCATTTTTGGAACACCCACTAACAAAGCTAAAATACCCTTCAGAAAAAAAGGAAAATTTCAAACCCAGTTGATCTAGTCGTTTCAAGACGTTGAATTCATATCCGTAGTTATACGTAAAATAAACATAAAACATTTTGACTGTAATTTTGCCGTCTATATCCATTTGATAACGAGCTCAATACATTTACGAGGATATATTGAAAAATTCTTAGCCTACTATAGAACTAAACAAAATTTCAATGTCAAAATATTTTATTACTCAACATATTCTTCTCTTAATTGGATACATTTATTACAGCGAACGTGCAACGTCTCTAGACCTTTCAAAATAAATGTTTCTTCTTGCTCTGCAAACCAGACCTCCACAGCTTTTATTACCTCTCGTTGGAAGAAAATTTACGACCTTTCAAACTTTTTTTCAGTTGAGGAAAGAGATGATAGTCGGACGGAGCCAAATCAGGTGAATAAGGGGGGTGTTCTAGTAATTCAAACCCTAAATCATGAGATTTGTGTGCAGGAGCGTTGTCCTGCAAAAACAAAACACCTTTGGATAGCTTTTCGCGTATTTTCTCTTTAATTTTTTCCCGTAGAGTGGTCAGTAATGTCGAATAGTAATCTCCAGTTATTGTTCTACCCTTATCCAAAAAATCAATCATGATTACTCCATGGCAATCCAAAAAAACTGAAGCAAGAACTTTTCCAGCAGATTTTTGGACACGAAACTTCTTAGGTCTTGGAGAACCGGAGTGTCGCCATTCCATCGATTGTTGCTTTGTTTCTGGATCGTAGAAATGTACCCAAGTCTCATTCATAGTAACAATTCGGTTTAAGAAGTCTACATCGTTTTCAAATCGAGCACAGAACGAAAGCGATGCTACTACCCTTGCACGCTTTTGGTCAACATTCAAACATTTGGGGATCCATTTTGCAGCAATTTTTGTCATGTCCAAATTGACGTGAAATATATGATGAATGCGTTCGTATGAAATATTCAGTGCTTCAGATATCCGTTTTAGCCCAATTCGACGGCCTGTTAAAATCCGGTCATGAACTGCATCGATATTTTCGGGGACTGACACAGAAACTGGCCTTCCCGATCGGTCATCATCTTCAATGGAAAATTTACCTCTTTTGAAGCTTGCAGTCCAATTTTTCACGGTCGCATACGAAGGACATTGATCACCAAGGGTATTAAGCATATCTTCGTAAATCTGCTTAACCCTTTTAAATACAGGTACTTGATGATGGCTCGATACTCCAATTTTTCGATTTTCACAATTTCGGTGGACATACTTTTTCTTTTAATTTATTGCGTAACTCTGGTTTACTTTTTTGACGTCAAACTTTACACTAACACTTCTAATAAGTTATTGTTCGTTGCTATGGTAACGCAATATTTTGTTCATGCAGGGAACTGGTCTAGGCTAACTAGATATCAATACATCCTCGTATATACATAATATAGACGAATTAAGCGAATACGAAGAAAATGTTATACCAGACGGCACACAAAAAAATGCAGAATTACTGAATTAATGAAAACAATATGATATTCTACTGAATTGAATGAGGAAAAAAAAGAGTGAAAAAAATTAAAGAAGAGGACCTCTCGGAAACCTTTCAACGTCCCACATTATAGCCAAAAAATACCTGTATTTTTGTGAAACTGCATTCAATATTCAATATGGAAAAGTAACTTTTCTTCTCTAGGGAGGAAAATTGCCATATTCAACCCTAAAACTAGGGAGAAAAAGCCAATTTTCAAAGAAGGTGTTCGAAAAACATTATCTATCGATATTCAGTGATTGAACCAATAGAGATTTGTCGAAATTATCATTATTTTATTACATCAAAAGTTTCGTAAATATCAATAAAATGGCAGAAACTTAAAGTTGCAATAGAATATTCATGCGGCAAAGATGTGTAAAATTGGAAAAGAACAACTTTTCTCCCAAGCATTTTTTCCAATCCCAGGAAATAAGCCTTTAGACGACTATTTAAAAAAAAAAATAAGTTTTTACACATAGGGAAAAGTCACGTGACCTCACCCGAGTACGTAATTTTTCATATTTTTAAAGCACGACGTTTACGTGCAAGTTGAATTTCCAAATAAATTAATATTATATATTGTTTTTCTATATCCAACTCTTTGAAAGACACTGTATAAGTCATAATATCAACGTTTATCGAGTCAAGGGGAACATACAACCCGATCATCGTATGAAGTCATTTAAAAGAAGGAAGTCCCGTCACTGTTTGTAATTTGCAATTGTGAAGGCTAAAAATGTGAAAGGATTTTAATTTACATCAATCAAAGTGTTTGAAGGCACTTTAAAACAACTACGTAACGTTCCCATTTGAAATCTTTTTTACAACTTAATTGAAATATTTCAATTGAAAATTTTATAGTCCTTCATCCAAAAAAAGTTGTACATACCGGGTGACACATGAAACAGCCTGTAGTCTTTGAATTTGAAGAAATAACAATTTAAAATTCACAGGAGGTACGTTACCAATGAGAGAGCTTTATTTATACCTATCGACATTTATTCCTACCACCTGTTTGACCGTAGGTAACCCCAACTTCTTCTTTTTTTCAAATTTCACCCTGTATATTCCTCCGGCCTATCTTATTTGTTTCCTGCCTCAAAATTATCAGTAGTAATACCACAAGTGATTGAATTTTCGCTATGAGTCTATCGATTCACTTCTGAACGAAACTAAATTGTTTCGAGAAAATACCACGAGTCCGCAGGACGAGTGGAAAACTTTATAAGCAGGAGCAGATATCAGATAGGCACAAGATTGACAGGTTCTAATGATGCATTTTCATGCAGCTGATTTTCAATACTTTTATTTGAAATGTTTGATTATCATTAATTTGAGCAAAACAAAAATAATATAATAAGTCAAAAATGTAACAAATAAACTTCTTGCGGACAGTGATTCCGTAAATTTTAATGAAAATGATGTTTTATACATTTCATGCCAGTAGGTAATAACTGAAACTTTTCATGAAAATTTACCTTACTAAGAAAACTAACGGTGGCGGTATCTCGGGATATTTGGAAAGCCGAGTACATCTGAATTTATGCGATAATATACGTCCATGATATATACCTATATGTTCCAAAAATTAATTAATCTTACCTAGAGCTGATATGACATTTCCTAGAGCAACCAAGCTCTTATTGATATTAGTTCCTTCCTTGAACCTCGAAATGTCAAAACACCTATTAGCGGCCCTTTCACTGCCAGCTAGATCGATCAAGTTCAATTTGACACCGTCACAGTTGACCGAAAATACAGAATGACTTCTGCTCGAGTGCGGATTTGATAAGGTGGCCGCGACTTTTCTTTTTTTGTTGCCCTTCTCCAGCCAATCCAAAAGATCAGAGGAACAAGTTACGGGGTGTTCTGACAAACCTGCAAAACACAAAAAAAGCACTGCTCAGTTTACGACTACTGATTTCGAAATAATAATTCTTAGAAGTAGACCAGACTGTCTCATGATTTGTTTGTTCTGTATTTGTTTGTTTGTTTAGAACAAGATTGGATAAGTATTTTATCATATAAGTACTACAGGAGAAACATCAATGCACCAAGATAAGTTCCTTTATTTGATCATGTTATGTTACAAAATTACATTCAAGACGAGTCAAAACTGAAGATAATATAATTTGTTGATGGTTAATGAAAAAAAAATTACCGGTTTAAATATGGGGCGCCGTTAGTGTCAAAATTAGTTCATTTTTTCAAAAATATATTTGTTCAGACCCATAAGTATATTTTTATTAGTTGGCACTGATATACGTACAGTGTGTTTCACTTCTCATGGAAACACCCTCGTATCTTCTGTAATTTCTGACGAAAATTCAAGAAAATTTCAGGATCGATAGATACACTAGAGATGAGCTCTCTGTACGAAAGAGGCCATCCTACGTGATATACACTGCACGCATGCAGCGATGAAACCACCCATTTTCTCCAGAAGGCTATTATATTAGGGGGCAAAATTGGCTTGAAATTTCTCCGGATTCGTGTTCAGTATCCCTAAATTACTACTAATAATTCCTTTAAACACGAAATTATTATTGCCCTTATCATTCTGATCACGCCCCACAATCTTGTTCGCAGAACCCTAGCTTCATTTTTCAATTCTGTTTTGCATCCGTTTCATTCATGAAATTGATATCCTATATCGCAAAATTCAAAACTAATTACATAAAACTTGCATGATATCTACGGCATTCCTGTCTCAATATTTTTATTTATTTTTTGTTATTTCTGTCAACCGACTGCACCCCTACGAGCAACCCTCAGAAGTGTTTGAAAGACCAGAGGAATGACGTAGTCTTTACCTTCCAACGTTAGATGCCAATTTTTGAAACCGTTTTTTGTTCTAAGCTTTTTTCGGGATTTTTCATCATACTGCCGGCTGCGTCGATATAGTTCCATCCAGTGTCTGTTCGGAATTTCGACTTACACACACATAAGCTTCGCAGTAGGCGTGAATTCTGCCCGAAAACAATCTAATCTCGACGTATTTACGGATCACTCACTTATATCGTGGGGGCCGTCTCGAGTGTATCCCTCTAGGGGGTATTAGGGGGCAGATAAGCGTTGCAACCAAGAGATGGATCATCGCCAGTCCATCCATCACTCAGTATACATCTGGCTATCCTGATTCTCTACCTTCCGATATGATGCCGCGAAAGAAAAATAAATAAATCATGCAAATCATTTAAGGCCTGAATTGTTAATGGTTATTTCCCCCCTCCACCAAGAATAATTATAAAATAGTATTTTCAGTATTTTTTTATTAAATTTTATAATTAACATTTGCAATTCCAATATACCTGAATGAATTATTTGGATATCGATGTCGTCTCATTCCTAGTTATCGCACATTTTATTTATGATAGACGTTTATGGTCTTTTGATATGTGACTTGTTTGTTCAAAGAAAGGAGTTCAGTTTTGTTTCTGATTCTCACATATGTTACGCCTGATTCTATATAACAGTACGATGTTTTTACCCAAATCAAAGAGCATTTACTCCTCTCAAGAAAAAAAATTTGCGACGCCCTTAGGGCCTCGCCTTCCCTAGCTCGCATGAGTATTTCGAAGATTTCTAAGGGTTGATTGTAAGGGTGAAGTCAGTTGACGGACAGAACAAAGATTGAACAAAAAACAAGAAAACTGCAAATATAAAATATCAGTCTACAAACTTTTTTGAAAAGAGTAATTTTTGTAGTTGTAATTGTTATTCCCCTTAGCCCTTCATTTCGTTGGTTAATAAAATATTTATGAATAAAAATTATACCTTGAACGTATGGTCCTCTTTTTGGATGTTCTCTCACTTTCAGGGAACAATGTTTTCTTAGAGCATTGATGGGAAATTCTTCAGGAGCCAGGAGATCTCGTACTTTCTCATTGTATATCTCCAAATAGCTGAAAAATGCATTATGTTACATTCAATTAAATATTCGTTTTACTGAGCTGATGCTGAGAGATTTATTTTTCTAGTAATAAGATAACATCGTTAATGTGGTGTACTTCAGAGTCCTGTTTTAGTGTATTGCCCCGTGCCTAACGTGGAGAAGAATGAAAAAGTAGTAAACGTGACAAAACTGAGACAAAATACAGCATGGTACGAAAGCGTAGAAGGGCCACAAATTTTTTTTTTATTTCATAGCTTTTCCCGACTTAGATCTCGGAATTCCGACTTTGATCTCGGAATTCCGACTTAGTACTCGGAATTCCGACTTAGATCTCGGAATTCCGACTTAGATCTCGGAATTCCGACTTGCATCTTGAAATTCCGACTTAAGGTACAAACATAGAGGAGCGACGGGGCAAGCGACGCGACTAGCGACGAGACAAAAAACAGGTACATAGTAACGCGACAGTTATGAAACTGTCGCGTGAAAACATAAGTTCGAAAAGAGTGGACGAATTTTTTATCAGATAACACTACGTTTGTTACTTGCAAAGAGTTATAATAGAGAATACGCTGTACTTCCCATAAATCTAAAAAGAAATGTGTTGAGACAATATCATTCTCAATATTTTACATTAAAAAAACATCTAACTTTCAGCTACATAGTGGAAAGTATTGCACCGTTTTTGGTGACAAAATGAACAAATTTTCTACCCCAGCCTATAGAACCAGAAGAAAAGTTTATTGTTAGTTTGAGGTAAGTAATCAAACGAAACCTTTATTAAATAAAAGAATTAACAAAACAATTCCTTGAGTTTATAAAAATTTTAATTAAACCAACACCTCTTTATTTAACCATCTTTAGGAAATTTGAAATAAATCTCCTTTCGTATTATAATATTGTACCATTTTTATGTAACCACAAATTACTTCCATTAAGGTTCACACCGTCATCGGTATTAGTGATTGTAACATGATTAAAGCATTTCTGAACCAAATTCTGTATTTAATTCCTAAATTGTAGTAACTTGTAAATAGGAATTCCGAGATATAAGTCGGAATTCGGAGATGCAAGTCGGAATTCCGAGATCTAAGTCGGAATTTCGAGATCTAAATCGGAAAAAGCTATGAAGTAAAAAAAAATATTTTTATCAGAGTCTTTATCAAGAAAGTTCAATGAGTTACTTCAGTAGACAGTAACTATGAAAATTACTTATTTTGCAAGAACGAATAATAAAGGTAGTTTGAATACTTTCGGTTTCAATATTTAGTTTTGTGTAAGCAGTTGTATACTGAAAGCCAATGCAAGTACGTGGAAACTTTAATGCCTGATAATTCAATAAGTATAACCAAAGAACGAAGATAAAATCCCGAATTTCCATTGAAATATCCACATCTAATAAAATAATGGAATTTTGAAAAAAGTTAAACGTGAAAAGTTGAAATATATGATGATTTTGATAAAAAAAAGGTTTGACGTTTTATTTTGCTCATATTTGTTGAATCACCCAGTCAGTTTCTTCAAATTGATTATAGAATTATAGAGGATGAATCAAAAATAATGAGCCATCTATGGTAAATTTTTTTGAATCACTCATCACGAATTTGGAAGTCGTAAGTTATTTTTGATCAAGATAAGTTCATTATAAAGCTGATACGTTGTTAGAATTTTTTCATAAAATGTGTTAACAAGTATCCGAAACTTGAGAAAGCCAAGTTGTAGGTATCAAAAATGATAGAAATACGATTTTTTATTAACTGAAAAATACTACAGTGAAAACGATTAGATCTTCATTAAATGTATTAAAATTTTACATCGTTTCGCTAAAGCAATAGCTTCTTCAAGTAAAATTGCGATGGCGAAACATGAACGTAAAATTTGAAGTACAAATGTTGACTATAGGCATTTGTGCAAAAAAACTACTTTGATGATTTTTTTTACATCAACAATCGAAAACGAAGATTCAAGTCTAGAAACATAATCATCTGAATTCATTCTGGGTATGAAGAAGGATTCTTCAAAAATTTACTGAATATGTAATCACTGGATATCATCAAGTTTTCGTAGAAGCTTTGGCCAGAATCTAACGTATACAATTCAACGGTTGTAGAGGACAGTAACTGTTTTCTGCTGAAGACTTTTCCAGAAAATGTTTCCCATTTTCATATAGAATTCTGGCTTGTTTTTGTTACGACGTGATTGAATGACAAACTTCCAAACTCACAATCCTTCGTATTTATAATATTAGTAAGATTACCATTGATTTACAAGCAGTAGCTTTCAACCACAAAACTGTAGAACTGGCACTGACATTTCACATCAAAAATAGAAAACTCTTTCCAAAAATAGTTCATCAAAACACTTCCATAGTAAATCAAGTTCAATCAACATTCCTTTATTTGTTTATTTGATCCTCCAAGAAGTACAAACACTTTCCACAAAGAATTTCAATCCGAACATAAGAAAACACTTGAAATCTCGGATTCGATTTAACGCAATTTAAATGGCCCGGTAAAGTGGTTCGCGTGCTCAACTCCACAACTTCGCAATTCCATAACGTACACACGGAGAGTAGGATGGCAACTGAAGTTTTCAAACTTCTCCATTATGGTGTGTAAGGATTTGGACGAGTTTATTCTTTGTTTTCAGAACTGCTGCGGACAACTGGGTGGATAATATAATTGGCAATAAGGTGGTGATGCGGTAATTCAATAGGCTTGAAAACCCTTTCATACATTTTAAAAGTTATTCGAAATATTTATGACCAGTACTAGACACATTCCTTGTATCACTGATTATAATGGAAGCTGATTAAATGCAAAAAATTAGGCAAAATAAACGAATGAGCACTGTAGATAAAATAGAAAACAGCCAACAATTCAACAGTTTTCATGCCATTATGAAGGTTATTCTGTAGAAATCTCTGCAAAAAATGATACAGTAAACTGACAACGGACTCAATATCCTCCGAAGCATAATGAACACCGTTGTCTCGTCTATACCTTACGAGTGTCGTAGATGGTAGTATACACTCGTAATGACGTGTTGTGCCTGTGGATATAGGCTGAGACCGCATAAGCTGGACAGGCTGACAGCAAATGCATTATTTCTCGGCTGCCCCACGACAGGCTCTGCATCTAGTATCAGGGACCTCTATACCCATCACGTAACTAGGGTAGACGAGGGTGTTGAAGACACCATCCTGCCAGGCCATTATGAATTTTTCGGTCTTCAACTTCAGCCCATTTGACCTAAGGAAAGCAAAGGTCAAATTTTTAGATAACCAGATCTGTAGGAATTTATGCTGATACTTGCCACGGAGAGAATTTGTAACTGTGATTATTTTTGGGAGCGGCGTTGTTCCACCCCTAGTTAAGTCTTCTTCATATTTCTCGCATTGAGATACCGATATTCATACCGATAGCATGCATCCACCACCCTCAAGGACTGATAAAGATCCTTTTCTCCCGAGACATGTGGTTTGAGGTCATCCATGTAAAACAGATGGGTGATCTTATGCATCCGTGCATATAAGCTTTCAATGGGCTGGATCGATTATCGCAAAGCAGTTGATACAACATCGTATGAGCTCTTCCTCAGCATAGTCTTGGTCCTGTTGGACGTACAGAAAGCCTTCTACGCTATCTGGGCGGAAGGTTTTGTCATGAAAATGTTAAGGGCGGGCATTCCCAAGCCATATGGCCAAAATTCTCGACTCTTACCTTGTGGGCAGGACCTTCAGGGTGATAATCAACAACACCAGCTCCGCAGTGAGGACGGCCGAAGCAGGGCTTCCGTAGGGATCTTGCCTGTCGCCACTTTTATATTCGCTATTTACGCACGACTCTTCGATGTCCAATAATACGGTTACAGCATAGTATACGCCAAGGATACTGCAATTTTTGCCCAAGAGTTCGAGAGCAATGCTGCTGAGGCCCTTGTCAAGCACGTCAGCAAACCCAGCGGGTCGTGGCAGCCATGAAAAGGACATTTGTGATTGTGAACCCTTGTGAATTTTCTTTTTTTCTTTATAATGTGACAATCTCTTGATATGACTGAAACTCTGAGGACCGCTTTAGAATGATTTCGTTCGTTTCGCTTCTACTCTGTACACTTTATTACGACTTCAATCCGTAACCTAGTGGCGAACCCTTGTCTTTGTCTCATCCAATTATCCCTATCGCAATAATTATGCGTGCGTTGTAATCTTCCGTATCGCATCACCTATTCGAGTTATCTCACCGAAACACTAGTTGTGTTCACACATGCAAGGACGCTGAAATCCTGAAATTGTGATTGTTTATCGATCCAGACAAAGAACGTTCCTTCGGATACCTCGCTAACCCCGAAAATGAATCAATTACCCCGAATTGCCAAAGTTTTATGGAAATACTTGAAGTTATTCCGAATTGTTTTTATCTTTATACGAAGAAGTGCTCCACTGATTTTATTGCTCAGATGTGGTACCGAATCAGGTACTTACATACATACTTGTAATGCGGCATTAATCGGGATTGGAACCACATTTATCTTTTTACAGGGTGAGTAGACTACTCTGAATGGAATGCGAACAACTACACATTTCAGTCCTTAATTAGAAAATCAACAAACCTTTTTTGACTTTCTAACAAGTTACAGCAACTCTGAAGCAATAGGTTAATTTGCTGTATGTTACGGCCCACTTATGACACCGATAATAATTTTTTCGTCATCTCTGTACAAGAAAAAGTAGCTTCATTAGTATTTCTAGCTAACTTGTATAATATTTGAGAAAACAAATAACTACACATATTTAAAATTTCTATTTTCCTTGGATACATTCATAGTAAACTTGGTGAATTCACCAAAAAATGTATTGTAACGATTTTTATGATCAGGGTGCATCGATCTTTTTTCAGTCTCAACTTTCACTATAATTTTTGTTCAGACGCCGCCTTCTTTGACTTTCATATAAACTACTCAACATTAATTTCGTCGCACCCCACAATTTTGACCCTATTTAAATCTGATTAACTTTTTTCTGCATTGAACAATTTGAATTATGTTCACACTGTTCGCTAGCCCAGTTCTTCAGCTATAAACTCGTACTCCTTCAAAACATAAGGTTCTTCGAATAAAATCGATACAGGGTATTACCTGAAACTGTGCAAAATTTCTGAATCTTCAAAAGGATTCCAAATTTGGATTTTTTTTTTTTCAAATTTGACAACAGTGGCATGAAGATGAACTCATCACCTCAAGAGATTTTCTGAATTGTCATATTATCTCTTTTGTTTACAGGGTGATCTCAAAAAAATAACTTTTTGGTTTTGCAGTCATAACTTTTTTCGTTGTCAACCGATTTTCAAAATCTCAGGCTCATTTTGAAGCTGAAACTTTGGATTCCGATCTTCAAATCTCTTCATCTAAAGTTTCATCTTCAAAATGAGCTCGAGATTGTGAAAATCGGTTGACGAGGAAAAAAGTTATGACTGCAAAACCAAAAAGTTAATTTTTTGATATCACCCTGTAAACAAAAGAGATAATAAGACAATTCGAAAAATATCTTGAGGTAATGAGTTCATCTTCATGCCACTTTTGTCAAATTTGAAAAAAAAAAAAAAATTCTCCATTTGGGATTCTTTTGAAAATTCAGAAATTTTGCACAGTTTCAGATAATACCCTGTAGCGATTTTATGCGAAGAACCTTATGTTTTGAAGAATGACGAGATTATAGCTGAAAGACTGGGCTAGTCAACAGTGTGAACAGAATTCAAATTGTCCAATGCAGAAAAAAGTTATTCAGATTTTAATAGGGTCAAAATTTTGGGGTGCGACGAAATTAGTGTTGAGTAGTTTAGTTAAAAGTTAATGCTTACCTTACTGAAACGTTCATATTAAGGAACTCTTCCCCGACAGCAGTTTCTTGTAGATATCCAAAAACTCTTTCACATAACTTAGGAGTGAGACCCGGGTTATCTGGAACTCCCATCATTGTGTGAGTTTTTCCTGTGGAACTCTGTCCATAAGCTAGAACGCATGAATGGAATCTTTGTTTGACTGATTGGCTGATGACTTTCTCCACTGATTCAAAAACCTGAAAAGAAAAGACAAATGTTCTAGTTTTTGATCGTTCAATATTTCATTATTCTATGAGTTCTCAGAAGAACATTCGCAAAGAATTGTTTAGGAGAATTTTTAATGAGATTTGCTGACACCGCTGATGAATAGAAATCACAGTCTTCACATCAATTCGAACAAATTTTATAAAAAATTTGTATTTTTCTGCAGAATACCTGTGAAGTGGAGAGCTATATAAATCTAATTCGTCATTGAAGGTTTTAAAATTTGTATTTTTTATAAATTTTTTTATTTCCGAAGCCTCCAACAACTTTATTTCTCTTCTACAAATACGCTGAAGGGCCAGAGTTTATCTATCTTTTTGAATAATCCGGACTTTGAACTCAGGATCCCGACTTTAATCTTGGGATCACCAGTTTAATCTTGGTATCCCAACAATTTTTGACGTTTTATTCAGTTTTTATTGTAAACCTTGTATCTGAGCACATACAAATCACATATTTTCGAAATCAGCAAGCAATTTTACGTATATAGTGCGAATTTCAACTGAATCTGATGATTTTCTATTTTTCATCATTTTTAGGGGTCTACCCCTTGAGACATTTCAAGTAATTTTTTTTTCGCCTATCGACTTGAAATTCACAGAGTATACTATATTTATCATTCTAAATCGATTGGCGTTCGCAGAATTGCTCTATCTTCAACCGTTCGCAAGTTAAAGTTCATCAGGAGTTGAGATGAGTAATTTCCCGCAAGTTTTTTATAATTCGAAATCAGCTCGTCACGATACTTTGGAGGAGACCTGGCGATTTTTTGAGAAGGATTTTTTTTTATTCGATTGTTCTACTTATTGCATCACTTGACTGATAATCTGTGAATTTCTTAAAAATACGAAGTCAGCTCGCCTTTTCACTTGAAAAATGTTGATTTTGTTGATAGATGCCTGTCTTCCAATACGTTGTCAATTTGTCATCGAAATTTATTTTTGTGGTATGATTCGAGATACTTAAGGGAAGTCTGCGATTTTTGAAAAATGGAAAATGAAAACTTTCGGAAATAAAATCACGTGAGGGATTTTTTGACGTTTTATTCCTTTTTATGCTAAACCTTGTATCTGAGCATATACAAATCATATATTTTCGGAATTTGCATGAAATTTTGCGTGGACCTCTAATTGGGTATTTTTTACCGCTGATCGACTTGAAATCCACATATCATACTAATTTCATCATTCTGCATCGATTAGCGTTCGCAGAATTGATCTATCTTCAACCGTTTTCCTGTTGCAAAGTTTACCTGGAGTTGAGTGAGGTAATTTCTCTCCAAAAATTAAAAAAATAATGGTAAACAAATCATAAAATGATGGTTTACTTTTGGTACCACCGCACACATAGCCGACATTTTTAATAATAAAATATGCCAACTACTGCCCAAAAATATAAGGGACGTTAGTAAACCTGCCGTATTCTAACAATTTTTTATTTGTTCGGTGGTGAATCTGGCCTTTTCCAGTCTAGAACATATTCTGTATATTCGGGCGTCCAGAAGTTTATCTCTTATCTGAATGAATATCACTTTAAAATTTCCCCTTTTCTCTAGGGTTATAATACTATAAAAGGGGTTAGTCCATTGCCTGGATTGAAGCTTTTATCCCTCCTAAGACGGGAGTTGGTCACTGAATTGTCTACATTGAGAATTAGTCGATGTAGGGATCAATAGCTCTTCTATATTTTCTCCCAAAATTGTGATCATCGTATCTCTGTCACATGAGGATTCGTAACATATTGGGGAAGATCATTCACGTAGATACAAAAAAAAGGGGCCCAAATACTGATCCTTGGGGAACACCCAAGTGCACAGTAAGTACATGCATTTCATCTCACATCGTTAATTGGCCATCCAATCAACAATGGAAATAGGAATCCCAAGACAGGATAGCTTGATGCCCAATATTTCAAAAAACACGTTATGAAAAGCGTTCGATAGATCCAAAATGAAACAGGTCACAAACTTATTGTTGTCAAATTATCGATGAACATAACAGAGCAAGTGGCGACAGAATTTTGATAGTTGTGTTCATTTTGAACTCATGCTGAGTTTTAAACAAAACTCAATCACATTCAGATGTTGCATTACTCTATTTGCTATAATTTTTACGGATGCTTTTGATAATCAGTTCTAAAGTGATAGTGGCCAGTAATTTAGAATTTCTTTCTTGTCACTTTTTTTATGGACTGGAATAGCATATAAGAAGGTACGTAGGCATTCTTCAAACTGCTTATTCCTATTTAAAGACAGGATTCCAAGATTAAAGGTTTCTTTTCGAAAAAATAGAGTTAATAGTTTATTCAATCGCATTTACCTATATCATTCTCTTGCGAACGCCCTGTATAAATAATTCTTATCGAATTAATATCAGAATTCTGCTGAATTAAGTCCTCTTCTACGATACATCCATATATAACAGAAAATAACTAATCCTGTGCAGAAATATTTTTATTTCGGTAACCGTTAGACACGGGTATAGAACATTAAATATGAAAAATAGTCAAAGAAAATTTCTTGTATACCTTGAAATGTGTTAATATACAGTTGGTCCTTTTTGAAATAAGGAAGTTGGGCTCCACTTCCGGTACAACCGGCTGTGCCACATTCTCAAAAATATTTAACCGGATAGCCCCCATCCACAATGGTGAATCACAAATTTTCAAATCCTGCTCAATTATAGTTTTCCATATATTGAACTATGCAGTTTCAGCAAGAACTCCCTATATATCAGCACGCCTAATTGGAGAACTCAAACCGTACAAGAATATTTTTGCACAGAAATAGCTCTTCAGCTTATGGAATAATTTGAATGTCGTGTAAAAATAATAATGCATGGTCGTATTGTTGTTCATTTTGAAAGTTATTTATACTCCCTGTATACTTTAGAAGATCAGTAAAGATGAATGAACCGGCAACTATTCAAAGACGATCACAGGATGCGGTTTGTTTACATAGTTGTGTTGGAAAATGTAGAAAACCATCGAGGTGCGATGACTGGAGGTATCCCTATGTTGAATAACGTAAATCTACTAACGAATTTAGAGCAATGAAAATTTACTGTGCTGATTCTTGAAGGTCAAGTTTTATCGTTACGTGTTTTTCGAACGACGAACGTCTTGCAAATTCTGATTCCTACCAAAACCTAACAGAATCTTCATGGCTATTTGATGAATCAATAAGTTTCAAACGAATTTAAAAATAATTTGAGTTCATTTTTAACATTTTTAATCAGTAAGTGTTACTATGGAGTAGGTATCTGCGAGAATGAAACGTAAATGTCCAAAAATATAGGAAAGAAGATATGATTTTTAGAAAGAATGTCACCATTTTCATAGCTACCAACTGTTTATATTGCTCTGACACTGCCAAATGTTTTCTATACTCTTGTTCTCTCATTCTCTGATTTACACAGGCTGTTCCAATTCTTATTGGCTGCAAAGCTATGAGAACTATTCTGAACTGTAACTGATAAGTCCACCAGTTGTTCAATGCTGGATGTTTTGAAGAATCTTCTCCCTCAGAATATCAAAACAAGTACTCTCGTCACCCAATTTGAAGCCGAGCTCATTTAGTATTTGCAGAATAATCCGCAAAAATAATCTCTTGTTGTTAGTTTGTTCTTGAATAGCCTCATAAGTACGAATATACAAATCGATCACTTCGATACGTATGATAATAATGTTTTTTTTTAATGTGTAATATTGTATTTTTTATGTTTGATCAATAATTTTTATTGTATTGTATTGTATTTTATTTTATGTATACGTTATCATCGGACAAATCAATTTAATTTCAATTCATAACCTATATTAATTCTTCATTAATGATAATGAGATATTTATTTTCACCAATAGAGTAATATGGTTAAATTCAATACAATTTGATAATGTTATTGTCTACAATTACACAATTTGTAATTTCAATCTTTGCGATTTCACAATTTACCACGTACTTAATGTAATTTCAGTATTCGATTTAATCAATATTTCATCGATTGATTCGTGTTTTTTCTACTCACGTAACTAAAATGCATTTAGCTAAATGAACGATTAATCACAGATTCATAATTAAATTTTGAAAAACATTACCATTGCCGCTCCGTTCTTCAATTTGAATTTTAAAATACTTAGTACTAAAAGGGCACTTAGATGATATATTATTTCACGTAAAATATCATAGGTACAACCTTTTTTGTTAATCTACATAATATATACAATTATTGAATTCGCGTCTCTCCAGTCTTCTTACCTCGATGGCAAGAACTCGAAAACAAAAACAAAAAATACGTACTTGGTCCTGCTTGCAGCTTTCTTGGAAGCAGTAGTCGAAGGTGAATCTTCTTACTCTTTCTCGACTGTCTCCCGCATTCTGTTCTGGTACCTGAACGACGATAAGTCATTTTAAAATTAGATCAAAGACAGTTGCATGCAGCGTGTCGAAATTAATATAAAGCGAATTCGGCTCGGATGGATGTGTGACGGTATTTTCGTTTGTTTTGACAATCAGCATCAGCAAATGCTCGTAATTAGGATGCATTTGGGCAGGCGCGTACACAAGGGGGGACTTTTTTCATGTCACAGTTCACATAAATTGCGATATTTTGTACTTTCATAGACTATTCCACGCTCCTTGCAGTTTTTACAAAATCTGACCAATCAAAAACCAAAGACGGCTTGTTCTACTTGGACTAGGGCAACGTTTCTTTTCCTGAGAGGGTTGATTTGATAGATGCATTTATGATGTGTTACAAACGCCCTTATCTCAGAGAGCATTTCTGAAAATATTTGTAAATATAGAAGGATTAACTGAATAATTTTGAATGGCATGAGAAAACCCCCTTCACTATACCCTTTGTATTCCTAAATGTGTTGCAAGAGGCCCACTCTTGTTTATTTCACCGAAATTTAATATTGACTTCATTCTGAACAAAATCGAAGCTTTATTTCATTAACATTTTTTTTTGAAAGAACATTAAAATCTTCACAGATACGATTTTCAGGATTATAAAAGGTATCAACAGTACATGAGCAAAAATCACACCAATTCCGTATCTTTTTTTCCCTTCCATGGATCTCACAATCATATGAGAATTTTGCGTGAATCATAAGAAAAAATTCACTCACTTAGAAGAAACATTGTCATATGCTTTCCTTTTATGCAACGTGTAACAAGGGTTCAGAGTCTAGAGGAAGGAAATCGAGAGACCAAAAATTATGTTTCCACTACTTTTCAACTCCTCAAGATTTGTTTTCGGATAAATCATGATGAGAGTTTCTTTCAGATCATTAAGAAACAGTGGAGGAAGAATTTAACGAGCTTCTCTAACATTTTAGATATTTGAGCTAACACATTTTCATAGCAACCTAAAAGTATGCTGTGTGATAACACAAAATTCTTACCTTTATATTCGTTATTTCCAAAGAATCTCCATTTTCCACTGAAATGACTGAAACTGAGCCAATATCTTTCTCTCTGGAAAATAGAATATTTCGTTATTTTCGATTCGATTCAACATAGATCTCAGAAAACAGAAATATAGAAAAAACATTTCTTTGTTAAGAAACAGAAAAAACCACAAAATTTATTTACCTTTCATCAGTCTCTGCTTAGGAGTTATTTATATAACAATTCAATAAACTTTTTGTCTAATCTTCCTGTCTCTATTCATTAATGGGGGCCTTACGTACGTACTCCTCGTAGCATAATCTAAATATAGTTTCCTGGTTCTTCGATTCATATTTTTACGTACTTAAAAATCTGTCGACTTCTTTCATTTCTTTGTTAGTATTTATATCTGGACTCTAAGGAGAATTTCAACTGGATACCACTGAAGTAGGCTAGACAAGCATCTTTTGAAGAATGTGAAAATTAAATCGCGGTGGAATACCCTGTACATTTACATCTTTGTTTTGGATTTTAAAAGCCTACTTCAAAATGTTAAAATAACCAGGATTATTTTTTAATTTTTTATATTTTTTAAAATTTGACCGCCTGCGGTAAAATTTGCACTCGGTATCATCAACAAGAAAGCCTACTTGTGCAAAGTGTGTATTTCTAAGCCTATGCATGTAAATTTGAAAACTCAAAACTGTAGGTGTTGAATACTACTTCAGCAAAACATCGAGTGTGCTATATTTTTGGAATAGAAATTTCAGTATCTATTGAAATATTTAAAATGGATGGAAAAAATATTAACATGAGAGTGAACTCCACCTAAAAAGTGTAATGGAAATTTTTTTTTTGGAATAGACAATTTTCTATAGGATAATACTATACAGCACCTTTTCGAACATTTATTTTCTCGGAAAATACTCTGTAACTCTGAAACGATAATAGACATCAATGTGCGGACTTTTTTGTTTCACATTGACCCGTGACAGCGATATTAATTTTGTACATCTAATTTAAAACTAAGACTTGTCTCTAAAAACTGTTCAATTTGGCTTCCTCTGTACAGGCTGGTCGAAATTTGGACATAAAACTGTGTTCAAAAACTGTAATAAATGAATAAAAATATAAAAAAATGTAGACATTATTTTGCTCTCCTTATCGTGTTTCAGATCGTGAATTTCTACAGGGAGTCATATACAGGGTGGCCCATCGAAAACGTACCGCAAGGCATAATAGGGTGGAAAAGGATTTTTCGGCAAAATCCAAGAATACGTCAAGATTGTTTGTCAGGAGGACACATTTGGGCACAAAAAGCATAATAAAACTGCAATACTTTCAAAAATGTGGACAATTATTCAAATGTCACGTTTCCAGAACGATGGATAGGACGACGGGGACCAATTGAATGGCCACCTCGGTCACCCGACCTAAGTCCTTTAGATTTTTTTGTAGACACATAAAAAGCATTGTTTACAAACCCCAACAGGCAGATTAGAAGAGTTGCAAAGAAGAAGTATTAAGGTATGTTGAGAAGTGACACCGCAAATGCTCCAGAATGTACGAAAACGGTTTGAAAATAACTTGTACCACTGTATGCAGGTTGGCGGGCAGCAATTCGAGCATTTACTTGACTAATGAATAAGTTTTAAAGTACAATTGAATCGATTTTTGCATTTTTCGTCACACATTATTGTTGGAGTTTCAACGCTCAATATTTTCTAAACGAGTGGATCGATTTTCAAAAACTACGCAGCGCTGTATAGAAAATGACAAGCTCCTTCTAATGAGATATCACTTGACCCCCCTTCCCATTTGAATATCATTATGGGATGACACCCCTACTTAGGGCGTTGAAGGTTTTACTATAATTTTTGCGTCAAAATGTTTCACCTTTACAAAGAATCTTGACGTGTTTTGCAATTTTGTCGAAAAATTCTTCTTCACCTGGTAAAGCCTTGCGGTACATTTTCAATGGGCCACCCTGTATATGAATTTAGTAAATAATTTGAACATGTAAAAACATTAAATTTAAAATACCAATGAAAAAAGTTTGTTGCATTGCCGATTCAAGAAAAATCCTTCGCGTATTTTCAAATGATTGTCAGTTATGGAGAAAATGTCTTACAGACTGGATATCCTAGTAAACCTACCTACATTCAACTGTATTCTGGAAAAATTTAAATTTTACGCATCTGTTAAAGACACTGGTTGTTAAACTGACCCAGATCTACGGCACTGAAAAACATGATCAAGTATTACAAAACATGATAAATTTAAGAACAAAATCCGAGAGTTTTCGCTGAGAAAACAAACAACAAGACAAGACAGTGCAAATGATCAAAACTTTTTTCTGCGTCGTATACTGAATAAAAATATTCGACATACAAACAAGTCTTCTTACCTTTTTGACAAGGGCCTAACTCGAACAGCAACTTTCAGCTTCGTCATTTTTGGCAAAAAAGTCACCAAATCAGGAACTCATACTAGAACAAACACACAGCATCGCTTTCAAATCGGGATGAATCGGGCATGTAAGCGCCACTTTTCCACGTACGACTAGCAGATTGTAAACAACACTGGACCAAATATTGTGTAGATTTCTCAGGCGTTGAAGTATTGCCTAAGCGTTGCGACGCCAAGCCCAATCCGCCGATCTATATTTAACTGACTGTCTTGAGGGATCTTCAGATGAAAATTTAGAAAGATTTAACTCGACTATCGGGGTTGAGAATAGATTTCCGATCAGTCATTCACAGAAAGACTTGAAGGTGCATTTACAACACGTTCAGTTAAATCTTTTCAATTCTGTGAAATATATACAGGGTGTTGCCAAAAAATATTGGAAAAAACGATTCATTGCAAAACTTTGTTGCTTCCGTAGAAGCAATAGTTTTTTAATAAAACATATTATTATTCTGTGAATGGAATTGAAAAAATCTAGTAGGTGGGTGTCAAGTCGCTTCAATATTAATGTGGTAGTTGAAAGTTCAATTGTGCCTTTTTAATTCTTCAATATGAATAATTACACTGAAAAATTTTAAACTTTTGCCGCTAAACGTTTGCCAATGAAGTCTTCAAATTATTATCTACGTTCAATTTTTAGAAAATATTCAGATCACTGACGAATCCAACTTTTCAACGCAAAGGATTACAAATATTCATAGCAATCATCTATAGGCTGAAGATAACCCACATGCAATTCAAGAAGGTCGATACCTATATGAACTTTTACTCACAAGATATGGGTCAAAATTATTAACGAAAATATTATTAGACCGTTTTTTCCACCATTAAAGTTGAATTTTTCACCAGCAGCTTCCCATTTTTCCTGAAAATGTTCCACTAGCGATTCGACCACGAATGTGGTTAATGCACGATGGATGGTGCGCCTGCCCAATATAGCATAAATGCTCGTCAGTACCTACCTGGACAAAGTGTATCCAGATCGTTCGATAGGCCGAGCAAGACCTCAGCCTTGGCCTCACAGATTCCCAGACTTGAACCCATTGGACTTTTGCATCTGGGTAACTAATGTTTTCGGCTTATACGACCCTCATTGTATGTGTAAGTGAAATGTGCCTTTGGCAGTACCAATTGGTATATTACAGGTGCTTCATCAGGCAATAGGTCTTCATGAAGACAGGATATCCCACTAAGCCTGCTATTCCTTGGTACAGGCGTTACTTAGGGCACAAACAAAGTTATATTGGAGAGGGCTCTGCGACAGGCTAGACAAGGCGTATGGAGAAAAGGGTGGAGAATAACTATGCATTTCAAAGCATAAAATCCGTACCACATGCCTCTTGGACAGCAAACTCGAATACATTCGATAGCTGTTCCCCAAGGGGCGGAAGCATGGGGGGCTGAGGCGCGCTTAGGATGAGCGACCTTAACCCGTGTTCAATTGATGATCTATTAATTTTGTGGAAATTCATGATGAATATAAGGAATTACAACCGAAACATCCGTAATTTTTTACGCAGAATCATTCTACAACTTTTTGGTACGTCTATCGTTTCTGCAAATTTCACAAATCCATCTACACCGTATAGTGCCATAGTCACCACCTCCCAAGATAACATGGAAACGTACTCTCTAGAAATTAAACACCGCACAAATAAAAAAATTATTTATTTTTACACTTTATGACACATGAAGTAACGAAAACTAAATTCGTAACTATTTTAGTTCGAAAATCTGCTAACCACTATTGTAAACAAAGAATAAAGTGTAAATAAAAAATAATACACTGTTAGAGTTACGAATGGAGGAAATGTTACCTGAAAATCAACATGTGAATGGTATATTTGATGAATGTTCAAATGTCCACCAAGAAGTTCGTATCAAATAAAATTTTTTTTTGTAGTAACCTTCATTAAAAATGCGATTCGATGCTATTAATTTTATACTTGCGTGTACAAAGTATGCATTAAATGGAAAACTTTTTTTAATACTGATGAGAAAAAGAGAGAGGGAAATGTATCTGATTCACTTCTCAGGAATAAATTATAATTTTGTGTCATTTTCTATAGACTATTGGGGTAATATTGAAACAGCAGGTAAGTAAACAAAAACAGCCATGGTCATCATTGATTTAGTACACGAATCTGACATCCGCTTGGCAGGATGCGAGAAAATAATAATAATAATAATGTCTTCTATTGCCATTCGAGAAATAAATTACGTAATGGGTGTCACGTAAACTGTTGGCGAAGTCAAGCACAAATATATTCTACCTAACCAACAGAGAGCAAGAGCCCAAAAGATACATTAACAAATTGGTTGACAAGAATAAGGTTCAACTGATAGGAATAAAATTGCTGGAAATAATTAAGAGCATGCATATGATACAAATCACGATAATTTGAAGTACAAGCAGAGAACCAAAGACTACAACGTAAATGAAGTAATGGACACTAATATACCAAGACTGTGCAAATATGCTTACTTTTTTATATTATATACCTTGTATTCATCAGGCAGAATATTGTACATTTGGATGACATCGAAGACAAAACACATTTGAAAGAATTCAGTTTTGTGTTTAAGTATGGTCAGGGTGGTGTGTTTGATATTTTTTAATTAATTTCAAATCGGGTAATGAATTTACCCACCAGAGCTGCGGGGTTGGGATAATTTGAAAATGTTTGCGTAGAAATAGGTACCTGTGTAGGATCTTCCCTGACACTGGACTCTTATAGAACATTTTACACAGTGCCGGACTGGCCAGGTGAGATAGTGAGAAAAATCTCACGGGGCCCACCCCCCATTTGGGGTCTCGGGGCCCCTAGGAAAACAGACATGGAAACAATAATTTAAAATTAATTAAGAAAAAAAGTCAAATGTCGAAATTGGTTATAGCCAGAAACATGACAAACGCAAATATTCACTTTCGATTTGGTAGGATTTCTTGAGGACCTCTTGCAACGTGGCAACAGTGATGCGCGAGTATGTATGGTCGGTGGGCGGTTTTGGTTTTGGCGCGCGGCGTGCTGGATTACTGATTAGTCGTATGCGAGACACTGAGACAGCAGAGAGTAAAGCCTGCCTGTGTCCAAAAATAATTTTATTTGGCGTAGTTGCAAACGCGGCCAGGTAAATACAACTCTATATATCGGGTCGCTCAAAGTTTGCTTTTGATGCCAAAAGTTTATTTATTAGGTCTTCAGTTCCTCGTTTTAGAGTTTATTTTTGTATTTGTTGTATTTATTTTTATAAGAATATTTATTTGGTTTGATTTATTAAAAATTGTATTTATTTTTATATTTTGTTTATTTTGTCTTTCTGTGTTTATTTCATTTTTTACTTTAAGACAAGTGTAGAGCTGATCTTGCACCTTAATCATTAATAGTACGAAAACCAATAATTTGTTGAAATTTCCTTTTGCGACTCATGAAATAGAATGAACCTGGTAATTGGGGGGCCCCAATTTTTCAAAATCTCACTTGGCAAAGATAGGCCAGTTCGGCACTGATTTTGACATAGATACCGGAGATCTGCATATAGAAAATGATATCCGCTCTGATCAGTACCGCAGTCAGTACTCATAAGTTACTAGTGCAGCATCGAGATGTAGTGTAATTGTTCGCAAATACGATATCGCCTCAGACTTTAATCCGGAATCATTGTTCGAATCACATATCTCCAAGTATAATATGCCTGGCTATAATAGATATCCCATGAATGGGTACATTTATATTGAAGTGGAGGTCATTTCTGCTGGTTCTAAAGGAACAATATATAGTGAGAATAATTACTGTTACTTTGGATTTTGGTTTATTCTTATAGATATCATACGAATGTGTTTTTTATTTGCTTGACCTGTGTTAATGAAGGTTTGAACTATTTACCCATTTTGTTCATGTCTTGTAGGCCTGATTCACGAAATATTAGTTCATTTGCCCGTTAGTATCACATGTTACCTGTACAATGACTTAAGATGTGTACTGGTAGTTTTGCTTGATAGATTCTGTTTTATACTGATAACTGATTAATAGTGGTAGCGTTTTATTTGGGTTTATTGTGTAAAACAGAGCTGTTTCATTTTGACTATGCGTGGGATTGTTATCTTGGATTATAACTATAATTATGTTCTGTTTATTTGTATGTGAGTTTTCATCCAGTGAGATCTAGGTTCTTAGTGCCATTATGTTTTGAACTTTTTTTAATATAAACAGTCTTGTTTTCATGTTCCATTAATGGTCTCACAATGATGGCTGCTTGTTCTCTCGAACCCAAAAAGAAGTAAAAGTTCAGCCGCTAGAAAACAAATATTTCGAAAACCAGAATTGTGTGGAGAGACGGGTATTTTTCGGTTTACGAAATATTTGTTTTCATTAAATTGAACTCTCCAAAATACACACTTAGCGAACTTTGTTCGTTTTGTTTTACATTATCAGCCGCTAGAATTGAACTTCTTGATTTATGAGCGTCTTCGAGAACCCCCTTCCCTATCATTAGATCTAACCATCTGATGAGGGTCGAAACGAAGGCGATTTCGTCACATTCTTAGTCACAAATTGTATATTGAATTATATTGCATTAAAAGTACCGAACACGTATAAGAAATTAATAAATAAATCAGTTGAAACTATCACGATATTACAGGATAGGGGAACGGCAGAGAGCTCTGACTGCTTCAGGGGGGAGGAGTTGGTATATACCTGTTCTTCCGATCCAGTGGGCAAAGTCAAATTGGAATCGATTGAAGGATGATGGATATGAATATGAGCCTTGCAGAGTATGTTCTTGTAATATTTGCAAGGTGTTGGGCAGAGGTAATTCGGCAGTCATATGGGGGCTATACATTTTCCGGTAAAAATTATTGGTAGGTAGGAATAATAGAATTCAATTCACTAGTGAAAGTTATATGAATGAAATATCATACTGTTATAGTTCTTCAGACAAATTAGTACAATGTAATGTACAACTTATGCGGATATGTCAGACAAATGTGGCAAGATGATGAACAAGTTGCTTGAGAAAACTACAGTGTAGCAAAACATATCGCGAGTTCAATAAATCTTGTGGAAATCTCTTCGTGAGTGATGGACGAATTTCCGATACATTTAATGGACCCAACAAAATTCTTCTGAGAAAAAATGTGCGTATACATACCTAGAAGAAAATTGTATAATCTTACTTACTTAAGGGAGGCGAAATCATCCAGAGTTTCCATGATTTATTAATTCAAATCACGAATCGCGAAATATTATCATGTATTAGACTCCTTATACTAGCCCCCCCCCAAAAAAAAAAATTCTGACTATGCTACCGATATCACTATGTCCAACACATTTATTTACCACTTTACCAGTTTTTAGTGACGCCAGGAATTGACATCAAAAATATAATGTAACGCTTTTTATGTAATACGACCTCATGGTAGAGCATAGGAATGTAAATGATCACAATTCAAAAGAATTGATATCAATCTATTACCTTTATTTTCTTGCGGAGCTGCATGAAAAAAAAGCAATTATTAACAAAATGCTCCATCTCACAATAACAAAACGGCTTCTCAAGGTGCATGAATGATTAAATGAGTTTTCAGAGTCGACAGCATCGCTGTATATCTGTCACCTAAATATACCCATTGCTGCCCGCACGTTTTCAACAGTGCTGCCAAAATCTCCTCATTACAAATTTGATCGAATTCATGAATGATCTATTATTTACACTCACCTTCCGGATAGTAGAGGAGACTTTTGATTTTAACATAACCTGTGCCGGGAATTCGCAATTCACAACGAATTATGGATCCTGGTTTCAGCTTTTCTCTCACAGCGGAAGCAACAATATAAAGGGAGTATCGTCCGGAAGCGTGTTTGCTGATGTCCCATTGAACTGTTGGTATTCGAGTTCTGAAAAATTATATTGAAAAATATTTCGTAACAGAACCCGTTGAGTTTGGATAATTTGCTGACCAATCAATAATTCTGCAGAACAAAATCTTATGAAATACGTAGTCGAACTGAACTATAAGACGGATTTGTTTATTGTGAGGTGTTCGTGTCACCATAGAAAAAATGCGAATCAACTTCCTCTCAGGAGGAGTTTATGCTAGCGATTTTTCTAAAAACTTTGCTGGTCGGGGTTTCTAGTAAAGATATTTTATTGAAACAGTAGAATAAGGTTACCCAAAATACACTCCTGATACCACCATAGAGAAGTTTAATCAACCCCCTTTGGAGGGTAGTTTATACAAAAAATGTATTTTTCGAAAATCTTCGCTAACGGTTTCCCATAAAGGTATTCCACTGAATTAGTATAAAAGTATTGCCCATAATAAAGAGAAAATTTGAATCAAAACGTTCTCAAGGGACGTTCTCTGCGTTTTATTAAAAAATTCACTAAACGGGGGTGTCTAGTATAGATATTTCATTGAAACAGTAGACTATGATGGCCAAAACTAGACTTCTCATACCACCAAAGAGAAAAATGTATTCAAACTTCTCCTAAGGGTAGTTTGTACCTGCGAATTTTTGAAAAACTCTGCAAACCGGCGGTTTCCAGTGATAAAAACCTTTCTGTTAGTAGAATACCTACGATTATTTACCAAAATATACTTTTGGTGCCATCATAGACAAAATTTGAAATAACACCCGAAATTAGTATACCCTGTGAATTTCAAGTCGATCAGCAAAAATAAAAATTTCTTGAAAAAAGTCCTAAGAAGTAGACCCCTAAATATTACGAAAATAATAGAAGAATTAGGAAAACAAAATTTTGGAGAGAAATAACCTCTTTCAACTCTAGATAAACTTTTCAACTGGAGAACGATTGAAGATAGAGCAATTCTGCAGACGCCAATCAATTCAGAATGATGAAATTAGTATAGTCAGTGAATTTCAAGTCGATCAACAGAAACAAAAAATTACTGGAAAAATGTCAAATCCCAAAAAAATCATGAAAAATAAAAAATTATCAAATCCACTTGGAATTGCATGTGCGCTTATGTGTGCTTATAAAAAAAGTTGAATTTTAGGAAAATGAATAATGAAATTACGAATACCAATTTTTGGGAAGAAATGACCTCTTTCAACTCTAGATGAACTTTCCAACTTGAGAACGGTTGAAAATAAAGCAATTCTGCTAAAGCCAATCGATTTAGAATGATGAAACTAGTATACTCTGTGAATTTCAAATCAAAGGAACGCAGACAAAAAGTTACTCGAAAAAAGTCCCCTCAAAATCATGCAAAATACAAAATCATCACATGAAATTGCATATGCACATATGTGTGCATCATATAAAAAAAATGTTGAATTTTACAAAAATGACTAAAATAATTGGGAAAATAAATTTTTTAGGAGAAATGGCCTCTTTCAACTCTAGATGAACCTTTCAACTCGAGAAAGGTTGAAAATAGAGCAATTCTACTAACGCCACTCGATTCCAAAGGATAAATTTAAAAAAAAAAAAAATTATAAATTATTATTTTTTATTTTCAAATGTTTTATTCAACTTGTAATGTTGAATGTGATAGTGGTTTAGGTTGAATCTTGTTACTGAAATGTAGAACAGATCACCTTCAACTGATTGTGCTGAGGGGAACTCAAATCCCCCTATATTTCGAAAGAAGCTGCAAAATCTATTGAAAATAAAATTGAAAAAATCCGTAAAATTTGAGAAAAACATGGGACCGTCGAATAATTCAATTTCTAAAAATGAAAATCTCCTCTTGCTGAAGACTGGATGGAAAACGCATAACAATTCGTAACAATTTCCGACGGTTTTCGGCAAAAAAAGTCAGTCGTGGCTTGAACCCCTCTCAATTTCGAAAAAAATTGCAAAATCCGGAAAAATTATGAAAAACATCAGGCAGTCGAGTTGTACTGATTCTGCATCTGGGGGTAGCAAATATATACATGCCGCTAATGTACCAACCCCTGGGAACCTGATGTACCTATTGAGACAGATAGTTCAACAAATTCTAACGCTAATAAGTACGAAATGAATTTAAAAAATTTGAAATGTCGCAAAAAATATACAGATCAAATTCATCATTTCGTTGTATCATAAAATTGTATGTGATATAAAAACTTTTTGTTAAAATTAATCTTGACATGCAGTGGTAATCTTAAATTCAATTTATGTAAGGCAAGGTTTTTATATCGAATAGAATTTTTTAATGTAACATAATGATTGCTTTGATTTACTTTATTTTCTTCTTTTTAGCGCATTTAAGTAAAGGCCTAAGATTTTATTTACGTTTATTTTTCATGTCAATACTTAATAAAAAAAAATGGTGTTTTCAGAAATTTTATTTTATTTTGTACTTTTCAGCATTATAATTTGTTTCATTACAAGTTGGTTGGTCATCCTAGATAACGTTACTATTATTAATAATAATATTATTGAGCTACTATGAAATCTCAAAGTTCATAGAAGAACCAATCAACAACGATCTCGTTGGAAATCTAGAAGGCTCAGTGATGGTAAACAATTGACGATTCAGTTTTTGCCACCATCGGTTAAGTAATTTGCTTGATTACGTCATCCATATAATAAGGCATGTACGTAACTATTGAAACTCACCTATAATACTCATCTTCATAAGTCTTATACACCAACAGTTTGGGACTGGGAAAAACTTCAGAAGCTAAACAGCTGAAATTGACTGTACTCTCATCATATCCATTTCTTAAAACATCAAGATCCTGTTCAGCGACTGGAATAAAAAAAAAAACATTCGTCTGGCTCTCAATAAAACTTTCGAGTCCTCACCGAAAACCTTCAAACTCTTCACCGAAAAATCCTCATCTGTAAAAGTGGACACGAAGCACTTATATTCCCCTGCAATGTCAGTTAGAGGGTTGATTATTTTCATCGCCCTGTACACGCTTCTGGGATCGTCGGTGGCTGTGTACGACAAGTCGATTTTGTCTTTCAACTGCCCGAAACTCTGCGGACTCTGGGGAGGGATCCACTGGTAGACGAGGTCGTCGTTGAGGTACCATTTCACCACCAGGTCCGTGTCATCGGGGCGGAGGGAGTAGTTGCAATCCATGATCACCGGAGATTTTGAGTCGTTTTTAACCGCTATAGGAACTTTCAGGTAATTGATTTGGACAGAATTAGTTCGACTAGAAGCTGAAAAAAATCAAGAGATTCTACTGAGGTGCGGTTTATTTTTCAATTAATTGGGGTTTTGCACAGAACCAGATCACTTAGAGACAGCAAATATCATAGATAGCTCAACAAGGGTAAAGAATAGGTAATTTCCTTCCCAGATCATCCAACATGCAATATTTTCATTCTTTATTCCATTTTCTAGGGTTAGTTCACAAGTTCACTAATTGTCAGTTTTCCTTAATTCGTTGATATATGGAATAGATGAATATTGGGAACATTTATTTGGCCAGTCATTAAATGGGAATCATTTATCGCGAAAAATAATTTTTACGTTAAAAAACATGTATGACAAGTCACAAAACAGTAAAGGTTTGAGATCAATATTGACAAATGTTAACAAGATCTAATGGAAATATAAATGTCAAAATATTAAAATATGCAGAAGCCACAAAATCACATTCTAATTATGGCAAAAATTGAGGAAACTTTGCCTGGTTGATTTGAAGGTCAGTGAATTGAAGCAAGAGCTGAAGGACAGAAAATAAGAAACAACCGGTAAAAAGATCTTGGTCCAGAAAAGACTCGCAGATGGACTGATTTAAGAAGGAGAATGCCCTGAAACCTGTTTAACTAATAAACTTGATGAAACTACCAAATCCAAAGAAGATAAACTTCTAGATAAATCTGGAAGATAAGTATCTAGAAAATTCGAATAGTCTGAAAAAGGAACTTCAAGAGAATCATCTAGAAAATTTGAATGGTCTGAAAGAGAAACTTCTAGAATATTCGAATATTCTGAAAGAGGAACTTAACGAGAAACTTATAAAAAAGTCAAATAGTTTGAAAAAACTTTAAGAAAAACTACTATAGTAAGCTCGGGTAAGTGTGACGGTGATTTTCATTAGTTCGCATTGAATTCAGTCCATCTGATGAACCTGAACTAATATAACAATGAACTTTTGCAGGTATTTACTTCGAAGGTCAGTCTTTGTAATACGCCACAGAAAACTGCTGAAAAACGTATTCTATGAATTTTATTTATATATTCAGATATACATCTCCATAGGTCACACTTCCCCGGAAATTTAAAGATATAAATGCACGTAAATCTCTCTTTGGGGCAGGTGTGAGTAAACAGTGAAGGAACTTTCACCACAATTTATTTGTTTCGAGATATCTTTATTCAAAACATAGGAACTTTTAAATATTGAATTTGAAATGCCCCATTGGAAAAAAACAAAAAAAAATCGTGAAAGTGAACATTTGTTGAAAAGAAAAATTTACAGGTAGAAATCTGAAAATTCGAATGAGAATTTCATTGATCCCCATCTTCTGACGAGTGGTGATGGAAGCACAGTTGTTATTTCATCCTCAGAAAGTGTATCAATGTCTTCCACATCTGGCCAGTTATATTGTTTGGCTCTCTGAGATTTCCGTATATAATTTCGTACTATAGCTGAAAAAATATTACTGTTTAGATTGGCCAAATGAACCAGGTTCCCACTTACCCCGACAGATAGGTCACACTATCCCCAATAACATTTAATTTCGGGGTTAAAGTGTGACATGCAATGGAAAAATGTAAAAAAACAAATTCATGAAAAAACGGCAATCTATAATCAGATTCATTGTTTAGGCAGAAGAAAAGTGTATAAAATGGATTCTTACCTTAGATTTTAACAATACACTCAAAGCTTGAAATAAACTCGTTATACTCGTTCGGGTTGATGAATTGTAGGTTAGAAAATTGGGGAAAATATTTGGATTTCACAAGATCTCTTTGGTATTTTATATGATGGTTATGGATTCATTATGAGTGTAGACTATTCGTCAATAGATGGCATTGGGCTGTCGCCCGGTTTAGCAAAGATAGCGAACAAACTCACACTTGCCCCAAATTCACACTTACCCGAGCTTACCATATATAACGTTTTTATATATTTTTTTCCAACACTAGTCCTGAACCAACAATTTATATTTTGGTAGAATATCATAGTTACAGTCCATTCTAGACGATAAAAACATGTTTTGTTTCATGATGACTCTCTCTGTTTCAAATATGAATTTTTAATATTTTGGATTATACCCTTATATCTACTGAAAACAATTGACAAATCGTTTTCGAATACAAAATTATCTATTGCCACTGTTGATTGAACAAAAGGTATGGGAATCCTTTGGTAAATTTAGTTGTTCAATATTACCTTTCATTTAGGTACAGGGAGCGTTCAATTTTTTTTAAGGTCACTTACAATGTTTTTATTCAATATCTCAAAAACTATTTCGTCAATTTGGTCCTAATTTTACTCTCACTATTATGAAAGTGTTGACTATTGAATATGAAAGTTTGCTTAACTTTGTATGTTGCGTTTCTAAGATATTGTAACGATTTCGAGACCAGCCCCGAGACCTTCCCTGATCTAATTAATTATGCACCCTCGTTCAACAACAACAGCATATCTGCTGGCCTATCGCCGAGAACAAGCTGGAATGAAATCGATCAATTCGATACTGTTCGAAGAGTCATCTAGATGAAATGTTCTATACTCCAGAATAATCGAGAGAGCCGTGGATGGAATCTGCTTGCGACTATATAACCGCTGGAGGACAGTCATAGTAGAGACTTAGTTACAGTTCCAGAGTTCGCTGATAGATAGCCACAGTAGAAATAAATTGAAATAGTTATTGAAGTAAATGTTTTAGTGAATAATTGTTGTAAATAGTGTTTTAAATAAATTAGGAAAATTAGTTAGTGCAGTTTTACTATATGCATTTTTAAAGTTTTGTTTCATCGATAGTAGCAACCCCATATATCGTAATACCATGCCCCGTATACACCCTAATATTACTTTTATTAATAACGTTATATTAAACCCCAAATCATTTAACTATTTGATCGGGAAGAAAGATAATTTTTTGATTGATAATTTTTTTAAATAAAATATAAAAAGTTTTTTCCATGTTTTCCCAACTCGTTGAAGGACACTGTATAATCGACCTGAAATAACACACACCACTTTATGTATCCACAATATTCACAGACTTTTTATTGATGCTTGAATTATTAATCAGTCTGATGGAAATAGACTAAAATCGATGAAACGAGTGTGTATATGCGAAGTAAATTTAGAAACTTCAAAGGGCACTGCAGAGCGCTTTCATATGTGATTGATTCGATCAACAAGTAAAAGCTCTCTTAGAAACGGCTGTTCAGTGGCTGATGACAATTTAGTGAATATAGAAGCCTTTTAGAAGGCCTAATAGGTTAAAAAATCCTGACTATATCTCATAGAAATGATAATAAATTTTTCATGAACGGGTTGAAATATTTTCTCAAGAAGATCACCCCTTCACTCTTTTGGAATAGTCACCCCTCCGTATATTGACTGATATTGTAAAATTGTGAATCACACAACACACCTTCATCCCAAATATTTTTCAAAGTCAATAAAAACAAAGAATTATAAATAATTTGAAGAATGAATTTTTATTTTAGTTTTTATGCTGAAAGGAATAGTTTCGCCAATATTTCAACATATGACCAACTAATTTATGTGCGACTCGTCTATAAACTCAAGAGACAAGTTTTCACATACAAAAAAAACATTTTTAAATAAGTTATGACATTGAGATATATGTAAATAAAAATTAAATTGGTGCTCAAAGTATCTTACTATTTTATTTTGATAATTATTTCTAATTTTAATACCTGGAAAAATAAATAATTTGAGTATACTTTGAATAAAATGTTATAGTTATATTTTCAATAAAAACACATCTTTTTAAATTGTTTCTCTTGTGTGCTGCAAATTTCTTTACTGCACTTTGGAACTTCACCACACACTACACCAAAATAAATGCTAAAAATAGATTTTCTAAGCAGGTGTAGAAAGAATTTGTTACCTGAAAAATCCTTGGGAAGATTTGCAATGAAGAAATGCTGCATTTTTCGGAAATATAGAAATCAATGTCAATCAAATAAAATGAAAATTTAAGTGAAAATTTAATGAACTATGGTGGATACAAAAATAAAAAAAGATCACCCGTTTGGAATATAGGTCAGGGATCGTATGTTTGAGTTCATGCGAAATCATTTTCATGCGTTTGAAGTAACATAGAGCGATAACAAACACCGCGCATTGAAGAGAGATATAATATTGATATCGCACGCGTTAAAATTCAAACATACGGCCCCTGAGCTATTTCCTCAAAAAAAATTAATAACTAGTAGAGGAGCTTACCTAATTCTTATTTATACTGTTATAAGAAAGATACAGACAGTGAACCAAACTCATAAAAGCATCATTACTACTTTCCGGGAAAGAGATTCCTGCTGAAATTTGAATTAAACCCGACCGAGGTTTTTCCTAAAAATGTTCATCAGTATTCAGCGTTCAATAAGTAATCAAAAATTGCTGTTGTATTCCACAATTCCGTCATTTCACGTAACTGACCTTATGTATAAGTACCTATAGATTTTTTCTAGTTTCGCAACGTCATATTTTTATTTAATTTTAAAGTTGTTTTCAAGGCTTGTTCTATCCTTGGCATAACGACAAATTCAAATAAATCTGACATTTACCCATGGCAAGACAAAATCTTCAAGGGTATCAAAAAATATTGTCAATTTTTTATGAAAATAGTTTTTAAATTCACATTATAAAAATGCTGTTTAATTCATTTGGGAATGACGATTTTTAAATGATTTTCAAACAGATGAAGCAGACATTTTTTTCAAGTTTAACTACTCAACTATCAGTTTGCAAGACGACAATATTAAAATAAAATAAAATGAAAAGCCAGTTAAAGTTGTAAGTGTTCTGTAAATGTATCAAGATAAGAGGACATATTCAAGCCTGTTTCTTCAACAAAACCTAACGTTCTAGCAGAAAATCAAAATCCCACGAACGAGTATTTTTTTAAAGAATTCTCTTATTTACACTTAACTATTCAGAATATAAAAAGCATACCTATATCACATATTTTCATTTCCAGACATAATAATTTCAAAAACTCACCTAAATATACAAATAATAAAACACAAACTTTCTTCGGAAACATTCTGATTAAATAAGACACACCACAATTTTGTTTTCTTCTAGTTATCCAAAGTAAGTGTGCGTGCGTATAGAGAAATTAATATGATTTATTCAAATGTTTCTCTTCGCCACCGAGCATACGCAACCAACGATACAATTTTCCTAAAGCAGCAAGTTCATATTCAAGTGAAGCCAGAAAAAAATATATTTCACAAGCATCGTTGCCAGATATTTTATAGTTAGTAATCAATTGGACATTTTGGTCAAGTTCGCAAACTTAGGATTGGAGAAAATTACATTTCTTAGTTTTTGTTATCTTACTACCAATCGATAATCGATACATTTCATGAGAACTAGGCTACTGATAATATGCTGTCGGCTACAACCTGAGTGAAACTGAAATTATTCGTTTATATTTCCAACTTCTAAGGAAATACCTGGTGCCACACTTGGCAACATAGATAATAAGTGTCTCTGGAATAGACAACGGCTGCGTTAAAAGCTTTAAGCTACATCCACAACGAAAGTAACATTGTGTTTATGTTGCTTGTTCCTGGAACTTATTATGTTCCAACAACTTGTTTGTTTTCATGTTTGAAAAAAATCAGTGGTAAATAATGAGAAAAATTTGGAAACAGGCGAATCAAGCCAAGCGATACGACCCCTGGTGGTGAAATTTGGAACTTCAACAGATTTGTGAACGAACCAATTTTGACCATTGATTTCGATACGATTTGTTCTTATTTTGTCATGTTTTTGTGTTTTTTCGTGATAATCACATTACTAATACGGATATTATCATGGAATTCAATCCCAAAAAGCTTACACTAAACATATTTTAGAAACAATACTTATTGTAGTGTTCCTGGGTGAATTGTAAATCCAAAGAAGATGAAAACATAAATGTGAGGTTTCATCTGTTTCCTACCAAAAACAAAAGGCTAACTTGAAAATATATATATGCAGGGCTGAACCGACACTCTACCTCTTATCGTTTACAAGATCCTCATGTACGAATTTGAATAGCCCTGTATTTGGGATTCAAGAAGAGATGAATTTAGCGAAAGCTAAGTAAATAGAAACCAAAATTAGAGAAAAATCAGCTCCAGCATAAGGTTATATTAACATGGTGTTGAAAATTAAATAAGGGCAGATAAAATATCTCGACCAACCAGGTTTGAAAAAAAAGTTTTTGATGGAAACTACCATACGTTCTCTCAATTCACATCTATTTCTACAATAGTGGATAACTCGGAACATGATGCTTCTAAAAGCAGAGCAAAGAGATTTTTGACTATGTGTTGAAAGTTGCTCTGGATGTAAGTTTTCTTCATTTCATATGTAATGTCAAGTCAAATTAATGTATATGCAGTGAAACAAGATCTTTCAGTTGATACGTCTAGAAAAGTACTTCGAACATTCCACTGAAGATGACTGCCGCAGTTGCAGTTGAAACGTTTGGAGATTTAAACCAAAGAAGACCACGGCAAAACCCGGAAACCAACGCCAGCCGTAAAAGCCTACATTCCTAAACTATGTCAATGTTTATAATTAAATAATTTCAAATTCAATAAGATCGTTCATAACAAAAGACATATGTTTTTCCTTTAAAACTAATATTTATTGAGAAAATGTAAGAGAATTCACAGCCGAACTTTGAAAAACAGTGAAGACACGAGTACGGTTATGTTTTACCTGCCTTGTCTTGTGGCAAAAAACGCGGGAAGCCTACGTTTGAATCGCCTATAATAATATGTCTGTTTCTCAGATGTTCTATGGACACGTTGTAACTTGTTTCAGTCACTTGATTGTTATGTGTTAACAGTTACCATTCCAAATCAGTACTACAATAATATCAACAATTTTTTTTTCAATCTTTATCCTGCATTCTGACATTGGGTCAGCAAATTCTCTTTACGATAGATTACACATTCTCATATCTAAGCAATATCAAAGTATGACTCAAAAAAACTTGAGCAATAGTATCAGTATCAGTGTTCGACATATAGCTTGACAGCTTGACGGAATATCATTAAAAATCATGGTAAATGATGAAAATACCATTATTGAATAGGTTTATGAGGAAATACAGGTTGATTAAATTGATAAACGGTATTGATTGTACCAAAACATTGATATTGATACTCCTCGTTATTATATATTTACTCTTTGAGCAAATCATTGAAAAATTATTTTTACGTTGACGTATTGATAGTTACTCCATACTCATACTGGGATTCTAGACACTGTCTTTTTTGACAAGTACGTTAGTCAAGTATCAAGTATGTATTTTCTATTTTTCGATGCTGTTAATTTATGATTTTGACCTAGTTAATGGGTTGAACGATGTCTGGTTCGACTCCTTTTTGAAATCTAAAAAGTTTCGTTAACACTGGAACAGAAAATAATTACCATGGCCGTAACTTTATACCACTTTCCAAAAAGCGCACCATCAAGAGGAGCCCTTCTAGCTGCTAGAACTGTCGGAATAAACGTGGATGTTCAAATTGTCGACCTATTCAAAAAAGAACAACTCAAAGAAGACTTCATTAAGGTCAGTATCCTCCTTGTCTATCTACAAAGAAATGAGATGGCTTGAGTATTTAAAAACAATCATCCAAGTTATATCTCATTATATTTCCAGATCAATCCTCAACACTGTGTACCCACACTTGTTGATGGCGACCTTACTATTTGGGACAGTCACGCAATATCTTGCTATTTAGCTACTGCATATGCTAAAGATGATAGCCTGTATCCTAAAGACCCTAAAAAGAGAGCGCTAGTCAATCAGAGGCTTTATTTTGATTGTGGGACACTTTATCCTAGAATACGAGCAATATGTGTAAGTATTATCAAGAATTTTCATAGGGAAACAACATGGAATTCTAGATTATTCTTTCTAAATTATAAACTCCTATATGTCATGAGTTTTCACTACTTTATATCAGTAGTTGTTCAGGTGGACTTTCTTTCTTTATTTTCTTTAGCTTAATCCTTAGAGGACCGTACCTTCCCATTACAAACAATTCCATCTGAATATTTGATTGTTTGAATGATACTGTATGTTTTTCAGTTTCCAGTTCTATTTTTAGGAGAAGACCAAATTTTTGATGAACACCGAGGTCCTCTAGAAGAAGCATTGGGATTTCTGGATGTATTTTTAGAAGGAAATGATTTTGTATGTGGCAGCAAATTAACAATAGCTGATTGTTCTCTAATAGCTTCAGTTTCCAGTATTATGGTAAGAATATATTTTAACATTCTATTTTCTATTTCTGTTGTATTTCTCTTTCAAATGGGTTAATGCTTACAGGCCATTGGATGGGATATCAGCCCCTATTCTAATGTTGCTACCTGGGTGGCCAGATGTGTTCTAACCATTCCTGATTACCAAGAAGCTAATCAGAAAGGTGCTGATGAATTTGGAAAGGCAGTTAAGAGTAAAATGGCTCCTGGTCAACTCTAAAAAATGAATTGTTCTTTCACTGCATTGAATAAATAGTTTTTATATTTTATTATCAATCCAATTTTTATTTTTTTGGTAACTTCAGACATGGTATTTAATTTCAGGTTGGAAATTGCTAAGTTTAAGTACATCAAAGAATAAGTGCAATTATCTAATAAGAAATTGGCCACAAAATATAATTGGCATTTTACAAGATACATCATTCAAAGCCGTATTGAAGATTTTATTAATTTTAATGTCTATATCTTGTCCTCTTTCCTAAGTCCTCTCACACTTTCAGACATAAAAATCCTAATTCATACTTTGAAGACCTACAAACTCCTCAGAATTATAGACATATATAAATACAGATGGACTTAACATTGGCATACACAGGGATTACGTTGCTAAGTTTGTAGGTGCGCTAATTGTAAAAAAAAGAAAAAAGGTATTGATGAAATGAATTACGAGTCAAATTTATTAACTGAATTACGTGCAGTGGAGGCCACTAAGAAAAGCTTCAGTGAACTCCCGCAAATAAATTTCAGATGAAAAATATCTAAATTTCTGCACATATATATTATAATCGTATTTTAGGTAATGAAAAAACTGCGAGGAAAATAACGTCAAGCTGCAATAGCGCACTCATTTGATAAACTGAAAATTGTTTTTTGAGGCAAAATTTATTAGGTATAGGCGGGTTCATGTTAACGTAAGGTAAAATAACGCAAGAAAGTTAAACTATTGGAATCGTGTAGACATGTTCATGATAAAACGCAAGGTACGGTATGATCCGTCAAACAGTTTGAAAATTTAAAAGTGAAAATTTCGTTTGCATGAACTAGCTCGCCCCTAGCCTTATTCAACTGATTCAAGTCTGAACTATCGACTCTCATATTAGTCATATTCATAAAATAATTCATTGGACTGGTATCACTGAGCTGAATCCCATGTAAAAGTCATTTTGATATCTCCAACGAGTTCCAACATACTGTAAAGTCTAGTTCATACCCTCGCGAACTTCGCAATTTTTCTAACGAATAAAATGGCTCCCAGTCATACCGGACCAATCGTTGATGCAGAACCATGTCGGCTGCCATTTTATTTGCAGAATAACTGCGAAGTTCGCGAGGGTATGAACTAGACATGACAAGAACAGAGACCTTATTTCGACCTGGCCAACTTTCCGAATGGAAAAGGCCAAACAAAAAAGAAGAAGGACCTTGAATCGAAACTGTTGACAGTGTTGACACTGGCGAATAAAACAAAATAAACCTAACCTAACATTTTGAATGTTTTCAAAAATGTGACTGAAGCTGAAAGCATTTAAACGAGAATTTGGAAGATATGGCTCGCCGAGGAAAAGTAAAATACAAGGATGTTGTTAAGAAACCCCATGGAACATCTCGACCATCTAAGAAAGTCCACAAAAAATCACGACCTAGGAAAACCTACAGTTTATTCAAGAAAGATGAAGAAACTATTGGATCCAAAAGAAAGTTTAGCGCTCACAAACCGAACGTGAGTCCGATTTCCAAACGGCAGAGGCTAGAAAAGAAAGAGCCTGAAGCAGAACCAATTTCTTCTGAAGACGAAACAGGAGATCTAGATCATTTATTAAGTACATTCGCAAATACTGGAAAAAATAAAAAGTCTGTCGCTATCGAAAGTAGCAGTGAAAGTGAGGATGAAAACGAAATTGATGAGAAATCAACCTTAGAATTAGGGAAATTAGATGATGATGTTGAAACTGATCAAGGTAATATTTCTAGTAGAGAGGAATTGTTAGTAGAAAGTGATAAGAAATCTGATAAAGAAAAAGCAGCATTGAGTTCTGAAGAAGATATTCCGGAATCTGAAAATGTTCTTCAAGAATCAGAAGGTGAAAAGGGGGAAGACTTCGAAAACAAGGAGGATCCTTTTGTCAAACATATTTTTTATGATTTGCATGATAGCATGTTAGAGTCACTGCTGAACATTCCTGTGACTACTAATTCTTTCGCTGAAAATTGGCCTATTCTTGGGAAATTGTCAATACAAATCCCTAAATGTGATGATATTGTGACTGAAGAGCCAAGCGAGTACAGTATTGCAGAAAAAAAGACCTACGCTTCTCCTGGTAATGTCCTTAAAAGAATTCCCAAATCACCAAAACCCTCTGATTTACATGTTAAAATGCAAATTATAAATAACTTACCAAAAGTTAATCCAAAACATTCAGGCGATGAATATTTCACTCCTTTGCAAGCTGAAGTTTTTTCTGTGATCAACAATTACCAGGATTTTTATTTTCCTGACAGAACATTTTCAAATTCTGAAGAAATACGGTATGTTTACTGTTTGCACGCTGTGAATCATGTAATGAAGACAAGAAGTAAAGTAATCCATCATAACTCAAAGTTATCTAAGAAGGATGATGTTCCAGAGGAGTTTAGAGATCAAGGTTTAGTCAGACCAAAGGTATGTTATTCACCAGTTTATATTAAGTCCTCAAATCCAGCTCAGCAACAATCCCAATTTTTAAAAACTACATATATACGTAATATTTTTACTAACTTATATTTATTTCACAATTTGTTCATTTTGCAGGTTCTCATAATTTTACCATTCAAAGATGCTGCTTACAAAGTAATAAGAATGATAATTGACTTGATTTTATCTGAAGATAAGGGTAATGTTATGAATAAAAATAGGTTTGTAGAGGACTACACAGGAAATGAACTCTATTTCCCCAAAAGGAACCCAAAACCAGAAGACTATGAACAGATATTCCAGGGTAATACCAATGATGATTTCAAAATTGGTATAACAGTCACCAAAAAAAGCCTAAAGGTAATACGCATTCATTAGTATTGATCTGTTAGTAACTTTTTTGTTTTTCAGCTCTATGCAGACTTTTACTCTTCAGATATCATAATAGCTTCACCTTTGGGTCTAAGAACCATTATAGGGGCTGAAGGGGAACCTGAACGAGATTATGACTTTCTTGCTTCTATAGAAGTTCTCATATGTGACCAGGCAGAACTATTTTTAATGCAAAATTGGGATCATGTTATTCACATTTTCAATCACTTGCATTTGCAGCCTAAGGATTCTCATGGATCTGATTTTTCAAGGTAACTATAAGATACAAAATTATTGAAAAATAAGTTAAGATGTTATTATAAACATTTCAGTTTCCAACCGTCTTAATGCCACTACTGAATATTCGGAGTTTACAGTATGGGAATTTTCAAAAGCTCTTTAACTGGAAAAACATTTTCAAATTATTCTTCACGAAATCATCCCTTGGAAATGGTTCATCCTTATTCATTGGTGATATTTAGGTTGATGTAACAGACACATGTTATCTAAAAAACAAAACTTTGAACTCTTCAATTCTGATATTTTCACAAGTGGGGACATAAAAAACTTCCAAGATCAAGAGCTTTTTGTATCATTTATTTTTATTATCAAAGTGAAATAATTAAACCAAAATCGAATGATTTTGCAGACAGTGGAATTTAAATCACCCTGTATAAAGCAAAAATAATGCAAATAATTAACACAATGTACTTTTACCTTATATTCCATTATTTTAAAATGGTGTAAGGCCATCAAATTAACTAGATAAGAAAAAACATAATTCATTTAGAAATTAGATTTCACATTTCTGTATTAAACCTTGTGTTTTGTTTAAGGGTGAGAACTTGGAGTTTAAATGGTTGGGCGAAATACTATCGCCAAACCCTGATATTTTCTTCTGTGAACTCAGCAGATATAAACGCCATCTTCAACAAACGATGCTACAACTATGCTGGCAAAGTAAAAGTCTTGAATCCCATCGACTTTGGCTGTATAAGCCAAGTAGTCGTCCAAGTACCTCACGTCTTTCACAAGTTCGACTGCAAGAGCGCTGCAGAAGCTATAGATGCCAGATTCCAGTTTTTCATCAATAAAATTCTGCCCCAGCAGAGGGAGAGTTTGATGAAACAGACGCTGATTTTTGTGCCAAGTTATTTCGACTATGTTCGCCTGAGGAATTATTTCAAGAAGGAGGACATCGGATTTGTGCAGATTTGCGAGTATTCAAAGGTGAGTGTTGGCCTACTATGCCTTTGGGTACACTGTTAATGAGGGAGTATCATTATTATTATAAATTCCGATCAGTAAAAAGTCGTTGAACTGAAGTTTGTTTTATTGTTCAAATTATAAAATTGACGACAAACAAATATCGTTCATTCAACCGATATCATTCATTTCAATCGATAATAGGGTAATTTGTTCCATGCAACAACAAAATGCCTCCTTTTTTTTGTCGACACTTTTTGGACGCAAAACCACTGATATTTCATTATTAGAAGCATCAAAATGAAAGATTTTACTCAAAAAACCGACCTTCTTTCACAACTGAATATAAACTACATTTTTAGTAACTTTCATTTATGCCGTAAGTTGGCAGCTTGGAATATGGGTTGTTAACTATTCGAATTCAAATATGAGCAAACAATTCCCCGAAATTTATATGTTCAATTGTATGCTTTGCGTCAGCTCAAACTGATGAAAATTTACGAATAGATTTAAGAAACAGATTAGAAAATCAATCAACTTTATTTCCCAAGAAACATTACATGTTTATAGAAGGCATTAAATAAATATAAAAAATAATCATGATACTAACGCCTAAAACTAATGTAACTATACATACAAAAAATGTTATTAGTCAATAATAATATTATTTTATCAAAATTGAACACATTTGCTCAAAATACAATATATAATATCATAGGTGTAAAAAAATATGAATATATACGATTATCAGTTTCCAAAATATATCAAAATTATTTAAAATTCAAGTGGTCATATTCATTATAGTCTAGTTCCTAAATTGTAGATAGTGACTCATCGTATATTTTCTGGTATTTACGGGATTTGAAAGTACGGAAGGGATGTACGAAAGTGGCAAAGTGAAACTTGATTTGAAGCTAAAGTACCTAGCTTATTTCTGTTTTGTTTTTTGACATGCTTTATATGAATTATGAACCGTACAACCGATGAGTCACTATCTACAATTTAGGAACTAGACTATGAATAAATCACTAATTTCCTTAATTTGTTTTAAAATGTCATCAAGGATTGGTAATTTTTCATCTGTAATGAGTATAATACATAATGACACAGATTAAACAAATGAACATATAAATGAATGTTACCACCTTACCAAAACAAAACAAATAACAATTATCGGAAGAATGAAAGTTACTATAATTGTAGATTATATGTAGTTGTAAAAGAAGGTCGATTTTTTTGTTGAAACCTTCGATAAAGTTTGTAAAATGAGTTGTTAGCGTCTGAAAAAGGGTCGACAAAAAGAAGGAGGCAATTTGAGCAATTTTTTAACTGGAAACTGGTGTTTTATTATGGTCGATTTTCAAGGTTCAGTGGGGTATAACTCAAAAAGTATTGAAGGGACCCTTTGAAATTTTTGTGGTGGAGTATATCGGTACAAATTTTTTAATATTTTTTTCAGGAAGCAAAAATCGCTCGAGCAAGGGACATGTTCTTCCACGGTGACGCGCACTTTATGTTATACACAGAAAGATACCACTTTTTCAACAGAAAGAGAATAAAAGGTATTCGACACCTCTTATTCTACCAGCTGCCAGTTTTCCCGCACTTTTACTACGAAATCTGTAATTTGATGCAAGAAGCATACCTCAACAAAAAAATTGGTATGACGTCAAATATGACAGTTAATGTGATCTATTCGAAATATGATGTTTACCAACTGTCTGCCTGTGTGGGAACGGATAAGGCTGGAAAAATGGCGCAATCTGACAGAAAAGTACATATGATGGTGACCGGGGCTGATTAAAATAATATTTTTTGTAAATATGTTTTTATTAAAATGTTTTTCAAAAAATTGTTACAAAGTTTTTCATCGGTTGATTTTGTTTGACGATTCTCCTCCTAGTTGTTATTCCAGTTTTGTTTCACAATAAATTGCACTCCATGAAAATGAAAATGAAAGACAAACATCGACTTTATCAATCTTCATTGTTTATGGTGCCCAAAAATAGACATTTAGTTGACCAATTTTTCATTATCGTAAATTTTGTAGCAACATTACTTTTTGGTGGCTTTTGTAACTATCATATTTTTCATTTCAAATGTTTATCAAAATTTATCTTTCAATTGGAAAATATCGTATTTCATATAAGTTGGATGTCAATTAAAACCATTAGTAACATTTTTGCGATTTTGTTTACAAAACTGTAGGCACTGAAACCAAAAGGCTTCGCAACTAGGTCAAGATCAATTTTCCATATTTCTCGTCGTTCCCGCTTTTCAGAAATGATTTTCATATTAGCAAAGCTTATAATTCCAATATAATAGATCGCATACAAGTACCTCCTTATTCGTTCAGAAAGAAAATGTTTGAACATCTTTTGACTACTTGAGAATATGTAAGTTGATTACAATAATCATGCTTAGATAGGTACCTAATGTAAATCGTTCATTTATATGATTTATTACTTTTGTGTTATTATTCCCTTATTTTTCTCATGAATCATTCACTTTCTACTTGTATGATACAAGTAGGCTCGATAATTATTTCGATGATATGCGCAATTTTAGACCGCTTCTTTATTATTTCTTGTACAATTTGGATGTTACTCGTGGCTATCAGAATTCAAATATACCCCGCTTCCCAAGTACTTCAGTTTGAGATTCTGTCGTGGCAATTAGAAAAAGAAGGGTACTTTTTAAAGGGGCTTTCAAAGGAGAAAGCCTTGTTGCCTTCAAAAACAGTTTTTTGACACCCCAATTCCACATATCTCAAATTGGTCTACTAATACAAAATATTTATTTTCTATTGTTTACCCTATTGCACCTAATAATCGCTAAAATTCGCTATAAATTCAACTAGTAATCTCCCTCGTAGTTCCCCATTAATTTTTTAATGAATGGGCTTGTTTTTCCTAGATCTTCATTACTATCGTAGTCATTGGAGTCGGTAATGTTTTCGTCGGCTGGAGATGAAGTCGTCGTGTAAGCTCTCAGTTGTTCAGATTCAACTGCTATGAACTGTTGATGCATTTCTGAAACAGAAAATGATTTGTGAAAATCGTAACAATGACCAAAGAATAAATATTAGAAAAATATCCAGCATATTTTCTCAGCGGTGAATTTCGAAAATTTGCACTGTTATGAAAACACTATTGGGAAGGCGTGAAAGAGTATTTCATATCAATCTATTGTTACGAGATTGATAAAAGCCCCCTAGCTGCGCCGCTGAGTCCATTCCGCGGGCGCCTCATCGATAAATCAGTTCCAAGAAGTGTTTATTTGGATGGATCGTTTTCTGTACTGCATGAATAGTCTAGATAACGGAGCTGCCGCGTCATCGCTCAATTCCTGGAAATGTGTAGAAGTTCTCCGTTTTGAGTATTCTCGAATCATCGCGATTAATCCAGTCTACACGATGAGCACCTAAATAAACGGAGACGTTTGACTGGGAAGGGAGTTTTTATGAAGAGAAATTATTTAAGAAGATTAGAAAGTGATAATAACCAGAAGTGGTTGGAATATTTAGCTAGTTGTATTGTTGTATAGATAGATCTAAGTGTTTCATTAGTCAGTGAAGTGTTGTATGTTTGTTTATAGTGAAGTTAGAAAATAAACAGTTTAGTAGTGTGCTCGGCCTATTATTTAGCAAAACGTAACACTATTAAAAACTCACAATGATAGATTTTCAGGACAATCTGTATGGGAATAGGAATTTGTATTTACGAACAAAAATTGAAAGAGATCAATGAAAACTTTCAAGCTCACACTGATCGACCATGCACGACCGACCGCTGAAATAATTTTCTAAATCTAAATTTGGTCTGACGTTCAAAAGGTCATGTGAATTGTCTGTTTATTTATTGAAAAAAAAAGTTAAAATCTCAATTTTGCTTTAAATAATGAACAGAACTGATGATGGTAAAGAAGAAATAATTTTAATAATGTAGTATTTTTATATGGGGGCTGAAATCGCAAAAATTGTCGTTATTTCGTCAATCCTTTATCGAATTTAGTTTTTGAGGTAAGATTCACCGGAACCAGCTCATCGAGATTTTTGGAAAAATGGAAAATAAAATGTTATCGTGCTACGGAATTTTTGACGTTTTTTTCCTTCTTTATGCTAAACCTTGTACATGAACATATAACATTCATATTTTTTCTGAGGATTTTGCATTTTTAATGATTTCTAGGGGTCTACACCTCTCTGGACTTTTTTCGAGAATTTTTTTTTTCTTGCCGATCGGCTTCGAATTCATAGAATAGACTAATTTCGTTATCCTGAACCGATTGGCTTTCACAATCTCGAGTTGAAAAATTCATCCGCAGTTGAGACGGAACAAAAAATTAATTTGTACTTTGTTTCATATTTGAAAAATTCAACATTTCTTAAACATACCTACTCACCGAATTTGAAATTGATTCCGAGTCTAATAGAGATTTGTTATGCTTTCTACGGAACCTCTAACATTTCTAGCTGAAACTTTTTTGGAAAATTTTTATTTTAAATTTTTCGAAAAATTGAAGGAATGTCCTGTTTTCAAACTTAATGGTGAAAACCGCATATATCGATATCTCTCATCATTTCTGAGTTACAGCATGATTTTCGAAAAGGTACATATTCAAGAAGTTTTTGTAATAACTTTTTTCCTGTCAAAAATTTCTTGTTTCTATAAAAACATTTCCCGAGCACTTTTTACGTAGAATTCAATAACCATAGTTATTGATGAAAAAATATGTTTTTTTAAAAAATACACCCTGTATATTCCTGCATATTTCGATAGAGCTTAAAATAACCTTTCCAAAAATGTAGCACACTTGATGTTTTGCTAGAGCCATCTTTGAAATACGTAGCTTTTAGGTTCTTTCATGTGGCCTTTTTGTAAACGCACACTTTGAACAAGTAGGCTTTGGACGACGCGGCGATAAAACAGAATGCAAATGTTTACTGGTAGCTGCCAAATTTTGAATTAAGCAGTAAAGACGCTCTTTAATTCGTGGTATCTGTTCAATGTTCAAACACATTCGCAATGAAGTATGAGAATTATGAAAAATGGGATATGATAGTCTGTTTTATACAAACCGGGGAAAATGCAGAAGCAGCAAGCAATTTGTATCAAGAGAAGAAAACAACTTTTTAGAGACATTTTCGCAAAATTGCGACTGGTGGTCAATTTGAATAGAAATGGCCAAAATTATATGAATTAAATAGAAATAAGGAGTTGGAAGAAAAATTCGTTTTAGGAGCTGCTGAAAATAATGCCAAAACGTCAACGCGAAATTTGAAAAAACAACAGGCCTACCAAGAACTAACGTTAGGCGGATTTTGAGAAAGCACAAATACAAGCCACATATAGAACCAGAAGAAGTTCATAAACTCAGACGAGGAGATCTTGAACGCCGCATGGATTTTTGCCAGTTGTTCCTGGAAATTGTAACCAAGAGCGTTTCGTTAAATTGTATTTGGACAATCAAAGCTTATGTGAGCAGTGCCGGCTTTTACAACCGTTACGGGCACAACAAAATCCTGATTCTATTGTGGAGCAGAAATCAAGGAAGATTTGGATTTAGTGTGTGGGCAGGTGGTTTCAGGGGAGAATTATCGGCCCGTTCATTTATAGTGGCACTCTCAAATCTCAGAGGCATGTAGAAATTTTAAGGGGAAATATATTGAACCCCTTGTTGATGAATTACCTCTAATGGAGCTCAGAAAAATATATTTTCAACAAGACGGGGCTTCGCCTCACAACACTGCACAAAACTGTTTGGCTGCAAATTTTGGTTATAATTGGATAGCCAACCAAGGACCCAACCGTTGGCCGGCCAGGTTACCGGACCTAACTTATATGGACTTTTACCTCTGGGGAAGGTTGAAAGATATCTTATTTTTAAATTGATATCCAATAATTCTAGATACGAATTGGAAGCGGCAGTGATGTAAAGTTTTGCTTCTATCACTCCTATTGAACTGATCAATTCGTCAAAAAACGTCCAGAAAAGGTTTCGCCTGTTTGTAGGAGAAGCTGGTACTGGTAGACATTTTGAACACATCTGAATAAATATATTCAATTGTTTGTTACTCATCATTATTATCATTATTGTTGGAGTTTCATTTATCAGTAGTCAATATAGCAATAAGGTTCATATATTCGACAATAAAGTACATTTTTGATTGATTGATTGAGCATAAATTGTTATCAGTTTTATTGAAACTATGGATTTTAATTACTGCTGTGAAAAGCTTTCTCAACATTTGATAGCTACTACTGAACATTTTCTTTCTGTTTTATCACCGCGTCGTCCAAAACCTACTTGTTCTAAGTGTGCGTTTCAAAGCCTACATGAAAAAACCTAAATGCTAAAAAGGCGCTATTGAATTTTTCGAAAAGGCACATTTTCGAAAAACATTCCTTAATTCAAAAACATGCTATAGATATCGATATGTAGTTTTCACCATTGAGTCAATTTGACTCTCAGACACAGTTTTCATCTTTCTAGTTCGAAAACAGAACTTCCAATTTGGCCCTCTCTGTACACGCTTTTATATGAGCGTATCCAAATTATAATTATATTTTCATTGGTATGAAAATTTTGAGTATGGTGTTAATTTCAAATGAATCTGATAATTTTTTACTTTTCATGATTTGTAGTGGTATGATTCAATTTTTTTTTTCCGCTTATTACTTTGAATTCGCAGAATATAATAATTTCGTCATCCTGAATACAAAATTGCTAGTGATTGGCGTGTAAATGTCGAGTTGAATTTTGAATACTTATCGATGTTTTTTTTTTCTTTTCGACATACACAAATAATCGTTTTCCTTGACCGTATTCTGTCTCGATTTTATATAAAGATCTACAAGATATTAATATAATCATAGATTCAAAATGGATATCCATTAGTAGATATATTCTACAGATGGCTATTAATATCCGAAGCAAATATATGAACTGAATACTGACCACATGATACATTTTCAAACAGTATTCTCTTTTTTCCATGATTTTTTTCATTAGACTGTCATTCTCTTAGTGATCAGTGCTGAATAAATGGACTACTTCTTTCTTGAAGAAGATGAAAATATCCTGTGTCTCACCTGCCAAAATATTGTCACAATTTTGATCGTAGAGCTTCTGCCGTCTAGGCATACTCGTCACATACTTCGCAGCAATTTTCTGATCTCCGTTCCACAAAAATACGTAGTACAAGCTCAACATAATCGCGGCGAGCGAAACAAAGAACACATACGCGACGACCGTCAACACTCTGACTAGTTTCTTCTTGTGTTTCGGCTCGTACAATCTATCCTTCGCTTCTTCGCCTGCGAATTTAACAGTTGTATCCAGAAGAGAAGCGGTTTTCCATTGCTGGGAGTCGCTGTGCGTCAAGCCATTAGCGGCTTTGTAGGACATTTTCTCGAAAAGAAAAATGAAAGCGTTTTTTAGTAACGTCAAAGCCACGCTGATTTTCTGTTCAGATACTTTGTTTTATGTATGGAACCGGTATCGGATTCGATATCAGTAGGATTCTGGAGGATTTTCTTTGTGAAAATCAGAACATCGCGAACGATTAGGCCGTATTATCACGTGTTGGGCCGATTTGGATAACTCGCACTGAAATTACTTTTCGCTCTCTTCGAACAAACTATTTCGCGAACTGTTTCAATTATCGACGGAACAGGCTGTTTGCGAATGGGGTTTTTAATTTTAGAGCATATTGTCGGTTGTATGTAGGTAATTTCCGAAATTAGGACGCGATTGTTTTGATTTTAAATTCTCTCAGTTTTGTGCCGGAAAATCAATACAAAACAGCTGGTCTAGATTTTACGCGCATGTTCGGCTGGTAAGTGGCGGCGATTTCCATTTGAAGTGGAAATTTGAAAAATACTGGACGATTTTTCTGATTGAAAAACTTTAAAGAAATTTTCTTAATTCGTTGTATAGTAAATAGGTACCCAATAATATATCTTATTTATGCAAAGAAAGACAAATATAATAAACATGTTTATACTAAGTTGAGAAAATAAAAGGTAATACAGAGGAGATTCTACTCATGAAATGAATATTTGAACCTTTTTGCGAATCTTTAAAATAAAAAGAAATACAGGACGTAACAAGTCAAAAAATATTAATTATTCCTTTGTGAATTGAATTGAAACTTGTAAATATAACTTGAATGAAGAAAATTGATGATATGTTTTTCAAATTTTAGAGTTTTGGATAAAAATATACAGGTGTTCCCATTTAAAAATTGATCATTTTAAAACTAGCAACTTGATGCTTCGAAGGTATTATGTCCGTCTGTCGGTTTTGGTTCAAAATTTGTAATCAATTTATCGAGCACGCTTGGCATTCGATTTTGTTAAAATTTTGCATAATTTTAAAATTGCACGTTCGGCCAACACCCAAGGATTAATTGGGGATCTTTCTCTTACATACCATAAAAGAAAACTATGGCAAAGTTGAAAACATTCACGATAAGGACCGATGATTTTTCAAACTCTCATTATTGGAGACTAGGTATGTAGAACTTATATGTGTTCAAATTCGAATTCTCAAGCATTCTACTTCTAAACACCAATATTTTCTGAGGGACAGTGCAGAAAGCGCACAAAGATTTTTGTTCGCCCATAACTTAAATTCATTCCCATACTTGTTTCACTCAAAATCCATGAAAATGTAAACACAATTTGAGACTGGTGGTTGGTCAGCTAGCTCACTTAATTCACCCCTCATAAGATATTGATCTTGGATTTCATCGTTTATTTTTTATCAAATGATTCACGTTCATAGGGCATCGCCAAGGGTATTACTCAATATAACGATGTTTACTCTCAAGCTAAAAATAAGAAGAAATATTGATTTCTTGTCAAAGGACAATATCGTTTTTCTGATGAAATGTTTCACGAGTGCGTTGTGCTGTCAGTGATGGGCCACCTTTACCTATCTCTTCACCGAATCTCGACTCAGGGCTAATAATGTTAACTATCGAATTGAATCTGTTGAATACAACAAATATCCATTTCAAAAGTACTTTATAACGAACAGTAACATTCTGATTTATCATATACAAAACACATCGGGAATCGGCCTGTCATTTATATTTGGAAGTTACTTCCTAGCACAGGTGGACTAGTTTTGAAGACCCTGCACGTAGTTATCTCAAGGATAGTTGGGAATCTCCTTGGTTAGTCTGTTTCCTCGTTTCCGTGGACGTATGAGTGACCTGGGGCCCATATGATACAGACTTTCCTTCACTTCGACAGGTTTTTCAACCAATGCATTCCTACACTCCTATACACCAGCTTGGATGTGATCTTGTGTCTCATCTCATTGCCAGTATTGCTGCTTTACTAACTGTTCGAGACGATTGCAATAGGTCTATAATATCTATTGTCTTGATTTTCTGGGACGTAGGGGAGTGAGGCATAGTAATATTAGCAGTAGTAGTAGTAGTAGTAGTAGTAGTAGTAGTAGCAGTAGTAGTAGTAGTAGTAGTAGTAGTAGTAGTAGTATTATTTATGGAGAGGCTGTTGTTACAGCCCAGCAAGTAAGCCCCTATGCCATTCCCTTGCTGAACTTATAAGAAAGCAATTTTTTGAGGGATTTAAAGCATGTAATAAATCATTGAAAGTTTCTTCTATCAATAAGATCAGCGATTATCTGCCTTGTCTGACTGCAAACGAAGGATTTAAGGGCTATTTTGAATTTCAAAACAAAATTTGATTATAAAAATAATTGGTGATTGTTACAGGAAGATTGCAGAGTATATCCTTGTAGGAAAACTTTGCCAGGCGTTGAATAGACGTGATTCGGCGGTCGTATGGGGCTTTAGAATTATTTCTGTTCGACGTTTGCCGACAATCCTATTGTATAGGAAAATTTGCGAAAGGCTGGATTATTTTTATAATCAAATTTTGTTTTGAAATTTATTGCCTTTCGTCTAGTACTCTAGTTCCACATGAGAAATATTTAAATATTTTTCATGGTGTAAATTTAGATATATTCGGCTCAAACGAGGTCGTGGTACTGCTCGGAATCTTTCTGTGATTTCTATAGATGGCTCTGCTGCCCACTTTCTTAGTGGATGCCGGAAATATCGTAGTGCCTGTCAACAAAACCGATTGGAAATCAATTACATATTGTGGCCGAGTCTGTACTGATGAGCGAGTTGAATCGCGAAACCGGTCTGCAGATGTCACATGTTTTCGATTGCCAGTTGGTGATTGTTACAGGAAGATTGCAGAGTATATATATCCTTGTAGGAAAACTTTGCCAGGCGTTGAATAGACGTGATTCGGCGGTCGCATGGGGCTTTTGAATTATTTCTGTTCGACGTTTGCCGACAATCCTATTGTATAGGAAAATTTGCGAAAGGCTGGATTATTTTTATAATCAAATTTTGTTTCGAAATTTATTGCCATTCGTCAAGTACTCTATTTCCACATGAGAAATATTTAAATATTTTTCATGATGAAAATTTAGATATTCGACTCAAAGTCGTGGTACTGGTCGGAATCTTTCTGTGGTTTCTACAGATGGCTCTGCTGCTCACTTTCTTAGTGGGTGCCGGAGATATCTTAGTGCCTGTTAACAAAACCGATTGGAAATCAATTACATATTGTGGCCGAGTCTGTACTGATGAGCGAGTTGAATCGCGAAACCGGTCTGCAGATGTCACATGTTTTCGATTGCCAGTTGGTGATTGTTACAGGAAGATTGCAGAGTATATCCTTGTAGGAAAACTTTGCCAGGCGTTGAATAGACGTGATTCGGCGGTCGTATGGGGCTTTTGAATTATTTCTGTTCGACGTTTGCCGACAATCCTATTGTATAGGAAAATTTGCGAATGGCTGGATTATTTTTATAATCAAATTTTGTTTCGAAATTTATTGCCTTTCGTCAAGTACTCTATTTCCACATGAGAAATATTTAAATATTTTTCATGATGAAAATTTTCTATTTTGAATTAATGAAGTGCATTAAGATAATGTAGTGCTTCTAGAATAGTACTAGGTTTATAGTTTGGAAGCTTTTTTTTATTAATTTATGGACTTGAGGAATAATGTGTTGTTTTTTTTGTCGGGTATTATAAATATAGGTATAAGAGAAAATGTTTATTCCGGCGGTAAGTGATTATGATATTATAACAAAAAAGTTGACGAATATCAAAAACTTTGGCTTCCAAGAATAAACTTTCAGTTGAGAAGCGGAGTGGTTTGGATAAAATCAGTTTCAAGAATAAGAAGACATCGAATATGAGTATTGAGGTCTCCTCCTCAGCAGGCTATCCCATAGCGAATGTGACTTTCGACTACAACTTTCATGTGGCGGAACACGATCTTTTAGATAAATATTAATTTGTAATTTTGCAATTGGACGAAACTTTGTTTTGACCAAACTTATATATTTCGCCAAAATAGGGTCCCTTTGTATATAATTCAAAGTATTTCTCACCGATTTTGAAAAAAGGCGACTCAACGCTTATCGAAAATGATCGGCATGTAACAGTTTCCACAGCATCATGTAAAATAACCGAAGATCCGTTATGTGAAAAAGCTAGCGTTCCTTGATCAATTTGACATAATTTCCAAGTTTCAGCATGGTTTTTGCCCAGCCCAGGAAGGTCAACGGAAACTGCATTTTGCTCTTTTTTTTGGTGTGTCTATGACTCACTTGATAGAAGGAAGTATGTCGGTGCAGTTTTTTTTCCAGTAAAAATAGTTTAGAGCAGGTGATGAAATAATTAATTCATCAGATAACACCAAAATTTCTAGGAACTTATATCGATAGTATCATGACCTGGGAGTCAGGTATAAACTATGTACGTAAGAAAGTCAACAGTGGGTACTATGCAATCAAACAATTGAGGTCCAATTTCAGCAAAGCCCAGCTTTCAAATGTTTACTTTGCCGTTGTAAATTCCCATATCTCTCACAATATTGCCTTTTGGGGTTGCTTCACAAAACTCAACAAAATATTTGTCTACCAAAAAAGGGTATTGCGCCTAATCTATAAAATAGATTACAGAGAATCCTGTAGGCAACACTTTATTGGGAATAAAGTTATGTGCGTACCTAGTATTTATATTTACAAATGCATTCTGTTGTTCAAAAAACAAATACAAAATCAAATTTTGACTTTTATGCATATCCTACGAGACACGGTGAGTTGATACAGCTTCAGAAACATTCAACTCGTCAGTATGAAAATTCTCCATCTTATAAGGGAGCTAAATTTTATAATAAGTTACCCGATGATTTGAAAAATCTAGATAGGGAAAATCTGTTTAAAACGAACCTCGTTAATCCTTGGCTCGCACAAGTTTCGACTTCTGAGGGCTGTCGTTCGTAGGGCGACGCCAGCTGGTTAACGAAAAAAACAATTTAAAACAATTTTTAAACAATAATTTGATAGGTTTCACCGTGAAGACAGCATAAATCTAATATTTGGGTATCAGAGAAAACTTTTTCTATTATTATTATGTTTTGGTTTGAAATAAAATAACTAAATATCAGTCCTGTGAACATATATCATATAATTCCAAACATAAATTTCGAGATTCGGGGAAATGGTCTTCTAGGTCTTCAAGTATATGCTGGGATGGTAAATACCTTATTTTTGTTTGATACTTTCCAATGAAACCTTCATCATGAATGGCGCAAACGATGATTGACTCGCCGTGTATTCCAATCGTATTAATTTATTTTGATAGGTTTCACTCCTCCGTAATTTGATAGATTATCCCATGCTTCCTATTAAGGTCACCCGATTGTATTACGTAACGCAAATGGAATTGCTCGAGCAAAGGAAACCTTCCAAGTTATATAAGTTTCTAAAAGTAATAAAATTACATTGAATGCTCATAAAAATCTTTACCATTGGAAGCACGTGGCTTCGAACAATCAAAAACTTGAAAATTTCACATGAATGACCGAAAATTTGCGCAAGATTTCTTTGATAAAGTGAATGTAAGAAGTCGCTTTAGGTACATTCAGCCCTATGCTGTATCACTTCTGTTAAAAATAACGTCACCGTTATTCGCCATTTCCGTAATTTTGCTATTGATTGGTAATAGCAAAATATCGGAAATTGCGAATAATGGTGACGTCATTTTTAGCTGAAGTGCGCAATGTCATATATAAAAGGTTCTTTTTTCAACAGTCATTGAAAAATATTTCAAAAAGAATAATTATTACCTGTACTTGATTCATTATCCAAAGTGGAAGCTTCCTTCAAAGTTGTCGAATGTAGCAAACTGCCAGTGGCATCATTTTTTTCCTTCTCGTAGTATTCTGCCAACTTGCCCATCGTTGGTAATGTCTGGTTTCCTTTTCCATAATGAAATATAATCACAGAGTTATTAGGAAGTCGATCATGATTAATGTTTTCCAATTGAGATTCAGAGGCACTAGAAAAAAAATAGTGTTGAAAACTACGAGACCATCAAAAACAATAATTTTGATAATAATTCAGCTCAACAAAATACATTTGAGAGCACTATGCGATGTTCTCAAAATTTAAAATAAAAAATTCCTAAAATTTGCTATTTCAGGGTAAATTAAACATGCTGCCCTTTAGTATTTTCCTTAATATTAGATTAATCGAATATATCCAATATTTTTGCGAGTTCTACAAAATGATTGCTCTATTTTGGTTAATCCTTCATCCAACTTAATTTTTAATGACATATTCGGAATCAGCTCGAAAAAATACATTTGAGACCACTTTGCAATTTTCCGAAAAATTAAAAATAAGAAATCTCAAAAATTCGATGGTGCGAGAGAATTTTTAACGTTTTATCGCTATTTTATGGTACACCTTGTATCTGAGCATATTCAAATTATATATTTTCGGAATCAGCATGAAATTTTGAGTATACAGTGCCAATTTCAAGGAAATCTGATGATTTTGTACTTTGCATGATTTTTAGAGGTATACCCCTTGGACTTTTTTCGAGTAATATTTTTTTTCGCTGATCGACTTGAACTTCACAAAGTCTACTAATTTCGTCATTCTGAATCGATTGGCTTTCGCAGAATTGCTCTATCTCCAACCGTTCTCGATTTGAAAAGTTCATCTGGAGTTGAGAGCTGTTATTTCCAGCCAAAAACATTTTTCAATATTTTTATTCCCATATTCATAAAACTCAACTTTTTTGTGTATGCTCACCGAGTTTGAAATCGATTTCCATTCAAATTAGAGATTTGGTAGGCTTTTTACGGAACCTCTGCAATTTTGAGTTGAACCCATTTTTCGGAGATTTTTATGTTTAATTTTTCGAAAAATCGCAAACTGCTCTACGTATTTTGATGAGCTGATTTCGAATTAGTGTGAGAAATAGAAAAATTCGCCCTAACTCAAAACTAGAGTATTTGTAATTTGACGGCTAATATACAAAATAAGATAAATATCCCCAACTATAAATGATAATTTTTAGCAGTGGACTGACCATATATTTTTGAAGGGGTGAGTAATCGGAAATTCATTCAACCCAGGGTATTCTTTTTAAAATATGTCTAAACTACAACTGCATACACGCTTCCCAATATTTTTGCAGCATTGAACAAAACCCTATCCTGATATTTATTCCTACTAACTCGACACAGGGCCGACCAGAGGAGGAGGCAAAATCCCCTGGACCCGACGCTACTTGGTTGCGGAAGCGCTGATCCGCTGTTGTCCTTAGCGCTAAGCCCGGTTAAGTCTTTATCCCCGGGACCCTGCTCGGCTCTAGTCGGACCTGAGCGGTGGGATTCCGTGTATATATCATAGAATTCTACTTTTCATCAAATAAGAGAGATGGCATTTTCATTGAATTAATGGGAGGGACAAAGACACAACTGTCAACTATAGAATTCTATGGTACACGGAATCCCACTCCTGACTAGACAACTCACCTCATGTTATCCAGGCGAAAATCCGGTCCACTAACTTGTGCCCCTAGATGTGGTCGGCCATCCCACATGAAAATGTAGTAGATGGAGAGCAGGATGGCCGCCATAGAGACGCTGAGGACGTACGCCATAACGGTCAAAACTCTGATGATCTTCGGCTGGGGTTTGGGATCGAAGAAGGCATCCTTCGAATTCGCCGCCGTCGGAGTGTCGGGCGAACTGTCCGGATTTATGTCCTCTTGAGACGACATGGTGATCAGTTGCGCCTGTGCTTGCTCATTATTTTATATTTGTAGTCTAGAGTCATCTGAAAAATAAAAACATGAGCATCGAGAGTTGAACTAGGTGTGGTCTGAAGAATGTTGCTGCCTTATCACATGTCGAATATAGGTAAAAAATTAATATCGCATTGGTGCATCATTGTTACATCACATAACCCTTCATGTCACACGTTGGTTGGCTGGGTTACAGTGATGCCCCTCTTTCAAATGGTCCTGAATTTATTGTTTACTTGTAATCTCTAATTGATATCACAGTGTGACCCATTTGTGATATGAATTGTGGACTCGTATAGGTAATATATGTTAGCGATTTTCTATTTTCCTTGAGGCGTACATTTTCATATTGCCTCAATGTATTGGATATATTTTTGTGACTTCAAATGTAGTCCTTGATCATGTCGGGCAGGATTCTGTTACTTGATACAGAAAGCATTTGTGGCTGTCTCCCAAATTCTAGGGAGAACACTGCACAGATATCTGTCAGATTTAATTCAAAGTCCGTCGTGGTATTAGCCAGGGAATTAGTTGTTTTCTGTCAAATATCTTCCTAAAGTTAAGGAGAGAATAAGGGTTTTTTTGTTCAAATGTAATGTCGCACGGCTCAATGTGATGTCATTGTTACATATTTCTTATATCACATGGTTGGCTGGGTGGTGAGTTAATCGAGCCAGAGGGCTTAAAGAATCTTGAGGCTGCATCGAAAGAGTTCAGTCGTCGAATTGTGTATGGATTTTATCATGGGAATAAGGTGCAGACATTGGAAATACATTATCTAACACATGGGATACGTTACAAGAATATCCAGATTATGATTATAAATCGCATCGTTAGATACTTTGCCAAATGTTTTTTTTTTATTGTAAAGAAGTTCCATTTCGGAAAAATAATGGAATTATGGAATCAGTACGTGTCGTAGAACATAGCAAGATTGTCCATGACACAAATAAAGATGTGATTGAGCATCTTACCTAGTTTTCAATTCTAAATAATTTTTTCCTTTAACAATTTTCGATATTGTCAAAAATAAAGGACTTTATTCTTGCATGGAAATCATTTTTCAAGAAACCTTGTATATGACTGGAAAAATTTAATATCTGATGGCTTGGCTGTCTCCGGTTTTAGACCATGTAGATCTTTATGTATCGGTAAGTAGAATAATTTTTGTTCGTTAAATTAATTTAAATAAATTCCATATGCTGCGAACTCAAGTGGACACTCTGAATATGAGAAACTAAAACTGCCATTTTCGTTTTTTATAATCATAATTTGAATTACAAAAATATAAAAAAATAGGAAAAAAAATTGTATTTTATTTAAAATTTGCTATAACTATTATTATATTTCCTTTGCAAGGTTTCGTTTCTTCATGGGCATTATCAAGTAATTTTTTTACGGAACTGTCCATTTTATTACAAATACTGATAAACCCTTCGGCCCCAAATTCAGTGATATATCACACTTACGATTTTCACGAAGTTTCATCTAAAATAGCCCTAACTGTAATACGTGAGAGAATACAGAATCACATGGTTTGAGTAAAAGGTGTTAAAATATCAATTATTGGGCATTACAGCATTCAAACAATTTATTTCAATTTCATTAAACGACTCCGCACTATCCCTATGATTAAATTACCTGAATTTTTGGTTTGTTGTAGATTTTGACTTCCTCGAAAAAAGTGCCCATGGGCACAAACAAATCGGCGTCCTAGGAAGTTTTCGAGATACAGGGCGTCAAATTGAAAAGTGAATCTTTCTGTTTAGAATTTTTAACAATTCTGAGAATTAACAAAACGCATATTTATTATGGGAATACCATTCCTCAATGATAATACAATATCACCTTGATCTCGTATCCATTATACTTTTCATTTTGTGCTCTGCAACAGGGTGAAAAAAGAAAATTCAATTCGATTAATTTTAAACCAACCAGTGGGAGTTCTCTGAAGAGAATTGAAGATTCAGTTCAGCCTAGATGCATACCTCAATCTTGACCAAAGTAACCTGACATTGTTGTCATTATACATGGTGGTTCGAAAATATATGGGTATGTCAACCTCTGTTTTTTAAGGTCGGATATGCGAAATCATGACAAATATATCCAACATTCTTCAAGATAATGGAAATCCATCGAATGTCCGTGTGTTGACTGGGGCGTATTTTTCAACAAGCAATAAAACGGGGTATCAATAAAAATCCGTACTTTCAAAACTACAAAGCAGAAAAACGAGTCAGAAGACCAATACTGATATCAACGACAATATTACGGACTCCTCAAACCATTATATACAAAAATAATGAATAAATATCGAAATATTGATTGAAAAAATCCGCATTTTGTCTAAAAAACTTGGACTATTTCTTTTTACCCACGCTATATTCATGAAATTACTATGCGACGTTCTCAACATTGAAGAATATTTGATGTCCATATGACATGCCCTCTACTACCCGAACCAAAAAACAAGGAGTTGACGTACTGCTATTTGCAAACCACCCTGTATAAAAAAATAATGTCGGTCAACTTTCATCAAGACTGAGGGAGTTCATCCAGGCTCAACTGAATCCTTAATTCTCATTGCACCATCACTGAGGTATTTTCATTGTAAATAGGCGTTTTATCAAATCTCTGAATTGTTAAAGACTTTTCAACTTTGACACTCTGTATCTTGAAATCTAGTAGGCCGATTTTTTTGTGCCCATAGACACTTTCGACGAAGAAGTAAAATTTTACAACATACCGAATATTCAGGGAATTTAACATAAAGCCCTTTCACGATGTTGCGGAGTCCTTTATTTAGTTTTTAGGGTATACTGATATTTAAATATTTACTAAACTTCAACTTGATTGCTTGCCGAACTCCGCTGACACGTCGTTCGGCCATCTGCAATCGCGTGCGGAAATGTATTACTTTCCGCACTTGGTAGGTAAACTATATTCCATAAGACAGGTGCGGATTCGTTTCTGACAATAGAGACGCTACAGTCGAGAGGTAAGTAATGTACAGTGTGGTATTTTTCGTTTTCTCACAAAGATACAATTTATTTGATTATTAGACATCAGATTTTCAATGTTTTGAGCTAGCAGTAGTGTCCAATTTACGCCCCTGTATACCGATAATCTTTTTTTCGTCTTCGAGCGTACCGTTTCAAATGCATTTGACCTCTATTCAGCGTTTCCTCAAAACATCAACATTTCGCATAATTTCATGTAAACAAAGCCCATCCAAACAATTTTCAAATAACGACTAACTTTAGAAAACGTAAACATGCAAACTTCATATTTATTTATTTATACTTACCGGAGATATATCTCGAACGCACATAGCAAAACAAACACTAGAACATAGTGGACAATTATTCGGCAAGTCTATCTTCGAAAAAACACGAAACTGGAAAAATTTCGCAAGTGTGCCGTGGATATGCGAGAATCGCTTGTTATCTTAATCAGCGTCGCGGCGTTTGTGTAAACAAAGTTTGGTGCGTCGACATGCTCTTCCAGTAAAATGACATGCGCGAAATTAGTGTTATTGCACTTTTCCAGTAATCGCTCAGAATCTACTACTTGATTTATTTCGAGGTTATGCACATACAGTGTCCTTCAAGAAGTTGGCACAAATTATTATTTTTGAGTGTATGTCGATAAATTTCGTTGAGAATATAATTCAGCAGAATTTTGTATCTTTTTTATTCCCACTAACCTACCTCGAACCTTCGATACATTTTTCGAAACGACAACTGCGATCAACTACATTTTCGAACCATTTCAAAACATGAATGAAAAAATAATATCATTGTTCTGAATCGATTAGCGTTCGCAGAATTTCTCTTTCTTTAACCGTTCGCGAATGGAAAAAAGTTCATCTGGAGTTGAGAGAGGTAAGTTTCCGACAATTTTTTTTATAATTTGGAATCAGCTGCTCGAGATACACTTGAGGAAGTTTCCGATTTTTCGAAGAATAGAAAATAAAAACTTTCGAAAATTAGATCGCGCAAGGATATGTTTGACGTTTTATTTCTTTCATATATTTTTGGAATCAGCATGAATTTTTGCGTATATACAGGCCGCAAATGGGAAAAAATGTAACTATTGTGGTGAGCAGTACATTGGTCAAAAAAAAATACGGGGATTCTCACCCTTCCCAACTTATACAGGGAAAACTGAAAATTCTGTTTTCGGTTTTTTACGAATATAATTGTTATTTCAGAAAATATAAAAAAATTAAAAAGGAAAGTTTTATTGCATTCAAAATGTACTAGAACTACGTAACGATAAATTTTTAATCAAACGTTTCGCGTCAACACCACCATCATCAACTATTTTTTTCAAATACGGACCTGTCTATTTCATCACAAATATTGATAGAGCGATAAAATCACAATTCAGTGGTATATCACACTCGACATTTTTATAACGTTTCATATAGAATAACTAGCATCATCAGTGACAATAATTTTCAATTACCGTCCTGTCGTTAGTTTGTTTATGAATTCCACAGAATCTAACGCTTCGATATAAAAATTATCAGTGACGTTTTGAATGAATGTATCTATGAAAATTGTATTTATACTATAAAAATTCATAAAAGATTTCGGCTGTTTCAGAGACGAACGATAGCAATTTACCCCAGAAATAAACTTACTTAACAAGAGAAGAAATCAAACAAACAGAAAAACAATTTATTTCATAATGGATTTGTGAAGGAAAATAATACCAATACAGAAAAAGAATTCTACATTAAATGCTCGAATTGACGACCTCTTTGTTGAATGCACATAAGTTGTCTGTCCATACAATTTCTGTGGCAATTTTCTAGCATGATGGTTGTAATGCTATTACATGCATCTCTTATTTTCTGTTTGAGATGGTCGATATCGGTACTAGGTGTCGAAAAAACTTTATCCTTTATGTATCCCCAGACAAAAATTCCAAAAGAGTAAGGTCTGGGGATCGAGCTGGCCAGACAATTGGTCCATTGTTTCCAATCCACTTTGTTGGGAATATTGCATCTAAATGTTCCCTTACTATTGCTGCATTATGGGGAGGGGCACCGTCTTTTTGAAAATATTGTATTTCACGGCGGGTGCTTAATGGCAATTCATCTAAGTAGCCATCAAACTCATTGGATAAAAAATTTAAATACATTTCACCATTCAAATGCTCATCGTAAAAGAAAGGACCTAGTATGTTTGTTCCCAAAATTCCCAACCAAACATTTATTCCGAACCTCTTCTGGAAATTGGTTCCACCTATAATGTTAAACCAACCATTGTTGGTGAATTTTGATTCGTCCGTCCATATAATTTTTTTACAAATATTTCGAAATTCCCTATTTCTACGTCTTAACCATTTCGCAAATCGTACTCTCCTTCCGTAATCCCTTTCATTAAGATGAACTTTGCGTATCCTGTAGCATTTGTATTTGTTCTTTTTCAAAATATTTCTGGTAGATTTTACAGATATCCCAAGTTCGTGGGCAATTTCTCGTAAAGAACAATCTTGATTAGAAATATTTTTGTAGCTGACCAATCCTAGATTTAAAAAAAGACGTTATTTTTCACTTTTTAGTCTTAATAAGGTAATATTTGCTTACCCAAAACATTTATTTGGTTCCTTATACTTCCAGTAACTACACATTTTCTAGTTTTATTTCTGTCAAATGCACCACAGTCTCTCAAATTTCTTTCTAATCGTCTAAACATTTGAATGTTTGGAATGCGACGATTCGGGTATAGCTCACCATACATATTTCTTGCCAAAAGAGGATTTCTATTTGATTTTGCATAAGTAAATAGCATATCAGTCCTTTCGTCATTCGAATACATCTTTAATATGTAACCGAGTGCTTAAATGTCTGACAGTTCTTAACAGATATCAACAACTCATATATTTTTCCTGCCATAGAAATCAAGCAAAGCCTAAGTGTTTAAATATGGTAAAAGAAGTGAGATGCTATTTAATTGTACCAAATTAGACAACACTTCTATTTTTATCAAAAACTGATATTCTACTTCCTTCAAAAAATTGACTAACAGTAATTACCTCATTTAAACGATTTGAAAACTTGATAATATTCACCTTAAGACGACTGCGGATAGAAGCAGTTGAAACCTTGTGAATTACATATATGAACATCAAAAAATTGTATGATGATGGAAGTCCAAAATAAATGTATCAGTCTGCAGATAGTCATTTGTTTTAATTATACAGCATAGCAAAGTGTGTTCTTGTAGAAACTCTGCCAAGTGTTGGGCAGGGAGTGATTCAGCAGTTGTAAGGAGCTGTTGGATTATTTTTTATTCGATGCTTGCCGACGAAACGTTTATAATACGCAACATTTGCGTAATAAGGATGGATTATTAAGAATCCGTTTTCATTTGATGAAATATTGAAATAACTATTCATTTCACATGCTGAAATATCAATCTCTCATATATGAATAATAAGGAGACCCTACAAAAGACATAATTTGACCAATTTAAAATGTATCTTGTTGAAAAGCGTCCAGTTGTTAAAGAAATTATTCTCAATTTTTTCAATTGCAATTTTTTTCCTTTTCTACATGAATTATTTCCAAGAGGTCATCTTATACGATGGAAAATAGCGAAAAAAATTTGTCTTTCAGTCGCAGATGATTCCACGTCTGAATTTATGAACATCCCGTTCATATTTTCAAAAAAATCAAAGCTATATTATTAGAATATAATGGTGACTCAAATTTAAAATAATTTGTGAAAACTCTTCAGTATTATTTGATTCATCGTCGGATATGTCAAAATTAAAAAGAAACTGTTTACCTAATAGAAATACAAAATTGTATAAAACATTTGAAAAGCTAGTTACCATGGTTGTGAATTTGTTTAGAAGTGACGCTTATAAAGTAGGTAATTTTCAAGAAAAAAAAACAGGAAATTCAATTTAAAAAGTGAAAATACAATGCCAGATACATATTGAATTGTGTTAAATTATGTTACTCGATAACTAAACGCCACTAAAGTTTTCTATGGAACTTACGTACCTATATATCCAAATAAAATGTTTTGCGGTTACAAGTAATTTCTACCTCGAGAAAACGGTAGAAACACTCAAAATGCATTCTTCTCCTCACCAGCACAATGTACACACCCGAAATCACCTACTTTACACTTTTTTTATTGAAAACGGCACAAAAACAACATATCTAGACTATACCGGCAAAATGTTCACTGAATTTCATTCATGTCAGGTTGGTACCCTGGACATCAGTCAACGGTCAGCGCCAACTTTTCAAATTCAAACGTCGCGTCAGTGACTAATTTCTCTTTCATAACACTGACAATTTATTTTATTTCGCCATTGGTAAAATAGGTATGAAAGATTCATTGAAATGGATCTCCAGTACAAATTAAAAAAGGTTACCGAACAATTTCTGATAATACTTTTATGGATTATTCAAGATATTATTGAACATTCGGAAAGGTGGCCTGACTTCTGTATAAATTAGTTGAATTTGAAAAGTTGGCTGTGACTGAATTTGATGAAATACAAAGTATGTTACAATTTTGCTGTATTTTTGTATCTATTGAACGATCATATTATTTTTTCCAACATAAACTGATGGAAACATCTATCTTATATAATTAACGACCTACTACGATCAAAAAAAGCTCTGCGAAATTGAAAAAACCTAAGTATTAGACAATTTTTGCTGTCTTTTTTTGATTGCCTTTAGCACGGAATTTCAACGTGATAACTTTCACAAGGTGTGCTCGCTATAAACATTACAATTTCTAAAAAAGGAATGAATAAATCGAACAAACTCCGAGAAGTGTTTCTACAGAGAGTATCTAATGAATGAAAACAAATAATTTCAACCTTTCTCTACCCATATTTCCACAAAGTGTAAAGATGAGGTGAATATCTGACTAAAAACAACTACTTCCCCATACGAACACTGCATTACATCTGTCATCAATTTTTTTCCAATAGCTTCATTAAAATTATCACTTTTAATGGTGAAAAGGCTGAATTCCACGACTACAAGTGGAAAAAAATTATTAAGTAAACATATTTTTGAGGGTAGATGACCTATATGAACTTTTGTACTGGAGAATGGTTAAAGATTAGAGCAATTCTGCGCATGTCTTTCGATTCAGAATAATGAAATTAGTATATTCTGTGAATTTGAAATGAAAATATCAACAGACAAAAACAATTTATCGAACAATTTCAACTCGAAACTGCAGAGGTTCCGTAAAAAGCCTATGAAATCTCCAATTGATTCGTAATTAATCTACTTCAAATTCCTTGTGAATATTCAAAATAGATCAAATTTTGCGAATAAGAGAAGAAAAAAATAAGTTAAACTGTTTTGGGGAGAAAAGGCCCCTCATCTCAACTCCATATGAAATTTTCAATTCGAGAACGGTTGAAGATCAGAGCAATTCTGCAAATGCTTATCGATTCCGAATGATGAAATTAGTATACACTGAATTTGAAATGAAAATATCAACAGACACAAATATTTGAACAAACAAAGAAAACTTTCGGACATTTTAAACTTAAAACTGTAGAGGTTCCGTAAAAAGTCTATGAAATTTCTAATTGACTCGTAATTGACTTCGAATTCCTTGTGCATATTCAAAATAGATCGGATTCTACGAATATGAGAAGAATAAAAATAGTAAAAATGTTTCGGGGGGAAAAGACACTTTTCAACTCCATATGAAGTTTTCAATTCGAGAACGGTTGAAGATCAGAGCAATTCTGCAAATGCTTATCGATTCCGAATGATGAAATTAGTATACACTGAATTTGAAATGAAAATATCAACAGACACAAATATTTGAATGAACAAATAAAATTTTCGGACATTTTAAACTTAAAATTGCAGAGGTTCCGTAAAAAGTCTATGAAATTTCTAATTGACTCGTAATTGACTTCGAATTCCTTGTGCATATTCAAAATAGATCGGATTCTACGAATATGAGAAGAAAAAAAATTGTAAAAATGTTTTGGGGGGAAAAGACACTTCTCAACTCCATATGAAGTTTTCAATTCGGGAATGGTTGAAGATAGAGCAATTCTGCGAATGCCAATCGATTTAGAATGATATAACTATAGTATAGACTGTGAATTTGCAATAAAAATATATTTAGACAAAAATGTTTGAATGAATAAAGCAAATTTTCGAAAATTTCGAAATCGAAACTGTAGAGGTTCCGTTAAAACTCTATGAAATCTTCAATTGACTCGGAATTGACTCGTGAATCAGATCAAATTTTACGAAAATGAGAAGAAAAAAAATATTAATAATGAGAAAACCTCTCTGAACTACATATGAACTTTTCAACTCAAGAACAGTTGAAGTTAGAGCAATTCTGCGAATGCCAATCGATTCAGAAAGATAAAATCAGTATACTCTGTGAATTTGCAATAAAAATATCGACAGACAAAAATGTTTGAATGAGCAAAGCAAATTTTCGAACATTTTCAACTCAAAACTGCAAAGGTGTTTGAATGTGTGGAGGGAAGGGTATTTTCGACCGTAGTCGAAATTATTTGTTTTCATTTATTTGATACTCCTCATAGACATCCTTCTTAGACTTTGTTCAATTTATTTTTTTATTTTTTAACGTGAATAGTGAACACACCTTGTGAAAGTTGTTATCACGTTGAAATTTCCTAAGTTCAACCTGGTTCAAATCGAATGCTGCAATCAAGATAAGGCTGCAATCAAGATAAGGCTGCAAAAATGTTCAATATTTACGTTTTCTTCAATTTTGCAGACCTTTTTTTTGATCGTAGTAGGTTAATAAAATAATAAAAACTATTTCCACCAATATATTTTCAAGACAAAAATAATATAATCATCCAAAAAATACAAAAATATAATACCTACAGCAGAATTGCAACACACTGTGTATTTCATCAAATTGCGACAAACTCGCGTGAACAGTCATAATTAATGGCATGGAACTTGCAATCCATTCGTTTTAGCTTTCATTGCAATGCTACAATATCTCCTGATCTTTTTATCAAATTAATTACTCTAATGAACGTGTTGCATTAAGTGGCTCATATTAGAGCGAAGTTGCTAAATAGATCGATTCTGTCTACTTGCCAGGATATCCATTTTAGTAATGTTGAAAGTGGCCCATTTCAAATCATGAGACAAAAACATACAAATAAACCTTTCGGTTTGATTTTATTTCTAGTTATTTTATACTTCTTTCTGGATTCCATGTCAAAAAATTATTCGAGAAAACTCCATTAGTTCTTCACAAGGGCGGATCTAAGGAGGGGTAATGGGTGTAATTAACCCCCCTAGACTGATTGGACCTAACAAAAAATGCTATAATAAGTGAAAAAATATCCCAATGTATACGTTTAACCCCCCTCCCAGAAAATTTGTCCAGATCCGCCCTTGGTTCTTCATAAGTTCATAAGTCACGCTTAGTTAGATGGTGGTGGTGTGCGGGCTGAGTCTTCTAAATTGTCTGGCCGGTTAATGTAGACCCGACTTTTCAAATGTCCCCACAGAAAAAAATCAAGGGGGGTTAAATCAGGTGACCTAGGCCACTCCATTGGTCCACGTCTTCCAATCCACCGTCCTCCAAACTGGATATCCAGAAACCTTCGAACAGTATGGTGGTGCGCCATCTTGTTGGAACCAAATACTGGGATCCAAGTTGTCCCCATTATTTGGATCCGGAAATGCCGCAAGTAGGTCCGGAAGCACTGCCATACGAAGATGTTCCAAATATCGTTCAGCTGTTAAATTCCCGCGAAAGTAATATGGACCAATAAATCTTCCCCGGACGATTCCTACCCAAACATTAATTTTTTGGGGACGCTGGGTGTGTTTTGTCTGCATCCAGTGGGGAATTTCCCGAGCCCAGTAGCGAGAATTGTGTCGATTTACAGAACCACTTAGACAAAACGTTGCCTCATCGGAAAATACTACACTATTAAGAAAATTTGGATTTTCGTCACAATGCCGCATGAAGATTTCACAAAATTCCAAACGTCTGTCCTGATCATCTTCTGAGAGTTCGTGAACAAGATGAACTTTGTATGGGTGTAGTTTTTCTTTTTTTAACATCTTTACTACAAACGACTGACTAACATTTTCTTGTAAGGCAATTTCTGTTGTAGTTGCGTGAGGGTGTTCTTCTACTGGCAGCAAAATATCTAACTTCACATCGTCGCTTATTCCTGGTCGTCCAGATTTTGGAGCATCCCTCACGCTTCCCGTTGCATCAAATTTTGCAACAATTCTGCTTACTGTGCTTCTAGCAATTGGAGGTCTTTCAAAATGTGTTCTTCTTCATGAATTCGAAGGCGATCGCCGTAACCTACCATCATTAGAATTTCTATCCTTTCTTTTTCGGTTAAACGAGCCATAATAATAAAACTGTGGTGACACTAATTGTACGACTGACACTGACAAACCGTTGTTTTAGTAAAACAAGTGAAAAAATTTATAAGAACACATGTTCTTTCTAGATAAGTTTAAGTTTGACCTCTTTTTATAATTGGTTTTGTTATTTCGTTTTTTATCCCTTTTCTCGTTGTTTTTCTTATGTGAGCCCTACTGCAACTATTTTTCCCTTGTGTAAAAACACAAGCTCTATCACATAATGTAATAAAACTGTTAGCTTCCCATTAAAAAAATTTGTTGATGACGTCATAACTTTGACAACTTTAACGTGTTATTTTTGTAACTTATGTCAAAAGATGCGGAATAAAAAAACAGTTTGACGTGTTTTTGCATTTTTTTCAAAAGTGATCGTTGTACGTTTTATGAATTTTGTGCATTACTTTATCATAACCCTGTATATATCATCCAAGACAGTATTTTTGGGTTTTCGTTTCCATAAATATACCCGACAGATATCAAAATCTAGCTGACGTGCTTATTGTATCCTTAAAAAATTGTGACATGGCAATATTGTCATGATTTGAGGGACAACATTATAAAACGATGTTACCTACCTTCAGTTCCATTTGAGTATGACTCATCTAGGTTGTGTTACTTGTTCGGAGATGGCACATATCTAACATATCTTGGAAACTTCTAAGTTACAAAATTGTGTATCAAACTTACGAAGATCGTCTTTTAAAAGCACATTTTGATAGAACATTTTTTGTATCTGTTGCAGAAACTTCACAAAAATACATTGAGGGTACATCAGAGGTTAGAATGTTTAACAAAACATAACGTTTCTACATTTTCTATATGTCACGGGTATAATTACAATCAAATGTAAAAAATTAACATACATGTGACAATCGGTGAACTGCAGTTACGTCCAAGTGATAACAAAGTCACATTACAAATGAATGTTTCTTTGTTACCAATATAGAACATCGTAAAACTGTCCAGTTATGTTGTGCTTGCTGGGTTTGAGTTCGATAATGAACTTGAAGAAACTACCATAAGTCTCTGAACGAATAACTTCAACAAAACTCGGTGAGCTCGAAAAAAAGACTTCAACAAAATAAATTCGGTGAGCTTGGAAGATAATTCGATTAGTTTTTGAAACTTCAACAGGACTCGAAGAGTCTAGAAGAGAAACTAGAGAATTCGAAATTCGGAGGGCTTGAAAGAACTTCGAGGAGTTTAAGAGAACGTCACGAAAATTCGAAGAGAAGCTCCCAGAAAACTTGGAAGGTTTGAAAAGAAAACTGTGTGGTGTGGCGAATCAATTGAAAGAAAGTAAACTGTCCAGTTCGCCTGGTAGATTTTGAGGTCAGTGAAATGAACCAAGAACTTGAGAAAAGAGAATAAGAAACAACCGGTAAGAAGGTCGTACTTCAGAAAATACATTCAGAAGGACTGTTACAAAAAGGACAAGACCCCGAAATCTTTTTTTATTCGAAGTTTCTGGAATCGATTTGAGTTCTATAATGAATAAACTTGAAGAAACCAACCAAGTCTATGAAAGAAAAACTTCTGGAAGATAAGTTTCTAGAAAAATCGTATAGTTTGAAGAAAGAACTTCAGCAAAATTCTAAGAGTCTAGAAGAGAAATTCCTAGAACATTACGGAAATTCAAGGAGTCCTTAGAAAATTCATAGATTTTAAAAGATCCTGAAGAAGGAACTTTTAGATAATTCTGAGGGATTGAAAGAACTTAAGGAAAATTCGAGCTAGAAGAGCTTGAAGTTCCTGGAAATCTCAGAAGTTCTGAAAAGAAAAATTTGTGGTGTGGCGAATCAATTAATAGAAAGAATGGGAACTGTTGAGTCAGAGATTGATAAAATTAAAGATGAAATCGAGGAAGAAGAGGGAAAATTGAAAGTAAACAATAAATAAATGCAATTTAATTTCTTTATTTTACCGCAACCAGCTGATTTTAATAAGAAAAACTTGACCATATGGACGATGATGGTGATTTCCGTCGTTTTTTATATATTGTGATATGCGGGGATTTTTTTTAATTGTCTGAAATGATCGCGGTAAGCATAAGAACAGATCCGCATCCTTCTGATTTTTTTACTTTTCACAACAAACAAAAGGACGTGTTTTTTCGTTATGTTGTTTTAACACTCCATAGTAATTATATATGTTTTGCGAGTCTAGAATCTAAAGTTATTGAGAATTTTCAGAACCCATGCATTTGCAGATCATCCTCATCGCTTGTGAGTGAATACGTGTTTATCTATGGTAAAAAACTCAATATTTTTTGGAGAACAAAATTATTGTCTACGGTTTCCTAAATTAACACAACGTATTTTTGAGAGAAATACGATTTCTGTCAAGCACACATACTTCTTAATAAAACTGGTCAAAACTATATAGAATGCTATTTATTTTTCGGTAGCTAACTATAATGGTATGGTTAACCGACCGATCACGGTAACCTAGGAGGATGACGCGAACTCGCCTCGATGAACAAAGAAGGTTGTCAATTTATCGCCAAGATGTAGGCAACCATTCGTTTCGAAACGTGTAGATACACAGGGATTTTAGTTTTAAAATAAAAATTTTCTAGTGATATTTATAGATGTAGAAAAGGAAGTCAAGTTCGTCGAGCTCTGAGGTATTAAAAAGTGGCCGGGTTGTAGATCAAAAACTGTTTTGTGGCAAATCATGGCAAAAACGTACGATTATTTGTTTAAGTTGTTGTTAATAGGTGATTCTGGCGTTGGAAAAACTTGCGTTCTCTTCAGATTTTCCGAAGATGCATTCAATACAACTTTTATTTCAACAATAGGTGAGTCAGAACGGACAGTATTTTGATATTTGTATCAACCTGTAGACCTTCAAGCATATGATAATGAAGGCCAAACTTGAGGAATTCGTTCATCTATAGATATAGAATCTTGTCTGGGATGGTCTGTAGAACACAATAGAATTACTATCTCGATAGGTTAGGCTGGAGTAATTTTTTAAACCACACCTAATGAAGAATACTGTAGGAAACAAACGATTCATTATTCTGGGTTTCAATTGAATGCTAAGTAATTTAATTTATCTTCGTATCCAAATGAAATTCTTGGAAAAATCTAATGAGTAATGACAGAAGCTGCTCAGTCCTAATTGTGAATTTGGTGACCTAAACAAATTGTTTATAAGTTTTGTAATTTCTTGTTTATATTTGTCATTGGATTTTCAAACTGTTGGATCATTTGTATACATTTATTTCAGAAGTGTTTATGTATCATTAGCTAAGTAGCCTACAAAAAATATTTTAACATATTTTAGTTTTTATATTGTTGATCTCTCCTGTCCTTGTTCTTCACCTTGACCTCTGATTGGTAGATGTTTTCAGCACAATAGCTTTTTCCTTAAATAAGGAGACAAACTGCAGAAATTGTTCTCATACAATACATCATTGTTCAAAATGGTTATGGTTTTGGTTTTCACTAAATTCATCAAGTTATATTCAAACTTGAATAAAAAGGGCTGATTGAATTTACAAGTAGTTGAAAACGAACGAAAAGAATGAATTCTAAAAAAATTTCACATTATTATTATTTATTTTGTTCTAATATTCGACCCACAGTGAACTTTTCATTCTAATACAGCTTGGAAGGCAATTATTTTTAAGGAATTTTAAATAATCTGTTTTATTTTCAGGTATTGACTTCAAAATAAGGACTATAGACTTGGATGGAAAAAAAATAAAATTACAAATATGGTAAGAAGTTCAATCCAAAATACAGAGTTTTGTTGTAGCTTTCAAAATTATATTTCTATATTGAGGATAGTTGAAATTTGGCCATATGTAAGATAATCTGTATGAAAAACTGAAAAATTTCAAAGATGGATTTCATAACCTATTAGAATTTTTTCCAATATCAATAATTTTTATTTAATTTTTAGGGATACAGCGGGACAAGAACGGTTCAGAACCATAACTACCGCATACTACCGAGGTGCGATGGGTATAATGCTTGTCTATGACATAACCAACGAAAAGAGTTTTGAAAATATCAAGAACTGGATAAGGAATATCGAAGAAAATGCTTCAGCGGACGTAGAGAAGATGTTGTTAGGAAACAAATGCGAGTTGGAGGAAAAACGACAGGTGTCCAGAGAAAGGGGTGAACAACTTGCCATCGAATATGGTATCAAATTCATAGAGACTAGCGCGAAAGCAAGCATCCGAGTGGAAGACGCCTTCTTCACGTTAGCTAGAGATATAAAAGCAAAAATGGAAAAGAAATTGGTGAGTTTTCATTTATTTCTCATTTGAGCAGAAGTGTTACAAATTGTGTCAGCAGTAGATGAATGAGAGGATGTTTTTGTGTTTGAACAAGTTTTATTTATTACTTATTTTAAACCAGTGTGTTTGCAAGATTTCTGTAACTGTATAATAAAACTTCACCAAAATCAATAGGAATTCTGAAAATTTTATATTGAAATTGTTAAGACATTCCATCAGCTTCTGACACAGTTCCTATTCATAAAATAAATTGTAAGATTAAATAGAGGTTCTGAAGACTCTTGATATAAAATGAAAATACATAAGTCCCAGATGGGGATAGTTAGAAACTGTAAGAGTAGAAAGTCTTCTGGTTTTATAATTATTGGAGAAAAACAATTAAAAGGACTTCTTGGAAATTAACTCTTTAAGATGGTGTTTACAAAATGTTTATTCAAGATTCGTTTTCAACAAACCATCTTTTATATAGAACAAAATAAAAGCACTCCATTATTAGATAATTCTTTTCATGACATCAGCCAAGTGTCACATGCTATACAACTCAAAATTGAATTGCCCAGTTTGTCTTCAATATCTCAAAAACCAAAAAAAATTATTTCTGGAGTGGTATTAAAAACCATCAATTTGCTAAACTTCTTTCTGGTTTAGCCAATTTTGTAACTCACCATTTCTGAGATCCCCGTGCTGTGTCTTCATATCAGGCACTCACAGAATACAGTGTTTGACACAAAGTTTGTATGATTTTGAACATTTTTTGTTAATAGTTTATCAGAGAATTCAGAATTGACCAAAACCTCTGCTTCATCCCAAAACCAAAATTTATTATTCAAAATTTTATTTTCTATGGACGTATATGAGATAAATCAAAAAACATATTCTGGATGAATACTCGATTCCAAAGAATATTTGCAATGACGTTTTTTTTACTTTTTTTTACATGTTTTTCCATCCCCCTCTTATACAAAGGTTGAAAATCAAACTTTGATTTATGAAACTTTGTTTTTGGATGAATCAGAGGTTTTTACCAAAGAGAAAAATTTCTGAGAAACCACTAATCAAAAATGTTTCATGTGCTGTGAACTTTATGCCAGACACTGTATATACTTTTGTACCTACAAGAATATTTTGTATTCAATGCCTCGAGTTGTCATGAAAATTCTATTAGCCATTGTTTTCTAATCAACATTATATTTTTCTTGCTCGTCCTGTAACGGCAGAAGGTAAATAGCACTTTTCTCTCTAGGCATGCCCATTTCCATTTATCATTGATATTATGCACGTGGGATTAATTTTTTTTATCTAACAAAATAAGGGATATTATTTTTTTTTTATTTTTCTTCATGAATCATTCATTCAGCAATGCATTCAGACCCAGTAAGTTGAAGTATTTCCTGGCAGTAGTAGCTATATATATATTTCGGAAAGTTGCGAATATTGGATTTCGCGGAAAGTTTATGATCTCAAAAATTATGTGGAAAATACAACTCAATATGTTGAAATTGATGAAACTAGAGGTGGACAAATTATAATACTGTTTGGTGTGCCACAGGGGACAGTTTTGGGGCCACTTCTATGTATTATCTATCTCAATGGCCTTTTTTAAATTAATGCTATGTGAAATTCATAGTTTTGTAGATGATACAGTGTAAACCAAACTGGATTGAATTACAAACTAAGACAACATTAGATTTTAAGAACATTGAACATTGATTTTTTTTTCCTACTAACAATAAACTTCGAGAAAACGAAATATATGCTATTCACATTTTATAATATTATCATACCAGAATAAGAACCACTAATACTTCTTAATGTATTGGGGTTATGCTTGACATCGAAAATGTGATTAATAAAAAATATTATTCCTGTTGAGGAAATGACGAGGTTTATTATCAAAATTCAAGTATCTCAATATATTCATGGACATAAAAACCCTTGACATTCTTTATTCTTCATTAATAGTCTCAATTGCATCCTGAGGTTCAGAAATTTTGAGATTTTTTAGAAGTGGTATTTGAAAATCATATGTAGGAAGAGTTATTCATATCCAACTGAAAATCTGTACAAAGAATCAAAGAAAATGGACATAAGACAACTATTTGGATACAAAATAATGATTCATGTCTATAAACATAAAAGTAATATAAAATTTAAAGATCATATTTATAATACAAGGAATAAAAATAATGTTGCACTGAAAAACTAAGTTTAAACAGGCCTCAGAAAATTTTCAAATATTCATTGTCATTTTACTATGATTCAATTCTAAATCGTGTAAAAATGATCATTATTTTCTTTCAAAATGATGTTTTTCGAAATGAATGAAAAAATGGATTCAAGAGTCTTATCGAAATTTATTTCATGAAGTCTTTCACTAAAACTCATTTAGTTTATTCTATATTATCGTCATTTTCAAACATGTAATTCTTACCTGTGATTTTCTCACACTAAGTTTTATGCTTTGCGGGTTTAATTAAACCGTTTATTCACCTTTGTTTTATTCATTCTAGTTTTCAGTGTGTATCGTGTATTTTCTTACACATCAAAAACACTATTGTCTCCTTTTATCAAATGTAAAATTGAGGTGAAAACAGCTTGTATCGTATAAAAAACGCAATTTTTTTCTTGCTACTGTCAGGAAATGAGCTGAGGAAACTGCTTTGGGGTTCACAGGATGTATAAAAACAGTAAACACCGAATTATAATTTATGAAAACCGTTCATATAAACATATGTGTAAAACGTCTCATTTTCTAAGATACATACGATTTTCAAATATCTAGTTTTGTAGCTGGATTAAAGTTTTGAAAAAGTCTCAAGTAGTTAGAGCATCAGGAGTCCCACATATGCAGATTTTATGTGATTTTTCATCCTATATTTATAATTTAAAAACTTAGGATTTTGCCTACCATTACTTTGTTGTGAGGTTTGGTAAAATAGGTGTGAGATAACCATGACAATATAATTTATTGAAAATTGTTCATGAATGTGATCAAAGATGAAAGGAATACTTTTTCAACACTTATAATTCGAATATTTTCTGTTTTCTTACATCCTGTTTCTGCAGTTTCTGTAAACTGGGAATATTATTTTGTATATTTTCAATTTGATTTGCTTCCTTTTTTTTTATTTCTTCATTAAACTTCGCCTTTTGAGAGCTTTACATTTAGTGGAGCCTAACATAAAAACAAAGTCAACAAACTCAAAGCTCTTATCTGCTCTTCATTCTTAACAGGAAAAGAATAATACTTTTCTATCTTTATCCATAAGCAAGTACCAGAACAACCCAAATATAACAGTCTGCTCTTCAGGAATTCGGTGACAATGTGTGGGTGGTGAAGGTCAAGCCAATCTGAATGTCATTTCGTTATCTAGTGATAAAAGATGAATCTCGTTAGGGGATTTTACTCTATATCAGGTTATTCCAAAATTATTCATAGTTATTTTATATAGTAATTAAAAATAACCACTGCTCCAGCTCCGAGAGAAACTATTTTTGTCGGTATATGGGTGTGACCTATAGTGTGATGAGTTGAATAAACAGGAGGTTAAACTAGGAACAAATATCATAAATAAGGCTACTGTAATATTTTGTTTTTTTAATAACTCACCAAGAAATTTCCACTGATTCGGTAGTGGATTGTTTTTTTTTTCTTGGTGTTATTTTCGACTTTCTGCTGGCTATATGCCTCAGGGAACACTTCCCGAGGGAGTGAGTTCCATAACTTTGCCGTTCGTTGGAAGAACGAGTCCTGGGAAAGAGACAATCGGCATGTCTCGGAATGTCTCGAAAATGAGGATAATGGTGGAACGATTGATGATATTTCATGAAAACATCGTCCACGTAAATATGAAACGGAGACAGATCGCCAATCTTTCTACGGTATTCCAGAGAAGTGAGTAAGTCTGTGAGCAAAGCATTATCGACGAGACGAATGTCCCGTTTTTGAGCATAATCAAAAGTTTCAGTGGGTGTTCAGAGGCTGCACTCAATGTATGGGAACATTATTCCTGGGCAGTTCAGATTTGTGAAGTCATAATCAGCTGACGGGAAGTGAAATAAATAGCTCTTGACACGAAACAGAACACCAAGTTTTTGAGAGGCACTTTTGACAATGCACCTAATAATAATAGTATATCACATTTTTTTCCACTACTGCTGATGGTTATACCGAGCATTGAATGGATTTCAATGATATGGATACTTCTGATATAATTCCGATGGTCACTGTGAGATCAGCCTTTCTAGAAAAAAAATATTCTTTGGTCTTGTAAGCATGGAATTCTACTAAGTTGTTGATCCCCTCTAGAATTTTCATAAAGTCCATTACCAAATCGGTAAATCTTCCGTTAGAATGAGCATCCGAATTTCAAAAAATGTTTTTATCAACTTACATCATCAACTCACAATATTAGAGCTTTTTTGGTGGTTTGTGTCTAACTAGAAAAAATAGAAAACTATCCCCACTCAAGTGGAATATCAGGGAAACACTTACTCCAATGACTCTGAAGTTTGCGAAGCATTTCGATACTAATAAGGTCGCTGGGCCTGATGGCATACCACTTGTCTTTTTGAGAAACACTTGTGACATGATAGCATTACCGCTGGTAATAGTGGAAAAAACCATTATTTTTTCAAAAAAAGTCACACTTTTTCGAAACGTAAACAAATCATTCGAATTTCATTGTTGAACACTGAATATCTGGTATTTTTTGTTTATGCAATGTTTGTAACGAAATTGGGATTATTCGGGTTTCGTCGTGTCTAGTCGGTAAGCAAGGTAAAGGTAATTTTATCGGGCTCGGTCTTGAAATAAAAAAAACGTAACTCACCTAGTTTTTTTCTCCTTAAAACGAATTCGAAGGCTATAGTCCTAATAACTTATCGTAAAAGAAGGGGACACGACCTAACTAACATACATATCCAAGTTGCTGATAATTCGATCACAAATTAGTATTAAAAAGTGATATCAAAGCAAATGCTCGCTTTCTATAAATTACCAGAAGAAAGACACACGCCTCTATCCAAGTTGCTGATAACCCAATCACAACCTGCCGATAAACTTACCTTTACCTTGCTTACCGACTAGACCCGACCAAATCCGAACAATCCCAATCTCGTTGCCAACATTGCATGAACAAAAAATAGCAGGCATTCAACAATGAAAATCGAATCATTTGTTTACGTTTCGAAGAAAGGTGACTTTTTTTTAAATAATAGTTGTTTCCACTAAAAGGTTATGAAACCAAGTAATTAAGGTCGTGTGTGGTGTTTTGATTGAAAGATTTTCAATAACAGAAAATCAATTTGTCAAATAGTGAAGTTTCGAAAATAGTCGTAACCGCAAAAAAATTAATTTAGATTTTTTGTTCAGGAGACAAAGATTCACCTTCAAATCGATCACATTCCTTTCGCGTTTTTTTTTTTTTCGGTTTCACGGGCTGATATCGTAGCTTTGGAAGAGCGGTATGAAGGCTACTATCATCCACAAAGCTAGTGGTTTCAAATTTATCTGTACTTGTGTGCAAGATTTGCTCAGATTTTAATCATCTTCCTTCCAATTGAAATTCTTGCGAAGTCATTGTATTTTTATTACTTCTCTGAATATTACCGTATCAACAGCAGTACCTATTCTACATCGTTCTCGTAATTTGTCTTCCTTTTTTCCGCAATTTTGGGGTGTAAAACAACAATCTGATATACTTTTGGAATTGTTTAAATTTTTTTTCGAAAAGTTTACTTTTTTTAATGACTGGGAGTATTTTAGATGACATTTTTATAACCAGTGGTATAAATCTACGCCAACCAGTATTTTGTGCTGGGAAAGCAGGAGTTCATAATTTGCTTTCATTCACTTGCATGTTCTGATTTTCACCAAGCTGATTTTTTTTTTCATCACTTTTCAACACAACATATTTGTCATATCTAACGAAACGATTTGATGTTCAGGAGGCAAGCAATCCACCAAGAGGCACACACCAAGTCGGGAAATCAGAGCCGCAGAAGAAGCCCACCAGCTGGATATCCCGATGCACCATACTCTGACCAATTGCTATTTTAGCCTAAACACTCACTCCTGTCAAATTTATCTCGCCCCAGTCCGAGTGATCACTTCGACCTACCCGCCAGATATAAAAAACAATCTATGGGCTACTTTGGCGAGGCGCGTGGACTACGTTTGATTTTCTGACATGCCTTTCGGTGTTTTTTTTTTCTAAATTCTATGTTTTTTTCAGGAACGCTTCATCCGGTATTTATTAATTGTATTCGTTTTCTCAGTTTGATATTTCTGAGAAAACGAAAGTTTCAGGCATGTCGCCAAATTTTGATAAATACTTTTGTGATTGAGGGTAATTTTTTACCAATGTATTTATAGGAATATTTATATTATAGTTGTGCACATGTTTATGGGAATAGCATTCTGAAACAGAAAGTTGTTCAGTTCCTAGGGAAATTTTCAGAACTAGACCACAAAACCATTATTTGTTTCAATGTCACTTGTTCAAATCGGTGAAAAATTAGTAGACAGAGCATTATAAATGTTCTTCAACATTGCCTGAAAAGTACTTTGTAGTAATTAAACAATCCCCCAATTACGTGAAAATTAACCACTGAAATGTTAATAACATGCCACTATAAAATTATTCTCAACCCAGGCTTTTGATTGAGTCGACTCGGCTACTGTTACTGGACAAATTTCTGTTTTTGAGACCGCGAATTTAATTTTTTTCCATAAATTACATTTATTTTTATAGTATTATTTCGTCCGGTTGAAATTATTTTAGTAAAGTTGATTCTGACCAAAACGCTCCCTTTCGTTTTATTGTAAATGTAAATAGAAAATGGACTCTTTGATACCTAGTGAATGTACTTCTGTTTTTTGTTCTTTGTAAGGTAAATGTAATGTATAGTCAATAAAATTGTTTATTTTTTTATTAGGCAACAAAGAAATACTGATGTACTAGAGAACAGTGAAGAATTTCAAATATAGTCATGGTGGTATCTAATGCATACATTTAACATTTATTGTTTATTATCATACAGAATATTCCGGATGTTCCCAGCATATCTATTTTCTGGTGAATAAATAACTGGTAATTCCCAAGAACTAGATACTATAATGAAAAAAATAATGAAGATCTTTGTTTTAACACAAAACATACAGCAGACATCATTAGCAGTTCCTACTTGTTTTGCTTACAGTGATTTGCTGAATAGTGTGCAACTCAGTATGGTTTTTATCTCTCGTAAGTGAATCTAAATTGCTGTAAAATAATAAATGAAATATGTTGAATCTGCTGAATTAACTCGGTTGGTCTCTATTTTGGAAATCGTTCATATTGATGTAGATTCACATTCCAACAGTTGTGGAAATCACTGTGTTTTATAAGTTTTGTTGAACCGTTTCTGTCGAAGTTTTTTTAATTGAATGAGTGCATTACCACAAACGATATTAGGATATGTTTAAGGATCTTCTTGATGTTTGGTTCGATTCATATAGATGTTTTCTCTTGACTTGTTGATTTGATATAAAGACCTAGATTTTGTACATTTATATATTTACATGAAAACGACACAACTTTTGAATATTACATGCCCCTTTAGATATAGTTTCACAAATATGTGTAAATAAATTATATTGAAACATCAACTTTTTGAAATTGTATTTCCACAGACGTCTTACTTTATAATAGACTTGACAGTGTTTGAAATGTTAAGCAAGAAAAAATGTCAGCATACAAGAGATAAGAAAAACTCTCTCTGATCTGTGTGCCATTGGATTTGTGATGCCAGTGGGCTTTAAATAAACTTGAACTAATTTACTTGATGATTTTTCGGTTTTTCAGGCCTACGTTCGTAACGAGATAGTCTCGATGATTTGCTAACCCGCGAGTGATTGGCATTCTCAAGAAATATTTTTGCATGCTGACTGCTTCTTAGTTCACTGTCGATTGAACTGAGTAGCTGTCATTGCTGTCAACGTACAAAAATCTGTGAGAATGCCAACCACTCATGTGGCGAAATGTTGAGACTCTATCGTTATAAATCCGAAAAATCATTAAATAACGATGACCGCGAAACCCTTTTAAAACTAGTAATGCTCTTGTTAGAAAGGACTATATTATTACATAGCAAGTGTGTTTGCAAATTTTAACACGCAAAGATAATTTTAAAGTGCTATTTTATTTGTTCCGTTAGTTATGCAAGGAGCCGTGTATGAAATAGTATGAATTTAAAAAAATTATTCTGTACCTATTGATTATTGAAGATATAGGGAACTGACCTGACCCTGACCAACAACTACAATCCAACAGGTGCTGCCTTCTGTAAAAATCAACACAAAATTATTACCGCTTTTCAATCATTCTGGCTGCCGGTCGTGGGTTCAAAGCAGTATATTTTTCTGATATCCTGAGAACATACAGTGCCTGTCGAGTGTTTCAGGATTTTTTAAATTTGGCAGCATTCACTCAAGATATTGTATTGTATGCAACATGTTCTTTTGGTTGATTATGCTAAAAGCTTGTTTGTCAAAATTAAATAAGTATATCGCAACATGAAGGCCGAGGCATGAGATAAAAGATACAGTGAAAAATACATCGGGATTATTTGGTAAAATCAAATATCATTACTAGATGATTGAAAAATTATTAACAGAATATCCTTGTCATAGAAACGTAAGTAAAAGATGTTTAAAGCACACGTGTTTCAAAAACCCTGCATAGGCACGCATGTATCTGAATAGGCCTTAACCACAAAACCTAAACAACGTGTTCAAGTTCTGTGACATTAACATAAATACTGGAGTGGTATTCCGTGTACCATAGAACTCTATAGTCGACATAAAAAGTGAGATGACAGATGACATTATAGTTGGATTCAAGGGAGAGAAAGACACAAAACTGTCGACTATAAATAGAATTCTATGGTACACGGAATACCACCCCAGGTTATGCCTGGTAACCTTTCGTTGCAAAGGCTGTAACAGTAAATAAGAAGAATTTGGGAAGAAGACTTTGACAATGACAACAAGGGTTGGGTAAAAAAAATGTTATCTACGTAAACAATATTTTAAATTTTGATACATTTTAAAATGGTTTTGAAAAGGGCTACTAAGGGTTACCAAGACATTGACGAAAGTAATGGATCTCTACCATCGATGGCCGGTTCCGAATTGGACCCAAGCAGTATTATACCTCAAGAAATTGAAATGGCATCCGTTTCTGTAGTACCTGATGGTAAGAATGGAAAATGGGGTGATTAATGACTGAAACTATGGTGTTTTCAGATACCTTTACCGTGACGCAAGCTGTGAATGCTCTAGGATTTGGCTGGTTTCAAGTGAAACTATCTTTATGGACTGGTCTCTGCTGGATGGCCGACAGTATGGAAATGACCATTTTATCTATTCTCTCTCCAGCACTTCATTGTGACTGGCATATATCAAGGTAATATCACTACCAATGTATGTCCATAATACATATACATTTTTGGATTCAATCTTTCTTATTCTCCATTTTCTGATTGTTACACCTATTGCATAAAATATATTCAACTAGTCAAGTAATTGGGCAGGGTATAAAAAGTATACTTGAGTATATAAGAAACGTGCATTAAAAGTACAAGAGGTAATACTTGAAATTGGTTAAAAAACGTTGTTGTGTGTTGAGGAATTCATCAATATGGTAGTACATTTTACCACACAAATCTGTATATATTGGATTAAAAGATTGGGTTACATCTTTCCAATGGGTGAGCATTGTATACCTTTGCATCTCAGTATTTTCTTTTGGACTTTGTTATGACAAAAAATGTTGTTGAATTCTAAAATAACAAACAACTTCTCAACATAGACCAATCCAAAGTAGAGTTCTTAAGACCTCAAATGAAACAGTGTTCCCAAGAATTTCATGAAACAATTTTGTAGCCAGCCTAGACAGAAGTGACCTTAAAATCATCAAACATTTTCAGGTACCAGCAAGCCTTGACTACTACAGTGGTATTTTTAGGTATGATGTTATCGTCAACCTTTTGGGGCAATCTAAGTGATAGATATGGTAGAAAACATGTAAGGTACTAAAACCAGATATTTTCCAATTACTCGTAATTTTTTTCCAGGCACTGACACTGTGTGCTATATTATTATTCTATTATGGACTGCTAAGTGCTGTGGCACCTAGCTTCATGTGGTTGTTATTGCTAAGAGGACTAGTAGGATTTGCCATAGGATGTACCCCTCAATCGTGAGTGATGTGGAATGGTTTTCACACATATTCAAGTTTGTTTTCTTTGAGTGCCATTGTTATGCTTATTATTTTACCACATGCATCGTTATGATTGATGATGATGATGCTCTTGGACTTGGACAGACCTGGGCAGTGATAATCTATAGAATTATAAGGGTACAACTGACATTTTCAACAGGTGATAGTTTGGACGCAAACACACCAAAATAATGAAATTTTTGGCGTTCTCAACTAATTTCGGAGATATGGGACTATTTTTGAGTGCTGAGTGGCATTTTTTAGGATACATTTCTACCGCTGAAAAAACACTCAAAATTCTTCCTTCTTTAAACTAACACAATGTACACACCCTAATTCATCCATTTTACACAATTTTTTTATTAAAAACGGCATTGTTTATCAAAAAATTCAACCTTTTGAAAACATCAAAACCACACCATGTAAAATGTTTAGTGAATTTATTTATGTCAAGTTGGTAACTTTGAACTTTGCATATTTGCACAGCCAACTTTTCTATGCATTTAATTTCGACATGAAAAGGAAAATATTCACTCACTTTTTTTCCAGAAACCAATTTGACATGAATAAAATTCACTAACCATGTTGTCTAGATTTGTTGGTTATGTGATCATAAAAGAAGGATGAGTTTTTTTCCTAAAAAGTAGCGTTTTCAATAAAGAAAGAGTGTGAAACAGGTCAATTAGGGTGTGTACATTGTGTTAGTTTGAAGAAGGAAGAATTTTGAGTGTTTTTCCGCGGTAGAAATGTGTCCTAAAAAATGCTATTTATCACTCAAAAATAGGCCCATATCTCCGAAATTAGTTGAGACCGCCAAATATTCCATTTGGATTTTTTGTTCAGGAGGCCAAACTACGTAAGTTCCAAAAAAAATTGTTTTTGATAGCTTGTAGCTTGTACGGAATTTTACCAAAATTTGTTGTGGAAAGTTGAAATTTCCTGAAGCGGAAAAACTACCTGTAATTGGTAAAATTATATCACTCTCAATCTCTCGGTATTACCTACGCACTGTATGTTGATTAATATAATTTTTTCGGTCAGAAATTTATGGAACAATTGTCGAAAGGCGAAAACTTATTTGTCGTGAAAATTCCCATTCTTGAATAGCCGAAAAATTCCTTTTGAATGCTAAATAATAGACAAATTGCATTGTCAGTAATACACACACATAATTTGGTTGGAATATTTTTTCTACTCCTGGAAATTAACTCATCAATTGTCGAATGATCAAAACAGATTTGTCGTGGAACGTTGAAATTTCCTGAAGCGGAGAAACTACCTGTAATTGATCAAATTCTTATATTTCCAGTCTCTCGGTACTAAGTACCTTCGCACTGTTTGTTCGTTCAGCTTACGGTCCAAAAAGAATGCATATTCAAAATATATTTGACCGAAGTTCAATTCAAAAGCACAAATGATCCTAAAATGCATGCGGTGTTGCCAATAACGCAAAATTTCAAAATATATCAAGATTCCAATAAAAAATAAATATATAAACTAAAGAAAATATTTTTCGCATAATTTTTACGTCATATATACTTCGACAATTACCCGACAATTTTTGTTTGCCACAGTGAGAACATTTTATGTTTATTTGTCGAGTTATATTAGTGGCAGTGCTATCTTAACATAAAATTTGCACAGCCACCCCATAAAAAAAAACTGTGAGCGCGACAAATTGTTTTAATTCGCTACAAATTCTCGATAATAACCGGAATTGGTTTAATCGACTTTCCGGCAAGTGGTCTTGCTAACATTATATGCATTATAAATTTATTGCAATTTGCAAAATTAAATATAAAAAATACTACCATTTTTCTAGTAGAGTTTCCATATTACAACGCTTATTCTTTGTCATGGTCCAAGAGCTTCACGGGACTCCATTTTAAATTGGCTTTTCACTTGAATTTTTTTTGTATAAGACTGTTTCTAGTCTATTTTTTGTAGTGTTACCTTATACGCAGAGTTTTTGCCCACAAAGCAAAGAGCAAAGTGTGTCGTTCTGCTTGATGTAAGTCCCTGTGCTGTTTTAGTTTTTCGTTTTGTTTTACGTTGAAATATTTCAGTGTTTTTGGGCTTTGGGTGCATGTTTCGAAGTAGCTCTAGCACTAGTCGTTATGCCTACGTTAGGTTGGCACTGGTTGTTAGCTCTGTCCACTGGACCACTGCTTGCGTTTGCCCTGATTTGTCCAGTAAGTGAGAGACAAATAGCTGTAACTATTATATACGGAAATAATCAGCGGGTTTGGTGAAACATTTTGAAAAATTAGGTAAAGTAACTGCTGAACCACTGAAATTTTGTAAAAATGAAAAAGTTAAAAAAAAAATGCCTGTAATCAAAAACAATTAATTCCCTATATAAAAAAAACAGTAGACCAAATTGAGTATATTATACGTTTAACCGTTCGCCGCCTGGAAACCAATCAGTAATGCGCAAAGTTTGGTATTTGATATATTTTCCACAATCTTTGATTTGAAGCCTTTGTTTACAACATTCCTTCCAATTTGTAGCATTGCCAAATGTTCATTGAATTTATCGATATCTTAATAGACTTCATCCCAATTTTAACAATTACTTTCTCGACTCCCAGATCAATCTAAAGTTGAAATTTTGTATAGAATTTAGGAACTAAATAAAAATGTGTAGTAATAAGAAACAAAATTTGTTCTAACAATACTTGGGAGTGAGTCACCGAACCTGTTGATTATTAATTCACATTGTTGTTTTCTACGAACTACGTTTCTATGTTTTCTCCCTTCATAGTGGCTGCCTGAATCAGCGCGATATCATGTCGCCAGTGGTCACACAGAAAAGGCACTGGAAACTCTGGAAAAAATTGCCAAAGATAATGGTAAACCGATGCTTCTTGGTAGACTAGTTGTAGACGATTCCATCACTATGCCACCGCATAGAGGAAGGTTTCGGGATCTCTTGGTACCGTCTTTGAGGATGACCTCCCTTCTTTTATGGTTTATCTGGTGAGTAAGCAAACAAGGTTGATTTTACTATGTGTATAGTACAGGTAGAGGTAGTAGGTTCAGTCCCTAGGGAGCTTTTTAGATGTTCTTAGAAAAAATCTTGTATACAACTCTCAAGTAACGGCTACCAATACTCATGTTATTAATGTATTAATATTCATTATAAAATTGATGTTGCATTATATATTTCTAACAGGGAATTCTGTATTTAGCATCAATCATAGTTTGCTGTTTCTAAGGTCAAATCGAATCTGATAGTTGGGTGTATATTGACATACAATCGATGTTTCAATTCCAACGTTTCGATAGTCGTTTCTGCCGTTATCAGAACTAAATCAAACAGATGATGGCCGAAATTACTGCCGTAACTCTGGCATTCTAGTAAAGCTGATATGTGGACAATAACTGACGTCTAAGCATACCGAAATTCAAATACTTTAATTCATCATATTCTTAGGATGGCCTGTGCGTTTTGCTACTACGGTCTAGTTTTGATGACAACCGAACTATTTGAAACATCATCCATCTTTGCTTCTGGCAAACCAGTTCCAATTCAGACTCTAGACACTTGTGCTGCAGATTGCAAACAATTGCAGACTACAGATTATATGGATTTGTTGTGGACTACTTTGGCAGAATTTCCAGGTTAGTCCTAGTTTAAAGATATTTACTACTTGAGGAAGTAACTTTTGTCTAATTTCCGCTAAGATCGCGGTTTCTGCTTTTACACCATGTTCAAGTATTAGAGCAATGGAAGTTTTATGTTTTTAGTTTTAATTTTCATAATTTTGCATAATTTTTATTTCGAAACTATCATTGCCATTATTTTTCTGATCACGCCTCACAAACAATGTTGGTAAATTCAAGCTTCATTTGAAACTTATTACATTAAACTTTTATTGTGTCTAAGGCATTAGGCATTACTGACTTCTGACTACATAAATTCCCTAATACTACAGTAATTCTGTTTGTATACCTGCTATTTCAAAATAATTTTGCATTACCTGCGAAGGACAATAACATAATGGATACAACCTAAGAATCAAAATACATAAATTCAAAAGTGGAGATGTACATAATTCTAATTGGTCATTGATTTTTATTGATTTATTTTATTTCAAACGCTACCAACGAGTTCGTCTCTCTTCCTTTACTGCAAGTATGAAGGATTTTCATGTTGTCTTTATTTATTGTGTGGTTTGTCTCTTGTAGATGTCTATACATGTCTGATTTTCTATCTGATAACACATGCTCACGGTGTCGTATGTTGAAATTTCTGCCTGTTTGGACGGTATAAGCTGCTGAACAATCACCACATTCCAGTCTATTAACAACTGTTTTTTTCCACTTATCTTTTTTGGCTTTTGTATTGAATAGCATGTTCCCTAGTCTCCCTGAGAAGTTTATACTGGTACATTTCCTTCTTTGGGTTCTACTTGATTTGGAAACAGTTCACTAATGATCATTTTTTAGTGTTTATTGAAGATAAACAAATAACCATATTCTAATCTACTTAGTTGACGAATTCATCTCCTGTAAACACCAAAAAAATCAAGTCCTACGGGCTCCTTTATTCTCTTAATACTCCAATGGTCGGTGACGACTGTAAACTTTGTCCTTCTAGGTAGGGTTTGAGTTTTTCCACGGCAAAAAGTACATTCTTAGTGAGGGACCTACTCAAGTAACAAGTTACCTTTTCTCTCTTCCCCAGGACGATGTTGGGAAAGGACGGCGCCTACACCAAAATCTGAAGCATCTGTTTCTACAAGAAAAGAGAGATTGAAATCCGGGGCAAGCTAGAATAGGGGCGGCGATTAAGTGTTGTTTTACGTTGTTCAGAGCGTCTTCAACACTCTTTTTCCCAGAAAAATGGTCTGTATAAACCTCCTATACCAAGAAGCGAGGCCTACGATCCTTCTCACCTCCAAGACACTCTTCGGAGTAGGAATATGTAGTATCGCCTCGATCTTCTCTGGGCCAACCAGCAAGCAAGAAGAGTTCACCACATAGACCACGTACTGTAGCTCAGAACGACAAAACAGACACTTCTCTCGATTGAGCGTGAGACCAGCTTGGCTCAATCCTCATGATTTCCTCAAGGAGCTCGATGTGCTTATCGAAATCAGGATTGCAAATGATGAAATCATCGAGATATACAAAGACATAGTTATCAAACGCAGCGTCGATGACTCTGTCAATGAATCGTTGCCAAGTAGCCGACGCAGAATGTAGGCCAAACGGCATACGTTTAAATTGAAAAATCCCTCAATTTGCGGCGATGAAATCAGTCAAAGGGCGAGATTCTTTCGCGACAAGAATTTGCCAGTATGCGGATCTGATGTCCAAAGTAGACATTTTGAAACCCTTATACAAACATAATTAGTTTCATGTGTATATTTAGGGAATTTATGTAGTCAGAAGTAAATAATACTTGAAAATGATGTAAAAGCCAAAACCGTGGTCTTATTAAATGAAGGCGTGGAAATTAGACAAAAGTTTCATCTTCATCCTATATAGTGAGGAAATATTTAAATTTCAATTCAATTCATAATTCTTCATCTAAAACAATTTTATATTTCTCATTTGAAATCGGTCGTACTTGGCAAAAAGCCATAATTTCAGTGTGGTGTTGGGACAGGTACAGTCATCTGAAACTGTTGGATTATTTTCTGTTTGATGTTTGCTGACAACGTTCATAAAGTATAAAAAGTTTTCAAAAGGCTTGATTATTCATGATCTAATTTAATTTTATGGAATTCAGTTTATATCGAATCGACTTGACAGGTATTTTCATCACCATTGCCACCATTGAAAGATTCGGAAGGAAGAAAACAATGGCAGTTCAGTTTGTGGCTTATGCTGTTTGCTGCTGTTTGCTGGTGGTCTGTACTGAAAAGTGAGTTGATTTAAATGATCATGATCTTATTTGCTTTCGGTTTGCTCCCATACATTCGCTATAAACAATATACACGTTATATTATGTTTTCAGGAGGGCGTTTCTTACAGTGATGCTCTTTTTTGCAAGGGGTATTATAGCCGGTGTATTTCAAGCTGCATACGTTTACACCCCCGAAGTGTATCCAACGTCTTTAAGGGCAGTTGGGGTGGGTGCTTGTAGTGCTATGGCCCGTTTTGGAGCGATGGTAACTCCATATGTAGCCCAGGTGAGATTGATAATGCAGAAATTGCAAATTTATGAAAATATTTTACACAATATTGACAGTTTAGGTTCCATAGCATTTTAACTAGATTAATACTGGAGTTTTTCTCAAACTCATTGCTTCTTACTCTCAATATTCCTTGTTTCCTACAATCTGAATGAAATATTAGCATATTCCTTTTTTTTTTTCATACAGGTTTTACTAAGATCGTCAATCACCTTTTCAACAACCATATATGCGGTGGCGGCCATTTTGGCAGCTGTGGGTTGCCTCTTACTCCCTATTGAAACGAAAGGTCAGGAACTTACGGAGAGCGTCCAGCAACAAGCAAAGGCAGCTTCGAACAAACGATGAGTGAATTTTTCGTGACAAATTCAACTGGAATACTCGATTTTCTCTGTGTTTTTATTGAAATACTAGGAAGTACTGTCCCCAGTATTAACTGCAGTTACTAATGCTTCAGACCAAAGTTTCTCATTTATTTATACGTATTATTTATTTGTTATTTATTAATTTTATACGTGATAGTTCTCATTTGTGATTAATTTTGAATAACGTTGGTGCTGGTTGATTTTTATTTATATTTTATACCTTTATACAAAAAAATTTATTACAAAAATCATACTCTGAGTCTTATATAATTCCCTTTTATCCTGTACGACTTGGAAAGTCACCCACAAATATTTCACTATTAAAGAAAAAAGTGTTGGTATAAAATGGCGTATCGATATTTTACATAGAAATTTCTTGAGACAATTGCCACTAGATGGCGCCACGTATCTCGCTTGCTTCGACAAAAACAATAAGGACGACACTCTCAATTTTTTGAGCGATTATAATTTCCATAAATGTGTTCCACCCAAGTTGTCGAGTGTTTTTTTTTAATCGACCAAAATATTTAGAAAAATGAGCCAAAAGTTGAATAGCGTTTAGTCATATAAACCAAATCTCAGCATTCACTGTCGATATGAAGAATTTTTTTGTATGAAACAAGCAACAATAAATTGTCATACTTTTTTATATTCGGGCATTATAAGAACTTAGTAGTTTTTCACCAAGAGACACTAATATCCTAAAACTAATTAATTTTTTTCCTGATAATGGACAGATAATCAATCCAAAGTTTTTAGAGCAAGATATCTCATATGTAACAAGGACTTGTTTTTTCAAAATCTGACCCGACATTTTCAGTCTATAAAGGTAAACAAAAACCCATTTTTGCTTTGTTTTCCATAAACATAGTGAGAGGTGTAAAAGATTTAATGAGACTTTTTTTGCTGTTATTACAGAGACTACGGCCGAAGTCTCAACGTTTAGGTCCTCATGCTTTTTTTAAAGCTTTGTACGTGAGGACCATAACTTAGTATAAATAGTATAAATGGATCTCCACGCAATTTGACCTCATAACAGATGATGAAACCGGTGAGTCGCCCAAATCAGCCACGGAAATTACTTGTCTCTTAATTCGTAGACAAAAACAGCCACGGCTAAACGCGGTGTCTTAAACATATAGTCAAAACCAGCCACGGCTGACAAGGTGCTATTGTCTAAAGAATCTCTTCACAACATCTATGTGGGTAATTTCCTCCCGCCGAATTACGCAAGGTTAAGACGTTCTGGTTGAAAAAATAAAATATTTGTCTCCACAAAATGTATGTTTTAATTTCTCGCACCCAAATGTCTGCATAAAGTTAACTGGTTCTGATCAGAACAGACTAAAAGATGTGACTTTTTATATGCAGGTAATACTTAGCTCTTTTCGACGATCTCCGATGAAACTTGTACCTATCTGTGCAAACCAAAATATAAACGTCAGACGACTGTTTGTTTTGTGTGCTCATGTGAAATAATAATGATGATATATAATAACCCTGTGATAAACGGAAGAATCAGCAGTTGCTCATCACTCTTTGTGGCGAAATTACTTGTTCATTAGGATTGGTCAAGCACGTTAACAACAGACAGTGAGATTCCTATGGAAGTCGAAAAAAAAAACAAACAAAATAAAATAATATAACTACGAATACTGATGTTCTGGTCAGATAAAATTTTTGGTAAACAAGTAATAGCTACCTTACTAGTAAATCGAAATTGTATGTAATTTAAAATTAATCACATGTCATGTTTTGGCACAAGAACTATAAATAAGTCAAAGGAAGATATATGCGATTTCCCTTCAAAAATTGCCCGGAATATATAATTTCGATCATTCCGTGTTCGTCTGATCAATAGAAAAAGATTTATTCATATGCTTTAATGTCTGAATATCAGATAGAAATTTTGGGGGTCTCGCTCGATTATTTTTTAAGTTATGCCCTTCTGAATCTTCAAAGTAGACTATTTTCAAACACGAATTTTTTAATGAAAATTCACATGAAATGCCTCCTTTTTTTTTGTAAACACTATTTTCAGACGCTAATCTACCTAATTTCACAATTACTAGCACCAAAAACACCGTTTTACACAAATAATTTGCCTTATAACCAAAAATATAACCTCCAAAAAGTGCTAAAAAAATAGGTAAGTTGTTTTATGTAATTTTTTTTCGAAAAATTCGTGTTTGAAAATGGTTTATTTTGAATATTCAGAAGGGCATATGTATATTTGCTAAATTATTAATTAATCAATGGTTGTGTCCCCGTTGATAGCATGGTCTTTCTCAATGGTAACTTTCATAAAATTCACACATACTCTTTATTCTTCACAGTGTTCCTAGGTTTCTTTTCCCTAACTATTTTGCATTTGGCCAGATTTGAATCCTGGGAATGTAGTTATTTACCTAACAAGTGCGGAAAGTAGTACTTTTCCGCACGCGACGGCAGTTGCACGAACGACGCGGAGCGGAGTTCGGGCAAGCCGTCAAGGGTGGAAAAGACATTTTCGGCAAGAGTTAGGTACAATGTTTTTCATACGAGTGTTTTTGTCCATTATTTATGAAAAAAAAAGGTTTTTAATAAACACGATTTTATAATAATGCTACAAAATGACACATAAGACAGAATAGTTACATAGATTTCAAAATCGTACGGAAAAGTACAACTTTCAAAACGAAAAATCGTGGGAAAAGAATTTTTTTCTCCATTTCATAGGAGTCGATAGGCAATGTAATTTGTCTGGTGCTTGCTTGGAGGAAGCGACGACCACACGGGGTGGTGCTGTAGGTTTTCCGGAATTTTTTCATTGAAACAGTAGATTAGGATTGCACGAAATATACTTTTTGTGCCACCGTTGCTAAAAATTAAATCATCCCCGGTATAGGGGTAGTTCTGTGATTTTTCGAAAAAAACTGTTAACCGGAGGTTTTCTGTGGAGATATTTCATCGAAACCCCCTGTCAGCTGTCAGCAAAGGTTTTCCAAAAATCAGAGGTATAGACTACCACTACAACGGGGCTCATCAAATTTCTTCTATAGTTTCACAAAAAGGATTACATATAATCCATCAGAAACGTAAAATCTCAAACTGAAATTGACTGTGAATTAAAAGTATCGAACCAATAAAATCCAGTAAAGATATTCTAGAGAAGCGAAATGGTTCAGAATTAATTTTAAAGAAATCGAAAATAATCGAACGAGAAATTTGGAAAATCAATATATTGCAGTAACGGATATTCATCAAAATCTAAAAATTCGAGAATCATAAATGATCGTATCGATCCTTCGAAGAACTGAAATTCGAAGAAGTGAACATTACAAGAATATAAAACTGTAATACCGTCAAAGGAGAATGACAGAAAATGGGCAGATATTTGACCAAACCAGCAAATCAGAAAATCAATATTTTGTAGAAGTGGAAAAATATCGGAACAGAATATTATAAGAATTAAAATCGTCGAATCCATAGAGTACAAGACCTAAAATTTCCATATTGAAAATAATCAGAAGAATAAATAGTAGAATCGAAAAAGACAACCGAAAAATATCAGAATTTGGAGAGGGGATAGCGGATGGCTCTAGTCTCTCGGAGATGAAGCAGCGTGCTGTCAATATTACTAAATTCTAATATCGGAATTAAATCGCTCATACCCTCCACAATTTCTGCTAGATTTCGATTCTGACCGTTTTCAGTCGGACACATAATAATAATTTGTTGGATTTACGTTTTTAGATACGATTATATGTTGTTTTGATGGAATTACTTAATATACCTACTATTTTAATGAAATAACTAAAAACCGCCAGCAATTCAAGTTTTTTCCCGTATGAGGGGGTTGATTTACATTTTGTTTGTTTGCACAAACACCTCATCATTCACAGCTCAGTTTTGAAGTTTAGTTCTATCTGCTCTATTATTTTATGTGGTTCTGGTTGGCAGAATTATATTTTGGTCAGTCAGGAAATTATCCACACTGAATAAAATCTGTCGGAACATTTATGTTGTACCTAGTAACATACAAAAGATGCATTTTCAATTGTTCTGTTTATATTCGTGGCTACCTATGAAGACGTGGTCTTACCGAATCGAAACGATGGAACTGTTTACTATCAAAAGGCACACCGTTTTGTTGGGTGCTAACGTATAACGCAGTAGATAAGAGTTTCATAAAGCGAGTGAAATCATCACATTAGTCACATTTCCTGAAACCTCAGCAGCCGAGTGCCGAGTCGTCTTGTTCAAACAACCAAATCAGTTTTTCCTCCGCCATAATCATTAACGGGAATATCTCTGATAATTATTCAGAGAAATTTTTGGCCGCGCTCTACCGACTACGGCAAAATAGAACAGAATCTCAGACGTTCGTGTTCCATAGCAGTCGTTTCTCCTCTCCCACGGTAACTACGACCTTTTTCCGTTATTATTCAACCCACTATCGGATGGCGACCGTCTCTCTCGCACCCGTGCCGTCCCTGTGCCCGTTGTTCGACGTTTTGAATGCCTCCTCGCAACGTTTTATCTCGTTGTCCCCTATTCGGAGACAGTGGCGTGCGGCAAAACAAACGCGTATATAATGATTCTGGGAAAATGATAGCGATGAAGAGTCGCAACTAAAAATTTTCCCTGGTAAACTTGGCGATTGAATTTGTGTAAATGTATGGTGTGGCACAGAGCATAACCTAAGTTTGGTATAGGTACATTTCGAAGATTGATTTGAATCTTATTTGAAAATGTTATTGAAAATTATAAAACCTGTAGGAAACATAGAAACTAGAAGTACATATTTTGAAAATGTTTCCATAAACTACTTGTAACTATCCTACATGCTCAAATGGATTGAGGAATGGTTGAAATTTATGTGTATCAAACTTCTTAATGTTTTCAGGTTAGCCGAAAAACAAATTTATAACTATGATGATGTTAGTTCATTTTAAAAATGTACAATAAGTGTATAAATAAAAAAAAACATATCTCTAAAGTGTCCCGATCATTTAACATAATTTTTTGTCAGTTCTTCATCCATCCATCAGAAATATTGTGTATTATTATTGTCTCCTGAACTTTAATTTATTGGTCAATTCTGGTGTTAATTTTTGTCAGAAATACCAACATTATGACGTGAAAGTCTTCAACTCCAAAACTTGAATTTGGCAATGTACATTAATGCGAATGAAAGAACAGCGTGAATTATTGAGTTTTCTTACTACAAACACTATTAATATCGTTTTCCGTCGCTTCGCTAACGCGTTCAAATATTTCAATCATTAAACGCCTTTATTAATACACTATTAAATAAGTAATACCCATGCCCAGCCAAATAAAGGATAATCTACTGTTTAATTATAAGATACGCACTTGCAATTGGTTCTTCTTGGAAGAACGTTGCACAAATATCTGTCAGATGTAGTTCAGTGTCCGTCATGGTATTAGCCCGGGAACTAGTTGTTTTCTGATAGAGGTTTGCCTCATTTTTCTACTTGATGGAAAAGTGTGGACAGAGAGAGAACTTCGACTTTGTCGATTTTATTCGTTTCAATATTACACCTCAAAAAACAAAATTTATGATTTGAATTCAATCATCCAACCTAACAGGTATCATAACATACCTAAAATTGCGGTGTGAAACTTTATTGGTCAATCACAAATTCTCTTTACACCTATCTACTACAAACATTTGCAAGATATGCCACTTCAAAACAGGGTATTCCATTTCATTTTTATCCATGAGAATGTTTTTTTTTTCATTATTATTTGTAGCAAGAAGTTGTTTCTGTGTTCAGTGTTTACTCCTGATTCTATATCCAGATTGATTTATTCAGTATGTGCTCTTAAAAATATTGAAGAATATCGGCGAATTCCTGAAAAACTGAAGCATTAGAAGCAAACAACATCACTATATTTCGTATAGTTGCACAAATGGTGTATAATGCTTCCACGGGGTTTTTCGTTGAAATCCAACCCCTTCTCGTGATTGAATCCGCATTTTGAAAAAACTGTTTTTGGGACCACACAAATACTCAGATGCTTCTGACAAAATCCAAGTGAGTAGTTTCCTGAGGCATACCAAAAAATGCGTTGAACAGAATTCGTGCGAATGTAGGCGCGACCAAAACATCGCTTTCTCTCTCTCACTAAAAGAACACCAATGGCAGTATTGGCAAGGAATGGCTAATAAGATAAGAATGAAAGAGAAAGCACTATAAATCCAAGATTGTAGGTGGACGACTTTACCATTATGATATTTTATTTTACTCTTATCTAGTAGAACCTGATGATAACTCAGGTTGCATTCCTCTAGGCGCACAGAAGATTGCGGTCATTCCCGTTCCACTAGCGACGAATTTTCCATAAAATTTTAATATTTTCAATCCAAATAATTCAGCACGCCTATAATGACCGTGATAGTTCCGCGAGCGTTTTGTTAGTGTCTAGTGGAACGCACCCCCTGACATCAGCACTCAGTGTCAAGGTCAAGTCTTTCTTGGCCAACTTGACGTTCAGCTTTCTTTGGTGAAGAAGTCAGCAGCCAACAAAAAACATTGAAACAAAGACATTGCCGTGTCCCGAAGCATATGTAACATCAACCAAAGTTTGTATTTTTTGCAACGTTCAAGTCGTTAGTGCCATCCTAGTGTTTCTTTATTTTGCTTCCAGTATGGAGCGTCGACTATCTTTTATAGTGGACAACCTTTTCAACGCTGGACAAAGTTTCCAAAAGCTGGGATTTGGTTGATTCGTACAAGACGTAGAAAAGGAACATTATACAAGTAGGAATGCGTCAACAGGTAAGCTTCAATGGGGAAAGTGCTGCTCAAAATATCAAATAATACTTAGGTATCTGTCCTAGAGAATATATCATAGGCTTATTGGAAGTAAGGTATATTTATTTAATGGCTGCCGTGGATGAGATTGACTTTCAGTTATGTAGTTGAGTCATTTTCTTTCTTTCCTACGTAGGTATATTTTCCGCTACATTTCATATACAGTGGGTGGATAAAGTAAGAAAAAAATCGCTTTGCGTCGTTCGGGTAACGGCAGTCGCATGCGGGAAAGGTTCTCTTTCCGTACTTGTTAGGATAATAACTATTCCCGGTTCAGTGCGGGAAAAACTTATTTGAAACAACTTTGGGGAAATGACAATTCGTAAAGTGAACTGGGTACGGGTATAGGGTCGATCCTGCAAGCTTGAAGAGAAAAGAACTTTTTGCATTTGATCATTTCATTCTCATTTCAAATATTGAAGTATCACGTGAGGATTTAATATAGACCGTGTCTATTCATCGGGGCGCCTCGGCATATAGGTATATTTGCACGAATCCGAAGACCACAGTCCTAATTATCGCAAAATTTCATATTTTGAGATGGTACGCGTGAAAATAGGAATGAAGTATTCTTTCTGTCTGCGTTAGATTGGTCTGGTCAGGTTAGATTAGCTAATAATGTACACATATTAAGGAAAAAATTGTTAAAATTGTTTTTTCCGTCAACCAGCTGTCGTCCTCCTATGAACGACAGCCCTCAGAAGTCGAAACTTGTGCGAGCCAAGGATTAACGAGGTCTCACCTTTTAACTCTAACCACTCTGTTCTGTAATCGCATTTTTTTTATGCGCCCAGTAGTCATTGCACCTAGTTGCCCTTGCGCCTCGTTGTCCCTGTGCCTAGTTGGCCGCGCCGAGTTGACTCGTGCCCAGTTGGCCGCGCCCAAATGTAATGTCCTAGACCCATCTCAGGGGATCGACTTTATTTTCGGGGGTCTGACTTTAATCTCGGGGGTCCAATTTTAATCTCCGACCTCGACCTTAATTTCGCGGGTCCGACTTTTATTTCGAGGGCTCTACTTTAATCTCGGACTCCCGACTTTAATCTTGGTGGACCGAGTTTCATTACGCAGATTCCTGTTTTTATTGAACTTCATGGTCATTTAGTTCTCTACAGTAGTTGGCACATTATTATTAGATTTTGAGAGCACTTTTTGTCGAATGTCGGTAGAACATCTTGTCGAGTTTGAGATGCAAATCTCCCAAGTGTTTGTCCACTTTTCAGCTAATAATTGTTTTTATACTTATTGAAAGTTGGTACCTGAAGGTTTACGGGATCAATAATAATGAGTTTCATGTCAAAATTCAAAAATTGAATTATTCATCCTGAAACTGTTACTCTGTGTAGTCCTCATTATGTAACATCAACATAACAAATGATATGTCCCTTAAATTCTCCGATGGTCGAATCCTCACTTCATTTTGAGGCTGACAGTTCCCATAAACATATCCTCTTAAGATGAGTTGGGTGAGAGTGGCAAAAAAAATAATATTTTCCAGAATAACTCCATAACGGCTTAACTTTTCTCAATAATATTTGGTATGTGATTTCACAGCAGTTGATTCAAAATATCAATGTAAATATAGTGTTTGTAACTTCAAACAGTGGCGTACGGCAGATGGTAACCCCTTATTCTTAAAATAACAATTTTAACAATTTTACGATGAGTTGGGTGATGAAAGTGGCAAAAAAAATAATATTTTCCAGAATAACTCCATAACGGCTTAACTTTTCTCAATAATATTTGGTATGTGATTTCACAGCAATCGATTCAAAATATCAATGTAAATATAGTGTTTGTAACTTCAAACAGTGGCGTACGGCCAATGGTAACCCCTTATAGCCTTTCCCCAAATTTTACACCTCTGGATTTATATAGATTTTGTCTTCTCTTTATCATTCCTTAATATTTTCTATACAAATAACACATGAGTTTAATTATCAAAAATGTAAACAGATTTCAAGATATTTGAATTTGAATGAGTGCATATTTAAATAATATGGAGACGTTTGGTTGAAAATGTTTTAAAAATCAGGTATATTGGTAATATTTCAAACTGGTTGATTTGAAATAAATAGCCAAAAGAAAATTAAAGCGTTACACATGTATAGAAATTTTCCATCTTGAGTGTTTTTCCAAAACGCAAAATCCACTGAATTATCGCAACAATTTTTATGAATTTTAAATTCATTCGAGAATGAAAAAATTTAAAAGTATTTGGGAATAAAGTCGGACTCCGAGATTAAATATTCAGACCCCCGATATTGAAGTCTGGGTCCGACTTTGAAATCAGGATTTCAAAAAAAATTGCTGGTGGCCCTTCTACACCTTCGTAAGAAACAGACTGTTCCATTTAAAAAATCTGGTGTCCAGTTCCGGTATAACTGGAAGTTCTAGACAACTGAAAATACTATAACTGAAACGAGCTCCTCCGCACCCAGTAAACATAAAAACATAACTTAATCATAACTGTTATATCACATTGTGACTTGGTGATGTTATTCAGAGATATGCTTGATGTTACAGATACGTTGCGTCCATATGCCTTTGTGCCTCTTTTAAATATTACAATGTAATGTTAATTATTTAACATTACATAAATGTATCATATTTTGCGTAACTTTAATGTGACTTTATTACATACATATAATGTTACTCAAAACATCTATGCAACATTTGTAAAATGTAACATTGTAACATCAGGGTGGAGCATATACTCATGGTTTACCAAAACTTTTTTCTATATTTATAGGTACACTAGCTGACCCGGCAAACGTTGTTTTGCCATATAAATAATTTTGATGGCCGACAACTGTGTAGGGAGTGAGAAAGAAAGGAGACCGGCTTCGTTCTCATCCCTACTCCGTGCTGTTTACTGGGTCAGAAGTGACACCTGTAGACATCTGGCAGGGATAACTAATTAAATGACGATTGATCAGTTTTCGACCGGAGAGGAAAACTGATTAAATTACTAAAATGGCTATTAAAAAATAAGGGTTGATCGTAGAAGGGTGAGAATTGAGGATTGAATGTATTTTTGTATGTTGTATCATAAAAAAATAGAAATTAAAAATTTTGTCTAAAAAATAAAAAAATAAATTTAGGGGTGGACTACCCCTAACATTTAGGGGGATGAAAAATAGATGTTGGCCGATTCTCATAGATACCGGATAAGCACAAAAAATTTCATCAAAATCGGTCAAGCCGTTTCGGAGGAGTATGGCAACGAAAACTGTGACACGAGAATTTTATATATTAGATTTCTTGGAATTTCAGTAGTCACTTTTCAGTAGATGAATAACAACAATAGCAATTAACAAAGTTATTCATCTACCAAAGAGTGGCGATTGAAATTCCAGAAATACAACTTTAAGTGTAGAAAAATAAGTGTTGGTAAACAATGAGTATAAGCTCCACCCTGTATACTAAGAAATAAAATATGTATATAAGGGGGTAATGATGTAAAACATACCAATCAATCAAAAAACTTTATTGTCAATAATTAAAATCTCTTGGATAAAGCGTTATAAAACAAGACAGTTACATCATTAACAATTAAATTAAAATTAGCATTATAAAAAATATAATCTTGAATCACTATGAACAGAACAAAGTACCTAATAATATGACTTACCACCTGAATCAGATGAAAAATTTATTGATAGATCTACCAAAGTTAAGTGTTACTAGAAGAATAATATGGAATGAAAACCTATTTCTTTTGAATAATAACAGATATCACTGAAACAATAATTATATGGTTGTTGTCTCGGTCACTTCTCCTTTCTTTTTAGTTTCTGCTCTGCTAATGTCATCCAATCCATCACTATAAGTCAAACTCGTCATCTGTGATTGAACTGCAAACATCTTTTACATATTCTGAAAATATAGTCATTACAGTCACTGAAAACTCATATTAATCTTTATGATATAAGAAAACGACCATCCAATAATTATTAATAATTCTATGTTGCCCCTAGAGGTAGAAGAAAAATAATTACTTACGTTTCAGTATGTCCATAATTATCAATTCAAAACTTTTGGATTTTTTTCTTTGCCCAGTCCAGAAGGGCTCATCTTCGATTAGTTCGGAAACAACAACTGCTATTTAAATTTTTGTAATCTGATCATTCAATACGTACCAATTTGTACATCAAAACTGATAGAGGAATGTGAAAGGACACTACCAAACTGAAAAGAAAGAGAAAATGCAGTTAGTTTATTGATAATTTGTATTAAACAATTCAAGTGATTTCTCTTCAATCTCAAGAAACTTTAATATTATCATATATTAATGAAATTAAGAATGATCAGAACACTCTGTATAAAATATATAATTTTGAGTTCACTTACAAATTAAGCAGCTCCAATATTGTTGTTTTAGCAAGCTAAATTCATTGGTTTCAGTTCCAAAAATTCCTTGATCAATCGGTTCAAAATAATTTGACACAGCTCCAGATGTCAGCAACCATTTCCATACTGTCCAATATCTGATTAGCAGGAACCACAACTGATAGCTTTTCTACTATTAATAGCATCATATGTAGATACTCTCTAATCAATAGTAGATATCACTACATTCACTACATACCTAAATGATAAAATAACAATTAGTGGATGGAGTAGTGGAAAATCATAATCTTACCATGAAAATTATGAGTTTTGCAATACTATTGATTCCAATCACTTTTGAGTAGTTTGAATTATATTTTAATTCTATGAACTCAAAACTCCTACCATGACCGCCATGATTATTAGGATAAAATGAACGATGGCGTCAGTGATATATTTATTTTATATTTACTGGATAATATTGTTTGAACGTGGATATCATTTTTTTAAGTTACGTAGATTTTGAGTTTTTGTCGACATTTATGATATATGTTGTTGTTATATGGTTAGGAGGTTAGGTTTCAAGTTATGTTGAAATGTCATATGAATGACATCATGACGTGGTCATTACCCAAAAATTACATTGAAGAAACCTTTAAGATAATATTAATTTCAAGGCTCCCTGTACACGTCAGTAATGTTTTGAGAAGGTTAGACAAAAATATCAAACAAATAACATAACTACTCTGTCTAAGACATATCTGGGCAACTTATAATCAACATTATATATATTATCTAATGAATATTATTGGTTACATTATTTTGATGTTACATAAACATATAATTGAAAACACTGTGTTGGAAACGTCAAGATGACATTAATATAATGTTAGTTTGCCAATATCACAAAATTGCACAAAAGTTATATCTGGAAAATATTTTTGTTATGTATCATGTTTAGTGGGCACACTCCCGCATACAAATTTCCAGAAAAATACTCCCAGTATTTTCCCTTATACCTACCTATATATAGGCTCAGCTCATCGTGTATACCGACCTACTGAATACTTTTGTTTTGGTATTATTCTCCGTTGGAGTGACTTTTCCATTTTCATTGGCTTCTTGAGCTTACTCAAAAATTGTCTACGTACCTACCTATATCAACGAGCTTGATACAACGTAAGTATAGGTACCTACTTCAATGCTTTTGTGCTTGAAAATGCTATTCAAGAACCCATGCTTTCGCTCAAATCGTTCGATTCAATCAGTGCAGCTATTGATGCATTTCATTGTTGTGTCGGATTCCACAGAGTAGAACGACCAAACTCGACTACGCCAATGAATTCCAACCAATCCTCCATCCAGTCTTAACTGCGACCAATTTTCACCAGTCAGGCTACAACCGAGCTACTCTGCTCTGCATGCGGGTACGTTTGTCTCTCTCCGCGACCCGGAGTTTCCAATATCGTCGTCTTTTTTCGCCGAAACCCATGGCCGTCCTGGATTCAACGGCGGCCTTTTCTCTCCGCATCTGCTGTAATCGCGTGAGGAGAATTCCACTCTGTCTATATGACATCGGGTGGGGAGCCGGGCGAGCGACTATCGACCGTAAAACCGTCGGATCTGGTGCGGGAATCGCTCGCCTGTCGTTTTACAGTCGGTGATCTTTTTTGTTTTTTCAGGGGTATAACTTGAATTCGGAAAGAAGCCCCAGCAAAAACGGAGTCGACTGTGTGCAAAACGAAATGAAAACACGAAAATCCACGATAATGCTCGACGTATATTTTTCGTACGGCGCCAAATTGTTATGGAAAATGAAACGGGGGTGGCGCGTACGCTCGAGAAGTTGAAACAAGTGGAAATTTGGGGTGGAAATGTTTCGTGGAACAAAGGATCTCTTCAAATGGTCCTGTAAGAGCGCGATACTCGCTAGGATCGAACAGGAATTTTCCATATTAATGAATAATTTTAATGAAGAAGCGGAATAATTTTCATCTTTACGCTTTCTGACCCGTATCAAGAGATTATAGGAACATATAATTCAATGCGATATTCAAACTGTTTATACAGAGCGTTTGGATATACCTAACTCAACCTTTGATTTTTTGTTGGAGCCATTTCCATCATCTGATGTTTTTATAGTTTTAACCGATTCTTATGTCGATGACTGACGCTCATTCTAGGCCAAAACATTGTCAATATTTTTCCTTTAACTGAATAGCTGTACGAGCTCAGAGAAAAGAGGATACCTACTTATTATTTACAAAAAATATTCGTTTATAGTTAGAACGCAATTTGGGAAATCAAAACATCCTTTTAATATTGCACAGAGAAATTTCCCGCTAGGCCCTTACGCAAGAGGCCTTCAAAGTGACCACCAATTTCATTTCTATCCTCTGATGGCATTTGTTGTCAATAATTTTGAAAGAAGAGAATTCCATTTTACCAGTTTTATGACATTTTTGGGGGTTACGGATTTCGCTCGTCTCATTTTTAAGTTTTTCTCTCTGGAACTAAAAGACTGGTTCTGTAATAATTTTGTCAACACTGGAGTATCGCGATTTGAGTTTTTCGAATAATTCCGTCGTATTTTCCAAAACCCCTAAAATTACTGAAAAATACAAATTCGGTACATTCACTTAAAAACCGCACTATATACGCAAAACTTTATGCAAATTCCGAAAATATATGAATTTTTTATGCTCAGATTCATGAAATGGCATATAAAAGATACGTCAAAAATGTCACGAGTAGGACTGGAAAGAAAATATGGAGGGAAATGACTCCTTTGCACTCCAGATGAACTCTCCAATTCGGGAATGGGTAAAGATAGAGCAATTCTGCGAACGCCAATCGATTCAGAATGATCAACTTAGTATAAGCTGAGAATTTCGAGTCAATCGATACAAAACAAAATTATTCCAAAAATCGAAAAAAGTCTTAAGTCCATAAAAATCATGAAAAATACAAAATCGGCAGATTCACTTGCAATCTGCACTATATTCGCAAAATTTCATGCAGATTCTGAAAATATATGATTTATTAATGCTTCAATTCAAAGTTTGGCATATAAACGGAATACAACGTCAAAAATTTCTCGAATAGGACTGAAAATAGTAGGTATATTGTGTATCTAGTAGTAAAAGTAATACATTCCCGGACGACAATGTAAATTGTTGGCCGAGGCGATAAGCCGAGGCAAACAAGCATTTAAGGGAATGTGCTTTTAGTACGAGGTACACATACTATTTTTTCTGAAATCGCAATCAGCATTATCATAAATTAAGGAATTATACTTATTGTTTGCATGCATTCATTTACTGTCTAAAATGTATACTAGCCGTCAAAAATTTTTCCGGATCGTTTACGATACGGGAAAGTACTTTTTCTACAAGCGTGCGTGTTCCGCCCTATTCCCGCACGCAATTTAGTTTGAGAGGTGTCATATTCCCGCACTAGTGCGGGAAAAATTTTTCCGCACGCTAATGTCACTTCAAGTGAGTTTTTCCCGCACTAGTGCGGTAATAATTTTTCCCGCACGTGAAAGTTTGTTCAAGAGCATCACATAAGATGTTTCAATGCTCTTGTAGAAAAATTCTTGATCCTTACTCATACGGAAAGGTACTATTCCGCACTTGACTGCTTACCCGAACTCCGCTTTGCGTCGTTTGGGTAACGGCAGTCTCATGCGGGAATAGTACTCTTTCCGTACTTGTTAGGATAATAACTATTCCCGTACAGTTTAGTGCCGAAAACGGTCCGGGAAAGTTCGTTGCTTAGCAACGGACTAAAATACTAGATTAGCGTATTTTGAGGCCTGAAGTTGCTCCGAGAAAGTGAGCATTTTTGAACAATTTCAGAAAAAGAAATATTTAGAGAAATTACTCCTTTTCACTCCTGATGAACTCGGGAATGGGTGAAGATAGAGCAATTCTGCGAACGCCAATCGATTCAGAATGATCAAATTAGTATAGTCTGTGAATTTGGAGTCGATTGGCATAAAACAAAATTATTTGAAAATACGAAAAAAGACCAAATCATGAAAAATACAAAATCGGCAGATTCACTCGCAATCCGTACCATATTTGCAAAATTTCATGCAGATTCTGAAAATATATTATTTTTTAATGCTGTGATTCAAGGTTTGGCATATAAAAGAAATACAACATCAAAAATGTCACAAATAGGACTGAAAAAGAAATATGGACAGAAATTACTCCTTCCCACTCCAGATGAACTCTTCAACTCGGGAACGGTTGAAGATAGAACAATTCTGCGAACGCCAATCGGTTCAGAATGATCAAATTAGTATAATCTGGCAATTTCGATTCAATCGATATCAAACAAAATTAGTCGAAAAATCGAAAAAAATCCAAAGGGGTAGACCCCTAAAATTCATGAAAAATGCAAAATAGACAGATTCACTTGCAATCCGCACTATATACGGAAAATTTAATGCATATTCCGAAAATATATGATTTTTCAATGCCCAGATTCAAGGTTTGGCATACGCCAATCGATTCAGAATTATCCGAAGTCAGCCACGTGAAGACTGCCTGAAGGAGGAGTTCGGGATTGGGATAAAAAAAAGTATTGGGCACTTGCTAGAAAAGTGGTTACTCAAATTGACATTCGATCAGACCAGCAATGGTAAGGCAATGACCTGCTGCTCTGAAAACTAGGTATGTTACAAGGATCTGGGAACCAGTGAGGATGGTATTTAAGGCAAAATATGGCAATTACACTCAAACTAAGCTCCTGTGGCAAACCCACTGTTCTCCTATCAATATGCATATAAATAGAGTAGCCACATAAAACAAGGCGACACCTCGTCACATAGGAGGGTGAGTGGGGAAAACTCTGTATGACATGCACAGTTCTAAAAGAGTTTCTCAAGATGAGGGTTCCTTCCTTGAGGTCTATCAACAAAGCCAGAAGAGAGCACAGACGGAAATCGACCTGCTGCAGATGGATCAAGTGGATGCTAGAAGACAGGTGCTCTTCATGGGGGAGCTTGAGTATAGTGAGCATCGTTCGAGTATGTCAACAAGGAGGGGTCGTGTCACCTCTATTGTGGATCTTTATGAAGGTGTTCGCAGACAATTTGTTTGGTCATAGCAAGAACGCAAACCAACGGCTCGATTAGGGCGATAACGCAAAGCTCTCTGAACGGCACCAAAACCAGGCAGAGGAGGGAGTCAGAATCAGTCTTCAAAAAAGAGGTAGGGCAGTATTCACCAGAAAGAGAGATACAGAGGTTCTATTCTCAATCTGTGAAATGAGTAACTGAAGATGTCATAGTCTCTCAGCTTACCTGATGGAAACAACGAATTGAAAGATTCGAAGTTGACTTGGAAAATGCCCCAGCGGTAATTAGACGAAGCTATGGCAAGACTTGGCAACTCAGGCCTAGTATGATACACTAGATCTTTATTGAGGTATTTATTGTGGCTTGGGATAAAATTCGACACAGACGGCAGCAGTTTAAAAATCTTCTGAAATAATCAAGTGATACTGAATTGACCATGAAATCGGTCAGCAGATAGCCCATCGTTTGAATTAGACTGAATTAACGCTATTCCAAGTTTTTTCTATTGAATATTTGCAAATAATTTTATTTTCCACAAAGCTGTGTCGAATACGCATTTTGAATGATACAAAAAATACACAGCGGATTCTTTCTCCTTACTGTTGCTTCCCTGGGTGTTAACATAAGTATGTTTTCATTTATTTACTATTTTCTCGTGGATGAAATATTATTATGGAACTATATTATTTTGTTTTTGTTTGAATTACGTTAGGTAGCTACTAACATCTGAGGTCTTTCGACATAGAAAATGAATCAGTTCCGTTCAGTCACGGGTATCATAAATGGAGTTCCGAAAATATCAAGCGGTTAATAGTGCGAAACGATTCAAGTGCAACAAGTAATAATGGAATCGCAATAGCATTTATTTAGAACGCTGCTGGTATGTGGTGTACTTCGCCCAATAAAAGTCAAAGTTCTGGTGGAGGATCTGCGACAATTTGTATGTGTAGGTTTTACAAAGTACCTACTAGTTTATACAGAATAATTTATAAGGGGATAATAAAATAATAATTACGTTCACTTTCTTTATTGCCATTTTACATTGCACTGAAATAGTCAGTCTTGGTGAAGATCAAATACGAACCTGAAAACTAGAAGTGACTAACTAACTGTAGTCTCAGATGAAATTGTGGATAGTGTGATATTAGTGGATTTCAAAGAAACAACGCAACAAACGAAAAATTTCTTTGGCAGTAAAAGTGAAATAACAGGAGAAGCTAACAAAATTGTTTGAACCCTATACACAGGCCGTTTCTTTTATCATGTGGTAACATTGCTATATTCTAAACCGTAATAGATACAAAGACGATTTAATGGGAAAAAATGTACCTAACTATTGTGGTGAGCAGTACATTGGTCAGAGAAAATCTACGGGGACTCTCGCCCTTCCCGACTTATACAGTGAAAACTAAAAATGCTGCTTTCGGTTTTATACGAATAGAATGGTTATTTCAGAAAATATAAAAAAATTAAAGGAGAACATTTTATTGTATTCAAAATGTACTAGAACTACGTAATGATAAATTTTTAATTAAACGTTTCGTGTCAACATGGCCACCATCCACAATTTTTTTCAAATACGGACCTGTGTTTTTCACAAATATTGATAAAGCGAAGAAATCACAATTCAGTGGTATATCATACTTGACATTTTTATAGCATTTCATATAAAATAACTGGCATCATCAGTGACAATAATTTTTAATTACGGTCCCGTCGTTAGTTCTTTTATAAATTGGTTTGATTTCTTCAAAACTCATTCAACTATTAGGATACTTCAGTCATTACCCAATACTTTCGATAGGAAGATACCCCAACACAACGAACATTCGTATTTTTCCTTTTTGGGGATTTTTGTATTACAGTTAATCCTTCATTCAAGGCTGATTTCTCCTGTATCAATTTTAACACGGATTATTTTCATAATTCTCAATCCTGGAAGTAATGAAAATATCAGTTTTTGATCAAAATACAAGTGTTGTCTAATTTGGTAGAATTAAATAGCATCTCACTTCTTTTACCATATTTAAACGCGTAGGCTTTGCTTGATTTCTATGGCAGGAAAAATAAATGAGTTGTTGATATCTGTTAAGAACTGTCAGACATTTAAGCACTCGGTTACATATTAAAGATGTATTCGAGTGACGAAAGGACTGATATGCTATTTACTTATGCAAAATCAAATAGAAATCCTCTTTTGGCAAGAAATATGTATAGTGAGCTATACCCGAATCGTCGCATTCCAAACATTCAAATGTTTAGACGATTAGAAAGACATTTGAGAGACTGTGGTGCATTTGACAGAAATAAAACTAGACAATGTGTTGTTACTGGAAGTATAAGAAACCAAATAAATGTTTTATGTTCTGGGTAAGCAAACATTACCTTATAAAGACTAAAAAGAACATTTAGATGCAATATTCCCAACAAAGTGGATTGGAAACAATGGACCAATTGCCGGGCCAGCTCGATCCCCAGACCTTACTCCTTAGGATTTTTTTGTCTGGGGATACATAAAGGATAAAGTTTTTTCGACACCTAGTACCGATATCGACCCTCTCAAACAGAAAATAAGATATGCATGTAATAGCATTACAACCATCAAGCTAGAAAATTGCCAGAGAAATTGTATGGACAGACAACTTATGTGCATTCAACAAAGAGGTCGTCAATTCGAGCATTTAATGAAGAATAATTTTTCTGTATCGGTTTTATTTTCTTCCACAAATTCATAATGAAATAAATTTTTATTCTGTTTGTTTGATTTCTTCTCTTAAGTAAGTTTATTTCTGGGGTAAATTGCTATCGTTCGCCTCTGAAACTGCAGAAATCTTTTATGAATTTTTATAGTATAAATACAATTTTCATAGATACATTCATCAAAACGTCACTGATAATTTTTATATCGAAGCGTTAGATTCTGTGGAATTCATAAACAAACTAACGACAGGACCGTAATTAAAAATTGTTGTCATTGATGATGCTAGTTATTTTATATGAAACGTTATAAAAATGTCGAGTGTGATATACCACTGAATTGTGATTTTATCGCTCTATCAATATTTGTGATGAAATAGACAGGTCCGTATTTGAAAAAAATTGTTGATGATGGCGGTGTTGACACGAAACGTTTGATTAAAAATTTATCGTTACGTAGTTCTAGTACTTTTTGAATACAATAAAACTTTCCTCTTTAATTTTTTTATATTTTCTGAAATAACAATTCTATTCGTAAAAAACCGAAAACAGCATTTTCAGTTTTCCCTGTATAAGTTGGGAAGGACGAGAATCCCCGTAAATTTTCTATGACCAATATACTGCTCACCACAATAGTTACCTTTTTTCCCATTTAATCGTCTTTGTATCTATTACGGTTTAGAATATAGCAATGTTATACCACATGATAAAAGAAACGGCCTGTATACATGTAACAAGCATACATCTCAATCATATTTGAGCACCTCACCCTCGTATTTTCACTATATTGTAGTGCCCAAGAGTATGTACCTTCAGGTTGATGAAATATTTGTATACTTATTAAAAAACTAACTGTTTTATGTGGAGGTATATAAAGTTAAGAATCGTGAAAAATAGAAAATCGTCGGATAGACTTGAAATTGCATATGCGCATATGTGAACATATGAAAAAAGATTGAATTTTACGAAAATTAATAGAAAAAATACGAAAACAAAATTTTGGATGATTTAACTATGGGTGAACTTTTCAAATCGAGAACGGTTAAAGATAAAAGCAATTCTGCGACGGCCAATCGATTCAGTATGATGAAATTAGTAAACTCTGTGAATTTCAAGTCAATCGACGAAAACAAAAAATTACTCGATAGAGTCCTAAGGGGTAGACCCCTAAAAATCATGAAACTTACAAAATTATCACATTCACTTGAAATTGCATATGCGAAAAATCAGAAAAACAAATTTTTTTAAATTCGAGAACGGTTGAAGATAGAGCAATTCTGCGAACGCCAATCGATTTAGAATTATGAAATTAGTATACCCTGTGAATTTCAAGTCAATCGACGAAAACAAAAAATGTATTCAAAAAAGTCCTAAAAATCATAACAATTACAAAATCATCATATTCACTTAAAATTGCATGTGTGCTTATAAAGAAAAAGTTGAATTTTACGAAAATACAACTCTGGATGAACTTTTCAAAGTCGAGAACGGTCGAAGATAGAGCAATTCTGCGAACGCTAATCGATTCAGAATTATGAAATTCGTAGGTACCTATATTCTGTGAATTTCAAGTCGATCGACGAAAACAAAAAAAAATAGGTACTCTAAAAAGTCCTAAAGGTTAGACCCCTAAAACCATAAAAAATACAAAATCATCACATTATTTTGAAACTGCATATGCGAATATGCTTATGGTAAAATTTTGGAGAAAAATTACTTTTTTCAACTCTGGATGAAATTGGTATACTCTATTAATTTCAGTAAAAAATTTATCGAAGATAATCCTAAGGGGTTATTCCTAAACTTTGATGTCGGATTATTAAAATAACGAAAATCAATTTTTCGAATTTTTGGGGGCCGATCAGAATTTTTTCTATGGTGGCACAAAAGGTATGTTTCGAGCAATCATGAGCTACTGTTACAAATCTCTACCAAAGACCCCTAGTCAAAAAGTTAAAAAAAAATAAGTTTTAACTACCTACGAAAGCATAGCAGGGTCACAAAGAATCAAAGATATAATCAGTTAATTCCGACTTTACAATTCAGAATTAGTAGAAATCCGACCTCATAACTCATAATTAGTTCCGACTTCAAAACTAGAAATTAGTACAATTCCGACTTTACAACTCGGAATTAATATAATTCACAATTTGGAATTAAAGTGTACCTAATCATGACGATTTCACGTGTTGGCATTGGGATTATAGTAAAAGTAAAAATAATTGAAAAATATAATTACGACTTTACAACTCGGAATTAGTATAACTACGACTTCACAACTCGGAATCAGTATAACTACGACTTCACAACTCGGAATTAGCTCAGTTCTTACTTCGCAACTCGGAATTAGTATAATTCCGAGTTCGCTACTCGGAGTTAGTATAATTCTGGCTTATCAACTCGAATTAGTATAACTCCGACTTCAAAACTGGGAATTTGCAAGTCGGAATAAATTAATTGTGAAGTCGGAGTTATACCAATTCCGAGTTGTAATATGGATAATCCCGAGTTGCAGAGTCGGAATTATATTCTTTAATCATTTGTGGTCCTTCTATGCTTTCGTAACTACCCCCAAATGAAAGTGGATTTGAATTTTGAATACTTATGGTGCCAAGATATCTTTTTTGAATTATTGTTTCGATATTTGCAGTACAAGCCTTAATTAGCGAAATACTAAATCCTGGTTAAAGAAGTAATTTTACCCAGTTGTTTCATTTCCTTTTTTCATTAATATTTTTGTTGAAATATGTTTCTGTTTTTCATTTAATAATAATAAATATTTTCCATCCTTAGGTAGAATAAAGACGGTCGTAACTCTAACGGAAGTACCAAAAACGTACAAGTCACGAAGACGTCCTTTTCTGAACGTCTTAAAGACGTCCTATCAATAGCTTGGGACATTCGGACCAAAAATGGACCTGAACTAGACGTCTCGAAAACGTCCTGTGCTATCTGGGACATAAGTAGGTATTTCGGGGTATATTGTTTCAAATGAGACACCCTGTGTACGTGATATTTCATCATTTTCATTAATTGGCCTAATAGAACGTTTGATTCTCCAGCATACAATCAAAAAAACATTGCGCCCAAACGTAGAGAAGCGAAAACATCCAATTAGAAATTCCACTATGAAATAATAGCGAGAGGTATTTCGAAAACATCAAATATAACTACGTAAATTCCGCCACGCAGTGAAGTATATTTTTAGTAAATTAATTCTAGGAACCGCTGTACAAGGGCATGCGCACACTCGGAACACATTCGAAAGTAGACTCTCAACGCGACATCGAACATGAAACACGAAAGGTTTTCTGCTGTGTTATAACATCGAGAATACATTGTCGACGTTATATCCGTTTTGGGTCATTCAAACGTTTTAGCACTGTCGACAGATCCGCGGATTTTTCGAAATCATAGCAGGTATCCTAGAACGGAAATATTTTGAAATTTAAATAACCTAAATTCACGCCAGACGCATTAAAGTTAAAAATAAATTGGACGGAATCGGCCTCGCACCGAGTGCCCTCTGTACAAAGCTAGCGGTACTTCGTCGGTTGCGAGCGAGAGCTCGGTCATAAAAACAGGAATTCGACGTTCCTTGCGGCTTTTCCCATCGATTTTCTCGACTGAGCATTCGAATCTTCTGCTGCTCAGAAGGAACAAACGACAAACATAATTTTCTGTTTGTTCAACGGTACCACTAGATGATGAAGTGATAGAAGTAAAAGTTTGGTTCTGCTGACTCGATGGTTACCGAATAACTAGATGTAAGCTGGAAAACTTTCACTTTATTTCGCAGGGTTCCGTCCTAACTCAGAAATCTGACACATACTGTAGAACTACCCCATTAAGTACCACCAATTCCATAAGTACTCAGCTGTATAAAGAAATAGGTGTGCTTCAAGGTTCTGTCCTGGGGCCATTTTAACGGATTTCGTTCGTTTTGATTCATAAGAGAGCGGAGAAGAATGTGGAAAATGAGATACGCCAGGAGATGATTATTCATTATATGAAAAAAGTCAACGATTCCAGCAACAATAGCAAAACACTTCGGTATATAATTACCCTGAATCACATTAAAAAAAAACATCAGTGACGAAGCAGAAGCTGCAGAAACATTTGCATTGTTTCTTCCCTCCTCTCGATCTTGTCCTGAGGCCTTTGCTTGCTTCACTCTTCGGACATCTTCGGCACCATTCTCCTACATCTTCACTACATTGGACCCAGTAAAACTTCTGCCGTATTTTATCCAAGGTCTTATTCTCTCCGAAATGTCCACCTGATTTGCCGCCACGAATCTCCTCCAAGACATCACTTATTCTCGACCTAGAGAAATCACTTTTCTCTGATTCCCGAACTCTTTTCAATAGACCATTTTCAACAATCAGGGAATCCCATTGTGCCCATAATGCTTCGAAAGCTGGTGATCGAACGGAGATTTCTTTCAGTTGGGTATTTTCAATCCACTTTCATTACATCTTAGAATATCTTCAACGCTTGGATCACTTTATTGGTTCTATCTCATTTTCGCTATGGTATCATTGTCGTCAACCAATAATCTCACTTGGTTGATTCCTTCGCAACGTTTAATTTGCTCACAAGTATCCGAACAGGGTCTTCTGGACAAGGCGTCTGCGTTGTTGTGCAATTCGGTTGTTCTTAGCCTCTTAACATGGATTATCCTGGGGGCTCTATCATTGCATACGTCCCGATATGCTGGCTAATTCTAGTTTTTTCTGTCGCCCATTTGAGGACACGCTGAAAGACCTTGTCCTCACAGGTGATTGCGAACGTGGTGGCATTCTTACCCTGCAGTCTTTAATGAGATGTCCCAATTTTCCACATCGATAGCATGCCCTGTTCTTCTGAATGCTTATTCTGCTTTAGAAAGATTTAATCTCATTCAGAAACTTCTTCAAACTAGTGAGGTTGCCTAATTCTCTTTCAGGTTCTTCTATTGAAACCGCTCGTACTTTTGGACTCAAGGGGTCGAGAGCCGCCACCACTTCCAGAGAAGGTAGCAAGGCATCGCTACTCCTCTTGCAGTGTGTTAGTTGCAGAGTCCTTTGGATTTCGGTGTCTCTCAGTCCATCTATGAATATCTGCATCGCTTAAAATCTCCCGGTGCTTCTGGGTAAGCCAGCTGGATTAGGTGTCTCACATCCGATTCAAATTCTTGCAGACTCTCACCTGATTTCTGAGTGCACGTTTTCATTTGAGCCCGATACAGCTGTTCTCGATGTTGATCGCCATACCGTAACTCTAAAGCAGTAATCAGGTCTTTATATTTATTTTGCTGTTCGATAGGTATTGTCAGTAACATACCCAAAGCTGGCCCTCTCAAAGCTACTATAAGGGCCGTAGCCTTTTCTTCTTCGCCCCATCCATTTGCCACAGCCGCAGCTTCAAATTGCCGGCGATACATGAACCAAGTGGACTGTCCATCAAAAGTTGGTGGTGTTACGGAAATCCCTGATGTAGCAACCCTGTCTCGAAGATCTTGGTTCTTGAGGAATCTGGTTTTCGAGTCCTTTCATCTCCTGTCGCACTGCATCCACTTTCTTATTGAGCTCATCGTCGATTATCTTGACGTCATCCTTTAGTTTTTCTTTCTGTTCCTTCTTCTGCAGTTCCCCTTCTCATTCTTTCTTTTCCTCCAGGCGCCATCTTCCCAAATCCGCGAATTGATTTTGAATAAATTTTATAATGTTCTCCATCGTATCGTACGATGTACTCCTCGTATTCACCATAAATAGTTTCTGCCTTTCACTAATATCCTACTTCCGACACCACTGTTGCGAAATTTCTAAATAATACGCAGAGCACACTAATAATCTGTTTTTTTATTAACCTCACTATAAAAATATTACTACTACACTGACTAATAAAACAGATATCAACTATCAGATATCAACTAGCTAAATCTTTCAAAAACTTCCTCAAAACTTCTTCCAAACTTCCTTCCCTAGTGACATGTGTCGCCTTATATATTCAATTCGAGCAGAGTAGATTTTTCGGGATTCTTACAGAAAAATATCAAAATAATTCCAAGAATGAGGAAATAATAACTGCGATCGGCGCCGGTTTATTTATTATGCAAATGAAGTACATTTTTATGATCGGCACTCGACAGCGGCGTAGCTAGGGGATTTTTTTCAATCTCTTAACACATCCATCCACATCATATGACAATACAAAATTATTTTGTAGTAAGACCAGCAAATGAAATTAAATATGTGGGAATTATGTTGATCGTTCTCTCGGATGGAAAACTCATTTTGACTATTTAACACAAAAATTGAGATCCATTTAATATAGATACAAATAAATTGTTGAACTCTTGGTTAAATCGCATTTGAGGTTTCCCAAATTAAATTTTTGAGCTTACTACTGAACAAACCCCATGGGTATCCATCCACAGACCAACTTTTTTTGCAGAAGCAAACGTATTAGATGGACAGATATTAGATTTGCAATTGAATAAAAGGCAATATTTAAACATAGGTGAATTCCAACGACATACTCTCAACAACTGTGGTACTCGAAACATACAAAACTATGTCACACCTTCCATGAACAAATAAATTAGAGTTACTTGTACTTGTGGACTAAATTGTATAACATCTTACCAGAGAATAAAAAATATGAAAATACCCTCAAAAGATTAAGAATTGAATAAAAAAATACGTTGAATAGATCATGGAGGGAGATTCACGAATTTATTGACAGATGATTGAATGATTGAAAAAAAAAAAAAGATTACGTAAGTACTGTTTGATTGTAAAATTGTGTGATGAGTTTTGTAATGTAACGTCACTATAAATCTATAAGATAAATTAATGTACCATACAAATCATTGTGATTAATTCAAGTACTGAATTTTTAGTATTTTTTCAGATTATAACTCATTTTTCGATTGTTTCACCTCGCACAAACTATCGCTTAGATAGTTTCTGTAGTTCTTTTACGTTCATTGATTGACCTATACATTTATATGATAGTTTTCATCAAATGAAATTGTGTTTTTGCAGATAAAAGTTCATTAAAACCGATACTCATACCCATACTTTTGCATTTTTTCGTAATAAAGGAATATATTTTTACTTCAGAAATCTATCTCTACAAGTCTACAACGCAGGTAAAGTAAGGAACCAACCACCATTTCGTCTAACCGGAATCATTTGTTATCCTTCACAGGTACCCTAAAACGGGGCGAAGTTGCCAGTTCGATTCATAAGGCCAGAGGTATCGAATACAATTTTTAGCTGACATTCGTCGTGTCGAAAAGTTGAGTTAAGGTAAAAGCATCCTTAGCCGTAATGAAGTTGAAATATTCGAACTTTTTGCCAGTTTGGACAAACCAAGGAACCACATATTTTTTATTTCTAGGAGGTTGTACTCTTGTTTTCTGTTACTCTGTTTCGACTCTAAAATGAAACTTTCGTTGTTTTATTCCGCAAAAAAAAGTTCAGGGAAATTATCAAAATCTTTCGCAAATATAATAATGCAACATCTGAATCCGATTTATTTTTTGTGTGAGAACCAGCATGGTTTCAGAATAAACAGATCTGTTGAAACTGCGTCATGTCAGTTGCTCAGTTATGTTCATCTCGCATATTGGATCTATCGAACGCTTTCTATACCATCTGTTCTGAAATATTGGACACCTCTTGCCTCTTGGAAATCCTATGGACATTGTTGACTGGGTGAAATCATATATGGCCAATCAAAAATTATATTAAGATGCAACAATATGAGATGAAATGCATATACTGGGCAATTGGGTGTCCCCCAAGGATCACTTCTTGGACCTCTTCTTTTTGTACCATACGTAAATGATATACCCAATATGTTACGAATGATGTCTTCGAAATCTACTAATTTTCAATGCAGGCAAATCAGTGACCATCAACTTCCATCTTATGAGAGAAAACCATTAATCCAACAAAAAGTTTGTCTGATAATGTTACCACTAAACCTAAGAACCTAAGGGGTGGTTTGAAATTCTGGGATAGATGGTGGAGAGATCAGTTGCACTGAGTCAATCAGTTCTATAGTTTTAAGTTGATCAAATCCTCTTTTACCCTTTACTCCTAAAACAACCAATCACTTTTAAAATACGTTATTGAAAACACTCATCATTCTTCAAAAGAAATTGATAAAAACCCTATTTTTGCGTAGGTTGTTACAAAATTGTTTCGCGTTTTTTCTCTTGTACTGTAAAGATCGCTAGTTGCAGCCCAGTATTCACAATGGATATAAGAAATGAGGTTTTGTCAACACTACATTGATTAACATACATTTCTACTCGGTATAGTTGGTCAAAAGTCAAATATGTTCGCATCTTCAATATAATAGTCGATGATTGTTCACTTGAATGTATATGCTGTTTGTTATAATACTCATGAATGAGTGACACTGTGACTTTATACATGCCTTTGAGTACACTCTACGATTGTTTATGAGGAAGTATTATTATTATTATTTATAATTATGAGTTTATTCAAATAACATCTTCTGTCGCAGTTTTTATCAAAACTTTGTTCTTGCTTCTAGTTTTATTTCTAGGTAGATAGATCACTCAATACAGGGTTTTCCTCGTCGAGCGATCGTTGGGAATTTATGGAGACCATTCAAAATAAAAACTTGACATTTCGTTGTGACATTTTCAACTAAAATAGTTCCGATCTCTTTCCGTCTTACCAGAAATAGAGGGCAACTTCCTTATTTCAAATGGAACACCGTGTATTTCCATACATTTTTTAATGTCCCACCAGATTTAAACTCCACTTTATCAACAATGCCTTCACCCAAATTTGTTGGTTTTAGGGATTAGTTTTCGAGATATTTTTAGATAAACTCAATTCGTGCATAGGTCAAAATGGGAGATTGTTTGAATATCTGTAAATTAACGCTTTTCAATATTTTTTGAGACTATTTTGTTGCTGTGTTTGTTCATCATTGAATACAAATATCATTATTGCTTTTTCGACATTTTTTTCCAAACTCTCCTTAAGAAGTAGGTACATATTTCCGATGGAAGTCAAGCAGGCAAACCCTTCATTTTCTGGAAGCTCATAGTGTGGACTATTCTCGTATAACTAAGGAAAAAGTGATCCCGAGCTTTGTTTGACCCTGTATGGAAAAAGTGCCATTCGGTACATTTATGAATATGAAATAAAAATACACCATTTTCGAAGATATTTGCTGAAAAAAATTCTCATTCCTAATTATTGATTTCGAGATATTTGGTGTTGAATGAATGCATTTTGGTACATAAAGGTCACTACTATAGCTCAGAACCACTCGGTATAAACCCATACAACCCTATATTGTTCAAAAACACTCTTTCAAAGACATTTAATGGACACTTCCAACAAGACGATTTATCAGCAATATACAGATATATAGGCACTTTATTGACGTTAATACATGTGCAAAAATTGACAACTGCTCTCACTTGACAAAGTTCTCTTTTTTCCATGAAAAAATCATACAGGGTGGTTCAAGAAAACTACAAACTACTTTGATACATTGATATTCCTTGAAAATCTTCGGTAACTGATGACGTTTTCCCGTAAAAATATTTCACTGGATTAGTAGAATATGATTGCCCAAATATGTTTTTTTTTTGCCATTATAGAGAGAATTTGAATCAACCCCCGAAATTGATATAGGTACTCTGTGAATATCCAGTTGAAAATTTTCGAAAATTCTCTTGTATTACTTTTGTATGCTAAACCTTGTATCTGAGCATATACAAATTTATATTTTCGCAATTAGTACAAAATTTTGCGTATGAAGTGCGAATATCAAATGATTTTGGTTTTTTCATGAATTTTAGGGGTCTACCCTTGGGACTTTTTTCGAGTAATTTTTATGTTCTGTCGATCAACTCGAAATTCACGTAGTTTACTGATTTCATCATCCTGAATCGATTGGCGTTCGCAGAATTGCTCTATCTCCAACCGTTCTCGAAATGAAAAGTTTTATGAAGTTGAGAGGAAATTTTTGACGTTTTATTTATTTTTTTATGCTAAACCTTGTATCTGAGCAGATAAAAATCTAAATTTTTAAAATCAGAACAAAATTTTGCGTATGTAGTGCGAATATCAAGTGATTTTATATTTTTCATGATTTTTAGGTATTTTTTTAGAGTAGTTTTTATGTTCTGTCGATCGACTCGAAATTCATTGAGTATACTGATTTCATCATTCTGAATGGATTGGCGTTCTCGAAATTAACAGTTTATTTGAAGTTGAGAGGGATCATTTACCTAAAAAAAAATTAGTAATTTTTTTCTGTTCATATTCCTGAAATTCAATCTTTTTTGTATACGCACACCAAAATTGAAATCGATTCTGATTCAAATAAATATTTTATAGGCTTTTAACGCATCCTCTGCAATTTCGAGTTGAACATTTTCGAAAATTCTGTCGTGTGAAGAAATGTTCGACGTTTTTATTCCTATTTTATGCCAAACCTTGTATCTGAGCATATACAAATCTATACTTTCGGAATCACTACGAAATTTTGCGTATGTAGGTACGTACCTATTGCGAATATGAAGTGATTTTTTATTTTTTATGATTTTTAGGGATCTATCCCTTGGGACTTTTTTCCACCCAAAATTCACAGATTAGTCTAATTCCATCATTTTGAATTGATTGGCATTCGCAGAATTGCTTTATCTCCAACCGTCCTCGAGATGAAAAGTTAAGAGGGGTCATTTCGCTTGAAACATTTTTTTAATGATTTTTCTCTCTTAATCCTGAAATTCATTATTTTAAGAATATTCACACCAAATTTGAAGCCGATTCTGATTCAATTAAATATTTTATAGGCTTTTAACGCAACGGATACAATTTCAAGTTGAAAATTTTCGAAAATTATATCGTGTGAGGGAACGTTAAATTCTTTTTTTATGCTTAACCTTGTATATTCTCGAAATCAGTACGAAATTTTTTGATGTGGTGCGAATATCAAGTGATTTTGTATTTTTCATGATTTTTAAGGTTCGATCGACTTGAAACTTACATAGTATACCATTTCCATCATTCTGAATCGATTGGCTTTTGTAGATATGCTTCATCTTTAACCGTTTTCGAGTTGAAAATTTCATCTAAAGTTGAAAGAGGTAATTTTTCTCCAATATTTAGTTCTCCTAAGTTTTCTATTCATTTTCGTAAAGTCCAACCTTTTTTTATATGCACACATATGCGCATAAGAAATGTGAAGTGAATTTGATAATTTTGATATTTTTAGGACTTTTTTCGAGTAATTTTTTGTTTTTTGGAATCCACAGAGTACCTATGCTCATTTTGGGGATTGTCTAAAATTTTCTGTGTGATGAAACAAACAGTATATTTTGGGAAATCGTATTTTACTAATTCAAGAAAATACCTTCACTGGAAACCACCGGCTAGCAGAGTTTTTCAAAATTAGCAGGAAGGTGCAAGCTATCCATCAGAGGGGGCTGATTCAAAATAAATATTTTCTATGGTGGCACAAAAGTTATGTTTAGAGCAATAATAAGGCTACTGTTTGAAAGAAATATCTCCACCATTTGATCCGACTAGATGACGTATGCGCATACACACAAATGGATAGCGTAGTACGAATACCTATTGCGACACTTGACCAAAATTGCAAGCTGCTAGTGTTCGTAGCATCGTTCGTAGCCAAACCGGCAGGATTAGACAAAATCACCTGCAGAAGTGCACAAACACCTATTCCTAGTTGGCCTCCTCTCGTAGATAATACGATACCTACTCATTTGTTTTATTCACGTCGCAACCGACGCAGGGGCCACGGATTTTCGGCTCGAAAATCAAAATCGTTCGCGTTCGTAGCGCAATTCAAATTTCGAAATGCGTGAAGCCTGTTTAGCCGTAGCTCTTTCTATACGCGCAAATTTTGATTATCTTATTTCCATTATTATGCTTGAAATACAGAGTAGAAGTTTCGAAATTATCCATTCCATGGTTATATGTAACTAGTAGCATCGGCCGCCGAAATATTCGACTGCTTCCGCTTTGTTTGTCGTGCCGTTTCGAGCAGTATTTGTCCGGGCGAGTGTAGAGAGAAATAGACTGGAGGGTCGGCTGTGTTGTAGCTTTCCGTGAAAGCAGCACAGTGTAGCGTCCATGGGCGGCGTTGAAATTATTTTCCCACGGTGACAAAGCCAATGGTATGCGTTTAAGTGTTTGGTTGAAAATGATTTCCTTGAAGTTTCATGGACGATAATAATCGTGACCCACTTTGCATTGCGCAACCGAAGAGATCTTTCATAGAAATGAAAGCAGTACGGAGTTTTCTGTAGATCTGTCGATGGCCATACATTTATTTGCAGAACTTTGCAGAAAATTAATTTTCAGATATCGTAAGATCTAATCTTGCAGATCTAGACTAGATCCTTGTCTTTAACATAGGATGCAGTAAATTTAGACCACTGTTTGGAGTTGACTGTAGAGTTTTATAGGAATAGGATGGGGTAGCCTTTTAGGAAGAAAGTTTTGTTTCATAACTATGCATCAACAAATATACCGAACGGAATTCAGTCATATAATAGGTACAGTATCGGAAGAAATGTATCTTGGGTATGACAGAACATCTACAAGGAACGCAAATATACAAGATCGAAGTGAATATATTTTGGGTATTGTGTTTTAATGAGAGCGTGAAGAATAGCTTGCTAAATATTGAGAGAGCACTACAGCTTCTCGTATAGCTGGAAGAGATATTAAATTATTGTCCGAAATGGCATAGTGACGTTGTTAGGGGGAAACAGGAGGGAAGAACAGCATTGCGTCTCTCTTGATCATGTGGTACAATAATAATATAATTGCGTTCCTTGGTACTCTTCTGGATTTCTGTGGTACTTACCCAAGATATCTTTTTTTCGACACTGTATTATTAAACCAAATAATCAAGAGAGAAGCAATGCTGTTCTCACCTTCTGTTACATCATACGACTCTCCAACTGACTACGTCACTAGTTCGGACGACAATTGGATACCCCTTCGTTAGCAAGATATTTTACGCTCTCATTAAATCACAATACCCAAGATTGTGTATTCTTTCCGATACTGAACAGGTAAGTATTATGGAAAATGGATAGTTATTTACTTGTACAACAAACTCATAAAAAAAAAACATTTGTCGAATAACGAAAGTTTATTTATAGTTATATATAGAAATCAGTATTAAACAGTGAAAAGGTTTATTCATGTTGATTTTAGACAATCCGATTCATGTATTCTGACATGTTACTATAACGAAAACACAATTTTTTTCGGAAATCACCTTCCCTATGAACACCTAGCTGTAAGATTAATAATTGGAAATCTTACTAGCTTGTCAGCTGAACTTGATGTTCTGGATTTAGCATTTAGCCGGAGTTGTTCATAAAATGTGTTAAATACACATTTATGATAAACTTCAGTATGCTCATATTCTTTACAAAATAATTATTGTATACAGTGCGGCTTTTAGTAGTCCCCTCCTCGTTAACTTTTGAACGATTTGACGTACGAACATTAAAAAAAACTACTTTTTGAATTGAAACACATTGTTATTGCTCGATAGATGACACGGGGGGGGGGCACAACAACTAAAAAAATTCAAATGGTATGGGAGGGTCATGTGTCTCATCGTTGAAAAGATAATTCAATTCTCTTTTCAACCATCTAAATTTTCCAGATTTTCGTTTATACGTTTTTTCACAATATGCATTTGAAATGTCAGAATAAGTGCGGATCTGGCGGATCTAAATCCCTTTTCTTACCTGACCACGATAACGTTTGAATGGTTTGATGTGGAATAACGGTACAGATTTTTTTTTTAATGAAACCAAATTCTAAAAATTTCTGGATGGTTGAAAAGAGAATTGAATTATGAATTGATAGATGTAGCCGTTACTACGTGGTAGGGAGATCATCGTAACGAAGTGTTACAAATTGAAGTGGTATAAAAACGATGTGACACATGACCCCCCCATGCCACTTAAATTTTTTTAGTTGATGTGCCCCCCGGTGCCATCTTTGGAGCAATCACTATGTGTATTATTTCAAAAAGTAGTATCGATAAAACCCTCCAAACGGTTTTTTGATGTTTGTACGTCAAATCCTTCAAAAGTTAACAGGGGGGGACTATTGAAAGCCGTATATATTGCTCTTGCTTTTCGCGATACCCAACCCAGCGCCAACAAGGCACACCTACATGGAACTCCACAGCTAATTTTGATCATTTTCTCTATCTGCTATATCAGTTCGATAATAATTCGTTCCCTCGATTTCAACATCCATGCGTGGATAAATATCTAAATTACTATTGAAATGTATATTCAAAAATGAAAATCAAATTATGTATGAAAAAACCATAAATAACGGAAACAAATCTCTATATTTTTCAAACTATAACAATTCCTATTAACATTAATTTGAATAATAATTACAAGATATCCTTTTCTTCTCTTTTAAATAGGTCTAGGTTAAGGTTTTGATTAAAAATGTGTTCATATGTCAGAAAGTACCTATAAACTAGAAGACACTTACTAAAATCGGGGGGTAAAATGCTGAATTCAATTCCCAGCATGTTTTCAATAATTGTCTTCTTGTTATGGCAAAATATACAGGGTCCTGCAACAAGGTCGCGGTCTTCCATATCCCTATTACGGTAATAGAAAGATGGATGATTTTATAAGCAAAATTATACGAATTCCTGAGTTCTACAAATTGAACACATGGTGTCGGTTTTTTCTGGGCTCCCAACTTTTTTTTATGGCAATCTGTATCTTTTATCAGCTTTTCGGTTTCTACATAAGGAATAAAAGGTACTTAATGGAAAAAATCCAAGACGGTTTTCAAGATTTTTAGGGTGGCAGCTTCTTTTTTTCCAAAATTCGTCACTCATAATATTTTAAATTATAAAGTTAGTTGTGCCAAGTCCCATTAAAATAAATTTTTGGTCAAATATTGTACGTTGGTGACTCTCTCGAACGATATTTCTAAAATCGACTTGTGATATACAGGGTGGAAAAACGGCCTGCCAAACATTGCAAATGTGCAAAATCTTCATTATTTTAAATGGGACACCCTGTATAGATCTTTGCATATAGGAAGCGCCAACAAAGGCTCTACAAATTATATTGAATATTTTCTTAAAAAACTTTTTTTTTTTCGAAAAGTGACCATTCTTTTCATTCGCCATAATCTTAATGAAAGAACTTTATTTAGGCAAAATCCATATTTGACAACTGCGATCAAGAGAAATGTTGTTTGTAACACGTTTCTCGTAATGAACAACTTACTAATTCCTTCATTTGATGCCTAGTTTTTGCCCAACCACTTTTTGCTTATTTACCCGTTAAGAAAATGAACAAGGTGTGAATTCGACCACCACTTTGTTATTTTCCTTCACATCAAAATGTATGTATATTTTAGAATATTTACTTACAATAATTTCAATTATCTCGAAATTTGTACCATTATCTTTCTAAGAAAAGCGAATAAATTGATTTTGACCTGCCGATATGTATAAGTATTGAAATCTTCAGTGATTGCCAATATAAAAATGAAATCTTTATCGAGAAGTTTCGATACAATTAAATAAACATATTGATTTCAAAAACTGATTTGATTGATATGACTTTCATATTAGGTGAATCAGGCAAGAATTGTTTATTGACAAATATAATTCATTCTCAACATTATCCAGATAGGAGGCATCCAGATGAAAGAAAGATCGCGGTAGAAAAAGTCTTTCATTTAGATTATGGCGAAGAAGTAAGAAGAATGGGCATTTTTCGAAAAAAAATAAAGTTCTAAAGAAAAACTATTGATTTCAACCATGGGGAATTATCAATGAAATTTTTAGAGCCTTTGTTGGTGCTTCTTATGGATCTAAAATATACAGGGCGTTCCATTTAAAATAACGAAGATTTCGGACATCTTTATTTACAATTTTTGGAAAGCTGTTTTTCGCACCCTGTATATCACAGCTCAATTTTAGGTATATCGTTTGACAGAGTCGCCAACGTACAATATTTGACCAAAAATTAATTTTAAAAGAGACTTGCCACAACTTCATATTTTCAAATATTATGAGTGACCAACTTTGGAAAAAAAAGCTGTCATGTTAAAAATCTCTGAACCCATCAATATTTTTAAAAGAAGATTTACGTGAAGAACCTCCGATTTCTTTTGAAGAAAAACTGATGAAAAATACAGGTTGGCTTTAAAAAAAAAAAAAGTTGGGACCCGTCCAGAAAAATCATAATCAATAAACAACAATTTTTGCCTGTTTTTGTAATTGTATTTGCATTGTGACAATACCAACCAAAAAAATAAAAAATTGTCTAATTAGACTATGATTGAGATGAACAAGTTAAAACCACTATTGACAAAATTCAAATAACATAAAAATAAAGAAAAAAAAACATCTATTATTACCCTAATTAATTTCATAATTTGGATTCAGCATAGTTACACATGAGGAAGTTTCAAGTGTAAAAACTTCCAATCTGGTGGGAAACTCTATAGGCTCTATGCAAATTGGAATTCTGTTTATAGATGGAGAAAATTATAGGAACAGTGGAATTTCGGAAAAGTACGTTACATATTTCTCTATGTACATGTGAACGAGATTGCGTCCCACGGAGAATCCTGTAATGTTCATAGAACATCGTGAGAGCCGAGGGGAAGAAGATCGAAATTGATGTTCTTCTTGAATTTCTGTAGGTTGTGTACCTCAAGGAATACTTTCCGAGCCAGTGAGTTCCAAACATTCATAATTCAAACGAGCCTGTATGATTAGTTTCAGTACGCGGAGAACAGACATGGATGTGTTTTGTTCGCATTGAATTCCAGCAAGTTGGCTCTCCATTCTAGAATTTTTGTAAATCGATCACGTTCTTCTACCTTTCTTTTCTGGTTTCACGGGCTAACATTGGAGCTCTAGAAGAGAACTGTATGGAGCAGACCGGTAAGTCTGTTCCAATAGAAGAATATCCATCTCATTGCCCATTTAAGGAGCATTGAAGTAGTACCTAATGGAGGTAAGATCCGAATATATTTTCCCCTTTACTAAAAAAGTATTTACACTCCTAGATGCACACTCCAATTACCAAGTTATCTTTATCAGTCGGAATACTAAACTATCAAGAGGGTATAAACTATATGTTGATAATGAATCATTATCCAATTCTCAGTATCAATACTAGCAACTCGATTCATTTGAAATTTAACGGTCCATCATCATCTTCATTATTGAGCAAGGCCTTTAGGACATTTTTGTAAATACCAATATTTTCAATACAATGTATCTAATTTCCTGTAAACATCAACACTGATTTTACTAATTTTAAAGTGTTTCTGATAAATGATCTGCATCACTAGATTTACTTCCCCACGAATATTTGGCATATAAGTATACAACTTCATCACAATTTTGACTGTTGATTTTGTAAATTTCTTATCTGTCTACTGTTGGAATTACTTGTAGTCTTTAGGTCGATTCAATGTAGTAAGGACTTTTAATATATTTGCTTTTTTTAAAAAATTTGATAGATATATTAGGAGAGTACTAATTTATTCATGATTTTTCTTGACGGTTTTTATCCCTTTGTGAAAACATTCGTCACTGAGTTGAAATAAATGCTCAACGTCATATGAATAAAGAAATTGAAGCAAAATCTATTTTATGCTGAATATGGTGGTTAGAATCAACAGGTATTAATCTGTTAGTGTTTGTTGACTTTCGGTATACGTCAATTTTCTTCTACACGTCCTCCATTCCTGATAACCCATGGGGTCCAAAAAATAGCAATTGTCTATCAACTTTTATCTTAACCGTAATCTAATTTGTTCAAATCATTAATTCAAACTATTCAGGAAGTGTTCTATATTCTTGTTTTTCGCATCGAAAACACGAAATATTTTCATCCACATTCCTAAAATACGTAAAACAAGTTAATTACAGGATATTAGATTGTTTGAAAAGTATTGCTATTTACAAAAACGCCCTGAAGCTCAATAATGATGATGGTCCGTTAAATACTAAATTATTCGAATTCATACCCAGGATTGGATAATTACCTATTATCAACAGGTAGTTGATCACACCCTCCCTCACATATTAATATAACTTCGACTGTTTGTGGCTACTTATTGATAGTTTACTATTCCTACTGATGTAGATAACTTGGTTAAGAAAATGCTCATCAAGAAGTGTAAATACTTTTGCAATAATTGGGAAAAATAATAATTGTTCTTATTGACTGATGCTACAGAAGTTCAGTATTCCATTCCCAAGAAATGGGTATATTTTGATGATAAATAATGGTATCAGAAGACTTTCCCTCGCCAAGAAGAAAGAGGCTGACATAGTCAGTGATATGGAAAGAGGAGTAGATAGATAGATAGATAGATAGATAGATATCATTTATTTTGCCAAAGATTACAGTTTTGTAATATAGCAGTAGTCAAATATATATATACAACTATACACCAATACATGTGCATACACATATATAAACAAGTACGAATACATATAAACACACACACATATATATATATAGCAGAAAAAAAAATAACACACAAACTAAGTATATAGACACTGGGTAATGTAAAAGACGAATAGACAAATTATTCAAAGTACTCATCGAGCCATCCGATAGTCCCTGGTCCTCTCCAGTCATACTGGTGAAGAAGAAAGATGGATCAACACGTTTTTGCGTAGACTATCGTTAACTGAATGACCTGACGAAGAAGGACAGTTACCCTCTCCCGAGAATAGATGACCCTAGACACGTTAGCTGATTCTACGATTTTTTCGAGCCTTGATCTGAAGAGTGGATTCTGGCAAGTTAGAACTGGCTGACGGAGACCGAGAGAAGACAGCATTGACCTTCAGCTCAGGATTGCCGTTCGGGCTCTGCATTGCTCCAGCCACAATCGAAAGATTGATGAAAACGGTTCTGAAAGAACTGTCATGGGAGACATGTCTAGTGTATCTCGACGACAGAATTGTGGTTGGCAGATCATTCGAGGACCATGCGAAAAACCTGGAAGAGATGTTCCTACTTTTAAGTTTTCTTGGTTTGTGTACCTACTATCGCCGATATGTGCTGACTTCGAGCTGTCCTGTCTCAGATCCAAGAAGCATAGAATAAGGTCATTGGTTACTTCAGCAAGACACTCGTAAACCGGGTTTAGCGATGATGAACGTCCGTCTCATATCAGTACAGAGTTCTTCTCGGACACTCTCGTATATTCTTCATTGTTCATTTTGGAATTGCCAAATCGACAAGATTCTGGTCCACCATCGTATTCCTTAGTTTGGTGAGGCTCTTCCAGACGTTTTCGTAGGTCGGTTTAAATCGAGAATGCTTCTTGGTAACCATCAGTACGTTTCTTTAGCCCTTCTTCAATTATAGCACCCTTCCAATTTCTGGGTCCTGCTCCCGTAGTTCCTGTAGTCGACCGAACTTCTTGGAGAATACCACAGCGATGCATCTCGATATTTTAAGGTTTTCGACCACTCAATGAGTTACTTGTAAAACTTTCTATCCGTTCGATTATAAGGACATGAACCTATGGAACGTCATCTCATCCTCTGGTGGTCTTAGGGTTCGAACGTTGTCGTGGTTTCCAGCACTAGGGAACAAGCTATTAAAATAAACGACCCTAGGTTTTCCTCGTGGTGGCTTATAGATTCGGTAGACAAGGTCGTTTATCCTCTTCGCGTTTTTCTACGGACCTTTCCACGTGTTCTGAATCTTCGGTGATAAGGTCGACCATCTAAGCATAAGCGATCAGATCCGTTATACAGGTCCGGCTCCCGCACGTTACAGTATCGTTTTTTTCAGTATGCATCTTTGCCTAGTTCCTTGGTTTAGGGTGGAATCCCTGCTTTGAAGTCAAAACAGTGTCCTTTTTGAGTACCTCTTTGTGACCATAGTAATCTTTTTCGACTCGAACAACCCTAAATCGCTGAGGAACTTGGCAAAAAAACGAACTTGTGATATTGATTGCCAGCTTATCGACTCGCTTCGCAAACTTTTCATTATTAAACCTTGCTTTCATCACTTATGTCATAAATAAATGGTCTGGAAATATATGTAAAGCAACTATATATTATTCTTTGATTGCCAATAACGACCTCTGGACACCCCGGGAACGTCTTTGATTTTTACCAGGGACGTCCTACAGACACCAAAAAGGACCAATATGGGATGTCGCATGATAAATTGTCTCAGGGACGTACCAGCTATAGCATCCACTGGATATCCTCTGCGGGACATCCCTAGGAAGTCCCAAACATGTCCTTGAACCGACGATACACTTTGGGGCAGGGACGTACCTGGAATGTCCCTGTATTGTTAGAGAGGCTTCATTGGTAAGTAGAGACTAAAGCTTTTGAATGTTATCGTTAGTTTTATGGAACAAGCCGACTCTTATGTTGTCTGACCTATTCTAGCACTGATAATAGGCAACTACCTTGAAACAAACACGTGTGCAGGTGGTAATCTCCAAACAAATGAAGGATAGTGCTTTATTACAATTAGCACTTGCAGTCATTGTTTCTGTGAGGAAAGTTGCACAAATGGACGTACGATATAATGCAATGTCCGTAGGCGGCAGTAGTTGTTTTCTGTCAGATATCTGCCTCAGATTTCATACTTTGTGGAAATGTTTGCAGAGACGAGTATTTTCGATTTTTCCTAAATTTTGTTTCACAATTGAAATCTCCAATGCACACCTAGGTATGTTCGCATTGTATTATAGTGAGTACTCAGCGTTTTTCAATGTTTGTATTGGCATGATGGAATCCCTATTTTTCGGTTGTTAGCAATAATATATCCTGGACTCCTGATATTACAGCATGAGCATTTTTTCTTCGATTTGCAGATACTGATAAAAAATAATCTCAGTGAAATTGAAAATTTAGTCGATTCCGAATTATACCACTTTTTCCAAAATGCAAATCTTGGAACAATCCTAAAAAAAAATATTTTATTGATTAAAAATGGTAGCACCAACATTCTTCCATGTGCCCAGTGATCAGCTTTGCTGACAATAGTACCCTTTATAGTTCGAGAAACCGTTAAAGATTAAGGGAGAAACGGGAACAACTTTAATATGGTAAAAATTCCAAAACGGGAAACCAACAACTTGGTGGAATTCAGTGCGAATGAAACACAAGCATGCCTTTACTCTGGAGAGGCCGTTCTCACAGTCGCCATCGTAATTATGTCAGGAAAAACTCTTAAAAACTGGGTTTTTTTTTTCAGAAAAATATCATTCAGCTCGTCGGTGATGCTTCGCTTACAAAAGATGCCCCAGTTATTATTTGCGGACGTCGCAGTGTGTTTTTTTGAGGTTTTTTTAGACTGCCTCAAAGCGATTTCTCAAAGCAGCGGTTTATTGAAATATTATAAATATGTAAACGGAAATTAAATGCATTTTCTATGGAAATCAAATACATTTGTATTTACTGCATTAACCTTTTAAAACATTTATTTTTTTGCCAATTTGATAAAAAAAAAAATTGATTTTTTCTTTAACATCCTATTGAATTTTCATGTTATTCAAAACAGCTGCATTTCTAATATTCTCATAGACTGAAATTGAAACTTAAAAATATAAAAAAGCATTTTTATTGTTTATTCAATAAAATTTGTCCATATAAATGTGATTTTGTTTAGAATAAACATTGAAAAACCATATTGCACATTTCTTCATTATAGTCAAAAAACGGTTAAACATTTTACCGAATTAAAAATAAAAATATCAATCCGTTCAAAAGTCAACAGGGGGTGTCAGGAGGGGATACTTTATATAATAAATAATAAATAAAAAATGTTGACTTGGAATTATCAGTTTCAAAAAGTTGTAAAGATCAAACAATAAATTAATTGGAACAAATACATGTACCTGCACAAAGAAACATGTTGAAATTCTTAATGTAGTAAACAGGCGAAATAGAAAAAAGTATTCTTGAGCAAACTATATTTGATTCAACAATCGAGGCGGTAGTCGCATGGGGCTCGCGCTGGTCCTGGTTAGCGGTCTCATCGAGATTGACCCGTCGAGCTCAGTCTTCCCATCTCTTTCCCAAGACTCATTCTCCTATTGAACGGTGAACCATTGTGATTTGCTGCCTTGGGAGATGTTCCCTGAGGTATACATCCTGCAGAAATTCAAGAACATCATTATTTCCTACCTACTTTTGTCTTTTCCTCGGCTCCCATGATGTGCTCTCAACATCAGAGAATTTTCCTGGTCGTGGAAGCCAGAACAAAAATCATCCAGACACAATCCGCTATACCTACTACCTAAAGTATTTTTGTAACATTGAGAATACATTTTTTCTCATGAGTTACAAATATTGTATGGCCCACGCTGTACAGTAACTTTTTTTGACGAAACAACTTTTTCAAACTTCCTCTTTTCAAGCTTCGTGCTATGACTGACTGCTATGGATATTTTGAATTTTCTGTTATTTGTGGACGGCTTACGTTTTTCAAAACTAAAGAAACAGCTGAAACAAGTCCTCCACAAAAAATTAACCTTCAGCCTATATACCTACCTCATTCCAGAGACTTCGGAACAATTGCTAGTGAGAGTAGACGTGTGGTCCTTAGAGGCGGATCACCAATTGCAGTCGATCCAATACTAATCACTTGATCCAAATCATCAATTTATACCCGTCATGCGGTCAATTAGTTAGCTGATAGGAATAAAATAATACAACAATAATCTCTTCATTCTCTACATCCAACCAAATCCGTTCCTCTGTATACTCGAGGAAACGGTTCTACTCGTCACTACCTTCTTGAATCATTCTAACTCCTGGTAGTCGCTAATGCGACATTCCATTAAAAATTACAAACTTTGACGATTTTTTCAGTGAATCACAATACGACTCCTCTCTTCTCCGTCCATGGTTACCAGTGAAACACTGACGTCAAGGAAAAAGAAGCACATGACCGCCGAACCCTGCGCCAGACAGAGACGGCGACACAAGAAACTTATTAGAGTAGGGAGAACGAGCGACCCAACCTAACCATACTCCGGCCCGTTCACCGATCGATCCGAATGCCGGAATAGACAAAGACGGACTATGTTTTATGCATGGGTGTGAATTGTGAACGGGCCGCCAAACGGCTGAGTCACAGTAATTGATAATAACTTAGACATTGCTCTTTGCTGCTACGTTCGGGCTATTCGAAAACTGAATAACGCCTCTCTCTCTTGACGGACTCTGCATTACAGTTTTCTGTTTTGTGATCCGGCCGTCCAGGTCGCATGATGCGATTAAAAATTCGCAATCGGAATACATACGAGACGTGTCAGCGTTTATTTTGTTTATTCCGATTCGCGCTATCTTCCACTCGGCTTGGGCGAGATACACTTACGTCTCAAAACATATTTGTTGTTCATGATGTTTTGTTCAATTGGATGAACCGGCGACGACCAGGAAAAATACATGACGTCACCGAAGTTAGAGCTAGCTTACTCGGTGATTACTGTTATGACGTCGTAGTCGGGGATTCTTGACGATTGGTTTGTGGTCGTCGTTACGCCAAACAAATGAATTGTAGGACGTGCGTACCCTAAATAATCAAGTTACCTAGATGCTCTTCACGCATTTCGTTCATGATCGTCTCCACGTGTTTATGTCTACAGCGAAACACTTCGATTATCTTTAATGGGTCCTCATTTGTTGGATCTTGTGCCTTATCTTCTCTTCTTAATTTTTCCTGTTCACTCCATCCACCTTCTTCTTTACAGGACCATCCACAAGCTTACCCGCTCACAGTTGCTTCTTAAACTTTGTTTTAATCTGGTTTTCACAAAAAGGAAAATCCTCCAATGATCAAAAAACATCATGAGAGACAGCGGAGAGTAGTCGGTGCCTATGTTGTTCTTGAATTTCTGTTGCAGGCTATTGGTATGCCACAGGTAACTCCTCCCGGGGCAGTGAGTTTCTACGCTTTGTTATTCGTTAAAACAGGCCCTGGAACGTTCTGCATGTCTCCATAGTGATGAGAACAGTGATATATATACCTATGCAAAAGTCTTGTAACCACAGAAAATGACTGTGTAACCGTAGTAGTTTTACTAGGAAGAAAGTACTGACAGGACCGAAGTCACCAGTTCTTAACAAAGTTGAATTTCCATTTGCACATGAGGTAAAATACTTGGGAGTCATCTTTGACCACTGGTTAACGTAGAACGATAGCCCTTAACCTGTGCAAAAGAAAATGCGAAGAAAACTGGGGGCTACAACCAAAAATGATCATATGGCAATAAGGGTCCTAGTGGCATGCGGGTTAAGTGCTTGCTCCATAATCCAATTTTCCGTAGGAGTATGAGAGTTCGAATCTCAGCAATCACACGTCTTCCCTAACTCGCACAAGTCTCTGGCTTCTGAGGGTTGCTAGTAGAGATGCAACCGGTTGACGGATATAACAAACAGAAAACAACCTAAAAGCACATAAGCACCTTTTTAATCCTAATCTTAAAATGTGCTCTCCATTGATCGGTAAACATCAAAGAATAAACAGCTGGACTATATAATCTTGGCTAGTGTCTTGAAATCACTTGTAACATCGTTCCAGCCTTTTTTTGTCGAACCTCCTGTATACCATGTCGCTAGACGCTCTAGCATGGTGGAGGTTCAACTGCAGTCCCTGACTCTGTGAACTTAACCTTTCCTCTGCTTTCCCTGAGGCTTCCTTCTCCATAGGTCCTCTCTTGCGTCATTGGCCTTTTGAAAGGGCTTTCATCTCTCCAAGATGCTACCTCATCGTCTCGGCCTCCGACATCGATTTGGCACTATCTTCCTCGGAGCTTTTTCTGGCTCCTTGCCTCTCTTTGACTCTGATTTCGAGACTTTTCAGTTTCCTTTAAGAACTCGAGAGCTCGTGGTTTGAGACCTTCAGCCTATGCAGAATTATTTCTGCTCCCAGCCTTTGTCCCCTGTCAATTCCTTCTAATGCTGTTAGGGTTGCCAGTCTGCACTAATCGAAGTTGTGGTCGCTCTCTGTGGGTATTTTGTCGAGAGCCTCATAGATTGCGTTCTGGACGTTTTTCTTGTCTCTTCGGACTCAGTTTGTTATCTGCGAACTGCGTGGGAACCACAGCAATTTTGATTTAGGAAAGGGGATCTTTGAAGGTGGCTCATTCCTGCCTTGGCTGCTCCCTCAGCTGCTACATTTGTGGCTGTTGTTACTGCTTGAGCGAGGGCATTTCACCTCCTTCGTGCCTTTTGCTGCATTTTTTTCTGGTGTTGGCCTCTTTTGACTTCCTATTCAGCTTAGATCGTAGTCTCGAGGACGGCGCAAGACCTTTGTTTCTTAGGAAGTTTTCCTTTATTTTAGCTATTATATATTCAAGGCCTTTTTCTAGGTGTTTTTTCAGCCTCAATTTGAAGATTCTGCTAAATGGGATGTTTAACCTCCCCGTCTGATAATGGCTCTAGATCCTCTAGGGAAGATACCATTATCTATTGTTTGATATTTGGTGCTTGCCCTTTTGCCTTAGCACCAGACGTCACCACGTTTTTCTCTGGTTTCGGTGTAATCACCTCAGCCCTTTTGGCAGTTTTGTGTTTTTTTTATTAGATCCATGCTGCAGCACAGCTGTGGCTGCATCACAGAACTTTATCTGTGGCTGCAGTAAGGTTTAAGATAGTGTGGAATTCGACTTGGTGTCCCATAAGCTCCGTTTTATCGTTTAATGAAACTGATAGAGCCCTTTCGTGAACATACCACTGTGATTACAATATCAGAAACAAAAATGACTACCACTATTGCTGCTGCAGCAAGAATTACTTGTCTCCTGCTTGCCATATTTGGTTTTAATACTTTTGAGTTATCTCGCTCGGCAATACAGTCCAGCTACAAATAGCTGTAGCTATAAAATAGACACAGATTGCTTACCTTTCTGAAAAGCGAAAGAGATGAGTGCCTCTTTTTGGATATAATCTTAAAGTTTCAGTTTCAGTGTCTTCACAGGCTGCACTCCATTCTCATATGAGAACATTAGTCCAAAGCAGGTCGAACCTGTGTCTTATAAATCATAATCAGTTGAGGGAAGTTTTTGGGAGGTACTTTAGACATTGGACTTTCTCACGGTTTTTCCACGAAAGAGTATTTACTGCTGAGTGTAAAACTTTATTGCTATATGGCTGGCCACTGTAAGATCGGCATTATATACCGTCAATACCATGGTACAGGCTGAGGTTCTTCTGCTACGCAGTTTACACGCACCTCTCGGTGACCAGGATCCAATACCAACTCAACTTTCTTTGTTTCAGCTAGTTTCTCAAGAAAATCTCCACATTTCTCGACAAATGTTGATCTTGGACTAGGATGATAGATGGCTCTGACGTTGCCTGACTATCTGAGCAGATATTAACTATCTGCTCGGGCCGACTCTCTCAGAGCTACCGTTAGAATGGCAAACACTTCAGCTTGAAAAACTGTTGTGTTTTTCCCAAAGCGTAGCTTTCTCATATACCTCATCCTTCCAGGCAGATGCCTGTGCCCGAAGCCTGTTTGTCGGTCGAACACGATTCGTCTGTTTACAGATTTCCTTGGCGAAACTCTAGCGTATCTTCTTCCCATTGTTCCCTGCTTAGTGAGAGTGAACATATCATTCGATAGTAGCGATCTTGTGTGTCATTCACTCTGAGGGTACAAATAGAAATCTTCTGCGATGTTTTCATGTCCTATCATCGTTCCTACCAGATTCCCGAATCCCGCATCCTCAAATGGATAACCATTGCCTCCTTCTTGATACAGCCTGCAAGAGTGCCTTCGACACCGCGGTAGGAGTCGTTTTCATTACGCCCTTGATTGCCAAACAGGCCAACCGCTTTCGGCCTAGTATGCAATTCTGTGTTCCTGGTCACCATACACCTGAACTGTATTGGAACTTTCGCCTTACGACTACTAGGAATTACCAGCACATAATCTCTGTGTTTCCATAGATTGCTATCAACTTTCAAACGAGCCTATCCACTTGCGACCTCCATGATCCTTGCCGAACCTGGTAGCTCACCACTGTTTTTGTCAAATTTACAGAAAGAATTGTGCAGGCTGCCTGCGACGTCAATGGACCCCGCTGACAAAAGACCACTCCATCGTCCGTGTATGCTGTGAGTTTTTCCAGAAGTTCATCTATAACTAGGCATCATGTATGGGGAGAGTGTCAGATTCCCAGAGGACAGTCCTCCTCCACCGCGGCTGCCAATCTGAGGTCCCCACTGGATACCTCAATCCTCTGCCGCCTTTGCGTCAACAACGACACAAACCAGCTGACCATCGAGGACATGTTCCTCTGGTCATTAGTGCTGCTGTATGGCCCTTGTCTTCGGTTTGTCACATTCTCAGCGTCATCTATTTAAACCTTAATGCCCCTTCAGTCCTTTGCACTAGTCCTTTTCTGTATGCTTCTGGATTTCTGTGAAATGTGCTTACCCTGACCCTTGTAGGGCTTTGCTACTCTGTATAGTGTAGTGAGACCCTACGTCTCTCCATCTTAGAATTTGATAGGATTAGAACTTCTGATTTTTCTCTCACTGTGAATACTATTGGAGTAGTTTTCTGAGAGCTGAGTTTTAGGCCCTTTACATCTACTCAGTTGGGGTGAATCCTTGACCAAATCGTCAGCATATCCTGGGGCGTCTAATTCTTTCATTTTTCTCTCTACTACGAGCTAGTCTATCACAAGGAGTGTGTTACGCATCCTTGAGCAGCTAGAAGTTCCAAGACTCACCCTCAATATGGACTTGATGATCTGTCTGACTCCTCTCATCTCTTGTCTCTGACAATTTCTTGTGTCTCGCTAATAACTTTATAAACGCCAACAAAGTGTTTTCTGAAGTTCTCAATATCGAGACACTCTTCCAGAAGTATCCCTTGTCCTTGCGACAATTTTTTGTGTCCAATGAAGTTTTGTGTGGATCCAACTACATTTATTGGGGGTTTTGATAATTAGAAAAAGAAAGTTTCAGAGGGACCCAAGGCCCCAATTGTGTCGATTGCAGTAATGAGTGAGTACAGGCCATTTCCAAGGAGGTTTTGGTAGGACCCAAGAACATTCGTAAAAGTAGTAAGTTAGTTGTCAGAATTATGGACTAGTCCAGAACAGTTATAGCGGACACAGTATTAAAGCCGAGTGAAAGAGAAGATGATTACTGAAGGATTGTGAAGAAACTGGAAGCCAAAAAGCTAAAAGTATAGGAAGAAGAATTCGAACGTTGGCGCGCAGAAATTGAAGAATACGAAGAGGAACAGCTATGAGAAGATGAGGAACGTTGGCGAAAGGACAAGGAGGCAAAAGGAAAAATGAGATAGAAAGGAGACAGGGAGAAAGACGAGAGGAACAAGAAAAGTTAGACCGACTGCTGAAATGTTTTCAAAAAGAACATGACCAGTGTCGAGAAAACGTGCAAGGAGAGCAAGACCAGTTGTAGCAAGTTTTACAGGAACGGGAAATTAATGGGTTTGAACAAAATCAAAATTAACAGGACCGGCCCTTGGGAGCTCTGCAAGAACGGAAAGATGAAGGAGATGACAAAAAACCAGAAGAACAAGATCGGCTGCAGGAAAACGGCAGACGAAGTAAACAGGTCTGGCGTGAAGTTACAGAGGAACAGAAATCCATGAAATTAGCCCGACCTCACATAGTCCTTCGTAAACAGGCAAGAATCCATGAGCCTCAAGAAAACAATTCGCAAGAGTTCTGCAACGACTTGGAGAGCAAGGTCCGGAGTGAGAAATGGAGATGGATGAAATATAGATTCGAGTATGGAAGTCGATGAAGGCAAGACTTGTCGACTGTTTGGACTGATTGTGGGTCCCTTGGCTTATGTCAGATGGCATACGTCTCGCATAATGTATAAATTTTATTTCAAATTAGTTGCTGCAGCAGTATACGATTGGAACTAAACAAATGGGTGCAACCTGGATAAATTTTCAGCTGCATGGAGTAGGTTTGAAACCGCGTCAAACAATGCTCAGTGGCAGAGGAAAGAAGGAAATTAAAATGATCTCAAAGGAAGTAGTACTGCGAACTGGTAGCAACTGACACTATAATTATTGGGGGTCAAATGGAACATTACCAGCCTAACTGTGGCTTAGTGCCGATCATCTCGATCATTAACCAGGGACCTTGCACACCCAATAGAACTCTAGATTAAATATCTTCTCGACCACAGATGTCAGTTCATTCCAGCAAGCGCCGTCAACGGATTGAAAGTCACAACAGAGTCGCCAATAGCAGGCTAACGAAGCTATCATTCAGAGACGACTGAACTGAAGCATACATGAGAAGGGGGTTGAGAAACCATACTGAAAGACAAAGACTGACTATGTTGGAAAGAGAACGAGATCCTCTTTTATATCTAATGGAATGCAGAGTAGCTGTCTATGATTCAACTAAACTCACCTCTGCAAGCATTATCTTTGAAAGGAATTCCGATTGTTCTGTGACAGATCACCAAACTCCGACGAAAAAAATTTGCAAGACTATGCAGATGAAATGACAGGATGGAAGCCTTTCTATGAGTCAACCAATTACCTCGGCTAGCATTATATTTTGAAGGAATTCCGATTGTTCTATGACTTAGAGCTCAGATTACCAAACCCCGATGAAAAAAAATTGCAAGACTAAGGATGGAAGCCTGTCTATGAATCAACTAATTATCCCGGCTACAGTATCTTTGGAAGGAATTCCGATTGTTTTATGACATAGAGCTCAGATCGCCAAACTCCGATGAAAAAAATTTGCAAGACTATGCAGATGAAATGACAGGATGGAAGCCTGTTATGACATGAAAGCTAGTTCAGTGAGAGTTGAAGTCGACCAAGTTTGGTTGAATAATCCTTCCATTTTGGGTTAGGACCATAACTGGCGAGGAAAAAAATTATCGACTGCTCTACAGAATCTAACGCAGTCTTAGGACGATCAAAATTGAAGAGAGGACAGCGTTAGGAAATACTCTAGGCCACTGCATGGCCTGGCAAAAGAGGGATTAGAACTCCGTTAATTTGAACAAGCAACGGCCAGTGCAAGTTGGATTACGTCACAATCGACGTTAACTTGATATCGAAGCGTGGATCACCAACGGAATTTTCCAGACTGGATGATAAGAAGTATATAGAGTAGGCAGATAATTGTAGGAGTGTATTCGAGTTGTATGATTGAATGATTGGGATTTATTGTTGATTCTGAATCTGCAAATGAACGAGTCATAATTGTCCTCTATTTCCTTCAGTGAATCATCAGAGAAAAGGCGCCCAAATCTACATAAATTTGAAAGATATTAGTTTTAGAATTGAATCGATAACAGATAAATGCCAGTTTCAGTATTTATTTTCATCAATATTTCCGAAACACGCCATATGAAAAAATTAACGAATAAAATAACTTCACAACGTGATTATCTTGGAAGGAATGATGAAGCTCGTAAGAAAGTGAATTGGAATTGTTTTCGAATATTTCAGCCGCATTTGGCGTACTTGGCATCAGCATACAACTTATGATGAGATGATTTTAACTCCACATGACCTAGTAGTCCGATCTCTGGAATCGTTTCAAGTTTGTACCGCGAAGGTTAGATAGTTTTGAACATCAACAAGTGTCTGTCTGAATCTCCATACACCTTTTCTTTGTGAGTTATCTTGCGAATGTGGGTTTACATTAGGAGTTTCTTCCTGTCCTAGTGTAATATTATTTCAATTCAATTTCGAAGTTTTACATATAGGAATACGTAATAAACGTCCAGAATGCCTTAGAACATACTCATCTGTCAAGGTATCTTTTAGGAATTTTTTAATGCGTATCCATATGTTTTGAAATGCCCCCTTTTTATAGATTTTCTGACTATGTAATCCCAAACGGAATGCCCACATTTTTTTCATTATAATTTTTCTATATTCCATTATGAATCCAATGATATGCTATCAAACTGATTTGTGTCTGGTTATTGTAGTACATAACGATGCTCATAGACACTGTTCCAACGTTCAAGTTGTTGTGCTCATTCTGCAGTCTGGAGGTACGAAGCCTTGTGTTCCCTACACAGCTAAATGGAGGGGAGACAACCCCAGGAATGTCTCCATGGCTGCAGTTGGTGTTCACTATATCTCAGTTCAACCTCGAACCTCTTATCAGAGTCTCCAGTTCCTGCGGGATTCCCATAGCATGTGTCTGATCTACCTGGAACGTGGAACTCTTAGTAGTTTTTTGATTGAATCTTCTCCTGTGTCAAAGTGCTCCCCTTGTTCATTATTCAGGGAGTATAATGCTTGTTGTGTATCCTTTGAGAGTATTTTTTTGAAGTCTAGCACACTCTCCATAGCCTCCTCTTACAGTGGGGTCTCTCTAGATTAGTTCACAGCCTGTTTGTAATTGGTCAATGCGTTCTTGTATTCATCCCACTTTCCATTGTTTTGGCTCTGTTGAATAATTTTCTGACTTGCTTCCTTAGTTCTGCAAGTTCTTTTTGCCACCAGGGCTCCTTCCTTGTGATAAGTGAGCAATGTTCGTTGAACGTAGGCTGAACCTTATGAAGTGAGTTTCTTCCATCTCAGCTTCTTGATTTGGGTGCTTTAGATTTGGTTGCTTGATATCTAACGCTCAACGCGTTTGTTCTAGTGCATCCAATTTTGAACACTATAAGGTGAATAAGAGGTTTAATTCCTGTTGAATTTTACTATTCCTTGAGAATTCTTTTGGATCCATGATTTGGTGTTTGTTTTTATTGAAGCCTTTGCCTTACCACAGAACGATTCTGGACCATTCTGGGCCTAACTTGCTCCTTCACGGGCTAGTAAATCGGCATCTTCATTGCCACTATAACCTGTGTGTGCTGTTACCCAGGGTTGGGTCTCTCTGTTCTGACTGCCCAGCTCTTTTACGGCTTCAATGCAGTCCCAATCAAGTTTGGAGGTAACTAGCATTGAGTTGACTGCTTTTATCACAGCTTGGCTGTCTGAGTAAAAAATTATGTTTTTTTTTCTGAATAATCATGCTCTTGAGCGCAATGGTGTATTGGCGCGTATATACCTATGCTCAATGATAGAGGAGCAGATGAACAATATTTTTTTAAATCCTGTTGTGTTTGAAAAACTTACACTACTCACACCTGCTTACAGATATCGCATTCTTTACTTTTTGTAACTCTCATATTGAAGTGAAGAAGAAAAATACAGACAACCAAATAATTCAAATAGAATTAATTTAGTAAAATGTCCAAAAATATAAAATGCAGTTTGATCCAAAGACGTTACCAAACTTCGGGTCCGCTACGAATTTCCATTATCATGCTGCCAACTTCACTAAGAAGTACAGTTCATTAGTCGCACTTACATACAATTTCTCAACTGTCTATCTCATCATCTCAAATGTGAACCAATGCTTTGATTACTGAAGAACTCGTAAAACGGAAGCTGTTATTTCAATGAGATGAATGAGTTGAAGATACCATCGATGATAATCAATATCATAGCGGAACATAATAGAGATCCAATCGATTATAATTATTACATCGTCTTGTAGGAACAGTCGATAAAATGGTGAATGCTCGTTTAATGTTCAAAACCATATTTTTTATTCGAATACGTGAATGAGTAAGTGGTCTGAATGGGTTTTGATGGGTCAAATTTGCTGGGAACACAGGAGTTTATATTTTCTTCAATGTTAATATGAAGTTTATAACTCCTCAAGTCTTATACTAATAAAGATGTATGGCAGATGATTTGACTTTGTAGGAGAAAATTGAAATTGTAAGACTTCGTGGTAACAACGACAGATCCGAAAGGAAGTATGTAGAATTTTCAATAGCATGCATCTGGAGCGTCGAAATCAAGGGCGGATCTGGATATCTTTTCTGGAGGGTTAAACATATCCATTTGGCGATGTAAGTAGGAACAAGGAAATTTTTTCAATTAATATAGCATTTTTATTTTTTATGTATCGAATCAGTCTGGGGGGTAATTACCCCTCCTCAGATCCGCCCTTGGTTGAAATATTAGCAGAGCTACAGAACAAAATTGTCAATCAGTATGGAGCTGTTTGTAAACATATTCTGAAAAATGGTAATATTGTACAAAGACAAAGACAAAATAATTCTGAACGAATTTGAAATTATTTTGATAATAATCCGAACATTAACTTACCTCGTGAAAAAATAAGAACTCTTAGAAAATATTTTTAAACAATGTAAACCAAAGTTTCTTTATACCTCAGAAGAAGGCGACAACGAAAAGTGGATGGATTGTAGTTTATGGGTTCAAGGAGAATATTTAAATGACAGGAATTTTCTGAAAAAAATTTGTACAATGGATCGTTAATTCTCAAAATTCAAGGTACTGGACGGAAGAAAATCCACATTGGATAATAAATTGCAGAAGACAGTTCCCACAAAAATAAAAGAGTTTGGTGCGGAATATTACATACCAGAATAATTGAGGAACAGACTATCAAAATGCGTTTTGTCCAAATTGCAGATTTTTCAGGAAATGTGAAAGTTTACTATAAAGAATCAAATACGTTTCGGTGAGATTTAAGAAATCGGAAAAATTGCGAAAAATATGTCCTTTAATATCGCCTTGTCAAAAATCTCCTTTTGATAGCCAATCCAGAAATTTTAAAACTGAATGATCCTAATGGAAAAAACTCATTTTGGATATCTGTTCCTTAATTGGCCTTTTTTTTTAAGTAATTTGAATGGTAAAATTTTTTGAAATTTTTCATAAATACAAATTATTCAACGCTATAGATGAACTTACACTGGCAGAAGAAGCTTATCTTCTATTTCAATAAGATGGCTCTTCCATCTACGACAGCAGGATTTTTAGATATTGGTTGGAAGAAAATTTTCCTAATTTGTGGATGCAGCGGAATAGTGCCTTGATGGAGTTTCCCCTCAGATCCCCGGACTTGACTCTTCTAGATTTTTTTAAGGGGCTTCGTTAAGAAAAAAGTATACAAAACTCGCTCAACGAGCAAAGAGGATATTTGTTTGAACAGTCAAAAATTTAATGTGTATAGGCACTGTCCTGTCAATAATACATTCTTTTGTAATGGTTCATCTATGATATTAATATTGGTAACTATATTATTTGATATAAAGATATGCATTTCTATTTTTTGACAACAAACTGCAGTGTTCTAATAGACATAACTATATCGTACATAGGGTTGTTATGTTCTGAAGGAGTATTTTAAACCATATTATTCACAAAATTGTGATATGAAATTCAACTATTTGATTCTTATCGTGAAATTTTAGTCACACCCGTTTGAAAACATCACAAATCTAGTGGAATCGTCAAATTTTATTTAAATCAATCACTAGTATATTTTTTGGATTTTTTACATTGAAAAAAATTAGAAGTAGGCCTTGAAATTTTTATTTTTGTTTCAAATCATGGCACTCAACTAGAACTATTGATGCTCTATCTACTGAAAAAAAAAACTCCTGAATCGGATAATAAATACAGTTTTAGAGAGGTGGCCTGCTTTTAAATGGGTCACTCTGTATAAGTAACGAGAATGAATTGTGCTAAACATTATTTAGGTACAAAAACTATTTTATTTCGCAATACTGCAGTATCTATCGGGTGACATAGACATGTAGTTTTTCAATTTGAAGAGATCAAAATTTTAAATTCACAGAACTTACGTGAACAATGGTATTCCGGACCCCGAATAGATTGAGGATCATGCACAACAGACGAATTTCTCCCTACCATCAACAATTTACGTAAACAATCCTTTAAAACTAACCAAAATTTTTTCAACCCCTTATTTGACCGGAGGTAAACCCGAATTAATTTTTTCAACAATCCACCTCTATATTTCCCTGGCCTTTCGTATTTGCCTTCAAATTATCTATTCAACCATGTTACAACTTGGTTATCGGTATTTAATTGGCTGTTGAATTGCATTTTATTGTAAAACATCGAGCAGGCTGCGAAATCGGTGATGGTAGGTAAGATGCTTGGTAAGCTTTAAAATTCAAAGATCATTAGTTAAGACGGGTTTCCACTTGGCGGAAAATCAGAAGCGGATGCTATCGAATGACCAGGATGACTGGAGACTGGAAGATTTTACTGCCAATTTGATTGTAGATTGGTTAAATTTTTTGCAAATTTCACTATATATATATATATTTATAATCTTGGAATCCAAAAATGTTAGTATCGAGTTAATCGACAATACTCTTAAAACTGATAAAATTACTATAATTACCTACATCAATGTGATCATTCGAGAAAATCGATCCTCTTACGTTTGGGTGACGTGTTTGACAGTTAAGTAAAGGTTGTTTTATTGTATTGACTTGTCATCGTCGTTTTTGTACTGATTAAAATGGCATCTGATAGTTGGATACTAAAAATGTATTCAAGAAATGAAAAAGTCGATTTGTTGAGTGCAGGAGGAAATGTTATTGAATTGTGTGATTCCAAATGGAAAGATCATGTTATGGCTATACATATTTATTTACAATTTGCCGACTGGAAAAAAATATATATCTCAATTTTTTCAATATTGTGAAAAATTTTCGTTTTTTTTTTAATTAAAAGAATTCATTGAAACCTGCAGGGTTCAGAAATTTTTGAAAAAATATCTGTAATGATCTTTGGTTTTCAAAGCCTACCAGCAGTCGGATCACAATCTACTTGATATTATTCAATGAAGTGCCATTTAACAGACTACTGAAACACGAATACCAGTTAGTAGTAAATAAAATTCTAGCAAAACAATTAAAGCTTCTTGGAATGTGGTGTCCGAATTGTCCAATAAAGTTAAGCTAAATTTTTTTCTCAACACCCCAGTTGAACTAATAAAGAATATAAAAGTAAATACAATTTGTAGAGATACTGGTACTATATCGAACAAACTTGAAAATAAAAAGTCTTGTCTCCATTTTTAAATTAATTTAATATTGTTACACAAAATCAACATGGATTTTGCCCTAATAAATTCACCACTTTCGCAATGATTTATCTCATTTTACAAATTTATGGAATGCGTGGTGTAGCACTGGATTAGATATCATATAATAGAAATAGTAGTGTAAGAACTATCAATTCCGACTTCGTGACCGTAAACATGGGTGTCCCTCAAGGATCCATTTTGGGACCTATTTTATATTCATATTGTACACCAACATAAATGCTTGTATAGAACATCCGGAATAAGTATATTGCATATGCTGATAATATTTCTGTTTTAGTTTAATCTGAAAATTCTGAAAATATGGTTGCGAAAAATATTTCAAACTATTTCCTCAAGATTCCTCTATTAATTATGAGAACTTTAATATTGATGTTCAATATGAACCTATTATTGGCTCCTTGGGATTTTTTATTGATGAAAAGCTGGACTCATCTCATTGCACTCAGTTAATTATCCAAATAAACTCGTTAAAATTTCTTTTTATTAATATTCGTTCGATACTAGAAGTTCATCACCTTATCGTGGCTTATTTTGCTTAGGTTGACTTTCGGGCTCAGATATGGTTTATGTTTATGGGGAAATTCAATCAATGCCTCTCAGGTTTTTATTACACAGAAAAATATCCTGCGATGTATAGCAAAAATTTCTCCGAGAGAATCGTGCAGAAATGACTAAAAGAATATGGAATATCACCGTCATTATTTATATTTGGGATGTATATATTCATATAAATACAAAAATAACAAACTATTTATTCCAGTGGTAAATATACATCGATATAATACAGGGCAGGTTGATGAACATCAAATTCCATTTTGCCAATATTAATTTTTTCAAAAGAAGAACTTTTTATTGGAACATTGTTTTTATTCTTTGAACAAATTTTTTGATTTTTAAATATCGCCCAGTTTTATTATTTGTAAAATTATTTTTTATCGCTATTGTTTTCATTGTTTTCTTTTAATTTATTTGAGAATTATTATATGTTTCTGTGTTATATAGATAAACTGACAAAACTGACTAATCCTATACAATTGTTCTTGTGTTATGGCTAGTACAGAATATTATTATTATTTTTATTATATATACGGGGTGACATCAAAAACCCTCTAACAATAACCGCCGATACATTAAACCCACTCGTATAAAAATGTTTCGTGATCAAGTTACTTGGGGAATTGTTTTTTTGGGTATTTTGTACGGGGGGTTTTTTGGAACCTGGCCTATTTTATAAGTATAAGGGGTTTTTTACGAAAGGGTTTTGATCAGCGAGTAATTTGTCTAGAAATAGTATATCCATTATAAATACGCTTAACAAAACTAATAAACGCTTGTCTTCAAATCGACCTAGACGATAAAAAACTCAATATAATATAGGCGAGGTACCGTAGTTAATAAAATAAACGATAATATCACCATAATAATTGACCTACGACAATTAAGAAATTATGATTACCTGTCTGAGTTGAGGAGAAGGTGTCAAAATCTTGTTAAAGCTACCAAACTTTCAATGACTGATCAATAAATACACCGGCCGTTCTTGACCACAATAATAATGAGCGTATAACAATAATGGGGGTGTGCGATTGTGATCATCTATGGGGTCCAGCACAGGTTGCATTATATCCTAGAACTTCACCGACTTCTTTTATTGGATTTTAATGTTATTGTTTCTGGTTTACCAGGAAAGAGGATTAAATTGTATAATATAAGATCATAACTTTTATACAGTGTGAACATTTTTGGGAACTATATTTTGTTATTGAAGACGTTTCACTATCGTAGTGTAGGAAAATCAACCTTTTTTATTTTACTGTCCAGTGATATTTTACTTTGATTCTTTGGATCATCGCTCAATTTTGTTGAAAACATTAAATATTCTTGAACAAGCATAAAGCAATACTATGATGTGCGGAATGATATTGGACTTTCAACATGAAAGACTGAAAATTAAAAATTTTCCAACGGAACCATCATCTTTTGATATTGTCATAATTGAAATCCCCATTCATTCAGCTTTCCAATCCTATCACCTTACTTTTAACGTCAAAACTAATCTCACCTGGTTACATTTTTATTCACACCTAATTTTTTTAAAGAAACATCTCTTTTTTGAAGGTACTCAAAACTTTAAGGTTGGATTTACTAATAGAATGCCTTCAAATATCAACTCTTATTCAAATGATCTAATTGTTTAGCCCATCTTTATTTTCATATTTTTGATGGCAAACAAACTATCCAAAAATTTAGATATTTATTTTTATTGGGGAAATGGTTCAATGCAGCGATATGGGCCAGTATAAGTCCTCCTAGATCTCCAGATCTCACTCCATGTGATTTGTTTTTGAGGCTAACTACCAAGTAAATGTTTTATCAAAACCTGTCAACACCAAGGAAAACATTAAATGAAAGTATGGCTGAAGAAAACCTTGGCTACAATTACGTTCGTATCAGAAAACGTATTCTCACAAAAAACTGGGCAACTATCAAATAAAATATTCTATTAATTATTGTAATTCCTCCCTTCATTTCTTTTTTGTATTTGTTATTTTAAAACTAATTTTTCAGCTAGTTTCAAAATTACGGCAATATTTCATAAATGGTTTACTTTTACATTTTTTGCATATGTAGGTGTATGAAATTCAGTTCTGAACCACCTTTCTACGTAGTTATATATTTTACAAACTGAATGTCCTACAGTATTTTCAGAGCTTTTAAAAATTCTGTCACCAATTTTCAGGACACTCTGTATTTGGTAAGTATTCTAAAAGAACTTGCCTAAGTGGAGCAGAACATCCATAAATAAGTACTATTCAAATTTTGCATAAAAAATTGTTGTTGTGTCTTAAACTTGAATATTGTGAAATACTTTTATATCTTCACAGAGCACATTTTTTTAAACAAGTGCTGAACTCGAGTACTTTCATATAAATATTTTTGTAACCTATTTTAAGCGTAAAGTATTTTTTTATCCAATGTTCAATTGATAATCTATTTTAGGTTCTTAGTGGGAATTGGACAAAAGTTATTATTATTTTCTCTATCCTACCTACATTTTTTTTTACTCGACACCCTTGATACGGTTGTTTGTGTAAAAGTGTAATTTCACTGGCATTGACAGTTTTTCCCCCAACTCTCAACCTGTTCATGAAAGTACCTCATCAATATTCCGGCGCCTATGACGTTTAATCTGACCGCCGCCAATACCTTCGAACCTTTCAAAAAACCCAAGGGTACGTGGATGTGGAAAAACCACTTAGCGAAGAAGCAGCAATCTAGACAGGATACAGGATACAACTGCATTTTTTCGTAGAGACAACTTTTGAAAGAACACCTAGTATACTCAGAAGATACCTACCTATTCGTTTTTGAAAAATATTCAAGGTCCATTAGATCCTGCTTAAAAGCTAATTTTGAAATTATCTGTAGAATATTCATTAGGCAACTTTGGAAAGTACGTTTTATAACAAACAACTCCGCTAGAGCTCGATACCAGCGAGAACATTTTTCAATCGGGTGCGGTGTTGCCTTCCACTCCCGCTATCCCAGTTTACCATACTAACCATCATCTGTATCATCCGAGTAAATCCTCGATTTTAGGGACCAGCAGAGTAGCGCTGGCAACCGCGCTACAACATAACCTTTCGCAGCAGGCCTGTTATGCAGGTGGGCCGACAACGACCGAACCCGTCCGGTGACTGACGATGGATTTAGACCGGTCTTGGAGTTTGTCGTTTGCTGTATTTTCGTGTGCGATCGAGTGACGGAAGGTGTGCTACGTTAGACTTAGTTTCTCTCCGTACGTGTGTGGCGACTACGTAAATTTGTGTACTGTGCGTTCGATTTTTCTGTAGAAATGTTGCACAAGGCAACGATGTCAACCTTCAGTCCCCATTAAAAATGTGGTTTGAATCTCAGGTGAGTCGAAAAATATATTTTCGCGCTAAATTTAGATACATTTTTTTTTTGTAAAATTGCTATTAGGTTTGTGAAAACGGTTACTTTAGTCGCGATCTTCAGTTCGGTACAAAAAACTTGCTTTTCCTTGAGTCCTTGAGAACTGCTGAAGGAATTCCAGTTTCGTTCCTTGAATATGTATCCCTGATGTATCATCTGGCATTTCCGTCCGTTGTCGATGGAAAGTAGCGGAATTTTCAGTGAAAAATCGCCGATTACAATTCCCACGTGACAACTGTCAAATTCGATCTAGTTACCTTTGCTATCTCCGCATGTGTTTTGTTTTGAAACGAGCGGGATCGCAGTATGCATTGAAATGATTTTATGCACAGTCGCCCAAGCAAGCGGTCGACGTGTTGTCGGCTCGGAATCGGATGCGGGCAGCACCGAATCCGTCGAAGATTCGTTTGGGCGATTGGATATTACTCTCTTGAACATCCAAAGACTTCGAAATGTGGTGGGACAGGCGCCAGAGAAGCGATGCTGTTTACGGGCGACGCTTTGTTTTTATTTTCGTTCCCGATTTCGGAAGTGATGTGAAAAGAGTTTGAGAACAACACAGACAATTATTGCTCTCGATATCAGTCATCAAAATTTTTGAAATTATTTATGCCTTCCTATCTATAATTTCTGTTGTGGCTGTCTTATTGCAACTGAACATTACTTGACAAGTTTCGAAAATTGTAAAAGAATAATTTGGTCACTTGAAATATTTACCTAGATATTCAGGTTTTTCATGAATCCCAAATACCTACTCTATTTGACGACATTTTTTTGAATAATAATCAATTCAATAGACTTCTTTCTGTACCAAACTACCTATCTAAAGTAATAGGACTAATAGGAGAAGCAGCTACCAAAACTAAACACATTCAAATATGCTGCAGCTTTCACTAAATAGATATATACATTTTTGAAGTAGTCAGTAGGTATATATATTTCTTCAAAAACTTTCCGAAAAAACCCTCGCACGGCACACCACGATGATTGTGTTGTTACGCCCACAGTTGCCTAGGTAACCATGCTAACACGAAGAACAACTGCTACACTGTCATTGGATCGATCTGAGTAGGCTAACTCGATTTTTTGTGTTTAAAAATAAACCCACAGTGGTTGTTATGAAACATGAATTAATCTTGCCAAAATTATCCTCCAATATTGGCGATTTTTTACGCGAAGTTGAAAGTTACTAGCAACAATAACATTTTGTACTCGTGTATCAAAGTAACAAGATAATTTTGTTTTTCGACTTGTTTCGATCTACCTTTTATTGTTGAGAATCAAATCACCAATTCACGAGTGTATGTGTGGCGTGAGGATATTTTTAATTTTTGAAAATACTGCTGGTTGTGCGTAGACTCCTAGTTCGTTCGACTTGTTCTATTTTTACGAAAATACCGAAGCTGTTGGAAGGTAGATGCTTGGCGCGACTTTGAATATTATTTTTAAAAATAGCTCCCTTAGTTTAAAACCAGGAGCTACCATTTGTTATAGTCCAATAGAAACAATAAAAAATAAATGAAAAGTTGGCTGGTTTTCCAGAGAAACATTCTCTAAACCGATGCTATCGAACTTGGTGCTGTCAAATGTGTTTTAGTTGTTATATTCTGGTAAACAAACTTGAAACTATTGAACTATGAGGAAAAAATCAGAGTTTTTTGGGAAGTACTTTAGAGGACTAGTCAAATATCCGTTTCATAATAGCTTTATTTTTATTGCAAAAGAAATATGCTTCATTTTCAGGATTGTCGGGAAGTATTCGTGTTATCAACCGCAATTACGCATTGTCGATAAAGTCATGAAAATCTGGCATCTCAACCGTCGCTTCCAATTTACAATCTATCAATGTTGAAACATTCATTCATTTCACATGCTGAAGTAAAAAATCACCCCTACATAATATTTAGTCGTATTCTGATGATTCCTTTCGCAATTTACATTACATGCTATATTATTGACTCCATGACTTGTTACAGCTTTTGAGAAACATTGAAAAATTATTTCTGAAATGATTTTTAATTGATTAGTACCCCTTATCGATGTTGGGACTTGTCTTACGTAAAAGCCGTTGAATCAAATTGAAAAGGTCCCCTTACCTACAGGTGATCGGTGTTCCTAGCTGCAGGTGCTATTCAGGAAGATAGATGGGACCAGTTGCATAGAACTGTCAGTTTTAGCCTTGATCCATTGAAGTTTAACACGACCTTACCTCTTTCTGTAATATCGGTGAACTTTAAAGTTATACAATCTCATAAAGTCTGGTGTGCTGTGGAAGTTGACTTTATATTTTTTGAAGAAAATTTCGAGCGTGTTACATTGGGTGATTTATTTTCTTGGCGGTTGCAAAAATAAATAGGGTACACAGTGTCTATAAATGACAAAATATGGGCGGTACGATGTGTACGTACAGTGCAAAGTTGGCTTCAGATGTATCAATATTTTTTATACAATTACGAATTGTATAATTTTTTTTATATTTATCAATAAGGTTAGGATTTCAGATTCCGTGTACCAGTTATAGATTTTTTTTCATAAAATAAGTTTTCAAGCTTGTAGCTCTTTCTAGAGAATTGTAAAACGTCCTCAGGTTCTTTTGTTTTGTTTCTTGGTGTGGTGTATCTGCACACTTCAGGTGCTGTACAGTGCAAGTATACGAGTGTAAATTATACCGAGAGTCGAAAACTGCCAGACTTGCCATGTACACGAAAATTACTCTTCATTTAAAGTGAACTGTTCAAATAATTAGCCTTTTTGCACAGGTGTCGAACTAATCTGCCGCTTGTTGGAAATCAGTTGCCCAGCTGGCGTGCTATTCGAAACTAGATGTCAATTACGAGTAAAACGGATCTTGAGATATAATAACCAAAACAAACATTGAAAATGGTGATGAGCATTCAACAGGTTTGAATAATTTACATTAATTTTTCGAACGGGAACGAATGAATGAATTCGCGATACAGTCAATCAACTCAATGGGAATACAAACAACTTGAAATTGATAGACTCCCGAACGTATAAATAAATATCTATTCACACAGGTTGTATTGAATGGCACAATTTATTATTCATTACACTCGTTAAAAATGTAAACATAACAATGAAAATGTTTATCTGGCGATATTTACATAAAAATACTATAACTATGTTATAATTAATCGGTGTAATTGACCTATCGCAACGTAATAATTGTTGATATGACATCTTAATAGTGCGATTATATTTTTATATTTACGTTTCATTCATAAAATCGAGTATTATACTCGCATGTATTGCGTCACACACACTGTCAGGAACTTGTAATTTATTATTGTGATTTAGTAAATCTCTAATAAATCATTATGTACAGTTTTTCTGGCACGCGCCTCTGTTTATGTTTATTAACGACTTCGGTAGACAATGAATAAAGAATACTTACTGCCTGCAATAGAGATAGGTTGCTAGACTGATGGGAGAGCCGATCTTTCAACTTCGAAGTGCGGTGTTCGTTTTATTTATTGTTGCACGTCGTGATCTGAAGAACATGTGTTTTTATTGTGTCCCACTGTGAGTTAATGGCAATCGTATAAATCACTTCTACTGTTTTAATTAAGTCGAATCGAACTGAGAACTCGCTTTAGTCACAACAATAAGCATGGTTCAACTTCTTTGATTGTGTCTTTTCTTCCCGTTTTTTTTAATTCAAAAGTAATGAGCCTGAGTAGCAGCTAATTTTGGTAGATCGCTAAAATCCGGCTCGTAGGACCAATCATAAAGCAAGCCTATATATTTGGACTTCTGGAATTTATTATAGCGGTTCATCGTGTAGCAAATACTATTATAGTTATTAGAAGTTTGGGTTTGATAGAACAAGGTCGGATCTGTTCTGTCAAACTTGGAAATAATCTTATTCTAATTTGATCATTTGTTTTACTCCAAGGAAATTTGTTAGTGTATTTCGGTCAATCAAATAAGACTTGAATAACTTTTTCGAATCTCAGATTGTACTCTTATTCTTATAATTTATGACACATGGCCTTCTTGAGGATAGTTTTAACAGAGCTATAATCAGTTAGATGTAGTTAATATGTTTGGAAGAGAAAATGTAATAAAATGATAACAGTTTGAGATTTTTAAAAAACTAAATAATTAATTCATTGCTCTTTACATCTCCATATATTCATTACAAATTTTGTTTTGAGGAGTTGTTCTTAATAAACTTTAATTTAATAAATTATTAGTTTCTTTCAACCAGTTTTGGCCTATCATACACCGACTATGTTCGCTACGTGAATACTTGAATTTGGAACCAACTTTTCTTACAGGAAGTTGAGAGCTTCCCAAACTATATAACTTCATAAAGAGTGGATGACACTACCTGGCGGAAAGTCATTAATTTATGATGAAAAATCGTTAATAATTGGTTTTGTACAAGGATTACTTTGCGGTACTCTATAAATCTCATAGCACGGCACTTTGCTAATAATCTAACAGATACAGTTGAATGGTTATACGGGACAGTAGTTGTTTTTTGAAGAGATTTTTTTTAAATGCCTAGTGAGCAGAATAGTGAAACATATCTTATCGAACTTTAAGGACTTGTGTTCCAAAATTTGTCAATTGTTACATGATAGCCGTTGAACATTCTCGTCAATCGAAACATTGTGAGATGAAAAAAAACAATGGATACAATGTGATACTCAACCTTTCAAGCAAATGTAACTATTTCTATTTCAGCTTATTTGAATTATCATTCTTTGCATTTTCTTAACTATCTAGCTCGTAGGCCCGAAAACAACAATATTTTTGAAGGTTACGATGCCACTTGAATTTTGATATAGACAAATATTATTGTTTTTCAAAGTATTCACCATTAAGATCAATACACTTTTACATGCGTTTTAACCAATTTTCGAAACACTGTTTCCATTCCCGTTGAGGTACCTCCAAAACATGTGATTTGAACGCATCTGCCGCTCCTTCAGGCGTCGAAAATTATATATTTGATATGAAATCATTGAGTGCCAAACAAGGACTGTATACAGCTAAAAAACGATTTTGTTTGAGATGATGTGTGAGAGCTTGCATTGTCGTGTCCTCTTCTGCGATTGGTTTCCCTCATTTTTTCGAATACTTCTGCCAAACCAATGCTGGTGTACCATCCAGAATCGACCGTTCTTTGTTGCTCTAACAGAACTGTTGCGATATGTCCAGGTATTCCGAAACAAAAGGAGACCATTTGTTTCGAAGCGATTCTTGCGCGAACAACTTTCGGATTTGGCTCGTTTTGAAAAACCTATATAGTCGATTGTTGTTTAATTTTGGGTTCATATGCGCAGATCCATGATTAGTCGTCTGTCTTTGATGCACCGTGAATTTTTTCAACATTTCTTTGTACCAATCGACACGAGCATTTTTTGGCGATTGTCAAATTATGCGGTATCCAATGCAAAAAATCTTTATGACGGCAAAATGTTCATGCAATATGGAATATATGCGAGTGGAACTAATGCCCAAGTATGCTTCAATGCCACGGTATGGCACAGCATCGATGTTTTCAGATGGTAACAGCCGATTTTGGACGGCCCTAACACTTCTTCCTCTAGCGAAGTGCGACCACGATTGAATCCGAAAAACAAACGAAACACGGTGGCTCGAGATGGTGCTTCATCATCAAAAGTTGAAGCGAGTTGATCGGCACACTGCTTTTGGTTCAATCCACGTTGAAAGTCATGGATTATCATCGCACGAAAATGTTTACGATTCAATCCTATTTTTGACCAAGATGAATCGTAAACAACACAAAATACAATTCGTATGACAACGTATTTTAAGTTCGTTCACCATTAAAACTGTCAAACTTTACGATAACAATGTCAGATTCGACATATTCTCATCAGTGATGCCATAACTCGAAACTTGAGTAGCAATCGTCGTATGATGATTCGATAGTCAGTTCCCGCATTTTTGGTTTCATGCTTATCGAACAGACAGACACTTGGCACACTCCGTAAATAGATCGTTCGAAATAAACTTTCGCCGAAGTTGCAAATCCGATAAACGAAACACTTGTTGAACAGGAAAAAGAACCAGGGAAACAAGAAAGAACCGAGTCGGGAATAAAAATATTCCAATAAGACATTTCCAACGCGTCATTATTCGAAAACTTTAAAAGGAAATCCATCTCTCAGACCCTTCTAAAGAAGGTCAGTAACAGTCTGACGAAGTGAAGGGCCAGACAAGGACAGAGACGCCGTGAATGGGCAAGTAGCTGGCTGTCGGTCGCACATTCTTGCATTACTCATTCCTTTATCTTGTACTACTTATGCGAAATCAAATCCCGGTGCCCCTTTTGATGCCGTAATCGAAAGTGAACTCCATTCATGAATGGGCCGAGCATCTTGAATACGCTTCTTACGCCGTGCCGCGAGATTTCACGTATCGACTTTGAAAGTTTCGTTTGCGGATAAAGAGCGTCGTTTTGTTTGCTTTCTTTCATATTTCATTCAAGGGCGACGTCGGTGTGATGCTTCCGTATTTGTTTTGTGTGTTCCACACCAACACGTGGTGGTTGCGGATGACGCGTATGCCGTTTGTTATTCTTTTCTATTCTGCTTTTTTTTTCTGTACATCAATGATGTTCCATCGAATGCTAATTTAGTTTCGAGATGTGACAACACTGATGTGGATATGTCGAATCTGACATTCTCATCGTAAAGTTTGACATTTTCAATTGTGAACGTACTCAGAACGTGTAGTCAAACGAGTGCTCTTTGTGTTGTTAACCCGACAAAATCGACTGTATGGGTCATTCAAGACGAGCAAAATCCAACAAAAGTAAGTTGTGCGCGCACGAAGCACTTTGAAACAAATGGTCCTAGAACGGTCAATTCTGAATGGTACACCAGCATCTCTATGCCATAAGTGTTCGGAAAAATCAGGAAAACTTGGCACCCAATGATTTCTTCTCATTCTCGCAGATCAAAAATGAATTGCGAGGTCAACGTTTTTCGACGCCTTAAAAGCGTTTGATGTGTTCAAATCACATGTTTTGGAGATACTTACCTCAATCGGAATGGAGAAAGTGATTCGAACATTGGTTAAAACGCATGCAAAATTGTATTGATATCAATAATAAAGCAATTTTCGATTATGAATAATTTGTGTTTATTTGTCTACCTCGAAATTCAAGTAGCAACCCTTGTAAATGATGTTTTATCGAATATATTTTCTACTATTGTCTGAATCGATTGGAAAACATTGAGGTGAACGTCATGGACACGATTTTTCTGTCCTCATCTTCACTACTCTCATCTTCGAGCTGAAATCACTTCTACCGGACAATTGGGGTAAAATTGGTTCCTAAAATATCCAAATCTTGCGAATGAGATTTCTCAAAACCTACCCTCTTTCTCAGATATCAGTTGAAAGAATGGAAGAAAATGAACCAGTACACAAAATAACAGACCAAAGAGGACCCGGCTTGAAGGAAACCACGTAAAATCAAAAAAAATTGGAAATTCACGAATGATTCATCTCATAACGATTTGAGATTACAAACACGACAGTAACAACCAACACATGACGGAGTTGGATAAAACAAACCTTGCTGGGATTTGTAATAGCTACATAAAACATTATCTAATTTCAACAATATATGTATCGAATGGAATGGATGCAGAAAAGGATCAAAATTATTCACGGTAGATGGTTGATGGTCTTTTTATTTTCATTGGAACGTGAATTCAAAATAAATGTGTGAGTTGTGTCTTTTTGTGGTGCGAAACGAATGTTTAATGGTAGCATAAGATGAATCTTCAACAGACCAAGCCGGCTGACGGGTACTTGAAAACTTGGCGATTTCAATTTCTACAAGCTCTTTTTCTGGCAGTCCAGATGTTTGGGAGAAGTGGTCACCGGTCCGAGAATAATGTGTCCATAGTAGTGTGAGTAGTTAACGAAGATTACTGGTATTGATTTTATCAAGGATCTTCTTTAATCAAAAACACGAGTGATCGGGGTAAATCTTGTGGAGTCGAGAAGAATTTGTCCTAATTTGTCTGTATTCAGCGCGGCGTCAATGGTTCAAAGTGCAAAAAACACCTATTCTAGCAGTCCAGTATGATTCTCTTCATCCTTTTCGATGTTCTTGATGTCCTATGTCGTGTACATCTCTTTGTAGCTGTTGGTATTTCATTAACTATGTATACTCAAAGGCCACAAAGGCTACTTACTGTCTGAAAACATACGCTCCAGTCTCTAGTTTTCATGTTTACCAACCATAAAGGAAGTGGATCCAAATTCTAGATCATTGACAAGCTCCGTAGTACTAATCTATCGTGCAGTCAAAAAAACGTGCAAAAAACCTACGATCACCCTGTTGGGAAACTTATAACCGATGATTGAGGCATCATAATAGCAATTGATGAGAAAAAAAGCTCAAATTTTCATGTATAACTAACTATATCTAAATGGAGTTACCCAAGAGTCGCCAAGGGCGTTGCTGCTTTTTGCAACTATAGTAGGACGACAAATTCCAGATGTCCACGCGAATAACTCCAAATCAGGAGTGGGACAAATGATATTTTGATTGAATGAAGAATTCTTCATTGCTATCTTTGTAATAAGATTTGACCAAAATCAGTGGAGCGTCGTTAGAGTGCTGGATATCAACAAACTTTTCTGAATAATTCGCGTTAACCAAAAGACCAATGTATAGTGTTTCTCAACGTCTTCTGTTTCTGTCGTCACGAACTGATATCCACGTCCAATTCCTTGTGATCAATGATCGTGGTTTTTATATCTATCCGTCTTTTCTCGCAATGAACGGCACATCTCACTCCGATGAAGAAACAATCGCTAGCTGCACCGGAACGATATCAATCTAGACAAACGACCACGTTAGGAATCAATCAGTACCAAACGGCCTCAGCCGATTCATAGACCGTTTACGATCCACGTTACGACTATTCGTGTGCATTGTAGGAATTCCACACACGATCCGAACAAGACGTCAAGGGTAGCTGCCTGCAGTCGAGATACTTCATTTGCGTATGCCGGCGGAGACACAAAGTGTGCCATGCCATAAGTTTTATCAGAAAGGTCCCTGACCCAAATAGACATGAATCGTTGCCGTGTCGCCGGCATATGAATCGGGTTGTTGGAATATATAGTAGACAAGAATTCACGTACAAGAAGCGCTGACATCATGAATGAACTTCACTTTCGATTACGGCATCAAAAGGAATCCGTATTCGGATAAGTTGAGCGAATGTGTACGCGGGGATATACGTGATTCTCGGAAGACGATTCATTGCCGCTTTCGGACTTGCACATAGTTTATTTTTATCGTCCGAGTTTGTCTAGTGACTTTCTTTCGATCTGCTCGGGATGGTTCGTGAAGGAATCCGTACTGGCGTCGAAAAAATGACGACCTTGTGTTCAAAATTAACAATGAAGGAAGTGCAGCTGCAAACGTAACAAGAGATAGATGCACAGCAAGTGCTATGTTAATTTGGCGTTCAAGTATGATCCAATAAGGCTCGCGAATATAACTTTCATTAAGTTGAGTCCCAACATAACAAATCATCTTCGTATCCACTTTTTTGAGCGATAACTTACAAAAAATAAGAGGCATTACATCAAGCTAGGAATAAAAACTTTCAAACCCACACTGATCGACCAAAATTTTCAGCAGATTGCAATTTTAAACATGGTCTTCGAATAACGGTTGAAGACAATCATGCAGTGTGAGTTATCCGATAAGAATACACGTTTTGGAAATTTTGGTCGTAGTTGGACGGTCGCGGACGGTCGGTCATGGTTGCCCAGTGTGCCTGCTGCCTAATACCACCAAAAATTGACTGGTGAAATCTCTGATAGATGTGGATTTATATTCATGAAGAACGTCAAGACCATTATGTGTTGTTGGTACTCCAAAATGATGGAAGACTAGATCAGTTAGAGGCTTTCGTGCTAAAAGCCTGTACGCCGCGATTTTTTCGGATCTATTGTGCCTTCGAAATCGCTTAGAGTTTTCTATCTAGACCTGTTTTTGTTAGGAGACTCCATTGGATTGTTTTCAGAACTCCCATGTATCTGGGAGCTCTTGATTTTCCTTCTCCCAGCCTTAGAAACCTCAGCCTTGACGAGCCCTCGCAGTGGCATAGTTTGTGTACTGATGTTTCCGCTTCTTCTGCCAAAACGATTGATATGTTTTGAGCCTACAATACCATGTGAGAAGTCCTACTCTGCTGGCTGCGGTTGTTTGATGAACTCTTTGGCCTGTCTCATTCCTGGTGAATTGTTCCACCATTCGTGAGATTTCTGTTGGATACATAATTTAGTGTTTGTGTTTAGTACAGCTTTTGCCATACCTCAGAACGGTTCTGGGCCATTCAAGGCCCTACTTGCCCCTTCAAGGGCTAGTGAATCGGCCTCTTCATTGCCTCTATAACCTGTGTGTGCTGGTACCCAGACTATGGTCATTCTGTTCTGACTGCCCAGATCTTTTAGGGTTTTAATGCAGCCCCAAAGAAGTTTGGAGGTAACTTGTATTGAGTTGACTGCTTTTATCGCAGTTTGGATGTCTGAGCAAATAACAATGTTTTTTTCGGAAAACTCATGTCTGTTAGCCCTTGAGCGCAATGGTGTATTGCGACGATTTCCGTTTGAAATATCGTCGCTTATATATCTGAGCTCAATGAGATTTTTATATTCGGTTTGGTTCCATAAATACCGGCTCCTGAACTTTGATGTATATGTGTAGTGTGGGCAGGTTGAGCAAGACCCCTAGTGCGGCTGTTGAGGTGATTCTCATGGTCCCGGTGGCACTCAGGCATGTTTGTCATTGCAATGCTTGGATTCGTCGAACCACTCCTGTCTGCTTGGTCTTTGGCCACCATACGACCTCCCGTATGTTATCATGGGTTTGATAACTCTAGAATAAAGCCATGTAGTCATTTTTGGCAGTAGCCCCCAATTTCTTTCGCACACTCTCCTGCACATATTGAAGGCTACTGTACTTTTTTCTATAATTTCTTGTAGTTGTTGATTCCATGTCAACTTATGATCGAAGATTACTCCTAAGTATTTTGTCTCTTGGACAAATGGTGACAGTACAGGCGACCTAAGTTATTCCAGTACTTTTTTTCGTGTAAATATAACTATTGTGGTTTTATAATGGTTCACTGTAAGCTCAGAGACTGTCCTTGCGAATTTGCCTTTGGCTGCAATAATTACAAGGTCGTCGACATACCCTACCCTAAGCAATGAAAGCGATCTTATCTTGTTTTGTAAGTGTTAGTTGCATTTGATAAAACATTTTAAATGTCTTACTGTTAGGTCTTGTAAATAGAACTACCACAAACTCTTCACTATTCACTACACAAACCAAGACAAATTTTATTTTGACACTCATAAATCAGTCATGCAATATTGTTTATCTCAAGGCTAATTTTGACTTGATTTCTAACAATATACAAAATTTCTTATAGTTGTTGATTCCATGTCAACTTATGGTCGAAGATTACTCCTAAGTATTTTGTCTCTTGGACAAATGGTGAAAGTAGAGGTGACCTAAGTCATTCCAGTACTTTTTTTCGTGTAAATATAACTATTGTGATTTTATAATGGTTCACTGTAAGCTCCGAGACTGTCCTTGCGAATTTGCCTTTGGCCCTAAGCAATGAAAGCGATCTTATCTTGTTTTGTAAGTGTTAGTTGCATTTGATAAAACATTTTAAATGTCTTACTGTTAGGTCTTGTAAATAGACTATCACAAACTCTTCACTATTCACTACACAAACCAAGACAAATTTTATTTTGACACTCATAAATCAGTCGAGCAATATTGTTTATTTCAAAGCTAATTTTGACTTGATTTCTAACAATATACAAAATTTCTTATAGTTGTTGATTCCATGTCAACTTATGGTCGAAGATTACTCCTAAGTATTTTGTCTCTTGGACAAATGGTGAAAGTAGAGGTGACCTAAGTCATTCCAGTACTTTTTTTCGTGTAAATATAACTATTGTGATTTTATAATGGTTCACTGTAAGCTCCGAGACTGTCCTTGCGAATTTGCCTTTGGCCCTAAGCAATGAAAGCGATCTTATCTTGTTTTGTAAGTGTTAGTTGCATTTGATAAAACATTTTGAATGTCTAACTGTTTATGTCTTGTAAATAGAACTATCACAAACTCTTTACTTGACTTGATTTCTAACAATATACAAAATTGTCGTTCTGAACAATGTTCTGTATGGAGCGAGGTGTACATGTACGTGGATTTAAGTGATATTTTTGTTGAAATCAATGTCAGTTATAGGGATGATAATGATTATGATTTGATAATTAGTGTAGGATTCTAGCCTCAGCAGTCTGATAGACTTTATGTTTGTTCTGGTTCCTAAAATAAAACATTATTTGTTTCTTTTTCACTTTATTGAAAAAATCATTTGATGGATATAAAAATGGGATTTTTTTTGGGTAAATAATTAAAATGAAGTAGATAAATTAGAAAATCTCAAGTTTCTATGTTTTACTGCGGAATACATATTGTTTTCCTTCTTTTTCCACAAAACTTGATTACTGCCGAGAAAAGTGGTCTATGTTAACTCTTCAAGTTAAAAAAGTTCCAAAAAAAACGAACGTAGTTGGGAGATATGAACCATTGCAACAGCAGAAGTCATAGTAGAAACTGGTTTTTGAAATTTTGCTTTACCATAAGTTTTATATTTTGGGATTTTGGATATCAATTTTCAAAATAAAATGAGATGCAAAACAGTGTTTAAAAATGAAGTTCGAATTTTACCAACAAGATTGTTTATCAAACGTGATCAGAATAATAATGGTAATGATGGTTTCGCGTAAAAAAATATCCGAAATTATGAAAACTGAAACGATAAACAGGAAACTTCCATTGTGTTTCAGCCTTGATGTTACTTGTTCTAAGTTTATATCGTTGATATAAAGTAAGAAGAGAATAGGGCCCAATACTGACCCTTGGGGGACTTCACTCACAATTGTTTTTTCCTCAGAACTATTTTCACCCATTATATCCTTCGATTTCAAGCAATAATGTATGATCTGAACCAATCTAGAACTGTACCTCGGAAACAATGATGAATAAGTTTCCGCAATAGAATTTCATGACTTACACAGTCAAACGCTTTGAAAAAGTCAAGAAAAACTGCCGCAGTTGCCGTCTCTTCATTGAAGTTCATATAGATTTTTTCAAGAAAGTCGAAAATGGCGTCTTCTGTACTTTTTCAATACCTACGCAGTAGTAGTTTTGAGATTGTTTCAACATGGCAGTATTCGCACAGTTTCCGGAACGAAAACTATTTCGATCGATAATGGCCGGCATCGTAAACACCAATTGAACTTGGAATTGTGACAAATCCGTGCAAATTACCGTAAAACATTCGAATATCGCAACCTTCGCTTCCGAGAACGACTGTTTGACCCCAAGATCACGACGAACTCGGCAAGAAACTTATTTGGCGCGTGCCGACTGTCACTTGTCGGCATGAAGTTGTAGATTAGTGGTACACGAGGCACGTGAGAGAGCCAATAATGCAATAAAAACAGCATATGGGCGGATCTATGAACTTCACACCCAATCGAGCGGTAGCGGCATTATCGGAAGTGTGTGACATACCTGCCCGTTCAACAGCTCGCCGACTACTTGATGCGGTAGGTCAGTGTCAGGTGAAGAGAGCCCTCTTGATTGATGACTGTCATAATTTGTGTGTTGTTTCACGCGAATTTTTTATTGTGCTACGGGCCGACGCCAAGGCGGCGTTGCCGGAGGTTCCAAATAGGTTATCGCGGCTGTTTTGAATCTGCATGCGATAGTGGATAATGATGAATAATGAGTATATATTATGTTTTGCAGTTGCTCTCGTTGGTTCTGTTTTTTAAGGCAGTTACATGACAAACATTTCTTGTTAGTGTGCACCGTTATTTTCAATTCTTCATTAGGTATCCTAGCTCGCAATAATCTTCAGGTTCATCAGTGGTGATTCAGCTAATATACAAAATTATCTTCCCATGTCTATTCTATATAACTACGTCAAACTTTTTCAAATAATGATTTACAATCGAATTTTCACCTCAGTAGATATAATAATCTCACCATTTCAACATGAATTTATGGCCAAACGGTCAACAGTAACAATTTAACTGAGCACTGCGAACAAGTCGATAATCGTTACAAGTGGATGTCTTCTACGCAGATTTTGCTAAAGCGTTTTTTAGAATTGACTACCTTTTCCTGTTACAGAAACTCCGGTACTTCTGCTTTCATTCCTCAGCTGTTTCATTCCTAAATTCTTATTTCACTCAATGGTCTCAGTTCGTTTCTTATAATGGTTTCAACTCAAATAACCCGGGGTTCCTCTGGGTTCAAACCTAGGTCCCCTATTATTTCTTCATTTATTAATGATTTAAATGAAGTAATAGATTGTAATCGTTTATTTTTTGCAGACGATCTGAAATTATTTTCTATAATACAAAACTTGGATGACTGTGAGGCACTGCAATTTGAAGAAAATGAGTATCTTATTTGCCTACAACGTTAATGAGACAATTTTGTCTCGTTGTTAGTTGACCAAGGATCTAGGAGTTGACTTTGTTAGTAACCTGACATTTAGTCACCACATTTCGGTAAAAGTAAACCAAGCTCTCAAATCCTTTGACCACAATATCTATAGTGAGAAATTGCAAATCATTTTGGAATCTAAAAGCTCTATGTTCTTTGTATAACGCGTACGTTAGATCTAAATTGAAATACGGCTCTATTATATGGAATCCCGTATATATATATATATATATATATATATATATATATATGTAACAGATTGATGATTGAACGAGTTCAGAGACGTTTCCTGAAGTTTTCATGTTTCAAAACTAATGGTCAACATCCCGAATCAAATTACTGCGATATTCATTGTGATACAGTAATAATGGAAATACGGCTGTTCAATATCTAAATGAAAACATTATGTAATATATAGCATTATTTTTTTCAATCGTAATATTTTTTCATTCATATTTAAATATTCTTGTATATTTACCCATTCATTTTTTTAATCACACTTTGAACTTTCTTTTAAAATAATTTGTGTTGTAAATGGGTAACTATAATGTAATGTAATGTAATTTATAATGCCTTCAATGCCCATGGCTCATGGTCAACTAGATTCATCACACTGCTTCGAAATTAAGTCATTTCTATTGATTTCAATCAAAAACTTCAAAACACGCGATTTGAACACGATTGTTCAAAATTTACAGTTGATAATAATTTTACGCTTTCGGACACATAGAAAATTATCAAAAAATGGAATTAAACATTATCATACCATATTTATGCAGTAAGATATATCTATTTCACAGAGTAGGTAAGATATTAAAAAAAGAGCATCTGGTCTACCCACACAAATTCAGAGGATCAAAGTACAAAACACAAAAACATAAGAGCAGATTTAATTCTTACGATTGTAACAAAGGCAAGAATATTCGGTGCCGAAGATTTTCTCTCTGTATTTTTTGGACCTTGCTCTCGATTGGCGCTTTGTCCAGCTCTTTCCCCACTTTGTAGGGATCCATCCCACCCAGAGCCTGTTTACTGGCGTGAATAGTGGAAGCTTCGCCGAGGGGTGGAGGGGAGTCTTGCTCAAGGCAATCTCCATCTTTAAAAAATGTATTTATTCCTTTCTTTTTTGTTTACGCGTAAAATGGCGGACCTCACAAACACTTATTTTGGTCAATGCTCGCACTAACTGGACGGAGGACAGTAACTAACACATAAATAATTTTCGTTTCCATATGACATCATTGTACCATATTTGTGAACGGACGAAATGCATGCACGATCACTGCCAATGCCAAAACCGAACTGCAGGTTTTTTTGATTCTCAAATTTTTTTGAAATGCTGACGAGAATGCCAAATGATCTTGGAACTAAACTGTTCCTACCGTTTTTTTTTTATTCAAATTCAATTGAAAGAAAAACTCTGTGTATTAGAAATAAAAAATCTATACCTAGTTCTAGTTGAAGAGGTAAAGGAGGTAGGAGGAGTTGGTGCTATTTAGATTTTTAATTAAATTTGGCGTGTACATGATATCTAATAATACTAACGTTTTGAAATCGTCTATAATCGATCACGTTTTGATATATGTAGAAGAAATAAGTTGTCGTAGAAATGCGTATTATCAACTTCGTTTCGTTGTTTTGTGCCTCATCTCTTTCAGTAGTGAAAAGTCGTGGGAAAGAAGGAACTTACGGCCATGATACTTATTCCTCAGTTAGTATATTGGAAAGAATATTTTAGGTCACGGTTATATGGATTTCTTCGAAGGTTTCGGTCTAATTTCAACGCCGACCAAAATCAACTGATAATTGATGGCAGCGATTTTTCATCGGCGATAGTTTTGAAAGAGAATGCACGCACATGTGCTGATTGATGATGTTCATGCAGAACCCTCTAGCGGTACAGATCGATACTTTTCCACGGAAACAGTTCCACACAACTCGACAGCCCTAACAAACAAACGAAAACTACCGTAATCCCCGCCAACGTGACAACCGCGCTCGATCGTCGATATGATTAACGGGTGTCGTGATTTGTTTACGTAACGCGTTTTTTTCACGACCCGATCTAGTTACTAATGGATGGAGGTCACGGCTGTCTCGATTATCTTGCGGGTCCCCCTGCAGAAGGTCTATTGTTTCTCTCTCGGTTACGATGCTAATTGTGGCTAAACTAACAGGTGTCGGGTGCTAATCTCTGCTTCTTCTCTCCGTCTGTGAGGTCGCCCGAACAATAATCAAGTGCGCCACGTGCGTAATTTAATCTCCTTAACTACCTACCGTGGTGTTTTGGCAGACCGCGAGGCAAAGAAACAACGTGTTGTCCGTGTCGGTGTGTGCAGAACGGTTGTAATCTCAGCTGGTATCACGGTAACTACCACGATTAGATCTCACGTACTACCTACTACTGTGTACATTATCGAGACAGTTGAGACATGACTTTTACTGCCATCTATAATACTTGTTGATTCACTGTATTGAAAAATTCTCGTATAAAGAAGATACAATCTGTTGAATGAATTGGATTGGAAAATAGTACATATTTGTATTTAGCAAGTTTCATCGAGACTGCCCCAACAAGTTCCAGCCATCACGCCCAGGAAGAGTTTCTGAGCGGGTTCCGTACTCTTTTTTTGGCCATCATGCAGAATAACAAATCAATAAAGTTGCTTTGTAGAATCGTAGATCAACATGAGGATATTCTAATATTCTTATTTAGGTATACTACCGCCCTAAGCAAAAGTACCGTATCTACAAAAGATATCAATATTGCGATATAAGCTTATTTAGGTTTAAAAACCTATAAATTTTGCTTTTTACCAAACAAAGATGAAGTATACTTGGTTTAAACAGCCAAAGTTAACGAATTATATTGCCGTTTATACGATAGTTCAAGAATTTCCTAGGTAAGAAGGTCGGATCTACAGAATTCTAAGCAAAATAGCAGATACGGTACTTTTACTTAGGACGGCAGTATATTTATATTGAAATTCGAACAATTATTAATATTAAAGGGATTACATTTTATTATAATGCTTGGTATTGTAACGATTTTGTAAGAATGCACTAGTCATCGCTTTATGACGATAACATATTAATTTGTTCCAGCCTAGTCCGGAAAATATGTGCTTCCCGGTCTAGGCCGGAATAATTGTACTTTCTCAAAGAAAAGACGTCCGGAAAATGGATACTTTGCGGACAGTTGTCGAAAAGGGATATGGAAGTCGGTATACAGAAAAAAACAAATTGTTGAATCGAATAAAATTTAATTGAAACAAACATAAGTGTCATGTCATATATGCACGACAAAAAAAGTCTCAAAATGAGTAAAATCATCTTGGTTTTGGATAAAATTTAGTTTCAATCAAGTTCAATTGAATTGCATGAACCCAACTCCTTGCGTAACTCATTTTGATTAGAAAATTGTTTCAACCATGTAAATTATCTTGTTGAATCAAATAAGAAATATGGTCAGAACTACAAAGGTATTTATTTCATTGCTTCAACAAAAATATTTATTCAACAAGTATTTATGTCGAATCGAACAAAATATTTTTATATTTCTTCACTAAAAATATTCATTGAAATGAGTAATCATTTTGTTAATCAGAATATGGGAAATACTTGATTCAAGGGAATTTTAAATAATATAAAGTTATTGCAATCAGCTTCTCAAACTCGTTCATTCAAAATTCCTCGGACTCTGAAAATATCTTTAGCACTGGTATGAAGATATCTATCATTTAGTTCAATAACATATTATAAAATAGGAGCCGGTGAAATCTGAAAAAAACATCGATGACTTTCCAGCCTCAATGGCCCAATGGGATGGATTGTTCCGGTTAAAGGTATACCGGGGATATTTCAGATTATTTATTCAGTTGTCTTGATTGATTTGCTCGTTCCTCATCTCCATTTAGAAAGACTAAAATTGAAGCAGCATGGGGACTGAAATTTCGTCCTAGTTAAAGCCCGAGCCGATAGGCAGGCGATCCAAAAATTTCAACGTGCCAAAAAGTGAATCTAGACTAGTTTTTGGGACACCAAGACGTAATAAGAGTACTGAAGAAGATAAAACTGATGAAGTTGCCAAAGAAGGATCAACCACTTCATTTCCGGGACCCATTCACTATGAATTTCTCTTGACATGTTAAGGACATCAATAAATAAAAAAAATTGGTTTTAAACTGTTCAATCTCGAGTGCAACACGTACAAAAGCGTATGACAGACAAGTTTTTGTTTATTGACCGTATACTAACAGTCTCTCTAATATTTTGGTGCTGATGTGGGCTAAAAATGTTTATATGTCAGCGCCGTAATTCACATACTCTTGAGAAGCCGTACTGTTTATATTTCTATAAATTACAACTCTGCATATACGAAGCTTATTGTTTTTAAGTCCCTGTTGTTGATTTTCTAGGATAGACAAATGACAATAAGGATAAGCTTATAGTAGGTGTGTTGCTAAAAAGGAGTCTGAGGACAAATTCACTTTCATGTCTATATCTCTATTGTCTTTCGATCTGGTATTGTAAATCACTGAATATATTTGAAAAATAAGTGAGTGAAACTTCAAGAATAATTCAAATTCATGAGAAATGGACAGTGTGCTTCCCCTAGACAGAACTGGTTTTTGTTTTTGTCCCGGTTATAACAAGAGCGGTAACCGAACAAGTGGATCTGGAGGACCCATGACCCATTGGCTTGTCTACCTTACCTACCGCAGATAAAAATGCGTGTATAGTGATTGGCGGATGGATGTGGAAATATTATTAGGGGGAGAATCTACCTTTTTGTTCTGCACTGCTTCCGGAGTCACGAAATAGACGAACTGAAGAGCTCAGAAGTGTTGTTTCATTGAATGGGAAAGGTAAATTAAATCACAAATCCTCTGCAAAAACTTTATTATCAACAGACAACATACCGTATCGGAAAGAGTTTATCTTGGGTATTATGGTTTGATGAGAGCGTAAATATGCTTAATATTGAGAGAGCATTACATTTGCTCTTCGAATAGCTCGAAGAAGATATATCGAAATGTCGTTCAACGTCACTACACAAAGAGTCGGGTGGGGTATGGTAAAATAAGTTGAATATGATTTCATAATTCCCTATATAGAGAAAACAGTAAGTAAACCAGATCAATACGTGTAACTGTCTGGAAACCAATCAGTAATGCGCTGACCGCCTGTTGCCTGTTGTTCGGCAGTCTGGCCTTATTTATGAAAAGAACAACAGTAGCGTACCGTGCATAATATTTATTACATTTCCTGTTGAAACAAACAAGTGTGGTGAATTTTGTAAACCAATTTTTGTGAAATATATAGTGTTTAGTGTTTTTTTACTTCATTATTTGTGTATTTATTAATAGGTACTTGGTGAAAATCCATTTTAACGTTTATACCAAAAGTGTAATGTTGATTTTCACACTTTTATTTTACAAAACAGTGGCTTCTTCAAGCAGAAATATACTGAATTACTATTGGTAGATAACTCCCAAAACTGTTGTCTCCAACGTATAATTATTGTACAAGCGGGTAGTGAAGATGGTTTTGTACCGAACGCGTTGCTGTTGTCAGCAAAACAAGAAAAAAAATGTTCAACAGATTATCATGAGCATATGACTACAATTTTATTAGAAAAAATGGTACAGTGAACAATTATTATTGTCAAATATACCACCAAATTCTGTTATTGTAATGGATAATGCGTCATACCACTTGTGTCAAAAGAAAACATTTTGGAATTTATGGCTTATAAAAAGTTGAATATTCCCCAAAAAGGCACGAAGGAGGTATTACTACGTATAATTGAAAATGAAAATTTTGAAAAAGAATATATTATTGATGAACTTTGTAAGCATTCAGCCCCCCTTGGATTAGTGCCTTTATAAAAAACAAATTGGGAAAATGCAATCAATTTCCAAATCTAACGGATAAGTAGTAAAAAACGTTAGGAGAATCTTAAGTGAGAAATGTAAAGATCTATGGACATAATGCTTTTACACGTGATTTCAAAAAAACGTGAATATTCCCTTTTACCAACTTTTCAATCAGTAATCATAAACCTGGGTGATTCGTGATTCGGAGGATTACGATGATGATTGAGTCTTGCCACGACATTGATGTGTATAAGATACCCTATAAGAGTTAGTCAAATAAATTAACAATGTTTCCTGATGTTTTCTCATTGTATTTTTTCAAACGACTTGTGTTCGGTGTGTCAGATAATTTTTAGTTGATCTATGATGGAATATTTATACAGCAATACGCGAAGTTATTCCCAAATAAGAGAAAATATCTCCACCTATGGTCGGTAAGTACGTTCAAAGAGGCCAACTCATCGAAATTGTAATGATCTCTTAATATTTAGCAAGCTATTCTTTAGGCTCTCATTAAAACCCAATACTCAAGATATATCCGTTCCGATACTGTATGTATACCCAAGATAGATATATTTCTTCCGATACTGTTTAGTATGGAAGTAAACGTCAGAATTATGACTAACAGGAAATTGCAGTGTCTTGGCTGCTGATACACACTATTTATATTATGACTAACCAGGCTTTCGCAAAAGGTGTAAAGCTAAGTTTTCATGCATCCGAATTTTCGGTTTTTTGTAGGAAATTTGAAAGAAATGTCACTTTTTCGTTCGAATGATATTTTGAGCGGTTTTCATTTGTGCGAAATGCCTTCACGATGAAATATTCAACGTCAACCCCCTAATTTACCGTCCATTTTCTCAAGTAAATTCCTCGGTTAGTTAATTGAGCTGTGGTCTTTGCCATGTATTTTCGTAGTTTGAAAATAGTCTCACCCAAAAACGTTTGGGAGCCCTTTTACTTCTTTCTTCAATTCAAAATTTCAATACGTTAACAAAATCAGTAAAGTATAAAATATTACGGTTGTTTTCTTATACTTATATCTCTCTATTTTTAACATTCAAATTTTCAATTGCCTGGAAACAAACATATATAACCGCACTGATCATTGTTTCCCTTTAACATTTCGGACAAGTTGACTTTATTTTAACTTCTTGAATTAATTCGTACCATCAGTTAAAATTTGCCGCCACGAAATATATTTTAACAGCTTTTGACAGATTTCGTACGAAAAACGAATATTTCGTATACATGAAAACTTAGTTTAAGTCTGACTGCTTGACGCGCTTTGTTGCCGTATGGAAAATCCTTGGATTCGATGACAACAAAGTGTTGAGAGAAGTGTGACCTACCCTCTATGGCAGTTGAGAATTTCGGACGTAATATAATCTTGATTTTCCTTATATAAAAGTCACGAAAGATTACTGTAATAATCCTGAAATAATTTGCATATTTAAGTTGTATAAATAGTAGTAAAGCGCCCTTACAGACAATTGATCTTGATGGCCATATTTCTAGTAATTCACAGTCCTCCGCAGAGCACGTTCCCTTTCAACAATCCCGGGAACCTTTGCACAATAGTCCAAGCAATAGAGAAAAGTGCGTGCAGAAATTAATATCCGAAAAAAGAAAATATGAGCGTATAGGAAATTAAAATTCAAGATGAGTTTCTATTTCATGCGACTCGATCCGGATTATCGAACATAACCTAAAAAATTATCAAAGTTGAAAAAAGCGGTATTTTGTTGATAACTAAAAAACTACAGCTCCTATCGGAAAAAATAAATCAGGAAATTGTAGGTATTGAAAAGATCTATCAATTAGGTAACCTATATTTTTTTGATATCATTGATAATTTTCGAGTTATATCGGAAAAACCGGGAAAAATCGGGTTTTCTATAATTCGTTAACAATCGTTAACTGTAAGGTATTCAAAATTGCTACTTACTGTTATGTGTAGCCTATAACAAGTCAAAGAAGCCGTTTTTTTGAAAAATTGATAAATTTTGATTAATTTTCAAAATATATGAAGTTTTCTCAAAAAAGATGCTCTCCCAATATGGCTACTCTTGCTCGGGGAATGATGCTACAGTAACGATTCAGGGATTATTTTTATCTGTAAGAGTTGTACTTTCCTATTATTGAATAAGTATATCGATTTTTTTGATTATATGGGTCAAAAAATGACTTTAAAAATATTACACAGTTTTTTTACATGTTTTTTTTTAAATAAATTCCTTAATTTTGTTTTTAAAGAAATGACTTTTATGAAAATAGATTCCTAGCATGATTTCACGCATTCAAAAATAAATTTAATTCCTACGATCACTAGAACCCGAGATAATTTTTTTCTTTCAAAAAAAATATGGAAGACGCAATAATCATCGTACAGCAGCCACCTTCATGGATATTGAGGTTGAATACCTATATTCTCAATTAAAAAATACTAGGATATGTCTAGTTCATTTGCAATATTATTAATTGATGAATAAAGTGAGGCGTGCAAGTGCGGATCGCTATAGCTGTAGCGGACGGCGTAGTGGGGATAGCACTGAAAACTTATTTCGTGCGTTCAAAGTGGCTTGCGCTTGAAAAATATTGAGTATCTCGGCTTCTGGACAACGTACAAAAATCCCATTGTACTTAATTTGGGGTAGGTCGTCGAAAAAAAAACGAATATCATATTCACAAAATGATAAAATATCTCTATTGTATACAAAACATTTATGAAATTACTACAGAAAAAATATTTATATATTAAGTTGATACAGATTCACCTGAATCATTTGACTCTTCTTCTTTTTCTTCATCTCCATGTTCCATATTGTGTGGGAGCAGACTATCCATGAATTCTTCTTCGATTATAGGCGACTCAAAATTCTCACATCCACTTGAATCACAATGTGTGCAAACACTCGAACATTGTAATAATTGCTTTCAGCAGCCACCTGTTCTTGTTTTGCAACCACTGCCGGCTCGCCTCAAATTGTTCATCAATTAATAATACTGCAAATGAACTAGACATATCCTAGTATTGTTTTATTGAAAATATAGATATTCAACCTCAATATCCGTGAAGGTGACTGCTATACGATGATTATTGCGCCTTCCAGATTTCTTTAAATAAAAAAATTATCTCGGCTCCTAGTGATCATAGGAATTAATTTTTTTTTGAATGCGTGAAATCATGCTAGGAACATATTTACATAAAAGTCATTTCTTTAAAAACAAAATTGAGAAATTTATTTAGAAAAAACATGTAAAAAATTGTGCTTTTCAACTTTTCAACCTTTATAATTAAAAAAAATCGATATACATATTCGATAATAGGAAAGTACAACTCTTACAGAAAAAAATAAGTTCTGAATCTTTACTGTAGAATCATTCCTCGAGCAAGAGTAGCCATATTGAGAAAGCATCTTTTTTGAGAAAACTTCATATAACAACATATATTTTGAAAATTAATCAATATTTATCAATTTTTACAAAACGGCTTCTTTGACTTGCTATAGGCTACACATAACAGTAAGTAACAAGTTTGAATATCTTACAGATAACGAGTGTTAACGAACTATAGAAAACCCGATTTTTCACTCGAAAAGTATCAATTATATCAAAAAATTATAAGTTACTTAATTGATAGATCTTTTTGATACCTACAGTTTCCTAATTTGAATTTTTCCGATCGGAGCTGTAGTTTTTTAGTTATCAACAAAAAACCGCTTTTTTCAACTTTGGTAATTTTTTAGGTATGTTCGGTAATCAGGATCGAGTCGCATGAAATAGAAACTCGTCCTGAATTTTTATATCCTATACGCTCATATTTTTTGTTTTCGGATATTAATTTTTGCACATTTAACATTGGGCCGCTTCATCGTTTCTTGGACTACAAGTCAATCACCGACTAATCCGCAACCTGCGGCAACAGTGTCCTCCTGATTAGTAACGCCCACCATAAATAATTATTTTTCCGGCTCGTGCCAGCCGTGATAATAACATCAAACCACTATACTATTTACACTACATTCATAAAAGTGCGCGCCGCAGGTGTCTGGGCCCTTTCGAAACCATGAATGAACGAACGCGTCACAAACTGCTTTTTCGGACAATACAACGAGCATTATCGCATAAAAGATGCACTTGTCGGGCCTCGTCATTTATCTCGCTTCTTGTTGACATCGCTAAAATGTAAACAAAACACATACCTACTGGCCTACTGGGATGAATGACGAGCACTTCCCACTTCCTCGTGTTATTATTCGGCCGAAGGCGCCCACTGCGATTGTGGTTTATTATTACTCCACCCTCTTTACGTCCAATTAAATAATAGACCAACAGGCAATTATGTCAGCTACTTCATTTGTGCTCTGGCTATTGTCTCTTTTTATCGGATTATTTAGTCATCGGTGTCGCATCCAACAGGTTGGAATTTCTGAGAGCCGAACGGATTTGTTTGGCTCGGTCGGATTGCTTGGATGTTGTAGTTGACAGACTTTCGTTTAGCGAATGCCTGAACGTAGGTACTGTTCATCATTCCTTTTCACATTTTTCAAGTTCAAATATTCGATAGACCGATAACACAATAGCATTTTTGTAACCTCATGTCATTATGATGACTGTTTTAAATGTCGAAAGGACGGTCATATTTTGCACATGCTCAAGTGTATTTCATTATTTTATATGCACGAAGATTCCACTAAAGTTACCAAAAGCCATGGATACGTGGTAGAATTTCTTCAAATGCATTGAAAAACTACTTTCCGGACAAATGGGTGGTTCTATCGCTGTTGGCGTGCAGTGTATATCACGTAGGTTGGCACCTTTTTTGCAGTGAGCTCATTTCAAGTGTATCTATCGATGCTCGAAAATTGCATGGTCTTACGTTGAAAATTACGGAAGATACGAGGGTGTTTCCATGAAAAGTGAAACACACTGTATAGGGTGTTCCAAATTAAGTCGGCACCATGGCCAACTCCGCTATCAAAATTAGCCTCATCGCTCCTCTATCGAAGTTTGGATCTTGTCTGCATTTATTCCTAAACCGCCGACAAATCAATCCTCAGTCAATAGTGCCAATTTAATTTAGAACACCCTGTATAGGACATTTTTTTATTTCTATCTGTCGGTCACTGTATACTTGGATAACGAAAATAATTTACCAATAATACTTCATTCTCAAAAAAAAGATAAAACTTTAATTTCTCATATTAATTTAATAGATTTTTGAGTGTTTTTCGTTAGCCTTAATGAAAAAAGATGTTGAGAAAATTCAACTTCTTAAGTGGATTTCAAATCCACGTACAGGAGTTTTACGAAATTATTGTTTTATTTGCAATCAGATCTAAAATTGGATAATCCTAATATCTGATTTTATTTATTTGCTGTCTAGGTGTTAAAATGAAGGATTAGGTACCGTAATATCATTAAAATATTTAAATGGTAGAATTTGGTAAGAATTGGACATATTATACTACAATAAATAAATTCTGAAATACAGAATAACTTAGCTTTGAAGGGGCGAATAATTCAATTATTAACATTATTATATACCTATTTGAAAATTGTCAATTTTATGAATTTAGATACAGGACGACCCAAAATAAAGGAGACAAACCCCGTTTCAATAAACGTATCATCCAAGGTAAGTTTCGATTGAGTTACAGGGTGTTGAAAGTAACAAACTTTTCTGAATTGAATTTATGATGTCATGTGACATAAATCACTTGTTTGCACTCAATTTTCACGACACTGGGCACTGGGTTAACGATTTTGTCGTTTTTTTTACAAAAAAAGGGATAAGTTTCGTTGTCGAGAAAGCAATACTTATGTACAAATTCAAACAGCTTGAAATTAGTTATAAAAAATTTGTTGGTCACGAATACACAAAAATATATTGAAGGATTATCAAGAATAACAGTAATTTCCAACAAAACAACAATGAGACTCCATATCCTTACACTCAACTTCAATTATCTTAAAAACCGTTGACATTTTTTATTACGAAACAAATTTCTTTTTTGTACAGAAAATCTTTGGAATTGACAGAAAGAGAACCAAATTTGTATTGAAGTGGCGTGAGAGTTTTTTGACACTTTCAACAAACCTCTGGAGGATACAATTATTGAATTTGAAAGTAAGGATTCTACCAATACAATTTGTCCCCTTTACTCTGGGACACCCTCTGTATATACGTATTGCATATTACGGTGCAATGAACAATGAAGATTTGTCTTCTCCTCACACAAAACAACATGTTTCACAGAACACACACTGGAATCACAGAATGCAAAACATAAATTTGTATCGAGAGCTGTTGTTTGACTCTTATTTGTTTTATCATCGCTATACACAAACTGGGCGTTTCTGCAAGAGATTGTTAATGAATCTCAAAATCCATTGATTTTTGTAATTATTTTTTCTTAAAGTAATCAGTTATTGCTCGTAAATACGAGGTTGACACTGATAGTTTTTGGAATCGCAGGTAGCGAATTGTCAGTGGTTTGTCAAAGATGAGTCTTGTGAAAGTCGTCCAACAATTGCATTTGTTCAATAAAACACTGATGCAGTACGTACTACGATTTAGATTGATCCTGTGACGAAGTAAAGACATTCTTTGGCATCACTTGCTATACAACAATTTTATGCCAAGTTTGTTGATTTTTCTTCTGAATTATGACGCGAGCCAGTGAATTTGTATAAAACATTTCCATCAATTTTCCAAGGCGTCGAAATAATCCTTGGTTGTATAACCGTAAACAAATAAACATATGTAATTCTGCAACGTACTTACAGTAATTTGTTGCATTACGTCTTACGCTAGAGTTATATAAATCGGAGAATAATATACATTACAGTTTTAGGTAGATGTAACAAAAATTGATGAATACATTTTTGTTGGAGTTGAATCTAGATGGTTTCTAAGAACTTGCACTTTTTCGTGAACATTATTATTTATTGCCTATTTGATTTTTCAAATTTAAAAACAATTTTGAAAATCTTATCCTTTTCTGATATCGACCAAAAATAGAATATCTTTAGTAATAAATTATTATCTAGGTTTTATCAGTGTTCAAACTCGAAAGATAACAACAACACGCAGGATTGGAACGAAACAAGGAAACGAAGTTGATATATGAATTTCATATTACTCAAACTTTTTGTTATAATTTTACCAGGATCGATCTCATATTCGAACCTGTGTTTTTAAACCTTCAGTTCCTGAATCATTAATTTGGTTCCTATTCCATTTTGACTCAAATATACTGTACTTCTTTCAAATAATAATTAATTGAGTATAGTTGAAAGTGAATATTCTATTGTATTTCTGTGTGTGTTCGGTAAAAATTTTGCGATCGGTAAAAAAATATTTACGTTACACTATCGAAAGTAATTTTGTTGTGCTCGCTTGTTTACAGTACTCGCCTACGGCTCGCCTTGCACACTGTCTACTCATTGAATACAATTATTTATTATTTTCAACAGAACATTCGAAATACCAATACGATAAAATAACAGAATATTTTGACGCAACCATCTAACTGTTTTTTGATTCGCCCTGTACAGTTCCAAGAATGTTCATCTATCACTGTGGATATTCCTCGGCGGTAGAGAGCATGGCCTGCTTGCATCTGACTCCACAAATAAGTTAAATCATAACCTAAAATAGCTCCGACGACTAACAACGTACAGCATCGACGCGATGAAGTTGCCAGTCTTGCCAGTTTCGATAATAAAATAAGGTCGACCTTTTAAATTCTAACCATACAAAAGCTAGTTCGAAAGCGACGGAATATCGCGCTGGTTGGACTTCCCAAAGAACGGAACATTGGCGGCGGCGATTATTTTGCAGGGGTGTCTCGGGATTTCCATTCCGAAGCATACAAATTTAGTATGACTGTGTGATACTGAAGGAAAGTCCGTGGGTATTAATTTTCACTGGCATGCCCATGACAGCTATTACATTCGAAATAATCACCTCTCTTCTTCTGTTATTATGGAAATTTGTTGTGATAAATACCTCCTATTTATTGAAATTTATTTTAAAATGATTATTTTTTGACAATTCTTGCAACCAATCGAAACCATCAATTCAAAGCATTCATGTACGTTCAGGCCGATCACAGCATTATTATAGTGCCGCGGGAATATTTTGTGGTATTTTGTTTTTATTATGTGACAACTGATACTTTTGATGTGACGTCTGTCATCAGTTTGCATGAAAATTGAAAAATGATTCGAAAACGGTTTAGTACATCATCATTCGAGGAAATTTTAAGAAAATCAACGAAAATGCATGTAAGAATACTATTTTGAGTAACGTGTCAATTTGAAAACAGTTTCAATTGATAACCTAGGGCCAGAGAGAAAGCAATAGCTTTCAATCCTACAGAACAAAACAATGTTACGGAATCCTCCAGCCAAGGACAAAACATCCATAATAATTGTATATTTCATGATGAGAACTTCAAATTCCAAACTTCATTCTGTTTATAGTGATTCAAGTAAGTTGTTGAAATAAAAATGTTATATGTATAGAGAATAGGTCTATGACTGGGGCATCAAAAAATAATCTATCGAATACCACACGAGAGTTCGATAAAGTAGAAAATAATACTCTAGATTTTTTATCAAACTTGTTGCCATTTGGCAATAGCCACTCGATCCCTTCGGGCTCTCGTGTCGGCCTGGCAACAAGTTTTCGAAAAATCTGTCAAATTATTTTCACTTTATTCTCACTCTCTTGTGATATTACAACTGAAACAAATATCTGGGGAGATGAATGAGTAATTTGTAGTAAAATTAAGGTGTGTGGCCAATAAAATCCACCAGTAGCAATTTGTGAATAGAAAAAACTGGAATATCAGTGGAAAAAATCTTATCCTACAAACTCTTGAAATATGAAGAATGTCTGAAGAAATTCTGTTTTGGCGCCAAACCATTACATAACTGAAACGACCATTGAAGTTACTCCACTGAGTACCTATTTTATAGCAAAGTTTGTTCGACAACAACTGTGAGGATATCTTCACATCTACTTACACGCACCTATCATCATTAAGTATGGAACCTCCCAAACAGCTTCACATCTAAAACTGGTTATAGTGTAAACTTTTCGAAACAAAAAAATTGTAACATTTGTTTGTACAAATCACTTAGTTTTTCGAAGAAACCCCTTCAAGTCTAGAGTTCGTGCTAATACTACATAAGTTTGATATTTTCTCAAATTTTTGTTTTGTTTCGTGCTATTGAAACTGTTACTTATTCTAAATTTTCACATGAAACACTTGTGCTTGATTTATTTTCAGGAATAATTTAAGCATGGGTGGCATTTAATAAAAAAATGTCTCACCGGTAGAAGCTATGGAAAATACTAGAAAAGAGAGAAGTCGAAATCAAAATTATAGAAATTATTAAAAACATCTACAATAACAGTAACAACACATCAGATTTTTTTCAACACAAGAAGGATTAAGGCAAGGAGGACCAAGTCCATTGTTATTTACAATATTTATTGATTGTTGTTTAAAAAAAATAAAAAATTGTTGTTTGTAGTTGTTGAGATGAAATGATAAAAGTCTTTTAGCAGAATGGCAAAAATGGGACATTATTGGAATTTAAGAAGAGTAGATATATCAGAAGGAGCTTATGCAGATTATGTAATAATTATGACAGAAGAAAGGGATTTACAGAAAAACTTGGAAATTTGGAACTCAATTTGTGAAGAATTTGGAATAAAAATAAATAAAGAAAAAATTTAAATTATGTTCATAGGGGAGGAACAAAAAGAGACGAATAACAAATAATAAATAAATGGAGTAGAAATTGGAAAAAAATATATGCAGGTTTTGTTTAACTATAGTTACACAGACATATCAGTTTAAGATTTGACATAACACATTCACTCTGTTATACCTTTTGCATATGAGAGATCCTACTGAAAATTATATTTTTTTAATTATTGCTTTTTCTGTATGCCTATAATATCGAACAGTTGGTTCGGAAATTTTTTGACAGAACGTATCGATTAACTGAAAGGAATAAAATTGAAAATGTCGAAGCTTCTCCACCAAGTGGAAAGTATAAGTCATACATCTGACATGAAATATCTACTTCCCTGGCTAATACCACGACGGACATTGAACTTCATTCATCTACGGATATGTGTGCAACGTTCTTCCAAAAGAGACTCAATTGTAAGTGCTTATCTAGTAATGAAACAGTAATTATCCTTCATTTGATGACCACCTGCAGACATGATAAAGTTCCATAAGTCGGAGTTCACTGAGTAAGTTTTGAGCTCGTTAGAGATCGTTGTTTTGGGTAGTTCCTATTTCTTGAATTTCAATCACACCAAAAATTCAAAATGGTCATATACGTACAAATTTAGTTTGCACCGGCGCACTCTGATCAGAAATAGAAATATAAATTAGTAGTCTTGTGTACTTATTAAATTTTGTTTGAGTTTGGTAGGAAAATGAGACAAATATCCACTTTCCTCTGGTCAGTAAAGGATTTATTCTGACAAATACTTTTGCAATATTCCTTCAAGCACTTTCTCTTCAGTGCCATCAAGTCTAAATACCTTCCCATGTTTAAGCTTGGTTTAATTGACCACTGTTCTAACATTTTCAATTGACTTCTCAAAAATCCCCTGTATATTAAGTTTTGGAACACCACCGAAAGCAATAATTTTCTGTGGAACCGTTGGCAGAACTGAACTCAAAAACTGGAGGAAGTGTTGTCAATGTTGACTTTCTACTTTTGTGTTTTGTATTTTCTCAGTTTTTCTCAACGCTGCGATTGAAACGCACCTCGTACTATAAAAATCAGTCGATAAATGAATGAAGCTCTATATTAAAAGCGTATCAATAAATCTGTCGAAAGTACATAAAGTATTTTTAATTGGCAAATATGCATCAATCAATACGCGCTTATCGGTTTTCAACGTTCAAACGTGCAAATAAACGCGGCATATTCAAAAACGGTGTAAACAAGTGGTCGAAAAATATTTCTTCGCAGCGCTCGCTATATTTTAACAGTTACAGCCAAGAAAGTCGCGATTGTTTGTTTTACATGTCTGTAAGGTCGCTACTCACTTGGTCGGCAGGCGCCGGGCACGCCATACTCGACCTAAAATCATTCCCCTGCCTGGGCCCCTTCTAGAGATAAAATACGCCGTGCACCGTGTGACTGGACGTTCGGGTGTACGTTGGATTCGCCCGATTGCTCCCGAACACAGTCGAACGCGGTCTGCCTAGCTCGGCCGCTGAAAAAGAGGCCAACTCGATGAACTTTTATCCAGTGCTAGCGTGAAGCAACGGCGACGTTGCCGGCTGAACAAAAAAGCTTGGATAAATGGAGAATTGCGCGATCGTAAATAAAGAAAGGGCACTGTTGTCGATCCGGTGTGGATTTAAATGAGCTTGTCGTCTCCGCCGTCGCAGATTTCATCGTTTTTCATGCGTATTTCTTTTTCTACAACCTGGACTGGACGTACCAGGTTTTGTTGAAAATATAGCGGTTGGAGTATGAGATCTGGGGAAAAAATCGACAGTTTCGCAATAGACCGTTTCGAACAACGACACAGATATGAGAGGTACAAAAGTTGAACAAATCTTTGGGTTAGTTCGTCATGTCATGTGACTGACATGTAATGACAAAAATTCACTTGTTAGAATGCAGCCAGCGGTGGGATTTTCTAACCGTTATACGCTCGCGTGCGAAATCGAGTATGCCTTGAAATGCGGCAATTCGCTTTGAAAGTATTTGGGAAGGTGGCGTGTAGGTTTTGATCAGGACCATGGAACACACTTTTGGCTGAGAGGAAAACAGAAACTGTGTAATTAGGTACGAACCGTTGTGTCGAAATTCGAAGCCACGTGTTTTTTCAAGTTGCGCTCAGCGGTGGGGGCGGCAAATTCGGTATTGATATCAGATATTTCGAGCTCCGCCCGCCTCATGCGCAAATGGCCATCTTTTGGCGTTCGTTTCGGAAAAGCAAACGGAAATTTTTCGTAAAACTTTATCAGCAAACAACGAAAGGGTTATTTCAAATTGCCAGCACTACCTACCCGTCGATAAAGTAGATTTTATACCGGGGTCGTCGAGTTTTCATAGAACTTTGGTCCTAGACAAGTGGAAGGTAACATTTTGATAGGATGGACTGTTTGAAGGATGACAATGAAAACGGATAAACCATATATGATAGGTATTTTCAGCAAGTATCCGATAAAAAAACAACTACTATCCTCTACGACTGTTGAATTACATCTGTTAGATTCTAGGAAAGTTCTCTACTAGAACTACCTTGCAGTGCATATAAATCTTATTGCTTGAATTATGTTTTGATTCAACTGAATTGATTCAAAAGAATAAATAGTCTGTTTATTCAAGTAGCCATAGACTACGTAGGTATTCCAAATGGTTTTACAAAAAAATGTCATCTTTGAATGATATCACGGATTAGTAATTTGGATAATGACATGGGGTGAAGGGAATCACGTAAATCGGAATTCCCATAACATTGCAGGTTATTCCAATCAAATTCCAAAAAAAAGATAACCCAGTCATAGAGCCTATCGTAGAGAAAGCCAATTAGTAACATTAAAGTTGAAAAAAGGAAACCGTGGATGACAACAAATGCATTAACATTTCTTTGCCAAATATGAGGTCTTCAGAATTAAGAAATATTTTTCGGAAAATCAACATATTTTCACTTACTATACCAAGTATAGAAGTACTTATTGAAGGGTCATCAAGACAGCTAAAATTCTGAAGAGTCGTCTCAATCAGATGCCAGCAATGACCAAAATGGAACCTGAAAAATGTTTAATGAATTGAGAGGAAAAAGCAACTTAGCTCCCGTACAGTGTGAATTGACTTCTGAAGAACTTTATAAATTTTACTGTTCTATAGCCGAGAATCTAGCTGAAGAATATTGCCTGAAGCAAATTCCATTGACATGACACACTTCTTCGTACTGAAATTTTTTGGTTATTCACTTACTTGTGTTAAAACCTCTCAGATTGGGATATTTCTTTGAAAATATTCTTACGTTTTAGATATTCTGTCAGATGTTATAAATACATCTGTATTAATAGTTATTTGTTTTACTAGGCATAAAAGCACAAGATTTAATGCCGCGGCTGGTGTTTCATAGCCGAGCGTAGCGAGGCTATGAAACCAGCCAAGGCATTAAATCTGCTTTTCTGCCGTGTGAAACATATAATTTTTTCTTCAAATTTGTTCCAATTCCACGCAAAATCGACTTTTTCATATTTAAATTGCGTTTCATTATCAATATCCAAATAACTAAATTATTTCATCAAAGGTAACTGGGCCCTGCGTTACTATGTTTACCGCTGTTTACTTTGTCATTGTCAATTTTAATAACCAGTTTGATTTAAATTATTACTTGGAAGGTTGCCTAGCAACGAAATTTTTCTGCATAGGCATTAAAAGTACAACTTCTAAGCCTGCCAGGTGTCATTAAAAGGCCGCTTTCAATGTCATTTGGAGAAAAATGGTCATTCCTTTGTTCAAAGGGGGTGATCCAATTTTACCAGCAAATTTCTGACCTATTTTTTCGTTATCAACCTTATCAAAGATTTTTGAAAAACTGATACTTGAAATACATATATGGTTTTTGAGGAAATATTTTATTGTGGCTTGAATCAGATCTAACAGATAGTGTACAAAATATGACGTTCAATGATTTATCATCTATCGGAAGGGACATAAAATACGGAGTACCACAAGGGTCTGTTCCTGGCCCATTATTTTTCCTATTGTATATAAATGAACTTAGCCATAAGTGGAGCCTTTACTGTTTTTGTTGGCAATAAATCCATTCTTTGACATGATAATTACACATTACATAAAAATATAGAAAACGGCTTGAAATAAGTAATACGGTGGTGTAATGCAAACTTAACGTTCAATACTTCGAAAACCAATATTTTAACATTTTAATGCAATATATCATGTTTCTGGGGCAATATATTAAAAATTAATTGAAATTAATACCACATTAAAAAATTTCATAAAAAATTATCCTAAAGTTGCTACGGAGGTTCATTCAGCAAGAAATGTCTACTTTGAACTCTGCGCTATGGAGTATGTTTCTGGGGTGCAAGATCCAAACTTCAATCAATGCAACAAAATGGAAAAATTTCATCAAGAGGTAAAACTCCTTCAGGAAGTTTACTACAGTGAATAAGAATATCTTGGGGATTTTCAAATATATTTTGGGAGCTTAAATACTTACGTGGGTGTTGTGGTGTATGTGTACATATGATATATATGATCATTATACACTGGCTTTTTTATAAACGTATATTGTATATGGTTTTTGATTTTTATTCGAAATACAACAGAATTGTGGTATTGCCATAATTTTATTCGTGTTTTTTATGATGATTCATATATTATGGTTAAAGTTATTTATATTTTTTTTGTCTTCAAAATATTTGAAAGAGCCCTCTGGTGTGGTGTCGGTGGGATTTCATATGAAACTAACCCTTCTAAGTTGGCGTTCTGCAGGGATCCCCAGGCCCATCACTTTCCCTTCCTACATGGCCAGTTCACATCCGTTTCCGAAATTATCAACAGATAATTCGATTTTGTAAATAATCAGCTCCAGACTCATTCAATCCCAAGTATATTCGGTAAGGTAAAGTCACCAGTAGTTGACATCTACGGCATAATTCCCAATTATTAAGCTTTAAACGTCCTGTGAATATAGTTTGATTCATGTATTCGAATTTTTCCGCGCCTACTATAGTGGCTTCCATGGCAAAAATATGACAAGGGCCAATATGGCGACGTATTGAAAGGATTTAATATTGACGTTTGATGCTTCTTGCATTTTTCTATCCGAAATTGATAATAACAGGTGAGTCGAGTTTTATTTTGTCATATATTGAAATTTTCGTAGAGAGATTTTTTCAGAGCCAAACTAAAGTAATCATATCGTTGAAAGATGACTGTGTTTTCAATTAAAGGTTCAATTTGTCTTTAGAAATAGGGGTGTCAAGTATTGGTACGAAACTGTGTGCGGAAATTAGTAGTTGACACTGGTGTCAACTACTAGCTCCGGAGCAACTGAATTTATTTGAGAGTATTGAGGTCGATATTAGATTCAGGTTGTAAAATTATTAATACACTATTTTTCTTGGAGATTTTTAACTGTCCTGCCCAATAGATGACACCCGTGTCAAGTACTAGTTCAAAATGTGTCAACTACTAGATCAACCTATTATTGGTTTTATTTACAGGATTGAGTGAAATATAATCAGCTTCCGTCATGCCTCCTGTTAATGGATAGATGCTAAAATATAGTGAACAATAAATGCAAGATGCCCTAGCAGACGTTGCACGGGGTGTTTCTGGGGCAACAACAGCAAAATACCACAATATACCTAGGATTACAAGCACGAAGCCCTTTGAGGGCCATTCAATCCATCAGCGAAAGCGCTCCTGATCCAATTCCATCAGGTATTTCACTTGAGAATATCAATGGTCCATACTATAAGCCTGATTCAAGAGAAACAAAAAATAAAAAGAATGAACCTACAACTATAGTACCCTCTCCATTTAAGAGGGCTCTATTCTGGCCAGACCAAATACCTGTAAGTACTAAAAGAAATAAAATTCCAAGTGTTGTTAGTCAAAATCATAGCAAAATTACTATGAGAAGAAAGAACAAGAAGAGAAATGAAGAGTTTCAGAAGTTAAAGAGAGCTGAAGAGAGACAAAAAACGCAAGAGTTGAAAAAGGCTGAGATGGGAATAAAACGAAAGAATAGGATGACGTTAAAAGCAACCAAACATAAACCAAAGAATAATGCAAAGAACAAGAAAATCAGAAAGGATGCATCTAGTGATAGTACTGAAGATGAGGAATGGATAGAATCTGGAAGTAGCATGGATGATGTCAGCATGGATGAGGAGCAAAATGATTCAGATGTGGAAAATCTTTACGAGCAATCCAATAACAAGATGTTTAATTTGAAGAGGGAGACTTTGTCCTAGTTTCTTTCTATGCTTGTATAATCCAAAAAATCTTAGTTGAGTATTTCGAAAACAAGTGATTTCCCTGAATTACTCCAATGAGTCAAAAACTGTATTCAGGACCAATGAAAGAGATGTTAGTGTTATAAATACGTCACAAATCATTGAAAAACTAGAATCACCAAACATTATATCCTCAGGAGACCGAGTTCGGTATGAATTTAGTTCCTCTATAGCTTGTAGATGGTTAATCATTTTTCACTGTATTTTTATCTACACCATTGAACCTCTCAATAATACTCAATTGGTGTTTTATTTGATGTCAAATACATGTCAACAACTGGTCTTTAGGTATGTCAACTACTAGAAATTTCAAAATGTCAACTGTCAACTACTAGCACTATTTTGTTCTTTTTCTTAATTCAATTAGTATGCATAAAAACCATTCAAATAATTATTGACAGATGTTCTCTTCATTAGAAAAAGACAGAGATCATCGTGGAAACGTTTTGATAATGATAGGCATAAAAAATTAACCTTGTAAAAAATAAAACGTAATTTTTTATCCTTAATGTGCCAACTACTGGTGCTTTTACCTTACGGGCGATTGTAACAAGCGGAACATAGCCTTAGTGTCCTCTTAGGGACAGTTTTATAGATTCCAGTTAACTCCAAGTGGACTAACTAATGCTTTAGAATGTGCATGACTTTCATTGAATAATGTCGTTAGGATTCCCATTCTAACCGTGATGGTCATGATGGTAGAGCGCTTGTCTCTTAACCTAAGAGTCATGGGTTAGATTCCGAGCAAGGTCATCGGTCTCGTGCATGGCATCACACGTTAAAAGGTAAGGGCTGCGTCTTCCCCAGCTCGGATAAGTCTTTCGAACTTTTGAGGGTTGTACTCTTAAGGGTGTGCAGCTGGTTGACGGAAATAACAACAACAAACCATTAGTAGGCACATCCGGAGTTCAAACTGAATGTATAAAACCGGCCCTTAGGGCTTTTTTCCAAATCTCTGGAATCACCTCTAGAAAGAGGACATGAACGACAAGAGAATGTGCATGTGATGGTAAAGGTGAATAAGGATGGTGACTGATGCGCTGCGACCTAGTTAGATCTATTGTGCCCATCTTCTTCTGCTATTTCAAGGCGTATGTGCATGATATAAACGAAGACAAGGCAAGAATTCTAATATGGAAATGAAACAACTCAGTAAACCAAAAGCCTCCTTTCCAAAAACTCCAATTTCATTGGTTCCTACAACGTTATTTCTGCTATAACTTTATCTCAATGTTTGGCATTACTTTCAGCAGTATTAGTTGTGAGAAAATGTCGATGAAAACAACCGAAGTCTACCGTTCGGCGAAATGAACGAATAATCTGGTATAAGAAAAAGTAGAAACCACGTACCTATCGTATTTCATACAGGGACACGCAATGACGAATCGCTCCTCGTTTTTATCGCTCTCCCCGTATATCATGCAACATTCATTATCCTGAGAGCCGAGTCCTCGGAGCGTCAGCGGCGTGGTGGGGTGGCGCGCCTCCCTATTGGTTCGTTACCATAGCAACGCACCTACGCTGCCCCACTCGCCCCCAGAAAGCCAGCAAAAACAAAATGCGAGCAGCTCTCTCGTATACTCGTATAGATGACTGAATTTTATTTTAGAAACCTTCCCTGTGTGAGCTGCGCCGTTCTCTTTTTAGCTCAGGGGGAAGTTTTTGCCTCCGTTTTTGTCTCTACACACACACACACTCGCCGATCCGAAGGGGGAGAGAAAAGATACCGAGGGTTTCGGCGGGAATACTCTTATATTTTCGGGCGATTTGGTAGTTTGTTCCCCCGCTCTCTAGATGGATGAGGATATTAATGAGGAGTACGGCAGCGTTGGGTTGGTTGGAGGGAAAATTTGAAGTTGGTATTTTCGTTTTCGTCCAGGAGCAGCCAGGGTAGTTGGGGTCGTTCGTTCTCGGTTTAATTTGATGAGTCGAGGGTTGGTAAGCGTGGGCTTTGTTCCCAGTTCGCTTCTTCGAATTTCAGTCGAGGTTGAATCCCTAAGGCCGGGTCTACATTGAAGGGAATATTCTTAAGCATAGTTCACAACTGGCAGTCGCAAGCGACTGAGTAGTAGCAGCAGAAACCTACCTGATCTTCGACATGTTATCTATGATAAATTATAATCTAAAACTCTCAAAATTCCAGAGGAATGTGGAAAACAAAGAGTACACAGGAAACAATCACAAAAAGCATATTATTGACTGTATTGAACAGGAAAATGGCAACCTTCTCTGTGATGTGAAAAATTTAGCAACCTAACAGGAAAATGATGGACCACACGTACCCACTATCCTTAGACAATCTCAATCTATATTTTTAACTGGAACAAATCCGTCTAAAGTGATGAAAATAATAACAGAACTCAAATCTAAAAAGGCACCTGGCGCAGATAAAATTACCTACGGTATTTTGAAATTCATAGTAGAACTTTTAGCACGACCTCTTTCTTTCATTATAAATACACGTTTTTCAACTGGTGACATCCCTACCTACATAAATGGCGCCAAGAGAAAGGTTACCAATTACAGGCCTATAATATCACTTAAAATTCGAGAAATGGAAATGACCCAAAAACACCAAAACAATGTCAATATCACTCGACGCGCGTTTTGCCAACAAAGTTGACATACTCAGGAGTTAAAAAAGCGTACTTACCACTATGCTGCTTGATTTTGAAAAAAGAAAATGAGGAAATACCCAATCATTCTTTCTTCAGCCTGAAACAGAAAACGCAATTTTGAAAATAATATGTGATGATAATATATCAGGTAGCCGATTGGTTAGCATCAATGCATTTTAATCATTCTGGCTTGCCAGTCTTGGGTTCAAAGCCCAGCGACTTCATTTTATTTATCTGATGGCATGAGAAAGTGCTAGAAATCGCACGTTAAAAGGTAAGACCTCGTTAATCCTTGAATCGCACAAGTTTCGACTTCTGAGGGGGCGGAAATTTAAAAAACAAAATCAAATTCGAAAACTAATGTTTCTCCTGATTCAGATACAATTTCAGTATAATTAATCGAAAAATTAAAAAGTCTCTGTCGAAACTACTGTTCTTTACTTCAAACTCGCTAATTTTTAATGCAAAGAATCCTTTTATTTTTAAAGAATCTGGGGAAAGAACAAATAAATATCGACCAATAAAGTACTTGAATAATTTCGCAAATATTATGGAAAATGAAAAACTAAATTTTCTTAGTAGCAATAGTTTCCCACTCTCAATACGTTTCCGAATAAAATCTATCAATTGAACAAATCGTTTTCCAATTTACAAGAAATCTAGCGAGGCTTTTGATACTGTTGATCACGACGCGTCCACATAGATTGGAGGATGTTGAAATTGAAGGTGTTACATTGAATACATTCAAAGATTATTTGTCAAACAGAATACATATAATAAAATCAAATTATGCATTGGATGTGCCACAAGGAACTGTTAGTGGACCTTTTCTACTTCAAGTATATGGCAAATAAAGGTCAACCAAAAAAATACGTTAAAAATCTACACTGGAATGATCGTAGAAAATATACAGTTAATTTCTAAATTTACTCATCTCTGAAGTTCTTAAGAAGTCGAGTTGGATTATCATAGTGATTCTGTTGTATAGCCTAGTATGGATTATTTAAAGCAACTTTACAATTCTGAAAAAAAAGTCTGAGACCAAAAGTATTTTATTTATTCTCAGGAAATTGATATCCTTTTTGAAATCTGGAATAAAAATAATTTTCACCATACACGTTAGCGCGTTTTTCGACCGACTGTTAGTTGTATATTTCCCACGGAAGTTTCTATTGCTTGTGGTTCGTTTTAGCATTCAATTTCTTATAAAATAATTATTTGTCTATGCCAGTAAGTTAATTTTTCGGTACAACCGTAATTTTCGAGATCTGAACGCATCTCGCATATTCTGAATTCTGATAACCTTGTATATTCAAACTGCACCATCAATTCTCCGTGTACCAGCTAGCCTGCCGATCTTCCTTCCATGCCGCTTGCCTGCTGTGTCATCGGCAATGGGGACTATTCAAAACACAGCCGTAGTGCAGGCAAAACGGCACAAATAGCCTAGTTGGACAGTGGCGTATTAACATTTCCTGACTGATACACTAGGGAAATGGTTCTAGGTTCAGATACATGTTCTTCACGATATAGACTATTAAATCTCAGAAAATTGTTTGACGAGCTTGACCATGAAATGGAAATTTTAGTTTGGTACAGCCAAAGGAAAAGCAAAGTTCCAAAGTACATAGGTAACTCGTATTTTAGTCAAGTCCGTAATTTTTGCAGTAACTTCAAAAATATACTGCAGATTTATATATTGTTTCATTGAATAAGTCGGATTTTAAAAAGTGTGTTTCAAATTAACTTGAACAACTTATGGCAAAAATGCACCTCATACACCCAAAATAAAAATGTGAAAAATTCAGAAACATGTGAAAAAATTATTTGAAATCAGATACATTATTGAATATTTCATGTTCAAAATTGACAAAAAAAAAACACGATTCCACAACTTAAAACCAAAATATTTTGTTTTGGAATAAATCGGTCTGCCTGAAAAACATTTTTATACGTACATCAATATCACAACACAACACTTTTTGAACATTAATTTTTGCAACGAAAATACCGGCTAAAAACTTTTATGAAAAAAAAAGATTAGGATCATCTCAATCCGTTAGAATTGGTCTGCCACTTCTGCCAGCAAAAAATACTTTTTACTTTGTCATGGTTAAGGTTTCGCAAGAAAAAAATGGTTTTACCATGACAGGCCAATTGTTTTCAGTAGATGTGTTTTTACATTCCATTTAAGAAAATTATTCAAAAATGATGTCAATAGAAATTTTTCGAGGTTTATTCAACAATATTTGTCAGGCACACACACCATTTTTAATTAATGGAAAACAACTAACGAAATAATCAAAAATAAGGTTTTAACAAATGTTTTTGTTGTGAAAATTAATAAATGAAAAGAGTAACGGGTGTCCATTAAAACTGTGTTTTGAGTTGCACAATCTTGTTTTTTCGCAATTTAAAACAATTTTTCAATAGAATTGGCCAATTTTTTTATTGAAAATTTGCTACAGATTTTGTCAGTAACAGTGAGGTAACAAAATGCAAAAATATATTGTAAAACATGTGAACATTTTTAAAACTCTGACATTATCAAAATTTTGATAATTTCAATTTTCTATTTATGAAAATTGAGTAAGATATTTTATCTGTACAGATCGGTCTATCAACAAAAAATAAAATATAAGATAAATTGTTTTCTTTTTAAAAAGTTTAAAAAAAATAGGTTTTGAATTGCCAGAAATCAAAATATACTGCAAAAATAAATTGCCTGGGTTTCGTAAAAATAAATTTGAGAAATTTTAATATTCCGGAAGTTGAATTTGTCACGCATTGTCTACAGGCCACTAGAAAACACTGCTATCTGTCTACTCTTTTATCAATATTTTCATCTTTAGCCGTTTTATCGAGATTGACCCGATGAGTTAGTTCAGCCGTCCCATTCCTTTGCTATCATTGAAGTGTTTTGTACATCATCTCGACAGCGCAGTGACTGTCATGGTGACAGTATTTGAGCAGAAGATTTCAAGAATACACATGACGAAACTAAATAAACCATTTTGCAAACTTAATTGGTAATCCATAGATCATCATGCTGTAATCCTAAAACGGAAATTGGAAAGTGAGCTGTCATTATTTGTGCACTTTACCAAAAATGTCTAAAAACCTTGGTATAGCGACTGATTGGATTGAGTTAGATATTTTGAAGACGAAACAAATGAATCGGTCCTTATAGGTTTTCTTAAATGACAAGTACTGAAGGTGACTTCTTCATGTACCTGAATTTGACATGTATTATAAAGAATTTCAGTGAGTTGCAATTCAGCAAAAATTTAATATATTTTTTCGAAAATGGATAATAATCATAATAATAATATAATATATAGGTACTCTTTATTTCGTATGTTTCGTACTTGAGAATATAAAACAAAAAATGAAAATAAGCGTCAAAAAACAAGATCACAATTGAAAATGTCAGTGGGATAAGAGTGTGGTGCTATTTATCACCACTACCACTCGGTATATAAATAATTGGGAGATGAGTGAACAAAACAAATTGTGTTGAGTTAGTTACAGAATAGTAAATAAAGAAGTAAAAGATAAAAAAGTCAGGTGTAGTTATATTGATTATAGTTATTATTTGAGAACTATTAATAAACTACAATTGGTGACCCCGACAGAAAAAAAACGCTGGAATTATCATTTGAAAATGGTAAAACTCCTGCATCAGCTCAACAAAGACGAAATTACAAAAATTTTACGTCACTTTGACATTGAAACTAATGGAACATTATCAGATATGAAAATTACATTGGAAGCCGAGATTAACAAGAGATATCCTGAGCTATTGAATCCAAGTGACTTCGACGTTACAGATCTTCTAGAACAGTCACCTAGAGATCACACATCGAGTCAAGAATCTATATCAACTAGAGTACAAAGTATTGAACTTTTTTGCATTAAACTAATGGAACAGCTGAAGAATACTAATGAAAAGTTGGAAATCATCATGAAAGAAAGGGAAGCAGCGTCAAATAGTAGCGACATATTACTCCCAAGTGAAAGCGAGAGAACAAACCCAATTACACCAACTGAGACTAGAGCGTCTTCTAATGATCAAGATAAGGAATTCATTCGTGCAAAATCAGCTATTCTCCCTCCTTTTTGGAAAAATGAACCTGAACTGTGGTTTAATGCAGTTGAAACCATTTTCCAGATCAATAACATCACATCAGAAACAATTAAATTTGGAAAAGTACTCTCTTTGCTAGACTGCAACATTGCAAAAGAAAACTCAAATTTATTCAAAATTGGAAGTGAATCTGATTCATATGCTACATTGAAGACTCGATTAATAAAAATGTACCAAATTTCTAAGGAAGACAAAATGACAAGGTTATTTGGAGAATGTCAGTTGGGTGATAAGAAACCAAGCCGTTTATATAGAGAAATGACGGACCTAGCTTCTGGGCAAATGACAAAGACTTTTATTATTCTGGCATGGCTAAAAAAGCTGCCGACATCGGTAGAACAGCTATTGAGAGCCTTTCATGACAAACTTTCAGACGATGAACTAATCAACATGGCTGACGGAATGATGAAATGCTCCCCAAATACTGAGACATGTGCTTTAGAAACATCCCTAGTGTCAAAATCCCTAGAAGACAAAATCGATAAATTGATAACCAAATTAGATGGTGAATATGTTCCAAGATCTAGATCTAGATCACGGACTTGGTCAAGATCAAACTATAGATCAAGAAATCGATCGAGTTTGAGTCCACAAAAATCAATTTGCTTTTATCACAAACATTTTAACGTGAAAGCTAGAAAATGTGTTTCGCCATGTAACTTTGAGAATCAAAATTCGTCGGGAAACGATCAGGCCCATCGTTGATGACGACTGACGATGTTGGGCCAAGAAAAAGTCGTCTCTTTATCAATGAATGTATGTAGGTGATAATTCGCAAGGGAGTAAGGCTCAAGGTCGATAAGTAACTTCTTTACTTCTCTTTTGAATTCACCGATGCTCTTCAAAATTTTTATATTGTTTGTTAAATTATTGAGAACTGTTATGAGGCATATGATGGATGCTTTTCTGATAGTACTAATCTTTGTATACAAAAGTTCCAATTGGTATTACATAGTGGATATCTTCGATTAGGTCTATGCTCAGAGAAGTTTATATTCTTAAAGAAATACAAAACACATTCATATATTATATATATTACCATACATAGTCATTATGTTGTTTCTTTTGAAATAAAACATTTGTGTGGTGTTATTTTTCCAAAAAATTTGTTCTTCCATTCCGAGTATGGATAGTATATTACTTTAGAATGATATTTAAAAAGTTTATTGACATTCCGTAAAATTAACAACAATCACAATCACTACATCCCTGGAATATTGACACGAGAACCAGGTGCCATCTCTGTCTTCAAAAAGTTCTAAACAAAATCTAATCAGTCGACACACCAGGGTTTTTAGGCACCTTAATTGTAACCATGGAAACGTCGAAGTATGGAATCAGCGATTTTAAAATACCACGAGCTGGTTTTCATAAAGTCTAGTAGTCGTTGATTTGAAATGATTATTTTTTGACAATTTTTGCAACCAATCGAAACCATCAATTCAAAGCATGCATATGCACTATTATAGTGGGAATTTTCTACCTTGAAAATTGCCGCGGGAATTTTCGTGGTATTTTGTTTTCATTATGTGACAGCTGATACTTTTGATCTGACGTCTGTCATCAGTTTGCATGAAAAGTGAAAAATTATTCGAAAACGGTTTAGTACATCATCTTTCGATGAAATTTTAAGAAAATCAACGAAAATGCATGTAAGAATACTATTTTGAGTAACGTGTCAATTTGGAAACAGTTTCAATTGATAACCTAGGGACAGAGAGAAAGCAATAGCTTTCAATCCTACAGAACAAAACAATGTTACGGAATCCTCCAGCCAAGGACAAAACTTCCATAATAATTGTATATTTCATGATGAGAACTTCAAATTCCAAACTTCATTCTGTTTATAGTGATTCAAGTAAATTGTTGAAATAAAAATGTTATATGTATAGAGAATAGGTCTATGATTGGGGCATCAAAAAATAATCTATCGAATACCACACGAGAGTTCGATAAAGTAGAAAATAATTCTCCAGATTTATTCTTAAACTTGTTGCCATTTGGCAAAAGCCACTCGAGCCCTTCGGGCTCTCGTGGCTATTGCCTGGCAACAAGTTTTCGAAAAATGTGTAAAATTATTTTCACTTTATTCTCACTCGCTTGTGATATTACAACTGAGAATATGGTCGCATTTGATCGGTTTGTATATATATAAATGAGGAAAATTTGTATCGCCACCACAATTCCCACCTTCGAAACTATTACAAAACTTGGAGCAGCTTTTCAGCGAAATCTTTCACCGTTCTCGACCTTTAATTTTCTCCAACCCCACGTGGATGCGAGTTACCATCCCTCATGCTCATCTCGAAATATTCTAATAGGGTTTGCCGTAATTTATCCAACTGCTCCGTCACTGTTTCCCGATCGCGGCCCCTACTCGAGCAAGCAGCGCCGGTCTGCTCTCTCACAGAAGGCAGAAGGGCTGTTCGCTTCCCTGTCAAAGAGGGGCCTCCACACAGCTACGGTCGTGTTACAAATCCAGCCAGGCCCGGTGAAGTCCCCTCTCACTCGATATCCACCCCGATGTGCTCCGCTTGTGCCGGGGAAGGAAAATGAGAATCGCGTTCTACAATTTGAGTCACTCCGTTAGCTCATCGGGATTGCCGACTCGAATCATTTTACCGAGATTAATTTCTAGAGGGGCGACGGAGATCATTTCTCAGTGTCTTTGGGTATCGGGGGGTCTAAAAAAGTAATGTCGTAGTTGCGAGGACCCTTTGATTCTATGAATTTCTGTAAAACTATTCGAGAAGAATAGGTACTCGATTTTTTCTGATTTTTCGAGGGTAATACCACAAAAGGTTTTTATTGTATCGGATAAACTTTCATTTTGCACGAAATCTTGGTTGCTTTGGTAATTGACGAGAGCAAATAACATGATAAAATCACGACACCGAAGGTGGAGTGATTTTATCTAATGTTATTTGGTCGAGTCATATTACAAGCTACCAAGTTTGAGTGGAACAAAATGAAAGTTTATACGATGAAAACAAAACCTCGAGTGGTATTTAGTGAGATAATTTAACGAATCAAATAAATGAATTATTAAACAAAAGTGAATAGAACATAATTTATTAAATTAAATCAATAATTCATTGAACAAAAAGTACATTTAACAGGAAATATTATTTGAATGTACATTTAGTGAGAGTACAGTTTTGGTATACAATCCTACCCGAGGAAGACTGCTGAATTTGATTATTTTCCTCCCTTAGATTTTTCACTGAAGTGGAATGATGCTGTGAGTCTAACTGAAGGTATGGCTTCAGAGAATTGGCGTTCGAATGTCCGGTCAGCTTGATAATTTGTTGTTCTGAGACTCCTGCTTTGGCAAGTGTAGAAATAGTGCTAGCCCTATGGGAGTGATTAGTAATTTTATTTTTCAGATCTAGATCAATTTTTTCTGCAGAAATTCTGGTCCACTTTGAAATTTCGTTTACACCAATGGACGACACATTTTTGTACCATCCCTTGGCATTTTCATTTTTCCAAAACGGATTTGGTGTTAGAAACAATCTTTCTGAAGAAATATGTTTGTTTCGTTTTTCTAGAAGCATTTTCAACAATCTTACAGAACACTCGTTCGGATTTTCTTTATTTGTAGTCAACCACTTACTTTCACTGCACCTTTTATCTCCACCTTGAGCTGTTTTAGAAAAGACCGTGTTGTACTCCACTCTGCGTGTCAATGTTCCATTATTGTATTTTTCGGCTTTGAAATAATAAATTTTACTCTGCGCACTTTCACCACCTCTGCAGGCTAATTCAAAAGCGGCGATATGAAAAAGTTTTTTTTGAAGTCCCATTGGAGTATTTTCATCCCACTGCTCTGCCATTTTTATAACTTCTTCTTTACTTAATGCTATAGAACCTTGTCTTCTTTTATCTAAATTGCTCTGCAGTTGCTTGCGTTTAGCATTTTTAGCGTTTCTAGCGGCTTGAAATGTCACATCTTTGAATGGGTCAAACACAATATTATAATCCATATAATATTTTTCTTGCACAATTTTGGCTACAGTATTCCACATTGTTTTAACTACTGATATTATACGCCCAATCTGCCAATATGCTTGAGATTTCCGGCTGCAACGTTGAAGGTAATAGTTTATACCCCTTTTCTCGACAAAATAATTCAAACTGCCTCCAAATTGATGATTTTTTTTTTTTTTTTGGAGTGGCGTTGTCTACTGCAGGATTTATTATTTGAGTAGTTGCACTACCAAATCTACCGTTAACGCTCATTTTAAATTAAAAACAACACTTTGTAACAGAAAGTATGAAAATTTGTTGTCATTTGGCTTTGTTGATAGCAACGCGTCCTTGGGTACAGCGTCGGATTCAATAATGTCATACGACAATAATTATTTGTTGTTGCCGTGGTGAAGGTAAATAACAGTTTATCCACTTGCAAACAGTTACGTTCCTATTTATCCGATATCAAACTGCCAAAACTGACGTTTCTTATGGACGATTTTATACATGAGTTGAATTATCTACAATATTCCTGAATCTATTGAAATAATAATAGCATGTCCAGCGAGTCGCACTTATAAATCAGTTGAGTTTTAATTTTTGTGGTGTATTCATTTTATTTTATGAAGGATAAATGGATAAACAAAGACAAATTTTGTGTCAGGTGTGGGATTTCTGATAAGTTGAGCATTTTGCTGTTACCACATTTTTAGTAACTCGCTTTCTTTATCTTCTTCTTTGTCTGTTCGGAACACAATTGATTTTAAACTAACTAACTGATGAGCTTGATTGAGACTTGAAACTTTTACATAGTTCAGAACTTAATGACAATTCAACATCCTTGCATATAACAATAAAATAATAATAACATTCTTGTTTGTTTATTCGGTACAACTTGCAATCGATTTTGAACTTACTTCCGAATGAACTAAAGACTTGAACACTTTAAACTTAGCTCAGAACTGGATGACAAACAAAATTGAGAAAAAATGGAATAGTTCGGACAGGATATCGAACCCGGATCCCACAAGGATTATTAGTTATAGAAAATAGTAAAAATGTTTATTGAAACGGAACAAAGGTATATTGAAATGATTTCTTCTAGCCCCCTCCTTGGGGTTTTAAATTTGTATGGGGCTTCGAGATTTTTTTTTCTTTTTTTTTTCAACCAACTCATTCATTATTTTTTATAAATAGTCGGATTTTAAGTTAGTACCCGAGATATGTTGGTTAGAGACTGTTGTCGACTCTTTAATTTTTTCTACTGCATAACTTTTTTATATGTCTATTAGCAAATTCCATAATTTCAACGAACTTAAATATTTAATTTTTCAAATCTTCATCTCGTATCTGTTTCAAAGTTTCGCCATTTTCAACTAAGTAGGTAGTACAGTTTCTCATTTGAAGTTTCATTTAAATCGACCTGATAAGTTCAGTTTTCCCATCCTTCACTCGTTAGTCTGGATAGTTGCCGAACGTTCAAGCTTTGAAATTCATAGACTAAAGATTTGATAGGTACCTAAGTAACTCTCCTTTTTCTTTTTTCATTTTGATAACTCTGATTCTCAGGATATACCGGATTTTTTCTCTTCGTCAACAACACCCACTGACCACACGTCAGTTTATCGTTCTTCATAATCTATATTGGTAGGTGCTTATTGTTTTTCTGACTATTTAATGAGTATGTTCTATTTCAACCTTTTTCTGTCAGGTAAGCGGGTGCACCGCAAGGGTCTAAACTTGGACCTTTTATATGGCCGATCTTTATCAATTAACTGTTTCCTTTCATTTACTACTAGTTATGAAGATACTATGGTATTCGCTATTAATCTGTAGCTTAATGAGGCTTTTTATTCCAAAAAACATCACATACTATATCGCAATTCACCTTCACAGGCATGAGTTGGCAAATATTAAATTACCTATTCTTGTTATCTGGAGTTACTTGAAAATATCCAAAAATCAGGTATATTTAATTAAATAGTAATTAACCCTCACTTCAATTAAACGTCAAAAATACGTCAGGTCACATTCATCTGAACTGTTCCTTGCTCTCCAGATATATATCGTACAGTGATGTATGAAAATGAACAATCCCGAACCACTTTTTATCATCACGGTTTTAAAGAGCACCAAAATGAGGAATATTTTCCAACGGTAACTATATTTTTTTGTTTATCATGTTTTGAATTTTGTTGTTTTGTGAATCCTTTCAAATAAATTTTATTATTAATTTTCATTGCTAACTACTAGATATATATATTATTTTTCAAAGGAAATGTCAATATTTCTGAACAATTTGCAGGAAAGCATATTTATATGTAATTCGCAACTTGTTTCATGAACTCTCTAATTTCCACAATGTTTTATGTTTTGGTGAAAACTTTGATTAATTTTGATAATCTGTGTTGGTGGCAGATGTTTTGTGTGACATTCTAACAAATCCGCCAAATATCTTCTGATTTGGAAAACCTTGTATTCCCTAATTAAAATGATTATTTTAAAAATCATTCTTTATTTATATCTTTAGCTCGATGAATTTTAGTATTTTTTTCATGGAATATAATTTGTACGTTTCCTGTTTTTTTAATTAATTTCAGGTAAAAAATCAATGATATAAATAATTTGTGACGTTTTTCTTGTTACTGTACTTATAGAAAATATCGTATCTGTACTTTTTAACTAGTGAAATAAATGCATGATTGTTATTATTATTATTAATGAACTTTCACTGTATTAAATTATTGAGATACCCAAAATCAGTTATTTAAACTCGTGAAAAACAATATTCAATCAACGATATTTTCCAAAAACTCAATAATGCCAAACATTGGGGACTCAAAATTGTTATTTTCTTGGACGAAATAGTGATCCGTCCTTCTGAAAGATACCGTACAAGTTCTCTACCTACCAGGAAGAAATCGGGCCTAGCTCGGTGGGCAAAATATGCCCTGGAATCTCCAACCCTCATATTCCAACCGATGCCCACAAAAACAGATAGGTAATATTAATGGGTCTGTCTACCTGGTCCGGAACCCAACAATTGATATGTGTCTCCCTGTAGAAATAATCAGGTAGACACTACCGCCGTATTTCAGTTTCGAACGGTTCGGAAAAGGCATACAGGGTTAACAAAAACTACATTGAAAAGGAGATAATGATTTTTGAATGCATCACCTGTATTAGTTTTTCATTTTCAATCAGTTTTTTCTTTGAATATAGGTATTTGCTATTTCTCAGATGTAAACAATTCTGAATATTTTATTTACAATCCTAGTTTTTGGCGTTTTTTTTTTCGTCTGTTATTTTCATGAGTTATTTGATTATTCTGTTAATTTGATTGGGAAATATTATCAGATAGATTATTATTTTCACATTTGAATGCCCAAATTCCTTGAACATTTTCCAATTGACTTTTAATAATTATGAATTATACCATTGAATGGCGGAATAAGAAAAATATGCTCAGGGTGTTCCAAACTTTGTACATTTCTGAAATCCAGTTTTAGGGGTGAATAGTAAGTTTTTCAATTTCTTAAATACTCGAATGTTGATAACAAATGAAAATTTATTGAAATTGCTTAGCAAATAAAAGAAATGGCAATGGGTTCGTGTTCTAGTCGTGTTACCATGGATTCAACCTTCAACAGTAAATGAAAACAAAATGGCCATGAATTAAGTAATTTGAGTTTAGAAAATTTTCGCAGTTACACAGTGTTTGCTAAAAAGTTTTCACTATATATGTAAAACTTCGTTAGTAAAATTTGTTCAGCTATAAATTTTGGCATTGTGAGCTGAAAAAAAAGAGGAACATAAAGTATTTTAATGATTTAAGGCTGAATGAAGTTATATACGATCTAAAAGCTAGAATATCTAGTTGAGGTCTTCCTTCTATAAAAGATTATTTGTCTCCTTTGAATACAGGGATGGTATAGAGTGGTCTTGTAGGTTTTCCGGGTTTTCTTGCAGCAGGAAAGTGAATGAGGCACCAAAAACAAACAGTGGGTTGTTCGGAGCGCTACAGCAAGTAATAATAATTATTATTTTTGATAAAAGTGTAACAAGTAATGTTTTATTTTGTGGGTAAAGAACTCAACACAAATATTAAACAAAGTATTTTATATAACCGCCCCATTTTGATAATAAAATAAATGAATATAATATTTCAATAAAATCACATTCGACGTCTCTTATCAGTGATTATTTTTTTTACGTTTCAACCATTATTATTTCATTTGCGCTGTGATGTGGCCGTGGTAGGTGACGCCAGATGACCTTAACTACCAACAAATTTGAAAAAAAAATTTCTACCTCTATGTGTAAACCAAGCACTGTTTGTGCGTAAAAAAATCAACTGTGCGTAAAAAATCAATTCTGCGTAAAATCGACAACTGTGCCACTCCTTGCTTCAAATTTTATTAGTTCTTTCAGTTTCTTTAATTTTACTATCATAAATGTTAATAAAGATGTATTTGAATAATTAATAATAATTTATGTGCAAAAAGAGTTTTAAGTACCGTTCATTTCGTTCGTTTAAATATCTTGTAATCAAGAATTCCTTCATTTCGAGTATACGTATAGTGCAAATTTCAAGGAGTTATTTCCCTAAAAAAAAACAATTTTTGTTTTCATATATTTCAATATTTTCTGAATGTACACACCGAATTTGAAGTCTACTGCGATTTAATTAAGTACAGATTCCATAGATTTTTCACGGTACCTCCGCTATTTGATTTTTTAATTTTCATGATTTTTAGGATTTTTTTTTTGATTATGTACTCTCGTTTCTCGATCAACTTGGAATTCACAAAGTGTATTATCTTCATCATTCTGAATCGGTTGGCGTTCACAAAATTGCTCTATTTTTTTCTGTCTTTTTCTAGAATTTAGAGGTTATTTTCCTCGAACAAATGAAATTAAAACCGTTTTTTGCTCATATTTGTGAAATCCAATCTTTGAAGTTCTGTAAAAAAAATTCAGAAAACATCAAATATATCAGTAAAGTTTGAGTCCTGAGGTGATAGCAAGGTCGAGGGTGAAATCCCCAAGTGGTAGGTACCATTTTTTTTGGAACGAACTCGTGAATTAAAATGGCGATTAACAATCTCGAACATTAACGCGCCCGCTCCGCTAACGCGTTAAAATATCTCAATTGTTAATCGCCCTTATTGTTCGTTAAATAACCATTACCACTCTACTTTATAAACGTCATCTTCAAAAGTCTTGGCAGCCATTAAAACTGTCACTTTTATTGACAGAGAAAAGTATTTTTGAAAAAACAATTCCTTTACTTTGATCTCAACTTCAAGAGTTCGAAAAAAATCATTTGTGACAGGTAGACTGATTCAATAAGCTTTCCCCCACCTCTCCCAAATAAAAAATAATCTCTGAAAAAATGGGGTTCTTCTTTGTAGTAGGTAGTTGAAGAGAGTTTTTTCATATATTTTCCTACTTTTCTGGTAGATTGATAATCATTGATACTTGAAAATGTGTTTGTTCTGTGGCACTTTCCATCGACCTCCGTATATTACGAACTTTCCTCCCTCCCCGTGCATAGCGTCCCAGCAATTATTAGCAAACACTGGCAAACAGTGTTCAATCAAACCTCCACGTACCGCGTATTATAAATCTAAGCAGGCATTGGTGCTGATACGACGAAAACAAAACAACCTTGAATGTAGTTTCTCGTGGCGTAAGCGGAGTGATCGGCCTTCATCCGCTGCCTCAGAACCGGACCAAGAGCCTCGCTTTGGCTTTTATTCGTACGAAACGCGGCTTCAACCAGCTCGGAGAACTGCTTGCGTCGTCATTTGTTCGTAGGCCTGCTAGCAGGATATACACGGTGGACAAAAATGTAGACTGTCGCGGAATACCAGTCGAATATTGATAGAGAAAATAAATCATTGATAAGTAACAAGTTACTTACTTATTTATTTATTTATTCATTTATTCAAATTATTATATTAATCATAAACAGGATGTACTTAGCTTTATGATACATTCTAAACGTACGCAGGTTTCGCTTAAATTGTTCCGTATTCAAAAAAATTATGTGCATTGCTACATTATTGTTTGGGAATATACTAAAAACAATTTGATGGATTTTTGACAGTAATGACAGTTAATCTCACTACTTAACACTTGAATAAGCAAACGAACGTCACTTTGTCTGACAGTCTATAAACAGTTTCATGATCATATTTGAACATCTCTCTATAACCATAATTAATGTAGAATCTGACAGCAAAATTCCATTATTTTTCAAACAACATCAATCGTAGAAAAAAATAGAATTTCGTACTCGAGATTTAATACGTTTTTTTCGTTCGTGAGATTGTCACACACACTCTCACTTCACGAAAAAATAGTTATTTGTTTTACTAGGCATAAAAGCACAAGATTTAATGCCGCGGCTATGAAACCAGCCAAGGCATTAAATCTGCTTTTCTGCAAATTTGTTCCAATTCCACGCAAAATCGACTTTTTCATATTTAAATTGCGTTTCATTATCAATATCCAAATAACTAAATTATTTCATCAAAGGTAACTGGGCCCTGCGTTACTATGTTTACCGCTGTTTACTTTGTCATTGTCAATTTTAATAACCAGTTTGATTTAAATTATTACTTGGAAGGTTGCCTAGCAACGAAATTTTTCTGCATAGGCATTAAAAGTACAACTTCTAAGCCTGCCAAGTGTCATTAAAAGGCCGCTTTTAATGTCATTTGGAGAAAAACAGTATTTTCATCTCTTGTTGAAAACTATACTATTTTCTACAGATTATACTAATGGGGGACTGAACCCGGGGCCAAGCGAGATTTTAAAAATGAATTGGAGTTCTATTACTTTTCGAAGTAATACCGATTTGAATTGATAGAGGACTGTACATTTGACACTCATACGTACACTTTTTCTGGGCTCTATTTTCATTTTTAGATACCAGGCATTTCATTGGGATAGTTTCAATATAAAGGAAAACTCATAATGTTGCTTATTTTGGAGAAGACCCGAATATTCTGTATAACGTAGGTAGGTATAATAAAAAATTCCTAATTAAAAATTCTGCAAAAATCTTTTTTAACCAATATAAAATCACACATCAACTCCTGACTAGTAAAAACAGTGAGTATAAACTTAGATGAAAAATAACTATCACCGTATACTCGTCGATTCTTCTAGAAGTACTTATGACTCTAGACAGACTCTCAAGTTATCTTCATCAAATGATTCAATGTGTAAAAATCAAAGACACTCGGTGAACTTCGCACAGTTCAATACGGTGTATCTCAAGGGGCAGTATTGGGTCCAATCCACTTCAGCATGTACTTTAATGATATTTTCGGGCTGAAATGGACGGGTACATTATAAGCTTCGCAGACGATACACTAAAAGTACCAATAGAAGAAAGAAATCTTTACTACGATATGCCTTAAAATAAACATGGATGCCAGGGGAGCAAGCAGCAAACGCATGTTATTTCAAAAACTCACATATAAAAAACAAACCCATTGATTCTAGGCATAAAAGCGGCAACGTTTTTGCGCTTGAATTACACACATTATTTTTTCTACAACCGCAGATTTTACAAAAATATTTGCAAAAATTAATGATCATCGATAACCTCAAATTTCAGTGATCAGATTTTAAAACGTACGCTATTCATGTGTGTTATTGTAAAGAAACATTAAAAAAATTACTTCAGTACCTATTTAATTAGTTATTAATATATTATTGTCTCACTTTATGATTTAATAGTATACTAATTGTTTTTGAACTTTTTCTAATACTTCTTCCCTCTTTAGCGGTGAAAAACCAGGCGAATTATTACTCGGTATTAAATGTCCGTGTTTGATAACATATATTATGTAAGCGATTTATCCCCACTATCTTCTGTAACTTATGGTGAAAAAATTCTTTACACCTGGATAATTCTGTTTTTGAAGAACACTTATAATATTGGAATTAATTTGGTGTAGCACAGCACATCTGGACTGTTTTCTGTTCATGTAGATACAGACTATCAAATTAGAAGTAATGTTTTTGGTCTACTTTCTATCAAAAAAACTAGGGGATCTCCAGATCTGATGTTACTATTTTCACCTGTAACTTATCGTGAAAAAATGCTTTATATCTGGATAGTTTTCTGTTTTTGAAGATACACTAAAATTAAAAGTAAAGTATTTGGTCTAACACATCTGGATAGTTTTCTGGTTTTGAAGATACATTCAAATCAAAAGTAATGTTTTTTTGATTTGATTTTCTACTGTACTACTAGTTCCTTCACATCTGCGGTGACTATTTTTAACTAATCCCTTGTGTAATCGTTCTTCATATTTGGATAGTTTTCTGTTGATAAAGATACACAGTATCAATGTAGACGTTTTTGGTATAGCTTTCTGTTAATCTAGTTTCTCTAGATCTGATGTTACTATTCTCACCTGAAACTTATCGTGAAAAACATTCTTTATAACTGGATAGTTTTCAGTTCTTGGCGATACACTCAAATGAAAAGTAATGTTTTGGTCTAATTTTCTATACCATACTAGTTTCTCGAGATATGCTGAAACTATTCTTAACTTCTGCAACTTCTCGATAAATTATTCTTTATATCTGGATAATTTTCTGTTTTTGAAGATACACTCAAATTAAAACTGAAGTATTTAGTCCAGCACATTTGGATAGTTTTCTGGTTTTGAAGATACATTTAAATCAGAAGTAACGTTTTGGTCTAGTTCTTTGCCATGCTAGTTTCTCCAGATCTAACGTAACTATTCTCAACTTCGGTAGCTTATCAGTGAATTCTTTATATATCTCTTTTGCCCGGTCTCATTCTTGCCCCAAAATAAAGGAAATTCATTCCATCCGCATCGAAGGACCAAACCGTTCGCAGCATCCTGTACGCATACGTAAACTGTTTCTTTTCCGATGTTTTTAGCGCAGATTTCGCTCCAGTTTCTCCGCGTTGAACCGCTATAGTTGGGAAAAAATACAAAAGCATTGGAGAAACTCTTGTGCATACGTACCAAAGACGCACGTTGTAGATGTGCTACGAAGTGAACGGCTTGATGTTGCTGCTGTATAATATGCGGACTTGGCTCTTGTGAAGGCGCTTTCTATTTAATTTACGCTCGTAATAACTGTACATACAGGGCGATACTCGAAATACTGCGTTGTTAATAGCAAATTGAGACATCTGTTTTGAACGGTATGATTCGCTCTAGGATTTGTCATCGGCTTAAAAAATTGAAGTTGGTTTATTATTAACAAGAGGGAAAAGTCTGGCACATAATATGGAAGTATATGAAAGATATCTATCACATATAATAATATGAAATCATCCAATTTCTTGTCACTTGTACAATTCTCTGTTTTCTACGGACATCCAAAAAGGAGGTGTTCTATCACTGATATATTTTCACCGTTAGGCCTTCGCAAGTCGACAGATTCAGCATTACATAACCTTGAAGCGAAATTTTTGCTGTACGATGAAGAATAAATAAATGATAAATTATTGGCGCATCCACCATTCTAAGCGAAAGCGTTGCCATGTTCTGATTACGTTCATAATTGAAATGCCAAACTTTCCGATGATAATGTCAGAATATATTTTGACATATTCACATCAGTGTTGCCATATCTCAAAGCTCAAGTAATCCTCGTAAATAATGCACATACGCTAATGCTTGAAAATCTAGTCTATGCCTCTCCTGACACCATAATTGGCTTCTTACTCAAAGCTGGGGTTGTTGGATGAACTCTAATGGAATGCCTACTATAACTGAAATAATTTGGCAGTGGTCAGTAGAAAATTTAACAAACCTATCAAGTTCTATATTAGTTATTTTTTAAAACTATTTGAGGTAATATGACTTGTTTTATGTATATCATGTTTTGAGCCTTGCGTTCTTTTACAATGGCGCTAAAAATTCGATGTTCGCAAGGGTCGTTATTGAAACCCACTTTAAACATGTATTTATTTATACGGGCAAGCCCATGAGAAACGATCTGGGGGTTCTTGCATGGGATAAAACTGAAATAAACAATGTTGGTATGATAGTAGGGAATATGAAAAGTAACTTTCTGTCTAGTAAAACTAGTGGGGACTACAAACTGATTTGAGACAGAAGGTTAGGCTGGTTAGGACAGTCGACCCACCTTTCATGATCTTGAAGAGAGTCAACAGATCTCGATGTGTACATCTAATCTCCAGAGATGGAATGTTGAGATATCATTCAGTTGTAGCGGAGTCACTAAGGAAAGTTGCAGTATGAAGTTTTAATGGCACTCGGACTAGTCACGAGTTGTCCTCTTTAGACTTATCGACAAAGGAAATTATGTGATATCTGAAGGTCAGCAGCTTCAAGAAGCTGACCATTGATAGTATAATCGAAATTGAGGGGTTGATGGGATCGACTAAAACGTATGATATGGCATTTGTTTATGTTTAAAGCAAGTCTGTTGATGTCGCTCTGTAACCCAGCAGCATCATCTACACAATTAACAATACAATAAAGCTTGAGGTCATCAGCGAAAAGTAGGGCATTACTATTATGGAAGTATGAAGTGATGTCGTTGATGAATAAGTTCGAAAGTAGGGGTCCCAAATGTGAACCTTGGGGAACGCCCGAGGTTGCAGGAATGTCAAAAGACATGTTATATGATGTATATATTAGATAACTTACAACCACCATACAGAATCCCTCTTGACCGAAACGTTTTCTTCTTTCCAGAACTGTGCCATGATGGGTTTGCAGGCAACTACAGGAGTAGCAGCGAGCGGAAAAAGGAAGTTGGAGGTGGCGGCGATGGCGCCGACGGATTCTTCGACGCCGGCGAAAAACGGACGCTGGGACGCGGAGGACGATTGCATAGCTAGACTGCAGGCGGTGGCTGTGCCGGCAACGGCTGACGCTTGGCGAGCACCGACGCCCTCGTTGGCTGCCACCCTTCTCACCGACGACGATTTCGACGACGACGAATTCGAGGACGAGCTGTCGGACGAGGAGAAGTGCGTCGGCGGCGCGACGCCCGAGCCAGCGAGGTTTGCTCAGCAGACGTACAATAGGTAGGTGGAGATGCATGTGATTTTTCTAGTTCGGGGGAACTGTTTTGAGGTGTACCCCAAGGCTCGGTGCTGGGCTTCTGATTTTTTGCATATATACTTCTTGTTTTATCAATGTTACACTATCCAGTGCATGAACCATTTATTTGGTCAAGTTGAGAGTATGTTTTCGTGTATTTGGTCGATATAATCTGGATAACTTTTTAAGGACTTTCCTATTTCTTTATCTTGCTGAATTAAAAGTAATATCAGCAGTGACAGCATCAAATGAAAGTCAAACTGAATATTTTAGATCTGAAGGCACTAAATGGAGCATGAATTTAGGTCTCGTTCTTCACAATATCAAGAGAAAATATTCTCATGCTCCTCATTCTTTCAACTGTAGTAACCAGTCCCTACGTTCGTGGGGTGAGTGATTACTGGATCCGAGAATCATGTGCCCTGAGTAGGCGGAGTGAACAAAGATTTCTGCCTTATTATGTCAAGCCGGTATGAGTTTTAAGCATGATAGCGGTGTGTCAATCACTCCACCAAGGACTCCTACTATCAGAACCACCATTTTTACCGAATCAAATCCACAAAAACACTCTTTTCACTTCATATTATTTATTAACTCAGTGGATTTATGCGTTCCTTTCAACAAATCAGAAATGTAAACTTCATAAACAATTTTTATAGAAACAGAAACAATTGAGAAGAATTATTAAAGGACTCGAAAGGGAACCAGTTGCTATTCTCTTTCTTGTACCTCGTCTAATCCGCCTTTCCTTTGTTGCAGGTTTCAAACCCAAACGGACTATTGGCAGTACTACCAACCGGCGCAGCAGCAGACCATCAGATGCGAGGAAAACGGCAAGTCCTACCTGGAGCTGGGGGCTTCCCCGCCCGTCCGGGCGCGTTGCTGCGACGGCAGAACGCGCTGGTGTCACGTGCCGTGTTTCCGACAAAGACGTTTAGCCGTCCTGAACCTCTCCATGTGCAAGCTGGCGAGGTACAGGCAGTGTTCGGACCCTTCCTTGCGCAGATCTGTGTTAATATGCAATACCCTGAGGAGGCTAGAGCGCGAAATGGAGGCCGAACCTCAGGAACCGTGCTTTCCGAGTTTGCCCGCTCTGGCGCCGATATCGATTCCGGAAGCGTCCACCACTACCACCGCGAGCTACGAGCAGAGCTTGAGGGATATGAACTGTTCGGGCAGGGCCACGCCCTTTCCGTCCCCTCCGGATACGGACTCGGGCATAGGCGACGACGATACGACGAGGCCTATCAACTGGGGCTCTGTCCTCAGCCTCACCAGTCAAACGGATTTGGAGTCTTTGAACAATAACGAGTTGTACGCGGAGTTGGGGCTCAGCAGTAGTGAGAGTATGGAGTGGAAAGAACCGGTTCGGACTGATAACGAGTGGGATGGCTTCATGCATGTCTTAGTGGGGGGCACGTAGCATTAGTTCGCTACATAGGTTTGATAGGTCAGGCGGATAAGGGTTGAGGACAGCAAATTATGGATGGAATGGCGATTAAACTAGGCGTTCGGAAGGAATAAAATAAATAATTTCAGTTATCTTTTAATGAATTTGCTCTCTGAGGGTGAAAAGCAGTTTTTTCCATGGTTTCTAATTAGTTCCTACAATTAAAGTTGTCACAGATTTCAGAAATGATTCATGGGGTGGTATTACAGTTCCATATTCAAATATTTACTCAATTCGGTGAGTTCTGTAGGCATTTACTCACACTTTCATAGAAAGTATGAATAATGGTGAAAAACTTAAGCTTATAATGCCTTATCACATATTTTAGTAATTATAACTATGCTTTACTGCGGCACTAAATATTTTAACTTCATCAAACCTATTATTGTTCCGATCATGTCTAAAACTTCGAGAACCCTTTCAATCATTCCTAGCGAATTTCGTTCTATCCAAAATTTCAGTTCTCGAGCAACATTTTTTGACTGGCCTATTTACTCAGGTTGTGATTCACTTAGTATAAGAAGAGTACATGAGGAAGACATTTCTGTGCATGTGACAATTTGCAGCTATGTATTTGTTACTGATTCTTTGAATAATTTTTAATTTTTGCCGTCGTTGGACTTTATACTTAGCGTGTACGGCTAAAGAGAGCCTCAAGGCGAACACACACACTGTTTTTCTGATCTCTGTCGCTCAATTTGTCAAGCGTTGCATAGTTGACAGTCCAAACGATTTTAAGTTTGAACAACTGAAACCAATTCTGAAATATGTTTGCATAAACTATGCTATGAAGCTCAATCACATTATTATTTTTTGAATTGATCTTATCTGGTGTTATTGACCCGTTTTGGGCATTCTTCTGTATATATTTGTACGCGAGGTACAAAACTGTGCATATTGTACATAAGAGAAAATTATTCTAATTAGGCATATATTTGTATATACTTAATATATATGTTATTACATACGTTTTAAAGATGTGTGAATACAATTTTATTGAAACTGGCAATATATGGTTCTACAAAAATCAATGAGCTCCCTAGCTGCGTTTCGTCGAGGCTTCATTGAGATGTTGGCTTTCATCTTTCCAAAAGATGAAGCACATTTTTGAAACATCATTATTCCTTACTAGGGTTCCTTTTAACTTGATAAGATTTTTATTTACTTTTTACCGTTCATTACACGTGTTTCATCAACTATGCATCAAATAAGAGAATTATTTCAGTGAGAACCAATATTTTATTTTTCCATACATTTTTCTAGATGCCCATTTCGATAACCAAGTTGTCTTCATCAGTGGGATTACTGTACTCTACAGTTTAGTAATCCTAGGAAAATGTATAAAAAAGTGTGTGGTAAAGGGAAAACATCATTTGTTTCCATTGTTTCACATCACAGGCATCCATTATCTTATTTAACATGTAATAACTTGGAAGTTTCTCCAAAAATGTTTCTCGTTGTATTTTCAGATAATGATTATCAATTGATATTGATATTATAAATCCTGATAAAAGATAACCTGCATCTAAGATGTATAGAAATCCTGGTGTATTAACTTATACTTGAAAAACTTTTTGGGATCAAATTCTTCAATTTGATTTTGAGAAAATAAATGATATCGCGATGAGCTTTCGGTCGGTGTTTTTAGGGTAAATTTTCATGAATAAAAGTTTCATGTGTTGACTGCGAATACAAAATGAATAAAAAAACGTAGTAGTAAGTGAAATCTATGCTATTACTGTCTCCAGGCAATTTTAAATGCTGTTGATATCCATTGTCCACATATATTCAGTTTTGCAATCAACTTGAATGATTAATAACCACATATTTCACGTACCAGTCTTGAAAATTGGATTCAGGATTCATGAAAGTTCACCATTAAAACTTGTCAGTAACAAAAATCGTATGAGGAGGCCATCTGGTAACAATCACAGAAGCACTCAGCGATTTAATTTCCATCACAAGAATCTGAATAAAATTGAATCAGCTTTTACACCAGAAATCTTACCAACATCCAACATATCTTTACCTTCAATATTTAGGTGAATAGATGGTAGTAATTTAAGTTTCAGAATTCAAACAATTAGTTTCTGTCGAATAGATAATACCACAAGAAATAGTTTTGGAGAATTTGATGCATAGTTTTTGGCACAGGCTGTACCTACCAAACGATTTCCTTTTTATTTTTTCATCAGCTGGGAGTGAGAGTCTAGTCCCCCTTTATACTGTTATTCAAGACAGTATAAGCCAGTATTAACAGCAGTTACTTAACATTTTGAAAGAAAAGAAAAACCGTCCCGAAGTACTTCTTGAATAACGGTGAAAATGATACATGTTTGTAGATGTATACCATGTTATTTAGGTAGTAAATTCCCTCTGAACGAAGCCTGATTCAAACTTCAACTTTGTTGGCCTAATTTAGAGAAAATGAGAGCTAAACGAACAGAAAAAATATTTATGAGTGTTTGAACAAACTTTCATCAAATCAGCAGTATACTCCCACCCTTACTTGTGACCTTTTTCATGTATAATTTCACTGCCAAAAAATGCTTTTTTGTCAGGAAGTTTCAAAAATCATCGGAAGGCATCAATTGAATTAGTTAATTAAAATTTAATGACTCACATTATACATTGGTTTTTGATGTACTTCTGTTCAATAGAAAATAAATAATTTGAGCTGTTGAAAACACAAATAGTAACGAAATTCTCGAGAATGAGAGGGTATGCTGTGATTTGAATTACTTTTAATATTTTTTGCCTGTTATTAGCTTTTGATCGCAATATGCAACTTTCCTACTAATTTGATTTATGATTTCTTGCCATAACATTGTTTCAATTAAACAAAATATCTGTTGGTGCTTTATCTCAATTTTCCATCACAATACACTGTTTGAGTAAAGAGCAGATGGATTATCGCTAGCTATCAAACCTAAGTTTTGCATGGAAAGTCTGAATTTTTCAGTAATTTTTAAAAAGAATTGGCATGTTACTTTCTTTTAAAATCAGTTTTGAATAAAAAGTTTTTTCTTCCATGCTCATCCAGTGTATTTCGATTAATTTAAACTGTTGATTTGGTAACAAATAACAAAATATGGGCACAATTGAAAACTATTATATATGAGGCTATTGAAATAAATATTGTTGTGGTACGAACATTATTAAGTTTATCCCATCAAATAAGTGAATTTTATAAAGAATCATAAGGCAATCAATATTATACTGTTTTATATAAAAAATTGCTGTGTCTAATTCTAAAAAGAAGAAAAATATATTTGCACAGAAATTTTAAAATATTTTGATAAAAGTTGCAATAAGATGTTTGATTCATGATGTAAGGACCCTTGAAAGTCGACAAAAACCGTTACAACGATAAAACCATATGAGGAGAAAACTTTCAGGTTACCAAGAGATTTTCAAGAGTCCAATATTAAAATAGGAAAATTCATGTCGTCCCACATCGACGTAATGTCAATAATAAATTTTACGTACAACACTTGAATGTGTGCAAGTAACATGTGATATCATGTAATATGTTAGTGTTAAAAATAAATCGGTATATATACATATTACCTCATTTATTGTTTTATATTTTTATGTTTTAATATAATGAATGAGTAAAAAATTGCCTTTGATTGCGAACTGTGATACCAGAAGGTAAGTGCGAGATTTCTACATACCTACCTGAAAATTTAGTACAATTTTATTTATAAATTATCTATTTTTCGAAAATATAAAGTCTTATAGAAAAAATATGGGCATTTAAAGAAAAAATTCATGTTGTTTTTTCAAAGTTCTACTAAAAAAATCCGTAAATGTATAATTTAGTGACTAGTACATTCTTCAATATGTTCAAAGTGAAACGATAAATGATACTATTAGCGCCATCTCTTACTTTTATTTGTAATTATAGACATTTCATGACAGGAATCTTGTTATTCCATGACTGAAACTAAAAATTACCAATAGATGGCTATAAACAATACTAAACTAACTAATGGCACCCCATTTTTTTACGGAGGCCCACTAAAAACTTAAAAAAACATGAACCGAACTGCTCGATGCCTTACATAATGCCATTGTTTATAGACAATGATAATGCAAATATAGGTTGCATTTCGAACTCTACACAGATTTCTGTAAGTAATGGTTGGTAACTCATTTGATAAGAAATCATCTTTACCGACAGAGGAATAAGCGGGGAATTTTGAAATAAGAAACATTTATTGAGCTATAACTCGCAACTCAAAAATCCTTTTTTCCTTCTTTGTTAAATAGGTCCATGAAATATAAAATCACAACTGATGATTATCTGTTTTGTGCTTTCGAGATTTTTTTCTAATAAAGTGAATAATTTCAATCTTGTTTCTTTTGTTCCTGGACAATATTTGAGTCAAAATAAACGAGTATTTATAAATGTTTATTATAAATGAGGAAGCATGTACTGAAGATAACCGTTAGATCAAATCGACAGGCCAAATCATAAACATATTTACCTACCTCTATATAGTTATACGAAATATGTAGGTAATATCTACACAAAATAGATAGAGTTATCATGACGAGGTTGAATATGTCCTTTGTATCCAGACTTGAAGAAATTGGTACACTCATGAAAAAATTATTTCTTTTACTTGCATGGCGAATCATCTATTACCATAGAAGATCAGGTACCATCAGGTATCACGACATCTACATACAACACTTACTACGTTTTTTCGTAATTGTCCATCATAATGCAGAGCCACGATTCAAAATGATTGTTGATAACATTGACAAAACAGACAAAACGAAATGGGTAGATAAAAGTATACTGACATTACTGACTGGTATTCATCAATGTAGACCAACTAGTGGGTTTATCTCCGAAGCTTTCATAAAACCGTGGATAGCCAAGCTTTCATAATCAAACTAGTTTATGTGAACATAATTGGAAGAAATTATTCAACATTATGCTCAGGATCTGAGCACTTCAAATTTAGGTGCTGAATAATTCGTAGCGCCATCTGCTAGGGAATAGTTGAACGGTCAGGACCTGTGGTTCGATTTGTAGATAGCAGGTGTCACTATCTCAAGAAGAATAATAGAACTGATGCTGTCCGGCGGTCCGGCGTCACCTTTGATTTTAGTAAATGACCTTGGGTAGTTCAATCTTCCACTATTACATGGCTCTTGCCTCCGTTCAGGAATATTTAGCCAGCTCGTTTGGGGGGAGGCCAAATAGAAAGATTGACGCACAGAACCCATAGATATGTATGTGTTCTGTGGGTTGACGTTGAAAAATACATCGGGATCATTTGAGAAACTCAAATAGCATTTTAGTCTCGTTCATACCCTTGCGAACTTGGCAGTTTTTCTGCGAATAAAATAGCTGGCAACATGGTTCTGCATCAACGATTGGTCCGGCATGACTGGGAGCCATTTGATTCGCAGAAAAATTGCAAAATTATTACAGAACCAAATAAAATATGTTCTCGCCACAGAAACGCGAGTAAAAGGCGTTTAAGCCACTCGTGCTTCAAAAATCCCTTCATGCGTGGGCACGCATGTATCTGAATCGGTCTCTAGGACATGTTCTAGTTTAAATAATTAAAGATACAGTGAAATATTTGTGGGATTTTCGAAAAACTCAAATGGCATTACTCCAATATTGAAAAAATTATTACAGAACCAAATAAAATACGGCCTTCTGATAGAAACGCAAATAAATGGCACAAAATATCATGTGTGTAAATCGTACGTAGTTCAAAAACCCTGCCTTGGCAGGCATGTATCTGAATCGACCTTAAAAGCACAGTAAGGTGTGGGAATTCTGCGTGGGTGCGCATTAAGGAATTTCGATATTCGCGGCATTTACAATTGTTTCATAATTTTACACGTCCGCAACTTGAGACGGTGAGTTTACAATTCTTAAGCTGAGTTTTCATGTACACGAATTATTTGTTTTTCGTACGAAATCTGTCAAAAGCTGTTCAAAATATATTTCGTGGCGGCAAATTTCAACTGATGGTACGAATAAATTCAGGAAGTTGAAATAATAAAGTCAACTTGTCCGAAATTTTGAAGGAAAACGATGATCAGTGCGGTTATGTATTTTTGTTTCCGCAGGCATATTAAAAATTTTAATGTAAAATATGGACAGCAATCTCATGATTGATAATATAAGGATAAGAACATCCGTAATATTTTATATTTTACTGATTTTGTTGTATTGGAATTTTGAAGTGAAGAAAAAGGGCTCCCAAACATTTTTGTGTAAATTTTCAAACTACAGAAATTACATTGCAATTACCACAGCTTAATTAACGAGCTTGAGAAAATGGACGGTAAAATTAGGGGGTTGACGTTGAATATTTCATTTATTCCGTGAAGGCATTTCGCACAAATGAAAACCGCTCAAAATATCATTCGTACGAAAAAGTGACATTTCTTTCAAATTTCCTACGAAAAACCGAAAACTCGGATGCATGAAAACTTAGCTTTATTCAATCGCTTTGATCAATATAATTAGGGACCGCTTTGGTCCTTAAGGAGTTGAGAATTTTTTGTCGCGAAAAATATTTCGCGATTGTCGCCGGCGATTGTCGTCGGCGATGTATTCGGCACAATTTTTTTTTCAAACAATTGAAAAAATTTATGAAAAAATTGTCGGGAAAAAATTTTAAAAATTATTTTGGCGATTGTCGCCGGCGATTGACGTCGTTGTCGTCGAAAACATTTGGCATGTAAAATGCTTTTAATTTTTTTTTTATTGAGCATGGAGAAGTTCAAATGAATAAAAAAAAAATGTTTTTATCTTTATCCCATCTCCACTCTTCTCCGTTTACTGTTAACTAATTGTACTTCTTTGCTTTTATGCTTTTCCCGTTTGTAAAATGTTCTTATTTCTTTTTGTTTTTCTCTTTCCTGTTCAAATCATTGTTTAGAAACACTCCTTCCCCTCACAAATCTTTTATCTTTGTTTTATTTTTCATGATTTTTTTCTTTGTCACCTTATTCTTATAATTCTATCACACTAGTTTTTTTTCCTATTTTGGTTACTCTTTTAGGTATAATATTAACTTTCAATTATTGTAGGTTTGAAACTCCTTTTTCCTCTCCTATCAGTTATATATTGATTACCACATTGTTTTTTCTTCTCTTTTTATCTATAATTCCATTAATAGAGCTTTCGACACCTGAAAATAAATGAGATTCTATACTTATAATTTTTTAAATTCGATTTATTGATGTATAAAAAATATCAAATATTTATATAAATTTCATAATTCTCGCCAATATTACCTATTGCAGAAGTTTTACTTCTGTATAAATGATATTTTTATTTCGAGATCTGTGATTGTTTTTAATAATTATTTCGTCAAAGCCAAGAAATAGATTGATGACCATCGGGACAAATGGTATGGTAATACAGGTACACAATAATTCGGAATATAATAATTATTTTGATATTGATAATTCCTCGTACAGCAATTAATTCCGACTATTATGGTAATCCAGGTAGGTACACAATTCGGAAAATAATTAATGTTTTGATATAACACTGTACCTGTGGTGAGAATTGAAAAGTGTGCCATTAAATATGCTAAGAGATAAATAAATTCTTCTTCTTGAAGATAATATAAAAAAATATGTAAGTCTTAATATATCACAAAATTCTTTTCTTCTGGAGACTTTAGAATGCAAATTAAGAAAATTGTGAATTGTAGAGTACCACGAAGAACGGTACTAGGGCCACTTCTTTTCATAATTATTTATCTAAATAACAAGTTTTGTGGATGTACATGTTTACCGTTGCCTGTGTGAGAGTAGCTTGAGCAACCGATACTGTTTTTTATTGCTGTGTTAAAAACTCAAAGCCATACGTCGATAAATTGTTTTTTCTCGTAAGTTCTTTCATATTGTATTTGCTACAAGCCGTGTATTTTCAAGGATTAGTAAATTCGTGTTATGAAAAACGGTTAAACTTTTCGGAACGAGAAATAATTGAGATTGTCTACATTATTGCATTTAGAGACAGGATGTGCACCCAAAAAAAAGTTGTTGAATTGTTCCTAATCGGCAAATCATGGTGAGTAGAGTCGAGTCTACTGTAAATTTGGACACGTTCGTGATATTCCTCGGTACCAGAATGCCTTGAAGTTGAAAAAAGTGGTTGAATTTACGTAGTGTCCTGAATCCGAAGAAAATTCGAGGGGGCTTGATTACGTTTTGAGTTATGGCCTTCTGACTCATCCAAACCGACTATTTTCAAGCACGGTTTTTTATATAAAATCTCACAATATTCCTTCTTTTTTTGTCGACACTTTGTTCAGAAGCTAAACACCTAATTCCATAATTACTAGCACCGGAACAATCGTTTTACACAAAACATTTACCATTCTTAAAACCACAGATATAACCTCCGTTTTCAGTAACTTTTATTCTCGCGGTAAGTTGGTCGATTGTTTTTGGTGTCAGTAATTGTGGGATCAAGTAGATTAGCGTCTGAAAAAAGTGCCTACTAAAAGAAGGCACATAATCGAAAAATTCGTGTTTGAAAATAGTCTATTTTCAAGATTCCAAAGGGCATAACTCAAAAAGTAATTGAAAACCCCTCAAATTTTCAGAACTACGTAAATTGAACCCCCTTTTTTTGATTTCATTTAGAATCTCACTCGTTAATGAGTTCGTATATCTTTTGTTTCAGATTTCAGACAGATATTTCCAACCGTTCAGAGATCTACCCAAACTGACTCAAACAGCTCATCTTCCCAGCCCTCAAAGGTTTCCTGTTGCGAGGACAATACCTGTTGTTGTGAGACGCACTGTTCCCGTACTCGTTCAGCTGTCATGAATATGTCGTTATCCAAGCTGGCAGGGTACAGGAAGGTGAAGGGTCCTCCTATGCTCGAATGTACGTTGATTTGCAATACATATCGGATGCTGGTCAAGATGAAGGATTAACTTCAGTAGCCGTGCTTCCATGGGATAGCAGAAGTTGGAGATATAAACGCCATTGGCTGAAATTTGTTTGTTTCACATGTTTGGAAGGCTGAAAGGGGTCTCAACTAATAATCAACGAAACATCAAAAATGCCTTTCAGATCTACTGATACTTCAGTTGGTTTTACTATGAAGTGAAAAGGTGATGAAAGTCTTATCGAAATAGAATTGAATAAGAAATATTTTATTCAAGCTTTGTGACACTACAAAAATGTAGAGGACAAGTTGATCATAAACTGCTGGAAATATGATGTAAAAAGAAATTTTATATTTAATAAATAACTAGGAAGTTTGTTTGAAGTCTAGACTGAACAGTTTTCGTTTGAGTTATTTTTGTTCTGTACAAATAATTTACTGCTATCAACGGGATATCCTCATGGTCCCAGCACATATCCCTGAGTAACTCCTCTAATCATAGTAGGTAAATGGGTTAGAAATAGCACATAGGTGAGTATCAATCTAGGTATTCTCATATACCAACACAAAATGATAATTAACATTGAAAAAAAAGGATTACCCCCTCCTTCTTAAAAACAGCATCAGAATATAATTGCAAAAAATAATGGGAAACTCTCGTAGAAATAGTGAATAACATCGGACCGCCGCATATTTTAATTTTAAATTATTTTACCTTCCCTGTTCTCCAAAGCTAGATAAAGAACTAGTAGGATTTCGACAAAATTTTTGACACTTTTGGACATGCCAAGTCCTATAGTCACTTTATGCCTAAGCGAAGGACAACCAGCTTTTGCCCCACGTTGGGCGCCAATTGTATATAAGATTTTTAATAATTTCTTTTCAAATTTGAAATAATTTAGTTTCAGGAAAGTATTATTAAGAGAAAAAAGTACTTTTTCGAGTCTGAGAAGGTAAGCTTTCCACCGAAAGTTTAATATCACAGGTAGTTCGTCTAATTAACAATTAATAATTAGGCCACCCTTATATATTGGTCCCACTGACGAGAAATTTTCAGCATATTCCTGTGTGTGGTTTGAAAAGTTTGTGGACATTTGGTTCAAGGTGAGTCATCACTCCATTTAGGGTTATTTAAATGGTTGGTTGAATTAGAGAAACATGGAGAGGGTGTAGTAAAAATCTATCTGTACACTCGCTCTTTAGGGTCCTTACTAGTCGATTTCGAAAAATCAAGACTGACTTCATCTCATTGATGAATTGATATTCTTGTTTACTGAGTTTTTCTTAGTTTACCTCATAGTGTGGTTGCAATTTTCTCAAGGTAGGTATGTTAACATTTCCAAGTTATAAAATATTGTATATTAGTCACCGGTCCTCATACATTTTTGCACCCGGCCTCATAATTTTGATATTTTTTCCAGATTGTTTTGCAGAAAAGATTATAGGATACAAGGAAGATGGATATGGCACGGTTTGCAACTTTTTCAACTCCCGCTAATGACAATAAGTTAGCTGAGGACATTGATGCATTGCTCAATGAGTTATCTCAGGAGTTTGATCAGAATCCCGTTGGACCAGCAAGCTCAACTCAGCAGATATGGAATGGGTAAGTTTATCTCCATTAAAATCTATCAAACTAGAATATCATAGAACAATTCATATTATTTGATTCTATCGTATACTAGATATTAATGTCTTTGGTGCAGGTTTCAGACACAATCGGCTTCCATGAACTTGGGGGTTTTACCCCCTGCTCAAACAGCATGTTGCGAAGGCAGTACTACCTGGTGCGAAGCACGGTGCTCTCGGTCACGTTCGGCCCTCCTGGATATTTCTTCTAAAAAGCTCGCAAAGTACAACAAAAGTGTGGACCCCCCCTTACGCGAGACTGCTATAGCTATGAATACCCTAAAATTGTTATTCCAGATGGAGGGCGAAATTCTGGAACCTTACATTCCTGACAACAACACTTCAAGTCTGGATTTGGGACTAGATGCTTGGATTTCAGAAGCATCCACTTACGAACAAGGTTCGGGACTTTCCAATTCTTTGAGACGTTTTTCCTCCGGTCCTATCGTAACAGAGTCTGCATGTAAAGAGGATGGGATGCAGGGTATGACCTGTCTGGGCAGTCTCAAGACTGATTTGGGATTTGAGGACGAATGGGGATCTGACATCGGTCTTTTCAATCCTGAGAAATTTCTAAGTAATGAAGATCTCCAGGCTGAGTTTGAAAGTATGGATTGGGTGTAACCTGTTGAATTTAGTGTTTAATTGCTTTTGATGATACCCGGTTTTGTGCAATGAAATAATATATATATTTTTGTAAATGTGGCATATAATTTTGCTATTGTACATAAGCGATAAATCTCTTATAATTTTATAGATTATGAAACCGTTGAGACTGAACTGAACTAAACTCAGTGTTGACTATGTATAGAATTTCATACGTTTTATATTTTTGTGTGAATGCAATGTTACAAGCCCTTACGTATGGTTGGGAATTATGTAATTTCGTTTAGTTTTCACTCGGTTATATTTTAAGTGTAGGTAATTCTTTTTATCTTTACCAAATAAATGGAATATTTTACAGAAATATTTGTTGTATATTTTACTTATTGAAAGTATTGAAAAGGCATACGTGGCAAAAAAATGTCTGTTTGTGCCTTCATCGACATAGAGGGTGCATTCGATAACACCTCACATGCCTCCATAATCAGAGAAAGGAATATGAATGCCTCATATTGATCAGATAGAGATCAGCAATGCTGAAAAGCAGGAAAAAGTTGACTCCAATCGTTTTTACTGTGATCAGTCGTTGTCGACGACCTTCTAGTAAAGCTACCAGAATCTGGGTTCACAACTCAAGGTTACGCCGATGACCTGGTCGTCACCATTAGGAGCATACATGACAGAGTGATCTCCGACAGCATGCAAGTAGCCCCAAAGACAATCAGAAGCTGGTGCTCGGTGCTCAAAGGAGGAACTCAATGTTAAATCCAGAAAGCAGAAAGTACTGGTCCCACTCACCGGGAGTCAAAAGTATGAACTTAAAGCCCCAACCCTGAATGGGACCCAGCTAACATTTTCCAAAGAAGTAAAATACCTGGACGTTATAATCGAACAAAAACTAAAATGGAACAACCAAATCAACCACATTCTTTCCAGGGCTATAGCGGCAAGCTGGACATGCCACAGAGTCTTCGCTAAGTTGTGGGGTCTGAAACAAAAAATTATTGGTCATACGATCATCAAACCTATCATCACCTACGCCTCACTGGTATGGTGGCCAAAAATACAACAAATTTCCGAACAAGTCAAGCTGCAGATAGTGCAGCGGCTAGTTTGCCTGGGAAGCACAGGAGCAATATTTACGTGCCCTACTGCAGCTCTAGACCTTCAGACTGTACCAGACAAAAAACTTAAAAGCAGGAAATCTGATCGGACATCAGATTTACAGAGAATGGCCTTCAATCAGTGGCGCACCCAGAAGGATATTTTGGGGGGGGGCACACGGCGAAAAATTGCGCCGCAGTCGAAAGTCGAATTTTTTTCTGGTCAAGGTTATGTGTATTTCAGAATAGCGATAGAATGCTATTTATTTTCAATTCGCTTACAAACTGTGAGAGAAATAGTGGTTTGTCTGTAGGAGTTCGGGGGGGAGCTGTGCCCCCGTGCCCACCGCCTGGGTACGCCACTGTCCTCAATTGGCAATGAACGTTTGTCAAACACGTCACCTTGGCAATTCAACGAGCTATGGGTGCAGTAAAATGGACAAATCCGTTAATAGCGAGGAGTTCCAAGCTGTCGAGGAGAAACAAAGCGTTGATATAAATAGGTCAACAGTCCATCGATGACCTCTACGCATGTCCAATATTTTGCAGCCTCACCGCGTACCAGATGGTGCGACTGGAGATGATGCAGAATAGAGTACTTCGTATCGTCACGGATAGTGACAGGTACATTTGGCTAGCCGAATTGCATGAGCTGGCTAACGTCGAAGCGATCACCAAGCACTGGACCTGTTTCATGAACGACTAGAACATGACTAGGAAATGAGTGTAATGTCTACATTGGTTTTTCCGGGACTTGAACAGATAATTCCATCCTTGTAACACCAATGAACTGATGCTAGAAAATAGCCCACGTGACAGCCAAGCTGAAACCTGAAATCCAACCACTTAATTACGTGCATATGGCCCACATAACAAAGTGAGGTCTGTCTCCGGACAGATGTGGGAATACTTTGGAAACAGAGGATGGCAGGTTTAAGCCTCTCACCCTGAATGCGGTTGAAACCCGAACCTACCGCCATCCTGTAGTTTTAGCAAGTGTTTTAATGTTTTTTAATTATTTGGAAGTGTGTGTTCTATTTTATAATATATAGGTAACTGTTTTGGACTTCTGGATGATTGATCGGCGCCAATTGCTCGCATATGATGAACGATGTCGCTGGACTCGCTGGTTTTATTAGTTGTAGAAGGTTTTTTCTTTTGTCTTTACTGTTTTGTGTTGTTGTAATCACAGAGAAACAAGTTTCTGTGATCTATGGTTGTAAGATTTTGTGTGGGTATTCTGTGGTTGTTGTTGTATGTAATGATTGTAATGATATGATGTATAGAGGTTATGTCATACTGAATCCAAAAATTACTAAAATGAGTTGAACCAAAAAGTTTTGAAGATCGAAAAACTCGTTTGAAAATTTTCCCTTCAAGAAGTATGCCAATGGAATACAAGACGATGCGAACTTTGAACGATAAACATTATTATATAACAGGTTTCGGATTTTGTTTTGATAAGTAAAGGATTACAAAAAAAAATTCATTCAAATACCTAGTTTGCGATACTTTTCATTTTTAGGAAGAAATGCTAGTGGTAACTTCCCAATATAAGGTTCTCAGAATTCTACATAAGCAGGCTTTATGTATGTATAAGCGATATAACAGCAATTCGAAAAGCACAGAAGATAAGTCAAGTAAACATAACACAAGAGAATATCCTCAAGAACCTACGACCTGCTGTATGTCAGGTTGTGCAAATTGTGTCTGGTTGGAATATGCAGAAAAGCTTGCAGAATACTTCAAAGATGGAGGACAGCGAGCTTTGGAAGAAATCAATGAAAAAGTTACTGATCCAAACATGAAAGCCTTTTTGTTACACGAACTTCGTATGAGGAATAAAAAATGATCTGAATTCCAAATTTTATTTGAAATAAATCAAGTTGTAGGTATATTTACTAAAATTTTAATTGAATATATTCCTTCTTTAAACCACTGAATTAAAAGTAACATATTTCTTCTTAAACATGTTTCATCTGTGACTGATATAAGTAGACAGAATACTTTTCTTCCATATCAAGCAAATCCAAAAATAATGGTAATAACAAAATAATCATCTGAATAGGTATATTTATATAAATGATGAACAAGAGAGAACCAAATTGCTTACTTAATAGGATGTATTGAATTTTTATTATATTTTAAAGAACATGAGAATATTTTTGTTGAACAAACACTAAAAATTAAATGTCTTCACTTGTTGCAAAATAAGTTTTGATCTAGTATGAAATAGAAAAAGTTACAGAAAATTACTATATTAGTGTATTGAATACAAGTTACATTTTGTCCTTAAATCATATGAGTTTGAATTTCTTGGAGTTCAATTCAGACAATAATAATACAAATGAAATGACAACAATTCATGTAATTGGATTGTTTTGGCACAAGAGTGGTTCTTGAATATTTGACATTTTTCTTGAAATCCAACAGCACCAGTGAGTGCAACTGATCTACTTGAAGCAAGATTTGATACAGAGTTTTTTCAGGCTATACCTTGCGTTGAGATTGTTTCTCATTATGACTGGTTGCATGACTTGGTGAAATTGATACATGAAAGTCTGTTAAATCCAATTCTTCTACCAAGTCATCGTCAGCTGTCATATCCTGTTCATGAATTTTGATGTGGAACCTCTTCACTACAATCACAACTAACGAGATGATGAGAAAGATCGCAGTACTAATAGCTACTGCAGTAATAGAGTTACTGAATAGGGAAATTGAGGAAGTTTTACTGGAACAATTATTTGTGTATGCCGTGGACTTCTCACATATTTCAACGTCCTCAGGACAACAACTCTTCACAAGCAAATTTCCCTTTTGTACTTCCGGGTCTGTTGTGGCTGTAAACCCACAGCAACGAAGTGTTCTCTGAAACCTGTCCACTTTCTCTCTAATGTGTGAGTCAGTGTTGTATTGACTATAGAGAAGTGTCATGTGGTCGAGTACGAATTGTTGAATATGTCTTGACATGTCTGCACACGCGATTAGACTGCAAATGATCACGAAAGTGGATATGTAGTGAAGCCATCTTAACCATCTCATAGCGGGTCCAGTTGTGAAAATTGCCACATATCCTATAATGCAGCTGAACACTGTGAAGGAACCTAAAAAAACGCACCATTCCCTAGCGTTTAGTATGTCATCTTTGAACAGTTCGAAGAGACTGTCTTTTCGTCTGATGGTCCCTGTTATAATAAGGCTGCCCCCGAAGAAGATAGGTATTGAAATGACGATTATCAAGTGATATATTTTTATGAACTCCATATGCACTTTCGGGTGAAGCATTCATTCAATTCTAGGATATGGATCATTTTTGTATACTTGACACTTTCAACATGACATACTTCATGGAATCTGTCACTACTGAAGTTCTGTGTGGCATGTTCTTGAAAGTTCATTATTTTAACAGGATTTGTGGATTGAAACTCAGCAAAACAGTTGAACTTCGCCACATATGCTTTGTATGACCAGACTATTCCTGATTTCTTACCACGCCTCTATTACATTTGGTTGTTCTGAGTGTTGAGCCGAACTCATCGGTAAGTAATTACCGTTTTCCGAACGGTAAGTGAATTTCTACATTTTGAAGAATATGTACAGTTTTAGAATCTGTAGTCAAATTTAAAATTTATTTAAATAGGCGTTGACCACAACAATAACAAAGAAACGATGAAAAAGTTGAACGGCGCTCCGGTACGGCCTAAATGGATTAGGTGGCGCAGCACATATTATCTGAAGAGTTAGAATTAACTGATAGACAACTGCAGAAAAAAGTTCATTGAACTCTGAATATCTGCTCTTCTGTAAAAAAGATGTAGATCATCTCTAGAGGTTACAGATAGTCTAAGACATATATTTTCTAGTTTAAAACTTCAGTCAATTTACGTCACCTGAAGATGGTAAATGAGACTGTCGAAACATAGTGGAAATGGTACTTCTAGGGACCAAAAACAACATATATTGTACTGGGTGACCACGAGGTGAGGTACGCCCCCCAATTTTCTATAGTTTTGAAGATACAGGTTTCAAATTTGGTACGTCGATATATTACTCAAATACGCATATTTTGACTCCATATATAACCGAAAATTTACCACTTCCGGTGTAACCGGAAGTGACACCAAACTTTTTTTTTTTCATTATCCGGAAGAACACGCAATTTGTGTGGTGGTCACTCGGTATATATGATTTCTTATCGATCTTCCCCGAGAAACTTGAGACAAATTCTCTCAGACTTGGGAATCGAACCTGCCCCACCGCTAGCAGAAGTTTTAACGGCCGACATTGAAACGCTGCGCTATGGACTAGGTATTAGTTTATTTCAAACAATTAAAAACTTTAGAAATCTCGATCAGACGATTTGAAAAATTATTCTTTAAAATTGATAGTTGATAATGCGATTTTGAAAAATGAAAATTTCGAGTCATGGTACTCTATTCTAAGATGTTGACAGATATGAATTATTTTTATTTTCACGGCCTCTACTATGCTCTGCTAAATAATATAATACTCCCTCATAAACACTCATAGAGTGTACCCAAAGACATAGCATGTACGAGTAGAGGACGCGGCTATTATTATTATTTGCCGTGGCGCTCCGGAACGACTTACTGATTGTTGGTGGTGTATTTTCTCTTTTCAGCTGTAGGAGAACCGGACAACCTACAGCATCACCCCGGGTAGTCGGCGCGAACTCATCCAAGCAAGCACCACACGTCGGGATTGGCACCTAGACAAATTACATTGCCTATCGTCTGCAAGCAGAAGTTTCAAAGGCCGGCAATAAAATTTGAAAAACATGTAAATAGCTGTTTACGTGTGGCCTACGCCAACCTGAAAATGTTGTATCATTCACGTCAGTACCTCTGAAAGAAACATAAAATTCTGCTCTGCGATTCGCTGGTGCTCTCGCGTTTCAAATTCTGCGCCAGTGTGTATGGACCATTTCTCATTAGTAACAATATCAGAAGAATACAAGTCCTTCAGAATTCGTGCCTGAGATTAATACACGGCATCCGGAGAAGGCACCATATATCCCACAAGTTAATTGAAACAGAATGGCTCAATATGGCTAACAGAAGAAATCTTCTCACTTGCTGTCTTTTTCAAAAAAATTTAAAAAACAAATCTCCCTATCTCTATGAAAAAGTTTGTTTCAGATCTGGAGTCCACAGGTTGAATACTCGTGCTAGTTCTAATAATCTAATATCCTGCCCAGGTCACCTCACAGAATCATTCAAAAAATCATTCACATTTCAAATTATGAAAATACATAATGGCCTCCCAAATCTCTACCAACACTAAAATTCAAAAAAGAATATAAAAAAATATTACTTCAAGCCCAAAACAATCCTCTCTAGAGATATTAACCTCGTCTGTTTTCATCCAAAAGCCGCGCTAGACTAAGTTAAAGAAAAAATCTTCTTTTGTATTGTGTTCGTCTGATAGCAATTTTTTCCTGGAATTATCGAGTTTTTTTTTGGTTTTTGTTTTTCGCACAGCTCAAGATGAAAAGCAGCAATTGTGCGTATCTACCTGTAGGTACAACCAACACCGCTGATCTTCGGCTTTTTCATCATCGATATGTCTGAATACTATTTGTCTTAATTTTTTTTTTTAGCATATTTGATGATGAAATAAAGGCATTATTATTATTATTATTATCTATATAATCGCCTCGCTACCAAAATTTCGAAGACCCATTGGACATTTTTCTTGAGAAAGTGGAACACATATTATATACCAAGTTTCAGCCCAATATCTCATATAGGGTGTTAGTTATATGATGACAAATTTCCTCTGACTCTGAACTCCAGGCTTCAAACTCACCTATGAAATGTTTTATCACATCCCGGCGACACAAAACCTCACAAATTTTCATATCATTAATTACGATTATCGTTAAAGTCTTATTTCTTAGAAAAACTAAGTGATTCTGAATATCACAAAATAAATACAACAATGCAAATAAACAAGAATCATGTCGACAAACAAAGAATCACAAATTGATCTGAATAAAATAGGCGGGAATACACGAAACTGCCAGATTGAGTCTGGAAATAACATGAAAATGAGGACCCGTCCATGTAAAAAGATAAAGCTATGTTGCCTTCAAAACAAGGATGGAAAGCGCCTCTATATTTTTATTACACTGAGGTCTGGTTTATTGATCTAATTTTATGAATACACCATTTAGTTAGCTGGGGAAATTGCTCAAGGCATAGCCCATTGAAGGAAAAAAAAAAAAATGAATACCCCATTTTAGTGCTGACGTCAGAGCTGTCAAATTTGATGAGTTATTTCATATACATTATCCAAACAAACTTGTCTTGATTATTTGATTTATTAAAGGGTTCCAAAGAGAATAACAGTAAGTATCATATGTGTAAATAATACTGCGACAACGTAACTATGGTAAAATTTAAACATAATATATTTATATATAACTTTCATTTGTAGGTTGAAAATGGTAGGGAATGCAATATTTTTAATCATTTCACTCATTTCTCTGCACTAATTTCGACAAAAAATCAAAAAATATACCACATACACATTTTCCAATGGTAAAAACGGTTTGTTTGGATAATGGCCCGTGACACTCAAGCGGCGTGACGTCACACTAAACTGGTCTACTGGCCGTATGAAATGAAATCATGAGAATTTTGCCAAAATTTGTCTCGAGGTTGAGAAAAATATTTGAAAAAAGCATAGAACTTAAAGGCCATTAAAGGGGTATTTTCACAATCGTTGATTGACTATTTGCACTTCGTGAAGAAAAATTACTGAAGCACATTTTACAGTTTTTTCCGAAGAACATAATTGGAAATGAACAAGAAGGTTATTACAGTGGTCAGAACCCTTGTTGGATATATACCACAATTTTTCGAATTAGTTGTTTTATGTTTGAGATGCTGATAAAATCAATTAGTTCAGTTGTAGCATATACGGACCATGCAAAAACTCAATAATTATAATAAGCAGTTAGGGCTATCAGTTTCAGGCACGAGTGGTGGGCCTCGGTACTATCGTTCGTCAAAATATTGCCTCAAACAACCCTTACCGCTTTTAATGTCATTTTCAGCTAGAATGCATTTCATGACGAACTTCCATACACCAAGTGAGCAAATGAACTAAAAATGTATTGAAAACAGAAAACGTTCAAATAAAAATGCCACTTTTCTTAAATAATTTATTCTAAATAAATAAATCAATAAAAATATTGCCTCACCTCTCATGGAGAATTACATTGAATCTACAAATCACTTAAAATATAATAGTACAAATGTAATGAGAGTAGTTTATAACATTACTTAAGACAAAAAAATCATGCCACTAAAACAAAACAGGATACGTTTGAGAAGTTATTTGTGAAAATATCTTTAAAATTGACGGGCCCCTAATCCATATCAATGAAATATTTACAAATTACAATAAATAGAACCTTAATAATAAATAGTCTCCAGTTTTATGTACAATTTGTAATAAGAAAATAGAGATGAACTGTCATATACAGGGCGTTGTATTCATGTCAGATAAAAGTGCATAGAAGTCAATTACTAAAAAATAATTCATACATAACATGTATTATAAAATAATCTCATAACAATAACAAACAATAAATAATGATTCAACATAAAATAATTTCGTCACCAACCATTTTGTGAGTTTATGAATTATTTCACATTGAAAATTTCCAGTCCACAAAACATTTTCGTATGGGTAAATATGAAATTGAGACAGAAAATTTCAGAAACTATTACAATACGCTGAAAACCTTAGTTATAACAAAACAAAACATCATAACTATGCTTATCGATAACTGTAAAGTTAATGTTTTTATATTTTATAACAGAAGAATCCACGCTTATTTCAATTAAAATCAAACATAACAAAGATAATTCACCTGGCTAACAATTTTTTGCTATTGAAATACAGATGCAACACCCTGTATAAAATGTACAGATGATTTCTCCCAAAACATACAGACATTTCCTCGAATTACTCCAAAAATATAATAACAAGATTAAAAATTTGTACTTTATGTGTGCTTCTGGAAAAATCGCTGTACATCACCAGTAAAAAAAGTAAATCAAATTAACATGTTCCATGATAAACAAAATAAAAAAATTTATCGAAAATGTCTTAAAAATTTCGGTGAAATAAAGTAACTCATGCCAAATCTCAACAGAGAGACACAAGTGTGCAAATTTGAGATGTGTTTTTTATTAGGAATCATCCTCTATAGATATCAGTCGAATAAAAAGCTGAGACAATCCTGGAAGGAACGACTTGGAATCTAACATGGGTTTGAAATGAAAATGCAGTGCACTCTACCAACTGTCACATCAACGATAGATGAAAATTAAGCCAAGTCACAGGTATCTTTGAAGTAAATAGAAATTCCAATATTCTACTAAGAGTTGTTAATATTTCCGAGAACAGCGAAAGTACATTCTCAGTGCCATCAATTAACAGAAATGAACATGAAAGGTATTCAATATGCATTCAATACCGTGTGTGTTTTGAATGATAAAACATTCAACAATCCCCCTACTAGATACAATGAAAACTGTTGAATTCACTGTGTACAAGACTGAATAGTTTGAATAAAATTGCCTGGATGTGACCACTAGTTCAGGCAAGTTAGTGCTCTAGCCCCTAAAAATTGCTCGAGAGCTAGAAATCGTTTTAATCCCTCTTGGGGGTCCTGAATATCGCGCCTGTTCAGATTTGAGAGCCTACTAAAATTTAGTTCAACGAAAACAAAAAAGCACGCTTTTATAACACTGAACTAAAGAGTAAAAAATAATTGTTTACATAGGCAGAAAATAATATGCTCGATATACGAAAATATGAAACAAAGCGCCCCACGCTTTTTTCACAGTGATAATAATATTTTTCATTTATTATTATTTTCTGCCTATATAAATAATTATTTTTTACTTTTCTGTTCATGTTACAGAGCGTGTTTTTTAGGTGGGGCGCTTTCTTTCATATTTTCATCTATCGAGCACTATTTTCTGCCTATATAAACAATTATTTTTACTTTTTAGTTCAATGTATTATAAACGTGTTTTTCAGTTTTTTCAAACTATATTTTATTTTTCACTTTTTAGTTCTTAATCTATTAACAAAAAAAAATTCTCCGATGAAAGGGGTCAAAAAAAAAATTGTGACCCTATCCAAGGAAGGCAGCAGGCGCATTAATTATCCATCCACGACGCGGATTTTTTAAATTCTGGTGAAGTCTCTCACACAGGGTATATAAGAAGCAAATTATTTAATTCTGGCAATCCTGATCAGGATAATGAGAAAAACTCATCAAATGATGGTATTGTCACCGGTTCTTGATAAGTGTATAAAGTTTCAATTAAATCTGTCCATTTTAAGTGGGTTAAAATCGAGTGTAAAGGAGTTGGTTACAAACATACATACATACAATTCGATTATTTTATCTTTACCCATGCGTCATCAATTTATGATCGAAGAAATCACACACCCTCTATCGAACATCTCTTTCTAACCGCTATGAGCGAATCAAAATTCGTTAACATTTGTCTTCTAAGCTAAGAATTATGGTATTGTGATGATGACGCACGGGTAAAGATAAAATAATCGAACTGTACAGGTGAAGCTGAATTAAAGCGTGTCAAAACCGCGTAATTTTTGCACTTTTCTCAGTTTTTCGCGTAGAAATACACATCACACAGAAAATATCACTCTGTCAATTTTTGAGTTTAGACGAAGTTTCCTGCGTTGGGCTGTCTTAACGGAAATTTTACGCAGCGACCTTTTTTGGTTCAAAATTCATATTTCAGTACTGGAGTGAGCAAATTTCGAATTTTAAAAAGCATCCAATTTGAAAATAAGTTTTCTACAACTTTGGTCCTCTGACATTTTTTTATCGGAGAAGTCATTTTCGATCTACAGGCGTTAGAAGTTGAAGTTTGTCAACTTTTTAGCGAAGTTAGCAAAAATTGACAATCTTTGACGAGCAATTGCAGCTGAACGGCTGGACCGATTTAGATGTTTCAACGCGAAATTTAATTTTTTTAAATAGAAAGGAAGAAATTTTCTGAAGGATACGTACTTTTCGAGTTACACGAGAACTTGAAAAATTTCGCGGTTTTTAGAATTTCAAATCTGAAGCACCACCTAGAAATCGTCACAAACTCATAAACCCGTTATTCAGGGCACCGAAGAGGGAATGAAATGATTTCCAGCTATCGAGCAATTTTCAGGGACGCCTTATGCACTAACTTTCCGATAAACCAATTTTTTTTCAGTTGAATTGTCTGATTGCAGGGCAACTGATGAAGACTTTCAGTTATTTTTCATCAGAATATATAGTTTTTCTACTATATCAATAAGTAAAATAAAATTTGCCATTTTAAACTGTTGTATAATGGCACCAAGGATATTTAATTCATGATCAGCCATATAACGATGGGAAGTAAACAATTTTGTTTATTTATCATCTGGTTGAAAACCCGGTAGTTTGGACTCAAAAATTGTAGTGAAAATTGCCAACAAATTGACAATTATTAATAAATGGGATTGGCGCTAAAACTCAGAAATTAAATAAAGATCAAAGTTAAGCTTCTACTCTCATATATCGATCTATTTTCTGTAAACAGGTGACTTATATTAATGAGATAACTAATAAATAAATCTACATAGAGAAAAAATAATAAATTTTTTCAACCCATCACGATCTCACTTGATCAAGTCTATAATCAGTCAGCCAGTTCATAATAAACATACGGTGAATGTGCACCACGACTTTTCCCATGCTCTATCTTTGATTAAAGTCGATCTCAAAGCTTCCAAATATATCTCGGTGATTTGCCCAATGGCGAGCACCGCTAAATTAATTTTCCATAATTTTCTAAACGATTCAATAAATATAAAATCTATTTCACAATATAGTCTTTTCGCGCTTCCGTAAACGATTTATAAAGAATAAAATGTTTTTTGCGCCACATTTTCTGGTCAACAAACAACTTTACGACTGGAAGAGCTTCGAGAAACTGCGTACGATCATGCACATGCCATTTCTTGTTTAGCTGCCTTCAGTGCTGGAAAAAACAATAATAATAAATCACTTGCGGATAGAATTGTTGCTCTTCTGGATGTTATTTTCGACAATGAACTCATCTATAAATATTATTAAACAAACCGAGTAATAATATTCGAGAGTTTTCGGGTTTGTTAGTCGTGGTCTCGAGGTAATTCTTCCTGACGTTTCTTAGACATTTCAAAGGCGGTGTGGTGATGGACGAAATGTTCGTTTAAGCCAAACTGATTCGGTATCTGTACTGATGAAGTCACGTCCCCTATTAGGGTGACGATTGGTCGAAGTGGGACGCCTTCATAATGGATTTTAGGCAGTCCGTACAACCTTGGTGGTACACAATTATGTTCAGCGAAACTCAGGGTATTACCGCGAATTTTGACATTGAAATTCAAAAACATCTGAATAATTTCTACCGAAAGGAAGACGGCCACAACCTGAGTGAAACGTGGAGGCAGGTAATCAGAGAGATCAAAACAAAACCAATTACAAGTACAACCAATAATAATCAAAAACAAAACAGGTATGGGAATCAAGGCATAATGAAGTCACGCCCCCTATTAGGGTGGGCACAAAAAAAGATGAAATTAGCAGACACAGAATCAGTTTGGCTCAAAGTTCACTTCTCAGAAGGGTAATAATAATAATTATTGTGTATCAATCGAAAATAACATATTTATCAATATTTTGAGGGTAAGTCTTGTAAATATTTTCTTTCGTTGTTTTGAAGTAGTTAGCCATTTCAAAATAATTTTCAAACAAATTGGTGAGATGTAGAAAAATAAATTCAATTGAGAATAAATCATAAAAACGTGACTGAGTTTTTCAAGTTGGGAAATGAACTATTTTCTCCACTCCAAGAAAGAAGAACTGCCCAAAACTACGTCAATTTCAGTCGACAAACGTTTCGTTAACAGAGTTGCCATCCTTAGTTGGCGAAACGTGCGTCGAGTGAAACTGAGGAAGTTTCAGTATTTTGGTAATTTCTATTTATTGAATTTTATTCACACCAAAAGTTCCTAATATTTTTCAGTCATGAAAATCCATTTATTCTTTCCTGGAGGAAATCAATATAAACGTACATTCTCATAGAAAATATAGATGTTTCAATACATGAAAAATACAGCATAAGATAAAAAAGAATATATTTTAATGAAAATAATTATGAATTTCCAATGAGAAATGAAATATTAAATAATCAACTATCTGAATGAAAATGCCAATTTGCATTTTCAGTTTTTTTTTTCCTGATTAGGATCTTTTCAAAATTTCTATCGGATGTAGTTCGTCCACCGATTGTATATTATAAAAAAATGTTCATTTTTATCGTAGGTCGTTTTCAATTTTCATTTGAGAATTATTTTTTTCAACACAAACAACAGACTTCCCTCAGCTCCCAGTTGAATAATGAATACCAACTGCTGTCTTTATTGATGTGTTGAAGGAAATTATTATTGAAACCACAAATGTTTTCATCATATGTGTATAGAGGGTGGGTCGCCTATATTTCCGAAGACACATCTTTTGATAATAAATGCGTTAGTGGTAAGATTAATTGAATTTTTTCGGACGGCATGTTTTCGTAGGGTACTAGACTGTAGATTCCTGGATATGCATTTTTTCAGAATTATCCAACTTGTTCAATTTGAATTTTTGCATCATCCTGCTGGACTTCCCAGATGTTGAAGGTCTTGTTTATTTTTTCTGTCCGCAGTAAGTATTGGTATGTTTTTTTTTTCGTTTCTCCAATCCTTGATTGACGACCCACTTTCGTGATCTTGTTTTGATCAAGGACACATCGCTGAATAGGTTATTTTGGATATTTTAATTCATTTCTTCAGCATTTTTTTTTTACTTTTTTATAATACCTACTATAGCATCTTTAGCACCTAAAATCACGTGCCGAATTATGATCCTCATTAACTCATTATCTTCTTAAAAAAAGTATTCTTCTGAAAAGATGATGTTTGTCCACGGATGGTCTTTCTATTTTGTATTCTCTGATTTCCTGCCTGTTTCAAACATGCCGGATGAAACGCTTCTCCGCATTTACTGCATCTCACTTAAGTACCAATTATTTTTATTATTCACACTCGTATATAATCTTCTTTTTCTGATGTCAGTACGGTCATCTTATGTATTTCTTTTGTACCCAAGCAATTAATGATTTAATATTATCAATATTAACGCTTCTGATGGTTCTTAAGGTAAGGGTGAAACCGGTCGACTGAAAAAACAAACAAAAATAATAGTAATAACACAGTAAGCAAGATTTAACGAACGATTATAGATTTTGTAACAGTTTATGGCAAGTTTTCATGAATTAGATTTGCATAACATAGCACTTTTTTAATATCTCAAAAAATGTTCTTAAGTTCTTCGCAGGGTCCGTCTACAATACTGACTCCAGAGGTACTGCCGCAAAACAGATTTATTGTGCTCTCTTGATGATAATTCTAAACCCATCACTGTCACAACAGTTGAAAAACGATGAAGGGTCGAGGGCAAAAAATGAGTTGAATGAATAAACAATTTTTTTCACGGTAGTTCTGAAATTGCTTATAAAAGTGATTATATAAAATCAATCAAATATGATCATAGAGAGCTTTCCGAATACGAATACTTCATCATGGTGCATTTGATGGCATTGGCCTTTCTGGACCAAGCCTGCTTCAACTCTACTCACCCTCTCTTTCTCTCCGCCTGATTTTTTTCCTTCTCCTTTCTACTGCTGCTAGCTCTGCTTTCACATCAGCATACGTTTTCCTGAGTTCAGAAAGTTTCTGCTGCAAAACCGCTATGCGCTGACCACTGTCCAAACTGGGGTCTGAAAGGACAAGTGTTGATGAAATACAGAAAATACATAAACAGAACGTGAGGAAAAGTATAAACGCAGGTTCACCATATTATTTCAACATTCCTGAATTATATTTCTGAAAAACACTTGTCACAAAAGTTACCAAAATAAATTGACAAATTAAATTACCCAAAGTTTTGTGGCTAATAACCATATGCCACTATGAAAACTAAATAAATAAATGAATAAATAAATAAATCAAGGAATGAATGAATGAATGAATGAATGAATGAAGGAAGGAAGGAAGGAAGGGAGGGAGGAAGGAAGGAAGGAAGGAAGGAAGGAAGGAAGGAAGGAAGGAAGGAAGGAAGGAAGGAAGGAAGGAAGGAAGGAAGGAAGGAAGGAAGGAAGGAAGGAAGGAAGGAAGGAAGGAAGGAAGGAAGGAAGGAAGGAAGGAAGGAAGGAAGGAAGGAAGGAAGAAAGAAATATCAGTTGACTTTATTATTCTAAATTTGATATGTATTTAGAATAGTTTTAATAGAGAACTTTGTTCAATTTTTCATTATTATAACATAAACAGAAAAAAGTTTTTTATTGCATAGACAACTCGTCTTGTTAGATGGGCAAGTAGTTACTCAATTTTTTTGAAATTCTTGCGATCAAGCTTCTTTGGCACGTATCTCACCTTAATGTATGTATGCATAGAAACATACATACAGGTCAAACTACGAAAATTATTCAATGACATGTTTTTCACTATTTTTACGGGTTATTCCAAATTTCTACGCGTATTCCATCTAGCCTTCCAGGTGTCAGAAGGAGGCGGAGGAAAGGGGGAGGGGGACTTAATGAAGTTGCTTAATTTTTGCCACGGAGCTCCTTTGGCACGTACCCCAACTTAATGCATAAAAAGAAACAAACACAGAGGTCAAACTACGAACATTATTTGACGATATGATTTTTACTGTTTTTACGTTTTTTTTCGCGATTTTTGCCACTTTTTCGAGAATGAAGGACGGTCCATCTCGATCGGAGCGTTGGAGACTACCTCCGCAACCCCCTGAAAATTTTCCGAATTTCTACGCGTACTCTTTTAGCCTTAGGGGGAGAGGGGTTTTTTATGAAATTGCTACTTTTTGCCTTGGAGCTTCTTTGACACGTACTCCACCTTGATGTATACGAAGAAACAAACACACAGGTCGAACTACGAACATAATTTGACAATATGATATTTTTTTCTGTTTTTACGAATTTTTCTGATTATTTTTTCGCGAGTTTTTGCAACTTTTGAGAACGATGGAGGGTCCAAGCTAACGTTCGGAGCGTTGGAGACCACCTCCGAAACCCCCCGAAATTTTTCCGAATTTCTACGCGCACTCTATCTTCCATGGGTAAATGGGCGGCGGTGGGAGGGGAGGGGGATTGTATGAAGTTGCTTCCTCTTGCCTTGGAGCTTATTTGGAACTCAACTCACCTTAATGGATACATGGGGGTCAAAATACGAACATTTTTTGACGACATGATGTTTTTCACTATCTATACGAGTTTTTCCAATTTTTTGCGAGTAGTCACCACTTTTCGAGAAGCGTTGAATATCACGTCCGAACCAGCTGTAAATTTTTTGAATTTCTACCCGTTCTCTATCAAGCTTAACATTTCGAGGCCGAAGCAATTATATTTTGTTTCGAATTTAATCCAAATCAACTCACCGAATTCTACAAAGAAATTGTACTTGGAAGGCCTCGGTGATCTGTTAGACCTATCGTATGACGGTATCTTGGTACTGCCCGTGTTCGAGTGTTCCGAGGTGTCGTCGCTATCGCTGTTATGCCTCGACCTGTTGTGGGATTTCTTGCATCTCTTCATGCTGGACGGCATCGTGTCGTCAGAATTTCTCAAAGACTTCCGACGTTTCTTGCAAGAAGCAGGAACGAGATCTTTCAGTTTTTTCATGGCCCCCTCGGCAGTCATTTGAGTATCTAGAAAGAAATACATTGGAGAGGACTGTTCACAGATCATTTCATCGTTATTATTACCTTCTTCACTATAAGGAGATACTTTGTTTGAGGAAGTTCTTTGTCGGGGATATTCAGGTTCGATGTCGTTGGATTTGCAGCTTTCATTGTCCCCGGCATTGGGAGACAATCCACCAATTTCGCTGAAGAAAAAAACAAGGAAAAATATTAGTAGTAGAATAAGCTTGACAGATGTGAAAAAAATCGAAAAAAGGCAATTATCACATTGACATATTTAGAAATGTTGATTTTGAAATTTTATTTCATATGAAATATGTCAATATTATTAATAATATCCAAGATGAAAAACAGAATTTTGTCAGTTGGAGTTTGGCATAGTAACAAGTAGTACTAGTAGTTTATTATCCCAATAAACAGTTTGTTTTTTTTACAATAGGAATTCAAAAATAAGATAATTATTCAATACCTAATTTCCATCAAAGAAAATAACAATAATATAGAAATAGTAAATGAATGATTTTCAACAAACAATTGTTTTATAAAGCATCGACAGCTTACATAAGAAAAAATGTACAAATTGATAATCATTTACAACATAAATATGAAACAAAGAATGAAATGGATGGCTGCATATCAACTGAAAAGTTCTCTACAACATGCCATTTATATAGGTAAAAAGATTTATAATAAATTACCAGTTTCTTTAGAAAATAACAGTTTTTTTGGATTTAAAAATAAAATCAAACCGTGGTTGATTGAGAATTCTTAAAATTTGGAAAATTATTTGTATGTGAAATAATAATATTATTATTTTAATGTGTACCTAGTTGATTTATTTGTCATTATGTTTATATATTCAAAATGTGAGAAATTTGTCATTTTTACTATTTTTCTTTCTTTATATGTATATATTATGATTATTCAATATTTTTATATATTGATATATAATTAATTTTCGTAATTAATTTCACACATGATCTTGGACAAGTTTCAAACTTATTTGATCATGTTATTAATGAGAAATTTATTACTTATTATATTTGAAACAATGTATTTGTAATTTTCGAACAAATGAATAATAGAAAATCTAGTTGAAAAAAAACCCATGTGGATTGCATTCAAAATGTTTGGACTGTAAGCAAAAGAATATAGTATTAACTGCAACACTTTTTATTTTCTATATCACATTCGGGAGTGAATTGTAAATCACTATTCCATCATGATATATGAATTTTTTCCAAAGTTACTTCTGAAACTGCTTAAACGGTTTTCTTGTCTTGTTTTGTAATCATTTATGTTATTACCTTAATGAAATTTAATTCTGAAACTTTTTGATTTATACAAATTGGCGATTGTTTCTAAAAATGGTAAGTTGTAAACTCATTTCAAAGATTTATTTTGGGTATTTTTCAGAGGTTTCCAAACTGAATTATTAGCGGTACCCCAGATAGATATCAAATACTTTAATCGAGAGTATGAGACTATAGTAAATAATTTCCAGGTATTTTATTGGTATACATTTCCTAATTTTGAACAGAACACTAATGACTGGATTAATTTTATTCTCAATTCATCAATAAGATTGTTCCATAATAGTTTTTCGTCAATAATAAAGCCTTAAAAGTTAGTAAATTTGGTATTTTTCACAAAATCAAATCCTAAAAAATTAAATCACTTTCCATATTTTCCCGAATTTTGTTTAGGTCACTGGCAAAATATATTAACTTGTATCATTGGCAAATATTTGAATGTTCCGTTCAGTTCTAAATCTGTAATGAAGTTGATATAAATCAAAAATAAAACAGGCCCCAAAATTGATACTTGTGGTACCACACATATGATATCCATCAAGGAGCTGCCAACACTATTAGTTAATAATTTGTTTTGAATAATATTCATTTGTTTTGCTTGGGGTGTTTGGGTTACCTGTCCGGATGGGAAGTTGTCATTGTCTACCTGCATGATTACCCTGTCTTACCTGCATGATTACCCTGTCTTACCTGCTTACAATTCAACATACCATAATCGAACAGGTAAGGCAGGGTTATCATGACACCGTAATTATGCGGGTAGGCAATGGCAACATCTCAACCGGTCAGGTAGCTCAAAAACCCGAGGCAAAACAAATGAAAATGATTCAAAACAAAGTATACTACAAATGAAAATGAGTGATTCTAATTTATTAGTTTATTTGCAGATTTTATCTGTAGCAGTTTTGAAAGACATCTGAATCCATATAGTGCATAGAAATCTTGCAGAAGATGGTTGAACCTAAATTGTTACAACAATTACGTCAAATTGATTGAGCTATTCATTTTTTAGCAGTCACGTGCTCCAATCAAATAACACAACCTAGATGAGTAATACTCAAATAGAACTGAAGGTAACATCTTTTCATAATGTTATCCCTCAAATGATGACATTATTGCCATGTCGCAATTTTATAAGGATACAATAAACACGTCAGCTAGATTTTGATATCTGTCGGCTATATTCATGGCAACGAAAACCCAAAAATACTGTCTTGGATGAAATATATAGCAATGAGAAGGCAATTGAAACGTTCATTGCAGCTTGTTGGGAGCATGTTAAAACGATAGTATTTCCATCGGCGAACAGAGATTCTTCGTTGTCTATATAGTCTGGTCAGTACGGCAATACTGCATTTGGAATATCTAATGTCAAATATGACAGAACAACGAAAAAACATCTCTGTTTGTTTCCGCCTTTGGCTAATAGCAGTATTTTTTCGTGAATGAAGGGCAAATTCTGAGTTAATTTGTGTTAAACTATTTTTAGTTTTTATTATTCAGAAATGGTGAAGCATCGTGAAATGTGTAAAAGACCATTTGAGGTTGGAAATCAAAAAATGTCATTTCATAGGTTAGCTACCAGCGTCGTAACTATCGGGAAAGGGAAACCGAATTGGAAAAGAGTAAAATGAATGAATTACGAAAAAACATGTCAACTAGAGCATCGGCTGTTCTCAAAATCCTGTGGAGATTATTCCATCATAATTACAGGTTTCTATTCCATATTGGGTTTCCATTATTTCTATTTTATTGAACTTCAATATTTCTGTCAACAACGCACGACACTGCCGTTGGGGGAAGATGTTCCTCACATACAAATTTTAATGCTTGTGCGGCGAGTTACTCATCTAGGTTGTGATATTTGATCGGAGGTCACATGTTATAAAACGGGGTTTGAATCACTGAGGGAAATTCTGTTCTGTTTTTTCGACCATTCAGTAAAGTTATGTTATATAATGCAACCTCTCCTGAGAATCCTCACCATATGATGCCAGTGATGCAAAATCTGCCTATAATACCAGGCAATGAGTGTTAATGATATTGGAAGATCATGAATGAATATGCAAATTGCAAAAAAATTATTATAAATCACGACGGCTTGCTGTGTTATACAAACATAAATTGATCAAACTGATGTATATAACAATACTCACTCTCTCGGAGACAAATTACTGATGGTACTTTCAGGTGTGGTGGGTGGGGTATTATCCAAAACTGTAGACGCCTCCACTCTGCAATTCTCTCTCTCCAGAGGCATTTCGAGGACAGGCGGCGAATTACGTTGAAGCACCTATCAATGAACCGTTAAATCAGTCTTTCTTACACGCAAATAATGTGTAATATTTTACCTTTTGATCCAACAACAAGATCTTGCTGTTGCTAGTGCCAGGAGCACTGGCGAAGGGCATCTCCAGCACTGATTTCACCACCGGCTTCGGTTCCTCTGCGTTGGGGCACTCGCTAGGAGGCGCTGGACTCCGCGGAATCTCTTCTTCGCAAAGCAACAGAGAGTGTAAGTGTGGATCGGGCTCCTCTTCTTTCGGTGGTTCTATCTCTTCGATTTTCTCTTCCTCTTTGGAAGGTGGCGGTGGAGAGGGTTCTCTGACCTTGACATATTTGTAATAAAAACTCGATTCCTCATGCATCATGGATCAGAAAATGTATGACTTATGAAAGATAAATTCAATGAAATTGTGTGTGTTGTAATACATTATTAGAATACTTGAAACATGATGTTGCAATTATGGTAAAATATAAAGGAAAGTGTAGTGAATAATGATAGAATTCAGGATATCAACCCTTAAGATTTCAATGACCTCCCCATCAAAACAAATCTAATATTCTAAAACAAAATTGCTTTGGATAACTCCCCAAATCCAGTAATCCCAGAAAAAACCTACCTTCACTTCCTCTTTCACATCGAAATTGAAATTCCTCTCTTCTTGAGATTGGGAATCGTCCGTGGTCTGCAGCTGTGTGAACATATTGCTGCTGTCGCTCTCTTTAGGATCCAACGGGAGTTTCATGTCCAAAGAGTTGGTCTGAGAATCTTCGTCTGATCTTGCAATGACCAGTTGCTCGGAATCGCTACTGTCCGAGTCAGTTTCTTCGACGAAAGACCTGCCCAAAGACTTTTTCCTCTTTTTCGGGTCCGGTGGATCATCGAACTTCGGACTAGGGGACCTTTCTTTAACCGGCTCTTCGATTGGAGGCGAAGGAATTTCTTCTTCCTCCTCTTCTACTTCTTCCTCGTCTTCCGGTTCTTTTGACTTTTCTTCTTCTATCACTACAATCGGTACTTCTTCGATCAACACTTTGATTGCTTCAGTCTCTTCTTTGGGAGCTGTACATGCCTAATGAAAATGGAGGAATACAAACAGTGAAAGTCAAACTGAACCACAGCTCACTTAATAAAATACTTACCAACTCGAACTTAAATTCAATCTTCTTCTCTTCCTTCACTACTTCTACTTCTTTTACTTCGTCCACTTCCTTCTCTTCCCTTTTGGGAGAATTCTTTCCTTCTATCTCATTTTTGATAGAGTTGAATTTCTGCAGAATCGAGTCCGCGATCTTCGTACCAGTCTTGACGTTGCTCAATTCTTTGGCGGTTTCTTCTAACTTTACATCTAGGGATATTGGAGGTTGCGAAACTATCGATTCCAGCAAGGAGCTGTCAGTTTCTTGCAAAGCAGGAGAAATTGTAGGAAGCTTTTCTACAGCAGTAGTTACAGGCTTTTCCACAACGAATACAGACTTATCCACGGCAAATACAGACTTTTCCACGGCAAATATAGACTTTTCCACAGCAAAAACAGACTTTTCCACAGCAAATACTGATTTCTCCACAATGACAGGGGGTGGATTTTCCTTTTCCTAAGAGATCATTGGATATTTAATACCGAATGTGAGAACAGGTGCATAACTAAAATAATAGACTCATAATTATTTATTGATGTGATTCACTCTTGAAACTCCGTAACAACTATGTGGTAATAATTTTAAATAAAATCTTTGAGTAAATAGAGATTATGACAGAGGTTCTGTATCAATTTGTACGAAACCTATTATTTAGTGTACTCAAGTTATTTATTTGTTTGCTAATTGGATATGCACTATCTAAGTTCTAAGATGAAACCTATTAGCTTAATAAGATTCATATCTCTTAGTCTAAAATATACCTCATCTGTTATAATTGTGTTAAAATGTACAGAATTAGGAAGAAGTGGCATTATTTGTAAACATCAGTCAGATCAAGATCGAGTTACTAATTTAGGAAATCCCTCAAATCCCCATTTCAACATATTCTCATATATGATGCTAGAATGATACAAAAATTCAATGAGAGGAAATCAAACCGAGAAAGGGCAAAGTTGAAATGCCTGCATTTTTTTACCAACGAACTAGTTTTTAACAAACTCATTCGAAATGAAATGCACATAGTTACCTCTTCTGACGGTAGGAGTAAGAATTACATGATGGTGATCAAAAAACTTTTAGACAAAGCTTAAATTCTTATGAGAATGAACTGAATTATCTGTAATTATAGATATATTGGCAACACTCTCATTTCTGTTCAATGATTGTTTGCGTTTCTTTCAAACTGAATGATTCACCTTGATCCCCTCTATGTTTGGGGTTTCCCTTTTTGTTGGATATCATTTTTCACTTCTTGCCGGTGTTTTTTTTACTTAGTGTTAATCTTATCACTATTGGTTTCTTCAATGGATTCTGGTGAATACCTTAATTTTTTTATTCAGTAAGTTTTTGTTCGCAAGCAGAGCTGCAAATTTCTCGACCTTCTTCATAAGTTCATCAACAATTCGTTTCAATTATTTGAAAACTTATCAGACTTCCTCTGAAAGTATTTTTTCCTAAATAGCCTTGGAAAGTATTTTTTTTACTCACAGAATTCTTGCAGCAGATAATCCTGATAATCAATAATTTTGAAGTATTTTTTTTCAAAACAAACATTTTACACACATTACTATAGAATCTACTTTAGCTTGGCAACATTCGAATAGTTTAGAGCTCTTTTTATAACAGATAACTGTTTCCACAGTTGAATGTGAAATTATTGAAAAATATTTTTTCAATGTAAACTTTCTTTCAAACAGGACATTTGTGTCCAATAAAATGATTCTCGTAAATATATATATACAGGGTGGGTCAGAATAATACCGACAGACTGCATACACAGGTTCCTTACCTCATTCCTCATTTCAAGAAGATGGTTGGTCTTATTTTGACTCACCCTATATATATATCCGAACAGTGCGTTCTTAAGGTATGGAAACCCGTCAGTATCTTTTGTATTAATGACGGTTTATAAAAAAGTTCGAAATAGTCGACTTTTTATTTGAAATTACTTTCACAAAAAAAATCAATATTATCCCCACTACCGTGTGACAGACAAAATATTTCTGAGTGAAGCGTTGAAACCGTTTAGTGAAGAAAATGCTGTTTTTACTGTTCCAGGAGAGGACTTCATAATGCCCCGGCAGCGATTTTACAAAATATACTCAACGACAGCACAAACCTTGTTCACAGTCGCACGTCATCATAAAAGTCGAAAACATACGCGGCCCTAGTACGCCGTTACTAAATATACTTGACACCAGCGCATATTACACATCCTCACATACAGGGAGCTGAAAACTGTGAGCCGTTGTGAAAATAATTATACTTGAAAAGCTCCTTTCATGCTTCTGTATTTCGACAGAGTGTTGGACTCAATTAGCATAAACTGAGTTGAAAATGCATAAATTATTAGCCAATCTAACCTGACCACTAACCTAACGTAGACAGAATAACTAAACGGAAATTAGAGAGGTTTTGTAGCGTAATTTAGTAACGGCGTGCTGGGGCCGCGTATATTTTCAGATTTTATGATGACGTGCTACTGTGGGCGGGGTTTGTGCTGGCATTAAGTATATTTTGTAAAATCGCACCCCGACAACTTTGCATCGATTTTTTGACAATATTTTAGGTGTCGAATTAGAAGAATCAATTTTTCTTTACAGGGATAACATTATTATTACTACCGATTCTCCTTATCATCTTAGAGTTCTGAAGTAAGTTTTCGATAAACTAATGGAAAGCTGGACTAATAGTTGAGAAAAATGAAAGTGAATTTGTTTAAAGTAAGCTAGGATTTTCGGGTTATCTGAGATAGAGTTAATGTTGAATAATCAGAAGTCTACAACCCTGAAGGAAATTTGTCGTTTTATTAACTTGGTATAGACGATTTATCCCGAACTATGCTTCTCTGGTTTGTTGATTAACTAGAAAACAATCTAGCCAATCTAACCTGACCACTAACCTACCGTAGACAGAATAACTAAACGGAAATTAGAGAGGTTTTGTAGCGTAATTTAGTAACGGCGTGCTGGGGCCGCGTATATTTTCAGATTTTATGATGACGTGCTACTGTGGGCGGGGTTTGTGCTGGCATTAGGTATATTTTGTAAAATCGCGCCCCGACAACTTTGCACCGATTTTTTGACACTATTTTAGGTGTCGAATTAGAAGAATCAATTTTTCTTTACAGGGATAACATTATTATTACTACCGATTCTCCTTATCATCTTAGAGTTCTGAAGTAAGTTTTCGATAAACTAATGGAAAGCTGGACTAATAGTTGATAAAAATGAAAGTGAATTTGTTTAAAGAAAGCTAGGATTTTCGGGTTATCTGAGATAGAGTTAATGTTGAATAATCAGAAGTCTACAACCCTGAAGGAAATTTGTCGTTTTATTAACTTGGTATAGACGATTTATCCCGAACTATGCTTCTCTGGTTTGTTGATTAACTAGAAAACATCAGAAATTTCTGTGGTCAGACGAAGCAGAATTTATTAGCATTTATAGCAGTCAATGAATTATTTTGAAAGAGTTCATCTTACAATATGATAGATCTGTTGGGTATTGGCTATATGTTAGCCCAATATTTTGATGACGGCGAGCACGTATAGGAATACAGGACCTTGGGTGTTTCGTCAGTATTGTCCGTGCTTTAGAATCAATAACAGTAAAACTGTCATGTCTTTCATTTAAAAAACTCTTGTCAAAATTATAATAGTTTAGTGAGATTGAATGAACACGCATTGGAAGTTAATACCACTAAATTCTTGTGGTACAGTCTACTCAGTTTTGAGACGAGGATCGGTTGTAACACCACCAAATTTGGCATGCTAGTAGTTGATACCATGTCAAATAAGAAAAAAAATTGTTTACCAAAATTCCGGGGGTGGAACCCAAAAATAATTAATTTGAAAAAAAAAATTGTTTTTTTCGATTTAATCTTGGAAAAAATTGAGTTTAAAAAAATATGGTTTGAATAGGGTTGAAGATCATTCAATTCTCTACAAGAATGATCCTCAGTAATTCCCTATAAAATGAGCCCGCATCCTCAGAAAACGTGCTTGAACGCCGACATCAAATTTCAGGATCGTGTTAGCCCGGCGCTGCAAGTTCCGGCGGTGCCGAACGTTCAATGTGTCGTAACTTTGCTAAAAATGATCAAAAAATCAAAAATGAAAGTGCATTTTGCTAGTGAAGACTTCTACTTTTTCATGCAAATATAACATGTGGATATCTGAGTAACTGAGTGTTTTTTTTTTACCACGTTACATAATCCAACTGCGTTTTTACGAAGGATGCAGAAATCACAGATATTTCAGTTAATCCGGAATAATTGCACTGAAGCAGGAACCATTACCCTCTTTAGACACTAGGCAATGCTTTAAGAGTAGTGAGACAGGTCTCACTTACACACGCCAAAAAAACTGGGTTTTACTCCCGCCCCATTTTCAACTTCCTCAAAATTCCGACATCTTAGCCAGTATATGTTGAAAATAATCGCTTATACACAACCTGCATGAAGAATAAAGTATGCAATTTCAAGCTGGAGGTTTGCACTTCACATTTCTGTTATTGAACTCACAAAAACAACTCCAAAATGTCTTATGATTTTAAAAAATTCAGAGGCTGTCCAAAAACTCATTCTTTTTCACGATAGATAATTTTGTCGGATTACGGGATTTTCAGAAACCCCTGACCATCCGAAACGAAAGAAGATGAATTTATCTGTTCATTCCATATATACAACATAGTCCAGGATCATCGAGTCATAATCGGGTCAATTCTGATTCTCAGTAGCAAGATTGTTAGCATAGCAAGACATTTTTCACAGCAAAATATATCTCAATTTTGTAGAAGGCTTGATATCTATCTTGCTTTATTGGCAGTAGATGATATGGCAGCAACATCTCCTGCCGATATTTTTCAAGCTTATTTTGCTGTGAAAAATGTCTTGCTATGATAACAATCTTGCTACTGAGAAACAGAATTGACCCGAATATCTGAGCCAACAATGGCAACACTTTTGGAGCAGTTTTCTCAGCTGCAAGCGTAGTATTTCGAGTCCGGTTTCCGGCTTATTGTCATGCGAAGTTTTTTGTTCTTGCTGTGAAACTTTGAGTTTATTATTGAGAAATTTCAATGGTAAAAGACACTAATTGAGATTATTATAGATCCAGCTGCGATTGTCCGTCTGAAAGTGAGTAGAAATTCATTTCAGAGCAGAGAAGACATCAAAAATTCTTTGAGTGGATTGGAGTTGTATTGAATGCTGTGGTACCTATGAAATTATTATTGCTTATCTTTTACAAAAAGTACGTTGGAAATGTGTCAGGGTATTGAATTATTCTGGCAAAGAACAAGAGTGCTGTCAAGTGCATATACCACAATTTTCTCTCTCCTAAAAAAGTGATATTCCATTTGAATTTGTTTTTGTATGTAGAAGTTTTTCCTAAAGGAATAATTTGAGTGGATAACTAAGTCATACGAATATTCTCTCCCCAGGGGTATTTGAAGTAAAAATAATGGAATCTTATATATTCTCATGCACTGATCTTTCATGAAGTAAACGCAAGTATACTTATTAGCTGTATGCCAACAAATCTGTTTTCAGGATTTTGAAATTTGTACATGCAGAATTGAGAGTACCTACACAAATCATAGGGATTTTTCCGTCCCAGGACAATTATATGAATGAATACGTTTTCAATATATTTCCATGAATAATAATAATATATAATTTTTTAGAGTTGTTTGACATAATGTTAATGTTATATAGAAATTAATGTCGGTCTGATAAGAGGAAACTTAGGGGTAGATTTAAATGGTTGAATCTTAAAAAATGCAATTGTAAGATGTCACGAAAGAGAGGGATTTGTTTTATTTGCAATACAGATAGATTTTGCCAGGATTAGTGTTTTTTCACTTCAGCAGTGCTGGAAACATTGATTTCTGTGAGCAGTGAAAGGGGGTTCTCATACAGAAATCTTGATGAACTGGCGGACGTCAAAGTAAATGAAAAATTTCGACAAAAGTTCAAGTATGGCAATGAAAAATGTCATAGCCCTGACCCTCGAATTAGTTCATATTCTCCAGTGGAATCCAAACTCAGGAACAGTTCAGAAAGCTTCGATTCCTCGCATTGCTGTTTGATCTGTGTCCAAAAAGTTGTACAAGAAGGAATCGACCGCTCAGGACAGTTTCTAGAGTATCAAACGAAACTATCAAAAAGTGGCAACTACTTGTTAGGATGAAATTTCGAAAGCAGTTATGGAGAGGCCATGTATATTTAGTAGCGGTTTTTGCAAAATATCACCGAGACTGGCCAATCTCACAATTCTCATAATATTTATTCATGAATGAGATGCGAGGTTTATCCATAATCTCAAAAAATATTCTCACCTTTTGTCTACAATAGCGGCTATTCCTAACCGCATAGCTCGAAATGACGGATATGCTTCAAATATGAAGTATTAACCTCACCGAACCTGAACTAACCTAGCCTCCTAAAAGTATCACAAGACTACTTTGTAATTTCATTTATTCTATCGAAGCCGTTTTACGATAGCCTTTTTACTTTCCGAGAAAACTTTTTAAATATTTATTGAAGTCAAATTTTTTTTATGTTCCACCCCTGTGTTTTTGATAAACAATTTTTTTCAACTGAACATGATGTCAAGAAGTCACGTGGCAAGTTTCATAGTGTTACAATTCATTCTTCGGTTTTGGCACAAATTTGTCTGTGGATATTGAACTATTGAGAATCACTCCAGATAATAAAAAGACGTGGGAAAAACACGTCAACAAAATTGTGTTTGAGCCCTGTTTGTTTTCTTATCAGTAAATTGAGAAACAATAGAAGCTATTTCCACTAAATTCTTGAGAATCGTCGTTTATAATAAAAAGATGTCGGGAAAACACGTCAAAAGATTGTGTCAGAGCTCCGTTTGTTTTCTCATCAGAAAATTGAGACACACTGTCGCAATAAATGTTCTAGGGATTGCATATTTAATTTATTTATTTACTGAAAATACACCTTCCAATCAATACTTTCCTATGACTTTATATTTTGGGGAGCAATAGAATATTTCGATAAGGAATTCACTCTTCAGAAGAAAATTATATGAAACATGAGAGGTGTACATCTCTGCAAATCTCATACAGAAGAATTTACTGAATTGTAAATTATGTAATTTTACCAGTCTCCATGTATTTTTATATGGTTCGTATGTCCAAAGAGCTTTTGTATGTAATGCATATTCATGTTCTATACAAGAGTTTCAAGTGATGAATAATAAATTAGTAATTTCGTATTGTATCCAAAACTTACCTCCTTCATAATGATTATTTCTTTGGGAACTTCTTCCTTCACTTGTTTCGGAGCAGGAACATCCATAATACTTATACTAAGTATATTAGCCATCGTCGGACCAGGCTCCGCATCCTTCATCTTCACCTGGAAGCTAGTTGAAGGAACTGGTATCATGAGAGCGTCATTACTGTCATCGTCGGTCGATGAACTTTGAGCTATAACGCGCTGAATCTGCTCCCTAATCAAATCTTCATCGTCGCTATCCTTTGTTTTGCATTCATCTGTCTTACCCGAAGACGAAAACTCCAAATCGAGCGTGTTGTGATCAGGAGATGCCTTGGAGAAATCGGGAGAAGGCTTGGAGAAATCCGGAGATGGCTTGGAAAAGTCAGGAGACGGCTTAGAAAAATCAGGAGAAGGCTTGGAGAAGGGATCTGAAAACAGCTCCACTGCCACCCCCTCCCGGGCCATTTTCTCGGGACTGGTGGTGAAAATTTCCGTCTGGGACTCACAGTCAGAGAGCTCCATGTCCCCGCTGTAGTCTTCGATAGTCTCTGGCAGCTCCCTAAAGAGGCTAAGCGAGTCCTCGGAGAGATTCCTGACGACTTTCTCCTTATTTTCGACTACCTTCTCGATAGATCTGATGATGTTGAAGCTGGGCGATTCTACCAGTTTGTCGAAAGGATCCTCCTCCTCTTTAGGAGGTGACATAGGGATAATTGTTTCTTCTTCTTCTTCATCATCATCATCAGAGTCTTCTACAGAATCCTCCTCTTGCTTGGGTAGAGGTAGCCTGCGGAAAGTTCTTCTTTCCGGACTCTCGGCCTTCTCAGTCTTTTCCAGAGAAACTTTGGGATTTCTCTTCTTGGGAGACTTATCCAACTCTTCGAATATTCTCGGCATCAAACGTTTCTTGTCTTCTCCCAATTTCGAGGGGCTTTCGAACTCGAAAGGCTCCGGTTCTTTGAACTCGTAAATGTCCTCGGAACTGGAACACTTTTCCATCGGTTTTTCTTCCTTTTCTTGCTCCTCTTCGTCCGGTTCTTCATCGATTTCTAATGGTTTTTCCAAAGGCGGAGGCTCGTTGGAATCGTCTGACGAAGAGATCATTTCTTTGTCTATGGAATCTAGAGGAGAGAGTTTGATAGCCTTGCTAAAACCTTTGAGCTCCGATCTGATTTGATTGAGGTCAAAATCGCGGCCTTTCGGCGGATTAGTTTCGTCTTCACTTTCTTCAGTGGATTTTTCAGGAGAACGTTTGATCTTCCTCAACCTTCTACTTGGTTTTTCCAGTTCCTCTTCTTTTTCAGTATCATCTTCATCTTTTTCCTTGCACTTTTCCATTCTTGTCTGAAAAACATTTATAGATAGATGATATTGCTCATCATTAAAGTTTCATAAACGTCCATTAGATGAGATTATTCAGTTTTTCAATCTTACCAAGACTGGAGGTTTAGGTGGTCGTCTCTTATAGGTCTTTATTTCGGGTTCCTCAGCTTTGGCCCCACTTCGAGTCCTTGAAAGCTCAGAATCGCTACCCGTTCCTGTTTCCTCACTCTCAGATTCAGAGTGATTTGAATTGTCTGTCTGGGCAGATGTTCTCCTGGTGCGTTTTAGAGAGTCTGAAAAAAAATTATGGATAACATTGCCACAAAAATTTATGAAAAACTTTTAGCGGTAAATGTTTATGATCCCACTAGAATTATTTTCTTCCTCAGCATTCAAAGAAAATTTTTAGTTTCATCTTTATTCAAACAAATATATCTTCATCATGAAAACTTTCACATTCATCCTGAACTCTTTGTTTTATGTATCTGAAATGTATTTATCTTTGATTAATGGTAAAAATATAGATCGGAATGGAGGTTCCATTGTTCTTACCTCGTGAAGATAATTACTTTATTTTATCAATATTTAATGAAGACCTGATGTAAGATTATAGTTTACTTGATAATGGTTCAAAAAACCGAAACCGGTCGTAACAATAAAAAAATTAAAGCCGAAATTAGACAAAAGTTATTATTATTTTCGCTCTATCCTACACGCATCAATGAATTTCCACAAAATGAATATGTCATTAATTAAACACGAAAAATATAGGTCTTCAGCTGAAAGGAAGTTATCAGCAATTTCTACGTAAGTCATTTGTATAAATGATAAATAGTAAGGGTCCTAGAACAGATCCTTGTGGAACTTCGTGTCTGTATAATTTGATATATGCTTTGATAGTATTTTGTATTGCCTTTTTTAATAAGAAATGACTTTAACAGATCGAGTATATTACTATCTATTACCGCCTGTGTAGATGTTAACCATATTCTGTAACTTAGAAGTCATGTCTTCATTGAAGTTAATAATTTTTGCATACCTTGTCTGGTCAATCTAGCTGTCGATCTGGTAGCAGGAGTTCCAGGGCTTTTGGTCCTACTACTAGACGAAGTGACACTGGAAGGGGTTGTTGATCTCGGAGCATCTGTAGTGGAGGAACGAGCCGATATGGAAGTTAGTCTGCTACGTTTGGAGGAAGATTTAGGGGTGTTACCTTTGCTGGTGCTTGCCGAATTCGATGCGGCCTGCCTGGATCGTTTCGCTTTCGTTGTAGCGCTCAGATTTTCCGCTATCCTATGAGGCGGGATCCATTCGTCATATCTGAAAAAAAGTTAAAATACTATGATGAAAAAAACAATCGTTTCGGAGGGTAGAGTCATATCCTTTTGCAGCAGTTGACCTACCTTACCTTATTTTAATAATTTAATCAGATATGAGATCAAATGTATATTAAATATCGAAAAAAATTAATATATATGAATCCTACTGTTCGAACTCACCTATTATTCCAACCAGTATAGTGAACTAAATATACAGTTCCATTTTGTTCCCTGTCTATTTCTTTCACTTTGGCCTCGTAAGTGACTTTTGACTCATTTGTCGGACCATAAAACACTTTCAATTTGTCGCCGATATTAACTTGTATTGTTGCTGCTGCGTAACTGGTGCTAGGCTCGGGATTGAAATTTTTTTCATCGGGTCCACGTTTCTTGGTCTTTTTTTTGTCTTCGTCAGCAGGTGGTGTTGTCACAGGTGCAGTTGCAACAACTAACTTCTTGACAATTTTAACAACTGTAGGTTTGACTTCTTTAACTGGTTTTGTTTCTGGCTTTTTTTCTGCTACAGGTGGAACTTCTTTTATCTTCGATTGAGACTTGGAACGAGTGAATTGTACCTGTAATATTAGTTCATTTAGTCATAAAAAACTAATGACATCGTAAATAAAAAACAAAAAAATGCCAAACAGCACCACTACACCCTATCCAATACCAACAGTCAACTATGCACAGTTGTTAAAAAGTATATTTAAATAATATCCTGAATGTAGTGATAAAATAATAATTCAAATAAAAAACGTGAAAATATTGCTGTTGTGTATAAAGAAATTAGATTCAACCCAGGAACTCAGTGATCTATATTGTTTTTGATTCAGTAAATACAGAATAGTTGCAGTGAAAGTAAAATGGGGAAGTACAATAGTGTTGCATATAATCCTTTTGGTCCATTGTTGAGATATCTTGAACATCTATAAAGATAGCTAAGTTTAAAACGTATTGTTTTTATCAAATAGTCTGAATGTTCTTTGAAACTTATACTATAATCAACTATAATACCAATGTATTTGATTTCTTTCACCTGCTTGTTTATTACATTACCAATTTTTATTTCCATGTCTTTCATGAGAAAATTATAATTTCTTTCATTGGCAATGAGCATGAATATAGTTTTATTACCGTTGATTTTCAATAGATTTCCGCAGCAACATTCTTGTATTTGGTATACCGAATTGATAAGAGCTTGGTTCCAAAAGCACAGGGTCTGATGTAAAGAAATAAATTAGTGTCAACGGCAAACAAACGAATTTCACAGTTTCCCGCTGCTTCCACAATATCATCAGTATACATTAAGAACAATAAAGGCCCAAGAACACTTCCCTGTGGAACCCCATAACCATTTGCTTTAGATAGATAATTAATCCTTAGTTACTGTTTTCTATTATCCAGATTAATACCAACACATCTCAATTTTTCATTAGATCTATCTCGATTCACAGTTTCAGAAGGTCATGAAATACCGCACCTGTCATTTGATTTTCTCCAGTCATCCAGAACACATTGGAGGGCTGTTTCACAGCTTTACTTACTTCAAAAACATACCTTAATAATGTTTATGATTTTATTTTCCTCTACAAAGCCTACTAATTGTTCAAAAAAAGTTTTTGAGAACTTTTTAAATAGAGCTTTTGTCAAGATGGTGGTTCTGATGCATGCCGTGATACGGCAGAAAACCTAGCCGGAAGATTGCAGAAGGCCGTTATTCTTGGTTCATTCCGTTTACTCAGGGCACATGAATCTTGGACCCAGTAATTACTCACCCCACGGACGTGGGGAGTGTTTGCTGGGGTTAATAATACACCAGCACGCCCTCCGGTAGTATCGGAGCTCCGGGGACAGGGCCTGACTGGTACATTCCTTATGGAAAAAAAATAAAAATAATAATAATACTCCCTCATAAACACTCATACATAGAGTGTACCCAAAGATATAGCCTATGCGGGTAGCAGCCGTGGTTTATTCACTTTTCCGCTGTAGGAAAACCCGGAAAACCTACAGAACCACCCCGGTTGGTCCGTGCGCACTTCAAGCTAGCATCAGACGTCGGGATTGGCGTCAGATGCTAAAACTAAAACTAAGTTCAAAAAAGAACTTGGGAAATTTATAATCAGCAGATAAGTCTTCAAGTCCTTTATTATTTCAACTTTGACTACTATTATTTTATTTTGTTTTGCTTTGTTGGTATTTACTTATACTTCACATATTATTTTTATCACTCTCTTCCTATTGATTGTTTATTTCTTAACACACCACAATCGAGCAGGAGAGACAGGGTAAACAATGGCAGCAACCCATCCGGTCAGGTAACCCCTAAAGCAAAACAAATGAAAATTGTTCAAAAGAAAGTAATTAGCCAGGCTGTGACTATCAATTGCGAGGATCTTTCACGCTGAAAATGCTCACCCCAGTTGTCCGTAGAAATCGCTTCCACGGCCTCAAAGCCCGGAAACCATACTTCTTGATGAAAACATTATGGTGAACCATTAGTAAAGGTAAAGTACTGATGATGCAGTTTATTTTTGGAAACATAAGCAATAATACTTTTAGAGAAATATAAAATAAAAATGTTTTAAAGTATAATACAGTTACCTTTTCGTCATCATCCTTTTTGACCTGTTCCTCGATCTTATCCACAATCGCTTTCACCTTTTCACCGGTTGGCGCCTTGACTTTTTTGTCTTTACTTATTTTGCTCTCCGTCCTCTCTCTTCTAGTTTTACTAGAGTCTTTTGCCGCCTCGGACTGATCTGTAGTGTCGCTGGAACAAGTATCGCTCACTTCTGCTGCAGCCGCTAAAGCCATCGCCCTTCTCTTTTCGATTCTCTTCGATTTGAGGGGCTCAACAGGGGTCTGCAGTTGAGCTGGTGACTCTTTCTTTTCCTCCGCAGGCTCTTCTTCTTTCTCGGGCACAGGGCTGTTGATAGGAGTACTCCTATCTTTGTCCCTAGATGAATGTCAAGACATAAAAATTTGAATCCTGCTACACATGTGTAAAAAAAACCAAACATATGAAACTAATAAAAAAAATCAATAAAGGAATAATTGTTAATATATCTACAATCATACTTGTTATGATTTTTTGTTCTAGTATCATTGTAAACTAATCTCTAGAATTAGAGTCATATTTCAACCATTTGAATTTTTTCATATGTTTCTTGAAACACCTTGTAGTGACAACAAAAAAAAAATCCAATAATTCGTGATTTAACATCAAATCTGAAACGTTGGACCACTATTCCAGAGCTTATGTTGTTATGATCCACGGCACGAACAAATTTGATTTGCAATCTCCAATAAAATATATATGCGATAACTATAACTCAATAAGCAGTTTTTGCGATATCAATACCTGTTCTGTGAAGCACATAAAAAAGTGGCAATGTAAATATGGAAATGACTATACTCGATCAACATTTTATCAGTAAGGAACTCTGTTATCATCTTTTTTTTAATCGTTCATCATAAGTAATCTCATATAATCATTTTTAGTTTTACTCGTTCAAACATATCTGTATTATGTATTACATGATGTATTATGTTTAAATTTATAACTTGTTTATAATGTACTGATTAATAGTATTGATTATTTTTATTGTCCTGTAATTGGGTGTTACCTGTTGGGCAATAAAGGATTATTACTATTATCAAATCTTAAGATTCTTGTAGTGTAAAGAAACCCTTTCGTATATTCTTGTATTGACCCTTTAAAAAACCCATTCTATAAATAAAAAGTCAACATGTTTGGAAGAATATAAAAAACTCAACTAACCTTCAGTGCATTATCAAAGAAACTGACAATTTTGAGAAAAAGCTCATTTTTAGTTGTTGTATTGATATTAATTACTATCATACTATGATCACTTAATGCAGTGTTTATTGTAGATATTTCATATATTTTATAGGAATTAGTGAGTATGTGATCAATCAGAGATATTGTATTATTAAAGTTTCTTGTTGGAATACCAATATTTAAAATTTGGAAATGATTTGAACTGCAAATATCACTGTAAGAATAAAATTGTTGATTATGTTTCAAAATATGTATGTTCATATCACCATGTACAAAACATTCTTGTTTGGGTTCACACATTTTTTGAGGTTTTTCATAAAAAAATGAGAAAAATGTGAATATTGTCCTTTGGTTATCGATAAACACCAAAAAGAAAAATGTTTATTTGTGTTAATCTAATTTCAATGTACGAATTTTGATATCCTTTTATATAATTTAAAATTCCATATTTTTCTCCAAAAAACTCCAATACCACCTCCCCTCTTAGACCTTGAGGAATAAACAAAGCTGCAGTTTTAAAAATCGAAGTAGATTTCCTCTTCTTTGATCATCCAGGTTACTGAGTTCACCACAATATTTGCTACAATATTTTGCTGTTGATATGGATCTATTAATAAATAACTTATGCATAGTTTCAAATATAATAGAAAGTAATTAATATTTCATGGAAACATGATCAAATAAGTTTTAAAACCAGTCTATGGTCATGTGAAATTAATTAAGATAATTAATTATATATCATAATATACAAAAATACTGAAAAATCATAATATATACCTACAAAGAAAGAAAAATAGTAAAAATTAATAACTGGCACATTTTGAATATATAAAAACAATGACAAAACAATTAAATAGGTACATTTTAAAATAATAATGATGATGTTATTTCACAAACAAATAATTTTTAAAATTTTCGTAATTCTCAAATAAAGAGATAAATAATAATACTCCCTCATAGAGTGTACCCAAAGGCATAGCCTGTGCGGGTAGAGGACAACTATTATTATTTGCCATGGTGCTCCTATTATTATTGAAGGTTGGTAAAACAGTGTTCCCTGCAATAATGTGGACCGTCGTCTGAATTTTAAAGAACTTTTAATAAAAAATTTGCTTCTGGTTGCTAAGAGATATGCTCATTAAATGATACGGAAAAATTACATCAACAAATTGAGTCATACATGAAGATGGTTATTATAATAATTATAATGATAATAAATATGGCTTATTATTAAAAGAGAGAATCTTGTTGACGAAGCTTGGGCAGTATATAACTCATCATATAATAAAAAATGGTGTATATAACAAATAATAGTAATGTATGGTCAATGGTAGTCAGTGACTCAAGAATAGTATATAGTTCAGTCGACAGGTTGAAAAAAGTGGGGTTAGGTGGAAAAAGGTCGGAAGTTAATGAAACTTCAGAAGGTTCTTCAGGGATGGTTGATCAACATTTTCTCAAATTTTGGACCTCGAGGACCCAGTGCGAAAAAAGTTGGGGGGGGAAACTGCAAAATTTTTGACCTCTCTCCGGTTTTTCCTCGATTACTTTTTTCTCTTACGTCTTACGGAAAAAACATATCGATACTTTTTTGTAGAGCGTAAAATTTTATACAATTTTGACTGAAGAAACATGTTTGTATGTGAAGTCGCTATCGAGATATGTAACGTAAAAAAAAGGTCAAAATTTGCTAAGAAATTACAAAAAATGCAAAATTACAGCTTATTTCATCTGTTATACCCGAATTATGATGAAATGTTTTGGTAATTTAAATTTAAATCAACTTTGGACACCCCACTCCTCCTTCCCCCACCCAACCCCAATTCTCAAAAGCTAACTTTCTGATGAAAGCCAACCATACCTATTCACATCATTTTGGTATTGATATCAGTTACTTTTCGGATCGATATCCCCCCGTTCCCCTACATAATTATCCCAGGACAGAAAGAAAAAAGACAGACAGTTTTGCTGTGTGGTCGACGGTCTTCCTCAATCAGCTCAATCAGCTGCTGAATGGAAAACTGGCATTCATCACTATTCTCGTCGATGTATGAAAATATCACTTGCATGGTTTCGTCAACACTCGGCGATGGGCGGAATCCTCTTTTATGTGATGACTTAGGTGGATGGTAAAAGCTGCGAGGCACTTTTGATGATAGTCAGCATTGACGGCGACTAAATCAGTGTCCAAATTCTGCAACTGGCTAATGCGCTCTTCTATTTTCTTCCCCCAGTCGTCTCCACGCATCCTCGCCTTTTAGATGATTCTATTGGAAATTTCGGGCAGTCACTTTGACTGTAGCATTGTGCCTTTCCAAGGGCAACTTTGCCTGTTTAGCTCTGAAATCACCAGTGATAGCTTCCTCACAAAGAAAACACGCATTAGTGAAGTCGAATTTAGCAACTTGTGACCGTCGGGTAGGTGCAGGAGAAGGAGCTTTGGATGTATCACATCCACGACGAGTAAATGCAGCAATTAATTTCTCATTGTTGTACCTTGTTTGGCAAGCACTGTGCACTCTTACTTCACTCAACTCACGCAGAAACCGTTCCTCTGCCGAAAGTTTCCTTTTTACACTGGACTCCAACAGTCTGGCAACTCCTCTGGCTTTCACTACAGTTAGTTCACCTGCTTCAACTCCTCCTTTACAAATAAAACACAAGTCTGATCCACGAGATGTAGACGCCATCTCAGAAAATTACCCAAAATCCAAAACTGTCACTAACACTCAATGCTCCTTTCGCTAACAAAGTTATTTACTTCAAGAGCTGAAGGTTTCTAATGTTACTCATCTAACTTAATCTTATATATTCTGAGTGGTTAAACACTCTCTGTCTCAGATTTACCAATCCCTAATTTCAATTTTCTTATTACCTAATTTGACTATTCTACCTGAGGTACTTATACTCTTCTATAATTACTATGTTTCGATTTCTTCTTGGAATTGATGAATAATAGAGTCATGTTGAAAGAATAAAATGAAAAGTGATCTAATATGACCTCAAAAATCGAAAACAAATAGGTCTAGGTAGCGCAGGTAGAATAGACAAATTTCAGCCTTCTATGTTGAATATTGGCTCATCGTTTGCATTCCGCAGTTCCAGTACTAACTTCTATTGTTTTCCAGCTTTTTACTGCTGTAGCTGATCACACACTTCTCTCGGCCCGACACTCTCTTGTCCTTGGGAGAAACGACTTGACACCTGGTGGGCAAGCAGGGGTGGGAGTTATCTAAAGTTGGTGATTTCAAGTAGGAATTATAATAGCAACTACATTTCATCATAATCCCTGTATAACAGAAGAAATAGGGTGGAAATCTGCATTTTGTGGCGAAATTTGAAAAATTACCTATTCTTCGAAGCGCCATATCTCGGTAACAAATTGACACACAAACATGTTTGAGGCAACAAATTCGTAGGGAATTTGACGATCTACAAAAAAGTAAAACAACGTTTTTGCTGTAGAACGTAAGGCAAAAAAGTTATTGAGGAAAAACCACACCAAGGTCGAAAAATTTGCAGTTTCCCCCCCCTACTTTTTGAGCACAGGGTCCTCGAGGTCCAAAACTTGAGAAAATGTTAATCAACCATCCCTGAAAAACATCTTAAAGTTTCATTATCTTCCGACCTTTTTCTATCTGAAACTACCTGTCGCCTGAACTAATAGTTAAAATGCCAATAAAAAGTTGATGTTGGTTAACAGCTGTCAAATCAAAAATACATACCTAGAGTAAGTATTCTCTTTTATGTATAAGAAAGCATTATGACAATCATCTATCCATCAACCTGATGATTGGTCACAATCCATTCTTAGCTTTTATTTTCAAACGAGCTGAAACAAGATGATGAAATGCTGCTAACTGAAGTGGCATTTATCTGCCATGACAAATAATTCCATATTTTGTTTTCTTTCCTTATTTATTATCAACTTGTCTTTCATTGTTATTTTAGAGCTATTTTTCAGAAACTGTCATCACTTAGTAATTCATTTTGTTTTGATTTAATTGAATAACATATTCCTTTTTGATATTTATAATAATTCTGTTATCTGAATGTAATTGCTAATCACATGATAAACAAAATATACCTAATGCAAAATATTTTGATAGATTAATAAAAATAATCCCATCAACTTGAACAAAACTCATCACCCACCTGATCAAACTCCTGCCTTTGCTTTTCTTGGGCTCTTTAGTATGATTCAACATTGTGACTCCTAAGGTCCTATAGAAAGTCTCGAAGCTAGACAGGCACTTCTTGTAGACCACCTTCACCTGGTTGAAGGTACTTTGATTGTTGGGTAAGTGTAAACGAGCTGTGACAGTTCGCCATTTGTTCTGATTGGTGACACGGTTGTACCCACCCAGTTTTTGAACTGCACGAAAGAGTCTGTGCAAGTCTATGTCTCTGTTAGCAATTGTCGGTGTTTTGTTGAGTGGAGTACCAGCATCGTCCATAAACTTGTACAGCTGTGCAACAAAACGGTCCTTCTCTTCACTAGGTTCATCATCTGAACTCTAAAATGAGAGATATAATTATAGAAGTTTTATTAGAAATCGAAGTTTAAGCAGTACAGACTGAGAGGCAGTATGTATTTCAGAAAAATGTTACAATCATACTTACATCTGTGAAATTTTCATCACTCTCACTGTCCATCGAATGTGAATGGAACAATGAACTCTTTTCCCAGTGCGGTGGAAGGTCATTGTGATCTAGAAATCTTAGTGCTTTTTGAATAGCCTCCGCCAGAATCGAGCTTTCAACTTTTTCAGCCACTTCTCGACTGAATTCGGAGACTTCTTTCTTTGGCACTGTATAACTGAAAATTATATTTATTGAAAGTAGCAGTATTTCACCAAATTAAAATTTTCAAAAAGAATCATTTTGAAAACAATATTATTTATAATAATTTTCAAATTAAAAAAATCGTTTTAAAATTGTTGAATTAATTGAATACATTACCTGGACAGTTCAAGAATTTGAAAATGAATATTTGGTCAATATAGACTGGATTAATAATGTTGTTAGTTCTTTTAAAAATTTCCATCTCATTATTGTAATAGTAGGGGAGCCCACGATGCTAAATATGGATTTATTTGAGCATCATAGACACATATTGGGTTGCAAAGCTTAGATGATAAGAAGAAAAAAAAATTATGTAATGTATACCTATTCATCGGTGAGGGAAGCGGCTATGGATTTTCAAATTTGTAAAAAAAAAACTGTTGCATGGACATACTCGAGCGCGTCACATATTGATAGCATCAATGTCCTACGTATTTTTAATAATGTACGTATGTTAATTTGATCGTGGTGGTCGTAAGGGTTGAAAATGAAAAAAAAAAATAATCGAGCGCGTCAGATTTTCTTAGGGGGTGTTAAGTGAATCTAAAAAAAGCTTCCATACAATAATCTGACGATGTCGATGTGACGCAAACTCGCGACCATTATTATAATATGAAAAAAAAATCGCCATTTTGAAATACTCAAGCGCGTCAGATTAAGATATACAGTGTGCCCAAGATAAGAATGAACAGCATGGGGATATCGGAAACGGTAAGTGATACGGGGTCGATTAAATTAGAGAAAAGTAGCGCATTTATGTGCCTAATAATATGCCATTTAGAAAGTTTTAATATTCCGAGTAGTTTCGGAGATATCCGAGAAAAACCGAAATTTGAGAATTTCGTTTTTATTTTCTCCTAGCTTTATTTTCAAAGGAAATGTAAAACAAATAGCACTTTGCCATGGCCACTTTTTGAGGACTACACGATAACGTAAGCAGAATTTTTCTGCGACGTTTCGTCTTTTAGAAAACATCATCAACTTTGTATTTTTATATGGGCCGAAACTAAAGTATACCCTGTATACGACTCCATATTTCATTGTGAATACAGCAACGTATCAAACAATATGATTTCGGAACAATTTCTCGCGCAAAATGTAATTTAGTGATTACTTAATATGTTTTTCTTCAATTTTAGATAGTAGGCGCTGGAAAAAATGACACATATTGTTCCGTTGTCATAATAATACTGTAGTTTGGTAGAATTTTTGACACATTTTCGTTCCTACTTTTACATCTCGCTACCTACCTAATTTGTGTTAAAAATGGAAAACGGCAGCTTTTCGAATACTGAAAAATTTGATATGTTGTCATGTTACATTGTGTGCCAAAGAAATTGTGTTGATGCTGAACGTGCGTACTCTAATAAGTATCCAGAGAGGCGACAACCTGGTAAATCAATATTTAGACGGTTAGTTTTTAATTTAAAAGAATACGGATCATTTAAAAAACCTGTGGTTTCCCGACAAAAGCAATCTAATGAAGAAAGTCAGCGTGATGTGTTACAGGCCGTTGTTGAAAATCCTGAGATATCTACTCGCACCATTGAAGATAATACCGGAGTTGCCAAATCCACCGCTCACTTCATTTTAAAAAAAAATAAATATCATCCTTATAAATTTAGGATTTGTCATGGACTCAGGCCAGGTGATGATGCAAGGCGAAGAACCTTTTGTGAATGGTACACTAGAAAATGCCAAGACGATGAAAATTTCCCTTTCAAAATAATTTGGTCTGATGAAAGTATGATCACCAACAATGGCATTTTTAACAGGCGGAATGTTCATTATTGGTCACAACAAAATCCGCGGGTACACAAAGTGTCCAGACACCAACATCGTTTCGGTTTTAACATGTGGGTTGGGATTCTCGGTACGAATGTAATTGGGCCTTTTATCTACCGAAACAATTTAACAAAAGAGCGGTACATAAATTTGTTAGTAAATGATTTGGAAGATGCTCTAGATAATTTGCCTTTAGCGGTTACTCACAGCTGCTGGTTTCAACAAGATGGTGCTCCAGCACATAACGCTATAATTGTTCGTGATTATTTGAACCGTCGCTTCCCAGGACAGTGGATAGGTACTCATAGTGATACACCCTGGCCTGCAAGGGCCCCCGACCTAACCCCACTAGACTTTTTCCTTTGGGGACATATCAAGAATCAAGTGTACTCTAATCATAATTTTCAAAATGAAGAAGATTTGCTAAGATTGGTAACTGCTTCCTTTAACAATATTTGTCCGAATATGTTAACTCAAGTTTTAAATTCGTCTGTGAGACGAGCGTACTTGTGCTTAGAAAATAACGGCGGGTTATTTGAACACTTGTTATAAGTTTCTGTTTGTTTCCTGTAATACATATCAGCTCCTTGTTATTACATTACAATTACATTTATAAAGTAAACTTTTGATTTGGCGACTCATCTTTGTATTCAACAACGCAAAAATTCTGGAAAGTGGTAAGTTTAAATTTAGTATAAATAGGACTAATCAATTTATTTCATGTACCAAAATATGTCATTTTTTCCAGCGCCTACTATCTAAAATTGAAGAAAAACATATTAAGTAATCACTAAATTACATTTTGCGCGAGAAATTGTTCCGAAATCATATTGTTTGATACGTTGCTGTATTCACAATGAAATATGGAGTCGTATACAGGGTATACTTTAGTTTCGGCCCATATAAAAATACAAAGTTGATGATGTTTTCTAAAAGACGAAACGTCGCAGAAAAATTCTGCTTACGTTATCGTGTAGTCCTCAAAAAGTGGCCATGGCAAAGTGCTATTTGTTTTACATTTCCTTTGAAAATAAAGCTAGGAGAAAATAAAAACGAAATTCTCAAATTTCGGTTTTTCTCGGATATCTCCGAAACTACTCGGAATATTAAAACTTTCTAAATGGCATATTATTAGGCACATAAATGCGCTACTTTTCTCTAATTTAATCGACCCCGTATCACTTACCGTTTCCGATATCCCCATGCTGTTCATTCTTATCTTGGGCACACTGTATATGGTTCATCTTTATGTCCTAGATGTGCTGCTGTCTCCTAAGCTGACGATTATCTAGAGGGATTCGCCAAATCTGTCAAAAAAAATTTGTAAAACGGTTGACCCTATAGGCCGTCCCTGCAACTTTCCGCTAAATCCATACCTAAGCGCTCAACATTTCATTTATTTTGTTTTTGAGCTCTTCTAGCTCAATAATATGATTCTTGTGTCATTATGAGCTCTCCGAGCTCAAAAGTCTGATAGAAGTTTATACAATTTTTTAAATTTTCAAACCGCAATAACTTTTGAATAAATGAACCGATTTTCACGCGGTTGGCAGCATTCGACGCAGTTTTTCAAGCTCCATGAAGAATCTTTCACTTTTTTCGGTTTCGGACTGGCGGCGATCGCCGTGGTTTTTCAATATTAAGAGCCGTTTAGTTTTTGAAATCGATAAAGCCGTTTAAAAATTATTCCAAAAAACCAAATTTAAAAAAAAAATATTGTTGTTTTTTGAGATTTCTCAAAATCTACCGGTACGAATCGGTTCAAATTATATTCAAAATCTAAGTTTGGCCAAGCCAAATAGATAGAGAATGAGCGAGAGAGAAATAGTAACGCGGAGAGGGGAATATTGGCATTACGCAGCTGCACGCATTAGACTTTATCAACGAATTTTTGTTATTTCGGCTTGTGGAAATCGTCAGATTATATATTTTTCGTTATCCTTGAATTATTTCCTTCAGAATAATTTTTTTTTGCCACGCTCGAGAATGTCGAGATGACGTTTTTTTTACAACTTTGTAGCCCTCCCCTTTCTTTAAGTCACTCTCAAATTGTCAGATTAGTAGAATATACACTTTTTAGCATGTAATTAACCCACCCTACCTTAATCTGACGCGCTCGAGAATTTCAGATGATCAATTTTTTTTACTAATCCGCGCGGCCTTATTTATGAGGTTCATATTTGGTGGAAGTACTTAACCGGGTACAGGTATCACCCAATATATTAAGTGCCGCGCTTCAGTAAATCCCGAAATCCTCGCTTGGGCTCCCCTGCTATAATGAGTGATGTTCACAGCTCATTTATTTATTCATGGAGTGAATAGCTTCTAGTCAGAAAAAGTTCTGATATGAGGTAGTTGAACATATAATAAAAAGCATTAACAATAGAAATAATAAAAATCATGTCAGTGATAAACATTCAACATATACAATAATAATAAAATCATAATAAGATTAGTGAACAAAGTGAACAGCAGGATTTATCTATTTTGTAAGGAAATGATGTGGTTTTTTAAAAAGATTGTGAATTTCGAAAATTTCTGCAATTTTTAATATTATTTATTAAGTAACTTATTGAATTCAGCTAGATATACTTTGGTGAATCTTTTTAAACAAGTTTAACTTAAGAATAAGATTGTTGGAGCTTTTACATTTTAGGAATATTCATTTTTTAATGGGGATATCTTGAAAATAGACCACAGTAGATGGTATGTGTGTTACTTACTATCTTCCATCTTTGAAGGACCTAATCAAATATTCATCTTTCATGTTGATTCTTACTGTAGGCTGAGCAGATGGTATAACCACAAGACCAGGGAACCAGTTATCTTTACTTCGCTTTTTGTCAGATGCTTCAACACTTACAACACGTTTCAAGTCAAGAAGATACGCTTCAAGATCTGGTTCATTCTCTTCTTCAACTTCTCCATCACTACTATCTTCCCTACAATGAAATATAAAATAAAATTGCAGTAATCATAACAACATTTTATAGATGATATCTTATTAATAATTAGTTGAACAACTAATTTGACTAGAGAAACAATAATTACTTGGCCTGTCTACTTCTCCTTCCCCTTCTTCCTCCGACAACAGGATTTCCAAAGTGTTCAGGGTGAGTGAGGGGGAGCTGGTCCAGAGTTTCACTCTCATTGAAATGCCTCCCACTTTTCAAGCATAATGCAGTTCTTCGCAGGGTTGTAATATCACCATCATCAAATACTATAAAGATACAGAGAACAATGAAATTAATATAGAAATAGAGTATTGTGCTTGGCTTATGCAATTTTCTCAAGAACTAACACTTAGGTATAGTGCTTAGTTATAAGTGTTATGTATCAGGAAAAAATGCATTTCAAAGCAGTACATAGAAATAAGCACCCACTATGCATGACACCTACCCACTGTATATTGACTACAGTCTTGAATTTTGGTCACCGTAGCATCTACTAAATCTTTTCTATCGGAATGCTTGGCTTGAACAAGCTGTCCTACACGAAGAGTTCCTTTGATTTGCTCATCACTAAGTGTAGCACTTCCTAAACCCATTTTATAGGTTACCTAGAAACACAATTTTTAACAAATGAATTGAGGCTAATGCTACTTGTTACTAACCTTGCATTTTACAGTACGAACAACTTTACTAACTTTAGCTTCACAAAAAGCACCCTTATACTTTGCACTTACTGCTGTTCCAACAGAGAGATAAGGGGGATCGTCAGCTTGCTGAAAATAGTGAAAATACAAAGATTCATAAAAATTGGGCATGGTCTATAACAATTTATAGAAAATCAACAACAAAAAAATCCACTTACCATATTTTTTTCGTTTCCTCTATTTTTATTGTTGATGAGGTTGTTTATGTGGATAACCTTGCACTCATCAGTTTATAAAAATACGTTCAGCTGATTTTTAGGACTTTCCAATGAACAAGAAAGTACCATTAACTACTTTCTACGAGATCAGTCTATCGCCTCAATCTTTCATATGAATCAGTTACGTTTAACTTACTTTTAATTCAAAATACCATCGCAAAAACATTATTTTAGGTAGAAATCATCTAATAAACCCTAAAAAAACAAAGATTTTCAGGATGTTCAGACGGTTGTTTGGATGACATTTTATTAATAATGAAAATAAGTTTGCCAAATTTCCAGTTTCGAAACAAGGACACTTGGCAACACCGCTACAGTGTGAATAGTTTTCTAATGGTAGTTGAATATAAGGCTACTTCCACAGTCTGTAGTTATTTCTTCATGAGTTTTCAATCCGGTCATGAAAAATCAATGGGTTCCTGCAGTATTATTCCGTGTCAAAAGAAATTATTGAAAAGATCATTCGAAAGTTGAGGAGTATCGCATTCTTACTCATTCTGAGCAAAGGCGCAAAGGGTGGTGACATCTACAACTACTTCTTTGAACTGATTTGAAGTAAATCAGGGAGTCAATTCTCGAGTTCAAGCGAAAACATTTTCAAACGTTTGAAGCAACATAGAGCGATACATATACCGCTCGTTGAAGAGAGATGAAACATCAAATTCGTATACGTTAAATTTCCAGAATTGACCCCCAGGTATTTCTTGCCATAAGCGAATTAAAGCGATAGTGTATTTATTCAAATGTATTCGCGTTATTATAGATTTTTGGGCAACAAATTGACTCTTTCGATAGTCTTTAATGCTCATAGTTTCAACATTCAATACTATTAGGAGTCTTTTCTCTCTGTTGTCGAGTTTTGAAACTATTCAAAAGTACATCGTCATTATTGTTTAGGCTTTTCTGCATCGAGTATCAAAAATATAATTTTATTTCGATAACTTTAGGTTTGGAATCACTTTTCGATTCGAAGTATTCAAATATACTGCTCTATCGGTGGACTATGGTTCATTTGGCGAATTTCACAATTTTTCTGCGAATAAAATGGCTCCCAGTCATGCCGGACCAATCGTTGATGCAGAACCATGTCGGCAGCCATTATATTCGCAGAAAAATTGCGAAGTTCGCAAGGGTATGAACGAGACTTTGGCCGTAGCAATGAAAGTTTGAACTCTCAAGTAACAATGCCATGCAGAGTCGCAAGTGGAATGTTTTCTAGGCTCCAATAACTAATTATCTTGTTCTATGGCCGCGAACCTGGTGAACATGTGTGTTCAGGGGGCTACTCTCTCTGGTGTCGAGTTTGGTAACTATTTATGAGTTCATAGTAATTATCCTTTTTGTCGAAAATTCTGTTAGTACAATCTGCTCAAGTGAATTTAAATAAATTTGTAGTGATTTTTGATATGTGATGAAACTCTGGTACAAATATATGCTGAAAATTATGTTCTGTTGTCAGAATGTTCAAGAAAGTAGTTCATAGTTTTTGCCACTTCGGCGCTGACATCTAATGTTGAATTCCCAATCATGATCGTGATCAAGATTCCATTTTATTTCACGAAAGTAAGCGCCTTTTGTCACCATGACACATGACATGACATTCATGACCTTCAAAATTGACACTGACACCTTGTGTTAATATTCTTGTTAATTTTTCAATTTTGTTCAATTAAAATAATCAATTTACGTGTTTTTGATGGTGAAAGTGTGATATTTGCTCGAGTAAACGTTTTTTAAATCTTCATGGCAGCTAGATATCAGAAGAACCTGAAAATTGTAAGTACCAAAGTTGCCTTTTTCAATTCAATCTTCTGATTTGTTTTGATGGTTATTTTACGAAGACCTCTGTGTTTTGAAATTAATTGGGGTACAAAGTGTTTGTACCACATTGAAATGAAGAATTGTGAATAGTTTTAATATCTACTTCTGTTCAGTAATACCCAGCAATAGCAACAGAACTTGCTGGCGATTTTCTTCACAAGAGACTGCAAATAATGAACCCTCATTTCTTGGTAATTCTCCTTCCACTCAAATTATTTGTTGCCGCGCGCCTCTATTATATTAATATTATATACTTGAGTAAACGTAAGATCAGCGAGCTCCGCCTTGCAAACAGGTGTTGTTACTTTATCTCTTGGACACGAATCCGAAGAAAATTCGCAATTATGGAGGTCTGAAAGACTTCTCTAGTTATGCCCTTCTGAATCTTGACAATCGATCATTTTCAAACATGAGTGTTTCAGTTAAAAATCGTATATAAAGTGCCTCCTTTTTTTCATAATAACAAGCACGAAAATGTTCTGCTTATATGACTAAACATAACCAACCTTTTTAGTAATTTTCCGTAATTATTTCTTTTTATTTATTAATATATAGTATCGCTTTTTTTTACCTGATGACGTCACAATCGTTTAATATGAAAGCTTACATAATCAGATGATGTTTCCCTTTATAAACATTGTTGTTTCTTAGGAATAATGAACATTATTATTTTTATCATTATTATTATTATTGACCATTCCATTAAACTATTATTGTATAGAATTGAATGATTGTCTTCTTGGGCATTCACCATTTCAAGAAATTATGCAGTTTCCAACATCTTCGGTTATTGTTATTGACACCTCACAGAGATTTAACAGGGCATGGAAAAATTTGGAATAATATGGGTTGACTAAAGATCTTCGCATTTCAAATTTCAAAGCCTACCAAGCATTGTACTTTTATCGAATTTTTGGTCAGAGCCAACTCGAAAAATTCAAATCAACAGCCAATTAATCTCGAATATCAATTTATGATACATAATTGAATAGAGAATTGTAGGCAAATGAGATGAGTTAGAGAAATATACAGGGTGTCGTTTGGAAAAAAGAAGTTGGGAGTGTTTAAATAAAAACACTACAATAGGAATTCGCTAATACAGTCAAGATTAAGACTATTCAGTGCTCTACTTATGTGGAGTAGTGTGAAAGATACAACCATCTAACCTTCCAGAACTTTAATAAAGTAATTTGACATGGAATACAAGGCTGCAGGGCTCAATTCCAGGATTCTTGTAAGCCACTCTTCATTAAACACAAAATTTTACCACTACCGTGCATTTTTATTTTAGAAGCAGTGTGTCTCATTCATGGTAAATTTAGAAACGAAATCTATACGGCAACCCATTATAACACTAGACAAACATTAAATATTTAATTTTCAATTCCAATATCGACACAGGTAAAAAATTCTATAATTTATAATGGCAAAAAATTATTTAATCACTTACCTAACGAAATTAAAATCATATGCAATAGAAGAAAATTTAAAAATTCCGTAAAAAATCTTCTGGCGAATGCTTTCTACTCATTAGATGAGTTCTTTTGCGAGAACTTTTAGTTTTGTTAAATTCATCTTTGAGATCCTATCCTAGTTATCAAAGATTCAATTTTAAAATGTTTTATTGAATTGTACTTGTATTTTATATATTTATACATATGTGTTGTTGACCAGTACGGTGAAAACGTTGTACTAATTCTATTTTATTTACATGTGCCTATTGTGTTCCATTTTATTTTATTTTAATTTATTCATTATTTATATTGTACCGGCTTTTTATATAATATTCTGTAGGTATTTTTAATTTTTGAATGACTTTGTCAATTAGAATTATGTTATTCAGACAATAAAGCATATTTGATTTGATGAAGTTGCGAAAAAAATGCTGGAGTTAAAAAAATCCCCCTACTGTTATTTCGGATGACCTTTTCATCGCTATTGATATATTCATTTGTCACTTTCAATAGGCACCCCATTTTATTTTTATGAGGCACCCCTATAAAAAAATATGAATCAGATAAGACCGTAGTGAAAACGAACGAAAGGGCGATTTTGAATATGCAACATAATTATTTTGGCTACTACTAGTAGAATTGAAGAATAAATTCTCACGCTGTGTCGATGAAATATCTGATTTTGTGCTTTTACTCGGATTTATTGAAACATACGTATTTATTTTGTTCAGTTATGAGAGAGACGAACCTATAGTATGAGCATTAAAGCATTTGCTAACTTTTATGAATACAACCCAATGTCTATCCTTGGTGAATCACTCATGTACTTAAAAAGGTAGGTCTTGAAAATTTTGTTGAGAATTACTGTGATCCCGATCATTGTTTCAGAAATGGTCCTCCGCATTCGGGAGTATTTTGATTTCTTGCGTTATTTAGTCAAATAAAACCAAATTTTGGAAGCAAGGAATTGTTGATGAATTAAAATGCTTTACTGCGCACGCATCACCGGTTTTTTCTCTTATATTTATATAGGAACGCTGAGTCTCTATAACACAAGATAACGCGAGCGCGGGCATCTATGGTGTTTTTCTCTTACGTTTATGTAGGAATGCTAAGTCTCTATAACACATGATGTCGCGAGCGCGCGCATTCATGCCAAACATAGCTGAAAGTGTGAAATTATACCTACTTCACATAATTTGAACTCAAAGTGAGTTTTGTTTGAAGGAACAGAAATTATTATTCTTGTTTTAACGTGTTCCAGTGCATTTCCGCAAAGTTAAAATGTAATAGCAAGATTTATGAATAGTATAGCATCATGTCCTTTCAGAAATATGTCCCATATCAGATTTTCAGTAATGCAACGTGACGGGAACTTGGCAACAGCGTACTCCCGCGAAACAAAAATGGTAATAGTAGAATTGCTTGAGGACACGCTTCAGTTGTTTTTTCCATACCAAATTTCCAGTAATCTGAAGTGACTATAACTTGGCAATAGCGCATTTCCGCAAAACAAAATTGGTACTATTAGAATTGCTGAGAGCCCAAAATCCCGACGTTCAACTGTTTCTTCCATATTAGATTTCCAGTAATCTGAAGTGAGCATAACTTGGCAACGGCGCATTTCCGCAAAATGAAAATGGTACTATTAGAATCGGCAGAGGTCCCACAATCGCGACGTTCAATTGATTTTTCCATATCAGATTTCCAGTAAACCAAAGTTCAGCCAAATTCAGCCGCAGTGTTCTGTTTTTTGTTATACCTACTCACCTGGAAAGGAATTTCACAATTTGTATTGCTTTCTTGTAATCTATGCGAAATGGCAATGCAAGCTTCATATGAGACGTCAAATAAATGTTTAGAATGTTTCATTTTTATGGCACATTGGCCATTTTGTACTTATCTTTTCAAATTTAATGAAATTTTTGCCAATACTGTAGTCGTAGTGCATTTTAAAAATTATGTGAGCACAAACTTATTGGAAAAATACAGAAATAAACAAGAACGGTCAATTTTAGAAATAGGGAAATACTGGGAGGAAGATTCCTCCAGAAGATGGTCTCTAGATGACCGAAACACGTGTCTATCTGTTGAAAATGTTGGTTTGGTTTTGGGATAAAATTATTGATGCAGTTTGATAAAATATCACACGTAGAATCCAAAAATATAATAATATAGGGGAATTGCATTGAAAAAAAAACGAGTATTTTGTCCACCCTGTATGCAGGATACGAGTTGTATGTTTCGAAATACATATTTTTCCATGAGAGCATACTAAAGAGTAATCATAAGTGAAAATCAGTTTTAAGCTTCATGTGTACCTATCTAATGGGTTGTATATCGTACCTCAATATGGATAAACAAACTATTTTCAAACCGATGAGATTGATGACTTATTGACTTCATGGAAATTCATGTTCACTCTTGTCAATTTCCACAAAGACTTTATTATTCATGGCCGGATTCGGGTTTTACAATATTATCAAGTGACGACTACCCATTTGTGAGAAGGAGAGATAAAAAGTATCAATATTCATGAATTCCGTATTGTAAATGTGCACGAAGGAAGTAACGGTTTTCTAGACGAGAAGTTATACGGGGATTGTCACAGTCACGCAGTGTCTATTACACTGTATTCGGACGTTTCAGTTGATACGTCTAGAAGAGCACTTCGACCACGCCACTGAAGATGACTGCCGCACTTGCAGTCGAAACTTTTGGAGATTTAAACCAAAGAGGACCACGGCAAAACCCGGAAACCAACCAAAACATTGACGCCAGCCGTGAAAGCCTCCATTCCTTCCTACATAAATCATATATTTTCGGAATCTGCATGAAATTTTGCATATTATATCATGCGGATTGCAAGTGAATCTGCCGATTTTGTATTTTCATGATTTTTGGGGGTCTACCCCTTTGGATTTTTTCGATATTTCGAATAATTTTGTTTTATATAGATTGACTCGAAATTCACAGATTATACTCATTTTTGATCATTCTGAATCGATTAGCGTTCGCAAAATTGCTCTATCTGTAACCACTCCCGAGTTGAAGAGTTCATCTAGAGTGGGAAGTTTTTTTCAAACCATTGTCGTGCATTCTGGAGCATTTGCTGGGTCACTTTGCGACATACGTTATTAATTCTTCTTTGCAACTCATGTGTCTGGTGGTGTTTTGTAAACAATGATTTTTATATGTCCCCACAAATAAAAACTGAAGGACTTAAGTCGGGAGACCGAGGTGGCCTTTCAGTTGAGCACATATCCTATCCATCGTCCTGTGCACATTTTGGTAGTTACGCAGAGGAGCCTTATCTTGTTGGAAAATCAGTTCCTGTTTATTGTATGCGGGATTGTTCCCAATGATATTTGTTAGAGCTGGGTCGATGCCATTTTGTAGTAAATCCAAGTACATATCGCCTGTTACATTTCTAGGAAGGAAAGAAGGTTCTGTACAATGAAATATCCAAAAAAAAACAGCCCACACATTTAACTTCTGGAAGTGTTCCAGGGAAAAAAGTCCATTGTGATAAGATCTGGCGCTTAGTAGTCCTTTTGGCACTCGTACTACTCGAAGTTTTCATGATGAAAATGTATAATATTCTATATGGTTGAACTGAAAAAAAAAAGCCTCTATCATATTTAACAATAAAAATATGTCAATGCATTTGAAAAAGAAAAGTTGGTTTGAAAATCAGTCACTTAATGGCTATCAATGAACGATTGAAATAGTTATTTGTATGCTTAGGCCGCAAAATACCTTTTTAACGTACCGAAAGAACAGTTATCTCAAAATAATCTTGAGGTCGTTAAAAAGTTTCGCGGCCATGGCATACACACAATTTTTCGCGCAAACGTTAAAATTATTAAACTAGATAATTGTAAATAAATATATAATTGCTCTAAAATCAACACCAGTTCAATTTATTCAATAATGTCACCGTGTGCTATGGAAATGATAGGTTTCAATATATGAGAAAATATTTTGACAGTTCTTACTGATACTGATAGCGGTATTTCAGTACCTTCCACTCCTTCTGAACTCAAAAGCGTTGTAAATTCGGCGCTTTCCGTTTTAATACCCAAAAAATCTAAACGGCAGTACGAAATGTCTGAAAACATTTTATTGGCTTATTTGATGCAGAAATCAAATGATTTAAAAAGTTTAACTTCATGGAGCATTTATTCCATGCTGAAGTGTGTGCTGAACATACGAGACAATGGGTGGTATGAATAAAAACTAGCAAATGCTTATACTATAGGTCCGTCTCTCTCATAACTCTCTCAGAAATCTGAGTGAAAGCATTTACTCGAACTTTATTCATACCACCCATTATCGACATAAAGCAGTTTTCAAAATTAGTATCATTATCGAGCAAAAAGGTCTAAAGTGTTTACGCGTGAGCAAATTGATACATTCCTGAAAGAAGCTAATGATGAAAAATACTTACTGTTGAAGGTAAGTGTTAAGAGATGTCATTTACAAATTGTTTTATTTAGTGTTCAGATTTTTGTAGGTAGTTTTGATAATGGGAATATCTGGTGCCTTGCGACGAGATGAGTTAGTAAAAATGACCATTAAAGATATTCAGGAAGAGAATGCTGTATTAATAGTAACCGTTCCTGATACCAAGACGGATAAGAAGCGTGTTTTCACTGTTACTAATATTGATTTCATAAATATTTATCGTAAATCGACCAAAACATATTGTTAATAATCGTCGTATATTCTTGAAATACGTAAACGGAAAGTGCACCGCACAAGTTGATGGAATGCATACCATTTGGAATATGCCTAGTATCTCAGATTACCAAATCCTGAAACATACACTGGCCACTTTTTTCGTTCTGCCACGCTGCTTGCCAATACTGGGGCTGATATGTCAATTCTCAAACGTCACGGTGGATGGAAGGCCACGACAGTAGCGGAAGGTTATGTAGAAGACTATCGAAAATAAGAAGCAAATTTCCAACTCAATTTCTGGCGATACAGTATCTAGTTTGAATGTAGGCAATAACCATTATTCAGAAACACTAGATGTAGTTGCTTCAACTTCTGGAGTTACACGGCCGCGAATACTTGGGGCTGAATCACGTATATTCTTAACGAACGCTTGTTTTGAACTATAGAGTCATGATTGCCACCATCTATGGGGCAATTTTGTTACAGAAAATGATTCTTCTTATCTGTTATTAATAATAATAATAATAATAAACAAATCTTTATTGCAAGTCAGTGGTGTTACAATATTATTGTATACACAACATAAAGTCAATAACGTCACAACAAGATGGTATGACAAAAACATATCTACAGTATTACATCTCTAAGTAGTCAGCTATTGAATATGGTTCTAGATTAAGTAATAAATAATACAGTGCTTTCTTAAAGGGTTTCAAAGTATTGATTTTATAGTAATAAGCATTTTTACTCTGTTATCTTGTATCTTTGTAATTACAATGTTGTTCAAATAAATGTTTGTTATTGAATAGAAATAGAATACATTCTTGAATATAAAGAACCTCGCAACCCTGCTGTGCCATGAGTCACGGCACTCTGTCAGTACGCCGCTGTTGTCAACAGAACGTTACCATTTAAAGAAAACATATTTTTGAAGATAATCTAAGCAATTCCAAAACTATTAGATAACAAAAGCATTCCACAAGGTCCCCCGTAACAGCCGAACATGCCCCTTGTACTCGTTCGTGTCGCACTTAATCTGCGACCGTTATCAAGACAGTCACGCGAAAACAAGGGAACATCGCAGGACAGACGGGGGTTGCTCGATATAAAATATTCGATTGGGGTTGCATATTGCGATCGCGACGCGTGCGCGCTGCCGTATGCGACGACGCTTACATGGACCGACCGAAGGCGATTATTTTGTTATTGCCGCGATGACAAAAGCCAAGCAACAATAACAATTGTTTCTTCGCCCGTCCTTCTACGATAAACAAACTGTGTGCGAGAGTGTGTGTGTGCAAGTGAAAATAGACGGGGGCCTGTTTTGTGTGCGTCCGTGTGTAATATGGGTCGGATCGACGTGGAAATCGTCGAGGCGATATTTTCGACGCTGCCGCGGAATAGGCGGTGATTCTGATTTTCCGTGGCGTTTCGCAGGACCGCGGTGCTGTTTTTTGTTGTTGTTGTTTTTTTGCGAACGGGGATGGTGTAGTGGTACAATGATGGTCGAGAAAGTCGAAGGATTCCTCATGTATCGGAAGCCGGTGTACAGGATATTTCAGTATTTGGAGACGTGAGTGTTTTTTGATGAATTTAGTAGAATTAATTTAATTTTTTTTAATGCAAGTTACGCGAAAAACTGACGATGAGTTTGTTGCCCGCCTTTTTATTTTGTTTTACACTCGAGTCTGTCTTGATTCAGTTTTCACGACATACTTACAGCTGGAGTGTAAATAATGAAATTCCTTGATCATTGATTATATTTTCCATATGCCTAACAATTCTAACATAGTATAAACAGTTGGGGCAATAATTCTACGACAAACATACATTTCCTCAGATTTATACAGAGTGGTTCATACAAACCAAAATAGACGGATTTTCGAGGCGTTAGAATCGATAAAACAATACTAGCAGATCAGGGAGCGACTTTTTTTTGCAAAGAATTACAAATTGGTAATAGTAATTTAATTTCGATCTATTTGCACCTAGATCAAGGGTCTGTACGTGCTTGTAAAATCTGAGGTATACTTAAATCACAATTTAAAATAAGTTCGTCACATAATACAGGGTGAGTTAGAAGGGGACCGACAAACTTCGTAGACAAATTCCTTAACTCATTTCGAGATGACATCCTAAAATGCATTCCCTATAAGCTACAGAGTGTCGAAATTCCGAAAAAAATGGGATTTATTTTTTTTCTTCAAAACTTCTAAAAAGGAAAAATATTTAAACTTGACACACCAGTCTAGTTTTATCAATGTGCATTTTTTTTGAAAGTCCCAACAACCATTAAAATTTTGTCATTTTGTGTCATATGAAACAACTTCACCCAATCATGTCAACATTACAGTGAACATTTTTTCCATGTAATTTGAATCTGTCATATCTACGTATTAGTGACCAAGTGACCAGAAATAGCCAATCAGACAAACATTTAACTGACTATTTCACTCATCCTAAAATTCTCACATAATAGCCGGAGAGCTGATGACGAATTTTGAGAAGGTTCTTTAGGCAAGCTGAAATTGTGAAAAATTATAATTTCGTAAATTGGCGAATCCAGTCCTGAAAGTCGTTTAGCGAATTAGCGGTTATTTCGCTACTGCGCAGCATATAACATTTCCAAAAAAAAAATTCAAAAAAATATATATTAGGCAACTTGAATTTTTTTTATCTATTAATTGATAATTTCTAGAATTCAAAACAAAAAATCCCTGACGTTTTTGTCGGTTATTAAGTATTGCCTGACGTCTCCAAAATATTTTTTTTTTAAATTACCAAAAAATATTCTTTAGGCGATCTGAAATTTATATCACGTATTCATCAAGTAATTTCAATAATATCTGCAAATTGCCTGACGATATTGCGGGTTATAAACAATTACCAGACGTTAATAAAGTTTGTAAATAAGCGCAACAAAAAGTCTTACGCGCAGCCGTAAGTGCGACAAGGATAGCTCTCCGAGGCATACTGGCAGCTCCTCGCTTTCTTTTATATTTTAATTTTAAATAATTTATTCACTTAATAAAAATCGGAAATGAAAGAATAATTCAATCATTTAATCCGTCATCCTACAAATCATTGTTCCTATGAAGTAAAATAAAAATATTCATCGTGGCCTAGTTTCTGATTTTTAATTTTTTATAGTTATTAAAAGAAATTATTAATTACTAAGATTTTGCTTAGAATTTTTTTTTAGAATTTTGTTTGTAAAGCTTTATCATCGTTATTTTAAATTACAATCTAAGGAGACTATGAAAAAGTCGGAAACTAGGCTCCGTATATTAAAATATAGCATTTTTTTTTCCAAAAATACAAAATTATATTAAATATAATTAATTTTAGATGAAATTTTTTTTTTATTTCCTTTTTTTTTTTTTCGAGGCTAAAATACTTTTTTATTAAATAATTTATGCAGCAAACGAAATTAATAATTTGAAATTTTTTTATCAATTATCAAATTTTAGCAAAAAAAATATAGAAAATCAAATATTTCTGTTTTGAACGCAGTTCTGAAACACGTGGTTTCTCAATAGCCAATCACAGCGCGAGGACCTTGGGCCCCGACAGCTGCCAGCATGCCTCGATTAGCTATCCTTGTCGCACTTACGGCTGCGCGTTTAGTTGCGCTTATTTACAAACTTTATTAACGTCTGGTAATTGTTTATAGCCCGCAATATCGTCAGGCAATTTGCAGATATTATTGAAATTACTTGATGAATACGTGATATAAATTTCAGATTGCCTAAAGAATATTTTTTGGTAATTTAAAAAAAATTATTTTGGAGACGTCAGGCAATACTTAATAACCGACAAAAACGTCAGGGATTTTTTTTTGAAATCTAGAAATTATAAATTAAAAGATAAAAAAAAATTCAAGTTGCCTGAAATATATTTTTTTGATTTTTTTTTGCAAATGTTATATGCTGCGCAGTAGCGAAATAACCGCTAATTCTCCAAACGACTTTCAGGACTGGATCCGCCAGTTGACGAAATTATAATTTTTCGCAATTTCAGCTTGCCTAAAGAACCTTCTCAAAATTCGTCATCAGCTTTTGGACTATAATCTGACCAATCGCAAACTAAAGAAAACTCGTGTTATCAATTCTGATTGAAGGATCAGCTTCGATATTTTCAACGACGTAACCATGGCAACACAAAGTTTGGCAGTTCTATCAATATTAATTGTACCCGATTGTGTCAAAATGAGTCGCTTCGGTGCAAATTCAAATGAAATTATGAAACTAAACATTATAATATTGACGATTTTAATAACTGTTATACATTGTTCGTATTTATATTAATGAAGAAACTTCATTCGTAAAATAGTCTAATAAAATTCAACAACAATAAATCGACAGACTTATCGCGAAAATTGAATCACTATTACTCCTGATAAGTGCCCCGGCAAATTATCACTATTAAACAATCAAGTCACCATGGTAATGACATAGTTTGACGTTTACTTAATTAAATTTTCAAAATGTCAGTCCCTTCGAGTAGATATGGAAAAATCCAAAATGATTCGATCGATATAATTTTAAGTGACAATTCTATGAAAAAAATTTCTTACTGAATATCCCTCGGCTTTTGATGAATTCTCAAAATTTGTCTTAACTTTTCTCTAGCGAGTTGCTTTAAGGTAACAGCCGTCCGCCTTCGGCGTCGGGCTGTTACCAAGCAACTCGCTTTCGAAAGTATACGACAAATTATTTCGAAATTATCAATAGCCTTGGGATATTACAAGTGATTATTTCTTTCGTCTATTAAATATCAGTCATCAACCAATCATACGTTTGTTTCCTGTATGACAGGACCAATCAACACGCTCTATTAGCGACTATTTACATGATGCACAATAGTCACCGACTATTCAGCATGATACTCATATCAAGGAGCCTGAGCATCTGACAGTACTCTAAATCAATACATATTAGACGTCAAATAGAATCAATCGTGTTAAAGCTGAATAATTATTTGAAAATGAATCGGTTTGGAAAAATCAAAAACGATGAGATATCGAGGCTACAATCCCTGACAATACAGTGCCATTCATATGACAGATATGAAGAAATGGATTCAAGAAATAATCTTCATAAATATAACACGACCTTGATTAATTGTCGACTAATTTATTGCTGCTAAATTTCTCTTGTATTTATTAATTTTACTCGACATTATTTTGGCATTAATAATCAGAGATGAAAGCCCTCGAGCTTCGCTCTCGGGCTCTCATCAGATTATTAATGCCAAAATAATGTCTCTTTAAATTATTATAAAATGCAGTCGAAATTTAGATGCAATAAAAATAGTCGACTATTTATCAAGGTCTTGTTATATTATCCTTGATAATTGCATTCAGTGCAATTATCAGTCACTATGACAACACGATTGAGTTTGACAAATTCATTCCAAATATATTTCAAAATGTCACGTTTTGGCATTGCGAATATTCAGAAATACACCCTACCCTCAAGAATATATTTGGGGAATATTTATGGAGCTTTGCTGCGAACGAGAATATGAATTAAATAATAAACATAAAAGCTTAGAATATGAGAAATAAAGACGGGACCGAATTTAAAGAAGCGACGGTGAAGACAATGTGGAACGTTTCGTGCAAACTTTTAGAAGAAAAGTACTATAATGACAATAATAATATGATTGACCCATTTAACAACACAGTATTTGAACCAGCCCGAAATTCCCGCAATTCAATCAGGAAGAAACTACAAGCAGATCCATGTAGACGTAAGACCAGTTAAATTTGTCCGAAGTTAACAAAATAGTATTGCTATCGGATAAAAATACTTATGCGTATTTTCTTTCAAACTGAGGTTTTGATTTTAATACAAGCTGCAAGAGTGATAAATGAAGTTTTTCTCCGACATTTAAACCGTAGGGTGCTAATATACTAGAACTAATTATATATCTGTAGTTCCATTTTCCTGAATAATTTGTTTTCACTTCATTATCCCTGTTATTAAGTTGAATACACCTTTTAAAGATTACTATTGCAAAAATTAAAGAACTTCCATAATGAGGCAGGTCATGGAAAAATGAAAACGGTATAATTCAGTCAATGTCACAAACTGTTATTTTCGTTGGATTTGCTTAGATAGCTTGTGATAGAACACCACACCATGCCTTTTCAATGATGCTTAACGTGTGACACTTATTATGTGGGTCAAGGAAGGATAAAGCTTCAGGAAAAACGTTCCAAGAAATGTTACTGATAGACAGTAATTCGGTAGTTCTCAAAGCTATCGATGAAAGGATGGGAACGCTTCAAAACAATCAAAGAATACTGTCTAGTATATTCGAGCATATTGGTTTGGCTAACACTGTAGTCTTACTACTCGATACTTATCTAACAAACATATAAGAATTTATGTAGGTGACACTATTTCTGAGAAGATCACTTTGGAATATGGTGTCCCACACGGATCCATTCTTGGACCATTATAGTTTATAATGTATGCCAGTCATACTATTAGGTGTCTACAATATTTGTTCCATTGATAATTTATATTGTTGAAATTCCTGTTGGATTGAAGAATAGGGAAAACTACATTTTTTTTTCAATGAGAATAATCCGTAGGTACCTGAAGTCCTACTATACAAACCGTCATCTGATTGAAAAGATTGTTTCGAGGTAGGAATAAACTAGTGGATATGAATACAATCAACGCCTTCTTGGATGCAGTGCCTCCAGAGTTGCAATTGATGGTTCCTATGAAAAATTCATGAAAATACTATCGACAACTCTCCTGCGGTGTTTCAGAGAAGTAACGGAGTCCGTGAGCAAGAAATCACCGATAGACCAACTGCTTTCTGAAAAAATCCATAATAGCTTCAGCATATTTTGCTGAACTTATTAATATTATTATAATAATCACCCTTTTTTACCAAATACAGCGTATAATTTTCTGTAATTGTCCGAAGTCCACCCTATGAAATCACACAATTAAGATAGCAAATTCAATCATGGGGATTTGTCATTCGGAAATTTGGATTTGATATCAGGTGCAGCAACCGTAAAGAAATTTTTCTAAAGGAACTTATCCAACCGGATAAACATGTCATGTCGCTAAAAAAACGGAACCGAAACCTCTGACAGACAAGAGTTACGACATCATATTCCTGATGAATGCCATTGAAATAACGCCACAAATGCTACAGAATGTGAGAACTAGTTTCGAACAAAACACCTATTGTGTGGAAGTCGTTGGTCGACGGTTTCAGCATTTGATTCATTGACTCTTTTGTTTTTTTTTCTTCGTGAACCGGCTGTACCCTTAGAATAACCCTCATAAGGGCAAAGTAGGGACGATCAGGGCGTTCGTTAACCTAACCTAACCTACCTTTCAACGTGGAATTTGTGCTCTGATGGTTGATTTTTGACAGTTGTACTGTCGGGCCTTTCTTTGAATCTGATGAAAAAGGACGATTTTCCAAGTTTAAAAATAAATAGTGCAATAAGGAATCAATATATAGTGGAATATTATTCAAAAACCTACGTTAATGCTATTGGATCTCATTAATGAGAACGCAGTTGGCCTATCGGCGATTCGTTGTTCGCAAACTCCGTTACTTCTCTGGAACACCGCAGAAAAGTTGTCGATCAGTCTTTCTCTTATAGACACTCGCATTTTCATGAATTTTCCACATGTCTTCTCTATTATTGCAGATCCGAAGGCACTGTAGCCAGAAAGGCGTTGATTGTTTTCACACCCACTCGTTTATTCAAATTTCGAACCAGTCTTTACAGTCATAGGGGGTAACCTCTGATAAAAAAACGTAGAAATATTGCCGAAATCTTCATGATTATTTGAAATAACTGGGACCGCCAATGATTTCCTGGAAATTATGTACGATTTCTATAGAATTTATAAAACTTCTAAAATATCACGTCATTGATTTCCGAAGATTTTGAATAACATTTCGTTAACTGTAATATTACCCCCTTTTCAGGTGACTTGAACATTGTGTAAAGCCGAAACCGGTCGTTACAAATAATGTGGAAAATAGACAAAAGTTGTACTTCTCCCTATTATTCTTCAATCCAGCAAAAATTTCTGCAATTCAAATAAATTATCGATGGAACAAATATTGTACACACTTGATAATATGGCTGGTATACATTATGATTAATGATGGTCCAAGAACGGATCCTTGTGGTACTCCACATTCCAAAGTAGTCATTTTAGAAATAGTATCATTTACACAAATTCCTATATGTTTGTTAAATAAGTGAAATTGCACCGTTAGCCAAACCAATATGCTTAAATGTACTAGACAGTATTCAGTGATTAAGTAAGCGTTTACCGAATTTCTCTCTATAATTAATATTTCTTGAAACTGATTTCCTGAGAACGTTTTTTTCATGAAGCTTAATCTTTCCTTGGCTCTCATAATAAGTGCAAAGTTAAACATCATTATCAAATTTATTGTTTGATGATATTGCTATCTACGCAAATCAAACGATTTACATTTTTCCATGACCTGCCTCATTATGAAAGTTCTTCAGTTTTTGTAGTAATAGTAATAACCTTTAAACGGTGTACCTATCTAATTCAATGAAAACAAATTATTGACGAAAAATGGAACTACAGCTCTGTTATTAGTCTGGATTTGAAAAGATTGGGACCATCAACTTTCCGATGTAGGTTATTGTATATTTTTATTTTGCATAAGTTGGAAGTAAGTTAGAATATGTGACAATTATTTGAAATACTCTAACGGAATCCTCCAAACATTTTATTGAAATGATGCAGAATAATTTCACAAAATTTATGATTCACAAATATCAACTTACAAAGCGAGTCCATTGGAATATTGTCCACCTATCAAACGTATTGAATACCTATTTAAATAGACTGCTTTTACTAAAACAAATATGCTTTTCAGTTCCCCTCCCTGCATGGTTCACGTTTCAGGAATAATTATTTTTGTCTCTTCAATATAGGATAGGATCAAGTATGTTTGTCATATGATTAATGCCCTAGGTCAATGCCGTAAAAAGGCCATGATTTGATCGACGCAATAAAATTTATGTAACCTGTGCAAATTTGATATCGTATTTGCCATATCTAATCTCGATCAAACACAAAATTACAGAAGTAATGTAATCAAAACAATCATTCGTAATATCTACTATAATCTACCATTATGTTATGATATCTCTGAGCTTCCTAATTGAAACTCTGCTGGAATTTCTGTTGTTTTAACGAGCTTTTTAATGATCAAACAGATGCGTTTTTATAAGATCCTTATTGTGAATTGACTGAATAAATAAATAACTATCAGACATCATTCCTTGTAAGTATAATTTTGATCCAACCATAACTGAAAATGTATGGCTAATTGGCGTTGATAGAATACAGGGGCTAATTGGTGTATTTGGATAATTGGTTATTTTCAATTTGGCCAAGTTACCCTGTGAAATTTACATTATGATTATACATAGTACATAGAGTAACTCTACGAATCAAAAGTTTGAAATTATTTTCATTTCCATAGTATTTTGTTATTGCTACATATAAGATGTCTCGAAATCTTGGTGTTTGGAACAAAATTGGGGACTCTTGCCTACCATCAGATGGCGATGATACCGTTCATATAGTAAACTGTAACAGGAACGTAATTATGACGTGTTATAATGATAGTAGTTGTTCAGTTCATATAACTTTGTGGTTGATTTTTTTGATATTGTGATATTTGACGAATTTACTCGGCTGAGAAGCTCTCATACACGTGTATCATGTGCCCTTTTTTATTATACCCGCATCCTGTCTTGAAAAACAATGCTGGAAATGAAGTTAAGATCATAATAATGTTCCTTATATTTTAATACATTTAGTCAGGTAGGTAATGGACATCTGGTCACGTATTATTGACGTGGATATAGCAATTGTTGTTGTTTGCAGTGAATTTACTAAGAATATGAATTAATGAAGATGAATAATTAACAAGAAAATACCATCAGGGGTGAATTTATAAACTCAATTGAACTTAGAATAAGAATTATTAAGGATGAATGAACAAGAAAACACCATCAGGGGTTCATTTACTTTCACCTATCAGTTAAATTAGGAATTAGCAACTAAGATTACTAAGAAGTTTACCATATTTCATCTTTTCAACTAAGAATTGCCTTTAATAACAATGATGAGTTTTAACAAAGTTCTTTTTATATAGAATTATCACTTCGTCAATTCTTATATTAATGAATAAATATAATGATGTATCCATATGAGAGGAAAATATTGATGAAGATGAGTCACATGGCGATGAAAAAACTTAATTGGATAACGAAGCTGCAAATGAAAATGGAATGAATGGAATATAAATAAACAGGCTGAAACGATGGATTTGCCTGAAAGACAAATCTCAGACCTACATGGTTTTCGTCAGAGTGTAGGGGAAAGACTTATTTTGAACAAAGCTGCAGCACGACTTGATTGACCCAGTGCAAATGCAGAAGATATTGGCTCAAAGAAAAATAATTCAAGGTGTTAAATGGAGAATTGCAAACTCAAAACGCATATTTTTTGTACTGAATGTACTGTGCATTTGAACATCTTGAACAATGAATACTGCTTTTCCGAATACCATAGTAAATAATAAATTGATTATACAACTTTCTCACTATTTCAACATTAAATTGATACATGGAGTCATTTTTTCCCTCCTATGGGACATTTTCAAATTGAAGAACCAAACATATTTGAGTAATTTTTGTCTTACAAAAAAAAATAAAAAAAATCAAATAATTAAATTGCCAAATTTCGATTTTTTTGCAAGAATTTGAGTTTGTACTGAAAGGGTTTTAACAAAAGGTTCAGAGCATTGGATTGATGAAGTCTCGATAATATGCAAGTTGTATTGTCCGTTGAAAGAAATGAGACGCCGTAGAATTAACAATATGGAGGTTTTATTGTTGATTGGATTGGCAATAGAATAGAATAGAATAGAATAGAATAGAATAGAATAGAATAGAATAGAATAGAATAGAATAGAATAGAATAGAATTTATTTGACCAAGTTACAAATATGTTTTTGGCAAGTTAATCATGTACAAAATGATAATTAAAATTCGTTAAAATATACATCTAAGATATCACAAACAGATATACACAAATTTTCACAATCTAAAACAAGAACATGAATTGTTGTCGAATAAAATACAGTAAAGTATTTACTTTACTACGTTTCATTCTCGAAATGTTTGTAGCAAGTCAAAAATACATATTAGACAAAAAAAACACATAAATAGGTATCAGATACCAATCAATTAAAATAAGGTCAGATTACAATTAAAATATTTTCAACACAATTTATATAATCTTACTGATTAACACTTTGAAAGAATTATGGTGAGTATGTTCACAACTATCGATTTTGAAAATGACTAACGTATTCATTGACAGAGTAGAAGACATATATCAAAAGGTAACTCTTCAGGGAAGTTTTGAAACGATGCATAGAGAGACATTTATAATCATCTGGTAAATGATTGTAAAGGCTGAAGTCTAAAGTATTTCTTTGAGATTTACTAAGCCGATAGCGATTTGTACGAATATTCTTTGCGGATCTGGTATTATGGTCATGAAGTCACATTGCTTAATTAGTATATTTGCGTTCTTATGAATTTCTACCAGGACACTATAAATATATAGGGTCGGTAGAGGCATTATTTGAAGTTTTAGGAAAAGTGGTTGGCAATGATCTCTATAGCCTGAATTTGTGATGATTCTGATTGCTCTTTTCTGAAGTTTAAAGTTTTTATAGCGCCACTTGAGTTTCCCCATAGAATTATACCATAACTGATATGAGAGTGGAAAAGGGAGAAATATGTAGTTTTGAGTGTATCCCAGCTGGTGATATTCTTCAGTTGACATAAAAGGAAAAGTGTACTACATAACCTACTGCTCAATTGTTCGACGTGATTATTCCAAGAGAAACTGCTATCCACAATGACTCCAAGTAATTTTACATTATCCACGTCCGACATAGCAATGCCTGTTGAAAGTATCGACAATATGCAAGAAGTAAGACGCCATAGAATAGAAGTGTCACTTAACATGAATTAGTTCAACAACATACCCTAACAAAATATTTATTTGAAAGAAATATCAATGGGTTTGATTTCTAGATTTGAATCTATTTTGAATTTGCCGATTAAATTATTTCAACGTGTAAAAAACATCTGATATTCTATTTGAACTGGACTGTTGATGGTCGTCCTATACGTAGCGGAGCCGCAACAGCCAGTATTTTGCTTTTTTGTATTTTATTGTTGTCTATATTTGTATTTCCGGTCGAGCTTTTTAAATTAGCTAAACTAAACGACATATTGTCTACTCGAACGCCACAATGAAAGCCAACATGACTAAATGATGTAACGTCCTATAACGATACCGGAATGATAATGCGACTGACTGAGTAATGTTCGTTGACCCTGATTCTTGGTGTCGATAATGCCGTTGCGCTGCGAAAAAAAACGCCTAGTGTTCGTATTTATTTGCTTTTTCGATTGCGGTCGGCATAGAAGAATAGGGAAGGGTGATTTAGGACCGGGACGTTTGCTTTTCTTTGACCTATGGGCAAAATAGTAAGGAGCAACAACGCCAAAACTATTTTTTCTACTACCTCAGTAGACAACTTCATTTTCGACCCCTCAAGAAGGGAGGAAAATGGTACTTTTCCTTCCGCCGGAAGGAAATAGCTATTTACTTCCATGTAATACATATGAATTATTTCTCCTACCCACTTAATAAACCTTTTTTTGAAAATTTATTTTTTATCTGTCTTTAAGATTTTTGTGGTAGTGAGGTAAATGACGCTATGTTGGCTTGTTTCTCAATATTAGGTGGTGTATTTGGAAATTAAAATCACTTGAATCGCTCTCCATTTTTCAAAAATTCAATAAGGTTTAATGAACGTAGCGACTTTGTACCTTGAAAGTCCATCGCCGTGTTTACTGTCAGTGAGCCACAGCCTACTATAATTTTCTTATTCTTAACTCAAAAAAGTATATCTGGGATTCCTGAAGTTGAAATTTTTATTTTACCACAACCGCTAACCAAAGTAGCCTTTGACGCTTTCAGATCTAACTTCAAAGTTGATGTTTTCCGTGAAATGTTATTTTGGACAGCTTCGTTGCTTTAGAGCGAAAATATTGAAAAAATGATCGATCTCAACTGCTTTTAAAACGGACCTATACTTGCATGACTGAAAGTATAGAAAATTAATTCTTAGTCATCTAAATTACTCTAATGGCGTAGTGGTAAGAACTTGTCGGGTTCGCACCAATTTTTTTTTTGGTAGTTATTTTCCTTTTTTTCTTTTGTTAGAGATGGATGGGTTATCCATTTGAGATTGATATTGAGTGTTAGTTTTCTCATAGGTAATATGATGTGCATATGTTGAATGATGTGTCAATTATTTTTTTGTTTAAGAGCAGCTTTTGTAAAAAAAATAATGTGTGTATTTCGAGCACAAAGTGTCATTGTCGCTCTCCAACGATTAATCTCTTTGTCGAGCGAAATTCAATCACTTTGCGCTCTAAATACACAATAGTTATTTTTGTATCTAGTGCGCGAAATGCTACTTCGGTGATCGAGAACTGCGCCTCGTTAAAAAATATAGTCGAGATCACCAAAGTATTTCGCGCATGAGATGTAAATAATATTTTTTCTACAAAAAATATTGTGCTAAAATAAATAATATGTTCAGCTCAATATAAAAAATAAAAAAGGTAGTGTAAAATTTTGTCACAATTTGAAAAGTATCAAAAAGCCTTAAATATTGTTAAACATTGAGAAATAAATGATTTCTTGGATTTTTGCTTGATTGAGGACCATTAAGGTTGAAATATAAAAATCCCATATAGTTTACATGCAGTGTGCGAAGTAAGTATTTCGCACACTACTTCGCGCACGGTGTCATGGTAACGAAGAAAAATATAAAAAAAATGATTACTTCGCATATTGTCAATGCGCGAATCTTGTCATGTTTTGACGTTTGTAGAAAAATATCTTTTAAAGAACTTTATGTTTGATTTTTACCAGAATACAAGATATACAAGATGTTTGAGAAAAATCTAATTTAAATGACCATTCATGCAATCGTTTCTTGACTAACCAATTTTATAAATCTTCCTTCTATAAAACCTAATGAATAACGAAATAAAAGAGCTTACCTTCGTATGCAAATAATCTCATTCCGAGGCCTCTGTCAAAAATCTTAAAAATGTTTTCCTTCCAAAAGTCAGAGATTTCTTTGGCGCGTATCCGCTTGCTTTTATTTTGAGGAATGCTATTAATTTTGGACACTTTATGTCAACAATTCCATAACGTTTAGTACTGATCGTAACTTGCTATATATTTGCTCCATAATGTGAATGGTTGTAATTCTTTTGTTCGCTGCGAATAAAACACTAGGGTGGCATCTTCACAGACTCTTTTTACTGCCCGCTCTTTCAACAATTTTTGGAACATACTATATTATTCAATTCCCTTTCATATCGCTCTCTCGATTTGTCAGGAAGAAGATGCATTCAAATCAATTTTGTCTCTACAGCGAGATCTTTCTTCGCTGGAACTCATTTTCAAAAGTTAGAAACAACTTGAAAAGGTGAACAACGTGACAACTCATGACAAATGTTATGTTTGTATTACGAAAAATGTCATAGCGATAAAGCGTTGTCAACACGATGAAGACGCGACGCAACACTTGATATTTTGTCATATAGCCGCATATAGTTCCATAACTTTCTGCAGTTTTTATTATAAGTACCTATGGAGGCATTATAATTTTTGTGACATAAAAATGACGACCTTAAAGGTAATAGAAGAAACCATATACATAACTCTGATTCCAAATATGATATTTATTTATTTTTACTAACGTGCATGATTTCATGTAAAGGAAGAACTGTGTGTGAAAAACTAACAAAAATCCACTGGAAACGATCTATTCCAAGGGATCTTCATCCACATCAAATCAGCAGGATATTACGAGGATGCAAAAGGGATAAGAATAAATTTTAACTCTGACACATTTTTTGAGATACAACCATACATAAGTGTTAGTTGGTTCAAAATGGAATAAAAAAATAAAAAAAGTATTTGTACCTATACCTCTTTCTGAACATCGCCCAGCTTTATATTCGGAACTGGTGAATATATAATAAATGTTTGTTTTATCATGTTTCCTGTTTTTAAAACCATGCATCCTAAAGATCGAAATATTAATATTTCAGTAAGTACCAACAAAATATTTTAGTTGAATGAGTAACCCTATTGATATCGAGCTATAGTTCAAAAACATGTGGTATGAATATAAAAATAACATGCATGGGTGCTACTTTTCATTTTTTCCTTTTGGAGTTGTTTGCCTCTGGAAGTGCGTCTTATAAAAAAAATTTCCTGATGACTACCAAATTATTCCATAGAAATTGATGAAATGTATCATCAAGGATCGTTTTTATAGCGCACTTTTCAGGGGCAAATATCTCCTAAACGAGTCCAAAAAAAAAGAATATATAGAAACTCCTAGCGGTATTTTTACTAATAATTCATGTTTCTGAAGTATTGCTCAATACTTATGGGAAAGCATGTACATTATGAATTTGAAACAAACAATGACCACATATTTGGACTAAATAATATATTTACTCAATTCGAGAAAATATTTGTTTCTTATAAGTATTTTAAATTCTCAAACTAGTTTTGCCAATACTGCATGAATTCACGAAATTATGTATTTGATATCAGAGAGCAATACTCTAGATTCAGTACTATATATTATGAAATAAAATAAATATCCAAAGAAAACCATACAACATTTTGGCATTTCATCCTTCTCAAATAATTTTTTTTTCCATTTGGGTGACTCAAATTCTACAATCAAGTAGTTCATAATCTTGAACCAATTCCATTGATTCTGAATTCACACAATTATTAATTTGGTTCCAAAAAGTTATATACTCTACTCAATACAATATATTCTCAAACGAAATGAATAGAAATAGGTTTATTTTGCCATATTGAAACAACGAATTTGTTTGACTGAAATAAAGTTTGTTTGATTCAATTCTATTTGGTTTCCTGTGTGATGACTTATTGGACCCAAAATTATAGAGTGAATTGTGCCGACTTCAGTAACGCCAAGGGGAATTACTTTTGTCGGATACACTATGGATACTATGTCAGATGAATAGGGTCAAGTCCGCTGGATAATGTTGCATATTCCAATTGGGCCAATTAACTTCAATCATTCGGTAAGTGAGTCTGATCATTCCGCGTCCGCCAGCGAAACTGTGACTAATTTGTGAATCACTGGGTCTGCTGTGGATTTTCGGCCTATCATCAAAAGTGCACGTAGGTCATCATCAGTTAATATATGTCCAGGTTTCGAAATTTCATTCGGATAAAAGATAAAACTACTAGTTTAACCGATGATATTTGTACCAGGCGAAATGAAAACACCACTGAAAGTTTGGTTTTGCAAAACAAATTTGTTGCGTGCCCTTCCACACCTGATGAGTTTCTTTGAATTATTTTTTTTTTCATTTTCGAACGTAGATCGAAATACACAACAAAACATGCTGAAACACCACGGGTTTCGAAGGTGTTGCAGTTTTTTCGGTTACTTTCAAAAAAACAAAGTCATTGAACTATTTTTTGGCAATTTAGAAATGTTTTGCTGACTGAAATAAAAACTCAAAGGATTTCACGCTACGCTGACGGTATCGTTATTATTATTAATGTGAATTACTTGGAAGTCTGTTTGGATATGATACAATCAGCTCTCACAGACGTGCAGATATGGTGCGCATAAGGGAGAACGTCAAAGTCAACCCCCAGAAAATACAATAGTTTCTTTCACCAGAAAAATTTGCCTAAAGACCACCTGAACAGAGCTCTTCGAATCTTCGGTGAAAGTCTGCAGATGTCAGGAGAGTCGAAATATCCGGGATGAAACGTTAAAAAAAGTGTTGATCATCGATAGTGCAGTAATCAGGTTTTCATATTCAATTTGCTGTTCGATGGGTATCGTCTGCAACATACCCAAAGTTGGCCTCCTCAAAGCTACCATAAGTGCCGTAGCCTTTTTTTTATTCGCCCCATCCATTAGCCACTAATCGCAGTTTCACAGACATCGTCCTTTCTGCTGGAGTTGTGAGGACAAATTATTCTCTTCCGCAAACTTCATGATCCTCTTTTCATTGTCAAATGAAAACCTGTAGTCACTGATCCATAGGATCCAATTCGAAAGAATGCATCCTATTGACGAAACTATCATCAAATTTGTACCAGTCCGTTCTGTCTTTTGCTAAGGTATAATAGTGGCCAGAATCAGCTCCAGAACCGCAGTGAACGATGACTGCATAGAGCTCATAACGGCAGTCAGCTAGATTGGTATGTTCTTCTAGCTTGATACGTTGTAGTAATTTGATGATTCTGTGAGTTGAAGAGTTTCAGAGTTAGGATCAGATTTGTAGGTGCTTCAACTATATTCGTTATTTTATAGCTCTCGGATATTTTGGTACAAATTCGGCAATACACTTGACTATCACCTGTTAGGTGTTCGGTTCTCAGGTGATGAATTACACAGACTGGATTTCCGAAAGGTTGGGAATCGCGAGCTCTAATTCAAAAAAGCACTGATGTTTCCGCCATCCATACTGCATCTACTACAACGTAAAAACTGTAAGGATTTTTCTTCCAAAAGACTCTGTACTGAAGAAGTGATAGGCTCTGTGCCATCAGAATAGATACTAACACTCGTTCATATCAAGAATAGCACCCATGAAGAAAAATAAGTATTCCTTATCAGTTCAGGCTCATGTTCAAGCAAGTGAAATGATCTTGTGTACAGCATATTTGTTAAATCTGATGTTTGGTTTGGAAAATAATGAACATAAAAAAAAGAAAAGAAAATTTATATGGTTTTATACTAGGTACTTTAACTTGTAAGATTTCCTTACTGCAGTTTCGTCCTATATGGACAGTCTCAAACAACTATTTTAAAATCTTAATTTTGAAGTACCTATATACCTAAAAATATTACCTATAATAATTAATGAACATTAGATATCCTAAAATAATTACATAAATTTCACAACAAAATTAAATTGACCTGTTATGGATTAATATCTGAATTTTGTTTTTATATCTGACAATGAAGACGAAATAAGTTGAAAACTGGCGAAAATACCAAATCTAATTGGTCATTAAGTAGGTTACATCTACAGTTTTTATACTTATGAATTTCTAAAGATTCCAAAAAATTCAGTTTCAACCCTTTCGGTAACTGGTGATTGCATTCTAAGGAATTATTTGAAAATGTTGAACCACTTTTTCCAGTCTAAAGGACCTTTCATGTTCAACGTATATTTTTGAAAAACTACATCCGCATTGTCCTATATTAACACTGTTACACTCTGGACACTTAAGCTTATAAACTCCAGATTTTGGCATTTTATCTACTCTATCTTTGGCATTAAAAAGGAAATTAGATAACTTGGCATGCGGTCTGAATGCTCCTTTTACATTGTTTTTCCTGAAAACTCTTGCAATATTCTCTGTTCTTTTTCCATAATACGTCAGGGTAACAAATTTTCTACTTTCCAATTGTTTGACCTGTGGGTATATTAATTTACGAGTAAATTTAAGGCGTTGTTTTCTGACTAAATCCTGAATTGTAACTGTGTTGAAACCATTGTTGTGTCCTATCTGTATGATTGTTTTGATTTCCCTCTCTAGATTGTCAGCCGATAAATATAATGAAAACGCTTTGTGTAGCATTGAATTGTATGCTGCTAATTTTTTGCTCTCGAGATGAAAAGAGTCACTCGGGATTGTACTGTCAGTATAGCTTGGTTTTCTGTATATGTTGAATTCAAATTTATTTTGACTATGTGTGACAGTTAGGTCTAGAAAGTTAATTTGTTTCTCTATCTCTGTCTCGAGTGTGAACTGAATGTTTTTATTGAGATTATTAATGCATTTTAAAAATTGGTTTAGCTGTCGTGTTGTACCTCTACACATATCTACACCAAAAATGAATATGTTTTTTCCCCAGGTCGGAATTTACAATTGTGGTTTCTAAATTGTTCATAAATATATCTGCTAAAAGTGGACTGAGGGGAGAGCCCATTGGTAAACCTGAATTCTGTTTATAGAATTTGTTGTTAAACTGTAGGAATTTCTGATCTGAACGTACATCAAAAGAAATGATATGGTCTGTTGCCTGATCTAAAATAATAGGTTTACATTCGATGTATGGTATGTTTTACATCGAATGACACTAGTATTGAATTATTAATACTTATGATGATCTCCTACCACGTATAGTAACGGCTACATCCATCAATTTATTAAAATAATGAATATTAAAATCAAACGTGCAAGGTGTGTCTTTTCCTATGGAATATTTGACAATTTTTCTTCTTTTCTTCAACTGCTTCTACATTTGAACCTCTCGTCATTTTTATGGTTTTATTGAATGGAAGTGCACACACAGCAATGTTCTGTTTGTTCGAATAAATCTATAAATAAAAGTAATCAAACCCAAGTAGACTTCATTTCGTTCCGAAACTTCGAAATCGTTCTTCGCTTCGAGGTGGTATTCATAGCAGCATTTCCATTTCCACTGCGATGAATAGCGGCATTTATCTGGCGTTGACGCGTAAATAGGTCGATAAACCCCAACCTAGACAAGTCGTATCGATTTTGAGGAGAGGCGGATGTTTCCTCCGACACGCGGCGGTTTCTGGTTCGCCCCAACCCCCAGCATCTCGTCCCCGTTTCCCCGTCGTTGTGTGCTTCTCGTTTATAACGAGATGCAATTTTCTCGTGTATTCGTCATTCGGAGACTTCGACGGTCGTCCTGCGAAAATAATTATTTTCGATATGGATAAGAAAGAAAAGAAGATTAAATATTTTCCATCGAAACGGTAAAATATAGGTCTTAAATAGTCTACGATTTAAAACTATCGAACCAACAAAGTTCAGTAACGATATTATGGAGAACCAAACTAGATGGAAATAATGTTAGAGGAATGGAAAAGAATTGAAAAATAACTTTGTAAAACCATTACAATAACCAATTTTCATCAAAAACGAATTATCCCAGAATCAGAAATGATCACAACAGACTTTTGAAGGACCAAAATTTGATGAACTGAAAAATAATATCATGTAAAAATGATAAAATGTAGAAACAGAAACATTTTAAGTCTGCAAACCGTAATATTCGAAAGTCAAAAGAATTAATATCGTCGAATCAGTATACTTACCATAAGACTTAATAAAAGATATACTTAGTCTAATTATTCCTGTATACCTCCAGAACTAAAGAAGCTACATCAGATTTGTTTGATTCCATGGTATTCTTGAAAAAGCAAGATATATCTCGCCCTTTCTTAATTTTTATTGCAGAACTTGATAGAAGTCGAAGTTAAGTATATAGGGATTTAAAGAGCAACTCACCCTAAAATAATTTGAAGAAATAAGTGGATGGAGGTTTACGTCACATTTTTGAAGTTTCGAGTAAATCAATAATTGAATCAGAAGTTTTTTATTGTGTTGATGATTCAGAAGTTTTTATTTTCAATTTTTCAAAAAAATCAAACATCCCTCAAATGTATCTCAACGAGCTGATCATACCACAAAAAAAAATTTCGATGACGAATTGACAAAACTTCCGTAGATTTTTAATCTAAACTATCCTATCCTCAGAATCAACATTTTTTCTGAGAAAGGTTGTTCTAATTCTAAAATACGAGCTGGTTTCGCATTTTTAAGAGATTCGTAGAAGATTGAATTCAAATTATTCAATATTCGATATTGAAAGAAATCGAATTTTCGAAAAAAATTATTTTTCATTCAAAAAATAAATCGCAATGTATCTTCAAATGTATGTCGACGAGCAGACTCAGAATAAAAAAATTGAGTAGAAATAACCCCTCTCAACTCCAGATAAACTTTTTAACTCGAGAACAGTTAGAGATAGATCAATTCTGCGAACGCCAACCGATTCAGGATGACGAAATTTGTATATTCTGTGAAGTTCAAGTCCATATAAGAAAGAAAATTTAATCGTGAAAATTTCTAAAAATCATGAAAAATACAAAATCATCAGATTCACTTGAAATTCGCACTATATACGCAAAATTTCATGCTCATTTCGAAAATATATGATTTGTATATGCTCAGATACCAGGTTTAGCTTAAAAAAGGAATGAATCGTCAAAAATTCCCTCGCACGATCGAATTTTCACAAGTTTGTAAAAATCACAAACATTCCTCAAATTTATCTCGACGAGCTGATTCCAAATCATACAAAATAAATTAATTTCTATTCGAATTGACAAAATTTCAGAATATTTTCAGTCGAAAAAATGCACATATCAACATTTTCTAAATGAAATGGCCTAATTTAAAAAATACGATAAATTTTTTGTGTAAATCAACTTGTAAAAATGACTTCTTATGTAAATGAAGCTCATTTGGAAGCTCTTTGATAATATAGAAAAAATATTCCAAATTTACACAAGCTATCCAAAAGTGTAGGTATTTTTTTTATGATATTCAATTGGATCAATATCGACATACAGGATGAATTTAAGTAATCTTGGAGGCATATTGATAGTATTCTGAAGATTTAACCAACAAGCCAGAATAATTGTATTTCGGTTTTACCATCAGCGCTGTTTTGATGTGAAATGACGTGTGAAATCACAGCTGAAACATGAACTATATCTAACTAAGGCCCTTTTTCATAATGAATTTAAAATACTACCTACTTTAAATAGCTGTTAGACTGTTACAAGCTGCCAACTGCAACTCAATTTTGTTAAGCACAGTCTAACAGTAACTACAAGCTTGTTATGGAATCGGACCTTCACTCAATAATATTAAACTATCTCTATTTAGTGTCAAACTTCAGTTACTGGAAAAGAAAAAACAATGACTCATTGTCTTCTAATAACTTTCCGTTCCGTTTGCCTTTAGATCCCATGCATCATGATATATTATTATTTTCACATTAAAACTATAGCTTTTATGGAATAATAGTAACACTACCCACTGTTCGATAATAACCACAAAAAGAGACAAAGTTTATGGTCTGTCGTCAACAGAACATCCAAAAATTTTAGTGGATGAAGCTGTCGTGTATCAAAAACGTAACATGACACTTTTTTCCACTGAAAATACTAGTTGTACGTGTAACATAATGCACCAAAAATTCCTTGAAAATATTAGAAATTCACAATTATCCGTTCATGTGAATATGAAAAAATGATCTATCAAATATTATTGAACTTCTGTGGGGGAGAAGCAAAGTCATTTTGACTAGCCGGAAATATTGATTCAAATATTGTGAAAACGAATATACTAAAGAAAAGTAGTACCTCAAGGAATCGCACTTGGGCCACTTTTTTTGAATACCAACGACCCTGCAATATTTTGTTTGTTCTCTTTGTCAACCGGCTGCACCCTTACGAGCAACCCTCAAAAGTTTTCTAGCTTGAAAAGACGATGCTCTTAGGTTTTTAACGTGTGATGGGACCGGTGGTCGTGTTGGGATTTGAACCCACGCCCTTATGATGACAAATCTTTGAACTACTGAACTGATAATGCTTCTTTAGACCATTATTTCACGAAGCTATTAATGTCGAACAAAAATAATTCACATTTTGAAATTTACGTATTGACATTTATTGTCAATTTTACAAATCACGTAGGTAAATCACTACAGCGAAAGTTCGTCATCCAGGATACTTTTTCATTCTGCTTTACTTTAATTCGGTTCGATTAATGTTAAGGAATTTCGTTTCGGGTTGTATACAGTGTATAATTGATTCAAACAATTTTCGTTCTGCAGAAACGTGCCGTAAGATAATTCCCTGAAGCTGAACCTGCTAAATGTCGAGATCTATTTGTGAACTATACATTTCTATTACTTCTATCATCATCATAAAAGTCGCAGTAACTTTTCCAGTATTACGTCGAAACATAACATTTAATAGCGCTCGCTGAAATAGTCCAACACAATATTGAATTACCTGTATCAGCGTCCTGGCTAATGCATAATATAAAGTTATATACAGTGTGGTCCATAAGTGTGGAATAAATTAATTTTTAGCGGTATTATGTATTTATGTAAAAAATCCTGAAACAGGTCAATTTCTATTCTAAATTTCTAATATAAAAATATTATCCTCTTCTTGCATCTTGCTCTGAACTATGAACACCCCCTCAAAACTTTTAAATTAGAGGGGGTCGTGTGGCACCTTGTTCGAAGGGGATTTTCATTCTCTTTTCAGACAGTTGAAAGAAATGTTCAAAATAACCACCGTTCACTTCTTGACAATTTTTTTACAACATTTTGTAGGACCTCAGGGGTAAATTTGTTAATAGAGTAGTAGGAGAGACCAGGAGAATTCATCTAATGAACGCGTTACGTGATAATACGCTTCCCCACATCCCACATCCGGTCTCTCCTACTACTCGGCCGCTTACGCGGGCTCGGCCATTTCCAATCAGGTTTGCAAGCATTTTTCACCCCTTTCGCAGCTTTGTAGCGCAAAATGAGAATATACGTTTTGTGGTACTATAATTTAAAATCGGTCTAACACTAGAGCATCCAGGCACGCTGCAAGATGGTGCAAAAAATAATTGAAATTGTAATTGTGCCAAAATTAATAATTCGACAGCGTCTTTGACTGTATTAGATTTCATTTCATAAGTAAAACACTAAAAACATACGCGTTTTTTATTCTTAAATGTTCATAACTAATTAATAAAAAATTACAGTATAGCCAGTCCAAAACATAACAGAATATAACTAACGCACTGTTTTTCATGTATAGACAGTGTCGGTGTCCTACTAGTATTTTTGTTGAAAAATCACTCATTTTATGCTCTATCGATTGATGTAATCATAGAGAGAAAATTGAGGCTGTTTTCACACTTGAATAAAAGTACAGTGAATGAGTCGAACACCCTACATAGTCTATATGTATATTTGGCCCACTTTGTATAGTTAGTTTTATTATTGCCGTTGAGTTTTATGTATATTTGTTCTCCAAACGATTACTTAATCTCAAGAAGGTATAAAGCCTCATTTATGGGGAGAACATGTGGTGTGAGTCTACAGTCTAAGCCTCTATATTTGAGTAAGGAAGCAACGTGTGGTTACATACTGAAACGAATTGAAGCTTTTTTAGAACAAAACACCTGTTTGAATAAAATATTATCGATTTTCCGTCGTTAGCATGATTTTACAGTCATTATTTCATTCAAGTAAGTTCCTTCTGAAGATATTTTGATTTGTTTACAAAGCTTTGCTGCTGGTCTGTCACAGGCGCGTGCCTGAGGGGGGGGTAATGGGGTAATTACACCCCATGACCACGATGATGATGAAAAAATTTGAACATTCCTTATTTTCAAACTTAAAAAATTATGAAGACATAACGATGGGCTTTCACACCTGTCTTCTAGTCTTCTAGCTTCTAGTCACAACATTAAATTATAAATTTCGCAATCAGGGTGGCGCACTTTCTAAAACGTAGGAAATATTGGTCCTGAAATGGGTGATTACCCCCCCATGAAACTACCCTAGGCACGCGCCTGGTCTGTCATCGCTTCGGAAGAACCATTCGAATAGTAATCCAATCCATTCAGTTTTTGAGACGAGGATCGATTGTAACACCACCAAAGTTGGAACCATGTCAAACGACAAATAAAAATTGTTTACCATAAATCCGGGGATGGAACCCAAAAATTTTTTTTTTGTTGTCATCTTGGAATTAATGAAGTTTATAAAAAAATGGTTGCAATAGGATTGAAGATCATTCAATTCCCTACAAGGATTATTCTCAGTAATTCCTTACACAATGCGCCCGTTTTCTCAGAAAACGTGATTGAATGCCTACATGAAATATTTTGCACTACCAATTTGGGAACAAACCTGAAAAGTACCATTTCATTAATTACGTAAGTTTATAATGATTCCTAAAAATTAGTTGATACTGTAACGATTTCGAGACCAGCCTCGAGACCGGCCCTGATCATCTCATTACGCATTCACCTCAAGTGTAAACATTCCTGAGCTCGCAAACACATGAGTCACGCGTGGAAGAGACGCGAACTTTGTAAACGAAGTTTCTAAGGGCATCTAAGAAGTCGCCGGATGGACTCGATTCATCGAGAACTGTAAATGCGAGTATATAAGCCGCTGGATAGCAGATGGCAGAGTAGTCAGCGATAGTCACAGAGAGTTACAAATACAGTTCGAGAGTTCGCAGATAGATAGACACAGTAGAAATAAATGGAAATAGTGAAGTCTATGTTTTAGTCGAATAATTGTTTAAGTAGTGTTTAAATAAATTAGAAAAATTAGTTTAGTGCATTTTTACTACATTTGGTGTAATAAGTAGGATGTTTAAAATCAATAAGTGTTGAAGTGTTCGCCGTTTAAAAACTGATAGACATTTATCGCGCCTAATAGACAGTGACCCATTGAACATTTGAGTGTGGACAGTATTGCGCGTCGCGGGAAAATAAACAAAACTTATTCTGTGAAATAAAGAATAGACTGATATCTCGGTTAAAGACAATAAAAGACAAAATGTTTCCGAGGAAAGTTCACCTAGTTGACCTTAAAGTTAGTGAATTGAAGCAAGAACTAGAGGAGCGTGAGTTAGAAACAACTGGAAAGAAGGCCGTACTCCAGAAAAGACTTTCAGAAGGACTAATTTAAGAAGGAGAAGACCCCACACCTGGATCCAGCATAGATACTTTCCTACGAGAGCGTATTCACATTCCTACGACAGAGTTGCTTTCCTATACGACAACATAGTTACTTCCCTACGACTACATAGTTACTTTCCTACCATAGCATAGTTACTTTCCTACGATAGCAAAGATACTTGCTCCTACTGTAAGTGAATTCTTTTAAAGTATCTCTGCTACCACAGGTGGACGTTGACAGTAAAGTGCACTCTTCTGCAGCAGTAAAGATATTGCCTGTCCCCTATGTAGCCAAAATTTTTGGCTATAGCAGCAGAAAAATTAGCTATGACGATGAAAAAATTTTCTCAGTGTGGGTAAATAATTGAACTGTCATTAGATATTTTGATGAATCTGAATGGTTTTTATCTCCGATACCGCAGTTGACATTTGAAGAATCTAATGAGAGACGGATAGATAAGATAGCATATTTATAAGCCCGAGTTTTTTGTCTCACCTCACAACCGATCAGTTATGTGAAAGAAAATAGGTGGTGGTTGAGGAATGACAACGGTTGCAGCTATAGAAGAGTATTTTGAAGTTACTAAATGAGGTATAGTCAAACAGATTTTATCATTTTATGGTAAAATTTTTCGATATCACATCTTTTTCCGTATAGGTATTCATTTGAATTTCCATGCCATGTTTTTGATAGTAGATTCAACATCATATTTGAACTCTGTCATCGAATGTCTGATTCAGAAGGATGCCACACTCGTGCTATGTTTTTTCTTCCTAAGGATTATACCGGGTAATTCAAATTCGAGAGCCACCATTGGGATGTCGGTAACTATTAGAGATTCAAAGATGGTTAAACTGGGGCAAATTTACGCATCTATGTGACGAACAATATGCTTTTGAGAAAGTTTTACATTTCCGAGTATATCCGGAAAAAAACCGAAATTAAAAAAAAAAACATTTTTTTAACGTTAGTTGATGATGGATACCAAAATAAACAGGACAATTACATTGCCATTTTGTCCTCGCTATATGACGGTATTTTCAGATTCGCTATCCCACGTTTCGTCTCTTGGGCACCATCATCAACTTTATTTTTTCTTATGGGCATCATATTAAATTGTTACAAATTGAAATAAAATTTGTCATTCTGATTCAAAATCTAAAACTAAGAGCACTTGCGATTTCCAATCCAGAATACCATCAAAAAATTCAGAAATGACGAAGAAATACCTTGTATAGAACAATTACCAAACATCATTAGTCAAAAAAATACTAAGCGAAAAACAGAACCCTGAAAAAACGAATAGAACAAGAAAATCGACATATTATAACGAAATACCATATGTAAAAAATCTTTCAGAAAGACTTGCAGCGGTTATTGAAGATGAAGATTCAAAAATATCGTTTGAAAATAAAAACACCATTGGAAGACATTTCTCCTCACACCAAAAAACAAATACCCCCTTAGATATTATATCAAATGTGGTTAAACAAATTAAGTGTGAGAGTTTCCCTCAGGGCTATATAGGACATACTAAATGTTACCTGTGAATAAGGATAGCGGATCACGAAAGACATGCAAAAAACTAAATGTTAACAACACTAGCGCTTTGGTTGAACACATCACAGAAAAAGGTAACAGTTTTAACTTTATGACACCCATCGTTTTTGATACGCAACCCTTTTTATCTAAAAGACTACTCAGTGAAATTATTCACATACTCAAATATAAGAGTGTCAATATCAGAAGGAATATTGAAGGTTCAAACACAATATTTTTCAGTTTGAAGTTAATCATATAAGTATTCATGTCTGTGATGTTTTTATTTCCCCTTCTTTTTTGGTCCGTTTTATAAAATTTCCAGAAAAACAACATTTGTACTTGGCTTTATTTGTCAGTCCTCCTGAATATCACATCGTGGCAAGTAAAACAAATTTTCAATAAAAATCCGTTGTTAAAGAACCCTGAAGAACGTTGGCCCAAAAAAAAAAGTTTTTCTTTCCAAAAGCTTAACTTAGAATGCTAGGTAAAAGTTTCAGTGAGTTTTCAAGTACAATGTTCAAAGTACAATTTACTTTAATTTCTTTAATTTTGATGAATATTCTTATCCTTTTATTGTAGTATTTGTCTTGTCCTTCAATCACTTGTCATATTCTAAAAATTTCTCATTAAAGTACTGCAATGAGGTCTGGAATGATGACGAAAAATATGACTAGCTTTCATAAAAGTTCCTCAGTTGGTTGGGAAAATGTCACTATTTAGACAAAAAAGTCACTATTATGTCACTATTTCTGTGAAAGATAAGTCACCATTCGCTCTGAAGCGCTGGCAACCCTGGAAATCCCAATCGTGACCCTTGAATTTGAATTACCCGGTATTTTATATATTGGCGAATGCGAATGTTACCAATTTTTTCGAAAAGTAATAATATGGAATTTGGTGAACAACAGAATTTTGTGCTTTTTGTCTAGTGGTGGATGGCTAACCAATACTATGGGTGTTAGATATCCATGCCCCATTCGTTGCATGAGTTTTTTTTTTACGGAAATAAATAATGGCAATGTGAGAAACTATACCATATTTGTAACTATTATACAGTGTGTCCCAGCTAAAACTTGTCACCCCCCTTATATCCGAACTCATGAAAAAAATGGAAAATCGCTCAGACCCGTCGATTTTTATTTCAAGGGGGAACACTTTCACCAAATACACCATCATTGTGTTGTCAACCCCCTCAACCCCAGCACCCCTACTTCAGAATTTTCAATGGGACTACTATACTTGTGATACAGCATTTTGAAGGGAATTCAATCCCAAATACATCGGTGTACTGAAATTGAGGATCGATCAAGTGTTGTTGAAGTTTTCATGAAATCTAATTTTTTCCAGATATTTTTATTTTTCATCACCTGACATGTTATCATCGTATGAAAGGTTCAAAATGTGAACCATTCAGTTCCATACAGAAGTATAAGCTATCTTCGAAATTTCTTCGCACATTGCTCAACATTTCTGGAGTCACTGCACGACACTCCACAACAATTCTCCTGCGTAGATCATCAAGAGAACTTGGCTGGGTAATATAAACTTTAGATTTCAAATGACCCCATAAAAAGAAGTCTAATGGTGATAAATCAGGAGATTTACGTCACTCCAGTATCTGCAGTTGTGCCTGTTCACATGTCCATTTAAATAAAAAGAAGATTCGTCAGAAAAGCACACATTGTAGAGGTAATTATTATCACCAATCAATAATTGACTCATGATTTCACAAAACTCTGTACGTCTGTCAGGATCATCTTCATTTAATTCTTGTACATTCTGCATTTTATAAGGATGGAATTTTGCGTCTTTCAGAATTCGATGTACGCTGCTTTTCGAAACACCAGAAATAGTCTCAAGTTGTCTTAACGATTGAATGTTGTCCATCACTGCATGTCCTACAACTGCAACAGCGACCCCTTCATTTCTCATAGGCTTCTCTCGTTCATGTTTTTTATTCAGCACTGATCCCGACTCCAGGAACTTATTCATCAATTGAAGCACGTACTGATATGATGTGGTGTTTTCTGGATGACTTTCATTGAAACTTCGAGCCGTAGCTCTAGCACATCGTCCATTTTCAAAATACGCAGCTACAATGGATATTCTCTCTTGTACAGTATAAACCATTTTCGAATGTTTTCAAATTGTCGAATGCAGTGACTCGAATACATCAATTACCAAGGCGTAAACAAAGATATGCGTATACAAAAACACATGAGGGCAATTTTTTTTTCATAAAAATGTCTGTCTCACCTTCGAAACTATTATTTCTGACAGCATATTATTTTTCAATACAGTGGCGTACCCACAGTGAACTTTTCTTACGACGCTAACATTTGAGGTGATGAAAAATTAAAATATCTGGATAAAACTTAGTTTTCATTAAAACTTCAACAACACTTGATCGATCCTCAATTTCAGTACACCGATGTATTTGGGATTGAATTCCCTTCAAAATGATGTATCACAAGTATAGTAGTCCCATTGAAAATTCTGAAGTAGGGGGTGCTGGGGTTGAGGGGGTTGACAACACAATGATGGTGTATTTGAAATAAAAATCGACGGGTCTGAGCGATTTTCAATTTTTTTCATGAGTTCGGATATTAGGGGGGTGACAAGTTTTAGCTGGGACACACTGTATGTAAGAAACAGTAGAACTTCCTAGAAATGATTTGCCTTTCCCAAACTATACTCACGAACTGACGAACTGTAATCGTGAAAATTGATACAGAGTGGATTGTGCTGTGGTTAAAAAACTCAAACCCGTCAAAGTTGTTCGGTTCTCCGTACATATACTTTTAATGGCAGCACCTAGTAAAAGCCTCTGTGTACCTATCAGAATGTGATTGAAACGTTTAACCGAGATCGTCAGTCAAACGCAATCGAAAGATAACGCGTACATTTTTGTTGATAGATATTTCGAGCAAGTAGACAAACACACGCAATCTTCCCACCTATTCTGTTCCAGCCAGAGATTGTGTTCACACCGCGCGCAAACCGATCAGTAAGAGATTTCACTTTTAGCAGTTTTAGCCCATACCCGCGACACGCTCGACAGTCTTCTGTTATCCAATCTCGTGATCGAGCGATCGCGGATCTCGTAAACAAAAGAGCGATTTTCGAATAAACGCACATCGCGTGTGAACCCGAGTACTCGATTTTTCGGGTGAAGTTTCGGCGGAAGTTTTCGCTAGCGTTGTAACGTAGTGGAAAACCTGTGTCGGTTCGGTTTTTTTGTCGGAAAGTTGCACCTTGCCTCCACGTGGGTAGAAGACATGATAGGATAATAGTAAACTTGATAGGTGGAATAATGTTTGTCGAGGAGTGGTCGACTTTATTTTGTTTTTTTGTTTATTCGTGCTGTTGCCAATTGTAGGAATGAGTGCGTACAGGGTGGCCAAAAGTTAGATCAGGTTTCATAAGAGTATCAATTGGTTTGTCAAGTTTACTCGTTAAAATATCATAACTGGTATGAAATACCATTCTACCATACTGGTATGAAATATCATGGTATAAAACTGTGATAACTGGGAATTTCAATGTAGATTCTAGAGGTATTTTAACTGCTTTGGGTGATTTACAATGTTCACTGACATCCTTTGGCTTAAATTTCATTATTATCTATGAATTTAGCTAGTTGCATTGACAACAAACAAGAATGTAGTTTTCGAACCATGTCTATCTGATCTGATCCAAAGATCAAGATCCTGCAGGTATTTCAGCTTATAAGCATTTCAGAAACGAATACAATTTACAAATAAAGAATTCCAAAAGGCCTATGTTAATTTCATCACTTCTTCCGAAAATAAGTCACGTTGGCAAATTAAAACAAAACCAGGAGTCTTACCAGCGATAAATCTCCTGACACTTTCAAAGATTTCTTCAATAAAATTGCCTATGAAATCATAAATTCTCTTCCAACAACATCAAATATTGTTTAACTTCGCTTCAAGAATTTTCTCGTTCCAAGCAATTCTTTTTTTTCAGTTCCAGTAACTTAGTAAGAGAAAGTTTTTGATGTGATACGGTTACTAAAGTGCTCAGACGCAAATGAACTAATTCTAAAATAATTAAGGAAACCTCCAACATCATATCGCAAACCCATCATCGAACTAATTAATCTCTCATTCGCGTCAGGTTCATTTCCTGATGCATTCAAATTCTCGAGTTATTCCCCTACTGAAAAAAGGCGATATTTGGATGGAAAAAAATCTTTGTTTGTGATTTTTCGAAAAAAAATTATTTGTGATAAACTTGGGCCTGTCTTGAAACTTACTTAGCCCCTATCAGTTATACTGAGTGATTTTTCAGTTTTTGATTTTTTCAAAATATCAAATTTATATTTTTCGGAAAGTAACATTTGGATGAAAGTTTTCAATAAATTCATCAAAACAACACATGAAATGAGATCTTAAAATAAATTGAACAAAATGAATCAAATGACAGTCAATAAACCTGGCTTTGTAAGCACGAAATTATGAAAATCTTTCATTTCGTAGCCAACTTTGAAGCAGATTTTCACGATCTTTATGATAGTAGTTCATTTGCAGAGATCCATTAGAGTTTTTACGAGCTATTTGAATGGGAATCAGTTAGTTATTGAAGGTAGGTTGCCAAAAAATGCCTTGCAACCAAAACCATACGTTTTTGCGCAAAATTGTATGAATTCTATGAAATGTAAAGGAATAATTAACAGTTTTCAGGGGTTTTGCCAATCATGACATCGCCGAGGTCATCTTAAAAAACAAATGGAGTTTTTAAATGAATTCCTGATATACGAAAATTGTAATTGATTAAAAAAATTGATAAAATCGATTATTAAGGAAAAATTCGAAATTTTCTCACATTAACATTGTTTAATGAGCTCCTACAGATATCTCCTTGAAAAATTTCATCCAGATGTAAGTTCTAAAATTTGTTAATTTTGAAAAATGTATTTTTTCAAGAGACTGAAAATCACTCAGTATATCAGATCTGATAGGGGCTAAGTAGGTTTCAAGACAAGTCTGAGTTGATGACATTTTTTTTTTGGATTATAACAAAGATTCTTTCCATTTGTTGCTTACTTTATAAATGTCACTGTATAATAAATGGTTCACATCAGTCTGTACTCTCTCATAGTTTATATTCGATCTCAAACTAAATAAATAGGCGGAGAAAAACAAACAGTCATCACCAAAAATCTAATAGTTAATTTTGAACGTCTTGCATTTGTTACGAATGATCTAAGCTTGAGAGCATCCATGATAAACCCACTTATTTTTAGCCATATTTGGTGTAATCCTTCCTCTCTCTAAGAGCAGCTGATCCAAAGCTCTTATTTAGTTGACGACGGGTGTTGGTATGCCTATTTACAAGGGACTTGAGATTCAGATTGCGAACTGTATAACTTTCTGGAGATCAATGGAATTAGATGACCTCTCGGAACTAAACGTAATACTTCTGTGTTCGAGAGCGCAATTCTGCTATTATTCTACTTATAAGTTCAAGATCACATTCGTCGTCAGAGATTCCTATTTTTTAATAATCTGTTTGAAGAGGTCAAAAATATTCTAAAATTGTTTTTATCAATTATGAGCAATTTCTATTTTTGTTGAGTTCAGTGTATTCGAAAATTGGGTTATTTTATTCTTATCTGATTCAGTTCCGTTGACAATTTCACTAATATGATAAGCTTACAACTAGTATTGCTGCTCTTATATGGAGGTTACTACTTTACTACAGTGATCAATTTATACAGTTATGGAAGTGGTGGGAACAATTTGAAAAGAATTGAGATACCAGTGGCCAGATTTTAACACAATCCTAAGAAAATAATCCGATATATCATCAAGTGACTCTAAAGTTGTTTGTTTTCATATAAAGAATGTGTGTATCTTTTTGGATTGGATGTCTGATAGACTAGCTCCTGATCGACCAAAATATCATAATATGACGTTAATATGATTTTTGTTATTTTTATAAATATCATGAAAATCGACATTTTTGATCAGTTTTTCGGATCCCACAACTACAAAACTCCATATTTTATCAACACATGTATTGATCAAAGAAAGCTTTTTGAGGATGTCCAATAATTATTGCACAAGTATCCGATTCATCTTTTGTAACCTGGATTGATGTATACCAAAATATGCACACTAATTTCACTTCTAGCCTAATGTTTGTCGATAACTCATTTTTCCTCGAAAACGAATCGCATTCCAATTCGGGTCTTTCACGTTGAATCACAGACCACGTAATTCAACCTCAAATATCGAGATAATTTGCATGGTAGATAGATAGTTGGCATTCTGTACTCGTTGCATAAATATATCTAACTGGCATTACCATAAAGATCCTTAACGGACAAAACTGACAAAAGATAGCGTCGACGTATTCGTGGGAGGTGAACAAAAATTAGTCACGTTTTTCACAAGAACAAAGTTGTTACAAGTTATAATGGTTTATTTTTAATAAGACCACTGGACAGGAAGAAACCATTAAATTGTTGATTGCAGTTGGTTAGGCTTCGACGCTGTTCACTGGGCAACTAATTAGTTTCAAGAGCGATATTAAAATTGATACACAGGGCGTTTCACGACTACCATGATCGATCAGATTTCTATTGTTGTTAATTACTCCTCCGTTCCAAATTATGGTATTGTTACGATATTTGCTAAATAATACGTCGAGCACACAACTAAACTGTTTATTTCTAAATTCGCTATTAACATACAACTACTTCACTGACTAATAAAACACTTAGATCTCTTCAACTAGCTAAATATTCCAAACACTTATTAACTTCTTCAAAAACTTCACTTTTTCATAAAAAAACTTCCTTTCGAGTCAAATGTGTCGCCTTATATAATAAGTTCGTCTAGACCAGACATTCCGCGATTATTTCGAGAATACTCAATAACGAAAAACATCTACACACTTCCAGGATCTAATCATCGACGAAATTTCAATCTCGTAACATTATCCCCCTCTCAATTTTGATCGTCCCGATCAAACAATGTGTCGTTGGACACTCATTTTTGCTCTCGGGCTGCGTTGAATCCTATACACCACGTCGTTCTTTCTCTTTACTATCGTATAGGGCCCTTCCCAAGATGATGTTAATTTGGGAGACACTCCTTTCTTACGACGAGGATTATACAGCCACACTCGATCTCCTTCTTTGAATCCACCAGTATTGGCCTTAAGATCATATCGAGCCTTCATTCTGTAACTGGTTATCTTCAATCGTTTTCTTGTAAGTTCGTGGATCCCATTCAAACTATCTCGCAGTTCGTCTGCATAATCCTGTATATCTTTTTCTTCAACACTTGGTGATCCGAACACCAAGTCACAGGGCAACCGAAGTTCTCTCCCGAAGATAATGCTGGCTGGAGTGAGCTTTATGGCATCGTGCACAGAGGCCCTATGAGCCGTCAAGAATAGCGGAAGATGTCGATCCCAATTATTTTGGTGTTCCTCTACTACTTTGGAAAGATTTTCTTCCATAGTCCTGTTGAACCTTTCAACCATGCCATCAGATTGTGGGTAGTGCAGTTGTTCTGGTCTTGCTAATTCCCATCAATTCACAAACTTCCTTGAATGAGTTCGATTCAAAATTCCTTCCCTGATCGGAATATAGCTCCATTGGCACTCCAAACCTTGAAAACATGTTATCCACTAGAGCTCTTGCAACTGTGGATGCTTCTTGATTAGGCAAGGCCATAAGCTTCAACCCATTTGCTAAAGTAATCCATAGCAACGAGGATGTATTTGTTGCCATCATTTGTCATCGGAAACGGTCCAGCTACATCGATCGTGATTCGTTCGAAGGGAGCACCTACATTGTATTGTTTAATCTTTCTTCTCGATCTTATCTTGAAGCCTTTGCCTGCTTACACTTCGCACATCATCGGCATCATTTTTCTACATCTTCAGGACATTGGACCCAGTAAAACCTCTGCCGTATTTTATTCAAGGTCTTATTCACTCAAAAATGTCCACCTGATTTGCTGCCATGAGTCTCCTCCAAGACATCACTTATGCTCGACCTAGGCACAACCAATTGAGAAGAAATCACTTTTCTGCCGTCGGCTGATTCCCAAGCTCTCTTCAATCAGGGAATTCCATTGTGCCCACAACGCCTTGAAAGCTGGTGATCGAACGGAGATTTCCTTCCGGGTTTTTTCGCTCTACTTTCCTTCCATCGTAGAATATCCACAGTGCTTGGATTACTTTCTTGGTCCTGTCTCGTTTTCGTTGTGGTCCAATTGTCGTCAAGCAATAATCTCACGGTTGATTCCTTTGCGACGTACAATTCGCTCACATGCAAGTATCCGAATCAGGTTTTCTGGACAAGGCATCTGCGTTGTTGGGCAATTCAGTTGTTCTTACACAAAATAGTGCATTTTGCACAGTAACAATAGAACTTATTCTCAATATCTGGCTCAGTTATAAAAACTGAGATAAATCTGTAGACATTTCCATATCTATCTCGTACCTAGTATGATAAGGCAGATGCACCTGCTGCTATCTCTAGAAACGTTACACCAAATTTTCCATTTTGTTCAAATAAACAAAGATTTTTTATTTGTTGCCAAGAATTTGTACAATGAGTAGTTCCTATAACTGAACCAGCTTGATATTTCTCCAAAATCCACTTCAATAGCTCAGGTATTTCTAATTCAAACAAGACTTTTCAGCGGTTGCAAAAATAATTGTATTCGTGACATGAGTCATTACTTAAACAACTAGCACATAAATATTTTTTAAATTTCCAGGTACTTAGATCTATCAAGCCAGCATTGACTCGTAATTACAAAACTGTTTGCTAGCCTAATGTATATCTTATCTTTGATTTATATTCCTCAATGGGATTCTCTTCAAAACAACGTTGTTGAAGTAGATAGATGATAATGTCACTTTTCAGAACATGCGATAATACTGAGTGATACGCCGTTTCCGCAAAGTATTTTTCATGACTTTATCGCTATTTCCGACATGAAAAGCTGCCTGCATCATAACCACAGCTTCCAATTCTTAGATTTCTCCGAATTTGACCACAATTTATACATTCGGTGTCCTAATAGTGGAGTTTCACTATTAAAAATGGTGGTGCAGTCAGTGAGGTTTGAAATAACCGGAAAAAATTTCTGTATACGGTAGGAAATCTGAGTAGATGATTTTGTTAAATATCGTATAAATATAATATGAGGAAATGACAAAATTTGGATTTTGCTCCGTGAAGCACGTTTATTTTTAGATCGAGATAAGAATCTCACAGGAAGTCGTTCGGACCTAATAGTTCGACTGTCTCCATTCTCTTTATTCTCACGCCGATCTTCGTTTAAAGAATGCCAGAACATTAGTTAACTGTGCAGCTTTCCGAATCCACATTTTATACAGTAACTGTTTTCGAAAAACTAATTTTCCTACGTTATACCGGGTACTTGAATAAGGTACTAATCTCCTTAGCATATTTATGCATGATATACAAATAATTTAAATTTATTTTCACTGATACTAGTTTCATTCTTCTCATTAACACTATTTCCTAAATTATTCCAGATGTTTCAAAAGTATGCAGTTGTGTTGACCTAATTGTCTCCGATATATTTCCATCCAACAGCATTTTCAATAAATTTATACAAATTTTCATTTTGCAAATATTGTTGCTCATTAGCTCATTGTCATAATAAATATAAGCATCCCTACCTGCTGGGGAAAATGAGGAATTAGTTCTTCCACAAACCTTTCTTGAAGGCGCCCTGGTGACGTTTCTCCGGCAGCAGTATCCAAATAGATTGCAATTATTTTTGATTGTGGCTTCCACATTTGTTCTACTTCTCATCAAGGCTAGACTAGTTCTGTTCTGGAATCCATTTTGATATGTTCTTTACGAGGATATATTGAAAAATTCTTAGCCTACTATAAAACCAAACAAAATTTCAATGTCAAAATATTTTATTACTCAACATATTCTCCTCTTAATTGGATACATTTATTACAGCGAACCTGCAACGTCTCTAGACCTTTCAAAAAAAATGTTTCTTCTTGCTCTGCAAACCAGACCTCCACAGCTTTTATTACCTCCTCGTTGGAAGAAAATTTACGACCTTTTAAACTTTTTTTCAGTTGAGGAAAGAGATGATAGTCGGACGTGGCCAAATCTGGTGAATAAAGGGGGTGTTCTAGTAATTCAAACCCTAAATCACGAATTTTTGGCATAGCAACATGGGATTTGTGTGCAGAGGCGTTGTCCTGCAAAAACAGAACACCTTTGGATAGCTTTCCGCGTCTTTTCTCTTTAATTTTTTCCCGTAGAGTGGTCAGTAATGTCGAATAGTAATCTCCAGTTATTGTTCTACCCTTATCCAAAAAATCAATCATGATTACTCCATGGCAATCCCAAAAAACTGAAGCAAGAACTTTTCTAGCAGATTTTTGGACACGAAACTTCTTAGGTCTTGGAGAACCGGAGTGTCGCCATTCCATCGATTGTTGCTTTGTTTCTAGATCGTAGAAATGTACCCAAGTCTCATCCATAGTAACAATTCGGTTTAAGAAGTCTACATCGTTTTCAAATCGAGCACAGATCGAACGCGATGCTACTACCCTTGCACGCTTTTGGTCAACATTCAAACATTTGGGGATCCATTTTGCAGCAATTTTTCTCATGTCCAAATTGACGTGAACTATATGATGAACGCATTCGTATGAAATATTCAGTGCTTCAGATATCCGTTTTAGCCCAATTCGACGGTCTGTTAAAATCATGTCATGAACTGCATCGATATTTTCGGGGACTGACACAGAAACTGGCCTTCCCGATCGGTCATCATCTTCAATGGAAAATTTACCTCATTTGAAGCTTGCAGTCCAATATTTCACGGTCGCATAAGAAGGACATTGATCACCAAGGGTATGAAGCATATGTTCGTAAATTTACTTACCTCGTAACCCTTTTAAATACAGGTACTTGATGATAACTCGATACTCCAATATTTCGATTTTCACAATTTCGGTGGACATATTTTTTCTTTTAATTTATTGCGTGACTGTGGTTAACTTTTTTGACTTCATACTTTACACTGACACTTCTAATAAGTTATTATTCGTTGCTATGGTAACGCAATATTTTGTTTATGCAGGGAACTGGTCTAGGCTAACTAGATATCAATACATCCTCGTACATGCCACACGTTGGGCGCCAACTCGTGATAAAATGGATGTTTGATGAGTCGGTATCCCAGGGAATGGTTGGTTGAGTTAAATAACGATCAACCCAGGGATTTCTCAACATAGTTCTGAATGTTTGTGTAGGATGTTCCTTACTGCGTCCGACCAAGATAATTATTATCTTAAAATCAGCCTGTGGTATTGTTGTGTCCTAATATTGATTTTTTATTTTTTTTTTCTTCTTCTGATTCACACAAAGAGAAAAATCCTGTGATCTCCTCCCCCTCTTTCCTACACACTTTCTTCTTTCGTTCAAAAAAATTATTGTTTCTGTTATTTCGTCAGGGAGTGTTTCATCTGAAATTCAACTGAAGTGTTTTAGCGGTTCGTGTTCACTATTGAAAATAGCACGGTTTCGTATATTATCATAAATGTGTTCTTATTTCATGTTCGCTCCGTTCAAGACACTTAGTCTACTGATGAGTGTTTCTTTTATTTTGTGGATGGACCTCGCTATAAATAACGTTGGTAGAAATCTTATTTCAGGAAGTAAGGCAACTCATGCAGCTGCCAACTAACTTATTATTCCGTTTCAAATGTTATTCATGATATTTTCTTAATATAAATTCGGCATTTCCCGTATGAAATGCCAAAGAGATGTCATTGCTTTCAGCTGCGTGGATGTCTTTTGTCTCGTTCGACAAAGGTTGTGAAAATAAAAAAATATTTAAGATAATAAGCATTGCATTCAAGTCAAATATTGTGGCGGTGATGAAACGTATACCGAAACAGATTAGTGGAATTTTTAGATAAGCCTACGAGAGAAGCGATACATAATTTACATTTTCTGTTCGATGCATGGGACAAAGAACGTGGTCTTGTTTATTACAGTACAAACGAATTCCTCACTGACAGCTTCACAGCTTTGTTCTATAAAAAGATTACGATTTAGCAAACTTTGATTATTTTAATTATTTTATGTTTTTATTTGAAGAAAAATAACCTGTGAACTATTTATATCATATATAAGTACTAAATTGTATACTACATTACATTCCATCTGAAAGCTGGCCACCTCTCTAAAACTGTTATTTATTAAGTTTTTTTTCAATAGATAGTGCATTCATAGTTTAAGTTGAGTGCCATTAATTCGAAATAAAAATAAAAATCGAATTTTTAAGCTATAACATTATTAATTTTGATAACAAGCCTTTATTTTTGAATATTTCAAATTCTGAGAATCGGCAATACTGTCAACACAAACGTAGAAGATCATTGAGGTTTCTGATAGAAATTCGCTTTCATAACACAAATTGTTCTCGAGTTATAACATCTAGAATGGTATTTTTGGAAAAAATTTAAAATCCATAACGTCGAGAAACCGGCTCCTCGAGATATCGATTATTGTACAATCAACCATGAACTTTCGAATGAACTGAAAACTTTATTTTGATTTAATTTCCAAATTTTACGATGGCTAACAAATGACATCGATAATACAACATTGAGTCATTTTGGTCCTAATCAATAAATTTCAAATTTTTGTTGCTTCCACCAAACCACCATTCAATTCAATACATTTTTCGTATCTCTTTCGAATATGTTTTACAGTATTTTTGAGTCCTTCTGGTGTTATTTCTCTACAAGCTTGACGTATTCTTTCACACAACTCCTGTCTAGTTCTTGGACGGGATTTGTAGACTTTTTGCACAAGAAGAACCCACAAGAAGAAGTCAAGTGGGGTCAAATCGGGGGACCTTGGTGGCCATCCAATCAATTCACTTCCTCGGCCAATCCAGTGACGAGGAAACTGTTCATTCAGCCATTGTTTAATAATTCCAGCATTATGCACAGAGCATCCGTCTAATTGGAAATGTAAGTTTATTCGCTCAACAATAGGAAGATCATGAATAGCATTCCATAGTTCAGTTCTGAGAAATTCCAGTAATTTGATGGCATTTATATTTCCTTCGAAAAAAAATGGGCCAATAATTCGTTCATTTAATATTCCGCACCATGCATTAACTTTTTCCGAATATTGTCTTTTGCAGTTTATAACCAAATTAGGGTGTTCGGTTGCCCAAAATCTTGTGTTTTGAGATGAAACAACACCGTTAGTCGTGAAAGTGGCTCATTGCTGAATAATATACATTCTAAAAATCGTCTGTTACTCAGGTATTCTCCTTGTGCCCACAAACAAAATTCAAGTCGTTTTTCTTGATCTCCGTCTTCCAGGGTATGCAAAAATTTGGGTTTGAATGGTTTCATTTTGTTTTTTCGTAGGCATTTCCGTATATTTTCCCTTAGTAAATTCAAATCTAGGCTTGCCACTCTCAAACTGGCATTGGGATTATTCCTAAAGTAATCTAATACAACCTGTTCGTGTCCAATCCTTCTTCTCACATTATTCCTCAAAATATTCTTCGATACAGCGCCTGTTTCATTGAAACTTTTATTTATTCTGTGCACTGTACTATTACTGATAGGGGGGCGATCTGGATGTCGATCATTGAATATTGTGCACACTTCTCTTTCACTCCTATCATTGTATCCAGTAAGACGCACAATTTCAATTTTTTCTGGCAAAGACAATTGTAAAGCCAAAACGAAATTTAGTCCTATTGCAATTGAATATTGATCAATACCTTTCTCACATTCGAATTGAGACTCAATCTGTCATTGTCAGGGCTTACTTTTGTTTTATTGAAATAACTATTAAAAATAATAACGTCATCACAGTCTACCTTTCTCGAGTTCGATACATTTTAAAATTTTCAATTCAGTAATTGTATTTTGACACTAGCGAACGAAGAGGGAAACAAAATAACTTTGTGGAAGAAATCGGATAGCCTGTATGAGTAAATAATACCAGAACCCAAAAACTCTGACAGTATCTTTCAAAAATTGATTTAAATAAATTTTTATGATAAGCTGTATTTTCGACTTCATTACTTTATTCCGAATGTGTACTCGTTCTTCGTTCCTAGATGTTATAACTCGGGAACAATTTGTTTTATGAAAGCGAATTTCTATCAGAAACCTCAAAGATCTTCTACGTTTGTGTTGACAGTATTGCCGATTCTCAGAATTTGTCTGAAATATTCAAAAATAATGGCATGCCAGCAAAATTAATTATGCTATAGCTTTGCTGCCAATGAATATTTTCAAATGAAATTTTAGAATTCACCTAAATGAAGAATGCTTAATCCAGTAGCTGAGTCGAAATTTCACGAAAAAATTCGCTAATGAAATTTAGCAATTAGAACATAAAAAAAAATCGTAGTATACCCTGAAATTTGGAATATTTTGCAAATGTTTTGTTCAAACGTAGACTTTTTGTTACTCTTCCTGCTAAAAAATAATTGAGTCGGTTGGAAATTGTAAAAATATGTTAGTGGAATTTCAGGAAAATGTCAATTTTATCTCCTATATTTCTTTTATTTGTCAACAGATTTCGATGAAATTACAGTCAGTGATATTTCGAGACTTCCTGAATCCAGTGGTGTAGTCAAAGTTAGAATTTTTCTAAAAAAATCGCTAGTTTTTTTGGATTTTTGACCTTGAAAAATGAGATTAGTTGGCGCTGGAAATGGAGATTTATTCATGAAATTTGGTGTCCTATTAGACTTTTATAATGTCTACCTAATGAAAAAAAAATCATTCGAATCGGTTGAAATTTAATTTAATTTATATTTAGATAAAATTATGTTTACATACAATAATTTTACTTATGCTATATTTCTGTTGAAAAAAATAATGTTATCGTGGCGTCGTCAAATTTTATTCAAATAAATCGCTAGTATGTCTTTGGATTTTCGACCTTGAAATCAATTTAAAGTTGGCCTTGAAATTTTTATTTCTATTTCTGATTTTTAGCTCTCCACTAGAACTATTGATGCTCTATCTATTGAAAAAAAAACTTCTAAATGATTTTATTTTGTTTTTTCTGTTAACCAACTGTCTTTCCCCTACGAACGACAGTCCTCAGAATTCGAAACTTGTATGAGCCAAAGATTAACGAGGTCTTACTTTTTAACTTGGATTTCTAACACTTATCGGATATCACATTGCAGTTTTAGAGAGGTGGTCCTCTTTCAAATGGGTCACTATGTATGTTTTTTACATAATTTGCTAGGCGTTGTCACCAAAATTCTAGCTCCTGTTCTAGGACAAGAAAATTTCAGTTGCCTAATTTATGTTTTTATTATTTTGAGGAATACCTGGTATTAACCAATATTTTACATAAATCTAGTCTAAACTAGATTAAGTGTATGTATATGATATAAAGTGAAGGGAGTATTTTCGATTCATATCCGAGAGCTCCAGCATCCGCCAACAGCTATTTCGTGGTTTCCCAATCATCGGGACGGCTTTATGAGATCTCTCGAAATTAAAACGAATGCACCCTGAGTCAGTACTCTCTTCACTTCAAATTCTGTTTGCGATTCTCTCAACGCACAAGAGATTTTATTGAGCTTCATCTAACTTTGGATATAATAGTTCGTTTCAAACTGAGTTTCAACTAGTGTATGTAGAGTTACTTTTGATTAATATAAATATACAGGGTGAGTTAGAATAAGACCGACAAAATCCGACTACAGATTCTTCACCTCATTTCGAGGTGAAAAGTTCCTATCAAGGTATGTCCTAAAATGCATCCTTTCTGAGATACAGGGTGTCGAAGGTACGAAAAAAAAAATTAGATAATTTTTTTTTTTTTAATTTCCTGAAGCAAAATATACCAAACTCGGTACACTAATCAAGATTTATCAACGTGATTGTTAAAAGTTATAATTTTTGATTTTCCTAAACCAGTGGCGTACTTACGTTGGTATGTGGAAATATTTTCCTTCATATTTTCTTTGGACAAGTGAATGGACAAGTGAGCGTTCGACATCAGTTAGGCCCATCGATAGTCAACTTAAAAGTCATAACATTCCATGTACCTAAAAGTAAAGGTTTCTGAGAAAATTGAGAAAAACTGAAGATATGAGTAGCAAAATAATTTCCTTTGTAAAATAATCTCATAACATTAATTTCTCACAACATATTGGAATATTTTTGCAACCTCCTCAACATTTTTTAATGTTGGGCGAATCGGAAACATAGTACGGGTGATTCAGAATGAGACCTAACTCAGTGATTATACGACATAATAATAATAATAAATGTCTTTATTCCCATATTCCATGTGAATTAAAGAAAAAACAATTATAAAATAAAAACCCTTGTTGTGGTAAAAATTTTCACAGTATTTTTTCCTGCCTAACCTAAACTTACGTAACCTAAGTCTATCTAATCTAATATAAAACTTTTTTTTGTTTTTGTTTTATGTTTGGGTCACTTATTATTTCCTTAATTACCTATTTATTCACTCACAAAAAGAGATGAAAGAAAGCAATGTACAAAAGAGGTGCTATAATTATTTCTTAAGAGATCAAGGAGTAGGCAGATAGAGACCTTGTTACCTCATCAGACCACGACTCGAGGAGTAGGCAGATGAGACCTCGAAGTCACTCTCTTGAAAATGGCTCCAAAGCAGGAGCCGAAACGTCGAGTTATAAACTCTCAACGCGGTTCAACCCAGGAACTTAGTGATCTACAATTATTTCTTAAGTAGATATATTTTGAGTTCTTTTTTTAATCTGAACATATTATATTGCCTCAATTCAAGAGGTATCGCATTGTACAGTTTATACGCATTGAACTGAAATCTTCTCTCAAAAATGGAGGTTCGGTGTGGAGGACAAGTCAGTAGATTTTTATTTCTTATGTTAATATTGTGGATATCACTTCTGTACTTCAATTTATTGTAAAGATACGTCGAGCTTTTATACAATAAAATTTTGTGAAACAGACATAAAGCATGAAATCTGAATCTTTCTCTCATTGACAGCCATTTCAACTCGAACAGTTTGTGGGTAACGTCAATACAAAAGCCGTAGATGGAGGAACAATATTTGAATTGTGACAACACTAAAGTTTCGCATGAAACTTTTTTTGTTGCTATAGGTAAGAATTCTCTATGAGAATACAATAATCTTAGAGCTCCATACTCTGGATATCACGTTTTACATGCTCGTGGAATCTCAAATAGTCATCTAAAATCAAGCCTAAACTTTTTGCATTATCAGAAATTTCAATAACGTCGTTTTTAATAATTATCTGGCGGTTACTTTTCACGAATGCTTGATTAAACTTGTTACCGAATACCAAGGCCACAGATTGTTTTGCATTTAACCTTAAAGAATGCTGACTGGCAACATCTGCATTATTGTCCAAATCATTATTTAAAGAAACTGGCTTGTGTAAATTGAGAACAGAAGCGGCCCTAATACTGAACCCTGTGGCACACCAGATGATATATTTCTGGCAACAGATATTTTATCTCCCAGTTTTACACTTTGCAAGCGATCTGTGAGGTAAGAGCGGAAAAGTTGGAGCGAGTCAGTACAAACACCACTCGATTTTAGAATGGTTAGTAGTGTATCGTGTCGAACGGTATCGAAAGCTTAGCTGAAGTCGAGCATAATCAGAGCTGTGCATTCTGAAATATGTCATCAGTAACGTGAAGAAGTACCGTGGTAATGATATGATGAATGAACGACTCACCTGTACTATGTTTCCGATTCTTTCAACATTGAAAAATGTTCAGGAGGTTGACAAATATTCCGATATGTTGTAAGAACTTAGCATTATGCGATTTTTGCACATGAAATTATTTTGCTACTCAAGACATATCTTCAGTTTTTCTCAATTTTCTCAAAAATCTTTACTTTTAGGTTCTACGCCACTGGTTTACGAAAATAAAGAATTATAACTTCAAATTAGTGTACCAAGTTTGATATTTTTTACTTCTGGAATTTTGGAGGAAAAAAATTATATCTAATTTTTTTTGTACTTTTGACACCCTGTATCTCAGAGCTGTATCTCAGAGGGGATGCATTTTAGGACATACCTTGATAGGAACTTTTCATCTTGAAATGAGGTGAGGAATCTGTAGTCGGAATTTGTCGGTCTTATTCTGACTCACCCTGTATATACAATCATATTGAAATAATAAGAGAAAATAACTGTAATGTCATCGTTTTTAAGAATTTTTTACTGAACTCAATTTATTTTATGTTATATGTGAGTAGTACTGACTAATTTCAACGCTTTGTTAACAAAAATGACTTTCTTCAGACAACAAAGTATATATTGATTGATTGATTTGATTCAATAGTGTTTTCTACAAAAAATATTTTGCTATTCTCTCTAAATCTCATAGAAAAAGTTATGTTTTGATTCAAATCGGGACTACCTCCGTACTTGTTTCACTATTATTGCCAAATCCGCGCTCATAAAAGTTGTTAACTGCTGACAGCACATTCGGACTGAATTGTTGAGTTCATTGAACTAATAATAACTATCTCAAATTTCAAAAACAGTCCCATTTGTTGTTGAACCAATTTATGATACTTTTTTTGAATTCGTGAGATCGTTGGCCTACCCTGTATGTATTTATATAAGCCGTCAAATTCCAAATAGCGAGAGTCCTTGCGTTTCTATGAATAATACAAAGAGCTTATTATAAATTTCATACTAATGATCACATTATTTCCTTCTATTACACACCCAGTTCATTAACAGATCGCAAGAAATCGTTAACTGTGAAATGCAATTGTTAACGATTACGTCATACAGGGTGATGAAAATCATATGGCAACGTACAGTAGATTCGTTTATATAAATATATTTTAGTAACGGAAAGTTATGTGGTGAACTTTGAAGCACTGTTTTATATCAATTAATCATGATTGATGTGCCGAAAACGGCTAATCAATTCAGTGAGTCATGAAAAATGCATGAAATGATCTTTAGAATAATTAATGGTCTCTGAATTTTAAAATTTACTAAAAGTCGTATATTCCTCTGGTTTGTATCCCTCTTTCCATTTTTTGTACAAAGTAGGATATATTCTGAAAGATTACAAATACTGCTACTTTTCTGTCACGTGTCTGCGGTGTATGATTACTTGATAGTCTGTTGTCACTTCCTGGCCAACTTTTTTTTCTCTCTCCTGCATGGGTTCGTCTAAAATACGAGTCCTCGACGAATAATAGCTTAGTGGACTATATATATATATATATATATATATATATAGAAGAAAAGATCTACGTTTTGCTAACTTATTTTTCGCTTTGTCAGAGCTGCAATAAGGGAAATATTATATTATACCTACAGGGTGTTTCTTTGTAATGTTGAAAATGAGCGACATGTGAAAATATTTTTTTTTGCTATATAGTTCAAACGCCCAATTTTGATACTTATACGAATGACAATAATATATTACTGCATGACAGCAAAATAACCAATCCGTGATCATCTTGTCAGTAACATTCACTTGATACCACTGAGCTGGTTGGTATTAATTAACAAAACAATCAGTTCTATCTAAAAGCTATTCCACTGGCTGTATTTATCTTGCGAATTTAAAAACTTACGCTATATTGAAATTTTGAAGTCGTTTTTGTGATGAAAATATTATAGTGTCAATATTAGTGCGGTTGGAAAAAATGTGTTTGATTCGAAAAATAGAATTATTATGAGCAACCAAGTTGTCTTGAACTTTGTTCATCAGGTCATAAATTATTGTAACTGTCAACTGTTGGAATATTATTCGAAATGCCCTTTTTCCACAAAAAAAATGTAATAGTTAGAATCCTGCTTGGTTTTACAGAAAAATTGCTTAAGAGCACTCCAACAGTACAGCAATACGTTTGCAAATCGTGAATTACATAGTCAGACATTCTTCTGTTATGTTTCACCGACGATTCAAGAAAAATGAAAAGTTTTTGAGTAGGAGACCTTTTGTAATATATGAGCATACAGAAATTGATGTTGTGGCCTATTTTGAGGCTAATCCAAATAATTCCACCAGATACTTATCACTCTCTGTTATACAACGAATTCTGATAAAACATAAGCTTTTTCCTTATAAGTTCGGCGATCGGAGTTTTGTCGGTGGTTTATGAATAAACGCAGGCGTAATCCAAACTTCTATGGAAATATTGTATGGAGCGATAAGGCAAATTTTTCAAATCGTGGAATGTATGATACAAAGAATTTCCATTATTGAAGTAGAGATAATATATTTCCAAGTCCATCCCAACAAAAAATTATTAGTTAATTTTTCTACTATGGTTCTTTGACCGGATCCCGTTGAGTGTTGGAAGAGTTTTTCGACAATCTTAATCTGGAGGCTCGTCAGATAATCTATTTTCAGCAGCACAGAATTTCAGTGCCGTAAAAAGAATGCGGCTCCCTCGTTCACCAGACATGACACCCCTAGATTTTTATTTTTGTGGATTTCTGAAAGATGAGGTGTACGAATTCGAACAAAATAATGTAGATGAATGAAAAAATTATATTGAAATTATAATTAATAGAAGTAATGTCCGAAATGTATTGAATACAACACGTAGTGTCACGAGAGGGGTCTAAATATGTGTTCAACCAAAAGGGGCGGTGTTTTTGAACATTTGCTTCATATTTTATTGCGCTTTATCAAATCCGTTTGTTATAAATGTTTCCTTTTAATAAAACTGCCTTATTTTCAGTTTGCATTATGCATGATAAAATTTGGGGTGATCCATTTAAAAAATTATCATTTCAAGAATTATTTTAAAAACATGATTGTCATTTTTTTATCGAGAAAGCAAATAAAAATTACGCTAGATTGCCCGTTTAACAGAATTACTAGAAAGAATATTTCGACTTCTTTTAGGTAGTACATAAATTATCTACATTTTCAGTTGTGCTTCTCAATATCTGTTTTTTCGTCGCTCTATGTGTGAAATACTTTCATGTTGTGTGAAAACAAAAATATGTTGGATTTGGTGAAAAGAGTCAGTGCCGTGGGCGGACCGACCTACACTGGTCGCGTAAACTTGCGAAAGAAAGACAAAAACTTCAAACGTATCAGTGTTTTCGTGCGACCCCGTAGCCTGTTGTGCAACAAAAATTCCGAGGACTTGTACAGCAATGGCGTACAAAGGCAAAGCTACACATGGAAGTTCCACAGACCGAAATCAGTAAGGTATTTATGGGATTTTTTGCTCTCGATTTTCTATGAACGTTCAAGTGACCTTTTTTGGAAAACTTTTGACGATTTTATTTTGTACTGCGACAATGTCTATTCCTGAATAAGGATACATAGCCATATGAATAAATCCACCTTCTCCATTATTTTGGCGAAAACATTAAAATTTAAAAATAGTCATTATTTTTGCCAGGAGGTCAACAGGAAACATTCATTTTAATAATAGATGAAGTTAGTTTAGTTGATGTGCCCCCCCGCGCCATCTATCGAGCAATGACAATGTTCATTTCAAAAAGTAGTATCGGTGAAACCCTTGAAACTTTTTTTTTTAATGTTTCTACGTCAAACCATCCAAAAGTTAACAGGTGGGGGGACTATTAAAAGCCGCACTGTATATTCAATAGAAGTTTATTGCCGACAAATTGGAATTTTCGTTAAAAGCGAAATGCCTAGTAGCCATGCCTAATATATTCACTGGTTGACAAACTCGTTCAATTACATTACAATTTTTACCGATTCTTATTCTTCGTGCATTCCAAAGTGCGAGCGAAAGGAACTTTTCATCTCTTTGTTTGTATACGTTCAGGGAAGGGAACAATAAAGAGATAAATAACTTTAATGATATTATCCCAAGAAATTATCATTCCCATTGCTTCTTTTGATTTACGATTATTATATTTTATATTGTTGTTTCATGATATTAAATAGTTACATCGTTTTAGCTGGAATACGATACTGATGAGAAGATTTACAAGAGTTCTTGTCATTTATGATGATCCAAAGAATATACGAGGACGCGAACATGTTTCGCGTTTAATGCATGGCCGTCATTAAAAAGACAGTCGAAAAATGTAATAATTCGTGAATTGAAAAATAATATTTTGATTGGAAGTCAGATATCCTCGAATATATATCTTGATAATATCTTGTCGAACATTATAAAAAAATTAATATGGTCTCCTGCTTTTGAGGATACAATCGTTATTCAAATATTCAAGACACAGTAACTGTAGACCAAAATCATTCCTCTATGTCGTTACAAAATTTTATCCGGCAAGCAATTTGATTTCAGAGGAAATGTATCCACTCAAGCTGCCATTGCATACCTGACAAAAAGTGTTTTTGTCCTTGGTGAAAGTATGCTATATCTGTGCATATTTACAGATTTGTCCAAGACATTTGACACCGTCAGTCATTCTCCACTTTCAGAATCCTTGAAAGATTTTGGAGTGAGAAGAAAATTAATTCAATTGTTTGAAACCCATGTTTGGAATTCAGTACCAAAATTCGAATTGGGAATGTATACAGCAATGATTTGCTTATGGATTATGGTGTCCCCCAAGGTACCGTCCTGGGGCCAATTAGTTTAACACAAAACAAAATAATCACAATTCATTTACAAATTTAGATATATGCAAACGTAACACATTACACACATTAGGTACATAGTTGGTTGACAGTTATTTTAAATTTTAAATTCCTTACCTTTCTTGAATACCTCTATCGGTCAAAGATCTAACGAGTTTTTCGCCTAAAACTTTTTAATATTGTTTTGAATGAAATCAAAAACCTAGCCAAGTGGTGTAGTGTCGCCTCTATCGATGTTTCTCTGTATGTATATTGATAAGAATTTAATGAATGAGTTCGAACCCAATCCTTACCCCTGATATATTTCCAAATGGCTGCTTAATTATAACAAATCCTATAGTAATTTCGCAAAGTTTTTCTTCTGTCTTCTTGAATCTCGCAATTTTTATTCGTAGTCTGGAACAATCAGAGATATTGACTCTGAGCCTCTTTTTCTCGCAAAACTGAACACACATCTTTGCTCGTCGTTTCTCTCCACAGTTTTAGAAAACACACAGAATGAACATCGTCACAAGTGACTATTGGATTATTGCATATGACCCAGAAACCAATCAGCAACTAAAAAAATGGGCATATCGCAACAGTGGCTTTAAATAATTCTTGAAGGGTCAATTCAAATCGAATTGGTATAACTTTTTGTTCTTTGTAGAAAAAAAAACAAACGCGTGACGTCAGATGATCTCCACCACGACAATGCGAGTTGACTCATTGACATAAATAACTGTATTTTGTGAAAACTAAAAACAACGAATTAATAGACAGATTAGCCGCCATATCGTCTGATTTGGCACCTAATAATTTATTTTTGTTTCCACTCATGCTTGGGATATACCTCGTTCGCTATGGAAAGAGTGTTTCAAAAACTGGTTCCAAATAAATTTCTCAAATAGTTTGAAAAATGGAAAAAAGTTCTTACCACTGAACATTTGGTTTTGACAGTTGGTCTTAAATCATAAGACATTCCCTTCGTATGGCATACGATGATGTATTGGTATCTAGTTAGCCTAGACCGGTTCCATGGATAAACAAAATATTGCGTTACCATAGCAATGATTGATAACTTAGAAGTGCCACTGTAAAAGTTACCAGTTGTACGCGATAAAATTTGAAAAAAATAAATGTCGACTAAAATTACAAAGAGAGAAAAAAGTATCAAACCATCATCAAGTATGAGCCTCCTCTGGGTGCCGGGGCACGTCGGAGTTGAGGGCAATGAACAAGCAGATACCCTGGCACGAAAAGGGGCATCTACGCCACTGATCGGGCCAGAACCATTCTGTGGACTTGGAAAATCATACTTCCAAGAAGAACTCAATAAAACTGAAGAAGCAATGAGAGCAACATACTGGCAGAGACTTCCAGGGCTAAGGCAGGCCAAAAATCTCCTCGGCAACTTCAACCGAGCAAGATCGAAGACACTGATTAACCTCAGCAAAACTAGTCTAAAGACAATCACAGGATTTCTGACGGGGCACTGCAGACTCAAAGAACACCTAAGGAAGCTAGGCTTAGAGGAGGACAGCACCTGCAGATTCTGTGGGGAATATCCAGAAACACCACACCATATATTGATGAAGTGTTATGCTGTACATCACAAGAGATTGAATATACTGGGATCACACCAGCTGACTGTGGGAGAAATACTACGAATAGACCCCCTCAAAATCCTTACATCCCTCAAGGAAAAGGGGCTTGAGGGGCTGCTGTGAACGAGAACACCGTGAAATAGCAGAAGATGGAGCACAATAGATCTAATTAGATAGCAGCGCATCAATCGCCATCCATACTTACCATTACCATCACCAAGTACCTTTAGTTGAATAGATTAAAGGCCGGATCTTAATGTTCAGTTTAGAGTCTCAGCTAGCTGGCTGACAGCTATGAGGCTTCAGGCCTATTCTCGTTGAAAAAGAAATTATTACCCAAGCTTTGAGACGAAGTTCCTGAAGCAGGCGGAAATCATCCCCATCCTCAAACCGAGGAAATAGGACTTGAAGGTCGAAAGCTACCGTCCAATCTCGCTGCTTAGTGTGGTGGCCAAAGTGGTGGACATAATTCTACTGAAGTGATTCATTGCCATCGAAGAAGAGCAGTTCGATTTCAGAGAAGTCATTGTGCTAAAAACACACTGACCGACCAGGACCGATCGACCGCGACCGTCCAACAACGACCAAAAATTGAAAGGGATCAATGAAAACTTTCAAGCTCACACTAATCGACCAAAATTTCCAGCAGATTGAAATTTCAAACATGGTCCGATGGAGAGTTGTCCGATAAGAATACATGTGTTGAATTTTTGGTCGTAGTTGGACGGTCGGTCATGGTTGCTCAGTATCCACCCAGGTTGTACGGATTGTCACTCAGAGAAAGAAGGCTTCAATCGTGGTCATAAGACGGTGATGATCCTGCTGGATATCCAAGAGGCGTTTGACACCGTCTGCGTCTAGGGCCTCGTCAAGATGCTTCGGGCAGGCATGCCTAGCCTCATACCTGGTCGACAGGACGTTCAAGAATAGAGTGAATGAAAGCAGCTCTACAGAGAGGAAACAGGGAGCAGTGCCGCAGGGCTCGATTATGTCACCGCTGTTGTTCGCGCTATATACGCACGATTTCCCATTGCACGAAAACACGCAAACGGCAATTTAAGCTGACGATACAGCAATTTATGCACATGCACCCATGATGAGCGGCCGTACAGGTAAAGAGCCACTTGCAGAGTCGTACCGTATTTGGCAAAGAACAAAATAGTGATAAACTCGACGAAAACTGAGCTCATAAACTTTACCAAGAACAGAGAACGCAGAGATTGGTCATGCCAAGTCTGTGCGGTACCTAGGGGTACAGTTGGACAGAGGTAAGATAGATAAGTCAGCTTGGCGTTACAACGTGAACAGGCGGCGATTAAGAGGACATGCCCGCTAATAGCGAGAGACTCCAAGTTGGCAGTGGAGGCCAAAGTGTTAATCTACAAGCAGGTCATCAGGACAGCGATGACGTATAATACATTTCGAGTGTTCTGCAGCGTTCCCAAATCAATCAACTATGTTGCATCTGGATACGATGCAGAACAAGATACTCCGTATCGCCACTAACAGTGACAGGTACATTGGGCTAGACACACTGAGGGAGCCAGCCGATATTCCAAAAATCGAAGAATCAATCAAACAACAGTCTGATAAATTAGAGAGAATGATAACATCAACCAGGCGTTGCATATTTTCCACAGAAATCTAGAAGAGTGGCACACTCATTTTAGGATGAATTTTCCAAATCCGGTCTTTTTTTTCGTTGCTTTTCCGTCAGATGAATGAAAACTCAAAAATAAATTCTCTAGATAGCCTGATGTCTTACACATAAGTCATTAAGTCCCTCTGAAGTTGGTCAAGACAGACTTGAAGATGGCAATGGGACTTCTCACTGGACACTGCCCTCTGGGGTACCACCTCAAAAAGATGGGTAAATCAGAGAGTGATAGTTGCCGCTACTGCGAGAACTTCGCGGAAACTGCAGATCATTTGCTGTGCGAATGCCCAGCGCTTTTCTGCAAAAGGCTTAAGTTCTTGGAAGGGGCCTTCTTAACGCCCTCCGACATGAGGAACTTAGCTCCCAGGAAACTGATAAACTTCGCAAGAAGTCTCGGAATCCCGGGCCTCGAACAGATCAAGGGTCACGCACAAAAGAACTTATAGAAGTGCTTGTGAGGCTGTCTGTACGACCCCCTTACAATCTACAATCTACTGACCACTCTACGTTGAGAGGTGTTCTGTTTTTGCAAGACCATGTCGCTACACACAAATTGGATGTTTCCTTTCAAACAATTGGTAATATATGGAGTTTAAATTACTCGAATACACTTCTTATTCACTAGAATTTGCTACGTAAAATGTCCTGAATTTGCTTGGTTTGCATTGCAAAATAAACATTTATTTAAGGTCTAGAGACGTTACAGGTTTGTTGTAATAAATTTATTGAATTTTGAGGGGAGTATGTTGAATAATAAAATAATTTGACTTTGAATTTTTTTTGGTCCTATTTGTAGTAGGCTACGAATTTTTTAATACATCCTCGTATATGGTTCCGTGTCCCTTTATTTCGCAATCTATCTATATTTTATGCCGATCGGGCACTGCCTATATCATCGATTTCCTCATACGTAGTTAGATATTCCCGCATTAAAAAAAATAATAATACATAAACACAGTCAACCTTTCACAATATTTATATCGATAACCTTGTGTATCGGCGTGAACTGCGAGATCGGGCAAGAAAATGAAAAGTTGGCCAAGTGATGGCTAGAATGCGGCACGGCCAACTAGACTTGGCGGCGTGAAAAACGTGGGTGTGTGGCCATTGCATCATCTCTCGTCCACGATCGAACGAAAAGCCAGGTGGATACCGAGAGATGTGTTGCGTAGTATTGGGAAATTTTCGAGATTTTTCATATCGAACGATGAATATGCATCGAGCCCGTCGCAATTAAATGGTTCGTGGGTACTTGGGAACAGTGTCGTTCGCTATCGCCGATGGACCTCACCTAATTGTTTCAGCTCTTAGTCATAAATTTAATTTGAATGTAGTAATTCATTGTGGGAGTTCTCACCTTCCTAAGAGGATTTCGCATATTTTTTATAGCACATACAGTTTGTGACAGAAGTAATTGAAAGCTACAAAAAGGGAGTTTTCACTAACAAGAAAATGAAGATTTCAAATAATAGTGTCACTGTTTTCACTCGAATTTGAAGGCCGTCGTTTTTTTTTATTTCTTCCTGACGTTTTGCTAGCGCGAGTGGCTTTTCAGAGGCTTATTCATCGTGGATAATCTCCGATGACTGAAGATAGTATTTATTTTGACACCGGTACTTCTGTGCGCTAATTACCGTATGTGATTAGGTACATTTTCAATAACATCATTTCTACTTGCTGTCCTAATGTCATAGTTTTCCTTTGCTGTTTTAGCAGTTCCAATTTAAAAGCATTGCCACAGGTACGGACCAAATTACCATGCAAATGTTGAAAATATGTAAACCATTCCTAACTCCCGTTGTAACTTCTATTGTTTAACACAAGGTATTTTTCCTGATGTATGGAAAAAAGCTCTGATATTTCCCATTAACAAAATCGCTAAACCCTCAACACTTAACGATCTACGCCCAATCAATATTTTTCCTGCATTCTCAAAGGTTGTTGAAAATCGGCTTACGAACAAATATACAGATATGTTAAAGCCAATGATATATTACCTGCTCACCAATCCGGCTTCACACAGGATCATAGTACCACTACTGCCCTACTAAAGGTAACAGATGATATTATTAATGCATATGATAAACATGAAGCAACAGTGTTACTTTCGCTGGACTATAGTAAAGCTTTTGATACCATGAATCACTCCCTTTTAATATCTAAGTTCACTATTATGGATTTTCTGAAAATGCTAACAATTCAATTCATTCCTTTCTATCGAAAAAACATTGTCTCCATATCAACCCCGCAAAATCCTCTCTAATCGTATTTGCTAGTGAAAAAGATAGACAAAAGGTTATGGATAGAAGAAGAAAAGGGATAAAATGACGTAAGTGATTTTTTTATTAGCAAAGCAAACGATATAATATGTCATAGTATGGGACATCCCAAATCGCGTGTAAATTCGCAATCGCCAAGAAATTTCATATCTGCTGTTCAACCTACTCTACTAATTTAAAATCTTGAGGAAATTTATTTAGTCGTTCCTTCGGCAAAATTATAACCACTTTTACGCGAAATTTTGAGTTGAAGTATGCACATATTATGGAGCATGTTGTCCAACAAGAAGTTTGTCATCAGATATCAAATACTTACAGTCCACAAGCAAGTTGAAAGACGTACTGCCACAAAGGAAGGATATTTCAACTTCAACCGCTTTTTTCAATTTCATTTTGCTAAGAGCAAACATTTGGTCCTTCGAGCCGGATTATTTCAGTCGCGCAAGCTAAATAAGTTTCCTCAAGTGGCGTTTTTCATAGTTTTACAGTAATTCAATTCGTTTATGAACCTTTTGACAAAACTTTGCATAAAATCAAGGCCATTCGATTTAGTGAATTGAAGATGTTTTTGCTGACATTTAGATAACTAGATAGCCATCAGACAGTGTTCTACTAATTCGATCAATATTTAAAATTTTTCTTGATTTGCTCAATTTGTATTTATAATGTCGAACGCAAATATGTTAGAATAGTATAGAGCTCTTCGACAAATTAACGTTAACCAAATAAAATAAATCAAAGAACTTGCTGACATTGCAAAATCTGAAGAAACTGATCGTATTATATTCAAAATGCGCTATCATGGCCTTCAAGATTGTTGCGAAGATTTCAAGAAAAATCATGTCAATATAGTATCTATAGTTGCAGTTACTGATGAGGATTTAACTGATGATGAAATTGTGCACAAAAACTTTGAATTTGACTGTTCCTGTATATTGAAGCAATTAATTACACACTGTTCAGTATTAAATCTGATCCATCTGAGGACAGCTCATCAGGATATAATTCTGGTAGTAACGTAAAATTACCTAAAACTGAAATTCCTAAATTTTCAGGAGATTAAATCTTTCAAGCCGTTTTTGGATATGTTTCAGAGTCTGATTCACAATAACACACACCTAACAAATATTGAAAAATTCAATTACCTAATTTCATCTATTGAATCCATTGTCACCGCTTATATTAACTTTTTATGTACCATATCTCTTATGGCCTAGTACTTTAGGGGCACTCGTCTCGTGCAAAAAGATTATGGGGATTGCAAAGAAAAGTTATGAGAGTTATCTTTAAACTGGGTTGTCGACAGGACGTTAAAACAACACTTATAAATAATAAACGTTTTACATTCACATTACCCTCTCTTTACTTCTATCCGTGTGTATTTATGTAAAAAGAAAATCCCCACTTTTATCTAAATCAAATCGATTTTCGTTTCCAAGATACCAGATTGCCATTTTTCGAAAAATTATCACGGTCTTATTATATTTAATAAACTACCAGAAAGTATAGAAAACTCAAATACAGTTTTGTTTACAAATTATACAAAAAATATCTGCTTGGAAAACGCATTTTATAGTAGTGACTAATTTTTAGCATATGAGTTCAACACCAATAATTTTTTTTTCGAAATTACAATCTATAAACTCAGAAAATAATTATAATTTTGAATTTGGAAAAACTTTCGCTTGAACTGTGATATTTATGAATTATCCAAATAATCGTGTTGAAAGTTTCGAAGAATTCTGAAAGGAATCGAAGATACAGGATGTTTCATTATAAGTATTCTCAAAATTGAATATTCTTAAACCTACGAAATCTAAGCAAAGAATTAAATCTTTTCATTTGAGTAATCTGATAATTCATCATTTTTCAGTACGACAATGTGAAAAGAGTATGTTGCCATTTGAGAAATGGCAGTTGTGAGCATTTCTTTATGGGTACTACTCCGTTTTGAGGAAATTTTTGATGTTTGATGAAAAATATTTCAGCTGTATCTTACCTCGAACCTTCCTCTCGTAAATGTTGACGCCGTTCGTCAGTTGTGATGATTAGTTTGATGTTCATGGCCAACTTTGTTCTATTGAACAATCAACTGTATCTCCGCCATTTTTCAACCGATTTTCAATTTTGGAGAACAGTGTTATCACAAATTGCGTGTTCTTGCGGATAATGAAAAAAATGTACATTTGAAAAAAAAGTTTGAGGTCACTTCCGGTTAAACCCGAAGTGGTGAATTTTCGATAATGGAGTTAAAATATGCGTATTTAAGTAATATATCATTGTACCAAATTTGAAACCTGTATCTTTGAAACTATAGAAAAATTGGGGGGCGTACCGCACCTCGTGGTCACCCGGTATACTTCTTGTTTTGGTGCTGCTTCTTCCAAAGTAATAATGTTAAGCTTTCTTCAAGGAACTCACAATTATTTCCCATTCATTCTCAGCGACTATCTTGTCACTTTTTATTTATCCTTTCGTGGTCTAAACTCTGTGTGGTGTGCTTCACTTTATTTTCCATTGATTTAAAAATACTCCCATTGTCACGCTATTTGGTGTTCGAAGTGAATAAAACGAACTTTCATGTATCTTCCTTCCTATGGTAACTTTAATAGGTCCTAAGTCTATTAGTCCTAACAGTGTTTAGTTTTGTTCCCAGTCTTAAACAATAATTACATGGTGTGATGACTTTCATTACCAACTGGTGATTCCGATATAATTCAAATCGCTGTTGATAAACCCTCCTCATCGCTTCAAAATCCAAATGACGAGAAATTAGTCAATAAAATCAAAGAAGCTGAATCGAATGTTGATAAACGGTTTTAAATAACAAAACAAAACCTTCTGTTTTCATCTGGTTTACATATTCGTCATAAAATCGGTCAACAAACTGTTGATGTTTTTCATTTCTGCCATTTGTTGTCGTATCATCATAAATGTTCTTGAAAATTCCATTGAAATAATAATCTCGATACAATCTCTGGATCCTGCAAATAAAGAACAAGGCAATTACTCATTTTTAGACAGCTACAATTTGACTAACTCAAATATCTATTCCTTCTCTGGGCTGACAGTCGAACTCATCCCTTCGTCCTCCTCAGGTACTCCAAAACTATTCCAAAAACTTCGTTACTGATCCACCGTTTTGTAAACATTCGCTTCTGAAGCATTCAACCCCTGACAAATGATTTGTTGTTTCATAATTATTTGAGCTGGAAATCAGTCTTTTTACTTCTGTTTATACTGAGAAAAAACTGCAAATTCTACGAGTCCTGTAAATATTCGCTTCATTTCTCGTGTTATTATAGATGTATAAATCAAAGGAAGTGGTGTAGTTGATATGTTCAAGATTAAGTTGTCAAAACATTCATAACCATTACAATTTTATTTTCAATACATTAGATAGTTTACGCTCATTCATATACGATTAGAAATGAAAACAAGACGATGTGTGGAGGTTTTCGTTATCCACTTCAATAATATAACGGATTTTCTCTGGTGCCATCCAGATGTTTCATGCTTCATGCGTCGGGAATGTTTTTTTTTTAAGAAACTTGCCCTTTTTGGCCTAGTTCCCATAAATCATCGAGTTATGATAATATTTACATTTGAATAACACACATTTTATTATGTTTTATTCCTTATGTGGAGTGATAAAAAATTGTTAATGAAGTTTTTGGCATTTTTTATATGAGCTGCTGGAATGGCAAAATAAAAAGTTTCTTAGAATTCCGTTACATTCTGAATCAACCTGTTTGACACGAGTGTGAAGAAAGTGACAACAAATCAAAATAACATGAAATTTTTTTCTGACACAGCTAAAGAGGATTTCGCAAGAGTACTTATCGAAACAAATGAAAAAGAATAATTTCGACTGTCTCGAAATATCCCCTTTCTCTATACATATTCCCACGATGCGGAAATTGTGATGAAAATATCTGAAAGAGAACAACTACTTCCTTGAATACCTCGACGGACACCGAACTACTACTACCTTTTTTTTCGTAAATCGTAATCTCGCCGAAAATAAAAATTTTTGAAAAGTCAGTTTTGGTCAATATCTGTTGTGAATTAAGCACGTATTTTCGATTATAACGCCGTTTCACTTACCTGAAAAATGTCGATTTCCTGGAGAGATGCATTTTTTCGATATAAAATCTTCAGAAATTTTGTCAATTTGTCATCGAAATTTATTTGTGTGGTATGATTCAGTATCAGGTCATCGAGATACATTTGAGGGACGCAGTCGATTTTTTGAAAGATAGAAAATAATAATTTTCGAAAATTGGAGAGAGAATTTTTGACGTTTTATTCTTTTTTTATGCTAAAACTCGTATCTGAGCTTATACAAATCAAGTATTTTCGGAATCAGCCTGAAATTTTTGGTATATAGTGCAAATTTCACGTCAATCTGATGATTTCGTATTTTTCATGATCTTTAGGGATCTACCCCTTGGGAATTTTTCGAATAATTATTTTTTCCGCCGATCGACTTGAAATTCACAGATTATACTACTTTCATCATGCTGATTTGATTGGCGTTCGCAGAATTGATCTATCTCTAACTGTCCTCCAGTTGAGAGGGGTAATTTTCCGCCAAAACTAAAAAAACGTACTTATATTTGTGATGATTTTCGCCATTTCGTTGATTTCCATTTGCGATATATCGGTTGGACGAAGATTGGAATATTTCTCAACTATGGAATAAAAATATCCGTAACAGTGAATTTTCTGACAATTTTTGTTTTTGTATTTGGACACTGACCAGCATAAAAATAAAAAGCTACCTTGATATTCGGTGCGTAAATAATTCCAAGAATCTTTTCCGATTTATTATAGTGAGTTAAAGTAGTGAGTTATTATAACTCACGTTGTTCGAGATACTAATAATTGCTCAAAAGCAATTTAATAATTAATATATAATTCGATAGGAGTAGATAAAGTTCATTAAAAACTAGTTCAATGGGATTATATCTCGTTTCTTGTTATAAAAAACATTCTACGTAATTATTACTTTGATGATAACAGCAGACGTGATAGATAATGGGGTAACAAACAACAAATCCATTGACAAGTGTTATTTGATGGACTCGAAGCCAAATTGAACTTTTTTTTTAATGTTATGCGAAGTTGTGGCATAGCAAAGTCACATATTATAATACATCGTTTGATTCAGATAGAAAAACTCTATTTCAATTTGTAACAATTTAATATGACGCCCATAAGAAAAACTAAAATTGATGATGATGGCCAAGAGATGAAACGTCGGATGATAAATCTAAAAATACCGTCGTATAGCGGGGACAAAATGACATTGTAAATGTGCTGTTTACGATATTCATCATCAACTAAAGCCAAAAAATATAAAAGTTTGTTTTTAAATTTTTTTTTTTCGGATATCTGCGGATATGTAAAATTCGAACGAGTTCGAATATATTGTGCCAGAGAGGTATCAACAATGTTGAAAGAATACGGGGTACCCTTCTCTCTAAGCGTTTCCACCAAGTGGAAAATAACAGGCAAACATCTGTCAGAAACAACTACTTCCCTGGCTAATACCACGACGGACATTGAACTACAACTGACAGATATTTGTGCAACGTTCTTCAAAAAAGACCCAATTGCAAGTGCTTGTCTCGCAATTAAACAGAATATTTCCATCGTATGTTACAAATGAAGCGGGACATTGTCGATCAATTACAGCGAAAAATGCCCGGCTGGACATTTTCAGGCTGAAAATTACCCGGTAGGTATCGAAAATTACCCGCTCGGTCCGTGTATCTATAGTAACGATTGTTAAAATGTACATTTGTCATCTTGACAGGCATAAATACTGAATTTTAAACGTCGTTGAAATGTCACGTTTCGGGAATGATTCGATAACTGTAATTCAAGAAAAAATCGCCAAGAGTAAACCAAAAAATACAATGTTGAACCATCAATATATATGGAAACAGTTTATAGGGATTTCATTAATGACTCCGGAAATATTCTACCGAATTACACTCGTGCATCAAAATAAACCTGATAATTTTCCATTCAAGCATGTTGTCAGTAAAAAAACTGCAATGGGTTATTTTCATATTTCGGAGTCGGGCTCTTTCGACAAAATATGAAAATAAACCCATGCAGTTTTTAGACAACATGCTTTCATGGAAAATTATTGGTAATTTTGAAGCACTTGTGTAATTACTCCCGAAAATTATCCTTCATTTGGCTGGAAATGACCACCTGCAGACATGCATGTTTCGAGGTGTATTGCCTCTCATGAGTGACAGGGTAGCTCGGACAACATCATAATTGTCCTGTCCCTGTCAAATGAATAATAATCAACTGTTTAACTAACATTTCCCCACGGATAACACCACGATCTACAACCAAGTTGATCGAAGCGCCATCCGCACGGAACAAAACACTCCAAAGTAGCACAGTCTCCGGGAAGAGAAATCTGTAAAATTCGAACGAGTTCGAATATATTGTGCCAGAGATATACTCGGAATTATGACACTTTCCTAGCAGAATTTCAATCACCTTATGGGAGAAAAATGGTTTAAGTATTTTTCGTTACCTATTAGAGAATATCTTATGCTCAAATTTCTGAACTCGACTGTTTTTTCGACCAAATGAACGAATATGCGGCCAAATTGACTCTTATTTGAAATTACCTTCGATACAATTATCGACGACTACTGGCAAAATCAGCAGCCTCAATATAATATATTTTTTGTTACAGTGATGTATCCCCTGCACCCCCCGTGAGCCAGGGCTCGCCGGTACGGTGTACCTCAACAAGAAACAACATGGAGAGCCCCAAAAAATCACCCCAGCACAGCCCGGTGGTGGATAAATCCACCGTTAAGGTAATTTATAGTTGGTTATAAGATACTTTTGAAAAATTCAAAACCTTCGTAAATCAGTCTCCATGATCACAACACTCGGACACACACACAAATATTTTCTCTGAGTCAGTGAAAAGTGACATTAGCCTAATAGTTCAGTCGACAGGTAGTTTCAGATAGAAAAAGGTCGGGAGTTGATGAAACTTCGAAATGTTGTTCAGGGATGGTTGATTAACGTTTTCTCAAGTTTTGGACCTCGAGGACCCTGTGCTAAAAAAGTAGGGGGGGGGGGGAAACTGCAAATTTTTCGACCTTGGTGTGGTTTTTCCTCAATATCTTTTTTGCCTTACGTTCTACAGCAAAAACGTTGTTTTACTTTTTGTAGATCGTCAAATTCCCTACGAATTTTTTGCCTCAAACATGTTTGTGTGTCAATTTGTTACCGAGATATGGCGCTTCGAAGAATAGGTAATTTTTCTAATTTCGCCACAAAATGCAGAATTCCACCCTATTTCTTCTGTTACACACGGATTATGATGAAATGTAGTTGCTATTATAATTCATACTTGAAATCACCAACTTTAGATAACCCCCACCCCTGCTTGCCCACCAGGTGTCAAGTCGTTCCTCCCAAGGACAAGAGTGTCGGGCCGAGGGGAGTGTGTGATCAGCTACAGCAGTAAAAAGCTGGAAAACAATAGAAGTTAGAACTGGAACTGCGGAATACAAACGATGAGCCAATATTCAACATAGAAGGCTGAAATTTGTCTATTCTACCTGCGCTACCTAGACCTATTTGTTTTCGATTTTTGAGGTCGTATTAGATCACTTTTCATTTTATTCTTTCAACATGACTCTATTATTCATCAATTCCAAGAAGAAATCGAAACAGTAATTATAGAAGGGTATAAGTACCTCAGGTAGAATAGTCAAATTAGGTAATAAGAAAATTAAAATTAGTGATTGGTAAAAATGGGACAGAGAGTGTTTAACCACTCAGAGTATAATAAGATAAAGTTAGATAAGTAACATTAGAAACCTTCAGCTCTTGAAGTAAATAACTTTGTTAGCGAAAGGAGCATCGAGTGTTAGTGACAGCTTTGGATTTTGGGTAATTTTCTGAGATGGCGTCTACATTTCGTGGATCAGACTTGTGTTTTATTTGTAAAGGAGGAGTTGAAGCAGGTGAACTAACTGTAGTGAAAGCCAGAGGAGTTGCCAGACTGTTGGAGTCCAGCGTAAAAAGAACTTTCGGCAGATGAACAGTTTCTGCGTGAGTTGAGTGAAGTAAGAGTGCACAGTGCTTGCCAAACAAGGTACAACAATGAGAAATTAATTGCTGCATTTATACGTCGTGGATGTGACACATCCAAAGCTCCTTCTCCTGCACCTACCCGACGGTCACAAGTTGCGAAATTCGACTTCACCAATGCATGTTTTTTTTGTGAGGAAGCTATCACTGATGATTTCAGAGCTAAACAGGCAAAATTGCCCTTGGAAAGGCGCAATGCTACAGTCAAAGTGACTACCCGAAATTTCCAATAGAATCATCGAAAAGACGAGGATGCGTGGAGACGACTGGGGGAAGAACATAGAAGAGCGCATTAGCCAGTTGCAGAATTTGGACACTGATTTAGTCGCCGTCAATGCTGAGTATCATCAAAAGTGCCTCGCAAGCTTTTACCATCCACCTAAGTCATCACATAAAAGAGGATTCCGCCCATCGCCGAGTGTTGACGAAACCATGCAAGTGATATTTTCATACATCGACGAGAATAGTGATGAATGCCAGTTTTCCATTCAGCAGCTGATTGAGCTGATTGAGGAAGACCGTCAACCACACAGCAAAACTGTCTGTCTTTTTTCTTTCTGTCCTGGGATAATTATGTAGGGGAACGGGGGGGATATCGATCCGAAAAGTAACTGATATCAATACCAAAATGATGTGAATAGGTATGGTTGGCTTTCATCAGAAAGTTAGCTTTTGAGAATTGGGGTTGGGTGGGGGAAGGAGGAGTGGGGTGTCCAAAGTTGGTGACTTCAACTAAGAACCATAATTACCACAACATTTCATCATAATTCGGGTATAACATAAAATAATCTGTAATTTTGCATTTTTTGTAATTTTTTAGCAAATTTTGAAACATGACATTTTTTTTGACGTGTCATATCTCGGTAGCGAATTCACATACAAACATGTTTCTCAAAATTGTATAAAATTTTACGCTCTACAAAAAAGTATTGATATGTTTTTTCCGTAGGACGTAAGAGAAAAAAGTTATCGAGGAAAAACCGGAGAGAGGTAAAAAAATTTGCAGTTTTCCCCCCCAACTTTTTTCGCACTGGGTCCTCGAGGTCCAAAACTTGAGAAAATGTTGATTAACCATCTCTGAAGAACCCTCTGAAGTTTCATTAACTTCCGACCTTTTTCCACGTAACCCCACTTTTTTCAACCTGTCGACTGAACTATAAATAACTTATTTATTTATATATTTATTACACGGGGAAAGATACCCAAAAAAATACCTAAAAATAGTATGATTAACCATATCTAAAAAAATGTTCACAGGAAAAGAATTGAACAAAAACAATAATACATAAATAATATAAAACTTAAAATATACTAATAAGTTGAACTACGTTGTGGCCCTTTTCATTTGCCATGAAGAAGCTGACGAAAAATCGGTAGTCGTAGAGTGAACATTTGCCTGTCGCAGTAATCGAATCAATCCTGTGTTCGCCCCATAATTAGATCGATGTGCAACCAAGGTAAATGTACTATATTCACGCAGTGATCTTAGTGGTTCATATAGTTTCACTTCTTCTAATAATTCAGGAGCATATCTATCAAACCACAGCCGTCTTAATTCTCCGAGCCGTGGTGAGAAAATCGGTAATCAATTTGACGACCGACCCATTAATTCGTAATTGTCAATTTATCGGATTATTTGAATAACTAGAAAAAGAACTCCGATTGATGTGGTTGTTTCATTTTCTTCATCACAAAGTTCGGTTACTCCATGCCCTAAAATTCACATTATGAACGATTTTTCTTTAATTTTTTTTTCGGGTAAGTCTCCAAATCACAAAGATGATCTCTAATTTTTTTCAGATTTTTCGTTTGAAGTCTGACTGATGAAAATAATTTGTTATTAGAAGGAACATATAAGTAAATTTGCTAAAATCAGGTAAATTGTTTCAAATGAATATATGGTAGGTTTCCACAGCACTTATGTGGTACTACTGTGTTGCGTGACTTTTTATTTTTGTTGTTTTTTCATCAGTAGACCTTTTTTTGCAAGATAAAATATATGTTACTGTAAAACATCATCGGGGTTAGTTCTCAATAAATGTTGCAGGTTTTGCAAAATATTTTAATAAATTCGGAAACATTAAAGTAACTATAGTTTTTATCAACATTGGACGTTCAAGCAATTTATTTATTGATCCATCTAGTAGAGGAAATGTTTCATAGCTGATGATATGAGTATCATGACAATGAATCGCACATACAACATACCTTTGAGAGAGGCTCCAATTTGTATGAGGTATTGCATCAGAAATCCAAAATCCATCTCTTTCGCGATTCCTCTTCTTTCGGAAAATAAAATACTAAGATATTCTTTTATTGAAAATCCCTGTCACACAACAACGAGTAGGCATATTGACACAAATGAAGTAGAAAATCCCTCCAAAAGCAAAAATAGGTATACGTAGATAACCTCACAATATCATTTCAGTAAACTCTATTTTTGATGGGCTTTGAACACACTTTCACTAATAAATCAAACATTAGATTTTTACCAATATTTCGTAAACCATTTCACATGACTCGTATGTTTATTCTCAATTATTAGAACACAAATAATTCACCCTAGAATGACTACTCAACATTCACCATTCCACAATACAATGACTAATGTCCTCGCATATGGTAGGGCGCTCTCACCCTGTTGCCAAATTTCTTCACCATGGCTCGGAGAATTGAGACGGCTGTGATCAAACCGTTCAGAATTTTGTAATTGAACAAGGAGTCAAACCCCTGCCTTCTATGGATCAGTGGACTCATGTCTTTTACTGATAGCATGTTAGTATGAGAGTATGGATTATTTAGTCTAAATGAGCAGTACATGAGAAATCTGTGTTGAATTCTTCCCGGTTTTTTCGAAGCATATTCCAGATGAGATCTTGCCAATGAATTCAATAAAATTTTCACTGTAATCTCATGAACAAAATCTCTGGAATGTCTGTTTATGAAACCCAACTGCTTATTTATCAAACAACCACGTGAAAAAACATTCAGACTATCCTGGAGAATGATACAGTCACCGGATCCTTACAACGCGAAATATTTCGACATCATCGGCATATATAAGGAATTTACAATCAGAGATTTCTTTGACTGAACATACTGAACAGTAAAGGCCCTAGGTGAGAGCTCTGTGGCACACCTGATGTAGCGATATGCATCCATTCAACTTGACAAATAGGAGGCGATCTGATAAGTAAGTTTTTAACTATTCTAGAAGAGATCCGCGAACGACAATATGAGATAACTTCTGGATGAGAATATCATGACTGACTTTATCGAAAGCCTTGGATAGATCTGTGTAAACAGAATCAACCTGAAGACCCTTCTCTTCTTCTTAAGTAATTTTTACAAGAAATTTCGACTTTTTCCTGGAAACATAATTTATTGCACCTCTTAGAAAGAATAGAATATTTCTAAGAAATCAACATCAAATTTACTTACAGAGAAAAGTGTTTAAATAAATTGTAGACGCTGACGTATGTACAATAATTTTTTTAACACCTAATTCGTTCCAATAATTACAGCATTGTAAATCGTGCAACAATCGTTACAAACACCATTCAGTTTCAAGTTCATTAAACGTTCGTAAAAATAGTTTCTGCTTATGATAAAGGCATAAAAACATAATATGTAACTCTATTGTTTGTTTTTATAACAATACGCGTTATCTTTGTTCCCCATTGTTAATTGTTTTATGTCATGATACAGTAGACATTATTTTCGTAGTGACGTCACTACGCAAATTAATGAGTAATTTTATTTGATTGAGGAATTTGGAGTCGGTATGTACGAGAGTCGTTGAAAAAGTTCTGCTCGGAAACAAAGTTCGAGATGTTTTTCCTATAGAAAAATTGTTCTTGATACTTGACCTAGTTGTTTTTTGGTTACAATAATATCACTATTTATTCTTTTAGTACTAGCAATACTTGACGAAATGAATAATGAACGAATGGATCTTACAACAAACCTGCCGCAACATATTCATTTGTATTTCTGACTCCAAACTCCCACTTTTCAAGGCGCTGTAGACCTCTTGAAAATCATTTTCCTGACCTTTCTGTTCATGGAAAATTTTCCGGCGCGTCTTCATAATATTGTTTACCTTTCTCCCGTTCTTTTTGTGGAGAATTCAAGAGCCGGTCCCATTTTTCTTCTACTTGTTTTCCTCTCTATCGTAGTCGTTCTTTACCTTATTTTCTTTTCCTTCTTGTGGTTTTGTTCTTATTCTTCTTTTTGTCGTCTTTCATATTCTTGTTTCTCTTAACGCAATCGCTCTTCGCTTTTTCTCGTATTGCTTTATTTTGTTACTCTTTGCTCTTCAGTCAATAATTCTACTTCTGCTTTTATTCATAGCTCAACAATCAACAATTGATTTTGATAATTCAGTTACACGGTATATAAAACTGTGAACTTGTCTATGCTGTGGACAAAGAGCTGTAAAGTTTCAGAGCAATCCGTGATGATTTAAACATTTTTTGTTTGTCTACCTCCGAAGATGCGCCACTGAAGCCTTTGTTTTGATTCAGTAGAATACACTCCTAAATTACTCTGTATGAATCAATGGATTGTAATTTATATCTCGTATTTACTTCCAACTTGACTTGTCATTCTGCTCCAATCTCCTTCCTTTTATAGGTTCGTAGAAAACTCGAGAACTCAAGTGATTTTAAATAAATCTATTCCTTCTTTATTTTTTTGGTTCATTGCTGTACTGTGTGCAATTGTGAATATGAAAGTTAGCATAGTTCATTGTATTTTAGGTACACCTACCAAATGGGGGTTTCAATGTGATCAGATTCAGTGATACTGTAGAAATAAAAGGGATAATTCATACTGTAACAGAACGTTTGTCAACGGGAGAGAGATACTACAATGGACTTTATGCTATGAGGTTGTCAAGGCCGCCTTCAACTGAGGTAAGTGACTAGACGCCTATCTGCAGCCTCGGCTAAAATTCCCTTCCTACTTTTTAGGCGTATTGGCTTCATCAGGATACCACGATGAAACAAGTGTACGAAAAATACCTGAAGAAACACCCGAATGCAGAATGGCGGTTCGATCTTAGGATTAGATATTTACCTACCAGTCTCAAAGAGCTTTGCGATAAGGATAGGATCACTTTCCATTACTATTATGACCAGGTGAGAATTCGTGAGATTTCATATTATGTTCCATGGAAAAAAACGGACTCTCACGGCGTGAGTTCGGTAGGGAATTTTGCGAAATCACGATAAATTGTCTTCAGTTGTAATGTCACAAGAGAGTGAGAATAAAGTGAAAAAAATCTGGAGAATTATTCTCTACTTTATCGAACTCTCGTGTGGTATTCGATAGATCATTTTTTGATGCCCCAATCATAGACCTATTCTCTATACATATAACATTTTTATTTCAACAATTTACTTGAATCACTATAAACAGAATGAAGTTTGGAATTTGAAGTTCTCATCATGAAATATACAATTATTATGGATGTTTTTGTTCTTGGCTGGAGGAATCCGTAACATTGTTTTGTTCTATTGGATTGAAAGCTATTGCTTTTTCTCTGTCCCTAGATTATCAATTGAAACTATTTCCAAATTGACACGTTACTCAAAATAGTTTTCTTACATGCATTTTCGTTGATTTTCTCAAAATTTCATTGAATGATGTACTAAACCGTTTTCGAATCATTTTTCACTTTTCATGCAAACTGATGACATACGTCAGATCAAAAGTATCAGTTGTCACATAATAAAATCCCACAAAAAATTCCCGCGGCAATTTTCAAGTTAGAAAATTCCCTGAACGTACACGAATGCTTTGAATTGATGGTTTCGATTGGTTGCAAGAATTGACAAAAAATAATCATTAAAGTACTCCAAATAGGACATTCTGATCACAAACAAAAGCAGATAACAGAAAATACAATTTATGTACTTCTGATCTGACTCTTATATTACTAATGGCCACCTATATTAATATATTTCTGTTAAAAATGATAATTTCGTCCTGAAACTTTAGTCACACTCATTTGAAAGCATCACAAATCCAATGGCGTCGTCAAATTGTATTTGAAAAATCGCTAGTATGTGGTTTGGATTTTTGACCTTGAAAAAAATTCGAAGGCCTTGAAATTTTTATTTCTATTTCGACTTCATAGCACTCTACTAGAACTATTGATGCTCTATCAATTGAAAAAGAAAAACTCCTGAATTGGATAATAAATAACAGTTTAAGAAAGGTGACCCGCGTTCAGATGGGTCACTCTGTATAATATCAGTTTAGTGAATGTTATCCAGAAAATGTATCGAACATTTAGAGTGATCTTTTCTTTTTTCTTTTAGGTTAAGAATGATTATCATCATGAACTGTACAGAAAAATAGACCAGGACACAGCGATACAGCTGTGCTGTCTGGAGATACGAAAGTATCTCAAAGACATGCCCCAAAACATCCTGGACAAGAAATCTAACTTCGAGTATCTGGAGCGAGAAATAGGCCTGCAAAAATTCATTCCGAGCAGCTTTATAGACAAAACCAAATCGAAATCCTTGAGGAAGACCATCCAGGCCCAGTTCAAAAAGTACGCTCACCTCTCGGACGTCGAGAGCATGTTCAAATACTTGGAAATACTGAACTACCACACGAACTCCGAACAGGAACGTTTCAGCGTGGATTTCGGCAGCAGTTTCACCATACCCGTCGAGCTAGTCATAGGTCCCGACATCGGGATATCCCACACGAACGTACAGACGTCGACCACCACCAAAATCGCGGATTTCGATAAAATCCAAGCCATCCAGACTCTAGTCAGCGATTGTGAGGAGCACACCAAGGCCACGCTTCAACTGAAAGTCGCCGGTACTCAGGAGGTGCTCTTCTTTACGTGTCCCAATCTGGAGGTAGCCGAAAGCCTCGCTGATCTGATCGACGGCTACTGCAGGTTGCATTCCACAACGCAGGCATCTATTTGGAACAGGAAAGGTGAGTATGGTGGTTTTTCGCCATTATGTTCGAATACTATGACGCAATAGAAACGAGTAGCATGATAAATGTGAACATAGTTATTTACTGTCACTTTGCCAAGTGAGATTTACAAAAATAGGCGCCCCCAAGGGCCGGGCTCAATCTCTCAGATGGGTCGCATACGGAAATTTCAACAAACTATTGGTTTTCATACTATCAGCTCAGTTTTAGAGTAAAAAAAAACAAACACAGAAAGACTGCATTACTACCTTTGGTGTCAGAAGTGGGATGGAAGCGATCGATTTCATTCAATCTAGTTCTCGGCGATGAGTCATAGTTGTTGATCCGCTAACCAGCACAAGTTATTTATTTAGAAGTCGAGGGTGATCAGGGCCGGCCTCGAAATCGTTGCAATACTGTTTATGACTTTTAACGTTTGTTCAACTCTCCTCAATTGAAAACAATATTCTTAACTCAACAATGCTAGAAGCCTGAATTTGAAGAATCGAAAGAAAGACAAGTTATTATTAGTAATTAGTAATTAAATATATAGAATGTCCATGAATTTCAGAAGCCGGGAACCATCATGATAAGTTCTCCTATTTCGATTTATAGTATGAATTGTTTCTGAGATAAAACAAGGCTGGACTAATTCGGTATTAATTGTAAAATAGTGGATTTACATCAGTCAATATTATGTGAATACAAAGAATTCAGTACAGTTTGATTCGAAGAATCAGAACTTTTTGAGAATCTGTTATCAGGGAATGCTAGCATATCACGATAATGAATACTGGGGTAAACAAACTGATAAGACTTGAGTTAAATAAAGATAATAAATAATGGCAAATAGGTAGAATCCATACAAACAGTTGAGAGACTGAACTGTGATTAGGGATTGACGACTCGATCGAAAACTCAATCTCGAGTATCTGTTGAATTTAAGAACTCATTTGAAGGGCACCCTTGTGTCAGCCAATGAGAAAATGCCAAGTCTGAGCCAAAAAATATTGCAACCCAATACAGTAACACCATTGAATTCGGCATCATACAGGATTTTTTTTTATTATTAGATTTACCCAGGGAAGTGTGATTGTGGGGCAACTGTGACAACTCGCTATGAAATGTTCTACGATGTAGTAATACTAGTGACATCTCGTGGGTTGATGACCAAAAGTTTGTAGCTTTTCTACTAATGAAAATACTGAAATTGTGCTAACACAAAAAAATTATTCCTTCCTTGTATTTTCAAATTATTCACATTTGCCCCAGAATTAAAACAGTTTGACTAAGCTGAACTTCATTGTCACATTTATCCCAAATAAATGGGAAAGTGTGACTATGACCATGTTTTTTTTTGAAATATGTATAACTTCTATATGCGATGTTATAAAAATATCTAGATTTGAAAGAATGTAATCAGGTCCTTAGCAATCTCCAAAATATTTTATAATGTATCATACAAATCAACTCGTTGAAAACTAGGTCACACTTCAACGGGTTTACTTTATATCAAATTTCCTCAGTCTGGGATAAAAATTATTTTTTTGCTATTTTTGTTGATCAATTATTTGTTTATTTGGAAAAAAAACATATATAACATAATCGGTTCAGATTTACTTCTTCGTGAACTACATATGTTGATATTTAGTATTTGAAACCTCATTTGAAAATAAATCAAAATTTCAATCCAAAGACTCAAGCACGAGTGTTGCAAAGTCTAAATAGTTTTACGGTTTTTTTGAAAATATAACCAGAACTTGATGTTTTATTTAATATATACAACTGAAAAATTTAAAACTCTTCAAATCAAATTGTAATTATTATGAACTTAACAATAAGAATGAAAAACAAGAAATTTCGTGCCTGATTAAATATCGCAAAATACTTAGTTCTTCGCGCTCAATACGAACGACGGTTTTTCTGCTCACGTCTTGAACGGATTTCCTTATTAATTGGAGTTTCATATTTGCGCAGCTCTCCCGAATTGTATTCTCCAAATGCTGAATGTCATTCAAATGTCTACCTTTAGAAACTTTACGCTTTAAATAACCCCATAAGAAAAAGTCCAACGACGTTAAATCGGGAGATCGAGGTGGCCAATAATGCTCTCAATCTCGCCCTATACCTTTGCCTCTGAACATCTGATTGATGCACTGCTTTACTGCAACAGTTTGATGTATTGGAGGGACATCAAGCTGGTACCATTACTTGTATCTGGTATTAAGGTCCACAAAACCTCAATAATTTCATTTGCTAAAAAACATCGATGACCCTCACGTGTCAAATTTTCTCTTAAGAAATATAGTCCAACTATTTGATTGTCAAATATTCCATACCAAACGTTGGTTTTAAATGAATATTGTTAATATGAAGTTAGCCGCAAAAGATATAATATAAATAATAAAAGATAAATATGTTTTGAGTAGGTGTACGCCGGAATACACCTATGTAAATAAAATGATGTAAACACAGAATAGATATGGACAGAATGAATAATCAAAGGCCTGAAAATGCATGAATCACGCAATTCAAGTAGATTCAATTATCAATGATATAATCGCGTTTTATGGTACTGATATCAGACCCGGTACCCATTCTACCTATCCCTGAATAACAGTTATGACAATTTGAAAAGCAAATGAACAAATGATTGTTTTAAGATTAAGTAAAAGTGTTAGAAAATATGCAAGTAGAAGAATGCTAGTGTTTAACCTCCATTTGCTTTACTCTTATCTATTTTAGAATAGAATTTTGATGTGCTTCTCTTCTTTCTTTGCAAGCTACTGTATGGAAACAGTTTCCTTGTCCGTGTAAAGGTTAGTAGCATACACTTTAGTACTTCTTAGTTTTCACAGTAGGTACGAATTGAATACCAAGGAGTATTTGGTGTTTCAGATTCAAGTACAACCAAGCAGCCTAGGTCCAGCAAAGATTGTTATTCGAATCCGACGGGGACAATGCTATCCGAAGACTACGCAGAAATCGTGGAGGAAGGAGATTATTCTGTGCCAGCAGGTAATAGAAAAATAATATTGTTTAGTAGTTATCAGAAATATATTGTTTCTAGGCAGGTCTAAGAACTCAATTACAAGGTAGAAAGTCAAATATCAAGTTGGTAATGATAACACGAATTGTTTAAGGCTAACCATATGAGGCTAACCAACTATAATTTTAAATTAAGTAAATATTTGCCTGATAGAGATTACATTTTCTAAATGCCATTTCACCGAATTGAGATGGCAAGCAATTTTACAGGATTTGTCTTCTTCACTTAGCGTATGTCAGAATGTGAGTCAGTTTGACTCGTTAATGAATTATGATAAAAATGGGCCAGATTTTTGTACACAATCATAACTATTTATGGTTTTATCTATCCTGAAAATTATTTTCCCAGTCTATTTCAGAACTAAGAATCAAATATAAATATATAAGGATATCAGAAACGGTCCTTGTTGCACTTTAGCAGAGTTTGAATTTTAACCAATTCTTGTGTCCAACAATAAAATAATTACCATATATAGGTTTTGTTCTTTGTTTCCAGCTAAAAATTATGAATTGGTACGGGATCAAATCGAGCTCCAAGAAATTCTGGGAGAAGGTCAGTTCGGCGACGTTCATAGAGGTACAGTTCGGACAAAAGATGGTGTACTTATTCTAGTGGCTGTGAAAACGTGCAAGGGAGATGCTGACCTTGCAACAACAGAAAAGTTCCTCGAAGAAGCTTGTAAGTGATGGCTAATTCTTTTGATGTACGGTTAATAAGCTAAGTCTTATTGATTGCTCCCTCGGTCATTCGGTGGTATGCTTTGATTTCTCTCAGGCAGATCTCTCCATGTGGTGGTCCGCCGAGGTTTATTTGATATTCTACCTATTGACGATGTCCATTTTATTGCCAAAAACATTTATAATTCATATCAATGATGTTTTGGCGCAGTCGGTAGGATACAAACCAACGCTTCCTATGGGAATGTAATCTTTGACACAATGCAAACAAATTCCAGTATTTTTTTTCTATAAAAGGTTATCTCATAATGTCTAGTGAAATCATGTTGGAAGTAACCGTACCATATTGATATTCGGCATTACCATTAGCAAATACTCTGTGAGGTCTATTGCTTGAAAGGCCTCTCAAAATAGCTATCAAGTGCGGAAAGGTGTACTTTCCCGCACGCGATTGCCGTTAACCCGAACGATGCGAAACGGAGTTTGCGCAAGCAGTCAAGGGCGGAAAAGGCACTTTACACATGAATGAGGAACATAATTTTTTCTACGACCGCATAAATATTCAAAAAGCACATTGAAAATATATATTTTATTCCAACATTCAGAACTCTCAATGAAAATCCACAAATTTTTATCAATATTAGTGTAAAGAACACAATTATTTGCGTTCTGCAAATGTGTCAGAATAGCTGGTCCAGAGTAGTTAGGTAACTGGCTGTAATGCCTAGTTCATATAAACTTAAGGTAACGCAAGAACGGGAAGAATTCAAACTAGTGGAAACATGTAGACATGTTCAAGATTGAACGCAAAATGAGATATGGAATGTGCGGTAACCCAAAAATTGACCGATTTTTAACTTTCTGCGGTGTCATATCTGTCATCTTGTCAAGTATGCATTTTTTTATTTGCAATTGGTTAATGCAGATTTTGTGAAGAAATTGAACATTTAATTCGAATTATTTCAAGAAAAAGAGAGAAGAAGAGTATATAGCAAGTTTCAGCAAATTTTATATTTTTTCTTTAATTTAAGCATCTCTAGAATTTTTTGTTACCTTCCTAAATATACCAAATTAATTTCTGGTTGTGATAAGGTCAAAACAACGGAAACTGCTATCGATCTCTTGCCAACGTTTCGACTCTTAAGTCATCTTCAGTGCAAATAATCAGTAAATGGTTATAGGAACATTTACATACATTTTTACGAGATCATTTTTCAATTCAAATGAAATATAAGTGTGGAATGTCTTTTTCATGGAGATTAGCAAACTCTTAGTGATATCGATTGATTTTTCAAATCCAAATGTGTTCTCATGAAAATCTTGTCTTCAGGCTGTAGTAAACACTGTGGTTATTGTTGATCTCTCCTTTGGTAATATTTCAAGGCCAAAAACTGCACCTAAATACCAATGGAGCATGAGCTGACTTTGTTGGAAAAGTTTCCTTGGGAAGTTTGATTCATTTACAGCACATCTCTTATTAATCTTTTTCGTTTTCTCTTCTATTCAGTTCTAAGGGAGCAATTTTGATGTTATTGCTAGATAAATGGCAAAATTTCTTATTTTCCAGATATAATGCAGAAATTCGACCACCAACACATCATCAAACTGATCGGGGTGTGTTCCGAATCGCCTGTGTGGATCGTAATGGAGCTAGCTCGTCTAGGAGAGCTACGTTCCTACCTGCAGAACAACAAGAACCGCCTCGACCTCGCTACCCTCCTACTTTACGCATTCCAATTGTCGACAGCACTGAGTTACTTAGAATCTAAGAAATATGTACATAGAGATATAGCAGCTAGGAACGTTCTGGTCAGTACGGATAAGTGCGTGAAACTGGCGGATTTCGGGTTGTCCAGATGGATGGGAGATGACCAGAGTTACTACAAGGCATCTAAAATGAAGTTACCCATTAAATGGATGAGTCCTGAGAGCATCAACTTCAGGAGGTTCACGACAGCTAGCGATGTGTGGATGTTTGGTAAGTTATTCGCTGGGTACGGAAACGTTATAGTTTGAAGGGAATTCAGATCATTATTAATGAAATAAAAATGAAATACTGAACAGATACCTTTACTACCTTTTTATTGTCTCGCATTCTTGTCCATCTGTATAGTGGTTTGTCAATTATGCAGTCGATTTTGAACTAACTTCTGGTGAACTAGATCCTTGAAACTTTGAACATATATCAGAACAGGATGTCAATGCGATATCGTTGCCCAATATGTTAATAATAATAATATAATCCTAATAACCGTGTTTACTTTTCGGTACATAGTGCTATATGATTAAACCGTGCTTTTTACTGAATGTTAGCAGGTGTATACAGTGACGTCACAAGAGATTATGGGCACTCTCGCAAAGTCTTAGCATATACCTTCTCCCACAGGTCCACAAATGAACGATGTACGAAATAATTAAACAGAGTATTTCACCTTACTGAAAGTAACAAGATGGCATCGCCAGTAAGACAGGCTGCTGTACGCATCGACAAAGTCGTGCTCGGTATCGTGGTAGCATATGGGTATACATAGTCGGTATCACGTTTAATTTCGCTCGTGTTGATAAAATTGGAACGTTTTACACGTTTTTCATATCTATTGGATTGAATTGGTCGTTACTTGATGGAATTCCATAATATTTCACACTGTGGTAAACTCGATTAGAATTCCACAATTTTTATTACACAAATATCTTGTCAGATGTAGTTCAGTGTCCGTAGTGGTTTTAGCCAGGGATGTAGTTGTTTTCTGACAGATGTTTGTCTTTATTTTTCCACTTGGTGGAAACACTTAGAGAGAAACGTGTATTCTTTTACATTGTTGATACCTCTCTGGCACAATATATTCGATCTTCGTTTGAAATATTATTATATTAAAGTAACAGCTTCGTAAATCATCTCTGAAGATTTTATGACTTTGAATCAGAAATATTTTCATTTCAGATGAGTATTGTATGGAAAATACATGTGTAGAAATTTCATTTACAACCTACGTCATAAATTATTGTAAATGGAGAGATTGTGCCTTGCATGATTATATTCAGGCCAAGAGTAGGTTCCCAAAAATGCAACATCCCATACAGTTTCTGTCAAACACACCTACGATATCTTTCCTATGATATACTGCATTGAATACCATTTTCATTGTGCATTTTCAAGAAGGCTGAAGATTAACTTTAGTGTGTGGGAAAATGGCAATCGAAACTGCACGCCTAAAGCATGCGACTGCTGTTACCCGAACGATACAAAACGAAGTACGGGTAGGCAGCCGAGTGCTCAAAAGTACCTTTCCGTATGAGTTAGGATCAGGTTTTTTTCTACAAGCTCATTAAAAAAAAATCTTGTGTTGCGATCTTGAACAAACTATCGCGTGCGGAAAAAACTCACTATTTGAAGTCTAGAAACGCCTTTTAACACCTCTCATATCTCAAATTAAATTCGTTCGGGAACATGGTTAATCACGCAATATATTTCCTCTGAACAAATATTCTACTTGCCCATCTAGTAAATATCTTGCACACGCTTCTTACAAATACACTTATATAGTTGATTCAAAACCACGTGAAAATACAATAAAATAACACTACGCTCCAGATTAAGAATAGAAAAATACCTACCTACAATATCTCACTCATCTACGAGCTAGTAAAATGGCAACGTCGCATCTTGCTAGAATGACGAAGTCGCAGAGGAATTCTGACGTTCCGGCAGAATGACTAGTGATCTAAGAAATATTTTTCGCTGTAATGTTTGTTGCAAACAATTTTATTTTCGTAGCGCCGTGAATTGATGCTATACCACTGCCATCTAGCGTATTTAGGTTACCAAGGATGATTGAACTCCCATCTTAAGCATTACTTGAACTGAAGTGAATTAATTACTTTTCAAATTTTCTTCAATGACTATAGGTACTCCACCTCCTCGAATAGTTTTCTGCATTTATGAGTTTTTAAATATCTTGGGATTTTTATAATTCAATAACCGCTCTGAATTGTAATAGGAATGTTATGTTATGGTATGGTATGTTATGGTGTGACAAGAACGAATGTTATAATGGTGAATAGTAGGTAATAACTAAAATTATGTCTCTTCCAGGTGTGTGTATTTGGGAAATTCTGATGCTCGGGGTCAAGCCATTCCAAGGCGTCAAGAACAACGACGTGATTGGCAAAATAGAGAATGGAGAGCGGCTACCGCTGCCACCCGACTGTCCCCCCCGTCTCTATTCTCTCATGTCTCAGTGCTGGTCTTACGAGCCCAGCAAGAGGCCTAGCTTCAGAGACATCAAGGAGATCCTACAGGAAATACTATTGGAGGAAAAAAGCGTCCAGCAAGAGACGCTGAGGAGGGAGAACAGGAAGATGGCGGCCATGTCTTGGGGGCCGAACGACGATTTTGCCGCTCCTCCGAAACCTAGTCGGTATCCAATGCAAGGTAAGTGTTTCAAAATAGGTTTTTGCAAATTAACAACGAGTTCAAGAAGTAACTAGTGAAGCAGCTACAAAAAAATTACTAGTAGATTGTCGATTGAAATTACTTATGAAATATTCAGTTTCATTCCTCAGTTCAAAGTCAAACTATACTTTATTGTCGGAAGTTATAAAAACTTATAGACAAAGTTTTTTTTTGAACCTTTCTTTTGAATTGATACGTTACTAACTGTACCAAAAATAAATTCAAAACTCTGAAGGCAGTGTTTTTTAGCAATTTCCAGAAAGTTATGTACCACCTAACTGAGCCTACAATAGTTTTATATACAAGATAAATAATCAAATCAGGGAAAGTTACGGATTGAAAAATTCATCCAAAAAATATTGAAAAAAATAATGAAATAATCAATTTAACAAATGGAATTAATAATAAATTATTGAAGATTATGATAAAACACACTTGAAATATTCTTGAACATATTTTTAATTCATGTTTGGCCACAGGTATTTTTCCAAAGTCTTTAAAAAAAATCATTTGTTACTCCAATATATGAAGAAGATGGAAGATATTGTGATAATTATCGACCATTTTCATTAATTAATAACTTTGCCAAAATTTTGGAGAAATGCATCAATATTATATGAACAGATTTTCTTGAAAACATAATTTACTATTTTCAAACCAATTTGGTTTCAGAGAAAAAAGGGAACAGAAAATGTAATATTGAGTGTTACAGAAACTATTTATAAATCTTTGGATAATCAAAAGAAAACTATTGAAATATTTTCAGATTTAAAGAAAGCGTTTGATACAGTTTCACATACAAAATTATTATCTAAATCAGAACAGCTTGGTATAAGAGGAATCTGCCTAAACCTATTTGAAAGCTATTCACCTGAAAGAGAACAAACTGCTCAGATTGATCATATCAAAAGTTATCCCAGAAAAGTGAAATGCGGTGTTCCCCAAGGGTCAGTTCTAGGACCCATTTTATTTTTGATTGATATCAATGATTTCTCAAATACAAAAATTATAGGAAAGTTGTTCTCTTACGCTGATGATACAGTTTACTTAGGAAGTGGAAATACCTGGGAAGAAACAGTATCAAATGCCGAATTTGATTTATTAATTTAAAAAAATAATCTTAATCAAGACCTACTTTGAATTTGAAAAATCTTATTTTATGACATTCACATTAAAAATTGATAAATTGAAAATACATTCTATTTTTTGTTTAAAAAATAAAAAACCAGTGTAACTGTACTGGACATATTTCCCAAGCTGATGAAGTAAAGTATCTAGGAATTCTTTTAGATTGCAGTATCAAGTAGCATAAACAAATCAATGAATTGGTAAAAAAACAAGGAAAACACTTTATAAATTCAGTCTGTTGAGAAACATTGTCAGTCGTAAATTAATTATAAATTTTGATTATAATCTCCTTTCAGTCTATCTTGTATAATGAGTTGGGTGGGGGTATATATACAAGATTCAAAATCACTTACATCCATTCAAAAGTATACCTTGAAAATTATTTTCAAGAAACTTTTTGATCACTCTTCTAAACTTCTTTTTGAACAATACGAAATTTTATCTGTTGAACAATTGTTTTATATAGCATCGACAGCTTACATAAGAGAAAATGTACAAATTGAAAATCATACACAACATAAATATGAAACAAAGAATAAAATGAATGGCTGCATATCAACTAAAACGTTCTCTAAAACTTTGATGCAACCACGTGCCAATTATATAGGTAAAAATATTTATAATAAATTGCCAGTTTCTTTAAAAAATAATTGTTTTTCTGGATTTAAAAATAAAATCAAACATTGGTTGATTAAGAATTCTGAAAATTTGGAAAATGATTTGTATGTGAAATAATATTATTATTTTAATATGTACCTTCTTAATTTTTTGGTCATTGTTTTTATATATTCGTTCTGTATTCTCTTAATTAATTTCACATGATCATGGACACGTTTTTAACTCATTTGTTCATGTTTCCATAAGAAATGTATTACGTTTTATTATATTTGAAACATTGTATTTGTCATTTTCAAATAAATAAATGAATAATTATGACATATGGTTCCATTTAAAAAATTACCGCTGACGTCACTCCTCCATTAAGAGCACATCAGAAAGTAATTGAATTCAAACAGAGATGTCTGAAATACCGTTCAACTTTTCCACAAACTTTTTTCAATAACTCTCAAATTAACTGAGAAAAATTGGCTGGTCCATACATTTGACTAACTCTGTGTAAAAACCGGCGAAAAGTGCAATCTTGTCTTGACCTTTTCAGTTTTGCAACATTGATTTAAATCGTCAATAGAAAATTAATTTTTTCAGCAGTGGACTCGTCATCATACTCATCAACAGAGGCCAATACAGGTCTCGTGTCGCAAACCTACATAGTGGCCCAAAATCCGGAGGTCCTCGCTCATCTCATGAAGGAAAACGAATGCAGAGGAATCAGCCCAGCAGCTTACAACACTCCAGCCTCGGTATTTAACACGGTAGCTGTTAACTTTAAGAAAAAAGACGATACTCCCGACCCCATCCTCGTAACCCAACCCATAGCCATGCAAAACCTCCAAAAACTCGATCCAGAAGTGCCAGAGGGAGCTGAACCGAGCAAGCCCACTGGTACACTAGAACGCACTTCGTCCCGGTCTAGCACAGGTAGCGCTACTCCTCGAATGGGTTCTCTCGAGAGAATGTCCTCGGATAACCTCAATTCCTCTCCAAAGTTGAACTCTTTGGAGCGTAACATGAGTTCCCACAGTAGCTCCGGAGTTTTCAGTCCCAAACTAGGCTCCTTGGAGCGCAAATCTAGAAACGTCTCGCCCAAAATGGGTAGCCTGGAAAGGCAAGCGACGTTCTCTCCTAAAATGGGCTCTTTGGACCGTAACGCTCACATCATGCCACAACCAGGTGGTTATGACGTCGAAACCATCCCCAATTTCCACCCCACACCTATCGTCTATCAGTTTACTGACAAATCGAAAGAGATGCAACATTTTGAGGAGAGTATTTATGACTTCGGAGGGGCTGATGTTAAAAGCTGTGCCCACAAACAGCAGTTTTTCGTGCAAAAAGCGACGGCTCAGGTTCGAAAGAGGCATGAACGTGTTCTGAGTGTTTTGTGTTCGCTTGTTTTGAATGATGAATTGTGTGATAATTTTCTGTTGTCATTAGACGTGGTTGGCATGATGCATGTTTCATTAGTTATTTCTCATTGCGCGTGCGTATATGTCAAAATAAGGACAACTTTATTACTGACTGACGTTATTATGAACTGCAATATCTCTCTAATAACTAGAAACTCAGCCTTTGATTATGTCTGTAACAGAGATATCAATAAAGTCGTTAAATTTTTACTACTTCAATGCTGTGAAGTTTAAGTCATACAGCAATATTTCAAGAACTCTCTTTCAAGAACTAATATAAAAGAAACTAAATTTAAAAACAATTCAGAGCAAGGGAAAATAATAATTGGATAACACAAAATATTATAAACGAAATGAAAATTCGGGATAATTATAAAATTAAAAAACAATCCTCATACTAACGAATTCAAAGATACTTTTAAAAAATTGAAAAATTAAATAAATGCTCGGTTAAATAATTTAGAGAAAGATAATTTGATGAACAATTTGAAAAAGCTGGAACAAACCCAAATAAAATGTGGGGAGTGATTAATAATAACTTTGGAACCATTAAGAAAAAAAGCAAATTTCAATCGACCAAATTATGAGTAAGACCGTCTACTACTGAATAATACAAATGAAATATGATATGAATTCGTTAACTTCTTGACAAAAATTGATTTAACATTATCTAAAAAATCAAAAATTTAAGAAATATGATATCTTTGATTCAGTTTCAAACTGATTAGAGTATAGATGTTGAATACTTTTGCTGCCACCAGACTCAGAGTATAGTTTTGAATCCGTTCTGAGCCACCCGGATTTAGGCTCAGGGGATAGCCTCCCCAAAAGCCCGAATGCTCAATCTTATATGCTCCACAGCTCTACTGGTTTTCGATATTTCACCATCATCTCGAAGGCAAAGTTGTAGGTTTGTAGGTTCGGCCCCGGCTTCACAAATGCGAGGACTTTATATGAGGGGTTGAAGGGGTAAGTAATAGTAAGAAGCAAAGTTCCACCAACCAGCTTTATTCACCAGAGCAAAAAAATGGTGGAAAATAGTAATGAAAATATCAAGAAAAATATGTAAAATATAAAAATAAAAATGTATAAATTGTAAAAATTTGTAAAATAAACCAACTGTAAGAATTTATACACTCTGTATATTAAAATAAGCGTATGAAAAACAAAGTATTTAGTTGAATAAAATTTGGTCACCCTCTCATAAACACAAAAGATCGCTATACTGTTGAACATGCATTTTTCTGATCAAAAACCCCTTTTAAAACATTTCCGATAATAAATCAATAGCCATATTATCAAATTACCTCACTATTATAATCACAACAAAATTATGGCCAAATTTAAACTATTATTATTAATCTCTCGTATTCGCCCTCATAACTACCCTCAATTTAAAATGACAAAACACCCAATTTTAGTTAGCATTTATTATTATTAGTCGCCTGAATCTAAGTTGAAGGCCTGAAGCTTATACTGATATCGTGAAACTCCCCATATTGATCGTCATCAGACCAAACACGCCCCAAGTTTAAAACGAAACTACATAATTATTATTATTTGTCTTCAATTAAGAAACACACATCTCGACCTACGAAAAATTCATACCTGACTTCTCATCTTAGAGAGTGGCCTCGGCCGACCTCTCAGGCGGGGTCGGTCCAGACACCCACAACTGTTCACTCACACTCTCAACCACCAAATGAGTTTATAAAAATATCAGCCCAGTTCGTTCCCAACGAAAATCTCGACTATATCACGCCAAAGTGTTACACGTCATTAAATTTATCAACACAGAGCGACCCTTCTATGTAATTATAAAAACAATACTTCCCCGGTTCAAGCGTAGGTATAAATTCTTATCTCACAGTCACACTGAATCCAGACACGCACATATGATTCCTTAAATTTCAAAAGACCGATTTATACAGGGCACACCATTGATAAACATAACAGTGTTCACTGTTACAATGTCACAATATAAAAAATCTATTTGTTTTAAGCTTGTTTAAGAAGTAATTTATGAAATAATAATGGCTCAAATTCCATACAGCACCTGGTGAAGATGAATAATAACGGTGACGTTATTTTTAACGGAAGTGATACAGCATAGGGCTGATTGTTGATCTAGTGAGCTCACCTCTAGCCTTAATTATTAATAATTATATTGAAAATGGTACTTTTCCAGCTTATTTGATAAGAACAGTTTTGAAACCCATTTATAAAGGTGGTGAAAAAATATTTCAAATTATCGTCCAATTGCACCCTTGAATGTTTTTGCTAAAATTCTTGAAAAAGTGTTGAAAACTAAATTAGTCGATTTTTATCACTGCTAATATTGGTTTTGATAAATTTCAAAATGCATTCCAACAACTTTCCAATACCCAAGCAGCAGTCACTGACTTTATGAGTAAAAATCAGTTTATAGTTGTATATATTATTGCCAAGATGCATAGAAACCCTGGTGTGATCACTTATACCTGTGATACCGACATACAAAAGTGTTATTTAGCACAGATGCCGGCAAAATTACAGATTAATCTTATCATTGACGATTGACGGTTGGACAAGTGTCATGTCAACATTCAAAAACAATCGAATGACAAATCAAGGCACCGTGGAATCAACAACAACAACAAAATCGAATCTGTGATCGCACCAGGGTTTCTATGCATCTTGATTATTGTCGAGGTAATGTATGTAATATTTTGAAACATTCGACTGATTTGAAATCGAAGAGGCCCTTGCAAATTTTCCTTTTTTTAATTTTCATGAGTGTGATGCATGTATTAAACGAATGAGAATTTGTGAAGAGTGTTTTATGTGTGTTGTAGTAATATTTCAAAACTGATAGTTTTTTCATTTTTGCACGATGCGATTCATTTTTCGTTGTGTTAGATATGTGACCTGCATGTTGCACCTTTTTTGAAATTCTTGTATATTTTTCCGGAATATTGTGCACTTCATGCTTCAAGTTCTGAAATATACTTAATTTTTCAGTTGTATAAAGGCATTCTGAACAATTTTCAGTTTTATTCCTATTGATGATACATCACAGTTTTTTACAGTGAATTAAAATGAATCTGTTATTCTTCATAGCTCATTCAGCGATATCGGAAATATTTCTGCGTACATTTTAATTTTGAAGTCATCTGCTATTGACTTGCTAGATCTAAGAATGGCTTTCTCAAAGCTAGCAGCTATTGCAAATATTTTGACCTACTTACTACTTCAATTCAATGAATTTTCTGAAAGAGCCTCTACTTTTTAAAAAAATATTGTGTTGCACTTTCGATGTATTGGAATGCCTTTATAATATATGAATTAAATTTATATTTGATGGAGAATATATTTTCAGCCAATGTCTTCAATTTATGGAGACCAACTTTTACTAGAAAATATTCGTTACGATAATTCCACAAATTTCAATCACCTTTTGCGACAAAAACTCAGGCAGCAACAACTAGAGTCTGAGGAAGATTCCAAATGGCTAGCAGAGACCGAAACTCATTTGGTAATCTACATAAATAACCTGAAAAGTGTTTTCTCTAATAAATAATTTCTCCTCCAGGAAAGACTGAGCATGAGTCAACATCCTGAAGAGCACGAAACACCAGAAAGCAGCTTGACCTCGCCTCCTACTAGTCCCAGCTACATTAACCCGGTTCCTTACCAACAGCCGAGTAATACAGCTTTTTCTGGAGGCAGCAAAGTCAACAATGGTGTTCAGAGTAACGCGGGTTCTGTTAGCAGCAGCAAGAGCCACTCCCCTGCTGGGTCTCTGACCAATACGATGACGCTCAGTGGAAAGAACGAGATGAGCGATACTTCGCAAAGCGGATCTGTGATAAGCGAGTCTGACAAAAAGGTTGGTTATTCAATATGTGCACTGAAAATAAAAAAATTATTTTTTAATCCAGTCCACTTAGTTTTTGAAGCAAGGATCTATTGGAGCATCACTAAATTTGGCATGCTAGTAGTTGGAACCATGCCAAACAAGAAAAAAAATTGTTTAACGTAAATCCGGGGGTGAAACCCCCAAAAAAATTGATTTGTTGTCATATTAGAAAAAATGTAGTTCATGAAACAATGAATACGATTGAAGGTCATTCAATTGCATACACGAATGATAGTCAGTAATTCCTTAAAAAGCACGCCCGTTTTCCCAGAAAACGTGATTGAACGCCGTTTACCCGCTGCTGCAAGTTCCGGTAGGGCCAAACGTTAAATTTGTCAAATTTTCCTAAAAATTATTAAAGAAGGTAAAATGAAAGTGAATTTGGTCCTGAAGACTTTACTTTTTCATGCAGTTATAACGTGGGTATCGGAGAACCTAAAATATTTTTTTCCACGTCACATAATCATACTGCGTTGTTTAAGGAGGATACAAAAATCATAGACATTTTATTCAATCCGGAATAATTGCAGTTAAGAAGGAACCATTATCCTCTTGGACACTATGCAATGTTTTGAGAGTAGGGAGACAGGTCTCACTTATACACGCTAAAAAACTGGATGTTACTCCTCAGTTTCAACTCGCTCATAATTTCACCTCACATTTCTGTTGAACATACAAAAACAACTTCAGAGGCGTTCCAAAAACTCATTTTTTTCAAACGATGAATAATTTTGTCGAACCGCGGGATTTTCAGAAACCCCTGACTATCCGAAAGAAAAAAAGATGCATTTATTAGTTCATTTCATATATACAACATAGTCCAACCAGGATAATCTCACCATAATATCTGTCCACTTTTGGAGCTGTCTTCAGATCATGACCTGCGAGCATAGTGTCTCTCGGAGTCCCGGCTTCCGGCTTATTATAAACATGTCAACCCTACTGTCATGCAAAGTTGTTTTTTTTGCTGTGAAAATTTGAGTTCATTATTGAAAAATTGCATAATGAAAGACACTAATTAAGATCCAGCTGCGATTATCCGTCTGAAAGTGAGTAGAAATTTATTGTAGAGCAAACAAGACCTCAAAAATTCTTAGAGTGAATTGGAGTTGTATTGAATGTTGTGGTTCCTATGAATTATTAGTTCTTATCTTTTACAAAAAGTGGGATGGAAATGTGTCAGGGTATTGAATTATTCTGGCGAAGAACAATAGTGTTGTCAAGTGCATATACCATAACTTTCTCTCTCCCAAAGAAGTGAAATTCCATTTGAATTTGTTTTGTGGAAGTTTTTCCTAGAGAAATTATTTGAGATAATAACTAAGTCATAAGACTATTCTCTTCCCAGGGGTATTTGAAGTAAATGCAAGTATATTAGATGTGTGTCAACAAATCTGTTTTCAGGATATTGAAATTTGTACAGAATTGGGAATACTTACACAAATCATAGGGATTTTTTCGTCCCAATGCAATATATGAAGAAATACGTTTTCAATATATTTTTATAAATAATAATATATAATTTTTTTGAGTTGCTTTGAGAGAGTGTTATACAGAAATTAATGCCGGTCGGATAAGAGAGAACACAGGTGTACATTCAAATGATTGAATCTTAAAAAAAAAGCGTTTGATTGTATTATTTGCAATACAGATATATTTTGATTTTTGTGAGCAAAGAAAGGGGGTTCTCATACAGAAATCTTGATGAACTGGCGGTGGTCAAAGTACGTAAAAAATATCGACATATGTACACACTTATAGCTTCATGTTCTAAGAAGTTCAAGTATGGCAAGTTAAACATTATATTGATCCCAATCTCAACTACCCTCTTGTAACAAAATGATTGGGACAATCGTTACCACTTGTACTGGCCTTCCTCATGATATTCATGAAAGATATGATCGAGGCCTACAATAGCAGATATTCTTCATCGTAATTTTAGGACGTTTAACACCGTTTCAGAGATCGAAAAGACGGATTTTCTTCAAATATGAAGAATCAACCTCACCGAACCTAACCTTCCCTAACCTAAGCTACTGAAGATTAAACCTCTGAAGAAGTTAGAAACAATTTCGAAGACCGACGCCCTGTAAACTCGAATAAAAATAGCGATAACATGATCGATGTAATACTTCGAAATGCATCCCGAATTATTTCTTTCATGTCATCAATGGTGGTAGCAGGTATTCGAGAATCCACAGATTTCACGAGACTCCATAAAAAGTCTATACTGGTCAAGTCGGGAGATCTCGCTGGCCATTGAATTGGCCCTACCCGACCTATCCATTTTTGAGGAAAATATTGTTCAAGATGGTCTCAAATTCTTTATTTCGAAGTTGCTTCAAAACACATAGATTTACTGTAAAGTGGTTTGAATTTTTTTGATGAAGTGAATCCAATTTCTGAAAAAAACTTGAATCGATTACGTCTTTGGTAGATTATATTAGTGTGGATCGATTCTTTTTAATTTTTCCTATGTTGTTATAGGTAACATCCCGTTTTTTAGGTTTTTATCAGCTTCACAAATTTTTTATAAAGTTCTTGTTTTTTTTAGGAATCGACTCAAAACCCCACCGCTAATTTAGACCGTTCCAACGACCGAGTGTACGAATGTACAACCGACGTGGTGAGGGCGGTAATGTCACTCTCTCAAGGCGTTCAACAAGCCATTGCAGAACAGTACCTCGAACTAGTCAAGAAGGTCGGAATAGAGCTCAGATCGCTGCTTGCTAGCGTCGACGAGATCGTTTCAGCATTCCCATCAGCCGCCCAACGAGAGGTAGAAATGGCACACAAGGTTCTATCGAAAGATATGGCAGAATTGGTGAACGCCATGAAGTTGGCGCAGCAGTACAGTAACACAACTCTGGACGCGGAATACAGGAAGTGAGTTGAGATTAGGTTTATTGGTCTTGTCGGTTTAGTGCAGTAAGAATATGCAGCAACAAAGAAGAATTTGACATTTTTAATACAGTAGCACTTTTTATGGAAAAAGGTCGAAAAAAAGTTGTTTCTTGAAGTTGAGCGGTTATAAAATGAAAAGTCCATCGGAGCGATTTTTTATACCAGTATTACAAAGTGAGTTCAGAAATATAGAATATGGTGTACTTCAGGGTACCATATTGGGCCCATTACTCTTTAACATCTACCTTAATGAATTATTCACGTATGCAGATGGTACAGCCATTCTTTATGAAGATACCAACTGTAGTTTTCTGAAAAATAAAGTTGAAATAGATATTGGAAATATCAAAAACTGGATCTCATGCAAACTCCTGACAATACAGTTCAGCAAAACGTATTACTTACCAATCCATTCATCTACGCGAATTTCCCCTTTGTTTACTTCCCTCAATGTATCTGATCTTTTCACTATAATACCGGAAAAATAGATTAATATTTTGGAATTATATTATCTTAAATGGGAATTCCATATCAATTTATTCAATTTCAGTAATTCAAGGTTTCAAGAGACAACAAAACACTAAAAACATTGTACTTCGCCCTTGTTCAAACACAGCTAACCTATGGGATACTGGCATGGGGATCAGCAGGAAAGACCATCATGAATAATCTGATAGTGACCCAAAAAAGACTACTGAAAATAATATTAAAGGAAAAAGGAATTATTCGACAGATGCTTTCTATTTCTAAAACAATGTTTTCGATCCAGTACAGTTCTTTTTCTGGAATACAAACTTAAAAACATTCAAATCAAAACACAAACTACCGAACAAAACAGAATAATTTAAATATTAGTTTTATAAATGAAACCATAGGACAAGAAATTTTCATCTACCACCGGGATCCATTTTGAGGCCGTTAATACTTCTGTTATATATTAATGACCTGCCATAGTATTTCGCTGGTCTCCTGCATGGCATCACACGTTGAAAAGTAAGAGATACGCCCCTAGCTCGCACAAGTATCTGACTTCTGAGGGTTGCACTTAAGGGTATTAAAATCACAGGAATCTACAGAACGAAATCTAATTTTCTTTTTTGTTTTGCAAAACGGTCGATGATATAATCTAAATTTATTTCCAAGTACAATAACACCAAGCCGGTCAGTCTCTCTTCAATCATCGTCGACCTCAGATATGACTAAACTGCGTTTAGTTGTTGCTTTCGAATAGGAGAGACAAACTAGAATGTTTAAAAGTCTGCCAATAGTAGGAAAATTATTTTACCCGCAATTGAGATATGCGCCTATGGCAGTATCAATATTTTGTGTCATGAAACTTTGGAAATTTTTGTATACGAACATTTATGGTCTTACATATTATGGAGATTGTTTTTAACCAATATATTCAAAGGGAAACTGTTCAGAGTCTCTTCTCGGGAAACTTATTTTTTATACACTATATATTACAGGGTTCCCACAGACCTGGAAAACCTGTAAAAGTCAGGAAAATCAAAAAGTGTTGAAAAAATCAGGGAATTTTAGAGTTTTCAGCAGAAGTCCGGGAATTCAACGAATGTATATAGAAAACCAAATCGATATACATAATTCCGTATCAGTTGATTTCAGATAAAAAAGTTAATTAAGCTGTCTCTGTTGTCTTCTTCATGAATTTTAAATTTTGCGGTCTTTCGTCGGACACTGATCTTTACTCGCACATGATGGGCAGAAATTTGAATACGCCTACGATGTTAACTTCTACCTCGCGAGTTTTCGATTTTCCTTTGTCAGAAGCAAGGATTCCTTCCCACAACACTTCCCAATAGGTAATCCGCATGAATGAATCTGAACTATCCTGGCCAAGTCGGTATATTTGAATCGATACTAAGGCGGTAAATTCAAATCGCCGATATATTTTCACAACGCATGAATAGGAGTCCCAAGTCTTTTGTTTTCATTTGCAAATATGCAGTCAATTGCAGATATGATGAAATATCGAACATTATATTGGAAAATGCATTCATTCCTCAACTTGACCTAAAATTACATTGCACACCACGTAGTTTTGATTGGTCCATGCAAATTGCCTATTGGGAAGTGTTGTGAAAAGAAATTCTTGCTTGTCGGAAAGCAAAATATGCTCCCTTTTTACGTATGATTCGAGGTCGTAATGTTTACTTAATTTTTTCGTGAATCGTTAATTTTTCACGGAATGGAATATTGATGGTTGTTGCAGCATTGAAGTACCTGTTCGATGCTTTTTCATTTTTTATATAGTATGAATTGAATTTTGATGAACACGAGTTTTTCATTTACTTATTTGTATTAATCACTCTATGAAAGGTGACTTCTGGTCCTGAAAAAAGTTTGTGCATGGTCAGGGAACACCTGGAAAAGTCAGGGAAAATTTTCTCGCTTCCAATGTGTGAACCCTGTATTACTTTATATGAATATATATGACGAATGTGTAAACTTATAGGTCGACTACAAATAGCCTTTCTAATGACCTTCATTAAAACAGTAACATAACACTTATCTTTGCTAAGCCATTATTACCATTTCTATACCTGTTCTGGTAATATATCAATAACATAATTACGGAAATATCTATATCTGTTCTGGTAAAAATCAAAACATATTCTGATTTGGTTCATTTATGCTAAAATATATAGGAATGTTCGTGGTTCAATCAAAAGGAAATCTGCATTAAGGCCGATTCAGATGCATGCTTGCCCATGCAGGGTTTTTGAATCACAGAAGGTTTAAACACCGTTTACTCACGTTTGCATCACAAGAACATATTTTATTTGGTTCTGTCCCTAGGGGCGTAGCTAACACCCCCGCGCGCGGCGCGGGGGGACGTAAGCTTGACAGGGGCGCAAGGAAACCAGAAATTTGTATATAATCATCGATCAGTTTATAAATTTGAGTTTATTAAAAATGTATGGGTATGGTGTAGGGGCGAGATTGTACAGTTTTGTAGTTCGTATCACCAAGCGCTAAATTGCAAAAAATGAGATAGAGGTTCCAAACGACATCTTGACATTTATTTATTATGTGTAAAAATATTTAACGCCTACTAGAATTCTGGCGACATGTATTGAAAAATGATCCAATCGACTTTTCAATTATCATCATCCGATTAATGTATTAATTGTGTAGGTGTAATCTTCGTGACATAAAAGTAGTACAAATGCACCTCCTTCATATGACATTTTAATCTACTATATTTGTATAATTGGGTGTTTGCCTGTAGAGCTAATTATTTATTATTTATTTTTTTCAGGGGAATGCTAGGTGCAGCTCACGTCCTCGCAATGGACTCGAAAAACCTTTTGGACGTAGTGGACTCCATCAGAATTCGTCACCCTCAAATCAACAAGCAGTTATTCAAGTCGGTCGAATCTCTTTCAGAGACTGACCAGCTCCAAGATTTGCCAGAAGCACAGAATGCGGATATTCCATCTCAGTACGCTGCCATGTTGTCCCCAGCACCTGTTAGCTGTACTTTCGTACAGGCACCCCTTTACACAAATAATATACAGTCGGCTTCTTCGTCTAATTTGAGTACAAATGCGTTGGATAGTTAGTTTGAATGCTGGGATAGATCTGGTTTTGTGATTATATTTTGAAGATCTGGTTAGTAATCAAGGCTGTATTTGTCTGAATCGGCAGAAATCTGAACTGTAGAATATGCTTTGTTGTGTTGAGAAGTGAATCTTGAAGGAAGTATCTAAAAATTATATTTTAAACTAGGACAGTTCGGAAACATATTTTTTTTTTTGGTAGGTTTGGTACTGACTGCGTACTTTCTAGGCTGTCTCTCTGATTTTAAATCTCAGTATATCAGTGATCGGTGTAGAAGATGAGAAGAGCAAGTTCAAAGATATAAAAAATGCAAATTTGGGTTTCCCTGTAAAAATCATTGGAACTCCTATGAGAATTCTTCACTATTTTGAACCATAATCAATAAAATACCCAAAAAATAATGCAGATTCTATCTCCTTTGACTAATTTCACTATTTTTAAGACATTTCTTATTCTAGAACCTATTTGGATCTAGAATTATCGGATGTTATCAATAAAACTGGGAAAAAATTAATAATTTTATTTCTCCCAGGAAACTTGTTAATGCAGTCAAACCACTTTGTTACAACAAACTAACGGAACTGTTATGAATAATTCACGAAATCGTCAATTCTAGTAAAATCCCTTTTTCTGTTTCTGCAGATGTTTGGCAAGACAGTCTAGAAAGTAGCAGAGCTTTTCAGATTTTTAGGACGCCCTGTATTGAGAAAATGTATCTACAACTGAATATAGGGTACAAAACATACAACTTCAATGTTTGCAATATTGTATTCACTCTTTCTTTTTCTGGATCAGTAAAATTAAATTTACAAGAATTCTCCTGAAACCCAAAATTATTTATATTGATGAAACAACCTTGAGGGTTTTTAATTACTCCTCAAAACCGATAGATTTGGGAAGTCCATTAATTAGATAGGCAAATTAATTAGATATAATAAAATATTTACATGCTTTGTATTGGATTTTTGTACTCAAATTGCAGTTAAAGTTTGTTAATTTCAGAAAGAATTATTAGTAATTAATTGTTATAAAAAAAATCAGAAACGATTCCATGTCCTTCATCAGCATTTATTGTCATTCCTATTGAGTGAAAGAACTGTTTTCCACCAGGCTTGTTTTTCTCAGTGGTGTGAAACGCTTTAAATGATCAAAATGTTTCATATCACTCACAACTGAAATAGATTATAATTCTTTTCGAATCTGAATTATTGTCTTAGTGAGAGGGAAAACAGTTAAAACTTTTGTGTTCAGATTTATTACCATATATTTCGAGAATGTTATTCCTTGTATATTATTCTTACTTTTCCAAGAATGTTTTGCATTTGATGTTTCGAAATGTTTTGAGGACGCATTTCATTTTCCTGATTTATCTCGCATTTAACTCGCAAGAAACGCACTTAACCAATCAAAATAGTTCATATCACACACAATTAAAATATATTAGAATTCTTCTTTTCTTTTTGAATCTCTGTTGATGAGATGGAAAACAGATGAAATTTTAATGTGTTCAGATTTATCACCTTATATTTCGAGAATATTATTCCTTGTATCCTTGTATATGTATTTCATTTACCTGAATTATGAATTCGCGAGAAAAACATTGCCTTTAATTTATATTGAGGTAATTGAGGTGTTATCAATACCCCGTTTTAGTTTTTTATCTTGTTTTGTTCGTAAAGACTGCATATGATATTATTTCAGCTATACAATAGCATATTTTCTTCTAGACTTTAAGAAAGTTTTATATATAGCTAGAAGCAAACGTAATAAGAGGTATTAAAGTGATCGGAGCATTGAAAATTGTCAAAATATTTATAGCATTGTAATATTTTGTGTATTCTTCAATGAAGTTTTAAAATGTAGCGTTTTCAATGCATTGTGAATATATTGAAACGTAATTTTGTATATTTTTTATTTGTATTTATATGTATATGTTGTTTGTTTTTCGTTTTCAGCTTTAAAAATAAAAAATAAATTGAATTAGGCATCTTTTCATTTGCACCTGTAGTTGTATTTTTCTTTCCTTCAACTTTTCCGAATTTACCAAAATATTTTTTGAAACCTGCAACATTTTTGAGAACTATCCCCGATGACTGACATCAGAAATGTTCAGATGTTTTTAAATATTTAGTAGAATAGTTTGAAAAGTCAAAGTCAAAATATACTTTATTGTCGGAAGTTATAAAAAACTTATAGGACAAAGCTTATTGGTTTTGGATTAATATTAAAATTGAATTCAATTAATTAATGATAAAAAGTATCTGAAACAAATGACAATATTCCACAGGCTATCGGTGGTCGGTTTTTTGTTGTCAGGTTGGTAATGAATTTTTGTTTTCAATATTTGAAACACTGTATTTTGATACACTGACATGTGCCATGTGTCAGTGTTTCAAATATTAAAAACCAAAATTCATTACCAACCTGACAGCAAAAAACGATCACCGATAGCCTGTGGAAGACATATTTCCGTTAATCTAGCCATTTTCCAGAATTGTAGTTAACGAATTTCAAACTTAAATTATATTACTGACAACTCAACATATGTAGGTAGAACAATTTGCTAAGGCGTTTCAAATAAGCACAAGCCTATACTTCCCATTTAAAAAATTGAGAGGTTTTACCTGTCATTCGAAGGGGGTTGAAGGTAAGGGTCGCATTTTCACGTTGAAGAATGACAATTAATAATTTAAATTTGATGTGTTTCGGGATTTTTTTATACATATGTACATTAACCGAAATAATGATTTTATTCCATTTGGCTTTTGACACATACTGTATGTACTTTATTCTAATAACATTCATTTTTATTAGTCAAACTTCATATGAAAAATCTGAAAAAATAACAGATTATCTCTGTGATTTGGATACTTATCGGAAAAAAAAAATTGAAATATAAATTTAAGGTCATGGAAAAACCGTACTTGACAGTTTTTCCGATCCCAGTTTGTGATGAAGAAAATGAAACAACCACATCACAGCATTGATAACAATCAGCAGTGACACTCGGCTATGCCGCCTTTGATGTGGAAAAGTATGTAGACTTCATTTCGGGGCTTGCAAAATGGTATTAAACAGATTCGTACTCGAAATTTTATAGATCCGAATTGAAAAATAGTCTAAAACTAAAATTTCGATAAATCTCACTGAATATAAAATTGGATCTAAAATTAATAATACTAATTAATTCTTGTGCTAACAATATCTACCTGAGCAGAGGACGTTTTTCACTAAAGAAACAGGCTGTTCTATTTTGCAATGATATATTATAAAATAATATATAGTTTTTGTTCAACCCACTTTGGAGAATATGTAACTTCATTCCTTACTAGGAACAATGGGGATTTATAGTGCAAGAACTAAATTACTGTAAAACAATGAACTCCGTATTTCATCAAGCTTTTTTGAAATATAACAAACTTCCAAAACGCATAAAAGTATTTGTTCAACGTCTTAACACCGGCAAAGACAGCACAATAAGAAAGTTTGGCAGTTCTGGCACCTTCCAAAATGGCGGACTCATCGACGCGTAAGATATGCGCAAACTTTTCCCGCCAATGAGAGTGTCAGTGCTGTTTGTTAGGCTGTGACCACATTAATCGGCTTTCTTATGTCCATAAATTCATTCTTTTATGTTTTTTCCTAGTTGTCAAAATAAGCCGAGAAATTCGAAATTACCATTACCGAATGAGTTGATCGTCAAAGGAGAGTCGTGGCTATCTAAATGTAGACAGAACAAAAACCAAGGAAATGCGGGAAATGCCTAATTTGATAACCCTCCATCATTGATGAAATTAGTATAATATACACTGAAATAATGGACTGTATAGAATACTAGTGATATTTCGATATTTCCAAATTCTTGAATCTACAGAGAACAAGCCGTTTGTGGTCATTATACTCTTATTATTAATTATTCATAGACTTGTCTCATTCATTCTCCAAAGCATGATGGACAAATCCTACCTGACAAATAGAAAACAAGCCGTAGTAATTGATAATGTTAAGTCAGAAATGAAAGACATGACTGTTGGTGTACCTCAGGGCTCGATTCTAGGTCCTATCCTATTCATTTTGTTCATAAACGATTTACCAAAATCATGTACCTCAGCCAATGTAATAGTTAAGTATGCAGATGACACAACTTTTGGTATCAGTGGAAAATCTGATCTAGAATGTCTTGAGAAAGCCAAAAATGGTATTAATGAGTTTTCTGATTACTGCGTGAAGAACGGTCTACTAGTAAATGTCCGCAAGACATTTTACATGTCGTTCCTACCAAAGAACGTAATTCAGGACGATAGTTTGCTTATCAGGATGAATCATCAGTCCATCCAGAAAACAGAAACGTTCAAATTCCTAGGGATATCATTGGATCATAAAATGTCCTGGGAGCATCATATAGACAACCTAACAAGCAAACTCAGCTCAATGTGTTTCTTAGTCAGACAATTGAAACCTACGGTAACCTCAAATATATTAAAGCTGGCATACTTTGGGTTGGTTCAGTCAGCCTTGTCATATGGCCTTCTCTTCTGGGGAACATCGACACATGTGTACAAAGCATTTGTCGCTCAAAAGAAAATTGTCCGGTGTATGATGGGCGTGAATCAACATACTCACTGTCGACCATTATTTGTTGAATTGGAAATACTCACTCTACCTTCACTATATATCTATATACTAATTAATGATTTAAAAAAAAATCATTCTCATTCACCAAGAAATAAGGACATACACCAGTATTACACCCGCGGTAAGAATCATTACTATCAACCATTCTCAAGACTTGCTATATGTCAGAATTCTCATGAATATCAACAAATTATCTGCTATAACAAATTTATAAGTATATTTGGGGAAATAGACAATTTAAAACAGCTGAAAACTACCCTTTTAACATTTCAGTGAATAAATACCTAGAATTTTAGTTTATTGTATTTTAATGATCTGAATGTAACTGTTTTGATAACTTCATATAATGAAATCGTATACTAAATTGAGTAAATAAAGTAATGTATTGTATATAAGTTCCATGTGATTTGATTATATTGTATTGCATTGTATTGTATTGTGATCCGACACATGAATGTTTTTTGTTGACTAGTCTGATAACTTGTATATGCAATGGAAATTGTACATTAAGTTGAGTGATGAATAAAAGTATTGTATTGTACAACACTCGATTTTTCAGGTTGGAAAAATCTGATATGAGCAATATGCTCTTTGAATTGTATTTTCATGGCCCTTCTGGTTCTAAACTAAACTTATATATTTACAAATTTTCAACCTCTTCAATTTTATTTTTGGAAAGACCCAAAATCTTTTGGAATTTATACAAAGTATACAACCATCATATTGAGTTTTAAAAATGGCATCAAATCCTCCGAGTAATTCGAAGTTTGTAGGGAATTACAATATATTTGGAAAGGGCTTACTTCACTTATGTGTCTTTATTTCAAAATATCATTTGATAATTATAGCTTGCAGCTTGGGTATATTGCTATTTTTGTTTGAACGAATGGAGAGGAGATCAAGGAATAAATACACTAACATAAAAATTTCAAATGTCTATTTATCACCACAAATTTATATAAAAAAAATATTTCCATTGATATCAACATTTTTGAATGTGACTTCCTAGCAGTTCTAGAAAGACCGAATCATTTTATTGTAATGAATTGTTAATATATACTGACAGCATAACTTTTTTGGTATTTTTTTGTATCAAACATATTGTAACTCACAGAGCATTATTGATAAATTTGGAAACGACTTAGTCTTCTTTCTCTTTGCTTGAGACCTCCTGGGAAGTTTTACCATTCCCGAAGGTGACAATCCAAAAACACAGCCAGTTTGGAATCAAAATACAAGTAACAACACTGAAGAGCCAGTTTCCATAGATCATAGAATCCACGATACCGTAAATAACAGATTGTTGGGTTGCATCCCAGCTTCTGGAGAGGATTTCTCTGGGTTGTTCATCAGAGAAGAGAAAGGAGGTATTGACTAGAACTACTGAGGATAGTACTGATAGTGGATGAACAAGGAGCCAGAAGAACTGTTGAAGAAGGGAACAGGACCTGGAAGAAAAGTATATTACATATATGTCTGGCTTGTAATGTTTTTTATTATCATTTGGGTGGTCGAGGATTTTTTCTATGTATTTTAAGTATTTAGTTGAAAATGTTTGTCTGCTCACCTGCAAGATGTTGGACCTATACATAGCGCTATTGGAACACTGCAAATAGAACAAAATAATCCCAGTGAAAAATTGTTCATAGAAATACAGATCAAGACTGTCCCAAGCTCCAACAACGCAAAGATATTCAGGAGTTCCATGCCTTTTTTGCAGTTGCGAAATGAAACAAAAATCGGCAACAATAGCAGTAATAATGCAAATGCTAGGAGACCATAAAAAATTGCAGTGTTTGTGTTGAAATCGTACATCTCGGCCAGGGGTGGCATATATTGAGGTGAGCTGGATAATAACACACCAAAGAGGTGAGTTGCCAGGAAGACAATTATTATTTTATCAAAGCTGGCTGATGAATCACATGGGACTGCTGTAGAGTCACCTGGAAATAAAATACAAAATATCATTAGGTCATTCAAGAATAACAATAATTTAGTAAGAGCCAACAACTGAGCAAACATCTAATATTAATAACAACCATATACTTCAAGAATACCTACCATGACATTTTTAATGATGAAAACATTTCAAACTTCATTTAATTTAACTGTGTTTACTATAAATCATTGAATTAGAATTATTAATGAATAACTTTCAAATTTACAATATTTATGTGGTTTTGTGGATAATCATTTATTGGCTCCCCAAAAATTACCTTTCAAATGTTCAAACTCACCAGATTCAGAATCACTCTGTTGATTTAGCCATTTGGCACAAGCTTTAACAAATAAGGATCCAGCCATAACGCACACCGAAGGAATATACAGCCCTTGAAAAAGAATTTAAATATTTTTTCCTTGGATAAAATCAGAACATACCTATGGAAATGTACCTCTCTGAGGAAGGTAGCAAGTAGAAGAAGAAACTCTGATGAAAACGTTCCAAGAGATTATTTAAGCTGCGAAAAGTTCCTTCAAGAATTCTTCCTATACTCAGCATTCCAACCTTACTGCTACCCTTGGCTTTTGATTGCTCAAAGCCTTCCAAAGTTAATGCTTGGATTCCAAATCGATGATAAAGACCATGGTTACCATTTGGTATCTAAAAAATTATTTTCTAGCAGTATTATGATGTGCATATTTCATTATTCAGATTTTCATGAACTGTATTAAAATGAAAGGATAAATAATCTAGGATTCTACTAAGATGATAGTAAAATGTTTGCTGTTATGGAAGATTTGAAGATCAGATTTTTATAATTATCTACCATCACTCACAAAGCTCAGTATTTGTGACTGAAATATTCTAAAATATATCCCTTTTCAATGTGTGAACGAAAGTTGGTTAATCTTGTACTTTTTATAAGGTATTAGGTGATTATGTATGGAGGGCATTAAATAGATCATGAAAAATTGATTAAAGATACAATATTCTGCTACATCCTATATAATTAAAATTGTATTGACAAATATTCAACAGAAAACAACTTGGCAAGCATCTAACAGATATAAACAAACAGCCAGGGGCAGTAGTCGTTCTCTGTTGACTGCATGCAGGCCAAATTTTTTTGAAGATCTATTTGTTAAAGTATGAAAGCTCCAAATAACCAACCCCTGTAGCTTGGGTGGCCATCATGGCCAGAAGATTTTTGAAATAATTCCACCATTCTTTGAAAAAGTCTCTATAATACTTAGGTCCTCTATTTTTGAAGGTATGATAAAGGCCTTCTTTGGCGCACATCTTTGAAGCTAAGTTGAACAAATCCAAATTTGGTAGCTGCCCATTGAGGCCTTCTATTTTGATATCCATCTGGCCTGAAATTGTGAAAAGATCAGTAGGTAATTCAACTCATAATTTTGCAATACAACTCACCAATCCTCTCACTATGCAACTCCAAGTTTATAGCTGCCTGAATGGCTCCTGCTCTACCTCTCAAGTCACCATGGTCCAAAGTTGCCTCGTTTCCACATGATACTCCATGATATGCTTCCAACCAAGCTTGAATTCCTAGTTGTTCATGTTCAGTTATCAGAAATATTATATCTTTTGCCCAATATTTTTCTTCTGCAAAATAACAGGAGTAGTTTCATTTGCAAACTTAAACAAAAATATAGATTTACTGAACATACTGGATTTTCCCACGTAGTCATTGAAAGTATATACATCACACATATTACCTATTTATATCCTATAAAATTTCGACACACAAATTGTGTTACTTACTATTGGCATACTTTGCAAAAGCCATCATAATTGCAATAGAAGGTGCTGTGGTTGGATGAACACTTACTGGGGGCCTGAAGGGTACACTTAGTACTAATGCTTCAGTGCTAGAACCTCTCGCAGCCCTTAATATCCCATACACATTTTTCCCAACATATATCTAGAACAAGAGATGCGAAGTTATAACAAATGTTAAGGTAGAAAAATCTCATTACCTCTTTCTTATTCAAAGGGTTGACAAGGGTGAAATTGTGGGTGTATGTGTCCAGCCCAATTTGCCTGAATTTGGCTAATAAATATGGATACGGGATGGAATCGTCATATTTTTTCATTTCATCTACCAATTCTTCGTGAAACCTAGTTGCTATCCTATCTTCGCGAAACTGCGATTTCACTAGACCAGGTAAGAGAGCATTTTCAGAGAAATACGTACTGGCGTTTTTTGAGGGATCTGCCAGAGCGCAAAACCACAATATTCCTGCCAGATATAGAATGAAGCATAACTTATTGTAGTACTTCAGAAGAAGTTTTACAAATTTTCCTTGTCCTGTACTTGGGTCTGTTAATAAACCCATAGTTTCGCTGGAATAGAACAGTTAGATTGATAACATATCACGTAATGTGCACTCTAACGTTCCTATTATAACTCATTAGGCGAAGACCATTGCTGAATTTAAACAACAGCAACAACACCCAACAAATTAGGTTAGAAAATGAGAAAATAAAAAATTCAAAATATGACACAGAACACCACTTCTGCAAATGACCGATTCAGCATAGAAACTCAAAACTCAATGCAAATCTCTAAACTGGCTGCTCTTAGCAATAGCGACTTTTGACGTAAAAATCCATTTTTTTGTCTATAAAATGTACGAAAGCATCCTGGTGTCACACGCACTTTTTTTTTTCGAAAACTCATTATAATGACATTTTTCTCATTATAATGACTCTTTCTCATTATATAGACTTTTTTCTCATTATAATGAATGTTTTCCCATTATATTAACTTTTTTCTCAATATAATGACTTTTTTCCCATTATATTATTGATTTTCCCAAATTACTCTTTATGAAATCCAAAACTTTCTGTAACTGAATAAAACATTTTTTTATAAAGTCCTATATTATATTTTTTCACCGTTGCTGAAAGTATTAACTTCCTGCACTGTTTGTGAAATCGATTCAAAAAAGCCATAACTTTTTTGTAAAAAAAAGCAGAGCCGAATTACCACCTATTTACGCCCTAGGTCAAATTTTGAAAGTATACCAGGTGGCTACGGAAGTATTGCCTACGGAATATCTCAGTTAATGTATGAAGTAGGTTTCTGAAATTTGGAGCGTCGATATAATGACATCAGAGCTAGAATTTGAGCATATTGACATGTCGAAGTTAACTTCCGGTCTGACCGGAAGTAACATCAACTTTCTTATTTTAAATGGAAACCCTATTTTTTTTTCTTTTCGCTTTATTCAGCATTCAATTCCCTTTTCTAATGACATATCACAAGTTGGTATCTAACCAGAAACTAGATCAGAAAAAAATTATTATTGAAATTCACCGAGTAGGCCGTGGAAGCAAAATGAAATCTCATGAAAGAGGGGCGACACCACTTGACGGAAGACCATAAAACTAATAATGAAATATGGTGGATTACGTAATCCAATCTTCCGCAATAAAACCTATACAATAGGTAAAGTCGTCGGCAAGTATTCAACAAAAAACAACTACTGCCCCCTACGACCACTGAATTATATTTGTTCAATACTTGGCAAAGTTTTCTACAAGAACCACTTTGCAATGCATTTCAAATATCAAAGCTGAAATTATTTTTCGATTTAATTGGGGGAACACCTCCGTACCGGTTTCATGGTCATTGCCAATCATCAGCGAAGGCTAGTTCCACTCAATTTCATCCTAATTGGAAATCCCTGAGACAAACACTGAGGTATGAATTCAGCGCCATCTCTGGGTTCCAGTTTAAAATGCACTCCGACTACGTGTCGACTTCAACATGAAGCCAGAAACATCATGTTTAGCCAAATGAAAGCCAAAAATTGAAAAGTTGGCTATGGAAACCATACGTCACTTGATAACAGTTGCTCTTGCTCTATTATCGCCATACGCAAAAATAACATTAAAAATAATGTGGAATGATAAATTATATCCTGTAGGTTCTAGGTTAAATAGGAACATAAACGTACTTGGTCTGGCCATCGTCCATAGATATTCTAATATCTACCTATCGACGATGTTTGTGCTATTCAGAATAATCATTCCATTGCAATAATCATTCGAACCAAAATATTAACAAGTAGGCTGATTAAGATGTATTTTGGAATGAAACAAAAAAGAAACGAGAGCTCTCACGAACTGGAATATTGTAATTGTAATTGTAATTGGTTTCTTCGACAAAATGCTGAGAATCACCTATTTAACTATTATATCTTGTTTACGGACGAGTCAAGATTTACCAACAATGGATTATTTAACAGGAATAATACAAGGTAGGTACTGTACTTTATTTGAATTATTGTCGATAGTCGAAGTGTAAAGTGCTAAAAGTGTGAACGGTCTTTTGTTTCAGGTACTGGGCGATAGAAAACGAGCACCGGTTTCGACAAGGTGGCTTCCAGGAGAGATTTGGTGTGAATGTTTGGGCAGCAATAGTTGGAACTCATATTGTTGGCCCCATTCTTTTTCAAGGCCAACTAGCCGGAGAGAGATACTTTAATTTTTTAACGAATGAAATTTCGGAATTCATTAACAACCTACCAGCGGAAATAACTGAGAGAATGTACTTCCAGCAAGATGGCGCCCCTCCACATAATTCAAGAATAGCGAGAAATTATCTTCAAAATCGCTTTCAAGAGAGACTTATAACAACCCATGGTCCAGTCAGGTGGCCACCAAGGTCACCTGATCTTACTCCGTGCGACTTTTTTCTATGGGGGCATCTTAAAAATAGGGTGTACTCCACACAGCCTACTACTCTACATGAGCTAGAAGTAAAAATTCGTAGAGCTTTCCAAGATATCACGCCCCAAATGTTGAGAAACGTTTTACATGAAAATATCACCAGAGTCAATAAATGTATTGACGCTGAGGGAATGCATTTCGAACATTTGTTTTGAATTTATTTTATCTTTAATCCTATCAATTTGATTTTTTTTTTTTTTTTCGATAAATCTGTTTTTTTTTTATTTGAATAATAATAATTGGATTTTTTGGTATTTCATTTCAAAAAATTACTTTCTATTATATCATTAGAAAGGAATGGTTATGCTGAATAGTACAGGCAAGAAAAAGTTGTATGTTCCTATTTAAGTTATGGACCTACAGAGTATTGTTTTTTCCCAATTTTTCCAATATTTTTTTTGGCGGCTTTTATAACGCCGACGAATGAAAATAAAATATCACAGTAGTAGCAACTGTTATCAAGTGACGTATGGTTTCCATAGCCAACTTTTCAATTTTTGGCTATCATTTTGCTTCCACGGCCTACTCGGTGAATTTCAATAATAATTTTTTCTGATCTAGTTTCTGGTTGGATACCAACTTGTGATATGTCATTAGAAAGGGAATTGAATGCTGAATAAAGCGAAAAGAAAAAAAAATAGGGTTTCCATTTAAAATAAGAAAGTTGATGTTACTTCCGGTCAGACCGGAAGTTAACTTCGACATGTCAATATGCTCAAATTCTAGCTCTTATGTCATTATATCGACGCTCCAAATTTCACAAACCTACTTCATACAATAACTGAAATATTCCGTAGCCACCCGGTATATATACGCCCTATGGAAGATGGTCCGGGGAGTGTTGAACGTAATAAACTATCATCAAAGTTATAAAAAAAAAATTTCAATTCATAATACCCGCAATCTCGCCCCAGGCCATGACTTAGATCGGCGTTATATGGATAATTCGGGCCTGCTAAAAAGTCATAATGAGAAAAAAAGTCCTGCTTATAATGATTCAAAGGTTTAATATAATGAGAAAAAAACATTTCAATGAGTTTTCAAAAAAGAAAAGTGTGCGTGACACCAAGGTATGCTTTCGTAAAAATGTGATTCATACATGCACAACAAAGTATTTATTCTAAAGAAACAAAGACCTGGTGGCGCCCACTACAATTAAGGGCCAAACTAAGATCAAATTGAAAAAAACCCAAAAATACCAATTTTTGTGCGGATATATTGAAATTATTTACGAAAAACCAATATAAAAATTAACTTTTAACACCATGTATCTCAAAAATTAAGGCATTGCGGACTCATATATGCGTATATGAACTTTTCACCGTATAAATAACTGAGAAATCGTCCTGTGAAAAATCAGACAATTATTACCTAACACCCTGTATATATACAAGACTTGGATAGATAGTCAAGTCAGAAGAGGCCACGAAAAGAATCATAGAAGGTAGAAGAAATTAGCCTAAAATATTTGGTATCAATCACCTTTGAAGTAAACGATAAATATAAATATTGGGTATTGGGTTTTCTAAATAGAAAGTAATTCAAGCAAAATAATGGGATTTTTAACGGTATTGAAGAAAATGAAACAGAAAGAAAAGGAAATGAGAATTCTGATGTTGTATCCTTTATGAACAATTAATTAATTTAAATTTTAATATTAATCCAAAACCAAAAAGCATTGTCTATAAGTTTTTTTATAACTTTCGATATTAAAGTATATTTTGACTTGACTTGACCTTAAAAATAAAACATGACCCTTAACATATCTACAGAGGATTGGATAATGCAGGTAAAACTACTATTCTGAAGAGATTCAATGGTGAGCCCATCAACACCATTTCCCCTACACTAGGTTTCAACATAAAAACCTTGGAACACAGAGGGTTAGAGTTTCAATCTGAGTAATCGAACAAGTTGAATAATTTCTCCTTATTTTAGATTCAAATTGAATATGTGGGATGTGGGAGGACAAAAATCTTTAAGATCATACTGGAGAAACTACTTTGAGTGTACAGATGGACTCATTTGGGTGGTAGATAGTGCTGACAAACGAAGACTAAATGATTGTAAATCTGAACTTCAGGTTTTGTTGCAGGAAGAGGTAAGTTTGAGGCAGATGAACTTGACAGTTGTTAAATTTCAAGTGTCTGTTATTCTGTTGAATTACTCTGATATCTTTTATGCAATTTGTATAACAGGACTTTGGTTCATTGAGTGTAGGATTCCTTACCACTATATCAAATCATTGATGATACATATTTTTTTTTTTAATTTTAGAGGTTATCTGGTGCCACTTTATTGATTTTTGCTAATAAACAAGATTTACCAGGTGCCTGTTCAGCTGAGGAATTGAAAGAGGTAATCAAAAATAATCCGAAAATTTTCTGATTTTCATCTGTAATTATTTTAGATTCTGGAGCTGGATAAAATAAAAACTCATCACTGGAGAATCGTTTGGTGTAGTGCAGTAACTGGAGAGAATTTATTAAAGGGGATTGATTGGCTTATAGATGATATATCTGCACGTATATTTACTTTGGATTGAGTTACATACTGACTGATCGCTTGAAATTAATACTATTAGTTGTTTAACGACGTGTAAATTCTGTACTAATGAAATATTTTTCCATGCTCATCATACTTGAGTACTTTTAAACTATATTTTGCACACTAGGTAATAGAAATCAATGATTACAATTTCTTAGTTTCCCATCTCGGCATGTTACTTAAGCTGCATGTTGGGTTTACATTTTCATTTAGTTATTCCTGTTCATTCCAAATTAAAAATTCACATATTGAGTAATTATTTCAATGATCAAAAATCTTGAATTTTTAGGCAAAATTGTTCAGCACCAAAATACTCTTTGGTCTATCAAATTGTAATACGTTGATGATGATTATTACATTCCTCTGTCAATATGGACCTGTCGATTTGACTTTTCAAATTAAATCTATTTCTTAGAGATCCATTTCCTACTTTTTTCACTCCTTTAATTCAATCCCAGTACTCTTCAAGAAATACCGACATATCTGGTCTGGTGTTGGTAGGCATTTTCTCAACTTTTGTATTTATCTTTTCATTGATATCAATCATTATTTTGTTGTTTGTTTTTTAGCATTTTGAATTTCTTATATTATTATATACTCTTGCTATGAGGTCTTAAATATGGCAAAACGGGTACCTAACACTGCAAAGGATAATAACATTTTTGGAAGTCTTCAAGACTATGCTTCTTATGTTAACATAAAAAAACAAATCTCTTGAAAACGCTTTCTAATAACTACACCTTGTGAAATGAAAAAAATTTCTTTATTTTTCTATTTTACCTAATTTACAAAAATGTACAAAAATATCTTGCAAATAAACTGATTATTGTAAAAAAAATCAATGGGTATCCATAAACTGACAATCCGAGAGAACCAATATGTGATTTGGCAGAGGCTTCGGCTGAGGTGCTAATAGTGTGATAGTTTGTCTTTCTGTATCAATGTTCGTCCTGAAAAAAAAAAAAAATCATAAATTACAAAAATATTTTTCAGAAATTGCAACTCGTTAATGTCTACATCCCAACACATAGATGTAGCAAATACCAAGTAACTGTTTTTAGGCCTTAAACAGATGTTATTTGAAATCAACAATCGTGGGCCTTTGTATCTGTACAACTTGCTTCAAAAAAAGAACTTACACACAAACGAACCCAGCAACATGTGAAGAAATCACCTCATCATCTTCCTTCTCTGAAAAACTCACTGCCAGAATATGATGGAGCAATCCGGCATTAGGAGTTAGTAAGACAAGCTTAGTCATGTGATCATCTGCCTTCATCCCAAGAGGCAAGCAGGAATCAGGAAGAGCTGGGGCACCAATTTTAAAAATTTTCACTTCCGAATATTTGACATCGAACGAATGGGGGTACAAGGAGTTTCTAGGAGTTCCATAGAAATATTCCCTTATTCTCTGATCTCTGGCCTCACTTCTAACACTTTTGGAACGTTCTACAACCTACAAATAATAAACCAGTTAGTTGTTTCTTTATTTATTTTGGTAAGTACTTACTCCACCACTTTTGGGAATGAATACAACTTTGACAAAGTTTGGCATATCTCTAACTAATTCGTTATACAGTCTTTCTTGATCCAGTACCATTATCACATCAACTTCGAGGGCTTTTGCTGAGGTCAACAACTGCTTATATCCTGGGCCTTTGATCCACCCACAAGTATTCACAATAACTCCTGAATATCGTGCTAGAAAAAATATACATTGCTTGACATTACTTGTGTAAGCCATTTTATTGGCAGAAAATAAAGTGGGACTTATATTTATTTAATAAAGCTAATAAAGGTTCAGTATTGTCACAAACACCAAATGATGCTCAATCGCAAGAAGATCTGATAATACAGCAAAGGGAGATAAATACATACTTCTTTTGTTAACTTCCAGTCTTTCTTTCACTGTTGTTGCCAGCTGTTGGACAATGAGATTGAACAGGGTTGAATTGCTACTTGGAGATTTATGTCCAAAATTGTATACAAGAGGTGCTTCTTGGGAAAACCCTTCATCAATTGAAGCAGGCCTCTCGATCATCAGAGCACCTGAAATTAAAAAAAATGTCAATGATGGAAACTAAAATAAAACCTGTTTTGTAATAGTACCTATTGTTCCTGGTATCGAAATATGTCCCTGACCAACATCAAGATCTACAAATATAGGCCTTCTTCCCATTCGCACTGCATAGTTCAGTAGTATCCTACTGATGGTTGATTTTCCAACATCATTTGGTCCAACAAGCATTGCAATAGGTCCTCTTTTATTTTCCTTCTCTGCGTCTGTTCTCATGAACTCTAATGCTCCATGGCAGTTTGAATATATCACCATGGGGGTTTCTTTAGCTGTATATATTACATCCGTTTTACCCCTCACTTCCACTACACAACCATGCCACGTGAAAACTGCAACTTTGGCACCTGCTGTGAACTCATAAGTTTTACCTTTAACTATCTCTGTACCGAAAACTTCTGCTAAGCCACTCTTCAGAATTAAATACACTTTTTCACTCTTTGACTCTACTTCAAAACGGAGTTCCTGATCTTGTTCCAGCGTGTATTCTTGAAGAATTTTTTTGTCAGTAGACATTTTGAAATCTCTACAAAATTTAACCGATTAATTGAATGCAATTAATGAAGACTGCAAATTTGATTATAAACAAAATTTTAACCTCAATATCAAAAAACCTCAAATTCAAATTACTTACTATTTGGATTTGTTGTCTGATAAAGTGATAAATGCCAAATGATTGCTTTGTTTTCAACTTGCAAATTTGGTGTGTATAATGATTAGTCTTTATTTTGTATGTTTACATTTTAACCAGATTTGATTTATATCCACAAACACCATCACTCATCAGGTAATTAATTAATAATTACTGGTAATCACAGAACACAGAACCTGATAACAGAGAATAATGTATTTGTGTTCTGTGACTGTAATCACAGAACACTACAGTATGAGCAGTATTGCCAACAGAAATTCAATATACCCGAAATTACTCATGTCATAAAAAAATGGGTATAAATTTTAAAATAAGTGATTCTCACTTCTCAGAATGAAAACAATAGAAATCAGATCATCGCAACTTACGAGTTAAACTGTATGCGCATCGGTTATGTGTTATGTTATCCATAAGATCATGGGTCCTTAGTGCACCACTGCACCTGCGCATTCTCCTATGCCATTTTTATGTGACTTTGTATTTTATTTTATCCTGCTTCAGTGGAAGATTACATACTTATTCAGTGTTTCCTGTTTCCTATAACAAAATGTTCGTATCTAAATCAATGACATCTTCATGCATAGCCTGTTCTAGAATTATTTGGAACGCCGATATATATTTTAATTTACATATTTTTGAGCATTCCCGGATATATGAATCGAAGTGTATTGATGAATAACAAATTATCCTAGGGAATTTCACTTTTCACTTTGTCCAATCATTCAAAACCTTGTATATCAAGCTCGTGGCTTACGATCGAATGGTTCGGTAAAACACGATTGTCTCGCGGCAGGAATGAAATTTGGTTCAATGAGGTCATGGCATATGTGTTGACGACGTTGACGTAATGCATTAACCTTTGGAGATTGTTTATTTACTTTTCCTTTTTTAAAACATATACATCATTTCCGAAATAAAGGATCATAGTGTAATTAAAGGGACTGTCTATTCTATATGTTTAATTGTTTAATAGACCTAATTTCTTGAAGTAAAAGGAAGGGACACAATCTAACCTAACCCAAGTTACCTAGCTATCCAAGTTGCTGGTGACGTATGACGTCATTGCACCAAATTTCATTCCTACCGCGAGACAATCGTGGTAAAACTGCTTTGAACGTCATTTCAAATTGTTTCAAGTTTTGTGAATTTAACCTATTGCAATAATGTCACTTTTAAGTAGTTTGATTAATTGTTTGAAGGCGGATTTATCGGATTCATTTTAATGCATATGCATAATTTTTAAATACAATTTATAACATTTCATTACTCAGATTCATATGAAACTATTTAGGAATTATAAATTATGAAACGGGTAAATGGTTTGATATGAATCTGAGTATTAAAATGTTATAAATTGTATTTTAAAATTATGCATATGCATTAAATTGTGCATTATGAATCCGATAAATCCGCCTTTACTGTGAGTCGTATGGTTTTGAAACAATGTATAAAAGTGATGACATCAAAACATTGATTCCTTTATTCATATAACCGGAAACAGGAATGTATGAAAATGTATTCGTTCTGGGGTGGGATTCTCTGTACCATAGAATTCTATAGTCGATCATATAAGTGAGATAACATTATCAATGAATTCATAGGAAAGAAAGAGACATAACTGTCGACTAGACGACCATACCACCCCTGACTTTGAATCATACCAAAGAAGGCCTATATAGTAAATGTTAAATAACTGTCTTACGGTTGAGTTTTATTGCTGGGTGTTTATCATAGACATAGATTATGATTAATTCTATGGTGTTTATTAACCTGTACTGTATCTGTGGTCTCAGAAATCGAAGAATAGTTCAATTGCATCCATCATGGCTGTGGTAAGACTGATAAGATGTCTGTGGTTTGAACTATTAAAGATTTGCACAATTTAAGGTTATGTTGACGAAAATTTGAATTATTGTTTGACTTTTTATCTAAATTCTAGTGAAAATGTTTCATATTTTACAAATCCCTTGCAAAATACTAACACATACCAATTCCAGAATTATTTTGTTAACAAGAAACATCTGCAAATATTTAAACAATGATATACGCTCCAAAAATATTAGACAAAAGTTTTTGGAATATTTCGTAAACGAAAATAATCATAAATTTGTAAAGTCTAGTCCTGTTGTACCGTACTGTGACCCTACAGTGGCGTTTGTAAATGCTGGCATGAACCAGGTAATGTTCAATTATGCCACAGCTTCTCAGCCATGAACTTTTCTCATTTCTCTAGTTTAAAGGAATTTTTCTTGATACTCAAACACCCAGATACACAAGAGTTGCTAACAGTCAGAAATGTATTCGAGTAGGTGGCAAGCACAATGATTTGAATGTTGTTGGAGTAGATGGGTATCATCACACCTTTTTTGAAATGCTTGGAAACTGGTCATTTGGAGATTATTTCAAGGTAAAATTGAAACAACCAGTAGTCCCATCCAAACCCATTATTTTCTGTTTTCAGCCTGAGGCCTGCAAGCTTGCATGGGATCTACTTACAAAAGTTTATAAACTGCCCAAAACAAGATTGTATGTAACTTACTTCGAAGGTGATAGTGTATTAGGTGTTGAAGAGGATTTGGAAACTAAAGAAATTTGGAAGGAGCTAGGGTATGCTGCAACACAATTTAAATTGCAAATAACTTGAAGTATTTTTAGTGTTCCTGCTGAAAAAATTTTGCCTTTTGGTTTGAGGGACAATTTTTGGGAAATGGGTCTTACTGGCCCCTGTGGACCATGCACAGAAATCCATTATGACCACCTAGGAACAAATAATAGGGCTCAATTTGTGAATAAAGGTCTTCATGACCTCACTGAAATTTGGAATATTGTTTTTATTGAATACAATAGGTAAAAAATATTCCTTGGAACTTTTCAATTATTAAGTCATTCATTGGAAAATATTTACCTGTAAGTTTCATTTTAGACTTGCTGATTGTAAAGTTGTGAAACTCCCCCAAAAGCATGTAGATACGGGATTAGGATTTGAAAGGCTGACTTCCATATTACAAAACAAAATAAGTAACTATGATACGGACAATTTCAAGTACCTTCTGAAGGCCATAAACAAGGTACTCGAACTTTTTGGATTAATCAAAAATATATTTAAAATATTCAATATTAGAATTGTAGCAATTTACCTAAGTATGAAGGTAAATTTGGGGAACACGATTGGAACAGTCTGGATCAGTCTTACAGAACCTTAGCTGACCATAGCAGAATGATAACAGTTTGTTTGGCTGATGGTATAATACCCGAGGAGAAGTAAGATCAATGGTTCATTTGATCAATTTTCAATGTTTATGGGCTTTGTCAATTTTTCAGCCCTAAACTTCGAAGAATACTCAGAAAAACTTTTCTTCTCAGTGAAACAGCTTTCAAAAGAGAGAAAGGCCTGCTCAAAGAACTGTCAAACTATGTTGTAGAAAATTTAGGTCCTTTTTATCCTGAACTGGAAAAAAATCTCAACCAGGTGAGTCATTGGGAATGAGTTGATGTGAGTCATATTGATAATTCGATTTCAGGTACATCAAATCATTGATTATGAGGAAGAAGTTTACAAGTCTGTAAGAGACTCTACTTCAAAGGTCTGGCAAAGTCTCACAAGAGAAAATCCGAAATTACTAGAACTTGATGTAATTGAAACTCCAAATTTCATAGGAGCTTATAATGAAATCACTACCTCCCGCCCTAAAGAAATACATGCAAAATTAGCGTTCAAATTGTATGACACATTTGGCATTGACGAGGATGGAATAACGAAGTTATCAAAAGCATTGAATTTGAATTTCAACCCACAAGATCTTGCCAAAGAGTTGGAAATTGTCAAGATGAGATCTAAAGAAAACACTGCACATATGGAAAACAAAGTATACTCTTACCTCATCAGGGAAAACATCCCAAAAACCGATGACTCCTCAAAATACCTGTACTCCAAAAATATCGGTGAATATTCATTTGGTAAGATTGAGACAACAGTTCTCAAAATATTCAGAGACGAAGAATATGTTGATGAAATAAAAAGCGATCATTATTGTTCTCTGGTGTTGGACAAAACCAATTTATATTCAGAAGCTGGGGGCCAAATTGCAGACAGAGGAATAATCAATTTTGGCAATGATATATTTGAGGTGACCTCAGTGGAAAACGTAAATGGGTTTATTTTGCACAAAGGCTTCTTCAAATCAAAGGAAAACGTCTTGGAAGCCAATGCAAAAGGAACAATTCAAGTGGATGCTGATTTTAGGCTTAGTTGTATGAGACATCACACTAGTACACATTTACTGAATGCAGCTTTGAAGAAAATCAAAGGTGCCACCTGCCAGAAATCCAGTAAAGTAACGGACAAGTTTCTAACTTTTGACGTGGCTGTATTTGGGGACAAGTTGTCACATGAAGATATGATGAAAGTTGAAGCCGAAGTTCTTGAAGTATTGAAAAAGGGACAGCCTGTGAAGGTAACAGAGGTAGACAGTCAGGGATTGCTGGGATTCGATTTTGTTACACTGATTCCAGGCGAGGTATACCCTGACACTGGCATTAGAATAATTGAAGTAAAGGATGAATCATTTTTGTCAAGGTATTCTATTTATAATCAAGATTATCATAAGTTGTTTTCAGTTTCAAGTTCTAGAGTGGTTCATTTATGTTTTTTTGTAGGGAACCTTGTTGTGGTACACATGTCCTTAACACTTCTGATATAGAAGATTTTTGTATAATTAACTTGAAATCTTTAGGAAGGAGTATCTCCTCGATATCAGCTGTTACAGGAGCCAGAGCAAAATTGGCTAGAAAGAATGGAGCTCAGCTGATGGAAGAAATTGACTCTGTAAAAGTGTATATCAGCGATAACATAGATAAGGTGTGAAGTTTATTTTTTGAATGATATATTTTCCTATTTCCAATGATTATTCGAAAAAAATTGTAGTCTTTTACTTGGTGATTTCAGTTGATTTGGGAAAGTTGGGACAGGTTTCTATCAAGTCAGTTGTGTCAGAAACTTAATGTTTGCTGATGACACTACAATTAATGATGCTGGTTAAAATTAAACTAAATTGACATAAAAAAATTAATGGAATCAAAACAACCTTATATTATATTGGATGAGTCAACAGTAATATTAAAAAAATTCCTCCAGGGAAATTATCAGTAGCTTTAAACCAGGCGAAATTAGCTTGGTAGATTTCTGTTGTTTCCAAAGATAAAAAAATAAAATTTGGTGGATTCCAACTGGATACTCTTTCGAATTTATTGAAGATTAGTCCAAATTTGTTCCAAAAGGGCAGATTCGATATTTATTATGTTGATTTTTACTGTTGTATTAAATTTTCAATATATAATCAGGTCACTTTAATTAATATGGACTCTGATAGCTAAATTCTAGTATATTATAAACAACGTCTATCACAGAAAAAGTAGCATTTCATACTCGAGATGAAAAACGTTTTTTTCTAAGTCAAAGTCAAAATATACTTTATTGTCGGAAGTTATAAAAAACTTATAGACAAAGCTTTTTGATTTTGGATTAATACTAAAATTAAATTCAATTAATTAATGAAAAAAATAATAATGGTGATACTCCCCACTATCTGCACTGCATATCATCCCAGATGAAGGAACACCACCACTATATGCGCTCCGGGGCGACTTAAAAATTTGATGGCGCATGTGCTATTTCAACTGCAGGAAAAACCCGGAAAAACCTACAGTACCACCTTTTAGTCCTTAGCGAATGAGGGAATGAAACCAAACATAATACATGCTCATCCATCTTTACACTAAGGACTTCTTCATCTCTGCATCTCTCTGCAGCTCCAGCTCGGGATTTCCAGTTTATGAACAAATGGAGAGTGTGTACATGAAAGCAGAAGAAAATGTTAATCAAATTGTGGATGATATAGAAACGATCAATAGCAAAGGAACAAAAAAAATTGTAACACTTACTATGCTCGATTCATGATATAAAAATTTTGATATTTAGATATTATCATCATAAAACTCTTGTACACTGTAATAAGCTTTTTTTGATAAAACATTTTTCACGTCTTTTCTGAAACGATAAAGTGATGTGATACTTTTGATATTTATTGGAAGGTGAAGATGAGATTCAATAAGAGAATGATATACTGGTTTAGAAACTGAAAATCCTAATAATTCATTCGAGACAACTTTCAATGCGTAGCAACCCGAAGAGAGTTTTTTACATAATATTTCAACATGCTCTTCAAATTTCAACGAATTATCCAGATAAACTCCAAGATATTTCAAAGTCGTTTTATTTTCAATGATGTTATTGTCTAACGGAATGTCTTCAAGATGACATCTGAAAGATATCATGTTATTTTTTCTTACGTTGAATGATAGTAAATTTGAATCACACCAATCCTTCACTTTTTTTGAGATCATAACATATTAATTGATCAAGATCCTGCTTCGTTCGTGAGATTGCCACACTCGCTCCGCTTTGCTCGTGAACAAACTCTCACCTCACGAAAAAAAAAACAGTATTTCCATCTCATGTTGAAAAATATGCTATTTTTTTTTAATCTTTCCCCAATAATATTATATATTACAAGGAATAAAAGAAATATTACAAAATTAAAATATAATATTTCCAAAGGAATAACATGAAACAGTCAGACAGTTACGTAAAACTGGTATGAAGACTGTTTATGATATGAACATTTCAACAATTATTGTTCTATAATAATCTCAACTAAAAGGAAAAACTAAGAATAGAATAATAAAAAAGTGATACACAATGAGCGGTCGTTATGATGATAAATTATAGAGGAGGGTTCCTTTGAGAAAGCGTGTAAATTAGACAAAAAATATATTATTTTCTTTACACTACATTCAGAAAATACTTTCTTGCCTTTACTTATTTATTCCGTTTGGCGAACTTTAAAGCCATATTTTTTTCTGTCATATACTTCTCAAAACTGATAATATCACTGCAACTTTGTTTAACTCTTTTTTACAGTTATATATGCTTCGTTTCAGCCGGAATTATTAGAAATGATTGTTACATCACTGAGGAGAAAACTCAATTATAATTTGGAGGAAGAATCTATTTTGCCTCTTTCTGTGAAATTTGAATGCACTGAAAAATTAGAATCGATTAATAAACAAATCAAAAACGTGGTCAAGGAAAATTTGAGGTAATTGTTCACATTTTTGAAAATATTAAAATCACTTCACTTAATTATAAAGGGACAGGTTAATTCAATATAGGAGATATTATGATGATTCTAAGAATTCTTCTTCCCTAATGGATTTTGATTATGAAACTGAGTTCTTGTAACTTGGACTTGGTTTAGAAAAGGTGAAGATAACAAAGACCACTATGGATCTGTTGTATTTCGACTTCCATCTTGCCTTGAGGATGACTTAATATGAGTCGAAACGTCGGCAAAAGATCCATAGTGGTTTTAGTTATCTCGACCTTTTCCCAACCAACTGTGAGTGACAATAATATGTGAGGTCACAAAACATCATTACTGATTTGCAGAAAAAAATCGGAATGTGCAGACCCAGAAAGAAATTTCCCTAGATTAAGGATGGAATAATTGAAAATCAATAGAACAACATGAACTAAAAAACATCGTAGATGTAGTTTCTGGTAAAAATCAGAAATAAATCCTAAAACCTGTCCTCGAGTTTTTAGAACTGGCATATTATTCCTACATTCATTTCATTTCAAATTTCAAAACACTCATTGGTCCATTATACATTTTTTGATAATATTAATATTTGATACCAGGGACTTCATTGAAATGGAAATGAAGACAGCTCTAGAATCCAACGTAAAAACAACAAATTCAAACCAAAGGTACATCATCCACTATCTTCGAAGTTCAATGATGTTAGAAAATGTGCCACTACAAAAAGCAACGAAGTTATGCCCCGACCTTCCTATTTTAGTTATAGCTTATGCGGACAACACAGTCAAAGCTAGGTGCTGTGTTCCAAAGGTACTGCTTACAAAACATAATATTACTTTATAGTTGTTGGTTAGCTTATAAGCTATGTGGGCATGCAGCACATCAGTCTCATTCAAAAAGTTGGCATTTTGAGAAAATTTTATTAGTAATTAATTTTGTTATCTGTCAAAAGTTCAATATTTTTTAAATAATCTGTTAAAATAGGCCTCAAAATTTCATGTTCTACTGCAACTTTTAGTTTTTGGTATTCTTTCAATATCTACGAAATTTCCGAAATATTGAAAACTTTTTAACTTGGACAAAACTGTTTTTTTGTCAAACTACTGAATATCGATAAAAATATGCTCTTTCTTAAAATGAGAATATGGTTTCGAATTTCTGTTACGTTTGATGCAAAGTTCATGTATTGTTTGGCATTTTGGAAATAAATGCAATTTAATCGTATTTCTAGGTACTGAAATAGTAATCAAACTGTACTTTGGCCTAGATAAAATTGTTTGCCGACGACACTACGTTGTATGTTTTGGTACACAAAGTTTGATGAGTATATAAATGATTGGTAATGTGATATCGGCTTCAAGTTAATAAAAGAAAATTTATGTTAATAATAATAGTAATTGAATTTGACAACTGCAAAATGAACAACTGCCAGATATTCCTGTTAATAATGTCAAGATTGAGAAAGTTACAATTTTTAAATATTTGGGAGTGGTATTAGATTCGAATTGAATCTTAATGATCACTGTAGTTATATTCGGAAGATAAGAGCCACCAAAGTCCATCTTTAATAAATAATAAAGTGAAATAACTAGAACCAGACTGTTTTTTTACTCGCAAAATCAATGAAATAATTATGATAGCACTGCATTCACATCTACACTTGAAAAGAATTATAGTGAAAGTAAATGGAAAGGTAATGATATTGGTTTTTTTATGTTGAACGCAAACTATAATAGAAAAATTTTGCATTTTTAACAAAAATTTATATGATAAATGAGATAAAATTAGGAAAATTAACCGGCCTGTTTTCTTTATACGGGGTATTTCTATAATTTTTCTCATTATTAGTATACTTGAGTCACACTGTATAATATTCATAATTTACGTTCTGTCAAGAGGGTTCATACAACTGAACTGCATTGCACTGCATTGTGCACTGAATTGATCAAATCACGTATTCCAAAAAATATATAACAGATACACGTATACATACTTTCAATCTCCTCTGTATACACAACAAAAATACATATTTCTCGAATTTAGCCGATTTTACACAGTAACTTTACTCTTCGTACGATCCGACTCATGGCGTTGATGGTTCGTTCTAAAATTATTTTATTTTTCATAACTCTGAAAAGTCATGATTTACCCTGTATTTTGTTCAAAAAAAGGCTTACGAAACATACTGTTGCACTGGTCAAGTGTGATATTGTGGTGTGGATAAAAAAACCACTAATAATTTTGTGATATTATCACAATACTTAATGCTCAGTTAATAATGGCCCAAAAGTGACATTTTACAACTTCAACACTCTGTATCTCGTAAACTATGCATAGAATTTTTGTGTGCCCACGGTAACTTTTGTTCAGAACCTCGAGTTCAACAACATATTGAAAATTTGGACAATTTGATCGAAAGACTTTTTGCATAAGAAGTGTGCGTGGTCCTTTAAAATTGCAGCATGATTCTTGACCTGTTATTGAAATTGAAGTTAGGTATGGTAATTCTTTTGTAGAATCTCAAGACTGATAAATTTAACGCAGAGATATGGATGAAGGAAACAGTAGCCGAAGTGTTCAAAAGCCGGGCAGCACCGCCCAAAGGTCAAGACGGCAGTTTAGTCTGTAACATGAAAGCCAAAAAAGTCCACGTTCAAGAATGGGATCCTCTGCTCAGAGACAGTTTAGAAAAAGCCCAAAAGTACATCGAAGAAAATTTGTAAGCGATGTGTCCAAGTCATGAAATATTCTCTGGTGAAAGGAGAAAGTACTCAGTCAAATGCTTACTGGGCCAGTTTCCAAAAGAAACAAGAAGCACGGAACGAACAATAGAGTTTCGATGAGACCACATTTTTTATGTAAATGAATAAACTTTTTTATTGTTACTTATATTTTATTACATCATCAACAAGCTTTAACACTTAATGGCAAACATTAAAACTCGATTAATTTCGCTATCTTGTAAACTGGCAAATCGAAAATAGACATGCTGTTTTTTTACCAAATTGCATAATTGTCATTCCATAGTCTTCTTACAGAAAATTATTAGTCAACAAAGACGTGTATGTACATGTCCAGATAAAAATTATGTTTGTTATTATATAAAACAGATTTGTTGGCTTTGACAAATTATTTCAATGATAAAATAAGCAGAAAATATCTTGATTGAAGTCAAAATATACTTTATTGTCGGAAGTTATAAAAACTTGTCGACAAAGCTTTTCGGTTTTGGATTAATATTAAAATTAAATTCAATTAATTAATGATAAAGTATAGTGGTGATACTTTCCACTATCTGCATATCATCCCAGATGAAGGAACATCCACTTTGAAATTGTAGGAGTTTTTAGCTGGAATTGTACAAACACAATGATTTCTCTTCAATTATTTGGCATTTGTCAACAATTGCAGTCTTGTATCGATTTTGTCAAGCACAGTTTTATTCTAAACAAATATAAAAAATATAACTGTTTTATAAAAAGGCTTGGTTTAGGAAAACCAGATTGTTGAAAATCCAATTACTAATTAAGATGAGCTAAGTACAGGGAGTATCAGTAATAAGGAAAGCCTTTTACAATATTCGATGCTCATTTGCATTCTAACTCAAATCTAAATTAAGTACCTCGATTGAAACAACTTGGTCGCTAAACAGTTTTATAAAAATAAACGTCTGACTCGCAGATCTGCAGAAAAAAATCAATCTCTGTCTCGGGCACTACATCTAGTATAATCTAAAGTTAATGTGACACTGACAATACAACACTACATGTATTATAAAAAATAATTTAAAACAATCTTACGCAACTATCATTTACATTATACTTTTATAACAACGTTTTTACTTGAATAAAACATGTATTGCTTTTACAATATTTTTGACATTTGTGTGACTAGCAATATAACACCTTATCTACAAATGGGCATACGGTTAATCTCATTTGATGTATACTACACCTCAGAACGACTTATACTTTACCATTCAGTTGTCTTGAGAAAAAAATTGAAGCAAATAAATATCGATGAATTTGACTGGAAGTTACATTTTACAAGTATCTCAGCCTCATACTCATTAACTTCTGTGATGTAACTTGAAGCAGATACAAAAGTTGATATCATTTGAAGGTTGTTACAGCGTACCACTATGACTGGGTTTTTGGAGATAAATATCCTCGAGTTGAATGAGCTGGAAAATAAAATTATCACAATATACGAGTAAAAATGCACAAAGGCACATGGAATGTGAGGATAATGCTGGCGAGCATTGAATGAAGGCTTTCACGGTCGGAAATATAATCAAGAAGTATAAATTTCCGGACTTTGAAGCCGTGGACGGTTCACCCCCGTGAAGGCAGCTTTGTCTTCACGAAGAGCGACGTAATACTCGCAATTAATAGTCACGGACCGGCTAATTACTTTGTTTTGAATAATTTTCATTTGTTTTGCTTGGGGTTACCTGACATGAAAATAAAACCATCAAATAACACTGTTGTACTTCAACACACCACAATCGACCAGACAAGACAAGCAGGTAGATAATGACAACATTCCATCCGGTCAGGTAACCCAAACACCCCAAGCAAAACAAATGAAAATTATTCATAACAAACGTAATTAGCCAGGCTGTGACTATCAATTATTGTAATGACCCTTCAACCGCCGTATCAATATTACTTCGCTCTTTGAGAAGGCAAAATACACGCTGAAGATGCTCATCGCAGTTGTGAGCGAAACGTACGGAGAAACCGCCTCCACGGAGGTGAACCTAACACGGCCCCAAAACTGTTAGAAATAGGACTCAAGAAATATATCATAGAGATTACTGGGGAAAACATCTTGGAGTAAAATTGACGTAGTTTTAGTGTTTGGGTGGTTTATAATTTTTGAATTATAGCAGTTGAAAACATGTTTTATAACCCACCTTTTCGATGGGAATGCAAGACAGTTCGCCCCCTTGCTGAGGCGGAGGCAAAGGCGCTGTAGGGGTAACTGCCGTCTTCATAGCCTTCTCTAGAGCCTCTCTGGCTCGACGCTCTTTCAATTTCAAAGAAAATATAGCCACAGACCTCGCTCTCTTCATCAGGCTCTGTTTCACTCTCGTTTTCTTAGCTGCCAATTCATCTGCAGCTGAAAACAACAACAAAATAAAACAATCATTTAATAAAACAAAACTTGTTTCTGAGCTTGCCTTTTGCGGCTTCGTCAACAGCTTCCTGGCTGGAAATACTTTTGACGCTGTCACTTAGAGAAGGATCTTTTGGAATGAGTGGTCTTGCTCTGATGGGTATGTGGTGGGGAGGAGGAGACCTAGGTCTTGGAGGCCACAGCGGACTGCTCTTGAGGAGATCGGAATCTGAACTCGAGGCATCCTTGAAAGAAGAAATATTAAAGATTAGAAATGTAAGTTATCGGTAGATAAATGAATAATATCTTGTAGGTAGGTACAGTTTACAGTTCGATTATTTTATCTTTACCCATGCGTCATCAATTTATGATCCAAGAAATCACACACCCTATTTCGAACTTCTCTTTCTATCAACCGCTATAAGCGAATCAAAATTCGTTAACATTTGTCTTCTATGCTAAGAATTATGGTATTGTGATGCTCGATTAAAACTCAAAACAGTAAAAAGGGATAGCCATAAAACCGCCAAACATTGTATTGACTAGCGTAGTACCATTAATTGCGTCATTGTTTTCTGTCGCCAGTATTACTTTGTTTTGCAGTCGAATATATTATAAAAACTGTTTTTTTCAAAGCTAAACCTCTCTTGGAATCATTACTTCCAAAGTAAGTACAATACAATGTGTTTTATTCACAAATACTCTTTGAAATTTCTAACCTCAAAATTGACATTTGTGACTATAATCCCGTACTGCCGTGATATTCACACAACAGTAATTATTCATAGTGTGAAAATTCTAATGGGAGAAAAAAACATTACCTAAATCTATAAAACCACAAAAGAAATGTCATAACTTTTCTTTACTATATTTTTGAGAGTTGCAGGTTCACTTAATATATCTCGAAAAACGGTGTACATCAAAATAAATGAAAATAAACCCATTCCATCAACACACACTGAATCACTCATTGAAAAATGGTATGAACGAGAAAGGCTCCTTCGTGATTTGGATATTAAACCCATTATTATAAACATTGGTGACAGTTCTGAATCTGAAAGTGATTAAATATATTAATTTTGTTTTTCCTTTCATAACTGGACATAGTTTTACATGCTCGCAATACATAAATAAATGTATGAATGCATTCATGTGTTGAGTATTTCGTTACCAAATATATTTCAACTGGTGTATTTTTACTTCTTAGATATTTATTTATTTATCATTATACAGTGTGTCCTTTCATCCATGCACGAATAGGTAATAGAAAAAGTTTGAATACCTGAGACTAGAAGATTTCTTTTCTGAGTTTTACTTATGTTTGAATGAAAACTCACTTTTTGATATCAAAGTATGCAAAGGTTTTGGAAATATTGCACTCTAACCTAGTTTTCTGAACAACTTTTTTCGTTAACTGTTACATCTACAGAAATTGCTTTAATGTGGATAAAATTAGGATTTGATGAAATTGTGTCAAACGGCTGTGGAGGTATGGATAAAAAACTTCCTTATATGAGTGTGACTGACATTAGAATACAGTAGGGAGGTCAGAAGTTTCTGGTAAAACTCACTGGGCAAATGAGGAAATTCTATGAACATATCCCTGCCTCCATGTTTCATTATCCTATCAAACCTGGTGTCACATAACATTGATGACGCACGGGTAAAGATAAAATAATCGAACTGTATATGATATTTTTTTTTCATTCACCTTAGGAACTATACAATCTGTGCTTCGGTGAATATCCGTTTCTTCTTTGAGTCTCCGTGCCCACTCCATTCCACCACTAGGCCCAATGGTCAGATGATGGGTAGCTTCGGGCTGAAATAGTTCATTCAATAGGATAAGGTATAATATTTCATTAGGAAATGATAAGTTGGTGAAAATTAATAAAGATAAGGAATTCTTTATTATTTTGATTTGGTTCAATTCAACATAACCCACGATTGGTCCCATCAGATAAATTTTTAAGTCTGCTAATTATTATATCAAATGAGATAATTTCCGACGCCTTTTGATTAAACAAAGAAAAAAATCGATTAATATAATCAATAGGAACCATATTCACCACTAATTTCATTGACTGGTTTTATCATATCAATAATGTTTTAATATATTATGATAATAGAACCTCCTTTTACGTGAATGAAAGTAACTTGCATTTGGATATTGAGAGCTAAGTCATGTTTTTTAATGGACATATCAAAATATAACGACCCAAGTATTGATCCTTGCGGCACTTTGTCGAATCGACCATGTTATGACGCCATGAAATGACCCCGACAGCTGATTTTTCAGAACTGCTTAATGAAAATGTAGAAGATTAAATAGTAACATTACCCAACAAAATTTTTGGGGCTTTATATTTGTCAGACAGCCCCATAATTAGCAACGGTGTTAAAAAAACGACCCGCTACCGAAAATGTTCGCAAATAGCATGTTGTTCAACTAGACATGAACATAAAAGTATCAACGGTTAGGTAATAAATTTTTTCCCGGTATAGGGTCGGATGACCATTAATAACACATCCAAATATTCATGATTTGGAACATAATTTCGAGAAATATAATTCTTATTGATAAAGCTAGTAAATAACCAAAACACAATAAATATTTGTATATAAGCTTTCAGGTATACAATGAGTCAGATAGTTCAAAACAATATATAATCAAATAAATATTAAAATACAACACTAAGGTGCACAAGTAAATCAAATGAAACTTGGTATATACATATTTATCATTAAGGTCAACAATAAAATGAATTAAAAAATATACTGGTATAAAATAAATTAATATAACAAAATTATAACAATAACAGCTATGAACAAATTTATCTTAAACGTTCTCAGATTAGAATTCAATTAGTATATTGTTGTTTCATGTAGTTAAATCATTAATAAATATGAAAGAAATAGGCCCAGGACTGAACCCTGAGGAATCCCACAATTAATCTGCCCTACTAAAGAATTCACATTGTCTTGACAATTAGTTCTCTTAGTTCTCTACCTTAGAGATATGATTGAATCCATTTGAAAGAAAGACATCTAAAACCATATAGTAATCGATCTTTTGCAACAATATTCAGTGATCCACACAATCAAAAGCATTCAAAAGATCAAAAAAAACTGAAGGTAATATTCAGTGTTTGTACTATAGCAGAGCAAAAATATATTCACCTCGGCAGCAGTCCACTCTTTTGATTTCCTGGGTCTGAATGGCGGAATCTCCTGAATTTTTTCTATTATAACACTGCTTACAGGCTTGTAACTGTGGGAGAAAATAGACATGGTGGAAGAAGACAATCCAGGAGACGTGGGCGTTGCTTGCGGAGTGCTGTCCTTTGTCGAATCTGAATCGTGGTGCCTAAGCTTTTCTGCAGACTTACTTAGACTTTCAGGTGTTTGCCCAAGATTATGGCTTGGAGAAACGGAAAATCTGGGAATGTTAAAATAGGTTTAAAATGTACTACAACTACTCAGGGTATCTCTCACCTTCCTATGAGTTTCGATGCGAATTCTTCCGGAGACGGCGTATTATTTGTAATTCTACTAGCTTCTCTTCGAGCCCACTCTATCTTTGCCATTTCTGTGGCCAACCATCCCGGTATGTCTGGTATGGCGCACGTGATAATGAACCTTATAACCAACATAATATGCTACAAACAAAAAATACCATCACCTAGGGATTTTAGGATTGTTTTAACATTACCTCTAAAGCGACAATCAGAAGTATAGTCTGGGTAGCGGTCATGTCTGAAAACATTCGATGTACTTGTCCAGAGAGGCCTATCAGTGCACAGTTCACCAGTACAGCCATTATGCTCATATATTCCATACAATTCTAAAAAACTGCGAATGTATAACTTGTTCCCGAAAATAGTAAAGGTAACGTTACCTGCCAAGTACCGATATTTGGCACTCGCTGTCCGAAAGGTCTTTGACACACGTAGGCCAGTTTGAAGGCATCACTTCTGATTTCTATAAGATTATTGAGCATCGCACACAATGCTGCAGGTGGAAAAGCGGAAGAGAATAGTATCACGTATCCTAGTTGTATTGTCATTTCCAAATGATCCGAAAAGGTACCATCATACTAGAAAATAAACCGGTGACTTACCTATTTATTGATAAATTAATAATAATTTATTCATTACAATGATGTGAATATAAATCAAAATATTAAAAATGCTATAAATTAAATAATTAGTTCCTTATAACACGTTATGACTGGAAGTTATTTTCTTAAATGAAGATATAGATATGAATTTCACACATGTAGTGAAAAAAATTGCAATTGTGTGAGCATCACATTCTATTAATACAGTTATATTTTTATTCATTCATTTACTTACTTATTTACAAGACTAACACAAACCGCAAATATCAAAGTCTCGAAGCACTAATTAAAACAAAAGTATAATAATATATAAATGGGGATATTTGCAGTTTACTATTATATTATGTAATAATACTGGGCAATATAGGTTGTTAGTAGGATGGAAGTTGGAAAAATCATTTTATAGATGAGCAAGACTGTCCAAGTTTTTGTTTCCCTATTTAATTGTGGTGTTATTGTCAACATTTCTACACAGTAACTTTTAAAAGTTTTATCGTAAATATATCTTTTTACTATCCGACGTTTCGTTATCAATCAACCGTCATCAACTTTTATTAAATACAGTTTTTATTCTGAATTCAATAACTTTTGACGGTTTCATTACAATTCAGATCCTCCTCGGTAATCATCACGAATTTTTGAAGAAATTTCTAATCATGTTAATCCAAACGTTCACTTTTTTCAGCTTTAGAATACCAATTCAACAGCCTTTTAAAATCTAGGCCAGCATTCAAAAATACCTTCAAAATTCTAAACTATCCGAAATATAACAAACCTCTCATATGTGCTAATTTAATTCAGAATGTTAATTACTTGAAAAGTGGTATTTATTACAAGAGTGAATTTGAAAAAAATATTTCCTGCGGATGATACAGATAGTCATCAGTGATTCATTGTGAACAAGTTCTTTTGAATACCAAGGTTCCCATCATTTTTAGCATCAGTTTTACAGATCTGATGAAAATGCAGACATATGGGCCTTGGTGGTCCTGATGGTGTACATTGCTCGTCTCTCAATCAAAAGGGCGTGGGTTCGATTCCCAGCATAGCTCCGATCAAATAACACAACTTAGATGAGTAACTCGCCGCTCACGCATTAAAATTTGCGTGCAAGGAACATCTTCCCCCAACGGCAGTGTCGTGCGTTGTTAACAGAAATACTGAGGTTCAATAAAATAGAAATAATGGAAACCCAATATGAAATGGAAACCTGAAATTAGAATGGAATAATCTTCACAGGATTTTGAGAACAGCCGATGCTCTAATTGATTTGTTTTTTCATAATTCATTCATTTTAATATTTTCCAATTTGGTTTCCATTTCTCGATAGTTACGACACTGGTAGCTTACCTTTGAAATGACATATTTTTATTTCCAGCTTCAAATGGTCTTTTACACAGTTCACAATGCTTCACCATTGCTTAATAATAAAAACTAACGATAGTTTAACAGAAATTAACTCCGAATTTACCCTTCACTCACGACAAAACACTCCAATTAGCCAAAGACGAAAACAAACAGAGAAGTTTTGTTGTTGTTCTGTCATATATGACATTTGATATTTCAAATGCAGCGTTACCGTACTGACCAGGCTATATCGACATCGAAGAATCTCCGTTCGGCGATGTATGTTTACATACATGATCCCAACAAGCTGCAATGAACGTTTGAATTGCCTTCTTATTGCTATATATTTCATCCAAGACAGTATTTTTGGGTTTTCGTTGCCATAAATATACCCGACAAATATCAAAATCCAGCTGACGTGCTTACTGTATCCTTGGCAATAATGTCATGATTTGAGGGATAACATTATGAAAAGATGTTACCTTCAGTTCTATTTGATTATTACTCATCTAGGTTGTGTTACTTGATCGGAGCAGCATAGTCACTAGTCTCGTGCATGGCATCACACGTTAAAAAGTAAGGGCTACGTCTTCTCTAGCTAGCACAATTATTTCTTTCAACAAATTGGTGTAACCCGATTGTGACCTGCCAAAGCTTTTGATTGAGTTTCTGACTTCAGAGAGATGAAACTCGGAGTGCTCCAAGGTTATGTTTTGGAGCCAATACTGTTCATTATCTATATAAATGACTTGAACTTATTTTTAAAACTTCTTGACAGTGTTCTGTTCACTGGTGACACCACACTCATATATTCTCATAAAACTATAATTTCTCATTCTTGTTGTTTGCAAATTTAATAATGATAAAGCACAAAAATTGATATACCAGCAATACAACTACACAAGAAAATTTCAACGTAAAGTATTAATAATAATACTCCCTCATAAACACTTATAGAGTTGTAGAGCGGATTTAGGACGGTTATTATTATCATCATTGGCCGTGGTGCTCCAGGGCAACTATACATTTAAACATGTCTCATGAAAAATTAATATTAGTATAATTACCTTATACAAGGTGCTCTCAAGCTCTGCCTGGCTCATGCTTCTTTTGGCATTTACTTGATCCAAACCGTCTTCTTTAGCATTGCCAGTTGTTTCCTCATCTGGTTTGGCATCTTTTCCGGGTGGGGATTTATTGACAAGGGGGCTGAGGGCCCCCCACATATCGAAACTCATTTTAGCCAATCTCATGTGCTCCAACATATAGGGGAGAGCGGATTCTTTTAGATTTCCTATAACCTGGCGGGATATGAGAAGAGCTGCAAGTTGCTGAAATAATAATATAGTACTAAGTAGAATGATCAAATAAAATTCAACCCAAGTAAATTGAAGATATAATGCGGTAGCAACTGAGTGATTTAGAATAAACGAGATGTTTCCCCTTTACCGTACATTTCAACCCCACTACCAGGTTCACAGCGATTTTAGCTAACATAATGCGTATGTAGGAATGAAGTGAGATTCACAACAGACAATACCGGGTGACCACGAGGTGAGTTACGCAACCCAATTTTTCTATAGTTTTAAAGATACAGGATTCAAATTTGGTAGATCGATATATTAATCAAAACCTCATATTTTGACTCCATTACCGAAAATTCATCTCTTCTGGTTTAACCTGAAGTGACCCAAAACAATTTTTTTCAAATGACACCCTGTACAATTTTTTTTTGTGATAACACTGTTCTTCAAAATTGAAAATCGGTTGAAAAATGGCGGAGATACAGTTGATTGATTAATCGAACAAAGTTGGCCATGAACATCAACCTCAAATTATCACAACTGACGAACGGCGTCAACATTTACGAGAGGAAGGTTCGAGGTAAGATACAGCTGAAAATAGGGCTTCTCATGTAATTGCAGCAACCATATTTTCCAACAATTATCAAAAACTTCCTCAAAACGGAGTAGTACCCATAAAGAAATGCTCACAACTGCCATTTCTCAAATGGCAACATACTCTTTTCATATTGTCGCATTGAAAAGTTATGAATTATTAAAAATATTGTGTTAAAAGTTTCGGAGAATTCTGAAAGGAATCGAAGATAAGGGATGTTTCATTATGAGTGTTCTCAAAATTGAATATTCTCAAACAGATGCGACTTGAACCTACGAAAGCTAAGCAAAAAATCAAATCTTTTCATACGAGTAATCTAATAATTCATCATTTTTCAATTCGACAATGTGAAATGAGTATGTTGCCATTTGAGAAATGGCAGTTGTGAGCATTTCTTTATGGGTTCCACTCCGTTTTGAGGAAGTTTTAGATAATTGTTGGAAAATATTATGGTTGCTGCAATTACATGAGAAGACAATACAATACAATCAACTGTATCTCCGCCATTTTTCAACCTATTTTCTATTTTGAAGAACAGTGTTATCATAAATTGCGTGTTCTTCCGGATAATGAAAAAAATTGTATAGGGTGTCATTTGAAAAAAAAAGTTTGGGATCACTTCCGTTAAACCGGACGTGGTGAATTTTCGGTAATGAAGTCAATATATGCGCATTTGAGTAATATATCGACATACCAAATTTGAAACCTGTATCTTCAAAACTATAGAAAAATTGGGGAGAGTACCTCACTTCGTGGTCACCCGGTATATCAGCTGTTTTTATTGTGTGCATCACAGGCGTCCAGAAACCCATTTAACACGTAAATAATAGTTACCTCTTTCAGTCGAGCTTGATCTTGAAGGTAGAATGCAATATAAAATAGAGACAGGAATGAATTGACAAACTGGAACTGAAATTAGAAAGCAAATCATTAGACATAGTGGTCTCATCAGAATGGTACTTAGTGCTCAGTTTAGGTGAATTGTGCCTAGTCTAAATGAATAGAATGGTGGATTTGATTTGGATATCCAAAAACCACATAGAGGTGAAAGAGATATTCAAGCAATAAAATGAGCTATGCTTCAATCAATAATTTGTCCAAACGTTCACCTTTGCTGACCTTTATACCAAGGTAGAACCAAGGAAGGTGTAATCCAAAGCTTAATCCTAAAAACTTTATTGATTTCAATTTTATGTTGGTAAAATAAAAAATGGCAGCTTGGCAGAATCAAATAATCTTTGTTTATCAATAGGCACATCTTGATATAAAAAGAATACTATCAATTATAACAATCACTGAATGTATTCACATTTTTTTTGTTATTTTCTTTGATGTTAGATCATCAGGAGCAAAGTAAGTTTATATATAGCTCTTGGAGACTGACTGAAACATACATAGTTTTAATGTATTTTTTTTTTTTCACGCTAGAAATTTACCAGTCTCCGGAGCCCCGATACATCCGGAGGGCGCGCTGGTGTGTCATTAACCCCAGTACAAACTCCCCACTTCCGTGCGGTGAGTGATTACTGGGTCCGAGAATCATGTGCCCTGAGTAGGCGAAGTGAACCAATAATTACGGCCTTCTGCATTCGTCCGGCTAAGATTTCTGCCATATTACGGCAAACTGGTATGATTTTTAGACAACATCTTGGCATGCCATTATGAATCCCTCGGTTTCCAACTTTAGACCACTTGACTTGAGAAAATCGATGGTCAGGTTTCTGGATAAGCCAAGGTCTTCAATGTTCTTGAAGAAGACCCCATGCGTTGGCTTATCCCTATGTAGCTGTAGGAGCCTCTAACTTTCCTGCAACTTTTTGTTGAAGGGATTCCAACTCGGTGACAGAGGTTGGGTCACCTCGTTTCAGTGTCGAATACAAGACCGATTTCATCGGCTGCTCCAATCCCTGCTTTTTCATGATCTGAACTTCTGATGACTTTACAGGCTCCATCCAGTACCATTCTGTTTTGTAGACACTCTAAAAACAAAAGTCCACGGCCTCCCCGTTGTCTGGGGAAGTATAATCGTGGAACAGACGATTTAGGATGCAAGCTTCTATGAAGATGCATCATTTTGCGAGTTTTCGCGGCTCTTCCTAATGTTATTATCATTATTATTACTGTATTTTTTATGCTTGTATTTTTATGAATAATACATTATTGACAATGCTTGATTATACATCCTTTCTGTGTTTAAGTAATCATCATTATAGAAACTAAATTTCTTGAGTTAATGTTTGTTTTCCATTTTTAACGTAGTTATTACAAAATTTGATATTTGCTTAAGAGCGTTCCCCATGTACGCTGAAACGCCTATTCAAATTGTTAGAAAATGCCTGGTCCGATTTCAATAAAACTTGCACCTACTTATTCAAAATATTGTACTCTTTCAGGGAAAGTTATTATCATTTTTTATTATAAACCATTTTGGCCCAAACTAATTAAAATATTGATTTTTTTTGAGTCAGACTACTTTTCCTAAAAGTGCATAGCAATTCACTATCTCATATAGAATATACTATAGATCAACACAGTACAAATACTAAAAAGTGATAAATAAGAAGTGCATAATAAAACAGCCGTAATGTGGCGCCATCACATCAAATCGACGCGAATCAATTCGTTGGTGCAACAGTGACAGTGGCGGAGACTATTTTTTATTGTGGTAGTTACAAATAGTAGAATTAGTTTTTTTTAACAAGTAGAAAGAAGTGTTTTGAATTTTATTTACTATCAGCTTCCATATTCGGATTAAGGTAAACTCAATTATTGCTTCAATTACCACCCGAGCGATCCAGGTAATTAGAATATGGTGGTGGTCGCAGTGTTGCCAACTGTGGAATTTTATCTTGGGGCCAGTCCCGATGGCTTAATAGGTACTGACTCCATAATTGAAGTGAAATGTCCAAAAAATATTTCTAAGATGCATCCACTTGAAGGCGCAAAAAACAAATTATTGAAATTCTGCAGTTTGGATGAAAATAATGAAATGAATTTGAAAAAGAATCATAATTATTTTTACCAAATACAGGGCCAGCTTCACATAACAAAGAGGACAACATGTTATTTCATCATCTGGTCGCCATTAGGAATGATGACGCAAGAGGTACTATGTTTTTCTTGATAACTTGATACATTTTTGCTCAGTCGTAAATGAAGCTATTTATTTATATTCGAAAATTATTGCAGGTTCATCGGGACGATTCCTTCTGGATCAACAATATGGCACCAAAATTGAAATGTTTTTACATGGACTGTCTTCTTCCGGAATTGGTAGATCCGCGTTTTCCAAGAAACATGGAGATTCGAAATCCCCCAAGAAATTATTGAATCCTCCAAGAATGAAAATTATTGTCAACCTAACTTCTAAGCACTCTTGTTTGATTTTTCAAAACCCTCTCATCACCCAAAGATATACTCGTACATCCAAATAGCCCAGATGAATGATCATCGATAAATTTGATATACCCACAATTGTAATTCTTATAAGTATATTGTAGAAATCGAAAATTGCGTTGTGAAAAGTGTGGATAATTTGCTGAACAAAAATAATCTTGCCGACCAGAACAGTGAGAAATATATAATGAAAAATTTTCGCTCCCCTTATCGGTGGCTGATCCAAAGTTTTTCTAATGGTGCCACAAAAAAATATGTTTCAATGAAATATTTTCACTGGAAACTCTCGGTCACCAAAGTTTCGAAAAATTAAAAGTATAAATTACCCCCAAATGGAAGTGGATTTGAATTCTAAATATGGTGGCAAGAAGGTATTCCTCCATAGATATAATAATAGTTTCATTACCCACCATACAAAAATTACAATAAATAGAGAACTATTACAATAAAAAATAAGGTGATATGCTGATAGTAGCCTAACAAAAATATTTCTAGAAATATGTAGAATGAATATGGCGGGTTATTGGCAGACTGGTTCAGATAACAGTGAAGTTTCTGTTCTTCCACCAGTGCCAAACTTAATGGAATCAATAATAAATGACAGGGTAATGACAAATATAGAGAAGTGTGAGAAAAACAGAAAAGAGAACCGTGGTAATTTCTGAAGCTTCCTCTGAAAATGTTCTTTATCTATACTTTTTAGGTTCCTATAAGATTTTTTTTTTCGTCATATTGTTCTTGGATATACATATAGAATTCGCAATATACTCGGCTATGATCCGATACTTGACTATTTTCCACTTCAGAACTTAAATTTGTAATTAAATCAATGATAGATGTAATTGTTATTCTTGTAGTTCATTAAAAATTGAATGAGTTTAAAATAGAACAGAACTGTTGGGTTACATTTGATGTCACGTCTAGCATATTTATGTTATCTTTTTTGCATTATGATTTCGATATTTGCAGTAGGTACGAGTAAAATAATTTTTTTTCTACGACCGTGCGTTTTTACCCACTTTTTCACACGCATTTTAGTTTTGAAAGATACTTTGTGTTTTTACATTGTGTTTTTAACATTAACATTGATAATTATTAGTGAATTTTCATTGTTGAAATACAATATATATTTTCAATGTGCTTTTTGAATATTTATGCGGTAGTAGAAAAAATAATGTTACTAATTCATGCATAAAGTGTGTCTCTCCGCTTCTCGTCGGGTCAACGGAAGTCACGTGTGGGAAAGTATCACTTTCCGCAATTATAAGGAAAATAACTAGGTATATTCAATTTGAAAAGGTAGGTATCCATGACAACGGCATGTCATCACTGACGTGGTAATTCATAAAATGCTCATATTCCAGAAATATTCCACAAATTCAATTCATTTATTCAAGCGTGTTTTTATTCAAAGTACTCCTCCTTCAAAAATGTAGAAATAAACTCTTGCAGTTATAATATAACACGCTTATTAGCACAATAATTACCGATAATTTCAATGCACTTGTGCCAATACTCAATATAATGTCCCAACGTGAAATCTGAGAAATCTCTACCCTCCGACTATGACAATATCACTGCAAAGCGAGCGAGAACATGAAAAACGTATGTATTGAGGCATACTTGCTAACAGCACATGCCCGTCGCTTCGCGTAGTGTGTCTGTGCTTGTTTCATATGCAAGTCTCGGGTTTGCTTGCAGGTACGGAACGACCTTAAATCTTTCAAAAGCTTGAATGTATGGAAAACATAAAATATTCATAAATATCATTTGTTCTTTCATCTTACTGAATTCCTTGGTTAAAGGCCAACAGAGAATTGTGTGTGAGTAGAAAAAACAATCACATCATTTAAAACATGCAGTGACTAAAATGAATTGAAGATCTACAAGGAATACTATTAGAAGTCTATTTCTAAATGCCTATGAACAGGAGATACAAACCAGAGCAACTTTTCCTATAAGATGGTTCTCGTATTTCGTCTCGAGACGATAATTTTCTAAAGAGCAGCATGGTGAAAACAAAAAGGAAAAATAGCTTACAACTCAGGTCATAACATCTGCTATACTAGAGAAGGTAAATTTTCTATCATGTAAATTGCTATTAACTAGTCAGTAAGAAAAAAAATGTATCTAAAAGAAAATCTTACCTTTGTCGTTCAACCAAATGGCAATTCTAAAATATGCTTCATCCATCAAAGAGATTATAACTGCCAGCATTATTTTCGGGAGATAACCAAGCCAATGGGGCAAGCCTTGGTTTCGTAAAATATTATCCCAACAATCCTAAAAAAATGTCAAAGAAACGTTCATCAAACAACTGAAAGAAGATCCAAAAAGTGCGTATTTTAATAATTATAATGAGAAAGACAGAGAACATGATTATGTAATTATTGATATAACTCATTCACAAAGGGTCTAGACATCACTTATTTTTTAATTTCTCCCAAATCTTCATCAACTATTTGTTAAAATCACAATATACTCAAAATTTAATAAATCAATACTTTTCTATTGACTTGTAGCGGTCAAAGTACTATCCGACGAAAAATTAAGGGATCACTGAAAGCCAGTTGTAATTTTTTCAGTACTTCTTTGTGGAAAATGGGATTGAATACCTTAGCTAGATCAAGACATACCAATATTTGGGGCGTTATTATCCAATGATCTAAAAAAAATTACTGGTGACATGACAAAATGGCAGTTCGAACTTTTTGGAAGACAGAAAATTCTGGAACTTTTGTTATATTTGATATCAAAGTAATTGATCTATAGTTTTTCATCTAATTTTCAGGTATATTAAAAGTTTACTACACATTAACATCCTAATCCCTGAGAATTCTAAAACATATTATTTCACAGTCAGAAGGAAATGTAGAATGTTGCTTCTTTGTCTGTTCTTCCCATTATATTCAATAATAGTAATTCTATTATGAAAAGTGAATTTGCCATTTGAAATTTTCCGGGTTTGTTTACAAAGCGTTGATAGTGATTGAGAGAATATTTCCCATATGTATAATATTTTTCATAAAGAGGAATGCAATTGTCGAAAAATTACAGTGGTAATTGCACTGCTGAGCGATAATGGCACTGCAAAAACATCCCGTCGGCATGACCAATAACAAAAATACTGACAATTACTGACAATACTGATAATGTCAGATATACTTCAAAAAGTGAAAAAATCTATTGAGGAAAATGTAGTTGAAAGTGAATCAAAAAATACCAAATCCAACAGACAGTATATATGGCGACAGTTCATGGATTTTTGCAAGGCCAAAGGATATTTCCTGGACAAGGGAATGTCTATAAGTGTACTGGCAAAAGCATTAACGTAGTGGGCATTCAATATGTGCAAGCAGGATGGTCAGAAAATAAAGACTTCACAATAACGACAATCTGGAAGAGAAAGCAACTCCAAACGATGCCCGAGAAAAGAAAGGAGAGTTCAGTGTTTCTCAAAGGTGAAGAAAACAAAAATTTGGTTCAGAATTGTGACAAAGAGACACCAGATGGATTGCAAAAAAAGTTATTTTACGTTTTTGTTTTTGAAATAGCTTGGCGTGTTGGAGAAAATAGCAGGTGTTTAACGTCATTCTTCAAGGAAAAAGAGTATAATAATGGCGACGGAGCATAATTAATAATCCCGTTTTTTTAAAAAAAGGGTGTGTTCCATTAAAATGATTGATTAGGAATCTTGGAAGTCATGCAGAGCATGGTATAAGAATATTCCTGTAGGACGAAATACAATGAGCTCTTGGACAGCCCAATAAGCAGCAAAAGTTGGCCTGGATACAAAAAAAAACGTGAAGAAAACACTAATCATTCGATACGGTCTACAGCTATCAATTTTAGCAAAAAAAGGCGTCGGTGCGGAGCAGCTTTTATTAAAATTACCGGCCATTCGCCACTAAATCCATTACATCGTATCTGCAGTTAGACGAAGGTCACCATGAAGAAATTGTTGAAAAAATGCGTGGAAATGAAGTAGCACCACAACTAAGTTTTGTGTCGAATTCCGATAATGTGTCAGCTACAGCTCTTAATGCGCCTGTATCGGGTCCATCCAGTCGGAATGCCAAAAACTTTTACAACTGTGTGTTGAAAATAAAATTGTGTAAAAGCCTGTCTAGCACAATTTTATTCATAGTCTTTGTCAGTAAGTAGATTCTGTGACGTTTCTCAGAAAATCAATACTCATTTCTTTATTCGTGAAATATTCACTTATAATCTCCCTAGAGAATGAATTATTTCCGGAAGAAAATTTTATATCAAAACTTTTTTAAAATAGAAATTAAATTGGTGATATACTTAGGTATTATCCATGTAACGGACAACATAGTAGGCCGTTGTTAAGGCTTTGTCTCACAACAGCAAATTGCGAATTTTTTTTTGCGGATTTGGTATCAAATATTTTAATTTTACTATGCTCTAGTGAAATGTGGTTTAAATAATTGAATAGAGAAGCAAATATTCCACCAAAATCACATAATTTTATAGTACTAGAGGAAAGGGAAAAAGGTTAAGGTCTACTTCTATCGGACGCTAATGAATTACATTGGCGGCACGTTCATTTATTAATCTCGGATTTGTTGACAAATATTGTAATTATCTTATGCTCTATTAAAATGTGGTTTAAATAATTAAATAACAGATAATAACATGTACCTATAATTAAGTTATAAATAAATATCTATCAAAAATATTTTACGCCACTGTGTTTATGACAGCTGTCAAGACAGAGGGAAATTTTCACTTATTAATTTCCCTCTATGTAGGGAAATTTCCGAAGAAATTAGGTTAATGTCATAGCAACATGTCAAAATGCAGGCATCTGATTGGCTAAAATTAACTGGTATAAAATTTTCCATTGAATGACACTAGCGCATAAAAATTGTTAGAAATGTATCAAAAAATTACATTTATGTACCTAATGCCATCTATCAGCTAATGGAAACATTTATATGTACGACAACAATTATCACCATTTTGCAAATTTAACAACAAAAATGACCGGATAATTTTACATTCGAGCGTGTTATTTTATGAAAATTGCACTCAGTTATTTTCATATTTTGTAAAAGAGCCCTTCGGAATCGGGCTCTTTCGCCAAAATACGAAAAAAATCTTTCTTGCAAAATTTTCGATAATTTTAATGCAATAATTTTGTGTAGTTTAGAACATTCAGGAATATACTCAATACCATCATAGTTCCTTCTCCAGAGCTATGTTTGGGCCTTTTCTCAACACAAGACGAATAAATGAATAAAAAAGGTGAAATACCAACCTGTATTTGTAAAGACACAATCATAATACAGAAAACTGCAACCAAACAAACAGCAATAATGGGTACTGTGACGCAGTAGCGAAACACATGCCTCTTCCAAGGTGGGTGGTGGGGTTCCAGGCGTTTCGTGACAGGGCTAACTTCCAAAGGACCCTGAGAACAAATAATAACATGTCGAGGCAGCTGTTGATACGTCGACATGTTACAGGCTCTATAAGCACTACTCAAAAAGCGTTTGCAATGATTATGCTTGATCAAAATTAGTGAACAAAAATCAAAAAATTCGTTAAGACACTGAGCTGTATGATGAATTGGCATATGTTAAAATCACAATGAAAATGAAATTAGCAGGACAGTCGCATTAACAACTATGGATTAAAATAATTTGGCAATGCTTTCATGAAAGATGAGAATATGAAGTGAATAAATGTGAGTGGTGATCAATTAATATTCTAAAACTCCTCATTTTAGCTTAGTGAAACCTTTTAAAACACATCAATTCTACATGAAAAATACTCAAGTCTGTAGAAGTCTACAAAATGACTCTTGTATACTAAAAAACCGCTTCTTATCAAATTTCTCCAAATTTAAAAATACGTAATGTGTTCTACTTTTTAAATAAGCCGTTTAATAAGAAAATACACTGAACGATACCCCGCTCATTTTTCTTGTCAAGCCTTTGGGGGATGAAAGAGGGTTGTTTATGGATAAAACACCTACTTGATAACTTCTCCAAATGGAAGATTACCTTGTTCTTTGGAATGTTTAATTTGATAAGAAACTGCAATGAATGATATTACTCATGGATTTTGTATAAGCACTTCTACTTTGTTCAACCCCCCCCTTTTCAAGTTACGCGGGCACGTCAAACCTTTACCTCTCCGACGACCTCACAAACTATGGCTAGGTAGGATGTTTTTCAGTGTACTGTCTTAATTTTATCTTGAGATGTTACCAATCTCCATCAGGAAACTTCGAAGTGTTTCATGAAAACATCTCAGTAATTCTTGACAACATATTTGTTCTAATACATAATGCTGAAATGTCAACATATATAAACAATGGTCTTACTCCAAACAACACTGATTATGATCAAATTATTTCACTACAATAGCAGTTATTTCTTTTCATTCATTTAGTCTGTTGAAACAGGTCATCAAAATCCCAGTAGGATTTTTCAGTCGCGCGTTGACTGTGTTCAACACGGAAATCTTCTGAACAACTAAAATAATATTGGTATAAGAGGTATTCAGAATTAATGGTTCATATCACATCTATCAAATCGCACGCAGACTGTCAAAATACAATATTCAAATGATATAGGTGTTCCCCAAGGATCAGTTTTGGGGCCGATCTTCTTTCTGTATATTAATGAATTACCATCTGCTGTGCCAAAACCGTTTTTGGGGCTGAGATTATATAATGCACTTTCAGAAAAGCTAAAAAATATACCAAAAAAACAAAACAAATATTTCGTAAACCCGAAAAATACCTGTCTCTCCACACAATTCCACAAAGTGGAAATTAAGACAAATATCTGACAGAAAACAACTTCTTCCCCCTACGGATATTGAATTATATCTGTCGTCCATTTGTGCAACGTTCCTCACGGACACATACTTGCAAATTGAAAAACAAAAATTGAAAAATAGAATAAAACAAAAACTTTTTGCAATCTGCTCCTATACAATTGATGAGTTTTTTTTCATATTGTATAATTACTGATTGTTTTATTGCTCTAAGGCTTTTCTATTGTTTTTATACATGTGGTTGTCATAATGTTCATACTATTTAACTTAGTATTTGATTGACTTGTCCAAGTGCTGTTTTAAGCTCTTCTTATGGATTTATAAAGACCATGGCTAACAAATAATACATTCCAGAAGTAGAACATGGTCCTCTTTTATTTTGAGAAGTTATTTGGTGTTTCATCAAAAACCAACCCCCTGTTCCAACTATTCCACGCGTCTGTCGGCCCAAAAAAATATAAACTAGGTGCAATATATATATTTTTAAATTTTTAACACATTTAACAGTTGAAACGCAACGTATTACGTTGAAACGCAACGTATTACGTTGAAATAACATAATAAAAAAAAGAAAAATGATCTTATTTTTTCACCAGTATAGTTGAGGATATGTATAACTTCATAATGGTTTATTAAGGAATGTAACCAGGTGTACCCATAGTAAGAAGTTGGAATTGCTCTGTTTTGGATTGAATCCAGAAGCTTTTTAGGAGTTGATCACCATATACAGATATCGAAAAATATTATCGGCATATAGTAATCCCAATACTGCCGCGACTGCGGTTGATATACTGACACTGTCACGTAAATTGTGCTCGAGGCAAACAATTTGTAGGGAGGAGAACAGTGGTCCAGTTGATTACTTAACTCTCCATCGCCTATATTTGTTATATTTTGTACTGGTTGACTGGCTATACCAACTATCAACCAACCGTATTGGGAACGCTATATGCCGATAATATTTTTCCATATCTGTATAGAAATAATCTGATAATTTGACTTGCTTTTCTATTAAAATACAACTATTTGGTTCAAAACTCTATCTAAACTAGCATTGCGAGAATGGTTTGGATATTTTTGAGCAATTAATGGTATTCTGATTGTTTTTGTCATGTTTGAATACCCAGCAGGTTCTCAGAAATTCTCAGTTAACCATTCCACATATTGAGAAAAAAAAACTTTTACTGAAGAAATGCTAAGAAAAACATGTAAAGACCATCCCTATTTCTTAGCCATATGAGAAGAGGCAACAAAGCAGTCTTGTGCTGCTTGATAATATAGAAAATAAACCAAGTAGTGAAACTTTCGTATTATATGTATTTATAAGCATACCAAAACAGAAAAAAAATAACTAAAAATCCATTAATCTTACCCGAAATAACGGTCTTGGTTCTGCCAAGAGGTCATCTCTCTGGTCCAAGGTGCCCCAGCGAAAAGCAAGTTCTGCAGAATAACGTTTCCACGCTTGAAGGTAAGTGGTGACCCATACAACATTGAATATTGAAAATAACACGTAGCCCACATCCTCAAGTGTTTGATGTTTACCATTGCAACATAACTAAAAACAGCAATTCAATTTTTTTCAATGATAAGACGAATACAAAATAGTTTTCTCACCCAAAAAATGAAACCAAACAGAGCTGGTATACTTAGAGCTGTAGTGTAGTGACCCAACCATGCAAAATACATGCCAATTTTAACACCAAAATATTCAGTGATGTCATCTAGAACAAAGAATAACAATTTTTACTGCCATTTTGAGCTAGTTCAGATTTTGTCTTCTGCAATATCAAAGCTCATTGTAAATTATCCATACCTAAAGGTTGTCTAGCAAACACATCTCGAACCCAAGTATTTTGAAGCCTTTCTATAGCTGCAGGTTCATGTATTGGAAAAACTTGGGATATTATACCACCGATTAGACATTTGGGAACTAAAAATGGGTTAAAATAAGTGAAAACAACATCATCAGTGAACGTTCTTACTTATTGGTTGATCTACTATCAAATTTAAATCTGGAATTACATCAATATCGCCACTTTTAGCACGAATACCCTCTAAAAGTCGTAATACTAGCCACTGTCTCTCTTCTGTTGTGAAAAAATACTTTTCATCATTGGAACCTTCATAGGAGGAAAAGTCTTGAACGAAAAACTCTTTCAGTCCCCCACCTTTATCATCTTTTAAAGATTTTGGTAAGTGATATTCTTCAGCAGCTTTCAGGAGACTAGAATAACTCGGTTTTTCAACAGCTTGAATAATAATATCACAAAAAAACTTACACTGAAAAGGGTGCAGTAAGGTAAAAGGCGCTACTCTGGGTTGATGTATGATGCCGCACATGTACTGTTAAACCACGAGACTGTCTCAACTTTGACAATAACCAAAGTAACACGGGATCTTTTGTCCCTGGAGGAAATACAATAACAACATCACAGTTTGGAGTAGTCACTCTCTTCAACGAAAGCCGTTTTGGAGCCAGGAAGTGTCCAGAGTAAGGAATTTTCCTTTGAAGAAGTTGAGAGGCTGAAAAGTAATAGGTCGGTTGCATCAAAGCCATTAGTAAATCTTTACACTATCCTGCAAACAGTTTTACCTACTCAACTCAATGATTTACCTTGTTCCAGTTTTTGTTGTGCGGATTCCACCAAATTTCTCTTTCGCAAACCTTGTCTACTTTCTGTTTCATTCTCCGTTTCTTGACTCACCATTGCCTCATTATTTGTCATTATAAACAAAAGTTCAAGAGCCTCGCAAAATACGAAGTAAAATTAAATCAATGTCAAGGGTATTAGGTAATAATCTTTCATTTGGCTATGAACGAAAGTTTAAATTTTTAAAGATTTATTATTCGGGGAAGTCGAATTTAGCTCTCTAGAGTGTTCAGTGCACACAAATGTAGCAAAATCTATATTTTGTGGCTAAACACAAACATTTGGGTATAAGTATTAGACACATTTGATTAAAAAATTGAAATTTGACTTGACTATAAAATGAAGGTCGTTGTCCTTCGTGTGTATGTAACCACAACTACTACTACGTTAGCCGCTTTCCATTTAAGAATTTTAAGCACTGGGACTTCTTAGTCCACACTTGCTATTGGTGGATTTTGACATATGTCACTTTCTAGCCAATGATTGAGCTAGAATAAGGCCCCCCGATGCTAGAATCTCACAAATGGAAAGCGGGTTGTGTTGTGGTTTAGTTTAAGATGAAAACTGTAGAATGACCCTAATTTACATATTTCGTCCAATGTCGTGATACAATTTTCATTTCATACATTTTCCTCCACTGAAAGTAATCGCAATGACTGCAAGTAGTGCTTTGTTATAGCGTTTGTTTTGTGTATGTATCGAAACTTTATGGAAAAAAACAATTTTTGGTACTCATGGAGAAAAAGACCTGCAGGAATAATTAGAAATAAGCTAATATCTACTAATACCGAAAACTGGAAGATTGAATAATTGCTCATCTACTATATTTTTTTTCTAATATGTTAGATTCGGTCCATCCGTTTGCTTCGTGGTGTCGTATTACTGTGATGACGTTAAGTTTGAATTCATGAGAGAGAAAAAGATATTACTGTCGAATGTAGATTGGTACACGGAATCCCAATCCCACCCCTGGGTGCAATTTTCAAACCATTTCGTATGAGAATTGGATTATTCGTTTCATACCAACACACACGAAATATGTATGTCTGTCTGTCTTTATTCGTATGCGAACTAAAACTGAACGATTTGAAAATAGCACCCCTGTACAAGAAGAATAAACTATGACCCCAGAGTTGGGGTTCCGGGTACCATAGAACTCTAGGGTCGACAGTTATGTCTCTTCTCCCCCATGAATCCAACGATTATAACAATATAAATGGTGCTCAATTGGAACTTTCGCGTGGTTCTGCAGAAGCTACCCGGAGTTACTCCCAGTGGTAATTGACAAGCGGCTTGTGTTAACAATGGGTTGTTCAGCCGTGCACAACCATTGAGAATAATTACTAAACTGTTGAGTTCGCTGCTCAACGGTGAGGAGTGATCAATGGTAAAGCGGTCCGTTCAGCCGAACAAGCTGACCCATCACTCAACTGTTGAGCACGACTGAACAAGCTAAATGTCACATGTCATCTTGCTATTAGGCCCATAGATTGGGCCAGTATCCGACATACTAGTCACTAACACAGTTTTATAATACGTTGTTTTTATACTGTGTCATTGTGTCAGTAGTCACTCCCAATACATTTTTGCTTATATAATTATTTTTAATCCATTGGATATATTGGAATCATTGCACGTTGGATGTCATGGTGCCAAATAAATAAACACTTCTCAATAAAAAGTGAAAATAAAATCACTGGAATTTGATATGGCAGATTGGAGAATTAATGAGAAATATCGTAAACCTAGACGAGCTAAAGGAACACCACTCTTTCTGTACAGAAACTATTTTGCTCTAGGTGGTCTCTTGTTTGGAGGTATCAGCTGGTATCTTTACGAGTAAGTCTAAAATTAACGAGTGATATTTCTTCATTCTCGAGGTTTCGTTTCCAGGCGTTGGCCAGCTTCTCAGAAACTGAGAAAAGCTCAGCTAGAAGGAAAATTTGATTATCCTGAAGGCTTCCTACTGAAAATAAAGCATATTCAAGCAGGGCTTGGTCAACCTCCAGTCAATCAAATTCTAGCGAAAGCTAGAGAAAAAGAATATGAAAAACATCAAGAACCAACTAAAGAGTCATGGTTCAGTAAAGCTTTATTTTCCACACCAGACGTCTGAAAATCAAGCTTCAAGTAGTACTAGGTTGGTGTGTACTTGATTCATTATTGTATAGTAGTTATGCATATAAATAATTGAAGTTTCATTGGATTTTATTGTTGACAGATCCCAAGCTCCAAATGAGGATAGTGATCCTGAATCTTTTGAATCCCCCTACAAAAATTCTTTGAGTGAAATTAAACAGATTACTCTGAATAATGATGGAGCTGATGATTTCAGAACTCCAAAACCAATCAAAAAAGCAAAAATAGTTTCTAAAGTTCGAGCCAATTCCAAAAAAAACCCTACCAAAAGAGCAAAAAAAAAGATTACCAGTTCTATAGAAAAATACACAAAAAACAATTTCCGAAATTTAGATGTGAATCCAGATCATTTGCAAATGGCTTTGGCTTTATCAAAATCCACATTTGCTGAAGAAAACCCTGAAGAATATGAAAAAAGTGAAGAGCAAGATTTTCCAGTATTTTTGTCCCCAGAAAAAATCCCAAAGGTCGGAACAATTTTAGAGAGATATGGATTTAGGTTAAATAAGAACCAAAAGTTACCATCAGAATTTTGTCTGAGTAATTCAAAAGAATCAAAGAATCCTAAACATTCCAAATTTCGATTTGTAACACCAACTTTACATTCTCGCACTAATGAAGAAAGAGAATCCCTAATAACAGCAAAAATTTCATTACTTATTTCTCAAGGAATTCAACCTATTTCAGAATCACAAAATGACCGTCAAGGTATTTTAAACAGTGATATTTTGCGAGAATATCACTGTCATGAAAATCACATTTTCAGTATTAACATGATGGCTACTGATGAATTGAAGATGTTTTGTTACTATTGCACTTCATTGAAAGTACTGCCTAGTCAGTCAGCTTATGGATGTCTTCTGAAGAACTGGGATGAAATTCCGGGAAGAGAAAAATCTCCCGAAAGGAGCTCTGAAGTTATCGACTCTGACTCAAAAGATCTAAAAAATAATGTTATAGAGAGGCATAGAAATTGTCTATCTCCAGATCTTTTCGATTCAGACAATGAATCTTTTTCCCTGAAAACATCTGAAACTATTAACAGGCTCTCGACACCCTTGAATATGTCACCTCCCAAAAGTAAGGTCTCACTTTCAAGTTATGGAGGAGGATTTTCTAGGGACCTATCAATCGTTTGTAGTGGCGGAAATGGAATTGAATATTTCGAAAGTTTCCATACTGAATCGGAAAATTTATCAGAGGAGGTATTTCGTTTGAAGAGAAGTGAAGAAAGTGGTTTTCAAGAGACACCTGAAGATGAACCAATTTATTTGATAAGTTCATCCTCAAATGACAGCTGCTCATTGGAAAAGATGGAAATTCAAAATAACGCTGAGAAATGTGAAGAAAATATTGGTAAGAATAGATATTTACAATAACTTGAGACGCTTTTCAAAGTTTTTTATAATTCTTTCCAAAGTGTTTTAAATCAATAAAGAATCAGAATTTGTTTAGTTAGTTGGGAACAACACTAATTCACGACAAGCTTCCATTCCATAAGAGTGTGTTGTCAGCAAAGTTTGTGAAGTAACCGTGAATGTTATAGTGGATGAATCATTTACATAATATAAAAACGAAACTGAGCCTGAAATAGACCCCTGAGGCACACTACTACACACCAGTCTCAGAATATTTGCCATTGCTGCACACAATTTGATGACATCCTGTTAGTTATGAATCAAATCAATCAATCAAATATTTATTGAAGAAGTTTTCTTTCACAATCATACTAGAAAAACATAACATCATTGTAAACTACTATAGCTACCTCAACACGTCAAACATAAAAAGTAAATATAATACGATTCACAACAAGATACACATATAAACTGACAATTAAAATCAATGACAAGTAAGAAGAAACATTATTGTGAAGTAAAATAAAATAAAATAATGAGAGTCATTAAGTCATGTAATCCTATCGAGATTCAAGGAGAAACTCCTCAACAGAGTAGTATGCTACTCATCTGAATCCATACTTGTTAATTTTTTCATCAAAGGCAGATTATGAATAACACATTTTCACATAACTGTCTATCTGACTGTTTATGCTATTATACATATAAGACCTTTATTTATTGTGTTTTCGTAAGATTGAATTAATGATAATTAATATTAATCAGTGACATGAAGTTTTTCGAGGGCTGAAATGAATTTTCAAATATGTAATGTGATATTCTCAAATTGTATCTTAATTGTCATAGTTTCAGATGGAGTGGAACAAATTCAGCAAACTAGTACTTTGAAAAAATCCTCTTCAGTGTTAAAAAATACACAGGTTATAGAAGAACAAAGAGTGGTAGAGGATGACGATTTCTTTAATTTGACACAAAACTCCCCACCATGTAATAAATCAGATTTCGGTTATGAAAGTAATCAATTGAGCTTAAATATGGAATATAATTTGGTCAATGACACTGCAAATACAAACCAGAAACAAAATTTAGAAACTGATGATACAAGTCTGAGCCCAGTTGTGGAAGACAAGTTGACCAATGAAGATGAAATTATGGATCAGAGAAACACTTTAGATAATATGGCGCAAGATAACTATGTTGTTGAATTTCTCAACAAAAGTGAGATAACTTCTCATGACTCCATGAAACGGTTATCATCTAGGTCTGATAGACAATCTAATGAGTATAACAGCTCAAAATCTTTAAATGTCACAGACTATATTACCCAGATGTTGAGTTCACAACCAGGTAACTTCAATCAATTTCTGTTCAATTTTATTTTACTATATTTCCTTCAGATCAAGGGATAAATGAAAACCATTCAGACCATTCTACTCAAACTTCCTGTTCTCAAGAAACCATTATCATCAGTGATGAAGAACTGAACTACTCAAGCATACACAGTAGGGACCAAAAAAATGGTGATTTTTATAACTTGAGTGATATTGATGACATAAGTTCAAATAAAAATAAGGACAATATAGACGAGAATGAAATTGAGAACATACAATCAGGTGTGTACTTTTCTTATTATTTGTGGATCCTTAACAGTAATTACTTGAATTTTTCTAGATCTTAGGAATAAATACGGGTCACAGTCATCATCACAACAATCCCCTGAAAAGGTACAGTTTAGTCAACATTCAGAAACAGAAGAAACTGATGGTATGGAGTATGCCACCCCTCAAAAAATAGAGAAAAGTATTGAACCAGTTTTTCACAAAGAAATCAACAAAACTGAAGACAAGAACAATACTGATGTTGTGTCTACTCCTGATAACAATATCTTGATAAAAACTACAGATGTAACTCCAATGGTGAACTACGATCAGATGGATACACCAAGTATCAGAAGAGAACTGGATAAATTTGGTTTCAAACCATTGAAAAGACCACGAGCCATCAAATTGTTGAAGTATGTTTATGAGACTACTCACCCCATGGTCAGTTCTAGAAGTAGATCTAGTCCTGACCAGGAAGATGACAGGGCTGTTAAACGGAGGCGAACGTTTGAGCTCGGGGACGAATTTCTTGGTGTTGAGGATCTCATTTTTGAAAGGAAAATATCTGCGAAAGTAGTTTCTTGCCGTATTCCATTACAAATTGCTTGGTACAATTTTGTTTCAGAAAATCCTCAGCTTCAGGAAAACATTCTCTTGTATGAACCCATACAGCTGGAGGTTGTTCATTCAATGTTGAAAGAGCAATCAGGATGTAAATTTCATATAGAGGTATTCAATTTTGTTTGTTCTGAGTTTAACTGATATGCCTTTCTGCGGAATGTTACTTATTATTTTTTTCAATTTCAGGATATGATTACTTTTCTGGACAAGAAGTGTATTACCTTTCGAACTACCCAGTCCCAAGGTGCAAGAACTAAAAAAATTATATGAATCGAAAAGGCTTGCTTTTACTAGATTTCTTTATAAAGCAGTGCAGCTTTCCAACAATTTTTTAATGTGTATATTTTTATGTATAAAACCAAATGATGTAGAATAAATATATTTGATAAAAAATTGTGTATCGAGGAATATCATTGGTAAAGTGGCTATTGAAAAACAGCTACATTTCTATAATATCTCAATAATCATTGAATTACCAAAAATTACATCTCCCACGTTGTTAGTAATCAGGTACAATCGTGAATATTACAGTAATGAAATAAAATAGTGCCGATTAAGCTTAAGCGTTTCATAAAAAAAAACTCGGAAAAGAAAAAATACCCCCGAAGCCACTGATGGCTGATGGTTTTGCGTTCGGGTATCTCAAACTCCGTAAAATTTAAGGCGAGTTCTCAGCATTTTTTTTGCCAATCTGAATGCATGACGCACAAAAGATGCATTGAGATCTCACCCTTAGGCTGCTGGTTGCTATCTTCACACTGCCACAGAAATGTGTTGCTGTTTGTGACCTCAGGGGATTCTCAAATGTCTATTACCCTTTGTCGCATGCGACAAAATATGTCCATCGCCTTTCGCTAATGTGCATAAGATGGAAATATTTTGTCGCATGCGACAAAGGGTTCATTTGAGAATCGGGACTCAGAACACGGAAACCAGTGCTGTCGACTGTCACTAGTTCTAACCTAACTGATCTATAAAGAAGAAGAACGATTAAAATTTGCAAAATTTAAGTTTAATGTTTGGCATTTGACCTTTCTTGTGAAATATTTGGTAATTATCGATATTATCTATTATCTTATAGGCTCAGTTAATATCTTGCTGCATCTTGCTCCGATTATTACTTCATAGGTAATATATTGGTTGTTATGGCACTTAACGCTACGTCCAAGCTTTTTCGAGGCTTGAACAAACCAGCCCAGCTTTCTTGTGCAGCTTATCACAAGAATGTTATTGAACACTACGAAAACCCCAGAAACGTTGGATCCTTAGATAAAAATGACAAGAATGTGGGCACAGGCCTTGTTGGAGCACCAGCTTGTGGAGATGTAATGAAGCTTCAGATCAGAGTTGATGATGACGGAAAGATCATAGATGCTAAGTTCAAAACCTTTGGCTGCGGCTCTGCCATAGCCAGCAGCTCCTACACAACCGAGTGGGTGAAAGGTAAAACTGTCGATCAAGCTCTGAAGTTGAAGAATACAGAAATAGCTAAGGAACTTTCATTGCCGCCAGTGAAGCTGCATTGTTCAATGTTGGCAGAAGATGCCATCAAAGCGGCTTTGTCAGATTATAAAATAAAGCAAAAACAGCAAAATTGAAAATCTTGAATAAGATGTGAATCCGAACAAAATGTGATATGATCTTGATTATGTAGTTGGCTTAATAAAATTCTTATAGTTATAGTTACGTGAGTGTATTATTATCTGAATAAAGGACAATCAATACCAAATACTAAGTATCTGTTAATGATCTAATATATTTGAGAAAAATATTCAAGTCTTTTGCCAAGTTCCTCTCTTAAAAACTGATTTATTATGACTTGTCCTTGTTAATTCTTGGCTCGCACAAGTTTCGACTTCTGAGAGCTGTCGTTTGTAGGGGACTACAGCTGGTTAACGGAAAAAACAGACAAGCAAACCTGCTCTAAACAACTTATATTTTATTACTACAAGCACCAAAATCAATCGACCTTTCGCAACTAAATATAACCTATATTTTTAGGAACTTTCATTCTTGCGGTAAGTTGGTAACTTGGAATATGCTTCGCTGATTATTCATTTGCAAATATGAGCAAATAATTTCCCCATCATTCAATTGTTTGATTTGCACCCATGTATTATGTTTATTGCAGATGAAAAATTAGAAAAATGCTGAGAAAGTATTTTTCAATTTTAATCTGGTTCGTTAGCATTTTCCAATCTATTTCTTAAATCCATTTTTTTTATTTTGAATAGTTAGTGCATTTAAAGTTACTTCTTTTGCGCAAAAATTAAAGTTACTAAAAATGTAGGTCATACAGTTTCGAAAGAAGGTCGATTTTTGGGTAAAAAAGACGCAAACTACCAAACTTCCTAAATGTGTCTCCAATTTCAGGACAAAACTATTGATATTTTTTAATGTAAAAAGTTGAGAAAGTTTATCAGCCAATGATTTTAGCAAACATGTGACAACACCACCGAATTCATGAGGGTTCAATGGTCTGTATCAAAATTTCATGTACCCACATCAATGAAAAAGTTAGAAAGTCATAAATTTTCCACTGAATCAATTTAAGAGATTTCTTGGTATTGTTTTAAAACTATTATGGTTTTTGACAAAGGGCCGTTTTGATAGCTCCCAGTGATTAAAACGGAATTTAAAATAGAGCATAAATAACTTTGATATATTCTTCCCAAAATGTAAACAATTAAAGCCTAAGAAGTGTTTTCAATAATTTATTTGCCTTACATTCATACATATATCACAGTAAATAAAGCATCATATACATATTATATTTGAGCCAATATACAGTACAATAAATATAAAAAAGTTCAATATTCTTATTCTAGTTTTCAATAATTGAATTCAGAAAGGTGTTTCCATTAATCAATTTTGTAGTGGCAATAACAAACTCAACATTTGAGTCTTCTTGTTGGGATAAAAATCGTAAAGCAGAAATCTACAAATAAAGAGAATTATAGTAATACCAAACTAGTACAACTTCGATAAATCTCACCTCTGCAAAGGTACATCCTCCTATGAAAAATACCAATACTGTCATGGGAGAGTCAGAAGTACTAGAGATCAAATTCTCGTTGACCGATGGAGACTCATCTAAAGTAGGCCCTGGAAAGAATAAATATATACATTTTGAATTTTTTTCTAATTTATGATAAATGTATAAAAGGTATACGCATAACCAAAGAATTGCCTACATTTTAGTAAACCTATTTATCTTGCTTCATATTTCAATCAGATTTTACCTGGTAATAATCCCAGCACGTCCTGCAGTTGTTTCAAACCTCCATTTTTTGTGACTTGCTCACATAGCCTGATACTCAAGGGCGCATAGATGCTGTGAACATAGCTGATATCTGTAGGATTCACTTCTGATGTATCTTCCATAGTTAAACGAAGTGCCTTTCTAAGAACGGTGTATTGCCTTGAGCTAGACTGTAGTTTCAGAAGACCAACTTTTTCCAGCTTGGTGATGGCTAGAAGGGTTTCTAAGCCGTAAACCTGAACGAAAAGATATTAAATCAAAATATGTTTCAATATAAAAAACGAAGCGTGCAAATCCAACCCCAACCATGTTCATAATAGGGTCTAACAGTCGTTTTTGAGCGATTTTTTTAATAAAAACACTGACGGGCCGGGCCATACCAATATGTGAACCAGAATATCCCAATCAAAAACTGATCAGTCGCAGATGATTCTGAATTTATGAACACCCTGTTCTATCAATCTCAAACCCCAAAAAGCCCTAAACATATTTGAAATAGAATCAGACCATGGCCGGGATTCCGAAGTCACGATCGAGCATGAATCGTGTCGATTTCACGAATTTGACGATTCCGAGCCTATACGCCGATCGTATATGTGTTGCAAATAGCCTACATTTTGACGATTAGTTGACGAAAAGTGGATTCCGAAGTGACGATTAGGCCTCAATGGTGTCGTCTAGACGATTTTGATGATTCCGAGGCTATATGACGATCGTAAATGTAATGCAAATTGCCTATATTTTACGATTAGTTGACGATAACTATTTTCTTGTCGTCAGTATATCTATCTTGGTCTGATATATGTGTTGCTCTTTTTATTAGTGGTCATTATTGCTTGTGTATTTGTTTCCATCCCGTTATATTTACCTATGATCCATACTTCTGCAGTAGTGATTTTTTATTCCGAATGGCTTTCAGAGCAACCCAAAAGTTTACTGGGAGTTGATAATGAATTTCATGGGGAAAAGGGCATTGCTAAGTGGCGAATTGATCACCCTGTTGAAAAAAATGGGGAATTCTTTCGAAGATTTCTGAGGGTTGTGCTCGTAAAGGTACAGCCGGTTGACGGAAACATTAACCATTTTTTTATTATTATTTCAAGGTACCATTACAACTGTTGCAATATTTTTTGGGAATATTAATATTATTAACGAGTTCAAGGAATAGCATGTATATAGGTACCTATATAATGATATACAAATAAGTATGCACCAAATGTACGTATAGGTATTCCTTTGAATTAAATTTCAACAGAAAAAGCAACAGAATTACTGGAACCTAAACTATGCGAGAATGGATTCCTAACAAAGATACATATCTTATAATGATAATAATAGGAGTAGTGTGTACATAACTGCAGTACAATAATTATTAATATTATTATAGAGTATTATACCTATCTAGTTAGGTATAGGTACCTATCCCGGTTTACTACAATATCAAATTTTATGCCAGTAATATAATTTATACACTGCAATGAAAGAAGAGGCTACTTCAAAAGTATTATATAGAGGTATAGGTATAATATTTAAATAATGGTATAGGTTACCTATTGCGATTACAATTTCTTTATTTTTTAAATGCTCCAAAAACAGCGGATGAATGATTACAGAAATAGTCAGGCAATTTGTCTAACAAATTCAGTGAGATTGTAGACAATCGGAAATTTCCAAACCTTCTATAAATGCATTTCGACTTCTTAAACAATAAAAACAACGGTCACGATTATCTTTTCAACGTTAATTGGAATTGGTAGAGGTACACCTACCTATCATGAAAACTTGCCCCTAATATAACTTATTGCTTATGTTTTCTGAATAGAACATTTACTTTATAGCATCCTACAGGTATGCGCAGTGATTACAAATTTCTTAAAGCAAACTTGCAGAATAGGTATATGAAAGTTGTAACAAACTTGCACTTATTCAATACTCTTGTTTAGATTCAAGGAAACCTTAGGCAAAGAATATATGTAGATATTCTTTGCCTTAGGAACCTACCTATAAAAGGTAAAATTAAGCGCAAAAACAAACATTCAAGAAATTAATTTCCTTCACAGAATAAAATGTTCAATCAATACTCTGGACTCCTTCAACTAATAATGAAAATTTAAAATCACAAAAAACTAGCAGATTGAATAAAATATATTGAGAATATGTCAATTATCAATTCAGAATTTTATGTTTAATGCGGTTTAATTCATCATCTTACTTCGTACCGAAATCGAAATCACCCGACGATTTTATTTATTTAGGTAGGTATTTACAGGAAATTTCTAATCAAACCAAGAGGTCCTGAGTTCGAATCCCGGTTTGTCCACATTTTTTTAATTCACTTCTAATTTTCATCTTTCCGTTTGCTATGCTAAAAACTTATTCTGGATTTTAAATTCAATTACATACGTTAATGCTACTTCATTTTTTCATTTATTCTTATTTTCTACGATCTACGATCATGTTACTTCCATTTTCATCAAGTACCGAGAATACCCGACGATTACTTCTTGTCGTCTGAAGTTCGAATCGTTGATCGTTCGTTCGTGATCGAATCGAAAGTTCGGAATCCCAGTGCATAATTACAAAACTCGTCGTCATCTTAGAACCATTTTCTTGAATCTATGGATGTTGTCCCCCGTTTACCGTTTTTCAATAGGACCGGATTATAATCCCCAACATCTTGGAGCCGCCAGATCAGTTTCTATTCGTCAAATCATTACCTATTTAAAAAATTGGTTGGTTTTGGTCACCTACTTTTATTGTTCCCCACGTCAATGGTCGTTAATAAGAATACATCATTTAAGTTGAATGGGGATTATTCCATAATTATGTTCTGCGAAACTCAGGTACAGGATAGGACCTCACGGTATTACGTAGGGGTGCAACCGGTTGACGGATAACAATTTTTTAAATTTAACAATGATGAAAGAAAGAATCAGCAGACACCGAATCAGTTATAGGCTTAAACGAACGCTTCGTCCGTTATCGCACCGCACCGCCAAAATCGGTCTCATGCAGAGGCCATAGGATAAAAAGTGGAACGAATAGATCAATTAATTCTAAAAGTACAGTGTTGTACTTGAATGCAGAAAGCCTACTATCCCATTTTGAAGAAATATCTAGATATGTGTTAGTATGCAACCCTTATGTAATTTGTGTATCAGAGACTCATGTAACATGCGACATATATGATTCAGAAATAGAAATAGAGGGATATGAAAGTTATAGATGTGATAGTGATAGTAGTCATACGGGAGGAGTCCTAATTTATGTAAAAAAAGGAATAAACGTTGTAGTTTTCCAAAAGTATTGTATACAGAAAATGTTGTGGATTGCCTCAGTTAAATTGTTTTTGTGCTACAAATGGTTCTTGATTGTAGCTTTGTACAGATCACCAAGCAGCAGCTGTGCAATGTTTACTGAATACTTCAATATGTGGGCTGAAGATAATTTATGTGATGTCAATTCGACCGTCATCGTTGCTGGGGATTTTAATGTTGATTTGCTAGTGACAGAAACCTATAGTACTAAATTAAGAAACATTTGCACTGAAAAGGGTTTAAAAAATATTGTAAATGAATACACAAGGCCAAACAAGAATGGAGGTGGTACTATGATTGATTTGATACTAATAAATAAAGATCATATTCATGCTGATATCATTGAAACCCCAAGAGTAAGTGATCATTTTATGATTTTAGTGGAATAAACCATGTTCCCCAATCAATATAATAAGTAGAGGTAGACAAATCGATTATGACTTAATAAATGCCAGATTAGCTGCGGTATCGTGGAATTTCAAAATAACTGATATCAACCAAAAATATGTTCACTTTATTATGCTGATCTTAGAGGTATTAGATTCGGTAGCACCGAAAAAGGAAATGAAAATTTTACCCAAATACAAAGTATGGTGGAATGAAAAGGTGAAAGAAGCAACAAATAGTAGGGATCTGAGTTATAAAAAGTACTCGCAAAATAAGACTGAAAAAAATTGGAATGACTATAAACAAAAACGAAATATTGCTGTTAAGATAATTAGAAATGAAAAGAGCAAGTATATGGAACAAAGAATTCAGGATTCCAAAGGGAATTCCAAAGAAATGTGGAAAAATTTAGAGTGTATGTTACCTAAAAACACTAAATTGAGTAGTATTTTGGAATTGGAATTTGAAGACAACGTTGTGATCACCGACACTGATAAATTGCCTAATACTCTTAACAACTTCTATGTAAATAGTATACAAAAAATAATTGATTCGATAGATATAGGAATACACCATGACATTGTAGACAAACAAAATGAAAACTGTATATATGGTTTTCAACTTACTAACATGGAATCACTCAAAGACGTCGTATTCTCACTTCCCAATAAAAGAAGCCCTTATAGCATCGATATAAATATTTTAAAACGTTGCTTCAATAATATATGTGACCCACTCTTGAATCTGATAAATACATCATTGGAAACTGCTAAAATGCCTGATGATCTTAAAATAGCAACAATTGTGCCAGTACCTAAAGTTAATAATTCAAAAAAAGCTAGTGATCTTAGGCCTATCAATGTACTTACCGCAATAGATAAGATTATTGAAAAGATTGTATATGAACAGATTGTAAGATTCCTAGAACAAAATCAAGTTATTACTATAAATCAATCAGGGTTCAGGGGAAAACATAGCTGTGAAACTGCCATCCAATGCGTACTAGATGACTGGAAGATCCAATTAGATAAAAATATTACAACTCTGGCAGTTTTCCTTGATTTACAGAGGGCTTTCGAAACAGTGGATCGAAATATACTGGTAAAAAAGTTACAAAGTGTAGTAATTATGGGAATGGCTTTAAAATGGTGCATAGACTACCTGACGAATAGGAAACAGAAACTGAACAGCATCATATCTGATATACTTCTCGTCGAAAGACACTGAATCTCTAGTTGGAAGTGTCAATAACGCATTGAAAAATATAAATAAATGGTGCTCTAGTAACCTACTGAAGGTGAACTCAAATAAAACAAAATATATGGTTATTGGAAATAGTCCTATTCATTCACAATTTATCGATAAAAACTACACTATACAAATAGGTAAAAATAAAATAAATATGGTCGATAAATTCAAATATCTAGGTATAATCATAGACCGGCAGTTAAAATTCAAAGATCATGCAAACTGTATCATTAAAATCATATCATACAAGCTCAATTACCTATTTAGGTGTTCCTATGAATTATCAAAATGGACTAAAGAAGTAATCTTCAACACTATAATTCTTCCACACTTCAACTACTGTTCTACAGTACTGTTCTTGTTGAATCAAAATGAAATCTCCAGCTTGCAAAAAATGAAAAATAGGGCAATGAGAATACTATTGTCCTGCTCTAAGTATACTCCCATCCTGGACATGCAACTAACATTACAGTGGTTACCAGTCAAGGAATGTCTCTTATATAATGCCATATTTGTGCATAAAATGAAAACAGGCTTATCACCTCCTTACTTACAACAAAAGCTTCATTACAATGTGCATAGCTACCCAACTAGAAATAGAAACAACTTCTATGTTAGTTCTGTTTCTAAAAGTGCAACGCAAAACTCGGTATTCTTCAAAGGCCTCATACATTATAATGAATTACCAAATGATATTAGAGGTGCTGATTCAGTAAATATATTCAAAATTAAGTTAAAGAGATATTTGATGAATCAATGCTACTCCCAGCAGTGATGATGGTCAATTGACAAACTATTTGTCTCTATTTAATCTTGTTTGATTGATATTATTGTTGTAATGTGTTTTATCTTGAAATTTATACTTGTGTTGTATTAATTGTATATTGACAAAAATTGTAAATCGACATATAATTAGTGTTATAGCTAAATAAACAATAAACAAACAATGTTTACCGCATATGTAGACGAAACGTTAGGAAGTATTACCTCGAGACCACAACCAACAAACCCGAAAACCACCGAAAGTTCATTATTAAGAAAACTGAAACTTTCCTCATCTGACTATTGCAATATATACAACTATTCTGTGTGTTGGTACAAAATTATGGAAGAATGAGGAGGATTAGGTTATTCCGGGGGTGGGATTCCATGCACATCAAATAGTGACCCCCACATTATGGTTGATTTTATGGAAAAGACAGAGACATAAGTGTCGACTATAGAATTATCTGACTTACTTGAACTAAATCTCGCTTATAACCTTCCAGAATTTTGGGCTTGAGACCAGAACTTGCGATACATTGTAAACACATTAGCCTCAAAACTTTTACCAAAGGTTGTTTCTGCGCTATCATTTCTTCTATATATGGGCTTGGTTTATCCACTTCAATGCAGTTTAGAAATTCTTGTTCAGTCTGAAATAATCCCGAAAAAATATAACGATATTCCTACATAACATTAGACAAGCACTTAATGTAATTGAATTACATAAACAAAGATGAATATACATGAAAAGCTTAATCTTTCTCATGATGCTATTTAACAGAATTTTCACTGAGGATTAGGAACAACTGCTCCCTTGGCTAATATCTTGTCGACTGTTGGATACCATAGAAATTAGCCAGGTAGACCTCAAAAAAAATTCTGAATTCAATTCAGATAGATGTTTTGTTAGAATTCATTTGAGAATTGTACTTTGTGAAAAATATTGTGTGAAAAAAGTGCTCCAGTTCAGACAGTTATGAATTCAATAAACAAAAGTTATCAGGTTGATGAGTGTACAATAATTTTACTCAAGGCACTTTGAACTTACTTGAGCAGAGAGGTATTCAGTAATAATGAAAATTGCAATAGCCTCACAGAGTCATCATCAGGTGTGATGCCTAACCAGTCATTCCCCAATCTTATGAAATATTCTTGTACATAATGAAATTAATTCAAATGGATATTTTTTATAGATTTTCGATTTCCCCAAAAGTACCTGTAGAGTATCTAAAAACTCGTAGCTGTCGGTGAATTCTTTTATACATTCTGCTATAGCTGTATGAGTAGAAAGTTGTTTCTTTTTTGCCAAAATTTGTGGCAGCCTCTGCACATAGAGTTTCATCTCTTGGACTGACTTTTCTTGTGTATTTTCCAGCTGGGAGCTTATAGCTTTTGCCTGTTTGGAAAGGTAAGCACCAACCTGCAAGCAATTAATGTTCCTGAAGAAAACTTTTGAAGCATACTTGCTATAAAAATGAATATAGTATTGTTATCCTACCCCATTGAAATTCTTGTCTCTAATATCAGCATAAAGCTTATCAGCAGAGTTCAGAATAATTTTTTTCTTATCCTCAGATAAGGATTCTGTACTTCGTTCTTCGGAACTTAGGAAATTGTCAATTGGAAAGTTTGCTGTGGAGTTGGTTATGCCAAATATTTCATCGATAAGCCCTGAAATTCAGATGAGAGTAGGAGTTGTAACTTATAATGGAGTGGATTCATTATTTGAATACTGAGTTTTCACTGCATTTAAAAAAAAAAAAGACTTATATTATTCAGATAAACTCCAATACCTTCATAAGTTAGTTGTGTAGCTAATGGTGTTAATAAGTCTACAGACCTATCCATGATGATTATTTGATCAATGCAAGTTTGCTGATTGGTTTTTGGATCATCATTGTTACTTTTTTCCCGTTGCAGTCTTACTACCAAGTCCCAAATTTGTTTGGCAGCCACCCCTTTTCCCCAAACCTTAGGAATTGGCCCATACAAGTTTTGTAGATAGATTATTGCTTGTGCTGTTTGATATAGATAAGTGGGATCATTCTCTATGGTATATTCTCTGAAAAATATTTGAATATCAACATATCATGCTGAAATAAGCCCTCCTATAAATGATATACCTGTAAACTTCAGGTATTTCCATTGACATCACATCAGAATCAAATGGAAAAAGTGGACACTTGAACTCATCTATTAGCATAACACTGCCAAAAACTCCTTTATGTTTCAGACGTTCCATGCAAAGTAAACTTTTTTTTGGTACAAAAAACAGGTGGAACTGCTTCTTCGAGCCAGATTTTGCTTTACTGTCTGAATGTACATTTTGAGCTGTAGTATAAAACAAAGAATGTGAACACTACAGTAACTTTATGCAGTGCTTTAGAGGACGCATGTAATCCTTCAATTCATATATTCACCTATATAATCCATGAGATGTAGTTTTGGACGAGAAATGAAAATAACATGATCGACGTCTGTTTCTGGAAGAGGAACAGGGCGTAATGGATACATCTTAGTTACCATATGCTCTCTTAGAATAGTGTACTGGGCTACAACGCCTACAGGGCCAGCTAGACTGTTGTCCCATACTAAAGCTTTCTTTCCTGGACATTTTTCCAATAGATTTATCAAGTCATTTCTGGCAGACACTTGTATTAGGGAAACATCCACTTTGCCACCTTGTAAATGTGACATATTTATTTTCTATTTGTCGAAACAAAGCTAAAGTTTGAAATATTGAAGAGTTATCTTTGAAAATAGAAATAATCAAAATAAAAACAATTATTTAATTTTGATCATTTTCGATTTCTGTCAGACGTCAAATGTCAGAGTCAGTGTCAAATAGTCAGAATGATTCAGAACTTTGTTAGTTGCGTTTTTATGCTGATTCTGCTTGCAGAATGAATCCCAAATCGATGCAGAAACCCGAAAAATTATGCGTGTTCCCTGTATATAGTGTTGAGATTGAGACAAATAAAAGGAAAAAGATCAAAAACGGACTATGACGTCACGTCTGTGAGAGGCGTGATGCGTGACAGCAGTGACAGCACTGACCACCGACACTGACACTTGACAAGTGAAAGTGACAGAACTGACGGCAGTGGCGACAGGTGACAGCAAATTGAGCGAATAGTATGGGAATGTTTGGGTTGTGGATATTTGGATATTTTTTAAATAGTTAAAATGACGAAACGTAATTGTCCATTCAACGAATTGGAACCGTATATAAAAAAACAGGTTGTTGAGGATACTAAATCAAGGGGTATTCGATCTGTTGCATCAGAAAAGGCTCTACAACTACTGTACAAGGGTGCCTCAAAGCAGTTTCAACCATGTAAAGATAAATCCGAAATAACAGCCCCTTATTACAACTGTTTTCAATGCTCTGCACCGCTATCAGTAAAAAGTAAATGTTTCTATTGTGATAATTCTCTATGTACAGCGTGCAGCAATAGTTGTGTGAACTGTGAGGAGGATTATTGTAAAAATTGTTGTTTCCCAAATTACAGGGAGAATTCAAGTGTTTGTTATTCTTGTTACTAGAAGATTTTGCTCTGTATATTGATTCATCTTTTGAATCATTCAATGCATTACCTATTTGTCAGATTACCTATTTATTATAAAAGTTGCATAGTCGAATAGCTGGGAGCATGTTTCTTTGGTTTTGTAAATAACATAAAACAAGTATTAAATTTTTGTATTTTAAGAAAAATGTGAGTAATTTTTTATCCTCTATTGTTTTATTCTCTAACTAGGAAGGTTGTCTAAATAAATTTCTGAATCTATGTATTTTGTGGATTTATATATTATAAAAGTATCAGTATTATATAATTCAATATGTTTTTCCAGTTTTGATTGATGACTAAATTACATTCTATATCAAATTCTTCAGATTCTTATTTTTGCATTTTGTATATCTTTTCTTCAAGACAGAAGTAATAATAGTAGATTATGAACAATTCAAGAATGTTTTGGGAAAATTAAGAGATGAGAGAAAACTGTCAAATTCTGGAGAAGTCAGTAGGTACAAAATTGAAAATTTTTTATAGTGTTAGAGGATGTTCCCTAATTTCCAATGCATATATTTTTCATTGAAATACTATCAGTTTTGTCAAATTTTATTTATAATTCACAATATACATATTAGTTACAATACATTTATTTTATAATAGAGCGTTTTTTATACTTTACATTTAAATTCTGGGTTTGGTTCATACACAGGTAATCTGAAAGGTTTGGCAAAAATTCAATTTTTTTTGGAATACCAGAAGATAGCTGTGTACGAGCATTCGCAAGCATACGTAAATAATGAACTCATCAGAGAATAAAACCAAAGTCCAATAACAATTATTGTAAAACATATTTCTGGATAAGTGAATTTTGTTTTTGATAAAAATTATTGTAGACATACAGAAATATTTGTTTTCAATTTCATTCATACCATTGCTGATTTTTTGAACATTAATGGTAGTATCGTGTTTTTTTCAATGGAAGAGCTAGTCGTATTTTTCAGATATTTCGAAAAACACCATTATATTGCTTCAAGAGTTTTCAAGACAAATTCTTTGTTTTTTTACTTGTCTAAAAGATCCTTGCTCCTATAGTAGCAGCTAATATTCCAATACTATTGATTCTACCGAAAAAAAAAAATCGATTGAAATATAAATAAATTTGACTGCGTAACTTCATTGTTCAGTTTTATTCTCGTGAGTTTTCAAAGTTATTTGAACTTTACGATTAAACTGTTATATTAAAATTACACTCAGTTACAATATTAAACTTTACAATTTAAATAGGTAGATAAATTTCATTTAAAATTACAGTGACCATACAAACCATGAAAGGAATAATAGAATTTGATGAAAGCCACTGGATTACAATATTACTAGATCTTATATATCCATAATAAAATTTGTCTAATATGTTTGATACTACAATCTTCATACAGGGTGTAAGCGAAATTTGTTATGGAAACATTTAAACAAACTTGAGAAACCTGAAATTTCATGATGTCTTTCGGTGTTGTATATATCTATACCCCGACCATGAAAACGTCGAAACCTAGTAATTTCTTTTTGATTATGAATACCTTGGTGTTCGCAACACCCTGTATATGCTTAACAAATATAATCTTCATCTAAAATATCTTATTTCTAATCTAGATAGGTACCAACAAAAGCCCCAAACGAATTTTCTCTATAACATAAAAATATTACATAAAAATCTTACAGGGTGATACAAAAATGTGGACACATTTTTGAAACGTCCCGTTTAGAGGTTCAATTCAACATAAAATTTAACAAATATTTCGTTGTAATTATAAAATGAGAGTAATTATTGAGAAACAGAAATTGGAGGGTCATTTAAAAAAAAAACGATAAGTGATAACATTTCACTAATTTTATTAAATATGTCTTTGGTCCGTGCATAATTGTTTATAATTGATAAAGTAGTGAGTTTTATTTATTAATGTACAGGGTGCCGTCACAAAATGGTACATTTCTTGAAATTGGATAGAACATATTTTTTTGCAATTATACCATTTTCTAATCACCCTGTATTGTAACTTCATTAATGTGCTCTGTTATTATATAGCTCCCATCGATTTTAATAGTTTTGTCCATTCCTTTTTGATAATGACTTGATTCATTTGTTGAAACGAAGACAAGAAAGAGTTATCTGAAAGTATAATCGAAATTACTCTTCAACGAGAACATTCAAAGTAAAATAACGGTGCCAAAACTGCCAAATCACGATATTTGAGCTGTTGCAACTTTTTCTCCTGGAGAATGGAATCTTAAATCAAATTAAGGTTCACTGCACTCATATAATCTTCCCTCAGGAGCGGAACCAATGTTGGTGTACGTCTGAAAAAAAATAAATAAAAATTTAGATTTATTAGAACAAAGATTCGGTAATATCTTTAAACAATGGCAATAGAGAGTCATACCCCCATAAACATCCCTTCTTATGACAGTAAGATATATTTGATCATCAGTTCCTATAAAATAATTTGAATCGGTAAAATTTCCTGATTAATTTTTAGCTGCCATTGTCGACTTTCTGACGTTGGAACCCATTCAGCAAAAAGCAGGGATTGGAGCAATTCTTTTCAAGGCAGCAATCCATGCAGCCGATTAACTTTGGTCTCGTATTCGACACTGATGAACGGACGAACCCAAACTCCGTCACCGAGTTGGAACGCTTTCAGCAAAAAGCCCACGTCAAATCTGCGGAAAAGGAGACTCCTACTCCATGAGGATAAGCCAATATATGGGGTCTTCTTTAAGAACACTGAAGACCTTGGCTTCTGATCGACCTTCACATTTTTCGGGTCAAGTGGGCTGAAGTCGGAAATTGAGGGATTCATAATGGCCTGCCAGGATGGTGTCTTCAATATCCTCGTCTACCGTAGTCGCGTGTTGGGTATTATAGAGGTCCCTGGTAGTAGATATATAGTGCGTGTCGTGGGGCAGCTGAGACTATAATAATATAATGCATTTGCTGTCCAGCTTATGCAGTCTCAGCCTATATCCACAGGCATAACGTCGCACTACGAGTGTTACCATATACGACACTCGTACGGTATAGACGAGACACCGGTGTTGTCTAATATGCTCCGGGGGATATTGAGTCCTTTGTGGAAAATGAGAAGTGCCAAGCAACGGACAGACAATTTTCGTTAATTCACCGTTCCTGGCGAAACGAACATTGTCCGAGAAATGGAGAAGAAACGGACAATTTATCGAGATCTACTCTTTGAACTCTGCAGGCTTTACCCAAACCATTGTTAAAAATGGTGGTTCTGATAACAGGGGTCCTTGAAAGAATGATGGACACACACTGCACACTGCTCTCAAACCTAAAAATTATACCGGCAAGCACCAGAAGTATTGATGAGGGTAATTCAATTATACAGGGTTTTCAAGTTTCCATGCTTTGGTATTTATGGTACTTTATAGAAAATTAGAACCCTCTGCGATTCACGACTTCCTTCATACTCATTTCTTGTAATTTTACAGAGGCCCAGTTTTGCAAGATATATAGTGGGATACTAAAAGTCTGAATCTATGTTATGAGTAGTAGGCGCTGATACCCAGGCGGCACACTGACGTCAATTTGACGAAAATTTGTGGTCATCTGTTACGTACTGCGACTTTGAAGATGACGTGAGGGTAACGTTAAAATGACGGGTAAATGTCACAGCACAGAGGCGTCATTTATAAGGTCTTTGTGTCGTCATTTGTAACGTCATTGCGTTGTCATTTGTAACGTCATGTGACGTACCTATCACATTCTAGTGACGTCGTTAGCTGACGACGTAATTTTAACGTCACTTTTTTTAGCATTCATTGAATGAAATACCTGGAAATATATTAATAGTACATATTACATTAATATTAATAATATGTATTATGGCATGGCATCACACGTTAAAAGGTAAGGCCTGCGTCTTTCCTAGCTCGGACAAGTCTTTCGAAGACTTATGAGGGTTGCACTCTCAAGGGTGTGCATCTATGGTTGGCGGAAATAACAATGTTTTATTTAAATATTATTAAGGAAAAATTGATTAGGTAATCCAATCTGCCGCTTCAACCTATCCAATAGTATATTCGTCGGCAAATCTCCAATAGAAAATATACTGCCCTCTACGACCGTTGAATTAAATCTTTCAGAATGAACCCGTTATATGAGTTGAAGGGGAAGATTGGATCACATAATCCATCATCATAGTCATCATTAGTTCTAATCGACAGTTAGATATTATGTCTCTGTCTCTCCCATGAAATCAACCATGACGTGTGATTTCACTTATTTGCTGAGAAGTAAATTAATCCAGATTAAGTACATCTACTACATATTGCATATGGGTGTAAAGGTATGAATACTATCGGTATATTGCCAAGACATATCATGAATCACAAAAATTATTTCTAAGGGATTCCTTTTGTAACCATAGAGAGGTGCTTCATTTTCATTGTTTTAGAGATATTTTTTATCAACATAACCTCTCACCGTCCCTGATGGTGATGAATAAATGTCGTATTTGAGACGTCAGTTGGAGCTCTTAGAACATTATGACCTTCGAAATACGTCAAAATGACGTATTTCTGATGACGGCAAAGAGAAGTTCCCAATATGACGTTATGACAACGTCAGCAATTCGTCAGGTGACGTCGTTGAGCAAAAAATTACTGACAAACGACGTCAAAATGACGGCAGGGTGCCGCCTGGGTAGTGATACTTGTTTGTTTGATGATCACGGAATATTGATAAATATTTATTGAAATACGGAAGTATTGGATGTTTTCAGCTTCTGTGGCCAGTGTGACGACGTATTTAACGTAAATATTTGACTCCTGCCTTAACTTTTAAACCGTTTTCCATCGATTAACTGTATACGAACCGAAATTATGTAATTTTCGTAGATAATTATAATAGCAGACGTCTCCTCCCATTTCTTCATTTTCAAGGCAACGGAGATGACAAGAAGCTCGCTTTTCTTTCGAGCTGATAAAGACATAATATGCAATACAAAATTATATCCGCAGCTGATATGTTATACCTAGACACGAATACTATTCCTAGAAGGATTATTTTTGATGTTTATGACAGTTTTTGAAAATTTAAAAAATATGTCAATCGGGAATGTAATGATATATGGCTTCAATGACAAATGGTTTATATATTAGATATATGCTTTTACGTCCAATACATTTTACAGATATTTTGGTGAAATTCCGTTAACTAGTAGCTACAAGTTGACAAAACAAAAATAATTATGGATGTTACGTATTTCTAGCACACGTTCCTACCGCGAAAAAAACAGTGAGAACACTCAAAACGCTTCCTTCTTCTCATGGACGTCCGGTGGATGTTCCAAGTGGACGAAGATGGACTTCTATAAGATATCTTTCTGGAATATCCATAAGATATCGTTCAAGGATGTCCATGAGATATTATTCACAAATTTATATCATTGAGGAATGAGGGAAACTTTTTCAATATATTCATATTGAAAATTGTGTACTCTGCATTCATTTTATATTTGTTTGTTCTAATGGAAATACATTTCGAATCCATGAATGAACATCTTATGGAAGTTCATATAAAGTCTAGACAGATTACGGTCCAGGAAAAAGATACAGTTGGTATACGTTGAAGAGAGAAAAAAACATCGATATTAAAAATTCAGCTCGACATACACATTCATTTATATATATTTGCCTAGACTTCACCGTAATCCACAGAATATTTTCTGAAGAAACCGATTAACAATTTTCAAAAAGATCTAATAATATATGTTCGATAAAGAGAGAAAAGAAAAAATCGATATTGAAAATTCAGCTTGATGATATAGGTTGAACAATGATTTCGTTATATTTATATGAATTTATGATTACTTTGGATATATTATGGCTATCCATAAAAAATCTTCTGAAATATATCCATTACACATCCTCGATGGATATCTTATGGACATAGGACATAGGATATTATGTGTTATCTGGGAGTACGCACGAGATAGACCTGATATCGGGGAGCAGAAAGGTTCTGCGCAGAACTATCTGCATTTAGACCGACGGCCAGCCTCACCGCATACGCATAATAATATTGATATAATAATAATTGCATTCTTCAATCTTGGACACCCTGTATAATACATATATGCTGAACTCAAGCCCAGACGATTAAATTTGGAAAGACAGTCGTCTCAGTATGACAATGGGAGCCGCAAAATCCAGTTCTTTCACCCATGTTTTATTTTGTTCGTTTTTAGAGTAGTTGAATCACGTTTCGTATTTTTTTTATACATATCTGTTCTGAATCAATTTCCGTTCTAAACATAGCATAAGCTCTGCAAAGCAACCGGCTTGTAAAACATTTTCAGACACACAGTTCGATATGTATATATACGTAAACATTCAATTTTTCTAGCTGTGCAATCCGGATTTTTTGCAAACATGCCCGTTTCGTAATATCGCTTCCATTTCAATTTCCATTTTCATACATAACAAATGCTATACTTATATGATAAATGGTCGGAAAATAAATAACGTTCTGAAGGGAAAAGTATTTTTAGAAAATTCACATTGAAAGTTTTATTATTTCTTCGGGGCATTATGTTTCACAGGGTATTTATTGTACAGGAAATATGAATGGGACCATCAATGAGCGTCTACTAGAGCTTGATGGTATTAATTATAATCTGAACATTGGTTCTATAGTGGCTAAGGTATTTGGCAGTGGAGCTTCTGGCTCGTATCGAAGCCTCAGTACGCGAGATTTTTTTTTCAACTGCCTAGGTCTGTTTAGGCGGCCACATGACTTGTTGTAAAGCAAGTGTGATGTGAGTTGCCTAGATGCCAATCCCAACGTCTGTGTGGTCTGGTGCTAGCTTGAAGTGTGCAACGACCACCCGGAGTGGTGCTGTAGGTTTTTCGGGGTTTTCTACAGCTGAAAAGTGAAAACACCACCAAAAACATCACAGTAAGTCGCCCCAGAGCGCCACGGTGAATGATAATTATAGCCGTCCTCTACCCGCAGAGGCTATGTCTTTGAGTATTTATGAGGGAGTATTATTATTATTATTAATATTATTTGCTGCAAATTGATTTTTGTTCATCTCCCTCGTTCGAGGCCTGTGTTGATATGTTTCAGTAAAATCAGATCAGGATAATTGTGCTTTGGTAAAAATTTGATTCGCTAAATTTTCCAAAAGTCAAGTTGAAGATTTGACAATATCCGTGCTTGGGATCGCACGTTGATCGGTAATGCACTCGTCTTTCCAAACCCGCACAATCCACTTGAAGACTTCGAAGGGTTGCTGAAGGTTCCATCCAGAAGTACGTAAAATAATTATCGAAAAATCTGATACATTTTTAGGTCCTAAATGAGTACCTACTTCAGATACTGGATAACTGTCTTTATTTTCCCAGACCAAAAATTAGCTTGACTATGCAACTGTCAAATCACATGATTGGATTGCTTATCTGGTAAAAAATAACTTCTAGAATATTGAAGGAATTCTAGACGAATAATAAGAATATTCGACATTAAGAACCAGAACTAGAATACTCAAGTGTTTCTAGATGTTTCTTTAAACTTTTTAGAAGGTTTCTGAATGTTCCACTTCGGTGTCGTTTCTAGATTAATTCTAGATGTTTCTATTGAATACCAAGATCTTAACAAGTTTATAGATATGTAAACTTCCAATACCAACTGTCACATATCCCTTGGGTCCGCCCGGAACTTTCTTGGATACTTCCTTTATCCAATGATATCTATCTACCATACCAATTGTAAGGGTCCAATATACCACGAGTGCTCGAAATACCATCGATAAAATATCTCTCAGAAATGATCGGGATAAAATAATGATAATAATAATAATAATAATGATAATAAGCAGACGACCATCAAAGTAAGACGATTTTCGTCATTGAGTTTTCAGCTCCTGGCGAAACGAACATCGTAAGAAAAGAGGAGGAAAAACGGACTAAATATCGAGATCTTCTCTTTGAACTCCGCAGGCTTTACCCAAACCATTCTGTCAAGATGGTGGTTCTGATAATAGGGGTCCTTGGTGGAATGATGGACACACTGCTCTCAAACTTAAAAATCATACCGGCTTGCCGTGACATGGCAGAAATCCTAGCCGGGCGAATGCAGAAGGCCGTAATTCTTGGTTCACTCCGCCTACTCAGGGCACATGATTCTCGGACCCAGTAATCACTTACCCCATGGACGTGGGGAGTGTTTACTGGGGTTAATGACACACCAGTGCACCCTCCGGAAGTGTCGGGGCTCCGGAGACAGGGCCTGACTGGGTAATTCCTAACGGATAAAAAAAAAATAAGCAGAGTGCTTAGTATGCGATCATGAAAAAGCAGGGATTGGAGCATTTTTTTTCAAGGCAGCAACTCGTGCAGCCGATGAATTCGGTCTCGTATTCGACTCTGAACGGACGAATCCAAACTCTGTCACTGAATTAGAACCCGTTCATCAGCCAGAAGCCCACGTTGAAGCTGCTGAGAGTGAGAGTCTTCTGCAGCTAGATAAGGATAAGCCAATGCATGGGGTCTTCTTCAAGAAACCTGACTTTTGCATTTCTCAGGTCAAGTGGGCTAAAGTTCGAACCCGAGAAATTCATAATGACCTGTCAGGATGGTGTCGTCAACACCCTCGTCTACCGTAGTCGCGTGATGGGTATAGAGGTCAGAGCCTGACTGGTAAATTTCTAAAAGGAGGGAAAGACATCCCTCATAAACACTCATAGAGTGTATCCAAAGGCATAGACTGTGCGGTTAGTGGGAGGTTATTATTATTATTCACCGTGGCGACTCAATGATGTTTTTGGTGGTGTTTTCACTTTTCAGCTGTAGGACAACCTGGAAAACCTCAATTTTAAACTTTTTTATGTCTCTCACTCAATCAAACCGCTGAAGGTTCAAGATTATGTCAACTAGAACGTTTCGAAAATCTTATGAATAAGACATTAACGAGGATGAAATATGATATCATTTCGACTCTACTTACTCGTCAAAAGCTGCAGCTCCTCTGGAGAACGCAGCTGCGGCTGTTACCGGCAACTGTTTTGCTTGGGCTGCTCTCGCTCGAGCTAACAGACTCATCACCGTCCTTTTGGTAGGCGTCATCGACGTTCTCGGTCCCCCTGCCAAGAGGGGCCTCTTCCGTGTACCGAGCGCCGCTGCTGGGCACAAGGGCCCCCCACCGTTGTCCGATGTCGGCGAGGCTTGGCTGCCGTTGGCTGAAGAGAGGATGTCTGTTGTGGGAGGGGAAGTACCTGCAACAATATATTATTCATAATAATAATCATGGGGGTTCTTCTTGGTCGGATGATCTCTTGAATTTCGAGATGATTGTATGTTTTTTTAATAATTTTTTCCATTAGCCTGCTGTCGTCCCTCTACGAACGATAGCCCTCAGAAGTCGAAACTTGTGCGGGCCAAGGATTAACGAGGCTTTGCCTTTGAAATTGCGATTCCTAGCACTTCCTTAGGCCATCAAAAAAATAAATTGAAATCACTGGGCTTTGAACCCACGACCGGCAAGCCAGGATAATTGAAAGTCATCGATTCTAACAACTCCTGAGATAAGGACGGCCACCGGTCGTAAAAGAATGTGAAGAGGGTTCTTCAATGGAGCCAGTGCGCTTTTCGAAAACGTTTGTGCTTCGAGATACTGTCTCGCTAGAACACTCTTCTGGGTGAACATATTGATGTAGGAGCAGAAGAGTTGCAGACGTATGCTTGTTTGGAATATTCTCACTCGACTCATAAACGATATATGACATCATCTTAAATGACACTTTAAGAGCAGATTAGATGCTATCGAGACGAGTCGACGAGTCTTCCGAAACAATCTAAACAACAGCGACCTCTCTCCGTCATCACTTGGCATTTCTGGAATGATCCAAAATAAGTCTACTAAGCGAATAAATGCAGGATCCTTGACCAGAGATGGCAGTTGAAGTTACAATTATATTCTGAGGTCAAATAGACAATAGACAATACAGAGTTGGCTTAGCATGGATTACTGTAGTTGGTTAAAATAAATTAGAAGTTCTATTTCACAAAACTAAATAAATTCGTGTTTTGCAGGTAGACAACCCCCTGGTCTTGTTTTATTGAATTTGCTAAAAGTTCGGTGTCGTCCGTCATTCTCGGGAAAATCTTAGGAAAATAAAAAATCGAAATAAAGGATCAATGGGTGCAAGGCTGAGAGAATATGAAAGGTTAGCGAAAGACATCATGAAATACTTTTTGGGGATGGATGTGAAATTTCTTGCCCCCATTCAAGGGTATCACAACCAACTCCTACGAGAAGCAGTTGAAATTCACAAACATACGAATAATTTCAACTGGGAGGCGAAAACAGTTGGATTCTAGTTGTCAAGAAGACAGCTGTAGCGGTTAAGACGGGTACTGTCGATAACTGAAGCCAAGTAAAGGTGACTGTGGCCATCGATTTGGATGGTTGACCGACGTACTTGGACGATCTTTAATAGTTTGAATTCTCGTTCGTGCATGGAATCACACGTTGAAAGATGAGGACCTCGTCTTTCCTAGCTCGCACAAGTCTTTCGACGACTTCTGAGGATTGCTCATAAGGGTGCAGACGGTTGACGAGAATACAATTCTCAAAAACGCTAGGAATGTCTTAGTGCATATCGATCAACCGCCATATCTCCTCATATCACAAAAACTGTCTACTGAGAACCAAAAAAGATGGCCAGAACTCTCTATGGTGGAACAAAAGCCTTAAGAAATTGAGAAAAGGAGTTCGACGACTATTTGATCTAGCTGAGGATTCTGGCAACTGGGAACCCTATAGGGCTACTCTAACAAACTAGAACAAGGCGTTCAGAAAGGCAAAGTGGGAATCTTGAAGGAAGTTTTGTGAGAGTATATCCGACAATACCTCGAAGCACAAGAATCCACGAGATTCTCTCTAGAGAGTCGCTTGCTGAAATCGGATAGATGAAACGACCCGGCGGCAAAATTAGAGCTTTTGATAGAAAACCACTTTCTTGAAAGATTTTGACTCTTGATAAAAATCGTACTCCCCTCTTTGAGATCGCTGAACATCCAAGAAGAAATGATTAGGCAGTTGAATGGGCTGAAGCATTTCAGCCATGTATGCTTGGGTGATATATCCCCCTGAACAACCACCAGTATGCCAGTTAGCTTTACATAACCTTGTAGAGGAAATCACCCAATCACTTAACAACAAGGAGATTGTGGTGGCCATATTTCTCGATATTGAACGCATTACCAAACTTTATTGGATCAGCTTTGACTGAAAGAAGAATAGAATCAACTATATCAGTCTGGATCTACGCCGTGCTCGTGAACCGGACTGCCACTACATCTCTTCAAGATGAGGTCATTAGGTTCAGGGTCTCCGGGTGGGGTACTTCCCCACTTTTATGGTCACTCCTAGTGGACAACCTGCTCAATGTCCTCTAGAGGAAAGAGAGGTTCAGGCTTATGCAGACGACCTTGTCATTCTGACAAGGACCACATCGGGAATATCCTCCAAAGAACTTTGGACGACGTTCACAGTTGGTGTCAACCCCACTAGCAAAACTAATACCCTTTATCAGGAAAAGAAATCTGAAAGATCTAACTCCACTTTCTGTTGATGGCAAGGTTATTCCATTTGCAGTAAAAGTGAAATATTTGGGAATCACCCTTGATAAAAACTCCACATGGACCGCTGATTTGGAAAAGGTTCTCCACAAATCCGGAATATCTTTATGGATTGTAGGAGGATTTATGGAAAATCTTTGGGACTCGGTCCCAAACACATCCACTGGATGTTATGGTTGTTAGACCAATGGTCACATACGGTGCCATTGCTTGGTGGCCAAAAATTTCACAGCGAACGGCCCAGGTGAAGCTTTCAAGTTGATAGAGACAGGCTCTTGTGGCGATCGATCAATGGTGCTGTTACGCTGAAACGTTGGAATGGAATTCCAAAATTCTCAAAGTATTGGATGACATGTTTCAACACTTTGGTTTGCGATTTCACAATGTCATTGCTAATAAGTTAATTGCTGTGGTAAATTATCTTTGTTATGGCAACTCAACACGTTATTTCTCCATAGTTTAAACTGCCTAGGTTAAATCTACATCAAAGCCATTTCACCATGTACTGCAAACTTTCTTGCTAATCGTCCTCGCTAATTTACTGTGGAGGTCTTTCACCGACCTGTCAGCACCGGAGATTTCAAAGGACGTACAACCGAAGTTACTGCCATTCTATCCCTAATTGCATTACGAAAAGGAATATTTTATAAACTACTTAAATCTACCGAACGTTGAATTCATCCTTTGAATTTCAGAGTTATTATTTAATCTTTCATTCTCCGATGGTATGAAAGAAAATCCTATTAGGCTTCCAGCAAGCTTTTCCCACGAACCTGAACTCGGGAAACCGACCAACTCTTCCCTTGCCATTGTCTGACTAACTCATAATTTCCTGAAATAATGTTTTGTTCCAACTAACAACCGAACAACGTTTCCGATAATTCAAAAATGAATTATATCAGTTATTATCTAGTAGTCTCTGACAATACGTGGAAATTGATGGCAATTCCAGAGAGAAGAGCTGAGTTTTTTTTGTGGTACGTAGGCGGACAGAGTCCTAATCTAATTTTTGAAATGTCGAATTACGATAGTATACTGCTAATGAAAAATGGAGTACAGAATCCAATCTTCCTCAATATAACCTATAAAATAGTATATTCGTCGGCAAATATCCAACAGAAAACAAATACTGGCCACTACGACGATTTGTTTGATACTTGGCAAAGTTCCCCTACTATTAGTACTTTGCGATGATCTTAATATAAAAAAGAATTATTTTAATGGTCGTAAGGGACAGTAGATGTTTTCTGTTGACTACTTACCGACGAAAGTACCAATTGTATAGTATTTCTTGTGGTTTATTGGATATGTAATCCATTTTTCATTATCAAAATATGAATATATCCTCTTCTCCAACACTCCTACAACGTAAGTAAGACAGACCTTGCATTATATCTGACAGATACAGAGCTTATGAACTTAACCAAGAAGAAGAAGCATAAAGACCTAGAGATCATAAGAGGTTTATGGCTCAGAGCACCCAGATCGAAGAGGCAGAGACTTTGCGGTACCTGGGGGTAGAGGTAGTGGATTTTCTTAAGAGCTATGACTCATTCCGTCGCAACAAATTTACGTTTCGGCAGTCGTCTACTGAACGTGGGCTTTTATAGGCTAGGCTAGGCTAGGAAAATAAGACATTGAGTTATAAACGGCAGCCTCCTGCTTGCGTACCAGATGGTGCGGGTGGAGAGGGAATAATAAAGTATTTCGTATCGTCATGGACAGGGACAGGTACATTTGGCTAGCCACAATGCATGAATTGCATAATGTCGAGACGATTACAGATTACATAAAAAAGATCTCAGATAGACTCTACAGATACCATTTTCTTGTAAGTCCACTAACCAAAGACAACAACTCTGCATAATAGGAAAATTACCAAATTGAGATCGAACCGATTAAATGTTTATGGACCACAATAACAACGTGGGGTCTGTCTATTGACAGACGTGAGTCGGTTTTGCCCGCCCCCTGGAAACAGGAGGGCAGAACTAAAATTCCTCGCCCTAAAAGCGATTGAAACCCGAACCTACCCTCACCCTGTGGTTGTGGCGTAATGTTTTGATGTCTTTTATTCATTTATATGCCCGTTGAAAATAAAAACAAGTTTTGGAAAGATCTAACAACAATCACAGAAGAAGTAAGAAGAAGATTGGGAGATTTTAACCGAAGAATAGGAACAAGAGATGCAAACTATAATACAGTAATAGGAACAATAACGGAGTAAGAATTCTGTACATTACATAACCTAATCGTAACAAATGGTTTTTAGAACATCGAGATATACACAAATATACAGGAGAAGTTAAAAGTAGAAATGAAGAATCGATTATTGATCATATTTTAGTGATAAAAGGATTCAGAAGGAACGTAGTAGACACGAAAGTAAAAACAGGGCCAGAAATCGTTAGTGACTACTATTTGTTAATAACAGAGAAATTACTAGAAGTAAAAAAAGTGCGATACATAAAATTGTTGAATTTGTGTCAATTAAAGCTTTTAAACTACAAGACGAAACTGATGCAAAGAAATATAGAGAGGCACTAGAAGATACATTCGAAAGGTCAATGAATCAGTAAAACACAGTAATCTAGAGACATTGTGGAACTACTTCATAAACACGATCTTATCAGTGGCGACAAAGAAATGGGGACTTCCTAACCAAAGCAAACATAAAAAACAAACTGCTTGGTGGCCAGAAGATATAAACCAAATGAAGATAAAGAAAAAGAAATGGAAAACTTATTCGAATAATAAAACAGTAGACCACAATGAAAAGTACAAAAATGAAAGTAAAAGAGCTAGACACTGAGACAAAAAAGAAAAAGTTGGAAGAATTTCGAGAAAAAATAGAAGCCGATGGCAAATCAAACCAAAAATTATTCTATAGAACGCTAAAAACACTGAGACAAGAGAAAACACCGGGGTAAACATCATTGAAGATAAAAACGGAGACATTATAAGGGAAGACATAAAGATAATGAACAGAAACAAAGAACCACAAGATAGAAACGAAAACGAAATAAATTATATATCATCACAATAACTGAAAGAAGTAATACAAAACTGAAAATTGGAAAATCACCTGGAGAATACAAATTGAAATTGAAGCATACTTCAAATTTGTTATTTACTTCAAATCGAACCAGAATATTCGACAGCTTCTTCTGTTTCACAAAAAATATGATAACCGATATTGACATTTCTCGAAAGATATTTCAATCTCTACTAGGATCATCAACCATCTCATGAAACGAAGTGGATTTACGTAGTAATAACTAAAGCTTGAGCTTTATTACAATCCGCTATAATTTTGATTAATTAATACTTTAATACCAAATTAATTTTCCTTCGCAGAATTGTGAAATAAATTGGAGCACTTCTCACGTTTCATGTTCGAGAATGAAAGAGGCGAGACACTTGGGGCAGAGATCCTGAACCCACATCAACAATTCTATTATTCCTACGAACAAAAGCCGAACAAGTCTTTAGGCAAGCGGTCATACCTTCTTTCTAACTTAGTGATATAATTATGATTTGTGTTGACAAAGAGGCCTAGGGTTAATGGCTCAGTGGGCAATATATATTTCAAGTAATTCTTTTAATATCTGATTCTTTGGTGACGTGTATTTAGAAAAATTTATTGCATTATTGCTCTTGAAGCTTGTGGAAAGTATAGAATACTCAAGAATATCAGATAAGACGAATGATCACCTTATCTACCATGGTGGATAAAATAAAACTTGCGGATAAGATCAATGTTCACGCATGACTACAGAAAATCCTGTTCAGGATACAATAGAGGCAATTTCAGTCAACCTTCATGTATGCAAAACACGTATAATTATAATATCAAAGCGAAGAATGCTCTGAATGGGAAACAAAAGAAAGAGGGAATCGTGTCGAGTATACACTAATTGGGACAACACTCACAGTACTATTTAAACTCTTTATGTTCGGTTCCTTTGTTTCGCTGCTTTTTGTTTATTTTGTTTGCGAAGCATTTCTAACTACCAACGGTAGATATCAACACACTTTCACTTTGGGTTCATTTCTCAACAAGCCATTTTGATGGCATTCTTTGATTTAGACAACGTGACTGCGATTTTATTTTCCACAGGTGTTAAATAACGAAAGTTGTGAGAAGATCCCAAGGTAATGTCAATGATGTTCATGAAAATAAATCACATTACTGACTGATGAACTGTTTTTGGTGTCAGATGTGTCTAAAACCTCATCAGTGGTTTTTTCGTCTCTTCCTGGAATTCGTGATAATCTTATTTTTTTTTATCAAAAAGATAATTTGTATTTTGATTTCCACGAAAAGAAAAACATTTCTTTTGTATCTCAGAATCCTGTATGTTTCTGGGAAAATCTTCCTGGAGAACGAATTCCAATGCTTTGAAAGAGGTGTTCGGCAAGTTTCGGATGTGACTGCAGAAGGGCGTGAAAACTTGATGGGGTCAATCTTTATGAAGCTGCTGACAGTGGAACTACTTGCAAGGTTTTGAAAACTTGTAGAGACGGTGAAGGAAACATCGACAATCCGACTAAATTTTTTTGGTAAGTGTGACACTTCCGGTTTTTCGGACGTTATCATTGTTGATTTCAATAGGACACTCTGTATGTCGCAAACTTTTTGGGTTTCTCTTATGATTCTGATTCGAATTTATGTATTATATTTTATACCGAAATAAATCCGTTCTTGAGAATTCCAGTTTCTCTAGAAGAAGTGATAAATGCAGCATATTAAACTTTCAACATTTTCATACGAATTAAAATTTTTAGTGGTAAGCAGTGATTGAATCAAGAATATTGAAGGTTCACCAGATCACTCACCATAATCATATCTACTAAATCATTTACAGAGTGTCCAAAAAAGTGGGTACAGAAAGCGAATGAGAAACATTGAAAATCTCAATTTATTCAAATGGAGACCCTATTCTTTCTTCTCTTGATTCAGTTCTTTTATGAAAATGAGCTCTACTTCTAAATCACTTCGTTGTATGATAATCATAAATTCGTTAATTTATTAGTTTATCAGTCAACAAAGTGAACAAACTGGTGTTATCAAAGGCAACTTGCTATTATATCTTAATTCGTTATTATAATTGAAAATTAAGCTTCCTTTAAGTTGAATCTTTATTACAAATTAATAACATCATAACATCACAACAACACATAATACAGTAGCTACAAAATATAGTACGTTAGTTACTCAATATCCTAGATACCAATTTAATTTTAAAATCAATTTATGAAAATTGACATGAATATTTTGACAGTTTTTAAAATTGATGAATACACCTGCACCATTCTTGTCCAAGATGATGGGCATGTTTGCTGATTCTTGGCCAGCAACACTCTTATTTAGTTCGATGGTCTCTTTCGTCCATGGGACTCTGTTTACAGAAATGTCTCCTACTTGAATTTTTTGCAAAATGGAAATCTTACTCAAGTTATCTTCTAAATTCCCTCTTGCAACATTGCTCGATTCCCAACCACCAAGTTCTTGTAAATCTAATATGTCTCCTCCCGCATTAACAAAAAAAGTTGCTGAAAGGTGCACTTTCCGTTTCTGTATGATACGAACAATCTTCCATGTGGAGTATGAGCTGAAAGTAATGCAATATTTTTTTAATAATGTCACACTATTAACGTCTTCGTCAGATATCACCACCAGAAAACTTTCTCTATGGGTTTTTGAATCAGGAATGGTGATTACTAGCTTGCTCTATAGAATATCAACATTCTCCATGCACATTTTCGTTAATTCATTGGTTTTACAATTTTAATTAAAAAAGCTACTTTCATCATCAAAAATGTCTCGTCTGGGAAGTACGAACAAATTCATTAACCCGCTCTTTCGTGAATACTTTCGATTTTTTTGCTCTATATCCCACATTTTTTTCCTCAATAAATCGTATCAAAGCGCCTTACTTGTCGATTTCTACTCTTTCCTTCAACTCCAAACAAGCTGATTGCATAGAATATTTAGGCCACCTCGTATAGTAATATTCTTGCTTTGCTTTCTCAATAATTTCGTTAGGAATTCCAAAATCTTCGTTCATTTTGACTTCTAACTTTGCACATATAAAAATTATTGTGATTTTATGACATTTACGTTTATCAACATTGACCTATGAACGATAGTGTCTACTATGATAAAATGGCAATGTTATTATTTCAAACCGGATTTTTAAAAAATACTGATATGTATTGAGATTGGATTGCAATAACGAACTAGTATGACATAAAAGTTTGTATGTACCGCGGGTATAAACAGATGTGTATACCCTCAGGCCAGTGGCCCTCGGGTTGGTAAAACCTCGCCCTCAGGGCATAAACATCTTTTTATACCCTTGGTACATGAATAATTATTATGGCACGCTAAATTTACAAATACGTTACAAGATCAAAGTTGTTGATTTTATAGTAACATCATCGCTGTCAATGATACGATAAAGCTTTGAATGTAACTAGATTATTATGCAATTTAAATAAATCTCGGAAGTTGCATCAGGCGACTCGGTGTGAAGCGCCTCGTCGCCTGGCAATGTTCTCGATTACTATAAGTCGCATGATAATCTCGTTAAATTAATAGCTATATTTGATTTAAAATTGTGGAATTATCATGATTAATGTATTAAATTGAGAGGAGACTATGTTGAATAATCTTATGTTGACTTTCAAATTTCGTTTGCTTCTATAGTAGGCTACGAATGTTTCAATACACCCTCGTACACCTCAATCGATATCTCGTAAAAAATACATCGATAACATAATGAATATAAATTTATAATTGAATTCCAGATCCCAATTATTTGATTTCCAATTCTAGCGACGAATCCTTAAAATTATATGACGTGCCTTGAATTTCACTGAATAATAATTCGAAAGAAATACTTCTTCGTGGACTTGCGAAACTCTGTTGAATCAGCAAGTATTGCGCTACAGCCCGAGATGGAATTTTCCAGTTAAGAACACAAAGTCTAATGGTGTTAATAAAGCATGAGGAACTAACGGGATGTAGAGACACACCTTCTGAACTCGATCCCTCTATGAATCATTTAGCATTTCTTGTCTTGAACGGAGCAAGAGATGGAATGCTTGCAGTATTTCTCGAACGCGTTTTGTATAATTCATGGCAGGAAGTCGGGACGGTTTTTTCAGATGCTGCACCGGATTAGGCAAAGGCATGTTTGATTTGTATGTGACGACCTACTCGGCAAGAACAGCCATCTTTCTGACACTGTTTTCCATTTTCCGCGTTCGCAGAATAATTTCTCGACTGAAAGCTGTGTCTTATATAGGTAAAATAGGACATGAAGAATCAGTACCCGTTGAAAAACTTTATATTGTTATAAAAATGCGCTTTTCTATTATTCACTAATTTATTTAGACTTGTAAAATATAACTTTCAATTTCCAGTTTAACCAACTGTATTAAATTATGTCACTACCGCTATGCTAACTCTGTATTGTTTTGAAGCTACCATTACATCAGTTTGTGTTGACGGTATCACTATTTATAAAAATTTGCCTGAAATAATAAACGGATATTTTTTATTATTCTTTAAGTAGTTTCGAAAACCTTATATTATCTTTTGATAGGAATATTCCAACGTTTAGCTTGGAGTCAGAAACATTTTTTTCGGAAAATAATAGTTCTTTATGGTACTAGGTGTTATGTTGAAAATAAGTCACGCGAGAAAATTCTCAAGTGAATTAGGAAACATAACACACGAGTGGCATACAATGTTCTATCCAACAAGTGGAATAAATCTTTTTTTATGAGATAATAATTAATAAGTTTTGTGATCAATTCAAAGCTACTTGCGTGTCAGTACCCTATAAATGTCAGAATGACTTGACAGTCCCTTTTTTACATTTTAGTCAAAGCAGGTTGTTTGTTTGGTTGCCACAGGCAAAAAATGTTTCAATAAATTTTGAAACTTGTCAGTTTTCCCTGCAGTAGAAGAAGCTTTTTTGGAGAAAAATACGTATAGAAAACAGAGGAAACCAATGAAAATTACGTTCCTGAGGATATCCTTATCTACGGAAGCGGAAGAAGCAGCGATGCAGATTTTGCCAGAAAAGTACCGAGATAAAAGGTATCGATGAAAATGTTTTACATTTGCAAAAAAAAATTTGTCCCATCGTCGCTATGGACCAAAAATACTCGATGCTCGCTCGACTATTCACCTTTATGAAAAAATACAAACGAAAGAAGTCCAAGACATTAGAACGACCTGAAATAGAGAAGTTTTTGAACGAAGCTCCCGACGACTAGTACTTGCTGATGAAAGCGGCTTTGATAATGGGGATTAGCGGTGCTTGTAGATGCGATGAATTGGACAATTTGAAAATAGAAAATATTCAACACAAAGGGAAATATATTCAGTAGTTTTGCTCGTTCATTTATAATAGCACTCTCACAGAAATCAGAAATTATTCATTCATCACAAAAGATTACGCACAGAGTGGAGAAAACTACAAAATGCGTAACTTATCGGACTACTCAAAAACAATACAACATCAAATGTTTTATCTATATATGAAATAGTATAAATAAAAACGGTGCAATAGCATAATTGAAATATAACTACAAATACAAATACCTTATTCATCGCTGAAGACTTTTGTACAAATAATGAATATAAATCCACAAATTGCACAAAAGTTCATTGGACTAGTCAAAATCTCTAACAGAAACAATAAAGCTAAAATAGCCAACCAAGGACCCAACCGTTGGCCGGCCAGGTCACCGGACCTAATGCCTATGGAGTTTTACCCCTGGGGAAGGTTGAAAGATCTTATTTCTGAATTGCAGACCAATTCTAGATACGAATTGAAACCGGCAGTGATGCAAAGTTTTGCTTCTCTCACTCCTATTGAACTAATTAATTCGGCAAAAACGTTCAGAAAAGGTGTCGCCTGTATGTAGGAGAAGCTGGTAGATATTTTGAACACCTCGGAACGAATATATTTCATTGTTTGTTCTTCATCATTATTATTATTGTTGGAGTTTCATTTATTAGTAGTCAATATAGTATAAATTGTTATCAGTTTTATGAAAACTATGAGTTTTTATTAAGTACTACGGTGAAAAGCTACTACTGAACAATTTCTTTCTTTTTTATCGCCGCATCGTCTAAAGCCCAATTGTTTAAAGTGTGCGTTTCAAAGTCTATATGAAAAAACCTAAAATCTCTGTATTTCAATGATGACTGGAGCAAAACATCAAGTGGTCTACATTTTTGGAAAGGTAATTTTAAGCTCTATTGAAATATGCAAAAATATACAGGGAATCCCTTTAAAAAATATTTTTCCTTCAATAATTATGTATATCTTATTTAAAAAAATAAGTTACACCATTGAATCCTACGTAAAAAAGTGCTTTGGAAATGTTTTCATAGAAATAAAAAAAAATTGACATGAAAAAAGTTACAGTTAACTCAGAAAAGGTGATAGATATCGATATGCGGTTTTCACTATTAAGTTTTTCATATAATTTGACCCTCAGACACAGCCATCAGTTTTCATCTATCCAGTTTGAAAAAAGGACTTTCCCTTTAGAAGTGTCCAATTTAGCCCACTCTGTAGATACCAGTGCCATCGATGGGCACATGAAAAATGTGCAGGAATAGACCCCGCAAGTGGCGACGTCACAAATGTCAAAATATCATTTGACGCGTTCCAAACAAATCAGTTTTAGATAAACAGCTTTCGCAAAAAACGTTTCCTATGGCAGTGAAACTGATAACGAGCTTGGTTATGGCGATTGCTTTATTGAAGAGTTTATAAGGATGTAAAAATAAAATTAATTATCATTCACATGAACTCACTTTTGGAACCGAAACCTAACGGACCCCAGCAAAGATGGTGAAGTGACGTCACGCTTGCGGAGTCTATTGGGGACGGGGATGATTTCATTTGCGATTTGTGCGTGTAAAACTGACTTTCCTAGATATGTTCTAAATTAGTGATCCGTAGGTACAATTCAGGACACCAGTCGTTTGATTTGCCATTTTCATATTTTTTTTTGTGAAATACTGTTTTAATTCTTTACCCATTTTGCATTTTATCGTCATTGTTTAATTCCATTAAATAAAAAGGAAAATTTAAGCATTGTTTTGGCAATTTTTTCGAAGCTGGTCCAATCTGGGCAACTTGTTTTGGCATATTTTTCGAAACTGGTCCAATCTGGGCAACTTTCCCCTATATTTATAACAGATCGGTTTTGGTTTGTGTTTTTACGTTTAACTAGTTTAATGGTCTTCTGTCAAGTCATGTCGTCCATTCTTCAAGAAGTAAAATGAAATAATCCGGTAGATTTATAATTTGACAAAATATTCTTGCGTTTTTGTAAAATGTTGAATATATCAAAGACAGAGATTTCTAGGTATGATAAACAGTTATCTAATTAAAATATAATAAAAAACTACTGATTTGGAATGTTATGGTATTTATCAACACCCTGTAAACTTCTCCCTACACGAACATCAATAACAAATAATGATTGATCTATGCAGTCTGAGGCGTTACTGTTGATCCACCCTGTATTCTTGGAAAAACGGTCCGCTATTGAACGTAAAACATCTTGCTCCCCGAGCGCACAATACGACCACTATCACACCCTCTCCGATAAACGCACCCCCATCAAACCGTTAAAAAACGATGCTCACCTGTCTGTATTCCTCTCATGGCAGGATGTTCTTCATCATCTCGAGGGCTTTGGGACTCGGCGGTGGCGTTGTTCGGCTGGTCCCCCGCCTCACCGCCGCTCAGCCTGTCTTCGCTGCCTTCGGCGTGTGTCCCTCCTCCGTTCGCATCGTCCGTCTTGCTGTTCCTTTGACTCGACAATACTTGCATCTCCCACATTTGCTCCTGCCGGATGTCGTCGTTGTAGTCCTGGAAGAAAGAAAGATGGATGAACGATTTGAGGCGATTTCACGCGGTTGGTATGAGTTAAGTGTGTGCCAGAACCTGCACAGTTGGCAAATTGGGGCAGTTTGTTCGTAATACTAGGTTCGCTTCAAGATAAATTCATTCTAGAGCTCGATAATAATGTAGTTCGATAGCGTTATGTTCTTTGAAAATGTAGATTTGAACATATAAGCAATATAAAAAGTTCAAGATATAGAAACACCAAAACAACGTCAATACCATTCGACGCGAGTTTTCCCAACAATGTTGGCATCCTCAAGAGCGCAAAAAAGAATAAGCGAAAAGGTGGGCCAGGCACTGATAAACTGGATACCAGGTACCTCCAATAATTGGAGAATGAGTACGCCGTACCGAGTTCTTTACTCCTTACTTGTTAATACGATCTCTGAAAAGTCTTCGACTGCGTCAATCACAACATCTTCTTAGGAAAACTGGAATTATATGGCATTAGGGAAAACTCTTTTGACTTCACTGAGTTTTACTTAACAAATATAACTCAGATTGTAGAATATAAAAATATCAAATCCTAATAAATAAATACAATATATTAACAGGGGTTCCCTAAGGCTCAATCATAGGATCACTATCATTCATATTGTATGTGAATGACAACGTCAATAATGTGAAATCCATCCTGTATGCTGACGATACCACTGTATTTCACACGTACGATAATCCAAAAAATACGGAGATAATAAATACAGCTTGAGCCTTGGTATACCTCAAACCAGTTGAGTCTTGATGTGAACAAAACACTACCTCTGGATTTCTCACTCAGAGAAATTAATGGGAAAATAGGCATAATTGAATTTTTAGGACTTTATCTCGACTCAAAACTGTGATGGAAACATCACATCCAAGCTCTCACAAAAAAACTTGAGAGTATAACTTTCTTAATGAGGAAATTATCACAAGAAGCTCCTATAGATATTTTAGGGTAGCCTATAGAAAAGAGCTATTAGAGCAAGAACATAAAATCTTATAATGAAACATGCATACATTGTTGAAAAAATTTTTTGCTAAAATTGTTATATCCGTCAACCGGTTGCACCCCTACGTGCAACCCTCAAAAGTCAGAGACTTGTGCGAGCTAGATGAAGACGTAGCCCTTACCTTTCAATACGTGTGATGCCATGCAGGAGACCGGTGGCAATGCTGAGATTCGAACTCACGCTCTCTGGCTTATGAGGCGAGGACTCAACCCGCACACCGCACCGCGGCACATATTTTCAAAAATTTGAACATTCTAACTCTCCCACCGTTATTTATATATCACTGTCTTTATCATATCAGAACTAATGAGCAAAACTGCTATAAACAAGATACTCACAAAAGCAAAACATCACTATTAAACTTTTCGATAGAAATTCTTCGTATAAACAATGTTCACAACATTCAAGAATTCTTCGATGCTGATGTTATCTTCTGAATTAGTTATCATTTTAAAGCATTACTGTACTTATTTATGTATTCGTATATCTAGAGTCTTTAATGCATGCATATTTATTTAGATATTCTCTTTTATTCAGAACTTTTTTCTCACCTCCAATTCTGACGATGCTGAAACATCACGTTTTTTTTTTTCAACTTCTTACGAGTACTTTTTCAACAAATTGTAAAATGGCAGTTCCAAAAGTACACATGATCAAAATTGTCATAGGTCAGGCCATTTTGCCGCGGACTGTTGACAATAGTCAACATGAGACAACCCCTCTATTAGCGCAGAAGAAGGTAAGCAAGTTTTATACTCTCAGACTGACACTGTGTATGTCTGATTAGTTGATACCCATTAGCACTGATTATATTTCAATCTCACCCTTGAAGGCTTTCATTCAAAGTTATTTAAGAGAAATTTTGGATCACAAATCTTTGTTTACTCTAAATTGTTCTGCTGTGAACACATCAAAACTTCGTATCAAAGTTCCACAATTCTGGTTAGTACTTTGCTTCTTGATAACCACCTGACATTGGTGTGATGGTAAGAGCTTCACAAATATTTCGATATATTCTTGTCTACAACGCTTTTCCTTTATTAGCATTTCCTATTTTCAGAACTATATTGAGATCCTTAGAATAATCCGATGGCAACGTTTCAAATGCAAGAGATGGGCGATGTAGAAAGCTATTTCATCATGAAAAATATTTAAATATTTGTTATGTGGAATTGTGTGTACTTTACGAAAGGCAATAAATTATCAAAATCAAAATACAATAGATTGTTCAAATAATCATGAAATCAATAAAAAAAATACTGGAAGCAGTATCTTATCCATAAATTTTAAAATTATACATTTGCAATTAATTTCGATATGGATTATGGTGCAACTATCTTTAAATAATCTTATGGTGCGGAGATGATGAAAAAATATTACAATAACCTATTTCACATTAGAATCACATAAACTGACAGTAGAAGTAGGAATAAGTTATGTTACAACATTTGTTGTTAATCGTTGTTTTTTAGAGGTATATTATTAAAATTATGTTAAATCCCTCATTCACACATCGAAGCGCAGTTTTTTGTAAATGAAAGCATTGTTTATTTCCATCAGATTTTTGCTTTGAAAGTTCGCTTTCCATTAAACAAAATTGGGTGTGATTGAAGGCTCTGTTCACTTTTGGCGAACCCATTTCGATCTGGAGTCTTCACATCATGAATAATCTCGCTACTTTTCAAAACTACTGGGAGTAAGGACTATCTCAAAGTTCATCAGTCAGCCCTTTTGGGCTTTGCCGGCGATCCAGTCAAATTATACAGTATAATAGTTGATTCATCGTGTAAGATCATATATGATATAGAATATTGGTAGTAATGTAGTTGTGCAATTAGGAGGTTGCGTTTAATGTTTTATCAACTTTTCATTTTCAGTAAATGTTTGACTGTTATATATGTGACTTTTTCAACGTCCAGTTTCACGGCTCTTGATCAAATGATGTTAAAATATAACCAAACTTATGGCAATACCTATTCAGGACCTGTCGGTATTACTCATAACTTCAAAGATTGCCATGTTTAGGAGTAGATAAAATTCTATTGCGCTATAAATTGTGAAATAACCGTTTGAAGTGAAATGTAGTAGAAGATAGATAAAACTTTCATTACATTCATATTTCGAGTTTTATCTCCAGAATTTCTAATTTTATTACCGAATTAAAAATGCGTTTTCAAAAATAGAAGGAATATTTTCATTACATCGTTCTGCATGAATTTATATGAGAATTAAGTATATGTGCAATGAAGATATTCATGAATGTCATTGATAAGAGCACTTGAAATATTGGTCTGTACTCAGTTATATCATTTTGTTCACCTTTTTTTTTTTGTGATATATGATAAGGATACACATTTTTGGATATTCATTGGGGTATTATCTATAATACTGATCATTATATTTTTTCAGTTCGGAGCTTGTTAGACTTATTTCCTCATCATTTACTGGGTATACGAATATTGAATTATTTTACTGAAAGTAATTGTTTCGTTGTGATTTTATACTTGATTCGCTATAACAGTTGCAGAATTCACAAGGGCAATCGTGATTTATTCCGTCCATATGATTATCAAGATAAATAGCTGCGATGTTTGCTGCCTTATCTTTGAGAATGTTCATTACATCATACAAGTGGTTTTTGATTATTGTCACTTTCTTGAATCATATTTTTATAATAATCGCACCAACTTGGATAGTTGACTGAGGTACTTTGTTGAGCATCGAAGTGCCAAAATGACATGGTGAAAAAACTAAAAAATAACTGAAAAAAGTTCTGTACTGGCACATCTCTCATGTTACTCGTGAAATGAATGGAATATGATTCTATCCTGTCAAGCTATTTGACATCGAATAAAATATGTGCTTATGTTTTGCTGCTCATTTCTGGGAATTATTGTACTTGTTTATCATGTAACATTTGTTGGATGAAATGGAGAATCGTTTGAATTTTTACCGGATGCATCACTTCGATATTTTGGCGAAGGTAACTTTTGGCGGATACACATTAATCACGTACTATTTGCTGGGAAAATATGGTGGATCTTGTTTGAAATTTTGCCGGATGCTCCACTTCGATATTTTGGCGAAGGTAACTTTTGCAAGATATCGAATTATCAAGTATTTTTTGCTGGATAAAAGTGAAGAATCGTTTGATATTTTGGCGAAGGCAACTTTTGGCGGATACAAAAGATCACGAAGTGACCGGTAAAATAAAATTTTCTGAAACTGTTGTAGTAACCAAAATTGTTCATGGGCTTAACTCACTCCTATGACTAGTTTTCCAGATACGTTGATGCTGAAATTTACCAATATTTTCGGATCCTTTTGTTTACTAACGAGCTAGATTGAATTTCTGTTGCCTGCACACGTTTACTACTTGTTTGAGTAATTCAATGATAAATTCATATGACTAAAAATATTCATATTTACGGAGTGACTCAAAAAGGAATGATGGCAGTTTTTCGCAAAATCTCATTTTTTCTACCGTGACCTTAGGAAAGCATATTTTCGAAGTTTCCTTAAATATAGTATTTTGAGGGGAAAATATCCCATCGCACTCATTTTGTATACTGGGTGTTTTATAGAGAGAACAATATCAAATGATTTTCTTATGGAATAATGCAGACGCTGTAATTATTGATTGATTTGAAGGAAAATTGATACCACTAATATGGGTCTTGGGTATCTCTAACCTCCAAGATGTACAAGGTGATTTATTTGTTGAAATGTATTGTATTCAGATATAAGAACAAAAACTACGAACCCTCTGTATTCTGAAATTTCCCCGGTCAAATGTAACCATTTTCTCAGTACATAATTATTTCAATAACGTCTTGAGAGGTATGATTTCAACATCCATATTACCAGTTATCTAGATACAGGGCGTCAAATTGAAAAACTGAACTATCTTGTCGAAACTACTTGCAGTGGTATAACTAATGTAGATTGTGGAAAATTCAATAGAACATGCTTTTTCATCAGTTTTTTAATAGACGGAACCAATTTTACCAATAGAACAGATCTAATGATGTAGCGTGCATTTTAGAGCATCATTTACCAACCAAATAGAAGGTGTTATATGATAGGGGTGATTTCACAAAATCCTCAAATTGGTGCCCCAAAAAGAAAATTTACTCAAGAGAGAAAAATGAACTGAGACTAATTTGAAGAATAAAGTACATGGATTGAGCATTGAAATTGAGTAAGTCCACGTATTGAATATTTTAAAATGGAAAATCAGAAATTGACTGAAAAAAAATACACACAAATATGTGTGGACGCAACAGGAGGGTAACCTTTTTTTCAGTTTGAGGATTAGAGAAACCATTTGTTCTCGCATTATATTTTCCTATTACCGTATGGAGTACCTTATGGAGTTGACGTAGATTTGGCTACACCAAGTGTGTGAAAAAAAAAATGGATTTTGTCGATATGGAAAAAAAAACATCAAGATAGCCTATAACAGGTACCTAGCCTATAACTCATCGATTATAAAAAAAAATCCATATTGTGTGACTTGGATGGAAGAGAACTCTTATATAGAATCCAAGCAAGTTCTAGCGGAAGGATGAGATGCTCTAATGGAAAAGATTTTTGTTTGTATAAAATTTAGGTTTTATAGCGTTGCAAGGAGGGGAAATTGCACTTTTTCAAAATAAAATAGAAGATTGTGAGGAAGAACCCAGTGAACAAAAGTTACAACTTCTAAGCGACATCGTTCCATTTTTCGTATTTTATTTTATAAAAGAAGAACCAGTGTAGTACAGCGATTTTTTCTTATATCAATTGGATTATTTTATGGAAAGCCACTGGAAATAATTGTTTAATTTCAAGTTTATTAAAATCATTTACTATATCACAAATTTTCACCGTTTTTGAGTAATTGATAAAGAACTTAATTTTTCCAAGAACTTTGACATCCTGTATCTCGAAATCGGTGCAAGTTAGGACATGTGCAGGGTATTCAATGAAAACAACTAAATTTTTCCAAGAAAATTGAACTGTTTTATTTACTCACCCTGTATTAGTTCACCTAAAAAAACTGATCCTAAACGTTTAACTCTGGATCACCCTGTATACATCTTATAACACCCACTCAGCGTCTAGACATCTTGTCTCTTCGGTGCCATATTTAAGCAACGTTTAATATTCACAATATTAATTTTCTCTAATTACACTATAAAATTAATAACATCTAAGAAACAGACGTTTACTCTTGTGCGGGGAAAAATAATGCATTTCTGAGGAAATTACTTTCCGAAAATTTATTACGGCAGGGTCTAGAGATCAAAGATGGGGAATGGTTCGCTCATTTATCATTTCGAGTATGAAGCACCGTGATTATGTATCCTCCTTAATTATTAACGGGCATAGGCGAATTCATGATTATGTAATCTAGTCAGGGCTGGTTTTACTAGGATAACTAGCCAAGAAGAACAATTTTTTTCTCCGAACCGGTCAAAACTACCACTATTTTGAAATCAAGAATATTTTATTCGTTTTGGTTGAAAATTGACTCTCTATTTTTATTATTTTTTCATTTATTTTAGAAGATTCCGAATAATATTTTTGTAACAAAGTCATTCATGAAAGAATACCATTGAAAAAGCAAGATCCAATAATAATACTCCCTTCTTCATAGGGTCACTGGCCGCAAAGAGGAACTACCCATCAACAACGCATGCTCAGATACCTTGCGGTACCCGATGAAACTGATGCTGCGCTATAGGATTAGTTTATTTAGCAGTCTAATCGTGACTTGGATGAAAGCTTGTGAATTACTGATTTGGATCAGATACCATACAGAGTATCAATCACTTTGGGATGAGTTGTTTTAAGGAAAGTTAGCCTGGTTGATTTGAAGGTCGGTGAACTGAAGCAGGAGCTGGAGGAAAGAGAATAAGAAACAACCGAAGAGAAGGCCGTACTCCAGAAAAGACTTTCAGAAGGAGAAGACCCCGAAACTGCTTTATTTGAATTTTCTGATAATGATTGAATTTCGACATTGAATGAGGTCGAAAAAACTACGAAGTTCTTGGAAGATAAACTTCTAGGTGAGCTTGAAAGAGCTTGTTCAAGGAAATTCGAATAGCTTGAAAGAAGAATTTCAAGAAAATTCGAAGCGATTGAGAGAAGAGCTTCTGCAAAAATTCAAGAAATTGTAAGGAAGAACTTCACAAAAGTTTGAGTAATATAGAGGAAAAACTTCTTAAAAATTCGCATTAGTTTGACAAAAGAACTTCACGAAAGAGAATTGGTGTGGCGAATCGATCGAGAGAAAGAATGGGAAATGTTTGAATTTGGACAAAGTTCAAAAATAGATGGAATCTGTCAAGGTCTTCAAAACAGAGAAGCTTCTCATGAAGCCACCTCAGCTTATGGGCCATGGTGGTGTGCAGGTTGAGCGCTCTCTTCCTAATACAATCATCTGTAGATGCATGGGTTTGAACCTCAGCATGGCCACCAGCATGGTATTACACATTTAAAAAAGCAAAGGCTGCGTCTTCTCTAGCTCGCACAAGTTTCCGGAGACTTTTGAGGGTTGCTCGAAAGGGTGCAGCAGGTTGACGAATATACCAACCTTTTTTTTAAACCAAGTTGGGCGAAAATATTTCATGGGAAAATTTTCACCGATAATTTGAAGATGCGGCTAAAGCAAATGGGTGGAACAGGTGCATTTTTATTTCAATATCATTCATGTCAGGTGAGTTATCAATCAGATAGAAAGGTGCAATCTGCAATCTGAGGATCTAAGAATAACCCGTCTATGGAGAATTTCCTGAAGTACCCAACAGTTTTATAAATTTCCGATATCATTTATGTTGTCCAATCAAAAATGTAATAAATTGTCAAATGTCAAAATTATTGACACAACTTATTTTTTTTTCAAATGGTACACCCTGTATATTATTCAATATTTGAAAATACTTTTTTTTTCTGCTCATGAAAATATGCCTCACTTGCCTTTTCCTCTCATAGCGCAAATTGGTGTAAATATGAATAATTAAAATTGTAATTGTTCTAGAACATCAAGATACCCGTGTTTATTATTTTGCTTCCAATAACTTTCATGGTTCCGCACGAATTATTGAATGTCTTATGTGAATGTTGTTTCCTGATAGTTTATTGGTCAATAAACAAAATGAGATATATCATGGAAGAAAAATGTATTATGTTCGATATATGCGGTAGTGTTACAAAAGCTCTCTGAAGACATAGATTACAATAACTAGGTCAAAAAGAAATGTTTCATAGACTTTTTTGAAACTGGTAGCCTAGACAGAAAAAAACGTTTAGAACAAAAACGGTTTTGAGAGAAGAAACAGAAATTAGTATTCTAGCATATCTTATAGCCAATCCTCGAAATTCATTAGGTAAACGATGAGGTAAACTTTCATATTCAATAGTCAACACTTCCATAATAGTATGGGTAGAGTTAGATCCAAATTGACGGAACAGTTTTTGAGATATTAAATGAGTACATTGTAAGTGACCTAAGTAAAAATTAAACGCTCCCTATATCTAAATGAAAGGTAATATTGAACAACCCACTTCACCAGAGAATTCCCTTACCTTTTGTTCAAGCAACAGTGGCAATAGATAATTTTTCTCTATTCAGAAACGATCTGTCAATTGTTTTCAGTACAAGAGTATATCAAAATATTAAAAATTTATATTTCAAACAGAGAGAGTCATCAAGAAACAAGACATGATTTTATCACCTAGGATAGACTGAAACTATGATATTCTACCAAAATATAAATTGTTGGTACAAGACTAGTGTTAGAAAAAAAATCCTGAAGAACGATTTTTTCGACTATGCTCCGTATACACCATAATGCACTTTCAGATGAATATATTTTCATCCTGAATTTGTCTTATTTCGACTAACAAACCAGTTTTTTCCTTTGTCCACCATACCCAACTCCGACGTTTTTTCCTTTTATCTCAGAAACGACACATACAAAATCATTTAAACTCGCACATTTCCTACCCATGCCACTAAAACATAATAAAATATCAGCCAATTTGACCGAGAGCCAATTTTTCATGTTTTCGTGCGGGGTACTTTAAATGAAAACACTGTACATTGTTGTAATGATATTAATACTAGTTTAAATCTTTAAACCGACAAAGAACATCTCCACATTCATGAACTGAGAAGAAGGAAGTATCCAAAGCATCTAGAAAAATGCTATAGAGAATGAACATCAGAATATTACCAGTGAGGTGAGTTAAAATTTAGTGATATTGCGAAATACGATTTTTAGCTGCTTTCCTCAACTGTCAATCGGCTTCCGCTTGACTAATGTCGAACGTTGAAAACTGTTCACACAAACAAAACCAGATAATAGAACCCTCAGACCCTTACTTGATTGCACGCTCTAAGGATTTTAGCTGAAAATACCGGATAGGAAACACTAATGCTGCTATAAAAACACCATTAAACTGTACAAAAAAAACAAAAACTGAGTAACTATCATGTATTCATCACAGAACAACGTAATGACTAGATAAAACCATTAGCAGGGCGAAATTCAGATTATCGAGCGATGGGCTTTATTTATTTTCCGATCCTCTACAATCGCTGGTACTTAACGAGTGAACCTCGGAGTTATTTAGGTGTTTGCATCCGAAACATGGGCCAAAATGGCACATTTATCTCGCGTAATTATTTGCTGGGATTATTATCAACTCGACGATATTCTACGCAGGATGCTGCGAAATAGACAACGTTGCGTAGTCGGCTCGGTTGTATAAACTTCGTAGAAATTATTCGGGAGATCAGATCACGGGTTTAATTAGTTGTTATCTTTCATGCTTAGCTGTTATAAGGGTACACCAGACGTAGCTGTTGTGGGTGTCGTGTGAGTTTATCTTTGCACAGCGAGTTGAGCAATATAAATGAAATGAACAATAATGGAAAACACTTCTGTCCAGACATTCCCCCGAAGAACACGTGAGGCAAACATCTGACAGGAAACAAGTCCTTTCCCTTTCACATTTTGAATTAACACCTGGCATCTATATGTTCCTCAAGTAGGACAATATTGCACCGTACCAGAAAAAGTCCTCTGGTAAATCCTGCCTGTCGTAAGATAACCATAGGTAGTAGATGATCCTCACCATCGTCCGGTAATATAACAACATATCGACTATATTAAAATAATGATAATTTTTCATCTATTGATTCACATCAATGAATATAATTACAGTATAAAACAGGAAGGGAATTAATGGAAAATACAATAGATTAAATCTGTTGATCTAGAATACTTAAAGAAATGAGATATTTGAATAAAAATATCATCAAATACACCATAGGAAGTTGAAACTGATGAAGAGGTTGAAATTATATAAAAAAATAACAATTAAAGTGGTAAAATTGCAGACTAACAGTGAAAATGGTAACATGAAGTCTGAAATATTAAAAATTAGAGTACAAATAATTTCCTGTTGACAGTTATTACAGCATACACAATATAAAAATGTTAAAATGAAATCTGGAATAGTAAAACTCAGCCCACCCAAGTCGGATGTAATTTGAGTCAGATATTTGTCTCAGATTTTCCACGTTGTGAAGTGGGTATTTTGACCAAGTCGAAATTATTCATTTAATTTATTAAATTTTTCACCTACGCAATAGGAGTAACATATATAGTTAGTCGATTATTGTTCCTGGTGATAACAACATTATTAGCGAAACGTACGTCAGGTGTATTGAAAAGTGTTCTTAGTGTAGTGTTGATACTGTTTCTCAAATTTTCATTCAATTTTATGAGTTTCGACAATTTTAATACATCTCCGACTTGGAATGAGAAAAAAAAATGTATTACAGCATAACCCAAAGTACCAAAACGTATTGTATGGTCGGTTGGGGTGAGTTTCAAAAAGAAGCTATGACAGAATCCATGTGAAGATATAATACAATTTCAAACGACTGTAAATAGTAAATAGTAAATAGTAAATAGTAAAATAAAATAACGACAGAAGATGAGAATACCTTAGGGCTTTGCGAAGCTACCAAAATGGCAATTTCGTTGTACCGCCAGAGGAAACAAAATGAATTCTTCAAAAAATTTCCTGATTAAGTTCATATTTTCAGACGATTCGGAATAGGTATAAAAGTATTATCTTGAAAAACTACTCAGAATCGAGTAGTAGTAATTGCGTCGCTTGAGACCACCCCCACCACTCCAATTTTAAGCTCCATCCTCTAACAACAACAACCAATGAGAGTGTGCTGAGCTAACATGTGACCATTTCTCCAACACCAGTTTACCTGTCATTTTTTTGTCACCACATTTGTTGTCTATCCTAGATAGTAATACCTTCTAGTGGTGCACGTATACAATTTTTCAAGAAATTTAGATATCGACATCAAGTAAAAAATTATGTAAACCACGCCATACGTTCATACCCCACATCGCTTGGAAATTGGTTTCTCTCATCCAGTAAGGTTTGTTTTGTGACCAATAGTGTATGTTATATCGGTTAACGGTGCCCTTATTATGGAAGCGGGATTCTTCATTCCACAAGATTTGATAGAGGAAGTTGGGATTGTCATGGACTGAAAATGTGAACAATGAAGCCAGAAGAAGTCTTTTGAAATGTTAAGGTCTAAGACCTTGGTGTAAATGTAAATATAATAATAACAATAATAATAATAATAATAATACTCCCTCATAAACTCTCGTTGAGTGTACCCAAAGGCATAGCCTGTGCGGGTAGAAGACGGCTATTATTATTATATGCCGTGGCGCTTCGGGGCGACTTACCGATGTTTTAGGTAATGTATTCACTTTTCAGCTGTAGGAAACCCCGGAAATCCTACAGCACCTCGGGTTGTCGGTGTGTACTCCAAGCTAGCACTACACGAGATTGGCATCTAGACAACTCACAATACACTTGCATGCGGCATGCGGTTGCCTATCGATCCGATATAGAGTATTTGAGAAAAAATCTCTTGTACCTATATCGGACTCGAACCGACTATCGCTATGCTGGAGTTTCGAACGTCCTGTGCCATTAGACCGCTAAGCCACCGGCCACCCATACTGTTTGAAAGATATCCGCACAGACGACATACTGATTTCAATCTCCTCCGCCAATGCACGAACCGAAATATGAAGATGTGTTTCGGCGTAGGCCAAAACGTTTACACGATTTTTCTTGAGTTCCCATATGAGTGGGATGTATCTTGATGTTTGTTCCCTGGAAATATTTCCATTCGTATTGTAAGAAAAAGTATTGCGACTTGGTTGTCGACGATCAGGAAAGCGTTGCTCGCAACACGTTTATCTTATCGTCATCTGTCCATGTTACCTTTTACCCGTTCTGCCATCCGTCACAATCAATTCCAGTTGAAATAAACGAAGTTGCTGTCATTTTAACAACAAAAATAACAAAAACACTGATGCAGTAACTAGTTTAGTGATAATTCGTTTGTCGGTCTTCAGAAACGCGAATCATCTTACATTTAATTTGGTTCGATTCACGCCATAGTCGACCGCATAGTTTAAAAAAAATTCAATCGTCGAAATGGACTTATGCTCAGACTATTTATTCACGGAAACAGTATTTCAAGCGCTTCCTCGTAGTCACGATCGCGGCATAGATCAAAACGCAAGCAACACGGTTGTTCCGTACATGTAGAAAATGGGTATGCCGCAATATCGCCGATGGCCTGGTGCCCCACTGAATGTGCCTAAATTGCAGATGCAGCAGTAGATCGACACGTTTCTGGCGGCATATCGAACTCGACGCTCAGGTATTTCGGATTCCCGATACGGTTCCCGAGGGCAGCATCAGAATCCATAAGGCGAGAAATTTTTGCGAATATCGGGTAATAGATGAGCTTCGTGAGAGTGCCGATCGTTACTCGATTGCGGGAATCGATGTTAAATGAGTCTTGACATTATCGGGAGATATGTTCGCGTCGATTTGAGCCATTTTATGAGTCTGTAAAATTGCTACGGAACGGCGAAGAACAATTTGTAGGAATGTTATATTTTTATGGATACGTTCGTCATCTTAGGTTGGTACTTTCTTACAGTTCTTATTCAACACGAGTAACAATGGAGACTCATCAATGAAGTACATCAGAAGGAAAATGCTTCTAATAATGTTTTAGAATGCTTGAGAGCTGAAAATTGAAATGATATTTATAATAAACCTAATTCAAATATAGCACAAGAAAACTTCACCATTATTGAACATACGAATAACATAACATACGAATTTCATAAAGTTGCTTCAAATCCTGAGAGATGAGGTGTGAAAAATCCACAACTAAACCAGTTGTTGCCATTTATCCACAGGTTAAATGAGTAATATTTGTTTTATTGTTATTTTACTAGTGGATAATAAATGTATTATTTTTTCTTCCATCAGGAATATCCCAGTCAGGCCCTGTTTCCGAAGCCCCGAGACATCCGAAGGGCGCACTGGTGTGTCATTAACTCCAGTAAACACTCCCCACATCCGTGGGGTGAATGGTTACTGGGTCTGAGAATCATGTGGTCTGAGTAAGTGGATTGAACCAAGAATTATGGCCTTCTGTATTAGTCCAGCTATGATTTCTGCCATATCACGGCAAGCCGGTATGATTTTTGAGTTTGGGACCAGTGTGTCCATCATTCCACCAAGGACCTCTACTATCAGAACCACCATTTTAACAGAATGGTTTGGGTAAAGCCTGCGCACTCCAAAGAGTAGGTCTCAATATTAGGTCTGTTTTTTCCTCTTTTCGGACAATGTTCGTTTCGCCAGAAGCTGATAACTCTTTGACGAAAATGTTTTACTTTGATGCTCGAGGACTACATAAGACTTATTGGCTTGTATTTGCCTGAGGGTGGGGGATGAGTAGTTCCAATGAACTTGGAAGAGTTTTTTGCATGCAGAAGAATATTATTAGACTGATAGCAGGTGGTGTTCCTTTCAGTGAACTTTGTAAGTGAGAATCATGTAATATGATATTCCACATTCTTTCTACGAGCATTTACAATAAAACAAACAACTAATTCATCACTAATAGATTATAATTTGGAAAATATTATGTGAACTGTCATAAATAGAACATGTAAATGTCAGAATATGAAGGTTTGATTAGTCCAAGGGAATATTTCAGATTTTCTTTTCAATAAAGCGGGCTGTGTAGATTATTTCAAATTATTAAGATGATTTATTCTAGCCTCATATAGATTTTTAACTTCATTCGGATTCGTAACTTTATACAGATTGCCCTGATAATAAAATTTTTGATTGTAAATTCTCAATAACAATTTTATCGCACTGCAAATGATGAGTTTGTCCAAAACATGAGTACCTGAATCACATATTATTTCAACATATCTCGCCAGGGAGAAAACATTCGATTCCAATTTCAACTTAGAAATCTCGAAAACTATCAATCTGTCTTCTTGAAAGAACTCAAAATAAAATGAATTGTTGAACTTCATCTCGATTCTCTTGTATTTTTCATATCGCAATGAAGCACAGGAATATAAAACATACCCTTCATTCTCTTGCAGATGAACAAAGTCTAGCGTTCTCAACGTTTGAACAACGCTTCGGCACGTGCTACACGGAATTGTATATATAGCTTTAGGAAGCTAGCGGATTATCGATAAACCTCGACATTACAACTGCACAAAAAGTGAGGAGAACTTTCTTGAAGCCAAAGCCGTTAATAGAAAGCGAGTTAAATAAATCGTGATCGAGTGAATCTGGACTTCGACGTGGCTGATTGAGCGTTTTGTCATTGGTAGGTACTTTTTGTATAAGCACATTAATCACTGAATGGGGACTCATTTAATCTTCGAATTGACACGGAAAAAAACTCTTTTTATAATAGGAGAACATTGTAAGGAATGAAGGAGAGAAGATGGGGATTTGTATTTGAAATGTTGAAGGTTGTAAGCTTCATCGGTGTGAAGTTAGTAACGAATTCTGATCTACGAAATCTGTGAAGTTACCAAAGCATTCTCTTCCACAAATTATTATGCGCCCACTGGAACTTGTCGCGCCCGCTCGGAAAAACTTATTTTCTCGACTCCTGAACTGCTGTGTGAATTTTTTCAATGACTCCCTACACCTACTATGTATCATATGCCTTATGTATTTCGTTTTAAATTCCACAGATATGTTCACAGCCATTCAAAATCACAAATTTCCAGAACAATCTGTATTGAGGCCCAGACCCAAGTCTTTAGGAGGTCCTGAACTTGTATGGATGAGGAGGAATTATTTTATATCAGTCCGTTCAAAAAACATGAAAAAATAAAATTTCTATCAATTTACTGAGTTTGTGTATTAACATTTCCATTGCTGACTGAGCCTGCTATCTAAAAATGAATTCGAACCTGAGGTGTAGTCATGAATAAATCAAGCATAAACAGGGAACGTGGAGTTCTGTGCATGAATCGGTAGCGGGTGGTAAATTGAAGAGATATTTTAATATGGATGTTTTCAATTATTTGGCGAAAGCACATTTCAAAGTTTTGGCGGAGGAACAGTTTTGTAAATTTTGGCGAAGGCATAGCACCACTACCCCTGCTGCATAATTTGATGAAGGGTGTATTATTCATTAGGATATTCATACATCCAAGTTAATAACAATGGTTTCAGAAAAGTTTATTCATTAGTTCTTTAGTAACGTAACGAGATATTTCTGTGAGGCATGTTCATCACTTTTGTTACAAAATTCACTGTTTTGAAAAATAAAAAATACTTCCTATGTTTTTGTGATATTTGTGTTCATAACACTAATGCAATTGAAACTTAAACTACTCCGATGTCCGTATTGGATGAAACTGTAGTAATATTAGTGTTACAAATACAAGTGGTACGAAACATAGGAAGTTCTATTTCTCCATTTTCATGATGATCTTCTACCACGTAGTAACGGCTATATCCATCAATTTATTAATCCACTGACTCTTTTTGACTTTTGAGGGTTGGTTCTTTAACGGATTTCAAATTCAATTACTCGAATACTAACGATAGTTGTCGACGACCGATGTTTACGTAAAGGAACATTGTACAAGTACTGTTTGATATAGTTCAATATCCGTCAAGATATTAGCCAGGACAGCGATTGCTTTCAATATAGGTATTTGCTATAATACCCTCAACTCTGTGCTTTAATAAAAATAATAAATATACTTCAATGAACCTTGTGGAACTCCTTGTTCGATCATTGCTAATTTTAAAGAAGTATTGCGAATAACTATTTTTTGAACCCCACCAAATGTGATTTCATGATTTACAATGCAATCTCTCTTAAAGCATATAGGTAGTCCTTATTTAACAAGTAGAAGTTCATGACTAATACAGTTGAAAGCTCCATAGAAATCAATTTACAAACCACAGATATGAAAACCATCAATGAACTAATTGATTCTTAAACACTATTTGAAGGTAGGAAGCTTAATTATCTACTACATAATCACTTTTGTATCCTTCAACATTTTGATGTTATTATTATGTATACAGCCGTAGAGGAACTTGTTTTTTGTGACTTCACTGTGTTTTATGTGTATATTCACTTACGTTCCAGTTTCAGAAAAATTAGGCATATTTTATTTTTATTTCAATTGGCTTGTGTCCTGATAAAGCCTCATATAAAGACGAAATGTTAATAACTATTCATGTAGCTAACTCACCCATGATCCGAACGAAGACTTTCATTAGCAACTATTCAAAACCAAGAACTGAAATTCATGCAGTTATTCAAGTAAATTTTTGAGAGCAAGCTGAAAACTTCATAAAATTTCCCTCTCTAATTCAGCGATCCTGCCGTTGAAATATTATTATTATGACATTTTTCCAGACGGAAGTCTATGTCAAGATATTTCATAGCATTGCACCGAAATTCCAAGTACGAATATATTAAAGAGTAGCCACTGAATTTGAGGTAATATTCCCAAGCCCTCAGCGAACTTTCCTGAATAAATATAGCGAAATTCCTGAAAAAGAGCCAGGAATATGCAAGTTATACGGCTCACGTTATGGACTCAGCGGACGGTTTTGTTTACTGCAGGCAATATAATATGGAATGAAAAAAATCCGTTGAAAATATCAAATAATAAAAACAGTCCCTGGATGAAAAACGAAAATGGCAAATTGGCAAATAGCTCGCACACCTTTTTTCCGAACGGACCGTATCGTTATATTTTAGCGGACCGTTTTGTCGCTATCCCAAGTAATAAAATACAAGAATGTATTCGCAATGCTCGCAGATAGTATTCAAATACACTCCAGAGGCCGGTTTCGTATAATATCTCCGTTTTAGTGGCTGTTGTGAAAATGAAATTGTCTGATTCGGGATTTGTTTGTACTGTAGTAAAACTGCACTTAACTAATTTCTATGATTTATTTACACACGTCTTAATCAATAATTTATATCACAAGTCACTATTTTAATTTATCTTTACTGACACTCTCTATTATTCAAATATCGTACTCCGGCTGATTCCAAAAACTGTCGTCTTGCCGTGGAGATTCCTTTTATATAGCGTGGTGAAATGGCTGCAGTTCTTTCTCGAATTTCTACTGTCGTCTAGGTGTCGCTTCTCGAATGATCTTGTGTCAATCGCCAGCGGCGAAGTTAATGGTGACATCATCGGCTATAAATAGCGCTGTTTTCTGTGCTGTTTACGAGCTCCGTCATGACCGGCTTGAGGAGAAATCGTCATATTACAGAGGCGCTGAAGATCCAAAATTTAACTTATTTAATAATCTCGACCTAAATCTCGAGATTCCGACTTTAATCTCAGTAATGTGTATCTTTCGTAAATGATTTTTGTAATGAATAAAGGAATTTCGGAAATATATTGACAATGAATAATGAATACGAAATTGAATTTCTGTCACAATTTCTTGACAGTCTATATCTCTCCCATGCAACCTGATTTGCTATGTGAAAACATCAAATGGTGAGGACCGGCTTCAGGAACTTTGATATTAAAGGCGACTGAATTTCCGAAAATATGGAAATAATTTTTGGCCTTTTGTGAAGAAAGAAAATACATAATTGGAGAACAGACATCTGTAGCAGAGCTCGTTAGATTATGTGGAGTTCAACTGTTAAAGAGTTACAAAATGTGTTTTGCCAAATTTCAGCTTAAGTTTAATGCATTTTCAGATGTGGAATTCACAGCAGCCAGAGCTGCGCGAGATGCAAAGCGGCGAAGTCTACAAAAAGACACAACAAAAAAAGTAAGTACAGTTACAAATGAAGAGTACAGAAATATTATACGAATGTGGGATGATAACGAGCCTGTAGGTTTGCAGAGAACATTCTTTCACGTTATTTCACGAGAACTGGCTTGAAGAGAAGGAACATACCCTCAGGGTAATGTTACAGGAAGAACTGAATTCAATCCGGTTTTTACAAAAACTGTTCAAGGTGTGTCTAAAAAAATTGTGAACAGTGAGTGGCTTATAAGAAATTAGAGCAATATGAACGAGTGTCCAGTAAGATAGTTTGAAAAGTACATGGAAAAACATGTGAATCTCCAAGTAAATTGATTATTTGTTACTCCAAATCCTGACTGGAATGAGCAGTTTTCGACTTGACTTGACTTCTTGGTCGAAACAATTTGCATCCAAAAATGAAATTGTCATTGAAATAACTGAAGTGACAAATCATTCTGCAAGATCCACAGCAGTATCGACTTTGGCTAAAAATGGAGTGCAAGAAGAGTAGCTCACTTAGATTACTGCTCACAGCTATACAAATTACATGAAATCTCATCTTCAAAGGGTTGCTTAACAGCACCAAATCACAATTGAAGCTATGAGAAGTGATAATTCCATTGTGAACAACCAAAATACCACCAAAATAATAAATTATTCTCTATGAAAAACAACTGCTGTACAACCTGCTAGTAATATTGTTTACAATGAACGTGTTTTTGATATTACCAATTATTAGATTGTTTGCTACTCAGTAAATTCTTTTCATCTGAATAAAGTATTTGATAACAAATTGTTTTTATTTATTTTTTTTTAAGTTGAAAAAGGAGCAATATCGATATTGCTAGGCGCTATCGCGTATATAAAAAACTTTGAATCTTTGAATCAAGATAGGGAAAAATGCATGTATTGGTCTGTGTTACATTGGACGATAGGTACCTCCTTCATTGAGGAACCTATCTATACCTATATTGTATTATAAATAGTTTTAATTTTTTTTTATTTACTTTTCCTTTGCCCTAGTAAAAAAAGTAGGAATCAAAGTTTCAAATAAATACATTTCTTTATACCATAAATAATTTTGAACTATTAACGAGAAAGGAAAATTAATAACAATTTTGAAATAAAGTAAAGGTAGAATGATGTTTTTCATTATTCGCCATATTAGAATTAGAGTCGCAAAGAAAACATCACTAAATGAATAGAAAATCGTACAATTTTTGTTACTTTTGTACGAAATCAGAGCACATTCAAATTTATTATAAAAGTACAAAATATTTAACGTATTTGGCGAAAAATTTAATTGGTAATTGAATTGGTATGCTCCGTGGATTTCAAGTTGATCAGCGGAAAAAAATATTCGAAACAAGTTTCAAATGGCAGAAGCCTATGATAATTTAGATATCTCTAATTACCATGCACACGTAAATTTTAGTTTTTTTAAGTTTCTGCAAAAACTGTTTGATTCAGATAGAGGGTTGTAAGCATAAACTTTCCCTATTTTAACGTTGAATCCACTGGCGTTGAGAGAAAATGGAATTGCCATTTGAAGAAAATGAGTTCGCCGAATTCGGTGCCAATTTCGGAGCACCCAGAGTTTCCAGAGATTTAGAAAGCTTCAGGTTCCATTCGGTCAAATTCTGGCAATTCTTGACCTAAGTCTCCTCTTGTTTAAAAAAAATGATTATTATGTAAAGGACTGCATCTGTCAAATTCTCCAAAAACGGGAATAATTGAAAACTAGAACTCTTTAGACATATGATGTTTTGAATGGAGTTATATTTAAATCAATCGTCGATTCTAAAAATACAATAAAAAACAAAGTTGGGGTCCGTCGTAGACAACTGAAATGAGCTTGTCAGAACACTCCCGTATATGAATTTTCAGAAGAATACCCGTACTAGTTTCCCATTTACATCTCAACTAAGCTCATCGTGGTATAAAAACGAATTTTTAACGGTCATCTGCGTTGGTCTGGATATGCAGCTTGCAAAACGCGAATTAGTTTTTCTTTAATCAACTAACTAAAAAAGATACTCATAAAGCCAACACTAACATCCCTGCCGACAACCACACAGCATACATCTGTTTCATACGGTTCACCATGTTTTATCTATTTTGAATAGTACATTCAACGAACCCTCGTCACGTTTGCAGTGTAGATGAGCTTTTTCAGCCAAATCCAACTACTTTTTTGTGCATATATGCCGCCCAGAATTTGGCACCGAACCGAGAATGTTCCGCAGCACGAAAACGACAATAATACTGGTTCCGATTACGGAAATTTATCCCGTAGATAAGCTGGAAAATAAGGCTCTGTTTGGCTTGATCCCGAACTCCTCGTGTGCATAGAATGAAGTGAGGATTCAGCTCCTTCCAGGATTATACATTACTTATTTAAGAAAATTAATGTTCGGTTCGTTTGCCGCAGTTTAGCCATATAGCCGGAGAAAAAATCACCTTAATTTGTGAGAGACTGCGACGGCCTTATTAAGTCAAATGGCCCCAATTCTTCTGGTTTTTGGTTTTAATCTTGTTACTGGATGAGCGGGAGAGAAAAAAAACTCACTTCTGCTGGGTGATAAGATATACTGCAGGACGAGAATGATTGATTCATATTGTACTATTACAAACAATTGTCCGGTAGGAGAGGGGGGGGGGGGCAGACCGGATGAGTCTGAGATATGGCACACATCTATTTTTTCGGAAATAACTCGATTCAAATCATGAAAATATAGGGGCTATTGAAGAACAAAAATTGGATTTTTCAAGATGAAAAAAAATCTAAAGCCTTCCTGGTTCCACCATTCTAGTTTGAGATTTTCAAATACTCTTATTTGTAGTGATATTGAAGAATATAAAAAAAATATTGTTATTCTCAATTTTCTCGACTTTTTTTTAGAAACTCTGTGTAATAATCACTCATAAACAATACTACTCCAGTAATAATAATATTAGCTCCTGCATCGATCACATTTTTTTTGAAATCCCATTCTGTTGTTTTGAATCAACGGTATTCAGATGACATTTGAAAAGTGTATGTTAACAGCCTCCATCCGTCAAGATTTTTTAACATGACAAATACCCTGTTCTGTTTGTTTTTAGTATACCTCTATGCAACCAAAACTCTGGTTTTGGTGCTTTCAAAATCATCCACAGTCAGCTTAACAAGTTCGTCACGTCTACAGGCGTCAAAAATAACACACATTAATACAACCTTTTCAAGCAACCATGTATGATCATCTGCCTCCAACAAAAACTCAGTTAGTTCTTCTTCAGACAAAATTTTTGCTTTCTTTGGTGTGTAACCATTAGAATTTCGTCTCAAGAACAAAACTAATTTTTCATTTCTGTAGGTAATACTCTAATATGGTGTACGATTTAAAATAACTAACCTTGAAATGACAATCTTGTCATAAACTTTCAAAGCAAGTTTCAACATTGAAATATTGGTCCACAGCGAGGAGAATAGACCTCTGATTTTCCTTTCGTACACGCTAATAATACATCTTCATTAACCACCTTTACATTCTTGCTTTTACACCACTCTTCAAAATTTTCAATTTCTTTTTGATATCGCACTGAACATGATTCTTCCAATATTTCTGAAGAAATTTGATTTTTTCCGCAATATCTTCAATCTCATCCATGGTCGTTGTTAAAGCGAACTCGCGAACACAAAAAACTGACGTTGTTTATATTATTGTTGCGGTATTTGTTGAGCTGTTCCATGACAACAAGATGTTGAGATTTTTCTGTTGAATTACGAGGTACATGGTTTGATCTTTCCTCGGAATCAAAATGTAATCTTTCAGCGGGATTACGAAAAGTCTTGAATGACACACGGCCGATACGCAAATAATGGATTCGGTTGTTATAATCCTCGGCTGCGCCTCGGATTACAATATTCAACCTCATCCGTTATTTGCTACATATCGGCTTTGTAACGTTAATAACTATTGCAGAAGTCGCAAGGATATCGATAACAATTTTTTCCTGGTAATTGCGAAAGCGAACATCACTGATCATTTCTCTATAGCACTGAAATGCGTAAAAATGCTAAAATATCGTGAGTAGTTTGACCTATGATTATTTAAATGAAAAAAAGCTGATGAACATGATCAAAACGAAAAGTTGGATTAATGTCTTCAACGAAAACTACGTGAATTTGGCAACCTACAATTTCATAAACACTTTGGAAATAAATCAACTGGAAAGCAACTCAAACTATGAATCTTGTGCAATAAATAAAAATAAACCATGGATTACAAGAAGGAAAAACTGCATCATATTTACCTGAAAGATCCCCTCAATATTGAAAACAGTCATACACGACTTCTAAAAATGAACTGAACTCTTTGTTGAAAAAAAAAAAAACGATTATCGTCGATTGAAAATCTCTGAACTGTTATTCAGCCCTATGCTTTATCACTTCCGTTAAAAATAACGTCACCGTTATTCGCCATTTCCGTTATTTTGCTATTACCAAGCAATAGCAAAATAACGGAAATGGCGAATAACGGTGACGTTATTTTTAACTGAAGTGATACAGCAATGGCTGATCAAAAGATTTTGTAGTAACCCTAATGAAAGTATTTATATCAATGAGATCCAATTAGATAACGGATATGTGAAAAAGATAAACTTCAAATTGCGAACCACTTCAATAGATATTACACGAGTGTAGGTGCCCAATTGGCAAATGCAGTTCCTTAGACTTCAGAGTGTTCTCAAAAAATAAATATTGTAGAGACTCGAACATCTATGTTGTTGAAACCAACTGATCACATTGAAATCGAATCATATATTGAAGAACTAAAACATAAAAAACCATCTGGCATTGATGGTATAACTAACGAAATTTTTAAATTAACCAGCAACCACATCTCCAAACCCATATCTCACATACACAACCTCACGTTGGAAGGTAAATCCTCGTTAATCCTTAGCTCGTACAAGTTTCGACTTCTGAGGGCTGTCGTTCGTAGGGGGATGACAGCTGGTTAACGGAAAAAACAATTTTTTTTTCAACAATTTTGAGCAATTCTCAGTTTATCCAAATTCAAAAGAGAATAAAAATTACAGTTTTCGATGTTTTGTTCCGAAACTGTTGAAGAACACATGGATCATTTCAAAAGTGTATTATGTCGAGGTTTTCAATCATTCATTTTCATATTATGTTTATGGTTTTTGTTTGTTTTTATTTATACTGTCATTTGACTTACTTTATTGTATAACAACTGACCATTACTTTGTAGGCTATTCGTTTGACTTTCTACAAACAATTTATTACATGACGTAGGGAAATAAATTTTCTATCTATCTATCTATTTTTCTTTAAATATTTTCATTTATCTATCTATTTTTCGAAACAAATTTTATGTTAAAAATTGACACCATAGTTTCGGGACAACCTATAATCATAACTACATATTACGATATCAAAAATCTTCCTCCATTTGTACGTCTACAACTTTTTAAATTTTCTGTCTTTCCTTCTACTAGTTTTGATGTTGGTTTTTGATATACTAATTAGCCTACATAAATTGAAACACGGAGGTATATATTTTCCAACCCTCGAGTATATAGTGATGCCATAACATGGCATCACTATATTCTAGGGTGGGATGTAGAGTTTTGGAAGCAAAATTGAACATATAGTGAATATTTTGAAGACTGTGTCCACAAGCCCGAATAAATTCAAAATACAATTTGTATTTCGTGTGAAATATTCTATTTTCCAAACTATAACAGAGTGCTTTCGACTAAATAGTCACTGGGAAATGTAACAATATTGTTCTGTTTACTGCTGGTGTTTTCGAGTATAAATTGCCGAACGCAGAATTTCTCTCGAATGTGTTGGCTGACAAAAAATCTATCATCAAAATGATCGGAATGGAATTTCAATTCTCGCGACCCCAATTCGTTTCGAACACTGATTGGAGGAACGCAAAAACAAATCCCTCGTGAACAATTTATATTATTATTTCAACCATCTGCATTACACACCGCTATAATTGCTATTTAAATGAACCATTTTGTAAAATTGAGGTCCTCGATAGATCTGCTGAACAATTAACGAACTTTGCAGAAATTAATTAATTGGATAAGTTGTTGTGAACTGCAAAGTTTGATGAGATTTTAATTCTAATAAAATTTGAATAAAAATATATTCATTATTCTCGAATCTGATGAGGATGAATTATGCAACGGTTATGTTAGCTCAGCAGGAATACATTTTTCATTAATTTGATGTTGTTTGTGTATAGTAGTTTTTGTGCAGTTTCAGTTCAATCACAGCGATATTCAACAATGAATCACTATTTTGTGATGGGTCTTACGCATACTGATAATGAATAAATAAATTAATGAATGAATATTATACTCATGAACCGTATAAAAATATCACTTAATCCACAAGTGGAATAATGGAATTATCTTATTTCACTAGTGAAATAATGAAAAATTCAATCTTGAACCAATAACTTTTTACTCATTTATTATTAATATTAACATTAACATTTATAATATTAGACATTTCATTCTTTGTTTCATCATATTTCATTTCATTTCCACAGATAGAAAGATAGTTGTCATCGGTTTCAAAATGCCTATCGAAGTTTTTGATAAATCTCTAGAAGTAATAGATGTCTCGTCTTGTAAAGAACAATGAGTACAAGATCAGCATCTATATTAGCCAGTGAGATTGATGAAGTACGCCTCATCTCAGTTATGTTTATACAGTTCGATTGTTTTATCTTTACCCGTGCGTCATCAATGTTATGCATATGAAATAAGTCGAGACGTTTGTCAAAATAACGTCTAAATGTAGAATGCCGTGAATATTTCCCGATATAATTACAACGTGTAGGTAATATTAACTAAATTAACATTTCAAATTCATTGAAATGGCGAGCCACCAGACAATGAGAGTTTTTTTATTTTCCAACAGAATACCGTGTGACACACACTGATGGGCACACCCCCCTTTTCTCCTTTCCTTTTTTTCTTTTCTTTTTCCCTTTATTTACCAAATGTCAAAAAGTGCTGTTCAGTGAGCATATTCAATGTTCCAAATTTCAAAAATATTATTGGAGAAATAAAAGCGAAAAGGAATGAATCTGTTTAAAATTGTTTTTTTCCGGTAAGCAGCTGTCGTCCCCTTAAGAACGGCAGCCCTCAGTAGTTGAAACTTGTACGAGCGAAGGATTAACGAGGTCTCCTTTAACGTGCGATTCCTAGCACACGGTGTATTCCAATTATTACGAATCCAGTGACACCAGGTTTGATAGGATAATGAAACATGGAGGCAGAGATATGTTCATGGAATTTCCTCATTTGCCCAGTGAGTTTACTAGAAACTTTTGAACTCTTGTATTCTAATTACAGTTACACTCATATAAGGAAGTTGTATGATTCATACCTCCGCAGCCGTCTGACACAAATCCATCAAATCCTAATTTTATCCACATTAATGCAATTTCTGTAGATGTAACAGATAACGAAAAAAGTTGTTCAAAAAACTAGGTTGTAGTGCAATATTTCCAAAACTTTTGCATACTTTCTTCTATCTTCTAGACTTAGGTATTCAAACTTTTTCAATTACCTATTCGTGCATGGATGCAAGGACACACTGTATAATGATAAATAAATGAATGTCTAGAAGTAAAAATATACCAGTTGAAATATATTTGGTAATGAAATACTCAACACATGATTAACAAAAAATGTATTCATACATTTATTTATGTATTGCAAGCATGTAGAACTATGTCCAGTTATGAAAGGAAAAAAGGAAAAACAAAATTAATATATTTAATCACTTTCAGATTCAGAACTGTCGTTTATAATAATGGGATCAATAACCATATCACAAAGGAGCTTTTCTTGTTCATACCATTTTTCATTGAGTGTTTGTTGATGGAATGGGTTTATTTTCGTTTATTTTGATGTACACCGTTTTTCGAGATATTTTGAGTGCATCTGCATCTCAAGTAAAGAAAAGTTATGATACTTCTTTTGTGGTTTAAATTGTTACCTCTTGAACAGATGAAAGTGGTAAAAAAGGTCCACTATTCGCTCTTTCCCTTTCAATACAAATTGTTGTGCTTGTGAATTAGTTACAGTCATAATCTAAAAAAGAGTTCTAATATATTGTGAATGTTTTTACCTGTATTTATAGATTTAGGTGATGTTTTTTTCTCTCATTAGAATTTTCACACTATGAATAACCTTTGTGTGAATATCCCGGCAGTACGGGATTATAGTCACAAATGTCAATTTTGACGTTAGAAATTTCAAAGAGAATTTGTGAATAAAACACATTGTATTGTACTTACTTTGGAAGTAATGATTCCAAGACAGGTTCAGCTTTGAAAAAAACAGTTTTTATAATACATTCGACTGCAAAACAAAGTAAAACTGGCGACAAACAATTCCCCAATGACAGAAAACAATGACGCCATTGATGGTTGGCAAGTTTAGTTGAAATGAAAACACTGTTGGTTTTATGGCTATCTTTTTTCACTCTTTTGAGTTTTAATCAATCATCACAATACCATAATTCTTAGCTTAGAAGACAAATGTTAACGAATTTTGATTCGCTCATAGCGGTTGATAGAAAGAGACGTTCGATAGAGGGTGTGTGATTTCTTTGATCATAAATTGATGACGCATGGGTAAAGATAAAATAATCGACCTGTACACAAGGTGGTGCCAATTTTTTATACATGACCTGCAGCATGACGATAGACCAAACATCTTGTCGCCAATACCGCTTGACCGGTCGTTCGTATTCGAGGTTTTGTTGGTTAGGACTATCAGGAGTGGTTTGATTTAAGTGAGGTGAGGTGAGGTTATTGTTGGTAAATTACGGCAATGGTAGGGAATATGGGTAAACGTCGGATTTATACGAAATTTTCACAGATAAACATGATAAAAACACTATATCAAGATAGAATTTTGGGCGAAAAAACCTTTTTCAATTTTTATTTGAGAAATATATAGGTATGTCGGTACTTGCTTCCAAAACACTCAAATAATCTGTTGGACGGATTATTATATGCATCTATCCGACTGAAATACACTGTGTTGAACTGCAAATACTTTTTCCCATACACACTTTTGGCAATGTATGAGTAAAATTATCCGCAGGAAGTTCAAAAAAGGAAAAAACTGATTATTACTCCATAGACGATAATACACAAAAACCTTAATGAACAAAATCCTACATTTTATTTGGCAAATGAAATGACAGCTCTGTGTCTCCTTACAGTAATTCTAATTTTGCGACGTTGCCAATTCAATTCCAGAAATATTCATAATAGGAATATTTAGGATTAAAAAAAATTGAAACATAATTTTTGAACATTCTGAAAACAGATGAAGATGCGAACTTCATGGAATATATCACGCCACAACCTGACTTGGCACAAGGGAAGACGGCGTTATGAGGGCGAAGAATGCAAGAAATTGTTTTCGGTAAATCTTCGGTTAGAGTGATCACCCGAATTTCAAACAATTTGAGATTGGGATTGTTTGTGTTTCATCGGGTCTAGTCGGTAGGCTAGGTAGGGGGGTCGAGTGATAGAACATTTGAAAGGTATATTGTCCATTATTACCTTTGAACTTTTTTCGAAATTGGTTCATACGTTAATCGAGAAATTCGATGTTAAACGTTTCATTTGAGAAAATAATGAAAATTTTCAGTTGTTTCTTTTATTGACGAAAAGTAACAACATTAATTGAACGGATGACATGCTCAAAATGACCTCTACCAAGTCCCATACAATAATACAGTCGACTTTCTGAACCTTTCCTCACATTATTCAAGATGTTCGGGGTCAGAAAACGGCATTTCCTAACGATTCTATTTCGGAGCTCTTCTAGATTTATAGTTTTGAAAGCATGCATTTTCTACTCCAGGTATCCTTACAAAAATAAATCCCATGGTTTGAGTTCAGGTTATCTGCTGGTCACTTCACTGGACCCATTTTTAAAATTTGAATAATCATAGGATCTAGAGTTTTTTTATAACTTAAGTGAATCCAAAGACTGCCTCAGTTTTTTTATGTAACAAAACAATCCTTATTTTCCGATTTTCCCTGTTTTCAATATATGTCTTTGTGTACATTCCAGAAATCTAGAATTCCCTGTATGGAAAAAAATAACACAAGAAACATCCAACATATAACCATATATACAGTTCGAAAGCACTTATTTATAATTCATATACATTCTTGCAAGCCTTTGAAAATATGTCAATATTCACCAGAAGACGACTGTGGATAGAAGCAGTTGAAACGTTGTAATTATACAAATTGTAAGACGATGGATGTTCGAAAAAAATTCACTCAAATTACATCATCGTCTACAACCTTCAAACAAACATCAAATTTATCTTTATCTTGAATAAGAGTCGATATTCATGATCATTTCCGTTGTTGACTTTGATTAATTGAATAAGTAATTTTTTCATTATTTTTATTGTCAAACTCAATCCTTCCATTTGGGTACGGCTCTGATGCTGTTTATGTTTCATCACGTTTACATTTTTTGATTTATAATCACTGTTTAACGACTCTTGGAGTATAACTCGATTCACCACTTTTCATTCAATTTCCCTTTTATATCCAGTTCATCGAAGCGATGTCTTCCGAATATATTAAACGGAAAGAAAGAACATTTTTCATCTCTAACTCAGGACATTTTCAGAACAATCTTGGAGCCGCTCGTGAAATTGATGAGGCAATTAGAAGAAGCATTAGGTTTAACCTTTCGAATTTTTCATTAAGAAAATGTGTATAAATGACTCTATTGATTATCTGTTATAGGAAATTGCTCGAAAACGCGATGATGGAGATACATGGGCGGAAGTATATTTGCTTTCTCTCAGTTTGGGGAATGAATTGGAAAAATTTCTATGTTGAAAGTCACGAATGCACCGTTTCTTCAACGAACGTTTGTGAAAATTATCAAAAAAGGAAAAGTATGTGTAAACGTTCTCAGATGAGGATTGAGATAGTATGGTTGAAATTGTTTATTGCTCATCTGATCAACAAAAAGCTGATTTTTCCAAAATAACCAAATGGGTGAAATGTTTCAGATCGAGAATTATGTACTGCACGCATTCTTCTCGAATTCAGTCGAGCATATGATACAATCAATCGTGATTTTTTACTGAATATTATACGAAACGTTTTTCTTTCTGAAGCAGCCGTGAATTGCAATAGAAAACGAAAAGTATGTATCGGGAACCTAGAATGTGAATATAGAATATTGAGGCCGGGTGTACCACAAGGATCAATTTTGCGGCCCTTGATGTCTTCCATATATGCATCGTGTCTTATGAACTCTCCTAAATAATGCTCGATTTACTATAGCTTTCTCTTGAGTGAAAGAAAAACTGCCAGCAACCTCACTAATAATAGCTATGAAATCAATTATTATCTGCTCAGATATGACTGAAATATTTCTCTTCGTTGAAGAAAACCCTTGGTATCCAGATAGATATCTGGATAGATGTTGATCTTAGATTTGGAAGTGCCACCTTGTTGAAATTATTCAGTTTATTTATTTGAATTTCTCTGGCACATTTTTCGAACATTATTCAATTCAAAGCACAAATGCAATTTGTGAAAATATCCTTGTTTTTTGATATCATTTACTGCAAATGCTGCCAGAGAAGAATCGTTCAATGGAAATGGGGTTGTTGAGAATTCGTAAAATTTATTTTCATAATTGAAAATAAACTCAAGTGTTCCTGAGTGAATCTCCCGATGTTCATACTAGAATCTTACAATTTCTCGACAGAAACAATTTACTAAGTTTGAACACAGAGATTTCATGATAAAGTTCTGATACATACCTAGATTACGATACTTACTATTACTATACAGTTTAAGCACTAAATACTCCTGTACTTTACAAGCCGAGTTTTATATCCTTTTTTCTTTTTCTCTGTTCTCTGATAATAGGTGTAGTATCTATTTCAATACAAATTATTATAATCAAACTGTCAACTTGATAATTTTTCCACAAATGAAGGATTCAATGAAATATTTGTTTTGTAACTATTGAAGCAAAGTAATATTGAGTTGTTTATGTTTAACTTGATGCATGCAAACTGCAAAGTTCCTTTTTCGGAGTAATTTGACACAATTCAACCATGTTCGAGATCCTAATGGTGAGGGTTGGATTTGGAACATCTGCTATATGAGTGGGGTCAATCCTCAATCCCCATATTGAAACACCCCGAGAATTCTAACAGGCAGTAAATACTGCTCCATTGGAATCATTTCTATCAGTTTACGAATAACAGTACAAAAATCAAATTTCCTACCAGATATTTTCCTTTGCTAAGCACGACTTAGTGCAACGAAATATTGACTTTTTCAAGATGTCAATCAATATTTCTGATCGATTTTAGGAAAAACGTTTTCGTTATGTAACGGATAATCCTTTCCTCTACGCCAGTGCTGCTATAAACTGAAATGTCCTTGTATTAATTGTAAGCAATATAATCTACAATCAATAAGTTACTCAACCGATGTGACAGGAATGACTGGTTGGTTGAACGACTCCACATCTGACAAAGTGTTTAATATCCTACGCGGATAAAGTAATGTGTTATTAATTCTGGTATGGAATGTGACATTTGGAATTGGTTGAGGGTCGAACAGATTTTATGCTATATGCTATAAATGCTATAAATGTGTATTAGAACTAATTAACGAATAGAGGATTTGTTGAAGTCAAACATGGGTTGAGCAAGATCAAAGACATTTGGAAGAGGCAATTTTTATAGCTATATTTGTTACGTTGAGGACGTAGAGCGGAGGTTTCCAACCTTTTTGCACCTGCGTACCACATGACTTGGCGTACCACCAGATCCAAATATTTTAATTAACTTATAATATTAACTCTTCTTAAAGTGTTCAAATGCTTATTGAATTAAATTCCTGAGAAAACTTCATATTCAATGGTTAGATATTTGTTTATTTATAACATACTTTTAATAAAGGAGAAATAAAAAGATTAAAATGGTATTAATTATCAGGTATAAATACATACAAATGAAAAATTAGTACAAACTCAGCAAAAATCAAACATTATACAAAATATACTTTCATAGTCTTTAGTGCGAAACTTGTTGTTGTTTGCCTGTGATCAAAATATCAACATTAGTAGTAATGGAACTCTTAAGTTCTCTTCAATACTTATTCTGCTTCTATGATTATTTTTCATGTACAAGAGTTCAGAAAATCCATTTTCACACAAGTAACAAATGACATCAAAAATAGCAGAGATCAAAGAGTTCTCTTTAAAATAATCTTTCATGGAAATATCTTCTGTAAGATCGATAAAACTTTTTTTTTAGTTTCAATTCATTAAAAGGATTTCTGATCCATTCCACTTTTGAATAATCTTCACAGAAATACTAATTAAGGTTTTTTTGACGACCTTCTAAGTGAACAATGATACCTGCAACCACATCTGGCATGGGAGACATTTAATTTTCTTAAAAAAATTGTTATAGAGTGGGAAATGCAAATGTTGAGTTTGTCAAAAATGTCGGCTAGATAAGCCAATCTTGACAACCATTCTTCATCAGCATACAAATTTTTCCTGTCATGATATTTTTCAAGTAAAAACATGAAAACTTCTGATTTCAGTTCAAAGAGATAGACAGACAAACGGTTCAAAATTTTCTCCCGAAATAACCACCTCACTTCTGTATGCAGGAGTAGAGTCTTGAACTTGCCACCCATTTCCTTACACGTCAAGGAGAATAATTTTGTGTTTAGAGCCTTAGCCTTTATGAATGTAATAACTTTCATCTGTTAGAACGGAGTTAAGATTTTTCGGCATACTTTTAGCAGCTAATGCTTCTCGATGGATGAAACAATGCGAACTTTTGCATTCAGGAGCAACTTCCTTTATTTCTGCTGCTAGCCCTGTCAATCTTCCTGACATAGATTTTGGCCCATCCGACTACAAGCCAATACACTTGGACCAGGAAATGCCTACTTTGAGCACATATTCATCAATTACCTTAGAAATGAGTTGCGCTGCGGTATTTGATTGAAGTGGTTTGCAAAACAAAAATTCTTCAGTCATTATAATGAAAAGAAGTAGCTGCGGCATGTTTGTAACATCGGTGCTTTCGTCAACTTGAAATGCAAAATAAGGGCATTCTTAGAGAATTCTAAAGCCAGTTGTTTTTCAATATTATTGAACATATCGACAATTATTCGTCTCTTTACCGTGTTATTTGACGGTGGTATTTTTTGAATTTCTTTGGCTGCCGGCAGTGAAAGCGTCTCACCGATTGTGTGAGGATTTCCATCTTAAACTAGCAAGGTATGACGCCTTTATCAAGTTGGTATCAGTATTGACAAACTTCGTCAAACATTGGGTTTCTTTCTAAAAAAAAAATTGTTTTCTTTTAAAAATTCAATGGGTTTATCAATCAAATCAGGGTGCTTAGTATTTTGGTGTCGCGTTAGTAAAGAAGGCTTCATGCTTGAATTCGGAAGTGTTTCAAGACATACAACACATTGAGGAATAGGAATGTTACAGGTTTCAGTCCCTGCCATCACTATAAAACCGTACTGTGAGTAGCTTTCATTATATTCACGATTGGCCGGTGTTTCAGGTTTCTGAGCACAATCCTTTGAAGTAAAAGAGGGCGCCAGGAATCGTTTCATAGTTCAGTTTTCTTAAATGAAATCACAACGAACCATTACAACAACATATAAACATTGCACAATCACAAACTAATTTATCTGTACATTTACTTTTTCCTCTAGAACTGACTGCAAGAATTCTGTTCGAAATCATCCTGCCGTCTCGTGGTCGCTTCTCTTATATATCCAGTAGCACTCGACAGCGTTCGACGCATTTTCTGGAACACAGATGACTCTCTCTCTCTCTGGTCGTTTCGGGAAGCGGTGACGCATAGTTGTTTAAAAATGAGTATCCCTGCGGTAGAGCTGTGATATATTATGTAAATCAGGGGACAGGTCTGGACTAGGTTCCCGCGTACCACCATTGGTACGCGAACCACCGGTTGGGAACCCCTGACGTAGAGGAAAGGAATCGTATTTGAGATAGTCGCTTAAATTTGAGAAGTTTCTGGTACTGTATGATATCATGCAAATAACTGATGCTAGTCAAAAACACTTTTTTCAATTAAGATTGTTTTTTTCTAATCGAGTTCTTGGGTAATACTGACTTTCTCCTAAATGGTTGTAGATGAGAAGTAACCATATACTACTTGAAGACCAGAAACAGTTTTGAGCATTTTCCATCGGAAACTGCAGAAGGCGAGAAAGATTAGAAAAGGAAGTTGCGTATTTGTCAGTGTCAGTGTAATAACACTGACTTGATCAGTATTCCAATTTCATTGCAATCACCCCAAAATTTCAGTGAGAAGGTTCCAATTTCAGTCCAAACTACATGATCCATTCCATGTGTCCAAAGATTTCCTCGAATCAACCATTACTGAATATCAAACATTCGTTTCACATTGCAGCCACAATCGAATTTAATGGATCCATTTGGAATTCGATAGAAAGGGGATCTATCGGCATTTTGGTGGATGATAGGCAAAGTTCTATTTTGTTTCGCTTTCGATATGCCAGGATGATAACTTGATTGTCGGCTCTCATCGGTCCATGATCGCACCCGGATGTAACGAAGTACCTTTTCATACTGCGTCATTTTAATTTCCATCTGCCGGGCGTTTATCGAGGATTCTGACCCACACTCTTCGTACGCTCTGTTCGTTATGACCTCTGAATGGGAATGCATACGAATCTATTATGCTTATCCATCATCGTGATATGAATATTTCACAAGGTTTCTCCATTATAACCCATGTTAACTATGAAACTCAATGTTGATGTACAGTCCGAATCTGACATGGGATAATCCTTTACTTAACCATCTAGTGCTATAAATTAGTGATAAATAGTTGTATATGTAACTGTGGCCAACAACAGTCAATTATTCAGTGCCTTCCATGTTACCTCTGAAGGTAAGATAGCTAGCGAAAAATGTTAGGCCACAATAATTTTAGGGTTTTTTAAAATCTATTACAATGAAGAAAAATGAAGCATACCGGAAAGGTCAAAAATGTGTATCATGTAAATTTTCGCTACTGTATTTTAATTCCATTTTTGGTATCGCTTCAGAGCAATAAAGAATTCAGCCTGTTTGTGATCTACTTTCAGTGAGCCGGAACGCAGCCTACATATCGGTATAACTATTGTATTGCATCACTTATTATAAGTCTGTGTTTCGTTACTGAGAGGCGATCTTGAATGTCTTCGAATTATTGTCTGTGATTTGGTTATTCCTGCATTTTTCGTTAAATTTTATTTATCAGCTGTCCGATAATGTGTCAACTGTTAGCGGCCAACTATTTCATTTTACGAGCTTCCAATTTTTCAAAATTGTATCAGAACAACGGTTATGCCAGAAAAAAAGAGAGAATACAAGTTTAAATGAGAAACAAATATTTTATTTAGGAATTTCCATTCACCGCCTGACAGTAATAAATTGTCCGAACAAAATTTTGAAGTAGGTAAATCAAAAATCATGTTGGAAGGAATGGTGGAAATGTCATGCCTTATCCTTCCTTGCAACTACTCGACATTTCACCTCTTATTTTTTAAAACTCCATTTTTTTATGTGACACCACATTGAAAGTCAAGTGATGTCATATCGAATGACCTAGCTGGCCATTCAATTATCCTCCGCGTCCGATCTATCTATCAGGAAAAGTTTCTTCTAGATATACCCGTATAACACGTCGAGAATGTGGAGGAGGAGTTCTGCCGGCAAATTTTGCATTGTTCGGGATTTATAGTTGAGGCTTTTGTGAGAGTAGTACATACCGTTCAAAAGTAATATTTCTGTTACTATTCAAATTGTTAAATGAATATTATTCATTGGTGTCTCCAACTTCTTGCATTCGTAACTCGTGGAATGTCTGTCATCTAAATAAAGGTGTGTTTGCTTCAGTAGCGTATCTTCGGAGGTCATCGGAAAATCGATACATTCATTTGAGCGTAATGAAATGACCTTCCCCAATTTGAATAACTGTCCATTCTTCTCTCACAAGATTCATTTTTGCATCTACGAAGAACATAACTAATTCACAGGATTTGAAGAAAAGTGCATATTTATTTATATGTAAATGAGGAATCGCTCTTGAGTTCACTATCATCTCTCATACACCACCCGAGCGTAATAATGATATTACTCTAGCGAGACCATGTATTATACGCTTCGGATTCGGATATGATTCGTGACTAGTATCCACAGAGAGTTTAATCGTATATGCATTCACTTGCTTGTCTGATTTCCTCGTCACGTTGCCAGAGTTGAAAGTCATTTGGGGAATAAAAGACTATCTGGGAGTTTTACGGGTATATTACGTAGAGTATCTGGGGTTCGCTTCAATCGAAATTAAGATTTTTATGAGCCATTTCAACTAAAACCAATGGAATTCAACCAATAAAACAATTTTATTACGCTTTGAAATCTGGTGGTTTATTCCGACTTTCAGATGAAATGCAAGATTTGATCCCACTTCTGACTCCAATTTCACGGGTTGTTTCATTCCTTTATTGTCCAGTATTTTTGGTGAAAATACTTCGTAAAAATTCCTTTCGTGACAGCAACTTATAGCAAATGTGAATTGTATTTCATTAATTATTAAGATAATGTACATCACCTCACATATGTATCTGAATTGAATAAATTGATTGATTGATTGATTCAACAAAAAAATCCTCATATTATCTTTTTGGGAATGGGCATTCACTTGAATGAACAAAAATATAACAGGAACAAAAATAAATAATTTGTGTCCTGAAATAACCCACCATGAGCTTGTAAATATAATTTAATGCCGCCAACAAAATTTATGAGTAGCATTCGTGCTAATTCCCAAAACACAAATTTCAGTTTCATAATATAATTCAACCAAAGGAATTAGGAGATTTGCGGTTTATTAGAATTGGGTAAAAAAGTTCCAGAAAACATTCATTTGAAAAAGTAGACCCCAGTGAATGGATGATGTACTTTGTGTACAATTTCGAGGTAGATTCGAGGATTTTCACAACTGTTTCGGTCAGATATTTCTTGTACAAAAGGCGCTAACATTATATAACATGATATATTGATTGAGGCTTTCGCGGCCGGGATTTTTGATAATGTTACTCTTCTTCGGGTTTGTTGGCCGTCGTGATATGGAATTGCTTCCTAACGTTTCGCCCGCACGAGTGGCTGGCTTCTTCTGAGGTTCCATCTTGAAAGATTTCCGATGACTGGTTGGTTCGGGATCTAAGCGCATATTTATATGTCCGGCTGGTACCTGCAATTATTACGTTCTTATCGTCCGTTCCTGGAATTAAATTATCTCTCAGTATTGGGGTTGCAGGTATATTCCTTTCGGCTGTTCTTTTCCTAGCTTGACTAAGTAATGGATTCCAAATTCGGTTGAGGGTCAGTGTCTCTTCTTTTCTATTGAAATTATCCGTATGTTTATGGATTTCAATTGCTTCTCGTATAAGCCGATTGTGATATCCCTGGTCAGGAGCAAGAAGTTTAACGTCTTCAAACAGTATCTTGTGGTCCCCTTCACTCAGCGCGTGTTCTGCAACAGCTGACTTGTCCGTCTGACCTAATCTACAGTTTCTCCTGTGTTCATGTAGTCTTGTTCCCATGGATCTTTTCGTGGTTCCGATATAGACTTTCCCGCAAGTGCACGGTATACGATATACCCCAGCAGCTGACAGCGGGTCCCTCTTATCTTTTCCTGATCTAAGGCTTTGTTGTATTTTTCTGGTGGGCCTAAATACTGTTTTAATATTGTGCTTTCCAATGAGTTTTCCTATTCTGTCCGTAACCTTAGGGATGTACGGTAGATAAGCGCGCGCGACTGTTTGAGCTTCCTCTCTATTTCGGGACGTTGACTTCTTTGGTTTCATGGCTCTGTTGATCCGAGTGATACCGAGATCAACAGAGCCATGAAACCAAAGAAGTCAACGTCCCGAAATAGAGAGGAAGCTCAAACAGTCGCGCGCGCTTATCTACCGTACATCCCTAAGGTTACGGACAGAATAGGAAAACTCATTGGAAAGCACAATATTAAAACAGTATTTAGGCCCACCAGAAAAATACAACAAAGCCTTAGATCAGGAAAAGATAAGAGGGACCCGCTGTCAGCTGCTATGGGGTATATCGTATACCGTGCACTTGCGGGAAAGTCTATATCGGAACCACGAAAAGATCCATGGGAACAAGACTACATGAACACAGGAGAAACTGTAGATTAGGTCAGACGGACAAGTCAGCTGTTGCAGAACACGCGCTGAGTGAAGGGGACCACAAGATACTGTTTGAAGACGTTAAACTTCTTGCTCCTGACCAGGGATATCACAATCGGCTTATACGAGAAGCAATTGAAATCCATAAACATACGGATAATTTCAATAGAAAAGAAGAGACACTGACCCTCAACCGAATTTGGAATCCATTACTTAGTCAAGCTAGGAAAAGAACAGCCGAAAGGAATATACCTGCAACCCCAATACTGAGAGATAATTTAATTCCAGGAACGGACGATAAGAACGTAATAATTGCAGGTACCAGCCGGACATATAAATATGCGCTTAGATCCCGAACCAACCAGTCATCGGAAATCTTTCAAGATGGAACCTCAGAAGAAGCCAGCCACTCGTGCGGGCGAAACGTTAGGAAGCAATTCCATATCACGACGGCCAACAAACCCGAAGAAGAGTAACATTATCATTATATAACATATTGCTTTCTGAAAAGAGAACTAATTTCTTCACTGTTTTTGTACCCTAGTCATGTCAACTTCAATGAACTTTTCTTCTCTATTTTGCTACCAGACGAGTAGTTAAAGTTGATTCAACAAATTATTGGGCTCTGGATGAATTCTTAATTACATTAAATTTATGACAGAAAATCGGGCGTGACGAAACTTCAAGATATTTTGTAGAGCAGGTCAGCGTTTCAGTTAGGAAAGTTACCCTAATTACTAGTAGATTAATGATCGAAATGAGGTTATTGTATTAGAAATTCGTAGCTGAATATTATGATAATACCATCCTAATATTCACTAGGTAGAAATTACCAAGGAGAACAAACCTGTGATTGCAATTTAGAAAGTGGTTCAATGAAAACGAAGTAAGGGATTCTAATTGAAAGGAACCAGCATAGTTTCTATACAAAATGGTTTTCAGTAATTTTTTTCTTAAAATTTTGTATGTTTCAGGCGGTTAGAATGTAACTTAGATGTTTAACGTATTTTGCATCAAATTTATTTTTGTGCTCTGATTCATGAAAAATCTTTCGAATTAAAAATGGAATCACATAGGGTATTGTTTTCTATCATGGCAAAATAATGTTCATGGTAAAACATAAATATTAATAACACAAGCAATTTAATTTTTACTCATTCCGTGAAAACTGCCAGGATTATGCAATTTCATTGGACAAAATGAATTGTTAGCTGCTGTCAATTTCCAAATACAATTCGTTAATGAAATTTGAAAACAAATTGTAAAAAGATATTTTTTTATTCTGGCTAGTTCGCCGAATGAATCTGTCACTGTCCGCGACGAAATATTCCGATAACATGATTTAAAATTTTGTTCTGCTATATTTCTGTGATGACAGAATATTTTTTTTAAAGAAGGATCCACAAAAGGATGAATCCTCATTGGTGGGCTACAGAAATGAATTATGTAATTTATAAGAAAATATGATGGTACCACATAAATGAATCCCTGTAGCAGCCAAAGAAACACGAACTTGTACTAACATTGATAAAACTTCTTTCAACGATGATCTCTTGATTACGAAATTTTGACTTTTATTCCAAAATTTCGACTTTTTTCCGAAATTTCAACATTTGTCTTGAAATTTCGACAATTATCTAGTTTCGACTTGATGCAATAATTTCGAAAGATTGATTTTTAAGAATATTAGTAGAACAAAAATTAAACATGATTTGGGAGGAAACGACCCTTATCAAATCCATATGAATCCATAAGGAATAACCCATCTCTACTTCATATGAAATTTCAACTCGAGAACGAATAAAGATAGAGTAATTCTGCGAACACCAATGAATTCAAAATGTTGAAATTAGTGTACTGTGTGAATTTCAAGTAGATACAATAACAAAAAAATCCCCTAAAAATCATGAAGAATTCGGAATAATCAGATCCATTTGACAATCGCCCTAAATAAGCAAAATTACATGCTGATTCCGAAAATCCATATTTGTAGTCGTCCAGATACAAGGTTTAGCATAAAAAAGGAATTAAACTTAAAAAATTCAAAATTTGATTTCTCGTTTTTAAAAAAATCGCATAATTCCCTCGAACGTTTTTCGACGAGCTGATTCTGAATAATACCACGAAATTTTATATCGATGGTGGATTGACGAAATAGCTCAAACTTTATCTCGAAACTGCAAATATTTCGTAAAAATCCTGTGAAATCTCCACTTGACTCAGAATTGACTTTAACTTCGGTGTGCATACTCAAAAAAGATCGAAATTCACGAATGTGGGTAGAAAAATTCAAATGTTTTGACCCCTCTCAACTCCATAATATGAATTTTTGTACTGAGAACAGTTGAATTAAAAACAATTCTGCCAACACCAATCGATTCAAATTAATGAAATTAGCACACTGTGTTGATTTCAGTTCAATCGAAGGAGAAAATTTTTTTAAGTGGTAGTGGACCCATAAAAATCACGATCAATACAACATCATCAGATCCATGTATCTGCCTGATAAACCACAGAAAATGTGACCACACTTTCGAGTGTTTGATATACAATTCCCCAATTAACTTTTTAATTGCAAGCGCCGGCAACAGTGTACAAGATTCAGTCTGATGGAATGCGTTTCTGCTGCTTTCACTATCTGATAAAATCCGAATATTGCCGAATGCCATTCGGCTCAATTATTGATGGACGGATGTCCAATCTGTGATGGTACCGATATACATGTTTGTGGGTATTTTGAGATGTTGGTTTTGTAAAACATCAATCGAAGAATTTATGAATTTGAGGGTTTGTATTACTGCAAAATCCAAATTTGCTGAGATTATTTTCATTGGAAATAAATTCGAATCGTTCAAATATATATATAAAAATCCAGGACTGTACAGTCGATATTTTTCATTCTGCTGATGTCCAGTCTGATGAGATACAGTTTAATATTGGGGAGATTTTGACGTGGAGATAATGGCTGAACTGACGGATTATATTAGGGATTTGGTGGATAAACTGATTGGGAAACATGCATTCAAGAAAACCCTTTATAACTTTTTGATTTTTTAGGAAATTAAAATCCTTTTCAAATATGTCGTTATCCTATATGAACCTCTAATAACTCGGTATTTTGACAGCATTTTCTAAACCCTCAATATGGAGGTGGTATAAAATACCTTTTATAAGCTACAACAGATCATAGGCTCTCTCAAAGATGAGATCTGAAAAATCATGGATCATGAAATTAGCTATGAGGACTGCGAGAAGACATATGTGGGTCAAACTAAAAGTACGGTTCAAAGAGCATATTGCTCACATCTGATTTTTGAAACCAGAAAATTCGACTGAAGCCCAACATGCTTTGGATCATGACCATCGATTTAATGACACAAGTTTAAAATCAATCAGACAGTTTCATGACCAAACACCTGATGAAGAACCAAACATTTGCCATTTCCGACACCGCGAGTTACTCCCAATCTGTTTCATGTAACGAAAATTTTATTTGCATGAGATTGATGCGTCTGTGTCTAATCTAACACACAATCAGTATGCAGGGCAACGCTTTCAGTGATTTCCGCCGTTTATTCTACAAGCTATATTTCAGCGAAACGATTCGGGAAGAACATTCGGCTTTCGTTTCCCATAAACTCCCCGACCGCTTCCACAGTGGAAACCTTCTCTTATCTCCAATTCCTTGTGATTTTTTTCGCAATTTTCTCTCACTGTATTATCAGGGGACAGGAAGCACAGAACAAAAAACAATAACATAAGTTTCAGCGTGACCCTTGCTGGTAATGTGATTTATTTCATGTCGGAAAAATAAGCATTCTATTATTCGTAAAAGGAAATACTGCCGCAGGGAGGGAAATTGAAAAAAGTTTCGAACGATGTTGGAAAGTGTGAAGATTGGAAATGTTCATTTTATTTTCCTGGGACTCGGAAGTGTAAGTGGAGATTTAAAACTCGTTGAGGGGCCAGTTACAAGGTGATTCACTCTGAGTAGAACTATCGATTGAGGGATTCTGATTTCTGAGTCAATAGAATAGATAGAACAGAATAGATATTTATTTCCGAATAAACAATAATGTTTGCAGGAGAGTGTACAGTAACAGTATATATAATATTAAAATGTCTTCAAAGTATTCATGTAAAATACAAAAATATGTAATACAAACAGGAATAATTATAATATAAATAATGACCCTGGTTAATTTACATCATCAAGGTATTCTTCTACTGAATGGTTAGCTTTTTTCATTAGGAGATTTTTGACTGTGATGTTGAAATCCCCACTCGAATGAAATGTTCTTCGCATGGATCTAGACGTCGAAGCCCCAAGATGATTCTTATAGCTCTTTTTTGGTGTATAAATGCGGAGCCACTTCACTGATGTCCCTCAAAACATAATCCCATATGACGTGCGATAGAAATATGCAAAATAAACCAATTTTAGCGTTTCTGTTAAATGAAGCAATAGCAAGAACAGCAAGGAACTCAGTTGTTATATGGTTAACATAAAGTTGTAGGTAAACATCTACCTTTGGATTCCATGGCTCGTGTCGAAGTTCCAAACTAGTTACTGTAGATGTAACAAGTTACTTTTCATTTATACTCTCTTTGCCTTGTGGCACTAATTCAGAGTACATTCGTTTAAATTTCGAGAGACCTCATAAAGCCGTGCTGATGAGTTGGTAACAACGAAACAGCGCTGTCCACGGATGGTGAGCTCTCGGAATTTAATCGAAAATACTCTATTCACTTTGGGTAACTAGATAGATCATAAGAATATATAACAGATATATAACGAAGTAGAAAAATTAGTCCCAATGATAATAATTTTATTCTCTGAGTTGACTCAGCCTTTTCTCGATGGAAATCCATAATATCTGAGAAGTGGCATCACCGATTTGATCTCCACAAATTTGTAATTACGCTTGAACTATCCTTAATCTGTCTCATAAGATATACTCTCTATCAAAGCAAATATTATTCTGCAGGATATCTGACCTGAATTCAACCCAAAATCTTGGCACAGATCAATACGTAATACCTGTCTGAAGTTCAAAAAAATTGCTGTTGTTTTTCACTGAATATAAATGAGGCATATCCTTTCCGAGTATTTTTAGTGAAGGGTAGTAATAAATTCGAGGAAAATATGCGTTTTTCCCCAAGTTGAACACAATTTTTCAAATATTGTTAGTGGGGGCAAAAGTAGAAAAAGATCTTACAAGAGAAACGTGACATTCTCTAGAGTTGTTGCCTTAGAAGTCTCGTGAGCGTGAAAAAAATTTGAAAAAATCTTTATGGACGAAAAGATTTGTCTGTACACAAAGTAAGAAAAATAAATATTTTCTACTACCTTACTATATTATAACATATCGCCATGATCATCAAGGTTTTTAAGCGAGTAGTGAAGTGAAATGAAAAAAAAGAAATTGACCAAAAAAAATCATATTTTAAAATTTAAATGAAGACCCTTAAATGCCAGTGAGATAAAAAAAAAATTAATTTAAACTACCATTTATGCAGCCATTTTTTGACTAACCAATTTTATTAATTGTTGTTTAAAAAACCTAGTGATTAACGAAATACAAGAACTGACCTTCATATGCTGATCTCCATCTGTAATTTTGATCTTGCTGCGAAAAAAATACTAGGGTGGCATCTTTGGAGACTCTTTTTACTCCGGGCTCTTGCAACCATATTTTGAACATACTATATTCTTTTCATATCGTTTTCTCAATTTATCAGAAAGAAGATGCATTGAGATCAATTTTGCACCTTCAGTGAGATCTTTTGGCAGGTCGTCTTCGCTTAAATTCATTTTCAAAATTTAGAAGCAACTCAAAGGTAGAAATCGTGACAGCTTATGACAACTGTTTTGTTTGTATTACCAAAAATGTCATAGCAACAAAGCGTTGTTAACACGATGACGACTCTACGCAATACTCGATATTTTGTGATATAGCCGTATATGAAGTTGTGTTTATAAGTATGCAAGCATAACAATTTTTAGTACATTATAAAAATGATGACATTAAAGGTAGAAGAAAACACTTTAAACATGCCTCAGGAGAGAAATGCTTTTCTTATCGCGGACATTAATGCCCTTCGCTTGAGGAAAAGCATTATTTTCCTTCCTTGAACCTTGGTACAGGGCATATGAGCATCGTTACAAATAATACCATTGGTCATATCAACATCCTTGACATCCGTATGCAGCGAAAACGGATTATCGTCGTATCTTCAATAGCTATAGAAAATCAGAATACTCAGTACAGATTTTAGGATTAAATACCATATCAAAAAGTACCTTTTTCATAGGCAGTAGAAATATGATTAAATGATCATGATGCTACAGAATACTACTGAATATAAAATAAATATCTTAAATGTTATTGAAAACTAAAGGAATACCGAAAAAAATACTAATTTGAAGGAGGTACATATTTCAATAATACGAATTAAAACATTTTAGAAGTTAGTTCGTCGTTTGGGTTTGTTGGCAGCTATCATGTATACGTATATATATTTCGATGCTTACCGAGTTGAATCACAATTATCAAAACTAAACTAGTAGTTCGCGACTGGGTTGTATATTAATTGGCATTGTAATTACCCCTAGAGGTAATAACAGACATGCTGTGTTCTCTTCAAGTAATTATAGCCACTTTGATTTCGGTTTGAGCGAAGAACAAGTGCGGTTAGGAGAAGTCAAGCCCTTGGAAGCTCAAACAGGGTAATACCATCGTGAAGTGCATTTTCTCGGCGATTTAATAGGTCCTGTACTGGTGCTATTAGCGGGACAATAGGTCACATTATGTCAAAGAAGAGTGTCCTAAAGGGGATTGCAATTACTATAACCTTATCTAAATCTGAAGAAAATAACGATCCAATTATGATTCATTCATAAGCAGCTTTACAATTAACACTAAATATCGACAACTCAACTCGATTATACTGCTGAAATACCGTGCATATTTCACTGCATTATGATTTTTAAATCAACTTAACCGTTAATATAATACCAACTGTTGACTAGTAACCTTAACCTTTCTAATTTAGTTGTGTTGACTGGGGGGAGGAATAGCGGCTCCTAGAGGTTTTCCAAGGTCACTGTGTTGGATGAAATCATAGCTACCTGGTTTCAGAGGGGAGGGGTTATTTATTTATTACCAGACTGCTCTACAGTACAGCTCAGCGGTTCACCCGTGAAAAAAACTTGAACTATGAACTATGAAAGGTGACGTCAAAAATTTGGCATTATGTTTGTATCTAATATTGTCAGTAGTAATACTATAAGTACTTCAAAATAATCAGGTTATACATCGATAACTTGTTGCATAATTATAAAGAGTGTCAGTTTGACAGTTTAAATAATCCGACCGCGAAGCGGAAGGATTACTCTGTCAAACTGACACGATTTGTAATTATGCAGGAAGTTTGAGATGTATAACCGTATTTATTTTGAAGTACGTATTGTATTTGATACGATTATTTTTTGAGTAAATTAAGTAAATATATAAACAATTTATTAATTTAAATACAAATTGGTGCAATGAAAGTTACAATTATTATATACTACGTTTTTTTTTAACTGAGTTATTTTCGGCGCAGGAAACGTGGCCACTGCTCATTGAAGTGCTGGAAATACTGGAGGTGTTATTACTTGAACCTGCAGCGTTTTTAAAATTGGATCTCATCTTATTTATTATGTTTTGGTGATGTTGTTCATCTATCTGTAGGTAGGGTTTGATAGAATTGCTATTACCATGTCCTGTTATTTTAATAAGTTCTTGTTCCGATACACCTGCTTTTGCCAATTGTGAAACAGCAGTGGCTCGGTGAGAATGATTTGAAAATTTTTTGTTTGTAATATTCAAATTTGCCAATTCTGCAGACTTTTTGGTCCATTTACTAATTTCATGCACTCCAATTGGCATATTTTTGTACCAGCCAAGGGTTTTTTTTCTCCAGTTGGGATTTACTGTCAGAAATAACCTGTTTTAATATTGATGTTTTCGCTTCTTTTCATCATTAGCTCATCTAGAAGTCTCACTGGACAACGACTCACTTCATTATGGTTAGGTAGAAGCCATTTATTATTAGCACATGGTTTTGCTCCTCCCTGTGTGGTTTTGGTAAAAATAGGATTATATTGTATTCTACCAGTTGGAGTATCATCATTTCCAGTTTCTTTTTGAAAATAATGAGTCAAGCATGACGCTCCTTCATTTCCTCTCCACGCAAGTTCTACAGAAAATTTTTATTTGTAATCCTTCCGGTGTATTTTCATCCCACGCTTCTATCATTGCTATGTACTCGTTATCTTCAAATGCTGATGCACTAACCTTTCTCTTGTCCGGTAACATTTGAATTTCTTGCGTTTCGTGCGGCTAAAAATATGGGACTAGAGAATGGATCAATTACTCTATTAAACTCCTTCATATATTTTTCTTGTACTTGTTTTGCCGTAATGTTCCACATCGTTTTAACCACATTTTCTTTATAATTTTCTCCATTACATTTTCGCATATTGAAAGCCCAATCATTCATTTCATTTCAGTGGAAATTGATTCATTTAGCACATAGTTTCTTTCACTGCAAAACGTAAGAAATTGTTTCCATACGTTTTTTTTTGTTTTCACTGTATTATGAGGCTCAGTATTTTGTATACTTTCGTCTATTGCATTTGATGATAAATCTCCGAATCGACTCATTTTTGAACAATTTTTGATAAACGTCACAATTTGACAGTTCTGTTTGATGTATATTGATGTCGATGTGGTTACTATAAAAATGAAATTATTTTAAAATTTTCGATTGGTGGAGCTACTCTATGTATAATAAGGTATTATCGAAATTATATGAGGTAACTTAACTAAATTGGACATTCTGATTGGTTGAAAATCATACGATAAAAATAATCAGGACAATCCTCTACGTTGTCCATATAAAATCCATTGTTTCCATTCATTTCAGAGTTACTCAAAGTGGAATACTTTTTTTTCATTTTGCAAAGTGTACCCGCCTCAGAGGACAACAGCATTTTGGTGTACGAAGGAGTTGTGCTTGAGAGTATTTGGGGCACTTACGTCTCTTTCGATATTTTATACCATTCCTCCTCAATTCTAACGATGTCGTACTCTCAGAAGATCTGTATTGACGAGCCAGTCTCTTCGTTGACATTCCAACCTGGTTTTTCGCTCTTCTTACCAATCTCTCCGACCTCTGTGCAGTACATGCACGTGGTCTTACATTTTTTGGGAGATTCAGGGTATTTCCTGTTCGTACTTCGCTATTGTTCTATAAATGGTTCTGCGTGAAATATTTTCATTATGCAATATTCGACAGATTTCATCTTTGGGTACCCGCCCAACCAACTTGTAGATATTTGTTCTTATTTCTAATTTATACGACCTCTTAAAGCGTAAACTTCAACATAAATAAATCTAAACGGACAGTAAATACAGTAAACAATAGTTATTTATGCAACAAGTGCAATAAACATTTTTTGTGCGAGTTGCATGCAACTAGTGCAATAAAGAGCTTCTTTTTCCACTGAATATAGTTCAATAAAGTCTTGCTTTTTGCATGAATGTAGAAAAATTTATTTTTCCAACGGCAACTTGATATTATTTTGTTTTTGTTGAAATAAAAGCCAATAAATTTTGTGCCAAAACATTTAGGACATAAACATATTTCATTATTGATAGTCGGAGCCATTTTTATGGCATATGCAATTTTTCTTTACCTCAATGGAATTCACTAACTACAGTTGCACAGACATATCAGTTTGAGATTGAACACAGTACCATTTTTTCAAACATAATATTATTTTACACATTACACTGTGTTTTACTACTACTGATGTACAACAAGAATTGTATGTTGCATTTCACTCAATGGTTGTGTTTTTGACGTGCACCTTCCCATTTTGCATCGTGAAATATTTACTTTCTATCATATTTCGGAAAATAGTTAACCTCATCGTAGGTACCTTTGAACTCTTATGGGTTCTACTCCGGAAATTTTTATCATTTTAGGTTGTTTGCTATTTATGTAATCCATACTTGGTCTACACCATTCCGAAGAATTTGTACTGTAATCAGTTTCTCAGCTTTTTGTCGAGATTGAAACAATTTATATATTTTATTTTCATAAATGCCACATATTCATTAACATATATTATTTTTCTTCGCATACCAACGTTTATATCGGCCCTGAATACCAATTCCAACGAAGTTTGGAGTGTACTAACTAGCTCGTTATCTATGATTCATGGTGATAAAACTACATAATTTTGGAGTAAAGCAGTTGAATGTCATTTGATCTATGGACTTTTTGCTCTTTCACAATGAGAAAGAGCATATTTTTGAGCTTTAGTATCACAGATGTGTTAATTCATTTTCAGGCCTGCTTTCGTAAACAAACACAAAAGTATTCTTTTGATTCTGCATTTGAGCGCCCAACTTGCTGAATAGTTATCTTGCAACCAACTCATTATCTTCTTTATACTTTAGCTGCGAAAAAGATATATGTGTTTATCAAGTTAGAATGGAGAGTTACGTTAAACTGAGAATAATTTTGGTCCAAGCACTGTGCCCTGCGGCAGCTCAAAATAATGCAAAGTAACTTGGCTCACTGTCGATCAGTCTTCAAACTCTGAAGATTTTATTCACCTTAACTTCTCGTTACGAACTGTATCTCTTTCAGAATCGACATATTATCGTTGCAGCAATCTCCAACCCTATGCCTACCACCTTGTATACATATATCTCTCGATCTTAGCACTCACCGGAAATTTCGCCCTCGGGTTAAGATAGGTCGTCTACTCGACGCTGAAAATTTAATTAAACTAATTTACATCGGCACATTTCGCCAGGAAAACATCTTAAATCTCGCCAATGGCAACCGAAAGTAAATCCCGATTCTACACAACTTTCGATATAAATTTCGCCTGTTCGCCGACACAGGCTTCGACTTCAGATGCTAATAATTCGAAAGTATTATCACTGTTATAAGTACTTACTTCGAACTGGATTTAGTTGTTTAGTTTTCGTTGACAAAGGTCCAAAATCCTTGATTCGGTATCCGTATTCGAATAAGGGTACGTATGCGAATAAAAGGGTTGAGAGAGATTAATGGGACAAACGAACCACAATTTCTAACTGTTGCTGTTTGGCTAAGCAAAACTTCGACGTGGTTGTATAGTCGAAGTGAAGAACTGATTTCTGTGTGGGCCTTTGTTCCAAGTTCAGTTCACTGTCAGTATTGTTGCCATTTCTCAAACCCGATATTTAGGTTCATGCTGAAGGCCTTTGTACTATCTATTCAACTCCAGTTTATTTTCCTCTATTGGCACAGTTATTCGAAAGTAATAATAGTTATTCATGAACCAAAGGAATTATAAGGGCCCTGATTAAAGATGGCAAATTGCCTGAAGTTATTAATGTTAATGCCCCGCGTTAATCTTAGTACTAGTTTCAATTAAATATTTTTCTGTTTATTGTTTCATTTCACACTCATCATTTCACTGAGAATAATCATGAAAACAATCATTGCATAGTAGCGCGTACCAATCGAACCCTCGGTATATAAGTAGTAATTGACCTAGCAATAGTATCTCAAGAATCACACTTTGTCATCCCAAATCAAAAAAGGAAAAAACTACAGTCCACTTCCACTTTTCTAGAAAATCGATGAGCGCTCATCTCGAGGGAAAATCTTCCAGAGGGGAACAGGAAGTCCAGGTAGATGCATTTCCTAGGTTCGATTGGGCGTTCATATTGTATTTTGTTTTCATTGTATACGAAACAATCAAGCCTCATTAACTCCCGTGGTACATAGACAATTTTATTTCTGACCGATTTCAATGAAATTTTGTTAATTTTTGAAACGGAATAAATGTACCAATTATAGGAGTTTTGTTATTGCTATGTTACTTATTCATTAACAGACAGACTTCTTTATCGATCCGTTTGCTTTAAAAACGTGTTTTCTCTTCCCCAAATCAAATGGGGGATATTTTAAAGAAGCTGGAAAAGCAATAGAATCATTTTTTATTCCATCGAAAAGTGAAGCCGTATACCAAAAAGAATACAAGGTATATCTGGAGTAGATGACACGAAAAAATGTTATGCCAAAAGATGCCACTGAAACTTTATTTCTGGCGTATTTTCAAGAACTGGTAAGGTATTTTCTATGTTTTCGGTAGATTTAGTAGTAATTGTGTTTATTCGTTGCAGTCAAAAACATATTATCCGAATCCCTTATGGACTAAATGGTCAATGCTAAAATCGATGGTGACTATATATGATAAACGAGGTATCACCAAGTGTAATGAACAAAAGGCTTTTTTGAAATGGAATAGTTATAAGCTGAAAAGTCTGCCGTTTTATCTCCTAAAGATGTTATCAGATTTCTTAAGAGTGCTACTAATGAAATTCATTTAATGCAAGGATTTTTTTTCTTATTTTCCTTTTTGTGTGTATTTATTTCCTATTTTTGTTATAGGTTATTTTGATTATGGGTTATTTTAGAGGATGCAGAAGGCGGGACCTTTTGAATATGAAGATATCGGATATAGAAGACCGGGATTCCGTTATGGTAGTGAACGTACCGGAAAGTAAAACTCGTGTGTAGAAGAAATTCACAGTTATAGATGAAAAAGAGTTCTCCGCTTGGCCTTCATTACGACTTTATATGTCTTGGCATCCTGAAGGTATTGAACTATTTTTTTTAACTTCCGACAAAATAAATGTACATCTCAACTAATTAGAAAAAATATATATTATTCTATGATTGATATTCATAAACATAAAAACAAATTTCACCGATGTCAGAGTCTTACAACTACAACACATGTTCATCTAATCTTCTGAAAACACAGAAGTTTCGACTAACAAAATCAAAAAGCAATTCTCCCCGTCTAGGGCTCTACAATATAATACCAATGAACATAAGTACGCTACCAATCAACAATTTCAAAAAACATCTGAAAAGTTTCCTACTAAAACACTGTTTTTACTCTGTAGAAGAATTCGCTAGTTCTTCCATGGACATGTAAAACATTGTATGATGACATGCAGGACTCAATAATTAAAAATATATTGCGTTGAATTTTTACCTATTTTAAATATTGTTTCACAAGGTTTCGTGATACCATTTGCGTTTTTGTACTCAATTGTGTTAATTATGTTTAAATGTAATTTTTATACTTCTCAGTGTGCGTATGTCAATGTGTTTATACTACATTTTTTCTATTATAATTATTAATGCAATGAGCAGAATAACAGTTCTGTGATGACTATGAAGGCCATGCTTTGCTACAAATGTATTTTTACATAACGTAGTCAAGTAAATATCTATCTATCTATCTATAATATCTCAGTCAGAAATAAACTCTTTAATAGGTTCCCCCTATGTTGAAAATTTTTATTATATGTAGCGAATTACAAACAATTATTCAATTCTTTTCTTGATAACGCCGAACGCAGATGAGTAGAAATTACAAGGGACAAAAAAGTTCATAAACGAAACCAAAAAGTTCATTTCGCGACTTAAGATCTACCAGCGAAGAGCCAGAAAAAGATATAGGGCGAAAAAGGGCTTAACTCCTGAAAAAATATCCCTCTGTAGATCCTTTCAATCACTTGGCATGCTGGATGATGTCCCCTAAAAGTAAAGTATAATTTGAAGTTGATCTTCATATTTCAAAACTGAAAAAAAAATAATAAAAAAACTTGAAACTTCAACGCTCAGTAGATCGGCAACGAAGGGTTTGTGGAAAAATGATTTCCGAAGGCCACCTTGGTTGCCATGGTGACGCTAGAAAAAATACCCGTTTCACTGCATTGAAAATGTTGGGGTAAATTCTTCAGTGGGCATGTTGAAACACATGTTGAATTTTTTGCAAGCATTTCTTATTCGTATCACATTCTTCTTCAAATATCAAATACGAATATCTATCTTGACTACATTCAATAACGCATCACACTTCCCGAGTCGCTTCGCAGTTCCTCCACATTGTTACCGTCCATCATATCGTTCACCTCAAAGAAACACCGAAATCTACTTCAAGTCTCGAACAACTGCCAGACCTAATTTGCCCAAAAGTAAGCTCGGAGCCATATTTTTATTCCGCCTTCTCCTACGCACTTGGAATAATAATGGATTAAAATAGGCTGTTTTCCATCTTACAAGTAATCTACATAATAAGTTTCGAGACGTTCACCCCATATGCGAGTGTATGTATTACAATAAAAGCCTTTATGTGTGGTAAGAGCGTAGCGAAATACCGTGTTTGCTCGAATAAGCACGTTGTTGTTTGGTTTGAATACTAGTTTAGTTTCAATAACCGTCGAAGTAAGTGCTTGCTTGATTTGGAGGAATTTTAACGCGAGAACAGTGTTTGTAGGAGATCAAAATGGGGATATTCAAGAGTATTATCAGACTTATAATTATTATGAAATGTGTATTGTAGTAGATACTTCTCGATTACTCAAAAGCTTCCGATGATGTTTACCACGATTTCGTTAGTTTACTACAACTCTGTTGGATATCGATTAAATTAATACTTGCAACCTTTGGTGTTGATATAACTCAAGAAATAGAAAGTTTATATCCTCAGGAGTTCAAAGATAACTGAACTATTATGATAGTTGAAGGTCAATGGACTGAAGCAAGAGCTAGAGAAAAGAGAGTTAGAAACAACCGGAAAGAAGGCCGTACTTCAGAAAAGACTCGCAGAAGTATTGACTGAAAAAGTTTCTGGAATCGATTTGAGCTCTATAATGAACAAACTCGACGAAACCACGAAATCATTGGGAGACAAACTTCTAGAAAATTCGAATAGCTTGAAAGAAGAAGTTTGCGGTGTAGCGAATCGGGTGGAAGGAAGAATGGGAACCGTTGGGACAGAGATGGATAAAATCAAAGATGACATCGAGGAAGAAATAAATGAATGAAGAAAACGCTTCATGGTCAAATAAAAGGCGGGATCGAAACAGATATCGGCAATATAAAGGAAACAATCAAAGAGAAAGCAAATTGATACTGCACACACCAGAGACACGGTCAACAAAAATTCAATGCTGGACTTGAGTTTTGACTTAGATGAAGTCCAAAAAGACATTAAAGATTACAAGGTCAGTACGGAACCAGGAAAGCTTCCATTGAAACCGCCTCAGTTCGACGGAATTACCCCAAGGGCAAACTACTACCGACATTCGAAGCTGCTGAAAAGCAAACGGAGAGAATGCTGGGGAAAAAGCTATTGCGTTGACACTGGCGTTGCGTAGCAGAGCAACAAACATTTAACGATTTCACAAATCCTCGCCGCCCAACAACAGGAGAACTATGAACAGCTGATTCAGTATCTAGAACTACAGTATGGTCAAGCCCACCTAGAACACGTATACCATTCACAGCTGAAAAAGCGCTGCCAGAAGTCAAGCGAATCTTTACAAGAATTTGAAGCTGATATTGCACGCTTGGTTCGACTTGCTCACCCAGCCACACCGGAAAACGTACAGGAGCGACTAGCGGTTTAGGAATTTTTTGGATGAGCTTCGTAACCAAGAAACGAGGCAAGCGTTGACATCGGCTCATCCTACACATCTCGTAGACGCATTGGAGCGAGCTTTGGAATTCGAGGCTGCGAAACAATCCTGCAAAAGCCAGAGTAAAGTACGAATGATTGAGGAAGATCTATAATAGCTTGCTTTATTGTGGCTGCCATTGGAAAAGTAATAAAGGAAGTGTTGCCTGATAAAATGTCGAAATTGTAGAAAACTTGGCCACGTTCATAGCAAATGTCCAACATTCAAAAAATCCACACCAACGAAGGTCGAGATGGAGCAATCGTCAGCCCGTATCCAGCAAGCCCCGGTTAACAACGCATATGTCGCTGTCCTTCAAAGATAAAACAAAGGGGTCTTGCAGACGGTCTCATTAAAAACGAGCCTCGCACCATGATCTTCGATACGGGAAGGCCTTGTTGCGAGTTGATAAATTCGTCCCGGTAAGGGTAATGAATGCCAATTATGACCCGATGACTTTGAAGAAAGGAACAATTTTAGGGCACTTCTCGTCAATTTCTTCTGTGATTGAAGGTGTACGTGGCACTATTAGCCAAGCCAGTAACTTTCCAGGAGAATTGGAGAAGTTGGTTGCCATCTCGTCCAAGGAAATTGAACCAGCACAACAGCCCAAACTGAGAGAATTAGTCAGAAAATATCAGGATATCTTCGATATTGGAGTAGGCAGAGGCATAAGATTGACACTGGGAATGCCCGACCAATCCACCAATCAACTAAAAGACTTTCCTTTGCCAAAGAGCAAGTTGCTAACAAAATAGTCTGCGACATGTAAAAAGAAGGAGTTATAGAACCATCTGATAGTATCTGGTCCTCTCCAGTCGTGTTGATGAAGAAGGAAGGATCAACATGCTTTTGCGTAGACCAACATCAACTGAACAACTAGAGCCATCTGAACGAGTCACCGTACAGTCGTGGCTGTTCGAGAACGGTAAAAGAATGCTACTTGCCGGTATATAAATAAGAAGCTCAACATCAGATGACAGGCAGAGTCGCAGAGTCGCAGTTGTATAAATAGATCGAGAGTTCGCGTCTAGACAGAGTAGTGACTGTGACATAAATTTTTTAAATAGGTTCTTGGTTGAAAGAGTTTCAAATAAATTAGCAAAATTAGTTAAGTCTATCTTCTACCTTCTTTATTTTGGATTCAATGAAAAACATTCCTGGAAATTAAGGAACAATGATTTTTTTTTATGAAGAGTAGAAGCCTTCACTGTACTATGAACTTGAACAACAACTTATCAACTTTCAGCCGCAGATGACAATAATACAAATCATTTGATTTCTAGCACGTACATAATACCTGGATAATAGTATTATAGACAACCTCTTTTGTATAAAGTATGAATATAATATTCGGATTCATTCATAAATGTCATAGAAATGTATACTAGATGTCACTTTCCTTCACTTTCCACATTAGCGACGGATCAAGTTGAATTCATCATATCTGATCAGTCATTTAATTCGCGATTATTTCATGAAATACATTTCTTCCAATTTTCTTTCAGTTCCATGAAACGTTAAAACGTATTTTATTCAAATTTATCCTAATGGTTGACTGATATCGTGTTTTTTTAACCTTTTCGAATTAACAACTGAGGCGATACCGTATTTCCAAACAATTGCACCACATCTTGATACTGTACTAGTAACTGGTAACTTATGAGTTCTGAAGATTTGTATATTTATATGAATCGTCCCTTCGTGACAAAACTGTTTTGATACCTGCGCATAACTCATTAATCTGTTCCCTCATTAATTAAAATGTTCAGTTAAGATTTCATTGTACTCAATGATAGATCTGGTAGAAGAAATGCTATGCAGGTTCTGTCACTGCAAGGACTTGGCAAGGCTAAGGTGTGACCTTCTGTATTCGCCTAGCTAGGATATTTACAGAACCTTGTTATAAGTAACAATTCCACCAACGACTCTCTACAATAATGGCCGCAGAATTATCATCAAAATATCGTCCTGTTCAAGAAACATCTTTTATATCGTCATTTTTCGTGCTCTTTCTCCTATTTCATCACGACTCAAAAACTCGAGAGTAGTCGAAAGGATTTATTTCTTCTCGACAACGCCTGATTGGATAGAATTCTTTAGAATTCTCCAGTAATGGAGTATATGACAGTGTTACCAAATTAGTCAGCACAAGTTATTATTCACTTTTTAAATTATTCACCACAAAAAGTGTAATATCCTGATAAGTGCAAGCCAGGCTGCAATGAAACTCAACTAAAAATGCTTTAATCATCCAACAATGTATCTCTCTTAACGGATATAATGAAACTTTCTACGGAGTTTCAAGTGCCATTAAATCCTTTTTTACCGTTATAACCGGCATATCTAAATTAGAGCGAACTTTTAATTAGATATGAATAGCGAGATTTAACAGCAGCTGAGTGAAATTTATTTATGGCTGAAGTGAGTCGAGGGGCTTATTTATTTTAATGAATGCGGTTCAGTTTCATGGTCGATGAAATTTTAAATTTATCGAACCGTCAGCAGTGACATGTATTTGTTCAGATATGAATTGGTCCCTTTTCAAAATTATACGAATTTCATCAGTTTGAACTGTCAACCAATGAGTACCAGTATCGATTACTGACAAAGCGCTTTGAAGTTTCTGTTATTTTAAATAGAACATTTATCTGTTAGTTATTGACTACAAACCTCATGTGGAATGAAAGTGATTGGCGTATTCAATTTTCAGTTGCATCAGACATTCTCTATTACTTTCATCTTTTGTATTCCATTCTTGGTGCTTTCATTGGGATTTGATCCCACGGATTCAATCTTTTGACCCGTTTATTTTTAACGAACGGCAATATGTTGGAAATAAACTCGTTTTCTGGCGTGATATCCCCCGAACACAACCTCCAGAAATTTTAAAATTGTTTTCAACTTCCATCTGTTTTGAAAAAAATGTACTGACATTGTAGCGTTATCTGCCCCACACCCTGTATGTTACGATGTGATTCCAAAACAATTCTTTTCAACTTGATTCACTGTCAGCTGGATTGAAACAAACAAGTTGCTTATACCCTAACCAAGGAAAACTTATTCAGCTATATTCGAATGAAATGTCAAAACTTCAGCCCTCTAGCACATCCATGAAATCTCTGCATAATAGTCCTTTTCATATACGTTTAAATCCCATAAAGGAACTTTCACAATAAACTTTTATATATTATGAAACTCATATGACTTCACTCAGTCGTGCCGGGGAAATGGTGCAAGATATTCTTGTGGAGGAAAGAAGACCCAATTGAGACCGCGAAATGATGCAATAAGGAACCAATGATTTTTCCACGAGAAGGGCGTCGCTAATTTTTTCCGTGGAAGGAGCAAAGGCTTTTTGGGTTAGGCAAAAAGTCGTAGTGAAATATAGAACCAAAAGTAATATATATTCGTATTAGAAAGAAAACTAAACTTCTTTGAACAAACAAGTCACATATCAAACAACCATAAACGTCTCCTATAAATATTCTATTGAAAATTGCTTCAGGCGCCCTTTGAAGATTCATAGCCTGTGATATTTTTTAGAAAAGATGGGAGATGATTGAAGAACCTCATGCCATTATACTGAGGACTTGATTCATAAAGGGTTGTTAAATATTTAGGAACAAAATTGTTGGCCAAATCTTGTTGTATAGTTATGAAAATCTTGGTTTTTAGAAAATTCAGTGAATTGTTTTTTAGCATATTAAATACATTTAGAGATGTATACTGAAGGAAATGTTAAAATTTCATGGTTTTTGAAATGATCTCTGTGTTTGCTTGAAATTTAAGTTAAATATCAACCTGATGACCTCTTTTTGTGAAATGAATACTTTGGATGCACTAGTTGCGTTTCCCCATAGCACGATATTATAGGATATAGTGGAATACACGAGTGAATAGTAGATTTGGAGAAGCTGTTAAGTATTGAAAATGTTTTTAGTTGCAGAATAGCATAGTAAGCACTGTTTAGTTTCCAACAGACACAGTCAATGTTAGATATCCAACAAATATTACTGTCAAGCATTACTACTTGAATTTTTGTTTCAGTAGATAGATGAATATTCTCGCTTTCTACTTTGTCAGTGAAGTGGCTAGTTAATTGATTCCTAGAAGAAAACTGCATTCCTTCAGCATCTGCTGCTAGATTAGTGTCGTCGGCATGTAATACAGTGTAATCAGCGTTAGTATGTAAAGTAAGTTTATTGACATATAGCATGAATATCAGGGGACCTAAGATGGATCCTTGGGGCACTCCTCGCTCGACGTCTTTAAATTCTGATGTGTTGTTTTCAATCTAACACAAATTTTCCCCAAATTAAAGTAAGAGGCTGGCCAGCCTAGAAAATATCCTCTACAACCCAATGCATATAGTTTATTTTTTATAATTGATAAATCGACGGAATCAAAAGCCTTAGAGAGATCGAAAAAAAGCTTTAAATAGAAATGAAAGCATATGTTTATAAATGCATTTTTCAAAAATTCCACTGTGGGGATGGTGATGGGTCGATAGTTTTCGAAATAAAGTTGGTTACCTTTCCTAAAGACTGGTGTTTCAATACCAATTTTGAGATCCCATGGAAATTTGCACATCTCGACAGATTTATCTATTAAGTACGCTAAAGGGATACTGATATATGGACTGATATGTTTTATGGTTTTTGTAGGAATACAATCAAAACCTACTGCGTTGGACGATTTTAGGGACAATATGACAAATGTTAGGTACTTCATGACTATTCATTCCTATGAAATGAAAAGTATTTTGAATGAACAAAGTTGCACATGATGCACGTATTCCACGAAAGCATTGGCTATATCTTTTTTGCTTGCCAGTTTTTTTTGTTCACTGTTTCTCCAGATAAACTTTTGTTTTTGTCTTGGGGATTTGTCATCTAGAGGACTTTGAAAAGCCGCCATATTAGTTTCGTTTACTATTTCTGTATATTGTTTCTTCTGAATTTTGTAGCTCTGTAAAACCTTTGGATCAGATGTGATTTTAGATAACCAGTGTTATTTCTTCAAATCATCTCCCATTCTCACAATCTCATTGGTAATCCATTTAATACAGGAGTCTGTGCGATTATATTTTCCAATAATGACAACCCAGGTAAGATCAAAATAAAATTTTCAAATATTGATGAACGTTGCAAAAGATTAATCTATGTCATCAGAAAAATGAAATAATTCAAGAAAATCTTCATTTTTTATATTCAGAGACAGGCTAGACAGGTTTGAGAAGACCTGTTTGCTAATACTGTTGCGACGTAATCATTAATCTAACAATTTTCTATGTTTTGCGATGAAAAAAATACAAAGGACCACGCACTCACCTTATGGGAAAAAGTATATCGGTGAAAATGGTTGAATATTTGAGAGAGGGCTCCAAATCATGAATTTTGTGATTTTTTGAGAAATTCAGCTGAATGAAAAAATATCAATATCTCATTTATATTCAATATTATGTGTGACTGGGCATTCCTAACGATCGCGAGAAATATTTTTCCATAATAGGGAGAAAAAATACCCAGCTATTTTAATACAGGGTAGTTAATTCTTCAGTGATTGATTTCGCCTAAGAGGTTAAGAGTTGATTGAGTTTATCATTGAGGACAAACACTCTGTTTTCATAGCTTCGTTATATTTTGGTCGATCAACAACATATCAAAAATTCAGCCATTTTCACCGAAAGACTTTTTCCCATAAGGTGTGTACGTGGCCCTTTGAGCCAGATACTTCCATCGAGAGATTGAATGTGATATTGCAAGATTGGGTATTTAATAAGCGAAAAAGTAACGGAGAAGATTATAAAGAAGCTGTAGTTGAAACAATTTGGAACACCACCGCTGAAATGCTACTACCATCGGTGTCGCGTTTTTAATAGTTGACAGTTTTTCTCATATAATTGGTATGCAACAGTTTTTCCTCATTAAACAACCCCAATTTACCCGATAATATACAAACCTTTCGTGCAAATATGAGTGAGAATATCATTATTTCATCACTGATTATATTATTTGATTGACAATGTCTACAGCTTCATTTTTTCCCGTGGTTTCATTTATAATTGAATGATTTTTTGTGATTTTCGGTTCAGATTAGAAAAAGAAAATGAAATAGATCTTTTTTGGCAACTCATACATAGATTTATTTACATTGTGAGTTATTTAGATTATTTATTTTCGAAAAAGTAATAGATTAGCAATTTTCATCTAACGTGTTCTCATAATGGAATGCCTCGAATATTTTCTCATTTCAGTTCCCATTTTGTAGTTCATAGTTGAAAAGAATACTGAATAAGTTTGTAATAAGTAGGTAGAGCACCTAAGATCATTGAATCGAACTATATTAAGTCATAATTTCCACACTCTGCTTGTTTTCAGAGAGTCTGAAACCCTATGTGATTACATTGTGATAATCGTGAAACAAAATTTATCAGCAACATCTTTAACGATCGCAGTGTGAGGGAGAAACGTGTTCCTTTTTCTCATTTCGCTGATGCGACAGCAGTAATATTAGGAAAGACGGGCAATAAAACGCTGGAATAAACACGAGCTCTTATTTTCTCTAATTATTTTTCTTATATCAGTTTCTTATTCCCAGAAGATTGAAATGAATTCAGGGTTTTTACGTCAGAATGGCGGAATGTATTTCTTTTTGAGCTCGAAATGCCTAAAGTGAGATATTTCGAACGTTTGGGGACGGTGCGGATGCTACTGGCTTCATTTTTCTAAGGTTTTGTACCTGGACGAAAACCAGCATCCAAGCTGAATATTTCATTTTATCAATGATTTCCTCCGACCAAATCATCGTCGCAATTGATTATCTGAGATGACAAAAGGGTTAGTCCAGTTTTTTCACGTTACGATTATGTTTGATATTTCAAATTTCCTGAAGATTCTGTGTTGTTTAGTGTATTATTTACGGTGGAAAAATTATAGAAAAATTGGTTGACTCCGACGGTATTTTTTTATTAACTTTTTTCTACATCAACTGTTCTCTCTATAACTGACAAAGTGATTTTCCAGCATTCTGTATATTCTATTGAACGGTTTTAGTGAGGATTAACATCAGTAAAACTACATAAATTATATTTTTCATTGTCTTCTTTGTTAGTGAGCTCTTGGGGGTTCAAGGCGTTGCCTGGATTCCGGTCATCCCAACGCTACTCTCACCTCCACGTGGTGACCACGTCATGACCTGTCATGACGGCTAACGAGAGTGAAGCGGACTCTAGGGGTGGCTGAGGCGTCGCAGCCAATCAGAGTAGCTACCAGTAGGCCCCTAGCTCACCGTTCACCGACGCCAAAAACATACATGATCCTTCGACATTCGAAACATACACATTCATACATCACAGAGGGAAGCGAAGAAGGGGCCTCGGATCGGGAGCTGCGGGGCTGGTATTCGGTGAACGAATCGTCCGCGGCCGCCGCACCACCCGGCTGGGAACCAGCCCTGCCAGGACTTCCTTGAGGAGGTGGATTGAAGGAACTCGCAGCGAGAACTGAAAAACCTGTCTTCGATGGGAACCAAGGAGGGGCCTCGGCTCGAACGCTGCTGGACTGGTAGCCAGTGAACGAAACACCCGCGGCCGCTGTAGCGTCCAGCTGAGAATCAGCCTTACCAGGGTTTCCACGAGAAGTCGGTTCGAAGGAACTCGTTGCGAGAATTGGAAAATCTGTCTCAAAAAGGGCCCAAGGAGGGGCCCCAGATCGGATTCTGCGGGACTGGTAGCCGGTGATTGAATCACCCGCCGCCGCCGCATCGCCCGGCCGAGAACCAGCTCTACCAGAGATTTCACGAGGAGAAGGATTGCAGGAACTCGCTCCTTCTACAAGCACCCACACACTACACACACACACACACAATTTAAGGCGCTGCATTTCGAGGAAACACCATTATCGGGCGAAACAAGGAAGATTTTACAGAGCAGGTCATGGATGAGGAGAACAGGGGATGGCAAAAAGGGCCCATGAGGGCCTACTTGCCCCCACCAACTACTACTACTACTACTACTACTAGTGAGCTCTTGATCGCATGGAAAGGTTACAGTGGATCCTTGTGGGACACCACTATGTCATAGAACAACGGAACGTATGATGGCCTGGGAGCAACATCATATCATATTGTTGCACGTATGTTTTATAAGGCTCCAACCCCTCCAGCACAGTGATATAGTGGGTAGGATCTAACCTAACTCATTTCTGAAAAATAAAAAATTATAACATATTTTTTTATTTCACCATGAAAAATTATTAAATATGTGTTATTGGTCGTATTTGACCACACTTTCATTGAATGAAAATAAATTCCAGACTTTTGCGAATTTCTTAAACGCACTATAGGAGTTTTGTCGGCAAACGTCTAACACGAAACTAGTATGCAGATAGTTACCTGTTTTCAGTAACATCTGTTAGTTGTTACAGAAAAAATTGCAAAGTATGTTCTCGTAGAAAAACTTTTCCAGGTGTTGGACTTTAGTGAGCATATAATCTTTCCCTTGATATTTAGGTATGAAATATTGTTCATATAAATTATAAATGAAAGAGGACCCAGTATTGTTCCTTGAGGTACATCATATATAGGATCACTGAGAGTTATATATTAATCTGTTTTTAAAAAAAATCGCAATTATCCCTCAAATGTATCTCGACGAGCTGATTTCAAATCATATCAAAAAATTAATTCTTCGATGATGAATTGACAGAATTTTGGGTCTTTTTTCTGAGTCGGTTGTGATTCTCTTGAGTGGGGAAAAGAAGTTTCACGTCCTCAAAAACTATTTTGTGGTCTACCTCGCTTAGCGCACTTTCAGCTACTGCTGATTTGCTTGCCTCGTACCCATGGATCTTCTAGTGTTTCCAATGTACATTTTTTCACAAGTGCAAGGTATGGGATACTCTCTAGCAGCTGATAAAATATCCCTGCTATTCTTTGATGATCTGAGGCTATAATGAATGTTCTTTGTTGGTTAAAAAACTATTTTGATTTTTTGTTGTCCTGAGATTTTTCCGATTCTATCAGTCACTTAGAAGATTAACGTGAATATGCAAGTGTTTTAACATTCAACTAGTACCTGTCAACTTGAATTGTAACATCGAGACAGTGTTTCCAAATTTATATGTACAGGTCACCTGAATTTAGTGAAAATTCTCCTAAATGTGAATAACATTGTGTATACAGGGTGTTCCACATTAAGTCGGCACCATTGCCAACTCCGTTATTATCGATGCTACGAATTCGGTTAAATGGGCAAACTAGTAGCATTTTTAATGGCCTTCTCGATGTTGAAAATAAAAAAACATTGACAGTCACGTGTTCAGAATATTTCATAAAATGTTATTTCTTTCAAGCATTTCGGTTCGTGATAACATTCTCAACAACAAAGCTCATAAAACCTTTCCTCCTAAAGTGGAAAATGAGCGACTTATGTGGAAATATTTATTTCTGTCACTAGTACAAAAATTTCTTTGTTTTGGCGAATAACACCTCATGATTGTCCAAACACCCAATTTTGGTACTTATATCTACGAATGACAATATTTTGTTACCACTAGCAAAATGAGACAGTAAAAACAAAAAATTGCGCTGGGATATGAACTCGTGAAACCCGTGATCATTATGTCGCACTACTCAATTGACACCACTGAGCTATTTGGTATTAATGTACGAAACGATAATTTTCATCTTAATGCCATTCCGCTAGCCGCATTTATTTTGTGAATCAAAATATGTCTGCTGTAATGATAACTTTAAAGCCGTTTTTGTACAGAACAGAAAATACTGGAGAGTCATATGAATGTGGTAGGAAAAAATGTGTTTGATTCGATAAAACATAATTATTATGAGCAATCAAGTTGCCTTAAAATTTTGTTGAATTACTATTTGTCAAATATTCTCAAGTATATCATGACAATGTCATTTATTATTGTAACTGTCAACTACTGTTCGAATATATTTCGAAATGCCGTTTTCCCATCAAGAAAAATGTGATATGTTAAAATCCTACTTGGTTTGCCAGAAAAATTGCCTAAGAGCACTCCAATACTACAGCAATTCGTTGCCCGATCGTGAATTACCTAATCGGCGTTTTTTTGCTGTGCTTCATCGTCGATTCAGGAACAATGAAAAAGTTTTTGAGAAGAGGCGAACTAAAAAACGTTTTGTAATATCTGAAGATACAGAAATTGACGTTTTATCCTACTTTGAGGTATATCCAAATAATTCCATTAGAGATTTATCTAGAGAAATACCTGTTCCACTGTCTGGTATTCAGCGAATTCTGAAGAAACATAAGATTTCTGCTTATAAGTTGAGACCAGTGCAAACACTAGAACCTGGTGATGCTGAGAGACGATTGGGGTTCTGTCGGTGGTTTATGAATAAATGGAGACAAGATTCAAACTTCTATAAAAATATTATACGGAGCGATAAGGCTAATTTTTCAAATCGTGGGATGTATAATAGAAAGAATTTTCATTATTGGAGTAGACATAGTCCATTTCTAGTCCATCCCCACAATCCGAAAAGACGATTTAGTATTGATGTTTGGTATGGTCTATTTATATGCAGAATTATCGGTCCATTTTTCTACCATGGTTCTCTGAACGGACGCCGTTACATTAACTCATTAACAAGAGTGTTGGAAGAGTTTTTCGATGATCTTGATCTGGAAGCTCGTCAGATGATCTATTTTCAGCAGGATGGAGCACCAGCACATAATGTCAGTGGCGTAAAAAGCATGCTGCGAGGCTGTTTTGGAAAGAGATGGATTGCTACAAATGGTCCTGTTAAGTGGCTCCCTCGATCACCAGACATGACACCTCTATATTTTAAATATATTAACTATATTATAAATGAAACATAATAATGAAATAAACGGAAAAATTATATTGAGACTATAATTAATAGAATTGATGGCCGAACTTAGTTGAATGCCACACGTAATGTCAACAGAAGGGCACAAATATGTGTTCAACAAGAAGGCGGTGTTTTTGAACATTTAGTCGATATTTTATAGCGCTTTATCAAATGAGTTTGTTATAAATGTTTCCTATTGATAAAACTGTCTTATTTTCACCTTTACGAAAAAAAGTCAAATGAGATTTATTGTTGAGAATGTTATTACTAATCGAAGTGCATGAAAAAATATAGGGTGTTTCATTGAAAGAAACATCATTATACAGGGTGTTTCACTTCTCATGGAAACACCCTCGTATCTTCTGTAATTTTTGACGAAATATCATGAAATTCTCAGGATCGATTGATGAACTTTCTGCACGAAAGGGGTCATCATACGTGATATACACTGCTCGCCAGCAGCGATGAAACCACCCGTTTTTCCGGAAAGTAATATTAGGGAGTAAAATTGGCCCAAAATTCTTTCGGATTCGTGTTCAGGATCCCCAAATTACTACTAATACACTTGTCTCTTGTCTGAAAAAATTTCAGTTTTGAAAAATTCAATATTTTTTCAAATACCCCACTGATGATGACCCCTTTCGTGCAGAGAGGTCATCTCTAGTGTATCTATCGATCCTGGAAATGTCATGGTTCTACGTCAAAAATTACGGAAGATACGGGGGCGTTTCCATGAGAAGTGAAACAAATTTGAAATTTTCAGGACTTAAAATTTTTCAAGAGACTGGTGTAGTAGTAGTAATTCGAGGATCCTAAACACGAATCCGAAGGAATTTTTGGCCAATTTTGCCCCCTAATATAAGTTTCTGGAAAAATGTGTGGTTCCATCGCTGTTTTCGTGCAGTGTATATCACGTAGGATGACACCTTTTCTGCAGAGAGTTAATTTTTAGTGAATTTATCGATCCTGAATATTTCATGGTTCTACGTTGAAAATTACGGAAGATACGGGGGTGTTTCCATGAGAAGTGAAACACACTGTATAAAATATTCTGAAAACGCTACTGTCAAGTATTGTTTTCGGTATCGAGAAGGCCATTAAAAATGATACTAGTTTGCTCATTTAACCGAATTCGTAGCATCAATAATAACGGAGTTGGCAATGGTGCCGACTTAATTTGGAACACCCTGTATACATTGAGATTGAACTGGTCTGGTCCATCGGGCAACACACTCCACTCGTGGTATTAAATAAGCCACTCCAGTCTTGTAAATACTTACTTTTATTCATTAGTACCTGTTCAATGAGTATAAAAAAAGTGCTGACAAAAATCAGTATTCACACAATACCCATCCTGTAAACAAACAAACGTTGAATCCTCAGTGAATGTCGTCATGAATACCTCTACAATCCCGGACTATAATTCATTTGCTTTCACTCTGGCACGTTTGGAAAATAAGATTAATTGATGTTTTTCTTCTCGGCGATTGTATACTTTTCAATCGTGATGTTTCCAGAGGCCAGACCAATTTAAATGAACAATTCGACCTTTTCAGGGATTCAGACTTTTATAAATTGCTTCACCCTGCTTCAGACTTGTAATTAAAATCATTTTACTGACTGAAGCTCGGCTTATTCAAGAGGGGCTGAGTCAATATGGCTTTCCATAGATTACTTTTGATAATGCCATTTATTCATTACTTTCTTGCCACATTATTCATTCAAACTTGTTTCCATTTGGCAATAGTCACTCGAGCCCTTCGGGCTCTCGTGTCTATTGCCTGGCAACAAGTTTTCGAAAAATCTGTCAAATTATTTTCACTTTATTCTCACCCTCTTGCGATATCACAACTGATTATCTTGCTAAACAACACTCGAACTTTTTTCTTCTGGTATAAATTTCTCCCAACTCATCATTTTTCCTTCAGTAGTCTTACTCGAAAACCAGATTGGCAAAATTATTCTGTTGAAAAACAAAACGTATCGATATTTTTCTGTTGGTTAATGATTTTTCAAACCGTAGTGAACTGATTTCGAGTAAATTATTGAAACTTTTTCTGGTATTGAATTTACAGTAGATCATTCAGTGGCTGCATTAACTACTATTGGGAAGATTTTTTTAGAAAACTGGCAAATGAAATCAATACAGCATCTATACCATGAAACACCCAATGTCGATTGTCAAATACTCAATATAGTTTCATTTGGACTTTTTTTTTCATTTAAGCAATCAATATATGCATATGAACTAGGACACCAAAAATATGACCCTGCTAGACTTTTCATTCTCACCACTCCCCTATACGAGATTGGTAAATTTTTCAAAATTATATTGGGTAGATCTTACTTCTGAAATAATAATTCTTTGATTTCGAGAAAGAAAAACATTCAGACCCAACAATAAATTTTTCCCAAAAACGGGAAAATGATTTAAATGGAATACAATAGAGAAGGAGGCACCCTCTTTTGAAGATGTTTGGATTCTGACTTGACCAGATCTCATGGTAAAGCGAGTTCTCCAGAGCGGCGTCCACTGTCCAATCCATCTGTTTGATACATCTTTCGATAAGCAGGTTCTCCTTGTAGCCAGCGCCCCCTTCTTTGACCTTCTTCATTCAGATATCGGTTTATACACCGGGTCGACTGCGGAAAGGCGTGTAAATGGAGTGTCCCCTTCTGTTTTCAAATTTTTCGTCTTTGATCTCACTGTTCGATATACCAGGAGGATTTTTTGGGTAGTTTGTTCTGCTATCCTGATGGGACTGATAGGTCGGCAATGATGAGAAAGTCTGGTGTTTTGACATTCTTTAGAGGTCGTGATTATGACCAATGTAAGGAAACGTATTTTGGAAGATATTCAAAATAGTTTGCGAAAGGCACAAATAATTTATTTAGTCCACATCTGAAAGTTATAAGACATACAGGGTGTTTCCGAAATGGGAGCAATAAATAAAATAGGGTGTTGTATGAGACATAATGTTGCAAAAAAAGCGTTTACCTTCTTTTCTCAAGCACTTGAAAATCTTCCAAAAATAGACTCATTTACTCACGAGTGTTTGGGAAGCACTGGTTCCATTCATCAGTTCCTAGGGCGCCTATCTTCTAGTATTGTGTTTATTACTCGTATTCCCGCACCGTTGCCAGTTCATTATTATTTCGTTAACCCTGCCAGTTATTAGATACATTTGGCTTCGAAGTAAACCGAAATAAAATCAAAATGAGGGCAATGAGGCATTCCCATTTCATTAAAGGGGATTGAAAAGTTACTGAAAATAAACGGAATTTGATTTCACAACAGGTGTTCGAAATGACCGCCACCACTTTCTATGCAAAGTCTCGCACGACGAAGTAACGAGTCACAAGCACGCTGAAAACTACCTTGTTATCGCATCTGTTGAACAGCGCCGTTATTTTACCTATGTTCCAAGTACCTACTTAATTGCTTCGAAATGTTCATCAATTATTCGATTGAAACATCGAGTTCCATGAAAAGTACCTCGATTGCAAATAACGTGTGCGTAATACTTAACAACACTGACATTTTACATAGGGATTGTAGGAATTTCAAAAAAACAGATAAGTAGGTGAAACAGAAAATACGAATACAGTCGAATACCGAAACACAACAAGAATCTAGGTACCTACCTACATAAAATGTATGGATTCGTCAAACTATTCAACCAAAATTCATCTTTGATATGCACGAAAATAGTCAGAAAAATCCTAATGATTGCAAGAAGCGATATGATCGAAGAATACCACGACAAACAATATACGACTCTAAATTGATTAGCTCGCGACCCTTAAAGTGTAACTGATGATGATGAGGGTTGTTGCGGTTAAGGCCAAGCCAACTCAGCGACCCCCACAGCTTAAAGGGGAACTGTTCACAGAAAGAATATCGTTTATTTTATAATATCATCTTTCAACATTTAACGTCGACAACATTGTCAAAGTAATTTATCACCTACCGGCCTTTTTTTGTCACCGCTTCGGTTACATCTAGGGGCCGTTCATCTCTGGCCAAAGGTTCCCAAAAGTTCGCCAGAGTTTTCCGAATACTTCAAATTCAAATATTTTCCAAAATAACAGTTTTTCGTGAAAAATGTATTCTTTTATCTCGCTTTAATTTTTCGTTTCCTTTCCTTTTTCATTTATTGCTTCAATTTCGGAAACACCCTGTATATAAAATTACACGATGGAAATTTAACGATTTGAATAGACTTGTGGGTATCATCTAATTAGTTTAATCATTAATTTAAAAACGTGTCTTCTTTAATACCTGAGACTGATTCATGTAAATATAAAGAGTTTTTTTTTTTAATAAGTAATTCCGTTATGGATTGTTTTCTCATAACGTGGGAATATTTGAGTTATATAATATTTGTTACCTGAGCACATTGAATAAGGAAATGAAACAAAATTTGAATAGTTATGTGACAACAGAACGACTCCACTATCATCATAGCATACCCAGGTCTGAAAAGAGATTCCAAGGGTCAATATCGGCCGGAAGGTAGTCCTGTTTTATTACTGAAGTGAGTTAGTTGTTTGTATACTGATAGAGTATCCTTTCCTGGTAAAATATCTGAATTATCCATTAATATTGTAGTAAACTTCACAATTTTGAGTATTTTAATAACGTTAATACCTAATTAATTCATTTGATAAATTGATTCTAGCTGGGTTGGTCTCGTAATTTGATGATCGATAGATTAGATTAAGTACATTCATAACTCCTTATTTATTCTCAACTTATATTTTTTCTTTTTTTGGCGCAATAAACGATTCATAGACCAAATTGTGTGTTTCCTTGTAAAATCTAATTGTCTATCTGGAACATTATTTCAGATCTGAAATAATAACATTTTGAGAAATTTATTTGAACAGATTGCAATTAAAAATTGTTGAAAATAATAATGAATGAATCAACCTGTTTAAGTGAAAACTAGAGTGTGAGCAGAGATAATTACAGCTTCCTGCAATGGTTTGTAGAGAAAAGGCATGAACAGGAGAGAAAGGTACATTTTTTTCCTGATGTGTTTCACCGCTCCTGATATTGAACAGGTAATGAAGTTTTCGCTTGGCCTTATTAAACCCGAATTATTATAATTATGCTGATTTCGGTGTAACTCTATTTCGCGGGAATAGCGTTTTATTATACTCATGGTTGATTTAAAAGCAAGGCAACGAACTCTATATTTCACTTGCACTCTGAAAATTCCCACCTCGTAAATAAATCTGAACTTTGCGATGATTCGATCTGTTTAGGCATATTTGATATCAGAAACGAAATGTTCAAGAATGGAACAATGTCTATTGTGGGATAATTTCAATATGGATTTCTTCATTTTCAGAGTTGTCATTGTTACTAACGAAATAATTGAATAGGACTATTTTCTTACCGGTACCAGAAATCTTCTCACTTCCGCCAGAGCATAGGCGATTCTTGCATGTGCCTCTGCGGGTGTAGCGAAAGCACTGATTTCTACATGAAGTTCTTCACTGAGGTGTTGAAATTTTGGATCACCACTAGCTCTCAATTCTTCTTCCTGTAAAAAAGTTATATTGGCAGTGCCTTCACAGAATAATTAAAAATGTATTTTAGTATATATACTATAATCAGTGATGTATATTGTGACGATTCTGGAGCCTGACATGACCACTTTATTGTTTTTCGAAACGCTGGAATGAGTTCGCGGCATTCCAAAAAACCAGGAGTTTTAAATGAATGCGTCACCGCTTTCTTCTCTTCTAGAAACAATCTGAACGTCTGAGCTGTTTTAAATAACCGTTAGAGCGACCTCTCTCGTCGTATCTGGAAAGTTCCGAAAAAAATTTACTGCAGGTATGAAGAGTAAGCAAATGGACAATACAGAGTTGGCATAGTTGCATTTGGTTTAAATATTATATATTCTTGTTGGATAATATATGAATACGGTTCCAAATACGTTGAAAAACTATCAAGTGACCGGATGAATTTGATAATTGTCCAGATCAGATTAATAAATGATTACGTCATTTGTATCATTCACACTAAATGTTTCAAATTGAGATTTATTATCGAACGAGAGCCTACATAATTTCCAAATTTCATATCCTATATACCATAATGAACCATATGATTATATTTATGGCTCTAATGTGATAAAATAGGTGAAAACGCATTATAATTTGTAATCTGCATTCGAGCAACGTTCGTAACGTAAATATATAATGACATATTTGCAATTGGATAATATAATAAAACTTGATTCAGGGTAAACCAGGGATGTCTCATATATGCAATATGTTTCCATCATTTTGTGGCTATCTTCACAGAGAAATATGTGATTTCGTATAAATCAGGTTGATTCTGCGAAATGTATCAAGCGGGATGTAATGACAATCTATTTAGAATAATAACTGTTGATTTTTTTACAAACAATTAATAGTTGTACCACCCACAGAGTTCATCGACAAAAAATGCTCTGAAGGCACACCAATTTGTTCTTTCTCAAAATGTTCCTCTGTAGAACAAAACGTGGTGAAGGGAAATATACTTTTTGTTCTCATTGAGTGACACCACAGGCGTTCAATATCCCATTTTCGTTACCCTGAATTTTGAGAAACGTATATAAGTATTATTGTCAAGAATGAAAATTGGCTCTTCAATTGGAAACAGGTTTGTGATACATTGAACTGTTTCAGGTGTATTTTAAGAGAGATTGGGTGTTATTGATAATTAATATTTAAGCTGATATTCTGGATCAGCCATAAACGAGAGTAAATAAAATGAGAGAAACTCTTAGTCCCAAATAGGGCCATCAAATTTTTTCTAGAGACAGGAACTATTTTCTTCAACACTTTTCATATTAATTATTATTAGTGAACAGGATGAACAGTTCACAACACCTTTCCCTTTCAAAGTCTATTTTGGTTTATTTTACTTGGATTCATTCTAAACCAAATAACAAAATACAAAACATCAATCATTGGTAACTTGAATCTAAAAATATATTATCTATTTCCATAATTTCACAAGAACATTATAATGTTCTCAGTGAAAATCATCTAAAGTCATTGGAAAAAATGCCTTGACCACATATTCATGAAAAGTAGAAAGAATGAATAAATGAATAAGTCAATTTACTCAAATCTCTGATTTATGAATACCAAATTAGTGATCACTATCCCATAATATTACGATACCATCTCAATAAGAATATTAAAATCAATGATGGAATGAAATATAAGATAGTTGTTGAAAACTTTCCTGCAGAAAACTGGGAAAATTATAAATTGAATGATCCTGACAATTTGGCGGATTATTTAAGAGATAAAGTCATCAAAATCACTGAAAATGTATAATATATCAGAATGAAAGAAAAAAAAAGGAAAAAATGGATCCTATCAGCCATTATGAATTCAGTTGAAAAAAAATCGTCGTGAAGCAATGAAAGAGAATGAAAACAATTTACTGTTGAAACTTGATTATATCACCTATAAAAATGAATTACCGTTAATAACCAAAGAGAATTGAATATTACACCAAACCAAACAAAACAAAATACCTATTCACCAAAAAGGTAATGGAAATGTAGGAAATTGAATTATTTTATGAAAACTATCAAATAAGAAATCAATGATGAAACATCAGATGCAAGAAAATAATGATAAATCATTTCCGAAAGTGGGAGAGAGTTTGGCTGAAATAAATGAAATTGATATCTGAAATTATCCAATACCCATCAATCGAAATTTATTTGTACTAAAACAAACTCATGAAGACGAAATTGAAAGTACGATTAAATCTCTGAAAGTGAATAAAAGCACTTATATATTTGGTAAATCGTCTGAAATTCTGATAGCTGAACCTTTAGCCTACCTGATTAATTCAATTTTTGTTTAAAATAAATGTCCAAAAGCTTTCAAAATTGGTGTTATCAGACCAATTCCCAAATTGGGACCCAAAAATTAAACAATAAATTGTAGACTAATAACATTAAATGAATGAAGCGAAGATTTGTATGAAGTGTATATTTAAATATACACTTCATATAAACTTCATACAAATCTTCGCTTCATTCATTTCTGAAAAGTGTATTCAGCTTCCCACATTAAGTTCAGTAAAAAAATGTTAATTAAAAAATGGAAAATTTCTTAGATAAATTCATTATTTTATCAAACAAACAATTTGGATTCAGAAAAATATATCGACAAAAGATGCCATCTGTAATTTCACACAGAAAATTTACGATTCATTGGATGAAAAGATACAAATTCTGTGTATATTTCTTGATTTAATCTATGGGATTTCGTACGATTTCATAGGGATACTAAAATTATTTAAATTATCTTGTACTGCAGAATTCAATAAGTACAAATCAACCATCATGCTGGTGATTCAAAATTATTTGAACACGGAGTTCCCCAAGGAACAGTTTTAGGGCCACTTCCATCAAACATATATATCTTAATAATCTTTTCGATTTGAATAATATTGAAGACATTTAAGATTATACAGATGATACCCTTATATCCAGGTAGAAAACTGGAAAGTACTGCAAATATCTGTTGAAGGAGATTTTCAATCAATAAAAAATTGAGGTATATAGTTTGAGGACATCCATGTTAAACAGATATGTGACCTTATGCCTTCGGTTGCTGGGGTTGCCATGGTTGTATCCGCGAGTTTTCCGTAGTGCAACAGAAAATGGCAATAGTGAGATGCAGAAGAGAAGAGGGCTGAGGGAGTGTTTCTGTAACACGTCCCTTCTAACGATAATTTGCAATCTGACCTGACCAGATGTTATGGTGAAGCGAGCCCTCCAGAGGGTACCGAAAGGCATCTGAGCAAATCCATGATAAGCTCATGCGACGTTGTTTCAAATGTCTTGCGATAGTCGATCCAGGCCTTTAAAAGGTTACAATTATACTGCTCAGAGTCCTGCGTGATCGATCAGCAGGTTCTCCTTGCAGCCAGCGACCCCATTCTTTAACTCTCCTTGCTCATATTTCTGTTTATATACCGGGTCAACTTCGGACAGTATTCGCATAAATAAGATGCAGGTAAACATCTTATAATATGCGTTCAAGCATGTTATCGGTCTGAAGTTCTTTGGATAAGATAAATCCCTATTTCTGGGGATTAGCACAGTTCGCCTCTTTGACAAACCAATCTGGAATCTGCTGCCCCGTCTAGCTATGAGTTGAAAACTCTTGCTAGATGGTGGTGGGTACGTGGAAATATTTTCCATCAACAGTAATGTAGCCCATCAGAGCATGGAGCAGCAAAGTTCGCTCATCGAACTTCTTCCGGAGTTATCGGATCGCGCAGTTCATTGAGCTCAGGCTGACAAAGCCTCCTGCAGAAAACTTTGAACTGCACTAGGGCTGGAGTATCAACTTGGAGCGGTTGGGAAAATTCGTATCTGTCCTTCCAAAAGGTTTCTACCCGATCAGCCGGTGGCAGCGGGTTATCAACAACACGTGGAGGCTCTTGGAATAGGCGAGAAGGTTTATCGCGGAACTTCATGTTTTCCGCTATGCTTCTCGCCCGCCTCACTGGTGACTTTTTTGCAGCCACCAGCATTCGTATCCTATCAAGTATCCTATCAAGGCAATGCTGTTTGATGGTAAACAGTACGCCTTGATTTAGTGTGTGGTGAGCTCGTCTTAAGTTTGTGGCCATTCGCCGCACTGCCTGCGTGAAGGGCCTTGGCCGCCACGTAGTCCACCACACACTGGATATGAGACGCGTGTTGTCTTGCCGACTCAATCTTAGTTTCCATTTTGTGAATGCATCACTCATGCCTCACTCCTCTCCGCTTGGGATAGAGTCTGAGCGGTGTCATACACGACGAAGTTGATCTGCTAGATGTCAGCCTCTTCTTAGAGGATATCGTGCCAGTTGTTGTGGCTTCAGGGGCTTGGTGTGATGAAGCGTCCTGCGCGTTCTGATGCCTTCCGTTGGTGGTATTATGCGGGCGCCCTCTACAGCCAGACCGACACGAGGCATGTCTGCACTTCTTTAACCGGCTGAGGAGGGGCTTGACATTGCTTCGATAGGTTCGGGGCTGAAAAAGCAGCTTGCTCTGGGTATTCCTGCCATGCATCCTCTGCGGACGGGCTCACTGCTCTCATAACAATGCAGAAGACTATGGCCTAATTCATCCGAACAATCAAAGTGTCAGTTGTCGTTGCGGACGTTGTTATGTGGCAATCCATCGTCCTGGACTCCACCACCTTGCCTTTGACCCTTATTCCGAGGGGTCGCTTGTAGGAGCTTCTTTCTTTTTTGTTCGGAACCCAGTAGTTGGGTATACTAGGGGGTTAGCCTAGTATTGTACCCATGGTCGATCAGAGGGAATGAGCATTCCCTCCAGGGTACGCCTAGCTGCCCGGTTTTGCACCTGTTGCTCAGGAAAATTGGTGTAGCAACTCACCAAGGCCTTAAATGATAGTTGCCCCCCCTGTTTATAAGTCTCATCAGACTTCAACTGTTCTGCTTTTTCTGTCTCTACCTACTACGGGAAAGGCCGAATGAAGACTGACTTTCAGCGCTACTCCACGTGTAAACACACGTCATCAAACTTTCAATTCGTCGTCGAGTATTACAAAATTTGTTTTTGTCTAGCTCTATTAGCAGCTTCTTGAAAATTCTCTATGCCCCTCGTACCAATCGTAAATTACCTTTCGGCAATTTTCTTCGATGTAATCGTCAGTCTTCCGAATATGTTCCCAATAAATCAAACTAACGAAATGACAGAACTTTTCATGTAACAGGGCGTCATTTGGAATTCGACAGAGGTTTATACCCCATTATCACCAGGAAAAGATATACGAGGTGCTATTTGTGTCAATTAAGTCTCTCCTTTGTGGGTTATGCTCGAACAGAAGTAAGCGTTCGATACCTTCGCAGAATAGCAATTGTTTTCGTCAAAGTTTCCATTTGATTCGCTCCATCGGGCTCGTTTCATTGTAGTGCGAATATGGCGAGTTTATCGAGTACAGGGGTGCTGCTGACGTTGCAGGTTGATTGAAAATCGTTTGAGAGAATGTGTGTTATGCGATTGGATCAAGTCGAAATACGTTTCATTGTGTCATGAGGGATGATAACGATTACCCGATGGAAGGTCATTAACTCAGGAAGAAAAATGGAGTTCTGTCAAGGTTTATTTGAATTCAATGAAAAATGGGTCCTAATGAAGATTTTTGGCTTGAACCTATGTCTTTTGGTTGGCCTATCTCCGATAGGGATCAAGTGCTATTCTCTAGGAGCGTTGAAGTGAATCGGTTATATTCTTGACACAGTTTTCTGCAAAAAAACGGGGAAACACCTTTCATTGCCGTGAGGATGACTCAATATGAGTCGAAACGTCAGCAACAGATCCATAGTGCTTGCAGTTATCTTGACCTCATCCCAACCATTCACACGTAACAAAGATTATTTCATTATTTATTTTTATACGATATTGAGAAAATTTTATTATTTTCTTATTCTAATCCTGTCACACCGTATGTGAGTTGAAAGTACTGGGTTTTTTCGAATTTATCAGCAAGCTTTGCCCTATTTCACTGTAATATTTATTGGATTTATTTCTAATGATATCAATGTTTTTCGATTCAATTTCAGTTATTTTCTTTTGGGACGAGTTCAATTGCAAATCTCATTTACACTGTCTCAAAGTCCACTTGATTTGTTCCTTTTTTATCTTATCTTCATTTGAAAATACGACGTTTGTCCTTTTTCTGTGAGTTTACTTGAGTTGCGTTTGTAATAATTATATATTTGGTTAATTGGATTTTCCATTAGTAGTTTATAAAGAGAATTTTCCTTTTTTATTGAAGTTGATAACTCTAATGTGACTCATTTTTCCATCTTTTTCTTTATTTTCAAATTTGATTTTAGTTGTGTTTCTGTTAACATAATATTTCATGTATTGATAAAAGATTCACATTTGGAACGGACAATTGAGTATGTTTAGTATTTATGATAGCCAAAAATCCAACAGACAAAAATAGAAGAGCTTTGTATCGTTTCCGAATGAAATGTAGGGCTTCATTTCTTGGTCCACGTGATCAAATGAGATAAACTCATTACATGAATATACCGTTATAATTATGAAACGAAAATATCTTGTAATGAAAAAAAATACCCATGAATTGAATGGGTTGGGTAATAAATTTTTTTCTGTAACACGGGCTCAACTGAAACTTTAGATTTGGAATAATCAACTGAACAGTGAACGTTTTCAGCATTTACTTACCTTGTGCCTATCTTTCATTGATCCCCTTCCAAGGACGGCCATTTTACACATTGTGTCCTCTTGTAATCTCTTGAGCGAGTTTCCTTTGGGACCCAGGAGTTTTCCAACAAAGTTGAACTGAAAAAAATTGTATAATTCAACAATGTGAAAATAATACGGAAAGTTAGCAACAGATACTTTTTCGAATCTAAGTATTAATTTGAAAACCATTGTAAAATATCCCCTCAGAAATCAATGGTAATGAAACTACGTTTTTACAGGGATCAATGAAGATTCATTAATTCATGTAGTAGATCGTAGATATCATTGCTCATTATTTAACTATTTGTGTTACATCCATTCTGCGTAAATAAAGTAAATTATTGGTTTTACAATAGAAACATATTCATCAATATCTATTTTATATAATGGAATTTTCAAGACAAATCTTTTTTTCTCTTCCCATATTGGTTAATATTCCTTCCGGTAGGAGTGGGAATCGTAAAATTTACTGAGCTACATGCAGAGAATCATTCACTCATCTCTCATATAACTTGTTATATGAAGGGAATGAGATTTTATCCCATCGAAATATCTGTCATCTGAACAAATACGTGCTTGTGCTCAGCTGCTTACTCGTAAGAATCATAAATATGTGTCGTATATCATTTCGTTGCTGGATAAAATTGGGGAAAATATTTAGAATTTCTGCCGGATGTTCAACTTGTTAAAATGTTATATACGATCTTTCGGCGGATAAACAGAAATATTTATTGAGGCAAGTCTAGCAGTAACTGTGATACGGTTTGTAGCCTTTTGCAACTTCGGACTGAACTCAAGATTATCAACAAATAATAAACAGGCGTTGTAGTAGTAGGAACAGGTTACTAATCATCATTTTGTTGCAGGAGGGAATGTTGAGAATATTTGGAAGTTTTGGCGGATGCTAAATTCGAAATTTTGGCGAATGCTTACATTCGATTTTTTGACGAAAAAACAGAAGTATTTATTCCAGACTGAATCCAGATTATCAATGGATAATTCAAAGGACTGTGTAGAAGAATGATTAGGCTAATCAGCAATCCAGAAAATGTATCATTTTGTTGCAGCATGAAATGTGGAGAATATTCAGAAGTTTTTTGCCGGATTTTCAATTTCGATATTTTGGCGAATGCTCCATGTTGATTAAAAATAAATATTTATTAAGGAAATCTCACAAGTAACTGCGACACGATTTGTTGTCCTGTGAAACTCCAAACTGAAGTCCAGATCATCATTGAATAATTTATATATTATCATTTCGTTGCAGGATGAAAAAATGTGGAGAATATTTGTAATTTGGCCAGATACTCACTTTACTATTATAATTTACAGGGTGTTGAAGAAGTAGGATCAGGCTATTAATTAATTCAGACAATCATCATCTGAAATGAAATACCAAAAAATCCAATTATTATTCAAATAACAAAAAAACAGATTTATCGAAAAAAAAAAAAAAATTCAAATTGATAGGATTAAAGATAAAATAAATTCAAAACAAATGTTTGGAAATCGAAATCAGTTAGTGGAATATTCAAAAAATGACCCGTTATTCACGAACCGAACAAATTGACATGCTTCTCATTTATGGTGAATGTTTAAGAAATTCTTATGCCGCTGAACGATTGTATTTAGAGCGATATCCAGGGAGGCAGCAACCGTCAAGAAGGTATTTCCAGTGGCTTGAAGAAAAATTAAGAACTGAGCCTGATGTTCACGAAGACCAAGAAGCATTTGTTATTAATGAGGAAACTGAAATTAATGTATTAGCTTGAGTACAATATGATAGCACAATTTCCTCAAGGCAGATTGGCGCCGAATTAGCTATAAGTAAGGACTCTGCTAGGAAAATTTTGAAAAAACATCGATTTAAATCCTTCAAGTATCAGTTGCATCAACATTTGTATGAAAATGACGGTGAAAGGCGCCTGGAATATTGTAATTGGTTTCTTCGACAAAATGCTGAGAATCACCTATTTAACTATTATATCTTGTTTACGGACGAGTCAAGATTTACCAACAATGGATTATTTAACAGGAATAATACAAGGTAGGTACTGTACTTTATTTGGATTATTGTCGATAGTCGAAGTGTAAAGTGCTAAAAGTGTGAACGGTCTTTTGTTTCAGGTACTGGGCGATAGAAAACGAGCACCGGTTTCGACAAGGTGGCTTCCAGGAGAGATTTGGTTTGAATGTTTGGGCAGGAATATAGTTGGAACTCATATTGTTGGCCCCATTCTTTTTCAAGGCCAACTAACCGGAGAGAGATACTTTAATTTTTTAACGAATGAAATTTCGGAATTCATTAACAACCTATCAGCGGAAATAACTGAGAGAATGTACTTCCAGCAAGATGGCGCCCCTCCGCATAATTCAAGAATAGCGAGAAGTTATCTTCAAAATCGCTTTCAAGATAGACTTATAACAACCCATGGTCCAGTCAGGTGGCCACCAAGGTCACCTGATCTTACTCCGTGCGACTTTTTTCTATGGGGGCATCTTAAAAATAGGGTGTATTCCACACAGCCTACAACTCTACATGAGCTAGAAGTAAAAATTCGTAGAGCTTTCCAAGATATCACGCCCCAAATGTTGAGAAACGTTTTACATGAAAATATCACCAGAGTCAATAAATGTATTGACGCTGAGGGAATGCATTTCGAACATTTGTTTTGAATTTATTTTATCTTTAATCCTATCAATTTGAATTTTTTTTTCGATAAATCTGTTTTTTTGTTATTTGAATAATAATTGGATTTTTTGGTATTTCATTTCAAAAAATTACTTTCTATTATATCATTAGAAAGGAATGGTTATGCTGAATAGTACAGGCAAGAAAAAGTTGTATGTTCCTATGACCTACAGAGTATTGTTTTTTTCCCAATTTTTCCAATATTTTTTTTGGCGGCTTTTTATAACGCCGACGAATGAAAATAAAATATCACAGTAGTAGCAACTGTTATCAAGTGACGTATGGTTTCCATAGCCAACTTTTCAATCTTTGGCTTTCATTTTGCTTCCACGGCCTACTCGGTGAATTTCAATAATAATTTTTTTCTGATCTAGTTTCTGGTTAGATACCAACTTGTGATATGTCATTAGAAAGGGAATTGAATGCTGAATAAAGCGAAAAGAAAAAAAAATAGGGTTTCCATTCAAAATAAGAAAGTTGATGTTACTTCCGGTCAGACCGGAAGTTAACTTCGACATGTCAATATGCTCAAATTCTAGCTCTTATGTCATTATATCGACGCTCCAAATTTCACAAACCTACTTCATACAATAACTGAGATATTCCGTAGGCAATACTTCCGTAGCCACCCGGTATATCAACTTTTTATTCTATTTTAGTGAAATCAATTTTCAGAATTCTAAGTTAAATAAGCTGACCATACTTCAATATCAGATCATGAGAAGGTAGAAGCAACATTTAAAAATACATCAAGCTGGTTTCCGTGAATACAGGGAAAAGTAAATTCGCATCTACAAAGTGATGAAATAGCTATTTACATTCCAAACGAAGAAAAATATGCGTTTATTCTCGCGGATACTTTGATGCCCATCACGAAGAGGAGGGCATTGATATTCACGGAAGGAAAAACATATTCCTTCTGAATTATTTATGTAGTATCGTAAAATATTCTGCAAGAACACTAATGGTAATGGTAAGTATGGATCGTGACTGATGCGCTGCGACCTAATTAGATCTCATCATCTGTTGCTCAACTTCAATATTTTGGCGAATGCTTCATACGATCTTTCGGCGGATATACAGAAAAAGAGGCAGGGTCTACCAGTAACTACGATACGGTTTGTATGTAGTCTTTTCCAACTTCAGAAAAAACTCCAGATTATCAATGAATAAATTACAGTGTTTTGTAATAGTGATTGATTTTAGGCTAATAATCAACCCAGAAAAAAGAGTTTGGATTCGATATATCGGTAGGAAATATAAATGAATGAACCCAATAGTATTGAAATAAGCAATATCAGAATATATCTACCAGAAATTTGTAAGATTACACATCGATGGATACTTGGATTGATTATCAAATGTGATGATGCCAGTGTCGATATATCAATGAATGAAACATTTAACCTTCATTCAAACAGCTTCGCACTTGAGTTTCTCCATAAAATGATACCATAACTAATGTGAGAGTGGCAGAGGAAAAATATGTAGTTTTTAGTTTATCGCAGCTGGTGATATTCTTTAGTTGGCGTAAAAAAAAGTGTGCTACATAACCTACTATTTAATAATTGTTTGACGTGATCATTTCAAGTGAGATTGCTGTCCACAATGGTTCCAAGTAATTTTATACTATCCATATCCGACGTAGCAATGCTAGTTGAAAATTTTAGTTTTTGTGTTTTGTCAGAACTCAAAATTTATTCTGTAACTTTGAGTACTGAAATGTCATCGTGATAGTCAAAGAATCATACTACATCAAAGAAAAATGATGAAGAGTTTAAAGAATCACTCAAACATTTCTGTTCTTTCTAGCACCACCATGTATCATACTATAAAATGATCTCTGCGATGACATATTACTTGATAAATAGAAGTTATAAATAGAAGAAATATCTGACATCTGAACAAATACATGCTTGTGCTTATGTGCTCACTTGTTTGAATCAATCATAAATCTGTCATATATCATTTCGTTGCTGAACGAAAGAGAATAATTAGATTTTTTGCCGGATGCTCAACTTCGATATTTTGGCGAATGCTTCATACATTCGATCTTTCAGCGGATTTACAGAAATATTCATTAAGGCAGTCAGTAATTGCGATTAGCTAGGTAGTTCTGTGCAACTCCAGACTGAAGTAAGGAATATCAATGAATAAGTTACAGAGCGGTGTAGTGTAGTGTAGTGTAGTGTAGTGGACTAATAATCAATCAAGAAAAACAGTGTGGATTCAATATATTGTTAGAAAATGTAAATAAATAAACTTTCAATTGTTTATTCAATATTGGAATGTATCTATCTGTTCGAGATTTGTAGGATAGTGATATAACTGAATTAGATTTTGAACAAAGGTGGTTGAAGGTGATATATAGAACCTCGTATAAGCTACAACAGATTGTAGGTACTCCCAAAGATGGGACAGAAGAAGAAGAAAAGTCGGGGATTCACGAAATAAGTTGAAAGGACTGCGAAAAGAAGTATATGGGTCAAACTAGAAGGGACATTAAAGTACGGTTTGAAGAGCATATTGCTCATATCTGTTTTTCGAGACCACAAAAATCAAGATTTGATGACATGAGTTTGAAATTAATTAGACAGGTTCATATGATATTGGTTTCTCGAGGCATTTGAGAGTCTGGAAATTACAAAATGTGAAGACTGTTTGGATTATTGAAGGCTTCTGAACTTTACAAAGAAATCACTAGTCATAAATTTTCAAGAATGAGGTCATTGAATCCAAAAAAAAGTAGGTAGAAGATAGAATAAGTAGGAACATAATTCAATGTATAATATAGGTAGTAGACTTGTTGAACAGATAATTAGTGTAATTAGCTACTCAGATAAGTAGTATGAATGGAATTAGAATATCATCAGTACTTCAGTACGCTTTGAGCTCCTGAGGACGCCAACATTTGAAGAAACGCGCGTTGAGTGAAATTGACGTTGTTTTGTGTAGTTTTTTTCTTGAACATACTGAAGTAAATATGGCTACGATATATATGGAAGGCTCCAATAAAGTATCCACCGCGATCTTTTGTTCTGAGTAACATTAACAATTTCAAAAACGGATCAAATAATAATGTATATCAAGTTAAATCATACACTCCTAGCACTGTCCGCCAAAAAAAAATAATGAACCTCAAAAAATTTAACGGAATCCGATTCTACTGAATGTTCACCAAATTTAGAAGTATTCAAGTAACAATAATTGTAACTTTTCCGCCCATAGATGTAAGTTTTCCAGGTGAATGCGCCCTTCTTTCGTCTATTCATATGATTCATTTCCAATTATACAGCCTGTGTAATAGTTATGCATACTAATATATTCATTTTGAGTTCAATACAAATCTGGGTATCATGTTAGAATTGAATGCGGAATAAAATTTGATAAACATGTAATATAACAAATAATATAAGGGACTAGCAGATGTAAATAGTTGGTTGTCGCTCTAAGATTATGTATTCTTAATTTTGGTAAGCATCTCCGATCAAATAACACAACCTAGATGAGTAACTTGCTCACGCCTTTGATTTTTTTTGTAAAGGACAACTCTCCTCACCGGCAGTGTCGTGCGTTGTTCACAGAAATATTGAGGCTCAATGAAATATGAATAATGGACACCCAATATGGAATGGAAACCTGAAGTTATGATGGGAGAATCTCCACATGATTTTGAGAACAGCCGATGCTCTAATTGGCATGTTCTTTCATAATTCACTAATTTTACTCTTTCTCAATAGTTACGACACTGGTAGCTTACCTATGAAATGACATATTTCAATTTCAAGCTGCAAATGGTCTTTTGCACATTTGACAATGTTTCATCATTATTTAAAAATAAAAACTAACGATAGTTTTACACGAATCAACTCAGAATTTGCCCTTCATTCACGAAAAAACCCTTCAATGAGCCAAATAGGAAAATAAACAAAAATATTATCTTGTTCTGTCAAATATCAAATGTAGCGTTGCCGTACTGACCAGACTATATCGACAACGAAGAATCTCTGTTCGGCGATGTACTATCGTTTTCACATGCTCCCAACAAGCTGCAATGAACATTTCAATTGCATTATTATTGTTATATATTTCATCCAAGACAGTATTTTTGGGTTTTCGTTGCCGTGAATATACCCAACAGAAATCAAAATCTAGCTGACATGCTTATTGTATCCTCAAAAAAAGTATTTTTGGAAAAAATAATTTTTTTTTTACAAAAAGATTGGGTAAATTTGATAGACTTAAATTTAATAACAGCCTTTCAAAAATGACAACATTTCAATTCAGCAATTGACAAAACTATTCTTGAGAATGTGTTAACTAAATTCGAAACTTTTTGCCATCCTGTATCTGATATAATCATTTGTAACTAAACCTAGTTCCACAAAAAAAAGCCAAGCAAATCATATTCTACTGACAACTACAGATGCATCGTTTGAATACCTCATACAGTATTTGAGTGACATCATCTGTTATGAACACAATCATTACAAGTTTCACGAGGATCAACCGATCTATGATGTAATTCGTGTTACTTCCAATCTCCTGTCTGGAACGTGAGTTCGAAACCAAACTGCAATTATCAGAAACTTCTGTTTCTTTCGACAAGCACTTCACAGTGATCCGGACGTTTCAATAAATTGCACATCAAAGAGGATTTTGATAATTGTCGTACTCAAACGTTCTAGAAATGCCTCTTTTGTAGTGTTCGCGATTTGATTTCCGAGTTTGAGCTGAATGTTCATTTCTCTGATAATTAAAACTGTCTCCAGTACATTGAGGGTTTCGATTATTTTGAGGGTTTTAGTTGTTGAGATAGATATAATTGTTTATTGAATGGCAATGAAGTAAACCAAGGAATATTCACTTCCACAGAATTGTATATGAAATAGTTTTTCTACAACCGAGCGGCAAAGAAACAAAAAAGCTCACTGTGTTACCATGGAAACTATAATAGAAAAATGTTTTGCGACATTTGACACCAGAGTAGGTGTTGAACGGTATTTGACGAATGTCCGTCATCGAAATAAAAATGTCTTTTCGTGAAAATCGTGAAAATTCAATGGGAATTTCTTTCACTCCACTGGAAAGTGCTCAAACTGAAAAATCAGTTGCTCTTAATATACTGCCAAAAGAGATCGAGGAGCAAGTACGAGAAGCAGTATGATCTTTTTAGTAAATGGTGCGATTCAAAAGGAACCAAGAACATATCAGAAAACATTCTATTTGCGTATTTTGCAATGAAAACACTTTGGTCTATATGTATACTCGATGCTGAGGTCTACGATATTAGTTAAAAATGATATAAACATCAACAAATTCAAAAAACTATTGGTTTATTTGAAACGTCAAGCTGTTGTCCAGAAATCAATAAAATCAAAAACCTTAAATTTTGTTGAAGTCAAAACCTTTTTAACAGAAATACGATGGACTTAGGAGTTCCTCAGGGATCCATATTGGGTACAAACTGTGTAGTTCTCTATGCTGATGACACGACGTTAGCGGCTGAAGCAGAGAGTCCTGAGGAACTTCTGAACAAATTGAATTTTCTAGCAAAAGAATTCACTACCTGGTGTGAGAGAAATTCTCTGATTGTATATTCCAAATAAAACACGTGCATGGAATTTTATTACCTACAGATCTACTAGTATCGAGAATATCCGAGTTAAAATCCAGCATGATGAAATTGGTCCCTCTGAAAGTACTAAATTTCTTGGAACTTTCATATGAGTTGGAGAACAAATAATTATTAATGGTGTTTGCAAGAAATTAACCAGTGGCTATTACGCTATTTTTCAGCTGAAAAATATTTTCAACACAACTCAACTTATAAATATTTATTATGCTATCATTTATCCTCATATATCCTGCAATATAAACATTTGGGGTATTCCAGCAATTGCAACAGGATAATTGTGTTACAGAAGAGAGTTGTTAGACTAATTTTTAATTTGAAAATTAGAGAGTCCTGCAAACAGTATTTCAGGATGTTCAAAATTTTAACGTTTTCGTGTATATACATTCTGAAATATATTCTGATGTTTCTGAAACACATACATATGTATGACACAGTATCTCAATACCACAATTACCCTACCAGAAATGGAGATCTTTTCAGAGTTCCGACTCATAACTCATCATTTTTCAAAAATAGCCCTTCATACACAGGAATAAAATTTTTAAATTTGAGGAAAATTAAATCAAAGCTGAAAGGATCTGCAAGAACATAGTTTTTATAGTGTCTCGGAATTTTAAAAATTGAAATTTTAAAATGTAATTTTTTATTCACTATCGTGCATGTCTATTTAGCTCTGTATTTATTGTAAACTAAATTTATTTTTAACTATACTTATTATAAACTGTCCAAATTTATGTCTTGACGTGTCCTATATCAAGGATTCAATAAATTATGATTATTATAGCGTCTTGGAATTTTTAAACTTGAAATTTTAATATGTGATTTTTTAATTTACTCTCACTGTCACTTGGTTTTCACAATGAGATGAGAGAAGATACAAAAATCCCGAAAAATAATACTCCATAGCTTGGCCTTGTCAACGTTCAAACAATCAACATTTGGGAAGTTTTGATTATAACCAGTCCCTTCCACATGCTCCATCCACTGTACGTATTTATGTTGCAATGTCCCATCAAAAGACTTTCTGTTTAACTTCGAGCAAAGCTCCGAACCTACTAGAGACGAAAGCTCCTCATTGCTAAGATAAATATCGCTGCAAATTTGGACAGCCCGATATTTATTCAGGAAACGAGACAATGTCCTCGGAGAATATTTGAAGGAAATGGGTTTGTGACATTTGCCTGGGAATGTAACTACATCAAGGTATTTTGAGGGAAGCTGGTGAATTAAATGGAGCGAATAGTTGAAGGGGTTGAGAATAAAGTGACAAAGTATGCAGTTCGTAATTTGATATATCAATGGAGTTTAGTTACTCAGAAAATATTTAGATATGTTCAGACAAAAGTACTGAAAAGGCACTTTACGAATTTGATGAACATGACATAAATGCTCTCGATGAAAAACTGCATATCAGTGGGTTATTCATTGATTTCTCTAGAGCTTATGATAGTGTAAATCATGTACTCGAGAGATATAGACCAGGAGCTGGTGACCGGTGACGTTCTCACATTTTACACTGCATGCCTTTTTAAGGCTTGATAATCAACCCTAAATTATTAAAAATAGACGGGTTTCTGGCTTTCCATTCTTCATTATTGCTGTTTTGTACCAAGTAACTACGGCAACGAACAAATCTCATTATTTATATTCATATTTAAACTTTTATTTTGCGATTTGAGGCTCTCAAAAGGCAGTCACACCATTTCAGGATCCCACATCATACTATATGAGTAGTTATTTCAAGAGATTCATTTGGAAGGAATTCGAATAGTTATCGTGCATATGGAAAGCTGAAACTTGAGTTTTCAGCTAGACAAAGGGCTCATTTCAACTTTAGACGTCGAGAACATCTGGTCATGAATGTGACAGTTTATTTTTCCATTTCGGAGGCAATGGTTCTGCTAAGTCCTAGACTTCTGCGAAATTCTTTTCAGTTATGATGCTTCACGCTATTCAGAGAGTTAGAAGGATGAAAATAAGGGTCATTTCTTGGTAGAAAAGAAACGCCTCAGATTATGTTTGGAATCGGGATTTTTCAAAACGGTAACGCCCATTGATATAGGCAATAAACATTTTTCCAGCTCCAGTCATGAATAACTGAGTCATTCTGAAAACTTTGGAGGAGTAAATAAATATTGTTTTTCAGGATTTTGTTATAAGAAATGGGTTACCTTTTATTAATACTGAATGTTTGTTCCTGAGAAATGAATGATATTTGATTATTTCTGAAATTATTTTTCATAGTTTGAAGAATCTTTTATGAGTGTTCTCATCAATGAATTTTAATATTAGCATATATTGAGGATATTATTCAAAATAATTCAAAATTGATTAAGGCTTTCAAGACCCTCGCTCAATGTTCTGTATGGCTTTTGGGTTTTCGGTCGTGTATCTTGGATTTTGACGTTTCGCCTACACGTGCGGTAGGCTTCTTCAGAAATTACGAGTGTAAGTATTCTACTATCACTGATGTGGTACCTACTCTTGGTCTCAGATTATATATACCCGATATCTCATTAACAGATCAACATTTGTTTGCGTAATTAATTAATTATTGTTGTTTTTTTTTTTTTTTGAAGACTCAAAAAATTGAAGATAAATTTTTTTGTAATTATAAAAAAACGCGGTTTTTCTGGACTTGAATAATGTTTATGCATAATTATGAACTCATGTGATTAATGAAATGGAATGTTTAAGGTTTCTTCCCAAATGGTAGTGCAAAATATCCAACACAAGTTTTTTCTATGGCTCTCTTGGCATAATTCATTTCTTATTACTTTTTCCATTTTTTTTATTTGAAGAGTCAACTATAAGCAAGATTTTTGGAAAAAGAAGGTAAACAATATGTATTCCGCAGTACAACGAGGAAGTTTGAGATTTCCCACTTCAACTACTTCATTTTCATAATTTTCTCAAGAAACATTTCAAATTTTTTTTCGCGGAATTTTGTTCAGATCTAATTCAGGGGTACCATGAATAAATGTGCTATCCCAACCGTAACACGGCTAAAAAAATATTTTAATTTTAGGGATGAGATCAACGGGAAAGTTCTATAACGAAAAATGAATATTTGCGATCTTGTAGTAACTTACAATGATGTTTTTCTTCTTCTTATCACTTGTAATATCTGCAAACCATATTTTAGGATTTATTATAAGGCAGTCTCCTGGTTCGATAACATATATCAATATACTATTAAATTTTTTTATCCATGTTAGAGTAAAGATGAAATTTGCATCAATTGTCTGTATGGGTAAACTATATTGAAAAAAGAATCAAAGGAGTGCAAAATAAATTGATTAGATACTTGACCTATAATGAATTACAATAGTATATTGTGTATCTAGTGCGTGAAGTATACTTTTTTACGCGAGTGTGGAAGTTTGTGGAACGAGCCGCAGGCGAGTTTCACAATCCGCACGATCGTAAAAAAGTCTTCACGCACGTGGCACTATACTTTTTTTACGACCTTTTACTTAGAGATTGAATTAAAGGAAAATTTGACTAATTTTCTTTATTACAATAATAATTATTATGAACAGATATATTGCAATTTTGTAAATTGTCAAAATGTACATTTACTTTCTCTTTCTCTACAAGATTACTGCTGCTTGTACTGTTGGTATTGACAACATAACTACGATTATTCTCAGTTGTTAAGATTTTATTGCAAACATCTATCTTTTTAGTTAGGGATTCTTCCACGTAGGCTTCTGCCACTGAGGATGATTTCCAGCCGCCGTTTTTTTTAGCGTTAGGAGATCTCCTCCACCTTCGACTAATAAAGACGCAGATGAACGCCTTAGGCTGTGCCCGGTAAATTCGTTGGGATTGGGGAGTTTCATAAATGTGGCAACTTCTGAAGGGAATTTTCCTATCTTTTTTATACTAATCACTTGCCGAGTACATTTCCCTCGTTGATAATTAATAAAGAATTTATTTTCGGCATAATCCTTGGGACGAAGAGCCACGTATTTGTGATATGTCCAAGTATTCAGTAACAGTAAATTTTCTAGAAACCTTAGTCTTCGTATCATTAACTGACACAATAAGAACTGTACCCAAATTTTGGATGTCATCCATTTTTAATTTATAGAGCTCATCTCTGCGCAGGGCTCCAGCTACCCCAAACAACAAAATAAGCTAAAAATTTAAAGATTAGTATTTATCGATATTTATACAAATGGACATACTTTGGTTAATAAATATTTTTCATCGGGTGCCTCTTTGAGAAATTTTAATACGTTTTCCTTTTCCAAAACGCGTGGTTTTTTAGGAATGTATCCCTCGTTTTTCCGTTTCAAGAAAGCGCGAACTTTCGGATAATCACCAATTTATACGTTGTACTTAACACTAAGGGTGCTTTTCAACATTGAGTAGTGACTCCATAAGGTAGAAGATTTAACCTTTGTTGATAATTCAGATAGGTAGGCTAATATTACCCTTTGGGAGAATGATTGGACGTTGTTTGTATTGCGCCATTGCTGCTAACGATATATTTGGAGGAGTTGATGGGAGTACTTCAATGCAGTCCATCAGGAATTTGCGTGAAATACACGGCTAATCAGTTTAAATCAAAATTTCGTCGTACTATTTATTAATTCAGAGGGTAATTAATTACTATTTACGGTCTATTAACTGATGTAACTCTGAACTTCACTCTGCGGGAACTGTCATATTTGTCAATTTCTCTCGCCACCGCTACCTAGACCAGCGACCGGTGTGTGAATGGCACCACCGGTGCGTGAAATAAATCCCATAAGAAAAGCATGGCACTTCACACACCGATTCGTAGTAGTAATTCACATACGGGAGTAGAAAAAAGGTTTTTTTAGTTCTTCTCTTCTCAAATGCTCTTCAATTGTTCCTAAATCGTCGATCAAGCACAGCAAAAAAACACCGATTAGGTAATTCACGATATACAAATAGTATTTCAACAAAGTTTCAAGACAACTTTATTGCTCATTATAATTCTATTTTATCGAATCAAACACATTTTTTCCCAGCCGCATCAATATGACGCTAGAGTATTTTCTGTTCTGTACAGCCACGACTTCAAAACTGTCAATATAGCAGATATAATTTGATTCACAAAATAAATACGTCTGGTTAATAACTTTTGGATAGAAAAGACTCTTTTGTAAATCAATATCGAATAGCTCAGTGATATCAAGTGATATATTTTCGGTTACTGTTTTATTTTACTGTTAGTAACGAACTATTTTTGGTATACCTGACAGAATTGGGCAAAACCAAGCCATTTTTTGCACTAGCGAAAGAAATAAATATTTCCACTTAAATCGCTCATTTCCAACTTTAAGTTGTTAAGAATATAATTACGAATTGAAATGCAACATAAAATAATTTGAAAACGCGAACTGTCAATTTTTTTGTGTTGGCAAATTCCCTTTAACCGAATTCGTTGCGTTAATAATAACTTTTTGGAACACCCTGTAAAACTATCAATAAAAGATGAATATCATTAAAGAAAAATCTTAATTGGCACGTAAAAATATTCTATTGTTTGCCGACAGCAAACCATTACTTGGAAATAATGCTTGGCTGTTCACATTTCAGATCCAGTAACGCCGTTCAGAGAGCAAAAAAATATAATGAAATAAATTCCCCCCCACACTAATCAGACAAAACATGAAATGACAACTCACTTTGGGATGATCCCTCACAGGCACGACAACTCTCACCGCCACTTTTATAGGTTTGTCTCTTGTTATATCCACCATTCTCCTGCTCTCGCCTCCTTTGTTTTCTGAAACGAAATAACCTTGTTAGAAATGAAGTCGCGAGAAACTTTGCCATTAGGAAACTGCCGGATGAGGGAACGGGAAGCTTTTTTGCGATACGACATTTTGACTCTTTAAGTGCGTCTTCGTGTCAGTTATTCTTTAAAGACGACGGACGCGGGCGGGTGGAGGGGCTGTGAATATGACATTTCCGTAATGGTGAAGTCGAGTGCGGTGCGGAGGAAACAGTGTAGCAGCACGGGAGGGCGCTGAATACAAATTGATATATTTTCTCGAAAAGCGGTGTTATCAAGGATTCTCAGTCTACCAAAAACACAGATACATCAATATGTTGAGATGGAAAATATATTATTACATCGAAAACGGGATAAAATAAGTATAGCGTGAGTAGGACTGTGGATGTATTCAATTTTTTTTACTACCTCACTAGAAAACTTCATTTTCGCCACCTTAAGAAGGGAGGAAAATGCTACTCTTCCTCCCGCCGGGAGAAAAATGATTTTCCTCCCTGAACAAAAATGTTCCTCCCTCCAAGTGTTTCAATACGGTCACATAAGCAAAAGTTTTTTTACTTCGTCTGTTTGATTTAGTAAGAAGAAGATTTATGAAAATAAAATAAAAAATACATACAGGGTCACTGATATGTATGGATAAGGTTGATCATTTCCTAAAGTAAGATAGCTAGCTGACTTAAAAATTAAGTATACAGAATCAGTCAAAAATTTTGGACGAAACAAAGTTGATTTTTCTCTAATGGGACACTCTGTGTAACTATTGTTTTCATAAAATTTTGAATATCCTAGACATTCATTAAATGATTTTGTTTTATTTTCCGTAAAAAAATTATAATTGAATTGTAAACAAATGAACATACTCCACCTTTTGTGACTTTCATAATGAATATCCATCACTTCGTGCGTTTTCTTTAATAAGTCTGAGAGAAGTAAAAAGTTATTTTCAAAATTCAATATCTTGAAAACGGTTGAATTTAGGAAAAGATGTGCTGTATCAATTTTGTTCAGAATTTTGAGCAGAATTGAAATATGGAATAATATACAGGGTGTCCCATTAGAGACAAAAAGCAACTTTGTTTCGTCCTGACTTTTTGACTAATCCTGTATACTTAAGTTTTCGTTGATATAATGGATTTTGAAAAACCCTGAAACTTTTGTATTTTAATATTTTTCGCTAGCTATCTTACTTTAAGAGATAATCGACCGTTTACATACATATTAGCGACCCTGTATGATCATTTATTTTTTTTTCGAATTCAAATTAAGTTAATACATGAAATGAAAACTTAACGATTTAAATTAGTTGTAGAGTTTCCCAAATTAAAGAAAGATATCCTGAAAAGCTTGAATATCAACTACTTCTTGATGATTACTTATTGAGGTAGTATGGCTTCATGCAAGGTTGATTTTCTATGAAGGAAGAGCTATCGACACAATATTATCAACGTGATCCCTAAAAGAGCTTGACATTGAAGTGAATTCCCGACCAGTAATGATTTTACTTGCAATTTCCCTTTTTGTTGTCAATGATTCTGCGACATATCCCTCAGAAAACTTCCCAGACTCCCAACCTCCATGCTGCTTAGTTGTCATCAAGTCACCACCTGCAATCGGAAACAATGGCCGGTATAACTTTGGATTTCTTTAATTTTAAAAAACTCAAGGCAGGCATTATGTTTATTATGTTATATCAGCAACAATGGATGTACGTTTTTTCTTGGTTTATGTAACTGCAAGGAAAATTACCAAATCGCTCCAAAACATTTTTCTTCGTTTTTCTCATGACTCTTCAAAAACTCAACCATTTTTAGTACGCACATCAAATTTGAAGTCGATTCCAAATAAATCAAAGATTTCGTCAGCTTTTTACGGAACCTCTGCAATTCCGAGTTGAAAATAACCGTTTTTTTATGGTAAAGCTTGTATGAAGTTTTGAGTATATAGTACGAATTTCGGAAAAATATGATGATTTTGTACTTTTCTTAAATTTTAGGTCCTTCCTTAGGTATCGGTCCTATTTTTTGATATACTTGAAATTCACAGAGTACACTAATTTCTAGTGGGGAGAGATCATCTCGGTCCACAACATTTTTCTCCATGGTTCCACTAATTTTAAAAGTATTCAACCATTTTTGAATACGCACGCTGAATTTGAAGATTTTATAGGCTTTTTACGGAACCTCTGCAATTTCGAACTGAAGATATTCGTTTTTACGTTAGTTCCTTTTTTTTGCCAAACCTTGTAACTGAGTATATAGAAATCATAGTTTTTTTGGAATCAGCATGAAATTTTTCGTATATTGTGCGAATTTCAAGTAAATCTGAAAATATTGTATTTTTCATGATTTTTCGATTTTTCGAGTTTTTTTATTTCGCCAATCGATTTGAAATTCACAGAGCTTACTGATTTGATCATTCTCAATCTTCAACCATTCTCCGGTTGGAAAGTTTATTTGGAGTTGAGAGTGTTTTTCGTCGGAAAAATCAACCAAAATTCTGTCAATTCGTAATCGAAATCACTCAAAATCGCAGCATATGGGAAACTTTTTTATTATGAATTGTCCGATAAAAAGGTAACTCTTTTTAAAAAGTTCTGCATGATCAAAAATATGAAACTCAACCATCAGATATCTCAGTATCGTCTGATTTTTTTGTATTACTTGAGGTTTCTCAAAAAATATGAATTTCGTGCGGGAGTAGAGTACCTTTATTTTTTAAAATATAGAAAATTGTTATAGAAAAAAGTCATTTAGAATTGGAAACTATGTTGAGATATTCAACCACTGAAAAACATTAAAAAACTAAATTTTATTTTGAAAACCTTATTGCTAATAAAATCTTTAGCATGTATATCTAAACGTAGTTATCAATTCTAGACAACTTTTTTCCATAACATTTTTCAATTTCGTCAAAAATAGGTACTTCACTCTATAAAATTCATATTTGCCGCACCTAAATAAATAATTTTTTGATTTTTGCATGAACGTAGGAAAAATGTGCAATAAACATTTACTTTTTGCACTTGTTGCATAAATAACTATTTTAATTTTATATGGCGAGGGAATTTTTGACGTTTGTTTATGCTAAACCTTATTTACAAATCATATATTTTCGGAATCAGAATGAAATTTTGCGTACATAGTACAAATTTCAAGTGAATTTGATAATTTTGTCTTTTTCAAGAATTCTAGGGGTCTACCACTTGTGACTTTTTCAATTTTTTTGCCGATAGATTTGAAATTCACAGAGCATTCTGATTTGATTATTCTGAACTCATTGGCGTCCGAAGAATTGATATATCTTCATCCGTTCTCCAGTTGGAAAGTTCAAAATGGAGTTGAGAGGGTTTTTCGTCAAAAGAATCTTTGTCATTTCAACATCGTAATTTTTTTTTGGATGATTTGAATCAGCTCATCGAAATACATTCGAGGGATGTTTGACATCTTTTGAAAAAGAGAAAGTAAAAATGTGAGGAAATTTTTGACTCGGATTAAGAAGAAATTGTCGCAATATCTTTCTACTTATCAGAAGGCAAATAAAAAGACAGTACTCTCAGTGATTCTATAACTGTTACATATAAGGAACACTAATGAGTCCTTTTTAATTTATAATTTATTTAAACAGAATTTCATCCCTCCTTATCAATTGAAAGATTACAAGCTCACTTCTGCCCAACATAGTCCGGTCAAATTAGACCAAAAGAAAAGTAAAGTTACCTAAATTCCCACCAAGCTGAAAATCGGTAAGATTGTTTGAAATATCATTGAAAACAAAATTTGAAAGTTCCCCATCTTTCCCCTGTAAGGAAAAAAATTTATTCAAGGTCAAAGGTAAAAAAAATGAGTGAATGAAAGTTTCATCATAAAAATATTTCAAACAAAAATTGTAGATCATAATTTATATACAAAAAATTTATCAATACTTTTTTTTCTACGAGCCACCGTTTTTGAGATATATCGATTCAAACAGTTGTAAATGTTGTAATCGTCATAATATGCATGAGTACGTCACGTATGTATACATCTCTATAGTTGTAATATATGTTAAAATATTTTTCTATCGGTTATTGTAACTTACACTACTAATATAAAATATACATAAGTTATAACTATAAGAATATCAGGTAAAATGAAGCCCAGTCCCTTAATTTATACGCCATTGAAACCTTGAGAAAACATCTGTCCCCTGTTCAATTGTGTGCGTGGCAAGGGTTTTATACCTGCTATAATAAATGAAATACTGAAATTTAATTGAATGTGCTGAAGTTTTTAAAAATAGTAGTTCTACTCGACAAGAAATTATTACTAACGGCATTCACTTTCTTCTTTCTATGTACAAAGCTCCTAAAAAAACTACCTGCTTAGATAAGTATAGATATGCATGTTTCGTTAAAAACACCAAAAGTAAAAAACAAGTACAATTAGCTTGTCTTCCTCCAACCTCAGTTGCTGCCCATCAACATCTTTTTAGGGTATATTACCAAGTTCAAGTGTGGCTTGGTTATCAGCTAGACCCTACAGACTGGGGTTGGAAGTTGGTCAACAATTTATTAGAACCAGTGCACACTTTACTTCCACCTGCGCCGGAAAAACTGCTGAACTTGATTTTTTGCAACTGCAAAAAGGGATGCAGTGCTAAATGTGGTTGCAAAAAAGTCAGACTGTTCTGTTCTCCGGCATGTACTCATTGTCAAGGCCGGTTGTGCTCTAATATTGAATCACCAACAGTAGAGGATCCGTTTGATTCTAACGAGGCAGGATGCGATACATCGCTATTAACGCAGTTTACATGCACTCAGGATGAAGATGAAGAAGAAGAAGAACAAGAAGAACAAGAACAAGACGAACAAGAACAAGAAGATCAAGAAGAAGAACAAGAAGAAGATTTTGAAAGTTACGACTCGGACGATTAAATTTCACAACTTTTTTTTAACTTAAATTGCTTTTATCTGTTCAATCTCTGCTAATATCCATTATTTTTCAATAGTTTCAAATTAAACAGGATCAAAACTGACCCGTGGAATAGGCCTACTGGGGAAACCACAAAAAAAAACGCGCTAAGTACACTACCTCATAGGTGGCGAGGAAACGTGTGCATATTATGACGATTACAACTTTTACAACTTTTTGAATCGTTATATCTCAAAAACGGTGGCTCATAGAAAAAAATGTATTAATTAATTTTTTGTTTTGTAGATAATTTTATAATCTACAATTTTTGTTTGAAATATTTTTATGATAAAACTTACCGTTTTGCTGAAAATCGCGAAAAACTCATTTTTTTTACCTTTGACATGAATAAAATTTTTTCCTTACAAGGGAACTTTCAAATTTTGTTTTCAGCTTGGTGGGAATTTAGGTAACTTCAAATGTCTAAATTGACCGGACTAAACACCAGGCCTAGTGTTTAGTGTGAAACAAGCAAATATTTGATTTCAGTCAGATATTTATCCACAACTAACTCGTAGAATAAATAATAGGGGAGAGTGGTATTTCGACGTTGTGCAATATTTAGATTTTTTTTCTGGGACATAAAAAACCTTGAATTTCATAAAACAATGGAATAACTTTTATGTAAATCGTTTGTTTCTAGAGATATTCTCCGTTGCTAGTACGCGGCTATTAAATTCAAACGACACAATTTGAGTTAGTCTAATACGCTCAGAGGCAATCGTCTTGTTGCAACGCAGTCTTGTTTACCCTGAAAACTAATTTCATAACAGATTTATGAAGGGTACTTTCAAACTGGATGTTAAATTGAGTTGCTTCAATACTAATTATGGTCTCTGGTTAGGTTTGTCAAGCAGGTAATGTTGAAGAAAATAAAGGGTTTCCCTGGATAATTCGGTAAGGAAACTCTCAGAGGAAATTCAAAAGTTATGAAAAGAATAATGAGTGGAAAGATCTGCATAAGCTGCGTGGATTAAAATTTACGAAAACGACAGTTGCAAGAACAAGACTGACTGTATGTTTACTTTATCCTTAATAACTGGTGAAGTTTTTTGTTGTGGTTTATTTATATCAAAGTATATCCTAATAATTTCCATTGAAATTCAGTCACTACCTGTGCAGGCATCAAAATATTTCAAAGAATGGTTAAAGTTAATAATAAGAATAATGAAAATATGACGTGGCAGACCACATAATTATAATAAAAATTATCTTCATCATTTCAGTAGATGAACATGAAAGCAATATAGAAATATCCGATAAACCAAGTTATCACACGATTCATTTTCTCACGACAGTGCGTAAAGATAAACTTATTAGAACAAGTGCGTTAAAACTCAAACGTGCTCATCCTTTTCAAATACATTGTTCTGAGTCAGATTTTACTAGGGATTTATTAATTTTTGATATGATGAAAATGAAAAATTCCATGAGATAGAACATAATGGGCAATTGGCAATATAAGATATACAGTCCCATCTGAAAGCTGGCCACCTCTCTGAAACTATTATTTATTATTCGATTCAGAAAGTTTTTTCCTAGAGAGAGCATCAATAGTTCCAGTGCTATGCTATGACTTCGAAATAAAAATAAAAATTTCAAGGCCTACTTCGAATTCTTTTTAAAAGGTCAAAAATTCAAAAAACATTCTAGCGATTTTTTAAATAAAATTTTATGATGCCACTGGTTTTGTGATGCTCTCAAATGGGTGTGGATGATATGGCAATCTAATTCAATAGAAGATGAGCCTTTCTGCCAGTGGAAGTTCATCCATAGCGTAGGACGACCCTCTGACGACTCGACAATGACCTTCGATCATGAGAAGTTGTTATTTGGGCAGCAATGAATGTTTTCTGACCTACCACAATGCTAGCCAACCCAAGTCCTAGTTTTGAGATCACGTCAAATATTAAAAAAATTGACAGAACCCCTCTGACGATCCGACAGTGACCATCGATCATGAAAAGTAATTATCTGGGCAGCAATGAATGTTTTCTGTTCTACCACAATGCCAGCTAACTCAATTCCTATTTTTGAGATCACGTCAAAAAATATAAATTCCGACTGAACCCCTCTGACGACCCGACAATAACCTTAGATCATGAGAAGTTATTATCTGGGCAGCAATGAATGCTTTCTGATCCACCAAAATGCCAGCGAACCCAATTCCTATTTTTGAGATCACGTCAAAAAGTAAAAATATCAACTGCACCCCTCTGACGACCCGACAATGACCTCTGATCATGAGAAGTTGTTATTTGGGCAGCAGTAAATGTTTTCTGACCTACCACAATATTAGCCAACTCAATTCCTATTTTTGAAATCACATCAAAAAATAAAAAAATCGACTGAACCCCTCTGACGACCCGACAATGACCTTCGACCATGAGAAGTTAATGTTTGGGCAGCAGTGAATGTTTTCTGACTCACCACAATGCCAGCGAACCGAATTCCTAGGTCAATCAAATGTATAATAATAATATGAAAATTATCGTAGAAAAAACTTTGCAGCAATGACTTATTTTTGCAAAGACTTTTGTGGTACTCGGCTGTATCTCATTTAACAAAGTTTACGTTCATTCAACAAACTACTACTCCTCACACAGACGTGTGTCGTCATCAATGACTATTTTCACACGTGAGTATTCCTTCAATGTACTTCTTCCAGAAAAACAAAAAGTTGTTGAATTTTGTCATATTTGATACAAAGTTGACGTACTTTCATTAAATTCGGGAATCAATAAGTGATTATTTCAAATGTTTCAAAAAATGTCTCGATATGGATCTAAGAGTCGGTGAAGTGTTACAAATTCTCAGTAAATTCCAAAGTTTTATGCTCTTCAACTTCAGAAATAATTTTTGATAGGGTTACTGATATGAAATAATTGTTTTCATTCGAGAAATTTTGGCATCAACAAATAAAATTGAAGTAAAAAATTACAAAAATTGAAACTTTAGTTTGAGTGTAGCTCCTGTAAAATTGGAAAATGAGCAATTGTAAGTCGGAAAATTTCTAGCAATTTTCAGGACAAAGGTCAATTTTGATAAGTAAGAAAAGTCATTTCGATACCCCCAACAAACAAAGCCGTAACTAAAGTTACAGCTATTTTCAGTTATAGGTGTAGGCGTATTCAGCTTAAAAAACTGATGCTGACGATAAAAAAGCAGTTTCTCTAGACCAAGTAGTTACGAAGAAATCTACTTGAAAGAAGTTGTATTTCCATTTAAATATTGAAGAAAAATTTCAGTATTTTGGCTCTCCTGAAATATGATGAAAAATGAGTTACGTCTTTGTTCGTTGGGAGTGTCGATTTTTGACTTCTTTGTAAACCCAAACTATTGTCGAAGAGGAATTTTATGAGTCTTCGATAAAAAATATGATTTAAACCTATCATGTTACTTTATACGAAAATATTTTCCAATAAGAACATGACCTCTGCCACTATCCAATACCGAAATCATAATCCTGAAGGCAAATCCAATCTCCTTCGAATCTTCTGCGGTTCGACAGGGAATTGGGTAAATATCACCAAGAACTAAAGTACCCTTTGCGAAATGCATTTTCCCGTGCACATTTCATGCAAAATCCATATCCGAAGACAGAGTGAATGTCCAATCTAGCGTCCAATTTAGAACGTTCATTAGTGAATCGAACGTTTACATTTCCGTACCTCGTCCGACAGATTTTCAATAAACCTGCAGAGGTGGGACGAATAGGGATGTTCAGTTTGATCCAGTCCTACTTCACCCACGATGAAACAACATGACAGCAGCGGAGTGGGAAAATACAGCTGTGGAGTTCTCTCTCGAAGAAACTCCTGTGTCTGTTTTCTGGATTCGATTAGGTTGAGATGGAATAATCTTATCGGTTGAGAGTATATTACTTCAAGTTCATTCAACTTCCGTCGAATCATAAGCCGAGGAAGGTTTCCCTTCTGAACTATAAACAAGGTTTCAAAAATTCGAGATAGCACGTCACACCTCGACAAATTTCAATCTTTCTCATATATTACAGTAGCTAAATAGTTTTGCAATTGGAAAACAGTTTGAGTGGAATCATTTTTAAAGACTTTACTTATATTACTGAGGATAGCCTTGTTCACCAAGCTAACGATTTCTTTAATGTACTGAATCTCACCATAAGAAAAATCCTCTAATGAATGTAAGCTTTCACGGCTGGCGTCAATATTTTGGTTGGTTTCCGGGTTTTGCCGTGGTCTTCTTTGGTTTAAATCTCCAAACGTTTCGACTGCAACTGCGGCAGTCATCTTCAGTGGCGTGGTCGAAGTACTCTTCTAGACTTATCAACTGAAACTGAAGCTTTCGAGTTTGCCATGTTATTTATAGTGATGTTTTTCGCGCACTTTCCGCGCGATTCGGGTGACATGGCTTCGTTTTGGCCCCTTTCATTGCTGTGTGCAGATCTGTGGTAAATATGTTCTCTCTTCTTTTCTGTTGAAGTTCTTTTGGTGTTTGTGTATTTCTATTGCTTCTAGATACATTCTTGTTGAATGATGATTCGACATTGCTAGTCTCTCGGTATTCTCGAAAAGGATCTTGTGTTCTCCGTCTGACAATGTATGCTCAGCGACTGCGGATTTCTCGGTTTGTCCCAAACGACAACTCCGCTTGTGCTCGACTAGGCGGGTACCAATGCTCCTTTTCGTTTGTCCGATATAGACCTTCCCACAGTTACATGGAATTCTGTAGACTTCCGCTGATTTGAGTGGATCTCTGCTGTCTTTGACTGATCTTAGATATTTCGATATCTTCTTCGTTGGTTTGAAGACGGTGTTGATTTTCTCCTTCTTCAGAATTTTCCCAATTCTGTTGGTGACACCTTCTATGTATGGCAGATAGACAGTGCCTTGGGGTTGCTCTTCATTGGTGCTCCTTTTCTTCTCCCTTAGGCGCGTAGCACGGATGATGTCATTCTTGTTGTACCCATTTGCTTGTAACACAGTTGTGAGGTGTTGCATTTCCTCGTCGATGTGCCTTGGTTCACATATTCTCAAAGCTCTGTTCACTAGGGTGTTGATGACGGTTCGTTTCTGTTTTGGATGATGGTTGGATCCATTGTGTAAATATCGATGTGTGTGTGTTTTCTTCCTGTACACCTTGTGGCCTAGATGATTACCCTCTTTGGTGACTAATACGTCAAGAAATTGGAACCGACTATTACAGAAGGTGCGCGAAAAAACATCACTATAAATAACATGGCAAACTCGAAAGCTTCAGTTTCAGTTGATGAGTCTAGAAGAGTACTTCGACCACGCCACTGAAGATGACTGCCGCAGTTGCAGTCGAAACGTTTGGAGATTTAAACCAGAGAAGACCACGGCAAACCCCGGAAACCAACCTAAATCCTCTAATGTTCAGAGAACTTCGTGACAGCCAGATCGCCAAATTGTCTGCGATGCGATATCCCAAGTAATCGAGCTTGTAAGCGAAATATTAACTACAGATGTTTTGTACATAACCGTTTTGTACATCAAACATCTTTAAGTCGTTTATATTTTGTTCGATATCTTTCACAATATGCATGTTCTTTTCAGGTTTAGGGTGGGTTGCATTTTTTCTACGCTTCATAGTCTATATTTTTAGGAGGTACACCTGCAATATTGTTCCTTAAACTCCTGAAAAAACTTTTTTCTTCCAACATACTTTTTGGCCACAGTTCAATAACTTGAAGCAAAGCGGTCGTGGTGTTAGAGTATCTGCTTCCAATCCAGGCGGCCGGTGTTCGATCCCCACCACTTGCCACTGAACTGAAGTGGATCAGAATCCACTTTTACGTAAGCTGTAGGTTCTGGATCTCCCCACAACTCACCTGTATTCTCCACTGTAAAAAGAAAGTTCATAATACGAACGCTAAATCAAAGGTATTCATTGAAAAGTTCACCTGGAGTTGAACTAGAACTTTTGTATGCGTTATCACTGTTGTTACCACTTACTCTGTACTATTCTAATGAAAATGCAAATAAACATTATCGTTATCAAGCTGGTAGATCACTAGTTGATCTGAGCGTTCTGAGTATTTCATGAGCTTGATACTGATGACTTTTTCGATGACTTCCAAGATACCAGATAGCAATGCAATAGGTCTGTAATTACTAGGTAGTGTATTTTTTCCTCTTTTGGCAACTGTTTGTACTCTAAATTTTCTAGTTGTACTATCATGGTAGAAACTTGCATGCCATGGTCATCAAATCAATTGAAGAGTCTCTTTGAATGCAATTGACAATATTCCACAGGCTATCGGTGATCTTTTTTTTGTTTGTTTAGTTTATTGGATTTCTGTCTTCTTAACGGAAACAATTTCTCCAGATCAGGTATATAAATATTAAAACATTAGAACACTCACACACATTGACTTCAGACACGAGGACGCCGTCAGTCCTCCACCATTGCCGGAAGTCGAATGTGATCTTTTTTTTTGCTGTCACATTATTGGCTGGGGATTGGTTTTAATAATTTGACATTTGCCTGTGGAATATTGTCAATTGACAATATTCCACACGCTATCGGTGATCGGTTTTTCGCTTTCAGGTTGGTAATAAGTTTTCTTTTTAAATATTGGAAACACTGATTTAAGTCAACGTCATCCGTAAACTTCCACCTATTGTTTGTTGTTTTGTTTGACACTAGACAGTGTTGGCACATGTCAGTTAATATACAGTATTTCAAACAATTGAAAACAAAATTCATTACCAATATGACAGCAAAAAAAAGGTTTAAAATCAAGCTGTTATCAATATTACACCTGTTGAATTTTGGGATGAACAGAGGAAATTTTGCGTACTTGACTTCGAGAGATCACCAGAGTTTCGCAAATCAAATCGAACTATACGTATTTGTCTGTAGTCAAAGCCTAAAATGAACCTCTCTTTATCATCGCCCTCATAATAGATAACTCTCATGGCTGAAGCATGTAGCACCACATTTGTATTTTCTGGAATACTGCTGTGCTCAACATGAAAAACAATCACAAAACTTCCTCAGTAACGCTTTTACTATTCAGTCCTATATTTCAAGGAGTATGTGCTGGGGGAGCGCGTTTGTTCAATGAAAAATACACCATTGTCATATTTCTGATGGGAATAATATATTCTGCATACATTTCAGGATGACATGCGTCTGGCCTTGATCTTTTCGTTGACAGATTATCTAATAGTTTCCTTTCCGCGAACGTAATCCGATGAGTGATGCTGTCTTCACGTTTTCTTGCTCGCGACAGTTTGAGATTGAAAAGCATACAAGGTGGTCCGAAGGTGGATCATGTATAAACATTTGCTCGAAAGTTTTAATGTTGTCTGGGTGTCTATTATTTTTCAATAAAATTGGTTAGGGGATAATTATTTACGTAATGAATTCTATTCTTTGTGTGAACTATTAGATGTTTATATTTGACAGTGAAAGAGTATTTATATTACTAACTATTATTTTGAAAAAAATCTTTCACAAATACCTTTTCCTTTCACACTATTTTGATGTTAGTTCCATCTAGTGGACGAGTGTTACGACACCACACTTTTTTTAATGAAAACAGATAAGGTGCAATCTGCTATAAGTTATCAAAATATTTGACTCATCCTGTAAACTACACAAAAGTTTAATTTCAACTGTGAACAGTTCCGCAGTGAAAAATGGAGTGTTTATTTCAAAATTGAGTAGAAAAGACATTGAAGAATTATACGGGTCCAGAAAATCCCTTGAATGAATGAATGAATCATATGCCAATTTTTGTCGACTTGTATAATCTCCTAATTCAATATCTCAATCATTATTGACAGTTGCTGAGTACTGCATTTTGTAGTAAGATTGTGAGAAATCGAAATTACCGGGGCTGTTAACCCCTTTACTTCTTTTGTTAACTTGCATTTTTCATAAACTAAAAGACAAAAACCATCTGATCAGAATAAATCAAGGCAAAATATCCATTGTAAGAAATCGAACTCTTTACTTTCAACAGTAGCATGGGAAAGTATTTGAAACAAATTAAACTCCCTGTTAAAAAACACAAAACACGATTAATAATACAGAAAAATCAAAGGAATTCAATAAATTCTTTGATAATATAGGTAAAAATATGAGCCAAAAAATACCAAAGACAGGTTTGTCCGAAAACTTTTTATCCGTTATTAAAATCAGTCAATGTTTGTGAACCCTATAACAAACAACGAAATTATTACAATAATAGCAAATTTATAGAAAAATTCTGCACCAGGACCCGATAGAATTAACCCAAAAACATTGAAAACTATTCACACCAATATTTTAGTGCCGCTTGTTCACATCATTAATCAAATATTCTCAACGACTACTATACCGTGGCAATGAAAAATCACCAATGTAAGCTCTATTTTCAAAGCTGAAAAAAATCCCATATCAATAATTACAGACCTATTTCTGTCAAAATAAGAATGGTTGAATTTCTGGATAAACACCATATAATAACTGACAGACAATTCGGTTTTGTGAAAAATTCAAGCTGAAAAAATGCTATCATGGATTTCCTCAAAAATGCCGTGAAGGACATGGACAGGTCTACAAATGCTTGGCCGTGTTTCTAGACCTGGCCAAGACCTTCGATACAGTTAATCACGAACTATTGATTGAGAAATTACGTAACTATAGTACTCGAGGCAATGCAATGGTGATGTCAAATCGAATCCAGCGGGTGAAAATTGGGAACGAAATGAGTGAGGAATAAATCGTTCAAACTGGTATACCACAAGGGACGGTTTTGGGACGACACTTTTTCTCAGATACATTAAAAGCATAACCAAAATCAACAATTTCATAGGCGATATACAAACTGAATTTTTCAATAAAACAGTTACACAAAATTCTTTTAAGTTCTATGGTCCAAAAATGTCCAACATTCTACCCAAAAATTTGAAAGATATAAAATCACTTAAAATATTATAGAAAGAGGTAAAAAAGGACTTGCACCCAGACAAATTCAAAATTTCTTGCTCCATACCAATTATTTGTAAAAACAGGTATAGCTCAAACGTGTTTCAAAGTATCCAATCTCTTTTGAACCTTAATCTTGGTTCATATAATTTTATTAATTTTTCTCAATCATTTATTATTAAAATATATTATATAACTCAACTTCGCTTGCTATACGAATGCCATTATTAAAGATATACACTTGTTCAAATGCTTTGCTGATAACACAGGCTTCAGAGCCTAGCATGAGTCCACATCAACGAGGCATTTACATTTCTGTAATTATATCCACTCGTCTATAAATAAACCTATTCAGAGATTAAAGCTGTTTTTTGGCGTACTACTTTTTAAAAATTATTTGGTCTGTTTCAAAAACTTTGCGTTTTAGCGTTGAAACAATGACGTCATAGACGGAATGTTTTTAAACCTTATGCAATATTCTGACACATAGTCAAATCTATGACGTAAATTGAATAAGTTTTCAAAACATTATTGAATGCTGTACAACGCCAAAAAACAGCTCAAACTCACTAACAAACTTTTGAATGGTGATAATGATTATTTCTGTATTCCATCTATACTGAATGAATCTGAATCTGAATCTGTTACAAGACGTGATACTGCTGGTCTAATAGAAGAAGGGTGCTTGGTTACTTTAGAAAAATATGTTTCGAATAAGTATTCTCAAGAATATAACGTGGTATTTTTTCCCCGATACGGAAGTTTATCAAAAATTCATGTCCAATCACCTGAGTAAATACTCTTTGGAAGAGCCTTCCTCGTTGATAAGATTTCCTTCCGGTTTTCGATCGGAATATTTTTCTCTATGAAATGAAAAACAAATAAAGTTCTGAGTGGGGCTATCCTGCCGTTGCAATTCCCTTTCACACTTCTGTTTAACTTGCAGTGGAATAATGGGAAAGATTCATTTGAATCATTTCGGCACCGAGAGAATATCACTGAAACAACAAACTGGATAATTGATATTTAGTACAAAATCTGAGAGGTTATTTCCCTTCGATTAAGTTACTCCTAGGTGATCAATACCTGAATATACCTGTAGGTAACATCTTATTAGTAGTGAATCTACTATCTCATTTCGAGTAAATTTTTGCGCCATGTAGTGAAAAAGAAAAGGATTTACAGAAAAATTTGAAAATTTGAAATGCATTTCGTGAAGAATTTGGAATTAAAGTAAATAAATAAAAACCTAAAATTAGGGCCATGGTCATAGGGGAAGAACAAAAAGAGATACATGTGCAAAAAAACGGAGTGGAAATTGAACACGTTAAATGATTTAAATATTTGGGGCGCGGAAATTGGATACAATGAAAGACAAGAAATAGAAATCTACAATAGAGTAGAAAAAATAATAAACTTGTACTACACAATGAATCAGGCATTTGTAAATAAAAAAGAAATCTCAAAAAAAACAATAAATGTATTCAAAACGATATATCGACCAATATTAACATTTGGATGTGAATCTTGGGTGTTGACAAGTGATATATGCTGAGTAAAAAAAAAATTGGAAGAAGTGGTAATACCATACTGGAATGCTAGGAATGAAATAGTAGAAAGCAAGTACTTTTTCAAGGGAGATCAAATAATAATACCAAAATCTTTACGCAAAGATGTTGAAAGAATACAGGGGTACCCTTCTCTCTAAAAGGCAAACATCTGTCAGAAAACAACGACTTCCCAGGCTAATACCACGACGGACATTGAACTACAACCGACAGATATTTGTGCAACGTTCTTCAAAGAAGACCCAATTGCAATTGCTTGTCTCGTAATTAATCAGAAAATTATTCTTCATATGGCTGGGAATGACCACCTGCAGACATGCATGTTTCGAGGTATATTGCCTCTCATCAGTGACAGGGTAGGTCGGACAACATTATAATTGTCCTGTCCCTGCCAAATGAATAATAATCGACTGTTTAACTAATATTTCCCCACAGATAACACCACGATCTACAAGTTGATCGAAACGCCATCCCCACGGAACAAGACAAAACACTCCCAAGCAGCACAGTCTCCGGGAAGAGAAATCTGTAAATATTCGAACTAGTTCGAATATTTACGCAAAGAAATGATGAAAAGGTTACATTTGAATCATCTAGGTATAGAAAAGACTATTTAAAGGGCAAAAGAATTGATATTTTGGCCATTTATGTTCAAGGAGATAAAATATTTTGTTAGTAACTGTATAGTGTGTCTTACTTATCAGAGAAAGAATCAAAGATAAACTATAATTAATAAAAAGGTGCCAAACAGAGCTTGGGAAATAGTCGCTTCAGATTTGTTCTATTTCGAAGGAAGAACCTATTTACTAGTTGTGGATACATTTTCGAAGTTTCCAGAAATAGTTTTGTTGAAAGATAATTCAAGTAGGGAAGTTATTTTGAAGTTTAAGGAAATTTTTGCAAGAAGTGGTAAACCCGATATTCTTGAATCAGATAATGGTCCACAATATTCTAGTTTTGAATTTGAATGTTTGATCAGATGATCGTGATGAGAAATAATCTATTGAAGCCTGAAATTGTATCTGGAAATCTTAAAAAATTGTATTTAGAGAAACAAAAAATAAACCAAACAAAGTATTATAATCGAACATCTAGAGACTTGGGAACTTTGAAAATGAATGATAATGTGATTTATTGAAAAGCAATAATTCTTGGAAACCAGAAGTTATTGTACAAATAGACCACAATATACCTAGAGCATATTGGGTAAAACTAAAAAATTCCAATATAATTCTGAATACAAACAGAAGATTAAAAAAAAAATCCCGACAGAGTTACGTAGTGTAAATGTTGATTAGAATAAAATTTATGAACAATTCTGAAATGAAAATGAGGATGGTGAAAAAGAGATAAGTAATGGAGTGAAAGAGAAAAAATTTTACGAAAAAAATTATAATAATGTGAAGGACTTCTTTCCAAGGTTATAAGTTTCCTGGGAGCTAAGTTCCTGATGTCGGAGGGCGTTAGGAAGGCCCCTTCCAAGAACTTAAAATTCTTTCAGACAAGCACTGAGCATTCGCATAGCAAATGTTCTGCAGTTTCCGCGAAGTTCTCGCAGTAGCGGCATCTATCACTCTCTGATTTACCCATCTTTTTGAGGTGGTACCCCAGAGGGCAGTGTCCAGTGAGAAGTCCCGTTACCATCTCCAAGTCTTTCTTGTCTCGGGAGGTATAATAGGAAAAATGTTTAGAACGTCAAATGAGCATCGTTGGAATTTTTATCATAATCTAAAGATACCAACTGAGTCTGCATAGTCTGATATGTCAGAGTAAATAGCTTATGTATCTAGGATGCTACAGTATAATCTACAAAAATATCCCTAACTTATTATTCAATAATTTTTTGTGAAAATTTCACGAAATTCGGCCATATGTATTTCCATATTTTTTCCTCATTTCTCTATCGACCAACATCTCGTTAGCGAACGAACAAACACAATTACCAAACCTCAATTCGAACAAGCGCATTTCCGATTTCCATACATATTTCAGAAACAGACAACGATTCAACTACCCTTCGCGGTGTTTCTATCAATTCTCCCGATTCAATGGGCACATCTCGATTGCCCTCGATTCGCGAGGCTTTTGTTCACGACAAAGGGGTGTCCCCTTACAACGTGGGTGCCAGCATACGGAATATCGCATTGTGATATACATATGAATGCTGAGCTGCGGGAAGCCAAAATTAAATCATATATAATTTAAGCCGCTACGATGCTGTATACATGTTGTGTAGTTCATACAATGGTATAATGTAATAGGCAGGAACACGGTGTTTAGATATTCTCGTGAAGTTTGCTATGATCTTCGCCACTGTGTGCTTTGCACGATGGTGCTGGGATAATCCGAAAGAGATACTCAATTGTTAATTGAATTCAAAGTTGGTTCTGATATTAGGCAAATATTTTGAGATCATTTTATTGTTCGAAGGTTATTCTTGGTGGAGAAAACATTGATTCAAATGAAAGAACCCCACACCATTCTTATAAGAAATTAGTCCCGGTGAAATTCGATGAATTTCTGGTATTCACACCGACTACAACAAAATAGATCATATTATATTGTTGCTGAAGCTCTCTCAAGTGGGTGTACTTGAGAAACTCCTATGTTGGTTTGCTGCGTATGCTGAACCACTTCAATTAATTTTCAATCACTGAGAACGAACACCTTTCCAAATTTTTGGAAAAAATCCAAAATATGTCTCATTTTCAAATCTGACTCTGTTAACGAGATCACAAATTATCATTCGATAACTTTACTGTCAGGCTTTTCAAAAGTCTTTGAAATATCTATATACAGTCAAATATTTCCCAAGGTTAAAAACCTTGCAAAAGGACAACAGGATGTTATCTACACATATTTTTCAAAACTTGATCACTCGATATCATTGAGAAAGTTGGACACTTTTGGGTTCAATACATATTGGTAAAGTTGAAAAGCAGCTTTCAGCTGACACTTCACCATTTCTTATTATATGAATAAAGGCGATTTATTATTATTATTTATTATATATATATATATATATCTCCAAAATCGGAGCCGAAACGTCGAATTTCAACAAATTCTAGACGCGGTTCAACCCGAACTTTTAGTTTTCATATTTATATATATATATATATATATATATATATATATATATATATATATATATATATATATATATATATATATATACCCGAACTTTTAGTTTTCATATTTATATATATATATATATATATATATATATATATATACATATATATAAAATAAAATAAAATGTTCCTTCTTGTTATTCACAACTTCCCTCGAGATCATATCCCTGTTTCATATATATATATATATATATATATATGTTCAGATAGGTTTCCGCGGTCAGATATTTGAAAACTAAAAGTTCGGGTTGAACCGCGTCTAGAATTTGTTGAAATTCGACGTTTCGGCTCCGATTTTGGAGCCATTTTCAAGAACTGAAATAGAAAGAAATTTAATGAAAGGATAATACGTAATTCTACGCTGAGGTCTCAATCTGCCTACTCCTCAGGTATAATTACGTTAGGTTTTTGTGACTTGACGTCGGGGTCTCAATCTGCCTACTCCCCATGTCTCGTCACTGGTTCTCTCTAAGGTCTCAATCTGCCTACTCCTTCGAGAGAACTGAGGAATTGTGGGTTGAGGAACTGTATTTATAGTGGACGTGGCTGTAATGGCCGTGTGCAATGTATTGGCGCGAGGTGAACTATGGGCGGGAACTGAATTGGCGCTAGATGAGCTGTGTGCGGGAACTTGGTTGGCGCTAAGTGAGCTGTGTGCGGGAACTGGGTTGGTGGGAAATGAGTTTATGCGTGCAATGAGAGGCTTCCAGGTATTGGGAAGTCTACGTCCGTCGTCGCGAGTGTTGAGGCAATTGGGGCGCTTCTCTATCTCAAGGGCTTCTCGGATGATCCTGGTTTGCAGAGTTTTCTCGGTGGAAATTGTTTTTGTGTTTTTGAAGTCTATTTTGTGACCTGTGTCTTCTCGATGTTTATAAAGTGCGGAAGTGGAAGATGCCTGACGCACAGCAAGTTCGTGTTCGTAGACTCTGGAAGTTACTCGTCTGTTAGTCTGGCCAATATAAGTTCTCGGGCAGTCTGAACATGGTATTTCATATATACCTTGAGAATCGTTTGGTATTGTGTCCTTGGGAGATCTGAGGAATTTGGATATTTGGTTGTTGGCCGTGAATATTGTTTTTATCTCGTGTTTTCTCAAGATATTACTGATTTTGTCTGTCACACCTTTGATGTATGGTAGGAAAGCTTTGTGTGGCTGAATACTCTCTAGTGGATCGTTCGTTTTTGGAGGACGGGTCAGTTGATGGCGGATAGACTTGTCGATTAGCGAATTGTTGTAACCATTTTGGAGTAAGGCTGATTTCAGTTTGTCCAGCTCTTGTGGTCTATTCTGGTTGTCGGTAAGCTGAATTGATCTGTATATCAGGGAGTTCAATACGGAGTTTGTTTGTGCTGGATGGTGATGAGAGTTTGCGTGTAGGTATCGGTTGGTGTGGGTCTGTTTCCTGTGTACTGTGTGGGTGAAAGAGTTGTTGGATTTCGTAATGAGAACGTCCAGGAAAGCTAGGGAGTTGTTCATTTCGGTCTCCATTGTGAATTTCATGTTGGGATGGATATCGTTTAGGTGATCTAAGAACGTGTTTAAGATTTCGTAACCATGAGGCCATATGACGAAAATGTCGTCAACGTATCTGAACCAGCAAGTAGGCTTGTGGTCAAATGCTTCTACAGCCCTGGTTTCGAAGTATTCCATGAAAAGGTTTGCAAGGACTGGAGAAAGGGGGGAACCCATGGGAGCACCTTTCACTTGTTTGTAGTAAGTTCCTTGGAAGAGGAAGTACGTGTTGTTCATACAGTGATTGATGAGGTCCAGGGTGTCTTTTGGAATTCTGTGTTTAGTTTTGAGGATTTGTAGCGTGTCCGTTAGGGGAATGTTTGTGAAGAGGGAGACAACATCGAAGCTCACTAGGATATCGGTGTTCTGGATTCTATAGGATTTGAGAAGGTCTAAGAAGTGGAATGAATTTTTCACGTAGGATGAAGCTTCTTCTGCTCGTGGCTGAAGAGTACTCGCCAGATACTTGGCCAGGTTCTGGGTTGGTGATCCAAAGGCACTGACAATAGGTCGGAGTGGGATATCAGGCTTGTGTATTTTTGGAAGTCCGTAGATACGAGGGGTGCGTGATGACTTCTCTCTAGGGATAGTGGCTTTCTTGGTTTCGGCTGGTAGTTTAGAATTATTGATCAGATTCTTGGTCTTCTTTTCGAGGTAGGTTGTCGGGTCTCGTTGGGTGATCTCATCCGAGTATCAGATCACCCAACGAGACCCGACAACCTACCTCGAAAAGAAGACCAAGAATCTGATCAATAATTCTAAACTACCAGCCGAAACCAAGAAAGCCACTATCCCTAGAGAGAAGTCATCACGCACCCCTCGTATCTACGGACTTCCAAAAATACACAAGCCTGATATCCCACTCCGACCTATTGTCAGTGCCTTTGGATCACCAACCCAGAACCTGGCCAAGTATCTGGCGAGTACTCTTCAGCCACGAGCAGAAGAAGCTTCATCCTACGTGAAAAATTCATTCCACTTCTTAGACCTTCTCAAATCCTATAGAATCCAGAACACCGATATCCTAGTGAGCTTCGATGTTGTCTCCCTCTTCACAAACATTCCCCTAACGGACACGCTACAAATCCTCAAAACTAAACACAGAATTCCAAAAGACACCCTGGACCTCATCAATCACTGTATGAACAACACGTACTTCCTCTTCCAAGGAACTTACTACAAACAAGTGAAAGGTGCTCCCATGGGTTCCCCCCTTTCTCCAGTCCTTGCAAACCTTTTCATGGAATACTTCGAAACCAGGGCTGTAGAAGCATTTGACCACAAGCCTACTTGCTGGTTCAGATACGTTGACGACATTTTCGTCATATGGCCTCATGGTTACGAAATCTTAAACACGTTCTTAGATCACCTAAACGATATCCATCCCAACATGAAATTCACAATGGAGACCGAAATGAACAACTCCCTAGCTTTCCTGGACGTTCTCATTACGAAATCCAACAACTCTTTCACCCACACAGTACACAGGAAACAGACCCACACCAACCGATACCTACACGCAAACTCTCATCACCATCCAGCACAAACAAACTCCGTATTGAACTCCCTGATATACAGATCAATTCAGCTTACCGACAACCAGAATAGACCACAAGAGCTGGACAAACTGAAATCAGCCTTACTCCAAAATGGTTACAACAATTCGCTAATCGACAAGTCTATCCGCCATCAACTGACCCGTCCTCCAAAAACGAACGATCCACTAGAGAGTATTCAGCCACACAAAGCTTTCCTACCATACATCAAAGGTGTGACAGACAAAATCAGTAATATCTTGAGAAAACACGAGATAAAAACAATATTCACGGCCAACAACCAAATATCCAAATTCCTCAGATCTCCCAAGGACACAATACCAAACGATTCTCAAGGTATATATGAAATACCATGTTCAGACTGCCCGAGAACTTATATTGGCCAGACTAACAGACGAGTAACTTCCAGAGTCTACGAACACGAACTTGCTGTGCGTCAGGCATCTTCCACTTCCGCACTTTATAAACATCGAGAAGACACAGGTCACAAAATAGACTTCAAAAACACAAAAACAATTTCCACCGAGAAAACTCTGCAAACCAGGATCATCCGAGAAGCCCTTGAGATAGAGAAGCGCCCCAATTGCCTCAACACTCGCGACGACGGACGTAGACTTCCCAATACCTGGAAGCCTCTCATTGCACGCATAAACTCATTTCCCACCAACCCAGTTCCCACACACAGCTCACTTAGCGCCAACCAAGTTCCCGCACACAGCTCATCTAGCGCCAATTCAGTTCCCGCCCATAGTTCACCTCGCGCCAATACATTGCACACGGCCATTACAGCCACGTCCACTATAAATACAGTTCCTCAACCCACAATTCCTCAGTTCTCTCGAAGGAGTAGGCAGATTGAGACCTTAGAGAGAACCAGTGACGAGACATGGGGAGTAGGCAGATTGAGACCCCGACGTCAAGTCACAAAAACCTAACGTAATTATACCTGAGGAGTAGGCAGATTGAGACCTCAGCGTAGAATTACGTATTATCCTTTCATTAATTTTCTTTCTATTTCAGTTCTTGAAAATGGCTCCAAAATCGGAGCCGAAACGTCGAATTTCAACAAATTCTAGACGCGGTTCAACCCGAACTTTTAGTTTTCATATATATATATATATATATATATATATATATATATATATATATATATATATATATTCCAGTGACTGTCGATAACAAACAATCCTTCAAGAGGTGACTATAACTTTGTATAGTATGTATGGCATATGTCCAACAGAAAACAACTACTTCTCTGGCTGATACCTCGACAGATATTGAATTATATCTGTCAGACATATGTGCAAAGATCCTTACTTTGAAGGAACAACTTTGCAAGAGCTCTCTGAAACAAACAGCAGGACTTTGCCTGATTCAAACGGAGAGCTAACTACAGACCGGTTTCGGAATATCGTACCTTATCAGTGCAGTCAAGGTTATCACGGTTGTATACACGCGAGGTCCCGATGTTCGTCATCGTCCTCCGAGAGGAATACTGCAATTGCTCACAGGATCCACCTCGGTGACAGATTAGAGAGCACCCCAGAAAGACATTTCGGATACGAAATGGTATATGTGATATACTTGTTTCAAGGAGCAAATAATGTTCCAGTGACTGTAAAACAAGCGCCGGAAAAAAATTGTTGAATTCTCTAATTGCGTAAAAATAATGAAATGTTAAGGGACACTTTCAACAGCACCACCCCATATCTCAAAATCTAGTCATAGAATCGTATTGGGTGATTGAATACTTTTGTAAAGATTATCGAATACCACAAGATACTTGAATTTGAAGAAAAAATCACCAAAGGCCATTTTTCATGAGAGAAGTGGTGAAACCTTCGGTCATGATCATACTGATTCGGTTATAATTTTATTGAATAACTAAAAAGTTATGATGATATCGATGTAGAAGGCTTGTCAACATGCAAGATTGATTCATAGAATAGATACGACCAGAAAGATATTCATTACAAATTGGCTGAATTTCTGTCGAAGCCATGTTTAATAAATGACACACACAACATTTATTCAATTGACCAACATCCCATTATTTACATATCCTCTATACGATTGCAATCGATACATCATTTCGAACAGGCAATATTGAAAATAATGTTTACGTCAATTTTTACTTTGATGAGTTATGGTTTGAAGTTTTCATGAATATTTAGTGCAATGTGTTTTATATACTTTATACATATATTGGTTCAGTTTTATCCGCCATAATCAGTCAAAGGTGATGCCAGTAGAGTGGAATTGAAACAAATTTAAATTCATTGTATGGTGGGTGAACCTCTGAAACCGGTAACTGAACAAATCGAATGGAAATTCATTATATTAGGCCAGACCTCAATAATTATAAATATACTATGGAAGTGGTGTATATTGTAGAAAAAGATGACGATCTTGAAAGCCCAGCAGGTGCTTTTTCTAGGTGGTATTTTTAAAATGTTTCATTATAACTTACCTCGGCGCAATAGTTTGATGAGAAATTCCCAATGAAAGAATTTTGGCTTTTCAACAAAGCTGATACAAAAAAAAATAAAAAATTTTGCTTCCTCAAATATCTCCCAAGATATTTCTGTTTTTGCGACCGGATGAAAAAAAAAACATGTCCGATCTCTGCGACTGCAAAAAAGAAACTGTTATCACTTCATTGATGTGTATGTTTATAGTAAAAAGAAAAATGTCTTGCTACTCAAAGAAAGTGCACCTATTTTTCAACTGGTTTAATAGAAGAGCAGGCTCTGACTGATCGCTTCACTCACGTGACAACATCAGAATATGAATTCTGTCTTTTGATGTTTATGTATTATTATTCAGTTCTGTCAATGAAATCAGTTATTAATATTATCAATACCATGATCAGAACACTAACGTGATGTGAAATTTCCCAAGCTTTTTGATGTCATTGATTTCAAACAGCTCTACACCATAGCCGACTCAAACGGGGCATATAAATGTTTTCTGACTCACTGCCTTTCGCGCCAACACAAATCCTATTTTTGAGATTACTTGTAAAAGTTCAAAAATCGGTTGAACCCCTTTGATGACCCGGCAATGACTTGCAATCATGAAAAGTTGTGAATTAGACTGAAATGAATGTTTTCTGACCAACCACCAATCGCGCCAACTCAAATCTTATTTTAGAGACCACCTGAAAAAATAAAAAATCGGTCGAAACCCTCTGACGACCCGACAATGGTTTTCAATCAAGAATAGTTGTGAATTGGACTAAAATGGATGTTTTTTGACCACCACCAATCGCGTCAACTCAAATCCAATTATTGAGACCACTTCAAAAAATAAAAAAATCGGCCGAACCCCTCTGACGACCCGACAATAGTTTTCAATCAAGAATAGTTGTGAATTGGACTAAAATGGATGTTTATTGACCCACCACCAATCGCGCCAACTCAAATCCTATTTTTGAGACCAACTGAAAAAATAAAAAAATCGGCCGAACCCCTTTGACGACCCGAAAATGGTTTTCAATCAAGAATAGTTGTGAATTGGACTGAAATGAATGTTTTCTGACCCACCACCAATCGCGACAACTCAAATCCTATTATTGAGACCACTTCAAAATATAAAAAAAATGTCTGAACCCTTCTGACGACCCGATAATGACTTTCAATCATGAGAAGTTGTGGACTGGACTGAAATGAATGTTTTTTAACCCACCACCAATAGCGCCAAATCTAATCCCATTTTTGAGACCAATTCAAAAAATAATAAAAATCGACCGAACCCCTCTGACGACCCGGCAATGACTTTCAATAATGAAAAATTGTGAATTGGACTAGGATGAATGTTTTCTGACCCACCACCAATCGCGCCAACTCAAATCCTATTTTTGAGAGCACCTGAAATAATTGATAAATCGTCCGGACTCCTCTGGCGACCCGACAATGGTTCTCAATCATAAAAATGTGTAAACTGGACTGAAATAAATGTTTTCTGACCCACCAGCAATCGCGACAACTCATATCCAATTATTGAGACAACTTCAAAAAATAAAAAAATTGACCGAACCCCTATGACTACCCGACAACGACCTTCAACCATGTAGAGTGGTGAATTGTACTGAAATAAATATTTTCTGACCCAACACCAATCGCGCCAACTCAAATACTATTCTTGAGACCAACTAAAAAAATTAAAAAAATCTGCCGAACCCGTATGACGACCCGAAAATGGTTTTGAATCGGGAATAGTTGTGAATTGGACTGAAATGAATGTTTTCTGACCCACCACCAATCGCGCCAACTCAAATCCTATTTTTGCGACCACTTCAAAAAATACAAAAATCGGCCGAACCCCTCTGACGACCCTACAATGGTTTTCAATCATCAACAAGTGTAAACTGGACTGAAATGAATGTTTTCTGACCCACCACCAATCGCGTCAATTCAAATCCTATTTTTGAGACCAGTTCAAAAAATTCAAAAATCAGCCGAACCCTTCTGACGACCCGATAATGAGTTTCAAATATGAAAAAAATGTCAATTGAACTGGAATCAATTTTTTGTGACACACCAACCATCGCGCTAACTCAAATCCTATTTTTGAGACAACTTCAAAAAATTAAAAAAATCGGCCTAACCCCTCTGACGGCCCAACAATGACTTTCAATCATGAAAAGTTGTGAAATGGAGTAAGTTTAATGTTTTCTGACTAACCACCAATCGCGCCAAGTCGAATCCTATTTTTGCGACCACTTCAAAAAATGAAAAAATCGCCCGAACCCCTCTGACGACCCGAGAATGGTTTTCAATCATGAAAAAGTGTGAACTGGACTGTAATGAATGTTTTCTGACCCACCACCAATCGCGCCAACTCAAATCCTATTTTTGAGACCACTTCAAAAAATGAAAAAATCGGCCGGACCCCTCTGACGACCCGACAATGACTTTCAATCATAGAAAGTTGTGGAATGGAGTAAATTTGATGTTTTCTGACCAACCACCAATCGCGTCAAGTCGAATCATATTTTTGCGATCACTTCAAAAAATAAAAAAATCGGCTGAACCCCTCTGACGACCCGACAATGACTTTCAATCATGGATAGTTGTGGAATGGAGTAAATTTGATGTTTTCTGACCAACCACCAATCGCGCCAAGTCGAATCATATTTTTACGATCACTTCAAAAAATAAAAAAATCGGCCCAACCCCTCTGACGATCTGACAATGGTTTTCAATCATGAACAAGTGTAAAATGTACTGAAATGCATGTTTTCTGACCCACAACCAATCTACCAAACGCGCCAATTCAAATCCTATTTTTGAGACCGCTTCAAAAAATAAAAAAATCGGCCGAACCCCTCTGACGACCCGACAAAGACTTTCAATCATGAAAAGTTGTGAAATGGACTATATCTATTTTTTTCTGTCCCACCACCAATCGCGCCAAGTCGAATCCTATTTATGCGATCACATCAAAAAATAAAATAGTCGGCTGAACCCCTCTGACGACCCGACAATGGTTTTCAATCATGAAAAAGTTTAAACTGGACTGAAATGAATGTTTTCTGACCCACCACCAATCGGGCCAACTCAAATCCTATTTTTGGGACCACTTCAAAAAATTAAATAATCGGCCGAACCCCTCTGACGACCCGACAATGACTTTCAATCATGAAAAGTTGTAAATTGGACTGGAATGAATGTTTTCTGATCCACCGCCAGTCACGCCAACTCAAATCCTTTCCTTGAGACTACTTCAAAAAGTTCAAAAATCGAGAACAGAGAGAATGACATAGTGAATTATCGCTACCCTGGACCTGGTTACAGAGCGTGTCTCTGTACCACAGGTTTCCATTATGGGCCCCACACTGTTTTTGATTAATATCAATGATATTGTTGTCTGTCTCTTTCCTTCGGTTTCATAATCTCTTTTTGCGGATGATACTAATTTGATAATCCGAGAAAATGAACAACATCTGAGGCTCACAAAACAAAACAAAAAACATATTATTCAATCCCTATCATGGAACTACGAATATTTGCCTAGTAGTGAAAGGAAACCAACCACATTAATCCAACAGATTCAACAAAATTCCTTGGTATTATCATTGATGATAGATTGACTTGGACGGAATATATCACTCAACTGAATTCCAAACTATGCAAAGTAATGTTTGCTATTCGCACCATTAAAATCAACACAGATATAGTTGCCAAATCTGTGTGTCACGCCTACTTTCACAGTCTTTTACAATATGGTATCGAATTCTGGGGAAAGGCAGCACAAGCGCAAACAACTTCCTTGATTAAAATACGAGCCATTCGTTCGTTTATTTTTTTTGGGCTTAACTCTAGGGATTCATGTAGGAACTAGCCATAAAATATTCATCCCCACAAATATTCAAGGTGTTAGGTAAACATGCGGCAAAAATTGAAGGGTGGGTTATTCCTTGACCTATTCTGAGAATATTTGGTCCTATGATAATTGTTGGAAAACCTCATTGTTTCAAAGATATAAATTTACGAAATTAAGTAACAACATTCTATTGTCGAAAAGTACATGTAAAGAAGCTCAATCTACAATAAATGTTCGAAACGACTTCCTCCAGCCTGGATAAAGCATTTAATCTTTTCGTCATGGAAAAATAAAAACTGATTGGAACGACCTGCTGATAGACCCCATTATCCAACAAGAAATCAATCAATCATTCTACTTAACTACCAATACAACCGAGCTCGAACCGGATTCCTGTATATGGAAATGAAAATCTATAATCATCTTCCGAATTCCATGAAATGAATGAATAAAAAAAAAGTAGAAACTAATTGCGCCACCAGGTTAGTTGTCTTCAACTAAAGGACGTATCAATCATTTGTTTGAAGGAACCCTCTTCATTGAATTGAATTCAATTAGTCAGCCCTTTGCCTAAGCCTTCGGCAATAGGTATAAAAATAATTCATTCCATGTAAGAATATTGCTACCGATTCATAATGTACCTAGCTGGGTAATAAATGTCTATCTAATGTCTATCTATTGTATTTTTGAATCTGTTGGATAATGGCGGAAAAACAATGTGTTTCAAAGCTTCATTGAGTTGGAAGGTATTTGATAATGAATTGAATAAACGTTATTACAATACGTTTTTGGAAATATTTCATTTGTTTTTTGCAATATCAAATCATTCGCAGCCCAATAACATGTTTAATTTCACTTGATATTTGAACCCTGTTTACACGATATATTTTCAACGATATTTTCAATAATCGGAGATGAAGACGCAACACGCAATTAGCAACTAGAAGGAAAAGCGCCTTGGAAAATATTGAGCATTATTTTCCATCCGTGATCTCCACAATAGAAAACAGAGGCAGATGTCAGATCCAGATAATTTATTCATGTTTTTCACTTCGTCGAAAGTCTCTCTAAATCTCGCTGAATCTGAAACGACTGAAAGTAATGAAAATATATCGTCCAAACTGAAACAGCTGACGCTCTCATTCACTCTCATCCTCATATCAGGAAAATCCACCCGAAAGACGACCTGATACCGTTTGATCTCAAAGAAACTGAACAAAAAGTGTGCGTCTTCATTCATTTTGGTCTCTCAGCCCGGCAACAATGCTTCCGCCTAGGGGAGGGAAATTTCAAACCGTTTCGGCGGAATAAAAAAAGAGCAAAACTCGTGAAAACTAAAAGTATCTCATGAATATCGGGAATAACCGAGTAGGATTGGGAAATGTCATAAATTCTCTTGTTTTCGAGGTTCATATGGATCGCGATTGCTAAGGCCGTCAGAGGTAGCTCTGGAGACTCGCTTGTTTTTCCTGCTTCCTGAAAACAGTCAAGGACTGGATGATTTAAGAGCCGCCTGTCTTAACTGCCTCGTTTTTTAAAAGGGTAATATTAATGTTTTTCTGGAGGTGAAAGGGGATTTCGCTAATGCCATCCAGGGCGATTTATTATCGAAAATGTCTCTTCAGGAATTCGGGGCATATGTAATGTGTTCTTGGAAATTGGGAATCTGTCGCATACATTCATTTGGTGGCCAAATTATTTTATCCAAAAGAGAGGAATATTCAGTGGTTCAAAGGATCCCTCACATTTTTTATGGGAAGTGGCTGAATGTTTGATATGTTGTGGATCCTGATGTGCTGATCGAAAGTGCACATTGCCATAGAGCTCAAAATGGACCATTCTCGAGATATGGAGCTTTGAAAATGGGTTTTTTCCATTTTTGCGATATTAACTAATCAATCGGAGAATTCTCATGTTCACTTGGTAATGAATTTGGATGTTTGGCATCCAGAACCATACCGAGAAATGGTCTTTCTCAGTTATATTATGCATCGCTATCAATAATTTTCAATACACTGGCCAAATTTCAAGATCTTCTATATATCTATTCATGCTACGAAACAACTCTACAATAATTTTAAGGGTATATTTGTAAAATGATTAAAATAACTGATTCTGAATATACCTCATGTCCAATAATATGGAATATGTGCTCTAAAATGTTCATAACTAGGCTCAGCGAGCTGTAAAGGGGAGAACAGGAAAATCATAATCATATATTCTCCTAGTTAACAACTATGATCACTGCTGATGTAATTTTCGAATGATGTATAACATTTCCTAAAAAATTTCGATAATCTAAAGGGGTTCAAAAAATTTTCAGCAGAATGACTTGAAATGGATAAGAGCATCTCACAGCCTAACAAATCCATGAAATTATCTGCATCTTTGGTACCTGACTAAACTTTTCAGGCAGAATAGGGGAGTTCAGTTCCTGAAAGCAAACTTTGAATGAAACTTTCGAAATCTACTCCTACTCCTCAAATTTCTAAATATTTTTTCAAATAGTTGCATTGAAGTATACAAAAATGAATTAATTCTATTCTATTCATTACGATTGGCAAGGCTTTGGGGTACTCCAGAAACTCCATTTGTTGAAACATACAAATGAATCTGTGATCTTGGGTCATTATTTTCGAAATAGTACTCACTGTATGATAGATATGAACTAAACAATTCAGTAAGTGTGTCGGATAGAATCAAAAACTTCTCAGTTGAAAAATCAAGAGTTTACGGTCATTGCTTGAAGCGATTTGTAATTTTGGCTTGAATATTTGTGCATTTCTAATGAATTCAGGTTTTTCGTATAAATAATTTTGCATGAATTAATATTTATTCAAGTATCGTGTATCGATTTCAATATGCTAAATGCCAAAAGTATGGTCGATTTAACCTCCTCTGATTTGCAAACGTTGAATTAGGTTCTGAACTGAATGTCCACAAGTAAGTTCTAGAGACTACGCTGAAAATATGGAAGAAGATGAAAAAATAGACGATTACCAAGCGACAGATAAGTGAAGTACGTGTGGAAATCCCAGAATTCGATTGGAAAATAATTTGTAAAATCTATTGTGTGAACCCGTAACTCATCTAGCAGCCAATTGTAGATTATCTTGCATTTACGGTCTCTATTGTTTCTCACGACGGTATCGATTCTCTATTTGTAGCTATATTATTGGGGTATAAATTGGTTTATTATCACTTGAAGTGACTGCGGAAAACCATTGTGATTGTTCAACTGAGCTATGAACTCGTCAAGTGAAACTAATCGCCGACTACGAGACTTTATGTCAGTAAATGAAACGCCACGAGTATAAACCGTATTATTCATTACTCATTATATGTTTTCGCATTGAAAATATGGGGATCTATATTTATAATTGAAGTTTCATCAAGAAACTTCAAAAAGGCTGTGTATTTAGTTGTCTGACCAATACAGACTGTACAGGAGTACACAGGGTGTCGATTTGAAAACTTCCCGCTCTCAATACCTCTCTTCTAGTAAATAATTTAAAATATTTGGTAGACATTTCAATCATACCTTCAAAATGTACACTTTTGAAGACTATTTGCAACCATCGTGCTTCCATCCCCTAAGTGGGATTGATGTTACCTTCAAAATCTAGAAAATTAGGGGAACATCATTTTATCAGCTCATTACATTCTCTTTCTAATCAAATCCTAACTTATTTTTTTAATGTAGGCGTTTACACCAAACTGCACTACAGATGTTAATTTGCAATGTTCCAATTATTGTTATATATTATTTGAAACATTACCTAGATGAGAATAGAATAAATTATAGCATTTACTCACCATAAAAATGTAATAAGATTACAAGGTTTTGTCGAAAGTATATGAATAACACAAAAATATAAAATAAACAAATAAGATATGAACAATTACAATAAGTATAAATATCACAGTAGGCGGAAGTTTTTCACAGGAACTATGCAAAAAAACGTTCATTGCTTTAAAAAGCGTTTTTCAAGCTGATCATTTTTATATAATTTGTTAACGAAACTGTAGCTAGGTTTCATACTTTCTGATAGTTTATTAAATAAAATAGGATCGTAAACTCAATTTTGATTTGAAAAACTGAAGATTACAAAAGCAACTTTGAATTGAATTGAATTGAATACGGTGTACTACAGGAAACTATTCTGGGACCAATATTATTCAATATATATCTAAATGAGTTATTCTTAATACTAACTGGGGGAGAAAATCTTACATATGACAATGACACCGCTGTCTTCTATGAGCACACATCATGGAACGACCTGAAACTGACACTAAAACAAGACCTGGGTATCAGAAACTAGTACGCCCCTATAAACTCTTAACGATTAATTTCGATAAAACCCATTATTTACAAATAAATCACGTTGTAACAATATTTTTATATTTGATATTGTTACGTTTTTGCTAAATAATAAGGCCGAGCACACTACTAAACTGTTTATGTTCTAACTTCACTAAAAACATACAACTACTTCACTGACTAACAAAAACACGTAGATCTATATACAACAATACAACTAGCATAATATTCCAAACACTTATATCGTCGGCTTAGTGTGTTAACCTGTTAACTCCATTTGAGAAAAATTTTTCAGGAGAAGGAAAAAACTGCGAATAAAATTCAATACTAAATAGAATAGAATGGTTTTAGGAATCAATAAGAATTAGTGAATATCCGTTTATTAATATCTTAGCTGATTTTCACAGCCAATAAAGATTTTCTCTCTCTTTTTCATATATAACAATTAATGATTCTTCACAAATTGGAGATAGCAGGTTAACACACACTATTCATGATTTGCTGGAAATATAACAGAACTTTCTGTACAACATTACCTGCTGTATCAATTTGAGTTCTAGCTCATGAATGATGAGACGATCAACAGTATCTTCAAGCATATTGGAAAATAGATCATTTTACAATCAATATTATTCAGTATTCATGACTATTTCAATTGAAACAACAACAACAGCACTGACAATTGCCTGAAGAATGATTTGAGGGTTGCAATGCTTTGTCAAACATTGAAACAATGTCTGAAAATACAGAAAAACATGAATGGACATGTATTATCTGTGGCCTTTTCACCACCAAGTTTCCATCTTATACCCTGAAGGACAACTATTCAATGAATATTTTTTCAAAATGATCACGAAATGCTTTTTTAGAGATTTGGCCACAAAATATATCCTCGTGGTACTCCTTGAATCAGCGTTTCTGTTAGGTCATTGCTTTACCAAGTTGATTAATGTAGATGATTCAGATAGGACTTGATTAGAAGTTGCAGAATTTCTCTTATGCCATAATAGTGTAACTTTTTCAGCAGTAGGTATTTTATGACATACTGTATTTAAAACCTTTGCTATGCTTACAAAACATTATTCGAACGGATTTATGATAATCGAAAGAATCGAGAATGTTCTCTCCACATTCTATCATGGCTATTGTGATACATTTTTCGCTGAATGAACTCAACTTTTCGAGATAGTTAACAGGTCGATTTTTTGGGACAGATTTGAATGGTGCTGGTAACATGCATACATGTTTAAAATTATCGGATATAAACTACCAGCTTTACCAGTCAATTCTATAGTTTGTTCTTTGAACAAATAATTTTATTATTCTTACTGTTTTTCTATTTTCCGGTGAGTCCTCGCTCGTAAGCCGACCATTTCAGTCCATCGAAATAATGTGAAGCGACACGGAAAATCAAAGTGTATTGCTGAATGCGGAGAGTCATGGAATCTGATCCCGAATTAGGTTAAAAGAAGGCAAATTAAAGTAACTGAATTGCTTTAAAAGTGTTTGTGAAACGAGTCAAAGGCATCCGAGTAATTTGATATAGAGATGCTGGAATTTTAATCCGTCTATTTTCAGAACTGAGAATCGTGCATCCAGTTAGATGAAGCAAACAATGGATCAATTACTCAATGAAATACAGCTCGCGTATTGTTTGCTGATGAAAGCGATTGGTTGTTTGAATCTCTACCTACTTTTTACTGTAATCTGGAACTCCCGATTGGAGATTATTTGCACGAATTTACATTTCGCCCGACTGAAATTCTGGTATACAGGGTATTCCATCCGAAACACAACACACTGGTGTTGGAATTTTAATCCAGCTGTTATTTGCCGAACTGAGTATCGTGCATTCAGCCAGATGAAGCAAACAATCGATCAATTACTCAATGGAATATTGCTGGGATTTGTTTGTTGATGATTGATATTGGTTATTGTAATCTCCACCTACTTTTCAAGGTAATATAGAACTCACGATTGGGGATTATGTGTCCGAATGTACACTTTGATTGAGTGAAATTCTCGTATACTCTGTGTCAAATTTAAAGAGTACCATCCCAAATATTTCTGCAAATGAGTTTCAACTCAAAGCAGTAGACAAGATAATGGTTAGTTCCGAAGCATGCTATTCGAATATCTATAGTTACCTCAACCCAAGTAACTACACTACAGAGTAATGACGTATGTCGGTCTCAATACAGGTATTTTTTAAATTAACAATTTTAGGACTCATTAAGACCTCTTTGATTTCATATAACTTTAGAATATACGACGATGTTCCCTTTTCGCTGGTACATAATGCATCACATCGGCATGCACCACAGGTCGCAAAAAATTTACCAATGATTAAAATAATCCTTCATCACGAAGTACTGTTCATCTGGTGCCTCCTTTCTAGAAAAAACCACAGCCCAGAGCTTCTTTAAAAATTCTTTCAACTTGGGTACATTATTGCTATATATTCCATTATATAATCTTTAGACGTAGCATTGAATATTTTGACTATAATGTGGGAGGTTGAAAGATCAAAATTACCTCTTCACTAATTTCTTTCACTCTTTTTTCCCTCATCTAATTTAGTGGAATATCATATTCTTTTTCATAACGGAATTTTAATTTTTCCGGTATTAAAGATACATTCAGTAATTTTGCATCTTTCTGTATACCGTCGGGTATACCACTTTCTTTATATTCATTTGATTCTTCCATTTTCATATATGAATTCATTGAACTCAGTGCCAAATGGATATGGAAGTCAAAATTATAGTCAAAATGTTTGTTGTTATACGTAACTATGGATGCGACTGAAACGTCTTGAAATAACTAGATCAACTGGGTTTTATTTTTTCATAATATATTGGCTATTTGAGCTCTGTTAGTGGATGTTTCAGAAATGGACTCATTTGTTGTATTAACTGAGAAATATAAGATCGCTCATCATATTTGAAACATCAAATTCTTTGTTATCAATTGGTGGCTTCATGTTGTAGGTGTTAGAAACAATCATATGTTCCACACTGCAATGAAGTGATTCTTCTTCCCTTTGGATTCATTGCAAACCTCGCTTGCAGGAAAAAAAGTGGCATTTTCCTCCCTAGTTGAAGAAGTAACAGTTGTGTGCTAATAAATCATTTCCAAATACTCCAATCCGAATGAAAAGCTGAAAAAGTGTTATGTAACAATGAATGAAGAAAACACCGATACAGTTCTGGAAAAGAGGAATGAGATAATCGAATCTTTCAAAATACCGAAACTGTCGGTGAAAACTATCCAATATGGAGCGTACAAATTTGACAGTTGTCAATTATTGTCAAGTCCACGTGGACTGGTTCACAAGCGCATTATATCCATTATGATTTGGCCTTTGAGCGGCCGCCAACTTTAATTTCTCCTAATATTGTTTAATTGAAGTAGGTGTAAGTATAAAACAAGCTTTGTGTTTGACAGTTGAAGGTTTGTATTGTTGTTGTTGTTGTATTGTTGAGGATTGTATTGACAGTGGAGGCTGAAAATGTATTCAAGAAACGAAAAGGTCGACAGGATGTTGATATTTGGGAAGTACAGGAGGAATTGTAATTCAATTTTGTTTTCAAATATCACGATCATGTTACATATACAATGGTTTAAACTAAAGACAGATAGATTCTTCACAAGTAGCTATTTAGAAAAATATGTTTCCATTGAGTTATCAATATTTCAAATGTTTTTCAAATTCAGTTCTTCTTAAATAAAAAACCTACAGGCTGCTATATGTCTCCTGTGCAACCCCGTATTTCCCAAAATGAAGGTATATGTGATTCATTATTTGAATTAGAATATGAGTGGACTAAAATTCAATAGAATAGTGTAGTAAAACTGCTCTTAACTAATTTTCCTAATTTATTTACACACGTCTTAAACAATTATTTATATCACAAGTCACTATTTTTATTTATCTTTACTGTCATTCTCTATCTGCGAACTCTGGAACTATATTTGTAACTCTCTGTGGCTATCTCTGACTATCCTGCCATCTGCTATACAGCGGTTTATATAGTCGCATTTACAGTTCTCGATAAATCGAGTCTATCCGGCGACTTCTTAGAGGTCCCTAGAACCTTGGTTGAACGGTTGGAAAGTTCGCGTTTCTTCCACGTGATTCATGTGTTTGTGAGCTTAGGAATGTTTTCGTGGGATGCATACTTAATGAGGTGAATGCGTAATGAGATGATCAGGGCCGGTCTCGAGGCTGGTCTCGAAATCGTTACAATAGCTTATATTAATGAATATTCAAATTCCGATATGAGTAGTGTAAATGATATTGTCAAGAATGGCGCTAATCCAAAAATTAATTTATTTGATACCAAAATCCTCTGTCATCATTAATAATTCATGAATTGTTGAATTAGCTGAAGTTCATTTTGATTAGATTGGTAACAGAAACACAACGTGTATCATTGACAAGGGTATGTAGATTTCAACGAACTTTTTCATTGAACAAAAATTCCCGTAACAATTACAAGAAACTTAAATACTAGATGATAGATGACGATGGAAATAGTCAACAGTCGACAGTCGGTAGTCAACAGTCGAACCCCCCCCAGAGCGGGTTTTTGACACAGTCAAACTCAGCATGAGAGTTGAGTATGTTGTATATTATTGATTACATGTTGACTTGTTCCGTTTGAGGAATATATAAATATAGGGCTTTGCTGTGTCCTGATTATTGCGTCTGTTGAAATATACCTGTTGGAATGTATGGAATTTGTAACTTATTTTATTTATTTATTATTTTTATTAGTTGGAAGCCAAAAACAAGTTTCTCTATTTTTTCTTCCCGGCTATATCCCAAGCAAAAGGGCTTATAGCTTCTCTAAAATTCCTAGTCGCGTCAATATATTCAATTTGAGTAGTAATTTCGAACTTAAATCTTTTTATAATTTGTATAATCAGTGATTATACATATTATACGATATCATCGTCTACAACTTTCGAACAAATAAATTCAATGTCATCCCAATTCCAACGAATTAGGTGTTAAACTGAATATCAAGAATATAAATATAATTGAAACAATTTTTTTGAACTAATCATATGGAATTATAATGAATCTTAAAGGTCTGCAAAGTATATTCTTGCAGAAAAACTTTTTCAGGCGTTGGGCAGTGGTGATTCGACTGTCGTATGAGACTGTTCGATCATTTTCTGTTCGACTTTTGTCTACAATACTCCCATATTTTAGGAAATTTTCCAAAGGCTAGATTATTAATAATCTATTTTCATGTTATGTTATTCCTCAGTGAAATTTGCCATTTTTTTATAGTCGAATGAATATATTTCAATCTGTATCAGTACGCCACTGCAAGACTCAGTTTCACTGGAACATTTCAGATACTGAAGCGGTAATATAAATACTATTATGGGAATTTTCTATTACGAAGATCCATTAAAATTAATTCCCCTTCATTCCGAATACTCCAACTCCCATTCCATTTTGAGGACAGACTATTCGAGAAAAATATAAAGAGACCAGTAAAAGAAAGTAGGCCTTGATTCATCGCTATCATAAAGTTTCGTCAAAGAGTAGAAAACAGACGAGTCTCCAAAGCTACCTACATTGCGACCTCAACGAGAAAACAAGTGAATTTATGACAATTTCCAATCCTACGTTATTCTCAAGATATTTACGAGGTATTTCTGGCTTATAAGTTTCCTCGTTTTTTATCGGCCCGTAAATAAGCCTATAAAGTGAGGGAATTTTCCTTTTCAGGCGTCACTAGTCTTGTTTATTCCAAATGGCATTTCCGAAATTGGAATATAAACAACATTTGTATTATTGGGATGGAAATACTCGAGGAACATAGGAGCGGTTTGAAGGTTGAAAAGGGCACAAAGGAAAACTTTCAATCCACTCAGAGGACTCAATACATGTTGAACAACCGGTTTGCAAATTGTCTTTCGTTTTCACTTTGAACCTGATTCACATATTTTTGAGGTGAAAATTCTGCTTAACAGGAAGTAAGATAGGCCCAAATAATGATTGTTATTCCGCAATTTCAAACGAATCATTTCCAGATAATGACTGAAAACGGTCAAAAAGATTGTTTGCGTAAATTGCTCAATTATTCAATATCAAAATACAATTTATTTTCTTGGCTTGTTTATTGGGTACTTCCATAGTCAGAATAAATTTAAATCCTATAATAATAGAGATAAATCTGGAATGTTCGACAGAGAGACAGAGATGCAGAGAGACAGAGGGACAGAGAGACAGAGGGAGAGGGAGACAGAGAGACAGAAAGACAGAGGGAGAGAGAGACAGAGAGACAGAGAGAGGCAGCGAGACAAAGAAACAGAGAGACAGAGAGACAGAGAGACAGAGAGACAGAGAGACAGAGAGACAGAGAGACAGAGAGACAGAGAGACAGAGAGACAGAGAGACAGAGAGACAGAGAGACAGAGAGACAGAGAGACAGAGAGACAGAGAGACAGAGAGACAGAGAGACAGAGAGACAGAGAGACAGAGAGACAGAGAGACAGAGAGACAGAGAGACAGAGAGACAGAGAGACAGAGAGACAGAGAGACAGAGAGACAGAGAGACAGAGAGACAGAGAGACAGAGAGACAGAGAGACAGAGAGACAGAGAGACAGAGAGACAGAGAGACAGAGAGACAGAGAGACAGAGAGACAGAGAGACAGAGAGACAGAGAGAGAGAGAGACAGAGAGACAGAGAGACAGGGAGACAGGGAGACAGAGAGACAGAGAGACAGAGAGACAGAGAGACAGAGAGACAGAGAGACAGAGAGACAGAGAGACAGAGAGACAGAGAGACAGAGAGACAGAGAGACAGAGAGACAGAGAGACAGAGAGACAGAGAGACAGAGAGACAGAGAGACAGAGAGACAGAGAGACAGAGAGACAGAGAGACAGAGAGACAGAGAGACAGAGAGACAGAGAGACAGAGAGACAGAGAGACAGAGAGACAGAGAGACATAGAGACAGAGAGACAGAGAGACAGAGAGACAGAGAGATACAGAGAGATACAGAGAGAGAGACAGCGAGACAGAGAGACAGAGAGACAGAGAAACAGAGAGACAGAGAGACAGAGAGACAGAGAGACAGAGAGACAGAAAGACAGAGAGACAGAGAGACAGAGAGACAGAGAGACAGAGAGACAGAGAGACAGAGAGACAGAGAGACAGAGAGACAGAGAGACAGAGAGACAGAGAGATACAGAGAGAGACAGCGAGACAGAGACAGAGAGACAGAGAGACAGAGAGACAGAGTGACAGAGAGACAGAGAGACAGAGAGACAGAGAGACAGAGAGACAGAGAGACAGAGAGACAGAGAGACAGAGAGACAGAGAGACATAGAGACAAAGAGACAGAGAGACAGAGAGACAGAGAGACAGAGAGACAGAGAGACAGAGAGACAGAGAGACAGAGAGACAGAGAGACAGAGAGACAGAGAGACAGGGAGACAGGGAGACAGAGATACAGAGAGACATAGAGACAGAGAGACAGAGAGACAGAGAGACAGAGAGACAGAGAGACAGAGAGACAGAGAGACAGAGAGACAGAGAGACAGAGAGACAGAGAGACAGAGACAGAGAGACAGAGGGAGAGAGGGACAGAGGGAGGAAAATACAGAGAGACAGAGGAGGAAAAATATAGAGTTAGAGAAATGCACAGATACAGAGAGACGGAAAATTTTAAGAGATATACAAATTAAGTTCTGTAAAGATCGGCCACCAGTAAGGGGGGGTATTTTGTGGAATAAGAATTCTAGAGCTTCTGAGAGTGCTGGAACTCTCTGAACATTTCTAGATTATAAGAAGTGAAAGTCAAGAAGATTCAGAAAGTTTCGGAGAGTATTGGAAAACGCCAGAAAAAGGGGGAAAGAGCCAGAACAGATACTCCGGGAGGCTATAGAACATACTCATGAGATACTCAAGTGAATTTCTGATAGTTCTTCCATCATTGAAGGGCATGGTGGATAGAACTTCATGAGCATTTCTAGAACATGTGAAATAGAGATATTTCAAAGATTCTTAGACGTACTGAAAAGACACTCAATGGAAATTCTGAGTGGCGGTCAAACCATCTTGGGAAATTTCAAAAATTTAAAAAAAGAAAGTCTGTAATGTTCTCGAATCTTCTATTGAGTACTGGAAAATTCGAGAAAGCTGTGGAATGAATCAGAAAAAAGGCACATGTCAAAAGGTTCTAGAAAATACTGAAAAGACACTGAAGTGAAATTCCGGAAAGTTTGAACACCAGTGGGATGGAAATTTCCATAATATGACAGGGAAACGTTGAGAATGTCTTTGAAGCTTCAGGAAAGTGTGGGATATTTCGACAGAACCGTTGAATGAACCAGAACAAGGGTTTCGGAAAGTTCTACAATGTACTGCAAAAACAGTCAATTGAAATTCACTAATGTTTGGCTACCAGTGCGAAGCATAATTATTGATATAGAATATGAGAAAGGAAAGTCTGGAACGTTCTCGAAGCTTCTAGACAGTACTGTGATTTTCGAGAAAACCGTAGAATGAAGCAGAAAAGTGGCCCGGTAGGTTACAGAACTTAGTGATAAGATAAACAAGTGATAGAATGTTCGGCCTGTTGTAAAGGTACTTAGTAGAAAAATTCCAGATTAATGAAAGAGCAGTCTAGAATTTTCTTGAAGAAACTGTGATCCAGAACAGAAGCTGGGGCTGAGTTAAGATTGTGATGGAAAGACACACAAGTGAAGTTCCCAAAATTTTGGCTGCCAGTGAGGGGGCAGTGGGTTGAGAACACTCTGGAAATGTGTAGAATAGAAAAAAATCTCGAATTCTCTAAGCTTCTGGAAAGTGCTAGAAATTTCGAGGAAACCGTGGAATGAATCAGTCCGGAGACCCCTGAGGGACCTAGAACGTTTCAAGGAGAACTCAAGTGAAGTTATATAGGACTATATATTTTTTACTAGGACAACACTGGGTAATATATCTAGTATCTTTTTTTACAAAACTAGATGAATGTGCCATTCAATCTTAACTGAATAACATGTACAATTCGGTAATTTCAATATGACATAAATAAAAGCTGTTTGTGTATTCAGAGGGCGAACTGATAGATTGCAGAAAATCTAATACTCGAATTACATACAAGATTTTCTCAACAACCACATCAATCAGAAGGAAAAACCGTCCTTGTAACTTTATTCCAAATGTGTACCTTATACTACCTATGAGTGACTATCCTACTTGTATAAGCTAGCAAAACATCCAGTGATTTGATTCAAAATGATGCAAATCTCTAACAGAGAAAAGGAAAAAATCGTTTGCCTACCCTGACACTATTGTGGTTGCATAGAATGCTATGAATTTACAATAATTAGTAGCCATCATATAAAAATAGGTCGTTTTCATCGAGCATTTTCTCAATATTCCCACTCTAGAGAGAGAATGCTGTCACAAAATGACATTTCTCGGAAAACACAACTTTGCGATGAGATCTGAAAGCGCCAAAGGGTACTTTGGTAAGCGATTGTAGAGCATAGTAATTCACGCTACAAGTCCAAAAAAAAGTTTTCGGACGTGTTGCGTACAATATTTTTTCTGCAACCATTCGGGAAATACCCATTTCCCGGACGCTTTTTGTTTTTGAGAAAGTAGAATTTTTCCGGTATAGTCCAGAAAGTACGTACTTCTCCGATGCAAGGGGTGTGACGTGGAGGGTTGCAAGTATTTCGTCCAAGTATCAATTTGTAAACAAATATCAACATGGAAGGAGGATTCTATTGAACCTTCTACAGTAAGTGGAGTGATTCCCATTGAATTTATGTACTTCCGTAAACATATATCGTAACAGAATAGTTCGATATCATCGTATTGATACTAATAGATATTTAAAATATCACAGGAAAACCATACATGGTAAACAAATTAAGTTGATGAGTGGAAATATAAAAGTGATTCTGTACAATAAATTCGATTACCGACTGTTACCATTCCAATAATGTGGTGGAGCTTTAATTATCAGGTGCATTAATATTGAGCATAACCACTCATTTGAATTGAAAAGCCCATAATCCACATGCATTTGAGTTTATATTTTACCATTATGTAATTCCACCTTTCGAAGTGTGCAGTATATAGGATAATTTTCGTTACATTATGAAATTTAATCAGGGCATTGATCGATCAACCTCAACAATTTTAATATCTTCTCTGCAATGCTTTCATGATGGAATGCGTAGTTCTCAGTTCAAAGAAATTAATTATTCGGAAAATTAGGAAAATTCTAATCGCGGCGGTTAATTCGAAGTAATTACTACTAATTTTATTATTATTTTCAATATTTATATTTCTTGTAGAAGATTTTTGTCATATCAGACCTTTGTTCAGTTCTTTTATGGAGTCACAAAGAAAAAATCCAGTACTTCTTCTTTCAGCCGATGAAAATTTAATCTTTGTTTTCCACCCAAAGTACTATTAATTTGTAATCCTGCTTACCAGACTATGAATAATGAAACGCGATCAATGTTCAGTGGAATATAAACTACTCGCCTCAGCAATAACTCTTTGCATAATCTGGATCGAAATGGACAGAAGAGGCGGAATTTTCCAAGAAATTCTTGTGATCTTCGCATGGCTTCATGAATTCTCATAGGAGCATCATTGCAATATAGCGAGAATATTTTCGAGTATGGTGAATCCGATGCATGACTTATGAATATTCAACTGATGTTGGCTTGTTTACATGCAATTTCACACAGTTTTCAAAGTAAAAGCAAGAAAAATTTTCTTCCTGGGTATCACACTCGCAGGTCAGTTAGATATGAGGACTAAAAAGCTATGAATAATGAATTAACGAATATTTGAGAAAATGTGTTGAAATTTTTTTTTCTACGATCGTGCCTTTTTACCCACTTTGCGCACGCATTTTTGTTTTAAAAGTATCACTTTCCCGCACTAGTGCGAGAAGAATCGCTTTCCCGCACTAGTGCAGGAAGGTAAAATATGTCAACTGAACGTTATTATATATGTACATTTCATTGATTCTTATCTGTATTCAACCTAATTCTGGTTTGAATATATAATTTATTGTTTGTTTTTGTTTGTCTGTTTTCACGGCTCACCCAGGTTTTGTAAGCAAGGGAGATCCGGGACCTACAGTTTAAATTAAAAGTGGATTCCGAACCACTTTAGCTCAGTGGCAGGCTGTACCGGAAATCGAACCCAGGCCGTCTGGGTGGCAGCAAGTTCTCTAATACCACGACCACTTTCACTTGACAAAACCCAGACGATTTTTGTTATTTTCGTAATTTTTTATTAATTGAAATTGGATAACATTAAGGTTACTTTTATATATCTATTCTAAACATTCCTCGAATTCAATCCACATAACAATCAAACTAAGCTGAGTCAAGTGGTTTGGTGTGGTAACTAAAAGTTTGCTAGGACAACCAAGTTGTCATCAAGACGTCAAAGTTTCAAGTCGAAGCGTTGACGAAGTGACTGATCTGCATTTTCCAAATGATTTTCAATTGAAGCAATATTTTAATGGATTCATTAGACGTTGAGCTGCTACCAGAAGCAATAAAAAAGGCACATGCTCCGATCACATTTGCTACCTACTTAGGGCTACTTAACCCAGAACGTTACACAGGTCACAGTTTCAGACGATCCTTGGCAACGTTTCTAGCAGATGCGAGCGAAGGGATAACCAACATAAAACGTCTTGGAGGCTTGAAGTCAACTGCTGTTGCTAAAGGTTATTTCAAGGATTCCGTAGAACACTAGAAAACCACCTCAGATGAAATTTTTTCATGTACTGACAACCGTGGCCGTCTCCGTCATCTTCATGCACTTTGCAATCTTCGAGTGTTAGTCTTAACAGCCAGTTACTACTATGAACCGGCTATTCTGACTCATTTGTAGAATGCAACAAATTGTGGTTTTAACATTAATTTTAATAATAATTAGTGGATTTTCCTTTGAAGTTTTGTATGTTGAAATAAAGTATATATTTTCAATGTGCTTTGTGAATCTTAATGCGGTCGTAGAAAAAAAAAAGTTTCGAATTCACGCATGAAGTGTCTTTTCCGCCCTTGACTGTTTGCCCGAACTCTGCTTCGCGTCGTTTGGGTCAACGGCAGTCGCATGCGGGAAAGTATCACTTTCCACACTCGTTGGGAAAATATCTATTGGGACGTGTACATCACGTCCAAAATTTACACAATTAATGGAACGTCAGAAATTTTGTTTTGTGTCAATCTGTTTTTTTTCAGAGGCCACAGACGTTAAAACCAGCCCGCTACCCGTAACGCCACCGCTAACTTTCGAAAATTGACCACATACAGTGAGTCCAAAATATAAACAAGTCATTGAATGTCAAGAACTCGTGTTACCATGTCATGATTTTACTGCGCATTCGCTAAAAATTGAATATTGTCAATTCGCCAATTTTTTTTCATCGGCAACGGTCACCAAAGCACGCCCGTTTGGAGTACTGATAAATTCTGAAGATTCACCATATACAGTGTCCAACATCTTTCAATTTTATTGAAGGTCAGAAACTTGTATAAATATCCATGCCATCATTTTGCGGCGCATCCGCCAAAAATACTATTTTGCGCTTTCGCCAATTTTTCCCATAGGCCACGGGACGCCAAATCAAGTCGTCACCCGATTTGTCTACTGATAACCTTTGAAAATGTACCTTATACAATATGTCCAAAATTTACACAATTCATCGAACGTCAGAAACCCATGTCACCATGCCATGGATTTGCTATGCATTTGCCAAAAATTCTGTTTTAAGTATTCACCACCTCATACAGCATACCGTCTTGAGCGACATATGTAGAACACTTTAAATTTTTTTTTCCAGATGAGTCAAATGTAATTGTAAAAAGTGGTTAGAATTCACTGTAGTGCAATCAGATCTAGAAATTTGTCAGTTGTATACGAGTAGTGTCAAAAAATATGAATTGTTTGTTGCAAGGCTAAAATACTTCTACTTGTCATAGGATAAAAAAATTGTTATTATAAGAAATTGAAGACTGATTGATCAAAATGAATTTCTTATATTTTTCTCCACAGTAACGGTTAGTTACCCACTTCAACAGAAATTGTTACTAAAAGCTAGTTGAGCTTTATAGTTCGATTCAGAATATTCTTTGACCCCACACTGCGAGAGCTATTATTATTGGCAAATCAGCCATTTCACCGTTTTTTCTCACCTAAAGGAAGCTTCGTTTTTGACATTCCTTCTCTTGTTAATTGATTATATATGAAGATTTCTGGTCACAGAGATTTTAGAGATTTTGCTATGGAATAATAGATGGCGCAAACAGTACCATCTAGTTATTTATGCTCAATTGAAGTTATAGCAGTTTTTTGTGTTGTTGCAAATGACAATCTAGCTCCATATTTTTTTGAAGATAACCTCATGCATTTTGCCAGCTAATCTAATTCGAGAAGGTTGACATTTTCCGAGTTGAAAGTGCCATGGTTTCTAATTCTTGGAGAACTTTTCTGGAAGGGTCATGCCTTTCAGATACGTATTTACTATTACCACACAAAACACAAAAGTCGCCTAGGAATGAAACGGTATTCGCTCTGGTGGACCTACAAATCGTTGGAGTTTTATTTCCTCACTCAACGCTACACCAAGTTGCATCCCGGTATAAAAACAGCTCTGAAAATCTCGCAACAAACTTATGGATAAAATTGCATATTCACGCTTGATTTTCGATTCTTAAAAAATTTTCAATATTGCCACAAACGAAAGTATTTGGGTTATATTTATAAAAGTTTGCAAATTCTTCTAATATAGATTTGTCTTTCTCCAAAAAGTGTGGTCCAAGGTGACAATTAATATGTGTACTTTTTAATAAAGGGAAACTTGTCTTCAATACCTTCTTTGTTTGCGAACGGTCACATGAATTCTGAACGAGCTATTATTGAAAGTGCCTAGAGGAAGAGAAATGCCAATCCAACTGGAAATCAACATCGAAAACCAACATATCAGTATCCAGATATTCGATCTGCTGTTGAACATGCATAATATTACTAGACAAGTTGAATGTTATCATTAAAATGCAGTTTGCATAATCATTCGGTTGAATTGAACTTTCCTTCGTACAGCACTGCAGAAACGCCAAATAAAGTTTGGAAACTAATTATTGAATTTGCTATGAATTACACAAATCAGTGAAGAACTCGAAACATTTTATGAAGATAGTGACGATATTGTAAATGAAACGAATAATTCCAACAAAATCCTTTACTCTAACCATTTTCACAGAGTGGTATTTGATATTCTTTCCATCAATCAGCTGTATCCTTACGAGCAGTTATCAGAAGCATTTTAGAGACTTGTGCGAGTTAGGGAAGACGAGGTTCTCATCTTCCAACGTGTGATGCCATGCAAGGAAGAGGATAAAACTATTCAAGACCGTCTAAGTACGTCGGTCACCCATCCAAACGCATGATCGAAGTCAGCCTTGCTTGACTCCTATTATCGACAGTAACACTCATCCACTACAACTGTCTTTTTGAATATAAAGCAAATATCAGACAGTAAACATTAACGCTCTCTTTTAATTCGAAAAATACTTCCCGGTCCCCTGCACTCTTCATTTAGAAGGAACAAAGAAACAACTACACTAAGTTTGAGATATTATTTAGACGCAAAGAAAATTCTCTCATCAGTGGCAAAAAGCCATCGCCATTCTTGGCAAATAGGGCCTTTAGGGGAGCTATAAGCCCCATCGCTTGGGACGCAGTCAGGAAGAGAAGCAGGGGAACTTGGTTCTTTCTCGTTATACGCACTAATAAATGAAACAAGTCCAAGAATTATTATATTTGAAAAGGTATATATTGAATCAAGGAATACCTAGTGCAGAACAAAGCCCTTTAAAAATTCATTCACCCAACAGAGACAAGTCAGCAGGTAATAAATAATATACTAGATAAGAGTTCATACCAAATGGACATGATCAAGTTGCCCACAACGCAGTCTAGACTCTAGTGACAGAATACCGATGCTATGTTTGACTGTCCCATTGTCCTTTAGCATCATGCGTTCATTCAATTATCCTACTGTGCATTTTCATTCATTGTGGAAATAATCAAGGGTAATATAACAAGACCTTGATAAATAGTCGACTATTTCTATTGCATCTGAATTTCGACTGTATTTTATAATAATTTAACGAGACATTATTTTGGCATTAATAATCTGATGAGAGCCCGAGAGCGAAGCTCGAGGGCTTTCATCTCTGATTATTAATGCCAAAATAATGTCGAGTAAAATTAATAAATACAAGAGAAATTTAGCAGCAATAAAATAGTCGACAATTAATCAAGGTCGTGTTATATTTATGAAGATTATTTCTTGAATCCATTTCTTCATATCTGTCATATGAATGACACTGTATTGTCAGGGATTGTAGCCTCGATATCTCATCGTTTTTGATTTTTCCAAACCGATTCATTTTCAAATAATTATTCAGCTTTAACACGATTGATTCTATTTGACGTTTAATATGTATTTATTTAGAGTACTGTCAGATGCTCAGGCTCCTTGATATGAGTATCATGCTGAATAGTCGGTGACTATTGTGCATCATGTAAATAGTCGCTAATAGAGCGTGTTGATTGGTCCTATCGAACAGGAAACAAACGTATGATTGGTTGATGACTGATATTTAATAGACGAAAGAAATAATCATACCAATGACAGAAGTAGTTTGTTTTTATTATGAATCATACGGGCCAAAAATGACAGTGACTTTTTTGTGTTTATGATAGTGAACTGTTTTAACCAATAACAATTTATGAAAAACGAATTATAGTTGAGGATTTTAGTATCATATGAAATAAATTAATATTTGAATCAGCGCTTTTCTTGAAAATTATACTTATTTTAAACGAAATGAACAATGAAATATTCCAGAATTGAATTTAGCGATATAATTTTTTATCTTCAGTATCTGAAAACTGATGAAGGCGTTCTTGAATGGAATGCTCATCTGGTATCTACAATCGAAAAAGTAGGTACCAGAAAAAGTGAAATAAGAACAAAATAGATTGAGAAAACACCGATATAAGACAACATCGGAAATCCACAAGCAAAAATGCGTATGATTGAGCGGTGAAAATGGAACATTCAGGGTTATATCCTAGTATTGATCAAAAATAATCTAAAAACTCGACTCTTTCAAGTCACAGCCAGCAATGAACTCTCAAAGAACGAAACTGGGTATTTTCTGGACAAGATATGACATTGAAGTCTCGTTTTTATGAAAATAATGAAATTTGATTTATGTTTCGTTCGAATAATCGAAAAATTTAAAAAATATGTATATTTTATTCAAATTTAATATTTTTTTAAACAAATTAATTTTACTGTATTTTGCCATTTTTTGGGGGTATACCCCTTGGACGATTTCTGGTCCGAGATTTTTTGTTTTAATAGTCTTTTGAAACTTCCAGAATAGCCTAATTCGAACATTCAAAATCGATTGGCGTTCGCAGAATTATTCTTATCTATCACCGTTTTCAAGATAACATTTTCATCTGAAGTTGAAAAGAGGAACTGACTCAAATAAAAATATTATTGATCTGATGCCTCCATTTTCTGGAAGTTTTTACATTTTTTGATCGATCTGGATACTATTATTGTTATTGTGAATAATTTACTCAACCTCTGCAATTTTTTTGCTGCTGCCGACTTTTCAACCCGGCCAACTATTCATAGGCGTCTGCTCTGGCCAACATTCAAGTTCCATATTTGATAAAAATCAATTCTACTGTATATTTTTGTAGCAAGTTTGTCGATGTGCACCCAGCAAATTTCCTAAAATGTGAAAAATATCGAAATTTCCAGAGTGCGTGGGAAATTTCAATGATTTATTGTATTTTTAGACAAACCTTCCATTTAGATCTGGACAACTATAGTATATTTGGAATCAGCGTAAAATTTTGCATTTACCATGTGTATTGCGAAACGATCTGGTCCATTTAGAATCGATTGGCGTTCTCAGAATTATTCTATCTATCACCGTTTTCATGATAACATTTTCATCTGGAATAGAAAAAAGGTACTGAACCCGATACAAATATAATTGATCTGATATTTTCATTGTCTTGGAATTCAATATTTTTTGAGTATGTGTACCAAATTCCAGATAGATCTGAAGTCCATTATTGTTTTGGTGAATAATTTACGCACCTTCTGCAATTTTTCTGTTGCCAACTTTTTACTCCGGCGTCTGCTTTGGTTGGGGGACGACAGCTGGTTAGCGGAAAAAACAATGACAAATGACAATCAATATAGACCTAATTTCACGAAGTAGAAAACTCAAAGTCATCCCTACAATTCAATATCGCAATCGATTAGTAAAGTGATGGTAGAGCAGTGATAATCATCGTTATAAGGGACTTGTTTCGAACCTATATTGGTCCATCATCAGCTGAAGTTGAAATTATGGAGGAAAAACCAATAATCATATATATGTCTCAAATACATGTTTTTATCACCGCCAAAATAATTCACAATTTAAAAATGAAATATAACCCTTTGGAGGATTTGTTTTCAACAAATTTGTTATTGATTATTCATCATAAACAATTTCATTTATTGGAATAATAATTGATAGTAAAGTTTGAAGAATTACTTCTAACATAAATTCCAGAAGATGTTCCATGTTGCTGCTCATCAGAAACGTTAGATATTTCTTGAACAGTTGATTCCACAATTTTATCAGATACTGTAATTTGTTTGGAAGAAGATAGACGAAGATAGATAATTCAATATTTTGTTAGAAATCTCATTTTTGTTAATCAAATTATCTTTTATATATGCTTCTGCTACGGAGGCAAATTTTCAGCCACTGTGACGTTTTATGGAGGTAATGTTGCCTCCTGTATTGGCTAGAAGAGTTACAGAACTTCTTCTGAAACAATAACCTGTGTAGCTCTTAAACATGTCTTTCCGAAGCCATTTTGCAAGCAAGCTGGGAATTTCTCCTATTTTATTCATCCCTACATGTTGGATAATACATTTTCAAAGAATCTGTTACTTTGTGTATGAGGCGGTCGTAGTGCTATATACTTGCGGTATATCTCAATATAATCAGAATTTGAAACATGCAATAGGTCTTTGTATCAGGTATTTTAACAATCAATAGCATCTTTAATGGCATCAATAATCCTTCAGGCAACGAGCACCGCTGATACCCAAAATGAGTAAAAGTTGCAAATAAAAAATATTGAAATTACTACTAATCTTTCAAAATTACTATTACATGTGTACCTTATAGAGTAAATTTGTTTTGTTATCAGCATCTTGAAAAAAATTATTGATATCATCCCTTGATACAACTAGATATTTCCTCGGTATAGGACGCCTTTGTTCCTAATGAGCGGAACCAATTTTGAAAACTTTCTTACATCAATATTTTCCTTAACATTCAATGTACTTCTCAACATTGACTAGATACTCTATAACGTAGGAGGTTTTATAATTTTCTCGAAATAGCATAAAAGCACATTTTCAGAAACCTTTTTTAAATGTTTCTTGTCCCACCATTCACGAGATCGGTCATAAGTTTTCTCATATACTAACTTGGATTTGGCCAGTAACATTTTAGATACTATTGCATTTGCTTCTCAGATATATCTGATGACTTATCACTACCACTATCATAATCAACATCCATCTTCTTGAAAATAACTTGAAATTGAAGCAACTACGAGCAAACACAGTCAAACGAGAAAGACCCCTGGATGTTGTGAAATTGTAATGGAAGTATTTATAATACTAAGGATAACATGTATGGAAAAGAGAATAATCATTTAGTTATTTTGGATTATGTTTTTCCAGACAGGAAACATTGAATAATATTTTTGAGACAACAGTCGTTTGAAAGCGATAACATATCGGGACAAAAACCACGTCAAGTTGTATTGGAAGTATTTATTTTTAATACATTTCAGACGATGTAAATTCACGTTCACAGTTGTATAAAAAATGTTGTTTGTATTTCTTGCATAAAATTCATGTTTTATGGCACATTCGAGATATTTTTCGGCCTCATGCTCCGGTCTCGGCCAAAAATTAACACTCTCAGATGCCATTAAAAACACTCAATACAAAAATAACTATCGTGAAACCCTTCAGTATTATCGTTTTGAAAAATGGAAATCACTTCATCCAAAGTTATGAGTACTTGAAAAACATTAAAAATATTGGGAGGAATGTCGTATCTAAAAATGAAGCCATCTTCATTCCAAAGTCGCCCTCGATATTTTGTCGATTACATCGTATTTGCATACGGAACTGCTGCTAGCCCCTGAATTAATTTGTAGCGTACTCTCTTGCCATCTCATATTCAAGTTACCCAGTTCGTAGCTCAAACTTTCTTGAAAGTTGTTAGCAGGCGATCGAGCTGAATATTTGAAGAGGTTTGAAATGGTATACCGACAGCTGCTACTTGCTCCTTTGACTGGTTCAATCGGGGTTGATATTATAAAGCGACTACTTAAACTGTTCGTGACATAATCTCGGTAGGTATATGTAAATGATCCGTGAAATATTCTCACCTCACTTTGGGCGATCGTGTGGTGAAATGTGAGAAGCGTTGAGTAAGTAATTACTTATTCTGTACATTAAGTAAGTAACAAATGGAAAAAGTTATCTCTTGAATCTTGAAACTTACTTAGGTCTTATCAGTGAGTGATTTTCAGTTTCTTGAGCAATTATTTTTTTCAAATCAACAAAATTTATATTGGAAATGTTCAGTTGAATCATCAAATCAACACATGAAATCTAAAAATGGATTAAACATCATGATGTACCAAATGAACAGTAAAAAACAAAAGAAAAGTAATTCTCAACGTGCTCTTAATTTTTTTTTATGCGTAGAATGGATCGTTCATACATTTTTCTTGAAATATTTCACAACATAACTGGCAAAACTTGAGCAGCACATTCTTTAATCGTATTTTCCAGGTGTTCTTGACATCTGAAAGGCCTATGTTCATAAACCTCAGAATTTGAATATCCCCATAGTAAAAAATGCATAGGGTTAGATCGGGAGATCTAGGAGGCCATGAGTATCATTCGATCCACCTACGAAGAAATAAATGATTCACACACTCCCATCTGTAGAGTGTACAGGAGTAGGTATCATTCTGTTGGGAATACATTATTCTACCCAGATTCAACGGCATTTTGTCTAATAAAATGAGCAGATGAGTTCGAAGTAGACGCAGGTATCTACCTATCAGAACAACGAAGAATTTTTTTTTTCGTAGCAGCAAATTTTGAAACTGGTTTCCACGATTTTATGATAGTAATTCGTTGGCAGATATCGGTAAGACTTTTCACAAGCCATTTGAATGGGAATCAATGAGTTGTGGAAGGTATTTTCTTTAAAGAGTGCCAAAAACCTAATGATTTCGGACAACAAGAACTGATTGACAGTTTTCAATGGTTCGCCAATCATAACATCGTTCAGGTTATCACAAACATAAGCGAAGTTTGCATTCAATGAAGAAAAATTGAATTTTGTGAAACTTCACTAAAATATTAAAATTTTCTCGCTTTGGTATTGTTTAATGAGCTCCAACGAAGATCCTCATGAAAAATGTTACTTATTTTGCGAATTTTGAAAAACTTCCTTGAGAAAAAGGAATTCATCCAGTGTTCCTGATGGGGCTAAGTAGGTTTGGAGATGAGCCTTAGTTAATGACAATTTTTTATATTTTTTGAAAAATCACCAAAAAAGATTCTTCGTATTGCATACTATTCGAATGTCACTTAATATTTATTCTGTGTAGAAATGATTGCTCAAAGAGAGTCTCTATCGATTCACCACTGAACAGTAGTGAAACTCAAATTTCAAACTCACGTGGAAGGATATAATGTGTTGTTCACGGAGAAAGACCGTGAAAGAAACAACAAAGGAAAGGACTTTCACAAGAAATAAAAAAATACCCGTTACTGACAAAATCATCATAAGAGACCGGTGGAATCCCAACTAATATTAGTAATGTATGTGACTCGTGAATGTACAATATTTTTGAATGGATTTTTAAATGCTACCTTATTGTTACATACAATGGGAACTGTTACCGTCGATTAAAGTTACAGTTAGAATTCTCCATGCTACTAGTTGTTCAATGAAATTAATCCAATAAATTCAATCTATTGCTTGCAAACACGCAAAAGGTATGTGGTTTTGTTCATTATGAGATCGTGTTTCTATAAACTGAGAGTATCATTGGAAATTGTGCCGTTAAAATAAAATTATTGTGACTGAACTACCATTATCGGAAATAATCAACTCTTTGCATTAATATAGTAACGACATGAACCAAAGTCATTATCAGGAAGACATCAAATAGATCTTCGGACCCACCCATTTTTAATTGAATCGGTGACATTTGTTTCCGGTATTTTTAAGTAAGCCAATTTAATGAAAAAATTTGAGACAAATTTTAATATCTTTTTGCTGCAATAAAACCGTTCAATACGAAAGTGACTCCACAGATCCTGATTAAATGCCCAAAAAGTGTATTAGGCTGTCTCTCCAATATATACCCACAAAATATGGAAGTAAATGTGAATGAATCCATTGAAAACATGCTCTTTTGCACTCTATGATATAGGAGGTGCATGGGCTTGTTCATTGTTATCAAACATTCAATCCTTTTTGTTTCCTTAATCTGACGTAGTATTTCATGAATTAGTTTTTACTGTGGCGCAATCCATTCGTAAATTGATGAACAACAACGATGTGTATAGACTTGCTTCATGTTGGATTTTCCTCGATTTCAATAGATCTTGTTGAAATAACAAAGAAACATTTATTTGATCAATTTGTTGATTCCTGAAATGAAAAATCCCGAATCTGAATAAAAATAACTTGATATATTCAACAAGTACTTCACTGTGTTTTAAATGCATTTGCCAAATTTGAGTGTCACCAAATCACGAGTGAAAGTAATGGCGAATTCCATTGGTAAAACTAGTGTTGCACCAGTTTTGCATCAGTGTTGCATTTACACTGTAGTGTTTGCCTTCAAAATATGAATTAGTTCATTCTCAATGGAATTCGAAATATGACTGAGATATGCCAAACCTTTGAGGCACATCTCTCATAGATGATTTAATGTGATTAAAAAGTAGGTTTGACGCATGTTAGCTTATACAATTTTGAAAAGCAACAAATATATTTCGCAGGTAGTAACTTAATGAAATGTATTCTTCAGGTTAGAATCCCTCATCAATACTTCCTAAAAAAAAGTTCATATTTTTCATTTATTTCAGTATTCAATTCGAATAATTCTCTGCTTGTCTTTACATTACACTAATCCACTTTGAGAGTCACCTACCATAAAAATGTCAGCAGATGAGATTATAAGTATATTTTTTCTTTATTTCGCTTCATCATTGAATTTACTGATACCTCAAAGAGCTCGTGCTAAAATTAATCCACTGAGTTCAAATCTAGGTGCACCAGATTCTCAATGGAATACAGAACTCTACAACACTTTTTCCAGTGGAATACAAAAAATACACTCGGTGCCCAGTAGTTTTACCAATGGAATTGGCTACAAGAATGCAGGCTATTGAACGACCACTTTCCCTCTCTTTGTGTATATTATGGATATTGCTTTCGACTGCCGCACTTGTTCAGCTCTCCCCCACTCTCTAGGAATCTGTCCCACCCTAGCCTGGTTACTGGCGTAAATAGTGACACCTTCTTTGAATGAGAGAGCTCAGAGGCCATTCTCCACCCTTAGTTGGAATGTGCGGAGATTTTAACGAAATACGACAGCTATGAAAGCCTACTACATTTACATATTTTTCTTTTTTGTTCGCACGGATGTATGAAGATTAGTTATGAAAGAGATTTGGATAAGCAAGAGCGTGAATAGGAAGGAACAGATGAAACGAAGTCACTCAGTAAAAAGATTGGGAAAGAGTAACATTGTCGAAAGGTGTACAATTTTCATACTTCCTTTCAAAAGTGCCTATTTAACCCCACTTAATTCATTAAAAGCTCTTACAAATATTCACACCACTCGAAAATGTACAGTTGTATTCATAGAAAATGGGTACACTAAAATTGTTATAGTGTAAATCGGGTTTGATTGAATTTGACTTAAAAATAATGTATGGTTGACATTGACAAGCCTGTCAGTGCCAAATCGTTTCAAAATGCCTCGTCATTTAACTGAAATTGAAAAAGCTCAAATAATAGCCAGAATCGTAGATGGGTGGTCAATACGTGCATTAGCAGATTTTACCGGAAGAAGCAAAAACACTATTTTAAGAATTAAGCAACGTTGGATTCAAGAGGGGTCTTTGAAAAGAAAAGTTGGTACTGGTCCGGCACGCATTTCCGTCCCTGAACAAGATGATGCATTTCTGGGATATCTAAGGGCAAATCCTTTTGAAACTGCAAGAAATGCTGACATTGACACAGGATTTCCTGGGTCTCAACCTACCGCTAGCCGAAGAGTCAAAGAATCTGACTTAAAAAACCGCGTAGCTGAGAAAAAAATGATGCTCACAGAAGAACGGAAACAGTCTCGTTTACTTTTCGCCCTAAATTATATCTACCGCGACCATCAGTTTTGGAACACGGTAGTGTTCACTGATGAAAAGGTTTTTCAGTCAACATATAATGGACAAATTCGTGTCTACAGGCCAGACAATACAAGATTCGAAGAACGCTACACTAGCGATCTTGCTTTCAGACCTGGGCGATTTTCAGTAAACGTATGGGGTTGGATAAGTGCTTATGGACTTGGTGTCTGCTGGCGATTGGAGGGAAGGTTTAACGCCGAACATTATATGTCTGTTCTGGAAGATATAATGCTCCCATCTGTTGGACAAATATATCCAAATAACTCCGCCCGGTCCATACCGCAAATGCTGTAAGGGAATGGTTTCATCATAATAATATTGAAGTCTTGCCATGGCCCGCTTACAGTCCCGATATTAATCCCATAGAGAATGTTTGGGGTCTAATTGTAAAACAAATATATAAAAGAAATTTTAGACCAAACAATTCTAATGAATTATGGGAAGTTATTCACGAGTGCTGGGAAGAGCTGGATGCAAATGTTATAGGGAATTTAATTAACTCAATTCCAGGCAGATTGGTTCAAATAGTCGAAAAAAATGGTCATATGACCAAATATTGAATTTTTATAATTTAATTATAAATTATATATTACATTATAATTAAACATTATTTATACATAGTTTTCTGTTTTTATTATTGGTTACGTTGTGTTTAAAAATTTGCGTTGTAGAAATATTCTAATACATTAAAATCATTTATCACATTTTATATGTTTTTGTTTTGTCTATCGCCGTCGATAAGAAAAGCCTGATTTACGCAAATATGGCAAAATCTAGTCATAAGACTTGTACCCATTTTCAGTGAATACAACTGTACATGATCCCGAAACTGCCGTACAGTAACCATTTCCCGAATCCGCAGCAAAAGTGCCTGTTTTGCTCCTGAATAAATCACAGCATTTCCCCAATAATATCATCATTCATGTAGAGAACGTCGTACGTATAAAAGTTATATTACGTTGTGCCCTCCAGTTTATTACTGGCAGAGAGCAACATTTACGATGCACTTTGTCGTAAATTCACTTTTCCTACTTTTATATTGCTTCTATCAAGTTTACACTTCGGACTGAATGGAAAAAATTGGCCAAATATAAAATTTATGCTCTCGTCCTGGAAAAGCTGTGGACACTTTGTTGAGGAGAAATAGTGTTTGTGTTTTTTACGAGGCTCGGAATGGGATATTGTTTTGCTTTCCGTTGATTCGCTACATTTTTCAAGGGGAACCATTTTAAAGGAGTTGAATTGAAATATACAATCAGTCTTACGATAACGGGATAAAAAGAGTGACAAAGGCCAATTTGGTCGTGCCCACCCTCTATCTAATGAATAACAGGAGAAATGAAATCTAAATTTCAGTTTCAGTACCTTGGGCTTATCGATGGGCAATTTTATTTTAAACTCAATTTTTTCCAAGATAAAACCAAAAGAAAACATTTTTTTTTCAAATTAATTTTTTTTTGGGTTCTCACCCCCGGAATGTTGGTAAACAATTTTTTTTCTTATTTGACATGGTATCAACTACTAGCATGCCAAATTTGGTGGTGTTACAACTGATCCTCGTCTCAAAACTGAGTAGACTGTACTATCATTGTTTCGAAATTTTTTATTTTCAGACTTTGGAATGATGAAATTCGGAAAAAACCTGTCAAGAAACAAATTTTCTCCATAGAATCAAACTCTCAGTCAATAGGTACGATATTTTATAACGTTTCACGAAACTCATCTGACATTAAAAAAATCGAAGGAGAAAAACTCTCAATGAGTGATAATCGTCACTGCAAATCTACCAACAGACTAAAAACATTGCATAGTGGAATCAAATGCGAAGCATACTAATTCACCAAATGGAAATCTTGCATGATATTCCCCAGTTGTTCCATTGTCGAGTACGAATGAGTTCGTCACATAATATAAAGGAAATGCCTTATATCGAGCGTGCCGTTCTTCATAGATGAACAAACATAAATCTTTCCGGAATGCGTTCTTTACCGTTCCTCGTCACTCGTGCAGACAAGTGAAAGGCAACTGTACATTTTTACCGATACATCCCACTGAATTTTTCATTGTACGTATCCCGCAGAAGTGGAAAATCAACAGAAATAAATGACTGTTCACATTGAGAAATCTTTTTCCGTCGGCCGATAAGGGTTCTCGTGTTCCGCACTAAATCTTGAACAAGGTGTAAAACTGAATAGGCGAGCAGCGAATCCCTGTTTCCCAGCAATTCTGAACCGGATTTGAAAAACGGCTCATTTGAAAGATTCAGCTATTTCTTCGACGTTTCAGTACGTGAAATTACGGTTTCTTAAGGAAAAGGTGGAATATTGTAATTAGAGAAACTTTTTTTCAGTTAATTTCAACGATGCTAATGTTACATGTTTTGTTTTACTTCGGTGAAAAACCTAATTTTTTGGGTTTTCATACCTCTGGACAAAGAGGTTCCTCAAGGCTCTATTCTCGGACCACTGCTTCTCAGTATGTACATAGGCGATTGTCATTGATCTGTCAATAAATGCAATATATACCATTTTTCCGACAAGATAGACGTAGTTCTTCTCAGAAACCTTTCACAGAAGGCCCTGGTGTAGCTGAATTATATTATAAACAGCATAATAAAATGTAAAACATCATTATTTTTCCACTATCAGCTACTCAGAGTTTTGGGTATAAAATTGAATTCGATTTATATTTATTACACTGATGCTTGAATTTGCCTTCCTTAATAAAATCTAATTGTCATTGAAACATTATTTCTTCCGTAGTTTGTTTACTTTGGAAATATTTACAGCCATTTCGCATCTTTCGTTATCTATACTCCCTCCAATTATTTGTATCTTCAGCGTTGTCTATTGTCAGAGAACAGCTGTTCAGTTCAGTGACTGTCGCTGGGGCATAGATCAATTTTTCAGGTAGATACGACTCCTCTGTGATGTATCGGAGGAAATGACCTCCAAAGGTCTTTGGTGACATGAATTTGGAAAGACTCCATATCGTGATAATAGTTATCTGTCTGGACGAATTCCCGTATGTTTGAGTATTAGATAATGTTAGGTAATGAAATTTTGCACGGAACATTTTAGAATCCTTTGTTGACATTTGGACACTTCGAGGAATGAAGTTACTTGGCAACTCCGCTAAGGTTCTTGATATCGGTCTTAAAAAAAAAAGAAAAAGAAAAAGTCTCTTCTGTCTACTGTGGAAATTATATGTGCAGAGAAAGTGATGGACATTTTCAGTTGAATATTTATTATTGATTCCTGCAATCATCCAGTTGATTATTCTTTCAACTGAATTAATGTTTTCCGTACTTATTCACGTCGGTGATTTGATAGGAAGCTGATTAATTTTTGGAAAACATACCCAATAGGGGATTATAACCTCACTTTCTAACCACATGTTCTTCGAGTCAGCAGAACCCCCTAACTTTATCCTTTGAGCCTCTGGCAATTCGGTTTATCTTGTAGGCATAATTTTAAAAAGCGTGAAAATCAAGCCTGACGTTGTTGACCCTTTGACTAGGACTATGATATTGGAAAATAACATCTGTAGAGGAGCCTTCTAACAAGATCTTTCCTTCAGTTAGCACCAGGCTTTCCTAGACAAAAGTATGAGGTCTATTCAAGTTGGTATCAGACAGTCAATGATTTAATTTCAGGGTCTTTTGTCTCGGTGTACTTATCGTCATCCCAGAGCACTAGCCGTCTGGGGGGAACTCATCTTGGTGTCAGCGTACTTATCGTTGGACTGAGGAGCTTATCTTGGTGTTAGCATACTTATCGTTAGACTGGAGAACTCATCTTTCATTCTGGTGTCACTGCCCTGAAGGCTGACCCTCACCTCGCACATTCACTACTGTTATCCTTCCACCTGATAGATAACACCGTATATGACTGGCTGAAACCAATCTGATGTGGCAACCAGTTCACTCGATATTATATACCTTTTTAATAATTACTCTGAAATTATGTTAACGCTACAGGTAATGTGCACTTAACTCAAGCGGCTTTATTTAATATCCTACCCTGAAGGGGTATATTGTGTTTGAGTAAGATAACTGTGGGTAACTACCCTTAGATATTTTGAGACTTGGGCTATTCTACAGTTCATGTTATACAGTATTTTTTTTATAATTCACCTTGATGGTGTCTTTGGTACTTCCTAATAAGCCTTCAGCTACTTTGACTTTTATGTGGTCGTAAAACCCTTGTCATCTTATATAATATTATATGACTCCAATCATGAGCTGATTATCATTTAAGAGTGTGGCAATTGCCTAAATTACTATTCGTGTTATATGGGAATTGGTGAAATTATCTACACAGGGGGCTCAGCATTCATATGAGTGGCGCCTGCATTTTTAAGATCACATGAAATTTTGTTTTGTTCAACCCACTCCCCTCTTCACTGGAGCTTAGCCGCGAGCCTACCCTGTCACTCTACCAGCTTTTGGACACTTGTCAAAAGTGTAAGTGGTGATCTTGCCTACTAGATTACTTTGATTGTATGACGGTGGCAAATAGCAGCACTATCCATAGTGCCTCAACCGGCAGAGATTGTCTCGATAAAGAAGACAGATATGCCGGAAGCAAGGATCGAGAGCTACCGCCCCATCTTGGCGTTGATGGCGAGGATTCTGCTAAAGCGATTCGGAGACATTGTGGAGTAACTTCAACTCACCCCGGAGAAGCAATTCGGCTTTCTGAGTTGATACTCTACAACATCTCAGGTGGCCATGATAGTCCACGAGGTGAGGGGAGGCTTCCGAAAGTCCTCGAGTCCTCAACACAGTCATGGTCCTGTTGGACATACAGAAAGCCTTCGAAACCGTCTGGACGGAGAGTTTTGTCATGGAAATGTTAAGAGCAGGTATGCCAAGGCATATGGCCAAAATTCTCGAGGCGTTCTTTGTAGGCGGGAGCTTCAGGGTGAGGAGCAACAACACCAGCTCCGCAGTGAAGACGGCCGAAGCAGGGGTGCCACAGGGATCTTGCCTGTCGTCACTTCTGTATTCGCTATTTACGCACAACTTTCCGAAGACCAATAACACGGGAAAACAGAGCTCATAAACTCCACAAAGGGATTGAACACTCCAAGGAAGAGATCAGAGCTATGGGCATTGTGATTAACGGGTACAACTGGACAAGCAGCTGATCCTTGTCGAGTAGTCAGTTCAGCAACCCAGCGAGCCATGGTAGCCTTCAAAAGGACATACCCACTGATAGCCAGGAATTCCAAGCTGGCGTACGAAAACGAGGTACTGATATACAAACAGGTCATCAGATTAGTCATGACCTACGCCTGTCCAGTGTTTTGCAGCCTCCCCAGATACCAATTGGTACGTATGGAGACGATGCAAAACAAAATACTACGAATAGTCACTGATGGTGACAGGTTGGCCGATATAGAAAGCATCGAAGAACATAATATAAAGAAGCTGCCCGAAAAGTTCTTCAGATTTTTCATCCTGGAGGGACCACTCACCAGGGACATGACGAGAATTAGAAGTCATTATAATGCCTCGAAGAAACATCAGGGGTTGGTATTCAAGGCTATGGATATTTTCCATGAGCCACTGGATGACGAATAGTCCCCCTGCATAACTTGGGGGAGGCGGGAATGAGATCAATTTGCAACCAAACCACAATATCGTGGGGTCTGTCCACGGACAGGTGTGTTGGAATGTTGGCCAGCTTCTGGAAATGGAGTGCAGGATTGAACCTCTTCACCCATAAAAACAATAAAACTCGCACTTTACCGCCATATAGCTGTATAGGAGAGTTTTAATTCGTTTTTTAGATCTTTGTATAACAACTATAAGCAGATACTGTACTCTTTCGTCACTAAGTCTGTTAGCTTGTTATGCTATATTATGTTGTTGGTGTATGCATAATATTATCATTATACTTAAAATGACAAAACATACATCGTGTAAATCAATAGTCAGGTACTTGTAGCTGAAACTGATAGTTTTAATCCTATTCTAAAGAGTTGTGATTTTTATTATTTTCTGACTTGAAATAATAAAACTCATTGGAGGTGTAAAAACAGTTATGTAAAAGACATGAGAAAGATTCATTTAATCTTATAGACACCTCGTTATAGATTTTTTTACTTTTCGGCCACTAGTGGCATGTACATTCGGTTGAATACGTTGCGAGAGCTTGCAGGTGTCACACACTTGAGACATTCTTCACGTATGGATGTTTCTCGAAGAGTCAGCTCTTTAGTAAAAACACAAGCATTAGGACGAACGATAATGCAACACCAAGCCAAACTCCTCAATCCCTGTTATTGTTATTTTTTCGACCTTTTTAGGTGTAGACACAAAAACTAAGCCACCCAATAACCATCACCGACCAAATTTTTGCAAAGAATAGCTGTCAGTTCAACCGTGCATGCAGGAAATCTGGCATCATTTCTGACCCCAGTAATGTATGGACACACCTTCACCATCAGCGGGGGCCTCGAGTCTGAGGGTTCAGACTGAGCTAGTGGTGTTTGGTGGACTGGTAATGACTCAAGCAACATGACCCCCCTAGCCGTCCCACCTAGGTCCCGGTCCCACAAATCCTAAGAAGAAAACTGTGAATATTCAATTTGAATTTGATAGTTTAATTCATGATCAGAGAATTTTTCATTTTACGAGAATGCGTACGATTATTGTGACATTTATGAGTACAATATCTTTTGTGTTGAACCGATTTACCGATTCAAAATTATTGAAATATGGTAAGACAGAAGAAGTATAGTTTCTGTATGTTTCAATTTTATTTGATAAATTTTGTAGAATTATAAATTATTCTCTCAAAAAATGAAAATTATTTCCGAAATAATGTCATCTTATTGATTTAGTTGTAAAAATATGGATTACATAGTTTGAACATATTTGTTTCAGCGAATTATATTTAAAATTATACTCGAAAAAATGTAAGCTTTTGAATTCGGTCATTTAATTTAAAAATTATTGTTTCTATAAAGTTCAACTTTACATGTATATACATCTCAGGCTTGTTTTCAGAAAACGCCGCTTGCCTATCCCGATACGAACGTGATCCTTCTGAAAAAGATATAAGATGGAGACTCGGATGTTGGCAGGAGATTTATTGCGTGTTTTTGATTGATTTAATTGGCGGAACGCCACGAATTGTTCTAAGTTGTGTGGGCAACGTGTGCGGGCGGTCGGAACTTGCAGTGATTTATTTGTTCAATGCTTGTTTCACTCAATTGCACAGACTAGTCAGTCGTGCAGAGGTTTGCAACTTTGGTTTGGTAGTTTCAACAGTGAATTCCGTGTATTTGATTGAGACATCACTGTTTCCATTATTTTATATATAGTTCAGTCGACAGGTTGAAAAAAGTGGGGTTAGGTGGAAAAAGGTCGTAAGTTAGTGAAACTTCAGGAGGTTCTTCAGAGATGGTTAATCAACATTTTCTCAAGTTTTGGAACTCGAGGACCCTGTGCGAAAAAAGTAGGGAGGGTGGAAACTGTAAAATTTTTGACCTCTCTCCGGTTTTTCCTCGATTACTTTTTTCTCTTACGTCCTACTTCGATACTTTTTGTAGAGCGTAACATTTTATACAATTTTGATTCAAAAAACATGTTTGTATGTGAATTCGCTACCGAGATATGGCACGACAAAAAAAAGGTCATGTTTCAAAATTTGCTAAGAAATGACAAATATGCAAAATTACATGGATGGTAAAAGCTTGCGAGGCACTTTTGATGATACTCAGCATTGACGGCGACTAAGTCAGTGTCCAAATTCTGCAACTGGCTGATGCACTCTTCTATTTTCTTTCCCCAGTCGTCTCCACGTATCCTCGCCTTTTCGATGATTCTATTAGAAATTTCGGGTAGAGTCACTTTGACTGTATAGCATTGTGCCTTTCCAACGGCAACTTTGCCTGTTTAGCTCTGAAATCATCAGTAATAGCTTCCTCACAAAGAAAACACGCATTGGTGAAGTTGAATTTCGCAACTTGTGACCGTCGGGTAGGTGCAGGAGAAGGAGCTTTGGATGTGTCACATCCACGACGAGTAAATGCAGCAATTAATTTCTCATTGTTGTACCTTGTTTGGCAAGCACTGTGCACTCTTACTTCACTCAATTTACGCAGAAACTGTTCATCTGCCGAAAGTTTCCTTTTTACTCTGGACTCCAACAGTCTGGCAACTCCTGTGGCTTTCACTACAGTTAGTTCACCTGCTTCAACTCCTCCTTTACAAATAAAATACAAGTCTCCACGAGATGTAGACGCCATCTCAGAAAATTACCCAATAACCAAATCTGTCGCTAACACACGATGCTCCTTTCGCTAACAAAGTTATTCACTTCAAGAGCTGAAGGTTTCTAATGTTACTTACCTAACTTAATCTTATATATACTTTGAATGATTAAACAATCTCTGTCCCATTTTTACCAATCCCTAATTTTAATTTTCTTATTACCTAATTTGACTATTCTACCTGAGGTACTTATACCCTTCTATAATTTCTATTTTTCGATTTCTTCTTGGAATTAATGAATAATAGAGTCATGTTGAAAGAACGACTTGACACCTGGTAGGCAAGCAATAGCAACTACATTTCATCATAATTCTTGTATAAGAAATAGGGTGGAATTCTGCATTTTGTGGCGAAATTTGGAAAATTACCTATTCTTCGAAGCGCCATATCTCGGTAACAAATTGACACACAAACATGTTTGAGGTAACAAATTCGTAGAAAATTTGACGATCTACAAAAAAGTAAAACGACGTTTTTGCTGTAGAACGTAAGGCAAAAAAGTTATTGAGAAAAAACCACACCAAGGTCGAAAAATTTGCAGTTTCCCCCCCCTACTTTTTTAGCACAGTGTCCTCGAGCTCCAAAACTTGAGAAAATGTTAATCAACCATCCCTGAACAACATCTTAAAGTTTCATTAACTTCCGACCTTTTTCTATCTAAAACTACCTGTCGACTGAACTAATACAGATACTCTCATTTGCTACATTTTCTATTTTCTGATTTAGAATTTCTTCAACAAATCAAGCAACAGGTCAGTAATCATAGAAGTTGATACAAAAGTACGAAACACATTGTGTCTATCGACTGAGTTGAAATGATATCAGTACCACTGAAATGAGGAAAGAACAATTTTTCAACGATAATAAATATGTCATTTTGTTCTATTTGTAAGAATTGCTGATGATGTCACTCCTCCACCATATCAAAAAATTATGGTCCGGAATAGAATTTACAGCACAATAGTTGCTTATTTTCTTGAAAAAATTCGGAACCGAAAAAAATGTACGGAGATTAATTCAAGCTTGCGGAAGATAGGGTACGGAAATTTTCCACCAAAAATTATTTTTAAGAGAAAATACAATTTTTGACAGTTCAGTAGTAGTTTATTTTGCTTTGATGTTTGGTGCCTTATTAAATTAATGTGGCTATGACATGACTTTTTTTACGCTGTAATTGACAAGTTCCAAAGGTGTACCCTGTAAAAGTTTATTTGCGAATAGAAACAAAAAATATCGCGTTTTGGAAAATGCAGTCAAGAAGTAATAAAAGCTGAGGTAGATAACCTAATTTTGTCCAGTACGAAGATATCAAATGATACGGAAGCAATTTTTGAAATGAGGAAAAAACAATTTTTTAACGATACTAAACATATCATTTTGTTCTATTTGAAGAAATTGCTGATGATTTCTCCACCAATAGCATATCAAAAAATTATAGTCCGGAATAGAATTTACAGCACAATATTGGCTCTTTTTTCGGCATAAGTGGCTAATGTTCAATCTCTTTTGGTTAGGGGAGTAAATGAGCTGGAAGTGACATGACTTCTCACAGCTCTGGCAAACGCCCTAATTGATGAAACAAACTCACAATACTGTATTTTTTGTTAGATTTGCCAGTGTATTGCTTTCAAAGTTTTCATTAATTTTGCAAGTTATTTTTGAAATGTGAACATTGAAGTCTTGTTACCTTTTCCCGTTGATTTTCATGCTGGAGTTATTTGATTCCCGTCAACGTTTCATTCCATAGAATGGTTTACCTGGTATGCAAAATAGAATTATTATTATTTCAGGAAAACCGTTACCGTTTTTAACGATCGTCATCTAGAATTAAATGTTAGCAGCACATATGCAAGTTGGTGATGAAATTTGGAGTAATTTACTCCGGGAAGATTCAAAACAGGGCTGAACCACAACTAACTTGATGAAACGGCTAATGTGGAAGTACCTACTGGAACAATTTGCCTTGTAAAACGCTGTAAGACAATGGATGGATGACCGTTAAACAACTGTTGGATTGAAATATATTCAGATTTGACCCCTTATATTTAATCTTAAGGGATCCTCTGAAATCTACAGTTCATTTATGACTCAACTAGCCCCAATTGAAGATGATCTTTAGCATCGCATTAGTCGAGATCTAAGTATATTTTATCAGGCCCATGGTAATTTCTTATTACAAAATTGACAATTCATGAAGAAGTGCGTTTTAAACCCTAATACCAGGACATACTCCGAACTCTAAATCAATTGCAGAGTATTTCCAACTCCTGCAAACATTGAAACCATTAAACACAACCTGCAGTGAATATTCCACTGCTCGTTTCATCCAACTGAGCTGCAATTAAGTTGTACTAACTGATTATACCCGTGTCGGAAGTTTCCAACTTTACCAAGTGTTGTTCCATTCAACGTTGTACTCGATTGGGATTTCAGTGTTATTCGAAGCAGCAACAATTATTATTGCGCGATTAAATCACTCCAAGTGCTAGTCTGAACAGATAATTATTATAGAAACAGCCATTCATTAACAAAAAATAAATTCGTTCTCATTCATTCTCTTACAGAAATTATTTATTTTTATTGTAAAGATGAATCAGAAGGGTTTACATAAATAATGAAAATTGAGCCATAGGTGGTTATCCGATTATGACATCAAGGTAAAAAATGATCAGAATGTACTCGAAAAGATTTATCTCAATCTCCATAATGTAGCTTTTACTCATGTAAGAAATCAGCAGAAGAAGCTATGATGAATATGAGAATAAAGCTCTTAGAATGCAGTTGTTGTTGAAATTGTTAAAATTGTTGTTAAAATTGTTATATCCGTCAACCGGTTGCACCCCTACGTGCAACCCTCAAAAGTCAGAGACTTGTGCTTGCTAGGGGAAGACGTAGACCTTACCTTTTAATACGTGTGATGCCATGCACGAGACCGGTGGCATTGCTAAGATTCGAACTCACGCTCTCTGGCTTATGAGGCGAGAACTCAACCCGCACACCGAATCTTCAAAAGGACATATTGAAAATATTCGTGTCCAAATCAGTCAAGATTCACGAAAAGAAATATCATCTTCAGAGAAAGAATTGGCAAGTTGTAGTAGTCTGCTATAGATGTAACCAGTCAGGCCATATTCGACCAGAACGCCAACGCGAGAAGAAATTAATTCACGAGGACAACTCCACAACAATTATGTTTTACTTACTAGATTTCAAATGTTCTGAAAATACGAATTCTGGTTCGTAGATTCTGGGACCATAATCTGTTGTAATTTGCCCAGAATATCGTGGACAGAACCCAACTTGGTGCGAAATCAACTTATAAGATGAACTTGACAGTAAATATATCTCCAATTACGTTTCATACGCTTATAGATAATATGGCATTATGATAAAAAATAGTACAGTCGAGATTATAACTTTTTGGCAATTTTGGTATTCCTCAACGAGCAACAATGAATTCCAGCAGCTCACAACACCCTATGCCAGCAATGGGTCACGAGTAATTTGAAATGAAATTGGTATATTTGAAAATATCAAATTGTCGTTACTCTTAAAACATCTTTGTGAATATCTTCTAGTGACCTTAATGTCTGAAAATTCTTTTTTAATGACCTATTCAACCAATTCAACATATTAGGCAAGCGTAAGGCACGAGCAATTTTTTTTGGTGAAACATCTGGTAACTTTACCTTACCTTATTCACAAGCATCAAAACTAGATTCCCTGTCATTCCTTATAACGAGCAAATAATTTGCACCTTATAATAATTGGGGGAAATGATAAAAAGACTAAACGAAGTTCTAGCTTTGGCTAGTACCGTGACGAACATGGAACACTTGAGTCGTTATGTTCCTGCTCAACAACAGATAAAAATGAGAAATAAAAATTCCTATGTGGTACAAAAATATAGTAAATAATGAAATATGGTGGATTACGTAATCCAATCTTCCGCAATAAAACCTATACAATAGGTAAAGTCGTCGGCAAGTATTCAACAAAAAACAACTACTGCCCCCTACGACCATTGAATTATATTTGTTTAATACTTGGCAAAGTTTTCTACAAGAACCACTTTGCAATGCATGTCAAATATCAAAGCTGAAATTATTTTTCGACTTAATTGGGGGAACACCTCCGTACCGGTTTCATGGTCATTGCCAATCATCAGCGAAGGCTAGTTCGACCCAATTGAATCGAAAAATCCTTTCATCCCAATTGGAAATCCCTGAGAGAAACACTGAGGTATGAATTCAGCGCCATCTCTGGGTTCCAGTTTAAAATGCACTCCGACTACGTGTCGACTTCAACATAAAGCCAGAAACATCATGAAAGAGGGGCGACACCACTTGACGGAAGACCATAAAACTTATAATGAAATATGGTGGATTATGTAATCCAATCTTCCGCAATAAAACCTATACAATAGGTAAAGTCGTCGGCAAGTATTCAACAAAAAACAACTTTCTGGCTTCATTTTGAAGTCGACACGTAGTCGGAGTGCATTTTAAACTGGAACCCAGAGATGGCGCTGAATTCATACCTCAGTGTTTGTCTCAGGGATTTCCAATTAGGATGACAGGATTTTTCGATTCAATTGGGTCGAACTAGCCTTCGCTGATGATTGGCAATGACCATGAAACCGGTACGGAGGTGTTCCCCCAATTGAGTCGAAAAATAATTTCAGCTTTGATATTTGAAATTCATTGCAAAGTGATTCTTGTAGAAAACTTTGCCAAGTATTAAACAAATATAATTCAATGGTCGTAGGGGGCAGTAGTTGTTTTTTGTTGAATACTTGCCGACGACTTTACCTATTGTATAGGTTTTATTGCGGAAGATTGGATTACGTAATCCACCATATTTCATCATTAGTTTTATGGTCTTCCGTCAAGTGGTGTCGCCCTTCTTTCATGACAAAAATATAGGATGGTTTATCTCTTATTCCACATATGAATAAGTATCAAATATACCGAAGTAAGAAAATTCTTTTGTTTGTATTCATTGATGAGTATTGTCAGACGCAAGACAATCGAATAATAATGTTAACAAGACATTTATAATGAAATCAGATAATTTCAATCCAATTTCAGATATAAAATCATTATAATGGATTAACTTCTCCATAAAACACTTTTTTTTTTCGAAGCCTGCATAAATAATAATGAAAGCTTACTTCTCTTCGCGTGGGTTCGAAACATTTTCACAAATGAACGATATGCTCTAGACCGCTGAAACTACTCATTAAAGTGTCTTCTGAGAGTTCCGAGAAGTTTCTTGTTGAATTATAATGGATTTATAAGCTTCCAGCATTCTGCAGAAGTTCAAAGGAAGTGAAACTTTCACTTAAAATATGCATGTTTAAGAAAATAAACGGAAATTGAGAATTGCGAAACACGGAAATCAAAACATGAATCATTTGAGTAACATGAAATTATTTGAATGATATGAGCATGAATAAGTAAGTATACTCGGTAAGATAACAAAAGAAAGTAATTTTCCTCAGTTTCAGTCAAATGTATGGACCCGACTATTTTTCTTAGTTAATAAGAGAGTTATTGGCAAAAAGTTCATATGAAAGTTGATCGATATTTTACTCTGCATCTTTTTAAGGATTCAAATATTTCTTTGATATGCTATTGGTGGAGAACTGACGTCATGTTGTTAAATGGAATCATTTGTCATATTTAGTATCGTTAGAGAGCCTGTTTTTTCACATTTGAATAGTACTAATATTATTTCAACTCTCTTGATAGATACAGTGTGCTCCGCATTTTTGTGTCCACCTCCGTAATTCCTTTGGCTATTTTTTAATTTGTTCAGAAACTCACTCAGTTGGCTATTATCCATATAGCCATATCGATAGATGGATATCCTAACGATATGGCAACCACATAATGTTGTACATAAGTTTCAATAAAGAAAATACTCTTTTATATGCTACATAAATAGTTGTTCTACTAACAAATATCACTTACGATGATTGTGATAATTTTGACTATCAAAAACCGAAATGAATCCATCGATAGAGTTGAAGAAATATTTGATATGAAGAGAAAATCATTTCAATTAGCTTTTGAACGAGATTAGTGTATCTATTAAATGCTCGAACTATATGTAGTCCATGTGTCTCTTGAGAATAAAGTAATCTTGACTATAATAACTATCAAGCAAATGCTCTCCAGAAATTTTCTCTTATAATATCCCTGGAGCTTAAAAATTTTCAAAAATGTTTTTGTGGTGCAAATTTTCTTAAAAAGATTTGGATCCGAAAAAAATGTATGGACATTAATTCATGCTCGCGGGAAATTCAGTACGGAAATTTTCCACCAATAATTATTTTAAAATGAAGATACAATTTTTGATGGTTTAGTTAGAGTTTATTTTGCAGTAATGTTTGGTGCCTAAATTAAAGTGGCTATGACATGACTCTTTTTGACGCTTAGATTGACAAGTTCCAGCGTTGTAGACTGTAAAATTTTATTTCTGAATAAAAACATAAATAAGTTACATTTTGATGTTGTATTTTTGTATAATGAGTTGGATTCTGAAATGAAACTGTGATTTTTTAGATTTTTTAATGTGTTTGTGCTCTGTAAATAACTGATTTCATGTGATTTATGTTTCTTATGGACTTTACATATTCATTTAGATGAATGAGACTTCCACTCACTTTGTCAATATGATTTATTCTTCGAATAGTCAAGGATATTTATTATTATTGAGTAATAGGGCCTAGATGAAGTTGTGTTTTTCAACAAGAGTAGTTCTTCTTTCTTGAAACTATGAACTTATTCTGTCTTACTCTATATATCCAAAGACATCATTGCCTGTGGGGAATTGTTCAGTATTTCGTACAATACAATTTAATTGACATTAAATAATATGCTAATGGAATGATGAAACGTTTATCCTTCCACAACGCATTTTCAACTCTCTTACTTCCATTCTTGTTATTCCCAGACTGTGTACCCCCTACGGGGCTGTTGCACAACCCAAGCTCAAACTTCACTTAATTACTCCAAGTCGAGTTTCACCCCCAGTCAACTTTTTCCTTCACTTCTTCGGGTCTACGTAGTTTCTCTTTTTGCAATAAACAACCATTAATTCCAGAGGATACGATATTGCTTCACAGGAATTCTGCAAATTGTTTTTACAACTTCTTCGAATTAAATTGACAGATGTTTTTATGTCCCGGGATGGTTTCCCGGAGCATGCCTCGATGAAAATCAAATAGGGGATTTGATTTCGTTATTCAATAACCTGTCGTAATCGTTCATTGAATAATTCTGGCTTACTTTCAGGAAACATTGGTTAATAAAGCAATCTTACCAATATTTTTTGTTTAAATGCTTCATAATATTTTACTGGGTACACATCATTAATAATTGTACAATTTCTAAAAAAAAATTCGATGATAATAAGATCGTTTTTGGATTGATTTATATTCAGTATATTTCAATCAGTAACTCTGAAACTGCATTTGTACCAGAAAATTTCCACCACTTTGCCTTAGACCATTATTTTACTCTGGACATTATCAACTTCGAACAAAAATCAAGTCACAATATGGTACAGTGTCACAAAGCCAACTACAACGTGATCAACGAAAAGCTAACGAATATCAACTGGTTTGATAAATTCAAAGATTATGACTTGGCATTGACCTGTGCGTGGACATTTTTTACGCTGAATTAGACAAGACTATTTCCTTTGAACTTTCCTTCATTTTATTCCGGGAATCCCTGAAACAGTCAGTATTTCCTAAACGATGGAAACCAATCTTAAAAAATGGTCAAAAAGTTGGTAGAGAACTGTAGATGTGTTTCTCTACTTTGCATTTGTGGCAAATTATTTGAATCTGTCATTACAGATGAGTTTTGAATTGAATTGAGCGTATTTCAGCATGGACAACCACCATTCTTTCACAGTTTGTTAAGAACATTTTGGAGGAGATGGAGGCTGGAAGGCAAGTGGAAGTCGAGTCCACCGAATTTTCCAAGGCCTTCGATAAGGTTCATCACGATACTTTGCTGAAGAGGTTGGAGAATTTTGGCGTGCATGGCTTTCTGCTCCTCTGGATCGAATCCCATTTACCTACAACAGGTGCAGATTACTAGTGTGACGTCAGTTGAAACAGAAGTGACACCAGGAGTATCTCAGGGGTCTTACTTGAGAGCATAACTTTTTTCCATATTTATCAACGACATTAGTAGATGTTTTTATAATACTTACTTTTAACTGTTTGCCGAGGATTTGAAACTATTTATATCGGTTGAAAAAGTAAAGCATTTTTGAGAAATAAGCTGGTTCCAGTTGAATGTGAAAAAATGTTCTACCACAACTTTTTCAAGGAAAACAAACATTTTAAAATCTAACTACACTTTGCACAGAGAAATATTGCCCCCTTTGAATCAGGTAAAAGACTTTGGGGAATCCTCGACTCAATTATATTGCTTATAATTATGGTGTTATCATTAAATCTAGGTTTCATTATGAGGATCATGAGAGAATTCACTACTAAATCGTACATCGCTTCATATAATTCCCTAGTCAGAAATCATCTAGAGTATGCTTCTTTCTTCTGGATTATATTCTATGCTGTGTACATTGATCGCATTGAGAGATTCCAAAAATGTTCATAACTTATATCAACTACAAATTTTACCTTTATCGTTTGTATGAATCGTATGAGAGAAATCCTGCTTTCTACAAAATGGACAGTTTCTCAAATCGCAGAAAATATGTAGTATTTATCAACAATCTGAATGACGGTTTCATTCTTACAAGCAGCCACTCACCCTTCTTTCCTACTATTTCACACAGACACAGCAAAAACGAAGAATTATTTTTTAAATTGTCCAATAGATAAACTATTAAAAACTTCATCTATCCTTACCAAGTGTACAGAAAAATTGTAAAACAAAGCTATATTCTTGTCGATACAGACAATTATTATTCATCAATGATCAATTATTATACTGTAACGATTTCGAGACCGGCCTCGAGTCCGGCCCTGATCATCCAATCAACTCGAAATGTAAATAAGTTCTCCGCTCTCAAACAAATAAATCACGTGGAAGAATCGCGAACTGTCTAACGAAAGTTCTGGGGGCATCTAAGAAAGGCTCGAATGACCGAGAACTGTAAATAGGAGTATATAAGCCACTGGGTATCAGATGGCGGGATAGTCACAGTCACAGATATTTACAAATACAGTTCGAGAGTTCGCAGATAGATAGCCACAGTAGAAATAAATAATAAATAAGTTAGTGAAGTCAATGTATTAGTGAATAATTGTTTCAAGTAGTGTTTTAAATAAATTAGAAAAATTAGTTAAGTGCAGTTTTACTACAATACTCTTTTTTCCATCTGCGATGTTATTATTATATACTAGTATAACCCTATTATTGAAAATTGTAACTCCTGTTGAGGTTCCGAAATACATAAATAAATAAACACCGTAACCTATTCTCAATACTGGAAGAACAAAATTAATAGGAGTGAACTATTTCATTAATAACTCTAACCACCAATCAAGTTCTCCAAATACTCTCAAACCTATGAGAAATTCGTAGTTGAACTCACTGACATCCAGTATTATTGTTCCACTTGTAACACTTCAACTAAGTATTTGAATGCTATGTGGAAATGTCTTACTGTTGGTTTGTTCTTGGAAATATCCCTCAAGTTATTGTGAAGTCATAATACATGAACAAATACCTCCTCTAACTGCCAGATAAATCCTATTACCCGCCGCTGGCGCGGATGTAATTCGAAACCCCATTTGAAGTGGTTGAACACATTAACGCCACCCGCATTCCATGGTTGGAAACTGAGAATGTCAAAAGGCATTCTGCACCTGAGCCGAGCCGCAACTTCGGCATAGCCACCTATGATGTGTTGAGAAGCATACCGGGCAAGTCTGGCGTGATTAGTAGCCGCCAGCTCTATCAATTGAACTGGGGTTTATTTTCATTACGGCTGTATATGTCAGTGCAGGTACGAGATGTTCCCCTATATTCTCCATTTCATTAACATTATTTGTATCTGGAAGTTAATTGAGTGTTTTTCATGAATTTAAAATAGTATTTTTTGACATCTGGAGCTCTTGATTAAACTGATTCAACATATTTCCTATATCCTCTCCAGAGATCCTCATCAAATTTTTCTCGGTCATTAAACCGCTAACAAGAGTGCGATCAAAACTTCAACAAGTACAGTGGTATTATATTTTTCCAGGAGACCACACCTGACACCAAATTATTTAGTGGTAACCAATAGGAGTATGGAGCTAAGGAAGCAATTTTTTCTTCACAAAATTCTTTGAATATTGTTTTCAAAACTACTTCTCGGATATGTTGTTTTTTCTTTTGTTATGAGGGTTACTCAATATTTCATTACTTTTTCAGAGACATATAAAACACAATGTACTCAATACCAACAACTAAAATAGAAGTTATCGATTTAATTAATAGTCTAAACTCAAATAAGGTTCTTGGAATTGATAATATAAGGACTTATAACCCTAAATCTATTGCAGAATTTATGGCAGTTTCTCTAAAGGCCGATTCCATATACATGCGTGCCCATGCAGGGCTTGCATGCGATTCACACGCATATACATTCTTGACCCTTCTACCTGAAAACTGCATGGCCATTCACATATGTGCTTTTTACTTGCGTTTCTTTAACAAGGTCATATTTTATTTGGTTATGAAATCATTAAAGTGTGATTTTTTTTTATGGTAGACTCTGAATATTATTGATCCATAACAAGAGCCGAGGGCTCTATACATTTCATTTAAGTCACCCTAAAAATAAATTGCTTTTCTTGAAAAATGTAAATTTTTTCAATTTCTTCAGAACAAACCAGCTGTTGAAGACTTTCGTGAGGCCAAAGAAGAAAACAAATCGAGTTATGATTTTTTCCTGACGCAGCTGTAGCTGAGCTTTCATATTCATCGATAATTCCACCAATACAGCGAACACTGACCTCGTATTAAATTCCCGTAAAGTGCATTATAAAATCAAATTCATCCAAATTCCGACTGATATTCCTGGGCAGTGAACAAGGGATAGAAACCCCTGTTACCTACCAACCGAATTGATCGATTTGACTGATATGGAATCCAGGAAAATGCGTTGGTGTGTGAAGTAGCAGATTACGAATAGGATGGAATCTCAAGACAAGTTTTCTCCATTTGATTTGAAGATGTATCGTTCATAATAACTCAGAAGTGAAGGAAGAGAGACGAAATATGGAACGTAATATCATCAGGCCACATTGGTTCTGGCAATAATGTTGCAGATAGACCGGGAGATGATAACACAAAATATTGGAGTGGTCGGTGGATCAGCGGTCTAATGCACAGGCCGATTGAAATTCCAGCATAGCGATAGTCGGTTCAAGCCCGATGTAGGAACAAGAGAATTTTTCTCATCTACTTTATATAGGATCGATAGGCAAACACATGCCTTGTTGAAAAGCAAGTGTATTGTGAGTTGTCTAGATGCCAATCTTGCCTGGTGCTAGCTTGGAGTGCACACCGACCACCCGAGGTGGTGCTGTAGGTGTTCCAGGTTTTCCTGCAGCTGAAAAGTGAATACGCCACCAAAAATCAGTAAGTCGCCCCGGAGCACCATGGCAAATAATAATAATAGCTGTCCTCTACCCGCCCAGGCTATGCCTTTGGGTACACTCAACGAGTGTTTATGAGGGAGTATTATTATTATTATTATTAGGTCATTTGTACCAATATGGCGGTTCTTCAGGGTTCTAATTACGGAATGACCCCTGAAAATCGAGATTTATATCTTTGGCTTGGTTCCATAAATGCAGGCTCCTGAACCTTCATCAGTTTTTGAACCATTCGTGTGGACAGCAATATCCGCGTTTATGGGAGAAGAACGGATCGATCCTATGTAAAACAGAAGGTTCATAAACCATTTCCAATTTTCAATGCACAGCCTGAAAGGGGGATGTGTCACATGAAATAATTTATTTCGAGTTCGATATTGATAACATGGGTGAAAATTAATGTGAACAATCAAAAGACTCCAATGAGTTGGATAAACTTTTGAGTGACGATATGGAAATGAATTCAAACAAAAATGAAGTCAAGACTCAGAAGAATTGAGAGAAGTTTCAAAGGAAGGAAAATTTCTGCAAGTCGTTTCGTGAAAACACCATTAATATACAATCTATAAAAGAGTATGACTTGATCTCTAAAGAGAAGGGGATGCGATATGATTGTATTTATTATGTGTATGTTGTATTAACTTCATGATCACATTGTATGCAACTACCTTTTCTAAGATTTCGCTGTCAAGAAGTTGGATAGGAAATAATAAATAATTTTGAGGATTGAAATAACTCAGTCTATGAATTTCCATGATTCACATTATCAGCAATATTGAAAAATATTTCAACGTTATCGTGATTTTTTTTCCAGTTCTTTTGGAAGTTCTGAAAAAGAAATAAATCTACCTTCAAAGCTTGGTATTATGAGCTTTAAAATAGGTATACAGTTCTTGAAACATTTCAAAACAATATACTGAAATAAGCCATTTGGCTGCGGTTAGTAAATGAATTTGCCTTAACGCATTGGCAATTTGTTCCATTTCACAATTCGTTTGCATGTCGAGTACTGCATATATTTCAAATGGAATTATTCACTCAATTACATTGATCAATTGGCATTTATAAAACTTTGCTATAATTGATAACAACTTGTTTAGTATTGAATAACAATTTATCCACATATTTCCTTAGTTCAAGGGCCCTTATCGAATACAGCATCAAAACGGAAGTCATGATCCGTCTCAACTGAATTTGAATCTGGGGATTGCTTTGGTACATTACTTGAACTTTGACGAAAATATTGTTGGGTTGTGGGGAAATATTGATACAGGCCTTAAGACACATATAGTGTGTTTGGGAGATATGATTACTTGTTAGAGAAAATCAGATGGCCGAAAGCCTCGTATGTTCGAAATTTGAAAACAAAATCGATGGTAGGACGTCTTTGAAATGAACAGCTAACCGACCTCATTTCGAAACGAAGTGTACCAGTGGCGAGGAAAGACTGGATGGATCCTTATAAAATGAACAACTTTCCTAGTGAATGAAAGTGAATAGCCTACTGAAAAAACGGATTCCGTACGAACCAAAAAAACAGCCACAAACAATCACAGAATTTGTTAAAATAACGGGATAGTGGGATTCGAACTAACCTCACAAAGTAATTCGAATAAGTGGGAAAATAATCCAAAAGATATATCAAATCGAACACAATATAATGGTCACAAACATCAATGATAGAGGTGAATATATCCATCAACATCCTGTTGTGTATAAAGCAGATATGAGTCTATGATTTTCAGATCCCACTCAAACAGTTATGGGCTGAAAACCGAAGTAGTCAACCCGATATAAAAAGAAGAATGAAATGAAAAACGTTCCTCACACATACAGAAACCAATGTACTAATTGCAAAAAAAATTAAATTAGTAGCTGAATATTCCATGCTACAGGAGAATGTCTATAAAACAGAGTAAAATCAGCAAGGTTTCAGGATTTCATCGTATGAAAGGGTAACCGTAAACATTTCCCTTCATGAGCCAAAGTTTCTGAAGACCACACCTGACACCAATAACAGATGTGCAACCACTCCACTGTAACCAGAAAGTTTGAATGACTCGTGAATGACTCTTGGATGCTGGTCCTTTCGCCAGCTACACTTCAGCCTCTTGGGCTTTTTGTGTTTTCCAGGATATTTTCCTACAGCACCCACTCCGTAACTCTAGTCCCCTGTACCAGTCTGTACAGGTTCTTCACCGGTTGACTGTTGTATTCTTCAGGAGTTGGTCTGGGATTCCCGAAAATTGCCTGTCTTTTGCGGTCCAACGCATCGCATTCTGACAGTACATGTTTGGCTGTTTCCGTCCCTTTACCGCATTGTCTGCAGGAATGTTCTCCGTTGTACAGCCCCATTTTGTTGATCCCGAGTGCGGGTTCTGGGCCCATATATGGAGTTGATGAACCCCCTCTGGCTAGCTCATCAGCTTTTTCATTGCCCTCGATACCACAGTGTCCTGGAACCCACATCAAAGTTAATTTGTTGTGTTCTGTGAGAGTACTGAGTTCTTCTCGGCATTCCCAAACCACTCTCGATGTCACTTTCGGGTTTATAAGAGCCTTCAGTGATTTCTCTCGCGCATTGCAAGATCGCGTACATCTCTGCCTGGAATACGGAGGTGTTTGATCCGAGTGAGACGCTTATTTGGGAGTTTCTCCCCTCACTGTATATTCCAGCACCAGTTCCTTCCCTGGTTTTGGATCAGTCCGTGTACCAGCTCTTCTCTCCAGGTTTGCCTCTGATGTTGTCATCTCTCCATTCCCTTCGATCTTGTAAGTTAATCTCGAAGTTGATGTTGAAGAAGTACCTAGGAGTCATGTGGCCCGTTGATTTCATTTCGAGAATGTTGCCTCTCACTATTTCCTTTATCTTATTGTGATCCGATCTGTTGCTCGTATTTTGTTGCCTCAGAAGTCCCATTCATGCCTCTTCCATGATTGATATGTCAATCGGTGGTAGGTCCAACAGTACTTCCATGGCTAATGTTGGTGTTGTTTCCATAGCTCCCGTTATACTAAGGCATGTAAGTCTTTGTACCTTGCTCAACTCAGCCTCAGCTATTTTTTGTGTTATCTTTGTCCACCATACCAAAGATGCATATGTGATCATGGGTTTCACCACAGTGTTGTATTTTAAGGCTTAATCCATCATTAAAAAACTTCTTGAATTCGCTTGCAGTGTACCTCTTTCAAATTATTTACGTATTGATAAATCCATAACTCAAAAATGCTATATGTAAAATTTGATTCAGAGGTGTGGGAAACAAAATATGAGAGGGTTCATATTATCCCAATATGAATTTTTTTCAACGAATTCGTCAAAAACACGGTTTAATTGAATATAGAGAACTACATTGTTTGTTTTAGTATTATTTCAATTTGATGAATCAATTCAAGGCAGGTATTTTTAAAAATTCCAGTGCTATAACGATGATGAAATAGAGTATGTGAATTGTTTGAGTACACAGCTCATTCCAAATAACCCTTATCAAGAAAGTATCACATTGAAACTCCTGTTTTACTCTCACGGAATAAGCAAAAAGCCATTGTTTGAAACATTGTTAGTCTGGGTTCAGGAAGTTTCTTATTTGGGGTGTGGACGATGTACGTGTTTTGTTTCTGCAAGGTAAATCAGTGATGTGATATGAATATTTCCCAATAATAATGGGGAAATGATTATTTCCTGTTCAGTAATCGAATGGAGTTCTCGAAATGAAGGCTGGAATGAAGCAATTTGCTTACGTAATAACTTTATTATTCAATACATTCGCTAAATAAATATTTCTATGCAATAAAAATGTTATATGTTGAAATATAATCAAGGAATTGTTCAGATGGATAATGTATTTCAACGAAGAACTATCCAATTTGCAATGTAACTTGGCGTGTCTACTCTCAGGCTGGCAAATGTTTAATCCCATTTCAACTCCTCCAAACTTCTCAGGTCAACTCAGAATACCCACAAGGAGTGAATCTTATTCGATAAAGTTGAAAGTTCACTTGTGCATGAAATGTGAACGAATCGGATTGTTATCGTTGGATAAATTTAAAATTATACGAAGTTGATACGAGCTATTACTACACTTTGGCCAGAGAAAAATCGAATTGGTAGAAATTTTATGATAGTTGTGTGATAGAAGCCATATAAGGTGTCTTGAATAAGTTGTAGAGTCCTGAGGTTCTCTATATGTATTTTTGAAAACCATAAGAGTTTCACAGATCGAATGACGGGTCAGTCAGACTCTACAGTGATGATTCTATCTCTTCAGATGATGCAGTGGGAATATTTCCAGATTTCCATGCATCTTTGGAAGCAAATACAGCAGTGTATCTATACAAGCTACCTCGGAGCAATGGATAATAATTTTTTGACAATGTTCTCGAATTTTCCATTGGTGAATAAGTCAATTCAATTATTTTGGCAGAAAAATGGCAATTTGAAAATTGATTCTATCAGTGGTACATGCTTGTAAGAAGTTTTTGATCAGTGTCGTTGCTCTTATCAAGACTTGAAACATTGAATTATCCCAATGTCTTCGGGAATATTGAGCTTTGGAATATTTTATCGTAATATCGTTACCATTTCTCAGTAACTGAAACCTTCAACAAGTGTGCGATTACACTGTTTACAGTAAATCTAGTGGTATGATATTATTTCATGAGACCACACCTGACACCAAATTATGGAGTGGTAACTAATATGACTATGAAGGCAACAAATTTTCCATAAAGCACCAAAACAATATGAATAATGTTGAAAATGTTGAAATACCCTTGAATGGGTATTATGCAGTAATAAAAATTCTCCCATATCCCCCTCATTTATTATGCATAATTTTCAATGCACAATCTGTTCATGAACTGCAAATTTGAAATAAATGAATATTAAAAAAATTATATATGATGCAGACTTTGACAAGGCTGATAAGATATAAATGCTGGTGGCTGCAAATAAGTCACTATTGAGCAAGCAAAAATCAAGAGCCTCCACGTGTTGTGAATAATCCGCCGGCAGCTGATCGGATGGAAACCTCATGAAAAAATATCTAAGGGTTTCCGCAACCATTCAACGTAGATACTCTAGCCCTAGCGCAGTTCGAAGCTTTCTGCAAGAGGTTTCGTCAGCTTGAGCACAACAATATGCGCAATCTGATAATCCTGTAAAAAGTTCGACAGGTTCTTGAAGGCTTCAGGAACTTTGCTGCTTCAAGCCCAGATGGGTTAGAGAACTATTTATGGACAAAGTCTAAGTATCCACCGCACCATCTGGAAGAAGTTTCCAACTCAGGGCTAGATGGGGAGCAACAATCTCCATGCATTTATACAACACTCTTCCAGAAAACATAAAATCACTGATTAATATATATCAATTCAAATGTCAGCTAAGGAAACTTTTATCTGAAACTGGTAGATATGTGCATCATTATTTTGATAAAACTGAATAACGAAAAATCTTCACTTCTCCTCGTCTCAAATACCTACCTTTTTACATTTTACATCTTGTTGTCTTCTGTCTTCTAAACATATACTCTTTTATTTTTATCAATAATATATATTACTTATTACATTTTAAACATCCTTATTATTATTATTATCATTATTAAACAAACATTTTTTATTCCTATGTCTCATACCGAAACAAGTGTGTACACACTTATCGGATTTGGCTTTGTTACACATATGTGAAAACTTTTTGTATTTTGTATTCATCGATTTATGTGAATAAGGTCTATTATTATTATTATTTCCATTTTTCATGATTGAATTGGTGCAAAAATATATTTCCTTATATTGATCTACAGCCAATGTATATTGAGCACTACATAGTTGGACTAAAAACTGAGGAGAGAAACAGACCAGTTGCCATTGAATTTATCAGGATCAACAGAAAGCAAGAAATCTTCCAACGTTGTAAAATTCAAGGGATCCGGTATAAGCATCACGAACGATCAAACCGAGGAAGAAAGACAGATACATAAAACACTATTCAAACACTTGAAGTGGGCCAGGGAAGAAAATCAACAGGCCAAAATTGTCAGATATAAATTGTTTGTAAATGGAGAGTTTTTCACCTACCACCAGCTGAAAGAAAAAGAAGAAGATACAACTACAGAAGAAGAGACTTTCTATCAAAGAAACAACAGTGCACCCTCCTCACCAACAGCAGAAGTAAGTATAAGAGGAAAAGCTAGGGACGAGAACTTTGTGAATCAGGAAAACAGCCCAACTAAAACAGAAAAACGATATACCAGCAAGCCATATCAATTCAGAAATCAGAAGAGAAGTGACTCTAAATTGAACATTTAAGAGAGTTCCTGCTGCTACAGAAAAAAAAAAGGTGACTTATAGCATGTAGAGTTTATTTTATTTTATATTCATAATTTTTATATATATTCATGTACCCCACTTTATTGAAACTGCTAAATAAGTATATCTGTACATAATGGACCCATATGTCAACAATTATGCTGTAGAGAAAATAGATGATTTCACATTAAAAAATCACAATGAATTTCGAAACATTTTGTGTGTTAATCTAAATGAGAATAATCTCGTGACACTCTATCCTCTATATACAAAGTTTAAACAAAAACTTAGATGACTATAAGCTATTCCTGACCAACCTGAAAATAGATATCGATTGTCTCATTTTCACGGAGACTGAACAAATTGCTAGTCCATCATTATATAACATACCAGGATACGACCTTATATACAATAATGGTAACCACAATCAAAATGATGGAACAGTCATATATATAAAGTCTACTCATACATATACCTACAGAATACTAAATTTTGTTGCCAGAAATACGATTGAACTAAAAATACAACTCTCCAACAAAAAATACATAGTCATAATGGCCTATTACAGATGTCCTTTAAATAGTAGTGAATTTATTGATTACCTATATGATTATTTGAAACTTCACAGCAATAACGAATTATAAAACATTTTCATTGGTGATCTCAATATCGATTTGCTCGATGAGGATAATATAATAGTTAATGACTATCTGAGCGTACTAGATGAATTTGGCTATAGGTCCACCATAAACAACCCGACAAGAGTTCAAGGTGATACTAGAAGTTGCCTAGATCACATTTTCGTCAAATGCAAAACATATCTGAAAGATTATATCCTACCCATCATTATTGAAACAGAAATAACCGATCATTTCAGTACAACCTTACAAATTGTTCACAAGGAAAAACGACAATCTAACAAAAAATGTACATACAAGAAGCACATTAACATACCTAAAATTCGTTATAATCTTGAACAAGAAAACTGGATTCTGCTGATTCTGCTACAGAAATATTCCTAGATATTCTCTTATCAAATATTGAACAAAGTACAACAACCTCTTTAGCGAATCGAAAAAACACAAAAATTCACCCTGGGCAACTAAAGGTACTCTGAAATCAATAGAAACAAAAAATAAGCTTTTTCACTCTGCAAAAAGAAATCCTTAGGATCAGAACTTGCAGATTCGGTACAAAAAATATAGGAACAAATTAACTAAATTGATCAAACAACATAATTACACCTACTATCAGAAACAAATTACCCAAAATCGATCAAACACAAAACAGCTATGGAATATAGTAAATGAGTTAAGTCACTCTGAACGCAAAAATGCTGTCATAACAGGTATACAGGATGACTCTGGTAACCTCATTGACGATGAAGAACAAATTGCAGACTACTTCAACAAAATATTTACTGATATTGGCTAATGACGTAACACAGGATCCTAATTACATCCCACCACTAACCACAATTCAAAACAGTTTTGTTCTACTCCCCACCGATACTAAAGAAATAGTCGACACTATCAATAATCTGAAACTAAAGAAAGCCCCTGGTGATGATGAAATCCGAGCAAAAACTTCAAAATCTATAACCTGTCATATATCAGAACCTTTGGCATACATATTCAACAAATTTATGAAGAATGGTATATGGCCCTTTATACTCAAAAAAGTGTTGTTACACCTATCTTCAAGAGAGGTGAGGTAATCGCAACAAATTACCTGCCTATATCATTAATCACCGCGCTGTCAAAAGTCTTCGAACGAGGTTTAGCAATTCGCCTAAATTCTTATCTACAAAAATATGGAATAATTTCAGACAATCAGTCTGGCTTCAAAAAAAACTCCTCAACCGAGGATGCCATACTACTCCTGACTGAAAAAATAAATAGTGCAATGGATACTGGTAAACCATGTCTGGGTATATTCCTTGACCTGTCGAAGGCTTTTGACACGGTGAGTCACCTATTGCCTAGAAGATATAGGAATCCGTGGAACAGAATACAATCTTTTCGAAAGCTATTTGAGAAATATAAATCAAATAGTAAAAATAGGAACTTCAAAGAGTAAAAGCCTTCCAGTCCAATACGGTGTTCCACAAGGTTGTGTCCTTGGCCCAATATTATTTAACATATATGTAAACAATCTATTTTCTATAGCTTCACGTGGAACAATTGTGGGTTTTGCTGATGATACGGTAATTCTATATACCGCAGGTTCTTGGGCAGAACTTAACGAAGAAGCAGAATCAGACTTTTCTAAAATACAGGAATACTTAAAGTATAAATTACTCACGCTCAACATTGTACCATTCTGTTGCAATGCTTCCACAATTCCATACTTTGATCATCTGTCTATTCGCGATGTCAATGAGAGACATACAACATAAAAAGGAAGACAACAATTTAATACTTGGAAATATTCTCAGACACACATTTGAAATGGAATGTGCACATAAATAACGTCTGCAAAAAACTTAGATCAATGCTATCAAAATTCAAATGCTTGAATGAAATACTATCTGTACCACATTTGAAAACTCTGTACTATTCTCTACATCTAAATCCCTAAAATTATATATCCTGGGACTAGGAAGAGTAATTCCCACAAATATAATTGACCAAAACTGAAATAACCTAGATATTACTTTGAATATACAAACGTACCAAAAATGACTCACCCAATTGAACTAATTAAACTTATCCCCACTGTGAAGAAATATAATCCAAAAACAGCAATCTCAACAGAAATCATCTATTGTCCCATCCATCACCAATTCTCAGTACTTAAATAATCATTCAATAACTACATAATTATTACTGTACTGATACTTGTTTTTATTTTTTTTTTATATTTTTATTTTTTTTTCAGCAGGAGCTCCGATACTATCGGAGGGCGCGCTGGTGTATCATTATCTCCAGCAAACACTCCCCACTTGTTTTTTATTCATCATTATTGTTTTTATTATTATGATAGTTTTTAAGATGTTTTAAAAACATTGATCATAATTTTATGAATTGATTATGGTTGGCTATTGATTTATATTCGATTTGACGTCTCGAAACAAGTGTTTATCACTTATTGAGACTATTTTAACTATTTTTATTTATACACTTCTGTACTTTTACCTATTTTTCTTATTTTCTTTTTCCGAAACAAGTGCAGCAGCACTTATCACAGGTTGAACTTTATTATTTCACTTTTTCTCTCATGGTGAATTGTATTTTTTATATTTTTGCTTATTTTTTTTTGTTAATAATAAAGTTATATTAAAGTTATATTAATAGACAACATGAGTACAGTAATGAGCTCATACATTTCCAATATGAGTATTCAAATAAAATAGAGAAAATTAAATGAGAGTTCTATGTATGACACGAATAACCAAATAACATATTTATGGTTGTTTGAGAAGAAGTAGAAAATTCCTGGATATAGATTATCAAGCATTATAAAAAGAGTACAAAAATAATAAAATTATATTGAAGATTTTTGGTATTGTTTTCACTTTATGATAGATTGGAAAATATTCTGTGAGTGCATAACATGATATTCGTTTTACTACTTCTGCATTGTTTGTACAGTTTATTTTCTACTCCTCAGTTTGTATATATAACATATGCAATGAAAACAAACATTATTTTTATCAATACAATCATGAACTGTTTGATTCCAACACTCCCAGATTATTGAGTTGATTTATGCTTTTCACAAAGTTTTCCCGACACAAATAACCCAAACCCCTCGGATTCGAATGATTTGTCGACTTAATACCAATAACCAAACTACCCTGTTTGTCCAATTTTAGGCAGTCACAGATAGCATCAGTATTGGTAAAAGTTTCGGATTTATAACCGGAAGAGATTTATACTGTTGTGTACAATTTTCATAAGAGGTGCTTGGCAACAGCGGGACGCAATATTTCTAATGTTAGATAAAACTAATGGAACGAATACGTGTTACATCCTTGTTTTCCACAGAATAGTTTGTTATGTACTAGGAGGGTAGTTTGTGAGGAATGATAGATTATAGAAAAGCTATTTTATTTTCTACTCGACACTGCAGAGGTTCCAAAAAACGCCTATGAAAATTTTTTGAAAAAATTTCCGAGGTGTATGACATCATTCAACTTCAGATAAAATATTCAATTCAACAACGGTTGAAAATAGGGTGATTTTGTGGACGCCAATCGATTTAGAATCATAGAATTAGTATGATATGTGAACTTGAGTCAAAAATATTAACAGATAAATTTTCAATTGAACTTGGCAGATTTTTGAAAATTTTCAACTTGACACTGCAGAAGTTCCATAAAAAGCCTATAAAACCTCTATTTGACTGGGAATCAAGTTCAATTCTGATGTGCATCATCAGAAAAGAATAAATTTTTTGAATATGGACAGAGAAATTTTTTTGAAAATGTTATCGAGGAGTATGACAGCTTTTTACTACAGATAAAACCTTCAATGCAAGAATGTTTGAAGATATAGCAATTTTGTGAAAACCAATCGATTCTGAATCATGAAATCAGTCTGATCTGTGAATTTGATTCAAAAATACCCACAGACAAATTTTCATTTGAACACCTTAGCAGATTTTTGGAATTTTCAACTCTATACTACAGAGGTTCCATAAAAAGCCTATGAAATTTTCATTTGACTGTGAATCGACTTCAATTTTGATGTGCATATTCAAAAATGATTATGTCTTTCGAATATAAAAATAGCAATTTTTTTGAAAAATTTTCTTCAAGTCCAGATGAAATCATCAATTCAAGAATGGTTAAAGATAGAGCAATTTTGTGGAAGCCAATCGATTCAGAATCATGAAATTAGTATGATCTGTGAATTTGAGTCGAAAATACCCACAGACAAATTTTCATTTGAACAGCTTGGTAGATTTTTGGAATTTTCAACTCGACACTACAGAGGTTCCATAAAAATACCATGAAATTTTCATTTGACTGGGAATCGACTTCAAATTTGATGTGCATATTCAGAAATATTATTTTTTTCGAATATAAGAAGAGAATTTTTTTTTTTTAAGTTTCTGATGTTTATGACACCATTCAAGTCCAGAAAAAATCTTCAATGCAAGGATGTTTGAAGATAGAGCAATTTTGTGAAAACCAATCGATTCAGAATCATGAAATTAGTATGATCTGTGAATTTGAGTCAAAAATACCCACAGACAAATTTTCATTCGAAAACCTTGGTAGATTTTTGGAATTTTCAACTCGACACTACAGAGGTTCCATAAAAACACTATGAAATTTTCATTTGACTGGCAATCGACTTCAATTCTGATGTGCATATTCAGAAATGATTATCTTCTACGAATATGAGAAGAGAAATTTTTCCAGATAAAATCATCAATTCAAGAATGGTTGAAGATAGAGAAATTTTGTGGAAGCCAATCGATTCAGAATCATGAAACTGGTATGATCTGTGAATTTGAGTCGAAAATACCCACAGACAAATTTTCATTTGAACAGCTTGGTAGATTTTTGGAATTTTCAACTCGACACTATAGAGGTTCCATAAAAATACCATGAAATTTTCATTTGACTGGGAATCGACTTCAAATTTGATGTGCATATTCAGAAATATTATTTTTTTCGAATATAAGAAGAGAATTTTTTTTTTTTAAGTTTCTGATGTGTATGACACCATTCAAGTCCAGAAAAAATCTTCAATGCAAGGATGTTTGAAGATAGAGCAATTTTGTGAAAACCAATCGATTCAGAATCATGAAATTAGTATGATCTGTGAATTTGAGTCAAAAATACCCACAGACAAATTTTCATTCGAAAACCTTGGTAGATTTTTGGAATTTTCAACTCGACACTACAGAGGTTCCATAAAAACACTATGAAATTTTCATTTGACTGGCAATCGACTTCAATTCTGATGTGCATATTCAGAAATGATTATCTTCTACGAATATGAGAAGAGAAATTTTTCCAGATAAAATCATCAATTCAAGAATGGTTGAAGATAGAGAAATTTTGTGGAAGCCAATCGATTCAGAATCATGAAACTGGTATGATCTGTGAATTTGAGTCGAAAATACCCACAGACAAATTTTCATTTGAACAGCTTGGTAGATTTTTGGAATTTTCAACTCGACACTATAGAGGTTCCATAAAAATACCATGAAATTTTCATTTGACTGGGAATCGACTTCAAATTTGATGTGCATATTCAGAAATATTATTTTTTACGAATATAAGAAGAGAATTTTTTTTTTTTAAGTTTCTGATGTGTATGACACCATTCAAGTCCAGAAAAAATCTTCAATGCAAGGATGTTTGAAGATAGAGCAATTTTGTGAAAACCAATCGATTCAGAATCATGAAATTAGTATGATCTGTGAATTTGAGTCAAAAATACCCACAGACAAATTTTCATTCGAAAACCTTGGTAGATTTTTGGAATTTTCAACTCGACACTACAGAGGTTCCATAAAAACACTATGAAATTTTCATTTGACTGGCAATCGACTTCAATTCTGATGTGCATATTCAGAAATGATTATCTTCTACGAATATGAGAAGAGAAATTTTTCCAGATAAAATCATCAATTCAAGAATGGTTGAAGATAGAGAAATTTTGTGGAAGCCAATCGATTCAGAATCATGAAACTGGTATGATCTGTGAATTTGAGTCGAAAATACCCACAGACAAATTTTCATTTGAACAGCTTGGTAGATTTTTGGAATTTTCAACTCGACACTATAGAGGTTCCATATAAGATACTATGAAATTTTCATTTGACTGGGAATAGACTTCAATTTTGATGTGCATATTCAGAAAAGATTATCTTTTACGAATATGAGGAGATAAATTTTTCCAGATAAAATCATCTATTCAATGGTTAGAGATAGAGCAATTTTGTGAACGCCAATCGATTCAGAATCATGAAATTAGTATGATTGGTGAATTTGAATAAAAAATATCCACAGACAAGTTTTTAATTGAACACCTTTGCAGATTTTTGGAATTTTCAACTCGACACTACAGAGGTTCCATAAAAGGCCTATGAAATTTTTATTTGATTGGGAATCGACTTCAATTTCAATGTGAATATTCAGAAAAGGTTATATTTTTCGAATATGAGAAGAGAAATTATTTTGAAGAAGTTTCTGAAGTGTATGACACCTTTAAACTCCAGAACGGTTGAATTTTGTGTACGCCAATCGATTTAGAATCATGAAAGTAATATAATCTGTGAAATTTGCAGAATTCATACATACGGTAAACAATGTGGTTACTTTCAACAATTTTTTTATGCTTACTGATTGAAGATACGTTTGACCTAATTTGCCTCCTATTATGATTTTCGAAAATATCTGTGGTTCCATCAACATGTTTTCCCTCAATCTAAAAAATACTGTTCAATGCCAAGTGATATTCATCAGCCAAAGTTCCCAAGCGCATATGAACATTTTGTGTTTTGTCTGTGAAAGCTGCATTTTGATCCTTGATGAGGAAAATGGTGTCATCTGTCTGAGCGACTACGTGAATAAAGACTTTTCATCTGGTTGTTGGCGTAAATTAGAAAGAATAAGGGGCCAAGTATTGAACCTTGAGGAGCACCTTGCTCAAGAGTTGTTGACCGTTTTTCCGATAACTACTTCCTGGGTCCTTCCCTCCAAATATGACTTTATAAGCCTCAGTGTAGTTCCTCTCACACCATACCATATCTCATAAATTCATGAAGTAAAAATAAATGATTCACACTATCAAATGCTCGAGAATTTTATGAATATATATGATATAGTGATATGATAAAAGTTCGTTAGCAGAGAAAAATTATACTGTTTCTTAATTTTCTTAATTTTGAGAGTAAACTATTTTCCTGTAATATTCATAAAGATGAGAAACATGGGTGCATGCAACAAGAGCAGCTTTCAATTTCTCAGGAAAAATACCTCGTTTCATCTTCCATACTCAGTTTTTACACAGTTTTTTTCTGTACTCTTGCGTTGATTACCTACTTTGCTGTTTTTGTTGTTATATTCGTCAACCGGTTGCACCTCTACGTGCAACCCTCAGAAGTCAAAGACTTAGTCAATATCATAATGCTTCATAGTCCATAGACAATAAAATAAAAATTCTTCAACTTGAACAAACCGATTGAAGTGGATACCACTGTTAGAGTCGAACCAAGAAAGACATTGTTTATCCTAAACTATCCTCGACTTTTAGGGTATTCGACCATATTAAGCTGATTATAATAACAGATAGAACAATTTTGTGGGTGCCATTTATGAGCATAATTGGGTAATCAAAGGAGTCGTTTTGAGAACCCTAATTAAACACGTTCAATCAAGTCCGCATATCGCATTTAGATATTGTACTCCTCCACACTAATAGGACTCGCTGTGATGATAACTGATAAGAGTGGAACAGTTAGTTTTCACAGATAAATGTCTACCAAATCTGTTGTACAGGATGATTCTAAATTGATGTGACAAAATTTAGGAGGAGGACCGTTCTTTTACGAAGAATTTCTTCCTGAATCTTTTCGCATGGAATTAAAAACACCCAGTACCAATAAAAACTCACTCTCGTGATTCAGGAAACTTCTCGCTAATAACCATTTATCTTAAATCCACCTTCGTTCATCAAATAACCCCCGTGGACAATTGACTGACCGAATTTCCGAGATCTACCTCCAGATAAAAAACCACCCCTTTATTGCGACGATCTGGGAGACAGACTCTCAGGGTATCTGGAAGGGAATGTGAAACCGCATCATTTTAGTCGAACACACAGGCACACATAAACTCGATCTGAGCAAGAAACCGCATCAGACGAAGTTCTCCGGACGACGTCTACCAGTCTCTCCCTCAAAGGCTAATGAATGCAAAATGAATGATGTCATGTGGACGTGCCTTGTACAATGAAACCACCGAAACCATTTTGAAATATCGCTTGAAAGAAATCTTTTACAAATTTTTTCTAAGATCCTTCACCAATATTCGAATCATAGCGACTTCGCCATTTCTTAGAAAAAGTGTTGTCAAAATTGAATATTTCTCACTTTCTCACATAGTTTGAAGAACTCTTAGAGAAATAATTTTAGATGGAGTGACTTGCAGGAAAAAAGGCAAAACAGAAGTTAAGGATGAGTGTATGAAGATTAAAATATTCAAAAAAATATTCTATTTAATGAACGAACAGTAAATTTCCACTAATTTTTGGGCATGTTTGTTCATTTTCACTATCAAAACGAACGAATATTGTTGTGTGGTTTCAGAACTGTGGCGGGCACTGACAAAAAGTGCTTCGAGTACCAAGCACTAAGCACTCTTGAAAACTGCTCGGGAGTCTCGAGAACTGAGCATTTTTTTTATGACCAAGCACTTTCAAAATGTACCTCGATTCAGCGAGCACTGAGCACAAAGCACCTTTCCAAAGGGCGAGATCCTTAAGGTGGGCGTTCAGTTTCGTGTATTCCAAGTTCATATTGCATTTAGGAACGGTTTCACTTGGAAAACCCAAATTTGGTAGGTGAACTCAGAAAGGATTGGAGTGCTTATTGAATATATTGACATTGATTTGATATCGAAAATTGAACCAATTTTGATGAATTTTAGGGTGCAAGTGACACTTATTATATTAAAATTATAAAAAATCTAAATTGGCCGTCTTGATACAACATAATAATTGTGTAATAAAAAGTTGAAAATAAAAAAAAGTATATAAATAAACTGAAAAACCCGACTGTGGTTTAAAATGAAATCAAAAAAGAAGTATTATCTTTTCAAATCAAATAAAAAATGGAAACAGCCGGGACCTATTTGATTAAAAAAATCTGTAGAAATAGAATGGGTCTCGACTACTTCCAATTTTTCTTTATGAAAAGATTATTATATTACCTACTTGTTTTTTGCATTTAAGTCTAAACAGCAGTCGGATTTTTTATGTTTTATGATTAATTTTTTATATTGATTAGCTCTAATAAATAATTTGGTTCAAATGAAAAAGAATGTTGTCATATTTTTGGTGAATTTATTGTGTGTAGCACTAAATAATCTAGTGTGGTGGAGCATGATTGAGTGATTCCATTTGAAAAAGTTCAGTAAGTACAACAAATATTAAATTACTTTTGTTCAAACATTCACCTTATCACTGTAAAAAGAGTAATATTAATAATACATAAAACATAAAATAAACAAAAATATTTCTCAAACAGAATACAAAAAAACAAAAAATTTCAACTCTGTTACAAACTGCAACGTTGAAACTAATCATAGTTCATAAAATAAGGACGCAATCAGTAGTTCTTGGGGGTGAGGGTGCCACTGACCGCGTTTTATATTTCCAACAACATTCATAGAACCATATCTGAGAAAAGGCCTTTTCGTAAAATGCCCGAAGCACTGAATTCAAAACGTGCTCGGCAGCACAGTACTTACGAGCACTAAATTGCTTTAAGCACTTTCACGATGCACTCCAATTGGCATATTTTTGTACCAGCCAAGGGTTTTTTCTTTTCTCCAGTTGGGATTTACTGTCAGAAATAACCTATCTGTTTTAAAATTGATGTTTTCGCTTCTTTTCATCATTAGCTTATCTATAAGTCTCACTGGACAACGACTCACTTCATTATGGTTAGGTACAAGCCATTTATTATTAGCACATGGTTTTGCTCCTCCCTGTGTGGTTTTGGTAAAAATAGGATTATATTGTATTCTACCAGTTGGAGTATCATCATTTCCAGTTTCTTTTTGAAAACAATGAGTCAAGCATGACGCTCCTTCATTTCCTCTCCACGCAAGTTCTACAGAAAAATTTTATTTGTAATCCTTCCGGTGTATTTTCATCCCACGCTTCTATCATTGCTATGTACTCGTTATCTTTAAATGCTGATGCACTTACCTTTCTCTTGTCCGGTAACATTTGAAGTTCCCTTCTTTTTGAATTTCTTGCGTTTCGTGCGGCTAAAAATATGGGACTAGAGAATAGATCAATTACTCTATTAAACTCCTTCATATATTTTTCTTGTACTTGTTTTGCCGTAATGTTCCACATCGTGTTAACCACATTTTCTTTATAATTTTCTCCATTTAATTTTCGCATATTGAAAGCCCAATCATTCATTTCATTTCAGTGGAAATTGATTCATTTAGCACATAGTTTCTTTCACTGCAAACGTAAGAAATTGTTTCCATACGTACTTTTTTGTTTTCACTATATTATGAGGCTCAGTATTTTGTATACTTTCGTCTATTGCATTTGATGATAAATCTCCGAATCGACTCATTTTTGAACAATTTTTGATAAACGTCACAATTTGACAGTTCTGTTTGTTGTATATTGATGTCGATGTGGTTACTATGAAAATGAAATTATTTAAAAATTTTCGATTGGTGGAGCTACTTTATGTATAATCAGGTATTATCGAAATTATACGAGGTAAGTTAACTAAATTGGACATTCTGATTGGTTGAAAATCATACGAAAAAAATAATCAACTTAATTAAATCCCTTGAAACTAAATGAAATAGAACTATTCAAATTGATGAATACAGAACTGTCAAACGCACCAGAAAGATAGTTTGCAAAGAAAATTCCTATTGAGAATATTTAGTTTTCAAAAATATAATAATATTCAAGAGTACTTTCAACAGTCGACTAGATCCTTTTGAAATGTCGGTCGGTTGAAAGAAATCTATTGCATGTTTTTTATTGGAACCTTCACCAATATTCGAAGCATAGTGACAGGTAATACTGTCGAAAGTGAATATTTCTTATTTCTCAGAAGAAGACATACAGTTGGATGGACTCAAGAGAAATTATCATAAATAATATCCCTGCATGGAGTGAGTAGAAGCAAAAAAATCAACTCTGAATATAAGAAGCAAATCGTGCGCATTCGCCAATTTACAATTAGTGCGGTCTCACCATTTCATAAAGAATTTTTATTTTCAATTTTTTGCAAAGTTTTTGAATAGGGTTTCAGGATTATACCATTTACTGATATTTGAAGTCAATTGAAAACTCATCGAGTAATGAAAAGTTCCTCTTGACAGCAAATTATTGACAGCAGATAAATGAGAAATAATCATTCAAGTCGAGGAAAACAAAACTGTTAAACTTACGAGAAATATTATTTACAAATAAAAGAGTATTTGGAAAATTTGTTATGGATAATATTCAATAGAACTTTCATTTTCAATTTTTCTGGAAAGCTTTTGAATTTAGAATTTGATTCAAATATCATTCCACCTATGAACAACCACCATAATCTAATTTAAATGTAATCTTTCCATTAGTGTGATGCTGTCAAAAGGAAATATTTCTCATTTCTCAGCAGATGACATGGAGTGGGAAAATCTCCAGGAGAAATCAGTACAAACACCTCTAGATGAAGTAAGTTGAATCAAAGAAACCAACGCAGAATTACGAAGCAATGTGGGTGCCTCCGCCAATTTTACAATTATGCGATCTCACCATTCTTTTATAGTATTTAAATTTTTTATTTTCTTGAAAAGTTTGTAAGTGAGAATATATCCAGGATAAGTTGAAAACTTATCGAGTAATAAGAGAAATTTACAAAAAAAATCTGATTTATACTCGTTTTGTAGATATCGGGTATACTGAATGTCATCAACACACTATTAATGAAATATTGATTTCGAAATATTTTGAGAAGATCTTTCCAAATACCCCATACCAAAAATTCGTCGAGGTTCATCAGAAACTAGCTCCATTTGTTAATGAAACTCATACGAAACAACTGTTGCAAAAATTAGAGATGTATTGAAATATTCAATGGGTGAGGGTCTTGTCACCATACTGCTGTCTCTAGACTTGAAAAGAGCCTCTTGAGTTATACTTTATCGAAAAAAGTAAATAATATTTTCAGCAAGAACAATCTTCTCAACGCAGTAACATATGGAGGGGGGGGATAGATTCATTACCTTTCAAACATGTACAGACTTTTTAAAATTATATTTTTTTTAATTTTCAGACTATGGAAGGTTAAACTTACCAGAACTGCTTTATTTAAGTTCATGAATGAAAAGCAAAATACTCATGTTTTATTATATTTACTTTTATCAGAAGGTATTTTCTTATTGAAGTAAATTATTGTTCTAGAAACTAATTTTCGAAGCACAGAATCTGATTTTCACATCCATCAAGATAACTCTTTTGAGCCTTTGTTTTAATAAACCGCTACCAATAATGGAGAAATCTGGGATAAGAAGCTCAAAAGGCTTTATTACGCAACTTTGTACAACTTTTCATTTCCCAGAATTTCCCTGAAATCTGGCAAGGCTGATACGTCTTTGAAAAGTAATTTGAAATACATTCAACTAGAAATTGAAAATATTTCTCATGCATGAAAAATGTGTTCATCAAGATCCTATACCCAAAAAGGAATCATCATCTTGCCTCGAATCCTCTATAGTTCAAATATCAATAATCATGTCGAATTATTGTATGGTTTTCCGATTTCTTAGAAACCAAACAATATAGGAGAACGAAGTCCGCACTTCAAAGCAACAGAGCAAGTGAAGGGTATTTTTCGAAGTAAATTTACTTATCAGAGTTCGTCTGTTAGAATAACCACCTATTTTACTATTCTTGGTGAATAGGTGTATGTCAGGTTTACTTCGCATAATTGTTTTGAGCTCTTCTGTAAGTAGTTCGATTGCATTTTCTCATTTTCGTGTAAATGGATGGATAAAGTGATTTTTTCTGATATTCAATTCAGGACAAACCACATATCGATGTCCGTATCATGCCACTATTGAATTCTTTTCTTGAAATGAACAAATTTAAAAATATTGGAGAATGTCTAAATTTAAAACTCTGAGAAGATCTCAGTAGGCACATATTCATCCTTATTAACGCTAAGACATACTGGATTATGTATCATTTGCATTGTTCATTTACGTTTCAATACGTGCCTTCGCCAAATGATTGCATTTTTGTCCTTATATCATCGGTAAAAATGGCATCTCCAGGTAAACTTTTCCGCTTGGATTGATTTCAAGGATGCCAAATGAGCTTCATCCCTCTTCAATTTGAATGAGTTCCGTGTTACCGATAATAATACAATGCACAACCCAACTTTTTGTATGCGTTACTAAGGAAACCCCTGCCAAAGGACAACAACGAACCGAAATACGACAACGTGCCACATTACGAATCCGGAAACAAAGAGACTTGCGTGAATAGCATTACGTGTTTCTGATGGATGGATATATTTTTGGGTCCCCAGGGTCGTAGTCACTTTAGAGTTTTATTAGTAGTCACCGTTCACGATTCGTTAATTCATTTAAGTAACGTTGGGTTTTTCTGTTTCGAAAGTATATTTTTTTTTATTGGCTTTGACATTTTGTCATTCAGCCAGCCACAAGTGGAGTATGAAGTAGTGTATTATTTCAAGTTAATACCTAAACGATTAAAAAAGAAATGGAAAATTGAAATAGAAGACCGTTCAACAGGAATAGACAGGTACACATGCTTCACGTCCAGGGATCCGTCGGGACGACTTTTTCTACGACACACATCAATTAGACCACGGATTGAAGGGTATATAACACAAGGATAGGTCTACACACAAAAGTAATTCTAAAAACTACTACAACTTGCCATTAGTCTTGATAAGGAATTCTATCAAACATTCATACAATTTCATGCTGTTCAAGGCTAAGATCGACATTGAAGGGAATCGGCACAAAGTTTGTCATGTTTGTTCATTTGACTTATCAGAATACTTGAAGCATGCGAAAAATATATGATCTAGGTCTCCTTCTTCATCACAATGATCACAGTTTTTAGAAGGAAAAATATTTATCCGAAAGAGATGTAATGGGTAATATGTATGACCAAACCTTAGTCTTATCAGAGTTGTAATGAATCTTCGAGGTATATTGAGATTCAAAAACCAATGTTGTGAGGGTATACACGGTTGTAATAGTGTGTACCTAGTGGGATTGGTAGGACAGTATTCATTCCAGCTGGATGACCGTGTTAAACGCTGTTGTATTTTAAAATGAACAAAAAAATCATTTGCACATACATGATGACCAATGTTTTCACCTCTTTCAACACCTGCTCTGGCCAGTTGATCCACATGTTCATTTCCCTCTAGTCCTAAATGTGCCTTTATCCATGAGAAGTGAATTTGTTTTCCACTGAGATTCAAGTTTGCTACCAGTATTTTTATTTGTAGTATATACGGATTGTACTTGAAAATTGATAACCCAACTCTTTCTAGACATTTTAGGACAGATAAGGAATCTGAGATAATGACAATATTTTCATGATTAGAGGTTTGTACGAATGAAAGTGCTTCGAATATAGCTACAGCCTCTGCTGAGAATATTGAGAAATTTCTATTTAATTTATACGATTTCTCTACATGTAGAGAGGGTATGAAAATGGAAAAGCCTGTTCCGTGCAAAGTTTTGGATGCATCAGTGTAAATAATCAGAGCATTTTCCCAGTTTGAGAGGGAAGAAAGGAGAATGTTTTTATTTATTCGTATGTCACTAGAGTACCTTGGTTGAACGACGTTCATATTGAGGAACAAGGAGGTGTAATCTTCGAGAAAAACTAAGTTACTCGGATTTGATAAATTATCGAAAAGATGTTGATACTGCTGGAAGGCAGAACATAAAGGCGGCGAGTTTTTCAATTTCCAGTATTTATTAGTAAGGTCTGCACTATTCAGGAGTGATATATTATGAAAGAGGTCAGAGTTTTGTATATATATATTTGGGTAAGAAATTTCGCACTAAGATAAATCTTTCGATACCCCAGAGGGGGTTCAAGAGCTTCCACATGCAGGGGGGCAATTGGTGTCGATCTCATTGCACCAAGACATATTTGGAGAACCATATTCTGAAAAACATCAATCTGTTTCAACACGTTGTTACTGGCAGAACCATAGAGTTTCGAAAGTATAGACTATACAAGACATACACATTATGAAACATTTCTGTTTGCTCAAGAATAACTTTTTGCTATGAATTCTATTTATGTTCAGAATTGTATACTCTCGATGTGATTCAATATGATCATAAATTACACAAGATGTAGGTAACATGATCACGGTATTGGAACTTCTCAGTGGAACGTTCTTTCCTTGATATTTTTGGAATTCCAATAATAGTTACGCACTTTTCAATTACATTTCACTTCAAATAAAGAAGGATGCCTTCTATTCGTATTGCTTTTCCTTCGTATTTCATCCGACTAATGAGAATCATTTACCATGAATGCGCGTATTTGAACAAACAAGTACGAAATGAAATAAAGATTTAGGAAAAAATCATTTATTTTGCCTACAAAAAAAAATTTGAATCTGCTTCAAAGATGATTTACCAGAATAGAGTACTCTCAATTAGTCAACAATGTTACACAAACCGCCCACTCATCTCCTTGAAAGTTGAAACAGAACTGTCTTTTAGGCGTTTTACATCATATTCCTGTAACCTACGTGACCTCGTAACCAGGCTAAGGACAGTCTGTTTTGACTGCACAACTCCAAGCAATCCAAAATGAATTTGGAATCAATCTGCATGAAGCTGATTGCATTGCTTTTATGGCCGCTTAACTTTCGGAGTATATGGCGATAGTATTTTTCTCAAATTCTTGCCTCTCCTACTCAGAGGTGTATTGTTGCAACTTCTGCACGTGTTCAAAGCTCAGTTAGACTCTTGTATTGTATTGTCTTGTCTTATTGAGGTTTTCCCTTCCTGCCTCTCTGCCTGTTATAACTGTATGGAACTTTCTCACAAAGCTATACTTGGGAAGCATCTCATCCGATGGTATTCCCAATATGGGGTCGATTACCAACTCTTTGTATAGCTCGTTGTACATCATCGTTCAGTTGGCTAATGGGGCGATTGCCTCCTGACCAATGTATTGTTGACTGATCTGGTTTTGTCTTGTATGTAGACTAGAAGTGGCGGTTGTTGGGGTTATCCTCAAAGCTCCCTTGGCTGGTAGGCAGACTTGCCTTTGAATGTCACTCAGCCTTTGGATGGCTCCAGTCTGAATCTTTGTCCACCATATCAACGACACATAAGCTATGATGGTATATAGATAGCACTATGATCATTTTTGATTGTAGCCCCCAGTCTTTTCCGCACATTCTTCTGCACAGGTAGGGGGCTATCTTGCTTTTCTAGCTTATTTTCTGAATGTGTTGATTCCATGTCGACTTCTGGTCAAAGTTGTGATTTGCCTTTGGTGCAAATAAAATGTCTACCCTGTCAAGAACTGGTGACTTCAGTCCTGTCAGTACTTTCTTTTTGGTGGAAATTACTGTCGTAGCTTCGAGGAGAATCACAGTTAGTACCTCTTCCTGACACCATTCGTAATTATTTTTAGAGCAGTTCGTGTATGATTTTCCTGCGGGTTTGCCTCTTGCAATGATCGCATGTCTTTGGATATTAGCTTCTTCAATAATTCACCTACTAGAATAGCCTACAGAAAAGGTGACAACACCCCTTGCAGACACCCTCTACCTGCTCTTGCTGTGGTTCGTCAATAGATAACCCTTTTCTTCAAGTTGGCGTTCATCTACTGAGACAGAAGGGGTGAAACCCCTTTTTTTCTAGAGCTTTAGTAACTAACTTCATAAAAGCACACCGAATGTTTAAAAATGTCGCCATAGATGTCCTCCAGGGATTTTGAAGTAGTTTGTTGGGATCATCCATTGCAAAGTCTGTTATCCAGTTATCAGTTGACTTGCCTGTCTGATACGTATGTTGGCGCTTGTTGAGGACATTGTTTTTATTTCTTGACTTTTCTGAATTGGTTCCAAATGTTTCATCTCATCTCTAACTAGTCTTCCTAGAGTTTTAACCAGCAATAATTCTAGACTGATTGGACGGTATGACTTGGGCGCCATGTCATTCAGTCTCCCCACCTTGGGTAATTAAATGACTCTTTCTTTTTGCTACATAGTGGGTATATATCGTATAAATACAAGCCTTAAAAATCCTACACAGTATTTTCTGTCCCGTTTGAAGTAGGATTCCAACCTCCCTGAAGGTTTGTATGGTTGAAAATCACTCACAGTCCACCTCATTTTATACAGCCTTGTTATCTCTGTCAATAGTTTTCAGTTCGAGGCATTTGGCCTTTTTGGCTTGTTTTGCGGACTGTTCACTGCTACTAGATTATTCAAAAATGTTGTGTCCGGAGAGTAAGCCTTTGAGTAAAATGTTCAGGTTACAGATTTTTCTTAATTATCCTGCCATTTCAGAAGTAATTGATCCTAATTAAAAAAATCTCAGTAGAAGTTAGAGGTATGCAAAATATATCTGATTTATAATGTCTAAGATGATCAAATGAATGAAACAAACGGAAGTTAGGTGCGATAATTTACTGAACCGAGTTTATGAATTATACAATAACTAAACTCACTGTGTTTTGATGCACTCATTGCATATTTGGGTAAGATAAGTAAATGAAGTCTGTTTTTTTTTTCATATTTCAATTTTCTTTCGTAAAACACATTTCTACTGAAGGATTTAGTAGAAAACTTCAATATTCATCTTCAGTAATAATACTTTCAGATGATACTCTTTTTCATTCCTTCCAATAATAAAATTCCTGGAGACTTAATACTTTTATTGCGTTTTCTAACCAACTTTTTGGGTGATATCCACTGGAACTGATCTATCAACTATTTCAGAATTTACAACAGAAGCAACTCCATCATTAACAATTCATTCCTCAACCATTTCTTTTAACTGCAGTAAGAATAACATAACCTCCGAATTTTTGTCTCCAATTAGATACAAACTGTACATTTAATTATTGTAATAAGTCCTAAAATAGTTAATCTATAAAAAATAAAATAAAATAAAAATAATTTTGATTATTTCTTTCGTCTCTTAAATATCAAGATGCATAGAAACCCTGGTGCGATCTCAGATTCGATTTTGTTTCTACCAAAGTTGTTGATACTGTAATTGCATTGATAACGTTGGCTTCATTTGTCGATGGATGGCACAGAAGTCGAAAATAGCCGAGTTTCCAACATTCCACGGTGCCTTGATTTGTCATTTGATTGTTTTTGAATGTTGACATGACACTTGTCGCTTGTCCAACCGTCAATCGTCAATGACAACATTAAAGAAGTGGAACGGTACCATTGCAATAAAAATGACATGAATCAAGTAGGCCGTACACCAACACTTTTATATGTCGGTATCACAGGTATAAGAGATCACACCAGGGTTTCTATGCATCTTGTCAGTCATCAACCAATCCTAGATTTGTTTCCTATTCGACAGGACCAATCGACACGCTCTATTAGCGACACGATAGTCACCGACTATTCAGTATGATACCTATGTATCAAGGAATCTGTGCATCTGACAGTACTCTAAAAATTACATCTTAAACGTCAAATAGAATCAATCGTGTTGAAGCTGTATAAGTATTTGAAAATGAATCGCTTTGGAGAAACCAAAAACGAAAAGATAGATAGGGTAATCGAGGCAATACGGTATCATTCATATGACTGATATAAAGAATTGGATTCAAGAAATAATTTTCATAAATATAACACGACCTTGAATAATAGTCGACTATTTCATTGCTGCTAAATTTCTATTGTATTTATTGACTTTACTCGACATTATTTTGGAATTAATAATCATAAATGAAAGCCCTCCAGCTTTGCTCTCAGGTTTTCATCAGATTATTAATGCCAAAATAATGTCTCGTTGAATTATTATAAAATACAGTCGAAATTTAGATGCAATAAAAATAGTCGACTATTTATCAAGGTGTTGTTATATTACCCTTGACAAATATCTTTATCCATGTGAAACTTTATATAATTGTTAGGGAGGAAAAGTAACTTTTAACTTTCTCTACCCAGGAAGAAAACATGCTACTTCCAACCCAAAAACTAGGGACGAAAAGTCAATTTCGAAGGATATGATAATAAAAACAATTTGTCAAGAACATCTTGGCAGTTGTGACGAGTAGGAGTAAGTAGTTTACCCAGAATCTGATGAAAGAATTCGAATTGCTAATGTAAAAACTCCACTAACGACCATCAGCCAAACAAAATTAAAAAAATTAACGATAACGAGAGAAGATAAACTTTTTCATGAAATGAATAATGTCATTTCTACAATGTATTCATTATTTAGGTTCACATCTGTATGTTCATTCGTTAAATATTAAACTAATATCAATCGATACGTTTTTCATCAATGAAATATTTCATCTGATTTGAATTCGACCAATTCCGAATAAATGGAAAAATAATTTGTGAAATCAGTATGTCAAAAAAAACGTTCATCAAAATTCGAGGGTGAAATATTCCAATTTTTCGATTTCATTCAGCCATTCACGTTCCACCCCAATACCCCTAGAGTAGAGCCCCAGTCTCCAGTCCATCATGTAACCCCGAGGAAAAAACTAATCAGAGCTGCTGTAAAAAAGGTCCGTGTATATATTGATTCCGGGCGAAAATGGAGCAATTAACGATAATGTACACCGCAGGACGGTCTGGTAATTCCATTAGCAGCGAACGTGTAAAGCTGTTGCTTTTCCATTTTCCATTTTCTAACAAACGGCTTTCGCTGGAATTATTTCGCAGTTGATATCATTGTGATTTTTAATTCTTGATTATTTTGAGTCTCAGTCCCTTTCGACGCCCGCGAATTTTCATAGTTGAGTGCTATCCGAATTGTGGACTAGGGATGGAATTCGACGAATACATTTAAAACTTCGAATACGTCAACAATGCCAGTTGCAATGAATGAATAACAGAAAATCTAGAACAACGTGAGTGAACGAAATACCATATATTTCATCACGAAAAATGATTGTAATTATTTTACAAGTGCGGAAAGTGATACGAACAACGCGAAGCAGAGTTCGGGCAAGCAGTCAAGGGCGAAAAAAACACGTGACGCATGAATTGGAAACATTTTTCTTTACGACCATTGAAGCACATTGGAGATATATATTTCATTTCAACATACAAAACTTTCAATGAAAATCCTCTGAACATTATTAATTTCAATGCTAGAAACACAATTTGATGCATTCTGCAAATGAGTCAGAATAGCCGTTCCAGAGTGGTTAGTTGGTGAAAACTGGCTGTTAAGAGTAACACTCGTAGATTGCAAGGAGCATACAGATCACGGAGACGGCATCGGTTGTCAGTACATGAAAGAATTTTATTAGAGATGGGTTTCTTCTGTTCTAGGGAGTCCTACAATTAAGCATCAGTATCAGCAGTTGACTTCCAGCCTTCAAGACCTTCTATGTTATTCCTCGCCTGAATCTGCTAGTAACGTGGCCGAGGATCGTCTAAAACTGTGACCTGTGTAACGTTTTAGATCCAATTCGAAAAAATACGCCAAAAAACCTCTTCTCTGAAGCTATTAACCCCTTACACCAGTTTGAAGATTGGTTGTATTGCTGTTTGTATCTTTCTCGTGATTTATCATCACTAACACTGTTCATTCTTTTCATCAATAATTTGTTGGGTGCTATAACATGCCCAGAAGATGATATTACCCTCGATATATGCTTCATCTTCCAATACTCCGATATCAGCCCTTGAAACCAATAAAAAACGATTGGGAAACTTTAGAGTCTTAGAATGGGAATCCAATAACAGGCTGATCTTATAGTTAGCACGCAGATTATCGTAGCAGTGAATTCGAATTGTATAATCATATTTGTGGACTTTATTGTTGGGAAAAGACATGCTCCAGTTACGAACTAGTATCACAAGAATTGGTTAAAAAAAAAGATCATTGGTTACATATGGTTTCCATGGAATTTTCGGGAGGATACAAAAAGAATCGTAAGAGTTGTCAGATATATCGTCTAGTCCTTAATAGTTAGAGCGGGTACAGTTTCACATCCCACTAAGACTGGAGGATGATACCAAAACATACGCTGACCTTTAGAAGAATTTGTAAGCTATATAGATGAAATCAAGCGGAGAAGAGGAAGCGAGATGGACAACACATCAAGAACAAGAGGAAATGGAAGAAAGGCGAAGGGAAAATGGTGACAGAGCTGAAGAAAAACAAGGAGAAGGGAACGACGAAATCGAGACCAATAATAAAGGCACAGAGAAGAGGGCGATAATAATAATAATTTCCTAAAATTTTCACAAGTGAAACAAGAGTATCTTCAGAAAATTTCTCAAAGATATAAAGATAAAAGATGTATTGGAGCATACACGGTTTTGCATGTTATGCAAGAAATATATCGAACTTGATAATTTAAGGCATAACTAATCTACATGAGACGACCAAGACAATCTGTCATCTATAACCACCCCAAGAAGTTCAATAAACTTGCCATTTCCTGTATTTTCATTTTAAAAAACGAGTTCTTGGGTTTTATTGCTGTTCAGTTTGAGGTTGTTGGCAATGAACCAATGTAGTGCTCTATTGAGAGAATCTATCATTGTGGTGTAGAGACTTTTAACTTCTGAAGCAGTACTTAAAGAAATTGTATCATCAGCATAAGCCACACATTTATTGTGTATCAGAAAATGGAAGAGATCTTTCACATGAATAATGATTAAAAAAGGCCCCACAACAGATCCCTGAGGTACTTCATGTGAAATGTTTTGGATATCAGAATGTATTTCATTCATATATACTGCTTGTATTCACAAAAGTTCCACAATGCTTAGGAAAATGGGGATATCAAGCTATAAATGGAGGTGGATGAATGTTCCAAAGTTCTTGCCGCTGATGTATACGATTGGAAGACCTTGTATCGTGAATTTCCATCTCGTACACTTACAAATATCTGCAATACAGACTTCAGTTTCGTAAATTGTGTCCTCGGCGTGAAAAATGCGAACAAAAATATAACTATTTCTTACATTATAATATAATCTGAGTCATTTATAACTATGCTCATATTATTTATTTATCCATGTCTTACGGAATATACGAGGCAATGAAATTGCATAAGCAGTACACGTAGTGCATGAAGAGATTTTCAAGCAAAGGGAACATTATTATTCATATATCCATTAGGCTTTTCCAGGACTACTGCATACTAACTGAGTTTTCTGTTGGATCAACTCATACTTTAGCTATATTGCAAAATGAATAACCAGAGAAACGTTTGCTAGACAAATTGCAGCATGCAGAACTAAACTGCATATAAAATGAGCATTCGTAAATCCTACCCTACAAAAAATTCAGACTCATTGCATGAGAATGGAGATTTTACTTGGACAAATGCTGCTTCAAATAGGAGGATATTATGGAAAATTAAATGTATGCTGTAGAATTGTGCGCAGGGTTCAGTGGACTGACATGTGTTTGGTGTAGACTTTGATGAATGTGAGCTATTAACTTTCTTTAAAATTCTTTTTAAAATATGAAAAAAAGTCTTACGATCTGACTTATTTCTGCTACAATGAAGAACATATTCTGCTTCATGAGGGTTATTATCTAAATAATCAGTTTTATCATTCAGAATCGATTGGAATTCGCAGAATTCCCTTATTTTCAATCGTTCTCGGATTGAAAAAATTTCATTTGGAGTTGAGAGGGGTCATGTCCCGCAAATTTTTATTTATAATTGGACTGCGTTATGCATTACTTGACCAAGCACGTCGAGATACAATTGAGTGATGTTTACAATTTTCTGGAAAATAGAAAATGAAAACTTTTGAAAATTAGATCGCTCTAGGGAATTTTTGACGTTTTATTTGCTTTTTATTCTAAACCTTGTATCTGATCATATATAAATCATATATATTCGAAAGCAGTAGAAGTTTTGCGTATATAGTGCGGATATCAAGTAAATCTGATGATTTTGTAGTTCTCATGATTTTTAGGGGTCTACTCATTGGGACTTTCTTCGGGTAATTTTTTTTTTCGCCTATTGACTTGAAATTTATGGAGTATACTAATTTAATTATTCTGAATCGATTGGAATTCACAAAGTTGCTTTATCTTCAACCGTTCGTGAGTTGAAAGTTTCATCTAGAGTTGAGAGGGGTAATTCACCGTCAATTTTTCCATATAATTTGGAATCAGCTAGTCGAGATACATTTGAAAGGACTTGGTGATATTTGAAAAATGATGAATAGAAATTTTGGAAAAGTCTGTTTCCTTCAATATTGAATATTGCATTACTCAATTATAATCGTCTTTGAATATCTTAAAAACTTGTAAACTTTCGAAAATTAGATCGCTTGAGAGAATTTTTGACGTTTAACTTCATCAAGCTAAACCTTGTATATAAATCATATATTTTTGAAATCAGCATGATATTTTGCGTATATAGTGGGAATTTGAGAGAGGTCATTCATCTCAAAAAAAATTTCTTTCCGTTCATCCGTCATCTGTTACCGAATTGATTTGAAAATCGATCGTTATTTTCAAATCCTCACTTTTACTTGTTTCGAATAGTTCTTCTTGCTCCTCCCCATTCGTAGTATACAGTTTTAATTTTTTCGAGTGGTAGCAGCGACATTGATCAAATTTATGATACCAGATGTTGATCAGCAGGTAGACAAAGAATGACTATACATCATATTTTTAAACGATTGGACTGAGATATTAAAATAATTTTAACGCAGCAGAATTGAAATTTGAAGTAATTAAATTTCTATTTTCAACAAAAATTGAGTTTTGAAAAATTAATAGAGAAAATATGAAAAATAACTTCTAGAGATACAGATGAACTTTTCAAGTCGAGAGCGGTTGAAGATGAGCAATTTTGCTAACATCAATCGATTCAAAATGACGAAATTAGTATACTCTGTCAATTTAAAATCAATCAAAATAAAAATATAAATTAAAAATGTTGTTAATATATAGAAGTAAGTTCTGCTGGAATATTGTCAATAGTTGGCGAAAATGTTTTTTGGTGCTTTTTATACCTACGTTTTATCAGTTCTGACAATATCCTATTTTCAATTCGCAATGTTCTAATTACTGCAACATCAAAGACATCACGTTGCCGTACATGAAGACATTACAATAAATTTCATGAAATTACCACATCTCCGCAAAAGTAAAAATTCCGTTTAAACGGAACATCTATGCCAAGCGTCTCAAATTTCATTCTGCGACATCACTTCAGCTTTTCCGCAACACAAACGATAAAAAAAAACTCTATGTATATTGTGTTTACATCCAAACGGAAACAGAGTTGGGGAAAATGCCGCGACTAACAAGATTATTTCCAAAGGTATGACATTGTGTTTGTTTTCAATTAAAATTTCTGATTGCGTTTTTGTTTTCTAGATGTCTCTGTTCACGCTCAGGAAACATAACAATCGAATTTAAAAACACTGGATTAAAGTGGGAAGGGTTTTGTGCCGTCGTAAAGTTGACTGCTTGTGCAATAAAACAATTATTGCATGATGTAGGTTAACTTCTCATGGTGAGCTTTATGATTTTTTTTCAGATTTGGCTGATGATAAAAATTTTATCTTCACTATACCTTGGGGACTATTCCGTTATATCTAACGTTAGGCAAATCATTCTCTCTTTCACTGCTTCCCGTTGTCAGGTCTATCTCGTCAGTACTTCAAATCTTCTGATGAACTCCTGGAGATTTTTCACGAGATTTTCCTGTGAGATGATATCTTCTGTCCTATAGTATCCGGAGGTATCTACCCCGATGTGAGCCATAGCTTCGCGTTCAAACAGTACATGGAAGGCACATGTGTCTCATCTATACCGTACGAGTGCCGTATATTATAACACTTGTAACGTCACGATATGCCTGTAGATATAGGCTGATAGCCCATGAAATAGACTAGCTGATATTATTTATTCAATCTTTTCTGTTAGAGTAATCAGTAGAACTATATCAAACTGTATTATTCCCTAGCATGTTCTTTATGGGCAATAACTTCCTGATAAAAATGTTCTTTTGTCAGCTATTTAATTTGAACTTTGCTGGCTCCTATAAACACTCTCTCAAGATTATAGGATGGGAGTCCATTCCACAAATTTTCTTTATCTTTGCTGAGTCTGGAGGTCCAGTCGAGCTGCTGAGAATATAATGCCAGTGAAATATCTCACACTAATTACCTCTCCACCCGTTCTAACCCTAGGTATTTAGTCTGGGCACGAAGGCACGTTTGATTAATTGTTGATGTAATATGATATCATTGTTCGAGATGCATCATGTTTTTATGTCTATTGCTAATACGTTACGGTATGAAAAAATTATTCGATTAGCGTAAACATGCCATAAAATAAAGTATATATCAAATGTATTACTTCAGTTTCCAGTTTTTAGGTTATCTCAATAAGTCCCATAATTAATTTTCGACATCATATTATTTATTATACTCTTGGGAAATCCCAAATTACAGGAGGTACGAAGAAGCTTAAATGAGGGTACAGTTTTGGTGTTTAATTTTTTTCCTAGTGTTATTTTACAACATAGTTCAAAACCAAAAACAATCATTTTGGCATTTTCAGATTCACCATCCGACGTTTCGTCTTCTGGCAATCATCATCAACTTTTTGTTATTGTTTCTTCACACAGAAAAATGGTGCTTCTCATTACGATTTAATTGATGTCTAATATGTTATGATTTGCTCTTCTTAAACCACAGGTATTAAAAACAACAATTTCATCTGAGATGGTCATGATTCCATCTGATAACTTTGTCTAGTGAACACTTTTTTAATTATACGATAAACATAATTCGAAACAACAACCTAACTTTTGAATACATAAGCGAATTCTTAGTCTTAAAATTTTCTTCTTATGCTTCTGATAGATCTAAATTGCGTGAAAGTTCATCTGTGTCATATTCTTGCTCTCCATTGATTCGGTTTTTCAAAGTGCCCCACAAGAAAATATACAACACTGTAATCTATGGTCTAAATACTCGCAAACTGCTCTTTTATTGTGTGGAGGAGACCCTTTATGCTGAAACCAACAGGTGTTTTAATCAACAAGGAAAAACTTAATCATATACTCTTCGTTTCTTAAGAACCGATGATAGGATTCCCCGTTCAAAGTATTAGGGAAAAAATGAGATTCAAGTATTCGGTTGTTATGAATTCAAGCCTACACATTAAAAAAAACGAACCTGTGGTCTGATCATCTCTGAAGAGTGGTGGACTATTTTCACTTCAAATGTGTTCATTATTTCTATTAAAAACGCCACAGTTCAAAAAAGTACTTTTTTCTGTCCAAATAATGTTTTTCAAAAAGTTTGTAGAGTCTACCATTATTCGAGAGGCAGCTACAAAATTCTATCTTTTTCTCAGGATCACCTGGATGTGATTTTTGTGGAATATGTATCTTACTACAATTCAAACCACTTTCTTCAAATTCCCTCCAAACCGAGCTCCAAACGCTAGTCTGTGGCATATCCATTACTGCCAAGACTTGATGCGTTGATTTGGAAGAATCTGCGTTTATCTAAAGAGTACCAATAACAATTATTTATATTTCCTTGAAAATGTAAAAAACAATAATTTTACCTCGGTTAATAGATTATTTTTAGTATTTTGTTCCATTCTGCTTCCATGTTTTATTCTTATTTTTTGAAACGTACCTACCATACAGGCATAGGTCAGAAGGAATATGAGGACTGATATGATATAAGGTAAGAAAGATTATCCATGATTGAAAACCCTATAAAGTCATTATACATATAAGAGACAATATCAGTCACTTACCAGTTGAGAAACTTTTGTCTCAGATATTTTTTGGCGATGAAGATGATGATGTGGAAGCCATATATTGTCAAAACTGTTTCGAACACACCGTATATTGAATCATTCCTTATTAAGTGGGTGTGTTATGAAACTATGTCTTGAAGCACAACTTGTCCTTGAATACTTTCGTACGTTTTCTAAACAAAAACCAAGAGTTTGAAAGATGGCCACTGATTGTTCGATCAGGGAGTTGAAGTTAGGCTTCTGCCGTGCCCAGAGCTAGTGAGGGCAATGGAGGGAGTTGGGAAGTACAATAATTGATTACCTTTAGAGAATGGTTTCAAAATATATATCCCCGTTATGTTTGTAAGTATAGGTGTTTTCTAAATAATTTATTGAAATCCATTAAAATTGAACAACAAGGGATTCATTTAATTATTTCCATCGTAATTGAATTCGGAATAATTGTAAGTAGAAGTAGTGGATTTTCTTGAGAGCTATGGCTTATACCGTCGCAGAGAACAACTTTACGGTTCGGCAGTTGTCTACTGAACGTAGGCTGTTAAAGGCTAGGCTAGGCTTTTATAGGGAAGTAGTTGAGTCAATGTTTTCGGTTTTCATTTCAATGATTTTGTGAGTTGTTGCCTGTAAGTGACGCGCAGATATATTCAAGGTCATAGCTCTTGAGAAAATCCACTACCTTTAGATGAATGAACTTTGTTTTCTCTATTGTTTCCAAAGTGTTTTACATCTTTGAAGGATGAGAATCTGCCTAGTTAGTCGTGAACAACCCCAATTCACGACAATATCATGAGATAGCGTGGTGCGAGCAGAACATTTAGAATATCTTATGGCAGAAAACTCCGTTTTTATGTATAATGGGAATGAGGCAACTTTTGCCAACTTTGAGAATACAGAAAATCCCTACCGGCTATCCTCGACTCATTGACATCTTCTGAATACCCCTGTATAATGGATGAAACCAATGGCGAACACAACCCCATCCTAACAGAATCCAGAAATTGAGGATGCTCCTCCTCTCATCCATTATTAAAATCTATGAAATTCTATTCATATCGCCCAATTGCCTGGAACATCAGGAAGCTGACCATTATTTCCCAAAAGCCTGCCACAATCGCTAATGTCCTCTTAATAAGTCATTAGTCCTGGCCTGGATCCTTGTCGAAATTGGAGAAAGGCTAGGGAAAGCTCATTTCTAACCGTATACTTGAATTCAATTAGAAGACCGCATAATTGGAAGGATTTCATGGATGATTAATGGCATGATAAGACATGGGTCTAGAAAATAATAGTCAAGAAACAATCCAGATAGTGCTCTTGGTAGTAGAGAAATGTTAATAATTTTAATGCTACTGAATTGATATCGGGGTGTTACAAAGGAAATTAAAAGCATTAAATATATTGATGAGTACTTCCACAGCCCAAATTTGAACTACGAACATAGTCTTGTTTTGGAATTGCAACTCGAAAAAAAAGGATGAATAACTCATTCCTAAGAAAAATTTCTGAATGAGTTTGTTATTCGAACATATTATTTCGTTCCACTATTTATATAATTCGTTTCAACTAATTACATGTAATATATTTCTTCAACTTTCACGGATGACCGTGAGAGAAGTCAAAGATCAAGGCAGCCAGTTGTTGAATCGTTGCCAGTCCATTCCTGGGTTGAAACGCCCCTAGCCGATCCCTGATCCCTCTAGAGGGAGACACTTGAGACGGCCCCCGCGATGTTAGCGGGTAGGACCGTGGATATTTCAAGTCTGAATTGATTTTGTGCAGAAGTCACCCCAATTGTGGAGCTCATGCCTATACAAAGAAAGGATCTGTCGGTATGATGATCCCGGAAGAAGCTCACAGGAAAGAACCGCTTTCAGAAATTGGTTTCAATTTTCTTCTTGGTCGCCCATTACGGACCTGGTTTTTCAAAAGGCTGGAGTGAATTCACAAAGAAAGTGCGTAAAACCTCAATTTATCCACTGTCAAAGACTTCATCTGAGATTTGTTGAGCCTATACTCGTTCGCCCCACGAGTTTGATAATCGTGAAAATATTTTTATTTCTTTGATTCTCAGAAAGAGTATTATACATGAATAGCAAAGGAACAGGCATAATAGAAGATTTGTTGATAATGATCCTTTAATGATCCCTTTAACCAGCACCGTAAATAATTCTTATCGCTGTTTTCTTCACATGAGTAAACAAAGTTTCCACTTAACAGTATGCCGTAATTCAAGTGTGAGTGAGAGAAAGAGAAATAACACGTCCGTACAGTGTTCTCGTATAGTTGTTTTTAATGTTACGCGACAGAAATAGTGAACTGGATAATTCATGACATAACTGCTCTATATGGGATGAGCACTACCAGCAATTACAATAGTAAAAACCAGTTTTCTACCCAAGAGACTATTTGCAAAAATAAAAGTGTTTTTTAATGTCGTGTCGCCGGCGTCTGCAACGCAATTATTAGGAGACATGGAGAGAAAGGGGTCGTTCATGTAGATAATGAAGGAGGAAGGACCAAGAACGGATCCCTGAGGTAATCCATGTGGAATAGTTTGAAAATCAGTACATGTCTCATTTAAATATACTGCTTCTCCTCTATTGCTCAGATAGGACTGTGCCAAATCAAGAGATACCCCTCTGATGCAATAAGAACGCAGTTTATCAACTAAGTGAGAGACACAATCGAAGGCTTTTGACAGATCACATAGAGTAATGGAAGTATTCATGCCTTCTTCGAAGCCATCGGCTGTTTCAGTCACGATTTGGGTTAAAAGTATCTACAGAACAGAATGGTACTGGATGGAGTGTCTAAAGTCATCAGGAGTTTGGATCCCCTTCTCCGCTCACTATACGTTCATGAAGAAGCAGGGATTTTAGCATTTCTTTACAATGCAGCAACCCGTACAGTCAATGAACTCGGTCCCGTATTTGACACTGAACGGACAAACCCAAACTCTGTCACCCAATGAAATTTCTTCAAGAACATTGAAGACTTTGGTTTATCTAGAAACCTGGCATTAGCTTTTCTCAGGTCAAGTGGGCTGAAGTCGAAAACCAAGGGATTCATAATGGCCTGCCAAGATGGTGTCTTCAACACCCTCTTCTACCTGATGTGTGATGGGTATAGTGGTTCCTGACACTAGATGCAGAGCGTGTCGTGTGGCAGCTGAGACCATAATGCATTCGCTGTTAGTCTGTCCAGCTTATGTGGTCTCAGCCTATATCCACAGGCATAATGCGGCGCAAAGAGTGTTGTACTACCATCTATGGCACTCGTTCAGTATTGACGAGACACCGCTGTTACCTTATGCTCTAGAGGATATTGAGTTCGTTGTGGAGAATGAGAAGTGTCGAATCTATTGGAACTACTCCTTTCCCAACCTCAGGCAAATAGAAGGCAAAATAGGTCGATTCTCATCATAGAGTTTTCGACGTGGGGACGTGGACGAGGGGAGTGTTCATTGGGGTTGATAACACACCAGCGCATCCTCCGGATGTATCGGAGCACCTGACTGGTGAATTACTGACAGAAAAAAAATTAACGTCTTCATTATTTACAAGAATTTTAATAAATCAAACATATTTTAGTAAACGCCTAAATTTGAGTAGAGTTCATCTTGATGTAGATACAGGTATCTCATCAACATGATCTTCCACATTACCATGACTAGGAAGTGAGACACAGCAATGGCTGTACCTTCGAGTTGTTCGTAAAAGTGGTTGTTGCACTGGAAGCATTTTTGCCTCATGCAGAGTCTGGCGAGGCTTGAATACTCTCTGACTATTTTGTTACTGAAACCATTGGTCCGCAGTAACTCTCTCGAATTTTTTGGTTTTGTTACACTTCGAAACAAAGAACTTACATCAAAAGTGATCATGATATCTTCTTCTTAAGTTTTTTACCCCCTAGCCTTTTCGTGAAATTGGAAAATTATTAAACTTGTGAGCCACTTTGATTTGTGTGTGGTGAATTCTATCGACGAGACGACTGGTTGTACTGAATTTTCAGGTTTATGAATCTTGGGAACACAATATATTTTTGGTATATTCAGGTTCGAGAATTGTTGTTGTTGTTTCCTTCAACTTCGATGTGACCAAAGACTTGCATTCGCTTAGAGGCAACTGTTTGTATGGACCGGTTTCAATAAAGTTGACAATTTGAAGGGACGATATGAACATTAATAATCTGATTAACTCCCGAAAGCTTTAGCTCGTACAAACAATATTTTAATGTCATTTTGTCGATATATTCACCACAGAAAACTATTTGAAACGTTATGACGAAATCTGAAATAAAAGCTAGCTTGTTGTAATCGATACATAACATAATAATATTTTTAGTCACACATGGGCTATAAAAATGCTTGAATTGACCTTAAAAAATCAATTTAACGATTCACAGCTCATACTCTGCATTCTCTCTCATCCGTAACTTCAACCAACGAAAATCAATCCCCGCAGTAACCTGTTACGCCAGAGGACACCGTGAAATCGCTGTACGCTCATGAAGATAAAAAAGGGTAAAAGTACGATTATAGGGCGCTATACGACGCGGGTGTCACATTTGTTACTGGTTATTTATTATGAAACGCCGGCTCGTTTCCGATAGAATATTAGAGAGTATTTTTGTATTACACGCTGCGTTATTTTCAGTTTGCATTTCAACCGGGAATTATGGGCGAGATGGTGATTCTCGTGTCGTAAATCATCCCTCACGTGGTCTTGCTCCATTATCTGATATAAATTGGAGTTACTGCAGCATTATATGGGTGAATATGGTTGTGAACCTAGATTCTCATTGGTTGATCTTATGAACTAGACATTTAGAAAACTACACTGAAGCTTTCAGATTCAGCAAGGAGAAACTCGTTTCGTCGGTAAAACTTCGCTAAAAAACTGACATATTTTCTGGAAAAGATAGTCTTTATCAAAAATTTTCATCGTTTCTTCGATGTAGACGAATTTAGATTTTCCACCTCTTTTTCGTGACTTTGGAGACCTGCGTTACTTTTCCGTGACTTTGGAGACCTGCGTTACTTTTCCAGGGTTTGTTTTTTCAATAAATGACAATGCTTGGGAATTTATTTCTCGGGAAGTATTCCCAAAGCTAACAGTCCACTGAACTCCAAGGAAAATGCCATTCCTCACATTCTCTTCTCTAGTTGTGGCCATGTCCTTGGAAACTTAAAAGACTTTCTTCTTCCGGGATTTAGGCATGGAACAGCCATATCAACCACATCATTCCCAGGGCTATAGCAGCAAGTTGGACATTATAATAATAATAATAATAATATTTATTTCTTCGGAGAAGTACAGTTAAAAAATCAATCTACAATAAACAAAGAAAAGGTCAAGTTTCAGGACGAAATTGTAAAGTAGAAGAATATTTCTGAACATATAAAATTTGTAATTATAAATTATACATACACGATTTGTCTATAACAAAACACGTGAGTAAAATCAAAATTGCACAATATCAGGGCATATCCAGTGCCCAGTATCAGTCACAATAGAGAAAATGCAGATTTATTTTGAAACTCAAGTCTAAAAGATGAAATACATGAATGAATAAATAAACACATCTGAACACACAAAACAAGTTGGAATAACCAACCACACGATTTGGGAACACACAACATGAATTAATATACAGGGTGTCCCGAAACTATGGTGCCAAATTGAAACAGAAGATTCCTCTTGAAAAATAAATAGGACTTTCCTAAACTTCTCAAATGTCGTCCGTTGCAGAGATACAGGGTGTTGAATAAGAAAAAATAAAAGTGATTTTTCATAACTTCCACAGTTCTGAAAGTTTCTGAAAAAAAATTTAAAGAATATTTGTGTTCAATAGGTGCTTCATTTCGAAAAAGAAAACACATTTTCTGTTGTTACCAGTGGCGTACTAGAAGGGCATCATGGTCCCTTTTCTCCCCTATTTTTTACACCACTGGTGAAATCAATAAAATTAATAAATTTTTGCATTTCCCTTTCCATTTTGAGTAAAAACTGTATACGTGTTTCATTTCAGAAAAATCAACCGTTTTCAAGATATTTGCGTTTTTGTGAATACAAACATAACTAGTAATGAAAAAAATGTTCGGCTGAAGTGAATTTTACAATCCTAATTACGGGTTAAACTTACAACTAGTATTCTACCAAAAAAATCGATGACATTTTCACATGCATTTTTTCTTGCAAAGGTACAGGGCGTTGAAACTGGAAAATAAAAAGGCAACTTTCATAGTTACAAAAAAAAACAACTAAATTTGAAGGTATGCCTTTCTTCAATGGGTGCTCTATCATTGAAAGAAATCAGTTAGATGTTATTTGGACCAGTGATCATGGTTGTAAAATTATTTTCTGCCGAACAAATTTTTCGTTACTAGTATGTTTTCATTCATAAAAGCGCAATTATCTTGAAAACGGTTAGTTTTTCTGGATTCAAACAGGTATAAATTTCTACTGAGAATTAAATGAGAAATGCGAAAAATATATAATTTTTCTGATTTTACCAGTGGCGTAAAAATAGGGGAGAAAAGGGACAATGATTCCCTTCTTGTACGCCACTGGTAACAACTGAAAATGTGTTTTCTCGAAATAAAGCACATATTGAACACAAATACTCTTTGAAATTTTTTGAGAAATTTTCAGAACTGTGCAAGTTATGAATAAAAATAACTTTTAATTTTTCATTTTCAACACCCTGTGTCTCTGCAACGAACGACATTTGGGGAAAGAAATATGAGGAAAGTCCTATTTATTTTTCAAGGAAAATCTTCTGTTTCAATTTGGCATCATAGTTTCGGGACACCCTGTAGATATTAAGGTACCTCAAGTTGATAGCGTTTTTAAAGAGATTAGGGGCTGGGTATTATGTTAAGAAAGCTGTTGTTTTCTCCAGACAAAAGATTATTGAGTTTATTGTCGAAGCACCACGTGGCCGGTACTCAATTATCAAGGTATACAGTGTCTTTCGAAAGTATCGGAATGGTCTCATATTTCAAAAACGGCCTAGAGAAATTTTATGAAAATTTCGACAGGGTGGTTTTTGATGATGCCTGATTCAATGGCAAAATGACAAAAATCAACAACAATGATGATATCGACAATATTGAGGTCAACTCAACATTATCAAGTAGAACAACCTATTTGTTTTCATTGCAATTAATTCAGCGACGCCTCGTTACTTATGTCTCCAAATGTCAGATTGGGAATTAATATAGTTTTGAAATATGACAATATGGCTTTTTCGTTCAGAAGTCTGAGAACGTTTCAATATTTTCAATACGGTTCAAGAAAAATTCGTGAAATTTTAAACATGATGGTTTTTGATGATACCCGATTCAATGGTGATATCGGCAATGTTGCCAAATCAACACTTTTTCAGATATTGATATTGGAAAACTGTTGATTTGGCAACATTGACAATATCATCGTTGAATTGGGCATCATCAAAAACCACCCTGTCGAAATTTTCGTAAATTTTCTCAAGGCCGTTTCTGAAATATAAGACCGTTCCAATACTTTTGACAGACACAGTACCACAGGGATCAATTCTGGACCCTGTGCTATTTTTGTTGTATCTCAAAGACATATATGAGTTTTCAGACAGAGTCTTTTTTATTTTGTATGCTGATGACACATCTGTTATCACAAGAATGATTCAATACTTAGAAAAGACTGATGAAATATTGACTAATCTATTCATGTGGTGCTGCTCAAAGTATCTATGTTTTAATGCTTATAAGACTAGCATGATACCAGAGTGGAAGAAACACTGTAAATATCTAATATCACAATTATCATCAATGGCTTACTTGATCTATGACATTTTAAATAATGGACTACTCATGCATCATGTACTATCATTCAGAACTTGAATGTCAACTCAGGTATGGCATTTTTTTTAATCTCGACTTTTTTGCCAAAATTCTTTATTTCCCAAAAACGAATATTACTCCGTATGGATAGAAACCTAACAACATTTTCGTGTGAATCATTATTCATTGATTTTCATTTTCTGGCAGTGTACTCCTTAAATATTTTTGAAATGTCATTATATGTCTTTAAACATAAATTCACCACCAAATTTCCTCATCACAATGTGAATACATCACAAAAAAAGAACTATATGTGTCATTTGCCAGGCTTGAAGTTACCAAGTGTTCGCCATACATGCTGGTTCCTAGTTATGGGTGACTAATTTTAGACAATTTGCTATCAACACCGACATATTATCTGAAATATTATAATAGGAGGCAAAATACCTCAAAAGGTCATTGGATTCGTAATCAGGATAATGATTGTAGGACTAATCCACTTCGTCCCCGAAAAAAAAGCAGTTCTGAGAAATTAAAATTTGACCCACTTCACATGAAAACACCCCAGTGAAAGAAATCTGTACATTTCTGTTATATTTATCAATTCTGTAAATTTGTCTGTCCTTCAAAAATTACGAAGGTTACTCGAATATTTCCATGATAAATGAGTCAATTATTTAAATAAAATGTTCAGCTCATAATTGTTGGCACTAATTTTATTTATTATATTCCGAGTGTCACTATGAGTTATTTTAATGAATTCAGAGATTGGCACACAGTTCATATTTTGTGGGGTTGAAGAACTCAGTTGTGGGAGGATTTGTACATTACTTTAATGTTTCTCATCAGTTTTGTTGATAAAAAAATTATTTATATAATTTTAATTTCTTTTGATTTTTTTATTTCGCCAATTTCTCCATAATCATTTAAGATGTTTTGTTAATATTATCAGAATTTTTTGTCATACGTATACAAGTTAATTCCCATTTTGTATTATTCAGATTTTGTTTGTATAGTTCCTGATAATTTTTTTGTAGATATTTATCATTCATACTGTTCGAAATTTCACATAATTCAGATATATGAATTGTTAATAATTTTTTATTATTTGATACTCATTTGTATGCCAGGAATTGTTTTTGCTTTCAATATTGTTTTCCAATTCAAATCCTCACAATCAAAGAAATCCCAATTTTGCTGTATCGTTTGCTAAGAAAAATTTTACTTGTAAGATAATTTATAAAAACCTTAACGTAAACCCATTTTTCAAGCAAACTTTTCTTCCATATCCTAAGTCTGGTAATCAGATTAAAAAACAAATTACACTCTGAGAAAGTGTTCATCGAATGAGTGCAATAACTTCTCTCCTGATTCGAGGCTTTTCACTAGAGAGGAAATTATTTTCCAGCCATTACATTTTCCCAAGAGCCCGGTCTAATCCAAATTGAAACTATTCCCGTCGCTAATTTGCTCCATTCTTATCACAATGAATTCCTAATAAGTCGGTAACTCAAAGTATTTCACTTTACAGAACTTTCGTTAGTGAATTCAGTGGAAATTGGATCGTGACATTCCAATTGGAAATTCGATTGTTGTTGCTTGAATTCCAATGGAAAAAAGACATTCGTTATGAAAATCGCTGTTCGAGTTTCAGATTTTTCTTCAAAGAGATGCTAAGTGAGACAAACAAAGGAAATGTCACCTGATATCGATATTTTTCTGTGCCTTGCTCTTTGATGTTTTGTCCATTCGAGAAATTAATCAAGGTGTGTTGAGTCGAAAATTATTCTCATAGAAATATTTCGAATTGAATGAATTCATGATTGACATGAAGTTTGCTATCCGAAAGGATTACCAGAAATTCTGAGATTTATTTCAGTTCACGTATTTTTCAATAAGACAAAGACCTGCCATTCGTATATAGAAAAGTCTTGCATTGCTAACAGTTTACGATGAGATTAATTGATATTCACTACCTGTCGTGATTCAGCCAGAAAAGTATATAGTATATCTGACGAATATTTGCCCTACATCTACCTGTCCAAGTTTTTTGCAAGATAGGAATGAGAGGTGAAAACATAACAGGATTAATATTCAACCTGACATGAATTCATCAAAACTTCATTTCAATCATTTTTAACAAGAGACAGAATTTGAATCATTTATTCTTGTCCGGTACCACTCAGGAAATATTCCCAGGTTGTAATATAGAGAGTTCCCTTGATAAATGCATAGATCAATATATTTATGGATAACTTACTTCAAGTGGAGCCAATTCAAAAATTTTTTAGTTTACTGTTGCTGATGAGGACCACCTATATTATTAAATGATTAATTACATTAATCTTTGTCCAAATAGCAACTTCTCATCGTCAAAGGTCGGGTCGTCAAGGGAGTGTGGTTGAACTTTAAATAATTTGAAGTGACCTCAAAAATAGGATTCGAGTTGTCCCGCTCTGTGGTGAATCGAAATACATTTATTCTGGTCCAGATAACAACTTCCCATCATCAAAAGTCATCCATTGTCAGGTCGTCAGAGGAGTGCGGTCCAATTTTAAATATTTTGAAGTGACTTCAAAACTAGGGTTCGAGTTGGCCCACTTTGTGGGTGAAAATATATTTATTTCCGTCCAAATAACAACTATCATCAAAAGTCCTTGTCGGGTCGTTAGAGGAGTGCGGGCGACTTTTAAATATTTCGAAGTGACCTCAAAAATAGGATTCGAGTTGTCCCGCTTTGTGGTTGATCAGAATACATTGAATCTTGTCCAAATAACAACTTCTCATCACCAAAGGTGATTGTCGGATCGTCAGGGAAGTGCGGTAGAATTTTAAATATTCTGAAGTGACCTCAAAAATAGGTTTCGAGTTGGTCCACTCTGTCGTGGATCAGAATACATTCATATTCATCCAGATAACAACTACTCATCATCAAAGGTCATTGTCAGATCGTCAGGGGAGTGCGGTCGATTTTTAAATATTTTTGGGGTGACCTCAAACATAGGATTCGAGTTGGCTCGCTTTGTGGTGGGTCAGAATACATTCATTCCTGTCCAAATAACAACTGTTCATCATCAAAGGTCATTGTCGGGTCGTCAGGGGAGAGCGGTCGATTTTTAATAATTTTGAGGTGACCTCAAAAATAGGGTTCGAGTTGGCCTGCTTTGTTGTGAGTCAGAATACATTCATTGCCGTCCAAATAACAACTTTCCATCATCAAAGTTCATTGTCGGGTCGTCAGGGGAGTGCGGTCGAATTTTAAATATTTTGATGTGACCTCAAAAATTGGATTTGAGTTTCTGTCCAATTAAAAACTTCTCATCATCAAAGGCCATTGTCGGTTCGTCAGGGGAGTGCGGTCGATTTTTGAATATTTTGAGGTGACCTCAAAAATGGGATTCGAGTTGGCCCACTTAGTGGTGTGTGTATCAGAATACATCCAATTCCGTCCAAATAACAACTTTTCATTATCAAAGGTCATTGTCGGGTCGTCAGGGGGGTGCGGTCGATTTTTAAATATTTTGAAGTGACCTCAAAAATGGGATTCGAGTTGGCCCACTTTGTGGTGAATTGGAATACATTCATTTTTGTCCAATTAACAACTTCTCATCATCAAAAGTCATTGTCGGGTCGTCAGAGGAGTGCGGTCGATTATAAAATAATTTGAAGTGGCCTCAAAAATAGGATTCGATCTGTCATGCTCTGTGGTGAATCAAAATACATTCATTATGGTCCAGATAACAACTTCCTATCACCAAAATTCATTGTCGGGTCGTCAGAGGAGTGCGGTCGATTATTAAATAATTTGAAGTGGCCTCAAAAATAGGATTCGATCTGTCATGCTCTGTGGTGAATCAAAATACATTCATTATGGTCCAGATAACAACTTCCTATCACCAAAATTCATTGTCTGGTCGTCAGAGGAGTGCGGTCAATTTTAAAATATTTTAAAGTGACCTCAAAAATAGTATTCGAGTTGGCCCACTCTGTGGTAGATTAGAACAAATTCTTTTATATCCAATTAACAACTTCCCATTATCAAAGGTCATTGTCGGCTCGTCAGGGAGTGCGGTCAAATTTTAATAATTTGAAGTGACCTCAAAAATAGGATTCGAGTTGTCCCGCTTTGTGGTGCGTCAGAATACATTAGATCTTGTCCAAATAACAACTTCTCATCATCAAAGGTGATTGTCGGATCGTCAGGGGAGTGCGGTCGAATTTTAAATATTCTGAAGTGACCTCAAAAATAAGATTCGAGTTGGTCCACTCTGTGGTGGATCAGAATACATTCATTTTCATTCACATAACAACTACTCATCATCAAAGGTCATTGTCAGATCGTCAGGGGAGTGCGGTCGATTTTTAAATATTTTGAGGTGACCTCAAAAATAGGATTCGAATTGGCTCGCTTTGTCGTGGGTCAGAATACATTCATTTCTGTCCAAATAACAACTTTTCATCATCAAAGGTCATTGTCGGGTCGTCAGGGGAGTGCGGTCGATTTTTAATAATTTTGAGGTGACCTCAAAAATAGGGTTCGATTTGGCCTGCTTTGTTGTGGGTCAGAATACATTCATTTCCGTCCAAATAACAACTTCCAATCATCAAAGTTCATTGTCGGGTCGTCAGGGGAGTGCGGTCGAATTTTAAATATTTTGATGTGACCTCAAAAATTGGATTTGAGTTTCTGTCCAATTAAAAACTTCTCATCATCAAAGGTCATTGTCGGGTCGTCAGGGGGGTGCGGTCGATTTTTAAATATTTTGAAGTGACCTCAAAAATGTGATTCGAGTTGTCCCACTTTGTGGTAAATTGGAATACATTCATTTTTGTCCAATTAACAACTTCTCATCATCAAAAGTCATTGTCGGGTCGTCAGAGGAGTGCGGTCGATTGTTAAATAATTTGAAGTGGCCTCAAAAATAGGATTCGATCTGTCATGCTCTGTGGTGAATCAAAATACATTCATTATGGTCCAAATAACAACTTCCTATCACCAAAATTCATTGTCGGGTCGTCAGAGGAGTGCGGTCGATTATTAAATAATTTGAAGTGGCCTCAAAAATAGGATTCGATCTGTCATGCTCTGTGGTGAATCAAAATACATTCATTATGGTCCAGAAATCAACTTTCTATCACCAAAATTCATTGTCTAGTCGTCAGAGGAGTGCGGTCGATTTTTAAATATTTTAAAGTGACCTCAAAAATAGTATTCGAGTTGGCCCACTCTGTGGTAGATCAGAACAAATTCTTTTATATCCAATCAACAACTTCCCATTATCAAAAGTCATTGTCGGCTCGTCAGGGAGTGCGGTCGAATTTTAAATATTCTGAAGTGACCTCAAAAATAGGATTTGAGTTATCCCGGTTTGTGGTGGGTCAGAATACATTAGATCTTGTCCAAATAACAACTTCTCATCATTAAAGGTGATTGTCGGATCGTCAGGGGAGTGCGGTCAAATTTTAAATATTCTGAAGTGACCTCAAAAATAAGTTTCGAGTTGGTCCACTCTGTGGTGGATCAGAATACATTCATTTTCATCCAGATAACAACTACTCATCATCAAAGGTCATTGTCAGATTGTCAGGGGAGTGCGGTCGATTTTTAAATATTTTGAGGTGACCTCAAAAATAGGATTCGAATTGGCTCGCTTTGTCGTGGGTCAGAATACATTCATTTCTGTCCAAATAACAACTTTTCATCATCGAAGGTCATTGTGGGTTCGTCAGGGGAATGCGGTTAATTTTTAAATATTTTGAAGAGACCTCAAAAATAGGATTCAAGTTGGTTTGCTTTGTGGTGGGTTAGAATACATTCATTTTTGTCCAAATAACAACTTTTCATCATCAAAGTTCATTGTCGGGTCGTAAGAGGAGTGCGGTTGTATTTTATTTTCTGTTCTTTCTTGGTTACAGATTCTGCATTTTTCAAAAGAGCGATAGAAACATCAATAGCAATAGTGAACTACCAAATTTTCAAATTCGGCCTACTCATAGTTTTCCATATATTGATCGATACACTTTCCGGAAGGACTCCCTGTATATTTGTCGATATCATTTACACTAATATGTCATGAACCAATAACTTGGACAAATAAGGAAAGTCCGACTGAAATCATCTTCGATTCCGTAGAACCCTACAATGTCAACGGGAAAAACTTCGTTTCAGGACATATTGCATTAAAGTAACTTTATTACAAGCATCTTCTCCAGAGGTTGGTCCTCGGGTGCTTCCGTGTTTACTATCGAGCATCTCGTTCAGTATGTGTGTAATTGGGTTTATATATTTTCTCTGTGACGGAAATGAAATAAGTTTGAGAAAATTCCGATAAAGTAAGTTAGAAGTTATGAGACATCGAATGTCGGGAAATTATATCCACCAGCAGTTGAAAGTTGGAGCTACTGGGATTGAATTGATTTGTTTTCAGTAAATAGAATGGTGAAATTATTCGTTTCAACCATATGAACCGAGTGAATATATTTTTGATTGAAACTGATGTCTACAGAAACGTACGAGTACACTCAGATACATCCCTGAGAGAACCCACCAGTTCATACAGCAAAAAATTGTGGAGAAATTCAAAATTGAGTAAATTATTGTTAGGAAATTGGCTGAATTCCAGGTTTTTCTATGGACTTGGTGAACAAACTAATAACTAAACATATATTGAAGGAAACGCCACTTAACTCTTTGATTTTTCAAAAAGAAGACAACCCTCCTAAATATATCATCTCACACGAACACGAGTTAACTCGGGGTTCTGACAGCATTTTCAAAACCCTCAATATGAAATTGGTATCCAAATCCTCCTATAAGCTGAAACAGATCTTTGGCACTCCGGAATATCATAAAACAGAAAAGAAAGTCAGGGATTTGTGAAATTAACTGTAAGGACTACGAGTAGATGCATGTAGGTCACTAGAAGGGCTATAGAAAAACGATTCAAATATCACGTTTCTCATATCCGATTCCCGAAACCATCAAATGAAGTCTCAAATAAAAAGGGCGTACCTCAAGGAATTATATTGGGACCATTGCTACTTCTGCTGTATATCAACGATATTGTTCACTCGGTTGAAAACTATTAAATCCATTTGTTTGCCGATGACACTTTATTGTATTTCTGTTCTGAAGATATACAAACACTAACAGATACACTCAATGCGGATCTGGAAAATATTTTCCAATGGTGAAATGCTAGTTTGTTGAAACATAACGCAAAAAACTAAATTAAAAAAAAGTATGCGGAGTTCAAAGATGATCAGATGATTACAATTGGTAATGAGGAAGTTGAAATGGTGGAAAATATTAAATATTTGGGCATTATCATCGATAGAAATCTAACTTTCAAACAACATATTTCTTACATTACCAACAAAATATTCAAGAACATAAACTTTTTGTTTAGAGTGGCACTGTTGGATTATATCCCAAATGACATCAACACAAGCACCATCACATATATAAACAATTTAATAAAGTTACAAACTCGAAAACAACACGTTATACAAATTATTATGTAATCGCTTGACAAGGCTCGTATTTATTCATTGACTTGATTGACAAGTCGAATTAATACCTGGACGTGTCTGCGACGACCTGATCTGTGACTATCTACGGTCAGTGGCGGAAATCTTATAGGGCTAGGTGCCAACAGGCACAATCTTCAACACCATGGTCTAGAAAAACAGTATATAATAAGATAATATTGCCCCATTTCACATTCGCTTCGTCTATACTGTACCTGGCTAATAAAAATGAGATGGTACGGATGCAGAAACTGCAAAATAAAGCAATGAAAATTATATTGAGTGTTCTAAGAGAAACTAAGGCCATGTTTGAACCATGTTTGAGCTACTTTGAACTGGCTCTCAGTACAATATTACTTGGAGTACCATACTATGATTCACACAACTACAACACACGAAAGACAGACATAAAAGTCTCGACAACAAACAAAAAAGCTTCGAAAAATCAATTTTCGATAAAGGCATAGTGTGTTATAAAATTAGAAGATTAACTAGAGAACTGAAGATATGTCTGTTACGAGAGTGTCACACATGATTGTCACTATTACCCTTGCCAACCTACTCATATGATAGGTCAAGTTTTAATGTGTTTAAATGACGTTTCCACAATTGATTTATTGCATATTTCATTTTATATTTGTAGTGTGTTTCTTTTTGTTGTGATTGTAATCAAATTGTCTTTTATTTATACATTATTTACCTTCGACAATGTAAACTAGCTTTATGTGCTAAATAAAGATTATTATAATTAGCAGATTTGACAATACAAGTTTGAAATGAGGTTCCAGTTCCATACAGCCCTTTGCTCAAGTTCATAGTACTAGGAAGGCCTCTTCTCTTCATGAAGAAGTCACCACATCTTGCATATCTGGTTATTATCTGCATATGCTTGAATTCAACAATAGGTAATTGAAGTTGGTATATTATTGGTATACATGATGAAGAGTAGCGCTCCTAAAATAGACGAAAACCTCAACGACTTAGAAGCACAAAAGATGGTAAAGCTTGTCTGGGGCATCCAAAAATGGGTCAAGAACCATCATCAATCTTCCTGGAAAGACGCCACAGGCAATACTCACGCGAAAATGATGATGATCAGATCAACTGACCGTCTTTCACGGCATCTTCTTGAACTGAATCAGAACTCCCTCACTAAGGTGGTAGGACTCATAACAGGACACTGACAAAACACTTACAGATCTTGGAGATTCACCAAGACTCCACACTATGCAGGTTCTGTAATGAGGAGGACTGCCCTGGCTCGTATTACTATGGATATCTTTGGACAATGTAGTGCAGAAGATATCATCCCACAGGAAAACCTCGTGAGAAATCTCCAGGAGTTCATCAGATCCGGAGCACTCACAAGATAAACCTGAAAGCAGGAAGCAGAAAGGTTCTACGCAGAACTATCTGCATTCCGGATTATGGCGGCCTAATGATAATAATAATAATCATGAAAAACTGATGTTTTATTGTAGCCAGCGTAAACTCCAACTTGATAGTCTGAAATAATTTGGTTATTGTTGATGTACAATGTTGATTGCCGCCGAAGAGTTTTTGCTTACATCTTCAATATTGCAGGCAGAATACCGATTGGCCTTAGGTCTTAAAATTCGTGAGGGTTCTTGATGTAATCGAGAGGTTTGATTACAAACATTTTCTATAAGTTGTAAAAATGGTTTGGAATGCAAATTTGATGAAATCATTGAATTGGAAAAGTACACAGTGTATCAAACCCCATGGTGAGATACAAAATGACAAGGTCCATAGGTAATTTAACGAAACAAAAACGTGTACTGTTGAATAATTAGTGAAGCCAGTTTCACTTCGAATATTCTATCAGTTCATGAAAATTAGCATTTATTACCCGATTGAATATCATTTCAATCGGAGTACATAACACTTCAATTATGGAAATCAATCCCCATTTACAATAAAATTAAATATTTGACATGGAAAATTATTGTGGCTGTAGTTTCTAGAAATGATAGTATGATTACCTGTTAAATACTTCACTAGCGAAAACTATGATCTTCTTTCACGCGATAGCAGTGATTGCGTCCCAGTATTTTGGTGACTATTTATTTTCTGGAACTGATCTCACAATGATAACAACTTCTTCGACAAAACTGACCCTTTCAGCTAATCAAATCTCTACCCTACAAATCTCCCACCCTGAATCTTGTTTGAGGTACCGCAATCCATTTTAGACGCGACCCATTACTAGCAACTAATGAAACATGTTTGGATCACGAAACTCACTAATGCATCCCATATCTGAATCGAACGTAACTTCAGCCGAAGTGATTACGTCGAACTTCAACAAGTTACCTCAGCACTATATCCGATAACTTAATGAGAATAATAAAATAGCACGAATACGTGCCTGGTTGATGTGAGATGTTTGCTTCAATCAACTGGTTTGCTGAATTGATAGACATACATCACGTTTTCATTTATATTACCAGTAAACATCGAATAGGGAACAAAATCAAGTGAATTGATGATACGCCAAAATAGAAAGCTCACATATTCCATCAAATTTGCTTGGTCATTTCTTGTCTTCAGAGAACCTCAATAACATTAACCATCCAAACGAGATTTCACTTTGAGTAGCTTGAAACTACTAGTCTTACCTCTCTCAGTTCTAGGTGATTCATCTTTCTGACAGAGTTATAACTGTTTCTTATACGATGCTCACGTATCTTTCATTTCCAATATTGCTTTACCATTCCAACGATCATGGTGATCATGGTGGAGCAGGCTATGGTAATAGTCTCGATGAATTCCTTTGAGAATGTTTTTTCAACATGCAAAAGATTTGGAATGCCCACAAAGTTGTTATTCTTCATGTGGTATAGAGTTCTCTACCAGAAATAGAATATTTATTTCGTCTATAAATAACCTGTGCATCTGACAGTATTCTAAATAAATACATCTTAAACGTCGAATAGAATCAAATAATCTTCAAGGGTAATATAAGAAGACCTTGATAAATCATCGACTATTTTTATTGCATTTAAATTTCGACTGAATTTCATAATAATTCAACGAGACATTATTTTGGGATTAATAATGTGATGAAAACTCGAGAGCGATGCCCTGGAGGCCAGTCTAGTTCTTTTTATCATTAGTACCAAAATATACCACAAAATGTAAAGTAGTTGACTTGGTCTCTTCTTTTTTTTATCTTCTATACAGGTGATTACCTGCAGTACTATTGGAAAAGACCATTGATCAATTTCAGTATAATCTGAGTTGTTTGAGATAAGGGTTATTTTAGTAAAACAATGACTTTCCCAAAATTTCTGCGACTTTTTCGATATGAAGATTCATATCAGCATATTTTTCTTTCGTTACCCTCAATGTTTCTAACAAACTCTTCTAGAAGAGCTCTATTAGGTTATTCAGACTTGCGTAGCAAGATTAAAAACTTGGTAATAAAATAAAAGTTGACAGAATTGAATATGGTGTTGCATACCAGTAGAAATAAATTTGCAAAACAAAGTTGTGTGGATATTTGTTACATTAGATTAGATAATCATTAGTTTGGAGCTTTCATGCTACAAGCCTCTTCACCGCGACCTTTTCAGATCTATTGTGTATGCCCCCGAAATCATTTAGAGTTCTCTACCGAGCCCTGTTTTCGTTACGAGTCTCCATAGGATCGTTTTTAGAACTCCCATGATCTGAGAGCTCTTGGTTTTCCTTCTCCAGCGGAAGAAACCTTGACCTCGACAAACCCTCGCAGTGGCATAGTATGTCCTCTTCTTTCTGACAGAACCTGCATACAATTTCTCCTGCCCGACCGATCGTATTCATATGTTGAGCCTACAATGCCTCTAAGAAGTCCTACTATTATTCTGGTATGCTCGTTTTCTGGCTCAGTAAGTATTTTGTACATTCTTCTGCACAGATCAAAGGCTACTGTTCTTTTTCCATAACTTTTTGCAGGTTTTGATTCCATGTTAACTCATGGTCGAAGATTACTCCTCTTGGACAAATGGAATTTTTATCCCGTTCAGTACAGGTGAACTTAGTCTTTCCAGTACTTCTTTTCGTGTTGATATAACTATTGTGGTGTCATGGAAGTTCACTGTCCGCTCCTCCCCTTCAAACCACGTCGGCATATCCTAAGTAATGAAATCCTCTGGTGCTTTATTCAGTGCGTCCATTAGGATGGCCCAGAGTAGGGGCATCCCCTTTTTGCTCTAGCTACATAAATAATCCTTTTCAAATACAACTCGATCTTCAAAATTGATCCATAATTCTTTATTTTCATCACTCAAACACGTTAATTCAGCAGAAACATTCAAACAATATGAATTTAGATAAAATCACTCATCGGTTTGTTTTCATATTTTTGCCAAAGAGTTTTCGTGAAAAATAAAAAATGATCGATAAAATTTTTAGCGCTCGTGGTATTACCTTTGATAAATCTCCTTCAAAATATGGAGATTGATACGTTACTCCTACTAAATGATGAAGCCTCCAGAAGAGAAAAATGTATCTACCCTGCACGAAAGAATGCACATTCATATCCTTTCTCAAATATATCATCGATCAATTCAAGATGAGTGAGCCTTTCCTATGACGAAACCGCCGATCTCGGTTACATTTGAGGAATGAGGCAAGTATTATGTTGAGACTTGTCACCTGTTTGCACACATACATCAACGTTTCAGGACATACCGACAACTCTTGAAGTATTTTCATTCCTCGAATTCTGGTGCATAGAACGAATCCATTCCAGTTCGAATCAAACCACCGTCAGACGAGTCGCATTGTCAACGACTTCACAAAAGCTATCGATTACTTGTCAGCTTTGAACTATCACATATCTTGAAACTACGGCGTACACAGAGCTGAATCCAACCAAAAGGTTACTCCATTATGTGTTGCAATTCTATCAGTTTGCAACAATGGAGCTGTCAGCTCGTTGATAATTTGCATTCTATCGAATTTCGTCAAGGTATAATAGAAAACTGAAAGAATTCAGTTATCTTGCTACTTCATCCTGAACGCAGTTTCGGGTGTATTTACATAGAGATCCAGTGAAAAATTATGTCGAACTTCCTGGGATATCGGGGTTTATATTATAGTTCTTGGGGCTGTACCACATAGTTAGTATACCGTGTAACACAAACTCTAAGTTCACCCTACTCATCTCCTTTCTGAAGGCTCCTTTTGACAAATTTTTAAAAAAAATTGATTTCTGGGCTCAGCGAAAGTTACGTGAAATTTCGATTTGCAAATGGTATACCATATACATCATCAGACTTCTGGAATATCCATAGTTTTGTGAATCCACTGAAAGTTGACATTTCATCCGTCAGAACACTTATCTTATTCTCGATCTAGAGAGCATTCAAGCCTGAAATCATTCAAAATGTTCAAAATAGTTCTACACTATCGCACTTTCTATTGAAAAAGTACTGCGTTTCGACACACGTGCCAAAAAAGTACAAAAAATCGTTTTTTAGTTTTTTGTTTCTCGAAACATCATTTTTTTCAATGGTACCATAATAGTACTCCGACATCATTAGAAACTATCATCGACAATAAAACGAATAAAATCGACTAAGTCGAAGAACCCTTTCTCTTCACACGTTTCCTCCAAGTAAAAAAATAAGGTAAACATCTGTCAGGAAACAACTACTTCCATGACTAATACCACGACGGACATTGAATTACATTTGACAGATATTGGTGCAACGCTCTTCCAAGAAGACCCAATTGCAAGTGCGTATCTGGTAATTGAACAGTAAATTATCCTTCATTTGGTTGGGAATGACCACCTGCAGACATGCATGTTTCTAGGTTTTGCCTCCCATCAGTGTCAGGGTAGGTCGGACAATATTATAATTGTCCTGTTCCTGCCAACTTAATGATAATCAATTTAAATCTCAAATAAAGAGCTCTACATCTATCACACCCAACTCTCCGCCATAAAAATCTCGAAACGATAAAAGTATATCTATTGAAAAACAATTATCCCCTGAAATTAATAAATAAATTCCATTTCAAAGAACATGCCAGAAAAACTGGCTTACCAAAAGAAAAGAAAATTTTCACTTATAATCTTCCTAGAGCATGAATTACTATATATTATATTAATTCATGCTCGCGAGAGATTTGGTAAGAAAATTTTGCACCAAAACTTTTTTTAAATAGAAATTCAATTGCTGACATACATAGGTGACATATTATTATCCATGTAACGGACATCATAGTAGGCCGTTGTTAAGGCTTTGTCTCATAACAGCGAATGGCGAATTATTATATCATATATACTATGTTCTAGTGAAATGTGGTTTAAATAATTAAATAGAGAAGCAAATATTCTACCAAAATCACATACTTTTATAGTACTAGAAGAAAGGGAAAAAAAGTTAAGGTCTACTTCTATCGGACCCTAATGAATTACATAGGCGGCAACTTCATTTATTAATCTCGGATTTGTTGTCAAATATTGCAATTTCCCTATGCTCTATTAAAATGTGGTTTAAATAATTAAATAACAGATAATAACAGGTACCTATAATTAAGTTATAAATAAATATCTATCAAAAATATTTTATGCCACTCTGTTGATGACGAAGAAATTAGGCCATAGCAACTTGTCAAAATGCAGGCATCTGATTGGATAAAATTAACTGGTATACAATTTTCAACGAAATTCCATATATTTCTGGACTTCCAAAAAAGTTGAATAAGATTTTTACAGACGTGCCCTTCAATATGGCTCGAAAGTGGTATTATCTATAAAATACCCTGTGAAGAATGCAACGAAATGTATATTGGACAGACTGGATGATATCTGGAAACTAGAATTTCCGAACATGAGCGAAGTATAGGTAATATCCCGAAAACTCGTAAAAACAACAAACAAAAAAGGTCTTGCGGAAATTTCAATCCTAAATTCATACAAATTCGACTTTGAAATTACAGAAATTTTGGAAAAACAACGAAACTAAAAAAAAAAGCATACAAGAGATGATTAACATGAAAAAATACAAAACCAACTCCAATTTTAAAACACTTTTCTGGCTGATAATGCAGTTCAATGTCCGTTGTGGTATAAGCCAGGGAAGTAGTTGTTTTTTCCACTTGGTGGAAACGTGTGGAGAGAAAGGGTACTTCGACTCTGTCGATTTTAATTGTTTCATTATTGTGATAATCTCCATCACATGTTTTTGAAACTTGTTCGAATTAATACAGTTAACTATTTCTGGAGTCAGTGCTTTTCGAGGAGATGTTTGCCTCATTTTTCCAATTGGTGGAACGTTTGGAGAAAATGGTTCCTTGACTTTGTCAAATTTATTCGTTTCAATATGTTGACCCAAAAAAAATTTCGAACTTTTTTCGAAATAATACCAATTTATAACTTATTCACGGATTTTTTTCTTGAAATGAAATCCAATTATGCACTGAACATAGTTTGCACTCTCAAACTGAGGGATTCACATATTTTCAAAATATGTAAAAAAATAATATCTTTGAATTGAATTCATAGAATGCGTGTCAATATATTGAAAAAAATTCAGTTGTTCTAGAATTTCAATGCTCATTAATTTTCCCTTTCTGAAAGTACCAAAGAAGAACCGTGTTAATGTTCCTCTGGAGCGATTGTTTTATAAAATCACATACACGCTTTCATCGAATTTCAGCTCATCTCATCTCTCAAAGGAAGATATCCATTACCAAATTCACAAAAGCGTCGATTATTCATCATCAGTTGACATGTCTCCAATCTCTGGCATGCGGGAGCTCAAGTCAAGAGTCATTTTGTTATGTGATGAAATTTAATGACTTCGCAACAATGAAACTGACAGCTCTTTCATGGAATGCTTTCGACTGAATAAAGGTAAAACAGGAAATTGAAAAAAATCCATTTATCTTATGACTTCGGCATTGTTTTGAGTGGGTTTGGATAAAAGAGTTTAATAAATTGAAACGAGCTTACTGAAAATTAAATGAAGTACTAAATTCATTCTTGAAAAGTTGGTAAAGTGGTTTATTACCGTCTTTGAAAAGTTCGGGACTTTTATGAACTGATGATTCAGGTCGATAAGTTCAGCAGGAAACAGGATGTGGGACAGCATTTTCCAAAGAAAAGTGATTTGTTCAGTGGAAATTTAATGTTGCTTACTGTGCTATTAGAATTGAATCAATCCTACAACTAAGTAGGAAATGATAAGAGGAAAATAATACTCTCCTCAACCTCATACAAGGAGCCAATAAAGTGAGACGATAGAGATATTTTTGTTGTCAACTCTATATCAGTAAGAAATTACAGCCCATTATGACCAATGAATACAAATATCATAGCAAAACTTGTTTCCATTCAATGATGTTGCCAGTTCGATATTATTCTCAAGTCTGACCAACATGATTTCTTTCTCGTAAATCTTGAGCTTTTCCAACTTTGCTTCTATCTGAATCCTATAGAGATACCCTATAGAGGTCCTTCAAAACATTTCAATGTGTCCATTTCAACAAGCTCGTTTGAGGAAGAATCCAGCTAAATACTTAAGTGCTACCAACCACCAATATCGCATGCTGAAACAAGTTTGAATGGGGCAATGCCAGCCGTAGGTATAATTCCGGACTCAACATCAATAGTTGAAAGTATTTCTCTACTTTACCTCACTTTATGTGCATTAATCGAAATTGAATGGATTCAACCAGAACTGTTTTCTATAAACCACTGTGATAAGTATATCCTTCCTGCTACAACTTCTCGATTAAATTATGCAAATCCGCATTTGCATAATTTTATTTTTATGGAGGGTAATCATATTAAGCTGAATTTTATTGGGTGATGATAATTTTTTCCCGACTGTAGATTCGGATGAAAGTTGATTCAATTAAAGAATATGTGGTTTCTTCAAATTACTTTTATTTCCAAATATTGTAGCGGAAAGTGATGAGAGGTGCACCTGGTGACAGATCCACCTGATAGAAGTGATACATATAACTCTCTGACTCATTTTGAGGTGATACTCAATAGGCCAGTGCTTGGTGAGTAGTCCCGTTATCATTTTCAGGTCTTTTTTGTCCAACTTGGAAAGCTATTCAGCTTTCCTTGACGATAGGCTCACTAGCCTTGTCGTCTGTCTTTGTCCTGGCACTTTATTCCAGTTAAATTTCATTCCATCAAATTCCCAGCGTCGAATCTCTTCTTTAAAGTGGAGTTTGCCCTTCTTTGCTTCTTCGTTGCCTTTGATGCTCCTGTGACCCGGCACCCCCACCAGAGTTACCTGGTTGTTTGTGTGCCTATTGTCTCTGGGTTTGTTTACAACCCCAAGTCGGCTCAGACTCACAAGTGTGTGACTTCAGATCTTTTAGTGCTTCTTGGCTTTCTGATAGTATATAGATATCTGCCGTTCGGGTGCCTCTCTGAAGGAATTCCTGGCCACTAATCTCTATAATAGCATGTACTTCTGCTTGGAAGATGGTTGGGTTACTACCAAGGGGTTCTGAGAGCCTGAAATTTGACCCTGTAACGCCCACCCCTTTGTCCATCTTGGATCCATCTGTGTACCTCACTGAGACATTTATTACCAATTAAGGACCGTTCTCTGTGTGAATCTGGTGGTTATTTATGACCAGTTCAAACTGTACTTCGTACCTGATTAGATTTTCTTTTGAGTACATTCTGAAGGCACTATTTACCGCTTTTTCTGTACACATAGGTGCAATGGTGAAAGGTTTATCATAGCCTCTAGAGCTGCAGTGGGGCACGTCATTATTATATTATTCTTGTTGTTCAAATACAAGCTAGCTGCTGTACTTTCTGCAGCTTAACTTGTGATGAAATTTCTTGCGTTTTTAGCCACCATACCTGTGATGCGTAAACGTGAACATAGGTTTAATGATCATTTGGTATGACCAATAAATCATTTTTGGTTCCAGACCATACGTCTTACCAAAGACTCTGCGACATGTCCAGCTTGCCTTTAATCAGGCATTGTAGAGCATCAATCGTAGATTTACTTGCTTGGTAAGCAAAGTGTTTCTTGTGAAGCGGTCTCAACTCGAGGAGTTCGCTTCTGATGTAACAGTCTAGTATTTTCTTCATTGTTTTCAGGAGAAAGGAGGTGAGACTGATGGGGTGGTATGACTTTTGTTCGTCCATTGGGTGTCTTCCAGTTTTTTGTATAAATGCCACCACTGCCTCTCTCCAGATCTGCGGTATATGGCTGAAGATAAAGCTGGCCTTGAATAGCATTTTCAGGGAGGGCTCTATTATTTGAAGACCATGTTGCAGTAAAGCTGGAAATATTCCATACTTTTCTGGCGACTCAAATGGTTTAAAACCTCTGAGAGCTCATATGATTCTAAGGTTTGTGAACAATTTCCCAGCTAGGCTTCTACGGCTCTATAGGGGTTGTGGACAACCCCTTCAAGGTGAGCACTCTGCATATTGTTTGTAAATGGTCCTTCATTCCATTCTCCTTTCTCGCTGATGATACTAGAGCATAATAGTAATAATCCATTCAAACGAACAAAATTTGAGGATTGTGGCACAAAACACAATCAATACTTGTCCAAATACAATCGAAATCAATACAAATGACGAGACAGTAAGTATCTGATGCGTACTTCTATAGCTTCGAATTTAGTTACAAACATTTGTGAAAACAAGCCATTCGAACTATTTTAAAGGCGACAGAATATTCACCTCAAATCTGTCAAGAAGTTGATGCAGATCAGATTCGAAACTTCAGTTGTGTGCGAGTGAAAGGGGTGTGGAAAATATTACGATCCATTTAAAACGCTCTGAAAAAAGTTCTGGACAAACAGAGTTTCGAAGAAAGAATGTTGCAAATTCTCCTAGGACAAATAGAGTATACAATGAATAACCATCCCCTCATGTTCCTTCAAATCATCTAGGAACTGAGTAAAGCGTAAGGTGATATTATCACCAGAAATGTTCGCAGATATATAATAATAATAATACTCCGTGCAGTATAAGCGTAACCTTTCGATGGCCTGGATCGACTATCACAAGGCATTTGATACAACATTGCATGAGCTCATCATGAATTTGCTCAGATGCCTTGCGGTGCCCGATCAAATAGTGAGATGCATTGAACAGCTGATGCCGCTCGGAGGACTCGCTTCACCATAACATCTGGTCATGTCAGAGTCCAAACAGAGCAGGTTATCCTTAGAAGGGGCGTGTTTTTTCTTAGCCCTCTTCTTTACTGCCATTGTCCATTGCACTACGGAAAACCCGCGGATACAACTGCGGCAACCCCAGCAACCGGAGGCATAAGATCACCCATCTGTTTTATTTGGATGACCTTAAACTTTATGCCTCCGGAGAAGAGGATCTTCATCAGTCCTTAAGGGTGGTACAAGAGTACACGCATGCTATCGGAATGGAGTTTGGGATAGACAAATGTGCCACGGTTCATTTCAAAAGAAGACGATGCGAGGAATACGGAGAGGATGTTCAGCTCGTAGACGGAAGCATCCTACATCATCTGGACCTACCTAGTTGTGGAACAACGCAACACCCAAGAGGTAGCTACTTTTAAAAAGTCTCTCCACGGCAAGTATCAGCACAAACTCCGACAGATCTGGTCATCAGAACTGTCGGGGAAGAACAAAGTTGCTGCAACTAATATGCTTGCCGATCCGATTCTCCTTTGGAATAATGAAATTCACCCAAGAAGAGCTGCGACAACTCGACGTAAAAACTCGCAAAATGATGCATCGTCATAGGAGCTTGCATCCTAAATCGTCTGTTCCATGGTTATACTTCCCCAGACAACAGGGAGACCGTGGACTTTTCAGTTTGGAGTGTCTATATAACAAAATGGTACTGGATGGAGCCTGTTAAGTTATCAGTAGTTCAGATCCTCTTCTCTGCTTGGTATGCGATCTTGAAAAAGCAGGAATTGGAGTGTTTCTTTTTAAGGCAGCAACCCAAGCAGCCGATGAACTCGGTCTCGTATTCTGAACGGACGAACGCAAACTCTGTCACTGAGTTGGATGGAACCCGTTCAGCAAAAAGCCCACGTGAAAGCTGCGGAGTGTGAGAGGCTACATAAAAATAAGCCAATGCATGAGGTCTTCTTCAAGAACATTGAAGACCTTGGCTTATCCAGAAACCTGACCTTCGCTTTCCTCAGGTCAAGTGGGCTGGAGTCGGAAACCGAGGGATTCATGAAGGCCTGCCAAGATGGTATCTTCAACACCCTTGTCTACCGTAGTCGCGTGATGGGTATAGAGGTCCCTGACACTAGATGCAGAGCGTGTCGTGGGGCAGCTGAGACCATGATGCATTTGCTGACAGCTTGTTCAGTTTATGCGGTCTCAGCCTATATCCACAGGCATAACGCGGCCCTATAAGTGTTGTACTACCACCTACGACACTCGTATGGTATAGACCAATGGTGTTGCCTTATGCTCCGGGGGATTTTCATTCCCCACCCTGAGGCAAATACCAATCCAATAAGCCTGATGTAGTCCCCTTAGACCATCAAAGTAGGACGATTTTTGTCATAGTTCTGGGCTCCTGTCGAAACGAACATCGTCCGAAAGGAGGATGAATAACGGACAAAATATCGAGATCTACTCTTTGAACTCCGCAGGCTTTATCCAAACCATTCTGTCTAGATGGTGGTTCTGATAATAGGAGTCCTTGATGGAATGATGGACACACTGCTCTCGAACTTGATAATCATACCGGCTTGCCATGATGCTAGAAGAATGCAGGAGGCCGTAATTCTTGGTTCATTCCGCCTTCTCAGGGCACATGACTCTCGGACCCAGTAATCACTCATCCCACGGACTTGGAGAGTGTTTACTGGGGTTAATGACACACCAGCGCGCTCGCCTGAAGTGTCGGGGCTCCAGAGACAGGGCCTGTCTGGGTAATTCCTAGAGAAGAAAAAAAATAATAATAATAAGCGTTTATCCACATACATGAAATAAATAGTAACATATTGGGTTAAAAAAAAAAATTCATAGTGAATGGGCAGAGTGTCAGCTTTCGCTGTTTCTAAACTCAACCTTGACAAAATATTCTCTATAAACTAATCAAATGAGAGAAATGTTATCAAAAATCTTGATCTACTTATTGAACACAAAGTTTGTTTGATGAAAACAATGGGCTACAAGGATACTTACCAACTTTGGTGAACGCTGCAAGTTGGAGCACGCTGAAAATTTTGTGTTAGTAGTCATACCAAGACTTCTTCAAGAAATACAGAATTAAAACGAAAAATATCGTGAATTTTATTTTTTCTGGACCCTTCAGTAGGTATACATATAATTTATCCTTTACTAACTGGGCAATTAAGAATTATGTAAATCGGAATCATGAAACTCATGGTAATTTCTACAAGATATTGATTGTACTTTCTTCCTACCAATTATCCAAAAATCACCTAACACGTGGATTGGTTCATTTTCCAATATTATTCTACTCACATGGATGTAAGTACACACTGAACAACTAAACATTTATCATTGCGAGTAAACGAAACAACTAAAGTCAATTTCAACGTTTATTCTCCTCCAAAAACGAAATAGTAAATTGAACTCTCTAATATCAGGACTCTGTCAACCCTGAATGAAATCCTTTCGTACAGACTTTCATTAAAACAAGAGAGCTTTTAGAGAGGTGAAGCCAGTCCGTTACACTATTGCAAATTCCATATTAAACCCGAAACTTTTCTACCGTCAAAATGCCGTATTGCATCCAGTAAAAGTTTTCTTGTTATAACTGAGTTTGAAATTTTACATACACTGATGACGACAATTATTTGTCGAGGATTTTGTTGAAAACTGGAGGGTGAAAATTCTTGATGCAGGGCTTCATTTGAAATACGACGTAATATTTCGAGTTGTTGGAGACTCATACAAACAGAAGTGTTTTTATATGATTGATATGAATCATGCTTGATGAAATGAGGCCTTGCTCATTGGAATGGTGGGGAATAATGTCATAAGAACCGTTTCCTTCGCCAAATTATAGAAAACAGTCCTTGGGTACTTTCACCAAACTATCAACGTATCTCGCTCCTTCGCCAAATTTTGGTACACTATATGATGAGCTACAGATGAAAATAAAAAACCTGTGCCTAAAAAGTATTTCTTGACAAACACTAATTTCACGTTTTTCACATGTGATCTCCTTTTTGTACGACCAGAATATTTTCCTTAATTTACCACATGTCATATTTCATTGGTATGAATCATTGTTGGAAATTGGGCCTTGCTCACGGGAATTATAGGAAAATATTGTTATGATAAGATAGATTTTGTAGAATTTAGAATGTCATTAAATGTCAAGAAATTGAATAAAAACCTGCTGAGATATTTTTTCTAGTACTGGAACATTTTGGTCCTAACACCTTGTACAATTCTGAACCGGTACAGTCAACAAAAAAAGGTAGCAGCTATAGTTCTATTCGATTTTCGAAACATTCTGATCAATTCTGGCGTCCTAAGCAAAAAGCCTTATCTGCAAAAACTCTGAAGCTGAGAATCTGTAGTTTCGACCATCATAAGTACGGAAAGTCTTAAACTTGTGTACTGAACGCAAAATGATTGATTACCTTTGGCTATTTAAATCTAGTTTAATACTCAATTTTTTGTTTGGAGAGAGTTGAATTTATAGTGTTTCAAGACTACAGAAACCAATATCTCCATATTCACATTTTGTGTAGATACGGCATTTTTGCTTAGGACAGCAGAATTATGGTCATTCTATGATGAAAAATTCGTGGAAGGTTGAAAACTTAAATTAATAAATAACATTAACAATTTTGAATGGTGATTCAGACATCAGAATACGAAAACTGATCAAAATTTAGTGTTGTTTCGAAAAACTAAACAGAATTGCTAACTAGTCATACTGAATTAAAATTTTGAACATAACAGTCTCAGGAAGGATGACAGATGAGAAATTGAAAAATCAGTATGAAGAAATAGAAACCTAAATAACGAAAAACAGAACAAGAAAAGTCCTGAATATCATTAAAATCTGAGTTGAGTTAATTATAATTTTCAATTTCACTATTATACCTAGTAATAGGCTGTAAAATTCAGTTTAATTATTATGAGTCAAGAAGTTTGTGAAAGATTGAAGATGTCTGATTGAGGAAAGAAATACTTTGGACGGTTTCCATGAGGTTTTTGGAGGAATAGAGTCGTGAGAAAAAAATTTTTTTTTACAAGAAAGTCAAAAATTGAAATGAGAAGCAAAAGAAATTGTTGGAAACAAGTATAGAAGGTTTGACGAATGTTCTAGAAATCAGATTATCATTATGAAAATGAATTTTACAAGTCAACAAAAGGAAAACTAACAGAATGCACATCAGGAAGATCCAGAAAAAAATATTTCTGGAGATATTAAATAACCAGAAGTGCAAGGTTAATTACATTTTTTAAACAATCCAGTGCAAACATTTTTCTACATGAAACATAACTACGGTATACAGTTTATCAATAGTAACGCTGAAGATTTCCATTGAACAATTAATAGTGTATTTGAACTGGAAGTCCATGGTATACAGAAAAAGAAACTCATTTTCAATAGTTTTTAATGATTTATTTTCGATTGAATAATATAAATGAGATATGTCATAATCCAGGTGAATTAATGAGGATTTGAATTGAGATTTTCTCGTTTTTGCTGTGAATTTTCTTTATTTTGTCAAACAGAACTTGATTTTTGCACATATTTTCATTCAAAAACACTAATTACAAATATTTTAATTCACAAAATGTATCCAATCATAACAATATAACATCAATAGGGACCTTTTCCTTTTCCAAAATTCTGTTAACGATATTTTCCATGCTGGAGATGAAAAAACATGTGCATATGGAGTCATTTTTGACAAACGCTCATTTCTCTTTCTTACGGGAATGATAATGAACCTGTACGTATAGTTTAATTGTTGACAAATGCTCGTTTCGCTTATTCCACATGTCATCCTCTATTTGCGACAAAAACTTTTTACGACCTGAATATTTTTGATAATTTACCATATCTGTCTCTATGACATAGATTAACCATTCGGAGAACTCACTGTTGCCCTCTGTATATTTGATATTATAGATGTATGAAAAGATGAATAAAACATATCAGAACATCTTCATTACTGAGTATTTCATTCAGACACCTATTATTCACAGGAAAGCATAATATTACTTTGATTTTCCAAATGATTTGGGGCTTCTTGTAACACAATGAATATACATATTTCTTCAATTTCGTCAATGAACAGCAGCGTTTTACAAGACACCAAACGTTTCTGGGTAATTGCATCTATGAAATAGTAATTCGGCCATACTTTATAATGAGTCTCATAAACTCATACATATGGAGCCATAACTATAAAATTCGGGCCCCAAATGGTCCACCACGAAACTGCTCACCTATCATAAAACAAAAATACCTCCGGCAAGCCCCTAAACCTAACCCATTCCTGCCGAATCAGAAACTTCACGCTTCCATCAAAAGAACGTAACTTTAAAAGCTCGTCATCATAATAATAAAGCTCGAGTCATATTTCTTACAAGCGAAAGCTCTCTCGGAACCCTTGTAGAAATCTTGGAAACGGATGTTTCCACCTGCCTATCGAAAAATGTAACGAGGAAGCACAGGTGCGAGGTGATTTCAACAAGTCTCGTGCTGGAGATTATTTTCTGTGAGAATCGGACGTTATTCTAATGCCGCGGATAATTGGGGTTTTTGAAACGCCAAGTTGATAACAGTCAAAGCACTGTCACGTTTTCCTTGGAGTAGGGTTCGGAGGTTCGTTTTCAATTCATGACACCGAAAGGAGAGGGATATATTCAAATATTATGCTTCATATTTCGCGTTCTATGAATATGATATTAACAATATCGTTTTTATTATTTCCATTCAACTCATTCATCATTAGAAAATGTAGAAATTCCGCTCAACTCAAAAACTTTGCTGTGCACAATAATTAAGCCTAATAGTTCCAAATTGGTAAAAATATATTTCATTGTTGGAATTTCAATTGGAATTTGAATTCATGATATCTTCAACCTTGAAGTCTGGCGAAATCATATTACACATCTGCAAAGGACTCCGTTGAGTGGTGACCGGTCAAACGCAGGATCATGGGTTTTTTGGATAGACACAACATTTTAGTTACCGAACAGTTCGGTTTTCAATATAATAAAAACACGACTGATGCCATCTTTGATTTCCTTAAAAAAATCTACACCACTCTTAATGAGGAGGAAGTGGCTGCGGCATTGTACCTTATGAATAAAAGCTAGCAAATGCTTCTACTATAGGTTTGTCCATCTCTTGACTGAACACAATGAATAGGTCTGTTTCAAGAAATCAGAGTAGAAGCATTTGCTCGAAGTTTATTCATACCACCCATTATTTCTGAACCTTTCCAAGGCATTTGACTGTGTAGGGCATGAAATCCTCTTGCAGAAACTCTTCCATTATGAATTCCTTACAATGGTTCAGGTCTTATCTAGGTGATTTATTTATTTATTTATTTAAATATAATACATCCAACAGGTCTACGCCCAAGTTACACGAGTATACAATAATGCAAAATTAATGGTTTGACAGTGAGAGAAGTGAGAAAAATTACATAAAAAGCGAATGAAACAAAAAAAAAAGTTACAATGAGAAATAAACTAATTTGGTAGGATAGTATACAATTGATTTCTAAATTGAGTTAAGCTGGAAAAGAAAACATCAACCGAGGGTACTTTATTTAAGCTTCTACACATAGTTGTGATCGGACTATGAAAGTGATATTGTGAATTTGGTACATGCATTCTGAAAAACTGATTTGTTCTAGACGAGATACTAGGTACATTTTAATTGAGTAATGATAGTAGAGACGTTGAGTCGATGTGATTGTTGATCAGTTTATATACAAATATCATGTCCGCTATCTCTCTTCGTTTTCTCAAACTTACAAATTCAAACTCGTCCAACAGTAAAGCGTAATCACAGTGACGTTCAGGATAAATGTTGTGTTTCTTGAAAAACATAAACTTGAGAAATTTTCTATGAACTGCCTCTAAAGCTGATATGAATTTGAAATGGCTTCGGTTCCATACTGTACTGCAGTACTCCAATTTGCTGCGTGTTAGGCAATAGTATATGGACCTAATTGCCTTGAGATTCTTGAATTCCTTACGATTACGTATCAGAAAGCCTAATGACCTGTTAGCATTGGTTATGATTTTTTCTATGGTTGGTTGAATGTTAATTTGCTATGAAAGATTATTCCTAGGTCCTTGCTCTCGCTTACCCTTTTAAGTTTACAGTTATCGATCGTGTAATCGAAAGTAGTAGAAAATATTTTTCTAGAGTAGCACATGATCCTACATTTGTTAGTGTTCAATAGTAGCTGAAGACAATAATTTATATACGTGATTTCTTTGTAAATTTTCATATCATCTGCGAAGAGAAGTTTACTCGAGTGGATTGTAGTGCAAATATCATTGATAAACAATAGGAAAAGAAGAGGCCCTAAATTAGACCCTTGAGGTACCCCTGAGTGTGCGACGAAAGTGAATGATTGTACTCCTTCATATTCGACAAATAATTGTCTATTACTCAGGAAGGATTTCAATAGCCTTTGAATGCTAATGGATATACAAAATTTTCCCAATTTATGCAAAAAGTGTTTATGTGATACCTTGTCGAACGCTTTGCTAAAATCAGTATATATCACATCCACTTGACGATTGTCGAGTGAACTCGAAATATATTGAGTAAACGCGAAAGGTTCGACGTTGTGCTTCTTGATTTCATAAATCCATGTTGGAACTCTGATAAAGAGTTACATACATGTGAGTAGATGAGATCAAAGAGAATAATTTCGAATAATTTGGAAAAAACTGTGATAGTGCTATGGGTCTGTAATTAATAATATCTCCGACTTTTCCAGATTTGAATATTGGGCATATGCGAGATCTTTTCCAGATGGTAGGAAATGTTTCGGATTTCAAGTTTGACATAGGATTTTTACATGCGATTTAACTACTTTAGTGGGGATATTATCAGGACCGCAAGTCGATTTATTTTTAAATTTTTTTGCCGCTGTTAGAATGTGGTTCTCTGAAATATCCTTGATATTTAAATATTGATTTGAACTCCCTATGTGTTCAGAAACAGAGTCATCGTTCAACGAGGACTTGTCGGACTCATAAAATAAATGAGGCTAGTAAATGACAGACTGGTTCAGTAGCAGTGAAGTACTGTTCAGTACCAAACTCTATTTAAAACTTGACAGTGTAATGAATAATAAAGAGAGGCGTCAAAAACAGAGTTATTAATGAGAAATTCTGAGATATTTTCCTTAGTGAATATCGTAGCAAAGAATTTCATTGGATTTATTTTCAAAGCATGAAGCATGATCAGTTGATACTTCATGTAAGAAATTCAGGTCATTGTTCAAGAGTCTATTGCTAATGCTAGATCTGAAAAAAAAAAAAATATAGCTGTGTATTGGTGAAATTTGTTGTATATAATATGAACAAAAGCGGGCCAAGAATACTTCCTTGAGAAACACCGGAAAGCAGATTCTTCATAGATGTAAATTTTCTACCTTTGATTTCTACCAATTGTGTTCTGTTATATAAATACGAAGCCATCAGGAAACATGCTGAGTAATCTGAAAAAAAAAACAGTCGTATGGGGCTGTTATTTTCTGATCTGAGTTATAGTGAAATGGGCGAAAGGTTCAATTATTCACAATCAATTTCCATGCTACGAATTTATTGCTTTCATCAAGTACATTCAGTTCCACATGAAAAATCTTTCAAACATATTCCATGATGAAATGAAAATCAACATTCCGTATCAGTTCATAAAATTTAAAGCCGTACTTTACTCATCAATCATTTAGCTTATTCATTCTTCTTTTTCGAATGAAGTGAACCATTCAGATTCGAAATTCAAGGAATTTCTTATCCCATTCCGGCAAATAACTGTTTCCATTTCTATAGAGTTGCGCTTTTCACAAACTATTAATAACATTTGCAATGGTGCTATGGACTGCAGTTATCGATTTGGTTTGAAATTTGGTTCACTTCAAAAGCTTTAGAGCCATTCAATTTGTTATTATTTGAGACTCTTCCACTCGCAACAAGCAGATGGTGCAAGGACATAAATTATTATAGCAGTGTTCACGATCGTTAAACATAAATACAGGGTGCTTAGTGCGAGATTTAACACGCTAGTCGCGACTTGGTTGGCATGAAGTTTCTGTTTCGATTTTTCCATTTGTTTGGTATGAACAGAAGATAGCAAATTAATGATTGAATTACAGGTCTATCATAACTCCACAAAATCAAAAGGTCTTCAAGAAATCTAAGTAAAAGCATTTGCTCAATGTTTACGTTCATTCGACCCATTATCATTATAATTTCATTTAAATCACACGGAAAACTCACCCTTTTGTGAAAATACTTTTATGTTATTTTTTCATAGAGAGTTCCTCTAGGTACCTGAATTTTGTGAGTAGAACTCTTGATTTGTTTACTCGCTCGTTATGTGAATCCCATCTCAAGTGTCTATCAATTATTATTCCCAAATATTTACAATGATATTTTTGGTTTGTACGAATTTTATCTTCAATATCCAGTGTTTCCAGGTTTGGGAGGTAATTTGGGTGAGATGTGAAAGGTGAATAGTAGGTATGTTTTTTGAGGGTTGAGTGTACGTTTGTTGTATTTAAACCAGTCACATACATTTCCAAAATATTTGTCTGTTGTCGTTTCTGATATTTACCGATGTTTTCTCCTTGTTGATTATAGCCTCATCGTCTGCAGGACTGATGAGTTTACCTTCAGATCGTAGTGTTATTAAACTATTTATTTATATAGAGTGAATAATCAGGTCCAAGCTCTGTACCCTATTGGACACCGTAAGTGATAGTCCTAGGATAGTTTTTTATTCCTTCAATTTAGAATACTTGTTTTCGGTCACTTTTCTAGAATTCCATTCATATGTCCTGTTTGGAAATGATATTTGTTGGCCTCATTTCGTTTTGAACACTTTATAACTTCTTGTCTGAATGATGTCATTAGGTTATAGAGGCTTTCTATTTGACAGTAAGTTCTCGCCTTCACCATACCAGACACTGACTTTAAAACGTATCGTTTTCTCTCGGTCACCCTTGATAATTTTTGTTCGACACAAACCGTAGATTTATCCACAGAACCTTCAACTTTATGATGTTCTTAAACCTGTTCGTACTGTACTGAAGAGTAATTGAAATGATTAGTGCTCGTTGACTGGTGATTCAGTTGTTGAAATCTCGGCCATTGAAACTCCTGCTCGCATTGGATCAAGGTTCGAGACTGTAGTGAGCAAGAATTTTTCTCAAGTACATCGGTATCGTTAGCATTAGCGTGATGTGAGTTACCTAGATGCCGATTCCAACGTCTAATTCTTTCTTGGTACATTTCCTACAGCTGAGAAATGAATACATCTCCAAAAATCAGCCAAATCACTAATAATAATAATAGCCGTTCTCTACCCGCACAGGCTATGCTTTTGGGTACTCTCTACGAGCTTTTATGGAATAATATTATTATTGCCTATTATATAGAATAAATCTTGTCATGTTTTGTATGTTTTTATCATTTTATCCACAAGAGGCCTTATTATTTTACTGTGCGTTCTAATTGAGTTTGTGCATTGTTTGTTTGCTCTGAGGGTACATCTATACAGCTATATTGCAAATTTGTGTCAAATATGTCTCACCAAACTTCATAGCAGTGTTTGCATGTTTAAAAGGGTTTGTTTCAAGTGTACGTTACCTTGATATGAATAATATTGTGCACTAAAAGTTTCTTGCTTGTTGATCGTATGTAAACTTTTCTGCGTTTGATGTTTAATTACTCCGTGTATTTGCCCTGGGTACTGTTTGCTTTCAGTTATTGATGTATGATTAATTTACCGTTTGGTATTTTGCCTCGTTTCACGATGAAAAATGTTTACTAACCACCACTCCACTAGTAAACGTTTGTTTATGAAAACGAAATGTTGTACATTTTGTACATGATGTGTGACCATTGATAATATTTCCTGAACCACGATTATGATTGATTTTCGGTTGTATTTTCTACTATTATATGGCGGGGAAGTTGGTTGGGGTTTAGTCAAATGACTGAAACTACTATACCATTGCCATCGAATTGTAACGAAAAATATATAGGCTCCCTGGTGGCGGTTGATTTGACGACTTTGATGGTAATTCATTCAATTTATTCCTCATAAATTAATCAGAGAAAGAAACCACCAGAGAATTTGTTATTTCGATTATTTTGAAAGTAATTAATCAACAGTCGAAATGGAGTAAACTTCCAGAATAAATTGTTTCACAAATATAGCAGCGGCTATATCCAATTATTCCTAGAAAGTATGAGGTGCGGTAATAGTGTATTTTTGCGAATGTCACAGTTGTTTTTCACCTCGGATCGGTTCCAACTTCTGTTGGGGTACAAACTTGTCACCATGGAAGCAAATGACGACCCCAGGTTTTGTGGAATACGGGTTCCAAAGGAAAGATAAAGGTCCTTACGATTCGACTTCGCTGTTAGTAATTAGCTATGTACTGATTAGGTCTGCTGAAATGAGTGTGAATTTAAAAGCGTACTGAACTGAAACACTGTAAAATTAAAGTCAGAAAGTGTTAGAAATGTCTCTCCTATCGAAATAATAAAGGAATATATGTTATGTACGTTAGGTAATGTCAAAATATATGTTTATGAAGAGGATTTCTTTAGGTACCCCCATGGACTATTTCGATATGTACGCAAACTTCTCTGGACAGCTGTTTCGTAGTTTTATACTCATCAGCACGGCATGAGGTCTCTGATTGCACGAATGCACTCTTAAATAATACCAGGGTATCATTAATTGATTCAAAATCTAATTTGAATTTGGTGAGTAGAAAATTAATGAAAAATTATGAAAACAAAATTATGGCGGGTGATGACCTTTTTTAAATCTTGATAATCTTGTTAACTCAAGAACTGTTTGAGATAGAGCAATTCAACCGACGCCATTCGATTCAGAATAATTAGTATACTCTGTAAATTTGAAATGGAAATATTTACAGACTATATTTTTAATTGAACACTTAACTGACTATTGTGTTGCCTGGTATAACATTTTCTAAAAGAGCTAATATCTCCTCATAGCTGAATTAAGTAGAATCGGTACATTCGTCAGACTGAGTAACCCGAAAACATTATTCTATGTCTTCTGAATTAGAGAAACTTCGGAGATTACCTTCAAGACATTACGAATGCATCATTTCATCTTCTTATTGCCGTATCATCCAACTTTGTGCATTGCATGTCTGGAACTCGCTGGTTAGAATTCGAGTGTGTCACCTTGAACTTTCTGGTAAAATGACAACACAATTCCAAACAAACTTCATACATCCACGAAACAATTCTAATTAGTTCTCCCGCCCACTCTTCAGTGTGACAATCCTGTGACATTTCAGCTGCTGCTTATGTTACTCGTATATCCCTATCCTCCATTATCTTACCTACCCATGCAGGGGTATTTATCAAGCACAATCTGTTTAGTAGTACAATAAATAATGCTGACATTTGGAACCCAGCATTCTGGCTGTTAGTCGAGACATTAATGTTCTTTCATCCTGCTTTGACTGAAGACGTCTTAGCTGTAAGCTCCGGAGAGGATGGAATATGCGAATATCGCGGGTGGGTGTGAATAAGTTGTGATTCCAGTAGATATATTCATCTTGTCAACAAGTTAGTTGATTCCGGTGAGCATTGAAGACGATCATGAGATGTGCTACTTAATTGGATGCCACAGCGATATGTTCCTTCCTGTTATAAGTGCGAGTGCTCAAATCTTTCATAATGCTACGTTAGCATTGATGATAAATGATATATACAGTTTTCAGAGGTACATGACTACATGTGTTCCCACATCAAAAGTCTTTCATCGGCACTCCTGGATCCTCTGTTTATTCATTGGATTCTGAATCCAGATTATTTCAACTCATTAAAACCATTAGGTAAATTATCATTGGAGTTACAAGAGATTCATATTAATTATAATACAGTTGCCTGTTCACCAGTACAGGATCAATAAAAATAATAATAATACTCCCTCAAAAACACTCATAGAGTGTACCCAAAGGCATAGCCTGTGCGGGTAGAGAACGGCTATTATAATTATTTGCCGTGGCGCTGCGTAAAGATAACCTCAATCATGAACATAAAAGATGTCCATCAGATAAGGAAGTGTGTTAATAGATGCACAAAGAAGAAATCTAATTAAATGCAAAACCTCTTCTAAGGCAATTTCTCACTGAGATATCTTCGAAGCTTTTTTTCGGATAGTCATTTCAACTGTCTTACAGTTGATTTCACTCTGTCGTTCTATTTGACCGCTTGGAGATTGATTATATGCAGTTGTTAAAATCGTCGCGATGTTGGCAGAAAAAAGACATTCTTTCAGTTCTTGTGATGTCAATAAAACACCTGGGACTGTGTGTTAGGGTATTCAAAATATAGAGATTAGGCTTGACAAATGTTTGATCACATACTAATAAAATATACCTCGTGACGGAATAGTAAACGGAAAACTCAGATATTCGTCAATTATCGTGTTGATTGCAACGGTATCTTGATATCCAATTCTAGAAAGTTGAAATGGCTTTAACTTTTAAATCTTCCTAGGAAAAAGATGTTTGGAATCTCAGCAAAGTGACAGGTGCTTATGAAAACTAAGCTCGATAGGTCACCTTTACGCATATGAGTAGAAGAAAATGTTTTGGATGTTTCAAGAGGAAAGTACCCCTCTCAACTCCAGATCAAGTCAACTCAGATCAACACGATGAATCAAATCAAAATGATGAAATTAGTATAGCCTGTAGATTGAAACCCGATCGACAAAAAATAATAATGAGTAGAAAATAGTCCGAAGGGGTAGACCCCTAAAAATCAGGAATTATACCAAATCATGAGATCCACTAGAAATTCGCAATGTACGCAAAATTACATGCTTATTCCAAAATTATATAATATTTTTCTGCTGGGATAGAAGGTTCAGCATAAAAGGAGAAATGAAACGTTAGGATTAGCTAGCACCATCGCATTTTCGAAAATTTATAACTAGAGAGAGACAGAGGTTCCGTAAAAAAACCACGAAATCTTCAATTGACTCTGAATCGACTAAAAATTTGGTGTGGATATCCAGAAAATATTGATTTTCATGAATATGAGTAAAAAAAATTAGGTTTCGATTGTTTTGAGAAGAAATTACTCGTCTCAACTCCAGATGGAACTTTTCAACTCGAGAACGGTTGAAGATAGAGCAATTTTGCGAACGCCAACCGATTCAAAATGATGAAGTTGGTACAGTTTATGAATTCAAACCCGATTGACGAAAATCAACGATAAGTCGAGAAGAGTCCGAAGGGGTAAAAATCATCAAAAATATCAAATCATCAGATTCACTTGAAATTCGTACTATATACGCAAAATGTCATGCTTATTCCGAAATTATACCATATTTTTTCTGCTGAGATAGAAGGTTCAGCATATTTTGACCTACTAAAATCTGTTTATAAATCCCCAATAAACAAAACATGAACCCTACAGACGTCGATTCACTTGACACGAAACTTCTCCCTGGTATATTATCAGTTTTATGCAACAGCTATTTTTTTATTTACTATTCTGTTGATGACACTGTTAACACTGTCCCAGGACAGGCTTAATATAGCTCTGCCCCCCCCCCAATTTCATTCAGAAATCTTTATACATACATTGTTAAGGAAACGTGACCATTTCGATTCAATTCACATGGCGGAGAAAGATTTTCCAGTGATATATTCGGCACAGGTCGAGAAAACTTGTTCGGATTTTATTAGTTTTATGGGACATTTCACGTGAAAAATTGACGGGTGGCATGCGCTTTGAAAATAATACTTCAACGAAGGCTTTGGATTTCTGTTATTGTAAGATATTTCTCACCATTGTTAGTAGCAGTAATGAATGAAAAAAGTAACAACTTGGAAATAATTGAGTAGTATGTTTGGATCAAGAAAGCATTAGTGAGAATTCGCTTCTTTCTGAGCTATGCCAGGTCTCTCAACTTTTGTTACGGTCAATATCTGACTTTCAGTAACATCGCCTGGGATAATTAGAGAAGCGTTATGGATATAATGGAAAAACGAATTTTGTAACCAGTCCCCGATTCACGTATACTATAAGTATTTTTTGGCAATTATCCAACAGAAAACAACTACTGCTCCATGAGATCGTCGAATCATATCGGTCAGAGTCTTTGCAGAGTATGCAGGGAACATCCAAAATTACGAAAAACTGATCTCTCGAATGTATCAACCATCAAGAAACAAACCACATGTGAGAATCCGGAAGTAGTAATCAAACAAGTACCTTCCAGTGCATATTTTCATTTCCATCGACGAGGAAGCAGCTAACCTTAAGGAAGCCGACCATTCAAGAAGATTGAACTTATCTGCTAAGCCAAAACTGAACTTTCTTAATCATATTCTTCTCAGTGTGTATCCGTGATATTTATTCAGCTCAAGATGGCGTTTACAACAATCAAATGTGCCACAAATGTGACGAAAAAGGTCACCTGGCTCCTAGATGTAGATGAAAAATTAACAAATTTATTGAACAGTCATGATGTAACATCGGTGTAGTTAATCTAGTTGCTGTTTAGGGACTTAAAAAAACAAAAACAATCTTCATCCTGATCCTACGTTAGTACGAGGCAGTTGGCATCTTTGTCTGGGGTCAATCGAACTAGCATTTAAACATTCTGGAGAAGAGTAAATTCCATCCATGAAATACGTTCACTCCAGGAACTTAATGGAGATGATTATTACCGCCGTTTCCAATTTTGCGAAATAATGAGTAAACGAGCAGGAAACAGTTCATTTTTGATACCTGTAATATGGATGAATGCAGCTACATTTTTTTCACAATTGCGGCTGTTGATTCCAATCAAACCCGAGAGTTTTTCACGAGGTGCATAAACAGCAACCGGAGAAATCAAATGTATAGTCTGGTTTTTGCGGTGACCGACCGGTGGATCCTTTCTTTCTACCTAGCAGCTTGTCTGGAAAATGTATTTGCAATAACTAGACATTCATGGACCCTTCTTCAACTAATATTACCACAGGACGGTTAATTGTTCGTCAGTATTCAGACCAACGTTTGCCACGGCATTGGATTGGTAGAAGAGGCAGCATTGAATGGCCTCCACGATCAACAGATTTATCACTACTTGATTTTTTTTGGGGTCACCTGGGAAGTCAAATCTTCAAAACACAACCAATATCGGTGAACGATTTTCGTCAAAGTATCATTGACGAGTGCCGTCAAATCCCTCTGGAAATGCTTCGGAATGTGCGCGAACGAAATCTTTGAGCGGTTTGAGCATTTACCTAACTGAGTAGTGAGTAACTGAACATAACATGAATTTGAATACAGTTTTTTTTGTTGAGTAATGGGCGGAATTGTAAAATTTACTGACTCTTGTGAAGATCATTGTGAGAGCTTTCAAAAGATATCTAACTCGATCCCCGGATAATCCCGAATCTCCCCTGCGACTCGTTTCGAAATGTTTATCCTCGAGAATAATGGCTCGTTGAGGAATATAATATTATTACAAAATGAAAAAATCAACAGATTATTTTCAGCCTTGAAGAAGATATCAGTTAAACGTCGATAATTTACTGACCCCAAACTTCTTTCTCATCGTGACCTATATCCAGCTTGCTCAACTGAAAAAGAAAACCAATATATAGTGTGCGGTATCCATTATCAGGATAGTAAACAAGATACCAGATATTCCCCACCATTGCATAATTCCTTTTATATCGTGAATGATTTGCCGTGCCTGAGTGCACTGATTGCGAATTTATCACGATTCAAGCAGAGCGAAATTCAACCCAAAGTTTATTGACAAATAGTATATGGTTGGTGGAAATGCAGAATATACATCAACAAATCGGTAAAATTAGTAGTCGTTGGTATCTCTGCTTCAAAATTCAATGAATTTCAATCGATAAATGGTTATATATTCTGATTTGTTGTGATTACTCTCACTTCCTGTTTGCTGAATATTCATATTTTGTTGAGCATAGTTTTGGTGCTTGTAATAGTGTGTTGTGTAATAATGAGTTGTTCAGCGTAAGTGTCGACAAAGAGGAGACATTTTGTGCGATTTTTTACTGAAAAATTCTTGTTTGAAAACGATAGATTTTCTATGTTCAGAAGGGCATAACTTGAAAAGTGCTTGGAACTCGAAATTTTTGGACTCGTCTTTAGCAGAAAAAAACTATTTAATTAATAACTTTCCTTGTTTAAGAATAACTCTACTAAACTTTCTTTCATCCAACTTTATGGAAAGTACCTAATCCTTGTTCACCTTGCATAATATTCGTATTTTTGGGGATTTCTCCTTTTGATTCAACTTTTAGAATTGACTGAATATTGACTGAAATTAGGTACAAAAATATCGGTAGGAGTTGAATGGTTGCTTTATATTTTCGATTGTTTATCGACACCATTTGTAAAAATTGGTAAAGTTGGTGAAAAATGCAAAAAATTATTCTGTTCCTGAGGAAGCTCAAAAAAAATACGCCAATTATTTCTGCCAAGTCCAGGGAACGTTATGAAAAAGAATTTTCCGAATTTAATGAACGAAAAAAAATTTAGGGTAATGACAATAAATGAGGAAGTCCTGCTATCGTATTCCTTGTGAAAATTTGCAATTTCATCAATGTGCTCGAAGTACTCGATGCTGAAGGCTGCTATAAAGGTCTATAAAAACATAGACATTGTGAAATAAAGTGAGCTCAGTAGAGGGTACAAGGTGGAGAAAGCTGCAGTATCGAAAAAAGCACACGTAGAGTTTTTGATCTCGTAATATTCAGCCTTATGCTGTATCACTTCCGTTAAAAACAACGTCTCCGTTATTCGCCATTTCCGTTTTTTTTTGCTATTGCTGGGTAATAGCAAAATAACGGAAATGGCGAATGACGGTGACGTTATTTTTGACGGAAGTGATACAGCATAGGGCTGATTTTAGCTAGTTTCGATAACGAACTTTGAAATATTCAGATAATATTGATGATGGAAATATATGTTGGAAACCATACATATCATTGGTTTCTTTTTGATTGAGGGCAATTTGAATGGCGATCATTATTTAGCACTACTTCAAAACGATGTCATTCCAACTTTAGAAAATGTATATTCTGGTCCAGGAAACCCTCAAGTTCCAGTGAGAACGATATGGTTTCAGCAGGATGGAACACCACCACATTTCCAATTTAATGTCCGGCAATACCTCGATTCAATATTTCCCAATCGGTGAATATGGAGGCGAGGATCGATTGTCTGGCCAGTGCGATCACCTGATCTTACACTATTAGATTTCTTTTTATGGGGATATGTGAAAAGCATTGTGAACAAAACTAAACTTATTGATTTCAATGACTTAAAAGAACGAATAACGCTTGCGATTTGGTCGATCACGCCTGATATGTCAAATAGTGTTAGAAAACAATTTTAATTAAAAAAAGTATTTTTTTACGCTGCTGAAACTGTAAATAGTCCATAGAAAAAAACAAGTAAATAGCCTATATCATTCGTAATAATGACTTTGACTTTGACAAGTAATACCTTCAACTTCATTTATATAAATTTTTAGGTTATGAGACTTTTTGAATATTATTGTTGTCTGTTTATTCGGTAACTCAGTTACGCGCACAAGCAACTTAGAATGGAATAGCGGAACGAATAATCATGAAGGAAAAGTAGAAAAACCAACTTCAATCCAGGCAAATTTTGGGAAATGTCAACAAGCAGAGGGAAAAACGTAATAAGTAACACAGAATGTATCGACTGTTAATATCATCGGCAAGCGACAAGCCACGGCTTTGCCTCGGCTCGTACTCGCTCACCTCGAATATTAACACGTCTTTATAGTCCTTGTTACTTTAATAACTATCAATTACGAAGGCGTAGAAGGGCCAACAATAAGATATATTTCAAAACATTTGGAATTGCCACTTGCATCTGACAATTTTCATTTCGTACTGGCAATTGTCACTTTGAACTGGCAATTGTCATCTTGAACTGGTAATTGTCACTTCGAACTGGCAATTGTCACTTTGAACGGGCAATTGTCACTTTGAACTGGCAATTGTCACTTTGAACTGACAATTGCCACTTTTATCTGACAATTGTCACTTTGATCTGACAATTGTCACTTCTAACTGACAATTGTCACTTCAAACTGGCACTTGTCACTTTGAATTCGACTGAAAAACAATATTGTTGCATGGAGTTTAAAGTGGCAATTGCCTGATCGAAGTGATAATTGTCAGATCAAAGTGAAAATTGTCAGTTAAAAGTGACAATTGTCAGTTCAAAGTGACAATTGTCAGTTCAAAGTGACAATTGTCAGTTTAAAGTGACAATTGTCAGTTCAAAGTGACAATTGTCAGATCAAAGTGACAATTGGCAGTTCAAAGTATTTATTGTCAGATACAAGTGACAATTGCCAGTTCAAAGTGACAATTGTCAAAATTCAAGTGACAAAATTGTCAGATCAAAGTGACAATTGTCAGTTCAAAGTGACAATTGTCAGTTCAAAGTGACAATTGTCAGTTCAAAGTGACAATTGTCAGTTCAAAGTGACAATTGTCAGTTCAAAGTGACAATTGTCAGTTCAAAGTGACAATTGTCAGATCAAAGTGACAATTGGCAGTTCAAAGTATTTATTGTCAGATACAAGTGACAATTGCCAGTTCAAAGTGACAATTGTCAAGATTCAAGTGACAAAATTGTCAGATTAAAGTGACAATTGTCAGTTCAAAGTGACTATTGTCAGATGCAAGTGACAACTGCCAGTTCAAAGTGACAATTGTCAAGATTCAAGTAACAATTGTCAAGATTCAAGTGGCAATTGTCAGTTCAAAGTGACAATTGTCAGTTCAAAGTGACAATTGTCAGTTCATAGTGACAATTGTCAGATCAAAGTGACAATTGGCCGTTCAAATTATTTATTGTCAGATACAAGTGACAATTGCCAGTTCAAAGTGACAATTGTCAAGATTCAAGTGACAAAATTGTCAGATCAAAGTGACAATTGTCAGTTAAAAGTGACAATTGTCAAGATTCAAGTGACAATTGTCACTTTAAAGTGGCAATTCCAAATATTTTGTTGTTGACTCTTCTACGCTTTCGTAATTGAAGGATATCATCTTAAAAACAAATTGCTGTTGTAATAAACTTGAAAGCAATAACATTTTTGAATAGGTAATGAAGAGACCTTTCAAACGATATATCACAAGCCTATATTTCCCATTTAAAAAATGGGGGGTTGTACCTGTCATTCGAAGGCGGTTGAGTAAAATCCGAACCCATTTAGCGTATTCGTTAACCTCCTATCATTGAAAAATCATGTGGCTTCGAATAAGTAATTTCCTTGGCTTCCTGAACACTATTCTGCAGCGATATTATCATTCTCTTGAAATTCGCTCGAACACCATTTCGCCTCCATACAGCCTATGCTATTCATCCCTCCGTCAAACAGGATATTATTTGATGTACCTGTGCGTGAAACCAATCATTTTCAACCCGCCAATTGCGACACTTGAGTTATTAAAGGGCACACTCATGGTATTAATAAAGCGGGCATTCGGAGAGGCTTCCTTTGATCTACCGGCCTTGCCCCCACTATTTCACCCCGTTCACTCACATTCGCACAGGCTACTTGTTTGATTATTCATATAAAGTCATGCAAACACGGAATGGAATTTGTTTGTCTGAAAATTCCCGTTCGGGTATATTTTCATTCGGAGAAGAAAAACAACGTTGTGGCTTACGGAAGGTAATTGAATATTTTCCATTGTGGAATCTTTGATTAATCAGCTTATACTAGGGCGGTATATGTTTGCGCGATGGAAATAATTGATGTGGATTGAAGTTGTTCGAGCGTATTATGTATTTTCAGACAAAATGTATAATGGAAAGAAACCTCCGAAGAGAGATGCGTTTAAATTCGAGTTACTGATGTTTCCTAATTAGCAAGGGAATTTGATGTTCACTTCGTTTTCTTGGAAATAAAGTTAGCACTCGGGTAGCAACAGAAATTGGACCGGGATTTTAGGGTAGGAAATGGTTATGGCAACTGCAAGAAGTTCATAATTCATTTCATATATGATAATGTACTCAGCTTTTTATTACTGCATATTAATTAAGTATGCAAGAAATTCAATTCATCATTATTTGCAATTAGGCAAATGGAAACTTGTGTTTCCACGGATAGTTTAATCATTATGTCTCACATTTTCTTTAACTTAATGTCATGGGGTCATGGAATTATTTCAATAGAGTATTTGGGGACCAAAACGTATCTCAACATCGATATTTGATATTAACTACCGAGACAGCTGCTCTCTAGGAATGCCCTCAGACATCATGCCCAAAACTATCAAACTTCACATGCCCTACACTGTGGTCTTTCCTGAAAGAGAAGACTGGGTTCGGAATGATACTGACCTATATAGGGCAAATGAACGTTGGTTTACCGATGTTTTCAAAACTTTGGAAGACGTTGGAGCCGGAATATACGGGATGAACCCAGTAGTGAAACGCTCATTCAGTATGGGCAAATTAACTACGGTATTGAAATGTGTGCAAGGGAGCTGGAAAATCAATACCACACACGAAGAACAATAACAATATTTTCAAATAGTCCAGCAGCACTGAAAGCGCTTGAATCCAACTGCTTTAAATCCAGAGCAGTATGGAAGTGCAGAGAAACCTTAAACCGACTGGCACAACGCAACAACGTTAACCTAGTCTGAATACTACGTCACACGGGCCTAGAAGGGAACGAAATAGCGGACAACCTAAAGGGAAGGGCCGAAATAACGTTCACTGGGCCTGAACCGGTCATCAGTGTAGCACATAACACTGCCAATAATGTTATAACATCCTGGGCAGACAATGAAAGACTCGAGTATTGGCGTAGTCTATCGGGCCTAACTCATTTCGAAGCATTTATTGCTTGCACAAGGAAAAAACGGGACTCCGACAAACTGCTAGAACTCAGTAGAGTACTTCTCAGAGTTGCTCACTGGCCACTGCAAACTCAAACACCATATGGATAAAATAAGACTTACACAAGATGCTGAGTGCCGTCTAAGCATGAAGGAGGATGAAACGGCTAAACACATTCTATGTATATCCTTTATGTCCGTGGGGTGAGGGATTACTGGGTCCGAGAATCTTGTGCCCTGAGTAGGCGGAGTGAACGGAGAATTACGGCCTTCTCCATTCGTCCGGCTAAGATTTCTGCCGCATCACGGCAAGCTGAGATAACTTCCAAATTTGAGAGCAGCGTGTTCATCATTCCACCAAGTAACCCAATGATCAGAACCACCATTTTAACAGAATGGTTTGGGTAAAACCTGCGGTGTTCAAAGAGTGAGTGTCGATATTTTGTCTGTTTTTCCTCCTCTCTTCAGACAATGTTCGTTTTGCCATGAGCCGAAAACTCTTTGACGAATATCGTCCTACGTCGATGGTCGAGGAGGACTACATCAGGCTTAGTAGCTTGTATATGCCTGAGGGTGAGGAATGAGTAGTTCCAATAGATGCGACACTTCTCATTCTCCACAACGGACTCCCCAGAGCATAAGGGAATACCCGTGTCTCGTCTATAACGTTCGAGTGTCGTAGATTGAAGTACATCACTGGTAGCGTCGCGTTATGCCTGTGAATAAAGGCTGAGATACCGCATAAGCTGGACAGGCTGACAGCAAATGCATTATAAAAACTTCAGTAAAAAATTCTACCAGTCAGGCCCTGTCTCCGGAGCCCCGATTCATCTGGATGGCGCGTTGGCGTGGCATTATCGAGTAACTAACTTTCTACCTCAATTGATGAGCCATCTACTGTGCTTTTGAACCAGGAGTGAGAATGGAATTTGTAACCAGGGGGTCTATTCTCAAATTCATGCGAAAACATTTTCAAATGTTTGAACTAACAGAGCGATACAGACACCGCTCGAAATCTGTGGAATAGACCCCAGGGTTGCTGTCTTCAATTCTTTTCTTATGCGAATTCGATTAACTGTTTCATACCAATACACTTGAAATATATATATTTGTCTCTCTTATTCGTATACGAATTGAAACTGAACGATTTGAAAATAGCACCCCAGTACGAAAGATAACACCAGGAGAAAGTAGATACAGTTCTTATATCGAGTCTAAGTCACCAAATAAACTCCTCTCCAAATAATATATCCCCACGAGTCACATATTTAAGGGCTACTACTTTTTCATTTTCGCTCCTACTGGTCACTTCAGCTCTAACTTGATAAACTGATTTCCTATCCAATCAATCGGCTTTTTCATCTCCCATAACGAAATTCTCAATTTCCGCTACGTTTTCAATTTAAAAATGATGAAATCTACCAGCCAGCGTCTCCCTCACGGCAATCACAGCAGCACCTGTGACATCTCCTTCGCTTCAGGCAGGTGGAAAACTCCTTTCTTGGCGGCCGTATAACAAAACGGCCCATTGAACGTTTTTTACTACTTTTCATAATAGTTCTGAAGGTGGAGCTGCACTCCATTTAGCATAAGTTACGCCGATGAAAATACCTTTCCGCTTTCCGGTTCGAGGAAAATGTAGCTGGGAAAATTGGAACGAGTGAAAGCGTTCACGTAAGTTTGATAATTATCAGCAAAGCAAGGAGAATGTTGGAAGTTGGTTGACTACCAATTAGTAGGAGAAATAATTGCTTCCGGTTGTATGTCATGCAGAAATGATTATATGTTTATTCCATATTGTAATTAAAATAGTTTCTGGGAATATGTTAGCATAGTATATAGGGTGTCAATAACTATAAGAGTCGTTATTTCAATATAACAATATTAAAATTGCAACAACTTTACAAATGATATAAAACGTGAGTGGCTATCACAATGCGATATATCTGCTGCATTGTGATAACAGCGCATGTGTTAACATCTACTGAAGCAGAATTGGAAGTACAATAACGAACTTTTACGGATTCAACTCCTGATTCCTGTGAAATCTACATCTGATTCTGGCGATCGAAGTTCAAATTTCAACGGTCCAAAATAAAAGAAGCAATAGAAAGTGCATTAATATTGGAAATTTGTGAAAAGTCAAGGTAGCTATCAGAAAAATCCAGTTCTCAATCGAATGCCTTATAATACGGGAATGAAATACAGAAATGCAGACTGTTTCAGTTAGACCTCTTCCTCGACATCATGGAACTAACAGAAGAGAAGAAAACTAGACCAGAACGATACATGGAAAACTGCAAACCTAAACATAGCTGAACTTCAAGCACTGGTCCTTCTTGGAACAGTTGTAACTCACAAGCATGCAGATAGCTCGAGAAAAAATGCTGACTGATAAAAAATGTCAAATCGAACCAAATAATTGTAGTTTATCGTCAAAAACTACAAAGAAAACAATTTGATATTCACATCTTCAAAATGCCCCAACCTCTGGTTCAGAGGCCCCAAAAAATGGATACTGAATCAATCATTCCGTGAACGCAAAGCTACTTAGAAAACGAGCTGAGGAGGCTTTAAGACCCCAAAATAACGAAACCATCGACCCAGGGAGTGAAAGAACGCAAGGTAAAAGGGTACTCAGAAGAAGGAAATCCAAAGAAGGGTCCTAGAGAAAAACACAAAAAAGCACTCGGAGACCGACGATGAGGGCTTTACCAAACAGAAGAAAATGACCAAGTCTCCGAAACAGCCTGAAATCGAGCCCACCCCAACACAGAACCTTTTTGTCATTGGGAAAGATATCCTGACAGTAGGAGACAGAAGAGACACAGAAGACAAGACCACGGAAAAATCCCAAATGCTCGCTAATAAGCAACATCAAAAGCCACCCCAGCCAAAGTCTGCTCCGAAATACACCACATAACAAGGGGAGAAAATGCTCCCACTAATAGTTATTCAGGGAGAGTTGAGCCTAGACACACCCCTCACTGAGCAACTTCAGAAGGACTGTATGTTGACATACAGCATACGGGGCGAGCCTCAAAAGTATCCACACAAGTGGAAGAAGACGACACAGCCATTATAACACTGCCGAGGGACACAGGCACGGAGTACCATACTTATACACTGCCACAGCATGAAACTCATATATTTGTCCTACGAGGTAAGGATTCCAGGTTAGACTTTGCGGATGTGAGAGAGGATATGGAGCTAACACATGGTATCACGGTAGACGAAATAATGAAAATGCAGACTAAGTTTCTTCCACTGTACCTGCTCACTACCAACGAAAATGTTACTCTCTCTCTCCCCAACAAGCACGTTAAAGTTCTCCAACACACCAGGGTGTCTTGGGAGATACGGAGGAACAGTCCCATCGCTGTCAGATCTGGGGGCATGCCAGCTTCAATAGTGCAAGGGAAGTTCGGTGCAAAAATTTTCCCCCTTTGATGGAAATAACAGAAGAAGAAACGGAGAAATACAAATCAGGAAAATTCAGGCCAACCAAGGAGCCCCCAATACTCCTTACTCCCCTCTCTCAATCACCGGTCCACCTTGGCCTGGGGGTGAAAACGCTGCAGGATTGAATATGCAGGAACTGACTGGTAGAATCAAAATGGTGGGGAGGCTCGTTAACATCCTGGTGCTATGTAGAGCGTTGGATGAGCTGATTGTGAGACTATAGCAGGCAAAGTCTATGGCTGCCCTGGCGGTCTTGGTTGATGAACAAAGGTTCGCCTCTTAAATGCCCCTAAAGACATTTATGTTCAATGTTGACGGGGTGAGTGATAAGATCCACTTTATTGCTGACTTTCTTAGCAGAGATTAGGAAGATTTGATGTTTATCTCGGAGACGTGGCTCGAACAGAACAATAAACTGTGTTTTGGAGGCTTTTCCACCATCCTCATTAGGAATGTAGTCCCGTACATGATAGGCTGATATTGAACAGCCCTCCAAGTGCGAGATTCACCCAGCTGGATCTGGGCAACCTGACCTGGCAATTTGAGTGGAATTTCGCCTCTAGGTCGAATATGAACGAAAAAACGTTGTGGGGGTATTCCTTCAAGAGTGAGAGGTAGTGGAGTACTCAGAAAAGCCAACCCACTACCTCTGGAACGGTCTTACTCCGAGCGCGATAGACCTAATAGTTGATAAGAATGTCTCGGATATAAGCCACCTCAAGGTCGTCCATGAGTTGATTTCGGACCACGACTCAGTCATGTTCCAACTCAAATATAAACGAACTGATAATCAAATCAAATACATCTATGACTATACAAGAACACAGACTGGGCTGCGTTAGGTTGATGAATGTTAAGACCCGAATAAAACCGGGACTAAGAAGGGACGAAATTGAGAAGGAGATTGTAAGCCTCATCCGAAATATACAAAAGGTTGGGGATTTAACCACAGGTAAGATCGAGGTTCGGAGCACCAGGAAGGTTCTTCCACCGCATGTAAAGGGGCTTATCCGGTTCAAAAATTCTACTAGGAGGCACTGGCAAACAACTCGCGACCCGTCCCTCAAAGACGACGTGCTTTGTCGGGGGCGGGAGATTTCTGAGGTGGTTGGAAACCACTCTGACATACTGTGAAAGAACAAGCTTGAGAAGCTTTATGTTCGTGACAACTCCCTATGGCAGGTGCTCAAATGCATGGAAAAGCATTATAAGCCAGAGCAATCAAGTTTTCGTTCAAAATGAAACAGTCTGGTAAAATAAAAATATTTTGCTGCTTTTCCGATCATGCGACAATTCATTAATAACTTCAGGATATAAGCTTTCCTTAGAAAATCAAACAAGGGGATATAATCAGTTATTCTGAAGCTCCCGTGGCCAAACAAAAGCATTCTCATACGATTGGTGCGCTAAATGGATGTTGTCTGTCATAACTCAAAACTGTCTATTTTCTCGCTCTGATATTTTGCGTTGAGGCATTCAACGATTGCCGTCATAACCTCCCACATATCTTCGGAATTACTTTTTCAGCCTCGGTTGACACTAAAAATCGTCCTCATTTCTCATGTCATTGTAATAAAACTCTCGTAATCCCTTATGCAGAGTGTGAACGTGAACTTTTTTCATTTTTCCACCGCCTCCTATCATAAAGAGATGATGACTATAATTTGAGCGTAGAGAATCTCGCATGATGGCAATAAATGGGTGCGTTCTGGGTCTTAATGAATAGGGCTCAAAGTCCGGAGGACCTCTATAAGATAGTCATTATATCAAGACAAAATGGCCGGTTCATTAAATTATATGGTCCTAACTTACATAATTCTGTGGTGAATTGAGATATGTAGAGTCAGAATTGTTTTTCGTAACAGTTTACTTGAAATTCAAATAATTCTTTGAATGTATGGGAGGTTATATTGCCTTCAAACATACCAGGTTGATGAAAACGTTGAAAAATGAGCAATGATAATAATGATGATGATATAGGTATTCACTTCAGAAAATATTTTAAAAAATAATCAAAATAAGTGTTACCCCCTGTCTAAATCGTTACAGCACTCTTGTTGAGAAAATTGCCGCGACATGTCGACTTTCAACGTCTACAATGTACATTTTTGTATGAAGAGCTTACCCTTAATTTTATCCCTAACTGGAGGGGGGCAACCCTTTCGAAAAATTCAAATAGCATGGGGTGGTGAGTGATAGCTCATTTGAAAGAGAGTTTTATTCTCTATTCAATCGTGAAAATGAATATATTTGCTCCAATAATCCTCGGGGCATTATTGTTTCAGAGTTACAAAAATTAACTAAGCGCACTCATCTTTAGAAATTAAATTCGGCCCTGCATGATATCAGATTTGGTTTAAATGTCAATTGAAACTTATTTGCCATATGCTTGGATATGAACTGCACGTTTTTGTTGGTATTTTTGCATTGTTTTCAGTATAAATCGTAAAATCAATAAACTGATATTGTGCCTGTATTGATTGCTATTCACCTACAAATAATAGTTGAACCACGTGAGTTGAATGAGAAATGCGAAGGTATTGATATTTTTGGTGAGGCTCATAGCAATTATCATGGGGCTGTACGAATGTTCAATGAACGTTTTCCAGATCACCCAATTGACAGACATTAACTACTTCAAACAGTCATTGGAAGAATTGGTATGAGAAGGCAGTGTACAAAATAAAAAACCTTGTGGGAGATCAATAACTGGGGAAGATAAACAAGTGGACGAATTTGTGAATAATCCCTCCTCAAATGTATAAATTAAAATAACGTCAGAATAGAACAAAAATACAAAATAAAGTCAAAGAACAGAACGAACTCAATAAGCTTGGTTGAAAAGTTAAGTTCGTGATTCCCATCCTAGCAACTACGGATTATTAAAAAGTACGATAAAATCTATAGTCTTTTCTCTTGTTTTCGTTACTTTGACACTTTGTTCCAGCGAATGAGACCTGGTTGTCTCCTGCCAGTTGTCCCAAGAATTATTTACAGTCCCAATTCAGCTCAGACTCATAAATGTATGACTCAGTGCTGCTTGTGACCATGACCAATTTTATTCCGAAGTCGTACCTAACTAGAATATAAACTGTCGGTTTAGACATGGCTTCTAAGGAAATGTGTTCCAAAATCTTCTGATCATACTTCCAGCCCTCAACTTTAGAGTTTGGCTCAGTCTGAAAGCACTGAAGTGTTAACATTGCCTCTGACGCTACAGTGATTCCCTCAGAAACTAACTAACCGCTACACTATCTGCTGCTTGAATTTTGCCGTAGTTTGTTGCATATTTGGTGGAATACAGGTGACCATTCACCATAGGTTTGATAATCATTTGGTAAGATCAGTAGATTATTTTTAGTTTCAGTCCTCATGTCTCATCAAAGATTCTGCAGTATGTCCAGCTTGTCGCTATAGCTCTGATTTGGCTGCTCCATATCAGTTGTTGTTCCATTGTTCCTTCTAGATATTTAACTTTTTTTGAAAATTTGGACGATGTAGGCTGCTTTCCATTCAGAGTTGGGGGATCTAAGTTCGTACTTTCACCTCCTAGTGCATGAAACCAGCAGTTTTTCACTGGGATTGTCACTGAATCGCTCTTTTGTGTACCAACTCCTGACTGTCTGGAGGTACAGGCTAAAATTTTAAATTGATACATCATGTCTGCCTCTGATGTAACTACCAGGTCATCAGTGTGACTTTGAGTCGTGAAACCATTGTCACGTTGTCGCGTAGCTTCACTACCAGGATGTCGACAGTCATTGACCACACCAAAGATTCTTCTTCCCCCAAGAATCGCCATAATGGTTCTATTTTCCTGCATTGATTGTTTCCATCTGATCTGAGGCATTTATATTTCATTCCTCTCATGTTAAAGTAAAATCATTGAAGGATTCACTACAATGACTTTTTCTTGACTTAGATGATTCATGGTTGTCAGGAATCTTTAGCATAATTAAAAATGCTTTTTATCTTGTTGATTTATGAAAGAAGAGCTATTGATAGTATTAGCAATATGAGAGAATCAGCAACTTTAAGCATGCCTTGTAGTGTTCCAAATAGTATAGTATAGTATTAGTTACTTGATAAATGACAAATAAACAAGATATTATTAAACAAAAGTTTTGGTTTCCTTCATACATTAGTATAGTTTTTTCGATTATTATAAAAATAAAAAACAATTTGTTTTTGAGCCACATTCTTCGTGACTATTTCTCTCTTTTGTAATACGAACACTCATGCTCAATAAAAGTAACGAGATTCTACATCTCACACAGTGTTTCGTATTCCTTGATCGATCCAATCAATTCAAATCATAACACACAAAATATGGCTGGACTTGAAATTCGCAAACGATTCTTTTACTACTTCGCAGCATGTTTTCAAATAGTTAAATTGTACAATTTACATAGATTGAACCGTTCGAATATGAGAAAATTATGCGAATAGCTTTCGCCTTGGAAAAACTTCTCGGCTACCATAAATTGCCTTCCGCAAGAAGTGCTTATGTTTTTTGGCAGCCTATAAAATATACGAAGCTTATGTAAGGGATATTTCAATAGGGTTTCTTATTGTGGCCCAAAGCAGCAAATAGTCGGGAATATATTTCTAATACTATGAAACCCAGTATCATTTAAAAATGAAATGAACGTACGTACTTCGAAATAATTGGAAAGTTAATTTTGTATATCAACTGCCAAAATACAAAACAATGAGTCACAACTTTATTACCAAATATTAAAATGATTGGTTCACATAATATAAAATAACTAAGTTTGTAAATGAATTGTTAACTGATAAGTAGTCATGAAAATGATATATAAAATAAACTGAGAGTGTACACGTCATACATTATCCTACAGCTGGTGAAAAAAATTGGATGAAGAACAAATAAATAACCAAAACACAGACAATAATTCGAAGACACTCCTCAACAAAACACAGACATACATATCTATAACGCACACACGAATACTTAGTTGAAGACACTGTGGCAAAATGAGTAGATGTTTCAATAATTGAGGTTAGACAACCAGCGATATGTACGTTGCGTTACGGCTCACTGAAAGTAGATCACAAGCAGGCTGAATTTTATATTACTCTGATGCAAAATTTACATGCTACAGGATTACCCAGCTTTGCTTAAAAAATCATGGATATTTGTTTCAAATAGTTTTTCACTTCCAGATGCGCTATACTTTTCTACTTCAGATGTCTTCTTGTCATTGATCTCCTTACAAATCCATTCCTCAATACATCAATACAATGAAGCTCCGCTCTCACTTTTAGAAACTGAAACCGAGTGGAAAGTTTCCAACAAATATATCCATTACTGCTGAAAATTAGTCCCATCAAATTCTACAATGCAATCGTGAGTATTGAATTCACCAACCAAAAATTCCGCTAGCAAGTGCTTGCACAGCGAAGCAACAGACTGAATGTATAATTACGCCTGACAGCTTGTCTGAAACTTTATGATCATTTAATCTCCAATTTGCCTTTCCTGGAATGGAATACGTATCAAAGCTCCACCCCTTCTTATGTAAACTGAAAACTTTTGCGGCGAAACTTTGCACTATAAAAAACTTTCGTGAAAGCTTCATACTTATAATGTCCCCATCTATATGAGTTACGGTTCTCTGGGTGGGAACAAGTACTTCTGCCTAACTTTGCTGAGTGCAACACATTGAGAAGTTCAATTTAAATCTCGATATAATCGAATACGTGTCTAATTTGAATTTCGGTATGAGAGGTCAGGTAATGTATTAATGGGCAACAAAACTCACCGCAGTCACACAAGGTGAACTACGACCGATTATGGAACATTATACAGTCTGTTTTTCCCACCAAGAGGAGTGAAAAACTAAGGGAAAACGAATCGGCGCTGGATATTACACCGAATCCTACTGACTGCGCCATGTTTTATATCTCCGCTACTTATCCAGACGACGCGGAAGTTAAACCCAGTAACTCATTAGGGCAAATCGATCCATTTGCCTTTCTGCACTCGTAGATACAGATTTCCTGAATTTCAATTATATAATTTTCAAATTGTAGAAGGTGAATTCACCCAATGAAATAGTAGTATACTTGCGTATATACAATAGTAGCTAGAAATTGCACGTTATAAGGTAAGACCTCGTTAATCCTTAGCTCGCACAAGTTTCGACTTCTGAGGGCTGTCGTTCGTAGAGGAATGACAGCTGGTTAACGGAAAAAACAATTTTAAACAATTTTTTGGAAGGGTCTTAATTTTGTATTTCTTATAAAATAAAATTTGTTTAAGAAATGCTTCGTTTTTTGATACTCATGAGATTTATTTTCAACAAAATCTTGTTTTGAAATAATCAAATAATGCGAAAAAGTTTAGGGCATATATTTTTTTATTCAATTATGTGAGATGCCATGCATCTTTTTTGATTTACTGCATGCTCTTTGAAAATGTTATATTAAATGTTGAGAAAGCTGTTCACAGCAGTAATTGAAACTATGAGTTAGTTCCAACTGATAACAGTTTATACTTTACGTACTACTAATAAATGATACTCTAACAATAATAATAATGATGAAGAACAAAATATTTCTTTGGAGGTGTTAGCTGAACATTTCTTGCTGGAATGATTAGTTCAATGGGAGTGAGAGAAGCAAAACTTTGCTTCACTGTCGATTCCAATTCATGTCTAGAGTTTTTCGGCAATTTGAAAATAACCTTTTCCAGAGGTGGAAGTCAATAGGCGTTAGGTCTGGTGACCTGGCTGGCTAACAAGGTGTTCAGAATCTACTGATCTGAGTTTATGAGTTCTTCTAGTCCTGTAGTTCTCGAATTTGTACTTTTTCAAGATCCGCCTAACGTTACCTCTAATTAGGCATGTTGATACTTTTGAATTTTGCGTTGACGGGTTGGGGTTATCTTCAACACCTTCTAAAACGACTATTTCTTTCAACTCCCTTTTCCTGTTTGATTCATATTTCTTTTGAAATGGACCTCCATCAATGGATTTGTGTCGCAATCTTGTGAAAATGTTTCTAAAAGCATTTTTTCTGATTCGTAAAAAACAGACTAGTGTAATAATAATAATATTTATTCACCACATAAATTCATAACTATGAAATATATAATAAAAATCTCATTTGTGAATTCAGATAACCACAAAGCATAAAATAAAACATTTAAAATATAAGTACTTGCATGAATCTAAAACATATAAAATAAGAGTTCTCACATAAATATAAAACATAACGTAAACATAGAATTAAAATTGCAGTGATACAATTAATTTCGATTGATGATCTGATAAGTCGTTGTGATTTTGACAAATTAACATATTATTTTTTCAAGTTTCATACATTTCCTATTGAGCGAAGTGTAGTTCCTCTCTCATGGATTTTAACGAATATGGTAAAGAGCACAGGTCCCAACATCGTGCCTTGAGGTACACCACACGTGTTTTCCCTTTCATCACTCACGACATTTTTCATTTAAACTTTTTCATTATGTGAGATATCTTCTGAAAAAAATAATGAATGTTACCCCTAATTCCTAAGTCTATTAATATTTCAAGAAAAAGAAGGTAATTCTCGGTGTCGGAGGCTTCCGCTAGATCCAAGAGGTAGGCTTTTATCGATACAATCATAAATATCGTTCGTTACTGAACTAATTGCATTTTGGGTTCACGAAAACCAAATTGGAGATTTGATAACAAACTGAAATCTGTTAGGAAGTTACTCATTCTATTTTTAATCACTGTTTCTAAGTACTTCGCAAGGGAAGTTATTAGCGGGATGGGTCTGTAATTTGTAACTTTACTATTTTCTTCACTTCCATAGATAATGAACTCGGAAAGTATCCTACATCTAATGATTCATTAATTATTAATTATAAGGGATATATAACGTAATCTGCAATTTATAAAAAATTCATTAAAAGTCTCCACAATTTCAACAATATTATTTGTCAATTTTTCATCTTTATTTTCAATTTCATTCATAATATTTGAGTCTGATTTTCCAACTAAGTACTTCGTTTACAGTTTTCCGAAATGTTTAAAGGAATTTTTCTCACATTCTATCCTCCTTTTATTTTAATTAATTTTAACATTTTTCATAAGTTCATCAAGATATTTTTTGTGGTTTCAATATTCTTTTTTTAGTGTTTCATCTGTCTCATTTATTTTCCACTTTCAATACAAACAGTTTTTTTAATTTACTGACTTCACCAAGAATTTCTTTATCCACTTTTTACTGTAATGATTTTTTTTGATAATTTTATACTGTTTTATATCTGAATTTTCCTCGTTTAGAACAGGACAATCCCTTTGAAAGTATTCAATTTGGCCAACCAGGTACAATTATAATGAAAAAATATTCATATCATTGTTACATATACTTATATTGCACATAAAAACATCTGATGACTCAGTTGTAGTTCCCCCAAATGACTTCAACGCGCACTCAATGTTTTTGCGACATTTTAGTGAAACTGTTCACTCTCCTATTATAGTAACCTCGGGTAAGTGTGACCGTGATTTTCATTAGTTCGCATTGAATTTAGTCCATCTGATGAACCTGAACTAATATAACAATGAACTTTGGCAGGTATTTACTTCGAATGTCAGTCTTTGTAATACGCCACAGAAAACTGTTGAAAAACGTATTCTATGAATTTTATTCAAATATTCAGATATACATCTCCATAGGTCACACTTCCCCGGAAATTTGGGGCAAGTGTGATTCTGGCCAAATTTAAAGATATTAATGCATGCAAATCTCTCTTTGGGGCAGGTACGTGTGAGTAAACAGTAAAGGAACTTTCACCACAATTTATTTGTTTCGAGATATCTTTATTCAAAACATAGCTAGGAACTTTTTAATATTAAATTTGAAATGCCCTATTGGAAAAAAAAACAAAAAATAAGTGAACATTTGTTGAAAAGAAAAATTTACAGGTAGAAATCTGAAAAATCGAATAAGAATTTCATTGATCCCCATCTTCTGACGAGTGGTGATGGAAGCACAGTTGTTATTTCATCCTCAGAAAGTGTATCAATGTCTTCTACATCTGGCCAGGTATACTACTTAGCTCTCTGAGATTTCCATATATAATTTCGTACTATAGCTGAAAAAATATTACTGTTTAGATTGGCCAAATGAACCAGGTTCCCACTTACCCCGACAGATAGGTCACAATATCCCCAATAACATATAATTTCGGGGTAAGTGTGACATGCAATGGAAAAATGTAAAAAAAATCAACTTCATGAAAAAACGGCAATCTATAGTCAGATTCATTGTGTAGGCAGAAGAAAAGTGTATAAAATGGATTCTCACCTTAGATTTTAACAATACACTCAAAGCTTGAAATAAACTCGTTATACTCGTTCGGGTTGATGAATAGTAGGTTAGAAAATTGGGGAAAATATTTGGATTTCACAAGATCTCTTTTGTATTTTATATGATAGTTATGGATTCATTATGAGTGTAGGCTATTCGTCAATAGATGGCACTGGGCTGTCGCTCGGTTTAGCGAAGATAGCGAGCAAACTCACACTTGCCCCAAATTCACACTTACCCGAGCTTACCTTATCAAAAATTAAGAATAGAAAATCTTTTAGTATGGATAAAATATCAGCATTTGTAATAAAGTCCTACAGAAAATAATGGAACCATTATCCTATCTTATAAACATGTCATTTGAATATGGCCTTTTTCCTTCGAAGATAAAGTAAGGAAAGGTTACTCCTATCTTATTTAACGGATGTTAAATTTCATTAAAATGCATAATATCTTAAATTCCACACAACATGGTTTTCGTTGTGGCAAATCCACTCAGTCTGCTTTATTGCATTTTCATAATACTATCATCAGTTTTATCAATGATGGCGAATGCCCAGCTAGAGTTTTATGCGATTTAAGCAAGGCCTTTGACTGCGTCAATATTTTAGAATCTTACGATTTCAGGGGAAAGTCTCAGAAATGGTTGAAATGTTTGCTTGAAAATCGAAGCCAATGTGTTTCTTTGAAATTTGATTTTAACAATTCAACATCACACGTGACAGCACACAGCAACAGAATCAGTCTATGCGGGAGTCCCACAAGAATCCATATTGGGACCGATCCTCTTTCCATTATATAACACTCAGAACAATAACCACGATATTTCAATGCTAAGGAAACCCAGGAAACTTGATTCCAATAACACAGTCTTGTCCGATACAGATGCAGTTGAATTTCTTGGAATTCACTTCGATGAACACGTCAACTGGGTATTACACTGTGAGAGTATAATCTCAAAGTTCCACTCTTCATACTATATGTTTGAGAATTTGAAAACAGTGCTACATGTTGGCCAGCTTGTAAATGTCTATTATGCACAGTTTAAATCTCGTCTTCGATATGGAATTTGCTTATGGGGCATCTGTACCAAGGCAAAAGACGTATTCGTAGCACAAAAGGCAATTTTAAGTTGCATTTTCAACATCCCTTGTAGAGAACCTGCAAATCAATCTTTAAATGTATCAGTACTTTAACTCTCGCTAGTTTATACATATTTGAAATCATGTTTTATATTTATTGCAACAAAACCCGTTTCAAACTCAGTAAGGATATTCATAACATGAATGGACGACAAAAAGGCTTAATTCACACACAACTTGGAAACTGCAAAACAACACAAAATGCACCAACTATGAAGGACCACACATTTTTAGTTATCTGTCTGAACATATTAAATCAAGTCTGACGTTTAACATTTTTAAAACACGCCTTTGAAATTTTTTTGTGCAAAATAGCTTTTGTACACTACATAATTCTTGAATTATTCGGTACAATAATTATATTTTTTGTATTTTTAGGTATTTTTTGATGTTTCCGACACAATGTAATTATTGTCTTAAGAAAATAAAGAGTATTTCTAATTCTATAATTTGAGTTATGATTACATAAAAAATCATGCTTCTGAAAATCGTGTGATTGGGTCTGTCGTTAATACCCTGACTGAAATTATCACCCCATTACTTGTTGAGAAATTGTCACTCTGTACAAGCTGCAAATCCACCGATATGTCTCTGTTCTGGAAGAAGCTCGCACCAAAGATGTCTCCATCATTACTAGAGACACCGAAAACTGGAGCAACTGCTTTGGCCCAATTCCCCTAATCAGTGTAACACTTTGAAAACTTCACTCTCGTATCTTCCTAAATGATCGATCTCATCCACCGACTCTAGTCTGGTCTAGCCGATGAATCATCCACTCTGTAGCCTGGTAGTTCGAGTCACGTAACTGTGAGAAGTTTTAGGGAAGCGTTTAATATTTTACGAGCTGTTTCCACTAGCCTGTGGGCTAGGAGTAATGGCAAATTAAGAATGAGTGGGACAGGAGTGCTCGCTAAGTTGTGGATCATCATTTGCTTGTTTTCATTTACATTTTATATATTTCTCATCACGGTGGTAATGGAAAGACTACGAGTCCTATAATTTTGTTTTATTTTCATAGCGAATATTTCATTCCACTAATGGATGCATTCGGAATATACACTTTTTTTTCATGAAACTCTCGGTGAAACACTAGCAGTAATGAAGATACTGTAAGTAAAACATTTTCATAAATTGGTACGGTATAATCAATCCTGCTATTCTGAATGTATTTCCAGCAGCACAGTAAATGACACCAACATTTTTTCCAATATACAGATTCAAGAAATGGAAATTAGCCAAAACATCAATTTTACTCAACGCGCGTTTCGGCAACAAAGTTGGCATCCTCAAGAGCTCAAAGCATACTGAACTTCTAACGCTTTTCCAGTGTTATTCATACTTTTTATCTGAGTAGCTGATTGTACTCATTACTATTACTCCAGGGCCCCTAAATACCTGCCACCATTAAACTGTGTTCCTACTTTAATTATTCAGTTAACTTTTCTAGTTTATCTGCAATAATCTATCCTCTACCTAGTTTGTTTTTGATTCAGTATAATCGAGATTACATATATAATCTACCATATATAATATAATCACAAATTGAAAATGATTGAATATCGTAAAAGAATATCGTTTGAGAAGCGTAACTTTCGGAAGTCATAAGAATCAAAATCGTCGAGTTAACTCATCACAAGGCCCAAAATGGGCATATTGAAAGTCATCAGAAGAATAAATGATAAAATCGAAATGTACAGAACCAAAAACTATCATTAGGTTTTGAATTGCTCTACTTTCTCAGACAGCGTGCGGCCAATATAAATAAATTCTGGTGTCGGAATCACATTCCTTTTCATTTCTGTCTCACCACTCAATATTACCGAAATGGCAAGGCGCACAATAGAATTAATACCAGAATTAGCAAACAAAATATATGAATCTCCTAATAAATCGCGAAAGGAACATCTAGGAGATGATAGAGCAAGTTTTATAACGAGATGATTGTTCTCTACAAGGCTTATTCATTATTTGCTACTCCCCTCCTTACTTTCTGCAAGATTTCGATTCTGATCATTTTATTCCTTACAAATTTCGGTTGCATGGATTTCACGTTTCTATACAAATCTATTTTCGGGCAATTTGTTGGTGTTATGTTTTCAGAAAGGATTGATTGATGTTTTAATCAGTACATCGAATACAACAATATACTAAAAATTCAGACAATTTCACCGATAACCATTTTACCTATAAAAAGTGAGGGGTCCTTTCCTCAAATCACTTTTTCCCTCCGGTATATCTTCCATTAATGATAATTTTCTCTTCCTCATTAACCGTTTCATACTCGTTCCACGACCGAGGCAATTACCAGTTACTCAAATCACGTTTCCAGTAATGGAAACTCTGAATGCACATAACCCACAGATTTAAGAGTATTTGCGTAATGAATGGAAATCCCATTCGGAAACAACTTTCAAAGTAAATTAAAGGTCTACATCGTCGGAAATTCATTCCTCCTGCAATTGAAATATTTTTATGTTATTCAAAGAATTATAACTTCAAAGGCTGTCGGCATAACCAAAAAAGCAGTTCGAAGACAAAACTGTGCAGATTCTAAATTTCTCGTCTGAATATTAATTGAATTATTTTTGGAGTGGAAACTTCGTCTTCCGCGAGAGGAATTCTTTTAATTAGTGATATTGTTTCTTGTTTTCTAAGCATACGACGGGAATTCGTGAAAAGTATCTTTTCTGTACCCATCGGCAAGATCCTTTATACTATGGTCGATTCGAAAAAAAAAAGCCTTAATACGAACTCTGAGGAACTCTCTGCATAATGTCATATTCACTGCTTATGCACCGACCAATTATTTTTTTTGTATTTTACTTTTCTACATTTGATATAGGATCTTGTAAAGAAAATAAACTCTTTGAAAATCATTACAAGAAGTTCAAGACAAGAAGTTCACCAGAGTCCTATTCTAGGACCACTCGTATTTCACTTATTTAAACTCTCACATTTTTTTCTATAATGATGATACAGGACTAGCTGCCGATACAAAAACAACCGAGGAGCTCCAAATGAAATTGAAGAGTCGTGTAGACGAAATTCATTATTACTCAATGCATCACACATTGAAAGGTGACGGCTACGTTTTTCCTAGCTCACACAAGTCTTTCGAAGTCTTCAGAGGGTTGCTTGTAAGGGTGCAGCCAGTTGACCGAAATATTTTCAGATTTTTTCAAATAAATCAAACAGTATGTATGCAATTTTTCTCAAAACTCCCAAAAAATGAGCCACCATCTACAAGTGAACATAAAATAATCTAATAAGCTTATAATACGAAACTTTTATTTATGATTATATATATCTGGATTCCAAAACGAACACAAATTTCATATAAAAAAAATGAATAGTGGCTATCACGCAATTCTTCAACTCAAACGTATACTATACATTCGTATATGCCAGAATAGCCGAATATCTTACAATATCATACGGTATCTTGTAATATCATTTTTATATTTAAAAAAAAGCATCGGACTCCTATTCTGTGTTCACATCTTCAAACCAATCTGTGAAATCTTCCGAAGATGTTTGAAGACCAGCGCATTTCTCGTAATCATAACTTTGCTCATTGAACGGAACCGTTCATGAAATGAACGAGAAAAAATTAAACAATCAATATATATGACGCAAAATACCTCGAATCATCTGATATCTTCAAAAATATTATATGTTATGCCCCTAACATGCATACAGCCATGAAGAATGTACAATTGAAATGAATCACAAATTCCTAATATGGTTATTATCTCTCAAAGAACCTATCAATGAAAACTCAGATGGAATTTATGATTAGAATTATAAGGAAAGCAATGACATCGAAGTCGCCGATGCTCCTAGTAGGATAGAAGTAAACGTAATCACGCAAAAATGAAGAATAACGATTTACTCTCCATCCTTTTTTTACAAACAGTGCAGTCCAAGTACACTCGAGAATAATTTCATCAATATAAAATTGGTTCAACCAACCCTTTTGAATAAAGAACAATTCATGGTAGGATTATCTCTATTTCCACTGAATCTGAACGCCAGTCTACTCCCTTCAGTTTGAATTTGATAATTTTTGTTGAATCTCCTTCATTCTTGATCTCAACCAAAAGTAAATATTGATCATAACCATGTATGCAATATTTCCAAACTATCACCAATGCCAATTCAAGGTCGAATATGAACCCTTGATACAAAAACACACATCCTTTATCAAGTCACCATTAATGTCAAAGAGATGGGTGGGGGAGGGTCTAGGATGGGCTATAATATCCTACTACAAAATAAATAAAACAAGAAGAAAGTGACAGATCACAGAAAATAGCAGATGAGGGTTTGTCGAAGAATGTGTCAATTTATTCTTCAGCTGTACGGATATAATATTCACTTTTCTCCGTGTGGAACCCCCTTTACATAGTTTATCTCACATCAGTGCCATTCACAGAATTCAGGTTAGATGGTTCAAATTGTCCAGACATTTTCCCGCTCTATAAAATTGTATCTTAGCAGAGAATGGAGAGAGAGAAGTGAAAGGGACTGGATTTGATTCTCTATGTTCGTCTTGAAAGTATAACATATGAATCGTTCGGATTTATTCCATTTAAAGACTTCCCTCTTAAATATCTTTCGGTCTCTCTGTAGAGGACGGGAGTTCTTCCTTCTCATAACACGAAGTGAAAACTTTCAACTTATCTTCATCTGATATAGAAAAATCCATCAGGAAATGTCTATATCATATATAAATGGAAGCGTTCGACTGAAAATATTCCTAGTCAGCGTGAGGGTGACTTCTATACGGCAGGTAACTGTTATGAAAATATACCATATCTTGTATCACGGAAACGTAATTTGTTCCGTATGAAAACCAATCCCTTTTTCTATAACGCTTTTCTCTTTTCAAGACACTGCACATGTGTCATGAAATTTCATATAAGGATTCGAAATCCTGCTGTGGAATATCCTTCGTCTTTTTTTCACTATGGAAAATGTGAACGTCCTCGAATATTCGAAAAACTTCTAAGAACTCCACTGAAACATCTAGAAACACTTATATTTCTATAATTCCTTATCTCAAGTTTAATTTTCGTTGTCTACAATATTTTAAAAGTAGTGAATCGGCAAAGTTCGTTTATTTTGACTGTGGATAAAAGCCATTTCGTTAATTTACGAATTCATTACAATACATTTACAATAGAAACAATCTTGGAGTCGGACCTGACTATTCTTGGGAAACATCGCGCTCGACTCATAAACAGATCAAGACATCGAGAGCAGAATAGATGTTTTCAAGACGAGACAGATCCATAGATGCAGGACCCTTGAGCAGGTATGGCAGTTACATTTACAGTCTCATAGGTTACAAGCATAAATAAATGATTGTGGAACATAGTTTAGTGTATTTTTACTACACAACTTGAATTATTTGTTTGGCAAAATGACTGACGAACGAGAATCAATTGAATCATACTAACTAGACTCCATACTCAACCAAAACAACTTTTGACAAACTCTATATCTCCGCGTCCAAATTCCATAGCTGGTTCATCAAATTTCGGACCAAATTCAGTAGACTTGATGCGGCTAATTGGAAAGTGCACTTCGGACTAGTTCGCTTTGAATTACATACAACACAATCTCTATACTCTGGGTCGCGGAATATTTGATCGAATTTAGTGCCCTATCTAATAAGTGTCATGTGTTGTAATCCAAATAGTAATGACTCGTTTAGTAGCATTGGAAGGACATTGTGATTTCTTCAGAATACAAACCGTAATAGAAATTATTATTGACAATTAATACATTGTTATCTTTCCATTTTCTATGCATATTCTGCTTTCAGAATAGTATTTCTCTAACTGAATTGCATGCGGATATACGGTGAATCATGCACGCTTGTGGAAAATAGTATATAACACTACGAGTGCGAAAAATGACATTTTTCATATTGTAAATTATTTATGTATGTATGGGAATATTGTAGCACGAGGCGCGAACTTTTGTTGGATTCAGCTCGAAAATTGTATTGATTTTGAATTACATATTATCATCAATAAGATGAAAAAAACTTTATTCCTGAGAATATTGATACAATTAGTGTTATTTCTTAATTGATAATGCTTAATATAATGGCTATTCGGATGAAAACAAATCAAATTAGTTATCATCTACCATGCTTTGCGTCAATTTACTAGGGAACTATAACCTTAAACGTGTGTTGGTATTTTTCGCAAAAACTTCTTTGATTTGTAGTGTGTACTTTGCCCAACAATTATTGGAATCTGGTTTTTATGACGAACATTGTGAAAATGGTTTCGAGATCGGAAAATACTCTGTTGCAATAAAAATAAAAAGAGATTTACATCATCGATAGTTTCTGATGGATAAAGTATAGCACGTAAGTAAGTAATTTTATTGATGAAACAAACATTATAGTGTATAGCATGAGTCAGAAAGAGAAGTAGGTTCAACATAACTAAAGTCGCAGAATTTCCCTAAGTTATGAAATAAAATAGAGATTGCTCTTAATAAAAGTACATGGATGAAATCTGACACATGAGTCAGGAAATAACAACATAAAATAAAATGTATAATAAATACTGAGTTTGGATGATTCAAGATATTTTCAAAAGACACTGATACACAGTAAAGAAATATTCTTTATTTTATACTCAGTTGGCCAAATTCTTTTCCAGATACATGGGAAAAGCGCTCAAATCGGTTACTCAGTCAACACTTGTATTTTATATTTTTGTTCACATGAAATGTTCCTGTTTTTTTTTGAAGATTCCTGCATAAATTTTCATCTAGAAAATATCAAACACCTTTACTCAATTTTCAGTCGTATAAGTGTATCAAATGCTTTGATATAGACGAAATGTAGATGTTGTGTTTGTTGTATGTATTGTTTGTGTGAAATCTGTTAATTTTTCATAAGGCTTCTGACGTCGACTCTTATTTCAATCTGAGGAGTTCCTTAGTTTTATAACAATATTTTTCATTCCTCTTGAAAGATGATTCTTCAATCAAACTTTGAAACCGATGAAACTTTTAGTGCATTCATTGAATTTCAATTAAACTACTTCATTGTTTTGTATCTCGTTGAGATGTAAGTGAATTATCTTGCCTCATTTGTATCAATTCATAATGAGTTCCTGTTGTAATTCAATATCAGTTTCAATAATCATTAATTGCTGAATTTTCCTAATTAAATCTTAGGTAATTGTGATTATTTCTCTATCAATTCGTTAGGAATTTTCAAGTGTTGGTGAATCCTGTCTCTCATTTATGGAAGGTAATATACTAGCTTTCATAGCCTTGCCGGGTTGAGGATGGAGATCTCATTCAAAAGAGTTGAACAACCAAAGTAGGTAAGTGTTAACTTCACGAACCTAGCTTTTGCAACGATTCCAATTCCAATTTGTGAAGGAAAAGAAACAGTATAGCATCCAAGGGAGGCAGAAAACGATTTAAAAAATATCAAGGTGAGTTAAAAATCATGAATTCTGTGAGGTATGATTTTGTTTTCCAACGTTCCATATATTTGATAACATTAACGATTCCACATGGCAAAAACGCTATTCCATTAAAAGGTAGCTTTTGTTGTAGAATGTATCCTTCGAAACATGTTTTTTTATGAAAAAACTCCTCTGCGCTCATTAGTTTTCAGATAAGCAAGATATTTCTTCAGAAAATCGATGATTCTGTACACCAGAATCCGTTGAAGATATCTCAAAAGGGATGAACCAGAAGTAAAAGCGAGAGTAACCTAATTAATTCGCGACCTAGTCAAAGCAATTTCATTGTATAGCGTAAATTGCTTGTGAGTTCTACGAACTGTTCCTAGTGAAACTAATCGGCTTATGCTGTCTAAAACTTGGTGAATGAGCTCGGAATATTCCAAACAAACTTCCGACAAACTCGATTCGTTATATCAAAATTTCCGTCACGTTGAGAAACTTTCGTGCGATTTCCATAGCTAATTCATCAAATTCCAGCCCCATTTCAATTATTGTCCTAATACGGCTAATTGAGGAGCACTATCCGAGCGAACTCTACACAATATTGCCCTGGGGCGCCAAATGATTGATTCATCTCCAATCTCTCGGCCTCACGAATATCTCTCGGTTCGCACTTGCATCGACCTCCGGTGAATTATTGAAATTATCGCCGTTGGTTCTAACGGCTAAGGTATCGGGAAACTTTTTTTCCTGAATAATTCACGAATCGAACTGGAAATTGGCCATTCAATGGAATGAGAAGCTCTTGCAGTTCGGCTGCGTCTGAATCGTGTACGAGGATCACTTTGATGATTGGGATTGAAGAGAACAGCAGCCAATTGAAATTGAAAAGATGCTTTTCCAACTATTATTCGTTCTGGGCATTCTGGAAGCATTTCTTTGCGAATTTCTTTGCCTTTTCATTTTTCGATTTCCTTCAGTAATGAAACGTCTAACGTATCATCGAAGGCACTGTTAATCTGGATCCACTCGCAGATATTCAACGTTAATATCCACGACGATAAATACGTTCCGATAGTTTGGCGAGAAATAGCTTCTTGAAAATACTGATAAGGAATATGAGATCGTTGTGATTGGATGCGATTTCCTCTTTTCACGGCACAAGGAAATATTTCTTCGACATGGATTTCGCATGCTTACTGATATTTGATTTACTTGTGCCTGTCAAATTTCCATTTCATCATACGTTCGCAATGAATCGTATATACAGTGTCCGCCAAAAACTTGGAACCATATGGGAAACTTTTTAAATAATGGTTTCTCAAAAAATTTTAATTCACATAAAAGTTGGTGTATTCAATTATACTGAATATGCGCATAAGCTTTTTTATCAGTGGTGTGCGGTTGAGCGGGAATCGGCCGATATTCTAATTTCACTATGGAGTTAAGTGGCATTACTATACAAAATATCAAGAAATGTTATTGGAAAAAGTTGTTTTCATCTACGAACTATCTTTTGAAAGACAATACAGGTTATTTACGTCTTTATTTAAGTGTGAAAAAGAGCCTCCATTTTTATCTATTGCTCATTAAGTATTTATTGAAATCAGTAATTGGCAGACTAAACTGAATAAAATGTTTGGATATTTTGTATAGTAATGCCACTTTACTCCATAGTGAAATTAGAATATCGGCCGATTCCCGCTTAACCGCACGCCACTGATAAAAAGGGCTATGCGCATATTTATCTTGATTGAATGCACCAACTTTTATGTAGAATGAAATTTTTTGAGAAACCATCGGCTAAAAAGTTTTCCATATGGTTCCAAGTTTTTGGCGGACACTGTAGAACGATCTTCTCCGAAATATTGAAAACAGTTTTGACAGGTGAATATTTTTTCACCTAGATTTTTTTCAATGCTTCATTACAAAATGCAGGTAAAGTATGCATAATAACAATGTTATTGAATACAATTTTTCGTTTTCCAGTTTTTTTAATAAGGATATGGTATAAGTGATAAATAACAATATCCAGTGTTGAAAAACGCTCAAGAGGCGAATAGGGAGTAATTTATATAATAATAATAATGATGATAATAGTGCAGCTGTTCAATTGATCTCTATTTTGGATGAACTATTGATTCTTGAGGTAATGTTGAAAATTGGTTATGAACTAAAATTTTCTGCAGTTTTTATACAGTATGTGTATTATTTACGCAGGAATAAGTGAATAAATGTTTCTTGATCGTGTCCTATGGTGTTCTGACTGCAGCTGAAACTCATCACGAATTTATTTACTTTCTTGCAGGTAGGTTTTTCTATGATGGTGGTGTTTCAAAATAATAGTTCAGTTAGCTAGAAATACTTTTGATTTGCTTTGTAGAATGATTCTGTATGACTTTTTCATTGATTTTTGATGAACATTTCCTTTTCATAAATACCATTCTTCTGCTCCAAAAGTATTTTAGCTTCCTCTTCTTTTCTTTTTTCTCCAAAACCCCTCGTTCTGGATACCACTTTCCTTATTTACCAATCGGACTTTCAAAATCATTTCACATACCACTTGACTCCTTTTATTTCCTCCTCCAACAGTACCTAATTGTTATAGTAAATCAAACTTATCAACTATCATCATTAAATATTCATATTATAAAGTAAAATTATTCATATTGGTTAATTAAACCTGTGTTGTTACTTTTTCAATTAATCCATTTTTATTTTATGACTGTATATGCATTTAATAATTCATAACCTTTGAACTATCATCTATCAGTTGGTTTAATATTTAATAATTATTTACAGAATGTTTTATTGTTTCTATTTGAAATAATGATAAATTTTGATATTTTCTAATTATATTTCCTAACTCTTGGTACCATACGTACTACCCTCCTTATATATTTATGATTTTCATCTGTTCAGAATATTAAGGCAAAGGTGTATCAGTCCAGGTAAAGTAACTCTTCTAGTTTCTCCAATTTTTTATACATATAATATTGAGTTCTGAATTTTATAAAAATCTTACATCTTAACAAAACATATTGAAACAATATATATGGACTTAGGATTCATATTATTTCCCTATATATATCATGGAATTCACCAACTACCTTCCACAGGTTAATAAAATCTGTTTGAAACGGTGAAATAAAATCCGTCAAATTCAATTCTGATAGAAATTATCTTCGACGAACAATTTGAGTTTGTTTCTGGAACGGATGTATCATGAATTAAATGACTTATAACTACACAGACAACGTCTCAGAGTAATCAACTTTTGATAAAGGATAAGGATGATCCTATTAGTTTCGGTTTAGTGAAACTTAAATCCAAGGAAGGCACAAAACGATGAAGAAATTAGGGTGAGATCAAAATCACAAATTCTGTGATGTAAAGTTTTTATTTCTTGACGATAGAGTGCAGCGGTCCCATATGTTCGATGAAATTAACGATCTCACTCGGTTGTATCAGATGTAACAAAACGCTATTCGATTAAAAAATACCTCTTTTTATACCGTTAAGTATCATCAAATTTTCTTCCTTAACATCAAGAGTGAACATTTAAACTGTTCCTTCAAGCCATTAGAAATAGTCATAATTATTGTGATAATTATGCATTAGTCAGATTTCGATTCGCCTTATTTTTGTAAATACGTTGGATTATCTCACAAAAAAATTCGCACTCTGAATTGAAACCGATCCTTCGCCAAAAATTCAACCAAACATTTTCTTCCAATAACCTGTGCCTTCGCCAAAATCTATTAAATAATCCATGCCGTTCTATTTTCCAACGTGTTTGTTCCAACCAGCCCTTTTACTATTATTGTGGTTCCGATGTCAGCACTCAATAAATAATCCAAACGGACTATTTGGATCCAGATGTGAATTCCACTCTCTTTATAGCAGAAAACATTCTTTTCCAAATATTCACCAAAACCTCTTCAGGTACACCATCTAATTTCAGTTACATTTATTCGATTCCAACTACCCAAATCCTTCCTGCTAATGGTTTTGTATTGCTATTTGCAGAATTTCATGGAAGAAACGAACGAAGCTAACTGTCTCGAAACGTACCGTGCAACCGAATGAAAACTATTCTTCCTCTTTCACTGAAAGTTAAAATTCCAGCAATTCTCTGTTTCGCCTAAACCTAGTATTATAAATTCGGAGATCATCTTAATTTTAATTAAGGATACTTCAGAACTTTCAGCACCGATTTATTAGAAAATGATTTTTCTCTTGCAGCCTTTCCCATTAAAATTTGAGGTTTCTGTAAATTGTGCCAGTGCTTCGAAACTCTTTTTCATCTGTATTTTTTTCTAAAACTTCAAAATCTTTCAAATTCCTCAAGTAGTTTACTGAATATATGGCAGTACCACTTCGAATAATCAATTATAATATGATGAGAGCTTTTTTTGTCAGAGTAGGAGTAAATGAGAATTTCATTGCTAGGCAATTCAACAAAAAAGCTGCCTCTGAAAAAATTATGAATCCGTAGGACAAATAATTTTTTCTGTAAGTTTTTTAAGTTGAATTGCTTGAAAGCAAAGAGATTCGAATTATGAATGTTCAGTTTACTTCGCTAAAAAAGGATTGAGTGTAATTCGTAAGACAATTCATTGTATACCTACCTATATAGTTTTTCAATTTATATATTGGGTAATTTAAAAGTTACCGAATTAATGAACACGACGAAATTTATTCATTGATATCATGAGTAAACTGTATTGTAACTTTACAAGAAATTCCAAAAATTCCGGGGTATATATCCAATATTTCATTCATAGTTTGTCTCCTACACTCAAACTCCCCCATTCTATTTGGAAAGTACTGTCAGGTATAAAAAAAATATATTTTCACGTATTTGTTTGGCTGTGAGATGCTATTATCCATTTCGAGCGATTATGATGAAACTTTTTTGGCACGCAATTGCCAAAATATCCAGTTTTATGAGAAAAAAGTCAGATGTTATGAGAAAATGACATCAGGAGTGACCATAATTGTTATCTCTGAGAATATATGATTAAAATGTTTCCATTTTCGCACTTCAGAGCTTTGTATAACATGACCAAAATGATAAATATTCAAACTTCGATATTATTGAACATCAGGTATATCCAAAATTACTTATTTTGATCTATCTTCAGAATATACCCAATATTATGTGATTTTCAGGAATTAAAAATTATTCTAGACTTATGAACAAACAGATGTATGGCTAGTGTGGAGCAGTGTATTGGATATTTTCGATAGTGGTGCCTAATAGAACTGAGAAGGACCATTTGTCGGTCTAGTTCTGGATGCCAAACATCCAAATTCATTACCAATCCGAAGTGAGACCTATCAGATTAATGAGAAAATATCGAAAAATCCATTTTCAAAGCTCCATATATCGAAAATTGTCCATTTTTGAGCTTTGTGAATATGGATATTTTTTATCAACACACTAGGAAGTACAACAAATCAAAAATTCAAGTAAAGTCTTTTTCCATTATAAATATGCGAGATCCTTGCATGAAAATTCCAGGAGTCGTAAATTGGTACGAAAATTTTTTCCATGTAATTTGAACCTATCATATCTACGTATTAGTTACTGACTGACCAGAAACAGCCAATCAGACAAACATTTAACTGATAAGTGCCCCGGTAAATTATCAGTAGTAATATCCTGACAAAATGCTGAATTTTCAAAAAATACTTTCACCTTGCTGTCACGAAAACTGTGTTGCTTAGAAACACCTCGAGAGCTTGCTCGAGTACAGCAACACAGTTTGAGCGACTGGCAAGGTGAAAGTGCTTTGAAAATTCTGCGATTTGCAGGGATATTCGATCAGACAATTTCACCATGGTTATGACATAGTTTGACGTTTACTCAATTAAATTTTAAAAATGTCAGTCCCTTCGAGTAGATATGGAAAAATCCAAAATGAGTCGATGGATATAATTATAAGTGACACTTTTATGAAAAAATTTTCTTACTGAATATGCCTCGGCTATTGATAAATTCTCAAAATTTGCTTTCGAAAATATACGACAAATTATTTCGAAATTATCAATAGCCTTGGGATATTATAAGTGGTAATAGCCATGGATATTATCAAACTGAAACATTTTAATTCGCATAAACGAAATTATGTATGGTCGTCCATTCACAGTAATTTATTCCCTTTCCTCCACTTAACGTATAATGCGAGAGCGTATAGGTACTTACTTGGATGATGCGTGTGATTAAGGCCTGCACCAGAAGGCTTGTCTCGGCCCATTTCCTCGTCCGATTTCATGTGGACGAGAGCAGAATCCTGAATTGCCTCCGGAACTTCTCTCCACCACCACTCCACAATGAAGGCGTCCTTCAGGGACCGACGAAACCCCCTTTTAATCGATACAAACCGCAACTGTACTTCGAATTAATTCAATTAGTGCACGCCAGTTGGACCTGGAAAAAAATAAGTGGATTTATTCGAAGTGTAGGGCGCCGGCGAATTCGCGCGACTGGAAAGCGGTGAAATTGATATGGAATTTTGTTTTAGATTAGATTCAAATTCATTTGCATCCAACTAATGAATAAAATATAGGTCAACAAATTCATAGATGTATTTGTAATTGGACGACTTTTCGATCATCAAATTGGTCTTTCCAAGTTAATGACAGTAGGATACAAGGTGTCCGAAAACCTTGGCGCCAAATTGAAAAAAAAAAAAATTCCGATTGAAAAAATAAACTTTCCCAATTTATACAAGATGTTGAATAAACATAATTAATTGTATAATATACATCAAGGTAGAGAAAAGATTATCCTCAGATGAGCACTCTGTTTCTAACCTGAAAAATATCTTCTCAGCCGTGATTTACAATCTTTTCCGTAACTTGAACTTCTAATTATTTCCACAAATTTTTGAATTCTATTTGTATTTGGAAGGATTCAATTAAAGAGAATTCGTCTCTGAAAACAAATTGATGAAAATTCTTTATATTAAATTGACGATAGCGGTAAAGATATTATTTGCACTCCTCCTGAAATTCTTAAGAAAGCAGGACAAATTCATGAAAAATTGTTCATTCATTCTACATAAATATTTTTTTATGTCACTACTGGCAATTATTTGTTTTAATTTTTTTCTCCTACTAGGAGACGATGAAAAATTAGCACCTACTAGGAACCCTCGAGCAACCCTCAGAAGTCAGAAACTTGTGCGAGCTAGAGGAAGACGTAGCCCCTAGCTTTCAATACGTGAAATGCCATGCACGAGACCGGTGGCGGTGCTGAAATTCGAACTCATGCTCCTACGGATGTTGGATTTTAGAGCGAGTACTTAAACCGCATGCCACCAAGGTCCATACTTAAACTTACTTAATCGACTATCTCAGTTTCTTTTTTCCAAGCTATAATGATTTTACAAGAATGTGTTGTTTTTGGAGAGGAGAGCATCGAATTGAGAAATAAAACAGCGCGTATGTTGTCTACTTTGCTATAAATTCGATTGTATGCGGAGTAATTTCTTGAATAAGCAAGATATTTTGGGTATATGATGCGAATTTCAAGTGAATCTGATTTTGTAATTTTCATGTTTTATTTCTTCTTCAATAGGCTTTTAAGGAACCTCTGTAATTTGGGATGAAAATTTTTGTTATTTTGTAAACCGTCATCAAAATCAATTTTTATCATATGATTCGAGATCAGTTTGTCGAGATATGTTTGAGGAAAGAAAATAAAGTATATAAAAATTCGATCATACGAGGAAAATTTTCAAGTTCAATCCTTTTTTACGCTCAACCTTCCATCTGAATATATAAAAATCATATATTATCGGAATCAGCATGAAATTTTGCCAAAACCAAAAAATAGAATTATAGATTCGGTGACTATCTAGGAGAAAAGCTTTTTAAACTTTCCACACAGAATCATGAAAAATTATTGTTTTCCTCAAGGCTTTCCGCAATGAAAATTATGGTTTTTGTAAATTGTCCCAATACTTCTACATTTTCATTAAATACTAGTAGTGCAGTCCTATTTCTGTTCTTTATGGAGTCTTCAAAGTTTGTCAACAACTTATATATTCGTGACTGACATATTTTTCTGGATAATAAGAGTTCTTTCAGCCATAGAATTACCCATTGTTATAAAACAAAAAACGACAACAAAACTCAACCACTGAAAATCAGTCGAAAATCCACAGAACTCAAATGTTCACAACTCTAAAACAACTTGAAAAATTAAAGAAACCCCACAAAACGAACAAATTGCGAAAGTGAGTATTGTGGTACTTTCGTTTACTGTTATTTCCCCTTTGTCTAGTAGTTTTTTGTGTTCATAACATTGATTTGTTTGCTACTTGAAAGAATTCAATGAATAGGAAACAGGACGAAGTGAGGGTCTTAACAATCATTCAATCAAGAGTAATTCTTCTTTGCTTTCAAACATCAAATTCTCAATGAATAATATAGTCGATATACATTTATTTTAATTTCCATTGAATTGGAATTCATCAACGGCTTCGGAAAGTTAAGAGAACATTATCGGGCCATAATATTAAATGGAAAGTCCTGTTGAAAGCAGGCCGTTATTTATTTTGATTTAGCATTTAATGGGATAAAGGCTTGCTGACACATCCTGTCAGATATTTTATTAATGATTCCAGAGCAAAGGCAAAGCGCGCTTGTGTCAATATTTTATAGAGTACAACAGGTCAAACTTCAGCGGAGTTAATATTTGATAGGCTCTATACGGCATGAGGTTTTTGCTGATGAAAAATACATCATTTATTGGCTCGTTCCTTTCAAAAATTGAACCGAAAGCATGCTGATGAAAGGGAAATTTTCGGTTACGGGAATTGAAGCCTCTATTGATTAACGAAATATTCACTCATAATAACAAAAATTCCATTGAGAGTGTATCAGCCAACAGCACTGGAATGAAAATAACTTTATGAGTTCATCATGTGGGTGGTTTGCGAATACATATAGGGTGTTACAAAATTCCGTATCAAGAGCGTAAAAGTTTCTTTATGTTTTCTTCATAGTTCTTTCAGTTTTTCAGATATTAGGATCAAATTTGGAATATAGGCTACAGGTAGATATTTTTACAGGGGTCAAGCCAATTTCCGCCCCCTGAACATTTTGATGGTGCGCCGCTGGTGGATTCTGAAATACGATTTTTTTTTTTTGTCATAAACTTCTTTGTCTTGTAATTTTTACGCATCTGCGACCGTTATCGAGATAATATCAATGAACACAAAAAACGCTACTCATTTGATTTTTGATCTGAATTAATATAATAATAATAATACTTCCTCATAAACAATCGTTGAGTGTACCCAAAGGCATAGCCTGTGCGGGTAGAGGACGGCTATTATTATTATTTGCCGCGGCACTCCGGAGCAACTTACTGATTTTTGGTGACGTATTCACTTTTCAGCTGTAGGATGTATATTGAGTACTTGTACTAACTAGGGTTGCCTTATTGAATTTCAAAACAGGGCAAACCTTTGACTCATTTCAAGATAAAAAGTATATATGCATGTATCTGCAAATGTTTCTTATTGTTGATACTGGGTGTTGAAATATTATTCTCAATTATTTTGCATAACTCTTGCTAAAAATGATTTTTTCTCACCATATTTGGTGGACGGTTTTGTCGAGGTAAGAAATAAACTTTGGTATTGATTTCAAGGTAAAACATAGAGGGCGCTGCATACGCAATTATTATTTATTTTGATTTGTCCTAATTTTTTTGACACTGAACTTTTCCTACATCTTTTCTCAGCAAAACAGTTTCACAAGTGAAGTTGCTCAAAACTTGACAAAAAATGAGTATATGATAGATTTCCCTGAAATAAATAACTTTTTTCATCATATATTTCCTGACGTATTGCCCTGCGCGCGCCACAGAAAATGAATATGTTTATCGCGTAAATTGACGAAAGAAGGGCTATTTCTCCTGGAAAACTCACGTCTACGGGCAGAAAATTCACAATTATTATTGGTTGAATATGCGTATATAGATCATCAGCTAATCTATCCTGACCTGACTAACCTAACGTAGACGAAATACTTTATTTTTATTAAAACACTTTCTTACAATAAAGAGCAACATCTACAGAGAGCCTTATCGGAACCCAGGAAAAACGAACACGAACTGGGAAGCATACAAAGCAGACCTAGCTCACAAATTCCAAAAAACGATAAGAACAAACAGTGACCTAGAGCTGGCTGTGGAAGAGTTCAACGAACATTGCACACAGCCAAAAAAATGCAAGTTGGGATGAATACAAGAACGCATTGGCCATTTACAAAAACGCTCTGAACAAATTTAAGAGAGACTCTTAGAGAAGACACTGTGAGGAAAAGCTTTAGAGAGTGTGCCAGACTTCATAAAATACTCTCGAAGAATACACAATGAGCAATTCACTACCTGAAAAAATAAAAAAAGGAGCACATTGGTACAGTAGAAGATACAATCGAAGAACTACTAAGAATCAACTTCCCTGGAGCTCAGATATATCAGACATGTCTTGTACGTAGAAGGATCTCAACCTGGTTACGAGATAGAAAGACTGAACGTCAACCCCAACAAAGCAACCATAGTAGCATTCACCCGAAGACGAGGAAGAGAGGGCCCGGGACCCATATGTCTCTGTGGGAAAGACAAACAGCTAAAGGGGAAAGTCAAAGATCTTGGTCATATCTTCCATTACATATGCCTTTCTGGTGTGGTGGCCCGAGTCACAACAACGGGAAGCCGTAACAAGACTAGACAAGGTGCGAAGACTTGCCTGTTTGAATCAACACCAACTACAGCCATCGAGACGCTCCTGGGATCACCTTCTCTCCATTCAGTGGAGCAGGGGCAAGCGAGATTTGGTGCCTCTGGACTGCAGATTAGGCACAATAACTTGAACGATATAACAGGGCACATGAGCAGATCTGAGTGTGACGGCTCGCAGTTCAATGACGTTTTACAGAGGAATATCTGGTACACAGATGGTGTTACGGTTCACCATCAAATTTTAATATCAATGTGCAGATGTGACTATTTGTTACCTTTTATAGTGTGAAATATCGACCATTGTCTTGAATTATGCTTCTCGGTTTTGGTATATTGGTTTATGAATTTGTTCTCAATGTTTTTCATTCTAATCACCTCTCAATATTAGCTTAACTAGATTTCGGTTCATAATCGTTTCAGTCATTTCATTATTCCTTGTTATTGTTGTGAAGAATTTGAAGGTTACCAGAGATCTAAAGTTTAATTAATTTCACTTTAGGCCCTTTCGTCTTCTACGAGGTTAGGTGTATGTAGGGCCGTGTAGTGTAATCTGCACCTTGTCTAAAAGTGTCACACTTTCGTGCAAATGAACGCACCTTATGTTGAAGATCTCTGTCCTTGTTCTGAGGTTCTAATGATTGATTTGATTTATCACCGACCTTCTGATTCTCACTAACAATAAATAGTCCTTATTGTTTATTGCTTTAATTTCAATAAAATTATTCGAAAATATTTTCTGTCAATGATTGACATTTAACATATCACGAACGACTTCAAGTTGAAAAGAAGGTGGATTTGTTTTTGTGTTTTTTTGGTTGTTTCCGGCTTCGTCTTCGACTGTCTCTTCCGTGTGTGGCTTTCTTGGGGGCAGGTGTGTGACGATACTCATGTAATCAATTTTCGATAATTTATCACTTATTAGTGGATTTAATTGATTCTACATGGTTGAATAATCTTCGTTGATTTTTGTGGACTTGAATAGTCATATTTGTGAACTCGAGTAGTAGCTAGATTTTTGATAGAGCAATCCAACTTGAAGGAATGATTGCTTTCTATAACTTTTTTCGTTCTCATCACATAGTGATACCCCGAGTAATATTCCGCTATATATTCTACGAGTTGATGCTATAATAAGGTTGTAAAATATTCCGTATGAAGTTTTTGTGACATCCCATTAAAAATCCCATTCAGAGTAGTCTATAAATTGTAGCGTCATCCAGACAAATAAATAAAACTGGAAAGGTTCATGTGAGGTAAGGTCGCTGTTATGAGGAATAGCTAGAATATGGAAAATTAAATGAATGTCTGATCTGACATAGTTTGAATGTTTTTCTTGTCCTCGATGATTTGTGAGCAGTGACGAAAGGACTGAAATTGCGTCATCATTTATTATCAGTTGCGATAAAATTGCCGATTGTTCTTCGACTTCTTATAAGTATGAGTAATAAATACAAGCACAAATCAGTGGATTATCAGTCCCTAGAACGATGATAAAATTGAATGGGGATCATATTTCAAATATTTAGAATTTAAGTTAGATGAAACGTTATCAATCAGCAATCATTGTGATTACATATGCAAAAAAACATATGTTGTCATCCATCTAATGTTTTGCCAGTCTTGTGGATAAATTAATGGTCTGTCTCTACCACAAAAGTTGCGAAACTCAGAAGGAAAATTGAAAACAAATATTGAAACAATATTCCAATTGTATTTGAATCTGATTGAAGATTTAAGATTTCTTTTATTAAGTATCAAATGTTACAAACAACCTTTCAGTAACGAGTACATTTTTTTGTTTTGCTTTTTTCCGACAACCAGCTGTCATCTCTTTACGAACGACAGCCATTAGAAGTCGAAAATTGTACGAATTAACGAGGTCTTACTTCTTACCGTGTGATTCCTAGCACTTTCTTAGGCCATCAGAAAATTCACTGCAGTCGCTAGGGTTTGAACCCATGACCGGCAACCAGAATAATTGAAAAGCGGTGATTCTAGTTACTCATTTTACATTTTACTTCAATCACGAGTGTAGCATAGCGAAACAAGTGTTTAATGTGTCTCGAGGAGATTTTGGATGCTTTGGATAACGTAATTTTTTCACGAACACGAGATTTTGGAGCATTTCTCAAGGATGCTCGGAGCTCAGGATTTGAAGCACCTTTTGCCAGTGTTTGGCAGAGCTCTGTATTCTACGTTTCTGAACAGTTTTGGTCATTCTGAGAGGAGTACACCTTCTGGAAGAATAAAATATTGTCTAAAAGAAAACTAAGGTACCCACTTCTTCTTGCCCCAAAATATATATAGGCCAAACAGCTAGACCGTTCAAAGATTGCATACGCGAACATCGTATGAATTATGTATGAAAGAGAAAACAGATTAAACATATGGTCACCATATTTGAGAAGAAGATAATAACTTTGGTGAGCATTTTGAAATTTTTCATGTAGAAAATAATGGCACGAAACTCAATTATTTGGAATTCTTAGAAACTGATAAATTGAAAAATCCAAATTTTTTACTAAATGACCAACATGATCTTATTTGCTCTCATTTGTTGAATTTATTTTCATAATGAGTATCTATCTAATAAGTTTTTTCAGGTGCAATGTTCACCAATTATTACGTATTGTTATATTGATGAGAAATGCTTACAAGTAGTACCAATTACTCTATTTATGGAAAACTTATTTGAGCAAAGTATTAAAGAGAATTAATTTAGTGTACTATCGTTGAATAAATCAACCGTATAGCGAAACATGTCAGGATTATAATGAATCTGTGATAATTTATTTTCATTGGCCCACCCTATACATCATTATCGTCGGAGAAAAATCCTCGGGGCCGTATTTACGATTCGTTTTCGCTTGTTAGCCAAAGCTATTAGCATACTAGTTACTCGTTGAATCAAATCCATAATGAAATGCAGTCATTATTCATTATGAACATTTCAAAAGATACAAAAGAGAAATCGCCAATTATTTCTATTCATCCATTCACGTTGTTGAATTTCATTACTTCCTCTTTCATTTTCTATCGTAAAACGCTGAAACGCAGTGCATATATTTCACAAACATTTACATTGAATTATAATGCAGTAGAAAATTGTTGCTCTCTTTTAAAAGTCCTCTTTATTTTTTTTCTGGTGTTTTGAAGTTTATGGTATAATGGTAATCAGAAGAGATGAATATAAAAGTTCGATATAAAATTCCTATCGTTGATGTTATAGGGCTTGACGAGACACCGGTATTATCGTAGTTTCCGAGAGATATTGTTGTTAAAATTGTTATTTCCGTCAACCAGCAGCACACCCTTAAGAGTACAACCCTCAAAAGTATTCGAAAGACTGGTCCGAGATAGGGAAGACGCAGCCCTTACATTTTAACGTATAATGCCATTGAACTGCCATATCTACTAGAACAATTCATTCCCCACCCTCAAGCAAATGCAAGCAAAAAAAGCTTGATGTATCAATCACTCAAAAGTGGCTGGAGCATTGCAGACCCTTAATGGCATGACGATGAAGTGTCACAATCCCTAAATGATCTTCTGGTGACAGTTCCACCTGCTCATATCCACTATTAAAATCTAGAGTACAAAATATTGTAGAGCCGACTAACGTGTCTATGGTGATGTTTATTTTCGGGAGTTGCTTATTTGTCAGATTATTCAGTTGACGATAGTATACGCGAAAGCGTATTGATCTGTTTTCTTTCAGTGGTGTCAGAAGTGGGATGGAACGAAGGTATTTCAATATAAGATTGACACTGGGAATGCCCGACAGATCCAACAATCAGCTGAAAGGATTTTCCTCGCCAAAAAGAAAGATGCTGACAACATAAGCAGCGATATGGAAGAAGGAGTTATCAAGCCATGCGATAGTCCAGTCCTCTCTAGTCGTATTGAGAAAAAAAAGATGGATCAACACGTTTTTGCGTAGATTATCGTCAACTGAACAACCAGAAAAAGAAGGACAGTTACACTCTACCGAAGAGAGACGACATCCTCGACATGTTGGCCGATTCTACAATCTTCTCGACCCTTGATTTGGATACTAGGATTGTGGTAATTGACAGTTATGACAGTTTGGCTCTGCAGTGTTAAGGCCATATTTGAAAGATTGGTGAAGACGGTACTGAGTGGACTCTCCTGAAAGACGCGTTCAGCATACCTCCAAAGATTAGGACCAGTACCTTTATCTGTTCCTAATGGCCTAACGTTTCGCAGTTCACGAGTGAACCGGTCAAACCCCAGCTAGTATTATATTGGGCCGAGAGCTGCAACTCCCTGTGACCTAAAGTTTGGGACGCCACCAGGACAAGACACTGCGGGAGAGAACTACTTCAGCAAATTACGGCAGAGAATGGTGACATCCATGAATGAGTCCGTTCAAACATACAGATTGCCAGAGACAGAATGAAGAAGACCTATAACATCAAGGCCGATGTCGAAGGATTTCAGATAGGTGTCCTGGTTTAGCTTAACATAGCCATGGACTATCACTAAAGTTGTGGAATTCTTGGAAAGGTCCGAAGAAGATCGTGACGAGGATAGACGACCGATGCGATAGACAGCATCTATAAGTCACCCCGATGGAAACCTAGGACTGTTCATTTCCCTGCTATGCTGCAGAAGGAACCCGAAACATTGCAAATCATACTCTGTCACATAATCAGAGGCAATATGGCCCTCGGGTATATACAAAAACCATAAAGGTACGTTAGGGTCACTTTCATGCCGACACCTAAAAAAACAGGACAGGAGTCTGCAAGATCTTATGTCATTTGTACTCAAAACTTCGGAGAAGCTATTGGACAGACATATCGGGGGTGGGGTGCTGGTGGTGAGATTACTGTGCCGCTGTAGGATTGTTCATTTTAATAGGTTTCTCTTACGCTGGAAACCACGACCAAGTTCTTACCCTCAGACCACCAGAGGCTGAGAGGACGGACATTCTAGAAGTTCGACTCGACAAGAGCCTCGAGACCTTATCTGCTGATTACGTGCTAGCACACTGTGTTGCAAAATAATTTCAAAAGATCAGAGGCATCAACGTGGTATTCTTCAACAAGGGGAGCTACGAGAACAGAATCCAAAAGTTGGAACAGTGCTGCAATTGAAGAAGGACCAGAGAAACACCTATTACCTGGTTACCAAGAAGCATCCTAGACAAACCTAATGATCTAGGCAGGAACAACAAGGTTATCCTCCTCTGGGTGCCGGGGCACGTCGGACTGGAGAGCAATGAACAAGCAGATACCCTTGCACGAAAAGGGGCATCAATTCCACTGATCATGTCAGAACCATTCTGCGGACTTGGAAAATTTCTCTTCCAATAAGAACTCAATAAAATTGAAGAGGAAATGCGAACAAAATACTGGCAAAGATTTCCAGGGCCAAAGCAGGCCAAAGATCTCGACAATTTTAACCGAGCAAGATCGATGACACTGATTAACCCCAGCAAAACTAGTCTGAAGACAATCACGGGATTTCTGACGGGGCACTGCAGACTCGAAGAACACCTAATGAAGCTAGGCTTAGAGGAGGACAGCACCTGCAGATTCTGTGAAGGACATCCAGAAACACCTCACCATATATTGATGGAGTGTTATGCTGTACCTCACAAAAAATGAATATACTGGGATCACACCAGTCGACTGTGGGAGAAATACCACGAATAGAGCCCCTTAAAATCCTTAAATACCACAAGGAATTGAGGCTTGGGGGCTGCTGTGAACGAGAACACCTTGAAATAGCAGAAGAAGATGGAACACAATAGATCCAATTAGGTCGCAGCGCATCAGTAACCATCCTTACTTACCATTACCATCACCAAGAAACATTCTCGAAATGAACCGACTAATGAAGATATCTGGAAGTCCTCTCCAAACTAAGGAACGTGATGGTGGACCAGAAAATTGTGGACCTAACAATACCAAAATTTTCTTGTGGGATTGATGGACTGGATTGTAGAAGCATGTTGAAGACAATAATCAGATCCAGCGGCATTAAGATTTTGATTTGCTGTAACCACCTTCCACAACTGAATATGAAGACAGTGGAGTGTTACTTTCATCGAACTTTGCGTTGCAGATATAGGAATCTTGCAAATATCACCACAGTCCGAGAATAATGTTTTGAGATGAAATGTTTTCAAAAAGAGGACAATGGAACGATCTTATCGATATTTCGGACTGTTGGCATTATCAGTATGGTGCATATAGTGACTTGGTCACCTCTCACTATTTTAATTACTTATCTTCCTATATAACTAAATAAAATGTAGTCTGTGAAACAAATTAATCGAATCATACTTCATATACTCTGTATATAAATCATCCGAGAACTTCATAGTAGAAGACCTCAAAAATCGATTTCAAGAATTTAGCTTAAGATAGACTTAATATGGAGGACGACAGAAACATGAACCAACTACGACGTAAAACATAAAATTTCGAGTGAAGCGGTCATTTTAACACAGTGAATGGAAATCGAAGCATACCGCTTCAAAACTGAGAGCTATTTCGCGCCAATATATCTGCAACAATTTGGGAGTTAAGTCGAATATTTGCAGAGAGCGTGAAATTGAATCGAGCAACAGGAGGGCTAATCTGCCGGCCTTGGAAGGGTTTTCGGGCGACAATTGCAATTTCGCGTGTGTGGACCAGCCGCATGATGTGGGTACAGAAGGGAGCATACCAAATGACGTCGCTCCTTTGAGAGCTGCGAATTAGATCTCTTGATCTGTTGATTGTGGCTGAAGGGTTCGAAAAGAAAAGAATATTCTAGAAGGGAAACGCCCCACCGTTGTCACAGTTGGAAAAGTAGGGCATTTCCATTATAATCCAGTAGTATTTAGTCGAAATAGTTCAAACGAGTACAAGGATGTGGAATGTTTTAAACACAATTATATTCTCTGAATATTCATCCAATATGAATAAATTTCTTGAGCATTTGTCTCATATTTTTCATTATATCAAACAGATACTTGTGTAATGTCAATGGAAATGCAATATCAAATACTTATATGTGGAATTCGCCATTTCATTGTGTGTATAAGATGGAACTAAATATGTGTTTGGCATTGAATACATCGTTTCAGACAGACGTTTTCTCAAATTTTTTCTGATCTTTTCATTACTAAATCACTTAGTTTATTTTTTGCACTTCCGGGACTAGGGTGCCAACTTTAGTCCCGTATAACAGGGACTAAAATGTATCTTCCAGTCCCTAGGGACTAGGAAGATAAAGTTGCATTTCAAATTTTGTTGACACTGTTGCTATAACGTTACCTACTGAGTAATTCGAACACCGTGTTTATATAACTCATTAAAATTATTAACTGTATCAATGTTGAAAGTTGCTGGGAAGTGCAAAAAATAGCGTATATGCCCCAGGACTAAAGAGATATTTTATCGTGTGGGATTGAAACATTCACTTATATATATGTATATGTATTTTATGTTTGATCCTATCTTTAACAAAATAAATCAAAAACTAATTTTCAGCATAGAGGAAGAAAACGAATCGAAACTCAACTACCTGGACATAACAATCGGATACAATTACAACAAAACAAAATTCTAATTTGCTATATACAGGAATCCTACACAAACGAGCTCCACCGTACCCGCTAATTCAAACCACCCACCCTCACACAAAATGGCCGCTTATAACGCATTGATATACAGAATGCTAAGGATACCACTGTGCAAGAAGTTGCTTCTGTTGTAGTAGTTGCCATTTCTGAAATATTTGAAAACGGCTGAGTAGGAGTACCTGTCATAATTTAATTTGCAAATGAAAATAAGATATAATCAAATAAAAAAGAAATTTCACAGTTCATGTGAAAGTTCTTCACTAAAACTAAATTAGAATAACTATAATCCCAATTATTGATTTGGTATTTAGATTGTGATTTCAAAAAAAACATGTATTGGTATTGAATTCAAATGCTAGTGAATTGTAAATACTATAAAAAGTGTTTTCTAAGAAGATATTTTCTATATAATTTGTAAACGAAACTGTATTTGAGTTTTTCATATTTTCTGGTAGTTTATTTAATAAAATGGGAGCGTAATAATTTTTCGAAGAACAACAGTGATTTAGCCTTGTGAATTCAATTCTGATTTGTTGTAATTGTCTGGTATTAGGGAAATGGAAATCTTTCTAATTTAGAAACAAGTTGGGATTTTCTTTAACATAATTTACACACGAACAGACGTAAAGAGAGGGTATCGAACAAAAAGTGGTTTCAAATGATGAAATGTCCATTAAACTCCGTTTAACCTTATATTTTGTAGATTTTTCACAGATTAAGTCCACATATTCTTCCCAAGATAGTAATTGCTCCATTTGAAGTTCAGAAAATTTAGTAGATTCATTTCGATTTCGATCTGTAGGCAGTTGTTCAAGTGTGAAAGAGTAATATTGCGTTTTATTCATATTCAGCAGTAATTCGTTATTCCAGCATTCGACTCTACCTCCTTCATTCCATTGACTAATGCCTCGTAATTTTTATTTTGGAGTGATAAGGATGTATCATCAGCAAATTGCGTAAATCAAGTATGAAATTGGTCCGGAAACTGATCCTTGTTAAACTCCGTTGTTTATATCTTCAATATCAGATGCCTTATCATTCAGAAAGACAAACTGTTTATGTTCTGATGACGAGATTTATTCACTGGATGGGGATGACAATGGTGATTCATATCAGTAAAATATCTCCAGTTCACCAATATATGAAAGAAACAGACCTTATTAAACAGGGTGAGTCAGAATAAGACCGACAAACTCCGATTCCAGATTCCTCACCTCATTTCGAGGTGAAAAGTTCCTATCAAGGTATGTCCTAAAACGCATCCCCTCTGAGATACAGGGTGTCAAAAGTACAAAAAAAAATTAATTACATTTTTTTCTCCAAAATGCCCTTCCTATTTCCTTTGGACAAGTGAATGGACAAGTGAGCGTTTGACATCAGTTAGGCTCATCGATACTCAACTTGAAAGTCATAAAATTCCATGTACCTAAAAGTAAAGGTTTCTGAGAAAATTGAGAAAAACTGAAGATATGTCCTGAGTAGCAAGTTAATTTCATGTGCAAAAATCGCATATTGCTAAGTTCTTACAACATATCGAATATTTGTCAACCTTCTGAACATTTTTCAATGTTGAAAGAATCGGAAACATTCATGATATTATTTGATGAAATTGATGTCGTCTAATGACTGAGTTAGGTCTCATTCTGAATCACCCGTACTGTTTTTCCGATTCACCCAACATTAAAAAATGTTGAGGAGGTTGACAGATACTCCAATATGTTGGGAGAAATGAGTGTTATGAGATTATTTTACAGAGGAAATTATTTTGCTACTCCAGCACATATCTTCAGTTTTTCTCAACTTTCTCAGAAAACTTTACTTTTAGGTACATGAATTGTTGTGACTTTTAAGTTGAGTATCGATGAGCCTAACTGATGTCGAACGCTCACTCGTCCATTCACTTGTCCAAAGAAAATATGAAGGAAAATATTTATACATACCAACGTAACTACGCCACTGGTTTACGAAAATCAAAAATTATAACTCCCAATTATCACGTTGATAAACCTCGATCAGTGTATCGAATTTCGTATATTTTGCTTCAGGAATTTTGGAGAAAAAAAAATTCTCTAATTTTTTTTTCGTACTTTCGACACCCTGTGTCTTAGAAGGGATGCATTCTAGGACATACCTTGATAGGAACTTTTCACCTCAAAATAAGGTGAGGGATCTGTAGTTGGATTTTGTCGGTCTTATTCTGACTCACCCTGTATATAAACCTATCATAGTTGAACGAAAAGCAAAAATCTATTCAAAATACTCGGTAACTACAGCACAATGCTCCCATTATTTATAAATCCGGTAGGTCGTTTATCAAATTGAATTAATTTGTCTCAGGTCTGTATCCCCAGCAGTCTAGCAACCCTTTTATTTCTGTTTTACCTTACAACCCCTCCGTAAACATTTACCTTGAACAAGCGACACTTCCTGCACTAACGAGAAGGCCATAAATCAGGAGTTGGTGTTGTTCTTTGTGCGATGAGATTGTGTTTGAGTTTGAAAACAATGACAATTAATAGTCTGGATAATGATGATACTCCCTAATAATAATACTTCCTCATGAACACTCATATGGGCGTATGGTTTTCTTTCTACAATAGGGTGTGGTATTAAATTCCAAACGATTCGTGTTTTTTGTGTCTGACCTGAATATAGTTTTGTTTCTTTGGGGAAAAAAGGTAATTGTTTACTTTCCAAAAATGTTATAGAAGAGACTAAGAAAGTTACGGATCCCAACTCTATTGACAATTTTATAATGACTAACGTTTCCTCAGAATTGAATGAAAATATGAATGTGATTTTCATTTGAGTTGCAGTTGACAGCCTATAACAATCTGACACCTATTTATAATAAATAATACTTTGAGCTTGTAATGAAATCGCCCTTAATTTCAATCCTAAGATCCAGACTTCAATTTCGGAATCCCAACTTCATTTACGGAATCCCAACTTCATTCTCGGGATCCTGACTTCAATCTCGAGACTGGTTGAAATATTATGGGAAATCAAAAGATTATGAAAAGATGCAACGATATGAGATAAAATGCATATACTGTACACTTGAGTGTTCCCCCAAAGATCAGTTCTTGGACCTCTTCTTTCTGTACATACGTGAATGATCTAGAAGAATGATGTAGGAGAGCTGGTGCCCCCGAAATCAAATAATTCTCAATGTAGACAAATAAATAACCATCAACTTCCATCTTAGGAAAGACGTAGACCATCAATCCAAGCAATGGAATGAATCCTTTCATAACCGTAGCAAAAAAATAATGTTCTTAGGTTTTCATCCAGATAACAGATTAATTTGGGATGCTCGGATAGATAGTTTATGCTCTAGACTGGAAAAATACCATTTCACCATCAAATAAATGAGAAGTTGTTTGATGTCTACCAATATCGCCATCTAGCGGGTGTTGTTTTCATGCCTCTTTCACAATGACAGTGGTGACAAGTTTTGGGGTGAATTCTTAGGCAAGTGAATATCCTAATATTTTTTTCTGTACTGTAATGGCGAATTGACAATAGAAGAAAACTATCACGAATAAGGATAAATAGATATTATTATATGTTGAATGTTTTGGGGGGGAATGTCACCTGCCAACTGAAGAATGGTTGAAGATAGATCAATTCTACGAACGCCAATCAATTCAGTATGATTGAATTAGTATAGTCTGTGAATTCCGAGTCGAACTGTGGAATAAAAAATTACTCAAAATAATTGCACTTGAAATTCACACTATATGCGCAAAATTTCATGCAGTTTCTGAAAATTTATGATTTTAATAAACTCAGATACAAGCTACAGCGTAAAAAAAAAATTATTTTCGTCAAAATTTTCCTCGTACGATCAAATTTAAAAAAATATATATTTTCCACGTTTTAAAAATTTATAAGATTCCCTTAAACCTATCTCGACGTGATGATTCTGAATCATGCAATAAAAATCAATTTTTTTGGCGGTTTACAAAATTTTCTACTCGAAATGAAGAATTTCTGTAAAAAGCCTATTAAATTAAATGACTTGACATATGTTGCGGATATTCAGAAAAGATTGAGTTCCATGAATATGAAAGTAAAAAATGTATTCATTTTTTGGGGAGGATATTACTTCTCTGAACTCTAGATGAATGTTTCAACTCGAGAAAAGTGAAAGATAGACCAATTCTGCGAAAACCAATCGATTAAAAATTATGAAGTTAGTATATTCATTGGATTGAAAGTCAAAGTTCAAGTTCAAGTTCCTGCAGTAGAACAGGATATCAAGAAATATAGATGCAAACATTTCTTATTATTCCCAATTTTGAAATCGTTCTACAGTTCTTGACAAGTTGTTTATCATCAGATTCTGAGATTGGGATTATAAGAGCACTCTTCCTTACTGACGGAAATACACTCCAAGGGATTTATCGAAGATTATGTAAATTGGTTTTGCGATATATTTAGCACAGTTCTTGAGAAATTTGAAATATTTTGGAGTTTTCGAAAAATAGATGGATAAAACGAGCGAATAGTGGAATCGAGGTTGTTGTCAGAGTTTTCAAGCTCTGGGACAATTCACAGAAACCCCATTTTTCATTGCGAAAGGCTGCTAGTGGAAAAGTAATTTCTCATGAATCGGTGCAGAAAGTTCTGAAGAATCCTTTTAAATTAAATTTCCAAATCCATAATTCTTGTTTTTGGTGAAGGTGTCGAATAATTTTAATTTCATGTGATTCAGCTCGTTCTTTAGCAATTTTCATGGTTTTTTTCATGGGAAAGAAATACCCAAATCATATTGACGTAAAATCAACTGAAAGGAGGAATGCTGAAAAATGAACTTCCAGTGAAAGAGCAATAATTTTTTATTTGGGTGCATGGTACATTTGTCGATATGGTTAGCTCGTTCGATTATTCCATGAAATTCTGAGGATAACAATACGAAAACAGATCTGAAGAAAGAGTTTGAGTAATTCTATAAAACTGAAATCAGGTGATGTACCTACAAAGTTTTTCGCGAATATTTGGAAAAGCGTGCTTTCTAATATCAAGAGAGTGAAATTCTCCTCTGTATTCAGGTAGTTCTTTCGAATTATTTATTGAAGTGATTGCATAACAATATTGAAATGAGGGGTTGGAACAACACGTTGAAAATTGTACGGCATACATTTTTTATAAATTTTGGCGAAGGCGTAAGTTATTGGAAGCATTGGTTAGTTGAAGTTTTGGCGAAGGATCCGTTTCAATTCAGAGATCGAATTTTGATAAGACCTATTTCCAAAAGTATTGCAAACTGAATTTTGACGAATACCCAATGTATAATTTTTACATTTTGTATGGTTATTTCAAATGGCTTCAGGGAACATTGTTTCTGAATATATTCAAAACAATTTCGTAATGTTGATGAATTAAACTAAAATATTAGACATGAGAAGGAAGCTATTTGTGTATATTGAGCGTATATTAGTGGACAAAAACAGCTGAGGAAATCTTCGGAGAGCGGAAATAATGACACTTTGTGCTCGAAATACATAATACATTTGACGAATCATACAATATAAAATAAATTTTGGTGACGAATTGATAAATTACAGTCGAAAAAAAATTAATATTTTCTGAATGAAATGGTGTTCTACTTCGAAAATACGAACTGATATCGCATTTTTATAAGATTCACAGTTGATTAAAGTTAAGATTGAAGCAAGCAATATTCGACTTCGAAAGAAACTGAATGTTCCAAAATTTTTATTTTGTATATCTCGAAGAATCGCCATATCCCCTCGAATGTATCTCAAGGAACTGATTCCAAATTATGAAAATAAAAATTGGCAGGAAATTACCTTTCTCAACTCCAGATTCTCCAAACCACACAGTTCTTCTATGGGGGCTTACGTGTTTTCAAAAATTACTTTTTTGAAGTTAATGTGTTTTCTGAAAGTATTTTTACCATACTCTTCCAATTTTATTGAGGTTATCTTTCAGGTCCCTTGATTTCTTTTGAAGTTCTTTCATAAAGTTTTTTTATTATCGCACTCAAATCAGTTCCAGAAACTTCGAATGAATAAGTTTCGAGGTCTTCTCCTTCTCAAATCGTTTCTTCCGAAATTCTTTTCTATAGTACAGTCTTTTTACCGGTAGTTTCAAGTTTCCTTTCTTCCAAGTCATTTTTCAAATCGGTGACTTTTAAGTCCACAAGACTCACTTTCCACGAGAACAATATGTCTCCAAATGTCTTTGAACAATTAACAGTTTTTCGTTTCAAGATTCATCAATCCATATCACACAAATAGTTTCGCGAAAATATATTGATTTAAAAAATTATACTTCCGTTACTAGTTGTAGAGAGTTTGAGAACCGACGAGAGAGGCCGCTTTTATAGTTCTCTTCATCACTATGAACTTTATCATTAAAATACATGTTCAACATGACAAGCAGACAGATTTGGTATTAGCTCCTCACAATATAAATGTCGATGATCTCGTCGGCTCCGGCTACTTTTACAATATGATTTCCGTGTTCTACGCCATCAATTTAACACACTTTTGAAAGATTGCAAAAAAACAAATTTCAAATTCGACCCGTTTGAAGATGCAGACGTTTGTTGAAACGCCCACAGAAACTATGTTCGAGCAGCGATTGCTTTAAAATTCGGTTAAAGTATAGAAAATACATTTCAATTTACGAATATGATATGGAAAAAATTCAGAAAAATTTTTGGCGGGCGCAGGCTACCTCCGAACGGCTAATCCGGTATACTAACCAATATAACCGCCAAAAAAAATACTTTTGACTGTTCTGGAATTTTTTCCTTATTTTTTCCGAGTTTTACGCTATCGATTCAAAACGATACATTTTTGAAAAATTGCTAATAATCGAATTTCAAATTCGACCCGTTTGAAGATGCAGACGTTTGTTGAAACGCCCACAGAAACTATGTTCGACCAGCGATTACTTTAAAATTCGGTTGAAGTATGGAAAAAATATTTCATTTTTTGAATATGTTATAGAAAAAATTCTGAAAAATTTTTAGCGGGCGCATGTCACCTCCGAACGGCTAATTCGGTATGCTAACTCATATAACCACAAAAAAAATACTTCCGATGGTTCCGGAATTTTTTTATTATTTTTCCCGTAGTTTACGCCATTGATTCAACACGATACATTGTCAAAAGATAGCGAAAAAACAAATTTCAAATTCGACCCGTTTGAAGATGCAGACGTTTGTTGAAACGCCCACAGAAACTATGTTCGACCAGCGATTGCTTTAAAATTCGGTTGAAGTATGGAAAAAACATTGCAATTTACGAATATGATACGGAAAAAATTCAGAAAATTTTTTAGCGGGTGCAGGCTATCTCCGAACGGCTAAACCGGTATACTAACCAATATAACCGCCAAAAAAATACTTCTGACGGTTCTGGAATTTTTTCATTATTTTTTCCGAGTTTTACGCTATCGATTCAACACGATACAGTTTTGAAAAATTGCTAATAATCAAATTTCAAATTCGACCCGTTTGAAGATGCAGACGTTTGTTGAAACGCCCACAGAAACTATGTTCGACCAGCAATTGCTTAAAAATTCAGTTAAAGTATGGAAAAAATATTGCAATTTACGAATATGATACGGAAAAAATTCAGAAAAATTTTTGGCGGGCGCAGGCTACCTCCGAACGGCTAATCCGGTATACTAACCAATATAACCGCCAAAAAAAATACTTCTGACTGTTCTGGAATTTTTTCCTTATTTTTTCCGAGTTTTACGCTATCGATTCAACACGATACATTTTTGAAAAATTGCTAATAATCGAATTTCAAATTCGACCCGTTTGAAGATGCAGACGTTTGTTGAAACGCCCACAGAAACTATGTTCGACCAGCGATTGCTTTAAAATTCGGTTGAAGAATGTAAAAAACATTGCATTTTTTGAATATGATATGGAAAAAATTCACAAAAATTTTTAGCGGGCGCAGGTCACCTCCGAAAGGCTAATCCGGTATGCAAACCCATATAACCACAAAAAAAATACTTCTGATGGTTCCGGAATTTTTTTACAATTTTTCCCGTAGTTTACGCCATTGGTTCAACACGATACATTTTCAAAAGATTGCAAAAAAACAAATTTCAAATTCGACCCGTTTGAAGATGCAGACGTTTGTTGAAACGCCCACAGAAACTATGTTCGACCAGCGATTGCTTTAAAATTCGGTTAAAGTATGTAAAAAACATTGCAATTTACGAATATGATACGGAAAAAATTCAGAATTTTTTTTAGCGGGCGCAGGCTATCTCCGAACGGCTAAACCGGTATACTAACCAATATAACCGCCAAAAAAATACTTCTGACGGTTCTGGAATTTTTTCATTATTTTTTCCGAGTTTTACGCTATCGATTAAACACGATACAGATTTGAAAAATTGCTAATAATCAAATTTCAAATTCGACCCGTTTGAAGATGCAGACGTTTGTTGAAACGCCCACAGAAACTATGTTCGACCAGCAATTGCTTAAAAATTCAGTTAAAGTATGGAAAAAATATTGCAATTTACGAATATGATACGGAAAAAATTCAGAAAAATTTTTGGCGGGCGCAGGCTACCTCCGAACGGCTAATCCGGTATACTAACCAATATAACCGCCAAAAAAATACTTCTGACTGTTCTGGAATGTTTTCCTTATTTTTTCCGAGTTTTACGCTATCGATTCAACACGATACATTTTTGAAAAATTGCTAATAATCGAATTTCAAATTCGACCCGTTTGAAGATGCAGACGTTTGTTGAAACGCCCACAGAAACTATGTTCGACCAGCGATTGCTTTAAAATTCGGTTGAAGAATGTAAAAAACATTGCATTTTTTGAATATGATATGAAAAAAATTCACAAAAATTTTTAGCGGGCGCAGGTCACCTCCGAAAGGCTAATCCGGTATGCAAACCCATATAACCACAAAAAAAATACTTCTGATGGTTCCGGAATTTTTTTACAATTTTTCCCGTAGTTTACGCCATTGATTCAACACGATACATTTTCAAAAGATTGCTAAAAAACAAATTTCAAATTCGACCCGTTTGAAGATGCAGACGTTTGTTGAAATGCCCACAGAAACTATGTTCCACCAGCGATTGCTTTAAAATTCGGTTAAAGTATGTAAAAAACATTGCAATTTACGAATATGATACGGAAAAAATTCAGAAAATTTTTTAGCGGGCGCAGGCTATCTCCGAACGGCTAAACCGGTATACTAACCAATATAACCGCCAAAAAAATACTTCTGACGGTTCTGGAATTTTTTCATTATTTTTTCCGAGTTTTACGCTATCGATTAAACACGATACAGTTTTGAAAAATTGCTAATAATCAAATTTCAAATTCGACCCGTTTGAAGATGCAGACGTTTGTTGAAACGCCCACAGAAACTATGTTCGACCAGCGATTGCTTTAAAATTCAGTTAAAGTATGGAAAAATCATTGCAATTTACGAATATGATACGGAAAATATTCAGAAAAATTTTTGGCGGGCGCAGGCTACCTCCGAACGGCTAATCCGGTATACTAACCAATAAAACCGCCAAAAAAAATACTTCTGACGGTTCTGGAATTTTTTCATTATTTTTTCCGAGTTTTACGCTATCGATTCAACACGATACATTTTTGAAAAATTGCTAATAATCAAATTTCAAATTCGACCCGTTTGAAGATGCAGACGTTTGTTGAAACGCCCACAGAAACTATGTTCGACCAGCGATTGCTTTAAAATTCGGTTGAAGTATGGAAAAAACATTGCATTTTTTGAATATGATATGGAAAAAATTCTGAAAAATGTTTAGCGGGCGCAGGTCACCTCCGAACAACTAATCCGGTATGCTAACCCATATAACCACAAAAAAAATACTTTCGATGGTTCCGGAATTTTTTTACTATTTTTCCCGTAGTTTACGCCATTGGTTCAACACGATACATTTTTGAAAAATTGCAAAAAAACAAATTTCAAATTCGACCCGTTTGAAGATGCAGACGTTTGTTGAAACGCCCACAGAAACTATGTTCGACCAGCGATTGCTTTAAAATTCAGTTAAAGTATGGAAAAAACATTTCAATTTACGAATATGATACGGAAAAAATTCAGAAAAATTTTTGGCGGGCGCAGGCTACCTCCGAACGACTAATCCGGTATACTAACCAATATAACAGCCAAAAAAAATACTTCTGACGGTTCTGGAATTTTTTCATTATTTTTTCCGAGTTTTACGCTATCGATTCAATACGATACATTTTTGAAAAATTGCTAATAATCGAATTTCAAATTCGACCTGTTTGAAGATGCAGACGTTTGTTGAAACGCCCACAGACACTATGTTCGACCAGCGATTGCTTTAAAATTCGGTTGAAATATGGAAAAAACATTGCATTTTTTGAATATGATATGGAAAAAATTCAGAAAAATGTTTAGCGGGCGCAGGTCACCTCCGAACAACTAATCCGGTATGCTAACCCATATAACCACAAAAAAAATACTTTCGATGATTCCGGAATTTTTTTACTATTTTTCCCGTAGTTTACGCCATTGATTCAACACGACACATTTCCAAAAAATTGCAAAAAAACAAATTTCAAATTCGACCCGTTTGAAGATGCAGACGTTTGTTGAAACGCCCACAGAAACTATGTTCGACCAGCGATTGCTTTAAAATTCAGTTAAAGTATGGAAAAAACATTGCAATTTACGAATATGATACGGAAAAAATTCAGAAAAATTTTTGGCGGGCGCAGGCTACCTCCGAACGGCTAATCCGGTATACTAACCAATATAACTGCCAAAAAAAATACTTTTGACGGTTCTGGAATTTTTTCATTATTTTTTCCGAGTTTTACGCTATCGATTCAATACGATACATTTTTGAAAAATTGCTAATAATCGAATTTCAAATTCGACCTGTTTGAAGATGTAGACGTTTGTTGAAACGCCCACAGAAACTATGTTCGACCAGCGATTGCTTTAAAATTCGGTTGAAATATGGAAAAAACATTGCATTTTTTGAATATGATATGGAAAAAATTCTGAAAAATTTTTAGCGGGCGCAGGTCACCTACGAACGGCTAATCCGGTATGCTAACCCATATAACCACAAAAAAAATACTTTCGATGGTTCCGGAATTTTTTTACTATTTTTCCCGTATTTTACGCCATTGATTCAACACGATACATTTTCAAAAGATTGCAAAAAATCAAATTTCAAATTCGACCCGTTTGAAGATGCCCACCGAAACTATGTTCGACCAGCGATCGCTTCGAAATTTGGTTGAAGAATGGAAAAACATTGCATTTTACGAATATGATATGGAAACAATTCAGAAAAATTTATAACCCGTTTGAAGATGCAGACCATACAATTATTATATTCCATTAAACAAACGAAATTTTCTGTCTTGATTAAAGCCTATTTTCCAGCATTTCAGACAGAAATTCGCACTTGGCAGCTCTTTCAATAGGATAAACCCATTTGAATTTCCAATAGATGAATTAGTCCACTTTTTCTGGATTTTCACTACTCTCGTATGGAATAAGAGATTGGATATTTACTAAAACCGATAATCTTACTGCGTTATCCCGATTAGAATCTCGCTTCCACACAATCCCATCACGTTAGTATATCTGAATGGAAAGGACGTATCGGGTAATGTAAGGAATACAAACGAATTGGAATTGATTCATCGAAAATGCTTTTATAGGAGGCCGAAAAGGTTCGAACCGTTGACGTCCAATCTCGAGTATTCTCATAAAGTTGCCGTTCATTTACGAAAGAGGTCTTGTGCACTTGGATATCTCGAGAAAATCCTCAATGATCCAGGCAGTGGAAACCGTTTCTCGATAAGAACTGGAAATGTTCCGGACGTGTTTTTCTTCATAGAAAGTTTGACCCGTACTCGGATGTTCTCAACAATCGATTAGATATGGAGTGGAAAGTTATATCAAATTTATTTGAAGGAACAACAAAGAGATATTAAACCATTATTTGTGTCAATAATAATAGTTGAGAAAATCCAATGTCTATCGAATTGCACCAGAAATGATGTCCAAGGACCTACTTCCTATACAAAAGGTGTATGGAGTATAATAACCCAAAAAATGGCAAGAAGTAACGTATTCCGAAAATATGAAATCCGTAAATATTTTCAAATTATATAAAATTCGACAGCACTCCCCTGACAACCCGACAATGACTTTCGATGATGAGAAGTTGTTATGTAGACAAAAATGAATGTATTTTGACCCACCCTGAATTGCGCCAACTCGAATCCTATTTTTGACATCACTTCAAAATATATAAAATCTGACCGTACTCTCTTGACGACTCGACAATGACCTTTGATGATGAGAAGTTGTTATGTAGACAAATAAGAATGCACTCCCCTGACGACTCGACAATGACCTTTGATGACGAGAAAATTGAATTGAATTGAAAGTTCCCAATATCAGAATGCATCTTATAAGATTTTTTTTACCCTCATCTCATACTTGCGAATACTCTCTGCAGTTGAACCGGTCTATGGACGGATATTTGAGCAAGGAGAACCTGCTCATCGACAGAAATGTCAGAATACAACAAGAAGGAACGTGTTTCTTCCTCAGATACCCGCAGATACAACTGCGGAACCCCCAGCAACCGATGGCATAATGTCACCTATCTGTTCTACATGGATAACCTCAGAACCGGAGAAAAAGATCTTCAACAGTCCTCAGGGGTGGTGCAGGAGTACATGCATGCTATCGGAATGGAGTTTGGAATCGACAAATGTGCCACGGTTCCTCAAAAGAGGACGATGCTACGAATACGAAGAGGACATTGAGCTCGTAGACGGAAGCATCCTATATCATCTGGATGCCGGAGAGACAAGGGGTGGAACAACCCAAGAGGTAATCACTGTAAAAAACTCTCTCAGTATAAACACTGACAGAACTAGTCTTCAGAACTGTCGGGGAAGAACGAAGTTGTTGCAACTAATATGCTTGCCATTGCGATTCTACTTTACTCCTTTGGAGTGATGAAGAGAACTATGGAAGAGCGACAAATGCATTTTCATAAGGAGCTTGTATCCCTAATCATCTGTTCCACGTTTATACTTCCTCAGATAACGGGGAGGACGTGGACTTTCGAACTTGAAGTGTTTACAGAATATAATGGTTCTGGATGAAGCCAGACAAAATCATGAAGAGCTCAGATCCCCTTAGTATACGATCATGAAAAAGCAGTGATTGGAGCATTTCTTTTCAAGGCAGCAACCCGTACAGCCGATGAACTCGGCCTTATATTCGACACTGAACGGAGTAACCCAAACTCTGTCACCTAAAAGCCCACGTCAAAGCTGTGGAGATTGAGAGGCTCCTACAGCTACATAAGGATAAGCCAATGCATGGGGTCTTCTTCAAGAAACCAGACCTTCGCTTTTCTCAGATCAAGTAGGCTTGCCAGATTGGCGTCTTCAACAACCTCGTCTACCGTAGTCGCGTGATGGGAATAGAGGACGATGACGTTAGATGCAGAGCATGTCGAGAGGCATCTGGATCATAATGCATTCGCTGTCAGCCTACCCAGCATATGCAGTCTTAGCCTATATTCATATAAGATGCGCTACGAGTGTTTTATCACCATCTACGACACTTGTGCGATATAGACGAGACCCTGGTGTTACCTTATTCTCCGGAGAATAGAGTTTATTGTGGAGAATGAGAAGTGCCGAATCTATTGGACCTGCTCATTCCCCACCCTCAGGCAAATACAAGCCAATAAGCCTGATGCGGTCCTTCTTGACCAACAGACCGAGACGATTATTGTCATTGAGTTTTCGGCTCCTGGCGGAACGAACAACGCCCGAAAAAAGAGGGAAAAAACTGAATATCTACTCTTTGAACTCTGCAGGCTCCACACCCCTGTTGAAATGGTGGTTCTGATAATAGGGCTTGCCCTAATATGGCAGAAATCTTAGCCGGATAAATGCAAAATGCTATCATACTTGGTTCACTGCAACTGCCCAGCGCACATGATTCTTGGGTGCAATAGTCACTTACCCCACGGTGTGGGAAGTGGTTATTGGGGTATTTTTTTGTAACGAAACTTTTGTAACGAATCTTCCAGGTTTCCAGAGAGAGAAACCCCTCAGAAGCTCCTAGGAAGTATCGGGGAATCGGAAACAGGGCCTGACTAGGATATTCCAAACATATAGGAAAAAGTATAATAAATAATTCAAATATTAAAAAAAATATATAATAAAAGACTGTTTATTGATAAGTAAGTGTTGGAATGAAAACATAGGTTCACGATATGTAATTTTTCAAGGCAATAATAATTGTACACTCAGTTATGTAATCCCGAACCAGATAATTCAATGTAGCTTTTGCTGAATTAATTTTGACCCTTCGATATTTCGGGATGAATTGGTAAATATTGTACAATTTGAATTTCTGCAATTTTGACTTATTTGTCCTATAAATTCATTTATAATATTAGGGTCTTTCTTTAGGACAAATAAAATGTTTACCTAATTTCAAACTGCTGTACCATGTGACCAAAACAAATTGCTTTGCTAAGATCTAGTGTTATATGGGAAGATTGTTTTTATATTTATGTGATCTTAGGTTGGAGTTTGAAAAGAAGACCTGTATTGTGTCGAAAACTATTGCTTCTTGATAGAGAACGTTCTAGAACTCTTCCTCGATTTCAAATATTATTTCAAGCAGTCTTTTTTGCATAGTTGCCACATTGATGAAATTTCTTGGTTCAATTGCATGGCAGTTTCTCGAAACCTGTTTCAGGGCCAATAACTTTTTGTGCTGAAGTTACTGCAGTCATTCACCGTATATTATCGATTATAACCACGTTATTGTTCTGCGTTTCCATACCTCCGTCTGCGTATAATTGCCCGAGCAATGCCCTGTTTATCATTCAGCCAACTGAAATCCTTCCTCACAACAGAATTGATTTCAATTCAGAACTGGAATCCATTCTGAGCTGTGATTCAGCTGGTTGCAGTCCAGCGATGCACCATTTCTATTCAGACAGTGTCCATCTCTGTAACGTAGGCCGATATCCTCCATCAGCAAACATCATATTACAAAAGCACGGATCCGCATTCGAAATGGAAACGTCCCATGATTACTGCCTCGAGAGTGTCATGTGTCTGCTTTGTCGTAACAATCCCTGATAATTCCGGATAATCTTGATATGCGTTGTTTATGTTCATGAATACGAGTGAAACAACAAAACTGAAAAAACACGGTGAGAGCTGCAAGCTGATCAACTCAGCCACAAAATATTATGGGAAACAACACCATCCATATTAGCTCAGCATTATAAATCTCCTGTACCAATTCTCGGTTGAAACAGTCGTATACATACAATTTCTCTTTTTTTACAGCTGCATTTTGATGTAGAAAAATGTCCTCTACATGTACAAGACGCCAACTCCAGAATTCCTTCACTGCAATTGTGCGAACGATTCAGAATGATGAATTCAGAAAACTTCGTGAATTTTGAGACATTCGACTAAAATCAAAAAAAGGCCAAGAAGGCAGAACCCTAAATATTGTGGAAAATCGGTCGATTCACTCGCAATCCGCAATGTATATGTAGATTTCGAAAATATATGTTTTTTTATGCTCCGATTCAAGGTTTGGCATATGAAAAGAATACAACGTCAAAAATGTCACGAATAGAAGTAGGAAAAACTAAGGATGAAAATCTGCGAACGCCAATCGATTCAGAATGATGAAATTAGAAAACGATGTGAAAATTATTCGAAAAATCGAAAAAAATCCTGATAATGGCGAAAAATACAAAATCGGCAGATTCACTCGCAATCCGCGCTATATAAGCAGATTACGAAAATAAATTATTTGTGAAAGCTCAAATTAAAAGATCAGCACATAAAAGGACAACGTCAGAAATGTCACGGATACAAGAAGAAGAAAAAAAGGAGGAAAATGACTCCTGCCCCCTTTTCAAATGAACTCTCCAGCTCGGGAACGGTTGAAGATAATTCTGCAACACCAATCAATTCAGAATGATGATGATGAAATTATGTTTGTGATCAAACCCAGATTTGTTGGTTAACGATTTTTTTCCAACTAAACATGATGTCAAGTAGTCACGTGCCAAGTTTCAGAGTGTTACAATCATTATTCATCCTTCAGTTTTGGCACAAATTTGTCTTTGTTTACTGAACTGAAAAATTCGGATAGAGTTGATGGGATTCCATGTAAGATTAAGATTCTGTGATAACAATATCATTTCACACAGCTTGCTTTATCTGTTTGTTTCAGTATGTAGTGTGTGTGAGAAGGCTATGACCCAGCCGTATTCAGGTGAGTATGATTTGTTCCCTTCTCACCAGAAAATGGTACGGATTTTTTCACTTCACCAATCTCAGACTGAAAAATATTCTTCTCGGATTGTCATGCTCTGATTTTACAGTTATTGATATCGGATTATTGAATTTCTTACTAGTTGATCCACTATTCCGTTTCATTGTATGCCCACGCGATATGGCACCCTGAAGAATTTGATGGTTTGGTTGATGTACTCAGAATGGTTGAGTTAATTTTTGGGATAAGCGGATAAAGCGGTCATAGCGCTGAGAAAGTCGGTAATGATCACTGTTTCAGATTGGCGAATAGTCTATCAGAAACAAAAGTTATTTTTGATTATTCGTAGCAATAGTTGCAGGAAAGGGCAATGTTGCAATCCGGTAAATTCAGTGTCCATGGTGGGGAGTTGGTATGTTGTTTGGGTAGATTTCTGGAAGAGATATTTATAGTTCTGTATTCAATTATTCTATCATGAACTCTCCTGTTCCTATCGTACCTATCATATATTTGATTCAAATCATTGGATAAAACATTTTTGTAAACTGGGATCTGCTGATGCATATCTAAGACTTTGACAAAGTGAAGATTCATCAGCTGCACACAGGAGACTGGCTGTTGTGCTTGTACAGAATGTCCCTGTTGCGATTATGATTGCCAAGTTATGTATGCTATCGGTAGGACAGAGTACCTATAGATTTGTAGATTCTCTTCAGACAAGTTTTCTATCGAATATCGTACCAAAGAATTTGATGTTCTCGACATACTTCAGTGGATTTTCGTTGAGAGTTAGTTCTGGTTTCTGTATATTATGTTTTCCAAATAATGCAATACATTTCGATTTGTGATGGAATTGTAATCCTTGAAAATTGGGACATTTTTTATTATTTCAAGTTCATTTTGTAGATTGTTCTGCATTGAACAGATTATTCTGCCTTTTGTAAATATCACCAAATCATCAGCATGAAGTCTTGAGTCGACTCGAATCTGCAAAAGTCCAATTCCTGATTGGTTGCTACATCCATCCATGCTACATCAGAACGGACTCGCAAATAGGGTTCCATGATAAAGTTGTCTATGAATTTAACAGTTTTTTCCAAACTCTCCATTCATGTATAATTTTTCATGGTATACGGTCCCGTCCTTTAAAAAAACCGTCGTGAATTTCAGACTAGTTGTTTTGTTATCACACTTCCCTTTTATGGCGTGTCTATAAATTTGATATTTTCATTAGCAACACTTCGCTTTTATTTTCTCGGTGAATAGATAGCAAATACTCGTTGTTATTCTTATCCCCATTTCACTGCTGAAAGCGCTTCTCTCGACTCAGTTTCAAGCAGTTCATTTGAAATAAATATTTTCTCCAATATCGTTGGTCTTGCATTCGGGCTATTTGGAGCTGAATAAATATTTAAATTTGCCATATTTGCGTTTCCGTTTGAGGAGCTTCGCTCCGTAATTGATTCACATTGAGGTTATGAGTCGTGGAGTTTTGCTGCCATTCATCTATCTATATTTGGTTAGGAGTCGTATGCTAATACTTTTCTTGGATCGTTCGAGATAATATGATTGATTGGGGGGGGTATATTGATGCAACTCAAATGAAACCTAATACAATAAAATATTTTCGTACTATATTAGCCACTGGATGGGACTGGAAGAAAATCGTTCGTAAAAGTGTGAATGTTTTAAAACAATCAATCAATCAAGATACACTTCATTGTCAACTGAAAAATCAATCTAATAGACAATAGCTATTTGTATTAATTAAGAGAGCAGAGTGATAGATTGCTGTTCTACAATGGAAAGCGCCAATAACACTGCTCAAAATACATTCAAGATGTTTTCTACAAACGCAGCTCCTAAGACAAAAACGTTCTATACTTTATTCAACTCAAAATATTAAAATTCGATAGTTATCCTAAATGTATAAGCTATCCAAATATCTAATAATTCACATCTTTATCAAGAAAGGGATTCAATAATTTTTGCCTAAGAAAAACAAGACCGCCTGCCGAAATTTAACCAAGACCATCTATTCAATCAGTTTGAAATACGGCGCCTCCATCCCCTGACATAACGATAATGGTTTCTCAAAATGTTTTGAATTCACTATCACTATTTTCTACTATGCAAGGATAGGTTGGTTTCCAAAAAATCATGAACATCAAGCGGTTTCAACTATTAACTTCTGGAGCAAGAAAATCCATCAGAAAGGCTGTATGACAACCATTTCGAGTAACTTCTTGAATAAATATTTCTTCTATGATAATACATTCAAGATCAACAGCATTATCAGACACACTTTAGATTCAAGTAGCAGTAGTAGTAGTAGTAATAATTGTATTTATATACGGTATTGTGTTTGCTGTTTTTGAATGGTCTAGATGTCTGGCCTACATATACATTGGGGCAAGATAAACAATTCAATTCATAGACTACTTACGTTATTCGCAAAAAAAATATATTTGACCCTATAAATGAACCTTGTGGTACTCTAGATCCCATGTTTTATATGTCATGATTTATATTAGAACGTACTAGATAACTGCGATTTTTACAGAAATTAATTAGTTATTGATGCTTTACTTTTGAGGGGTTTTTTCCAAAAACCTGTGTGACTCGTAAATACAAATTTTACAAAAAAACTAATGGATAAAGGTATTATGTCAGTGAATCAATGAAAGGTGATTTGAGATGGAACTTTTTTGTTTTGTTTTCGATTCAGATGAGTAAAATTTCCGGAAGTAGACTCCTTATTAAAATCATGAAAAATGCAAAATCATTAGATTAACTTGAAATTTGCAGCAAATACGCAAAATTCCGAAAATATATCATTTATTTATGCTCAGATATAAGGTTTAGCATAAAAATTTGATAAAACGTAAAAATCCCCTCGCACGATCGTACTTTGGAAAGTTTTCACTCTTTTTTCACTGCAAACGTTTCAGCTTTCCTGACTTTAAACCCAGTCCCTAATTTCTCCAAAAATGCTATCAACTTATAATGTTATTAAAAATTTAGAACGGAGCAAAGAATATTTTGACCAAAATGAATGAGGTTCAAAGGTTCTTAGAAGCGTGGTTCACTTCGATAATTGTCTTCTTATGTAGTTCCTTAGCCAAAATATTATCGTCTATTGAATCTACGTGATATTAACTTAACTTAAAAAAAACTGCTCTTTGTTACGGATATATCGTAGATATTTTCTACTCTAGTGTACTAGTATCGCTTGGTGAAGCTACTGTGTAGCGAAACATGTCGCGAGTATGATAAGATCTGTGGAAATTAAATCGTTTTCAACGAGGTGTCATATTCTATATAGATTTCTATTATCCATTTATTCAGTACTGGTGATATTTTGACCACATCTATACATTCCTGAAAAGAAATACTGGAATACCCTCTATATAGATAGAATTAGTTTTCAGCACATGTTTTTCGAATGGAAGTTATGGTTGGGGCTTGTTTTGAAATCTCTACCAGATAATCCACTTCCTTTGGAAACGAGACAGTTTTCACTAGTCACTAGTCTTTCTGTCTCTATTTTCTCATGGAGGTTGCCAGATAATTCGATGTCTGAAGAATCCTTGTCGTGATTTTGGATCATCTACTAATTTCCTAATAAGTTGATGGCTATGATTTCATTAGAAAAGATAGAGGTTCGAGAGGAGGTGGTGTTGGTATATATATCAAATACAATTTGAATTATGAAACTTCAGAGGTAGGAATATGCGAAGCTGTGGAACAGCTGTGGGTAAGCTTCAGTATTGGTACTATCAAATACATTTTCGGTACTCTTTACCGGCCACCAAATAAAAATTTCAATGATTTTCTCAATAACTTTGAAGATAATTCATCAGAAGTAGTTCCCCTCTGTAACAAAATTATTTGTGGAGGAGACATCAATATTAATCTCCTCGACTTTGAGAATAAAAGTACCGAAGCATTCAATAACTGCATTGATATTTTCAATTTAAAGCAAATTATAACTGAACCAACACGAATAACAAGTACTACTTCCACTCTGCTGGATGTAATTATTATTTCAAATGAAAGCAATCCTTTGGACTATGGATGTAAGGATGTTTTTAATATTTCTGATCATGAACTCGTGTTTTCCACTTTGGATGTTTGGAACATATATTTTTTTTTATGCTAGTCACCAGGAATGGCACTCGAATCAGTTTTACTGCCTGTCATTCCTGTTTTGCAGTATGATTTATATGTTTTGAAATGTTCTCTATTGTTTATTTTTCTTATTTTCTGCTCATTCTGCAAATAAATATTATTATTATTATTATTATTATGGAAAGGTCCTTGTATCCCTAAATGCACACGACTCTGGACAACTTCTGAAGATTGATCGCAAGGAAGTTTAGAGTTGGCTTCCACTCTGATGAAAAAAGGACTCCTGATATAAAATAAAAAGTATGATAGATGAATAATCACTGAAATGATGGTTAGTTCTTTCATCTCATGAAAATCATCCTATAATTGTAATGAGCTCTTTTAAACCTCTTTAAATTTACGCATTTCAAATCACTCAAATATAGATGATACGATTTGACGATGTGGAATTGAATAAAAGGAAGATAGAGAAACTTCAATGTAATGCTTTTGGGTAAGAGGTTTATGTCAGCTTTGATGATGAATCTTGGGACGTATTTAATAAATTGTTTAAAACTCGGTATTCTCACAAATTTAGTTCCATGGAGGATCGCTCGATATGATGGAAAGCCTTAAAACCCTACAGAGTATTGGGATATTTTCCAAATTGAATACGACCTCGTCATAGAAATGCCCATATGTGAGTTGTCATGCAGTTTTTAGGCAAATGGGTTAAAAATGCTTCAAAACCCCTGAGCACACATGTGTCTGAAGTTATAGAAAATCAAAATTCTCAGTACTGGTTGTAGGAAAAAATATGTCAAAAATTTCATTCAACGAAGCCAACGGCACTTCATATTATTTTATTATTCTGTGAATCATTTCCCTACCGTTTTCAAAAATGAAACTTTTCAATTGATATTTGAAATTTTCTAATATATTTTTATTTTTGATATAGTCTGGGAGTGTGCTATAAAACAGTTTTTTCTAGTCGTTTTATTTCTCTTTTTCAGTACGTGAGTTTAATTTTTTTTTCTTGTATTCTACACTAGTCGTTACTTTTGGGTTGATGTTTATGTTTATATCAGAAGATGTTTGTGTACAGTTGGCGTATATCCATTGAAGAGTTTTTCTGATACACCACTTCGAAATCCATATTGTCTATCAGGTGAAATTTTATATTTGTCTAGATAGTAATCTTAGCAAATGTAGTTATGAGTGAGATAGGTCTGTAGTTAATAGCCTGGAGAGGATCACCGGATTTAAATATTGGTTTTACCAGGGATATTTCAAACAATCATGTGGAATTGTTTATACTTGACGAAATGAAAATCAATTAAAAATAATCCAGCCTTCTGCTTATTTCCTATACAATAGGATTATCGACTAACGTTGATCAGAAAATAATTCAGCAGCCCCATTTTTTCCTCCCTAGGGAAAAAGTACCACTTTCAACCCTATAACTAGGGAGAAAAAGTCAACTGTTAAGGGTATTGGAAAAAATCCTTTTTCGGCAGCTACTTAACTTCAAAAATAGAGTCTGCTTACAAAACTCCCAGACAGAAGTTCACTCTGTAAAGTGACTTTATCATATACCGTGACTTGGATGTCCACGATTGCCATCAACTGCAACTATCTCGCCACTCAAATTGAAACCCACCGCTCTTATAGAAAGACAGACAGCGATTCCCCGAGGCAAGATACCGGAGAATGAGACCAAGACTCCTTGCATTGAAATGTAATTTCTTTCGACGTAACAGTTTGTGTGTACTTCGTTCCATGATACAAACTTTTATGAGGATCTAAAATAATATGATGTGCACTTTGTGGTAAGGAATGGCATTCACTTTGACAGAGGTCGCATTGTTTGGATAGAGATTACATCGGTATAGGACCAATAATGCGGAAATGTGAATAAACGTGAACGAATTTTATCACATCGAATGAAGTCACAAATGTTATAGACAACGGTAAAGATCTCACGGGAAGTTTAGCAATTTCTCATAGTTCATCAAAACTTCTTGACATTTCTGAATCTGAAAAGTAGATTGCTACACGACTATAATAACATCATTGATAACAAGTTTATCAGTATACGAATCTAAAAGTGAGTTAAGAGGGTAAAGAGAGAGCGAATGACTTATTCCATCTGGGTGACGTGTAGTCACCCATGTTATGGATAAGAAGACATATAGGGTGTCCTATAAATCATGGATCAAGGAAGGTGATTAGCACACATGTGTTTCCAATCAAAATAACCATATACAAGGCCGTATTTCTTCTGTCGTACCACTACTGACATATCGAAAACGGCAAATGATACAAAATTGCCTAAATAGACAAATATTTGTCTATTTCAGTGAAAAATGCGATAATGTTTCCGAATCGAAAATATTACAAACCGTTTTCAGAATATACGGGAGAACTGAAATGACGCGTTTTCTCTTCTTTGCGATAGTGCGTCCAGCGTTGTGAAAATGGAAACGTATTCGGAGAACTTTTACTTTAATTCGCATTTTGTTACATTTAGAATACTTCGATTTTCCATATGACAATTCGTTCTTTACCCTCAACTTCAATTTTCTAATAGCTACTGATCTGATTTTTTTCAAGGAATTCAGTAGTCCGTATCTTCTAGAGTTCGGGTATGTACCTTTTTTGGTATTTTTTGTACATTTTCAAGGTGCTAACGATGATAATCATCTAGTTCGGAATTCAGACCTGGTTTTATATCAGTGCGTTTTCAGAAATGGTAAAAAAAACAGAAGATCTAATTCAAATGAATACTCAAACTGACTTAGGTATGTGTAGGATATCATTTTCGTTTTCTGTCATTTTCATAGCAAACAGCAAAATGAATAAAGATTCAAGTGTGAAATTTTTATTTTTTGGGATTTAAGTATACAATTTATGGGCAGAAGTGTAGAAACAAATATCAAATATGATACCTTACTGAATTCTAGAAGATAAGGACTACTGATAAAAAATACAGGTTCATATTAGATAAAATGAAGTTGAGGTTGGCACTCGAAGAAAAAAACGTCATATCAAAATCTTAAGTACTGCAAATCAAACTAAATGTGTAATAAAGTAAAAAGTTGCAATTAAAATTGGAGGTTTCTATTTAAAATGGAATGCAAAAGCATTATTTCAAATTTCAATATTTTTTTTATAACTATCACAAAGGCAAAAAAAATTGGAAATTAAAATTATGCAATAGCTTTCCATTGAAAATATTCAATCAGTAGTTATATGGAAGGCATTCGTAGATGCAATGCAAACCATATTGATATTCAATTAGTAGATCATGTTCACTTTCATATATGTTTTTTATCTCACATATTTTACATCTCTTGATGTCTATTAAATAGTTAAAGGCAGCAATCATCAAAATTTCATCAACAATACTCTTTATCCTCTAGAAGAATATTTCAAATAAATTTTCAAAACAGTTGTGTGATTCACAATTTTTTTTATATCTGTATGTTTTGTTGTAATGAAATATTGACTAATCTTGGATTTTATATAAATTTTCAAATGTATTTCAGATGACTCAGAATTGTATGTATACATATATCGTTTTATCCTTTAAATTTTATTATAGCTGTTGACATTTCTAGTGACTGTACTTGGTTTCGTTCATATTTCTTTATTAAATTTCTCGTATTCTTTGACAGCCTTAAATGTAACTGACATAACTTGGGCTAATGGATTGTAATCATTAATATCATAGTTATAGCATTTGGCACACTTTGATCACTCGACCCATGATTCTGAATATTTGTTAACGAAAATATACTCGAAATCGAACAATGTTCGTCGTCTTCGAATGTTTGTAACCTCAAATTTTTTCTCTGAACTATTCATTTAGATCTGAACAATTCAACTGAACCTTTCTAAAAAATATCCTTGCTCGTATTTCACACAGATAGGAAATTCGTGGCAGACATTTTCAATACCTCAAAAAACCCAACAGTTGAGACCATTGATCTAGTCACAAAAATGTCACGTTCACAGCTTGTAATTTTGGATCAATTTAACGCAGACGTGTTCGTCAGGATGTTTTCGGTTACACATTGTGTAGCATTAACATTTCCGGTAATATTGTCCCGGGTACTAAATGGAATCGCATCCAGCTTTGACATTCAATTCGCAGATTAATAATAACTTAGCGTTCCCCAAATTATCAGCACGATTATTCCGAATACAGAATATGAATTATTGAAAGAAACGATAATTCATGAAGCTCGTACAATTTTTTCTACAACTGAAAAATAAAGATAAAAAATTATAAGTAAGTGTATAAGTAAGAATTTAGATCGGAAAAAATGTTTATGGCTACCGGAGGGTGATATGAAAATTGAAACTGAATTTAAAAAATATTGATCAACCGGGATTCGAACCTGGGATCTCTTGGATTTCGGCCATTTCAACAACCGGAAAGTCACATTTCAAATTCATCTCTATGTTACTACGCTATCTAAATTAACCCCAATCAATCGCGTGGAAATTAAGTGGCAATGAATCTAAATCTAGTTATATTTGGTTCAATTTAAATACCAAATATCTTTCTCCTTCCAATGGTCTTTCAAAAATTATTGGCCCAACAAAACTTGAACCAATCATTCCTGATGAATCATTGAAAATAATTTTTGATGGCGTCCCGAAATCATAATTCATGGACTTTCCAGTGCTCAATAAGATGTAAAGTTATAGTTGAATAAAAATATGCTCAAAAATCGCGAAGTAGATGTTGCATCGCTTGATACCACCCCCACCACTCCTACTTTCGTCACCGCCTCTCCACCATAAATACGACTTCATGTTTTTATCGAGTATGTTCCTTGGAAAATCTTCAACAGGAAATAACTACTGTCCCCTACGTCTATTGGATTATATCTGTTGTATTCTTGGTTAAACTTCCTACCAGAACTTCTTCATGGTGCTTTATAAATCTCATACTCGTAGGCTCAGCTAACTGAATTGAAAAGTATTTTCAACAAAGCACGCACTTGTAGGATGAATGCTGTGAAAACGTCATCCATAGATTTCCAACACGACTGTTGACGGGTTGAATGTTAATGAATATCATTTCATGAGTAATGGACTTGACATTGCTTAACAGAAGGCATGTAACTAACAATTAAACTAAATAATAAATGATCTAGACTGCCTAAAATCTGACACAAATAATTAAACAATAGTAGGGGCAGTAGTTGTGTCCTGTTGGATAATTATCAACAAATAAACTCCTATTTCAAGAATTAATCGTGAACATTCCTCAAGAATCATACAAAAGGACCACTATGTTCACTTCACAACATAATCTGCTCGTTGATCGATTTTTCTTCGAAACTTTCGGGGTCGTTTCATACGATTGATTTGCAGTTCTCGTCGAGAATAAATTGAACAAGTTCGGCATTAGGAAAAAGTATTATCTTGATTAGGAATCGTTTCGTAGCAGAGAACTGTTCAGTGGAAACTTCGTCGAAATCTTTTCCAACAATTTCTGGCGTTCATTTATTCCAGTCATCAATTTTCGTATCTGAAGCGGACGCGGAAAATGTTTTGTTTTTGTTCCTTCTCTTATTAATATCTGAGTACTCTTTCAGTTTGTTTATGAGAAATCTTACCGATATCTTTGTAAGGTGCGTACAACTTGAAAATATTTTCGGATTCCGTAAATAATAAATATATTGAGCATTCATTTGGAAAACTATAGAAAATGAGGATTCGTGAATACTCCTCACCTACGATACAGGGCGGATTCAGAATATCCAGAAATGTTATCACTGTCAAAATATCGGCAATATACATAAATAGTTTGGTTGGTTTCCGGGTTTTGCCGTGGTCTTCTTTGGTTTAAATCTCCAAACGTTTCGGCTGCAACTACAGCAGTCATCTTCAGTGGCGTGGTCGAAGTACTCTTCTAGACGTATCAACTGAAACTGAAGCTTTCAAGTTTGCCATGTTATTTATAGTGATGTTTTTTCGCGCTCTTTCTGTAATAGTGGGTTCGCGCGCACTTTCCGCACACTTTCCGCGCGATTCGGGTGACATGGCTTCGTTTTGGCCCCTTTCAATGCTGTGTGCCAGATCTTTGGTAAATATGTTCTCTCTTCTTTTCTGTTGAAGTTCTCTTGGTGTTTGTGTATTTCTATTGCTTCTAGACACATTCTTGTTGAATAATGATTCGACGTTGCTAGTCTCTCGGTATTTTCGAAAAGCATCTTGTGTTCTCCGTCAGAAAATGTATGCTCAGCGACTGCGGACTTCTCGGATTGTCCTAAACGATAACTCCGCTTGTGCTCGACTAGGCGGGTATCAATGCTCCTTTTCGTTTGTCCGATATAGACCTTCCCACAGTTACATGGCATTCTGTAGACTCCCGCTGATTTAAGTGGATCTCTGCTGTCTTTGGCTGATCTTAGATATTCCGATATCTTCTTCGTTGGTTTGAAGACGGTGTTAATTTTCTCCTTCTTCAGAATTTTCCCAATTCTGTTGGTGACACCTTCTATGTATGGCAGATAGACAGTGCCTTGGGGTTGCTCTTCATTGTATCTAGAAGCAATAGAAATAAACAAACACCAAGAGAAGTTCAACAGAAAAGAAGAGAGAACATATTTACCAAAGATCTGGCACACAGCATTGAAAGGGGCCAAAACGAAGCCATGTCACCCGAATCGCGCGGAAAGTGCGCGCGAACCCACTATTACAGAAAGAGCGCGAAAAAACATCACTATAAATAACATGGCAAACTCGAAAGCTTCAGTTTCAGTTGATACGACTAGAAGAGTACTTCGACCACGCCACTGAAGATTACTGCCGCAGTTGCAGTCGAAACGTTTGGAGATTTAAACCAAAGAAGACCACGGTAAAACCTGGAAACCAACCAAAATATTGACGCCAGCCGTGAAAGCTTACATTCCTACAATATACATAAACTTATCTTTTAGGGGAACATTTTTTGTGAGAGCGTCCACTCTCGTACTTCATTCCATGATAGAAGGTATTCTTCTGATATTACTATAGAGAACATGGTTCAAGTTATACTTCATTCAAAAGATATTGATATTTTCGTCACAGAGGTAGGTTCTGGCTTTGTGTTATCTCAAAAGCAGCAAAACTCGTTTTAAAAAGACATTTTATAAGTTGTATAAAACTAACAAAGCCGAAATACAGCCAGAATACAGTAAAATTGAAATGAAAAACAAAATCTACTCAAAAATATATTTGTATAGAATACTGATTTCAGTTTACGGGATGGATCCTAAAACGTTTAACTGAAGTATTCCTTCAATTCATAAAAATCTTTCTCAACAAATAACTATTTGAGACTCTTCCTGATCTTTTTCTGTTCTGTTGTTTGCTTTATATAAGTGGGTAGGTGGTTATACATCTTCAATCCAATATTATATAACTGATCCTTCGACTAAGGCAGTAGTTGGTAAAGGTACTCTCACCTGATTTTGCTGCCGAGTGATGTGCTCTGAAGAATGAAATTCGAACTTTTCTTTATTTTTATGTACCAAACTAACCGATTCGATAATGAAGATTGAAAATAATTTTTAAATGTGTTTTGCTAGAGACTCCCCAGAAAGAAATGCCATTGGTTAGATGTGATTCTATGTTTTAGAAGCATTTCGTAGTTTTCTCACTCTCTATAGTATCATTGCCTAGTAGCAGTATATTTGTTTTTGAGATATTCAGTGGTAGTGAATTTGAATCAAACCATTCTTCAATGAGGTGAATGTCTCTAGAAATTATTTGAAAAGGGTAGCCTCATTCTTGTCATTCCACAGAATGGTAGTATCATCGGCAAATAAAGTTAATCTACCTGATATATTCAAAGTGAACATGTCATTCATGTATAATGAGAAAAGCAAAGAGCTGAGTACCGATCCTTGAGGCACACCACAGGAAATATTGTGGAGTTGTGAGTAATGAGCTGTTTTGACAATTTGATCGCGGTTTGATAGGTACGTCTCGAACAACTTCAAAGTAGTACCCCTGAATCCATATAATTCTTTTCAGCAGTATAATGTGACCGATATAGTCAAATGCCTTCGACAAATCACAGAACACTGCTGCAATGACTTCATTCTTATTAATTTTATTATATACTGCCGTGACGAGGTCGAAATTAGCATCGTTTGTATTCTTTTTGCTCTGAAACCCAAACTGTGGCTCCCTCAGAATGTTGTGTCTATCTAGAAACTGAAATACTCTAATCTCAACCAGATTATCAATTAGCTTGACCAGAGTTGGTGTGAGGGAGATCGGTCGAAAATTATCTGGATTGTTTTTTTTTCGTCTCCTTCATGGATCGAAAAACTATCCAGATCGAAAGGAAGATTTTCAAATATCTTGTGTCGTAAAGGTGGCAATGCTCACTACATGTACGCATGTCAAAATATGACGTGAGTTAGTAATTGTTAAGAATATCTGGACACAACGGAAAATCTTCGTAATTTTTGCGTTTTCCCCTCAGTTCATTTGCTCAACTCTCTTTTGAATGATTATTGGAATGCTTAATTCTGTTTCCATAATATTCTATCTTCGCATGTTTGATCTCTTTTCGAAATATTTGCCTGTATTGAAGGAAATGAGAATGAAAATAAATACTGTTTATATATTTTCTGATGTAGTGCAAAGATCTTGAATTCTTTTCAAATAAGTGAATGTCGATAACACCTTCCTCATTAAAACTAATGATGGATATTGATAGAATTAACGTAGGGGAAAGGGGCATGATATGACGAAGTAGGTAAGTTGACGAATCGCCAAATACAAGTATAAATCGGTGCATTTGGCAACTTTTATAACAGCTTTTGTGTTTTGTCCGTACGCCAGTAGGAGTCTTTATCAAACCGCATTTGCAAGCTTCATTTCCGTGTTGAGCAAGGTTATGGGTGCACGTGCTCGATTCTTGCGGTAGGTACTAAATAAAAAAAATTGTCTGCATAGAAAAATACGTTATTTATTTCTTCTTTTTTATTATTTATTTATTTTTGAACTTTTCTATCTATTTAAACCAAAGTAATTCCATAATAATTGAAAAATAATAGATGTGGATAAGTTGGGGAAGGTTGTAGGGACCTAAGTTGACGAATTCGTTATCTTACTCCCATGTCTGAAATGATAATATTTTTTTATTTACAAGCATTTTTTTTTAGTTTACGCAAAACCATGGGAAGGATATATGTGCGAAAAACTGGGAGACAGTCCTGGAATAAGGAGAACATGAAATCAGCATAGATATCTGTTCGGATTGACAACAAAAGTGTTAATTCTTGCGGAGATACTTGAGGAAATATGAAGATGAGGTATCTAAAGATGAACCAATTTTGAGTTGCATAAGTATTTTATCATATTTTTTATTGTTGTCAGATTTTTCCCTCTAACGCTGGACGGTTCAAATCAATGTTTTGACTTGAAAAAGAACAGAAAAAACGTGATAAAGTATTACAAAAGACAAAAGAAAAGAAAGTTGATAAAAAATATGGAAAAGTGGAGCAGAAAAAATTGGCAATGAAAAAAACCAATCGACAGATATTTAATGATGATTCCTCCGATTCTGAGAGTTCAACCGAAATAGCTTTTGTTGATACAGATGATGATATGGATCCAGAAGAAGATGACAAAACTTGCTTCATTTGTGGGAACATAGGCGAAGACAATGAACTTTGGTTTCAGTGTTCTAACTGCAATCTTTCGGCACATGCTGAATGTACAGAAGTGAGCTTGAAAGAATCTCAATTTAAGATGTGGTATTGTTGTCACTGTACCATTTGGTTGTATTTTAACTAGTAAACTGTATTTCCTTCGTAATATCGTTTAATTTTTTTTTGTACACGTACCTCTTACCCAAATTAGTTCGTCAACTTAACTACACCTGCGGGTAAGATAACGAATTGAACACGTTTTGTATTTATACCTCCAAATTAATTGTTTAAAGAAGAAGTATGTTACGAAATGGGTAAGTTTAATAAGGGTCCAAAGATATTTTTTTATTTTCAGTAAAGTACGTCAAAATTTAATTTTAAGTCTTATTTTCACCAACTTACCCTCCGTTCCCCTATAACGTTGCCAATTTCAGTTTCACAATTACAAAGCCTCAAAAATATGCTTTATTTTATCTACCGATTCTGAGTTTATCAATATAAATCATCGTCGAGTGAAATACATTCATCGAATAGAAACAGTCTTCCTCTCACAATAACTTAATAGGATTGACCAGATCAATTTCTTCTAACCCAACAACAAATGGTTTCCCTAGAAAAAACACGAAACAATGAGCTAATTCCCACTAATATGACCTTTTCTCTGGATATTAGGAAATCCTTCTCAACAAATGGTACACAACTCTCCTTGTACACAATCAACCAAACGCGAAAAGACAAAAAGCGAAAATGAGCGTGGTCGGAACTTCTCTTATTAATTTTTTATTTGATGTTCCAGCCTGTTGTATTGTGGCGTGCTGAATTAACTTTCATGGAACTAACTTCTGTTCGTCCTTTGTGGACGTTGGCCATTTCCCAAATCCTCTGAGGGATTCTTCCTGTCAACAGAAAAAGTGAAATGGAAATATGGATGCGGTCGGGTTCGCGATGTTTTTTGATGGAAATACATGTTGATGAGGTTCTGTTCTCGTCTGTTCTTATTCCGTTTTCTTCTAACGGTGATAGATCTAAAGAAACTGAATCGCGTTTTATCCATACACAAATCCACTCAATGGAAATCGACTAGGCCGCATATATATCAAGTATGACATAAAACCTTACCGAACGACAACTCAACTCATTTAATAATTTATTCATCTTTCCACTCTGGTCTCCTTTCTCTTATGTGTATTCAAATTCCCCCGTTCGAATGATTATTCAACAAAAACATTTTCCCTTCTGAAATATGAATATTTAATGCACGCTCTGTCGAAAAAAGCGTTTTCCATCATTTCATCTTAATACTTTTCAACGAAAATGCAAAACAAACTGACGTTTCAACAGAATTCCTGTCACGAAAGCTTTTTTAGTTATTCCCTTTCAGGACGTTTTCCGTAACGAATGATTTTTTGCTTTTGTATTTATATAATTATGCTGAATGTGGAAGAGAAATCACCACAAAAGACGAGAAAAAATTTGCTGATGACTTGATTTTGTTGGGAATAAAGTTATTTATTCAAATTCGGTGAAACAGATGTAGAAAGTTCCTGTCATTATTTCAGAAGAGAGTATATAATTATCCTCTCTTGAGAGCTTGAGGTTTCAGTTTGTTTCTGTGGAGTATATTTCAATGATCAAGCTGCTTGATCAAGATCACCATATTATTATAAACCCACATAATATGCTATGGTTTTGATGAAAACAGATTTTTATTATCGCCAGAAAGAACGGTGGGTTGATGACAGTTATTTTTCAATACTGAAAATCCGTTTTAAACTAGCTCAAATACGTCTGATTGTTCTTTCGTACAAGATTTTCTGTGAAAACACCCCACCTCACAAATGGCTTTGATACTGACCAAAGCAGGCTTCAGGAATGATTCAAACAAACAAAGAAACTACTTCAAAACAGAACGTACCTTCGAACAAATGCCATAAACTTCAATTTTTCATATAGCTACAACATTATTTTATCATTTTGTTTGATGATTAACCATCAAATCTTTATTGTTTGAAGGTGGTTGACAATGTGGTTTAGACAATGGAAGCCCTGAATAATTCTACATAAGACATTAGTCGAAAATTTTTGAAAATTCCACAGAGAATCGAAGATAGGACTAGGCTTTATTATGAATAATCTAAAAATGATCCTCTCTACCATAGATGAAAACAATTATTTCCCACAATTCGTTTTCTAATTTTTGGCGAATCCACCAAATTATAGGTAGTTGATTATTCGATTATATTTTTGACGATTGAGAAACATTGCCAAAAGTGCCTCGAACTACAGTGTCATACTTCTCGATAATCTATAGCATATGTAGGTTTTTTATTTGAAGACGTGAAAGTTTGAAAAGAGGTTCGTAATGATTGATAGCGTTTTTTTCAACTTCTCAACAAATTTTTTCTACTATCTGTTTGACCAGAGGTCACCCCAAAATCCTGTTTTCAGATTCAATCTGTATATTCAAAATTCCTACATTTCGTTTTCTAATTTTTGGCGAATGCTCTATGTCGAATCCACCAGATTATGGCAAATCAGCTTATATGTAGTTGATTTACGATTACATTTTTGACGATTGAGAATCATTGCCAAAAGGGCCTCCAACTACAGTGTCATACTTCTCAATAATCATAAAGCATACATAGGTTTTTCACTTGAAGACGTGAAAATTTTAATTTCACAAGGATTTCGTAATAATTGATAGGCTTTTTTCAACTTTTCAGCAAATTATTTCTACTACCTGTTTGACCAGAGATCACCCCAAAATCCTGTTTTCAAATTCAATCTGTGTATTCAAAATTCAAACATTATTTATTTCTCACAATTCTTTTTTTTATTCAAATTCTCGCAAATCAGCCTTATATGTAGTTCATTATTCATAGATTATATTTTTGACGATGGAAAGGCATTTCCTTAAGTGTCTCGAACAACAGTACCATACTTCTCGACAATTATATAGCATATGTAGGTTTTTTATTTGAAGACGTAAAAATTTTAAATTCACAAGTTTTGTAATAATTTTTAGTGCTTTTTTCAACTTGTCAACAAATTTGTTCTACTACCTGTTTGACCAAATTCTCGCAAATCATCTTACATGCAGTTGATTATTTATACGATAATATTTCTGAGAATTCAGAATCATTACCAATAGTGCCTCGAACTACAGTGTCATACTTCTCTATAATCATAGGTTTTTCATTTGAAGACGTGAAAATTTGAAATTCACAAGGGGTTCGTAATAATTGATAGCACTTTCTTCAGCTTATCAACAAATTTTTCCAATACCTGTTTGACCAGAGGTCACCCCAAAATTTTGTTCAATTCAAAAGAATAAACATTTCGTTTTCAAATTTTTGGCGAATGCACATATGCGAATCCACCAAAATCTCGCTAATCAGCTCATGTAGTTGAATATTCATACGATTATACTGTTTGACCAAAGGTTACCCCAAAATTCTGTTTTCAGTTCAATCTGTACCACTTCAAACATTATTTTCCACAATTCGTTTTCTAATTTTTGGCGAATGCTCTTTGGCGAATTCACCAAATTCTCGCAAATCAGCTTATATGTAGTTGATTATTCATACGATTATATTTTTGACGATTGAGAAACATTGCCAGAAGTAAAAAAATTTGTAAAATTTGTTTTTACGAATCACCCAGGTTTTCGGAGAAAACCCCTCACAAGCAGAGCTTGTGCGAGCAAGGGAGATCCGGGACCTACAGTTTAAATAAAAGTGGAATCCGAACCACTTTAGCTCAGTGGCAGGCTGTCCCGGGGATCGAACCCGGACCGTCTGGGTGGGAGCAAATACTCTACCACCACGACCAACTTCAAAATTTAATTTCAAGTCTTATTTTCGCCAACTTACCCTCCGTTCCCCTATAACGTTGCCAATTTATTTCAGTTTCACAATTACAAAGCCTCAAAAATATGCTTTATTTTATCTACCGATTCTGAGTTTATCAGTATAAATCATCATCACACTACAGTCTCATACTTCTCAATAATCATAAGGCATATACAGGATTTTTATTTGAAGACGTGAAAATTTGAAATTGTAATAATTTTTCCAACTTTTCAACAAATTCTTTCTTACTACCTGTTCGACCAGAGGTCACCCCAAAATCCTGTTATCAGATTTAATCTGTATATTAAAAATTCAACCATTATTCCCTCAATTGGTTTTCTAATTTTTGGCGAATGCTCTTTGGCGAATTCACCAAATTCTCGCAAATCAGCTTATATGTAGTTGATTATTCATACGATTATATTTTTGACGATTGAGAAACATTGCCAGAAGTGCCTCGAACTACAGTCTCATACTTCTCAATAATCATAAGGCATATACAGGATTTTTATTTGAAGACGTGAAAATTTGAAATTCACAGTGGTTTGTAATAATTGATAGCGCTTTTTCCTACTTTTCAACAAATTCTTTCTTACTACCTGTTCGACCAGAGGTCACCCCAAAATCCTGTTTTCAGATTTAATCTGTATATTAAAAATTCAAACATTATTCCCACAATTGGTTTTCTAATTTTTGGCGAATACTTCTCGGCAAATCCACCAAATCTCGCAAATCAGCTTATATATAGTTGATAATTAATTCATACGATTACATTTTTGACGATTGGGAAACATTGCCAAAAGTGCCTCTGACTACAGTGTCATACTTCTCGATAATCATATACAATTTGTAGGTTTTTTATTTGAAGACGTGACTATCTGTTTGACCAGAAGTCACTCCAAAATCCTGTTTCACATTCAATCTGTACCTATATTCAAAATTCAATTATGTCCTAATTTTTGGCGATTGCATTTTTGTGAAATCACCAAATTCTCGCAAATCAGCTTATATATAGTCAATTACTCATACGATTTTTTCTACTTCCTGTTTGACCAGAGGTCCCCCCAAAATTTTGTTCAATTCAGAAGTATAATTTCGCGAATCCACCAAAACCTCGCAAATCATCTTATGTGTAGTTGAATATTCATACGATTATTTTTTTCGTATGATTTTCAACCAATCAGAATGTCCAATTTATTTAAGTTACCTCGTATAATTTCGATAATACCTGATTATACATAGAGTAGCTCCACCAATCGAAAGTTTTAAAATAATTTCATTTTCATAATAACCACATCGACTTCAATAAACAACAAACAGAACTGTCAAATTGTGACGTTTATCAAAAATTGTTCAAAAATTAGTCGATTCGGAGATTTATCATCAAATGCAATAGACGAAAGTATACAAAATACTGAGCCTCATAATACAGTGAAAACAAAAAAGTACGTTTGTAAACAATTTCTTACGTTTTGCAGTGAAAGAAACTATGTGCTAAATGAATCAATTTCCACTGAAATGATAGCGTCCATTTTGAAAGATTGGGCTTTCAATATGCGAAAATGTAATAGAGAAAATTATAAAGAAAATGTAGTTAAAACGATGTGGAACATTACGGCAAAACAAGTACAAGAAAAATATATGAAGGATTTTAATAGAGTAATTGATCCATTCTCTAGTCCCATATTTGTAGACGCACGAAACGCAAGAAATTCAAAAAGAAGGGAACTCAAATGTAACCGGACAAGAGAAAGGTTAGTGCATCAGTATTTAAAGATAACGAGTACATAGCAATGATAGAAGCGTGGGAGGAAAATACACCGAAAGGATTACAAATAAAATTATTCTTAATTGCTTCTGTAGAACTTGCGTGGAGAGGAAATGAAGGAGCGTCATGCTTGACTCATTATTTTCAAAAAGAAACTGGAAATGATGATACTCCAACTGGTAGAATACAATATAATCCTATTTTTACCAAAACCACACAGGGAGGAGCAAAACCATGTGCTAATAATAAATGGCTTGTACCTAACCATAATGAAGTGAGTCGTTGTCCAGTGAGATTTCTAGATAAGGTAATGATGAAAAGAAGCGAAAAGATCAATATTAAAACAGATAGGTTATTTCTGACAGTAAATCCCAACTGGAGAAAAGAAAAAACCCTTGGCTGGTACAAAAATATGCCAATTGGAGTGCATGAAATTAGTAAATGGACCAAAAAGTCTGCAGAATTGGCAAATTTGAATATGACAAACAAAAAATTTTCAAATCATTCTCACCGAGCCACTGCTGTTTCACAATTGGCAAAAGGAGGTGTATCGGAACAAGAACTTATTAAAATAACTGGACATGGTAATAGCAATTCTATCAAATCCTACCTACAGATAGATGAACAACATCACCAAAACATAATAAATAAGATGAGATCCAATTTTAAAAACGCTGCAGGTTCAAGTAATAACACCTCCAGTATTTCCAGCACTTCAATGAGCAGTGGCCACGTTTCCTGCGCCGAAAATAACTCAGTTAAAAAAAACGTAGTATATAATAATTGTAACTTTCATTGCACCAATTTATATTTAAATTAATAAATTGTTTATATATTTACTTGATTTACTCAAAAAATAATCGTATCAATTACAATACGTACTTCAAAATAAATACGGTTATACATCTCAAACTTCCTGCATAATTACAAATCGTGTCAGTTTGACAGAATAATCCTCCCGCTTCGCGGTCGGATTATTTAAACTGTCAAACTGACACTCTTTATAATTATGCAACAAGTTATCGATATATAACCTGATTATTTTGAAGTACTTATAGTATTACTACTGATTATATTTTTTGATGATGGAAAGACATTGCCTAAAGTGCTTCGAACTATAGTGTCATACTTCTCGATAATCATATAGCATATATGTAGGTAGAACAGGGTATGCTATAGATGTGAGAAATTGGGACATCTTATTAAAGACTGTGAGGTAAGAATACTACCACGTTCGCAATCACCTATCTTGAGGATAAGGTCTTTCAGAAAGTCGTTAAATGGGCGGCATGAAAAACTAAAACTACCCAGCATATCGGGGCGCAAGCTGGCTACCAAATATAGAGCACCCAGGGTCATCCCTGTTAAAAGGATGAAAAGAACAACCGAATTACACAACAAGGAAGATGTTTTTGGAAGATTTAGCTATTTGAAGTCAGTTAAGCAGCGTTGTAGGTGAGTTGTATCTTTATAGAATACAGTTTAGTGTGCTCGGCATATTACTCAGAAATATCGTAACATTTATACATGATTCAGTGAGTAACTTTGATTTTCAAAAATGATACTGCCTCACACAACAAACAGATAATCCTTTGTCAGAACTTGAGTATTCAAAACCAAACGTGTAAAAAACTTGACTTCATTTAACCAACCCAAACCGAGTGATTTCCAGCCACAATGTCTTCACACACTCAAATTGAAAAGCCCGAGGCATAAAGCTCACGACCCTCTTCTTGTTTATATAGGTCTCCTCGTGTTTTCCAGAAAAGCTAACGAAGTGCCGCTCGAAACTTGTTCTCTGTCGCTATTCGATTCGAATTTTTCCCGTCTGTACAAATTACCCTTCGAAAATACAAACAAACAAAAGCCTACCGCACACTGCTTTCACGCGAGCAACTTACGTTTCTACGTTATTAAAGAATGCATATTTCAGTGCAGGTTGCAATACGGCGGACTTTGATGTCGAAAACGCAGACTGCATTATATAAGTACGCCGAGTTCGTGGAGTGAATGAAATAAATGAATGTGACTGGGTTCGCGTTTGAATGCAAAGCGCGCCGTTGTTTATCGTAGTGTGGAAAACAATTGAAGAATAAGGAAAGTTACTGGAACAGTTGAGAATGAATGGCTTTATAAGTCTAATGGGAAATCGATACCGCGGAAAGTTAGGAAAAACAACGTATTTTCTTTGATTCCCATTGGATTTCCAGACATCAGACTGATGAAAATTGATCTTGTACGTCGCAGTTATTATCAGGATAGAAAAATAAAGGAAGAAAAAGTCGTTGATGCAGGTTTTTCTATGATTAACAGATGAAATTTTTTTCTGCTTTTCACTCAAATCTTTTAGGTGAAGTAATGAGATGATCATTCATTCTGTTCATTTCCAGAAGGGATTCCATATTTCAGTATTTCTAGCGATTTTCCCGACCCCAAAACTTCGACAAATCAATTTCGAATGGAATCGAACAATAATAACGAAACTTGTTCGACAATTCAAACCCGATATTTTGATTTTCAAAATGTTGATATAAAAATCATAATATGCGACTCCAAAAACACCCACATACTAATTTTGAATAGAACTGGACCATATCATCCAACTTGAACAACCATCTGTCGTTCTGTCAGAGTTCAATAAGTATTTTCTGGAGGCTCCCATGGCATTGGTAAATAATATTGACACGAATGATATCGTTCGTACAAATAACATTTGTCAAAATGAATCCAATTCTTACACAATTTTTTTAGATCCCTTCAGTGAAAAAGAAATGATCCATATGTTGATTACAAAAATGAAAGACAAGAGATCTGCTGGAATGGATGAAATACCAGCTTAATTCCAGCATAAAACTTATTACATTTCCAGTAAACCTTTCGTTTACAACAGGTAGCTTTCCAAATAGTTCAAATCTAGATAACTTCAGACCTATAACAAAGCGTGTCAAAAATTTTCGAATATGCCTTCTTGGATCGTCTATTGAATTTTACGAATGCCCACAATATTTTGAGTCCCATGCAACATGGATTTCGTGAGGGCAAATCCGCTCAAACTGCTTTGATGAGTTTTTCAAACGAATAAGTGATTGACACTGGCGAGTGCCCTGCTGCTATATTATGAGACCTTAGTAAGGCATTCGACTGCGTAAACCATGTGAAGCTATTGAATATCTTAGAGTCGTGTAGTGTGAGAGGAATCTGGAATAAATGGGTCTCTTCTTTCCTCAATAATCGTCGTCAATGTGTTTCTCTTAAATTTGAAGTAGATGAACGTATTTCAACATTTTTCTCTGAAATACGACAGGTTTTGTTAGGGGTGCCTCAGGGGTCCGTATTAGGGCCTATTTTATTTTAGATCTATATTAACAATCTCGAATATGAAATAATGCATTCTAATTTAATCGCGTATGCAGATAACATATCGCTACTTGTGTCGGCCAAGAACCCCGAATCTTTAAAAAACGAATGTGAAGTTGCCCTAATTAATGCCTAAAATTTTTTCAGTAATCGCAACCTATTTTTGAATCAACAGAAAACTAAAATTATTCGTTTCCACAATTATCAGAATAAAACTAATTCATTTTCAATAAATATAAATGATACAAACTTATCAAACCAAACCATAGTGAAATTTTTAGGCTTGCATGTAGACGAACATCTAAATTGGCATACACATTGTGAAAATTTGATCTCTAAATTTAATTCTATTCAGTAGGTACATGTTTAGAAACTTAAAAACTGTATTAGACAGAGCCCAACTCTGTAGCATATACTATGCAGAAGCTGAATCGAGACTGAGATATGTCATCTGCTGGTGGGGCAATTCAACCATGGACAAAAAGGTTTTTATCGAACAAAAAAAATATTTTATGTTGCATTTCTAGTAGTTCTAGAATGTCTTCATGTAGACCAATTTTTACCACTTATGGAATTTTAACTCTCGTTAGTTTATATATCGATGAATTGGCAGTTTATATTTTCAGTAACAGAAATTATTTAAAAAAAAACAAAGATTTGCACAATATGAATACTCGAAGAAAGAATGAAATTCATACCCTTGTTGCCAGGTATAGAATTACACAAAACTCCCCCAACTATTTCGGTCCCAGAATTTATAATCATTTACCACATGATATTAAATCATCTTGTAATGTTAAACAATTTAAAAAAAATTTGAAATCATTTCTGTTGAAACATTGTTTTTTTTCCAAAGACGAATTTTACTCATTCCGGCCTGTACAGGTGACTAAGTAGGTTTTCATTTTAAATGTGACTTATTACTTTGTAATATACCGGGTGGCTACGGAAGTATTGCCTACGGAATATCTCAGTTATATGAAGTAGGTTTGTGAAATTTGGAGCGTCGATATAATGACATAAGAGTTAGAATTTGAGCATATTGACATGTCGAAGTTAACTTCCGGTCTGACCGGAAGTAACATCAACTTTCTTATTTTAAATGGAAACCCTATTTTTTTTTCTTTTCGCTTTATTCAGCATTCAATTCCCTTTCTAATGACATATCACAAGTTGGTATCTAACTAGAAACTAGATCAGAAAAAAATTATTATTGAAATTCACCGAGTAGGCTGTGGAAGCAAAATGAAAGCCAAAAATTGAAAAGTTGGCTATGGAAACCATACGTCACTTAATAACAGTTGCTCTTGCTCTATTATCGCCATACGCAAAAATAACATTAAAAATAATGTGGAATGATAAATTATATCCTGTAGGTTCTAGGTTAAATAGGAACATAAACGTACTTGGTATGTGCCATCGTTCATAGATATTCTAATATCTACCTATGGACGATGTTTGTGCTATTCAGAATAATCATTCCATTGCAATAATCATTCGAACCAAATTATTAACAAGTAGGCTGATTAAGATGTATTTTGGAATGAAACAAAAAAGAAACGAGAGCTCTCACGAACGCTGCTTTCCATATTATTTTGACGTTCGAAGTAGTGTTTTTGATTCTGCCATTTTAAAAGGGTTTGGAAATCGAAATCAGTTAGTGGAATATTCAAAAAATGCCCCGTTATTCACGAACCGAACAAATTGACATGCTTCTCATTTATGGTGAATGTATAAAAAATTCTTATGCCACTGAACGATTGTATTTAGAGCGATATCCAGGAAGGCAGCAACCGTCAAGAAGGTTTTTCCAGTGGCTTGAAGAAAAAATAAGAACTGAGCCTGATGTTCACGAAGACCAAGAAGCATTTGTTATTAATGAGGAAACTGAAATTAATGTATTAGCTTTAGTACAATATGATAGCACAATTTCCTCAAGGCAGATTGGCGCCGAATTAGCTATAAGTAAGGACTCTGCTAGGAAAATTTTGAAAAAACATCGATTTAAATCCTTCATGTATCAGTTGCATCAACATTTGTATGAAAATGACGGTGAAAGGCGCCTGGAATATTGTAATTGATTTCTTCGACAAAATGCTGAGAATCACCTATTTAACTATTATATCTTGTTTACGGACGAGTCAAGATTTACCAACAATGGATTATTTAACAGGAATAATACAAGGTAGATACTGTACTTTATTTGGATTATTGTCGATAGTCGAAGTGTAAAGTGCTAAAAGTGTGAACGGTCTTTTGTTTCAGGTACTGGGCGATAGAAAACGAGCACCGGTTTCGACAAGGTGGCTTCCAGGAGAGATTTGGTGAGATACTTTAATTTTTTAACGAATGAAATTTCGGAATTCATCAACAACCTACCAGCGGAAATAACTGAGAGAATGTACTTCCAGCAAGATGGCGCCCCTCTGCATAATTCAAGAATAGCGAGAAATTATCTTCAAAATCGCTTTCAAGAGAGACTTATAACAACCCATGGTCCAGTCAGGTGGCCACCAAGGTCACCTGATCTTACTCCGCGCGACTTTTTTCTATGGGTGCATCATAAAAATAGGGTGTATTCCACACAGCCTACAACTCTACATGAGCTAGAAGTAAAAATTCGTAGAGCTTTCCAAGATATCACGCCCCAAATGTTGAGAAACGTTTTACATGAAAATATCACCAGAGTCAATAAATGTATTGACGCTGAGGGAATGCATTTCGAACATTTATTTTGAATTTATTTTATCTTTAATCCTATCAATTTGAATTTTTTTTTTTTCGATAAATCTGTTTTTTTGTTATTTGAATAATAATAATTGGATTTTTTGGTATTTCATTTCAAAAAATTACTTTCTATTATATCATTAGAAAGGAATGGTTATGCTGAATAGTACAGGCAAGAAAAAGTTGTATGTTCCTATTTAAGTTATGGACCTACAGAGTATTGTTTCTTTCCCAATTTTTCCAATATTTTTTTTGGCGACTTTTTATAACGCCGACGAATGAAAATAAAATATCACAGTAGTAGCAACTGTTATCAAGTGACGTATGGTTTCCATAGCCAACTTTTCAATTTTTGGCTTTCATTTTGCTTCCACGGCCTACTCGGTGAATTTCAATAATAATTTTTTTCTGATCTAGTTTCTGGTTAGATACCAACTTCTGATATGTCATTAGAAAGGGAATTGAATGCTGAATAAAGCGAAAAGAAAAAAAAATAGGGTTTCCATTTAAAATAAGAAAGTTGATGTTACTTCCGGTCAGACCGGAAGTTAACTTCGACATGTCAATATGCTCAAATTCTAGCTCTTATGTCATTATATCGACGCTCCAAATTTCACAAACCTACTTCATACAATAACTGAGATATTCCGTAGGCAATACTTCCGTAGCCACCCGGTATATATTCTTCTAGACTGACTATTCCAATACAAAATGTACTTTTGAAAATAAATTGATTTGATAATCACCAAACTTGTCCACCAACTTAAATTCATAAATATTTACAAAAAATCTATGATCTCAGACCTCAAAAAGCTCCCCTCACCAATTTTGAATAGAAATCTACAATAGAACCGTACATCATAAAACTCATCCGCCAACTTGGAGCTCCCACACTGAATTAAGACCAAAAACTCAAGATAACATATTGAATTATTACATATATTCTTTCAATTCATTGTCTTGGTTTCTGTCTCCAGTGCCTCAATTTATGTGAAGGGCGCGCTCCTGTGTTAATTACGACCTTGTGGAATTGTACGGCTAAGATTTCTGCCGCATCACGTCAAGCTAGTATGATCGGCCAGAATGGACTATTTTGTTCCCTGATGATTTTTGAAAAACCCCTTTGTTTCGAAGATACAGGGCGAACAAAATTTGTGACAACCATATTCGATATTTGTTGAAATCATCAGTGTAAATAAACGTAGGGTGTGCGTCATGACTTTAGCAGATACAAATGTTTTAATTTTTTTCAACAGCAACGTGCGGAGATCGCTGGATTGGTCGAGGTGGGCCACACGCATAACCTGCTCGATCCTCGGACTTGAATCCCCTGGATTATTTCGTCTAGGGATATCTGAAGTCATTAGTTTATGCTACTCCATTGGCGATTTTGGATGATTTGCGAAATCGGATAATTGCTGGGTATAACTCAATTAGAAACGTCCCTGGTGTGTTTGAAAGAGTTCAGCAGTCCATGACGAGAAGATTGAATGCTTGTATCCAGGCTGGAGGAAGTCATTTCAAACTTTTATTTTAGAATGAGCAACTTCACATGTACTTTTTCATAATAAAATGTTAATGTACATTTTGTTCGCCCTGTATCTTCGAAACAACGGGGTTTTTCAAAAATCTTCATATGACCAAATATTCTTAGAATAGGTCAAAGAATAACCCCTTCAATTTTTGTCGCATATTTAACTAACACCCTGTATGTTATGATATTATATTATCATATTATAATATTATTAAACCTGCTCACCGAATCAAACCCTACCAAGTTATATTCAAGATATTTTCGAACAAAAGGAGACGTATTTGAGTTTTGGTCGATTCATTATCAAAATTTCATAATTGCTTCATACAATACAGCTGCCCTCGTTCTCCCCTCTCCCCAACCGTGCAAAAGAGAAACCAAATATTCCACTAGCAGAAGGGGAGAATAGCGTAACCGGAAGCTATAATAAAATGATTATTTAATGAAATACTGAGATGCTTCAGAGAATGCAAAGAGAACATGAAATGATGTACTAAAGAAAGGGTTAAGATTCACCCTGCCTTCCACTTTGCTCCAACTGTGAGAAATAGTCCCGTTTCATATAACACAAAGCGCAGTTGGCGGCAGTAGACCATTGTCTTCGTTCAAGTGATAGGTGTCGTAACAGGCAGTCTGCCTTTTAGCTACATACGAGATAGATTCAGTTGAAATCGCGAGTATTGTCAGTTCCACTTCTAGTGTATGATTCATATTTGGAATATTAGGCGTTTGCAATTTCTTACTTTACCGCGAGATCAAACTGATATGCGATACTGATATAGGTTTGCTGGATGTTCTGGATATGAGTCAACATTTATTTTGTGATATAGTCAATTTGAATATGAAAATGAAAAATGATCGATAGATTGTGAAGTATAGCCCAAAAAAGAAACAATGTAATAATCCGCAACACATAATAACAATAATGAAACAGGCATATGAGTTTACGATAACACTGAATGAAGTACTAGATAAGTTAATGAGCAGTACTTACTCAAGTAGTGCTCATTATCCTATTTAATTTGAATATTTCTCAATACAACGCAATTTAACAACTTCTTACAAAACGAACAGTAATTTAGGCAAATTCATTGAAAACAATAAAACATAAATTGAAAAATCACAAGTATCGGGGCTTATAAATTGAATAGGTAGATCCTTCAGAAATTTCAAAACTCGCACCCTTGAACATAAACGAAGCTTGTGGTTACTAAACCACAAGAGAAATTCAAATTATTCAAATCACCTTATAGAGAACCATACTTTTGATCCAAATTTTGAGATTTACTGAACGACCAATTAAATGTAAACACTCACCGCTTCTTGATCTCTTCAATACCAAAATGCATCTTTTAATTTAGCTACCTGGTTATGATTAATATGTTGTCATCTTTGTTGACAATACACTTTGAATGGATTACCGATATTAATTTAGTTACCTGTTCATAATTGATATTTTCCTTTGTTCAAACATAAGAAGAATTTTTTTCCTATTTTAATTCGTGAAGTGTGATCTTTTCTGAATATGCAAACCGAATTTAAAGTCCATTCTCAGTCAATTGAAGAATCTGTAGATTTTGAATTTTTTTATCTTGCAATGGATTTTCTGACATTTCATTTTTTTTCATGCTGAATCTTATTTGCGAGTATACAACTCATATTTTCGGAATCAGTATGAAATTTTGCATATGTAAAGCAAATTTCAAGTAAATCTGATGATTTTGTATTTCTCAGGAATTTTAGGGGTCTACCCCTTTGGACTTTTCTTGAGTAATTTGATTCTCTCGCCATTTGCTATGAAATTCACAGATGATTCTGAATCGATTGGAATTCGCAGAATTGCTCTATCTTGAACCGTTCCCGAGTTGAGGAGTTTATAAATAGCTGAGAGCTGTGGTCATCAGAAAATTCTTCACAAATTTTGTTAATTTGTCATTGAAATTAAATTTCAAGATATGATTTGGAATCAGCTGGTCAAGATGAATTTGAGGAAGGTTTGCAATTTGCTAAAAAATTAAAAATAAAAGTTTTCGAAAATTTCACAGTGCGAGGGAATTTTTGACGTTCTATTATTTTCTCTGCTAAATCTTGTATCTGATCATATACATATTACATATTTTCGGAAACAGCATAAAATTTTGCATATATAGTGCGAATTTCAAGTGAATCTGATAATTTTATATTTCTCATGATTTTTAGGGGTCTACCCCTTTGAACTTCCTTCATTTTTTCGATTCATTTGATTCTTTCGCCGTTCGCTTTGAAATTCACGTCGTGTACTAATTTCATAATTTTGAATCGATTAGAGTTCGCAGAACTGCTCTATCTTGAACCGTTCCCGAGTTGAGGAGTTTATATATAGCTGAGAGCTGTGGTCATCAGAAAATTCTTCACAAATTTTGTTAATTTGTCATTGAAATTAAATTTCAAGATATGATTTGGAATCAGCTGGTCAAGATGAATTTGAGGAAGGTTTGCAATTTGCTAAAAAATTAAAAATAAAAGTTTTCGAAAATTTCACAGTGCGAGGGAATTTTTGACGTTCTATTATTTTCTCTGCTAAATCTTGTATCTGATCATATACATATTACATATTTTCGGAAACAGCATAAAATTTTGCATATATAGTGCGAATTTCAAGTGAATCTGATAATTTTATATTTCTCATGATTTTTAGGGGTCTACCCCTTTGAACTTCCTTCATTTTTTCGATTCATTTGATTCTTTCGCCGTTCGCTTTGAAATTCACGTCGTGTACTAATTTCATAATTTTGAATCGATTAGAGTTCGCAGAACTGCTCTATCTTGAACCGTTCCCGAGTTGAGGAGTTTATATATAGCTGAGAGGTGTGGTCATCAGAAAATTCTTCACAAATTTTGTTAATTTGTCATTGAAATTAAATTTCAAGATATGATTTGGAATCAGCTGGTCAAGATGAATTTGAGGAAGGTTTGCAATTTGCTGAAAAATTAAATAAAAAAGTTTTCGAAAATTTCACAGTGTGAGGGAAATTTTGACGTTTTATTATTTTCTCTGCTAAATCTTGTATCTGATCATATACATATTACATATTTTCGGAAACAGCCCACAATTTTGCGTATATAGTGCGAATTTCAAGTGAATCTGATAATTTTATATTTCTCATGATTTTTAGGGGTCTACCCCTTTGGACTTCTTTCATTTTTTCGACTCATTTGATTCTTCCGCCGTTCGCTTTGAAATTCACGTCGTGTACTAATTTCATAATTTTGAATCGATTGGAGTTCACAGAACTGCTCTATCTTGAACCGTTCCCGAGTTGAGGAGTTTATATATAGCTGAGAGATTTGGTCAACAGAAAATGCTTCACAAATTTTGTTAATTTGTTATTGAAATTAATTTTCATAATATGATTCGGAATCAGCTCGTCAAGATGAATTTGAGGTAGATTTGCGTTTTTTTTTAAAATTGAATGTAAAAGATTTCGAAAACTTGACAGTGCGAGGGATTTTTGATGTTTTATTATTTTTTCTGCTAATTCTTGTATATGATATTATACAAATCATATATATTTTTGGAATCAGAATGAAATTTTGAATATATAGTACGCATTTTGAGTGAATCTGATGATTTTGTATTTTTCATAAATTTTAGAGGTCTACCCCTTTGGACACTTTTCCTCTTTTCGAGTTATTTGATTCTTTCGCCGTTCGCTTTGAAATTAATTTTCATGATATAATTTGGAATCAGCTCGTCAAGATGAATTTGAGGGAGGTTTGCGATTTGTTTAAAAATTTAATGTAAATGTTTTTGAAAATTTGACAGTACGTGAGAATTTTTGACGTTTTATTAATTTTTTCAATATATTTTGTTCTCCAGTTGACGAGTTTATAATAATATGTAGCTGAGAGGTTTGGTCGTCAGAAAAGGCTTCACAAATTTTGTTAATGTGTCATTGAAATAAATTTTTAAGACACGATTCGGAATTAGCTCGTCGAAATGAATTTGAGGGAGGTTTGCAAGTTGTTGAAAAATGAAATGTAAAACTTTTTGAAAACTTAAATGTAAAAGTTTTCGAAAATTGGACAGGGCGAGGGAATTTTTGACGTTTCATTTTTTTGAACTATTAGCATTAAAATGATTATTTTTTCATTCCATAACAGCTGTTATTGAAAGATGTCATCTTGTCATTGGTTCACTTTTTTATTCTTTGATATTTTTCAATTATAGCTGTTATGGAATTAAATATTGTTGATTTTACTGCTAATAGTTCACTGCTTCCAGAACACTCTGTAGTATAGATGAGAATATTACGCCAACATGAAACACAACTCTTAGCATTTGAATAAATGTTATAAATAGTACAGGTCCGTATTTGAACATAAAAAGTTGAGAGTGGCCCGGCTTGTACGATACTTTGTATATAATTTTCACAAAATTTAATCGCGCGAGGAAATTTTTTACCTTTCAGTCCATTTTAGAGTCCTTTGAGAATGTTTTGTGTGATTTTCATGTGCCGATCGATTTGATATTCATAGAGTATACTATTTCCATAATTCTGAATCGATTGGAGTTCGCAGATTGCTCTATTTTGAACCGTTCTCGAGTTGAAAAGTTCATCTGGAGTTGAGAGAGTTGTCAGAAAAATCTTCTGAAGTTTTGTCAGAGCATATACTGGTTCTGAATACCACTTTATGTTTGAAAAGCTATAGTAATAGCGAAATGCGTCACATGTTACAGTAGTAATATACTGTAGATATTAAAAAAACAAGTGTTTTAATTTAATTCTATGTAATTCATCTAAATCGTCTCCATTCTTGAAATTATTCACGAACATTCAGTTACTCTCATTACTCTCAGATTTTATGTCAATAATCATCTCTCGTCTTTGTGTTCTATAAATATAACGAGTAAAATAAGATGAAGTGGTTTTCGGACCCAATCAGAGTTCGTCAACATTTTCAATATCACGCTTATATGAAATAGGAAAATAGACAGATTCCCACTTTCCGTACAAGCTTTGATCTGCCTTCCATACGGAAGCAGCGAATTGAATGATTCCTCTGGAGAGACATCTCTGGAGAGAACAGCGCTGTGGGATATTTACAGCTTTAGTTTCGAAGTAATTCCGAAACGAATTGGGAATATCTATCGAGGATTTCCCAAATGAAACCAGCAATTGAAGAATGTCTTTCATTTCAGATTATTTAATTATTGGCTGTTATTTTCACGAAAATGTTCTCTGTTTAATGTTCTTCAACGCAAACGAAATCAACCATTAATGACCCCTATTAATGGCTGATTTGTTATTGGAGCATGATTTTTTGAAATCGACATTAATTATAACTATAAATGTTCGCTTTCGTAGCGCAGTCGTAAAATGCGAGTGCACAGAGTGAGCAGTGCTTCAACCCCTACAATTCTTATACTTGGACACAACAAAATTCTCATTCTATTGTAGAGCAGACAAGTCATGGAAGATTTGGATTTAGTGTGAGGGCAGGTGTTTTCATGGGTAGAATTATAGGCCCGTTCATTTATAATGGCACTCTCACGTCTAAGAGATATATAGAAATTTTTAGGCAAAAGAACCCCTTGTTGATGAATCAACCAAGGACCCTACCGGCCAGGTCATCAGACCTAACGCCTATGGACTTTTACCCCTGGGGAAGGTTGAAATATCTTATATTTAAATTGTCGACCAATTCTAGATACGAATTGGAAGCAATTAATTCGGCAAAAATGTTCAGAAAGGTGTCGCCTGTGTGTAAGAAAACCTTCTCTCTGAAGAAGCATATGTTTCATTGTTGGTTCTTTATCACTATTATTATTAATGTTGGAATTTCATTCTATAGTAGTCATTATAGTATAAAATGTTATCAGTTTTATTGAAACTATGAGTTTGAATTACTGCTGTGAAAAGCTTTCTCAATAATTGATAGCTACTACTGAACAATTTCTTTCTGTTTTATCACCGCGTCGTCCAAAGCCTACTTGTTCAAAGTGTGCGTTTTAAAGTCTACATGAAAAAACCTCAAACTCTGTATTTCAAAGATGACTCTAACAAAATATCAAGTGCATTACATTTTTGGAGAGGTAATTTCAGGCTCTATTGAAAGTTGCAGGAATATACAGGGTTTCTCGTTTCAAAAACATATTTTTCTATTAATAACTATGAATATCTTATTTGAAAAAAATTAATTACTTACACCATTGTTGCAGCAACTTTTCAAAAATGCACATTTTTGAAAAACATGCTGTAACTCAGAACTGGGGTATGCGGTTTTCACTATTGAGTTTGCAATATAATTTGACCATCAGACACAGCCATCAGTTTTCATCTATCTGGACTTCCCCTTTAAAAGTGTCCAATTTGGCCCACTCTATATATAAAGACTTTTTCTGTGCCTTCTTTTAGTTTCTTCAATTCTACCATTACAAATGTTGATATAAATGTATTCAAATTATTAAAATATGATCATTAATGTTCAAAAGAGTTTGTATCTACTGTTCATTTCGTTGATTATATATCTTATTTCGAGTGAGGTCGGCAAAAAAATATTGTAATCAACCCATATATTAGAATGCTACATAAACATTCAAGGTCCAGTAATGCTTCGGTTTTAAGATACAAGGTGTCAAAATTTTCAAAAGAAATCGTCGTTTTCGTATTACTATTATTACTATAGCATTAATTTTGATAACAATTCTAAGACTGGAATAGACTAGTTATATGAAAAAAAAACAACAGTTACACCCCAGTTTTTGATGGTTTGGTAGTTTAAATTTTTTAATGTGTTGTCCCAGGGTCTTGCATAGAAGTGATTTTTATATTTTTTCTCAAAAACAAACCAAGATACGAAAAAAAATCTATATATAAGAAAGTTGTAATTTCAGTGGCTCAATGTGAAACAAATTCAAAAATTGCAAAAAAAATCAGTAGCGCACATTTTTTCTGTAAACAATTTTGGATTCGGTGCCTTCTAGGACGCCATTGGACATAATACTTTCGATATAGTTAGGGCTAAATCAGCCCTTTACGACCCTTAATAACACTTTCTAATTTCAATAAAGTCGGTTGAAAGATTATCAAGATATTTACAAAAAAACGATTTATTGAAAATTTTGACCCCTGTATCTTGAAAACGAAGCATTACCAGACCTATGGTTGTATGGCCACGTACTCAAATACACCCTGTATAATGCTCTGTCTCTATATTTCGAAGAAGCTAACACCATAAGTATTATCAAACAAACTTTGAAAAAATATCTGTGGTCCATTTCATTCATTTGACGAATTTTCCAATGCCTGTTAAATGTTATATATGGCTATTAATATTCATATATTATCATATTTTATGAAATAATGTATCCTGTGACTGTTTTCATCTATATTTGTGAGTATTTCTACATTCAATTGTCAAGTATTTGTTTGTTGGCATATGATGTTTCATAGGGAATTTATGTAAATGAAACTATTATTGCCATTATTATTTAGTATCTCATACATCGTTTATTACATCCTCAATACTCCCCTACCTGATGTCACGACCATTTCAGCGCATTTTGAATTCTACAAAAAATTTGTGATATCCAATGATTACAAGATAATTGTTTATACCCATCCAATTCTGACCAACCTTGTTTTGTTTCAATTATGATGAATTATAATCGATGGATATTCCCAAACTTCCACATTCTTCAAATTCCCACGTTCACCAAAACACCCTTAAGAAAATAAATTTACCAGAATTGACCCCAAAAAAATTTACCATTATCGCTCGACAAATGAAACCTTCAAAATTCAATTATGGGGCTTTCTTTCACTTGAGGTGAATCTAAGTAATTGGCTTCTCCTCAGGACAAAAGTATGAAACATTGTCCTACTTCGTTAGCAGGAATGGGGTGAGCCGGCCAAGAAACTGGAGACGTCTTTTAAATTTACGTTTGCAGGAAGAGAAATTGGGGTGTGACTGAAGAAATGTGAACGTTTCCTGAGCAACTGGAAAGAAAATTAGATTTGTTGCATTGGAATTAGTCTGTGTTGTCATTGCAGTAGAGATGTAATCCTCATTCCGTTCGACATTGTTTTCTCGAATGAAGTAATCTCTTACTTTGTTACCCTTCTGAATAGGATATTCAACGGAACGCACTATAAAAACTGTTCTCACTGTTCTCGAAGTGAACTTACCACTACTAATCATAATTGAAATTGTTAAAATTGTTATTTCCGTCCAGCTGCACACCCTTAAGAGTACAACCCTCGAAAGTCTTCGAAAGACTTGTCCGAGCTAGGGAAGACGCAGCCCTTACCTTTTAACGTGTGATGCCATGCACGAGACCGATGACCATGCTGGGAATCGAGCCCATGACCCTTAGGTTAAGAGATAAGCGCTCTACCATCACGACCTTCACGGCCCATATTGTATTGGAAGAGTTACTGATCATTTCGTTTATTTTTGATTACGTTGAAAACTAGGAACGTCTCCAAAATTCTAGAGTTTGTTATTTTATGATTCAGCTTGAAAACGAGTTGTGAAATTGTAAGAGGTAGTAATTGTGGAGAGGGTGTTGCGGCAGTTAAACACAAGTAGGCCCCCATAAGCCTTTTTTGCCATCCCCTGCTCTCCACATATCCAAAATTACTTCTTTCATTCTTTGTTCCAAAAGTTCATGACTCTTTGATGAAGATCGATATGTACATCTTCTCCAAGTCGAATAATTTCTTACCGGATATTTTCAACTACAAATATTTCAAGTTTCAACCTCTCATCCACCTCACAGTCACCAAGGAAGTGAGATGAAGTTTCTTCATCTTCATCCATTTGCAGCAAGTATGCATATTAGCTATATGTGCCTGTCTTACTCCTGATGCACTTTCTGTATTCCTATGAGGAGGACTAATTCTTGGCGGTCTCTACCTAGAATCCATACCTTCGAGGACGAGAGAGGTTTGGCTTCTTTGGATGCCTAGCCTCAACAGTACCTTCAATACTGCGGTTGGGGTTTATCTCCAAACAGGGCAACCTCTGGATCTTTTTGAGCTTTCGGTCCATTGGGCTTCTTCATGCGCCTAATCATCATACAGCAGACCCATATTGGATATTTGGTTTCAAACTGCCGTATACAACCAAGTGAGGAAGTCAGATTTGGGAATCGAGTATATGTTATGTTTTATAAAGCTTGGTGAAGAGTCTCCTACCAGGATGGGCATTTGTTAAGCAAGTAACTACGACTGTTTGCTTTTTTAACATGTAACGAGTATTTTTGCTGCAACTCGTTACTCATCAATTTAGAACTATTCCGGCCTATCGGTCCAGTAGTCACGTTCCTATCTAACCAACCCCTTCCTTGCCTTTGGAAGCCAAGTAGATCGAGTTCTTTCTGAAGGTGATTTTGTTGAGAGAGCATGTTCACGATTTTCTTTTGAAAGCGTGCTATGATTGAAAATTAAATTAATTCAGCTACATCTTATCGTAGAAAGTTTTTAATTTAAAGGTATGTGGACTATTTTATATATAGACCATTTTCATAACAACTTTACAAGATATATTCTTTTTTATTTTATTTCAAATTCACAATCTCGTTTTTTATATCATCTTTGGTTGAATGTGCGATGTCGTAGGTGAAGTGCCTAATATTATTGGAACTTCTAGGCCTTCTTCTGTGGGATTTTCTAAATGACTACCTAGAGTCTATCTGCCTTTTTACCTACGAGGTTTACGAGTTTCTACAGCAATAAAGGAATCCTTCTAATAAGAAGAACCATGGTACTAGAGACTACCGGCTGCAGAGTACAAATGAATATCTAGAGTCTATCTGCCCTTTTACCCAGGAGGAGCAATAAAGGAATCCTTCGAATCTAAGATGAGTGCACCATACTGGGTTTCCCAATAATCCTTTTACATTGAAGACTATTTAATTATTAAACTATTTAAACAATCAACTGGTGTTTAATGTCAGTTATTGAGCTTGGTTTGTTTTGATAGAGACGCCTGTTATGAACAAATAGTTAATGTGGTGTCCATCAGGACCAACCAAGGTCAGTCAAGCCAAACCCACTACCTGAGAGTCTCAAGGGCAAATATCTGTTAAAGTAATTTGAAAGTTACAATCAATGGCTGTCACTTGCTTGGTACCAGTAGGTTTTTGTTGAAGATATCTTGAAGGTTACTATGATTATTTATTGCAGCCTTTTCGCAAGAAAATGAAATCGGACTGAAGGTCAGTATTACTAGTAAGCAGATTTCTAAACAACGTGCTATCATCTGCGAAGAAAGCATGATCTGAATGGAGTACAGTGAGTAAATGTGATGCATATGCCAAGAAGAGAGTAGGCCCCAAAATTTAACCTTGCGGAACTCCCGAGATGACTTGATGTAGATGAGAATGACTGAAACCAACCTTTACATTAAAAATCCTTCAGGAAATATTATGTCGAGATATATTATGTCAGCGTGGTCGAGAAGTCAAGGATTCTGTTTCATTTGTCCAGGCAATATAGTAAGTTCTATGTTGTTGATCTTACAGTATTGAAATCATGTTGTGTGGGGAAAATGCACCGTTTCCAAGCAAGAAGGGTAAGAGATTAACTACAATAATTATTCTCTCCAATTTTGGCACATCTGGACACCAGACTAATTGATCCGTAGTTCCCAAGATCGAGTTTGTCTCCATTTTTATAAATACTTAGGAATAGCATAGTCTAAGCGATATAGATTGAGGAGGCAGGGCTGCTATTCTTGCCAATTCGCAATACTAATAGGATCTCAGGAGTCAAAAAAACGTATTCGAAAGAATGGCTTGAGTGTTCAGCGAGAACAAATGCTTGTCTCTTCAAAATAAATGCTGGTATATTATATGTCTTGTTTTGACATTCCTTACTTTTTCCTCCACTTTTTCAGTTGGAGAATTCACATGAGCTAAGAAATCTTGGCATCTTGGTGACTGACTTACAGTAGAGTGGTAATTACAACTGACGAAAAAGAAATATTTCAGCAGCTTCAGCATTGGATTCAAATAGTTATGTTGTCAAATTATTGGCATAGAGACCTTTGACGAGTACTCAGTTCCACAGTGAATATGAATTAAACAGTTTCTGAGCGAGGGGGATAGAAGGTTGCCTATGATCGTCAATTCAGATATATAGAAGGGTAGTGTCATTAGACAATACTGTGAAATTGCCTTGAATGTCAATGTTGTCAGGTCATTCATATGCAGCAGGAATGTAGTGGTCCAAGGATGATTCTTTGTGGAACCTCATTTGTAATCTCTAGGATATTGAATATCTATTCTTAAACTTCTACCACTTGATATATATTGGAGAGGCAAGAGTCGAAACATTTCATAGAGACTCCTCTGAATCCATATACATATATTTTAATTTCTGCAGCAGAAATCTGCGATTTACACAATCGAACGCTTTCGGGAGGTCACAGATCAAACTCATCAATCAGTATTCAGACTTGTTCTAGACCAAAAAGAAGTATCATTGGTGTTTTTCGATTTCTGGAATCTGATTTGGTATTTCGATATTCAACTGTGCCAATTTTCAAATCATTGTATTTATATTCCAATGAGTTTTCCAATAATCTTTAATAGAACTGACAGTGGTGTAAATGGGTCGGAAATTTTATAAATAATCGAGGATTCCTGCTTTATGTAGAAATATAACCATTATTTTGACTTTTTGAATATTCATTACAAATGTTAACAGAGAAAATTCGAATCGTTCGCAAATGATCTCCAAGCCTGTACCAGTTTTCACATTTTATTTATTCTATCTTTTTTGTTAATGAGAGTTATTTTATCAGAAATAATAATCAGATTCCATCTATCTATCTATCCATCTTCTCGCTGTCTCATCCAAAAAATCGTTAGCTGAAAAATCGCTGGAAATATACATCACAAGCAAAATTATTACTGAAAGCCCATCACGATTTGCCATTAAGGTTATGTACTTGTGCTGCCTGGAGCATTTTGAGTTTTATTAATCCACTTGTCTCGGCAATTTAAATTTACAAAGTCTTGTATTAATTAAATAACGAGACTGAAGGCTTCTAGACTCATTTTCTGAGCTTCCGAAGAATAAATCCAAAACATCCGGCATAACTTTAGAGGGTGCGAAGCCGTCCAGGAAAGTACCGAATGAGGAATAAACTGGTGCTAAACTGAAACGTTTTTATTTTTGCTTGTTTGCCAGAGAGTAAAAAATCTGAAGGGAGCAATTCTTTTCATGAAATGGTTCATCCCTACGCTATCCTGAACAATAATTGCGGGGCATTATTAGTACTTGCTTAGGGCCTTAATACATGAAGGGTGTCGTTTGTGAAACATTGAGACCACTTACTACCCCTGGTGCAAACGAAATGTCTATTATTATCAGTAAAAAAAGTATCCTCATATCTCTTTCACAGAACTGCTTATTACCGGAAACTCCGAATTTTTCAAGATACCGGGTATTTTACGGTGGATGTTCTAACGACTTCATTATTTGAAAGTTTAGCTACCCTTAGAGGATTCCTCCTAACTTTTCCTAGTGTTCGTGATGAAAATTATTTTTTCAAGTTCTGGATATACCTTGGTTTCGATTATGAGATTCAAGGAAATTTTGAAGGGCTTTGAGAAAAAATTCCGTAAATAAATTATTCGTGATACTTCGCGTGGTCTCTAAATTAGGATTAAGCAGAAGAATGCCAACGTATATGTTATTCTACTCCAAAACCTGTACATTGTTAATGACCAAAAGATATCACTCATTATCAGAAGCATCCGTAAAAAAATTAATTTGTGTAAGAATCAGCATGGGTTCAAAATTAACAAATCTATTAAATCTGTATCATGTCATCTGCTCAATTATCAACAACTCGACTGAACTATAAGCATGATATTTTCTTCCATTTGGATCTAGAGAGAGCATTTAATACCGAGTGTTCTGAAACACCGGGCATCAAGCTATTATCCCAAGGGATTCCCATTATCATTGTTGATTGGGTGGAATCATATATAGCAAATCGAAAAATGTTAGTGAGTTACAACGATGTGAGTTTCAATGCATATACCGTGCAATTGGGTGAACCCCAAGGATCAGTTCTTGGTCCTTTCCTTTCTTTACAATTGCTCATTTAACAATGTATGCTTCCGATACGAATATCACAATTTCAGGAGTCAGCTCGACGAAATACATTTGAGAAACGGAAAAAATGGAAAAACAAAAACATCCAAAAAATCCAGTTTCTTTTACTCGTCTTCAATTGTCTGTAAATCTGTTAACTTCACTTGAAAAATATTGATGTTGTCAATAGGTGCATTTTTTCCACTGAAAATCTTCTGAAATTTTGTCACTTCGTCATCGAAGTTTACTTCTGTGGTATGATTCGGAATCAGCTCGTCGAAATATATTTGAGAGAAATTTGCGATTTTTTGAAAAATGCAAAATAGAAACTTTCGAAAATTGAATCGCGCTAGAGAATTTTTGACGTTTAATTCCTTTTTTATGCTAAACCTTGTATCTGATCATGTACAAATCATATATTTTTGGATTCAGCTTTAAATTTTGCATATATATTTTTAATTTCAAGTACATCTGATTATTTTGTAGTTTTCTTGAATTTTAGGGGACTATGCCTTTGAAAATTTTTCGAGTATTTTTTTTCGACGATCGACTTGAAATTCACAGAGTATAGCAATTTCATCATTCTGAATCGATTGGCGATTGCAGAATTGATCTATCCTCAACTGTTCGTGAGTTGAAAAGTTTATCTAGAGTTGAAAGGGGTAATTTCCCGCCAATTTTTTTTATAATTCTGAATCAGCTCTTTGAGGGGACCTAGCATTTTATTTTATCACAAAATTAGCTCTCGACTTTGAATAAGAATGTCATTCTACTTAGAAAATGTTGTGGATAGGTGCATTTCTTGCATTAAAAAGTTGAAATTTTGTCAATTTGTCATGGAAATTAATTTTTTTGGAATCAGCTGGAATATATTTGAGGGACATTTGAGATTTTTTGAAAAATGTAAAATAAAAAATGTCTTTCTTAATTTCTTTTATTCTTTTTTAGAGTCCCTTGGGAAATTTTCAAGTGATTTCCTTACGCCGATCGATTTGACATTTATAGAGTACACTAATTCCATAATTCCAAATCGATTGGAGTTTGCAAAATTGATTTATCTTCAACCGTACTCCAGTTGACAAGTTTATCTGGAGTTGAGAGAGGTTATTCATTTGAACAATTATTATTCTACTTGCTATAATTATACATATGCTTTTGATAATGAAATCAATAGTGATATTTTCCGGCAATGTACAATTTCTTTTTTGTCACTTTTTATGAAGTGGAATATCATATCATATAAATCGCAGGCATTCTTCAAATTGCTTATTGAAAATGCATTCAAGTAATACTGACATTCAAGTGGGTATTTCAAAATTAAAGTCGGGATCCCGAGATCAAAGGTTCATACGTTTTTAAGGGCTTCAGTATCTCTGTGCATAGCCAAAGGGATTGTTCGAATCCAAATCTCCATGTTTTGCCAAAAAAATACCTGGCCTTCATTAGTGATGTCCTTGCTCCTGTCAACACGATTTCCAGTTATATATCGCAGATGAACTTTTAGTACAGACTCAACTCTAGTTATTCCGACTTTCCTGACATCTGTAGACTTTCACCTGAAATTCGAAGAGGTCTCTGACGATACTGTTAATAAAACTGTTCTGGTACGTTTGATATAAATGAATTTCATTAAATACGATATCAACAAACTAATTTCTCGGTGAAAAATGTTATTTTCCGATGACATGGCAACCTATGAAAATTGTTGAGTTTGACCTACTCCTAAACCAGCGTTGTTTACACGGTCGATAATAACAAAAAATAATAACTCGACTTCTCCCCATACAATATTTTAATTTCTCAATAATTATTCATAGCACTAGCGTCTAGATTGATTCGGTCGGTGCGAATTTTTAAATAGCATTCGATGGTGTTTCGGTTTTTTATTTTTCCATCAATCAAAATGGAATTCTGACCTTTGAAAAATATAATCGATGCAATTATTAATAATGTCGTGGTTTCAGAAATGAATGAAAAATATTGGGAGACTCATCAGTTCGATGGCAGTGTTATTATTCCCGTCCATTATACCAAATAAACGGTAAATTCAAAAAAATTAAAATTACAGCACTGGACAAATAACAGGCAATACGGATATTTCAGTGAATGAATGGGTGCATTATTTATTATTATTCACTTCAACGAGTCCTCCAGTTGAAAATTTTATTATATGAACTCCTGGATGAAAATTGAATAAAATATAAATGTGTGTCCCATAATACATTCAATAAAAGTAAATATGCATCGTAAAAGAATCAGCCATCAATTTGATGATACATCTGATCACTTTAATACAAGCAAAGATTCATTTAATTACTTAGTTTTTCGAGGATCACATATCCAAGCTGCAACAGTGTGACTAGTGAGAGATTAAACTGTATTGTGTTTCTCGAAATCCCGTTTTTGTTGAAGACAGTGAACAAGAGGAAAATTAATTATACTCGTGGAGTCTCGAAAGGTATGCGACGCAATATATCTTCAGTCTCAGCTGGTGATTCAGGATATCAATTATCTAGCAAATAATAGTGGAACTTATGTAACAACTGAAAGTGATCAACATGAGCAGAGGGTGACTTCGATATTGACAGCGTTTGTGTCTTGATAGACGGAGGGTAATTAAGAAGTACATCATGATGATTAATCCGAACATCAAAAGATTATGCGAATAGCGAGTAGATTATAAAGGGTGGCCCAGAGTTGAGCCGCCAGATGTTTAGAATTGGTTTTCCAGTTGTTATACTCGGCCTAAAAACAGGCAGAGTATTTTATTCGAAACAATCCAGAAATCGAAATTATAAAGCGAAAAATGCAGAGAAATATCGAGATTTCTCTGCATCGGAGTTTTGTTCACAAGCCACGCCCCGCGCGGCCGGTGATTGGCCTAGACGGCGTTTTGAGGAGGTGACCCGCAAAGCGGACACTATAAATATACGCGTTATTCAGCCGATTCAGTTTAGTCTGCAAGCTACTTGCCACGTTAACAGTTCAGTCTGAAAACGATACTCAATGTGAGAGCTTAGTCTGAAAGTTAGTCTCAGAGACATTCAAAGTTTATTCAGATTATTCTATAAACGAATAATCTCAGCCAAAATAAGTTGATACTACGAATATTAGTGCCAGTAAAAGTGCTTTTACCGGCCTTTATCAAATCAAAACTTGCATTCAGCAAATTGAATGCTAAAAACTCCAGATTAATCAACGTCGATTCGATTAATCGTTCCTGCACAATAGCCAGAGGCTGTTTAGCCAACAAATTGTTTCGAAACCTAACCTGAGGAATCTTCGGCCGTCAAAGTCGAGCATTTTGGGTACAATTGGAGTTGTGAAACCTCGAATCACGACTTTTTATTTGGAGAAGAGAATCACCGAGATCAGTAGCTGGAAGCTGGCAGCTGGTTCCTGTTTCAGGAGAAGAAAGAGGCCACAGGGTAAGCCGAAATCTTTGACATCAGATCAGTTCCACGAGTGAGAGTCAGCATAATCCTGTTTATGCTACTTGCAGTGTTAAAAACTTTTTCTTGAAGCACAGTTCAACCAGATAACTTTAAAAGAACTCTCATTTCTTAAAAACACTTTAAACTTTCATGCTAGCTAGAATAAGACTTGAAAGTAGTGATTTTTCTTGGACACTTTTAGTGAACTTATATATATATTTCCATCAGCCATATTATTGTCCACTCTGATCTATGAAAGATCCTCAGACCGAGTGGAAACATTTTTCATAATTTTGTTTCGCCTTGTGGATTTCGATTGTGTAATTCCAAGGAGATTTACTCCCCTACCTTGCCATATATTTGCGAAAGTCAACATATTTAGGTACAGCCACGTACAGTGCAGGGTATAAGGGAACTTCAGATATAATAATATTTTTTTTGAAACTACGAAATGGACGACAACCACCCCATTACCTCCGAACTTGAAAATCCTACTCGATTTTCACATCCGGAGCAGGAGCGTATCGGCGGAGAGTTTACCGGACCCAGAGCTAGCCGGAGCCTAACGGGAGAAATTTTCCAAAATTTTTCCTATAACTATATACCGCCTTTACGACATGGCGCTGGCCACCGTGGGGCCAACGTTAGGGCCGGTTCACACACGGCGCGCAGACCGCTCCGATTTCAAGGAGATCGCGCGGTTGCTAGCGTTTCATTTGGTGAAGACGAGAGCCCTAACACTGTTCCTCTGAGTGAGGAAAGAATTTCTCGGCAGTCTGCGAGAAATATTAGGAGTGAATTGTCGTTCACAAATTCATCACCTGTAAGGCATGCAGGACTTTGCAGCCTAGACGAGGCGAGGACTCCACTGTTGCTCGATGGCACCTTGGGGAACTCTCTCCAGAAAATGGATCGATCAAGTCCGGTGTATCACAGTGCCCTCCTAGAGGGAGAGGCACGGATTCAGGATATTATGGGAGACGACAATTGGAGGACGATTTCCTCACTGGACAATCGGACTACTGAAACCCTTCAGAGTCAGAATGGTCTTGGAGGCTCCCCCAATAACCCCTTTAAACTCCTTATGTCCCCTCTCATTCAGGACACTAAAAATAGGAATGAGTGGCGCCCAGAACCGACAAAGGCTTCGAAGGTGACTTTCGAAGCAGACCTAGGAAACCAGCAAGGCACTGCTGGAACAAATAACTCCCAGCAGGGGGATTCGATGTTGCAGCTGGCAACAATCATGAGAGAGATTGTAAACCAGCTGCAAGGAGGAAAGAAGTTAGACAGGTCCCGCCTCCCAACCTTTTCAGGAGGAGAAGAGGATCCTAAGGCTTTTATTGCTCGGATGATAACCGAGTTCAACCGTGCCAAGGTTGAGGCCCAGGATTGGGTAGTAATTACAAAGGGACAGCTGAAGGGCGATGCCCAAGGCTGGATCAATAGTTACACAGGGATAGAGATGTCTTGGACATCCTTCCTGCATAAATTTTTTGGTAAATTTGACAGTCCAGAGCTGGTCTCACGATTGATGTCCAGCCTCTATGGACAACACCAAGCTAAGGAGAAGGTCGACATCTTTATAGAAAAGAAGAAGGCCTTAGCCCAACGCTTAATTCCAACAATCACGGAGACAGAAGTGATCCGATTGATCACTCAGTTAATCACTCCGAGAATCAGGGCATATTTGCGAGGCAAAGCCTTTCATGACATAGAAGAGTTTAAGGCACTATGCAACAGCCTTGAAGAGGACCTTGGGGTGGCAGGAGCAAGTGTGCCCCCAGTGAACAGCTACAACAAGCTGGTTCAGAAGGCAAATGCTTCCGGGCCATCACCCAGCCAGGCATTGCAGCCGAGGGCAGTTGAAAACAGCAACCGCCTGAGCCAAAGCCAGCCCTCAAACAATTCCTCTTGGAGGAACAACCAACCAAGCGATACGCACTACCAAAGAGGAAGTTACTCCGCAGCCAGAGGACGAGGTGGCGGCCGAGGCGGCGGAAGCCCAATACGCCGAAACCCTGCAAATCCCCAGTACTCCTCGAACGATGCTCGCAACTTGAATCAAGTGACGAGCGTTGACGAAGATGACGACTACTCGGGAAACTACTTGGAGGGGGCGGCATCAGCGGCGGCGGCCCCTCCGAGCCAACGATAAGCCGCCAGTGGCATTCAGGCCCCTTTTCTCCGCGTGTACATAAATACCCTTTAGCCACTAGTGACGAAACCCTGGCGGTGTTGCCGCCTCTTCAAAAATTTCCAGCATACAAGGAAAACTCCCTTGATGCTCAAGCCCTTATAAGCCTTGATGATGGCCGACGGCCAAGCCGAAATCTTCCCCGGATCCCGGTGGTAATCAACAACCAGCAGGTGACCGCACTGATCGACACCGGAGCCAGCAGTAATTTCATACGTGCTGAAATGCTTCCGCAGTCGAATTTCTTTGACGCAAAGGACTCCATACCCATTCAGCTCGGCTGTAGGGAAAGCATAACCAACAGCCTGGGCCAAACAGACGTTTCGATTGAAATAGACGGCAGCCGCTACGACATCCCAGTAGTAGTGCTGGCCGACTTGAACGAGCCCCTTATCCTGGGAGTACCTTTCTTGATGAGTCAAGAAGCCATACTTGACATCAAGAGAAAGTGCATATATGTGGGTATTAGCCCCAGGCAAACCCTATTTTGGAACGGGGTGGCAGAGCGACGGCTGTGTGACATCACGATGCCGGAGTTCTCTGAAGAGCAATTTTGCCCCGATACACGGGAAATGATTATGACTGTAATCATGGATTTTCCCGATGTATTCGAGGAATCTATAAGACAACCCATTACCAAGGCGGCTGTTCACGAAATCCGGGTGCATCAGGAAAGGCCGTTTCGCCGTTCGCGTTACGGCCGGATGTCGGAAGAACGGAAGGCCTTGGTACACGAGGAAATTAGAAAGTTATCGGAGGCAGGAGTGATTACTCAAAGCAACTCCCCTTATTGTTCACCCGTGGTCCTCGTCCCTAAAAAGGACGGGAAACTTAGGTTCTGCGTGGACTACAGGGAAATGAACAAACTCATTATATCAGAAGCCCCTAACCTCCCACCCATTCAGGAGACGGTGCGAGAGGTGGGAGCAGCCAGTGTGTTCACCACTCTCGATTTAAGGAATGGCTTTTGGCAGGCCCCTCTTACGCCTGAGTCGCAAAAGTATACGGCTTTTGGAGCACCCGACGGGCAGGTCTACCAGTTCAAAGTGCTGAGCTTTGGACTGAAGAATGGACCTGCCGTGTTTCAGAAACTAATGTCCTCTGTGCTTGTGGGGTACACGGACGTCTTCTGTAAAGTGTACCTCGACGATATAATCGTGTACTCCCACAGTATAGAAGAACATTGCGACCACTTAAGGAGGATCCTAGAGAGGCTACGGTCACACGGGCTATGGCTGTCCCCCGGAAAGTGCCGTTTCGGCTCTAACGAGCTGAAATACTTGGGTAGGGTTGTTTCAGAGAAAGGCAATCGACCCCAGGAAACCCATATATTGAACGTGAGTAATTTCCCCACTCCCAAAACTATTAGACAAGTGCGCGCCTTCCTTGGCACCGCAGGATGGCTTCACGAATACATTCCTAGATTCGCGGAAGTAACGGCTCCTTTGTCTGACCTCATCGACAAGGAGAAAAGGTTCAAGTGGACCGATAAGACAGAGGAAGCGTTCCAGAAAGTGAAGACATTAGTGTTAAATCCCCTTGAGCTGGCAAGGCCTGACTCTACTCGTCCCTACTGCCTCCAGACGGATGGCAGCACGGTAGGGATAGGAGCTGTATTGTTCCAGGAGAGAAGTGACGGCCAAAGGGATATCGTTGCTTATGCGAGCGCGAAGCTCAAGAAAGCAGAGCAACGATACCACGTAAATGAAATTGAATGTCTTGCCTCTGTCTGGGCCATCAAAAAGTACAAACACTTCCTACAAGATAGGAAATTCAAATTATATACAGATAGTTCCGCTCTGTTGTGGTTACATAAAACCAAGGACGAAAGAGCAAAGCTGACCCGTTGGTCGCTGCTCTTATCGGAATATGATTTTGAAGTCATTCATATTCCTGGCCGATTAAACCAGTTGCCGGACTTCCTATCGCGAAACCCCGCGGAGGAGGAGACCGGCCACGACATCATGACAGATACGGAAAGAATGTTTTTCCCTATTGCAGGACCTAAACCGATACCCCAAAAGGAGTGGGAGAGTCTACAGGTGTCCGAAGCCGACGTAGCTCCCAAGGAAGCGCTAACGCAAATCGAAACCTTTTATGACAAAGTGCTACAAGCACAAGCGAATTGTCATGGGTTGCAAAGATTCGTGGAGCGCATAATCCGTGCCAAACAGGCTGCTGCTCCGAATGACTACGAGCAAAGAATAGCAGCGGAATTCCTCTTAGAGGAGGGAGTTTTATATTTCGTGGGCCCGGACCAGACAGAGAAACGCCTGGTAATACCTAAAAGTCATTTCCACGAAGTCATGGAAAGGTACCATGACAATATTGGGCACCCGGGAGTCGACGAGACTTACCGTCAGGTGTCCAAATACTATTACCTATCCCCTTTGAAGGACCGCGTCCGCGAGTACGTGACGAGGTGCTTAATATGTGCCACCACCAAGCGCTCGAAGCCTCAACCAGCCTCGAACCTGAGACCCAATACTCCTGAACGCCCATGGGAGATTGTTTCCGTAGATGTTATGGGAGCCTATCCCGCATCAGTGAACGGAAACAAATACTTAATAGTTGCCACCGACTGCTTCAGCAAGTGGGTGGAAACAAAAGTCGTCCCAAGAATCGATGCCACCGTAGTGGCAAAGTTTTTGCAGGAAGAGGTGTTCAATCGATGGGGCTACCCGAGGTTACTCATCTCGGACAGCTCTGTCCAATTTAAAGGGCGGGTGTTTGAGTCTTTCGCTGCGAGGCATCAAATGGAATTGAGATGGTCCCCAATATACCACCAACAGGCAAACCCGGTGGAACGCCGCATTCAAGAAATAAAGAAAATGTTACGGGCCGCCCTTATGAACAAGGAGGAAAACCTCTGGGAAGGGCAGATCCCGAACATAGTCTTTAACTTAAGGACACGCTTCAATGCTGCTATTGGCACCACCCCGAGTACCTTGCTACTAGGCTACGACCTTCCTCGGCCAGGAGAATGGGCTACTCCCGCCCAGGGCCGACGGAGACGACGCCGAAATAATGACAGGGACGCGCGAGTCGCCGCCGCGGCGGCAGCATCGAATACGTACAGGAATAAACATTTCCCTAACCCAGATCACCAACCGATCACATTTCAGCCCGGCCAGTGGGTACTGTGCCGAAACGGCGAAAGATTCAGAAAGAATTTTGGACCTACTTGGGTAGGCCCTTACCAAGTAGAACGAGTAGCCGGGCCAAACTGTTTTGTGGTCAACAAAGCTGGTCTCGAGCAAAACATTCATACCGACGACTTAAGGCTAGCCCCAGACCCCAGGCGAGGTCAGGATAACCTAGACCCTCGACCTTCTCCTCCGGATGATGATGATGAGAATTAGTTCGCGAAATGTGGTGGCACCAAACGTGTCAAACAACTTCTTATTTTTCACTTTTTCCCCTGTAGCCTGCCATAAATTCCTTTATCAAACCTTTATTGTCGCAAATATATGGCCATAAAGAAAGAAGAAGAACTCAGATGTACATAGTTAGTGTAAGAGTGCCTTTAGGTTAGATAAGGAGTGTACAGGTGTATATATGTTTAAAGCCAAATAGTTGTCATTAGGATTAAGAGTATAGTTAAGTTCTTTTACATTGATGCTACACTGTTATGTTAAGTATCTTAGTTGCTAAGCACCCAATTGTACAGGGTGAGATTTGTTATGTTACTGTATGTAGTATTTCTGATTGAGTTCAAAATAAAGCAACAGATTGTTGGCTCCAGTCGTGCCCACAAGATGATGCTCACTTTGACAGCGATTCCTTAAAGGGGGGGCGTGTTATACTCGGCCTAAAAACAGGCAGAGTATTTTATTCGAAACAATCCAGAAATCGAAATTATAAAGCGAAAAATGCAGAGAAATATCGAGATTTCTCTGCATCGGAGTTTTGTTCACAAGCCACGCCCCGCGCGGCCGGTGATTGGCCTAGACGGCGTTTTGAGGAGGTGACCCGCAAAGCGGACACTATAAATATACGCGTTATTCAGCCGATTCAGTTTAGTCTGCAAGCTACTTGCCACGTTAACAGTTCAGTCTGAAAACGATACTCAATGTGAGAGCTTAGTCTGAAAGTTAGTCTCAGAGACATTCAAAGTTTATTCAGATTATTCTATAAACGAATAATCTCAGCCAAAATAAGTTGATACTACGAATATTAGTGCCAGTAAAAGTGCTTTTACCGGCCTTTATCAAATCAAAACTTGCATTCAGCAAATTGAATGCTAAAAACTCCAGATTAATCAACGTCGATTCGATTAATCGTTCCTGCACAATAGCCAGAGGCTGTTTAGCCAACAAATTGTTTCGAAACCTAACCTGAGGAATCTTCGGCCGTCAAAGTCGAGCATTTTGGGTACAATTGGAGTTGTGAAACCTCGAATCACGACTTTTTATTTGGAGAAGAGAATCACCGAGATCAGTAGCTGGAAGCTGGCAGCTGGTTCCTGTTTCAGGAGAAGAAAGAGGCCACAGGGTAAGCCGAAATCTTTGACATCAGATCAGTTCCACGAGTGAGAGTCAGCATAATCCTGTTTATGCTACTTGCAGTGTTAAAAACTTTTTCTTGAAGCACAGTTCAACCAGATAACTTTAAAAGAACTCTCATTTCTTAAAAACACTTTAAACTTTCATGCTAGCTAGAATAAGACTTGAAAGTAGTGATTTTTCTTGGACACTTTTAGTGAACTTATATATATATTTCCATCAGCCATATTATTGTCCACTCTGATCTATGAAAGATCCTCAGACCGAGTGGAAACATTTTTCATAATTTTGTTTCGCCTTGTGGATTTCGATTGTGTAATTCCAAGGAGATTTACTCCCCTACCTTGCCATATATTTGCGAAAGTCAACATATTTAGGTACAGCCACGTACAGTGCAGGGTATAAGGGAACTTCAGATATAATAATATTTTTTTTGAAACTACGAAATGGACGACAACCACCCCATTACCTCCGAACTTGAAAATCCTACTCGATTTTCACATCCGGAGCAGGAGCGTATCGGCGGAGAGTTTACCGGACCCAGAGCTAGCCGGAGCCTAACGGGAGAAATTTTCCAAAATTTTTCCTATAACTATATACCGCCTTTACGACACAGTCCTAACTTCGTTTTCGAGATACAGAGCGTCATAGTTTTTAGAATCAGTTTTTTACTCATAACTCAAAAAGCTTTTGGTTTATTTTGATGAAACTTGGCATGGTTATTTAGGGTTATTTGGAGCTTATGTTAGTGTACTGAGAATGAAATTATCAGTTCCAGTGGCGTCCCAACGAGTAATCCAATTGATAGTAGGACAAATCATTGTATGCCATTGTAGTTTTTTGTTTGTTTAATTTTTGTTTCAGATTGAGCAATTAAAATAATTTTTTTTTTGTTTTTCAATTATTTTGTATGTGAATTTATTTTTGAAAAACAATTGAAAAGCCGTTTTCCTGCTTGTAGTATGAAAAAAACTATGTAATTGATGCTATTTATTATATTTTATTACAAAACAGGTGGCTTCATAAAATTCACAAAAACTACTCAAAATGACCATCATATTTTTTAAAACAAAGTTCACACCTTACGGATGATATATTCTGCAGCTGCACGCACTCAGCTGGTGTGATCTCCCGTGCTGCTCGTACAATCCTTTCCTGAAGAGTAAGTACCTTCGTTATTTACTTCGTTGAACTTTAGCTTTGATACCACCTCATACAAAAAAGTCCATAAGGGTTGAGTCAGGAGAACGCGCAGGCCAAGGGAAGAGGCTGATTCGACCGTGACCCATCTATCTTTCCGGAAAATACTGGTGCAGCCATCGGCAGGCTGGTAGAGAAAAGCAACAAGAAGAAGAAAAGAATACCACAGAATTGGTTATGTGGTCAAATTCATTTCTGTAATGAAATTCTTCTACGAGTCATTAACTATCGTTTTGATAGGTGGAGCATTCGCTCATCATAGGGGAATGAAAGGAGATGTAAGAAATTTGGTCCTCAGATAGACAAATAAGAAGATGAAAGTTTGTTTCAGTCTGAACTCTGAAAGAATAACTAATACAAACGGTAAATACCTAAAGATGGTATAACATGTCGAGACACCCAGAAACAATTGATTTTACTAGCTACACCAACGTTACTCCGAAGTTACTGATTGGCCAAGATCACCAGGATTATATCACAAGTGCAGATGTTGTAGAAGATCTGAAGAATTCACCGTTTTTATCACAGGAAAAACTTGGGTGGATTTTCCATGGGAATATTCAAGAATTCTACGGAAGAATGAATAATACATCTAAACTTGAGACAGCCCGACGAATAACATTGCCTAGTGAAGTATTTTTTCACCACAGAATCGCTTGTTGAGATTTCAGAAAAAGCAATTATGTCCAAGGAAAATGAACCAGCTCTTGCTTCGATAGAGAAAGGAGCAAGAAGAATAGGTGATTGATGGGTAGCAGGATAATCAAGGAAAGAAAATCAGCTTGAAATTTCAGACACACAACCTGTTGCACTTCAAAGATTATTTCATATTGAAAGGAAGATGGAAAAAAATCAATAATTCGCTTCAGCCGATGGAAATGGAATAAAGAATATTCAGAAAAGGGTTATGCAAGAAAAGTACCAGATAAGGTGGTTGCAGAATATAGAAAAATACTTAGTGTGGTTTCTTCCGCATTCTGCAGTTACCAATGAAAACAAACCTAATAAGATAAGATTTTTGTTCGATGCTCCTGATAAAATGGAGGGACGCAGTTTGAATCCATTGTTGAAGGATCCTGTTTTACTCAACTCATTGATAGGAATCCTGATGAAATTCCGCCAATAATCCATAGCTTTTTCAGCAGATGTGCAAGAAAGAAACATTCCATAAAGTTAATTAAACATTCCACAAAATTAAATTGAAGTAAAAGACCAATCAGCTCATGGATTTTTTTATAGAAAAGACAAAAATCAATTGGTTTTCTCAGTACATGCAACGGAAGCCATGATTTTTGGAGCTATCACTTCTCCATTTTCAGCACAATTTATGAAAAGTGAGAATACTAGAGAATTCGAGGACACATTATCTACATCATACGTAGCCACCAGGTACGAGATTATATGGATGACTATCCTGATAGCGTGGATACAGTGAAAGAAGCATGTAGTTTGGTAGAAGAGATGATCATGATACATGCAGAAGAAGGTTTCGAATCGTGTGGTTGGTGAAGTGATTCCAAAAAGTTCTCAACAACATTTATTCCAAGTGAATTAAAAAAAAGGTTTTTTGCCAAGTGATCGTCTTTTGACATCAGAAAGAATACTCAAAATGAAGACATCTTCTGCTTTCTGTTGAATTTTCACAAGTCATTATTTGGTGAAGTGGGAAATATTTCCACAGGTAATTTGTGGCGCTGAAATTTCAGAAAAAATCTTTTAATTTTAATCAAATGTCTCGCGTTTATATAGGTACTCAAGTGTAACCAGAATCTTCGCGATGTGACGGTTCGGTTATCCCGAATATTCATTACCGGCAGTTATCTGCCTTTTTCTAGGAAACCGTATCGACGATACGCGTGCAAGTCTATCCAGCGGCGTAGATAGGGGAATTTTTATCTATCTCGTAACATTATGATGTACCACTGAATTATACTGCATGCTATAGTAATAGCAAACGAATTGGATGACACCATCAAGAGGGAACATAAACGCCATTATTGGGATTTTTTTCATTGAATCAAGAACTATTCTCTGTTGGATCGAATCTGAATCAGGAAATGTCAAGATTCATTTAGCTCACCAGGTGGGGGAGATTCAGAAACGAACTGATGACAAGAATTGGTACTAAGTGCCCACGAAAATAAATGTTGTCAATGAGTTGACAATAGATGGTGACACTGCTCCTATGAATATAGACTGTAGATAATTTGATGGACTTGATTTTCTGTATATGGAATGGTCAAAAGAGGAAAATGAGGAGGTGAAAATGAGGAAGTTGAAGTACAAGGGTGGGAAATGTGTTTATGATTCAAATGATGAAAAAATTTTCTGAAACGCAAAATTCCTTGTACTGGGTATCGTGTGTTGTCATTAAATAACATGCTGAGGTTAATTACTGGATATTCGAAGGGCATGTGGGTGAACCGAAATGTTTTCGCTTCTTCTAAGCACCCTTCATTTCCTGTTGGCTGTTGGTTTTATACGATGAGTCAAATAACAATATCCAGCTCAAAGGCGCAACATTCACCAGCCGAGGCGAATAACAAATATTTGCACATACTTACAACAACCCCTATACTGTATAGTTTACACGTAATCGTCCTCACTTCCGTCGAAATCCGCTTAACAAAAACTCGACATGAATATACAAGAGTTCTGTGCGGGGAAAGATATACCCGTTAAATTTTATTTCAGCGTTCGTTTTTCCGTAAACGGGGCGTGAAATAAATACATAGGGAAGGAACGCCGCTAAAGGACCCTTAACCCAGTTGAAGGAGTTTTTGCGATAATAAAGTATCCAGATCCCTTTCGCAATTTGAATGGAATCAGTCTCAATTTGTACATAAAAGTGTTTCGGTCATTTTTCTTAGTCCGCTTTTCGCCTGATATAATTTTTTATGGCCTCAACGATGATTGTGGAAGTGAAAGGTCCTTGACTCAGGATTATCATTTGGAATTACTACCGTAGTTGGTCTCCGTAGGGTAGGTTTGAAGACTTCAATATCCTCAATCCATTTACGATAATGAACGAAGCAATGGAATTATTCATTTCAGTAAGATGTCGGGGGGAAAGGGCCTATCTGGGACTCTAGTAGGGCGGTTATGGTAATATGAGAAAGCAGATCGGTTTCTAGTACAAGTTTCATTTGAAGACTTTTTTATATTCACTTAAAAAGTCACTTAAAAAGTTCTAAATGAATATTATATATTGTAATAGAATGGAATTGAACGATCCAAAATGTTTCAAATATAGTTCTCAACATCTTGCACCAACATCGAAAGAAAATACATTTTTCTCTAGAAAATTTCATATTTTGTCAATATTTTAAAGGCGAACTCTGTTTTCTCAGCCTCGAATAATTTCTAGAATACGTGCCACTGAAGATGGAGTGTTTTTAGGTTGAATGTTTCTAGAATCAAATTGCTGAAGGAAACAGTTTAGAATTTGAAAATCACAAATTTACCAGATATCAATACAAACATAGAGTGTAATTCGGCAGGACAATTCAATGAATAAGAAACTCAGAAACATATCAATGCAAACTTTATTTATGAAACAGTTGAAATAAACATATCTTCATTTGAATGTACAATTATTAAAAACGCAGTTATTGAAATTCATACTAGGAACAGTGATGTCGCTGCGGATGCCACAGCTAATCGTTTCTGTAGTAGATGTTGAAGTTTTTTCTTTTTTAAACGAATTGATTTGTCAACTTGTAAGTATGGTTTTATTGATGCTAAATTACTGTCCTGTTACTTTTATTAGAGTTCGTTTTTCAATTCCGCTTTTACCTAAATCCCTAACTGCTATCGCTAGCATTTTAGCAGTGGTGTTCGAATTGGTTTAACTACCGCTTCTTTGTGGTCTTATCAGTTACTTTTTCGATTCCACGGTGGTAGAAAGCAAACGTGTTGAGTAGAGCGTTTGGTCAGAACCTACATACTCATCACAACGAAAGTGAATTAAATAAAAAATCGCTAGGTCCCCTTACTTGAATCTAGTCGAGCTAATTCCGAACTACAAAAAAATTGTCAGGAAATTACTCCTTTCAACTCTTGATAAATTTTTCAACTCGCGAACGGTTGAAGATAGATTAATTCTTCGACCGCCAATCGATTAAGAATGATTAAGTCAAACTTCTCCCAAATGTATCTCGACTAGCTGATTCCGAATAATACCACAAAAATTAATTTCGATGAAGAATTGACGAAATTTTCGAAGATTTTCAGAGGCAACAATGCACATATCCTCAACATCAACATTTTTTTCAAGTGAAATAGCCCTCCTATTAGAAAATATGAGCTACTTCTCATTTTTAACAGATTCACAGATGATTAAAGTCAACTAATAATAATAATAATAATGCAATAAGGCATGCGGTCGCCTATCGATCCGATATAAAGTAGTTGAGAAAAATTCTCGTACCTACATCAGGCTCGAACTGACTATCGCTATGCTGGAGTTTCGAACGGCCTGTGCATTAGACCGCTGATCCACCGACCACTCGACCACTCTAAGAATGCAATATTCGCTATTGAAGGAAACTGAATTATCGAAAATTGTAATTTTAAATTTTTTCTTGTCAGGTCCCTTTAATGTATCTAGTTGACGGAAGTTGCTCTTTTCAACTCCAGGTAAACATTTTAACTCGCGAATAATTGAAGATAGATCAATTCCACAAACGCCAATCGATTCAGAATGATAAAATTAGTATACTCTATAATAAATTACTCAAAAGTCCCTAAATATCATAAAAAATACAAATTATCAGATTCACTTTCACTCAAAATTTCATTCTGATTCCGAAAATATATGATTTTTATGTGCTCTGATACAAAGTTTAGCATCAAAAAGGAATAGAACGTCAAAAATTGAGTCAAATAATACAATATTCGATATTGATTCCGAATTGAAAATAAAGTTGGCACAAAATTACCCCTTTCAACTCCAGATAAACTTTTCAGCTCGCGAACTGTTACAGACAGATCAATTCTGCAAACGCCAATCGATTCAGAATCAAGAAATCAGTGTACTCTAAAATTCGAGTAAATCGATAGAAAATAATAATCACTCGAAAAAAGTAGATCCCTAAAAATAATGAAAAATACAAAATCATCAGATTCATTTCAAATTTTCACTACATGTTAACATATCTTGATAAGCTGATCCCAAATTATAAAAAAATACAGAAAATTACCCATTTCAACTCTAGATGAACTTTTAACTCGAGAACAGTTGTTGAAGATATATCAATTCTGCACCAATCGATTCAGAATGCTGAAATTAGTACTTAATGAATTTCAACAAAAATCACCCAAAAGAAGTCCCAAAGGTGTTTTTTGCGGTTACTAAAGTTTGATGAGGAAAAAAAGTTGAAAATCGGATGCAGTGCCTAAGAATACATAAATTTAAAACCATTGAAGTAAAATCTTCCTGAATTTTTCCCTAGAAACATCAGTTTCGGATCTCGTCTTCTTGGAGTAAGTAATATCACATATCGTATTCAAATAAAGAACATTTTTGATGTGAGCAATTTTCAAGTAACAAATAATGTTGCACCGTTGTCTGTATAAAAATTTATGCACCTCACTCTGGCAGTTGTTTTCAAAATATGTTAATTTAAATTTATGATTGTTATTTCATAATTTTCAGTCAACATTCCCCATCATGAAAATGCGGAGAATTCCCATTACCCGTGTGACATTTTGGGAACACAGTAAATGTGTTTTCACTGAAATGTTAAACCTCAAATACCACATATAGTGGTATTGGCCATTTCAGTGGCACACACGTTCTTGACTCCTGTTTCCAACAACATGACGTTTTTGAATTATCTATCCATTTCTCATATATTCGGTACGGGTTACAGCGTTGATTAATTAAATTGAAAACTGCTACTAGTGCCGGAAAAAAAATTCCGCATGCGAACGACTTTTCAGGAGCACTGTAGAAAAAATCTATCTATCTATAACTCATACGGGAATAGTTATTAACCTAACAAGTACGAAAAGCATACCTTTCCCGCATGCGACTGCCGATACCCGAACGCTGCAAAGCGGAGTTCGGGTAAGCAGTCGAGTGCGGGAGAGTACCTTTCCGTATGAGTGAGAATTAATATTTTTTCTACAAACCCATTCAAACCTCTTATGTAGCACTCTTGAACAAACTTTCGCGCGCGAGAATAATGTTTTTCTACAACCACACTCCAAAACATGCTTTTCTGCATAGTTTTACGTTCGCAAACATGATTATTTCTCACAATAATTGAAATTTGACATTAGTGTGCCGCAAAGTGACATTTCTGTGCCACAAAGTGACATTTCTGTGCCAAAATTTTTCAGTACCTAATTTCTAAGCAATACAGTTTTCGTGACAGCAAGGTGAAAGTATATTTTGAAAATTCTGCATTTCGAACGGATATTCGATCAGGCAACTTCAAGAATGAATAGACAAAGTCTATTGGTTTATATAATATGAGGGAAATTGTCGTACAAATTCATAATATTTTGAACAAAAATTATAGACATCACTACTGCTGTCTCAAATACCCACATACACACTATCCATTGCTAGGCAACGGAGCAACATCTATCGAATCATTTGAATGTCAACAAACGTCAAGCATAAAATATTCGTAAAATATTCTTGTCCCGTCATTTTTTAATGAGATTGAACTAAAATGGATTCATTGAATTTACTACCTTCAACTTCATGAGGAAAATATGAAATTGCATACAAACAGTTTATAGTATAGTATTATTTTTAGCAAAAAGGGTGTTGTAGAAAAAGTATAGTGTGTAACACGAGCAGAAATGCAATTTCTCACTCGTTTGAAATGCAGCACTCGCTTGCGCTCGTGCCGCAACTTTTTCAAACTCGTGAGAAATTAGCACTTTTCTGCACTTGTTGCACAATATTCTATTCCCGCACTAGTGCGGGAATATCTCACTTGAAATGACTTTAGCGTGCGGGAAAATGACACATCTCAAACTAAATTGCGTGAGGGTATAGGGTGAATCAGTCTCGCTTATAGAAAGAATACTTTCCCACACTCGATTGCCTACCCGAATTCCGCTTTGTGTCGTTCGGGTAACGGCAGTCGCATGCAGGAAAGGTATTCTTTTCATAATGAATCTTTGAATACTTTCAGATCACAATATTTAGGATGCGTCAGTAAAATAATACATATCATTCGATATTGAAAATAAAAATGCATAGGTATATAAATTATCTGTAGTAACACACAACGATGGCATTTCACGGAACATCGTTAAAACCATAATTGAATTGGTATATTAAACACCTGACAGATCAAAAAAATCAATTGAGTCAAAATGATTTTAACTTTATCAGCCAAGATAATCATCAACGCTGTAAGAACTCTTGAGTAGAAATTCTTTGAGTTTGGTTTTCAAACATTTTTCTACTGAGCCATCTGTCATATCTCCAGGAGGATTATCTAAAAAGGTTGTCGTCGTGCAAGCTGTGTAGTCTCACAAACACCTTGACTTGTAGGGTCTTTTGTTTATCATTTTTCCCTTCTAGAAATTGGAGCCTCTTGCAGAAGATGCTGGGCATTCGCAAAACAGATGTTCTGCAGTTTCTGTGAAGTTCTAACGGCAAATATCACTCTCTGACTTGCCTATCTTTTTGATGTGATACCCCAGAGAGCAGTGCCCAGTGAGTTACCAATTTTTTATTTTTTTTCCAACTCGAGAAACTGTTCAGCTTCCTTTGGCGATAGGCTCACTAGCCTTCTCGTTTGTCTTTGTCATGGCACTTCATTCCAGTGAGATTTCATTTCATCGAATTCCCATCGTCGAAACTCTTCTTTTGAGTGGGCTTTGAAGAGTCCATAGGAGGGTGTTGTGCCAAAAAGTGGTGTGTTTGCCCCTTCTTTGGCAAGGGCAGTCTGCTTCCTGATTGCCTTTGATGCCACTGGGACCTGGCACCAATATCAGGGTTATATGATTATTTGCTGCCAGTTGTCTCAGGGTTTGTTTATAGTCCCAAGTCAGCGTAGACTGTGTGACATCAGAGCTTTCAGTGCTGCTTGGATATGGACATAAATCTCTATAGCATGTACTTCTGCTTGAAAGATGATTGTGGTCCTACCAAGGGGTTTTGAGTGCCCAACCCCTTCATCGATCTTGGATCCATGTGGGTACCACACTGAGGCATCCTTTTCCAATTGGATGTTGGTTGTTTATGACCACTTCAAACTGCACTTCGAAGTCATATATGATATCTGTCGGTTTAGACATGGCCTCCAGGGAGATGTGTCCCAAAATCTTTACCTGTCCGATCAGATTTCCTGCTTTTAGGTTTATTGTCTGGTACAGTCTGAAGGCACTATTCGATGCTTCTATTTTCACACATAGATGCAATGGCACGTAAATATTGCTCCTGTGGTTCCCAGGGAAGCTTGCCGCTGCACTTTCTGCAGCTTGACTTGTGCTGAAATTTGTTGAATTTTTGGCCACCATACCAGTGAGACAGTGATAGGTTTCAGACCCCATTTCTTACCGAAGACTCTGCGGCATGTCCAGCTTGTCACTAAATCCCTGAAAAGAATGTGGCTGATTTGGCTGTTTCGTGTTAGTTTTTGGTCGATTTTAACGCCTAGGTATTTGACTTCTTTGGAAAATATTAGCTGGGTCCTATTCAGGATTGGGGCTTTAAGTTCATACTTTCGCCTCCCGGTGAATGGAACCAGTAGTATTTTGCTAGGGTTGACATTGAGTTTCTTCTTTGCGCACCAGCTTCTGATTGTGTCTGGGGCTACTTGCATGCGGTTGTCATGTCTGCCCCTGATGATATCGACCAGGTCATCGTCGTGAGCCCAGGTTCCTGTAGCACTAGTAGGTTGTCGACAAGCAGTGACCACAGTAAATACGATAAAACTTTCCCTTGGGAGCGACCTTTTCCCGCTGTCATCCTGACTCCCCCCATGGTAGCCACAATGATTCTGCTTTTCAGCATTGCTTGTATCCGTCTGATCGTTGATATTCCTTTTCTCTGGTGATCTGGTCATAGAGACATGTGATGTATTATCGAATGCACCCTCTTGTCGAAGAAGGCACAAAGATCATATCTTTTGCCACGTATGTCTTTTCAATAATTTCAATCAGGCATTGCTCGTGGATTTACCTGCTTGGTAAGCCAACTGTTCCTGGTGGAGCGGTTTAACTCGAGGAGTCCGCTTCTGACGTAACAGTCAATTATTTTCTCCACCGCTTCTAGTAGTAAGGAGGTTAGACTAATTGGTTCGTCCATTGGGTGTCTTCCAGTATTTGGTATGAACGCCACCATTGCCTCTGTCTAGATCTACGGTATATAACCGAAGTTAAAGCTAGCCTAGAATAGCTTTTTCAGGAAGGGCCCAATAATTTCAAGACCAAGTTGCAGTAAGGCTGGAAATATTCCATCCTTTCCTGGTGACTTAAATGGTTTGAAAGCTCTGATATCCCATTTAATTCTTTGGCTTGTGAAGTTACTCCTGCATGAGATAAACAATTTTCAAACGATTTAGTTTTATGTCGTGGGTCCTTTTTTGATTCAATTTTCACGTGTCTGGTGGGATGAGTAATGTCAATCTGAGTTTCAATTATACTCTTTTCTAATTTTTCTCAGTAGCAATACACTATATTGTTATGATTTGCGTGTCTGTATTTGAATGTACATGTTATTTTGTTGTTATTGTTATTTCCGCCAACCAGCTGCACACCCTTAAGAGTACAACCCTCAAAAGTCTTCGAAAGACTTGTCCGAGCTAGGAAGACGCAGCCCTTACCTTTTAACTTGTGATGCCATGCACGAGACCGATGACCATTCTGGAATCGAACCCATGACCCTTAGGTTAAGAGACAAGCGCTCTACCATCATGACCATCACGGGTTTTGGAAGAATATAGATAGATAATAGAGATATTTGGTTTGCTAGCTCAATTGAAACGCCAATGAACATGAAGATCTCTTCCTCTATTGGAGAGTTGCATTCAAAAAAATTTCTGTTCCGATATTTCACATCAAACTATTCGAAAGTTATCGTGGTCAGGTAAGGTCAGATCCGCACTTATTCTGACATTTCAAATGATTATTGTAAAAAAACGTAATAACGAAATTCTAAAAAATTCAGATTGCTAAGAAGAGAGTTGAATTATCTTTTCAACAATTTGACACATGACCCCCATGCTATTTAAAAATTTTTAGTTGATGACTTACGCCATTTATCGAGCAAATACAATGTGTTCGGTGATACCATCCAAACGGTTTTTTATGTTTGTACGTCAAACCGTTCAAAAGATATGAGGAGGGGGGGCTATCAAAAGCCACCACTGTATTCATTTTACTGGTTGGAAAATGTAGGTGAGGAATTTTCCCTCGAAAGTACAACATATAATAATTACCTACTATCTGAAAAAAAATGTCATGTCCATATTAATTTATTAAACTTTGTATCTGATATATTTTCATCTTTTATACTTGGTTCCGCACATTATATATGCATTTTGTACCGTGATAGTAGTAAATATATATTTTTCAAATAATATATTATTTAATTTTACTTTCCAAGACACCAAGACCAACTCCGCACAAACATAGCGATGCCAAAAGGAATATAAACAATCAATATAATTTGATATCAACTCTCCCAAAACAAGTATGTGAAGGATGTGTCCCCCCGCAACCCCCTCATCCAGCAAAGAAAGCCGCAAAGAAAACTCACAAAAACTTACCCTGAATCACGAAACGGCAATTTAGAGTGCCGCTTGACCCGCTGTCAACAAAGCTACTTTCCCGAAAAAATCTTCAAGTAGCTCGTTAAAAAACGTGCAGACCACGTCGCGTCGACGTCGAGTTTTCAACCTCGAAAAAACGTGTAACTGCGTTCGAATTCGCACCCGGACTGCCTGGGATGAGGATGACGGAGCGTCGGGACGCTTGCAGACTCGACGACGTCGGGACGCATGCTCGCGCCAAAGGTGGTAGGTGGATTTCGGAAAGGTTTATACTGAAGGGATTGAAATTTATACTGCTACCTGTTTCGGGGGGAAGCTGACGATGGATGATGGGCCTCGACTGCAGCAACTTGAACGAACTTGGAAATATTCGGTTGCGTTTGGAGTTTGATGGTGGGTTAGTCGTGTTGATTGCGGTGCTAGTTGAGTGGTGAAATTTGAAACCTATTATGCAATATATGAATAGCCATGTACCGCATTTATTATTGAAAAATTTGGAATGAAAAATACTGAATGAATCAAAGTTCGAAAATTTTTGATAATCTTTAATATCAAATAAATGAAAGAAAGAAATGAGAAAATACTCGTGAAAAAATGAGTTAAATATCAGCAAGCACTATCCAAGCAAGCACCAGACGTCAGGCTGGGCATCTAGACAAATTACATTGCCTATCGACTCTTATGGAATTGAGAAAAAAATCCCTATTCCCAGGATTGGAACCTGGCCAAATGCAAGCGGAAGCTTCAATGGCCGGCATCTAACCGCCTCGCTACCAAGCACCCTCCATGTACTGCATACATATATCATCCATTTGTGCAACGTTCCTCGCGGACATAATTGCAAGTAAAAATTAACTGAACCTAACCTCCTCTTCTCGCTGATATCAAGAGCCTCCACGTGTTGCGGAAATCTTGTGGAAGATTGTCCATGAGTATCTGCAATCATTCAACGTGGATACTCCAGCCCTAGCGCTTGTTGAAGCTTTCTGCAGGACGCTTTGTCAGCCTGAGCCCTATGCACTGCGCAATTCGATAACTCCGGAAGAAGTTCGACGGGCCCTCAAAGGCTCGAATAACTTTGGTGTTCTGGACAAGTGCACCAATAGGGAGCAAGGTCCAAATACATCAGATAGAGAGAGAGAGAGAGAACTTTGCTGTTCCAGGCCCTGAAGGGCTGAATAACTATTAGTTCACCACCATCTAGCAAGAGTTTTAACTCATGGCTAGATGGGGAGTATCAGATTCCGGATTGGTTTGTCGAGGGGCGAACCGTGGTAATCCCAAAAAAAGGGAGATTTGTAGCATCCCAAGAATTACATACCAATAACATGTTTGAATATCCATCACACTGCTCTCAAACTTAAAACCCATTCCGGCTTGCCATAATATGGCAGGAATTTTAGCCGAACGAATTAAGGAGGCCCTCCCATCCTTATTGGGACAAATAAACTAGCGTCCTATGGAAGTTTCGGAGCCCCGGATACAAGGACTGACTGAAAAATTCCTTACAGGTAAAAAAACAAATTATAGTAATATTTATCGGTCTTTCAGACACTCCTTAGAAAGTATAGAACAAGTCAAAATTCACAGAAGATTTAAATCTGCTAGTTGAAGGACCCCGGTCGATGGCCAATCGACTGTATTGGATATGATCGATTAGGTACTTTTTTTTCGTTAGGAATTTCCCATACAGGCCCTGTCTCCGGAGCCCGATATTTCCGGAGGGCGCGCCGGATCATTTATCCCAATAACCACTCCCCACGCCGTGGGGTAAGTGACTATTGGGTCCGAGAATCATGTGCCTTGAGCAGGCGGAGTGAACCAAGAATTACGGCCTTCTGCATTCGTCCGGCTAAGATTTCTGCCATATCACGACAAACCGGTATGATTTTTAAGTTTGAGAGTAGTTAAATACTTTTATTATCATTATTATTATTATTATTATTTATATCTGCTACAATATACATAGACATATAATAATTAAAAATGTTCAATCAGGTATGCTTCTCAATATGTGAGCTAGAGAAATTTCGAATAATTTTACAGATGATATACCGTTATTGTAGTCGTCCGGTAAATTATTGAATAATTTAATACCCATATACCTGAAAATACCCTCAAACTTGGTACTTTTATGGTTTGGAACACACTATTTTGTTATGAGTATGAGTATTTGATTTTGGATATTGCAAAAAATAACTTTTTTTTACCAAATCTACATGTTCTGTCTATTTCAAAGAATTATCAACTTCTAATCCCAGCAATCTAGTTATGAGATTAGTGTTGATTGAAATGTTATCATAACCCACTTTCAGATTATCTGTATCTGGATCTGAACTATTAGACCAAGAAACACATTTTCCCAGTATTTCTTTCAAGATACATGTATTCTGTCCTGAAACAGCTAATGAAGTTTTATTTGCGTATATAGTGAGTACACACCTCTACGGTGTTTCTGACAAGTCATTGGAAAAGAGTGAGAAAATGAGCGGGCCCAGCACAGAACCCTGAGGCACACCCATGTCGGTATCGTGCCCAGAAGAGTAATTTTGTTTAATTTTGACGAATATTTCCACGTTATTGAGGTAATCCATGATCCAATCCAGACAAATTCCACTGAAACCAATAGTAATCAGTGTGTTTCACTTCTAAGGAAACACCCCCGTATCATCCGAAATGTTCAACGTAGAACCATGACATTTTCAGAATCGATAGATACACTAGAAATGAACTCACTGCACAAGAGGTGTCATCCTACGTGATATACACTGTACTCCAACAGCGATGGAATCTCCCATTATTTCGGAAAGTTATATTAGGGGGCAAAATTGGCCCAAAATTCTCTCGGATTCGTGTTCAGGATCCCCAAATTACTAATAATAAACCTGTTTCCTGGAAAATTTTCAGTCCTGAAAATTTCTGATTTGTTTCACTTCTCATGGAAACGCCCCCGTATCTTCCGTGATTTTCGACGTAGAGCCTTGAAACTTCCAGGATACATAGAAACACTAGTAATGAACTGAATACACAAAAAGGGTAATCATACGTGGTATACACGGGGGCGTTTCCATAGGAAGTAAAATAAATTAGTATTTTTCAGAACTGATTTTTTTTTCAGAAGATGGATTAGTAGTAATTTGGGGATCCTGAACACGAATCCGAAAGAATTTCGGGCCATATTTGCACCCTTATGTAACTTTCCAGAAAAATGGGTGGTTTTATCACTGCTGGCATGCAGTGTATATCACGTAGAATGACCCCTCTCGTGCAGAGAGTTCATCCCTAGTGTATCTATCGATCCTGAAAATTTTATGATTTTTCGTTGAAAATTACAGAAGATACGAGGGTGTTTCCATGAGAAGTGAAACACACTGTATAATCCACTTGATATAAAGTTGAAGTTTGAATTGTCGAACGCACGCGATAGGTCGAAAACTAGACCAGCAACGTGTTGGCCTTTGTCTGAAAATAGATACACATATTCAAAAAATTGACAAGCTGCTGTTTTAAGTTTTTTCATTCGTTAAGGACGAAACACAATGAAAGTTTTATGTTTTTAGTTATAATTTTCATAATTTTGGATATTTTTTTATTGCAAAACCATTATTGCCATTATTATTCTGATCACGCCTCATAAACAATCTTGTTCGTAAAATTCAAGCTTTATTTTTCAATACTGTTTTGCGTCTTGTTTAATTTTAAAAATTGATATCCAAATTCCTAAAACTTGAAACTTATTACACAAAACTTCCATTGTGTCTACGGCTTAACTTAGTTACCGACCCCTTGAAGTAACCAAACACACAAAAATCTCCGCCATATCGAAACATATCAAGTTGTCTTATATATTCGAACAACTGCAAATGTCCAAGCAGCGGAAATGGAGCTCACAATCTCTTCAACGATCTTTTCCATCGAACCAGATTGAAAATACTGCCTTTCAGCATGCAGAGGTTGCCTTAATAGGCAGCCATTTCGACTTGGGAATCGGTTTATCTCCTAATGGGGCGGAAACACCGACTCGATAATGTGTTTATTGAAATTTTGTTACATTTCGTAGATTCGAATAGTTTGCATATGAATGGGAGACAACTAACGGTGAGTTTACGGTGGATAACAAAATGTCTAGAGGTTATCGGGAGCTCTTACTTTATTATTCAACCAGGTAGAATGATTTAACGGTATATAACAAAGTGTCTAGGAGGTATCAGGAGCTCCTGCACTTTAATTTAACCAGGAAGAATGAAATGGAATCCAAATATTTGTACACAACGTCGACTGGTGAAGGTAATTGAAATGGCGTTTAATAGCAGACTAACAAATTCCTTAGATACCAAAATAAACTTTTTAATTATTTTCACAGCAGTTTTCGTAGTGGAAAATGAGCAAACACAGCTGTAGCTAAGCTTTGAGACTTTTAAAAGACAAAAGTGTTAAAAACGATGCACCACTGAAATTTTTTTTATTTGGAAGTTTTTTTAATGGAAGAGGCATCAATAGTTCTGATATACTGCCAAAACTTCGAAATAAAATCGAAAGAATTAAAGCCAACTCCGAATCATTTCCAGAACCAGACATAAATAAATGTGTTGAGAATTTTTTTGAATTAGAATCACCTACTCCACTGGATTTGTGGTTAGGTTAGGTTTCTAATGAGACTTCCTATTGAGGAGAGTCTTCTCTGGCAGATCAATACAAGCCAGGTGCTTTCAAAGACGCTTGAATTTTGATTGAACTTTGTGTGAGGTTGGTTTCTTCTAGTCTCTCTACACATAGATCGATGGCGTGAATTTCCACCTGGAATACTATCGCATATAATCCTAGACAAGTTGATATTTCTGTATACATCTGCACCAGAACCTGACGGTGTTTTTGAACCATCTGTGAACCAACAGTGGTTCCTCTTCTTGGAGGAACCAGTCTTCGGAATTAGAACGGTATAAGGCAGATCAATATTTACTGTTGGAGGCATTATATCACAGATCATTTCCAGAATGCTGTGACTTTCAATGTTAATCAGCAGTCTGCTTCGCTCTGCATAATTCCGTAGGTTGTCCATCTGGCCCCTCACTCCAGAAAGATATGGAGAAGGGGTAAGTCTAGTAGGATTTCCATAGCTGTTGACGATGTGGTGATCGTTTTTTCTTAATGGCGATGCCCAAAGCTCTAATAATGCGATATCACCCAACATCTCTGAAAATTGAATGTTTAGGTGGTTATTTTTGGCAATTGTATAGTTCATTTTCTCTCTAGGAGAATTGATAAGAAGAATATGAAGTTGAATTTGTTGGATGTAGCTGAAAATCAAGCTTCTTTCCATCGCGTATTATTTCGATGGAACTATCTCAATCAGTTTCCTAGTACATGGATTGGAAGGCATTGGAATGGCCAGTAAAATCACCTGACTCATTTTCCTTGAATTTCTTCCATTGGGGACATTTGGAGTAGAAAGTTGATGCTATGAAACTTGGGAAAGTTCATGAAACCGTAAACTAATAACACCAAATGTCTATCTTAGCGTCAAAGAACACTTGAGCAGCAGCTTCAATATTTATTGTACATAAATGGAGAAGAGAAAAAACTTGACTCAAAATTATCTGATTTGTTTAAAAATGTGGGTATACGGCAATGAGGGATTTACAGTAGTCGAAACTTCTACGAGCAAGGGTTTGCGGAATCGTACCTTTTAACGTGCGATTCCTAGCACACGGTGTATTCCAATTAATATGAATCCAGTGATACCAGGTTTGATAGGCATGGCATCACACGTTAAAAGGTAAGGGCTGCGTCTTCCCTAGCTCGGACAAGTCTTTCGAAGACTTTTGAGGGTTGTACTCTTAAGGGTGTGCAGCTCGGTGACGGAAATAACAATTTTAACAACAAACTACAAAAAATAATGAAACATGGAGGCAGATATGTTCATGGAATTTCCTCATTTGCCCAGTGAGTTTACTAGAAACTTTTGACCTCTTGTATTCTAATTTCAGTCACACTCATATAAGGAAGTGGTTTTATCCATACCTCCGCAGCCGTTTGACACAAATCCATCAAATCCTAATTTTATCCACATTAATGCGATTTCTGTAGATGTAACAGTTAACGAAAAAATTTGTCCAGAAAACTAGGTTAGAGTGCAATATTTCCAAAACCTTTGCATACTTTGATATCGAAAAATGAGTTTCCATGAAAACATGACTAAAACTCAGAAAAGGAATCTTCTAGACTTAGGTATTCGAACTTTTTCAATTACCTATTCGTGCATGGATGTCAAATTAATGAATGAATGAATATGTAACAAGTAAAAATATACCAGTTGAAATATATTTGATAATGAAATACTCAACACATGATTAACAAAAAATGTATTCATAAATATATTTAATATATTTATGTATTGCGAGCATGTAGAATGTCCAGCTATGAAAGGAAAAACAAAATCAATATATTTAATCACTTTCAGATTCAGAACTGTCACCAATGTTTATAATAATGGGTTTAATAACCATATCACAAAGGAGGTTTTCTTGTTTATACCATTTTTCAATGAGTGATTCAGTGTGTGTTGATGGAGTGGGTTTATTTTCGTTCATTTTGATGTACACCGTTTTTCGAGATATTTTAAGTGCATCTGCAAATCTCTAAAATACAGTAAAGAAAAGTTATGACACTTTTTTTATAGTTAAAATTGTTACCTCTTGAACAGATTAAAGTGGTAAAAAGATCCACCATTCGCTCTTTCCCTTTCAATACAAATTGTTGTGTTTGTGAATTAGTTACAGGCATAATCTATAAAAGAGTTCAAATATATTGTGAATGTTTTTACCTGTATTTATAGATGTAGGTAATGTGTTTTCTCTCATTAGGATTTTCACAGTATGAATAACTCTTGTGTGAATATCCCGGCAGTACGGGATTATAGTCACAAATGTCAATTGTGAGGTTAGAAATTTCAAAGAGTATTTGTGAATAAAACACATTATATTGTACTTACTTTGGAAGTAATGATTCCAAGAGAAGTTTAGCTTTGAAAAAAACAGTTTTTATAATATATTCGACTGCAAAACAAAGTAAAACTGGCGATAAACAATTCCCCAATGACAGAAAACAATGACGCAATTGATGGTTGGCAAGTTCAGTTGAAATGTAAAACACTGTCGGTTTTATGGCTATCTTTTTTCACTGTCTTGAGTTTTAATCGATCATCACAATACCATAATTCTTAGCTTAGAAGACAAATGCTAACGAATTTTGATTCGCTCATAGCGGTTGATAGAGAAATATGTTCGATAGATATTGTGTGGTTTCTTCGATCATAAATTGATGACGCATGGGTAAAGATAAAATAATCGAACAGTATAGTGGGATTGAAGTTGCCTACCAAAGTAATGAAGATGATATATCTTCCTAGAAACAAAAAATGAGGATTACGAACGTATTTTGAAATATTCACATGACAGGTTCCAAACTTTAATGAGCTCTTTATCGATGATCCACCGTCTATATAACGCACACCATAATATATCAAATATTTACACATATCCTTCCAAGTATATGTAGGAACCGTACAATCAATCTCTTCTGAATAAACTTTTGAAAGTTTGATTAACTTCCGATTTCAAAGGCGCATTTTCTGAATATTTCGAGATAAATGAGGGTCTGTATATATTATTCACGTGCATGAAAAATGTATTCCAGTTAATCGAGGTGGAAGCAATTTCAGGAATAATTGAGTTTCATGATACTTTTATGAATTGGATTTCACCATACCAGGGTGGAAGAATTGGCAGAACACTCAGTCGATTGATAAATTTGAATTTGGAGGTAATAAATGAATTGCTTTTGATCGAGTTTAATATTTTTCACTTCGGAGTCACCTCTTAAAGAGATGATTGATTATAAAAAAACAGCTTCTGAACTGTCAGATGCGTACCTAGGAAAAACATCACCAGGAATATTAATATAAATGAAAGACTAAATAATTCGAATCAGTAGATATATCAGTTTTATCAAGTTAACAATCGTCCAATGTTTCAGTCAGTGACAGAACTCATAATAATTTCTTAAGTTATAACAGTGCATTACGTCTAATAATAAAACCCGAAACGAGAAACCGTTTGCTTAAATATAAATATCAAATGAAAATTTCGTCTAATATACCTCATCAAATGAGGTGGTCGTGGTGTTGGAGCGTTTGCTTCCACCCAGATGGCCTGGGTTCGATCCCCGGGACAGCCTGCCTCTGAACTGAAGTAATTTGGAATCCACTTTTATTTAAACTGTAGGTCCCGGTACTACCTTGCTCTCACAAGCTCTGCTATTGAGGGGTTCTCAACGAAAACCTGGGTGGATCGATAAAACAAATTTTACAATTTATCTAGAACTAGGAGATCTTGTCCATATATGGCTCACTCGTGAGTTTTAACAAATATTCCTTCGAAATCGATCTTACTAAAGGGCCAAAGGTCATAGCTCTTTCCATATGATGTTCAAATTTTACCGTTTCAATAACCTTCGAATATTCAGAAAACGCCGTGAAATTATAAAAGACCAAAAGGTTGAGGTAGTCCGAATGCTGACATCCGTTATTCTCAACGATAAAAAAACTGAGGGGTTGTCTTCAGACAGATTAATGGATAATGAATGAGAGAAAGAAAAAGAGAGAGAGCATTGACGTCTGTAAAGTCAGCTACGCAGCTCACGTCAATGCCATGTTACATGAGCTGCTGTTACAGTCATCTTACGGTTTGAAACTTGGGTATCTGAAAGTGTACTTTGATATATGTACGCGTATCAAAATTGAAACTTGGCTATTGTTGGTAATGCAGTCAAGTACATGTGTGTGAATGTTATAGTGTAGTTTGTGTTGTGATGTCTGCCGTCTTTAGTACGTGCAATCACGCAATTTTTAAGTGTTTGTGACGTCTGCCGTACACCACAGTTTTTAACCGTGGTTAAACGTGCAACCAACAAATAAATATTTTTTTACATTTTTTTTGGGTGGAGACATTGCCTTGAGCAATATTCCCCCTCCACCTCCTGACGAAGTCCCCACTATTCACGCCAGTAACCAGGCTGGGGTAGGGCGGATTCCTGCGTGTTGGGGAGAGTGCTGGACAAGTGCGCCAATAGGAAGCAAGGTCCAATAAATACAGAGAGAAAGAGAGAGAAAGTTTTACTCCAAAATAATACTTTGGTTTCAGGCAGTGGGGAAATAACAGAGCAATCGGTGGATTTTTACATTCTCATTTGCATAATCAATACTTCTATTCTTTACAAGTGTTCTATATGAACCCAAACTCTATAATAGAGACACCATTTGCTGTAGAACCTTTTGAAGGAAGCGTCATATGGCTTTTGATGTTTCCTTTTCGTATTGTGACCATTCCTACATTTCGACGAATTCTGTCATAATCAGGCTGAAGACCAGGTGAAAGCTTAAACAAGGCGTACGATTCTTCAGGAGTTTTAGATAGAGGTTAGCGCGAAGGTCACCACAATTATAGCGAGCATTGATTGAAGGATTTCATTGGTATGGATACACCTGATATAATGACGTTCGCACTGTGACATCAGCCGTTCTAGAAAAAAAAAATTAAGACAAGAAGTTGTTGGATCCCCATTCTGAAAGTTTTGCAAAGTCAATATCTAAATCTTTTTTTTAGGATTTTATTGACTGTAGGAACATCAAAGTTGTTGGCATATCCAAATAACTGCAAGTCTGTCATATTCAACATCAGTGTTGTCAAATCCAAGTTGGGCGATTGTAAAACTGTACCAATTCTGTCAAATTCAACTTCAATGTTGTCAAATCCAAAATGGGCACTTGTTAAATTGTACCAACTTTCAGATTTATTCCTTCATGAGTTGACATGTATCGATGTGCTGTATTATTCTGTTCATATCGAGATGGAGTCGACGCTCTTGAGCTTACACAGCACATCCGGACGAATGTACCTGTCACATTTGGAAACGATCTCTAGAGCTGAGACTTTGTCAAGCTGCAAGAGAGTGTCTAATTTGTTTTTATATCAGTATATTTAGACTTGACTTGGTTCCAATGAAATGCTGGGTCTCCTTCAAGAAGGAAAATACACCCTGAGGTGTCAGTTGCTAAGCTAAGGTACTTAGTTCCATATGCTTATCCATTTCAACAGTCAGATATCTTAAGTTGAACTTCTTCGACATTTCTAGTCACAATCTCACGTACCAAACTTTCCTGTTATGGATTGTAAGTATGAAGGATTTATCTGATCTTTAAAATTGCCCTGAATTTCGAGGGATTACAATCACATGCCCTTAAAAATGAGTTGCGTCTGCCAAATTGAAAATTTTGCAAAATTCAAGAAATAGGAACTACCCAAAAGGACGAATCAATATAAATTTCACTCGCTAACGAAGTTAGCATCCACATGAGCTCAAACCATACTGAACTACTTATGATATTCTTATCCTATTCGCACTATATTCTATAGTGTAAATTCATCATGACTGATAAATATAGAGGAAATAAAAGCATCCACTACTTTACCTACTCATGGGTCATATCAAAAGTTCAAAGTATTGATTCATTTGATTCATTTGATTCATTTGATTCATTTGATTCATTTCAATGAAAAACATAATTACGGTACGTGTTTTTTCATTATTATTCAAACGTTGTTTCGTACGAGTATTTCAAAACGAGCGTTGTAACCCGAACGTTTAAACTGAAGTAAAATAACAGATTTTAAAATTTCATTGAGTTATTGAATATCCTCCAATTTATTACAATAATAACCCTAAAAGCATTGTTGGGTTATAAATGAATCATTGTTAGCAAATTGCAGTAGTATTATAATTCGCTTGGTGAAAATTATTTCCAATATTTTCGAAATCATTTCTGTCATAGCACATATACAAGGTGTCCCAAGAAAAGGTCACATTTAGAATATCAGGAGAAATAATCGGTTAAAAAAATCTCCAAGACACGTGAAATTTGTCTTTGGGGGGGACAAGTTGTTGTGATTGTGTCTGCTAAGATGAAACGAATAAAATCGACAAAGTCGAAGTACCCTTTTTTTCCACACTTTTCTACCAAGTGGAAAAATAAGGCAAACATCCGTCAGAAAACAACTACTTCCCTGGCTAATACCACGATGGATATTGAACTACATCTGACAGATATTCGTGCAACGTTCTTGCAAGAAGACACAATTGCAAGTGCGTATCTTGTAATTAAACAGTAGATTATCCTTCATTTGGCTGGGAATGACGACCTACAGACATGCATGTTTTGAGGTTTTGCTTCTCATCAGAGCCAGGGTGGTCGGACAACATTATAATTGTACTGTCCGTGCTAAATGAATGATAATCAACTGTTTAACTAATATTTCCCCACGGATGAAGCTACTAAGTTGATCGCAGCGCCATCCGCATGGAAAGTCAAGAAACACACTCCTCGAAAAGCACAGACTCCAGAAATTTACCACCTGGTGAGTAAATGAGTGAAGTGAAAAGTGTTCCGAAATAATGAGCCAGCCATCGATCTCCAAAACCAACAAAAAGGTATATATAAATCATTTGACCTTCCTTGAACGCAAATCTTTCATAAAAATAAAAAAACATTGAAGAAATCCGTATCACTGAACTTCACGTCATACATCCTCAATTTTCATCAAAACTTTCCATCAAGAAACAAGCCTTGCGTTTGTCAAACTTGCGTAGAACTTTTCAGTGCCACAAACTTTTCATATATTGACTTTGATAAAGACAATTTAGTAGTTATAAGTTGTTAGTATGTAAGAAATCGTTGAATATGAAATTTATTTCAATCTTTGCCAAAAAGCACATAGAGGCGAGGTCAAAAGTAGCGTGCTATATGAATATCTGATAATTTCGATCCGTAGGTAGTAGAAAATGTCATTTCATGAATTGCCGCATTTTCACTCTTTGTTGCGGCACATTTTAGGACTGAAATTAGTTATTTGAACGTATTCATAGCCCTCTAGAATGAAAAAAAAAATGGTTACAAAAAGTAACAAATGATACATGGTTGTATTCTAAATGTCATATGAAAACTAAAAACTGAAAATATACCACGTGTCCCATTTAAAAATCATAAGGTCACTTCCGATGAATCCGGTATTTGCATGAAGTTGAGATGAAGTTGGGACACAATGAAAGTTTTATGATTTCATTTTTAATTTTTATAATTTTAAATTTCATATTAACATAAAACTTATATTGTCATTATTATTCTCGTCACGCCCCAAAAACAATCTTATTTCTACATTTCAACCCTTATTGTTGAATTCTTTTTTGTATCCTGTTTTATTTCGAAAATTGAAATAACCTAAATCGCAAAACTTAAAACTTATTACATGAAATTGCTATTGTGTCTACGGCTGTACATGTCAAAAAATGCAGTTTCATTCCATTATCTCCGAAATCAAAATAGTTATATGGGCGAGCCACCTTCCGTGGACACCCAGTATAGTCATTGCTAGATCACCATTAGCCGTTTGGAAAAATTTATTTCTTGAACTCGGGCCCTTCCAAATAATTAGCGGTTATGCATTTGCGTCCTTCTTGAGAATTAACCATTCTTTACGTCACGCAGATCTTCATCATCATCAATCGTAGCGCTACAGACCGACGACTACCACAGAAAAACCACATTGTCGTACAAATAATGCACTCTTGCTCACAACGACCCTGATGGAATCGTGGACAGACAATGAGTGAATACCCAAATTGCGCAAATACGCGACAGAAACGAGGATAAATGGGTGACAGCGCACTGATGAGGAATCCACAAATAGTTGTTCTTTCATCTCGAGTTTCTAAATTCGAATTTGAATTATAACAGAGCATCCCTTCTATGTTCCTTAATTTACTGACAGACCTATTGTTTTTCCAGACACTTCTAAAACAGATAAACAAAAGTTTGTAGCCGTTGATTAAATAAAACCGCAGCGCTCATAAATGAACAGATCTTACTGCGAGACTTCCATCTGAAGAATTAAAATGGAATATTCGAGATGAGCGTGTTTATCCGTCTGGGAATTATATTTTGTACCTAATCCCACTACAATAATTCTATAAAAACTGTCAGTCATACAAAACCGCTGAAACAAGATATTGTCTTAATTTTAAGGCCCAGTTTCAGTTTGAAGAGTGATCAGAAATAAGTAATCTAAGTAGTTCTGGGTAAGTATCTTCATCCATTCTCAGATAATCAAACCAATCACCTGGTTTCAACCACAATTTCTCCAACAAATTCACGTGAAAGAATTGTCTTCTTTTTATAAACCACTCTTTTACCAACTTAAAGCGTTTTCTCTTAGTATATTTATCTTTTATTGCTGCGACCACCGCTAACGCCAATGTCGTCTCCAAAATCATGACAGTTACCATAATGAAGGAAAACTGAGATGAGGTTCGAATTCATGTACCTATGGATGATTGGATTAAGAAGCGAGGGCTCAACCCGCCCGCCAACACGGCCCGTATGAGTTCGTAAACAAAGAGGTAACATCAAAACTGACCAGAAGGTCAGAGTATCATGCAGATATTTCCAATTTTTTCAATGAAGTGGGTAGAATCCCTGATGTACGCGTCAGTGTCGTCAACATGCAGGCTAAGTAGGTCTGTGAGATGTTTGGCGATCATCTAGGTGGGTGAATCAATGGCGCTGACTATCGAGTGTAGTGGGATATTCGGTTTGTGGATTTAAGGGAGTACATTTAGGTGTGGTGGACGGGCTTGGATCTCCGGAGTCAGGCTGCACGCCTTCACGAAGAACATTCTATTCTTCGTATGGTCCCTCTAGGTATCAGGTGACCAGTCAGTCAGTGTTGTTTGATGGAGAACAGCACGTCTTCATTCAATATGTGGTGAGCTCCTCTTAATTTTGTGACAATTAGCCGCACAGTGGTTATTTGCCGACTTGATCTTAGCGTCCATTTTGTGAACATGCCTCCAAATCAGAAGGGTGGGTGGTATCCCTTCTCTCTGTTTGAGACAGAGTCTGAGCAGGGTCATACACTGCAGAGTTGATTTGCCAGATGTGGGCCTCTTGTCGAAGACTTTTCTAAATATTCGTATCCACCTGTGCCAGTTGTTATGGGGGCTTGATGTTATGAAGCGCCCTGTGGGTTCTGATGCCCTCCATTGGTGGTGAGATGCGAGCCTCCTCTACAGCATAACTGCCACTTTTGCAACTTTGTTAACCGGCTGAGGAGAAGCTCTTCGAAAATGAGATAAATAGTCCCTGATAATTTTGGCTGGAAAAGTGGAATTCTTTGAGTGTATCTCAGACCACAGAGTATGCTTTTTCGCTATGTATCGTCTTGTCTGGTGAATAATCATGTACTTTATCATATAAGGTGGTTCTGTCTAGAACGTACTTACTGCTGCTGAGAATTGGGAAGGGTGATTATAACAGAAGACAACCCATTTAAATTGGTTACAGCAAACACTAATGAAAACCGTCTGAGAACACTTTCATCTCAACAATACTCCAGAAAATCAGGCGAATATGAACTCAAGCATTTTCCTAGACGATTTCCATTGGGAATGCGGCGAATGAACTAGCGAGACGGCTCGATTGTCTGCAATTTCCATTTTCATTAATTTTTTCACTCTTCGCTAGCTTCGTTTCATTTTTTACATCCCAATAAAATTGGCCCAATTTTTCCCGTTACTCTTTGCTAACCTATTCCACTTATCCCATCAGTCGGCTATCGGATTTTTCGTAACAAATCAAACGAATCAGACGTTTACAATTTCGTTTTTGCTGATATCGACTTTTCAACCCCATTTGGGTTATCGGATGTAAAAGGCAATGGCTGTTTTTGTTTTATCCCAGTTCGGCTCAAGGATGATATGAATTGGAAATACAGGGCTTATCATCGCGATATGGAATTATATTTATGGAAAATCTTTTCGTTTTTTATACTAAAATCTCCATTTTAGCTAAAATATTTTCAGCTTTGATGCTTTCGACCTATACCGATGTGGCAAATATCACTCTTTAGCATGTTTTTGAATTGTGAGAATCTTCAAGACCGTAATGAAACATTCTGAATATTGTCATAGATTTCGAGAGGAGAAACATTATGTTTTTACGTGTAGCTCACACAAATCGCTTGAATATTTCCGAAGGTTGCTAATAAGGATGCAGCCGGTTGACGGAAATAATAATTTTTTTCAACACCGACCGATGAACGATCTGGGATACTGTGAACTATGACCAATTACCGAAAATAAAAAGGGCTACCAGTCTATCACGTGGAGACACACCTGCCAAATTTCGTAGAAACCCGTGATGATTTTTCGTGAACCTTGGAAGACGCCCTACTGAATTGAACACCTATGTTTTAACTCTCCGCCTTCGACATTTCGATGTTTAATTTCTGTGTTTTCATGCAAATTAACAACGGTATACGCAAGCTGTCACTTCCACTACATTACCGTATGTGCTGAGACATTATTTCGACGTATTTCAGTTAATCTATTGCTTTTCTGCTCATACAAAATGTATTTTTTATTCATTCTTTTCAATTCTCCACATCTTCTGGTGGGGAAAGCACACTGTATAATTTTTCGTAAGTGGGCGTACAATGAGCAAGATTGGAATGAATTCACCTAATTCTTGCACAAGCAATACTGGAAAGAAAAATTTATGTAGACAATACTGAAAATGTCACCAGGAAATTTAATTTTTTTTCTCATAAACACGATAACTTTCATGAATAAGATTCTGGATACGGTTGAATATCGTTAGAGGCTATTTCTGTGTTCAATTTTCATGGAAGACGTTTTCGAAAATTTGAATACGTAATGACTCCCTGACTAAGTTTGCCAAAGAAAGTTACTTTTGATGGTTTTCCGTAGAGCATTACCATTCGCTATAAAAATTGATCTGGAACTTCTTTTTTGTGCTGTGAGAACTTTTCAATTATTTGTTCAATCCTAAATTTATGGTCCTTCGAGCTTGAATTTGATTGGCATATGTATTACATTTACTAGAAAATGGGTGAAAGTATCCGTTTACTTCTTCAAGTTTGAATTTGATTGATAAGTGAATAGAGTAGCATCTGTATTGGTAAATTTTCTCGAAAAATTGGCGAAGGAAACTGTTTATTTCTTCTTTTCGAGCTTGAATTTGATTCGCATCTATATTACATTTAGTCGAAGAATTGGCGAGAGTAACTATTTACTTCTTCAAATCTCAATTTCATTGTAGCATCTGGATTCGTATGCATTTACTTGAAGAAGGTAACTGTAAACTTCTTCAAGTTTGGATTTGATTGTCATAAATAGAGTATTCAACTGTTTATTTCTTCTACCTTGAATTTGATTGGCATGTATTACTATTGAAACAAGAACTGAATTTACTCTGTAGTTATAGTAAATTACATTTGAAGTATATTGTTTTTATAATGTTCAATTGTTAATAAATAAATGAAGTAGAAAAGTATTTGGTACACGTTATTATAAGTTTATATTTGAATTTTATCAAGTGTTTGTTCACCAATTCACTTCACTGAATTATCCTCTCTACAAGAATTACATATACTCGAATAGTTGGCGAAGGTAACTATTTGTTCGAGCTTGAATTTAATTGGCATCTATTCTGTATTACCTACATGTACTCAAATAATTGGCGAAGGTAACTGATTATTTGTTCGAGCTTGAATTTGATTAGCATCTGTATCACATTTACTAGAATAATTGGCGAAAGTAAGTAACTGTTTATTTCTTCAAGTTTGAATTCAATTGGCAAGTGAATAGAGTACTGTGGTATTTACTCGAAGAATCTGACTATTTTTGGTACATTTACTTGAAGAATTGGTGGAGGTATTTGTGACTCTTCAAGACTATTCTCTATTGTTTGTCTCATCATTCTGTCATTCATTTTTTCATATATTTTCATTGTTGTACTTAGGAGAGTTATTCCCCTATAGTTATCACAGTCATGCCTGCCCCCTTTTTATATATTGATACTATTCCTAGTCTTCCGGTATCTGTTCTTCGTTCCACGCATTATTATATAGTCTCAATAGTATTTTAATTCCTGTATTCCCTGGATTTTTGAACATATCTGTTGTTGATTATCTGTTCCCGGTGACTTTCCCTTTTTTAATTCCCTCATTTGTTCTTGCAGTTCGGTTATGTTTACATTTTCTTTAATTTCTTTCATTACATCCTTTCGTCTGTTTTCAGTTTGTACTTTTTCATCTTTCCGTTCATTCATTATTTCGTTTTCATTCGTTATCTTTTTCCCGTTCTCGTTTTTTATCCAACTTATTTCTTAGGCTTTCTTAGCGACTTTGAAACTTTGTAAAATAGTTTTCGATTCGACTCACTCTTTTCGTCAAATTATTTGCACTGATGATTTCTTTTTGCTGCTATTACCATCTCTTCCACTGTTTGTTTCCCCTTTTGAATTCCATAATGTTGTTAAGATAAATTTGCCATTACCTTTTTTTTCAGTTTCACTTGTTGCTTGAATTCATCTGTCTACCATGCTGTTTGTTTTCTTGTATCAGTTTTTTCACTAGTGCCACATATTACTTCAGCTGCCTTCATAAATACTTTCTTAAAATTGTTTCAAATTTCTTCTTTATAACCATTTTTAGTTATATCGCTCGCTATCATTAGAAAAATTTTCTGTTATCAATGTCTTGTATCTCTTTGCTATTTCTTTATTCTGCAGTTTGTATGATTTCACCGATTCATATTCTATTACTTTTTTTGTTTATTGTTTATTATGTTCTGTATTTTCTATTTCATCTCTCATCATACACGGTACAATACACAGTGCCCACTGTAATAGTTATTAGTGGCAATGTTCACTAATCCAAAAAGAAATAGATTAGGTGAAACCCTTGCTCACTTCAGGAGGTTAGGTTTTTTGGACGATCTGTCTGAGTGTAATACAAAATCTACCGAAAACTAACCATATCGTCCGTTATTTCAAATCTCTGAAGCCAACCCTGTCTTCCAAACTACGACGACGAATTTCATACCTTGAAACTTTAATCTGGGAGTAAAACAGAAACGTGCATGAGAGATGGAGATGGGGTTTCCCGAACTTCGGCTATTTTACTTTGCGAGTAAGTTTAGAACTGAAATGTGCTGATGTTTTCCTCGTACTGCTGTAATACTTGGAGTTTTTCACCGAATGCGATCTACTTTCTTGTCAAATATGCAAATTCCGTTTAGGGACTGATTTATTCTTAGACTTCCCACGCCATTTTCAAATTTCCAACAATTTTGCAATATAGTCCGTAGCATGAGAGGATGATCGGAAAAACTTTCAGTGCGGAAATTGGCATATGGAGGGTTCTTCAGGACAAACTTCCCGTCATCTTTTGGGAAAAGTGATGAGGTGGATATTTTATTGCTCGATATAGACCTTTTCAGAACTCTTCACTTTTACATCAAGACGCAAGATATTGGCTCTTCTTAGTTGATATTGAAAAATGTACGTTTCTGGTAGAATTTTCTGATCAAACTTCCTTTGTATTAGAGATAAAAATGTTTAAATGCAATAGAGAAAATCTATTTTATTCCACAGCTATGCAACTTTTTTCAAAATTAATGTTGCAGTAACCGTGTGTTGGTCCAAAGCAAAGTAATTTTGCGTTGGCACATTTACTTGGACTTATTAATAAAATGTAATACTTAGATAGATAGATAGATAAGCTTTATTGTCTAAATGAAACATTTGTCGACGAAGTCATAATTATCACATTTTGTATGGAATAAAAACAAAAACATAAATGTAAATGTAAATATATACGTTGGGGGAACAGAAATTCTCATAAAGATAAAAACACTAATTCTAATTTTGAAGAAGACATAACAAAAAAATATGTGAAATTTTATATTTTTAATGTATATATACCTATATCACAGTATCACAAAACATAGAATATAGAACGACTAGAAAATGTAGACAAAATATTCCTCCAAATTGTAGAAGCATTTCCCCATCAGAAGTGTTTTAACTGACTTTCGGAAACTTTTCATATCGCCAAATAAAATACACTATAGCTGCGGTACAATATAAATAATAATAATCGAGTTGAATTGCTAAGTATATAAAACTAACACAAACACAAACAGAAACAATCGATAAGTGATTAAACACTTGTTTCGATTGAAAATTATGGTACCGCATAATCACATGGTAGTAATAAAGTTGTTTTATATCAAATGCTTCTGTTTCTGTATAAAAAAGGTCAGAAGGATATCTGGATGGCTTTCCCAAAATAATTTTGAGAAATCTTCGTTGTAGAATTTCGAGGGGTTTGAGGTGCGATTTCAAGGCGCCGCCCAATGCAAGTATGCCGTATCGAAGATGACTTTCAACGAGCGCAAGATACAATATTAATAATTGATGTGTTGACAGAATTTTTTTCAAATATTCCAATTTATAGAGAATGAATTGTAATTTCTTGATGATGTATTTTATGTGTATGTCCCATTTCATGTGGCAATCTATCATAACTCCCAGATATTTAACATTATTTTTAGCTGTTATTATTAGGTTAGTTGCTCCGTCAGCTATTTGAATATCGGTGAAAGGGGGGAGATTTGTTTCATTACAGCTAAAAAGTTTGTTTTCTGAAAATTTTGTGTTTATTGTTTTCCATTTCTTAATCAGAATAAAATCCGTTTGTACGATTCTTTCCACTTCTTTCCACGAATCAGCTTTGTAAAAGATTGCGGTATCATCGGCAAATCCAACAATGTCCCCTTCACTCTTCACAGAAAATAAGCCATTCAAATACATGTTGATGAGTAGTGGTACAAGGACCGTACAACAGGTAAGGCTTTACTAATAACATAGTTTATTTTAACTGTTTGACGTCTGTTCCTGATGTAGCTTTTGAGTAAATCTAATGAAGTATTTCTGATACCTATATCCTCTAAAGACTGGAAGAGTAATTCATGGCTTACGGCGTCGAAGGCTTTTGATAGATCAATGAATACACATAGGCATGATTTGTTTTCATTTAAGGAGTTGTGAATTTTTTCTGTCAAGGAGAGGATGACATCTTCTGTGGAAGTTTTTTGCTTGAATCCATATTGTCGTTCGTAAATGATATTGAGGTAGAGTTGTGCATATATTCATGAAGAGTTCCAATAAACTTGTCTGTCGCCGAGTTTGGATCTGGTTCAGTATATATTGAATCCCAAGTCTGGTTTCTGAGTAAATTTTATAGTTTCATATGATCGATATATTTTGCATGTTTCTGTTCTTTAGTGTTTTCGTGGAGAAATGATCTGTAATATCGGTTTGTAATATCATCGGTAATATCTGATCCAGTGTGTTAGGTTTGATATTTACAAATATATGATCGATACAAGAATTGCGTTCAGTTTGAATTCTAGTTGCGTTGTTTATTGCAGAATCATTTAGGGTATTGTATTCTGTGGTATGTTCGTTATCATCTAATAAGTCAATATTGAGGTCACCAATAAAAATATGATTTTCAAGTTGAAATATTGGACCCTCGAAATAATGAAGTAGGTCATTAATGAACTGTTGGAGATTACTGTTTGGGGACCTATAAATAACATTGATGAGAATTTGGTTTTTATCGTTCAGAGAGATTTTGATTTGGATCATCTTTATCCCATTAGGAGGAATGATTGAGTAAGTATGAGGATATTCAGATTTAATGTAAACAACGACGCCATCATTTGGATTAAAATCTTCTTCGTTGTATAATTTAGTAGTTATATCCATTCAGATTATAAAGATCTGTATTTTGTATTGCCCATGTTTCTGTCAACACTATGCAATCGAATTCGGTAGACATATTTTCTAGGAGTGGTTTGAATTCTTCTAGGTTTTTATTTATACTATGTATGTTCTGATGAATTATTTTGAAATTAAGAACATAAGTGTTGATCTCTAAAATTTCTTTGCATTCTTGTGGGTATTCTAATGAGTATGTTTCCACTGTGTCATTAACAAAGTTCCTTATATATTGATTCACTGAGGCACAACAAAATTAACTGTTTTTAATATTTGAAGGACTAAAATTAAAATAACACATCAAAAAACACGGCAAATAGATTTAAGATAAGAGTCTTACTACAGGTAAGGCCTAATTTTTGTTGACTGACCGTGTTCTTGGCTTTTCCTGTATTGTTTTCTGTGTTACAAACATTTGGGTTGGTTTCTTTGTTGTATGAAACTTTGGCGTGCTGATGGAGACTTCAGGCTGTTCCGGTGATTTTCTTTATAGGCTCCACTTTAGGATTGGAAGGTGCACTGTTGTGTTTAGGTTCTAAGTTTTCTTCTTTTTCAAGATCTTCAATTCCATAAGCAATTCTATCAACGAAAAGTTTATTTCCTTTTATGTAGCATTCCTCGTATTTCTCGTCTTGCCTGGCGAGGAGAATTTCCTGTCTTTGCTTGAGGGTTAGGTCGTTGGCTATTGATATATTTTTCCCTTTCAGTTTGTTACAATTTTTCAAAACTTCTTTTTTCTTGTAATTTGAGTTGAATTAAATTTTAATGGGACAGTTTTCCAATTTTCCCAAAGGATAAACGTCGCTAAAATCGCTATCTTTCAGCTCAATACCAAGCAAGTCCTTGAAATCTTTATATAGATTTCCCGCTGTAACCTCCTGTCGTTTTTTATTTAGCCCAAATATTGAAATATTTTTCTGGTTTTGTACTCTTTTGAGAAATTCTATTTCTCCTTTAAGTTCGTTATTTTCGGTATCAAGTTTTCATACTGTACTCTTGAGTTGTTCTATTTTTAAAAGGAGTCTAGTTTCACTAGCCTCTATTCAGTTTTTTATATCGGTTTATATCATTTTTTAAACTATACCGTTGGGAGCAGTATATGGTCTCCTTTATAATTCGACTGTGATTCAGTCGAGATGATCCTTGTTGACGTTTTTTGTTGTCTGTATTATCGTGTGCACTGTTTAGAGGTATTAGAAACTGGTCTCTCTCTTAGGTGATATATATGTACGTTTTCAATATATCATGAGGTAGTATCACTAATTGTTCCACTGGATATCAACTTTGAAAATTATTTTCCGCTTTTATTATTGATTGTTTTATTAATAGTTAACAATTTCTTAATTCTGTACAAGAATGAATTACTTTTCTTTTTCTAACCTTCATCCAGCTGCCCCCAACGAGCAACAGACTGAAGTCTTCAAGAGTCTTGTGTGAGCTGAGAATGACGAGGGTCTCACTTTTCAACGTGCGATCCTAAGCACGGTCGAGAATTCATGCTGAAAGTGTCTGTCCACTTTTTCGACATTACTCGACCTATTCACTACAGCTGCTTCCACACCAGTGTTGAGACCTCTCAAGTGCTCATAGATTCTTCTGGCGATGTGACTACCCTGTAGGAAGAATAAAGTACGGGAGTATCTTCTGGTCCGTTTACGCTTAGCTGGTGTACATATCCTACGGGGACGGCACTTCTCATAACTTATGCAATTCTGATCACACGGCATAGTAAAGTTGGCCACTCTGGGTTGCTCCGAATTGCGCGACTGCTGAAAATTTAAAATGGCCGTCCGTCAGCGAAACGTGTATGACGCTCGATTTAATTTCGAACTGTTAATTTGACGTACATAATTCAAACGGAACGAGCTATGCCGGGAAAATATATTTTTTGTTTCGAGGCACATAAACACAACGAAATGAGCGACTAGATGTGAGTATAACTGTGTCGACTACTTCATCAACAAAATAGAGAACTCTAAACATGACGTTATTATCTTTTCTCTGAGTGGATGAGAATAAACAAGAAAGAAAAAAAGGAACAGGTTGGAAGAGAAACCTATTACAGATTTTTTTTTGTTTTTTGAATAGATAGGGGTCGAATTCATGAAAAGGCTTGATAGATGTTAGTTTATCACAGAGTTGAAAGTCAACAGTATACGATACCCTCCTCACTGAATATGTGATATAATATTGCACTTTGATGAAATGATATACTCCTCAACACAGGAGTTGAGATGTATGAGTACTTAGATCTAGGATAATCTTAACAGCAGAATATTAATGGTGCACCATGAAAAACTTTACTTGAAATCATTACTGAAATTGATAAATATATACATATATATATAAAAAATAAAAAAAATACTCAGGATACAAAATCCTATAGAGATCAATAAATGTCAATGATTTCAAATTCCACAAATTCGTAGGTTAGTTATCCGAAATGTAAACTTGGTAAAATGTTCTTGACGGCAAACGAAAAGATACAATTGTCAGCTTGACAAAATGGTGTCGCTTTCTGGTATGCAACATGCACAAATAACTATTATATTTGAGACTCAAAGCTTTTTAGATAAATTCTCTTCCACTTGATCAGACCTCTGAATTTCCCCTAGGTGATTAAACTCCTTTGCTTATCGTCGCACCACTGCATTCCAGCTAACCAAAAGGGCCATACTTAATTGATGGTTGATCAACAGGTTATAAGATCATAATTTCCGTTTCAATTGGCTCTGTATTCTGGATTGGAACCGATTGACAATCTAATTTCCAGTACTATTCAGCTGAGCTTAATTCAGAAATACTTATGATCGCTTCAATTCATATGGATTCAGATTCATTACCGTCACTTCAATCACCACCAAGCCAGATCTTCACCCCTCGACAGCCAAACTAAGAGGAGAGCTCATCCCACTTCTCCAATTCTCGAACTGGATTTCCGACATCATGTCAGTGACATCTATACGAACCCAACGCCATCAACCCAGACAGGTACGTCAACAAACGAAATCCACCCTTAGACAAGTTCAGCCACCTGCCACCAGCCGTCACTGAACGTCCTAGCTAGTGAGAGAATTCTGTTGTCTACTTTTTAGACAAGTTTACATGTTCATTATTAGATGTCGCTAGATGTAACAATATTTTCGTTACATGATTGATAGACAAATGCTCTACCATCATGACCACTGCTATAGAACAATATTGAATAATTAATTATATAAGTTGCTGATGTTGCCATCAAATAGGGTTTGTCCACGTCTGACTAAGAAGATTCTCATCATCATGATTGAAGTGAGTTATAGTTATTTATGTATCAAGGGAATCAAGGGCCTTAATTACCGATGGCAAAGTTTGCAATTGCCTGCGGTTATTAAGGCTCATTAATTTCCGTGGTACATAAATAATTTTATTTCTGCCCGATTTAAATACAATTTTGTTCATTTTTAAAACTGAATAAATGTACCAATTCAGTACCTTCCCGCTATATTTGAATCAGGTACCATTAATTATAGGAGTTTGTTGTTGCTGGGTTGTTGCTATACATGTTTATGAACAGAACTTTGTTATCAAGATGTTTTGCGTTGAAAACGTGTTTCCTACCTCAAATATTATAGAGGATATTTTGAAACAGGCTGAAAAAACAAGAGAATCATTAATTCCATCGTAAAGTGAAGCCCTGTACCAAAAAGAATACAAGATATATCTGGAGTGGCTGACACGGAAAAATGTTATGTCAAAAGATGCCACTGAAACTGTATTTCTGGCATATTTTCAAGAACTAGTAAGGTATTTTCTGTTTTTCGGTAGATCTGTTTACCTATTCGTTGCAGTCAGAAACTATAGTCCGAATTCCTTATGGACTAAGTGATCAATGCTGAAATCGATGGTGACTATACATGAGGAAAGAGGTACCACTGAGTTCAATGAACTAGAAGCTTTTTTGAAACGGAAGAGTAAGAGTTATAAACCGAAAAAGTCTGCCATTTTATCTCCTACAGATGTGATCAGATTTCTAAACAACGCTCCTAAAGAATGGGTTATTTTCCAGTCACGAATTTTTTAAAATGAAGATTTTGGATATAGGGGAACGGGATTCCGTTATTGTAGTGAAAGATCCGGAAAGTAAAACTAGTGTATCGAAGAAATTTACAGTTGTGGTTGAAAGAAAGTTCTCCGCTTTGCCTTTATTGAGACTTTATATGTCTTTGCTGAAGGTATTGAACGATTTTTTTTTGAGCTACCGACAAAATGTACATCTCAGCCAATTGGAAAAATTACATGTTTGGGAAAATCCCCAGCAAAATTGCAATATAGTCAGGATTGCCAAACCTATATTCCTATACGGAATATTGCCTCCGTCGCACTTCTGCTCCTGCTCTAGCTAATACAGGAGCAACTATGACTAACTTAAAAAGACACGGAGGTTGGAAAAGTTCCACGGTGGCGGAGGAGTATGTGGAGGATAGCATCGAATTAAGAAATAAAACGGCGCTAATGTTGTCTACTTCGCCATATTAGAAGAAGCAGGTACCTCGACAGTATTGAACAAAAGCTCCAGCCATACAAAAAAAGAAATAGTTTTCAGTGGCGGAAGTAATTTTCAAGAAACATTTCAAAATTGTACAATTATTATTCCCAATGACGTGAATGAATAAAATATGGTTCAGCTTTCCTTTCATAAATATATACACACATATATGAGCATTTCATATTTGATTTTCACGTGTGAAAGGTAGAGGGAATTATAGAATCTATAATGTCCCGAGGAAGTTATGACCCTCTTCATTTACTTATAACGTTGCCGCACCACCAGCGCCATATAGTGACGATTTTTGTACTAGTGCGCTAGGACGAACTTTGTATCCCTACTGGCTATTAGATATATAAAATTGAACATAATCATTTTTGTGGACAAGATGGCATCTCTGGGTATGGGATTAAAAAGATTGCACCTCACATCATCACGCGCCTATGTCATAAGGTCAATATACAGGGTGTTCCAAATTAAGTCGGCACTATTGCCAACTTCGTTATTATTGACTAGTAGCATTTTTAATAGCCTTCTCGATGCAGAAAACAAAAAAAAATTGACAGTCGCGTTTTCAGAATATTTCATAAAATGACATTTCTTTCAATGGAACACCCTATATTTTTTCATGGATTTCGATTCGTAATAACATTCTCAACAACAAAGCTCATATCACCTTTCTTCCTAAAGTGGAAAATGAGCGACTTATGTGGAAATATTTATTTCTTTCACTAGTACAAAAAATTTCTTTGTTTTGGCGAATAAAACCTCATGATTGTCCAAACACCCAATTTTCGTACTTATACGAATGACAATATTTTGTTACTAATAGCAAAATAAGACAGTAAAAAGAAAAAATTGTGCTGGGATGTGAACTCGTGAAACCCGTGATCATCATGTCGCACCACTCAATTGACTCCACTGAGCTATTTGGTATCAATGTACAAAACGATAATTTCCCTCTTAAAGCCATTCCGCTAGCCGCATTTATTTTGTGAATCAAAATATGTCTACTGTAATGATAACTTTGAAGCCGTTTTGTACAGAACAGAAAATACTGGAGAGTCATATGAATGTGGTTGGAAAAAATGTGTTTGATTCAATAAAACATAATAATTATGAGCAATCAAGTTGCCTTAAAATTTTGTTGAAATAGTATTTGTCAAATATTCTCAAGTATATCATAACAATGTCATATATTATTGTAACTGTCAACTACTGTTCGAATATTTTTCGAAATGCCGTTTTCCCATCAAGAAAAATGTGATATGTTAGAATCCTACTTGGTTTGCCAGTAAAATAGCATAAGAGCACTCCAACACTACAGCAATTCGTTCCCCGATCGTGAATTACCTAATCGGCGTTTTTTTTGCTGTGCTTCATCGTCGATTCAGGAAAAATGGAAAAGTTTTTGAGAAGAGGAGAACTGGAAAACGTTTTGTAATATCTGAAGATATAGAAATTGACGTTTTATCCTACTTTGAGGTAGATCCAATTAATTCCATCGGAGATTTATCTAGAGAAATAGCTGTTCCACTGTCAAGTATTCAACAAATTCTGAAGAAACATAAGATTTCTTCTTATAAGTTAAGACCACTGCAAACACTAGAACCTGGTGATCCTGAGAGACGATTGGGGTTTTGTCGGTGGTTTATGAATAAATGCAGATCAAATCTAGGCCATCCCCACAATCCACAAAGACGATTCAGTATTAATGTGTGGTGTGGTCTATTTAGAGGCAGAATTATCGGTCCATTTTTCTACCATGGTTCTTTGAACGGACCCCGTTACATTAATTTATTAACAAGAGTGTTGGAAGAGTTTTTCGATAATCTTGATCTGGAGGCTCGTCAGATGATCTATTTTCAGCAGGATGGAGCACCAGCACATAATATCAGTGGTGTAAAAAGAATGCTGCGAGGCTGTTTTGGAAACAGATGGATTGCTACAAATGGTACTGTTAAGTGGCCCCCTCGTTCACCAGACATGACGCCTCTAGATATTCATTTTTGGGATTTCTGAAAACTATAAATAATAGAATTGATGGCCGAACTGTGTTGAATGCCACACGTAGTGTTCAACAAGAAGGCGGTGTTTTTGAACATTTACTTGATATGTCTTTAATTAACAAATTTCCTTCCCATATTCTTTATCCAGTCTTTCGACCTCAGTAATAGTATCACCCTGTGTGGAACTATCCAACTGCACCGGAAGATTGGTGGTGTTGGTGTAATCCTCGATCTAATCAGTGCCTTGTCAAACGAGATTGATTTATTAGCGAGCTTGGTGTACAAATTCTGTGTACTTTTTATTCCCGGGTTTTATCGTGTTTGGGCTGCGTATTAAATTGTGATATATCGACGGTTTTTCATTTTATTTCCACCATGAAGCTGAAAATAAACGTGACTTTTCGCCCCAAATTACTCCGTTACGGGTATGTCTGTTGACTCCATCACAGTACGGTGGCCAATCAAAGAAGAATGTGTTGATATGGGGAAATTGAATGAATTTTAGAATCGTTATTTCGAAGCATCTTTCTGGAAACTGATTTAATTTTTCTGATCGGTGTTTGATGACCAATGATTATCAGTTTCAGCCTTACGTGAAAAATATTCCCACCTAACGGAATAGTGTTATTATCAGGGGTAATATAATAAGTGGTATGATTATTACCGATAATTTTTTGGAATATTAATGAATTGCAATCCCAAAGCTGAAAATACAACGAGTCCGCAGGACGAGTTGTATTTTCTTGCATTGGGATTGCCAATGAATTGATATTCCAAAAAATTATAGGTTATTAATCATACCACGAATTATATTTAGAACGACAATATATCTCCTTGCTTAACAACCAATCAGTGGATTTCAAATTTTCAAATTCAGCCAATAGAATCGGAATTACAGTGAAAATATAGCTTGTCGCTGTATTTTCACGGTGATAAACCTGCTTAGTTTTTGTTTACTAGCTGTCAGGTGAAAATGATTTAAATTATAAACGTCAAATTTATGTGTTTTGACTAGTTATATTTCTTAATGAATATGAGCGATCGTTGGGGACAAATGGCCATTGGTATCATAGATGAAGCAGTGGCAAAGAGTGTTCCGTTGAATACGGCCAGAAATAAAGAATCAATTACCAGGCAATTCAAAAATTGTTGCACAAAAAGGGGTTATATTGTCAATGCGAATACCACAATTGTGGAGCTGGCTGATATTTTGAAAGATTATTCCTGTAATATGAGGGAATTGGATGGTACAGACTATAAAGAATCTGTTATCAGAACACACTGGAATACTGATGCCAAGGGACTACAAGAAAGTTGTTTGAAAAGCTATGGAATAAAATTTAACCCATTTAGTGACCTAGAATTTAAAGGTTCAAGGGACGTACGAGATTACAAAAGAAAGCAGTTACAAAAGATACCGGAGAAACGTAAGCAAAGTGCTGCTGCTTTTACTAAAGAACTGTCATCTCTGCAAAAATGTTGGGACGAAGACTCACCTGCAGGGTTGCAGAAGAAGTTTGTCAACATCGTTGCTACCGAACTTGCTTGGAGAGGTAACGAAGCAGCGAATGCTTTAGTATCCTATTTTCAGAAAGAGCTTGACAATTACGGCAATGAAACAGGAAGAATAGTGTACAATCCAGTATTTACGAAGACTAACCAAGGGGGTGCAAGAAGTTGTGCTAATAATAAATGGCTGACTGCCAACGAAATTGACCCAGACATATGTCCAGTTCGTTTATTCAGAAAGCTGATGGAAAAACGTCCGCCGCATATTAAAACAGACAGACTGTTCATTACACCAAATCCTAATTGGAAATTGGCCGATTCTAAAGGTTGGTACAAAAACACTCCCGTGGGGATCTGTGAGTTGTCCAAATGGACTAAAAATACTGCAGAACAAGCTGGGCTTGATACAAAGCGAAGAAAAATCACTAATCATAGTCTCCGATCTACCGCAGTTACACAGCTTGTAAACGCAGGTGTTTCAGATCAGCAACTCATCAAAATTACTGGTCATGGTAATTCTAATTCCATTGCTCCATACCTCACAATACAGCCTAAGCTTCACGAGGAAGTTGTGAACAGAATGAGAGGAAATATGGAAGAAACTAGTCTCGACTGTAATAGAACAAACAAGGTTGACTTCATAAACAATGTGATAGCTGTAACTACCAATACCGAAGTGACAACAAAGACAGGCCCACGCGTTCTTTTCAAAAATTGTACCTTCAATATTCAAACCTTCAACTGTAACGAATTAAAATAAAATTACCCTAATTTTTCTCTTTAGTGTTCACGTTGTTACATTTTGATTTCTGTGAATTACTTCAAATTAAAACGGTGACACGATTTTTCTTTATTTCAAATCGATATATTGTTTATGTAATACCTTGTGATTAACATAACTGAGATGTGTCTATGTGAAGAGGGATCGAGTATTCAACTTGGAACAGAGTTCTTCATGGTAAACATCACTCTCGTATGTACAGAAAACCATAGTACTTGTTTTGTGAAAAATTATATCACTGCCGCGATGCCAAATCTGTATTGTTTACTGCAAACCTGTTCAATCGTCAAGATACGTTTATATCAAAATAAAAATCAAAAATAAAAATCAAAAAGAATTTTTTTTTGAAAATGTTCATTACGAAATTGCTGAGGTTCGGTAAAAACCCTACCAAATCACTAGTTGACTCATAATCATTTTCAAATTCGAAGGACACATTCAAAAAATATTGATTTTTACGAATAAAAAAAATTGAAAAAAATTCGGTGGGAAATAACAGCTCTCAACTTCAGATGACCTTTTCAAATCGAGAACGGTTTGAGATAGAGCAATTCTGCGAACGCCAATCATTGTGACAAAATTAGTCTGTGAGTGAGTTTACATTGCTCCTACTTTATAACGACTAGAATGAATTTCCCCATAATTGTTATTTTTAGTTATCCAGTGAGTAAGAACTAAAAATGATTCTTTCGAAATCGCAAACACTATAGTAATTTCGTTTCGTTTTTCTTATTTAAGTATTGATACAAATTCTAAAATATCTCGCAAAGTAACGTAAGAGATTGGTGAACGATTTTTCGAAGAAAGTAGTATAAAAATTTCGGAAAAAGTTCATTAAGAAATTGCAGCGGTTCCGTAAAAAGCCTACCAAATCTCTGTTTTACTCGAAATCGATTTCAAATTCGATGATCATATACAAAAGAGATTGAGTTTTACGAATATGAGTAGGAAAAAAAATTACAGCTCTCAATTATAGATAAACTTTACAAATCGAGATTGAGATAGAGCAATTCTAAAAATATGGTTATTTCGAATTTTTCGAAAAATCGCAAAACGCCATCTTATGTATCTTGTTGAGCCGATTCCGAATATATCATCAGAAATGAAGGATTGAGCGAGAACTGAAAATGATTTGGTCTAAATCGCAAAAATTTTAGTAATTTTTTTAATCCTCATCAAGTAAGCTATTTGATAATGTAAGTCATAACTATTTTCCCATGTGAAAAAGAATTGTTTGTGGTTTTCGATTTGGTTTAATGTGGATCTTGAACTACGAGTGATCGAAAGCTATTTTCAATGGAATAACACCTGACCTCCATTTCCACTTGAAAAAAGTTGAGAGATGACACCTCCACTTAGGGTGTTGAAGGTTTTTCTATGCTTTTTGCGTCCAAAGTTGTCCTCCTAACAAACAAACCTGACGTGTTTTTGAATTTTGTCGAAAAGTTCTTTATCAGCCAACGTCTTGCGGTACGATATCGATGTATATAGCTTTAACATTGAAAATTTCATAAACATGTACTTTTGACGATAAATCTACGACCCGTCTAAGCGTTTTTCGGAAATTCCTAGAGGGAAGAATTTCCAATCATAAAGGACCCCGCACTTTTTGCTATATAAAATGGCGTTCTGTCAAATTTTCCAAAGTTTTGGTATTTTGTAGGAGTCGGTCTCCTTAAGAAATATGTCCGGGCCCAACTCGATCCTATGACTAGTTTTCGAAACACAGGGTGTTGAAGTTGGGAAATGACGACTTTTCCTCATATTGTATCTCTAGAGATAATCAATTTATTTGAATTTTTTGCATGCAGTATTTTGAAAATATCCTTGGGCAACTATCCTCCCCAAAAAAACCTCAAGAACTCTTTTCCATTACAGGGTGATTTCAATTCATACTCTTGCGATTTTTCGAATTTCGAAATATTGATGCTATATGGATTGGAAACACTTGCAGGATGAAAATTATCACATTTTATCTTGTTGTCGCTTCATGTAATATCATCCCATGTCTGAATCATACAAGGCGATTCACAAATGTTGTGGTATACAGTAATCAATTTCACTTGAATTTTCTCTCCCTCCTTGTATGTTTGAGTTCATGAATTGTATTCATTCCAGTTTTTGAGGATATGTCATTAAGGAAACTAGAGCATACAGGGTGTGAGTATTTCTAAAACCAATGTAAACCACACGATAATATCAGAAAACCACATAATTTTTCATCACTCTCATTATTCTATTCAAAATATTGTTAATTAGAAGTTGTAGAATTTTTAGCTTTTTTCTATGACTAGTTTTTGATGGATTCAGAAAACATTGTCAGTCTTGAAAAAATGTGGTGGTGTGGAACCGAGTTAAAATATTAAATATTGTCACACATTGAGTGAACAATAATCATTAAATACATGATGTGAAATGACTCATCATTAGAACGCTATCAATTCGTGTAGTTGATATAGTCTTGTTCTTTCGAAAAATATCTCAATTTTCCGGAGCGATAAAATATAAATAGGCCACATAGTTCAGGAGCATAAAAGGTAAAAACGAGGTAGGTAATTGGATCCTTCAATAATTTTCATTATCACGAAGGTAATATTCAAATCATGTCATTACTGCAAAAAATTCTACCTAACAATATCAGTTTCAACTCGAAGTACAAAGTACAAGAAAAAAAACAATTTCCGTGATATTATAAAAGTATACATTTTTTCAAGCTTGACAATATTTTCTGAATCCATCAAAAACTAGTCATAGAAAATAGCTGAAAATTCTACAGTTTCTAATTAACAATATTTTGAATAGAGTAATGAAAAAAATACAAACATAACGGTCATAATTCCAAAGTACAGAGTGATGAAAAATAATGTGATTTTCTGATATTTTCGTGTAGTTTACATTGGTTTTAGAAATACTTACACCCTGTATGCTCTAGTTTCCTCAATGAAATATCCTCAAAAAGTGGAATGAATACAATCTATCAACTCAAACATGCAAGGAGGTAGAGAAAACTCAAGCGAGATTGATTACGGTATACCACAGCATTTATGAATCGCCTTGTATGATTCATACATGGAATGATATTACATGAAGCGACAACAAGATAAAATGTGATAATTTTTATCCTGCAAGTGTTTCCAAACCATATAGCATCGATATTTCGAAATTCGAAAAATCGCAAGAGTATGAATTGAAATCACCCTGTAACGGAAAAGAGTTTTTGAGGTTTTTTTTGGGGAGGATAGTTGCCAAAGGATATTTTCAAAATACTGCATTCAAAAAATTCAAATAAATTGATTATCTTCAGAGATACAAGATAGGAAAAAGTCATCATTTCCCAACTTTAGCACCCTGTATTTCGAAAACTAGTCATAGGATCGAGTTGGGCCCGGAAATATTTCTTAAGGAGACCGAAATACCCAAAATTTGGAACATTTCACACAACGCCATTTTATATAGCAAAAAGTGCGGGGTCCTTTTCGACCAATCGCGGTACCCATTACAGTAAATAGTGAAAAAATCTCTCATAAATGACAGTTTACTTTTCCAATAAACTTTCTCACATCGTTCAAATGTGCAGTGATCGTGAGCATTTCAAGAGAAGATCACAAGAAAATCTTTTAGAGGAATCGTTAGTTATATTATTCATATACTACATTTATTCCTTTTTCAGCACTTCCGTAGCTACTTTTTATCTGAATTATGAAAAATTTAATGAAATATTCAGAAACAAAAACGATCAGAAGTTTTCTTTTATAATATAGAAAATGATACTACAAGCCTGAAGTTCTAAATCCTGTCAAGGTGGAAGGTGAGAATCAGGCAACGAGAATATGAGGAACTGAAAGGTATTATCTCTGAATTCGTAAAAAAGTTTGAATATTGGATTTGCAATATGATAAAAAACATCAAAGAGAATATTGTCTTCTGTCTCAAAAGTCTCCATCCAGTTTTCATGAACCCGTTCCAACAAAAAAGGCAGAATGAAATCTCGGATGAGGGCGATACTGTTGTCGATTGATAACAATGAACATCCTGGATTCTCCGCACGAAAGAATCGCCAAACTCTATTCCTCACTCGATCAAATGTTTCTGGCACTAATAACTCTGGAATTCCAATCTCGAAGCAATATAACCAAGCCCCAGAGACACTCTATTTTCAGGGAGCGTCTTGGCAGTAATAACCCGTAAAACGGGCCCGTAAAAATTAAGAAACTTTCTAGATTAATAGCGATCTGTTCAATACAGGGCAGTACATACTAGAAGCATGTTGATTGTATTTGAGAATCTTTTGGGTGTTCGGGTCATTATATGCTGTATCGTAAAACACACCTTTACATACTTGATTTCAGTCTGGTAAATACCTATTTACGGTAATGAGTAGCGTAATGAAAAATGTTACCGTACTAATCTTGTAAATTTTTTTTACCGGACTAGTCCACTGAAACTTTTCTCCTAGACTCGACAGGTTTGTGCAGCGTATCAGTATTCAAGTCAACAATTTATTCTTTATACAATAATTACAAACATCTTATTAGTCAATATTAGTAGTAATGCTGCGATTGCCATCGATATTAATAGCTGGAATTTTGTTGTAGGATCCATTTATGGTACCACTTATAGCTGATGATATATTTTTACCTCTTTGGTGTAACACTTCAACAAAATTTTCACCACTTTGAATCATGCGAAATACCCATTTTTTTCTTTCTATTGATACCTTGATATATTGTTCTGCAACAGGACTTTTCCACCCCGATGCCTTTCAAGCAGGAAAACATCGGCTCCACCATTCGCCAGTAAAGTGACAGACGTATTCCGAAAACAATGCCCCGTGTATTTTTCGGCATCGGACAATCTCAGAAACTTTGCTATTTTTTTTGGAACATTTCTGATTGAAGGGATTCCCACTCTTCGTGCAATACTTGCCTTGGCGTAATGCCATTAAAAAATATCATATCAAAATATCATTACGTCGTAATGATGAATGTTTTCTATATAACTCTCCTTTGGTTCGTTTTGTGTTCGATATTGCTGGGTACCATTATCTGCAATATCTTCAAGAATCATTGAGTTCTTACTTAAAATCGCTATCAGAAACTGTTGGGAATTACCCACCAAATCTAACATGTATCATCTCAATCTTCATTCATTCACGATATTACCCGATATTAACAAATATATGGATTCAGGGATGCTCCATTGAGGTAAAAAAGTGGTAAAAAAGGTCCACCGTTCGCTCTTTCCCTTTCAATACAAATTGTTGTCCTTATGAATTAGTTACAGGCATAATCTAAAAAAGAGTTGAAATAGGTTGTGAATGTTTTCACCTGTATTTATAGATTTGGGTAATGTTTTTTCCCTCATTAGGATTTTCACACTATGATTAACTGTTAGGTGAATATTACGGCAGTACGAGATTATCGTCACAAATGTCAACTGTGAGGTTGGAAATTTTAAACAGTATTTGTGAATAAATCACCTTGTATTGTACTTATTTTGGAAGTAATGATTCCAAGAGACGTTTAGCTTTGAAAAAAACAGTTTTTTTAGTATATTCGACTGCAAAACAAAGTAAAACTGGCGACAACAATACCCCAATGACAGAAATCAATGACGCAATACAATGTTTGGCATGTTTAGTTGAAATATAAAACACTGTCGGTTCAATGGATCTCTTTTCACTGTTTTTAGTTTTAATCGATCATCACAATACCATAATTCTTAGCTTATAAGACAAATGTTTGATTCGCTCATAGCGGTTGATAGAAAGAGATGTTCGATAGAGGGTATGTGATTTCTTCGATCATAAATTGATGACGCATGGGTAAAGATAAAAAAATCGATCTGTAATTCGAGAAGGAAGGGAGAAAACTTCCAAATTACGGTTAGCCTAAGTGTCTTCGGATTTGCTCTGGTATCATTTCAACTCAAACCTATTTGCTTTCTTTTGTTGGATCTCAAGAATTCATGAAATGAAAACTAATAAGAACAGTCGAAATAGCTTTCGTTCTCCCATCTGTGAACCATGCGAACTATGTAAATACATACAGCCCATGGTAATTCCATCAGAATCAGCATATAAATATCTCGAAGATCAACACAAATCACTTTTGCCGAGCTCCGCTACTCGGTAGCAAACCCTTGTAGTTTTTGCTGATGTGTATTCAACCAGAAACTGGGACAGCCGCTTCCCATGAAGTTCGAGAGATTCTCATAACTGTTGTGAGACATAAGGGATACACCACACGTATAATATTAAAGGGTTTTATTAATGAATACTTGTCAAGATTGCCAAACGCGAATTTTGTAGCCCGCAACAGCAGTCTTGGGATCAAGTTCATTGTGTTTCTTGATAGAACTTGCAAGTTTCATACAAGTACAGGGTCGTTACTGAATCATTACTTGATATTCAAACAAATTTGTATGTACGAAATAAAAAGTTGTTAGAGCTTTCGATGGCACAAAAGGAGATATAAATACAGAGTTGTTCAACTGCAATTGGATTAGAAACCTGAAATTTGGTACGCTCTCATGATCGACCATGTCAGTTCTACCTAAAATACTTTCAATCCTTCAGCTATACAGGGTGTGACAACAGTCGGTACAAAGTTCCTCATTTTAAACGTAAGGCTTCATTTGCTTTCACCTGTTTTGATTCTATTCAACAACTTTTACATCTACACAACGCTGGATATAGTGAACAAGATTATCGCTGGGGATCATGTGAGGGAGGAGAATCTCATAAATATCCATCAACATTCCATGTTCTTTGAACCGTTCATTCCAGGAGAAATACTCTCCCTATTGAGTAACAAACTCAAAATCAAACATTCTTCTTGTCATTGCCATTGCAGTCAAGATGAAGCTCTAAATCTTTGGCAAATCCGAACGGAAGGCTACAATTAGGGATTATGTGAAAGATATCTGTTCAACGCAGTCTCCTGATAGTCGATTGCAAGACAGGTTTGGATAACATATTCACAAATCTCTTTAATTTCAGACAATATGCCTATTCATTCTCCCTAGAAATTAATTTTTTTATCGTGAGAGATGAAAGGAAATTAATATTTCTTGGCACGATGAAAGCATAGTCCAACCTTTCATAGACGAAGAAAATGTCACATTGGATCAGATCAGGTGAACGTGGGGGCCAATGAATTTCTGAATATCTATCTATTCCAGGAACAGCAGTGTTCAACCAATTTCTTATTGCCAAAGTACTGTTAATAGGTGCCCCATCTTGTTGAAAACACATCCTTCACTTCTCTTCTAATTGTAGAAATCATTTCCCAAACAATTCAAGTGCTTACCTTTCAGCTGTCAAATTGTGACAAAAGAAAAATGGTACCAAACGTTAACTTTGAATGAATTTTGATCACAGAATTCCACTTTAAAATGTGTAGTGTCATCCGACGATCATCTACAATTCTGAAAGTTGAATTGGAAGTTGACTCATCACTGAATAATAGATAGAGGTAGTGGATTTTCTTAAGAGCTATGACTCATACCGTCGCAGAGAACGAATTTATTCTAAAGAAAATCCACTACCTCTAATAATAATATTTAAATAATCCACTACAATTGCAGAGTAATTCATGTAATAAACCCCGGTTCCTTCACCATATTTTGCATACCAGGAGCCGTATGTTTGAATTTTAACGCGTGCGATATCGATGTCATATCTCTCTTCAATGCGCGGTGTTTGTTTCGCTATATGTCACTTCAAACGCATGACAATGATTTCGCATGAACTCAAACATACGGTCCCAGAGCAGTTTCATCTTTCACTTCCAGTTAAAATCGATAATAATATTCAACTAAGTGAATGAAATTCGAGATGGATTAACTTAAAACACCGGTTATTTCACCTTATTTTGAATCCCGTAGCAGTTTCATTTTCACTTCCCGTTTAATGATTTTGTTGTTGAAATATCGCATCCACTTTAAAATGTTGATCGTCACCCGACCATCATCTACAATCATTCTGAGAGTTGAATTGAAAGTTGTCTCATCAATGAATATGATAAATTTTGTGAATGATCTGTTTTTTTTTTTTTTCAATTTGTCATTACAGCCAAAAAAATACTGAAATTCTTGTAATTTCAACTACACGCTGTTTAACTTCAACCTCTGTTTCCCTAACAATAACCCAATGCTCGTGTTATTATCAGAATGAAATTTCCACGTACCCATTATTTTTGAACTTGGAAACAATCCTTCCCACAGCTACGGGTGAAATAATCTCATTTGGATGCCTCTCGGTAAAAATCACTGTGGAGTCTTCATAGCTTCTTTAATTATTTCCCAGAATAATATCCCACAAAAACTTTTTGGCATAATCAACATCAATATTATAGTAGTAATAGAATAATATCTCATACTAAGTCGTTTGCTGAAAATATATTGTCAGATAGAATGCGAAGCTGTTTTGTGTAATATTGGTGTGATTTTGATGCAATGAACATTCGCTATTTTTAAAAGATCAAACTGTTCTGTTTTGTGCTTACATCAGGTGCATTTTATACTCAAGAAAGCATGTTTAATGTTCATTCTCTTGATTTTGTGCAACATGGGTAATTTCACTATGCCCTTATTGAATAATAATGTAATAAATAAGAAGGATCGTGTGAAATGCACATGAAGTAGCATTTTGGAAAGTGGAATTTCTGACAACTAGGAAATACGTTTATGGACAACGATTTATGTCACTATTTGAATCTGATTCCATTTCATTCATTATCTTTTTTCATATTGTTACGAGATTGATGAAAATTCCCCTATCTACGCCGCTGAGAGATCCATAAAAACAAATTGCATACAAATGTGTTGACGATGCGCCGCAGGTATATAGGTAATCGAGCAGTTCTAAGAAGTGATTATTTGGACGGCCTTCTGTTCCGAGTATTCTAGGAAATTTCGCGAAAGATCCAGTCGGCACAAATGTACCTATATAAGCGAGAGATATCACTGGGATTAAGATTAAGAAGATTAGGAAGAAGTGATAATAAGCAGTTTTTGAAGAAGTATAGAAGTGTTTGGAATATTTAGCTAGTTGTATTGTTGTATAGATCTAAGTGTTTTTTTAGTCAGTGAAGTGTTGTATGTTTGTTTATAGTGAAGTAAGAAAATAAACAGTTTAGTAGTGTGCTCGGCCCATTATTTAGCAAAAACGTAACAATATTTTTATCTGCCAAAAAAATTGTGAAAATATTTAGAACGAAATAATGCATTATATTAAAAAAACAACTATAGTTTTCAATTTAGTTCTCTCGGGTGTGGAGAACATGAGAAAGTTTTGTTTTTATCTTCTAAATACAACTATTTCACTATACTCAAGCCTATTCATAGGGAAAAAAATGTTTCTATAGAAATCGGAAAATAGTTGCAAAAATTAGCGATTTTCAATTTTCTTGAATTATCTATTGAAACTCCTTATTTGAGTGTGAAACTATATTCTAAGCACAGTTCAATCAATTTCGTTTGATATCTTACCAACTTACCCCACTTCCCATTCTTTGTTTTTTTTTCAATTTGTTGTCATACCAGTGATCACGTGACATGTATCAAAATCAATTATCAGGTTGTTGGAAATGCAGAATTGATTACCAAAAAAAAATCTATTACTCCCATAATAAACCTTTTTTCCATTGGTTACGTTCTATACAATGCATTCCATTTAAAACGAGCCGCCCAGAATAACTTTTTATACAATCATTTTCAGGAAAAATAAAAAACACTTCAACAATAGTATACAGGGGGACATATTTTGACAAATTCACATTTGATGTTACTTCCCCTATCGCAACCCCAGAGCTTGTCAAAATTTTTTTTAATGGATCACCCTATATTGTTTCGCATTATCAGAGCCAACCTGAATAACTTTTGGAACAATGATTTTCAGGAAAAAATAAAAAAACACCTCGACAATAGTATAAAGAGGGACACATTTTGACATAATCAGGTTAGATGCTACTTTTCCTATCGCACCCCCAGAGCATGTCACCATTTTTTTCAATAGATTTTCATAGTTTGGAAGCTAAAAATTAGTTGAGTTGAAAACGAGCCACCCTGAATAAACTTCTGTACAATCTAATACCTAGTTTTTATAGGTGTTTTTTGAAGTATAATTAAAAAAAGTCTTATTTTGCCTAGTGAAGTTTAAATTCGATATTCTCTTTATTTTGTATTTGTCTCATTCTACAATATCGATTACCTACCAGTTGAAGTTACAATTGGTATTTCTGTTTTTGTGAATTCTTGAGAAGCAATGGGTTATACGCTTCGAGAACGGATTGAAATAGTGAGTTTGTACTACCAGAATGGAAATAGTGCTAGAGCTGCTGCCCGTATGTTCAAAGATAATCATCCAGGAAGAAATGTACGACACAAATACGTTTCGGAATTATTGAACCAATAATTCTAGTTCAATAAACGACATTTATTATTATTATTTTATGGAAACTGGATCTGTTAACAATAAAAAGCATAACCGTTCAGGAGTTGTCAACGATGAAGCTATTTCTATTGTAGTTTTAGGACACGTTGGACTAAAAGAAAATACGCAATCTCTTACTTGGTTATCTCGAGAATCAGGATTCAGTCGTACAAATGTTTTCAGGATGCTTCATAAGTACAAATTTCATCCATATAGGATTAGACTAGTTCATGAATTGAACGAAGATGATTTCGATAGACGTATCGAGTTTTGTGAAAGTCTCACTGCACGGATCAACTTGCATCAGAATTTCTTATAAATTTATTTTTGGATGAAAGTACGTTTAGTTTGAATGGAGAGGTGTACGACCTCAAAAACTGAATATTTTGGCAGGAATTACAGGTGACCACATCATAGGACCTTCTTTATCAATGATAATTTGACTGGTGAGGAATATTTGGATATGTTGGAGAATCGAAAAATGCCTTGCATCAATAGGGCAATTGAGGATATGAATTTATTCGAAAGCGAATTAGTTTTTCAGCAGAATGGTGCACCCCCTCATTATGCAGCTCCAGTGCGACAATTTTTGGATGATCATTTTCCAAGCTCTCCGGATCTCACTCCTTTAGATTTCTGTCTATGGGGTCATTTGAAGTCTGAAGTGTATGAGATAGAATCAGCAACATTGGAAGATTTGAGAGAGAATATCATGAGGCATTGCAGAGAAATAACCCCCGAGATTCTCAACCATGTGAGGGCGACAATGGTTTGTACCATTGTATGGAAGTTGGTGGAAACCTTTTTGAACATTTACTGTAGGAAATTTATTTATTTTCTGACAATGAAAATAAATAAATAAAGTCATCAGATTTTGATTCAAAAATTTAATAAAAATTCTTTTTTCTGATTTATTGCTTCCATATTTGTCTCTAGAACTATATGTTTTATACTTCTGTATCTGCATCTGACAATGCGAATATAGGGTGATCCATTAAAAAAAAATTGGTGACATGCTCTTGGGGTGCGATAGGGAAAGTTTGGTTGAATGTAAATATGTCAAAATGTGTCCCCATGTATACTATTGTTGACGTGTTTTTTATTTTTCCTGACAATCATTGTACCATCAGTTATTCAGGGTGGCTGATTATAAATGGAATGCACTGTATAGTGGGCACTATATCAAAGTTACTGATGATATATTGAGGCCACAAGTAAAAAATAACAGAATGGTAAATGAATGTTCACATCAATATAACGTAGTGAATAGGAATAAATTTTTGATTCCAACATCTTGCTCCACTGTTTCAAAAATTGTTTCAAAATTGTTTTTTCCATTAACAAGCTGTCACTCCCCTACGAACGACAGCCCTCAGAAGTCGAAACTTGTGCGAGCTAAGGATTAACGAGGTCTTACCTTTTTACGTGCGATACCTATCACGAGACCAGTGACCATGCTGGGAATCGAACCCACGTCCCTCTGATTGATAGACTAGCGTTTTACCATCATGACCACTGCGGCCCATACAATCGTAAAATTCTATCCAATTGCTATTTTCTGACACGTATTATATTCATGAATTGAAATAGTGAGTCATCAAAACATTCAGAATGAAATCATATTGCCAGACAGTCCCGTCAGTTCTTTGTGAGATTAGGTTTCAAAAACACGTTTCACGTCCTTTTCGCATCATTTTCGTTCGATATCGAATCACATCAAACCTTACCCAATCCCAGCATGTGTCAAACGTTCACCAGGTTATCGAAAATAATCAGTTCTACAAGACATAAAATGTATTTTTACGGCTCTCGCTAGCCGAGTACAATAGCCTTGCTATGAAAGACTCTGTGAGCTCATAAACTAGTTGGTATTTGTAGCATTCACCGTAGATATCGAGAGCTATTGAAAATGCTCAAGAAAAGCATGTTTATATCTCAAGATGCCGGACACTGTATCGAGTGAATCTATAGAATCTGGAATATGGCGTACCTATCCTTCTTTTCATGAAGCTCCTTTGTGTTCCGTATTGCCTTCAGTTGTTTAGTTTTTCCGGGAAAAGTTCGGGCCTGGCGTGAGTAGATGTAATTCAGGAGAAACACATTGAAGAGGAGCTGAATACACACGGCTATGAGGTGATCTTTTGTCAACTGAAGGGCAATTGTTATCTATCCTGCGAGAAAATGGAACATTTTAGATTCTTCGTTTGTTCGTAGGAATTGATAATAATATGTAATATTTCCACAAAGTTGGGAACTGATCCACTCAGTCGAGTATCAAGATAACTCAAAGTTTCTCATGCCCGCATTGATATATATGATTTGTGCGAAAACTGTTCGTTCATTCATTCCGGGCAATTGCTCAAGGAGTGATAGTTTATCAGAAGCAAGTTGCAACAGATCACATGAAGCAAGTTCCATATGCTTGCCCAAATATTAGAAAGCGGAAAACTCGTATCAAGTGATCAGAAGCAAGGTGGCTGAATCTGCTATAAGAATATTGAAAAAGTAGGCAAATATCTCAAATTACTCTCCAATGAAGACGATGAAGAAGTGAATTATACCCTGTCAGCATCTTTGCCAACATAATATTAACATCCTTCGTCAGTAACTGGTAGATGCGGCGTCCATGAAAATTTGGAATTCAGGATCACCCCTAGGTTTTTAATTTTCCATTCAAACAAATAATGATATTAAACTGAGTAAATGATAATTCTGGACAAAGTTCCCTAAAACACCGTCGCCTTCACCATATTTTGCATACCAGAGCAGTTTCATCTTTCACTTCCCGTTTAGATAGATAATAGTATTCAACTATGTAAATATAATTCAGGATGGATTTATCTAATAGACACAGGTAAAAATTCGAACGAGTTCGAATATATTGTGCAACAATGTGAAAGAATACGGGGTACCCTTCTCTCTAAACGTTTTCACCAAGTGGAAAATAAAAGGCAAACATCTGCCAGAAAACAACTACTTCCCTGGCTAATACCACGACGGACATTGAACTACATCTGACAGATATTTGTGCAACGTTCTTTCAAGAAGACCCAGTTGCAAGTGCTTGTCTTGTAATCAAACAGAAGATTATCCTGGCTGGGAATGACCACCTGCAGACATGCATGTCTCAACAGTGACAGGGTAGGTCGTACATTATGATTGTCCTGTCCTGACACTACGAACTACAACAAAGTTGAACGCAGCACCATCCGCACGGAACAAGACAAAACACTACCAAGTAGCACAGTCTCCGGGAAGAGAAAACTTAAAATTCTAACGAGTTCGAATATATTGTGCCAGATGTAGTTCAATATCCGTCGTGGTATTAGCCAGGAAAGTAGTTGTTTTCTGACAGATGTTTGCCATTTATTTTCCACTTGGTGGAAACGCTTAGAGAGAAGGGTACCCCGTATTCTTTCACACCAATAGGCACAGGTTCCTTCACCATATTTTGCATACCATTTTCACTTCCCGTTTTACCAATAATATTTAACTGAGTAAATAAAATTCTGGGCGGATTTCCGTGATGAACACCGTCGCCTTCACCATATTTTGCATACCAGAATAGTTTCAGTTTCCACTACCTGTTCAAACAAATAATATTAAACTGAGTAAATAAAATCCTGGGTGGATTTTCGTGATGAATACTGTCGCCTTCACTATATTTTGCATACCAAAGTATTTACATTTTTCACTTCCCGTATAAACAAATAATAATATTAAATTGACTACAATAAAATTCTGGATGGATTAACGTGATGAACACCGTCACCTTCACCATATTTTAAATTCCAGAGCAGTTTCACTTCTTGTCTAAATAGAATTCAAACAAGAAAATGGACACAAGGTATGATCACCAGTTCCTTTATCATATTCTGAATACCAGAGTGGTTTTTCTTCCAGTTTCCGTTTGAACAAATAATTAACCAAGTCAAAGGTGATATTGGGGATGGATTCACATTATAAACACCGGTTCTTTCAGCATATTTTGCATATCAGAGTAATTTGATTTTTCACTGCCCAATCAAACAAACAAAAATAATTTTAAACCGAGTGAATAAAAATAGATTTCCGTAATGAACACGGTTGCCTTCACCAAATTTTGCATACCATTGCGGTTTCATCTTTCACTTGTCCGGAAAGATAGATAATAATATTCAACTAAGTAAATAATTATCTAAATGAATTTCTGTAATCACTGCTATTACAATGGTTTGGTCGAGTGACGCCAAGTGATGAAAAGTGAGCAAAAGAAGTTCTTAGCTACAACGTACTGATGACTAGATCCCATAATCTTGTATCAATCTTGGAGTCATAATGAAAATGTTTCCGCGATAGCAATCTAGAGTCAACCCGTGTTTCTGTTTTGGCCAAATCCAGTCATGCTTTGCTGAATAGATCCGACTAATTGTTTGCATTTCAAAAAAATAGCTAACTATCTCGCCATCGAAGTCTAGGAAAAACAAATAATCCAAATATACATTGAAGTTACAAGGTCCCAATACGGTGCCTTGTGGCACGCTATATTTTATGATTTTCAAACGACTCAGAACTTTTTGTATCTCAACCCATTGCTCTCCATCAGTGAGGTAAGTTCTCATTACTCAGAACATTGAACTGTTTCTTCATCTGCACTTATGTTGTATATAGTTTTTCATAACTTTCAGTGTCGAAAGCTTTAGCCAGGTCTACAGAGATGCATAAAGTTGGTTTTCCTTCATCAAAACAGCCATATATTTTCGATGTGCTAATTAAGCTAACGCAAACAATAATGTATCTTCAATTATGGACATTTAATTTGGATAAGATTGTATATAATTCAACACATCACCTTGCAATCAATTCTAGCAGGCGAAATTAAGCCGGTTCGTGATAAAACCAGTCCCATCTGCCTCTCAAAAATTAACTATATCCACAGTCAAATATATAATCCGGATTCCCCATTACTATTCAAATATTCCAACTGGGCCTGGCAACTTGTAATAAATTGAATCCCCGTAGAGAACTTCATTACGAGGAGTTTTTAACGATGTTTAAACAGTGTATTTTTAATTTTTTCGATGCAATTATGGATTGAAGTGTTCAAACAATAGCATATTAGCGGCTTTGTAGATTCAGTAGAGAGAATAATTCACATTGCACGTTTTTGCGTTTTAGTGGAATACATTTTGCAAATGATGAATAATCGACGATATTCCTATATTTGTCTGTAACAGGGAAGCGATGACCATTAGTTGTGTTATTTATTTGAATTTCGTACCGTTGATATAAGGCAGCCTCTATTTTCTAACCCAAAACTGCAATTTTCGGCGAGAAATAGGCTCCATAACGGATTATGTAATTAATTCTAAAGCTATCTTATCTGGTGACTTTCACTTCAGTTATCTTCTCAACGATTTTTATTGTGATTAGATAAAAACTATTTTGAATTCACTTATTAAGTGTGTAAGTGCGACATACTTCAGGGGGTAATTTTGCATGAAAAAATAATGACAGGTTGCCATATAACTTTTGTTCGCAGATGCTTGTTTTCGGAAATACTGATACAACACTTAATGTACGTAATCATTCAGATAAAGTGTATCCAAATCGTTGGGAGGTACGGAACATTGGCCTGCTCGATCACCGGATTCAAATCTTCTAGGTTTTTGCATTTGGGGTTTCCTTAAGTCATTAGTTTATTCCACTCCCGTTGATTATATTGAAGACCTGAGAAATCCAATTATAGCCGACTGTCAGACAGTAAGAAATACACCAGGAATATTTGCGCGACTACGACAATCAATGAAGGAGATCATTAAGAACATTTGTTGTAGCTTCACGCCTATTTATAAATTAGTGTTATTTTCTGTTTCTATTCTGGTTTGATGTTATTGTTATTAGATAGCTCTTGATTATGTATTGGAGAAATAAAAAATATGCGTTTAGATGTTTTATTTTCTGTATAAAAACGGCGCACCGTACGAAAAAAGGCAAGAGAGGGTCTTTATCACAAATTTTTCGAAAAATTAAAAAATTATTTTCAGTTTGAAATATCTCAGTGATGTTCTTTGAAAAATTTGAGATCATTACATGTATACACGCCAATGACGGATTTAAAATTCCTAATCACATGTCAAAAAATGCGCAGTAACTACCTATTGGAACCTACCAAATTTCATTTGCATATGTCGACCGGTTTTAGAGTAATAAATATCCGTATCTCGGTAAACGAAGCATTTGCGGACAAAAGTTATATAACAAACTTTCACTTATGTCCAACTCGGTGAATGAGTTTGGGTGTCGAATACGAGACTGAGTTGAAAAGAAATGCTCCAATCCCTGCTTTTTCATGATTGCATATTAAGCAGAAAAGGGGATCCGAACTCCTGATAACTCTACATGCTCCATTCAGTACCATTCTGTTATGTAGACAGTCCAAGCTCAAAAGTCCACGGCGAGCATATCAGTTGCTGTACCGACAGTTCTGAAGTATACGTCTCTTTGGCTTCCAGATAAACTAGGATGCTTTCGTCTACGAGCTGAACGTCCTCTTCGTATTTCTCGCATCGGCCTCTTTTGAGATGAACAGTTGCTCATTTGTCGATCTCAAACTCTATTTCGATAGCATGCGTGTACTTTTGCACCACCTTTAAGGACTGATGAACATCCTTTTCCCTTGAGGCTTATAGTTCAAGGTCATCCATGTAGAACAAACATATGGGTGACCTTATGCTTCTGGTTGCTGGGGATGCCGCAGTTGTATCCGCAGGTTTTCCGTAGTTCAACGGACAATGGCAATAGGGAGATGCAGAAGAGAGGAGGGCTGAGGAACTCTTCCTGAAACCCGACTCTTCTAAAGATAACCCGCTCTGTTTGGACTCTGACTTGACCAGATGTGAAGCGAGTCCTCCAGAGCGGCATCAGCTCTTCAATGCATCTCACTATTTGATCGATTACCACAGGCATACGAGCAAATACATGATGAAGCGATGTTGTATCAAATGCCTTGCGAAAATCGATCCAGGCCATTGAAAGGTTTCGCTTATACTGCACGGAGTCTTGCGTGATATATCTGTTGATCAGCAGGTTTTCCTTGCAGCCAGCGACCCCCTTCTTTGACACTCTTCACCTAAATATTCATTCTCACATAGGGTCAACTTCGGAGAATATTTGCATGTATAAGATGCGGGTAAACATCTTATAACATGTGCCTGTTTTTGGGTATTAGCCTTTCGACAAACCAATCCGGAATCTGCTGCTCCCCATCTAGTCATGAGTTAAAAACTCTTGCTAGATGGTGGTGGATACATGGAATTTTTTTCCACCAATAGCTATTTAGCCAATCAGGACCTGGAGCAGCAAAGTACTAGTCTTTGCAGCCACCAGCATTCGTTTCCTGTCAAGACAGTGCTGTTTGATGGTCAACAGCACGCCTTGATTTAGTGTGTGGTGAGCTCGTCTTAAATTTGTGGCAATTCGCCGCACTGCGGGCTGGAGGGGCCTGTTGGTCATCACGTAGTCCGCCACACACTGGATGAATGCGTCGCTCATGCCTTCCAATATGTGGGGTGGTATCACTCCCTCTCCGCTTGGGACAGGGTCTGAGTGGCATCATACACAGCAGAGTTGATCTACCAGATATCAGCCTCTTCTGGAAAGACATGGTGAATTTCCGCATCCACCCGTGCCAGTTGTTGTGGCTTCAGGGACTTGGTGTTATGAAGCGCACTGTGGGTTATGATGCCTCTCGTTGGTGGTATGATGCGGGCCTCCTCTACAGCCAGAATAACACGAGGCATATCTACCACTTTGGCTACTTCGTTAACCCGCAGAGGAGGGGCTCTGACATAGCCTCGAGCCCTAAGATGAGATACATCAATAATATCAGAGTTGGCAATGGTGCTGACTTGAGAAACACCCTGTTCATTCTCATCTTTATCAACTAATTTTTAATCATTCTGCACTTTCTATTATCTATATTATGTACCTGAAACAACAACATTCGCGGACAAAACTGTATTTTTCGAAAATTGTATCAATAACCCTTCGAATTAAAATCAGTGTTTTTCTGATTGGATCCAAACAAATATACGAATGTCATCTTCCAAATCATCCGCTTTCCAGATTCTATCCTCCGTATCTGTTGGCTGTATCCAATGAAACATTTACATACGACCGAGCAATAATTCAAAATAATCCGGAATAATACAACTAGATTCATCATCTGTCGCATTATATCTCCCGTTCCATATTCCCAGTGCTATCATCATCGCAACATATATTGAATGATGCCAGTCTGTGTATTGACCCGGGATAAGGGGAGCGACAGTATGAATTTATCGGGACAAAAACGAACGTACACCTCCCTAATGCATTCTTGATGTCAGCTTGGAACTCGATATCACGTGAAGTAAAAAGACTTTACCCAGTAACATGAGCAGACATCAACGGTTAGATACTTTTGGTGTCGGTTTTGAACTGAGGTGAATTAGAGACAACAAAATAAAGTGGGGGTCGTTGTGTACAGAATGTTCCTGGTGGAGATTCAGCTAGAAAAACTTAAAGTTTTTATGTGGGAGCACACGAAAAAAGTTGTGAGGGTAGAAAATCTTCCAAATCTTTACCGGAGGTGCAGGAAGACTAAACTCTCGGATCAACCACTACTGTCTGAAGAATTCTCAAGTATGTATAATGGTTAAAAGGTAATAAGGGCCAGGTCTTCCCTAGCTCGCACAAGTCTCTAACTTCTGAGGATTGCTCGTAAGGGTGCAACCGGTTGACGGATATAACAATTTTCATAATAAAATTTGATCGTGATTCCTGACGTAAGGAGCCAACCTATTGAAATGGAAGTGCCTAAGTTTCCCTCGTGGTGGTTTCATCATATAATATACAAGTTCGTTTATTCCTTCTAAGACCTTGTTCCGCAATTTTGGTGATAGGTCAAGGCGACGCTTAGGGTTGTTCAGCCAAACTCGGTCACCAGATTGGAATACTCCAACATCTGTCTTGATGCCATGGATCCCCTTCATTATAACACTGGTGCTTTTGATGTTTGAACGTTCGTGGATATGGTATTTTATCCATGGAGTTTTCTCGTCCTACTGAGGTGGCTTCATGGAAAGCTATTTTTTCCCTTTCGAACTCCATCCGAGTTCGAACTCAGGTTCAGCATTTCATTTTGTTAACAGTGTCTGTTGTGTGAATAGTATCAATCTGGGTTTTTCAACGTAGTATTTCTTTCCTTAATTTTGTCCATTTCAGCCTCAATTCCATCTCTCATTGCGTGTACTTCAGTGTTAATTTCTTCCCATCTAGTTCAGTGTTAATTTCTTCCATAAATATTTATTTCTGTCTTCCTTCTAATAGATTTGTCTTCAAGCTCTTCTCTGAATCGCATCGAATTTTGTTTTGTTCTCTAGAAGCTTTTCTCTCTCAAATTCCTCCAATTTTCGGGAAGCTCGTCTCCAAATCGGCAACGTTCTGATTCCACAAGAGATACTTTCCCCAAGAAAATTTTGTTTCAGCGTTCCATTTTCCACAATACCGAGACTGTTCACTTCGCAAACTTCTATTTATTTCAAAAATTGCACTTCAGAAACAAAATGTAATAAAAATGCACTTAACGCCTCAATTAATTTATATATACACTTTAGTTCATGTAAACTTGATAAGGTAAGGTAATGGAAATATTTATATATCAAGTCAGAGTCCAAACAGAGCAGGTCATCTTCAGGAAAACTTCCTCAGTCCTCTTCTCTTCTGCATCTCACTATTGCCATTGTCAGTTGCACTCCGGAAAATCCGCGGATAAAACTGCGGCACACCCCGAAACCGGAGGCATAAGGTCACCCATCTGTTTTACATGGATGACCTCTAACTATATGCCCCTGGACAAATACATCTACATCAATAGGGAGGCCGTGAACTTTTGAGTTTGGAGTGTCTACATAACAGAATGGTACTAGATAGAACCTGTACAGTTATCAGGAGTTCAGATCCCCTTCTCTGCTTAGTATATGATCATGAAAAAGCAGGGATTGGAGCACCGAGTTGGAACCCGTTCAGCAAAAAGCCCACGTCAAAGCTGCGGAGAGTGAGAGTTTTCTGCAGCTACATAAAGATAAGCCAATGCATGGGGTCTTCTTCAAGAACATTGAAGACCTTGACTTATCCAAAAACCTGACTTTAACATTTCTCAGGTCAAGTGCTTCATTTGAAAAATGGGCAATCTGTTGCTGGACCCAACAAACAAATATCGTGGATTACTATCTCTCTCAATATTCCATAATTTCTGTATGCGTCCGAATCCGCAATGTTTGCATTCGATTTTTTTTTGGAAATATTGAATATGACATGAACGTGAAAATTGACGTGTGTCAGATGTCGATAGTTCAAATGTTGGACCTAATATAACAAATTTTTTCTGTGGGTTATTTGATGCATAGAACTATTAGACTATACCCATTGGCCAAACCCGTATATTGACAGCCTCACATGCCCGCCTCTGGTGGTGATGTAACTAATTGCATTATCATTATTTCTAACTTTTCATAGGCATTCAACTACCTGGTGTTGTTGACTCGTGAATAAAACTGAATGAGCAAAGGTCCATAAAGTGACTTCGTTATGAAACATGATCAGCGACTGCGGATTTATTTGTTCCTTTGTTTTTCACATCTGCTGTGTGTTTTTTGTATCTTATTCCAAGGGATCATTGTTGTTATTCGTATTATTTTGCATCGCAGTCCTTACATTGAATTTCATAAATTCCCGAGTTTTCTGACTTTATCCTTTGGGTTGCCTAAGAAACTCTCTAATTCCCGACTAGTCTTGAATACCACTCCTTTATATCACATATATCACAAAAAATCAAAACTTCTTATAAAAACTTCACACACGATAAACACCTTAAAACTCACCAGTTCCGTTTATGAATGACCACCCCGTATACCCCCCACTACCAATATCGTGCCGATTCTGCCCCGAAACGAAGTAGAAACCTCAACACGAACCACTGAAATATGAATAAAATAACCGAGCGGTCAACTCTAATAAACACGACCGATGATCTAACCCTTTGGGCCAGAAGGCAGATAAATTTTCAACAAAAAAAAGTCCACTACACTACAATAATGACGGCAATATAATAAACAACCACCCTCGTGAACCCCTGTCTCGCACAATCCCTACTTCCCATTTTTCACCTTTTGGCAATGCCAGTATTCCGAATAAAAATAGCCAGGCTTGCGGCGAGCTTAGATCCCACCACCTGAGAGCCATCTGTCGGCGAAGTCGCTCATTAAATCCCCGCTCGTTAGTTCTAACGATAGCCCAATGCGTTTTTCCAGCATTTCCCACCCTTTTCCGATCTATTATAGAGAGTATCTCATTGGCGCACCGATACTAATTCGAAAGGGGTATCAAAACAGCGAAGAAAGTAGTATCGGCAGTGCCCAACTCATCCGCTACAGCTGTCTCCTCGACTTGTGATCAGTGTAGGGCAAAAAAAGTACGTCTCACAATTTGTGGGGCATTCTTCTGGGGAAGATTCAAAAGACTACATCTTCCAAACTCCATAGCCTCAGGCGTTGTGATCAGAGTGAGCTGAAGGGTACGCCTTTCAGTTTTGAAGATCCCATTTTCTCTACGAAGTGTTAGATATTGTGGCTGGATAGTTACAACAAAACAATACCTAAAATTTCATAGTCCTATTTTAATTCCATTTCATTCATGAATGAATTTAGGTCAATTATTCAGTCGTTGTGATAATAATAATTAATAATTTTAAAGTCCCTATATTGTGTCTATGTGAGAATAGGCCTTATAGTTTTGAAAAAAGATGACCTCTTCAATGTAATAGTCATACTTTTTCTACCTTAGGTCATGTGTTGTTGGAATGATGAAATAAATCTCACAAGTTTGGATGCCCTGTTCTGTCTTCGTTAGTATTTATTTTTATTATTATGCGGCGGGGCTGGCCATCGGCCGAAATGCAGGTATTACTGCGTAAAACCTTACTACTCCCCGCTCTCAGTTTTATTAATTGAGTGCTCTTTATCTTCTGATGAACTCCTGGAGATTTCTCACAAGGTATTCCTTGGGGATGATATCTTCTGCACTACGGTGTCCAAAGATATCCATCCTCATGCAAGTCCGGGCTTTGCATTTAAACAATATGTGTGAAGGTGTTTCGCCCTCCTCATCACAGAACCTGTATACTGTGGATTCTTGGTGTATCCCCAACATGTGCAAGTGTTTTTTCAGGTGGCAGTGTCCTGTTATTAGTTCTACCACCTTCCTCGATGGCCGGTCAGTTGGCCCCATCACCATCTTTTCCCCGTGAGTGTTGACCTGGTACCCAGAGTTCTATCCTTTTCTGTGATCCTAGGTAGTTGAGGTTTTTGTGAGTCTCTCATACTAAATAGGTAGTAAATCTTCATAATCGCAGAGTTTTAATTGCCGCCTGCCTGTCGGAAAGAACTGGTTGTGATCAAAGTTTCTTTTTTTGGCAAAAGGGACAATCGTTTTTTTTGGGGGGGTTGACCTTGAGGTTCTCCCTCATGCACCACGTTTGTACGCCTGTGAGTACTGATTGCATCAGATCCATACAAACCCCCATATACTTCCCCATCACCATTATGACTCAATGTAGCCCTGAGGCTGTCTACCACGAAAAGTGGAATAGTACTCCTCCTGAGGGTAGCCTTTCGTGGCTTCCACCTCCATCTCATCCCCAAATAGAGTTGCTACAGCTCAGCATGGCAGATATCCACTGGTTCAGGACTAGAGCAACCTTCCTCTCCCTAAAAGCTGTAGTGTAGTCGCATTTGATGGTTATCAAACGCCCCTCCTACGTCAAGAAACGCTGTGAGTGCAATCTCTTTGGAGAGCGATTTTTCATTCCCGCAGACTAGACTGTAGAGCTCAGGATGACAGGATTTTCCAGGTTGATATGCGTCATTCAGCTGTGCTCTCGACTTCTTCGCAGACTTTTTTCCACTCCTTCCTTTCCTCTCTTTGTATGGCTCTTTTGTATAGAGACAGAGAGCTTCATTGTATTCGCTCCACCGATTTGTTTTGTAGGGCTTATTGAAGAGGAAATGTGGTCCTTCGATAAGAGTAATCTGAGAAAATATGCCTCACAAGTTTGGCTTTCCTACTCCTGCAGGTCAGGTAAGGTCAGTTGGTTTCGTCAGAGCGAATCACAGTGACTACATCTCTCAAATATAATAGCTGTATTCTATCTACCTGCGAACAGGTGTGATTGGGATCAAATGTATGTCAGACGGCCCGCATCAGGTTCACCACTGCTGCCTAGGGTCAAATTGTGGCACTCTCAATATATCTATTCTCTGAATGAAACTGTTTTCTCTTTTTTTGCCAGGTTACCGCCATTTCATTTCCTTTCAGGACAGTGTCACCTGGTATCCAGACTAGGGTAATCCTATTGCCTTGCGCCAGACTGTTCAAGTTGTTTTTGCAGATCCATACTCCTCAAGATTTACAACAGTTAGATTCAACCATTTTCAGTCCTGCCGCCTAACTGAAAATATTGTTATTGATTTCCGTGTGGTGCCGATTTTCCAGCTTGCACACATTCCAAGAGCATATACCTCTGTCTAAAGTATTGTAGCTAGATTGCTCATGGTGAATGAGCGCTCATCCCGTATGTACCTGCCCCGATGATATCAAAACCTTTAGAGCCATCAGTAAACCAACATTCAGGTGGCCTAAATAGGCCAGATACGTTCAGAACCATCATCGACCATCCTCAGAGGTTGCAACTCATTGTAGTGGTATCTTCTGAATCTAAATCTTCCATCAGCCTTTCTAGGATGATTTTCTTAGCGAGCTCCCCTGCAGATCTGAGAAGGCGAAGGTCGGGTTTTGGTCTTGCTTCCTGATCATGAACACAATAGCATGCCGCAATCTCTGTGGAAAGTATCTTATTTGCAGCGAGTTGTTGATGATGCTCAGCAACGGGAGTACTTGGCCTTCGGGTAGCTTTTCCAGATATTGTTAGGATATGCATCAGGCCTAGGAGCCTTTTCGATGTTCGAACTAAGCTTCTTCTCGGAGGCGGGGCGAATGACATCATCGTCCATCTCTTTGAGCAGTGCCTCGACCCTATTTCCTCGGTTCACGTCGTCTCCCTGGCTCATATTGAACTCTAACTGACGTTCCATCGTATTTATTAAAGCCATTGCCTTGTCTTCTATAGAGTATCACCTGTCGACTGTCGACCCTTCACTGACTCATCGCCATCTGTCATCTTGTAATTTATTCATTTCGTGTTATGGTTACGGGCATTTTCATTCAATGAAGAACTTCGTTGAAATCTTCATATCCGTGTCAATAACACATGATTTGTTTTTATTATCAATCGAACCAGATGTTTGAACTTCAAGTAATTCAACAATTCAACAAATTATGAAATATGAATCATGACAGTGGATTTTGGTATCAAACAAAATAAATCAGGTTTTAGATTAGCGCCATTCTTGACAATCCTACAGCATAAATACTACTGAGTTGTGATCCGACGATAGCTCATATCGGAAGGAAATGACCCAGTTCCACGAGACGTTCCTTATTAGCGCTATGAACGCTCTGATGCCGTGATGTGGTAGTCATTAACGGCATAATGTTGCCACAGTCTTGCTTAATTTGAGTTACTTCTAGACAAACACCATTACCTATGCTTCGCGTTCAGATCCCCAGCAACGATTGTTGAAGGTTTGAATTCCATAAGCAATGCATTCAGGTTATTTTCTTGTATGACGATGTTTGAGGATTGCAAGCAGAGATAAGCCTGAACAGACCTCTACTCGTCTCGACGATGACACCTACGACCTCCATGACGTGTTGCTCGCATCGTTGATGCCGAGTTGGGAGGATTTCAGCAAGCGTTTCACCAGAATGGCTTGTCCACCACCTCGCATCTTAAGGCAGTCTCTCCTGTACGAGTATAATCTTTAACTGGATATAGACACGGCACGTTGTCTAGTGGTTTTTCCTGCATGAAGACTACGTCAAAGTTGCAAAGTCTATTAGGAATACCTCGAACTCCCACTTCTTGATCGTGAAGCCATTGCAGTTCCAGAATACAGTCTTCAACGAGGTTGGCAGTTTTTGCAGTAACTACGGCCGAGGTCGCATTGAGGTTCAGGAAAATCAATCCTTCCAGAAGAAGGTTCTGTTTGAGCATCTCTGAGATGGCACTCAGAGCTGCTACCAGCGACACGAAGGGGGTGGTTTTCTTGGTGGTTGCATTTTTAACAGAGGGCCTAGTCCAGTGAATCTTCCTTTCCTGTTGCTTACAGTTCCCGTCGAAAGGACATCTCCTTCTTCATTATATTCAATAATAAATACTTTTCGTCCGTTTAGAAGATCGATGAAGGACATTTTACCTTCGGATCCTAAACTATTTATGGACTTTCTAATGATAGAATTGTCAATTAGCAAAAAAAAAGTTTGTCGCTTTTAGAAAACAGACCTACGCCGTATTGTTTTGAAATCTGTTATGATTTTCTTTCGAACAATTATTAATATCCATGGGTTATTTCTACAGAAATTCAATTTTCTGAAGACTTTCCAATATTGTATGGATGCTTGTTGGAAATTTTTTCCATCGACACTATCAAATATCCCTGTCGCCGGTCATGGTTATCATTCTGCTGATAAATCCTACGATTTAGTTTATCTCTCACTGTTGTTTCAGTGATTTATGCTGTGTTTCCAACGCGAACAAGAACTGTATTGTGTCTAAGTGGATATTTATGGACAGAAGTGATTAGATAAATTATTGGAAAAGAATGTTCTCCCGGTTGATGCGAAACAATGGCTCTCTAAACAACCGAATCCGCTGAAGGATATAAATAGACAAAGGCGAATCGTTACATCTGGTTTTCGTTCAAGTCGACGACAGAGATAACAATGCAGTCCTTTTTGAAATTGATTTTTTTTTGTTCAGTTCCAATCTGATTCCGAGTCAGCAAATTTTCCAACATAGATTCGCAGCTTCCTAAATAGCCAACTAGTAAAATTAAGGATGAGTAATATACAGACGAGTATATACAGTGTTGGTCACTGAAAACATTCCAATAAGGTACCTATAGAGAGCTTTTTGAATCAATGCTTCAAAAACTGGTGAACCCGCCAATTTAAGTTACCAAGGGTGCTAGGATACATAATGTTCTATTATTTTGAAGGCAAAACTTCAACCCTTTGGGAATTGTCGAATCTTCTACTATACAAAGGGTTTGGGTATAAATTCAAATTATTTCTTCATATGAAAAATTTGAAATACAATTTCCCATGATTTTGTACCACTTGTTTTTGTTACATTTGAAGGTGAAGAATGTCACTGAATATTCCAAGTAATTAATAAAAGTAATGTTGGAAAAAATGGAGTTTTCTCCACCTTGTTAGTGGAGTAAAGAAGTTAGAACATATTTTTTTTTCAATAAACCTGTATCTCGTAGAGAATAGTGAGAAATATTAAAAATTAGGGAACAAAGAGAGCTCAGGTCATGAGCAAGTATCAGTCTTTTTTATAAAAAAGTGCTTTGACAGTTGAGTCAACCCACTATGATTCAATTATCAATAAACCATTTGAAACTGAGGAAATCCTCATGACTATGTTATTAAACCATATCTCAAAAAGGGGAATGAATTTATTTTCGACAGCTATCGCCCTATCAGCTTTCTCAGCTCTTTCTCGACGCTCTTTGAGCTGGTTGTCTTCAATAGACTTATAAATTACTTCAAAAATTTAGATCAAGGTAAGTTTCATTGAATTTTCTGCACGTTTCTTGCTATAATTTCCTCTCATTTTCCATGAACAATAAACAATTTCATCAGAACTTCGTTTGAATAGTTATTTCCCTCCATTTCAATTATTTTTTAGTCACTTCCATTGAGAAACACACAAAGGTATTATTAATAGTGCACTAATTGTCAAATTTTCATAATGTCATTTACCATCATGACATTCAATACCCACCTTGGATTAATATGTGAAAAATCGATTTTTTTAGAAAATTGCTCATATCTCGATGTTCTGGCTATTTAGGTATAGGAACATGATATATCAATTCGAAGGGAATTCAGTCATCTTTCAGGATATTTCATAATATACAGGATGTTCCATTTGAAAAAACGCACTTTCAACCCTTTTTAGCAGTAAGATCATGAATTTTGAACGACCCTGTATAACGCAGAACAAACTTCCCTATACAGAATCAATATACATGATCTTGTTGAACTAAACACAAAATTGCAACTTCCTAAGAATCCACATACCGCCGAAATAAACATTCAATTCTAGCTGTTTTGGATAAAAAATATGGAAAATAATCAATATCTCAAAAAATGTTAGAGATAGGTATAGGAGAGTATGAGGCAAAAATAATCAAAAAGTAATGACAAGTTCAAGAATACGGTAATATACATTGTGTCCCATTTGAAATAACAAAGATTCTGCTACATTCTGGTATAAGCGGCAACGCTGCATTACTGAAAATATTTCAGATCGATAGACCGTTCTCCTTAAACGTCTAAGGTACCATCAACCGTGACCCACCCTGTATATGAATGTATCAAATTCTTATAAAAAAAACAAACATAATTTTGAGTCCTTTGTCCTTTCTAGATCTAGAACCTATTTCAGTGGACCAATATCTTGTACAATTAGTGTATGTTGCAAATGTTATTATCACGGTAAAGATTATGATTATGATTATTCCACTCCCTACATCATAAATTGTGTATCTACTTTAATTATTCACTTCATCATCTAATTTATCTGCTATAATCTATATTCTACCTACTTTGTTGTGGACTGATGATTTCTTCGTGAAGAAGGGAATTTTTTACTGTACTATCAACTCGAAGAAGGGGCTCTGCTGTACTGGGCCCCTTTTCCACATATTTATACAATGCATCGAGAAATATATTGCATAAATCTGAATAATTTCCAACTTGTGATCCAAAGTTTGTTTGACCCACATACTCCTTCTCGCAGTCCTTGCAGCAAATTTTATGAATCCCAGACTTTTCTTTTTACCGTTTTCTTTTCTCCTATCTTTGATGGATAGACTGTCTATAAGAAGCGGCAATGTAATGATTCTGTAGCCAGACCTGACCACTTGAAGAAAACAATCACGCTGAACTCGTGAACAGTACATGATATCACCTAAAATGGTGCTAGAGATTAGATATTATCGAGACAAGTCATCGATACTTCCGAAACGTTCTAAATAATAGCGACCTCTCTCTCGGAATGATCCAAGAGAAGCCTACTGCGAGTATAAATGCAGACCAGAGAGAGCAGTTCATCAGTCAGTTACAGACAGTCTGAGTTCAAAAATTTGCAGATATACATTACAGAGCTGGCTTAGAGTTAGTGATATAAATTGCTGTTTTAGGTGCAAATAAATTAGCAATTATATTTCACAAGTTGAAAATAAATTGGTGGATTATAGTTAGTTGTATTTTTATTACACTTTCTTCACAGTTCGCTAGTCTAAATGTTCTGAACAAAATTTTCAAAACAATCAGAAGGATGTCTATCATTTCTCTGGCAATTACAACCCATCAACTCCAACTTTGGAAACAAAAGAAAATTATTTTATAAAGCAATTAAATGATGTACAAACTGTTGCAACGCGCAATTCTTATCACAGCGGTTCCTTTACTAATTAACTTATCAAAGAGAAACTTTTCAGAAATAGGGAGCTGAACATACTTCTCCAAGTGTCCTCTCCGCCAGAACGATCCCTCTAATTGGGACGCAATAGAAACGTTCCATTGTTTTTGGGATGAGACGGCAGTAGGCCATGATTACGGCTGTGATGTTTTCAACATGTATAATCTTAATGAAATTCTAGATCGCAGCCGCCTTAAGGCAAGCTTCTCACTCAATTTCAAAGTTGCAAATTGAGTTCGTCAAATTGGAATATGTTTTGGGAGATAATAACGCCAAATATGCCATTTGATAGATGAATGAGAGAGAGGTAACGACAAGAGTGGAACGGTAATTGATTTCTCTATCAGATGTAAGTGGTGCAATTTAACTTCGATTGTACATATATTTGGTGGGCCATTTGTAGGAGAGAATATAACTGGTTGAGGCTAATAATTAGTGTTGTCGAATGGTCATGATTAAATGTTCCTCATCTAATTAAAAACGAAATACGGTACAATGAAGTATCAAACTTTGAAATTCATATATTTTTATTTTTTGTGTATTTCTTGGTTTTTCGTTCTTCGTTCTTCGTTCTTCGTTCTTCGTTCTTCGTTCTTCGTTCTTCGTTCTTCGTTCTCCGTTCTCCGTTCTCCGTTCTCCGTTCTCCGTTCTCCGTTCTCCGTTCTCCGTTCTCCGTTCTCCGTTCTCCGTTCTCCGTTCTCCGTTCTCCGTTCTCCGTTCTCCGTTCTCCGTTCTCCGTTCTCCGTTCTCCGTTCTCCGTTCTCCGTTCTCCGTTCTCCGTTCTCCGTTCTCCGTTCTCCGTTCTCCGTTCTCCGTTCTCCGTTCTCCGTTCTCCGTTCTCCGTTCTCCGTTCTCCGTTCTCCGTTCTCCGTTCTCCGTTCTCCGTTCTCCGTTCTCCGTTCTCCGTTCTCCGTTCTCCGTTCTCCGTTCTCCGTTCTCCGTTCTCCGTTCTCCGTTCTCCGTTCTCCGTTCTCCGTTCTCCGTTCTCCGTTCTCCGTTCTCCGTTCTCCGTTCTCCGTTCTCCGTTCTCCGTTCTCCGTTCTCCGTTCTCCGTTCTCCGTTCTCCGTTCTCCGTTCTCCGTTCTCCGTTCTCCGTTCTCCGTTCTCCGTTCTCCGTTCTCCGTTCTCCGTTCTCCGTTCTCCGTTCTCCGTTCTCCGTTCTCCGTTCTCCGTTCTCCGTTCTCCGTTCTCCGTTCTCCGTTCTCCGTTCTCCGTTCTCCGTTCTCCGTTCTCCGTTCTCCGTTCTCCGTTCTCCGTTCTCCGTTCTCCGTTCTCCGTTCTCCGTTCTCCGTTCTCCGTTCTCCGTTCTCCGTTCTCCGTTCTCCGTTCTCCGTTCTCCGTTCTCCGTTCTCCGTTCTCCGTTCTCCGTTCTCCGTTCTCCGTTCTTCGTTCTTCGTTCTTCGTTCTTCGTTCTTCGTTCTTCGTTCTTCGTTCTTCGTTATTTGCACCCTCACGAGCAACACTCAAAAGACTTCGAGAGGCTTCTGCAAGCAAGGGAAGACAAGGCCTCACCTTAATAGACCAATCCTGAACCCTAGGAAGGCAGTAACTAAAAAATACTTCAATAGAAAGATAATATACCAGAGGAAATAGTCTCCAGTGATGAGCTAGTTACGTCACAAGGACTGTATTTCCAGAAGCTTGCAAATTCCACTTCAAACTATCCACAACCTAACGTGGGATGATGACACTTCATTTTTATTGCATAATGTTATTGCTCAATATATTTTGCAGCTTGATTTTAACCAATGAAATTAATGTATTTGTCCTCTATTTTGTATAGCAAGGTAATGTTTCAATAAATCCGTAATTGGCCTGAGTTCTGAATTGACTGCAACCCACGTACCTTTGACGGTTAAATAATTTCCAAATCGTAAATGGCGAAATGAATTTCATGCTCAATAGAACTTAAAACTAGTTGGGACATGCATTGAATTCGTAAGGGTTTCACATTATTCAACAAATGATCTTGGTTGCTTTGATCAAGTATTAAATTGAATTTCATTATTAGTCGTCTACGTGAATAGAAAGTTTCCTCTATATAGTTTGATGAAGTTTTCCAACGTTAACGAGCATCGTTAGGTATTAGTACCCCAAGAGGTAGTTAATTATTATCCAGTCCAAAAAATGTCAACGAGGCACATTCCAATTATTATGCTTGAATATTTCAGTAAGTATATGAGCTGGTGGCATGACATGAGCACAATAGTGTTAATCCATATCACAAAGATTTTATTTATGGTCATGTCACACTGTATACAAAATTCCGTTGATCGCCCAGTTGATTAAACGTGGTGCTTTTATATTATAAGTATCGACTGATTTTCATCAATAAACGTCTTTCCTTTGTGAATACGTATTCATATAAATTTTGAATAGGAATTTGTCGATCGATAGGCAAAAGGCACGTGACAAGTACACGAAAGTCAGTCGACTGAAAAGCGATCAAACAATCTGACTTCAATACCCCAATATTCACATAATGTTGTTTTCGAAGCTAAGTTTGAACACAAGGTGAAACCGGATTTTGATGAAGCCATCCAATTATCGTCCTCTAGAGAGTTTGCTAGCCAGATAAGGATGCTTCTCCTGAGATTCCAACTGTGGCAGATGAAGTTGGCAAATTTTATTACAGTAATTGCGCCAAACTCAACCCACACGAACTTTTCTGGAATTGAAACAACATTCGGACTTCTGTTTAAATTGCAGACAAAATGGCATAACATTGAAATGTATGTTGTTTCCTAAAAATTGTTATAAAGGGTTAGACAAGCTGAACGCCTCGGAGTCTAGTCGAACGATTTTGTTTTTATTATTATTTTTTGACGAAGGGCCATTGAAGTAATGAAGAAAAATGTATGATGTATTCCAATCTTCCGCAAAAAACCTCCACAATAAGTATTTTTGTCGGCAACTATCCATCAGAAAATAACTATACAGTGTGGCATTTAATAGTCCGCCCCTTGTTAACTTCTGAACAGAATGACGTTTAAACTTTCAATAAAACGTTTGGATACTACGTTTTAAAATAAAACGCACTGTAATTGCTTCATAGATGGGATTTAGATGGTTGGAAAAAGAATTGAATTAGCTTTTCAACGATGTAGCACATGACCTCCCATGCCATTCAAAATATTTTAAGTGATGTGCCTCCCCGCGCCATCTATCGAGCAATCACAATGTGTTTCATTTCAAAAAGTAGTATCGGTGATACCCTCCAAACTTTTTTTTATGTCTGTACATCAAACCGTTAGCAGGGGGGGAACTATTAAAAGCAGCGTTATATTTTCCTTTACACATTGGCTCTTTAAATTCAATTGTGATGACTAGTTATAGAAAATTGACCAGTAATTTTCAGCAATTGTTGTTTTTCTACACCATTTTTTGCCAATTCGATAACAGGAATGTTCTTGCAAAAGTTTGCACGAAACGTTCCACATTGTCTTCACCGTTGCTTCTTTAAATTCGGTCCCGTCTGTCTCTCTTTCTCATATTGACCGCCCAATCTTTTAGTATCAACGACAATTCTTCTAAGCTTCTATGTTTATTTAATTCATATTCTCGTTCGCACCAAAATTCCATAAATATTCCTCAAATTTATTTGTGACTGTAGGATGTATATCTGGGAGTTTTTTCTTTGATTAGCGCTTTTATACTCTGAACATTCGCATTTCCAAACCGTGACATTTTGAAATTTATTTGAAATGAGGTTGTCAAACTAAATCATGTTATCAAGTCTGTCGATTTATTTCTGAACGAAACTGAATTGCTTCGTGAAAACACCACGAGTCCGCAGGACGATTGGTGTTTTCTCAAAACAATTCAGTTGACAAACTTATGAGATAAATCCAATCACGAGTTGAAATTTATTAGACTATTCCACGAATAAAGTTTCTTCATTAATATTAATACGAACAATGTATAACAGTCATAAACAAATTATTAAAATCGTCAATATTATAATGTTTCGTTTCATAATTTCATTTCAATTTGCACCGAAGTGACTTATTTTGACACAATCAGGTACAATTAATATTGATAGAACTGTCAAAGTTTGTGTTGCCATGGTTACGTCGTTGAAAATACCGAATCTGATCCTCCAATCAGAATTGAAAGACAGCTGGTGTTATCGCGATAACACGAGTTGTCTTTGGTTTGCGATTGGTCAGATTATGTGAGAATTTTAAGATGAGTGAAATAGTCTTTCTCAATAAACAAAGGTAATCTTCCTTGCGTAACTCATTTATGGATTCAAACTGCTCTATTTGTTCTCTCTTCACCGGTTGATACAATGAAATGGGTCATGCAGAATCGATTTAGTCGATTGTGTACCGGAAGGCATTCAAGCTAACGCACGATGAACTCATGCGATGTTATATCAAATGCCTTGCGTTATTCTAGATGACCCCAATCTTTGTCTCAGCCATATCACATAAGTTTGTATACTCGGTCAACAGCAGACCGTATTTGCAATGCATATAAGACGCTTGGATGGGGGGTTGCATTGCATTTCATTATTGAGAACGTAGCTAAAAGATGCCATACACACTAGCTCTAGAAATCGATAATGAATTTCGATAATATGATGAAATAATGAACTACTAATTTGTTTGGACTCGAAAAATATATCTTTCAATTTATTTCAACCAACTTCTGCTAAGCCAACTCTGTATTGTGTTCTTGATAACTCTATTGAACTCCTACTGTAGTAACTGTTATCTCAGTTCGAGGGCTATACATTTATAACCGCAGTAACCTTCTTTTCGGAACGCTCCAGATATTTCCAGAGATGACGAGAAAAGTCACCACTATTTATAACGGTTAGGAAGATACGGTGACTCGTCTAAATGAATTCACGATGAACCTCGAGCCATTCTAGAGTGATAATGTCATGAATTGTTCACGAGTCCAGCGTGATTATTCCCAACAAGCGGTCAGGTCTGGCTCCAGGATTTACAATAATAAATGATAAGAAATGCGGCAATCAAAACCTGTAACACCTTGGGAAAGTGCTTCTCCAGGAAAAGGAGAGAGGGAGAACAGTATCAATTCAAATGAACATAAACGCTTTTGAGTACAGGAAATTTATAAGGCTATTTTTTTAAGGCGAAGCTTTGCCCGTTTTTATCAAAGATATAAATTTTACTGTCTAAGTATGCCTAGTCTAGAAAAATTACACGATGAAGAGAATCAAATATAATTGAAGATAACTGCAATATTTTGGTGTGCAAAACCCAATAAAATCACAAAAAGTGTTAATACAATACCTACCCATTATAATATAATGATAACGAATATGTTCATACCAAAAAATAAATAGCAAAAATAAAGCTATATACCTACTAAAGGAACTAAACAATTCATAGTCGAATCAAAATCCACTGCCGTTATTTATTTCTAAGTAGAATTGGTCTAATAATAAATATGCCTTCGATAACAAAAGATTTCCTACAGGCTTTCTAAATCTGGTAAAATATGCTTCACTTTTAATCTTATTTACCAATTCATTAAACGTTTTTTTTGCTGTTGTGTATGAAAAATACCTCAATTGTCAAAGGTATTGTCAGTAACCATGTTTTGACTGCATTTCTTGTATCATGTTGGGATATACTAAACACGTCAATCCCATTTTTCCCCTTTTCTACAATAAAACTGTAAGGTAAGAGATCGAAACTTCATGTTCTGTAAGGACCAACGGAACTCAGATTTACACATATTTCTAACTAGTCTTTTTTGCAGTTCAAATACCCTATCAAAAGAATATTGGCAGGAAATTCCGCAATATTGCCCAATTATTGCCCATAAGTAATATTTTTTTAATTACTTGATACCTAATTCACTATTTGTTTTTGGTTTGTTAGATAACATTTGATCAATGCATATGATTCACCACACTGGCCAATATATTCCAATTATTTCAAAAATCTGTTAATAAGCTGTTGATATATATCGTGGAGAAAATAGAGCCCAGGGCAGTACCCTGGAGAATACCCAAAGTAATCTTTTTGTGAAGACTTTATTCACCATCAATATTCACAATGTTTTTTTTCGGTTTGTCAGATAAAATTGGATTGATACATTTGGCTTATCACACAGGCCAATAAATTAAATTTTGTACAGAGGTTCAGGTGAAAATCAAATGCCTTTTCACCAGTAACTTTGCAACGTTCGAGATCAAAGATGTGGGTCTGTAGTTGGTATGAAGTTTATTGCCGTTTTTAAAAACTGGTTTTATATTTTCTGAGTGACTAGACTTCTGCAATATAATTCATAGTTGATCTAAACGAGTGTTAATAATAAATAATAATAAATTATTCACATAATAAGAATAGGTTGACTAAGAGCATTGCCCTTATTGCTTCTTCGCCTTGAAGTGACTGGGCAATAAAACGAATTAATAAGTGGGTGTCATTGCATAAAAAAAATAATGACTGTGATCGAGGGTTATTGAAATTTAGCGATGATTAGGTATGATTGTAGGTATCGTTTGAATAGCTTCTTTCTATACTACACTACGACATTCTGATTCACCTTTCGCTCATCAGCAAATCTTTGGTTTCCTTACTCAAACAATTATATTTATATTTGACATTATTTTACTATTTTGTATGAGAAAATTTCTGAAGAGCACTTCAATTACATATATGTGCGATGCTCTTTAAATATTTATTTTTCCTTTCTCGGTGAAATGTTCCAATGTAGAGGTTTTACCGAATGTTGTCATATCAGAGCTCGCATATTTCCTGCATCTCTGTTAAAATCATTCACCTTTTTATGGAAATAAAACCAACATTTCGACGTGACATGAGTTAATTGAAAATGTTGATGCAATATTCCGGACAGGACTTGTGAAAAAAATTATCATGTAATTCGTGATCATCTGAATGAATAAATATTTACCTACATCTCACACGTAGTTGTACTCTTGCTCGATAGCATTGCCACCTACGAACTATCTGTTTGAGCATCAATCAAACAGTCTGTGGATTGTCCATACCGACAGCAAACATCAATATGAAGATTGGATGGCTCTCGTAACACATTATACTATTTTGAAGTCCAAGAGTTGTCCTACACTTCATTTATCGGGAATTTTATGGTTTTGTGAAGATGATCCCGTATCTTCAGTTTTACTTATCCTTATGAAACGAGTTGGTATCAAAATGAATGAATGGAACGTTACACAAATATCATAAAAAAAAAGGAAAAGTTACAACTCAAAATTGTAGAGATTCCGTCAAACGCCTATGAAATCTCTAATTGACTTATGATTTACTTCTAATTTTGTGTGTTTATTTCAAAAAGGTTGTATTTTTCGAAAACGAGTGAAAAATTATTGAAGATAAATGATAAATCTCAACTTCAGATGATATTTTCAACTCCAGAGCGGTTGAAGATAGAGCAATTCTAAGAACAACAGTCGATTCAGAATGATTGAATCAGTATACTTTGTGAATTTCAAGTTGATCGAGAAACAAAAGAAATACCCAAAAATCAAGGCAAATACAAAATCATCAGATCCACTTGAAATTCGCACTACGTTAAATTTTATGCTGATTCCGAAAATACATGATTTGTGTATGCTCAGATACGAATTTTGACAGAAAAAAGGAATAAAACGTCAAAAATTATTTCGCCCAATGGAATTATCGAAAAATAGTAATCTTCATTTTCCAAACAAACGAAAAATCCTTTTGGCTGTATCTCGACGAGCTGATTCCTAATCATACCACAAAAATTAATTTCGATGCCATATTTATGAAAAAAAAAACAAAATTTTCAACTCAAAATTGTGGAGGTTTCTTCGAAAGCCTATGAAATCTTTCATTAATTTGTGATCGACTTCAAATAACGTGTGTGTATTTTAAAAAAGTTGAATTTTTCAAAAAGTGATACGTACTTTTTTGTTTTCACTGTATTATGAGGCTCTGTATTTTCAGTATACTTTCGTCTATTGCATTTGATGATAAATCTCCGAATCGACTCATTTTTGAACAATTTTTGATAAACGTCACAATTTGACAGTTCTGTTTGTTGTATATTGATGTCGATGTGGTTACTATGAAAATGAAATTATTTTAAAATTTTCGATTGGTGAAGCTATTCTATGTATAATCCAATTTATACCAGTATCACATTAAAGTTAATGAGGACAATCAATTACCGCCGCGTTTTCAGCCTATGTCAGTCCTGTAGAAGTCGAAAACCGAAGCTTTATTTTGTATAATTGGAGAGCGAGTGGCTCTGTTGACATTTCGGAAATGGGGGCGAACGCAAAAGCCCTAGTATGGGTGGCTAGTCTTTGGAGGAATAATTAAACTGCGGTTAGTACAATTTCGTAATTCAGATGTGTAATGTATGCATATTCGTGATGGAGAGTTGCGAACCCATTAACACACCGCAAATTCCATCATCTCGATAGTGAAGTGAATGCAGGGCGGCCCAAGAAAAACGTTCCCACAATCGGAAATTTCTGTGAAAAATACCAAACCGAGTACATCTTTGCTTCGGTAGTGGTCAACCATAAGGGTGTGGAAACGAATCCCAGAACAGTAGACTTCTAAGGGTGGCTCGAAAGGGGGCAGCGAGTTGAAAAACATAACGAATTTTTATCAAAAACAGAAAACTTCTAACTAAAAATACATTTTATGACTTTAATAAATTTGGTGATACCCTAATGGGGGTAACTATCCTCTAACGAATCAAATAATAATAATAGCCGTCCTCTACCCGCACAGGCTATGCTTTTGGGTACACTCTTTGATTGTTTATGAGGGAGTTGGAACCACTCCCTACGCCGTGGGGTAAGTGACTATTGGGTCCGAGAATCATGTGCCCTGAGCAGGCGAATTGAAACAAGAGTTACGGCCTCTGCATTCGTCCGGCTGAGATTTCTGCCATATTACGGCAAACCGGTATGATTCTTAAGTTTGAGAACAGTGCGTCCATCATTCCACCAAGGACCCCTATTATCAGAACCATCATCTTGACAGAATGGTTTGGGTAAAGCCTGCGGAGTTCAAAGAGTAGATCTCGATTTTTAGTCCGTTTTTCCTTCTCTTTTCGGACGATGTTTGTTTCACTAGGAGCTGAGAAGTCAATGACGAAACTCGTCCTACTTTGGTGGTCGAGGAGGACTAAATCAGGCTTATGTATTTGCCTGAGGGTGGGGAATGAGTAGTTCCAATAGATTTGGCACTTTTCAATCTCCACAACGGACTCGATATCAATATCCCCGGAGCAGAAAGCAACACCGGTAGCTCGTCTACATCGTACGAGTGTCGTAGATGGTAGTATAACACTCGTAGGGCCGCGTTATGCCTGTGGATATAGGCTGATACCGCATAAGCTGGACAAGCTGCCCCACGACACGCTCTGCATTTAGTGTCAGGGGCCTCTATACCCATCACGCGTCTACGGTAGACCTGAGAAATTCAAAGGTCAGGTTTCTGGATTAGTCAAGGTCTTCAATGTTCTTAAAGAAGACCCCATGCATTGGCTTATCCTTATGTAGCTGGAGAAGACTCTCACTCTCCGCAGCTTTAACGTGGGCTTTTTGCTGAGCGGGTTCCAACTCGGTGACAAAGTTTGGGTTCGTCCGTTCATTGTCGAATATGAGACCGACTTCATCGGCTGCACATGTTGCTGCTTTGAAGAGAAATTCTCTAATCCCTGCTTCTTCATGATCGTATATTAAGCAGAGACGGGGTTTTTTACTCCTGATGACTTTACAGGCTCCATCCAGTACCATTCTGTTATGTAGACACTCCAAACTCAGAAGTCCTCGGCCTCCACGTGAAACAGACGATTTAGGATGCAAGCTCCTATGAAGATACATCATTTTGCGAGTTTTCACGTCATGTTGTCGCAGCTCTTCCAGAGTCCATTTCATCACTCCAAAGAGTAAAATAGAATCGGAACGGCAAGCATATTAGTTGCAACAACTTTGTTCTTTCCCGACAATTCTGATGACCAGATCTGTCGGAGTTTATCCTGATACTTGCCGCGGAGAGAGTTTTTAACAGTGGTTATCTCTTGGGTGTGGCGTTGTTCCACCCCTAGGTAAGTATACGTCTTTTCGGTATCCAGATGATGTAGGATGCTTCCGTCTACGAGCTGAACGTCCTCTCCATAATCCTCGCATCGTCCTTTCTTGAGATGAACCGTGGCACATTTGTCGATCCCAAACTCCATTCTGATAGCATGCGTATACTTTTGTGAGGGATTATATCTGCGTATATCAATTGGATCCCACAACAAATGAAGTTCTTGCCAGCTATCACTTCAAAGATTTCGAGGGATTATCCAGGTTAGTGGTTCAATTATACATCATATTAAGGCTACAACATATTTCAGGAGCTCTTTTGGTAAACGTAAGTTTATTGGGCTCCACCTTAAAATAAAAAAAGTGACTCAAGTCACGTAGTTTTGTCTCCTGCATACGAAAGAAAATCGAATGGGTCTGAACTACTTTTCAAGTTATGCCCTTCTGAATATTGAAAATGCCTCATTTTCAAACACAAATTTTTCAATAAAAAAATCACACCAAATGCCATCTTCTTTTTAGCAACACTTTATTTAATCTAATTCCACAATCACAACACAAAAAACAGTCGTTTTATACAAAAATTTTACGTTTTATAATCACAAACATAACCTCTTTTTTCTGTTATTTTTTCATTGTCACGGTAGCTTGGTCACTTGGAATATGCGCGGCCGACTAAATTAGATATGCGCAAATATTTACCTCCCCTTAGTTTATATGTTCAGTTGTTTAATTTTTCTTCACGGTTATGATCAATAACAATTTTAAAAATGAAAATATTAATTAAAGGAAAGCATATGCTTGCTGCGTTCGCCTCTTGTAAATTTCCAGAAGAAATGATATTTTATAATTACCGTTTTTTTTATTTCAATGCTCTGTATCTCGGAAACGAAGAAACTACGGACATATGTCCATTGGAACTTTCCTTCATTAACTCCAATAAACAAAACACTCCTCACGTCCGAGGGGATAGTGATCCAGTATCATTCTGTTATGTAGACACTTCAAACTTAAAAGTCCACGGCGCCCTCGTTGTCTGGGGAAGTATAACCGTGGAACAGACGATTAGGGCAGCATGCACACTGAGCAACCATGACCAACCGTCCGCGACCGTCCAACTACGACCAAAATTTACAAAACGTGTATTCTTAAAACTCACACTGAATGATCGTCTTCAACCGGTTTTCAAAGACAATGTTTAAAATTGCAATCTGCTGAAAATGTTTTCGATCAGAGTGAGTTTGAAAGTTTTTATTGATCCCTTTCAATTTTTGGTCGTTGCTGGACGGTCGCGGACAGTCGATGCTGGTCGATCAGTGTGATTCCTAGCTTAGGATGCCATCTCCTATGTAGATGCATCATTTTGCGAGTTTTTACGTCGAGCTGTTGCAGCTCTTACCAAGTCCATTTCATCACTCCATAGGAGTAAAGTAGAATCGGAACGGCAAGCATATTAGTTACAACAACTTTGTTCTTTCCCGACAATTCTGATGACCAGATCTGTCGGAGTTTATGCTGATACTTGCCGCGGAGAGAGTTTTTAACAGTGTTATCTCTTGGGTGTGGCGTTGTTCCACCCCTAGGTAAGTATACGTCTTTTCGGTATCCAGATGATGTAGGATGCTTCCGTCTACGAGCTGAACGTCCTCTCCATAATCCTCCCAAACTCCATTCTGATAACATGAGTCTACTTTTGTGAGGGAATATATCTGCGTATAGGGGAAAAAAGCAAATAAGTCAAAATGAGCCACTTAACATAAGTCTATAATATTATTATACCCACCGTTCATCGTAGCATTTCGACTAATGTGTATATACACAATCACTTTAACCTATACTTACGTTTCGTTATTGACTTATGTGATTTCACACAGTTATACATTTGCAGTTGTTTTCGACGAATATGACTTAATACGATAATGTGATATTTTGACTTATGTGGTTATTCCCACTATAAGCAGATATAATCATTATATTATTATTAGTTATAAACAGGGCTATTCAAATTCGAGTCTATGCATGGGGATCTCGAAAGGTAAAATATAGAGGAGTGGTTAAATATGGGCAAATTTGCATATTACATCAGAGATCAATTACGTGAACCAAAAACATCTGATCTGACTTCTTTAGTTCTGGAGTTATACAGGAAAAATCGAAAATTTTGAAATTCTTGTTTGGCTATATCTTTCAATTTTGAGAATTTTTTAAATTTTTGGTATTTTGCCATAGCAACTTTTTGTAGACTATTAAATACGGACCTGTATTTTTTTATTGCATTCATTACAAAGGCCATATTTTTTTTTATTGAACAGCGATTTTCATATTTGATACGACCGTTGTCAAAAAATCAGAAATATATTTCACAGAATTTAAAGTTTCTATGAGCTTGATTTCTTCATCGTGTTTTGATTCCCTTAGATGCTAGATTGATACTTTTCATTCACAGACAGGAATAGGACTAGTGCAAAATTTACTACGTTCGCGAAATTAACACTATTCCCAGCTTGAATGGCTGTAAAGGCCGTTATGAACTTTCATAAATGAGAAACATCATTAAAATATCTATATTAAATTAATAGATTAACAAAATAATTACAAATCATCAATAATTTGATGCGATCAGTTTTAAAACTGATATTAAATGTAACAGGAACTGATCACATGAATCTAAATAAATGAGGCAAGATAACATCTTAAGGATATGTAAAACAAAAATCTAGTTTAATAAAATAAAATGAATGCACTGAAGGTTCAATAGGAGAATCATAATCACTGTATTATGATAGTTGATTGGAAGAATGAACCTTCCAGAGGAATAAGAATTTTTTTTTTTTATAAAACTAGATAATTTATAATAAAAATTAAGTACTTCCATAGATTGCAAACACACACAGACAATAGCTAACCAACTGAAACTCTACATGTGAAGTGTAATAAATAAAAACGAAGATTGGCCATTTTTCCTAGACACTATCGAATTTCGGAGATTAAATCTACCCCTCTGTTTTCAGAAACGGAGTGGCTTATTGTGATATCTTGCCTCTCACAGAAAAATCAACATATGAAAACCATAAAAATATTTATCCAACACAGGACAGTTATGACTGTCATTATCAATATCATTTCAGACAAGTAAACTATCCAGTCTAATCTTCCTCTTGAAGATGGTCACTTGGTGACCGAAACACGTGTCGAGGTGTTGAAAATAGTGGTTTGGTGTTGGGATAAAACTCCAGTATATTCAGTACTACACCAAAGGTTCCAAACAGTACAGTGCAAGTATCAAATGAAGGCATGTTCATACCCTCGCGAATTTCGCAATTTTTCTGAGAATAAAATGACTCCCAGTCATGCCGGACCAATCGTTGATGCAGAACCATGTCAGCAACCATTTTATTTGCAGAAAAATTACGAAGTTTGCGAAGGTATGAACTAGACTTTACACACTAGTGTGTTATAATCCATAACTCATTGTAAGTCATTATAAAATTCGTTGGTTTATTGGAATCAGACGCTCCCATATCGGTACAGCTGTTGATAGTGCTGGAAGACGCCGACACAACTTTGTATTTTTTCTGCAATTTGTATTTTGTTGTGCACCGATTCTTCTAGGTATCCTTCTACTACCGTCGAGGACTTCCATCCTCCGTGACGCTTCAAAGTAGTCATGTTAGCCCCTGCATTGGCCAAAAGAGTAACCGAAGACCCTCTCAGGCAGTGAACAGTTTTCAAATTGACCAATTCATCGCATCTACAAGCACTGCTAATCCCCATTATCAAATCCACCTTCATCTTCAAGTATTCGTCATCGGGAGCTTCGTTTTACAAATGTAAAAAATAAGCCAATAGCACATTTTCACCGATACCTTTTTTCTTCCGTGAATTCATCCAAGACTCAAACATTTTGAACTCCTTGTCGTAGGCATCTCGGGACTTTTCTGGCAAAATCTGCATCGCTGCTTCTTCCTCTTCCGTAAGGATATCCTCAGGAACGTTATTTTCAACGGTTTTCTCTATTTTCTATACGTTTTTTCTTCGAAAAATGTTCCGTCTTCTGCAAAAGGAGAACTGACAAGTGTCAGAATGTATTTAAACATTTGCTAACAATGTATCATGCCCGTGGCAACTTAACAAACAACCCGCTTGCTGTAAAAAAGTCACTGTCAAGTCATTCTGACATTTATAGGGCACTGGGACGCAAGTAGCTTTGATTTGATTACAAAACTTATTAATTATTATCTCATATAAAATCGATTTCTTTCACTTGTTCGTTAAAACATTGTATGCTACTAGTACCATAAATAACTATTCTCTGTTCCAATAAAATGTCCCTGTTTCACACTCCAACACTTGAATAGAAGTTTTTTTCACTCACCTTTCCAGTGTCTACTCCGTCTTTTCACATCAGGAATTAACGAACTAAGAGGTATCGGATAATTTATATGAGCGGGGCGCATCCACCCAAAAGAACGCTTCGTGCCTTCCAATCAAATCCATTGGAAAATTGTCCAATTAATACTTTCACTAACGAAGTATTCAAAATGTTCCCAGAAAGTTTTTTCCTCTCGTTCAGACTTGGAGAATATAACTTCCTCGTTCAATTAAGCATGCCCTGAAATTTCAACTTTTGTTTAGACAACTTTTAATTATGTTCCATAAATTTTGCACGAGTATGGTAGTCGCAGCCTTTTAGCTCCATAAACGGCTGAATTTAAAACGTTTTGTAGAGTTCCAGGGCCTGCTTACAATTTTAATGGCGAGTGGTATATATTGTCGTCGTTTGTTTTTATTGCGGTTGCGACTTCGGCATAATTTACTTGACAAATTGACGGAAAACCGGACAACTAATGGGTGTGGAGAAGGGGTCGGAATCCTGGAAAGGTAGCGCATTCATTCATGACGAACTTCATCGTAGCAACCGAGAAAATCGATAATGGAGAACGGAGTATAATGGAATGTTCTACAAATCTTATTTTTAACAATTATTATAAGTTTTCGCTTTGAAATATCCGGAATCTCATTCAAAGCATTGCTGACACACATGGAGTACCACAAGGATCCGTATTGAGACCCGCTCTGTTTCTTATTTACATTGTAGCAGCTTATGCTGATGACATTAATTTTAATTTTGTGTACGACAAATCGATAATGTTATAACCCAAGTAGATCATAATGTGGATGAATGTGTTGAAATACATTTTCTGTGTCTCAATAATGGAAAACCAGTATTGATTGCTTGTAGAACTGGTCAATCACAGGTTGAAACTTCCATACTATTGCTCTGAACAACCCTGAGATCTTATGTTCAGATACTCTACAACGATTTCAGGTCTCACTCGTCAAAAATAAAAATGCAAATAACCTATAATGTAAACCTTCATACTCTTCATTGTCGATACTGTTATTAAAGCCTTGATACCTAAGTGAGACCATACTGTGTATTTATTCCAGGCCTTCATATCTGAGACACGTAATCAAGCATCTCAAGAGAGCTTTTCTTTCCCCGTTTCTCCGCCAGGTCTACATACCTGTTGGCTTCAATCTTCCAACAGCCTTTGTACCTGATGGTTTGATCTTTCCTCGGCCTTTAGTCCTAATGGCTTTGATCATCTATCGGCCTTTATATCCATGGAGTTGATCTTTGTTGGTGTTATGACCTTTATGATATCGCAACACCCAATTGATCCTAACTAAAACTTTCTGGTTCGTCCCTGCTTATATCAGTGTAGTTTGAACACAAATTATTTTCCAAATAAAATGTACTTTTTTCAGTCGAATTTTTCAATAAATAATTCATTGTGTAACCAAGTAGATTCTTTTAGCATTTAACTAACAATATATGAATATAGTCAAAGGCAAAAATTGTCTGAAATTTTTTAGTGTTAAGGAACGGAACCTTCCGAGCTTTTTTCGCCGAAAAATCGTTGATGATTTCGCTGAAATCCAAATCACGTAGTAAATCACTTCCAAGGCTCAGGAGAGATAGCTTTGATAGTGCAATTTGGCAGTACCATCAGAACCAAATACATTCTCAATTCAATTTCAAGGTTTGGGAATGTAGGTCTGAGATTTTGATCTTCGGGAATCTTTAGTAGTTGAATAGCTCTGGAGATTGGTCATTGTCTTTTCTAAAGTCCTTTTTGTATAAGTCGATCAAAGATACAAATTGAACCAACTCCTTACCAAGACTAGGTTCTAAATCATCCTTGTACACTTCCACCAACGCCTCTGCCTGCAGCGTGCAAATCTTCAGTATCCATCTTCTAGATATGATTAAGAAATCAAAATCTCGAACGTACAGCTAGCTTCATATGCATGCAATCTTTCAGTAAGAAGAACACAAAGCTGATAGACCACTGGGATAAATAGAATATAATAATGAAATATGGTGGATTACGTAATCCAATCTTCCGCAATAAAACCTATACAATAGGTAAAGTCGTCGGCAAGTATTCAACAAAAAACGACTACTGCCCCCTACGACCATTGAATTATATTTGTTTAATACTTGGCAAAGTTTTCTACAAGAACCACTTTGCAATGCATTTCAAATATCAAAGCTGAAATTATTTTTCGATTTAATTGGGGGAACACCTCCGTACCGGTTTCATGGTCATTGCCATTGAATTCATACCTCAGTGTTTGTCTCAGGGATTTCCAATTAGGATGAAAGGATTTTTCGATTCAATTGGGTCGAACTAGCCTTCGCTGATGATTGGCAATGACCATGAAACCGGTACAGAGGTGTTCCCCCAATTTAGTCGAAAATTAATTTCAGCTTTGATATTTGAAATGCATTGCAAAGTGGTTCTTGTAGAAAACTTTGCCAAGTATTAAACAAATATAATTCAATGGTCAATGAAATATGGTGGATTACGTAATCCAATCTTCCGCAATAAAACCTATACAATAGGTAAAGTCGTCGGCAAGTATTCAACAAAAAACAACTACTGCCCCCTACGACCATTGAATTATATTTGTTTAATACTTGGCAAAGTTTTCTACAAGAACCACTTTGCAATGCATTTCAAATATCAAAGCTGAAATTATTTTTCGATTTAATTGGGGGAACACCTCCGTACCGGTTTCATGGTCATTGCCATTGAATTCATACCTCAGTGTTTGTCTCAGGGATTTCCAATTAGGATGAAAGGATTTTTCGATTCAATTGGGTCGAACTAGCCTTCGCTGATGATTGGCAATGACCATGAAACCGGTACAGAGGTGTTCCCCCAATTTAGTCGAAAATTAATTTCAGCTTTGATATTTGAAATGCATTGCAAAGTGGTTCTTGTAGAAAACTTTGCCAAGTATTAAACAAATATAATTCAATGGTCAATGAAATATGGTGGATTACGTAATCCAATCTTCCGCAATAAAACCTATACAATAGGTAAAGTCGTCGGCAAGTATTCAACAAAAAACAACTACTGCCCCCTACGACCATTGAATTATATTTGTTTAATACTTGGCAAAGTTTTCTACAAGAACCACTTTGCAATGCATTTCAAATATCAAAGCTGAAATTATTTTTCGATTTAATTGGGGGAACACCTCCGTACCGGTTTCATGGTCATTGCCATTGAATTCATACCTCAGTGTTTGTCTCAGGGATTTCCAATTAGGATGAAAGGATTTTTCGATTCAATTGGGTCGAACTAGCCTTCGCTGATGATTGGCAATGACCATGAAACCGGTACGGAGGTGTTCCCCCAATTAAGTCGAAAAATAATTTCAGCTTTGATATTTGAAATTCATTGCAAAGTGATTCTTGTAGAAAACTTTGCCAAGTATTAAACAAATATAATTCAATGGTCGTAGGGGGCAGTAGTTGTTTTTTGTTGAATACTTGCCTACGACTTTACCTATTGTATAGGTTTTATTGCGGAAGATTGGATTACGTAATCCACCATATTTCATTATTAGTTTTATGGTCTTCCGTCAAGTGGTGTCGCCCCTCTTTCATGAAATAGAATATACCTATTACATAAATTCCTATCCGAACTGACAATCTTTATTCTATTCCAAAGGGCTGGAGAGTTTTTTTTTTATATTTAAGAACAATTCAATCATGTTTGTACAAAGTACTATGGGTAAAGTTGTCCACTAATGTTTACTCGTCGAAATTTTATAGATTTTTGTTTATTTTGATGATTAGTTCTTGATCGTAACATGATGATTATTTAATGAATACCGTTTTCCTCCCTAAATAATATGTTAGACCAACAACTGCTTGTGCTTCCAAACATTCAGCGGATTTAATTCATTTATTCCAAAGCGGGAAATTATTCCATTAGGAATGCACAACACAACATCTCGTCAGACTGTAAACTAAAGTTCAAGAAGTCCAGCGAAAATCAATATTGACAGTTCGAAAAGTTTGCTACATTTTTCAACAAGAGAAGAAAGTTCCATCCAGTTAACTAACTTTCTGACAGAACTTTCAAGGAGTTCGACACTTGTTCAACGTGCATTTACAAAAAATTTCCACGCTGTGACTTTGCAATGTAACAATTATGTTCGTGATATATTGGCCTATACTGATTCCAGCAGATGACGAGAAGTTGCACAATGCGCTCCTTTTTTTGTGAGGAATATACAGGAACATTCAAGCATAACGTTCACTAATCGTTTGTCTGGAATTGCCTATGTGAACAATTTGAAAACATGTACAGTTCTTCGATGGATGTCAAGTCAACAATATTTTTTTATGTGTATAACTTAAAAAGAATACCTTCAGAATTTTTATATTTCAGAATTCTTTATGTGCTTAAAATTTGTATAGGGTGTGGTATATCCATGAATGTTCAAAATACATCTAATTCATAGATACTATGATTTGAAACTCCCCAATGAAAACCTATACACTTACAACCATAATCATGCATCTTTATCCGTATTTTTCGTAATTCCAATATTAAAGATGTATTACTTTTGTTTATACTAAGTAATTTTGATACGGAGGGTTTTCCTATTCATCAATTTCATGGAGACTCCATGCAGAAGCTATAATAAGTAGGTACCCCTTCAATAACAAAAATAAGAGGGGCAATTCATCAGTTATAGTTTAGGACTTTGAATTCAAAAATGCATGTTCTTCTGGTATAACGAAAAAACATTCGCATGCGATCCAAGAATCATCTATATGCGACCGATGATGTTCAAAACATATTCGTTATCTTGTAATACCAAAGAAAATCCATACATTGCAATAACCTCCAACTAACTGAACAGAACCTGACCTGAAGTAAAACATCCTCCAGTTTATCTAACACAACCGACCAACAATTTATCACTTTCCCTCCTACTTGCGGTACCCAACTAACCGACTCCAGTTAATTTATAAACCGGAACTATTTTTGTTTGATAGCTTAGAGTCGGTAAAACTAGAGCAACTGTACGTGAAGAATGAAAAGGCGATAATTATTGTGGAAACGATGTATTTTTTGGCGATTTCTAGTGGAATGAATCAGTTATCGAAGGAAGAAACATCTGTTGAAATTTAAAACCACAATAGTTAAGTTTTTTTTTGCAAAATTATCAGCTCCCTTGATCTTTACGCCGGTATCCAGGCCAGATGACAACGGATTTGTCAGAACAAGAGGATTTTATGCTGTATATGAAGATATTGTCATAGAATATAACGTAAATGACAAAGCTTTTTATTTGATTTGAACGTTAAATTTTTTGTGAAAGTATAAATAGTTGAAAGTTTTCATGTAGGGTGAAGAGATTGCTTCGAGCAAAACCCCTTCTCCACCCATCCCACGACGAATTTCCTACTTCATTGTGGGAAGAGTGCTGGACAAGTGCACCAAGTTGAAGCAAAGTCCAATAAATATAGATCCAGTCTCTAGCATATTTCATTGTTTACCTAAATAGGCCGTTTCTAATCTTTCAGGAACCCGGCTCCACATATTTCTTTGAATAAATCGTCTTTTTGATTGAAAATTACAAAACTATATAGCCAAATTGACCAGCGTTTCCCGAAACAACCACGGAAAACATACGATACGATGGCTCTGATGACGGATACGTTACCGATTTTTCAGTAATATGGTATTTACGGAACGCCAAATTACTAACCAGGGTTTACCGTCCGGTGTGCACAAAGAAAGCGCTCTCTCTATTTCGAGGAAAACGACTTGGCAAAGTAGCAACTTCGTTTGATCCAATTTTAACACAGAACACGAAACGCTTGACTATTGATTAATATTTCGTAGTTCATTTATTCATCACGTTTAAAAAACCGAAAAGTCTGCCATTTTGTTTATCGTGTACTCAATAATCAGGAAGCGATGACGGACAAATACGATTCCAATGGTGATTATTACGGAGATAATTTCAAAAGAGACAAAAACTCGAAAGACGAGGCAGAAATGAATGAAGAAAGCGAAGAAAATAATTTGGCGAGTCAAAAAGCCAGTGAATACGTGAGAGAGCTTTTGGCAGAAAAACTTTCGCTCGATCAAAATAAAGTGCCCAATGCTGCCAGGCTGATAGAACAAGGTAAGAAAACGGTTTTTATATGATATTTTTTTCTCAAATATATCTTCGTATAAACGTCAAGTAATGATTTTTCTTAAGGCAAGGCTCTGTCCCGGCATTCGGGAGATCCGAAGCAGAAATGATGCCAACTAGCTAACTCCGGTGAAAGAAGTGCATGTGCTTTTCTTAATCCTTAATAATCAGCAGAAATTTCGATAATAACTTGTGTGAATTGATGTGAAGGAGTATTTGCTTTCGGCTTATTTCTCATTTCAACATAATGAATAAATACTTATATCTCAAAACTTCTAACAAATGATCATCATTATAGAAAGATAATATAGACATTCTGGTTTAACATGAAAAGCATTTTAGAATTCGTTAAACAAATAGTCTGGCTTTATTCCGCGCCTAGTATTGCAATACATAAAAGTTGCTTTGTTGATCTTGATCACTGGAAGTGAAATAAATACTCAACATCAGATATTTGGTTTAGAAAACGTACTTTTTATTAGAATATAATCAAATTCATGGCTATATTAATATTGTTTCTTCTTGTTTTCCCTTTGCAGAGGTGACGAAAGTTCAACAGATAGGCAAAGCTCCATTGAGGGAAAACAAATATGTAGACATTTACAGAGAGAAACCTATAAAGGTTACAGTAAAGGTATTAGTACCAGTAAGAGAACATCCTAAGGTAATATTATCAGTTTTTTGAGAAGAGCTCTTGCTAATTTGGTATTGTGGTTACAGTTCAACTTTGTTGGAAAACTTCTGGGGCCAAAAGGTAATTCAATGAAACGCCTTCAAGAAGAGACTATGTGCAAGATGGCAGTTCTTGGGAGGGGCTCTATGAAAGACCGTCAGAAGGAAGATGAACTGAGAAACTCATTAGATCCCAAATACAGGTAAGTAATTATAGTTGAGTTCGTCTGAATACCATATATAAAATTCTCTCATTTGATCCAGAAGAAAATTAGGAGAAAATTGGATTGAATGATAACATTTCTGAGAAGATGAAAAATTTTGGAGCTATCTGAGAGTTAGTTCATACTTGAAACATATTTTGGACAAATAACATAGTTTGTTCTCTGAGCATTACAATATTTTTCTTTTCTTTGGAACCAGGACATAAAAAATACAAAAATATTACTGTTTTGGGTTTTCACTGTCATTTTTTGGTCATTACTGCGGGAGCCAGTTAAGACTCTGTTGTATGCATTTTTCTGTCTTAGCCATTTGACCGATGATCTACATGTGGAGATTTCTGCTCTTGGACCACCTGCTGAGGCTCATGCACGTGTAGCATTTGCTTTAGCAGAAGTAAGAAAATATCTCATTCCGGATAACAACGATAACATTAGACAGGAGCAAATGAGAGAAATGGAAATTATGACTGGTGATGGTCCCCCACATGGAGGACATGGCGGTGGACATGGAGGACACGGAGGTGGCCATGGAGGACACGGTGGGCATGGAGGAGAAAGAGAGATGAGACCTCGTAGACCTCCTCCAGCAGCAATGATGAGATGTGAGTTGGTTTTGTTTTTATTGAGTGGTAACCTTTTCAGGTGACAAATAATATTTGTCTGAAATTCAGGTCTTGATTAATGAATAATCAAAATATCAATTCAGCTTTAAGATGAACTTCAGAAGACTTCTTTTGGCCTCATGACAAACTGCTGTGGGGTAATTGAAACCTAGGATGTTTTGAAAATGATATGAATAAATATGCGGGTATTTTTCCTGTGTACTACTCTTCAATAAGTCTTTAGTATGCTCAGAGAATTATTGGAATTTGTTATTTTGTGGTTTGAGTTTGGTGATGGATGCCAAATTAGACTTTCACATCTAGCAAACCACTAATAGAAAATAATGGGTTTAATATGTAGAACTAACAAAGATTTCCACAACAAACCATCAACTTTACTTCGTTTTGGTGAGGTGAAGAGTACTGCACTTTTATTTGGTCACCATCACAATCATATCAACAACTTTAACTTTTTTCATTAATTTTTTTAGGAACTCTGTTCTTGTTATAATTATTTTGAATTATTTTATTTGATTTTTTATAACACTGATGGTCCTTTGAAAGTACATGGGGTCTCATTTTTTAGTACTTATTTTGTTTTTCACAATGTAAGTAGGTGCAATTCAAATAGAAGGTAAGTATTTTAGAATATACAATATGGAATAGTTCAGTAACCGTTTTGTTACTTGAATATAACATGCTGTAAGTTCTCTTTTTTGAATTCCTAGTGCAGGAACGTAAATAAAATATTGGTATTGATTGCTTATTGATTATGATTATTATACATCTTGAATTTCTTATGTTGCGTATTATCTTTGGTCCCTATCTCCCTTTTTTATTTTTGGTAGTTAGTAATTCCTTGGTAGCACGGTTGAAATTTTTGGTGATCCCTTCATCCCTTCAGATAATTTGGGCAAATTCAAACATGCTAACTGACTTGACTGAGTGACGGTCACCCAGTCCGGTCAGCTCTTATATTTGAATGTGCTTTCTGAAGGTGACATTTTTTATTTGATGTTTTGGTTTTCTGTCCGTAGGCAAGCTGAATTTGGTAGCATTTTTGTTTTTAAGGTTAATGATCCATTGAGTTTTGTTTATTAAAATTCTTGTAAATAAAATTAATATTAAATCACTTCCTTATTAACACTCGGATGAATATTTCCTATAAATATGAGGAAAGCTGTTAATTGTCATTTGAACAATTATACAATTTGTGTAATACAATACATGGCCAAAAGATCTCCACCATCTACCATGCAGAGTTTGGAGTCCACTTAAATATAAGCTGTAGGTCCCGGATCTCATTGCTAGTACAAGCTCTGCTATAAAGGGGTTTTCTCCAGAAACCTGTAAAATTCATAAAAACAAATTTTACAAAATACATGGACATCAAATAAGCCATAAAACCTTAAAGATAATTTAAGTAAAGTGAAGTCAGAGGCATTGTGAATACTCTCCTGAAGTAAATTCCTTTAAATAGAACTTCAACCCAAATCTTGATACTTTTAAACGGCCTGTTATTTATTAATGAAGGAATTCCTCAAGGCTCAGTTTTAGGTCCAGTTTTGAATTTATTGTATAGAATTCCAACCTTATAATATCAGAAACTGTGATCAACTTTAAAAGGAAAAAATAAGAAAAAATTGGTTTGAAAATAAAAAACGAATCTTTGCAAAGGATAAGGTATCTAGAAATCTGCCTTGATGATATTTTGAAGTGGGACAAACATACTGAAGTGTTTATGAAAAAAATTGTCCCCTAATTGGAACCCTGAGAAGATGTCTCAAACGCAAAAACGGCAGATATGATTCTTCATTCTCATGTTCTGAGCAGAGTTGCCTATCTCATGAATATTTGGGGAACAAGTTCTGAAAATTATTTCTACAAAATTTCCACTTTATCTAAAAATTCCTTTTAAGTTTTTAATCATCTCCAAATACATTCAAATATTTCTTCTTTAGAACTCTATTGAATTTAAAGTAAAACTGCCCTTCAATATTGTAAATAAAAGAGTTAAATAAAATTTTATAACTAAAAATTAGTATCTCTTCAAATAAAAAACTATAGGCTTGGCTACAGAAAGTCGTCATGTGAACTTTCACCTCGTTTTTGGAATGTTGTAGATTTTGATTTTCTCGACATAAGTGTCTTGGTCACAAAAAATAAAGGATGTCAAGTGTACCTTTACCTCATGTCCATTGTACTTTTTGGTTATGTGCTCTACAACAGGCCGAACAAAGAAAAATCCAATTCTCTTAACTTTAAACCAACCGATGTGAGTTCTCTGATGAGAACAAAAGATTCAATTTAGCCTGGATCAACTTCCTCAGTCTTGATCGAAATTAACTGACATTATTTTTTTCTGCTTTTTTTTAAATGGAACCATATGTCATGTTTGGTATCGCTAGAAAGATAGTTTTCTCTATTCAGTGATACTAATATTATGTTTAATGCCTCGATAGGTATATTGTGTTTTGTATTTTTGTGTGCCCCTCTGTAATTCACTCAACTATTGCTTGATATGTTAAAAAATTCACCCAGTTGGGGATATTCTAGCGATATGGCAATTTTAATGAAGCAGTGGCGTACGCAACTTTTTATAGAAAAAATATTTTTTATGTACAACAATGACAGTTGTTTCATTAAAAAAAATCACTTACTATGTTTTGGTTAATTTAAGGTATTAAAAACTGAAAATAAACCATTGAGGGTTGAAGAAATATTTTATTTCGTTTTTAAACAAAATATTAATGCACTAAACGCGTAATATAAAAATAGTATGAATGCGGGTAAGAACACCATTCCATGCATCTTATTGTTGAAGTTCATATTATAAAGCCGTAGACACAATGGAAGTTTTAAGTTTTGGGATTTTGGATATCAATTTTACAAATAAAACAAGATGCAAAACAGAATTGAAAAATGAAGCTTGAATTTTATCAACAAGATTGTTTATGAGGCGTTAAAAAATATCTAAAATTCTGAAAATTAAAACTAAAAACATAAAACTTCCGTTGTGTTGAGCCTTAAGGTAGTCACAATGAAGTCATTAATCTCCAAGAAATTTGTGTCACCAGAATCAAAAACAAGTAGGTATCTAGAAAATTAATTCGCCCTGTTGTAGAGCACAAAACGAAAAAGTATAATGGATATGAGTTTAAGGTGACTTTGTACCATCATTGAGGGCATGAAAAAAAAACTATTGGTGGCTATAGACCACATTGGGTTGTCAATTATAAATAGTAAAATCAATATTTATCCCCAAAGTATAAATAAAAGAACTGAATGGATCGAACATCTGAAACCAAACATTTGCTGCCATCCTTATCGTCCAGTACGGCTTGTCCACGGACATTTCGTTTTGTCGACTTTTTTTTTGGAACTGTCCATCTATTGTAATCGTACGCAAAACATCAAATGACCTTTCAGCTGCCATCCCTCGACCCCCACCGGTGATGCGGACGGCCACGCGGGCCCCCGTCGTCACTCCGAGGGTCATGCCAGCCAAAACTAAAATAATGTCTATTCTCGATCGCGCCCGCGTAGCCATGGAGGAGAGTTACGGCTACGAGGAGGAGCAGTACGAGCCGCCGGCGCCGCCATCTTACGACTACTCGCACAACTCGAGGAACTACTCGTCCAACCAGTACGAGGCCGAGTACGAGCCGGACTACTACAGGCCGAACAGTTCGAATTACGGTAAGAGTTTTCTTCGTTTCAGCGCGTCCTTTTTTGCTTTCGTTCGGTGGGAGGGGCGAAAGTCTTGGTTAGCCAAAGTTTGTATGGTATTGAAAGAATAATTCTGATGTAGCCACAAAAACCTATTGTTTGATTGAAAACAATTCAAAATTAGTAATTGAAGAAAGTATCGCTAGTTTTGGTGTACCACAGGAAAGTATGGTGGGGCCGATGTTGTTCCCAAGCAGGTATGAAGTACTTAGCACTGTAATGTAGGTTCAGAATTAAATGAATTATACCAAACTAATTCAGAAAGAATTCAAAATCCTGATGATGATGATCATCTATCTGCTAAAATATTTTTTAAGATTTCTCACAATCTACATCATTTCATGTACCTTCACGAACTACTAGAAATAATGATCTATTCACTACTTCTTATCATACAGCTAATTATGGTGTTCATTCTTCGGTGTCAAGACTACACTCACATGCAAAAAAACGCAACAGGTTAATATTTGGTAAACTTTAAGGTCTCTTAGTTTTTTTTTTAGTTCAATTTTCAAAATTTTTTCATCAAACTAAATGAAATTATTAATTTTAACTTGCACACTTAGTCTTCCGTTAAATGCTGTCTTATTAGTCATTATACAGGGTTAATTAAAAGTTTTTTGTTGAACCCTAATTTTAAAACATCCTGTGGAATAATTTCGTGGTCAAATTCTTTCAAAATACCAATTTTCGTTGAGAACCATTGCTTTTTTTGTTTTTTGGTTCATGCCTTTAGGGGCACTAGTTCATTTTTGAGAGAGAACTCCAAACAACCAGTTACCCAATTTTAAGAACTGTTATTTTTTGACGAGATGGCTTTGCTCATTTTGCCATAATGCCAGTTTGACAGCTCAGTTTATGAGTCTAGCAATGAGAAGGCAACAATATATTGTTTAGTTATAATAATAAGCAATTATAGTAAAATGTATTCATGGAAACCTACTCAATTCAAATTCAAAATCAAACCTCAAGACAAACCAATTCAACTGTAACTTAACCTGAAGAAACGTACTTTTTACAAGAAATTCAGCTTAATATTTTGTATTACCACTGCATACGTCGGTTCATACTTGGATTATGAATAGCATCTTCAGGAATATTTTGCCATTCCTCCTGAATTGCTAAACGAAGCTCATTTATCGTAGCCGGAGCTACTTCGCGATCTCTGACCCGCCTACCAAGCATGTCCCAAACATGCTCTATGGGGTTGAGATCAGGCGAACATGCTGGCCAGTTCATTTTGTTAATACCTATTTCCGTGAGGTATTGTGTAATCCACCGTGCTGTATGTGGCCGCGCATTATTCTGCATCAGGATAAAGTCAACGCCGAATGTTCAGTAGCAATCTGCAGTCTAGCTACTCGGTGACGCCGAAGTGGTTTGGGTCCAGTTGCTGGTCTGCAAGCTTTCAAACCAAAGTCCTTCCATCTTCGGCGAACTGTCCACACGCTAACATTTGTACCTCTGGCATCTTGAAGTTGATTTCTAGACTGTACTGATGTGAAATGACGATCCCGCAGAGTATTCATGTGAAGAAATCTGTCATCAATAGCAGTCGTTTTTCGTTTTCTGTCAGTACCTGCTCTACGCTTATTTCTGCCAGTTTGTGTAAAACGTTCGACTACTCTTTTGATGGTAGAGCGATGAACATGAAGTATTCTTGCAACATATTCATAATTACAATTTTCCGCACTTAAAACCATGGTTGAAGTTCTTTTGGGTCTCTCACTGTCAAACTGACATTAGGGCAACAACGAGCAAAGCCATCTCTTGAAGAAATTATAATTATTGAAGTAAACCGTTGATGACAAACAAGTTCATTTCTCTCTTAAAAATGTACTGGTGTACTTGAAGACATGAACCAAAAAAAGAAATGGTCAAAAATCGACATTTTTCAAGTTGTCGGGCTTGCTCTTCTCGTGAAAGTATTGAATTATGTGTACTCTGTGTGCACAAAACAGGCGCATTCGGATTAATAGTTTTGGCACAATTGCAGTTTGAATTTTTTTGTACCATCTTGCAGAGTGCCTTGATGCTCTAGTGATAGTCCAATTTCAATATCTCAAACAGGTTTTGAAAGTAGAAATATAGTACCACAAAAGGTTTATTCTCATTTTACGCTACAGTGCTTTATAAGCAAAACCTAAAAAAAACACGTTTTTTGTATTTAAATGTTCATAACAAATCAAATAGTTTTGATTTGTTTTCATCAAACAGTAGGCTGCTAAAAAAAGTAAGAAAAGACAAAGGTTGGACAAGATTATGATTTTCTTGTCCCCAAGAACATGGGTGTCCCAATATTATATATTATCAGGGTTTTTAGACATTTTAATTTTAATGCTTGTAACAAGGCGGGAAGAACTCGGTGAAATACATTTTTCAAGAGGTTGTATAATTATGTTTTTTCTCCATGTCCCACTATAAACTTATGCCTTTAAATGCTTGGCAAAGAATAAATTGAAAATATAAAAACTAATATCCACCATTTCTAGCTAATGCTTCTAATTATCTCTATTCAAAAATGAAAGGAAGCTGAAACAAATTCGGTTTTATATTAAAAGATGTTGGAGTCTAGTCTAACAGCAAATCACAAAATTGTTTTCAATATGTAATATGTTTATACTAATACAATTCTTAAAATCCAAGCATTTCAAAGATGCAGAACAGTCAACTACACTGCAAGCCAGGAGAGATGGATAAGCAATATCTTCATCTCTCACCTCATACAGTGTATTCTTCTCAGTTTGTCTCATTCTGTCTCAAGTGCATCATTGGGATCTTCATCCAATCCTGTAATTTTCAGATTGAATTGCGTTAATTATGAAATTACGGGTTGTGTCATCAAGTGGAGCACACTGTAATGTATTCTTGGTTTTTTTAGTGCGACCAGGACCTAGTAAACAGTTTCGGGGTGGGCCACAGCGATGGAAAAATTACTGAATATATCAAATATATACAATTTTTATTAATATCATTTTAAATAATTGTTTCTAACATAAGCTCTTTGTAACGCTTTGAAGGAATAAATGTCTATTTTTTATTGTTTTTTCTTTCATTCTGGCCCACCCACATGAACTACACTGGCAACAAATAAAATTTCGAAAAACAGACAATTAAAGTTTAAACACTTTAACACTAAGTTCGATATGTAAAAACGTTCGTTAATATCATAAAAACTGATTCTAAATCTTGATCCTACATAACATAGATGGGTTTTTGGGTTTACTATTTATTCCCTTCTTTTTATCGATAAAAGTTGGATGGTTGATAACTTTCAAGACCTTTCAAGAAGAAGGTCGCTTTCTAATATTTATGTACCTGAAATCTCTTCGTCATAAAACCAAAAATTAAATGATTCACGTAATAATAACAATGTTCTAAAACTTGATGCTGTGTTATTTAGGATCATCTGCAATTAAACTATGAATTTAATTTTTTTAAATCGTATGTACAGAACCAACACCATCTAGGACCTGGAAGGCCCCTTATAAATCTGCACCGACTCCTTCAGGTCGTCACATGGAGAGTACTCGCTATAGAGCTTCCCCCTATGCACGCCCCTCAAAATAAATTTTGGAAATTTACATTAAGTTGATTAATTTTTTTTATCTCAAGTTGTAACTTTTGGGTTTTTTATTCGTTGGTAGAGTGCTTTGGTTTTAATACATTTTGTGACAGGTGGTCCATAAATGTTGAAACTTTTTTGAGAAATCTCTATATTCCTTTATAAAACTTTTGGCACTCTACTACAAAAAGAAATCAAAATAATTTTCCTTTAATTTTTTCCAATATGGTTAACTTTAGTGCTAATAATATTGTATAAAAACACTTTTTAAAGTCATTCATATCGATTAAGAACTGTCAGTGTCTCATTTTCATCATTGTTGCAGAAATAATAAAGAGGTAAAAAGTTAACAAAAATAACAACCCAAATTTTAAAGTATTGGTTTTAAGCATGAAATTATAATTATGTATGAAAATTATATAACATTGTAAAGCATATAAATAGATTTTAGAATCTAGTAGTGCATTTTATAAAACGACAATTACATTGAGTATAACCTAAAATTTTAAACGAAAGTGATGTCTTTTAACTCATCTCAATGCCACATAGAAATTCAATTCAACAACATAGCAATCGGATGTCTGTTCTCTGATGGAGATATTTTAAAACGCCTGATCAGGTTTAAATCAAATGACTAGAGAGTGTTTCTTAACAATAATGTTTAAACGTAGATATTATTCAATGTGAAGTGAGTTATTCTATATAAATAATGATTCAATGTGCATAATTCCATTTTTGAAGCTTCTTAAAACCACCAAGCACCAATAAATAGAATAGCTCTAAAATATCGTAATTGTGTTTAATTATTTTACTTGACGATTTAAAAATATGTAACATGTAGAAGTCGCAAATAAAGTGTGAGTACAAATTGATACTTTAATTTCATCAAATATTTTTTAAAGAAAATCAGCGAACGTGTAAGGAAGGTACTGTATAGAATCCAAATAATATAAAACTTGGGGAATTTAATGGGAATTGGTAGAATAAAGTCTGAAATACTTGTGTCTAAATGAGGTATTGAATGCATTATGCTTGGCTCTATTGCGTATTTGGTGATTATTCTAGTCTTATATTGAATCCTCTCACCTTTCAGTAATCAGAAATCTTTCATTGATTTTTTTTTGTGATAATTTTCAGATTTTATTTTCAAGTTTTCTCCCAGAAATACATTTATTGGCAAAACTGATGAATTTTTGTGACAACTACTATTTCATTAAAATGATTTAGAATGAAACTGAAGTTGTGTTGAACTAAATTTCATATTTTCGTAATATTTTATTACTATCAGTTTCTTGCTCTGTTAATTTTGGCATTATAATTTATTCAAAATTGCTTCTATATACCAGTAAAATCACAATCAGAGAAATGTATTTTTCAAATTTAAATTAATTAAACAAACTATTGCCAAGGACTGAAATTGTTCGATTTTCTTATCTTCAGTTGTAATTATGTTTTTACTATTTCAGGATAGCTGAGGCCCAACAAAGAGCACTGTGATCTTCATCTGTGATACTAATTTTAATAGAAACATTTTATTTTATTGGTTGGTTTCAATATATCCTACCCTGAAGTTGCCTATATTCCCGTTTTTGTAAAATCCCTTTGATTGGCAGCTGCAGGTTTTCAAAAAATGTATGGCTGTCGCAAGTAATTTTGGAGATATGGACCCATTTTTAAGGTAACTGTCATATTCTAGCACTGCGAAAAAACACTCACAATGCCTCCTTCTTTTCACCAGCACAATGTATGCACACGTTTTATCTCTTTTTTGTTATTGAAAATGGCACGTAATCAAAAACTTTGACCTTTTTTTAGCAACAATAAAAACAAATAATCGTAACTTGGAATTCAGTTACCGTCATCTTTTCAAATTTAACACAATGAAATCGGTTCAAATTTCCGAATATCCAATAATATCTTGATTATTTGAAAAGTTGGCGTTGACTTAATTCTAAGTTACCAACCTGACATCAATGAAATTCACCAAACATTTACCATGATTAGCCTAGATTTGTTATTTGTTGTATTTGTGGTCCCTTAAAAAGGGCATTTTTGGCAAAATAGGTAGGTTCAAAAAAAAATTGTTGTCAGCGTGTTATTTCAAATAAACATAATTCTATCCACGTTTTTTTGGTTGAAAATAACTTTTTTGTCATTGGGCAGTATTCGTAGATATGTTCAAATTCAACAAAGCAGAATATCATTCGATTTTCTATGAAAACGAAAAAAAGAAACCGAGTATTTTATGACGTTCAGCTTGAAGCTCCTCGTTTCTGATTGGTCAATGTCAAATCTTTTGTGGCAACTCCGCGTATCAAGCAGCTATGATTTTGCTCCCTTCCTCTCGTTCTAGCTACAGACTTCCCGTTTTGCAGTTGATATATCGCCGTGAAGTTTTTTTTACCAAAAAACCCCAACAGAAAAAATTTGATGGATATGAAAGTTACACACTATAAGAATATAACCAAATGATTTTTTTCTACTTTGGCCAAACGAGTTGTAGGATTATAATTTCCTGAAAATTAGTCGTGTGTATCAACCATCGCCGTATTCAGCATAAGGAAATAAAATTTGGATCAGTGATTCAATTTTTATCGCGAATGAAATATTCTCGTAAGCTTTCTATTTGAAGTTTTGTTTCGTGTATCATAGAATTCTATAGTCGACAGAATAAGTGAGATGATATTAAGGTTGAATTCCTGGGAGAGAAAGAGACATATAACTGTCGACTTATAAAATGACATCTGTCAAAATCCACCAATAGCAAACAAGTATGGAATAAGAAGCCCCGATGCTTAAAACTCTCAAATAGAAAGCGGCTATTAATACAAAGTTTCACATATTCGCCCTCCGATCTTTGGTGGTATTCCGTGTACCATAGAATTCTGAAGTCGAGAGTTTTGTCTCTTTCTCTCCGATGAATCCAACCATAATGTTCTCACTTTTTCTGTCGACTATAGAATACATCAGAAACTATTTAAATTTTTCATTAGAATAACACACGGAACACCAAAGTTTAAACAGTGAATGATAACAAATTCCGCGGGGTACTCCGTGTAGTTCTTGAAGTAATTTGACAGTCCATGGAGTTTCGTGTTCCCATGGAACCTCGTTTATAAAGTCAGGTGCTGTTCAGTTCAGATGGTAAACAAGCCCTACTGAATATTACTGGCTTAGGTTTACTCGGTGCTGCAATTCTCAGTGTCGTGACCTTGAGAATGACATGACATGACATTGACAAAACATTTGGCGCGTAAACGCCGTAAACGTGAAGTTCCCTCTTATTTTATTTTTCAACGCTAGTTGCCGGCCATTTGTGTGTGAAGGTATTCGTTGTTTGGGGACTTTGTAAAAGTCATTTGATTCAGTCAGTTATTAGCGAAAAATAAATCTACAAAATGTTCGAGGCACGTCTTGTAAGCAGTATGACATTCAAAAAGGTTTTAGATGCCATCAAAGACCTTTTAAATGAAGCATCGTTTGATTGTTCAGAATCTGGAATACAACTTCAAGCCATGGATAACTCCCACGTATCGCTGGTTTCTCTAACATTGAGATTTGATGGTTTCGACAAATATAGATGTGATAGGAACCTCACCATGGGTATGAATTTGGCCAGGTAAACAATCTGCAACTTTTATATTGTTTTCTAGAGCATTGTATTTTGGGTTTTTCTTAAAAACCAAATAGACCTTTATATCTTGCACACGAAAAATATTCACTACTTTGAACACCCAAATTCCTACAAATCTCCCATGTAAGATCTTAATACCAAAGCTCTTCTTGGATATTGCACTCTGAGTAGTTTCGTAATGTTCTCTAGAGCCTGATATTTGCCTCTCATCTAAGCGACATGGGTTCAAACCCAGCATCTGCTATGATGAAATATTAGTTAAATTGGTCATTGCCTCTTGGATGCATTTTAAATATTAATAAATGACATTCCAAAAAATTTCAGTTTAACAGCAATAATTTATAATTTTTGGATGGTATCTAGTACGTGGTTTCACATGAATTATGACAACTAATTAATAAATCATTTGAATTTGGTAACTTTGTAGAATGAGTTGAGAACAAATCCAGAATCTTTGATTCTCCCTTGTACAAAGTAAGTGTTTCAAATAGTTATGTTTTTCAGCATGTCTAAAATCTTCAAATGCTCAAGTAACGACGACACAGTAACAATCAAAGCTCAAGATGATGCTGACACTGTGACATTCATGTTCGAAAGTAAGAAACAAGAAAAAATATCTGATTATGAAATGAAGCTGATGAATCTCGACCAAGAACATCTTGGTATACCTGAAACTGACTTCTCCTGTGTAATAAAAATGCCCTCAGGTGAATTTGCTAGGATTGTGAGAGATCTTTCCCAGTTTGGAGAATCGATAGTGGTTTCTTGCACCAAAGAAGGTATTAAATTCTCAACTTCCGGTGATATTGGCAGTGCCAACATCAAAATTGCACAGACCAGCAATTTTGACAAAGAAGAAGATAATGTTACCATAGAAATGCAAGAACCAGTAACACTTACCTTTGCTTGCCAATACCTGAACTCTTTCACGAAGGCCACCCCCTTGACAAATCAAGTGCAGCTGTCAATGTCTGATAATGTTCCTCTCGTTGTGGAATACCAGATTCCTGATTTGGGGCACCTAAGGTTTTATCTGGCGCCTAAGATTGAAGAAGATGAGAATTAATAGCAGTACATTTTAGTTTATTTAAGTGCCTTGTATTTTAAGTGGTTTTAAATATCATTACTCTAAGATAGATTTCTTTCTCCTGTATAGTAGCTTTAGGTGTTGAATCACAATCAAAGTGATCAGTTTTGATACAGTAAATGCTGAGTTTCTTTCTTCTGTGTTTAATTTGGGTCTCACATAGTAGTGAAGGTTATTAAGAATTGAAAATTCTGAACTTCTAATTCTAGTTCCTACATTCTCATAATTTTTTTTATCAACATCTGAGAATATAAATTTGGTTCTGGTAATGCTTCTTCTGTAGATAGAATCAAAATGGCCAAAAGGAATAATACTAAAATGGGTTATAATTTAAAAGACTTGAGGAAAAGAGTACAAATGCATATAGGTATGATTGTCAACAATTTTGGTGGTATAGCTCAGATATAATCTTATTCAATTTAGAATCTCAGAGTCAGTCTAAGTTCATGGTAACAGAATTTTTAAAATGGTTACTAGATCATATACTTATTTTACTATTTATAACAAACCTAATCAGGGCAGAACTGATTTTATTCGAATGAAAAGAAATCCTTAAAAATCTGATTTTTCTTGGACTCATGTTATTTGACTTTTTGAAAAGCTACTAAATTGATTACTACAGTCCTATTATTCTATAGCTCCATCGAGATTATTGTAAGATTTTTCTGATAACTTCATGATGGCACTATAAATAACTAGTCAAAGAATTTCCTACATAATTTATTAAAACAAGACAACTTATACACAACTTTACATCTGCTCTACTAGAATTGTTTCTTAGTAATTTTTGTTCCAATTTTCTCGTTCCTCTCTTTCCTTGATTACTTCCTTCACATGAGGGGTCAGATACAACTTATCATCTTCGAGCTTGGTCCATTGGTCTTTAGGTAAGATATCTTTTTGGATGGACAGCTGAGTGGCTCGTAGGATTCGGTAGTTTCTTTCATCTACCACATCTTGTGGGACTCTCTTTAGGGCTTCGCTGACTTCGTCAGTGACATGAAGAATGTCGTCTCTCCAGAGTCCATACTTGTTGAAGCCGGAAATACTATAGGCCCATTTTTGTAGAGCACTTGACATGAAACGTTTCTGTACAAAACTGAGCGCCATTTCAGAAAATAATTATTCTAGTCTTAGAAAAGAAGAGTTCAAAGTATTGAGATATTAGGTAACAAATACCTTTCAACCTTGACTTCTGTCAAATGTCGAACAAGTGTCAAACGTTATATTAGCCGCTTTCCAATTGCCACAGGGAGTAACTCTGTGTAGCTCCTGATGTGATCTGATAGATCAAGATAAATCATGTTCCAATTAAACCTCATTTATAAAGTCAGGTGCAGTTCACTTCTGGTTCAGTTCAGGGGTAACAAGTACTTCTGAGTAAGCAGCTAGTTTCATTTTGCATCCTCTTGCCGTGAGAGTGAGAAGAAGTTACGTTTTATTGGTGGTTGGTAACGAAGCGGTATTCAGGGTTAAGTCTAGTTCATATTCTCGCGAACTTCGCAGTTTAACTGCGAATAAAATATCTGCCGACATGGTTCTGCATCAACGATTGGTCCGGTATGACTGGGAGACATTTTATTCTCAGAAAAATTGCGAAGTTCGCGAGGGTATGAACTAGACTTTATTTGGGTGACGATTGAAAACGGGGCAACATTGAAAAGTTAACAATCGCGTCTACCCAGAAAGTATCACTGATATTCCTGAAATATTGCCATGCGCGCGAAATCTTCAGCTGATGATACACCAAATCGGTGGAGTTGTAATGGAATTAAATGTGATGGTTACAGTAAAACACGGCCACACACGGCTATTCTATTGGTAACACAAAACACCACAGAACTCGAACACTGTGTTTAAGTTCTGTGCATTACACTGGTGCATGGGACAAGGGAAGCGCAACGGTTTGTTCCATAAAACTTAAATTTTGTTCGTTTGTTGTAACTTTAAATTTTTTTGTAGGTTAGATTTGTGTTTGTACACATTTTGAATTACTGTTTGTTTATTTTCTTTAAGTAATATTATTCTCTCAAGGCATACTCTCTCAAACATGCCAGTTGATCACAAAAGAATCAACGGACCTGAAGACACGGTGCCCTACCAGTTATTCACGAAGCTGAACACAAAGTCTCTTTCCAAAAGATTCAAAGAAGTTTTGAAAGATGAGAATCGAAGTGATTCAAGAGCTCCTCTTGAGCACAGAAAAATTTGTGAGTTATTTGTGAAAGAAATACAATAAATAATATAATCATTTTCAGTCTTGAAATCTGGAATTGTCAGTCAAGCAAAGGGTTCTGCATACATAGAACTGGATAAGAGCAAGGTCATTGTTTCAGTTTTCGATCCACGCGAAATTCCTAACAGGCAGGACTATTCTCTGAAAGGAGAAATATACTGTGAATTTAAATTTGCCCCATTCAGCTGTAACAAACGACGATTGCACCAGCAGGATGTCGAAGAGAAACAGTACAGTGCTATAATGAAACAAGCTTTAGAATCAGCAGTTTGTCGACATGAATTCCCAAACTTCCAGGTCGACATTTATGCATTAGTTCTGCAGAATGATGGATCCTGTCTAAGTGCCGCCATAACAGCTGCCGGCCTTGCACTATCCCATGCAGGAGTGCCCATGTATGACATTATCAGCTCTGTAACGGTAGGTATCCAAAATAATGTGATGCTGTTGGACCCAACATCGACTGAACAAGGCCTCTGTGAGGTACCGGTATATGAGAACAAAGAGAATACAGATCATGGAGTGGTTGTTATATCCATGCTCCATACACATAAACAAATATCTCAGTTCTACCAATCAGGAAACATTTCTTTGGATAAGTTGAATGTGGCCATTGGTGTTCTGGAGAAGGGTTGTGAAGATATTGTGCCTCTAATTCAGAAGTCTCTTGTAAAAGATGTTATCAAAACGCTGAAAAGTTCTGGTGATAGTTAATAAATTAATTGATAAATCATATAATTTTTCCTTTTACTTCAAAGTAATATGATGTCTTGGAAAACCCTCTAGATTAAATATTAATTTCAAAATAAAAAAAATGGTTACAAAAAGTAACAAGTAATATAGTTGTCCCATTTAAAAATCTAAACTTTTTGTTAGTTTCAATAAAACCAGAAGTTGCATGAAGCTGAATCACTTGTCAAAAAATGGAGTTTCATGTCATATACCCATCCTCAAAATTTCATTTCATTATCTCCAAGAACAAAAACCCTTGGGTTGATAAAATAGTTTTTTCAAATAGGAGTTAACTTTTCTTTATATATTAATTTCCTACTGTCAGAAACACACATTTTATAACATTATTTGATATTTCAAAGACTTTTTAACGTGAGATATCAGTAGCCTTCCATCGTAGCTGAGAGATGCAAACACCCAAGGTTCAGCTGGTGACCATTCGGCACAATAAACACTGTCTTCGTGCTCACACCACTGAAGGGGCCCATCCTTCAGCCTGAAACAAGAAAAATGAATAAAAGCTGCAGCTGCTTGATTGCTGAATTACATTTGTTTGGTTTCCAGTTCCTCACTATCATCAGAAATGCAAGTTTCATTTGCGTTTTCTGAACTAACGCTGGCGGCACTAGAGAGGAGCACTCTGGCATCCGAGCTGGATGTGAGAATCAACTGGTCGTGAAAATGATTGAATCTGACACACCAAATCCTGAAAATGTGCTGTAATCGATTACAAGTATCACTTTATATATTCATATCATGTACCAATGGGAATGATCACTTCTAGAAAACACTGGCATGTTGGTCTGTCGAAAATCCCAAATCTTCAGAAAAGCATCATCTCCACAGGTGGCCAGATGATATTGTTTATTCATGTTGTAGTCTATATCTCGTATTAACTGGCTATGAGCATTGTCTATGGTCCAAGCCAAGTCACCTGACCTTATATCGTATGTTTTCAAATGGGTCTCAGTTGCTGTAGTGAACTGAAAAACAATTGAATACTAGTTTTATCATGAAAAGTGACTAACTTCAGCTACCTGATTACAGCTTTGATGAGGATTCCATTTTCCATTAGTGAACTTGGGGCTATTTTTACCATCCAATGAGATATTCATTATACTTTTTCCCTCCGTTTGGGATATATCCCAAAGGACAACCTGGGTGTCTGTTAAAGTAACAGCAGTGTCACTTTCATTTGGGTGGAACTCTGTGGTTTTAATATCATTTCCAAAGCTTGAGGTGTCAAGCTTAGTTATAATTTCTAAATTTTCAATACTTTCGCGGTTTTCAGTTTCGGGTAGTTTTCGTATTGCCGTTTTCATAGTACAATTGCTTTCACTTGTGATAGAATTATAACATGTTGCCAACTTGAGAGGATCAATCGGGCTGGTGGTTATCTTCCAAATTTCACCCTCGCAATGATGGAACACCTAAGAAATAAATTGGTCTATATACAGAGCTTTAACATATGAAACATATTTTACTGAAGTTTTTATAGTAGATATTTCCTCATCGAATTCTATCAAATGAATTTGATTGTTGGCTTGCTTCAGAGATTGAGTTCCAATAATAAATTTGATTTTTTCTATTTCGGCTAGTTGAGGAGCAAGGGCTCTAGCCTAGAACAAACGTAGTTGAAGTGGGAGACAGGCTTGAAAACACGGTTAATTACTTGAAATTCCAAACCATATATTACAGAATTATCATTGTCCATTTTGAAGTTATTGGTTTCCTGAAACTAGTACAATATTTTTGGAACTTGTATAGGCATATCACCCACAATCAACAGATTCCTCAAATTGGAATAATGAAGCATTATATTCACTTTACCGCAGATCTAGACACGGCAGTATGAATTAACAAGAGAAGAAGAAAAATTGGCTCAAAGAAGAAGAAAATGGCCTATGATGTGGGAATGCCTGTAGGCAAAAATGCAAGAGGTACATTATCAGTGGCAGCGCATGCTGGCTTTTTAGAAAAAATTTTTATTTCATGCCATGAGCAAACATGATAACATGCTATTTTCAAAGGGAGGCTGTTAACAAACGGGTTGTTCTTATTTTGTTTTCCCGGTTCATTCTAGAGTTCTCTTGGTTAATTTGTGATGTATAACTTATAATTATCAGTCTCCAGTCAACTAACATTCTTGATCCCTGCCCTGATTCAAAACTATAACAAGGTCTAAAAATATGAAACGGGAGGAGCAGTAATCAAACAATATCGTGCAATCTTTTTCGATTTTTATGACTAATAAATGACTTCATCTCCGAAGCTGATTCCGTTTGTATTCTCGAAACGTTAGAAGTATATATCTTATTCATATTTTAGAAATAATGAATTATTAGACAAACTGTGTAGATATAGATGCTGAACATAAGAGCTACCAGAATTGTTCCTCGAGGTAGTTCAAATTCAATATTTTTTCATGTCACTGTGTTCAAAGTTTTATATTATTTTTTGCTCAGACAATAACTTTTGGGTAATTCATATTATATTGCAGAAATAGAACTTATCAACAAATACATCAGAGTAACTAACGTAAATGGTGAAGCATTGAAGTATTGGTATTTTATTCCTAAATTCACTAGTCTATCAACGTCTCGATTTACAGATCGTTTAATTATTTTTTATTTTTTACCACACAGAACGTTCTCTCCAGGTGAACTAGTGCATGTTTCTGTCCTTTATAATGTTTGCAATAAAAAAAGACAAAAGTTTCGCTGGTCGTGCGCTAGGTTATAAAATAAAAGGAACACATTACTTCTGTGTTTTGTCTGAAACTTGGACCTAGTCGAAAAGTTGGTCAAAGTTCAAAGTCTGAAGTTTAATTTTCAGTTGGTTGAGTTGAGTTTAGATCTAGGTGCTTAGTTCTTATCTTCTGTTTATTTTCAGCAACGGCGAATCCGGTAAAAGTTATATTTTTGTACCATACGTCTTCAACATGGCCTTATTTTCTACAAGAAATCTCGTAAAAAGTCCATTTGCTTTGAGTATTCTCCAACAGCGTAAGTAAAAGATGGATATCAGAAAACAACCTTAATTAATTGTTCAAATTGATCTGTTCCAACCAATTGATTTAAAGGGATCTGATTCCATAATGAAGTTACAGCAAAATAGATTGAATCCTTTGATTAGTATCTAATTAATTATATTATTTATAAGCTGAATTAATAGAAGGGATAATGAATTCAATTGGATATTTTTACAGATATGCTCAGAACCTTATCCACTGGAACACAAATCAATCAAAAGAAGACTTTGACTCCCAAGTATGGTCAAAATATCGTGCTAGTAGATGGAGTTCGTACTCCATTTTTGATGTCTGGGACTGATTATGCAAATCTAATGCCACATGAATTAGCCAGACAAGCTCTGAGGTAAATAGTGGTATAGGCTTCTTCAAAATCAATACCTTTTTCACATACAACAGTCAACGATATAAAATTTATCTTGTAACCTCCACTTCTAGAGAGATTGCAATAAATTTATACAAAAAATAATACCTGTTTTTAAAATCTAATCAAAAATGTTCCAGTGGTATCCTCAAGAAAACCGGAGTATCCAAGGATCTCATTGAGTATATCATATATGGAACTGTTATACAAGAAGTTAAAACTTCAAATATTGCGAGAGAAGCAGCACTTGCAGCTGGATACAGTGATAAGACACCTTCTCACACAGTAACATTGGCTTGTATTTCCTCAAACGTCGCTATGGCATCAGGTATGAGAATTTATGTATACTTTTTGGCAGTATTTGAAAAATATTTACATGTCTATGCAAACTCCAACATATTTATACAGCTGAAGCTGTTACTATTGAAAACAGTCATTATTAACTTTTTTTTAATAAAAACAAGGTTTTATGCAATAATATAGTTCTGTATTTTTAGCCGTTGGTCTCATCAATAGCGGTATTTATGAAATGATAGTATGTGGTGGCGTTGAGTTCATGTCTGATATTCCTATCAGGCATAATAGAAAAATGCGTAGCCTCATGCTGAAAGCTAACAGGGCGAAAACTGTTCAGCAAAAAGTGTCTTTGCTTGCCAGTATTCGACCTGACTACTTTGTGCCAGAGGTGCCCCCAATTGCTGAGTTCTCGTCAGGGGAAGTAATGGGTCACTCTGCAGATAGGTAAGTTCTCATTTGATGTTGAATCATCTTATCTCCAGATAACTAACAGATGTCTGAAAAATTATAGACAAATAACAAGTATTTATTAGGATTTTACCTCAAGGTTGGCAGCTGCGTTCGGAGCAACCAGGAAAGAACAGGATGAATTTGCCCTTCGTTCCCACACAATGGCTCAACAGGCGTACGAAAAGGGTTATTTTACCGATCTGATACCCTTCCAGGTACCTGGAGCTGCCAAAACTGTCGACAAAGATAATGGAATTCGAGTTTCTACTCCGGAAAAACTGGCGGCGCTCAAGCCAGCTTTCATCAAGCCTCATGGAACTGTAACTGCTGCAAACTCTTCATTTTTGGTAAGGAAATGTTGATATTTGAGTCAACTGCCATTTTTTGCTTGAAGATTGTCAATTGTATAGACTTTTTGTAAGAATGAGAAAATTATGTTTTTTTTTTTCTTTCATCCTGTATCTTGAAAACTGAGCATTGTAATCTAGTGACATCAGAACTGTCATTAAGATACATCACAGAGTATTAGCCCTAGAGTGGAACCTTGGGGTATTTCTATTTCATACATACATATTGTGTCCTTTGTTTGACATAAATAATAAATCATGAATAAACCCATACCCTTGAATAAAATCTGATTATGATGAAATGCTTTGCTTAGGCTTACAAACATTTTGATTGGTATCAAATTCATGAAATGGTGGCAGCATTTTTTGTTGTCCTTTTTGTTCCTTTTATGTTTTCATGGATTTATTGAACTAGACAATGTAAAATAAACTACTCAACACTAATTTCGTTGCATCCTAAAATTTTGCCCCTGTTGAAATCTGAATAACTGTTTTCTGCTTTGAACAGTTTGAATTTCGTTCACACTGTTCCCTAGCCCAGTCTTTCAGCTATAATCTCGAACTTCTTCAAAACAAGGTTCTTCACATAACATCGCTACAGGGTGTTACTTGAATCTGTGCAAAATTTCGGAATTTTCAAAAGAATCCAATTGAAGAAAAACTCTTTTTTTCAAATTTGACAGCAGAGGCATGAAGAATTTTTTCCTCGTCCTCGTTTTTTAAATGAAGTGATATAAAGATTAGAATTGACTCAGATAAAGATTAAAGATCAAGGGTTTTCTCTAAGGTGATCCAAATCTGAAACACCCTCGAAATTCCGAAATTTTCCACAGTTTCAGGTAACACCCTGTAGCGATTTTATCTAGAGAACCTAATGTTTTGAATAAGTACGAGATTATAGCTGAAGGACTGGGTTAGCTAACAGTGTGAACAGAATTTAAATTGTTCAAAGCAGAAAAAAGTTATTCAGATTTTAACAGGGACAAAATTTCGGGGTGCGACGAAATTAGTGTTGAGTAGTTTGGTTATATAAAATGTACCTTATAACTAATGCAGATACATTTTTTCATTTTACTCAACTGTATGATTATTTTAATTTCAGACCGATGGTGCCTCAGCTTGCCTGATTACCACTGAGGAAAAAGCCAAACAGCTTGGTCTGAAGCCTAAAGCCTACCTCCGAAACTTCTTATTTGTATCACAGGACCCCATCGACCAGCTGCTTCTGGGGCCTGCTTACGCCACACCCCAAGTCTTAGACAAGGCTGGACTGACTCTCAAAGATATTGATGTTTGGGAATTCCACGAAGCATTTGCTGTAAGTACAGAAAAGTGTGCCTTGTTCAGGTGCCACTTTTTTGTTCCCAAAGGCAAGACTTATTTTTTCCTGTTATTCAGGGTCAAATTCTGGCCAACTTCAAGGCCATGGATAGCGACTGGTTTGCAAAGAACTACATGAAGAGGTCAGGTAAAATCGGTGCTCCAGATATAAACAAATTCAATAACTGGGGAGGTTCTCTTTCGATTGGTCATCCATTTGCAGCTACTGGAGTTAGGTTGGCTATGCACACTGCAAATAGGTTGGTGAGGGAAGACGGCCAGTTTGGACTGGTAGCAGCTTGTGCAGCTGGAGGACAGGTAAGGACTTTAATCTTGCAGTTTTTTTTGCTTCCGAGACAAATTCAAGAATATATTTTTTGCTTATCTACAAATATTTTTTTTATTAGGGTTTGAATTTTCTGTTTGTTCTAGGGTGTAGCAATGATTTTGGAAAGGCATCCTGATGCCACACCCAACTAATACTTCCAATAAAAAACGTCACTTGAGATATAAGCCTTAAATTATTTTCATACTTCTAGTGTCTTTAGCCTTGTTTTATATTGAGAATTTTTTATTATCTGTCTAGTTTTACCTTATTGTTATCTCTTATGTATAAGAATAAATACTATATTCGATTAAACATTATTCCTTCTTCTCTAACTACACGAACAAGTGTTAGGGTCCTTGTTGTCTCCCCCCTCCCTTATTACTCCGGGCGACCCTCAATTTTTTCATTTTCAAATACGGATCTGTATTTTTTATTGCATTTTTTCAAGTGCTAAGGATAATGTTTCATATTGGCGTAGTAATTTCATCTGAACTTGAACTACTGTGTGTTTTGGTAATTTCGAAAAATTTCTAATAAAATTTCAGGAAGGACATTGAACTACATCTAACAAATACTTGTGCAACGTTCTTCCAAGAAGTGCTTCTCTTGTAATTAAGCACCAGATTGGGGATGACCACCTACAGACATGCCAGTTTCGCGGTTCACCTCTCATTATTGCCAGGGTAGGTTGGACATTATAATTGTCCTGTCTCTGCCAAATGTCATTTGGCAAATGAATAATAATCAACGGTTTGACTAAGATTTCCTCACAAATGGATCCGCGTAAGTTGGTAGCAGCGCCATCTGCACGGAAAATTAAGAACTATCAATTTTCAACAGCACTGACTCCATGACGAGATAACTGTAATATTTCGAACAAAGTTCAAAAATTTGTGCCAGAGAGTATCAACATTAGACAATGGTATCCACATAGTGAAACGAATAAACACGACCAAGTGGCGGAAACGTGTGGAAAGAAATATTACAGTAAGATTTATGACAATTTTTTTGGAGTTTCTGTCGCTAATCATACATACAATATACATTGCTTAACACAAATGTATTTTTTTTCCTTCTATCCTATATGTTGTATCTAAACATCACCAATTTGTAAGTATTTTGGAGATAATTTTTACCTGTCCTATAACTCTTGTGAGTTCAAATGGATTAATAAAGTGATTGATTGATTAAGCCAAACAGTTTGTAAAGTCTTGCTTAAAAAAATTGACCATTTGATTTGACGTTGATTAAAAAATACAGGAACAATGAAAAATATTCGGCTTTTGGCCAGTACCAGGGAAATTTGGTGTTGATTAAGTAAGCAGAACACTATTGTATGCTAATGGGTTAAAATGGTTGCCTAATCCTTCAACAACATAATAATAATACTGCCTCATAAACGCTCACAGAGTGTACCCATAGGCATAGCCTCTACGGGTAGAGGACGGCTATTATTATTATTATTTGCCGGGGCGACTTACTGATGTTTTCGGTGGTGTATTCACTTTTCAGCTGTAGGAAAACCCGGAAAAACCTACAGCACCACCCCGGGTCATGTAGAAATGTACAGAAATCAACTTAAAATTGATTTTTGTATGACTTTAATTCCCTGTGTTTCTGTTATCTTCCGAATAGTAAATAGGCATATTTTGATTTGATATTTTTTGGCAGTATATAGACAGCCTCAGCCTGAATTGACCTATCCATGTACTGATGAGAGGCTAAACCCTTGAAACTAGTGTGCAGAGGATTCCCCTGTCTGAATCAAAACAAATTTCTGCTTGTTGGTTAATGTCCTATGAAATGAGAAACACTGTAAAAGTATTTGTTTGATGTAATTCAATAACTCTCATGGTATCAGCCATAACAGTCTGTCCCATCCATTGTAGTTGGATGGGATGAAGAAGGATAAAACTTCGGCAGGTAAAATTTGGTAATGTTTCAAAAACAGCGTCAATTTATCAATAATTAATAATGGTGTAACTGAAGAGTATTGCAATTCAGGAAACCTCAAAAGTTAATTTGATACCCAGATTCACATTTTCAAGGGTCACAGTCTATTTTTTCATTCATAGGTCACTGTGATCTTTGGTACAAGAATTAACTTGAACCATAAAACAGTTAAATCAAAAAACATTTTAGAGTACATACTTTTTTTAATGTTTCATCATAAAAAATATCAAAACAAATATAACTGCTTTTAACTAGTATTTGCCCATCCTGTAGAACTCCCAATATCTCTTGCATTCAACCTCACAGCTTCATCCAAAATCTGCCTGATATCCCTACAACCTTGCAGTGCTGTATCCAAAACCTTTTTCAGGTGATCCAAGTGGAACCTCTGTGACATTTCCATTAGTACAATCTTTCCAGACATCGGCAATGCAGCAACTGTCAGAGTGGGACCGCCTATAATTTCCTCTTGGTGAGAAATATCTATCATAGGTATATCGTTATTTGCCAAACTGGCTGTGCAAGCACACACATACTCTTTAATCGGTATGCCAGCATCTATTAAGGCTAGAGTAGCGGCGTTTACACAGGCAGGATAAATTCCTGAAATTAAGTATGAGTATAGTTAGAAATAAAACGTGTACTGATTTCCGTACCGCCATCAGCATGCAAAACTTCAACATACACATCAATTTGAGACCAAGGGTACAATTCACTTTTGATAACAGCTTCTAAAGCTTGTTGCAAGTGCATGGATAATTCAGTGGATTTCCTATCCCCTCGAGGTCGCTTTTTTCTCTCCGTTGTGGAAAACACTGCCATACTAAACTGACAATTTATCACAGCAGCATCATGCAAGGCTTTAGACCTACCACCACGAACCTAAAATTCAGTAGGTGATAAATAATTCTCTGAGAATCCACAACATACCTGATGGGGGCCATACACTGCCGCTAGTACTTTCGTGAGTCCTTGCTCCAAATAAGCGCTTCCATCCGGTTCTGTAAAAACTCCTAATTTGCAACGAACTCTTCGGAGTTCGTTCGCCCTTCTTCCATCCAAACGAAGTCCAATTTTGGAAAGAAGATCTTTGTTTCTACTCATCTTGTGTTCAGTTTTCAATTTCAAAAACTTTCAACTTTCATTCGTTTACGCGTTTACTTGCAGTATGCCGTATTATTAGCCACGGCCAGTCGTAGCTACGTTTTTTTTTGGTTCCATCGGTAGAGACAGAATGACAAATGACAGCTCCAGACCATAGGAATAGCAATTCAATAAAACGACATGAAATATCATTCCGAAAGCGGAATCATAGCAAAAACGCCGCGAGTGTTTTATTGGCCGTTTCCATTGTTATAATAGCCGCTTTTCAGAAGTAGCTTCTCAAGTGATTTGACAACCACGAAAAATCATGTTCCTGATCCATAAAGTCTGGCACTGTTCAATTCAGGAGTAACAAGCTCTACTCAAGCTGGTTAGAAATGTACTGGACTCGATGAAATTTTACCACACCTTCATGTGCTGTTTTTTTTTTTGGATCGCACTCTTGATATGAATTATGATAAAATATAATTACAAACAAATAAACTATGAACATCTGAAAGGTGAATTCAGCCACCAAAAGTCAGTGAGTCACCCTGCAGCAAAAAATCAAATCAAGTGTAAATTACCTCCGAGCAATAAACAAACTAAAAATTACTCTAAGTAATTTACATCGAGTGAAAATAAGTTCCAATTTGTACGCAAACGGAAGTACCTAGATGTCAGATGAGTAATCTGACGTTTTGATTTGACTTTGACATATTGGCAACTGTCTTGAATGAATCACTATTTTCATTTTCAGGAATAAATAAAATATATTAAAATGGTTAGTTTAGATAAATATGATATATAAATGGTACTGAGAGATAATTATTCTGTACTTTTCAGTCAAACGAAGTAGAAGAAACTATGAAAAGGATCCAGTCTCATAAAGGGGTAGTAGGGACCATAGTTGTAAATTCAGAAGGTAATTTCTTGATAAAGGAATGCAGTTTTACTTGATCTGTTATTTCAGGCATTCCAATAAAAACAACATTAGATAATACAACAACGGTGCAATATGCGGGATTGATAAGTTCCTTGGCAGATAAAGCCAGAAGTGTTGTGAGAGATCTGGATCCTTCTAATGATCTTACTTTTCTGAGAATAAGGTCGAAGAAGCATGAAATTATGGTAGCACCTGATAAAGAATTCATTTTAATAGTAGTTCAAAATCCTACAGATTGAGGTAATGTTTTTGTGGAAAATGTCCAGTTTAATATGTATAGCAATTAAAATAATAGTCCAATTATGAATTGATATATTTAGCTTTTTTTTGTACACTTCTCAGTATGTTATTGTAATGCAGTATTTATTAAAATTTTCATATATAAAATTGATATGAAGCTAACATTCCAATTTTTTTTTTATTTTTTGGGATATTTCAGGATTGATTTCAATTCCAAAATATATGTGCTAAGTGGTGATAGAGTTCCATCAGATAACATGAAAAATACTTGAAGAGTGAAGTATTGAAGAATATTTCAGTCTTCATATAAAGACAAGATGATAAAAACAAAGTTACCAAGCTAAAAAGTAGGCACATGGTGTTTTCTCTAAAATTTACAGGGAAATAGTTGTGAAAAGAATTAAGGCATGCTATATCCCAAATCTCCAAACATTAAAGCAAAGATCCCCAAGATATAGGTAACAATAATAATGGTCTTTAATTTTATATCATCTGGACAAGTTGTCAGTTGAGCTTGATGCTCATTGTTTTTGTTTTATAATAGAGAGAAAGAAATATACATTGTATAAAGAAGTTATTCTTATCGACAAAGCTTGTTTCTTAAAAATATTGAAGTATTTCCTAGAGTTCTCCCCCAAATTGATTTCATAATTTCTTGGTGTTCAATAAGTATTGTCCAGCAAACACAGATCTGGGTATATCAGTGTGTAGTAGAAATGGTATTGGTAGTAGAAAGGATCCCTGCAGGTCACCAGCATTTATAGGTGCTAGTTGACAAGTCATAATATGGAAGCTTGTTGAGGAGTTCCTGTTGCCAAATACAAGCAAACACTTGGAATATGTCTAATTTCACTGCCAGAGCTTCACTATATTTTTTTCTAAGTGAGACAAGCAAGCAGATTACTGATGATAGAAACCATATCGTCAATCTTTCACAATTTCTGATCATTCCAAATGTTTTGTGAGTTTGATGTTGATGGCTTTTTTTGACCACCTTCAGTATGCTAGAGCGTTTCCATACTCTTTTGCATTACTGACTATCTGGTCGTACTGTGGATTTTGATATTTCCCTATTATAAGGAGTTTATGTTTCTTGGGAATAATAAAGTTGTTATTATTATTATATGTCGAGGCGCCCCGATAGACACGGCCTATATTAAGATCTACATCAGATGTTTCAATGCGCTTGTAGAAAAAATCTTGATCCTTACTCATATGCTAAGGTACTCTCCCGCACTCGACTGCTTACCCGAACTCCGCTATGCGTCGTTCGGGTTACGGCAGTCGCATGCGGGAAAATTACTCTTTCCGTATTTGTTAGGATAATAACTCTTACAACTACAAACGTGCTTGTTCCGCCCTATTCCCGCACGCAATTTAGTTTGAGACGTATAATGCGATTAATTTTTTCTAGAAACTCATTTATTAAATTTCAAAATACTGGTTACTAAAAGGACGTTTATAACACTTTTTACGTAATAAAATATTTCGTCAATCTCAGAGCAGAAAGCATTTTTTTAGAATCCATTTTACTGCAATGTTCGAAAAGTCAAGACCAAACATCTGCCTGCTCTGAATATTCATCAATCCCTCCTATAACATACCAATGTTCCTTATAGTCGCTGATAACTGAAATAAGTTATTCATTGCTTGTTTTCTACAGAGAAAAAATTGGAATGAAACAAGCTAATGTAATATAAATAATACTATAATTTGTATAAAAATATAGTCTGTACATATGTTTAAAATATACTTAAATATTTTATATACACAACTGTTGGTAAAATATATTACTTCCTTCTAGTTTACAATACATAAAAAACTCATTAATGTATTTCTTAAAAACTATGACTAGCTGATTGTACAGCATGAAATGTTGCAAAATGAGGTAGATTGATTATTTAGTTACGGAGCAGAAAACAAAATACACCAACAAAATTTAGTTTCATTGTTCATATCATTTTGTCATTAACATGCTCAGTTTAAATGGAGAGATGATTATTTTGTGGAAGATACAGCAATCAAAATGACCAGTAACAGCAGTGCACACACAGATATGTGCACGGTTTTAGGATATTTTTTATAACAACGGGGAGTGGAACTTTAACTATACTTTACCGGGTTTAAAGGCCGTTGTATTTTGGAATTGTTTTCAAAAGCAAAAGCCTTAATCAGTTCATTGGTGGGTAGTTGATTTAAGTCCGTTATTTCGGTTGACGGATATAACAATTTTAACAATTCTTCTCGACAGGTTTGTGATAACTAGTCTACAAAAAAACTTGTGCCAAAAAATGGATAATTTGAATTACAGAGTTTGAAAATATTATTTTTAAATATTAACTTTCAAATGAAATAGTGGACGTGAATAACTCATCTTGAATGGACAATGCTGAGTTATTTTACCATTTAAATCAGCTATACAATAGAGAAATACTAATTGGCATTGATTTTGTATGAACTTTATAAAAATTGGCTCCCAACGTGGGTCCACGGTTAGCGAGATACTTTGCGTGCGTTCTGTTTTCTAAGATCATGCAGAACGAGCAGATGCTGATTAGATCATGAGTTCACCAAGCTCATTGAGTGAATAATATTTAACGAACGCCCCTTGTGCTAGATACACCAACTGTCAACAAAAAATTTTTTATTTCAAACGCCAGGCATAGCATTCTGTACGAACCCTACAAATTGGCGCCCAACGTGGGTTCTGTTGCCTGTTGACAAGAGAACTATTAGAAGATATTCTGACGTTCATTTTAATATTTAAAAATACATAATAATGGAGAACTTCAATCCAGATTGAAGTTATGGAAAAGGTCTAATATAAATTATAATTCAGCAAAGACAGTTCCACAATAAAAGGTTATGGTTTTGTTGTAGGCAACAAAACCCTATCTTGTTGGTGTATTTCGTGTATTATCGGACACTTTGCCATTTAAAAATTCTCCGAGAAAATAAATAATATAAAATAAAACAGCAAAATGTTTCACGTCTCATGGTTTTGTACTCAATTACTTTTAAGTTGTGTGAGTGTTCAAATACTTGTCTATTTAAAATTAACAAATAACATCTAGCGAGCTGCGATCATCTCTAGGTTTCTCGAATACCAAACTACCAACCTTATATTACAATCACAAATTCATTTGGTACGAGAAACCCAAAGCACACCACAGCTCAATATCAAAGATAGTAGACACATATGGGTAGTTACGGCTAACATACAAACATCTTGATGAAACCTAATGACTCTAAGGTCCGATATGTTTAACGATATAACATTATCATAATAATCTAATAAACAATAACAAAACATAAAATTTATATAACATTCATATATAAAAATATATATTGGAAGTTTAACTGTTTCCAGGAGAGTCGTTTTTGGAGAAAGAGCAGATATGTAAATAATTTTTTATTTTGGTAACCCAGTATTCAACATCACATAATTATAATTTTTTCATTGTTTTTTGATTTAGATACTTTTTAGACTAGTAATTTCTAGGTTCACACTGCTCTTGACTTAGTGTTCGTATTATTAAACAAAAATCATATTGTATAAAACAGATTGTCAGGAATGTGATAATGATAATAATATTTCCTTTTATATGATTAATATTTTGGTATCAGATATTTTGCACTATCCTAACGAACAGGATATGCCTTGGTATGGAAAATTCAGAAACACTATTTTGATAAGGTGGATCTATTATTACTTTTATTGAAAGGTACAAATTTATGACAACCACCTTAAATATTTTACATAAAAACATTATAAATCAATTAATTTCATTTAAATTAAGATTTATATGATTTTTTTTCCTCTAAACTTCAAATTATATTTGAACTACTCTATATTACTATACAAAAAAATGTTTAATATGACAAAGTTTCAGATAAATGTTGCTGCCGGTAACCATGTGTCTATGATCTTTGAGAATACGTATATAATAAAAAGCTAACAATCATATTTTAGCACCACATATTTTTTAGGTAAAATTTTTTGTTTTTCGACACAATCTCCACTTTTAGCCTCTGTTCTCCACTGAAGTGAAACTTTCGATAAATCTCTACTAATAATTCGTGTACTTACATACCTCAACGGTGGAATGTGGAGAAAGTTTCGCTAGAGAAAGAAAAGATGCCTAAAAGAACAATCACGTGTACTAGTTTTGGTTTTGAAATAATCATTTCACTTTTAGATTTCAGATCAAATGCAAAGAGTTTCCGAATTAATCTCAATTGTTTTATGTAACTTTGAACATGATCCTGATTATTTTTCGTAAAATTAAAATAACCTGTTTTTAAATTCGTTTTTCGTAGGCCATTTATGTGTGTTCCGAGTTTTGTTTAACGAACAAAAATCAGAAATAGATCAACTCGAATTATTGTCATTGTCATCAATTGTCGTTTTGTTTTTAAATTCTCTCTTTCTGCAGAGTTCAGGTTGTGGGCAGTTTATTTGTTAGCGAATTAAAAGTTTTTACATAAAATTACAAATTCCATATACTAGGCATTAGAATTGGAAAGCTGGTGTTAATTATTTGGATTCTGTATGTATGTAATTCTCTGATGACTTAATTTCAGTGGCTCCAAAAGTTCCTAATTTTTCTTTGGAAAGTATTACCTTTCGGTTAATTTTTTGAATTGGCAGATATTTGCACAGAAAAAGTTATAAAATGTAAACTCTATGTCGGATCTCAAAAAATACTTTTATATTTCAGAGTTAGTTGATCGGATTTCCGTTAAACACGTTTACCGCAACAGGTTGCAGACGAAAAGTTGAAAAAAATTGACAATGATTCGAGTTGGTAACAAAGGCTACTGTGAGGGCCCTGGAGGTGGAGGAGGCGACTGAAACGTTTGACTGAAGCCAGGCAGCGGTAAATTCTTGTCGCCCGGAGCCTCCAGAAGCCTCTGCAGCAACTCTGGATCGTCCAAGACTACACCGCCGAGAACTTCATGACTAGCATTCAAATTTTCACCTACAAGTATCTCCTCGGTGGCGGGGCCTTCGATGTCCTCCAAGATGGCGCTGCCCAAATCCTTCAGCTCGCCCCCTTCCGATACGGCAGTCAAGCAGAGGCCGAGGTTGTTTTCCTCCAGTAGCGATGTCAGGTCGTCTTCGAATATATCCAAGTTGGCGGTGTATGTTTCTGGCGCGTTCGACAGGCTGCCTTCCGACAGCTCCGTCTTGATCGGTGTAGTCTCTATGTTCGATGTGTCTATCTCGGTTTTGATAGTGGCAGTGGTGACGGTTTCTTCGGGTTTGTACTTGGTGCTGTGGGATTTTTTGATGTGCCTAACTAAGTGGTCCTTTCTGCCGAACCGTTGCGGGCAGTACTGGCAGAGAAAATCACGCTTACCTTTAAAAATTCCTCAATAATTATTATTATATTTGAAATAAACAGAATCAACGAAGAAATCAATACCACTAAAAGAAGTGATACTCTCGTATACTTTTTGACTCTGATCATTGCATTTTACTGTCTAAACTGGATGATAAGGCTTGACTTTTTTAACGTCGTGACTTGAAACCATGGAGATATGGTTTCTTTTTCTTTTTTATGCAATTTCAATCAAACTGCCAATTCAAAATAAAAACATCCGGCATGGACCCGGTTTGGGCGGCACTTTTGGAGAATTAACAACTATAAATTCTGGAACATCTGAGATTCGTGTCATTACCACATCGGGGAATGAAGAGACATTTGAAGAGATATCAGATTTAATTCAATATTCGTATGGGGAAGTAGTTAACTGATAAATATCCGCCTCAATTTTCGCCTGGTGGGAATCACTTAAAAAATTATTGTAGATACCCAACAATCGAAACGTCGTGACTTGAAACAATGGAGATATGGTTTTCTTTTTCGAGGAATGAAAGTCCTAACAATTTCTATCAAAATCAAATAGTTCATTACAACGGATACAAAGCAATCACTTAAATTCTTTCAAGCCCTTTTTACCGATGATCTGAAAATTCTGAATTCTGAATGATTGCATAACCATTTAGAAAGACACAGAAAATGTGCAGGCTTGATGTGAAGTTAATAACCTACATCTGAATCCCTCTAAATGTAAAGTCATATCATATACCAGAAAAAATACACATATTGAACATCCATACAATATAAGAAGCAGTTTAATAACTCGTGAAAAAAACAATGATTTAGATGTTTTTCTCGAATTAAAATATTTCTTACCTGTATGTACAACTAGATGCCTCCTGACGTCCTTCTTTGTGTAAAACTTCGCATCACAATGATCGCAGGTGAACTTCCTTTCGTTTGGATTCTTAACTGTCCTACTGCCCGCGTGGATTTTCAGGTGGTACAAAATCTCGTCCTTGGTCTCGAAAGTGTCCTGACAAATTTGACAGGTAAGATTACCATCCTCAGCTGCATGAACTGCTAGATGTTTCCTACAGATATTGTTTCAATAAAGTATTCTCACAATGAGAAAAATGTCAAGTGAAAGGTTATGCAATGAAATTACCTATAACTTAGCAACGACGTGTACTGTTTCTTGCAGCCCTCACAAATGTACACCTGCTTTTGAGGACTGTGCACTTTGATGTGATTCTTGAGGTGGTCTTTTCGATGGAACGTCCGGTCGCAGACGGAACAGCTGAATGGTTTCCGGTCGGAGTGGATGAGAGCATGCCGTACCAGTTTGAACTTGGTGGTGAAGCCTTTTTTGCAATTTTCGCATTTGAAAGGAGACGTGCCTATAAGAACACTCGTGATTTATTCAAGTAACGATATCGAACGATGAATATATGTTAACTGTTCACCACAGACGTTTTTTATATAATTCTGTCAACATATTAAGACAACACACAAGACATAAACTGGATATATATTGGCCTCAGCAAAATAGTGCTCCCGTTTATCATCATACAATAGGAGGGCATCTGAATGTAAGGTTAGGAAATCACTGGATCTGATAAGAATTCGTTCTATAACCAGCAAAAAATATGATGCAGGGAATCCGTCATTAAAACGGTGGATATTTCAAGCATATCTTGACCTGAGATGTACAGATGACGAAAGAGTATTCATTAGTAGCAAAATCCACCTAGTTTTCCTTTTCGAACCTTCCTGACCTCCTGATGAAGGTCAGTATGTCCGTCCATTCCAAGTTGGGTAGTTCCTCTTGCTGGAGTTTTTCAACTCCAAAAATTTCAAATCTTAGCCTCCCGTACGCCTCGCACTCGCCGAGGAAGTGAGATGAAGTTCCTTCGTCTTCTTCGCATTTACGGCAAGTGGGTTGTAGGAAGTAATTGGGACACTAATCCAGAGATTATGCGTTGACTGTACAGGACTGTCGTAAGACCAAAGATCTAATATGGGTCAGCCATGTGGTGACTTAGCAAGGTCCAGAGGTTGGCCTGTTTGGTAAAAACGGGTGCAATGAAATCGACTCCAACCTTAGTGTTCGAGGTACTGCTGAGGCTGCCGCCGCTTCCGGTCTGGATTAAGGAGGCAATGGCAGCTTACTTGAGGATGCGGAACTCTTGAGTCTGGGTAAGCGAAGGAGCGACGATAGGCCATGCGGAAATCGCGAAGTGGGCGAAGCAAGAGGTTCCTATTTCCGCCCTCGGAGTGAATGCGCAAAGATATACTGCGATGGAACAGAGAGTTTGCTCTCACGATTCTGAGCAGAGAACAATGGGAAGGAAATACAGTGGAGTTTTGCACGGGGAGCGATGTTATAGGGGCGGTTCGCGTCTGACTGATAAACAGGCTTCGGGTACCTACCCGAAAGGAAGAAATGAATGAGAAAGCTACGCGCGGGGTAGACACAACAGTTTTCCAAGCTGAAGCGTTCACCATCTTAACCCCAGCTAGTCAGGCAGCGCTCAGAGCTATATGTCATTCTAAACCAATCTTAGCACAGACGAACTTGCTAGAACCGGTTCCGCGACGCCGTTCTATGAGCCGGAGCCTGTACTAGGCTTCACAAGAAGCCAAACCTGTTCTGCCCTTGACGACTGGGCGGAAGAAGAGCTGAACAAACTTTGGAGGGATAATATAAATTAAAAAAATAACAATAATACATCAATATTTCTCACGTAGTACTATAGTTGATATCATGTGTACAACTGCTGAGTAATTAATCTCCTTTTCGCTGATTGCCCACAGCCCAGAGTTCTGATTCAATTACTCACGGAGTGTTGCTTGTTGTGTAATCATCCTGTTGCTCAACGAAAATGTCACACAAAAAGGGTTGTTTTTGCAACAGTCATAGAAACATAATATGTACTGTAGACTCAAAATTCAAATAAAACCAATAGTGGGAATGAAATATTAAATTTGTGGTTGAGATGAAAGAATTTCAGAAGATTTTGAGTAAATATTTTCGTCCGTAGTATGATATTTGATCGAAATAGAGTTCGAAGAATGATAGTGAAACCTTGAATGACGATGAACGATTACAACTGCGCGTGGTGGGTGTATTAATTTATCCGCGCGGATATTGAACTGGAAGGATACAAGATAATATTTTTCTTGGTAAGTTGTTACTCATCTGAAACATATTTGGCTCTGATAATCTCCAAGAGAAGGACATAGGGTACTTTGCAAGTGCTATTCTGTTGAGTCAACTGGGGTATCCTGCCAGAGCGGAAAGGAGGCTGTTAAATGTCTCACTTCTATTTTTCACCAGAATTCTAGGCACGTCGAACCAACCTGTGTAGTTTGTGAAAACGTTGATATCTTGTATTGAAATGCATAATCCATATAACAAGTATTTGATAATGGTGTACTCGTATTAGATGAGTTCAGTAACGCAGACTCCATTAGTTTGAATTGATTTCCGAAGTGAAAGATAAAAGGTGTGATGATAATAATAAATCATCTCTCAGCGAGAGTCTCTCAGAGAAAGTCCCTTGGATGAACTCCGAGCGTATCCCCGAATTCCTCATAAAATTCTCTCCAAGAATTCTCAAAACACAACAGAACCCGGAACTTTCACGGAGACATAGAGGGAGACCGAAGGAGAAATACCACGAGTACACTTTCCTGCATCTGTCATAAACGACGCGCCACGACACGGTCAAGAGTGACCGAACAATGGTCTCGGGATTTTGAGACAGAGAGCACCAGAGCCTATTGGGCAGGTACTAAGAAGGTAGTTAGCCATACAAGACTTGAAAGACAACAAAGATCCAGAAGTGTATAGACCTGCTGCAAGGTTCTGGATGCCGATCAAGCGATTTACACCAAAGGGGTAACAATTACTCTCGGGCTAACTATCAGAGCCCGATGAGTCCTTCTCGAAAACACATTATATAAATTAACTACACTTCTTTCTACCAATTGAAAAGGTCAAAAGAATATCGGAATTTATCCCAAAGAAAATGCGGAACTCCTGCAGGTATATTAGGATAAACCAATGTATGGTGTCTTCTTTCTAACCAGAATCGGATACGCGATCTGTGCCTTCCTCAGGTCAAGTGACCTTCCAGAATAGTATCTTCAGCATCTTGATCTAGTGAAGATGAGTAATGGGACAAATTATCCACAGATGCAGGGGTTGTAGACATTTGGCTATCAGCATTTCGAATGCGGTATCATCCTTTAATCAGCGATATAACGCAAGTCTGATTTCCATCGATAATTTCTGTCAAATAATTTTCTGCTATGGGCGAAACGGATATCATCCGCAAAGAGGAGGAAAAACGGACAAAATACCGAGACTTACTCTTCGACTTTCTCAGGTTCTATGCAAACCATTCTGTCAAAAATAGTGTTCTTATTAGAGGAGTTGTTGCTGCAATGTCACAGCTACTCCAGAACCACAAGACAACAGCAGAATTCTTAGCCAGATGAATGTAGACGGCAGTCATTCCCAGTTCTATGCGTCTGCTCAAGGCTCACAATTCTTGGGCCCACTGAGAGAAGTCTGTCTGGAACATTCCTTCAGGGCAAAAAAACAGTAAAATGTGAACTTTAGTTCCAAGTTCAGAGTCAAAGTCAATTGCTAAATCGTCAGTGACTGAGACCCTTAATAAATCGATTATTAGGTCTAGCTGAAAATGAAAGAATTCAAAATGCAAAACACACTCCAACTCAATAATGAACAATATTCCAGACTACGATTCAGCTAATAAATCGTTATCATCGTTATAAAATACTACAACCCTGTACCTTACCTGTGTGCGTTTGCTGGTGCTTCCCCAACTTCTCGAGACTAGCAAAACTCTTCTGACAGTAGTTGCACTTGTGCGATTTCTTGGTAGTTGGCGTGCTGCTTTGTTCTTCGGACGGTTTGCGGGTCTTCTTCAGCTTTGCCAAACCGACAACAGGAATCGGCTTGGACTTGGGCGTTTGCAGCCCTGAAGGACCAGGCTGGTCTAGGCCGATGAGATATGTCTTCGGTTTCGAAGGCACGGAGTACGGTTGGTAATCCGGATAATACTTGGTCTGCGTGAAGTAGTTTTCTGTTGGCCAATTAGTTGGATGTCATAATGAATTATTTATTTGCATTAGGTCTGTAGATACAATCAATGTCAATGTTTCAGGTACAGAGCGCAAAGTACAGTGTCTAATATTCTTCAAAGCTGGCTTGGTTACCAGCGTCGATAATGGGATACTGTCATACTGGGGAAGAATACAGATTCGGTACTAAGTACCCCCCCGATGAAGAAACCTATCGACACACCTGGATCTGGTGCCAAAAGTCATATAGGTTCAGCAACAAAGGTTATCTCCAAAGTCTAGAGCGGTCTTACTGAACCAGAAACCAATTCTGACGATCTCATATCTAGTAAGTCTGGAAAAAGTGATGATGGGTAAATTAGAAGCAGTAGCGTACTGACCAAAGAGTACCCATTGAATGCCCATCAACAGAATGCAACCACAAAACTCTTTGAACGACAAGTAACGTCAGAACTGTTTCTTGACATAGAAGGGGCATTTAAATTTTCACTTTCATTCTATGGGACCACAACCGCGAGAGGAACAGAGGAATCTAACCCGAACTATGCTTGGCTGCAACATTATCACAACACCTCAAGAGAGAAGTTGAGGGCTTTTTCTAGATGTCAAAGTACTGTCTTCTCACCAGCACTGTGGTCAGTCTAATGGATAACCTGCTTGCGAGTATCTCTCTTGGAGATCGACTTATAAGCAACGCAGATGATCATCAAGATCAAACAACACTCTTAAATTATCTCCAGTTACGTATTTTCTCACCAGCAGGTGAAATAAAACATCTGAGAATGAGCCAAGGCAAAATATTCAGCTATACAAGATACGTAAAAAACCAGCGATAACTTTAGTATAACGATCAATCATTATGCTATCCATACAATGCCAATGACCTCTACAGAAATTCTATCAAGCAGGCGCTACAAGATGCTTCGAACATTGGCTCCAACGCTGGACCGAACATTTGCTTGAAGCAAGTGTGGAACAAACATTTGCCTCTATATCACCATGGAGGATACAGACGTTGCATTTGCAGCAGCTGCAGCAGTAGTAGTGTTTAGTTGTGTCACGTTATTAACTGAAAAGAAAGAATGTGAAAGACGTCCTAGAAGGTGGTGGATGTTATCTCTGAATAGGAGCAGAGAACGGTCGAACGACTCTACGACACTACGAGTCGTGTAGCAGTGCATCAAATCAACGAATGTATTCCTTCTAACGTTCTAGGAATTCCTCTGGTTAAGAATACCGACAATAGCCCGAACGTGGTCTAACGCGAACGTTGGAAGCTCGACATTGGTAGCTCGCAGGTTTGAAGGTCGGCCACACGAAGTGACGCACTGTCAATCCAACGTTGGAGGGTGTTCGTGGCATCATGTAGCGACGGCTTCAGTCGCGACATATGGTGAAGGCGCCTTGCTCGTCCTGGAGGTTAATTCTTCATAATTAACCTTATACGGGTATTGAGTAATGAAGAAAAAATAGCTCGAACTACCCCAAGGAATGTGACAGAATCGAGATAGTGTACTCTCGATTATCAAGGGATAATTTTTCCCTATTGAAATATTTCACATAATTTTATGTATGATAACATTTGAGTGATATGAAATTGGTATAAAGTTGAGATAATTTTGAAAAATAGAAGGTTACTTGTCATTTTCTTGAACATTTACTGCAATATTTAAAAATTAATTTGAGCTTATGGGCGTACTCAGTTCTAATTTTAGCGTTCTGTTTTTCTGTATGTGATATGAACGAGGAAATTTGTACTGTGACAGGACTTCTATACAGATTTCTGGATGTTTTGAGAAACTGAGAGTTACAGAACCTCTCAGATTTCAATGACCGATACCATGCGTATACACACTGGATATGGAAGCCGCGGGAATGTTAATTTCGGCTGCTAAGTGTGAACTCAATTATTTATATTGTATTTTATAGAAAATATTTTTTTTATGTAGGTAGGGGACAGTCAACGGTCGACAGTCGAACCCGGAGTGGGTTTGCGACACTGTCGAACTCTGGGTGGGCTGAGGGAGTCTCCCTGAAACACGCCCCTTCTAAAGATAACCTGCTCTGTTTGGACTCTGACTTGACCAGATGTTATGGTGGAGCGAGTCCTCCAGAGCGCCATCAGCTTTTAAATGCATCTCTGATCGGATACCGCAAGGCATCTAAGCAAATGCATGATGAGCTCATGCGATGTTGTATCAAACGCCATGCGGTGTCCGGCGTGATAAATTTGTCGATGAGCAGGTTCTCCTTGCAGCCAGCGTCCCTCTTCTTTGATCCTACTTGCTCATACATCCGTTCAAACACCAGGTCGACTGAGAAGAGTATTCGCATGTATAAGATCGGGTCTGTAGTTTTTTTCCTCAGTCCAATTATGATTTGAAATAACATGTTGACATCTGAAAAACGCTTAGAAAATAAATTACTGACCTATGGTGGCTTGCTCCAACCCGAAGGCTTCTGGGGCGGTACTGATGAACGATTCAAAGTGGGGTGACCTTTCTATAACACCCATGTCTGTTGCTGAAGTTCCCGGTATAGGATGTGTGATGGAGAGATCTGGAGGTTGCAGGATGAAGGGAGGGGGTTGGGGAGGAGGTAGGGGTGGTGGCGGGGGCGAATCTTGTTCTTGGGGGCTTTGTGTCTCTGTCTTCACTACCTTTTCGATGCTTGCCTTATCGCCTGGTGTTCCCATGGCGATAGCAATAGGGACAACATCATCTGCAACGGAGGAAAATTCTTCATTAATTCAAGTTTGTGATTTTTTCATCTTTGGGTGCACGACAAAAATTACCTACTGTTTCAAAATCTTCAATTTTGAGATTGACTTGAGAGCTGACTCATAATCGATCTTCTTAAATTACCTATTTCCCCTAGCCTCTAGGAAAAATACAGACGGGATCATAGTCTTCGCCCAAATTTTTTCGATATCTTACCTACTTTTTGTGATTTCATATTTTATAAAATTTTATTGTTAATTGCCAAGAGGGCACGTGATATATGTCAATATCAATTTTTTTGTTATCGTACATGCACAATCGATCAGAGAAAATATGTTTCGTTTTTATAACAATAAACTTTATGGCGACCACTGTATATATGATATGGAATGCCAATCTATATTTCTTATCAAAACCTAACGAAAGATGATCAAGATAAGTCCAAAACAAATATATCTCCTTTTTTCCCACGTTAAATTTGATTAAAGTCCATGATGAATGAACAATATATAGAATCGCATTGATATTCGATAGGATTGCTTCATTGAAAAAAAAATGTACATTTGTTTCCAGAACAAGGACATTTAGACCTCCTCAATGATATTCGTTCACTGATTAGAGGAAAATCTCAAGTAGGAGCTGGTGTTTATGGGGTTATACTTGGGTGAAAATTTGCATCAAAATGTGCCGAAGTGAGTTTCCTACCTTTTGGAAATGACTCACTGCGAAATTTTGATGAATCGTATGGCAGGTAAAGAACGGTCACTCGGCTATCCAGCAGGGGACAATCCTTTACCGTTCGATTGCATAATCGAGAGTGTTCATACATTTTCTCGCTCCACCATTGGTTGGATCTTCTCAAGCGACAAATGGCTTTGCGTGCTTCGTGTTCAATGGAGAGAGGAGCAAGGGAGGCAGTCCTATGAGTATCTCCAGACCTCTAGTGGGAGATGTTCTCATTGTACTTGTCGCAAGACAGGTTAGTCTTGCCATTGAAATGTGTGCAAGAGAGCTAGAAAATTGACACCACTCACGGAAAACGATAAAAGTAGTTTCGTAAAGGACTGAGCAAGAAGATCCGCCCGAAAGAGAATAGAAGACTCACGTAATGACTCTTGGCGATCAACTGGACTCTTTTCACGCCTCAATTTTTGCATTCAAAAATGCTGTAAAACGGTACTCTTGAAGTTACACTGTTTAATTCAAGTTATTGTTTGTAACCATACAGTTATGATATTGAGAATAAATCAACATCATATGCTTTTTGTTATATAAATCACTGTAAATTGGATTGTTCGTATATAAGCTTGTCCCAAAATAGAGGGGTCAAACTGCGTTGGTTCGACACTCAACTCATTTTAAGGCTAAAAGTTCCAATAATTTTCCTTTAAGATAAGTATTTACTGAGATACAGGGTGATGACAGTGCCAACACCTATTTTTTCCACCATAACTCCATAACTGCTCGACATTTCTCCGCGAAATTCGGTAATGACATTCGACAGCCATTGATTTTTTCAATCTGGCCTCATTTTACCTTGGCCTCTTTTCCCGTAACCTCTTCTTTTTTCTTGATTATTTTTCACTACTGTCCCTTTTTACCCTGGGCCCTCTCGTCCCTGGGCTATTTCTTCCCTGAATGGGTTCCCGGTACTTTTTTCCTTACCTCTTTTACACCCTGGGCTCTTTTTGCCTTGGCCTATTTTTTTGAGGGCTGTTTTTTTCATGGCCTATTTTTTCTCTGGCCTCTTTTTCACATTGCCTCTTTTTTACCTCGACTCTTTCTCACCTTGGCTCTTTTTTCGCTGGGTTTTTTCTTTGCTTCTTTGGCTTCTCTCTCTGGCCTCTCCTCCTCCATAGCCACTCTTTCTACATTGGCCCCCTTTTCCCTGGGCTCTTTTTCACCCGAGCCTCTTTCACCCGGACAGCTTCCGCCCCGTACTTTTCACCCGGACCTCTTTCACCCGGGCTTCTTTTTCACCCTGGCATCTTTTCCACCCTGGCATTTCTCCCCGGCCTCATTTTGTTCTGGTCTCTTTTTAACTCTGGCATATTTTTCACCCTAGCATCTTTTTTCCTGGTATTTTTTTCCATTGTCTCTTCTTTCCGTGGCCTCCTTTTGACTTGTTTTTTTTCACCCTGTTTTCTTTTTACCTGGCCTTGCTTCCGCTGACCTATTTTTTCACTTGCCCTTTTTTTTTCATCCTGGCCTCTGTTTACCTTCCTCTTCTTGACTTGCCTCTTCTTTCCTTGCCTCTCTTTTCGTTGCCTTTTTTCCTTGCCTCTTTTTTCGTCGACCTCTCAGTTTACAATTTCGATGCATCAAAAATTCAACCGTTTTCAAGATATTTGAAGTTGAATAAGTGTGTGCGTGATATGGAAAGTCGTAGATTATTTTGTGAGAAGCTGCGACGTCATTTGTTTTGATAATAGGAGAATTTTCGTGATAAAAGCTCCGCCATCATAAATTCCAACAGTTCTGTTGGATACTTTGTTAAAGTTTAAAATGTATTTCATAAATAGGAAAATTTTGGCAACATTTTGAATGCATTTTGCTCAGTTGTAACCCCCTACTGTTCAATTCCAGATATCGAAAAACTTAAACCAAAGCTTTTCCCTATGGATTAGGCGAGAACGCATAATATTCATTCATGGTCACAGTGCCTCTGGAGTCATATTTCCTTCAAAGTCACATTGTTACAAGAACCATAAAATAATTTAAAGTTGTTGTTTTTTTTTTTTCGGAGATCCGGGACCTACAGCTTCAATAAAAGTGGATTTCGAACCACTAGCTTAGTAGTAGGCGGTCCCGGGAATCGAACACGGGCCGCCTGGATGGAAGCAAACGGTTTAACACCAAGACCACTTCGCTTCGATAGTGGAAAGTGGATGGTGAGTAGATATCGTGGATGGCTTGGTAAAAAAGGACGTCGTGGTAACTGGATGTCGTGAGAAGTCAATATCCCGAAAAGTAGGTTTTGTGAGAAGTAGATTTCATTGAGAAGGCGATTTGCGTGAATTGGATCTAATGGGGAAGTGCATGTCCCGGGGAACGTATGTCGTGTGAAGTGATTGACATGGGGATGGTATGTCGAGCGAAATGTATGCCATGAGGAGGTACGTTGTGTGGAGTATATGTCCTGGGGAACGTATGTCGTGTGAAGTGGGTATAATGGTTGAGGTATATCGTGTGAAGAGAATGTCATAGGGAAAATTGCATGTTGCGTGAAGTGGATATCATGAAAAGGTTAGGTCGTGTGAAGTGTATGTCATAGGGAAGGTATATCGCGTCGAGTGATAGGCATGGGCATGGTATGTCAAGCGAAGTTTGTCACGGGAAAGATGTCGTGTGAAGTGGGTGTAATACTTAAGGTAGATTGTGTGAAGATAATGTCATAGAAAGAAGGCATGTCGTGTGAAGTGATTGACATAGGACTGGTATGTTGTGTGAAGTGTATGTCATAAAGAAGGTCTGTCGCGTGAAGTGAGAGGCGTGGGTATGGTATGTCGAGCGAAGTGTCACGGGGAAGATATGTCGTTGGATGTAATGGTTAAGGAATATTGTGTGAAAAAAATGTCATAGGGAGAACGCATGTCGTGTGAAGTGATTGACATGGGGCATGTTGTGTGAAGTGTTCATAGGGAAAGTATGTTGTGTGAAGTGATAGGTATGGGGATGATATTTCCAGCGAAGTTTATGTCACGGGGATAGTATGTCGATCGAAGTGTATGTCACGGGGAAGGTATGTCTTCTGAAGTCGATGTCCTGGGGAACGCATGTTGTGTGAAGTGACTGACATGAGGATGGTATGTCAAGCGAAGTGTATGTCATGGGGACGGTATGTCGTGTGAAGTGGGTGTAATGGTTACGGTATTTCGTGTAAAGTGGATATCATAAGGAATATATGTCGTGTGAAGTGGATGTCATGGGAAAGTATGTAGTGTGAAATTAGTGTCATGGGGAAGGTATGAAGTGTGAAGTGTCATGGTAAGGTATGTTGTGTGAAGTGTATGTCATAAGAAAGAAATGTCGCATGAAGTGATAGGCATATGGGGATGGTATGTCACGGGGGACATTTCATATGGAGTTGGTGTAATGGTTAAGGTACATTGTGTCGAAATAATTTCATAGGGAGAAAGCATGTTGTGTGAAGTGTATGACATAAGGAAGGTATGTTGTGTGAAGTGGTAGGTATGGGGATCATACGTCGAGCGAAGTTTATGTCACGGTTATGGTATGTTGATCGAAGTGAATGTCCTGGGGAACGCATGTTGTGTGAAGTTATTGACATGGGGATGATATTTCGAGCGAAGTTTATTTCACGTGGATGGGAGCGAATTGTATGTCATATGGAATGCGTGTCATGTGAAGGTAGGTCGTGTGAAAGGGTGTCACGGGGAGGGTACGTTGCATGAAGCAGATATGAGGAATTTCTCGTCACCTCTGAGGGGACATACTCCGTAACTAGTAAGCAGTCTCTAAATATATGATTGGCGAGGAACTGCAGCCCGGAAGGTAGTTGTTTCCCGATTGACGTTTGTATACCGGTAGACCCTACAACTTATATGTTGCTGTTGACAATATCATTTCAAGCATTCTCTTTTGAATTTCTTTTCTTCCATTGATATCAACAGATTTATAAGTGATGAAAATTCTCGAGACATTCACATCTGAAAAACTTTGTAACAAGACCATACAAATGGTAAGGATTTCATGCAAACATATTGAAATCGAGCTTCCAATTCCATCTTGAGTCCAAATAAAAAATTATTTTTGCTCAAAAGTAAGTTGTACTGATGAACTTTTATGGTTCAAGGTTTCGATTTTTAAATGAAGTTGAAGTTAGAAAAGTGTATCAACAAGACAAGTCTGAATTTTAAGACCTAATAAATAGCCCAGAAAAGACTTGAATCAGTAAAATGATCCCCTACTTGAAGATTCCTCAAAAAATATTTCCATTATTTTTCAATATTGAAAAATTTTAATTATACACTAAAAAGAACAGATAATATTATATGATACATCTCGTAGGTTTCCCTTATCTAATTTTCAACCAGGTATCTTGCTCGAAGTGATTCTTTCATTTCCATTCAAGTGAGAAAAAATAGAAACTATTTCATGGTCACTTACCATCCACGGTTGAAGTTTACTTATTTTAAAGGTGTTTAGCACAAGCAACACATTTTTTCACATTTTATAATCAAATAATCAATACACTATTAATCAATATTTTCGCAATGAACCAATATCGATAGCCTGATCCCATTGCATTTTTATTATCTATAGATAATAATTTCTATTGTTTCCAAAGTGCACACTGCAAAAACGTCATATTTTCTATATCAAGGTAGATTTTATCAAACTAATAAGGTTAAGGTTGCCAAATGGATAATTTGGTAGTGGTAGCATATAATTGTCACGGTAGGTACATAATTTCAAAGAGCTAATTGGCTGTAAAAGAATCTAATTTGTAACCACAAAGAAAAGTTCTGTTATTGGCTTGATGAGAAATGTCACCTTTCATTTTTGGCGATCATGCTATGAATGAATATCCATTAATCATGTTCTTGAGAACAAACATTTTGCACTTACTTTCTGAATTAATATATTCCAGTTTCTGGCCTTATCATCTAAAAACAATTGATCCAAACCTGTTGCATTTTTGTTATCTTTAGATAATAATTTCTGTTTTCGAACCGCATACTACAAAAACTCTGTAACTATTTTTTCTATGGCAAAGTAGATTCAGTTTAATCAAGCTGATGAAGATTGCCAATTGAATATGTACAGAAGTTCATACCAAACAGAATATAATTTTAAAATTAGGAATACATTTTACTAGCTTAATAACAACAAATTTAATTTGGAATCCATTGTCATATAAAAACAATTGATCCAAGAACCACCAAAGATAAAAAACTGAATTATTTTTGAAGAGTTCTGATGATTTTACCCAGAAAATAATATAGACTTATTGCAGGTGAAAAATGTAAATAGATGACTAGATCTCCAAATTGGCAAATACACTTGTTTTTAAGAATCATCCATTCGTGATTTTATCATTTTATCATTGATTTCAAGAGAACATAAAAAAAATACTGTAGAAAGTAAATTGAAAGTGAACTGAAGCAATATGGTACTTGTATAAAAATACCATAAACCATTCAAGATATTCTTGTTTGAGTTTGATTGTTGGAAGATAGTATCAAGCATTCGATGATAATCGTTTATATTGTCTGTACCAATGGAATTTAGGTCGTAAAAACGGATCTTGAAAAGAAAAGTTCACTTTCTACAATCAAAATGTCAAATGGGTACAAGGAAAGATGTGTGTGGTTACATGAAAATACCACATAATACTTACAATCCCTGTTTTGTTAACAGCGAGTTTTCATAAACACTTTATCAGACATGGGGTTGAATATGTGCAATTTGAATGTGAAATAATTGAAAAGTTTAAACTGAAATAAAACATCCATATATCATCTTCAAAATATCATCCAGGTATCGACAGATACTGCTTATGTGCGTCACTGGGAAAGATATTTTAAACTACAGATACAGCACAATATGGTGCAATGAATATCTTACACTTTTGTCACTTTTTTTCACTAAAATTATAACAATTTACACAAAATTATGTAAATAGAAACGTCACTGTCAAGACACCATAATGGATTTGACTGACGATTTCAAGGTCCTTTCTTTTCGGGGTTTTTCGACATGCGACAATCACAGAAGAACGGCCAAATAAGATACTAGAAGTGGTGCCGAGCTCATTCATCAACGAAGCAAACAGGATTTTGTCGAAAAGAAATAATACATGATTTAGACAGTCTTTAGAAAACGTATTATAAATGGTCTGATTGAACGATGATCCATAAAAAAGCAATCAAGTAGGCTTGATCCGTCAAATCGAGAAAAAGGTGTTAACGTTGAGGTGTATATATATATGTCTTGTATTATGTTTTGTGGTCAAGTGCTCAAACATCGAAAATCTACCACAGCGTTTTGAAAATTACTGGGTGTACGATAGGTTTCGCAAATGCAAATGTGTCATCAACAACGGAGATTTTTATTCGCTTGTCAATCATACATTATTCAAAACAGAAACTTATTAGAGTATAAATTCAGACTGGACCGAAGTATTTAGTTTTTTTATTCGTGTTACTTCAACTGATGTGGGAGGAGGCGTGAAAAAACACGCCACTTATGATATGAATCGAAAATTTCAATCTAAAGGTTGAGACACAATCAAAGTTTCATGTCTTTATGATTGAGCTTTATAATTTTAGATTTTCGTTCAACACGAAACTGCCATTAGCCCATTATTATTCTGCTCAAACAACACAAACAATCTCTGTTTTGCATTCTATTTTTATTCATAAAATTGATAACCTAAATCGCAAAATTTAAAACTTATTACATAAAAAAAAACTTACATTTTGTGTCTGCGGCTTTACTTACAATTTGATTCATTCAAACCCTTGTTGTAGGCAATTTTGATATTGATGTATATTGTTGATAAAGCATTACTAATTCAAAATCAGATGACAGCGCCATATGGCAAGAGGTCAAACCTTTTATTTATATGTTATATGTACATACAACGTGCTTTTTATAGAGAAGAACTGGTCATTCGTCATATCGCTAGGAATCGCACGTTAAAAGGTAAGACCTCGTTAATCCTAGGCTCGCACAAGATTCGACTGCTGAGGGCTGTCGTTCGTAAGGGGACGACAGCTGGATAACGGAAAAAACTATTTCAAAACAAACAATTTTATTACTTATCGACAAAATTTACATAAAACGTCAATGGCCAGAATCATTGAAATTTCAACGTAAACTTAGTGTATTCGACTGGCTGCACTAATGTGCATTTATTTCAATCTTTACAGAGCTTGTGTGTTCGGCTAGATATACACTGGTACAGTACCAATAATATTCTTGTCGACTTTGCATGTATATTACTCGAGGTTAGAGCAAAATCTATGTTCGACTGGCAATAGCGCTCACTACGAATTCGAATATTTCTGCACTGTACTTTGTGGACGGTGCAAACACGGCTGCTTTTTAATAATTTGATCGGTCCAGTCGAATGCGCTTGTCACTTTACATGTGCCTCGTGCCAGTGATAGTTGTGCTGGAAAAATTCGCATTTTTTGCATGTATATAATCAAGAATTCTGTAGCAAATCAGAGCAGCGCTAAATACGCTCCTACACCGAATGGTATTTCATTTCATTTCAGTCGAATGCGCTATAAGATTAACCATACAGGGAGTAGTTATGAATAACCCCGGGTACCTTAAGAAGTGACAGATCACCATAAATCGTGTTCCAATTAAACTCCATTCAAAAAGTCAGGTGAAGTTGAGTTCAGGGGTAACAAGCGTTGCTTAGTATACATAAAACAGTGAGATTCGACGAATTCATTTCAAAATAAATCGCGTCGTTGATGCATTGGGAGTTCCCATTGGGCATACAGTCACATCTTACGACGATTTGTTGTTGTCTTGTGAATGGATCCTTAGATTAGTTCCCTATATTTTTATTTGCAATTGTACCAACTTCCAGGCTTCAAATAGTCCAAGTCCAAATATTAATAATTGTGGATGTCTAGTTGAGACTTGAGAGTTGACAGATAGGCAAATAGGAAATAGCAGATTCAACTTTCAAGTGGAGTTAGTCAACAGCTGACACCCCCCAAAAATTAAAATGTTTTGTGTAGATTTAAAAGTGATGATTTATTTTTGAGCTCCAAAACACAACTTTCATTCTTTGTTGTTTCCTGAGGTAAATATTTATGCTTGTGGATTGTAAAGAATTATGTATCTTCTTAGCGGGTATTGGTTTTTCATTCATACACTACAAACTTTGTGTAGATAGGCAGCGATGATGATGCCACTAAAGGACAATCAGGATGTAGCTTGCTTTTTTTGTACAAAGCACACAACATGGAAAGGAAAGTGAGTAATTGAATTAATGCTGTGCACAATCAACTACTTCCACTGTTGCAGATACAAGAGAATATTTTCTGTGGGCACAGCAGGAATAACCACATACAACCCAAGCAATCTGGAAATCACCAATAAGTGGGCCTATGGGGATTTCATTTCTATTTCCCCCCTGAGGGCAGGTAGTCCAAATGAGTTCCAAATCATGATGAAGAAGGACCGAAAAACTGATAAGATGACGTTTTCAACAGAACACAGAAACCATTTATTGACAGAAGCTCTGAAGTTTAGAAATTGTTTCTCGGAAAAACCCAAGGAGATATTGGTTTGTTGCTGTTTTATTGATAACTGTGTTTTGCATTTGCTCTTTCTGAAATATGTTCTTTGGAGGAGTGCTTTTTTGCTTTAGCTGCAAATGGAAGCAGCTACTAACTGTTGATAGTCACAGCTTCATCTTGGGAACAAAAAATATGAAATATTTGCTGGAGATACAGATTGTTTCAATGTTGTCTGACCCACTCTATCACTGATAAAAGTCACAAACCTAGAACCCAGTTCAAGTCAAGCTGCAGCTTTGTTGTTAGATTACAAGAAGCACTTGCATTAGTGTCAAGGAACATTTTATATATATATATATGAAACAGGGATATGCTCTCGAGGGAAATTGTGAATAACAAGAAGGAACATTTTATTGGACTAAGCCCTCTAGTAAAAATGCAACCGTAGACACGTGTTTCGATCTTAGGGATCTCATCATATAATTCAATATTTGCTGTGGCATTAGCCAAAGAAGTTGTTTTCTGTCAGATATTTGCCTCATATCCTATCTTTAACTTTACATTAGAACCAATAGCCAATTATTTTTTCCTTTGGCTATTTCTAATTTTGTATTGAAACTCAAACCTACATCCAAATAATTCAGAATCCCAAGTAGGCAATATAACAAAAACACATTTATGTTATCTGTCATTACTCATTTTGTTCAGTTCAGTTGCCAGATGATTTATTTATCTAGAAATGTACAAGTGAATGTATTATTTATGTTTTTGAGCTGTATTAGGTTATTCCACAATTTAAATAGGATTCAGAAATTATTTGATCATTTTTGAAATATTATTATTAGCTATGGAAAAATGGGAGGAAACCTCATTACAATGTATTTTTGATTGTTGAAAATCATAAAACATCACATTTCAAATAATTGTTCATCACAGATGTGAAGCAGCTGCATAAACAAGTATTTTTGCTGAGTTAGACAGTTCTTTATCTCGTCAATTATAAAACTGATTCATTGACACACCTATAGAATATTTTAAGGATGATACACAAGTATTGTTTGAAAGAAACATATTTTCAACCCATCATATTTTTTTTCTGCCTATGATATAAGTACTTAAATTTTTTGTTTGTTTTTTGATGGTTTGTTATTGTCATATCCAAATAGACAATATTGATAATCTACCTATTCTCTTACCAATGCTAACTTGGAATGATCCAAAATATTATATTTCTGTTCTGGTATTTTCAGAGATATCAAGCCTATAAACATCACTGGTCTGATGTAAGACTTCCTGTAATTCTAGAAGTTACATCATTCTCTCTTGATCAATTGGATCCCACAACAAATGAAGTTCTTGCCAGCTATCACTTCAAAGATTTCGAGGGAATTTGCACTGTATCAGATTATCCAGGTTAGTGGTGCAATTATACATCATATTAAGGCTACAACATATTTCAGGAGCTCTTTTGGTAAAGGTAAGTTTATACGCAGCTCTTAAACAAAAAAAAACGATCGACACCAAAAACTTTGACACCCTATGTCTCGCAATCGAAGCAAATTAGGACACATGCTTATAGGGAAAAAAAACTTGTTTTTGTCTAAAACACCGATCCTGAACGTTTGGTGGTTTAACCCTGGGCCACCCTGTATAAGTTGTTAGGTGGAACTTTTGCAGTGGCTTGGTAAACTTTTGTTCTTCCAGCAATCAAATTTCAGAATTTATATGTAACTGAAAAAATTACTTGAATAAATGGGAGTTGGTACAGCCTTCAGTTCAAGATCAAGATCAAAGTGAATTTCAACAAAATTCAGGAGAACATTATATGCTTTTCATATTTGAATAAAAATTGTATGATTAAAACATGTTCTTTAAATCAACATATTTATATGAGGTAACTTTCTACTGCAAAACTGTCATAATAAGCGATTTTCTGTTATTTATTTCAGTCAGTGCTTGGTAAGGACTGATGATGCTTCAATGGATGTATCGTATTTCGATATATATTTTCATACAAACATCTGATTTTAAATTATGCACACTATCCAACACAATAGTAGCTGCATATAATGAGAATGAAACATCATTATCGTTAGTAGGTTGACAATTCAGTCAAAACTTTTTTATTAACACAGTTCTCGAGTTTTTGATGGCGAGGTTAAAATATTAATAATACAATCATTATAACCCGGAAAAACCTGCAACACCACATCTGAAGAGTTGGATTTAATAAAATGTATATGCATATTCACTGTGGCGTGAATACAAGTAGACATTATCGAAGATATTTTTCATATTTCGAGGTTACAAAGAGGTTTTTGTAACTTGTGAACATGTTCCCAATAAAATAGGCTCATTTAAGTACAATTACCCAAATCATGTACACTTACTGTTGATCAGTAACCAAATGAGGTCCTTATTAATCCGTCTCTGAACTCTCAGCTTCTCTTGCAAGATGGTAATACTCTCGTTCAACACTTCAAACTCATATTGAATCATGATTGTATTAATTTGGAGCATCTCATCTTTAAATATACCTTTTATCAGTTAGGCTTCGTGTATATTCGTCGACTGCAATCATTTGAGGTTTTCTCTCGTGGTATTAGTTATAACATTAAAAAATTGAAATGAAAGACAATATTCTCGAAGCTATTTACCAATATACTTGTAACTGTTATAAATGTTTGTTGAGCACTAGATTTTCTATGTATTTAGTATAGTGTGGCAAATGATGACAAACGATTATAATTATGTTTGTCATTTAGTTTGTTTACTAATTAGGACAGATATTATATTACCATAATATTACATATAAAAGAGTATTGAATAATCAGTAGTCCTATATTGTTGATTTGAATCATTCAGTAATATTGTTGTTGGTAAGTTTTCTGAGATTATACAGCTTTCCTGAATCTATGATCAGCTTCATTATTTGTTGAACGACTATTGAAATTCATTCATGTAGCAAAATTTAGTGTCAAGCAGTTTTTTTCAGTTTACTTGTCAGAATTAAAGAGAATAAATCCCCAAACACCCATTCAAATTCACAGAAATATTCAAACCTAAGAATTGCAGATGTTCTATGTTGATTAGTAGTTTTGTGTAGAAATGCTTCTCAGTTGTTTCTTGAATAAATTCTGAAGTATTCAATTAGTTGATATGGTAATTTATTGAGTCTTACTCAAAAAATTACTAAAATAATTTCTGGAACTGTGAAAATTACAGCGATTTCTTGTATTTCATGATTGAATTCAAGTAATAAGGAACCACTTTTGGTGAATTCAAAGACTTTTTTGATTGACACATTTCTGTCTCTGTTTTGAAGCATCTGCATGTGTCATTTAAAATATATGTATTTTTTTCAGGTGGTTTCGTGATAGTCTGTGGTGGCTTTGGTCGACTCCACTTATTTCAGGCTGTAGATTATGAAGAGATAAAAGTCAAATTGCTAGAGTCAGCTACTGCAAATTTAGGAGTTAACATCAAGATCCTTAGCACTCCCATAACCTTGGAGGACTTTCAAAGGGAGAGGTTGGGAAAATATAGGTAAACATTTCAATTCTTTCAATGACACTATTCACCTATGTATATTACAAATTTTTCAGCGATGATGAACACATTACAGCGGTCTCCGAATTCGCTGTGTACAAAATCCACAAAGCGAGACATTCAGATCCTGTGCGAAGGACACTTTGTCTGTCCGAGACTTGCATTTTGGAGAGAGATCCTCAGACCTACAGTGTTTGCACCCTGCAACCACTGAGTAATATTTTCGCCCTAGTTCGAGACCATATGAACTCCCAACAGTTCACTATTGAGTATCTCAACGGTCAGAGTAGAACGTACACGACAACAGACAGGTAGACTATTTTTTCATTCATAAAATATATACTAATTTTTCAATAGGTAGTCTTTCAATCGTTGATTTTTAATGTTTTTGTTTTTGTGTCCCCAATAACATGCATTTTATTTTATTTCCTTTCACCTTCAGCAAATTCGCACAACAATATCTATAAATCTTCTCAAACGTTCTCAAAATGGACCCTTGGAGCACACCTCGTCTTTCGGGAAAGAAAATACTGTGATGTTGTTACGATTCTCCAAAAAACCATAAGGACTAGGCATATTTTGCATGAATTAAGTCAAAATGCCCTGCAAAAGCAAAAAATTGAATACCTAGATAACCTTACAATCACATTTGAATTGAACACTATTTTTGATGAGCTTCGAACACACTTTCACTAAGAAATCAATCGAACACTAGATTTTCACAAATATTTCGTAAACCATTTGACAGGAATCGTGCGTAAACTCATCAGTTCGAACACAAATATTAGAATATCTACTCGACTAACTTTAACATTCATCATTCGACAATGACTAATTTCGTCGCGCGATTACAATGTTATCAAATTTCTTCGTCACGGCTCGGAGAATTAAGACGGCTGTGGTAACAGGATATGTCCTCCCCCGGCCTTGAAAAACAGTTGAATCAACTTTGCATTTTCAGAGATTCTCTTCTCGCTTCCTTACTTGATGGAGTAAGGGCAGCGGGAAATAAAGACGTCCACGTGACCATGGTTCCTACAGAAAGGGGCCTCAGGTTGGGACCCTTGCACTTGCCAGTGGAGGAAGAGACTGAAAGTTTGCATTTGAAATTATTGATGAATCCACCCCCTACAAGGCCTTTTTCTCAGTGTGTCAGACGTTTCAACGCCAACATACCCTATAGTGGACTATTGTACAGTATTTCTCAGGAAGTAAGTGATCCTTTATAACGAGACGAAAGTTTCATTGAATATTAATTCTATCAGGGTTATTATGTCAAAAATTATTATCATTAATTTCTTTTCTGCTCAACCAAGGTCTCATTTGATACTTTTTTTTCATTTTATCATTAATATTCATTTGGGAACACATGTTGTGCTGTATTTTAGGGGATATTCTCCGAAAATAAAGAGAAGCTCATCACCGGCGTTTTGCAATATCTGGTTTCGAAAGAGGGAGAACTGAAAACTGCCGGTCTGGTAGAATTAGAGGCCCAGTTTCAAGCTCTGAGACGACTAGTGGCTAGCAAAGTAGGATATTCATCTTTCACGAAGTTACCAGGGTAAAAAAAAATTCTTTCTACTTTTACCACTAACCGATGATTCCCAAATAGTTTCAGAGAAGCGGTCGGTCACAAAGTCATCACAGCATTGAAAAGAAATGACTTTGGTGTTACACAAGCTGCAATAGATGTGATATGCGCATTGATGCACCCCATGCACGAAGACTACGACTTGAGACAGGAACAACTCAATAAATCCTCCATATTGCAAACGAAACCTTTCTTGGAAAATCTTTTGAATATGTGGACTACGCATATTGTAAGTGGTTGAATGATTGCCTGTATCAAGGTGATGTTTTATTGGTTCATTTCGTAGGCACAAGGAACTGGAGCTCTGATAGTATCTGCCATGCTGGATTTTTTGACGTTTGCCCTTTGTGTACCTTACAGTGAAACAACGGATGGTAAACATTTTGACACCCTCCTGGAAATGGTTTCTGAAAGGGGTAGAATGCTGTTTCGGTTGTTTCAGGTAATTGAAATATCTAAATCATGCGACAACCATTGGTAACTTTGTTATTAGTTTCATATTCTTCTATTCTCGTTACTTGTCTTCGATTTGTTGAGTAATTTTGCCCATGGCCCTAATTTTTTTAAGCAAAATACTCGCACAGTCTCGAATAAATTGCGATTCCAGTTTGTGAAGATGAAAATGAACCAACCACATTATTCATTCTCATATTTTTTTTACCTAGTTTTCCAGATGAGCCGAAAAATTGACATTAATGAATAAATTAGCCGGTCGTCAAAATGCGGTGTTGCCGATTTTCTCACCACTGCTCGGAGAATTAAGACGGCTGTGGTATTGTATGTTTCGATTGAAAGATCAATCCCGGCATTCACGTTGTCGATACTTGTTGCATAGTCGTGCTTGTGGGATTAAGGGGGTATTGGTTTGTATTGTGTAATGGAATAGGGAGAAGCATCGACAAGTTTTGGCATTCCTGCTAAAAAGTGAAAGTCATTTAACTGCGGAAGTTTAACAAAATTGTGTTCGCGGACAGTTTTCAGATCACTTAAAGTTAATAGCAGGAAGCAAAAAAGCAAACAAGAGGCAGAACGAAAATTATTCTAGGTGATGACATAAAATATATAACTTGCCGGAATTTTTTTAGAAATGCAATGCCAACCCTAAAAAAAGTCAAGGCTGAAGTAGATGCTATCACTTCTTTATCCAAAATACCCTATGTAGTTTTAAAGCAAACATTACGCGATTTAAACTTCTGGTATTTGAAGCGGAATCGCCGAAGCTCTTTAATCGAATATACCATGGGCTTAACGAGAATGAAATATATTATGCTGAGGAGACTTGGTTGAATGAAGGACACACCTGCTCAAAAGTATGGCAGGAGTCAAATGTAACGAATTCATGCAAGCATCTTTGGACGGGTTTTCGAAGGTTCAAAATTTTCTGGAAAGGGCCGTCGACTGATAATTACCCATATAGAACTCTGGATTGTTTGATGGTGGTCTTAACGTTTTCCAATCTTTGAAGACTGGTGACTATCATCAAGATATGAACGCTGAAGTCTTTGAAAATTGGTGCGCGTGAAGCCCGGTTCGGTAATCGTTATAGACAATGCGCCGTATCACAGTCGGCGGGTAGAAAGAGTACCCACGTCTGTTTGACTAAAAGTCGACATAATAGACTGGTTAAAATCAAAAGTCATACAATTTGAAGAAAATATGCTTGAAGTAGCGTGAAACATTTTTAAACGGCGCTATTAATGGCGTGACAGCAGATAACTAGGATATTTGTTTGAAGGTTGCAGACGATGATGTGATTTGAGTGTATTAATAATAATAATAATAATAATAAATACGTTTATTATATACCCACACATGAATACAACAAAAAAAAGTACATAATTTGGCAATAACAATTGAAAAGGTAGGCATATAAATGGCACTATGGTTCAGAAGTCAGGGGATAAACCTCTGAGTCTGTTTTTCCACCAAAGCCAACAATTTTAATAACAAAAATTTGATGATGAGCACCCGTGAACTTAAAATATGCATATACATTATTCTGGAAGAGAGAGCGAGCGAGAGAGAGCCAGCGAGAGAGAGAGAGAGAGAGAGAGGAGTGAGAGAGAAAGGGAAGACATGGGGGAGAATATTTTTACTCACGTGACCTATCTAATTACTCTGCATACCAAATAGATACTGCTTAAATTTGTATTTGAAAGCATTTGGAGTCAATTTAAAATTAAAAAAGTGAAGCTTAGTCAGATCATTTACGATTTTAGCACTTTTGTAGGAAAAAGAATTCTTGAATACTTCTTTATGGTGAGAGGGTATGGTGAGAATATTTTGGCGTCTGATATTCAAATTATGAACATCGGTACGATATCTTAATTTTTCGTGTAAGTAAGGGGGACTTCCGTCGTCTTATGATTTTATAATCACATTTCAACTGCTTCTATCCGCAGTCATCTTTTGGTGAATACTGTCAAGTTTCCAAAGGCTTGCAAGTTTTCATATACCTGGGAATCCTAATTAGTTGATTGTTTTGTTTTTTTTTTATGGCGGTAATCTCAATTAATTATTATTGGGATAGCTTAATTACTCGTTTCTTGTTTTTCTACCTGTTACCTGCCCACTGTAGTCAGGTTCTCTTCGGTTCACGCGAAAACCATCAAAAAGTGGTTTCCAAACGTTCTTGATATCTACGCTGGGCTGTCTGAAGGCTCTGTTGGCTTGGATATAAACAGCTTCTTCAGATTTTCTTCTAAACCAGTATTCTCTTCTATGTATTACTCTTCCATTCTTCCACTGAATTTGGTAATGTTATTTCCATACATGGTCTGCTGTACCGAATTTTAACGCGTCACCTCGCTGCGTAAATCGTTTGTGTTCATCTAGTCTCACCGATGTATAAAAAACCGCATTCGAATGGGACCTCAAATACAGTTCTTGGTGGACGTGTTTCCGGATTTGAAGGAGCTTTTAATATTGAACTTGTTCCCAATCCTTCTTACCTTTTCAGATATTCCTTTGATGTACGGTTGGTGAACAACTAGTCCCGGTTGTTCTTCCTCGGTTGGTTTGGAGTTAGTGGCTTCTAACATCCTCCAAAAGTTTCTCCAGATATCTGTTTTGGCGCAAATCACTCCTTTATTAGTCAATTCAGCTTGGAGTTGAATTGACTAATATAAAGAGTTATTTGCGCCAAAACGGATATTCGGAGAAACTTTTGAATGATGTAAGAAGACAAGCCACTAACACCAAACCAACCTGGACAAATTCCGATAAAGAGCAATGAACATGAAGTTTTATTTTATAATTAGTTGTGATTTTTAATTATCGAACATCACAAATACGAAATATAATTACAAAGTTTGTTCATAATATTTGAATAAACGATTTACATAAACAGTTATTTTTCTGTTATGCATAATATGTCAAAATCTTTGTATAATATATGCTCTATATACAAAGTGCATATTTGCTTAAGTCTACTTATTTTTATTCTAATATAGTTATTATAAACAACGTATTTGAAAAAAAATTATTTCCATCACTGGAGTTCCCTACAGCTAAGAATGAGTTACTGACTATTATTTCCGCCTGATAGTTATAAATCTGATCATTTTGCTAGTGTATATATTTCATAGATTCCTAATAATGATAGGGTGAATGGGATTTTTTTCCCATTACGAAGCCAATACAAACCAATTCTAAAACTGTTTGTGATACACCCTAAAAATCTTATTCGCCTTTTCAAGCATCCATCACTAGCAATAGTAAAAGGAGCAGGTCTTGTTATGCGTTCCATCATAGAAGAAGGTGAATCTGACGTAGCAGAAAAAATGCAAAATTTAGCCCTAGCTGAAGGAGCTCTCCCACGCCATCTCTTAGCTTCTCTATACACCCAAGGCACCGATGGTAGATTACTAACCCACCGGCAGCTGTCGCGACACTTGATCGGACTCTGGGTGACCGGCAATCCTATTGCAATGGGTCTTCTCAAAAGAATCATGGTAAAAAGTTGAAATTGAGTATGAGAGAATTTATTGTGAGTTCTCTTTATTTCAGCCGACGGGTTTGATAGTTTTTTTGGACTCAAAAGATCAGATCCCCAAGGAAGCCCTCGAGCAGGAGATGCTCAACAATAGGGACAATTTGAAACTGGCCCAAGACCACGCAAACAGGTCGAAGAAGAATCAAAACTGGGTGGCTATCGAAAGACAGTTGAAACACGTCGAAAAAAGAGTTGAGCATTACACAAACTTGGCTCTACAGCACTGGGGTACGAGGGTGGGGATTAACCTAAAAAGAGAGGAGAAGATCAAGGAAAGGCCTATCGTTTTGAGAAGAAGGAGAGAAAGGAAGAAAGCGGAGTCGAATTGGCCTCTTTTCTACTGGAATTTCAACCAGGATCACGCTCTACCCAACTTGATATGGAATCATAAGGTATTTCTCGCGAAAATGGCGGTATTTTTTAATATTTTGTTTCATTTAGACCAGAGAAGAACTCAGAAGTGCCTTGGAAGCCGAAGTAAGGAACTTTACTTCTGACAGAGAATTGGCTGGTCTAGCGCTTGTTGCGTGGAATCATCAAGAGTTCGAAGTGAGCTATGCTTGTCTGGCTGATGAAGTGAAGATCGGCGATTACTACTTGAGGCTGCTTCTAGAAATCAATGAAGATGACTCCCCTATTCGTAGATCGTAAGTACACTGGAACCATTCAAAGAGTTCCATTTAACAAACTATGTTTTTATTTTCAGTTACGAATTTTTCAATGACCTATACCATAGATTTCTGTTAACTACCAAGGTTGAGATGAAGTGTATGTGTCTTCAAGCCATGTCAATTGTTTATGGAAGATACTATGAGGATATAGGCCCATTTAGTGATACCAAGTATATCATGGGCATGTTAGAAAGGGTAAGCAATTATTTTTGGCCAGACATAAGAGCACTTAAAGCATTCTTGGCTGTAGTACCTCAGGCGACCCTGAAATGTTTTATTATGTTTCCAGTGTATAGACAAGCAAGAGCGCGATAGACTCGTAATGTTTATTGAAAAACTGATTCTGCACCATCGAAACGTCAGGGAAGTGTTGGAAGTAGGAGGAGTTCAAATTCTAGTGGACCTCATGACGTTGGCTCACCTGCACACATCCAGAGCTGTAATACCCACCCAAACAAACGTCATTGAAGCTGGCGCCGATATGAAAATGGCCGAGGAAAAAGAATGGTATTATAATACAGAGAAAGGAAGAGAGGGACCCGTTACATTCAGTGAGGTTACTGGTTTTAGTTGACTTTATCAGTTCAGTTTAAGTATAGCTGGTATCCTCAAGGGTTCATATCTTGGGCCGGTTCGAGTTGCTTTCATTAATATTAGGAAATATTGTGAAACGGTTTTAGTGTAGCGGATTTTTTCTTTTTAGTTGAAAGAATTGTACGAGAAGGGCCTGGTGACCCACAAAACAAAATGTTGGGCGATGGCCGTGACCGGGTGGCGTCCGTTATCCCAACTACCTCAGCTGAAGTGGTGTCTTTTAGCCAAGGGAACTCCCGTCCTCAACGAGAGTGAACTGGCGACTTATATCCTCAACATTCTCATCAGGTGGGTGAAATTTACCAATGTTAATTTATTACGTGATATAATTCTTCACCTTCACACAAATAATATCTTCATAAATTGCTTATTTGAATTACAAGAAATCAATAATAACAATAAAATTAATTGTTGTTGTAGGACTCTATTGGACATCGACATGATCATGGTTTTTATATAAAATTAAATAAATAGGCTAAACACTTCAATATCACATCATAAAAAGATACATACCTATGTACAATATAACACAAACATTAAAAAAATGCTAGGTGAAGAATTGATCATTATCATTTCTCTATTTTCAGTTTCCTTTTGAATGAGGCTGTTTTGCCTAACAGAATTCTCAAGTTATTGGTAATATATCCAGAAAAGTACATTTCTAATGAACAAATTTGGGTTACTCTTAACAGAAATTGGTAGCCTATATGTATACAGAGGGAAGTGGCGGAACTCGCAATTTTTTTTGAATAGTAGTGGCTTGCAGGGTTCCAAAAAGTGTGTTTTTATTATATACCTCATAACACGTGTATGTGCTAAGAAAGTTCTATCGGCGAAATGAGAGCCTCTTCAGAAAATCTGACCATATGTTGGGATTGACTGAGCAAGAGCAAAATAATAGGTTTTCAATATATCTATGTCAACAGAATAATTTATTTTACACGTTTTATTCAGGTTTTTCACGATACGTGAGATATGGTTTACAAAAGATGAATTACTATTAATTTCCTTACCTAGGAAGTATCACTACTAAACTGCAATGACACTTTTTTTCGTGTCTAGGCATAGGTTATTATTTTTACCCAGGTTAACATTTCAAATGATACCTTTATTGCCTTTTCCGAAAGGTTTTCAAGATTTTTTCTCAATAAGAATAAAAATAAGAAAAAACATTCCAATCTCTCCCATATTGTTACTTCTGATAGTCATAGTCATCTAACCAGACAATCTGATAAGCTAAAAACTGTTCAAATTTAAATTCAATTTGGAAAAAAGTCATTATATCATCGCGGTATTATAGCCTATAATAGCATACCGATAAGAATAAGGTCTATCAATTACCTCACCAAATTCAAAAATGAATCAAAACAATTTCTCATTTCTACTGAGGATGAAGTAGCGTAACTTCTTCTTGAACAATACTGATTTAACTGTTATATTTAATTGTTACCTATCAATTATATTTTATATTGTTGATATTTTTTTATATGTTTATTTATATTGGTTGTCCCTGTATAAATATTGTATGTTTCTTGGGATTGAATTGATAAATAAAATAAATAAATAATAAACACGATGTGTCATCGGCATATTGGATAACAGTTGTTGTTTTGATAAGCAATTTGGTAGTTCATTCACATATAATATTTACAGTAGGGGTCCGATGATAGATCCTTGAGGGACACCAATTGTGGTAGAAGAGTTGAAAATTTGGAAACTTTAACTACTACTAGCCTAATGAAATCAAAGTAGTGACTTTATTTTAGGAAATATGATAAATAATATGTTGCTATTACTATACCGGGTGTCAACGAATTAGACAAGGTATAACTTCTAGAATATTAGAGGTGTATCAAAATGAGATTTGGTGAAGGTAAATGCTAAAATTTTGCGGTTGTAATTTTCTGACATCACCTGAGGTGCTTAGATTAGTTTACGTCCGATCATGGCCACCTAGATGCAATATTAAAAGTGACTCTAAAAAGTAAAGTAGGCGTAAAAACTCTTGAAAATGTCATAAATGTTCCAGAATTGTGTCAGAAATAAAAAAAATACAATATACATGGTGTTCTATTTAAAAATTCAAAACCAGAGCCATTACCGGTGAAACCGGAAGTGATTGGAAAGTGAAAAATATGTGAAAACTCTCCTCTTCACGTACCATTGACCTATACCAAATCTCATTTCGATACACCTAATATTCTAGAAGTATTGCCTTGTCTAATAGATTCGTTGTCACCCGCTATAGTAAATAGCAACATATTATATTGGTATAATCTTATGAATTGTCTAACTCTTTCTGTTGTTCAAACCTGTGGTTCTCTTAGTTATTCGAAGAAGTAAATACTACACTATAAATATATATAAAATAAACCCATTTCAATGGACCTTTCCACGGACTATGAGGAAACACTGTAATTAGAAAGTATATATGCTAATAATATCACTTGGGATGTTTTCTTTATTTTTCTGACCGCCAGTTTTTCTTTAATTTGAAAAAAAGGGGTTTCGTGACGTCACGTTCATCAAAATTAAACTTGGCAACGTCGTATTAAGTTGTATCTAAAATTTAGAATCTCAAATTATCATTACATCTGGATTGTGTTCTATGATATTTGTCATTTGATACCAGATGGGTTTGATCGTCTGTTTCATGGAGCAGATGAATAACAATTGGTTTTCTCTGTTGAACTCATTTGCTTACTATATGTGATACAAGATATATGCTAGTAGATTAAATCTGTATGCTGGAAACTAACAGACTCTTGAATATTTTATTTTCTGAGGTTAAAGCGGTTTTCACATTCAAAGTTTTGTTGTTTGTGTTAAGTAATTTCTGTATTCCTTATAACCGTGAAAATGTCTAAAAAGTGCTTTGTACCCGGTTGTCTCAGTTGCCTGAACACCAGTCAAACTAAAAACTGTTTTATTTATTCTATGGCCCGCCCATAACTTGCATTGTGTGAATTTTGGAACAAACTTGTACCGTGAAAATTAAAGTTTCTCTATTGATCATTTTAAACTTTTCATCATTTTAATTATTTTTTAAACACAAAAAAATATAATTGAATTGATATTATGTTTGGAGAGAATAACAGCTTTCCTTCAGAAAGTAAAATGAAATAAAATCCTTAAAAAACCGTATCGCGAAACGAATATTCTCCACAAAGTCAAACTTTCAGTCAGTACTGATAGACAATAGTATTTGAATTTTTACCAATAAAAGTAACTTTATGGATATAAAAAATAAACATTTACAAACAAAATATACCAGTAATTCTTTAGCTTCCCATAATGAATCAGAATTTCTGATTTTTTTCACATGTTTCGGAACTTATTGAATTTGTCATAGTTCACTAGGTTCATATCAAGGGGAAGTAGACCCTGCTTGACGGAAATTGTTAATAAATAATGATGTGGTCTCAAACAACTAGCGTTCGTCTCCATTACACAATTGATGATGAGCATTTTTATGATATACACTTCTACTTTCATTTGTCTTTTGTCATTACCAGGATGTGTCAGTATTACCCCAGTCGAGACGCCGATGACGCAGTCGTGAGACCTCTTCCGAAAGTTAAGAGACTGCTGTCAGAGCACACTGTCTTGGCGAACGTCGTGCAGTTGCTCCTAACTTTCGATCCGATTCTCGTGGAAAAAGTATCGACACTACTGTGTGAGGTTATGCGAGACAATCCGGAAATATCGAAGCTTCACACCACCGGAGTATTCTACTTTATAATGATGTATACGGGTAGTAATGTTCTTCCGATCGCGCGATTCTTGAAACTGACGCACATGAAGCAGGCGTTCAAGTCGGATGAGGTAGTAATTCTGCTTACGTAATAGCGTTTTGTGACGTATTAAATGAATAATTTTAGGAGTCGTCGCCTATAATGCAGAAAAGCATCCTGGGGAGGCTGTTACCCGAGGCAATGATTCATTACTTGGAGAACTATGAGGCTGAGAAGTTTGCTCAGATTTATTTGGGAGAGTTTGATACTCCTGAGGCTATTTGGAACTATGAAATGAGGTATGTAATAGCTGTTAATAGTGATAGCCTCTTGCCAGATTTGACAGTAAACAACAAAATATCAACAATTTTTCTGAATTACATGTTTTATGAATTAAGATTTATTTTGGTTGGAAATGGTTGTGCTTTCAAAGAGGAAAATAAAGTAATATACTTTATTTTGTTGTTCTGTTCCAGGCGAATGCTGATAGAGAAAGTAGCTGCCCATATCGCCGATTTTACTCCAAGGTTGAGGAGTCATACCATGGTTAGGTACCATTACATACCAATACCGGCCGTTAGATATCCACAACTAGAAAACGAACTGTTTTGTAATATATTCTACCTACGGCATCTCTGTGATATTATCAAGTTTCCTGATTGGCCTATACCTGATCCGGTAAGATTTTATCTTGAGACCCTCATAAACAATTGATTTGCTCATATTTTAATTTGAATAGTCGACGGGCATTTTCAAAAAAGAGGTAATGTTAGTGGTTATAAGAAGATGACAATTTTTGTAAAACGGTTGTTTTTGGGGCTAGTAATTGTGACATTGGGTATCTAAAAAAAGAAAGTGGCGTTTCATTTAATTTTTAATCGAGAAATTCATGTTTGAAAATAGTCTATTTAATAATAGTAATAATAAAAATAACGTTTATTATTCCCAAGAAACAATAATACGTTTATAATAGGGAACTTTGAGAACCATTGTTAATAAATACATTCATAGTAAAAGGACATAACTCGAAAAGTAATTGAGAACGTCTCAATTTTTTTTCGGATTCTGATAAACTGCTGAACCGAAGAATTTAACAAATTCACTACGTTTTTCGTTATTTACGGGTGCTCAAATAAAAACACCGTGAATATCGATTTTTATCACGTTCTAAATTTACAGATAGCTTGTTATACTGATTCACCAGAATGTTTCTGGCGAAAACCTGATTGGTTGCAGATTGAACTTTCATTATTATTACGATGTTTTAAAATTTTATCATGAACTACAATTTATAATACTTTCTATATGGGAAAGGGGGTGACAAAGTATTTTCATTCTAAATTCTTCAGCTTCAGAAGGTTCATGTGTCTTTGTAAAAGGCTGTAGAAATTCGAAAATTGGGACCGTCGTCGAATTTTAAGTGTCCACGGTTAAAAAAATACTTCTATTTTCCAGGAAACGTTGACGTTTCGGAAAATATATCTGCATCCGTTATCAAAACTAGAAAGTTAATATTTGAAAAAAATTTATTCTTTTTCATACAAAATTTCAATTAAATTATGGGAATCTGGCTTGGGAAGGAATCATGGAATTCCAACTCGGAAATCTTGAAGTTCTTACGAAATTGTTCTCTAAAATCATAGTGTTATTTTCTTCCAAAGTGAAATCTGTACAAAGAAACAGAGTAAATTGACATAAGACAATTATTTGGATATTACAAACACAATGATTTATATCTATATAAACTTAAATCGAATATAAACTTCAACAAGTATATCTATAATATAAGGAATGAAAATAATGTCATGGTGAAAAATAAAGTTGAAAAAACAAGGTTTCTGTAAATCTTCAAATATTTATTCCCATTCTATATTTTTTATGTCATGATTGTAATCAAATTGTATTTTATTTATAAATTTTTTAACCTTTGACAATGTAAAATTAGTTCTATGTGCTAAATAAAGATTATTACTATGATTTGATTCTGAATCATACGGAAATGATCAATTCATTACTCTCGTTCAAGAAGCAAATTGAAAAATGGATTCACGAGTCTCGTCGAAATGTTTTCATGATATCTTCAGTAAACTCAGGCAGTTGATTATTCATTACCATTTTGTTCAATTTTAGGAAATTTACAAATCAAAATATATAATTCACTCCAGCAATTTTCTCGCAACAAGTTTTAAACTTCGCGGGTATGATTGAACCGTTTATTCACCTTTTTTATAATCTGATGTACATGCTTTCTTAAAAACTTTTAGTAGTCAAGTCAGAATATACTTTATAGTTGGAAGTTATAAAAAACTCTTAGACAAAACTTTGAGATAATGTTAAAATTGAATTGAACTTAATACGTATTATTATTATTTCTAGATACAATTGTTAAAAGACGTTTTGGAAGCCTGGAAATCAGAAGTGGAAAAGAAACCTCCGTTGATGACGGTAAAGGACGCGTATGAAAATCTGGGACTTGACGATAACCATCATGATGAAGCGACTGTGAGAAAAGCTTACTACAGGCTAGCACAACAGTTCCATCCCGATAAAAACCCTGAAGGAAGAGTTAGTAAAGAAATAATCGTTGATATATGTCTTATGATTAAATTTCCTTTTTAGGATAGATTCGAAAAAGTCAACCAAGCCTATGAGTTCCTGTGCAGTCGCAGCAGTTGGGCTGGTGATGGACCTAATCCCCACAACATAGTATTGGTTTTGCGAACACAGAGCATTTTGTTCCGGAGGTATTCAGAAGGTATGTGAGATATATAAGTTTGTTTATCAGACACGAGAAGGTACCCAATTATACAATAACGAAGTTGTATACAATTTAAACTTGGATGATTATCCACTCATTGTCAGGTAGCCAATATTTTGTTGATCTGACCGACCCAAGTTTCCCAAGTTTCTGTCGGCGGAAATTGTTTGTAATAATATTTTTTCTTTATTATTTTTTTTTAACTTTAATCATTCTGTGAATTACCTTTCTTTCAGTCTCCTTTATGAATTTTTTCACTTGTTTTTTAAATAACAAGCAGGAAGTTTCAGTTTCCAGAAAGTCAGGTATGAAGTTGAATAGCTTTGAAACAATATAATAATTTTTACCTTTTTTGGGCAATTTTATTCATATTTATTTCTTTGTCTAGTAGAATACGAGTGGGTCAGTACATTCAGCTGGGTTTTATTCAGATGTTGCATTATGAGTACTTGAATGGAATAAAGCTGTCTTCTATCTAACATTTCTCTTTCAGCATATAGAGAGTCGCTATAATCTTCATTCAATATCTTTTTGCAAATTTATTTTAAATTCGTTGTCATTCAAAGAGAGTGAAGGACCACATATCATTATAGAAGAACCAGATCTTCTCGATGTATACGGGAATTCGGGTCCTCTTAGTCACAATACATCAGCATGAGTTCCTGATTGAAGTAATTCTTCTTCGTACTACTTCCCGTTTCTCATGGATTTATCAACATTGTTAAATAAGCTTTAATTTTCAGAATTGCAACCCTACAAGTACGCCGGCTATCCGCAGTTGATAAAAACAATCAAAATCGAAACTGGAGACGAACAATTATTCTCAAAGAATGCTCCATTACTTACTGCTGCTTGCGAGTTGGCGTACCACACTGTGGATTGTTCAGCTTTGAACGCCGAAGAACTCAGGAGGGAAGACGGCCTTGAGGTGACTATACTGCGGCTTATCGTTTGCATTCTCCAACAGCTTCATTCTTCATTCATTATTAGGTTTTGCTGGAAGCTTACACCAGATGTGTCAACGTTTTGAACAACTCCTCGAAACCAGATGAGGTACCGGTACAAGTCTGTACACACATTACGAAGTGCTTTACTGTAGCAGCGCAGTTTGCTGGCTGTAGAGAACGTATGGTCGACTTGAAGCAATTGATCAGCGATTTGTGTAGGATATTGTATTTCAAGGTAAATGGAAAACTTTTGTGAAACTAGCAAAAGGGAAAAATTCAATAATCTGATTAAATGACATCCTCATAATACGTGTACATTGAAATATTCGTTTCACAATGACGATTCGGTAAGTGTCCCTGAGGTTTGTTAACACTTTTCCAAGCTTTATTAGAGATTATGTTCGATTTTGATACGTATGTCAATATACCATGCTCTAATTCGGATCTTAAGAAGTATTTCCAACTTGTATCCTTCAACCTTCTCTTCTTACTGTAAAAAGAATGAAAATGGCATAAGATTAAGAAAATGTTGGTTTGTTCTGCCTAGAAACAGTACTACCGACCGTTTACTGATATAAACTGCAATTTCCGAATCAATCCACAGATCATTCAAACTATATCCAACGTCTGATTAGATGGGGGACAATGGGGTAGTTCCTCACAAATGGTGTTAGGTGTGGGGTGTCCAAGTGCCCAAATTGTGTGGTGCCCAAATTTATGGGTAGATATAAACAAAAAATTTAAGTTGGGAGGAGGGAAGGATATGGAATGAATTGTGTTTTACATTCGATTGCTTGTCTATATCGTTTTGAAATCAGGAAAATTGTCTCTATTATACAAATATCCTTCCTAATGCCCTTCGTTAAAACCTATACCTATACCTGATATGGTAAGAAATCCATAACATAACTACAGAAATAACCATACCTGTTCTGGTAAGAAATCAAAACATATTTTGTTTTGGTTCATTTATGCTAAAATACACACGAATGTTGGATGTCTCCACCAATGTACTACAAGCAATTAATACTGCAATGAAAGAAGAGGCGATGAAAAATTAGATCAGTTCTAGTCAGGGTTGCCAAAGAGTCACTATTTCAGAGCTCAGAAGTGGTTAGAATAGAGGTGCTGGTTAGAATACCTTTCATCATTAAAAATATAAAACCAAGAGCACTTGCAATATCCAATCCAGTATGCCATCAAAAAATTTACAAATGAAGAAATACCTTGTAGAAAACAATTACCAAACATCATCAGTAAAAAAAATACTAAGAAAAAACAGAACCCTGAAAAAACGAATAGAACCACAAAATCGACATGTTATTATAACAAAATACCATATGTAAAAAATCTTTCAGAAAGACTTGCAGCGGTTATTAAAGATGAACATTCAAAAACACTATTGGAAGACATTCATCTTCATACTAAAAAACAAAACCCCCCTAGATATTACTTCAAATGTGGTTAACCAAATTAAATGTAAAAATTGCCCTCAGGGCTATATAGGACATAATAAATGTTACCTGTGAACAAGGATAGCGGATCACGAAAAAGATGCAAAAAACTAAATGTCAACAACTCTGTCGCTTTGGTTAACACTTCACAGAAAACGATCAATTTTAACTTTATGACACCTATCGTTTTTGATACGTTACACTTTTTATCTAAAAGACTACTCAGTGAAATTATTCACATATTCAAACATAACAGTGTCAATACCAGAAGGAATATTGAAGGTTCAAACACAATATTTTTTAGTTTGAAGTTAATCATATATTCATGTCTTTGATGTTTTATTTCCCCTTATTTTTTGGTCCGTTTTATAAAATAATAAAAAAATTGTACTTTGCTCTCAGTATTCGTGTATGTGTTAATGTTTTAATTGTTCAAAGAATCTTAGTCCGTTTTTTAATTTATTTCAAGCATTTTAAGTAGAGGAAAACAAAATTTTCGTCAGTCCTCCTGAATATCCAAACTTTTTTGTTTAGTACATCGTGGCAAGTAAAGCAAATTTTCGTTGTTACAAAACCCTGATGATGAATTGATTTTAGTTCAAAACGTTGGCCCAAAAAAAAGGTTTTCTTTTCAAAGCTCAACTTTGAATGCTAGGCAAAAGTTTCAGTGAGTTTTTAAGTACAATGTTCAAAGTACAGATTACTTTCATTACTTTAATCTTGATAAATAGTCTTATCCTTTTATTGTAGTATTTGTCTTGTCCTACACATTTCTCATTAAAATACTGCAAATGAGCTATGCATTGATGAAGGAAAATGTGACCAGCTTTCATAAAAGTTCCTCAATTGGTGGGGAAAATGTCAATATTTAGACAAAAAAGTCAATATTATGTCACTATTTCTGTGAAATATAAGTCACTACTCCACTATTTTTGGCCCTCTGAAGCGCTGGCAACCCTGGTTCTAGTAGAAAACTAGTAGTTATTAACTCGAACGAATATCCTTTACCGTTAATGTACTTTTTCCTGGCTATTTTTACAATTTTTTATTATAATAAAATGGTATTGTTTTCTTTTTCTCACGAACCCCAAGAAGTTGTGCTCAAGGTCCTCGAGCCTTTTTTGATGTTCTTTCTGAACCCTCCCGACGTCTTCAGATCAATCTTTGAGGGGTTCGTTCGTGACAATATAATGCCCTCGCACAAGTTTTTTCCATGCCTCGTGCTCACAAAGACTCTGTTGAGGTAAACGAGTTTTTAAAATCACTAAAGAATATGAAGTTTTCGTGACGATACCTGCAATTTGGAGTGGCATCATTTGCATTCGTTTTTTTCATTTCCAGCACCTAACCAAACTGTGTTCAGTTGCAACAGAATGTGTCACAGCTCTCTCTCAGGACTCGATCCTGCAACTTGAACTGCTGAAATCCGGTGCTCTGTGGTCTTTGCTTCTGTATATGTTCAACTACGATTTCACGTTGGAAGAAGGCGGGGTGGAACGCAGCGAAGATGCCAACAAACAAGAAATCAGCAACAGGCTGGCCAAAGAATCTGTGAGAGCCTGTGCTGCGTTGGGAGGGTACATTCCGGGAGAGGGTACGCCCCCTCCGAACAATCTCACCAGAGATATTCTGAATACTCTGATCACTCCATATATGAGCGAACAACTAGGAAACGAGAAGTCTGAGGAGGTTAGTTATCCAGTAGAGACCATGGTGATTGGTACTTACTTTATTCTGTCTTGTAGATATTGAAGATACTGAATAGCAATAGCTCTACTCCTTACCTAATATGGGATAATGGAACAAGGGCAGAGCTGTTGGACTTTTTGGAGAGCCAGAGAAATAATAGAAATGAGATCGATTTTAACGTCTGCAGCGATTTTACTTACTCAGCGCACTCTGGTGAACTCAAGATCGGTGGTATATTCATCAAAATTTATAACCAACAGCCCACCTTCTCTATAAAAGTAAGTAATGAGATGGAATTGTATAGTTTTATTTCTTGTGAATGGCTTTCGTGGCCATCGTTCATTACATGATGATTGTCCAGGTTTTGAAAACGACTTTCAACACAATGGAACCCTTAAAAATGTCTCTTGAGTCTCCCAGTCGTTTTAGTAAACCGTCGAGATATCTCGTGCTGAATTGAACGTTGGCCTAAAAACCCGAAAAATCATCACATAAGATTCGTTTCTTTTCTCAATGTGAGTAATGAATGGTTACTTTTTTTCAGGACTCCAAAAGTTTTGTGATAGAACTACTGGGTTTCCTCAAAGAACAATCCCAATACCTTTTTAACTTAGTTAACATAGCGTATTCTGTTACCATAGAAGATAGGATAAAAAATACTGTGATGGCTCTCGAAGCTTTAACGAATGTGATAAGGAACAATACCGGAGTCGAAATGCAATGCATCGGCCATTTCAAACTCCTATTTAGATTACTTACAGTCAGCGAAATACCCATTCAAAAAGGCTCGTTGAATGTCATTTCTCTGATCACGAGGAATAACGAATGCATCGATGATATCGCTGCCAGCGACGTGTTGAGTTATTTACTTCTTGTGCTGTACAGCCTGCAAGATTCTCAGCTTCAAACCTTGGAATCACTATATGCTCTCATGGCAACCACGAAAATAGTGAAAGAAGCCTTGAACAAAGGGGCGGTGATATATCTCCTAGATCTTTTTTGCAACTCAACGAATTCCAATGTCAGGCAGTCTTGTGCCGAACTTCTTGCCAGAATGAATCTCGACAAATTAGTTGGGCCGAAAGTGCGATTAGCTCTGGGTGTTTTCCTACCTCCCATTTTCGCCGATGCCATGCGGGATAACCCTGAGACGGCAGTGACAATGTTCGAATCTGCACACGAACATCCCGAGCTCATTTGGGACCAGGAGGCCAAAGATAGAGTTTGCACGATAGTCGCAAGATTTAGAAGAGAGTAAGTATTGTCTGTTCGCTTAATTTGAATGCATACTGTAACTGTAAAACTCGCTTTCAGGCACCAAACAGCTCAGACGTCCAATCCATCGACACTCTGGAAAATGCCAGACACAAACGGTCTCACCAATATTGCTACTCCCAACGAAGTTGTTGTGGCAGGAGTTTACCTCAGAATTTTCATCGCGAATCCCTCTTGGACTCTTAGAAAACCCAGAGAATTCCTTACTGAACTGCTGGAAACGTGCCTCAATATGATGAGTAAGGATAAACCAAACGTAAGTTTGATGGGGAATAAAATATTATCTAGCCGCACGTTGGGCGCCAATTATTATATGTTTTATAATTTTATTTTCAGACTGAACTGCTGGAGCTTTGTACCACTGCCTTGTGCTCTCTTTTACAAGCCCAACCAGCCCTATTAGATCTGATACCTTCAATGGGGCACATACCGCGACTATGCAGGCAAATGGGCTCCAATGTCAGGCAGGTAGTGGTTCCAAAATCGGCTATTTCTATACTGAACTCGTTATCTATGAGTAACGTGAGTGATCAAGCTTGAGAGTTATGTAAAAATATGCCAAAAACAAACCTTTTTAGATATGTATTGGTGCCATAGCGCAAACTGAGTGCATGCATCCTCTGAAGCAGGCCATGCAAGTTCGTAAGGATATGGTGGCTGTGGCTTGTGAAGCTCTCAACAGGCTGTTTTCCAGTAATCAGGACCAACTCGTAAAACAAGCCTTGGACGTGGAATTCGTGCAGTTTTTGCTGGCCCTTCTCGAAGCCAGGCTGGATCTGGTCGATAATCCCGCCATGACAAAAGCACAAATCGTCAAAGCATTGAAGTCGATGAGCAGGAATTTGTTGTATGGCGACAAGGTCAGCTCGATACTGGACAAGAGCACCATCTGGTCAGAGTACAGGGATCAGAAACATGACTTATTCATTTCTAATACACATATTGCTGGATATCTTACAGGTAAGTGATGAGTGTGACTGTAGATGTCACAAATTACTTTCCGATTAAATTAGGTTCATCAAGTGTCCTGCTCGTAATTGAACCCTTGTTGGGGGGAACATAAAAAACACGGTTATTTAAGGTGTAGTGACCTACTCGTCGAAGTGAAGAGTAGAAGTATATGGTGAAGGGATTTTAAAAATGGGAAAAATATATATATATATATATATATATATATTGTTACGTTTTGCTAAATAATAGGCCGAGCACACTACTAAACTGTTTATTTTCAAACTTCACTATAAATAAACATACAACACTTCACTGACTAATAAAACACTTAGATCTATCTATACAACAATACAACTAGCTAAATATTCCAAACACTTCTGCTTATTATCACTTTCTAATCTTCTTAGTAAATTCTCTTCATAAAAACTCCTCTCCCAGTCAAACGTCTCTGTTTATATAGGCGCTCATCATGTGGAATGGATTAAACGCGAAGATTCGAGAATACTCAAAACGGAGAACTTCTACACATTTCCAGGAATTGAGCGATGATGCGGCGGCTCCGTTAGAAAACAATCCATCCAAATAAACACTTCTTGGAATTGATGTATCGAGGAATGGACTCAGCGGCGCAGCTAGGGGGCTTTTATCAATCTCGTAACATTATCCCCCTCTCAATTTTGATCGTCCCGATCAAACAATGTGTCGTTGTCTCCATTATATCGTTTGAGTCTCTCTAGGTGAACGACCTTCATTTTCGCTCTCGGGCTGCGTTGAATTCTATAGACCACGTCGTTTATTCTTTTCACTATCGTATATGGTCCTTCCCAAGATGGTGTTAATTTAGGAGAAAATCCTTTCTTACGACGAGGATTGTACAGCCACACTCGATCTCCTTCTTTGAATCCACCAGTATTGGCCTTAAGATCGTATCGAGCCTTCATTCTGTCACTAGTTATCTTCAATCTTTTTCTTGCAAATTCGTGGATCCCATTCAAGCTATCTCGCAGTTCGTCTGCATAATCCTGTACCTCTTTTTCTTCAGAACTTGGTGATCCGAACACCAAGTCACAGGGCAACCGAAGTTCTCTCCCGAAGATGTCGATCCCATGTCTTTTGGTGCTCCTCTACTACTTTGGAAAGATGTTCTTCCATAGTCCTGTTGAACCTTTCAACCATGCCATCAGACTGTGGGTGGAGAGCCGTTGTTCTGGTCTTGCTAATTCCCATCAATTCACAAACTTCCTTGAATAAATTTGATTCAAAATTTCTTCCTTGATCGGAATGTAGCTCCATTGGGACTCCAAACCTTGAAAACATGTTATCCACCAGAGCTCTTGCAACTGTGGATGCTTCTTGATTAGGCAAGGCATAAGCTTCAACCCATTTGCTAAAGTAATCCATGGCAACGAGGATGTATTTGTTGCCATCATTCGTCATCGGAAACGGTCCTGCTACATCGATGGCGATTCGTTCGAAGGGAGCACCTACATTGTATTGTTTCATTTCTCCTCTCGATCTTGTCTTGGGACCTTTGCTTGCTTGACACTTCAGACATCTTCGGCACCATCTCTCTACATCTTCACGACGACATTGGACCCAGTAAAATCTCTGCCGTATTTTATCCATGGTCTTATTCACCTGATTTGCTGCCATGGATCTCCTCCAAGACATCACTTATCCTCAACCTAGGCACAACCAATTGAGAAATCACTTTTCTGCCGTTGGCCGATTCCCAAGCTCTCTTCAATAGACCATTCTCAACAATAAGGGAATCCCATTGTGCCCACAATGCCTTGAAACCTGGTGATCGTAAGGAGATTTCCTTCCAGGTGGGTCTTTCCGCTCCGCTTTCCTTCCATCGTAGAAAATCTGCAATGTTTGAATCACCTTCTTGGTCCTTCCTCATTTTCGCTGTGGTCCAATTGTCGTCAACCATTAATCTCACCTGGTTGATCCCTTTGCGACGTACAATTCGCTCACAATTATCCGAATCAGGTCTTCTGGACAAGGTATCTGTGTTGTTGGACAATTCAGTTATTCTTAGCCTCTTATCTGGGATGGCCTCGGGGGCTTCATCATTGTTAGTCGGCATGTGCCCCGATATCAATTCGGTTCTCATTCTCTTCACTGGTATGACCCTGGGGGCTATATCATTGTTAGCCGGTGTGCGTCCCGATATCAATTCGGTTGTTTGTAGCCTCTTAACAGGGATGATCCTGGGGGCTCCATCTTTGCTAGCCGGTATGCGCCCCGAAATGTTGTCTGATTCAAATTTTTCCTGCCGCCAATTTGAGGATTCGCTGGAAGACCTTGTCCACACAGGTGATAGCGAACGTTGTGGCATTCTTACCCTGCAGTCTCTAATAAAATGTCCCAATTTTCCACATCAATAGCAAGCCCTGTTCTTCTGAATACTTATTCTGCTTAACAAAGATTTAATCTCATCCAGAACCTTCTCGAATAAACTAGTATCTGCCCTAGATCGTTGTTCGGATTCTCCTATCGATACTGCTCGTACTTTCGGACTCAAGGAGTTGAGGGCCGCCTCAACTTCTAGAGAACGTACCAAGGCATCACTACTCCTCTCGAAGTGTGTCAATCGCAGAGTCCTCTGGATTTCGGTGTCTCTCAGTCCATCTATAAATTACTGCACCGCCAGCTGTTCCTTGAATTCTCCCGGTGCTTCTGGGTAAGCCAGCTGAATTAGGCGTCTCACATCCGATTCAAATTCCTGCAGACTCTCACCTGATTTCTGGGTGCGCGTTTTCATTTGAGCCCGATACAGCTGTTCTCGATGTTGATCGCCATACCGTAACTCTAATGCAGTAATCAGGTCTTTATATTTATTTTGCTGTTCGATAGGTATTGTCTGTAACATACCCAAAGCTGGCCCTCTCAAAGCTACTATAAGAGCCGTAGCTTTTTCTTCTTCACCCCATCCATTTGCCACTGCTGCAGCTTCAAATTGCCGGCGATACATGGACCAAGAGGACTGTCCATCAAAAGTCGGTGGTTTTACGGAAATTCCTGATGTGGCAACCCTGTCTCGACGATCTTGCTTCTTGAGGAGTGCTATCTGATTTTCGAGTCCTTTCACCTCCTCTCGCACTGTATCCACTTTCTTATTAAGCTCATCGTCGATTTTCTTGACGTCTTCCTCTATTTTTCCTTTCAGTTCCTCCATTTGTACTTCGGTTTTCTGTATAACGTGTTGAAAGAACTTATCTTGATGTTCTAGAACCTTCTGGAAGTCTGTTTTCCTTTGTTTTTCTATTCGTTCCAATTCATTCTTTTGTTGTTCGAGAATTTTCTGGAGTTCTTCTCGTTCTCGTTTTTCCTTTTCTCGTTCTTGTTTTTTATCTTCTCGCTCTTTTCTCTGTTCTTCGAGAATTTTCTGGAGTGCTTTTTCTCGTTCTTGTTTTTCATCTAACCGTCGCATTTCCTCTTCTCGTTTTTCATCTTCTCGTTCTTTCTTTTCCTCCTGGCGCCGCTTTTCCTCTTCTTGTTTTTCCTCCTGGCGCCTTCTTTCCAAATCCGCAAACTGATTTTGGATAAATTTCACAATGTCCTCCATCGTATCGTACGATGTACTCCTCGTATTCACCATAAATAGTTTCTGTTTTTCACTTATATCCCGCTTCGGACACCACTGTTACGTTTTGCTGAATAATAGGCCGAGCACACTACTAAACTGTTTATTTTCAAACTTCACTATAAATAAACATACAACACTTCACTGACTAATAAAACACTTAGATCTATCTATACAACAATACAACTAGCTAAATATTCCAAACACTTCTGCTTATTATCACTTTCTAATCTTCTTAGTAAATTCTCTTCATAAAAACTCCTCTCCCAGTCAAACGTCTCTGTTTATATAGGCGCTCATCATGTGGAATGGATTAAACGCGAAGATTCGAGAATACTCAAAACGGAGAACTTCTACACATTTCCAGGAATTGAGCGATGACGCGGCGGCTCCGTTAGAAAACAATCCATCCAAATAAACACTTCTTGGAATTGATGTATCGAGGAATGGACTCAGCGGCGCAGCTAGGGGGCTTTTATCAATCTCGTAACAATATATATATATATATATATATATATATATATATATATATATATATATATATATATATATATATATATATATATATATATATATATATATATATATATATATATATATATACAAATATTTATTATCTATAAACATTCAAATCAGCCAGAACATGGTCTGAATGGAACAATTTTTTAATTCAGCAGGCACTCCCACTGCCGCTGGCTATTTGACCCAAGGACCGAGCGCGAAGGTGAACGTGGCTCCTCCTCCAATCGGCAGAGAAGATCCGCCCATGAAATCCGATGGTCTTTGACTCGTCATCGAACCATGCGATTATGGTTAGAAAAGTTCGCGATTACATGGCGGATGAACGCATTCCCAAATTTTTTGAAGCAATAGGATTGGAAGCTATCGTTTTGTCTGGTTTCATCGAACAACTGAAGGTATTCGAGGTGCAGTTTTACTCCAAAGAAAACGTTGAATTCCGAGAAACTAGACAAAACGAGTGAAGAGACACTTCTCGAGCTTAGTGAGAAAATTGTATAAAGTTGTATATTCACTCCTAAGAGTACTTTGTAGGATTTATAAAGTTATTTGTAATGTTCATTTACAAAATATATATTTTCTATTATCAAATTAATATTTAAGCCCATTAACAGTTTTGTTTCTTGCTCTCGATTGAGTTCATTTGTACAAAAAAAAAAGAAAATTTTAAATATACTTTGTTTTTTTTACATTCGTTGGGCAAGTATACCATTTGATCAGTCTATATCATAAAATGTCAACTTCTAAGTAAAGTTGCCTACTCCTAAAATTGTTTGAAAATCACAAAAATAAAATGATCTCAATAGTTGAAATCAGGTGTCAGAAATTCCACTGCCTGGTTCGCTCAAGGTCAAGTAGTCGGAATAGGTTTCAAGCAGTTTGTCAAGGGTATTCCGAATATCCAGAAATGACGGCCTCATACTTGGATCATCTTTCCAACAGTCCAACATAATGGAATATCTAGAAAAAAGGAACATATTGGTGTGAAATAAGATAAACTGAAAAATTGGAGAAGATGAAGCCAAGAAAGAGCATCAAATTACAAAAAAATAAAACAAAATACAAACGGATAAGCGGCAGAAAAATACAAACAAGGTAAGTTCCATGAAGAGAATGAAAAAAATCAATTTATTCCCAACAGAGAGGTACACTGTTTCACGAGAATTATAACACATTGGAGTATTTTGAATTTCAAAATGAAAAGAAGAGATTTAAATCCGAGATTTCCGTCATCCGTCGACAGCTGTTTCGTAGTTTCCAACTCACTAGGACGGCTTTATGGGATCTCTCGAAATTATAACGAATTCGCTCCGAATTGGTACCCTACACGGCAAAGCCAGTATGCATTTGAATTTTTTCTATGTGATCTGAGAACACAAATTTCTGTTGATCCAGCTGAATCTGGTTGTAGTTTCAAGAGCTCGATTTGTTTTTGATTCTAACAGAATTGAAAAATTTGTATAATTTTCGGAGAATTTGTGCAATGGTAGCCAACGTGCTAATACCAATAATGTTAGCTTTATACCCAGTAAGCATTGCATTTTCAACATGATTGAACCGCTGCCCTATAAGTGGACTTTTTATTTGATGAACTACGTTTACCAATTGGGTGTTCAAGGTGTCCCAGATCTTCCTCTTTTCCTCTAGAGGGTAGTAAGAATAAGACCGACAGACTTCGTACACAACTTTCTTGACATATTTCGAGGTGAAAAGTTTCTATCAATTTATAACCCTCAAATGCATCCCCTCTGAGATACAGGGTGTCGATAGTCCGAAAAAAAATTAGATTTATTTTTTTTTTTCTTCAAAACTCCTGAAGGAAAATAATTGATATATACGGTATACTAATCTAGGTTTAGCAATGTGATAATTTGATGATATAGTGTTTAATTTTCGTGAAACAGTGGCGTCTACCAGCTTCTACATACAGGCGACACCTTTTCTGGACGTTTTTCCAAAACCTACTTGTTCGAAGTGTGTCAAAGTCTACATGAAAAACCTAAAAAAGCTCTGTATTTCAAAGATGACTCTATCAAAACATCAAATGTGCTACATTTTTGGAAAGGTAACTTTAAGCTCTATTGAAATATGCAGGAATATATTATAGGGTGTCTCATTTAAAAAACATATTTTTCCATCAATAACTTACACCGTTGAATTCTTCGTAAAAAATTGCTCTAGAAATGTTTTCATAGAAACAAGAATTTTTTTACAGGAAAATAGTTAAATAGTTACAGCAACAAACGAATCATTGAATAAATAAAAAGACTTACAATTCATCAGAGCAGTCATCGGGCTTCGCCATGCGATACCCGCTTGTCAGCAAACTCAGTACATCGTGGGTGGCAATGCCTGGGTAAGGGGTACTTCCCAAGGTGGCGATTTCCCATAAAAGTATTCCGAAAGACCACACGTCACTCTGCGTCGTGTATACTTGGTGCGTCATCGATTCCAAGGCCATCCAGCGTATGGGCAGTTTTCCTCCACCCAGTTTGCAGTACACGTCGTCGTAGTAAACATCGCGACTTAAGCCGAAATCGGATATCTTGACGGTTTTGTTGTCGCATACCAAGACATTTCTGGCTGCTAAATCGCGGTGAATCAGTTTCAGTGACGCAAGATATTCCTACAAAATTTTGATTTTCAATTTGTTTATCAAAAAATCCTGTGTTAAGGATGTCAAAGTAATTCCACAGAGGAAGAGCACCAGTTATTCTAATACATTTTTATTAAGGTTGCCGTTTGATCAAGCTTGACAAACTAACTAATTCGACACAGGAGACACCAGTTATTCTGATCAATATTTATCCAAGTAACTATCCAACCATAAAAATGGAGGGTAGGAACAATTTCTATTACAGAGCGTTATGTACTACTACGTCAGCGATATGAAATATCACGCTGATGCAGTGGTCAGGTTGAACATTGAACATATAAAATAAAAATCAGTTCATATTCTGATTGAATAATATCTGAATAGACATGATTTTTGACAAAACTACCATCGAATCATATTCTTGAAATATCGACTCCCATGTTTTGTAATACGAAACTAGATAAAGAGAGAAGTATTCCAAATTTTTTTACAAATTTGCAACCAGCAATTTTATGGATACAGTACAGATATATTTTGGGAATTTGGGAGTCCCTATCTATGCTCGTTATTTACGAGATTGCTATTTTAGACTTCGTTTTTGTAGGTATGATTCATTTCAATCGATTTGTATCTTATAACTGAATAGGCATAACAAAAACGATTTGCCACTTTGTTGGGTTTGTTGAACAGCACCAAGAAATATTCATTAAAGAAATAGAAAGGGGGTGAAATTTTTGGAAAAGTAGACATGTAGAAGAAACGATCTAGAATTAAATATAATGTTGCAGAAGAATCTTAATGCTCTATTGTAATGAACAGTAATCTAGAATGTACGAGATTGGTGCATGTCTATCTTTCCGATATCGAGTATTGTAGTCGTGAATATCGCAATTTCTGGAACACTCTTGTTCATTATTTTTCACGAAAATTATCAGCTTTTCAGTTGGTGGGCAATGTGTTTGTATCTCTGTATTTTCTTTCGCGATTTGAATGCTTTGTCAAAATATGGCGATGAACCATATCTCTAAAGATAGACTTGACCATTAAAAAGTAGAGTGTTCTCAAGTCCTCAAATGATACATGACGAATTTCCCAAAAATAACATGACTTCTTTATATTGGATTGAACTGCCCGTCAAAGTCAAATATGTACCCGAAAAGTATCCATATCCCGGGAATCGAAGTATTCATTCAGGTGATCAGAGTGATTCAGAATGTCGATGTTGATATCTCCTATAATTAGTTTCGAATGATATCGGTAGCTATCTTTATTTAAGTACGCTTTCAAGTTTTTAATAAATTCAGTGTCACTGGTGGTTGGTGAACTATAAAGAGCGTGCCCAATTGCATAATTTCCTCCCAAATCATGAATGATCCATTGAATTCATGTGTACCTACTATGGGATTGATAAATATCTGAGAGATATAGGATCAGCATATATTGTTATCTGGTTAGTTGTTTGACAGAAACCACCAGAGTTCAAGAATTCATTGACTGTGTAACGTGCGGGAGCCGGACCTGTATAACAGACCTGATCGCCTGTGGTTGGATGGTCGACCTCGGTTTGTTTCTAACTCTCTTTCCTCTAGCCCTTTCCTCAATTTACTGACTTTCAAATCAACCAGGCAAACTTTCCTCGGAAACATATTTCGTCTTTTAAGCCTTTGACCGAGATATAAATCTATTTCACTCATTTGTTCAACGGGCCACTAGTCTATTTCGCGCGATAAAGGTTCAGTTCGTTTCATTTTACGTAACACGAAAACTTATACATTTTAAATATCCCACTTCTGACACCACTAATAAAAATACACTCAACTTTAATCCGTTAATTTCTTTCAATATGTAATTTAAATTTCACACTGTGACTTATTCTATTTTTTTCTCGAACTAGAATCACCGTGTATATTTTTGATAGGACTCGTAAAAGGTGCGTTCGTAAATGAAAATTGACTTGTTCGAAATATTTTGATTTACACACTAAATTTACATATGCCTCCAGAAGGCCTGAAGAAGGGGGGCACAAAATTAAATACGAGATAAAATTCAAGATTCTTACCATTCCTAATGCAACTTGTCTGGCGAAAGAAATCAGATCTTTTGGTTGTGGTACATCGTCTAAATCATTTTGACTCAAATCATACAGCATATTGAAAGCATAGTTGGTACTTTCTGTGTTGTTATGGTTACTCATAATCCTGTAGAAAGAAAGGAATGAAAATTAATTAAAACTAAGTCGACTGGAATATTTTTATCAGGGAAAAAATCTTTGTTAGACTTACGCTTTGGCCACTTTCTCACAAGCGGATCGTAAATAACTCTGGAGATCTCCCTTGGCACAGTATTCCACCACCAGTAGAGGGTGTTCACTGCTTACACAACCTATCAAGGACACCAACTGGGGATGGCGGGGAACGTTTTTCATTATATCAATTTCTTGGTAAAATTGTTTCAGTTCTTCCTGTGTAGGATTATCTAAAACAAAATAAAATACGATATAATTTCCAGGAATCATGAATTCTTTTGCTCTAAAATAGATTATAGTCAATTAAGGTACCTCTCAACATTTTAATTGCGACCTGAGTGTAGTCCTCTTGGTCACTCAGGTACCATCCTCTGCGTACTACTCCAAATGCACCGTGACCCAGGATATCTTCCACGATCAGTTTTATAGTGTCTATTTCCCATGCATCTGTTTTGTTACGCGAGATGGAAATTGAGCTCACTGTGGTAGTACTGCTCGACGTTTTGTCCTCAAGATCCTGAAAATTCAAATATTCAACGATCCAGAAATTCATGAAATATAACAATATATGCATACTATTATACTGTATTAATACTTAGCGTGCTCGACGAGTTTATAAAATATATAAAATAAAATATATATATATATATAAAATAAATCTAAAATATAAAAAATATAAAACTAACACCTACACCTACCTTGAAATATGTATTTCTCTCGCGTTCCTTTTGGCGCGCCCTCTTTCCCAAATAGTAGTTCAAAGTGAACAAAGCAGCAAGAACGGCCACTATCAAGGGAACTACCACGACGAATACAATTTCGTTGGGTATTAATGGTTCAGTTTCGTAAGTGGGAACTGCATTTATGTTGAAATGTCTGTGGATCATAGCTGTCGTGCTAGGCCCTAAATCGGAAAAAGCGACCAGTTGGACTTCATATTCTGGCGTAAGGTCAATGCTTTCGAATTTAGCGGTAGTACTGTTCTGGAAAAGATATATGGTCATTATATCAGATATCAATAATTGTTGATGTGTATGTTTGAAGTTTTTTTATTTTTTAATTTTAAAATATATGTGACTGTTTATATATGTTCATGTGAAAATTTGATTATGTGACGCATTGTTATATCAATTTAATTATACGTGGTTGTGACAAATTTTATATATTTACTAAATTATTCATTTATATATTTATATATACACGCTTTGTCAATAAGAAAACTATTCTTTGATAATACATCTTATTTTGATTGATTTATTGATTGATTGAACTTCGATTAAAGGAATTTCATTGGAAAATTGGACTTTTAAGATACGTGACACAGGTTCCTGTCGTATTCGTCTTACTTACCCCACTGATATTTAGGAAGAACTTGCTGAAGTCGATGTCGAGAAGTATCAAATTTGCTGCATAGTAGTTAGGTGGATATTTTGGCTCGTTCCAATACAGTGAAACATTATACAAGTAGTCATCTTTATCCATCGAGCCTAGCGGTACTTCTTTCACCGTCAAATTTTGAGGCTGTTCTGGAGCTAGAAAAAGAGGAATACAATTGGTTTCATACTATATGAAGTTGCAATTTTAGGACAAGTTCATGCAGACCCAACATTAAGCACAAAGAAATTGGCTAGTGTTACCAATATCAGTTGAACCAGTATCCGCCGAATCCTGAAACATCATAAAATCTACCCCTACAAAATACAATTGGTACACCAATTGAAAGAAGATGATTTTGATAGGCGACAGGAATTTTGTGAAATTATGACTACGAGAACAGATGCTGATGAGAATTTCCTTTTCAACGTCTGCTTTTCTGATGAGTCAACATTCTTTCTGAATTCGACTGTGAACCGTCATAATTGTCGTTATTGGTCAGATGTCATTCCATTTGTTTTCCACGAAGTTCTTACTCAAACTCCCCAAAAACTCAATGTCTGGGCCGGTATTTTTGGGTACCGTTTGATTGGACCATTATTTCTCGACGGTAACCTGACAGGAGAATCTCATTTGGAATTATTGAACAATTAGTAGACATCATTGAAAATTATGATTGTTACCACGAAGACCACTTGATATTTCAACAAGACGGGGCACCTCCATATTATGCACAGTCTATATGACGTTTTTGGAAAGAATGTTTCCTGCAAGTTGGATTGGAAGATGTTCTATAGAGTGGCCAGCCAGATCTCCAGATTCAACCCCACTCGACTTTTACTGTGAGGACACTTGAGAAACAGAATCTATGCGACCGAACCAGAATCTCTGGAATTTTATGAACTAGAATTATTGAAGAATGCCGTCGAACAACGCCGAAAATTCTACGAAATGTGAGGACTCATTTTGAACAGATAAACTTGTACTAATATATGGAAATGGGTGGTAGACAATTTGAACATTTAGTTCATTGACAATAATAATTATTGCGGCAGTTGCTTTATCAGATATTTTTAATTCATCAGAATAGAAACTTTCACGTTTACGGACATTGAAATGTGTCAATAATAGTGTCGTTTCAGGAGTGGGACTATATTGCTGGATGAAGTTTTAATGATAGGAACACAAAGATGGGTCAAGAGTTGATAGGTTAAGGCAAAGGACAAATTTGATGTTTTGTGATTAGCAGGTCGATACAAGACACATCTGACTTACCGCATCTTTGAGCATTTTCATAAGCTTGCAGGCACGTTGGTACGGTTATGTTGAGCCATGTCTTCGGACCCTCTATGCGGTTATCTGATTCGATGTCTACAATCCCAGAAATAGCAATGGAGTAGTTTCTTCCGAATTGAAGTTGGGTTATGTTCACGTCGTTATCGCTCCACAGCTGAAAATGGCATTACAATTTTACACTTTACGTTCAGCTCGAAGTCACAAATCATGGTAATTCCAAACAAGACAACCCGTAAAGGAATGGTTATTGTTCAAATTTCTGCAGCGAAAACTGCAACCATTTTATTATTTTCACAATTATTGTCATAGGGAAAGTTTGTACAGAGAAAATACCCATAATATATTTTCTCAAATTTCTTCTATTATCATGGAACCGGAGGCACTCCAACCCTAATACTGTGCCGGTTTGTTTAAGTATATGTATACAGGGTGTTCCAAATTAAGTCGGCATCATTGCCAACTCCGTTATTATTGATGCTACGAATTCGGTTAAATGGGCAAACTAGTAGAATTTTTAATGGCCTTCTCGAAGTCGCGTTTTCAGAATGTTTCATAACATGATATTTCTTTCGATGGAACACCCTATATTTTTTCATGCATTTCGATTCGTAATAACATTCTCAACAAACAAATCGCATTTGCCTTTTTTTTTGTAAAGATAAGATAGTTTTATCAATAGGAAACATCTGTAACAAACGGATTTGATAAAGCGCTATAAAATATCGATTAAATGTTCAAAAACACCGCCTTCTTGTTGAACACATATTTGGGCCCTTCTCTTGACACTACGTGTGGCATTCCAACATAGTTCGGCCATCAATTCTATTAATTATAGTTTCAATATAATTTTTCAGTTCATCTACATTATTATGTTTCATTTTGTACACCTCATTTTTCAGAAATCCCCAAAAATAAAAATCTAGAGGTGTCATGTCCGGTGAACGATGGGGCCACTTAACAGGACCATTTGTATAGCAATCCATCTGTTTCCAAAACAGCCTCGCAGCATTCTTTTTACGCCACTGACATTGTGCTGATGCTCCATCCTACTGAAAATAGATCATCTGACGAGCCTCCAGATCAGGATCATCGAAAAACTCTTCCAACACTCTACATTAATGTAACGGGGTCCGTTCAAAGAACCATGGTAGAAAAATGGACCTATAATTCTGCCTCTAAATAGACCAAACCAAACATTAATACTGAATCGTCTTTGCTGATTGTGGGGCGATGGACTAGAAATGGATTATGTCTACTCCAATAATGAAAATTATTTCTATTATACATGCATCCCACGATTTGAAAAATTAGCCTCGTCCCTCCATATAATATTTCTACAGAAGTTTGGATCTTGTCTGCATTTATTCATAAACCACCGACAAAACCCCAATCGTCTCTCAGAATCACCAGGTTCTAGTGTTTGCAGTGGTCTTAACTTATAAGAATAAATCTTATGTTTCTTCAGAATTCGTTGAATAGCAGACAGTGGAACAGCTATTTCTCTAGATAAATCTCTGATCGAATCATTTGGATATACCTCAAAGTAGGATAAAACGTCAATTTATGTATCTTCAGATATTACAAAACTTTTTCATTGTTCCTGAATCGACGATGAAGCACAGCAAAAAACCCCGATTAGGTAATTCACGATCGGGGAACGAATTGCTGTAGTGTTGGAGTGCTCTTACGCTATTTTTCTGGCAAACCAAGTAGGATTCTAACATATCACTTTTTTCTTGATGGGAAAACGGTATTTCGAAAAATATTCGAATAGTAGTTGACACTTACAATAATTCATGACATTGTCATGATATACTCGAGAATATTTGACAAATAGTATTTCAACAAAGTTTCAAGGCAACTTGATTGCTCATAATAATTATGTTTTATTGAATCACACACATTTTTTCCAACCACATTCATATGAACCTCCAGTATTTTCCGTTCTGTACAAAAACGGCTTCAAAGATATCATTACAGCAGACATATTTTGATTCACAAAATAAATTGCGGCTAGCGGAATGGCTTTAAGATGGAAATTATCGTTTTATACATTAATACCAAATAGCTCAGTGGTGCGACATGATGATCACGGGTTTCACGAGTTCACATCCCAGCGATTGTCTTATTTTGCTATTAGTAACAAAATATTGTCATTCGTATAAATACCAAAATTGGGTGTTTGCGGACAATCATGAGGTTTTATTCGCCAAAACAAAGAAAATTTTTGTACTAGTGAAAGAAATAAATATGTCCACATAAGTCGCTCATTTTCCACTTTAGGAAGAAAGGTGATATGAGCTTTGCTGTTGAGAATGTTATTACGAATCGAAATACGTGAAGAAATATAATTTTATAAAATATTCTGAAAACGCGACTGTAATTTTTTTTGTTCTCGGCAGCGAGAAGGCCATTAAAAATGCAACTAGTTTGCCCATTTAATCGAATTCGTAGCATGAATAATAACGGAGTTGGCAATGGTACCGACTTAATTTGGAACACCCTGTATATGTTCTGTGTAATTCACGCATTTATTACAAATTCTTTGCCTCTATAATTTCTTCATTTGTCCTTTCATAGAAGTAATGCTAAATCTTTTTGTACTCTGTGAATATTGAAATATTATTTGTTCAACTATGTATATTTCTATCTGGTATAGTCGTAAAACAGAATGACATATTGACTAAGTAGGCTTGGTTACAAAGTTACAAAGTGTTTCATACAATGAGGACGAAAAAAGTTCTCCCCCCCCCTTAACTTTTGAACGAAGCAAACTATCGAGGTCGGGTAAAATTCAGATGAGACTGTTCAAAAATAGACAGGTAATATTAATTATATTTGTTCGTAACTAATAGATAATTTTTAATAGTTATATACTGCCCACTTTATATTTCATTGATGTGTTTTTTATAAAACCTAACGCATAAGTGAAAAAGGAAAACATATTCTTACGTTATCGATATCAATATCTTGATAACCTTCATCTTCGCCTCCAAGAGATACAACGTTGAAGTAGCATCCATTATCTGAAAAGAAAAAATCTGTAATGCGTGTTTCAGATAGGTCTGAATAAAAATCGAAGGATCAAAATATTCAAAGTCAAACTCAAATAATAAATTTTCATTGATATTAGTAACGTAATTCAAAGGGATTCTTTTAGTTACAAAATTCTGATTCCGCATGAATTTCCTCACCGGAAATCTAAAGTTAAGTTTTTCCTAATGGTTTAAAACAGCCGTTCTTTTCAGTCGTCTCAAAAATAGAATATGAGTTGGCGCGATTGGTAGTGTGTCAGAAAACATTTATTTTAGTCCAATTCACAACTTTTCATGTTCGAAAGTCATTGTCGGGTCGTCAGAGAGGTTTGGCCGATTTTTTATTTTTTGAAGTGGTCTCAAAAATAGGATTTGCGTTGGCGCGATTGGTGTGGTGTCAAATAACATTCATTTCAGCCCAATTTACATTTTTTCATGATTGAAAGTCATTGTCGGGTTGTCAGAGGGGTTCGGCCGATTTTTTTATTTTTTTGAAGTCGTCTCAAAAATAGGATATGAGTTGGCGCGATTGGTAGTGTGTCAGAAAACATTTATTTTAGTCCAATTCACAACTTTTCATGTTCGAAAGTCATTGTCGGGTCGTCAGAGAGGTTTGGCCGATTTTTTATTTTTTGAAGTGGTCTCAAAAATAGGATTTGCGTTGGCGCGATTGGTGTGGTGTCAAATAACATTCATTTCAGCCCAATTTACATTTTTTCATGATTGAAAGTCATTGTCGGGTTGTCAGAGGGGTTCGGCCGATTTTTTTATTTTTTTGAAGTCGTCTCAAAAATAGGATATGAGTTGGCGCGATTGGTAGTGTGTCAGAAAACATTTATTTTAGTCCAATTCACAACTTTTCATGTTCGAAAGTCATTGTCGGGTCGTCAGAGAGGTTTGGCCGATTTTTTATTTTTTGAAGTGGTCTCAAAAATAGGATTTGCGTTGGCGCGATTGGTGTGGTGTCAAATAACATTCATTTCAGCCCAATTTACATTTTTTCATGATTGAAAGTCATTGTCGGGTTGTCAGAGGGGTTCGGCCGATTTTTTTATTTTTTTGAAGTCGTCTCAAAAATAGGATATGAGTTGGCGCGATTGGTAGTGTGTCAGAAAACATTTATTTTAGTCCAATTCACAACTTTTCATGTTCGAAAGTCATTGTCGGGTCGTCAGAGGGGTTTGGCCGATTTTTTATTTTTTTGAAGTGGTCTCAAAAATAGGATTTGCGTTGGCGCGATTGGTGTTGTGTCGAAAAACATTCATTTCAGCCCAATTTACATTTTTTTTATGATTGAAAGTCATTGTCGGGTCGTCAGAGGGGCTCGGCCAAATTTTTTATTTTTTGAAGTGGTCTCAAAAATAGGATATGAGATGGCGCGATTGATGGTGGGGTCGTCAGAGGGGCTCGGCTAAATTTTTTATTTTTTGAAGTGGTCTCAAAAATAGGATATGAGATGGCGCGATTGATGGTGGGTTAGAAAACATCCATTTCAGTCTAATTTATATTTTTTCATGATTGAAAGTCATTCACATTCCACAAAAGGAACAAGAAATGTCTCCTTGCCTTACTTAACAAACATACATGAGTAACATCGGTCTGGCAAGGCAAGATAAGGTTCCTAACGCTGGGTGAAGGAAAACCAAGAGCTCCCAGATACATATAGTTGATATAAAAACTAGCATATGGAGGCTTGTAACGAAGAAAAGGCTAAAGAACTATGGATTTGGAGGGCATAAACAAAATGGATCTGAAAAGAAACCTCTAATCTGATCAAAATTTCCAGCCAGTTGAGAAATATTTTTGAGACAGAGAAAAACTATTCAAATTTCATCATCAACACTTCTGCACATGTCAGAAGCGAAGGAAAATGTGCTGCCACGGTTTATCAAAATTACAATTTCTATAGTAATCATTCGAAGTCTCTGTTTTGACATAATTATAAAAATTGTAATTCATTTGCAATATTCACGAACGCGGACATAATGAGTGTTTCAGGATTCTGTTTGTGCTAAAATAATATTATCCTATTATTCTGATCAATGAATCGTTTTATACCAACTAATAAGGGCAGGGGGCAGTTTTTATCGTGATTTATCCACGAAAATTGATAAATCTTGGGCTATAACCTTCGAAAGAATTTTCTCTCACCTTTCCCTTTTTTCCATTTCAGATGAGCAGTGTAAGTGCCTTCATTCAAGTAATATTCTTTCAAATACAACCTCGTCACGGGGCTTGGTGTTCTGCTGACTCTATTAGTTCTCATGTTTGTTGGCCGACTCCTCCCGAGTACAATACCGCCATCTTCGGTGATTTTCAGGCTTCTCAATTCTACTTTGTACGTGGTACCCGGAATGAGACCTGTGAGGAGTTCGTAGCCACATTTTGTCTGTAAATGTTTATCAAATGAAAGATGATTATAACTAATGGTAAAGAAATCTATTTGTCAGTAAATAAGACGTAAAAAACGTGAGGCCTATGCTAAAGATGATTGACGCATCAATAGTTCACCTAAGTCACAAAAATCCATTACACTGCAAATATAAGCTGTGTGAATTCTCTAAACGATAGCTACTCCCTAGACTCCTTACAATTGTCTTTGGCATTATTTTATTGTATGTAATACATTAAAACGTTCGAAAGTGTATTCAATTACTCTACAACAATCGTTCATTTCCATAGACTAGAGATTAATGTTATCGAGTTTATTATTGGTAGTCGTAATTCATTTCTAAATCCGGTTTCGATTAATATGTCTTTGCTGAAGATTTACATACCTGAGGCTATAAATTAGAATTCAGTTTTCCCAAAATAAATTGAAAATCAAAAACACTTTTGGAATTTTTTTATTTCCATATAGATAGCCCCTCTGTTACGCAATTCTTTTCTCTTTTAACCAAAATTTAAACTACTCAACACTAATTTCGTCGCACCCCAAAATTTTGCCCCTGTTAAAATCTGAATAACTTTTTTTTGCTTTGAATAATTTGAATTCTGTACACACTGTTCGCTAGACCAGTCCTTCTTTTATGATCTCGTACAAAACATGAGGTTCTCCACATAAAATCGCTACAGGGTGTTACCTAAAACTGTGCAAAATTTCGGAATTTTCAAAAGAATCCCTATTGGCGTAAAGATGATCTCATTACCTCGAGATATTATCTGGTCTTCTTAGCTCTTTAGATCACAAGGTGATCTCAAAAAATTAACTTTATCGTTTTGCAGTCATATCTTTTTTCCTCGTCTACCGATTTTCAAAATCTCAGCCTCATTTTGAAGCTGAAACTTCAGATGAAGAGATATGAAGATCAGAATGAACTCAAGATACAGATTGAAGATTCTCAAATGTGACTCAAATCTGAAACACCCTCGAAATCCCGGTTGAGAGGAGAATTGAATAAAAATCAATGTGTTTTCGGGAGGATCATTCATTCTAGGTAAGTCCAGATCTTTCTTGTTTCGATTCTTCTTCTTGCTCGAGCGATTTCATGTGAAGAAACTTATATTTTGAAGAAGTACGGGATCATAGCTGAAGAATTGAAATTGTTCAAAGCAGAAAAAAGTTATTCAGATTAAACAGGGGCAAAATTTTCGGGTGCGAGTAGTTATTCATAATCGTTTCAGGTATCCCCGTGATCAACAACCTTTTCTTTTGGACTCGATGTATAGAAAACTAAAAGTAGATGGTGAAAGAATCCATCTAAAATATGTTCGTTATTGTGACAGCTCCAGGTTCTCCAGGAGTAACGTCATCTTTGTTATTTACAAAATTCATAATTTCCGATTATGATAACTTTTCTGAACTCAGGATCCTTTCTAATTATCCTACCAACTATGTCTAAGATAAGGAAAGGATGATCTATAAACGAATATTTGAAAAGTTTTCACTAAATAAAATACTTTCAAATACACAGTGTGGCTTTACACTGTCTTTGATGTTGGGTAGGTCACAGCGATTCTTTATAGCAGGGGAGCCCAAGCGGGGATTTCGGGATTTACTGAAGCGCGGCAGATTAATATATAGGGGGATACTGTACCCGGTTAAGAACCTCCACCAAATATGAACCTCATAAATAAGGCCGCGCGTCCAGGATAAAGGATCAGATTAGTAAAAAAAAATTGATCATCAGAAATTCTCGAGCGCGTCAGACTAAGGTAAGGTGAGTTAATTACATGCTAAAAAGTGTATGTTCTACTAATCTGACAATTTGACAGTGACGTGAAGAAAGGGAAGGGCTACAAAGTTGTAAAAAAAGTCATCTCGACATTCTCGAGCGTGGCTAATATTTTTTTTTATTTTAAAGAAAATAATTCAAGGATAATGAAAAATATATAATCTGTCGATTTCCATAAGCCGAAATAACAAAGATTCGTCGATGAAGTCTAATGCGCGCAGCTGCGTAATGCCTATACTCCCCTCTCCGCGTTACTATTTATCTCTCACTCTTTCTCTATTGGGCTTGGCCAACCTTAGATTTTGAATATAATTTGAACCGATTCGTACCGGTAGATTTTGGGAAATCTCAAAAAAACTACAATTTTTTTTCAAATGTGGTTTTTTGGAATAATTTCTAAACGGCTTTATCGATTTCAAAAACTAAACAGCTCTTAATATTGAAAAACCACTGCGATCGCCGCCAGTCCGGTCAGAATCGGTTGATTCGTTCGTGAGTTATCGTTGTCGAAAGAAAACCGAAAAAAATGATTTTTCGGAATCGCTCTGAAGTTTCTAGTTCTATCAATTCAAACTAAAAGATTCTTCATGGAGCTTGAAAAACTACGTCGAATGCCGCCAACCGCCTGGAAATCGGTTCATTTAATCAAAACTTATTGCGGTTTGAAAATTCAAAAAATTGTATAAACTTCTATCAGACTTTTGAGCTCGGAGAGCTCAAAAACAAAATAAGTGAAATGTTGAGCGCTTAGGTATGGAGTTAGAGGGAAGTTGCAGGGATGGCCTTTAGGGTCAACCGTTTTCATAATTTTTTTTTGGCAGAGTAGGCGAATCCCTCTAGATAATCGCCAGCTTAGGAGACAGCACATCTAGGACATAAAGATGAACCATATATATCTTAATCTGAGTATTTAAAAATGGCGATTTTTTTTTATATCATAATAATGGCCGCGAGTTTGCGCCACATCGACATCGTCAGATTATTGCATGGGAGTTTTTTTAGGTTCACTCAATACCCCCTAAGAAAATCTGACGCGCTAGATTAATTTTTTTTTTCATTTTCAACCCTTATCTACGATCAGACTAACATACGTACATTATTAAAAATACGTAGGACATTGATACTATCAATATCTGACGCGCTCGAGTATGTCCATGCAACAGGTTTTTTTTTTATTTGAAAATCTTTAGCCGCTTCCTCCACCGATGAAAATACATTAGATACATTACATAAAATTTTTTTCTTCTTATCATCTAAGCTAGCTAGGTCTCTATGAAACTCGAGTAAGTCCACATTTAGCATCGTGGGCTCCCCTACTATCAACAACGACAAATATACTGCGTCCCTGGATATATTATTTGGTGTCCCTCAGGGATCTATACTTGGACCACTAATTTTCATTATCTACACTGCGGATATACTATAATACCCAAGCTTTTGTGTATTTTTGGTTCTACAAAATTCAGAATTCTACGGCAAAAATTGCGGAAGATACGGGGCTGTTTCCAGGAGAAATGTGAGACACATTGTACACGATGTCAATAATTAGATCATAAATAGCGTGTAATTTCAATGTATCTATAAGGTGCTATAAAATAGATATGGATACATTTACAGTAGTGACCAATAATTGAAGATTGTTGAAAATAATGCCAATATCTGTATAATTATCGTAATAATAATTCTTACCAGCTTAGTTTCGAGTACTTCTGCAGATGGGTTCCGCAACTTACGGTATGCTAGATAATAGAAGGTGTTATTTGCGGTACTCCACGTCACGGCAATCTTATCTTTTTCCTTGCAATGCTCTACCACAGATCTTGATATGGAAGTGTACATCAATTCCGAAGAATTAGTAGTCCCTGAAATCATAATGAATTATTATATAGTGACCTGGCAGATCTTTTATTGCAAAGTGAAGAAATCAATTTGAAATTTGTCGCAATCAGGCATACAGAGGCGACGTCCAATTTTTGCGATGATCGATTTTGAGGACCACTAGAGGTCCACTAGACAGAAAGAGTTCGTTGCTATGCAACCTTCCAAGTAATAATTTGAATCAAACTGGTTATTAAAATTGACAATGACATTAAAGTTAACACAAACAATTCAACAATAAATAGAAATTAATTTATATAAAAAAGTCTATTATGCGTGAACTTGGAACAAATTTGAAGAAAAAATTATATTTCACACGGCAATGAAACATCGGCCGCGATATGAAACCTCGTGCTTTTATGCCTATTGAAACATATAACTATTACTGAATTACTCACTTTTTAATTGCACTTTGTCCTTGCAGGAACTGCATTTTGGGATTCTGCATTCGTTTTGACTGGCCTGAAAGAAGTATAATGAGTTTTCATGAATAATGTTGATTATCATGATTTGATAGAAAATAGAAAACACAAATTTAACTATGGCAAAATTATATGGACCAATTGATAATCGAACTGTTTCCTCTTTAATTTCACTCAGTATTTTAGTGCAGTCATAGATACACATTTTCCATATAGGTTTTCCATATATCAAAATACAAGGTGAGAAATGTTTTTCAATGGAGGATATTGCATATGATTCTGACAATGATAGTGAAGAGCATGTATTAAAAACACAGGATACAAATTCAGAATCAGAGGAAGGGATATCGGACAATGGAGTTGAATCATAGCTGTCATTGGGGTCACACCTTTCTGGAAAAGAGATTAGATTCCTACAACTAAATGGCCGAAACATGTTTCCCCCACACGACAAAGACCAGAGCAGAAAATTTGATTGCACGCTTGCCAGGAGCTAAACAATTCGTCAAGAATTCAGAAAAACTTGTATATTTGCAGAACGTTATTCGTATATCATTACAGACAATTCCCGGTTCAAATATTCTAGCCCAACCGCTTATATACCCTAATACGCTCCTAGGAAGCTCAAGGTGGTAAAATCTTCGCCTTTCAAATGCTGCGGAAGCCTTCATTTCGATTTGTTCGCCGTTTTAAATTCAGCGATAGTACCAGAGGATAGAGAAATTAATTTTCCGCAAGATGGAGTGCCTTGTATTTTTAATAAAGAATGGCAGCTTCGTTCGTAACTCGATAATCTGACATTACACAAAACTGCTCGACCTACAGTTCCACATTTTTTTCATGTCAGTTTTTCTACTAAATTACTGATTGGCAAAATTATTTCGTTAAAAAATTTAATTTATCCCATAAAAAACTGTTTTGTTTTATCGTTGATAATAATTGATTATTAAAATTAATTAATAAATTAAGTCATGCCCTCGCACAAGTAATAATGTGCACTATTTTTCCTACGATTCTCGACTGCCTTCGACTGCGTCTCTTATGACATTTCATTGGAGAAAGTTTTTCAATATGGCATCAGTGGAGCGTCTGATAATGTTTTATTCAGACTGTCGACGTCAAGCTGTAGCTACCAATAGTTAAGCATGGTGTTCCTCAAGGATCAGTCTTGGGTACTCTCTTGTTTATCATTTATGCGAATGATATCAGTCGTTTTATGAATCCACAAAAATCTGTTTTAATTGCCAACCATACTACTTTTCTACGTACTCCGATAAGGAATGTTATAAGAACTTGCAAGACTATCTAAAGAGGTTTAACAGTAAAGCAGAATCTTTTTTTTTGCAGACTTAAATTGAATTCTGACAAAACTCAACAACTAAATTTTTCAGCTAGAACTACGTCGGTTGTGAACTGTGTAAAATTACGTTGAGTTGTTGTGGACAGCAATATCTTTTTGAATGATCACGTCAAACAATTAGGCAGAGTAGGCACTCCACTTTGCGTCGTTCGGGTAACAGCAGTCGCATGCGGGAAAGGTATTTTTTGCGTACTTGTTATGATAATAACTATTACAAAACAATCTGATGTTATTAAAGATTACTCCTATATCCATGGCAACAAAATAATTTTTATACACATTACAACTCATTTTTTTTAAATACCTAACTCGAAATGGATAAAATTCGAAAGGATGTCACTTGTGCTTCGCATGGACATTTCAGTTGATCCCAAATCTCGTGAAACATTTCAACGATGCTTTTGAAAAACGAACCCAATCACTGCAATTTCATTTTCTTCGTTGTCCATCACCGCTGTTTTAATAATTTTTCACTTGAAGGATCCATAGTTCGAAAGGTCGAATACTTTTATTAAATCTAATGACGTCTGGTTTTCCTTTGTAAGTTGATCTTGTAAGAACCTTATATTCCGCCTAAATCACTCCTAAACGAACTCCCGACTATCATACTCAAAACAAGCTATATTGCACTTTTTCAGATGAATGTGACAGTAAACAACTTTCATTCATGTGTCGTCTTCGTCGGTAGACATGCATAGCTTACTAGATAAATCATAAGCAGAATTAAAAAGTAGTAAAATATTATGGAACACCGAAATCATGGGTTTTGGGTTAGGAAAGTGTAATAGATCTAGGGCTCATTTTCATAATATAATTGAACCACACGCTAACCACGAGAAGAAAAAATTTGGTTTCCGTTTGAATAATTTGATATTTTCAATGTTACTCATTCATTTTTTGGACCGACAATTCAGTGTTGAATGTGATTATGCTAAATGATTCGTTCAATATTTGTTCTGTCACTGCATATCACTAAACATTGTAATTCACATGAAAATAGCGATGTTTTCGATAGAAGACCGGTGTCAATGATTAAAAAAGAAATCTTAGCAGCTTATAAAAGGTCGAAAAATTAATTATTGTAGTAGTATAGAAGGGAAAAATTCGAGTGGAGTGGGGGCGCAAAAGTAGTATAATTATCAACAAGAGATATAAATACTGTGCGGAGCGAGTGTAGCAATCTCCCGAACGAAAAAAACGTATTTCATTATAGAGAGAAGTTCAAATATAATCGAGAAAATGTTTATAAGCTGTCAAAAGTTACATTCGGTTGCTAATTCAAGTGCCAAGTAGTAAGATTAACCGTCCCAGACAGCGCACAATATTCTATGAATATTCTCACAACGTTCACAGCATACCTACCTCGCCTATCGAATATTCTACAGAAATTCCGTAGAATGTGATAAGTATGTTCTGGATATTCTAAGAATGTTATTCAGGAATGATCATAGAATATATAATTTGAATATTCTTAGAACGTTTTAGAATATGTCACAATATTCCATGGATGATCTCAAAGAATAGTCATAGAATATAATATTCAAATATTTTAAGAACGTTCTAGAATATCTTAAATTATTCCATGAATGTTCTCTAGGAGTGACCATAGAATATATTATTTGGATATTGAAAAGAAGCAAAACTTTTGATTAAAGTTTAAAAATATATTAATAAGGACTAGTTTTGTATTCAGCTAGTGTTTATTTTGAGAATTATATTATGATATCATATTTTAACAATTTTTGATATTCCTATTCATATAAGGAATGCGTCTAATTAAATTAATAAATCGAACAACGTATGAAATGTATTTCATCAGAGTGTTATCATGTAAGTAAATGAAAACAAATGATTTCAACGAACGTTGAAAATACCCTTCTCTCCATTTATTCCCACGAAGTCTTTGTGGAAATGATTCCACAAAATATGGAGAGGTTATTTTGAATTTTAATTGAAATTATTTGTTTTCATTGGTATAAGGACTGCATACATACTAAATATTGGGATTAAATAAATCGAACATATAAATGAAAACAAATAATTTCAGCTAAAGTACCCTACTTTCAAAAAATGTGGAGAGAAGGGTATTTTCAACTTAAGTTGAAATTATTTATTTTTATTTATGTTCGATTTATTCAATCCCAATATTTATTATGAGCTCATTTTGCCTGAAATGTTCTCAGAATATTCTTAGACGAGAATATGTCCCACAGATGTTCTGAGGATATTCTTGAAAGTATACTGATGATGTTCTGAAAATATACGAAAAAAAATAAACAATATTTTGTTTTTTTATCTTCATATTCCAGAAAAATTACTTGATTTTTTGTATCAAAAAGAATTTGTAATGTCTTTGGAGCGAAATATAAAATTTTTGCAAGAATTAATATTTTGCATCATTTTCAACACTGCATTTAAATAAACAATGAAAAATAAATAACATGAAATGTTTTTTTAGTTGTTTCTATTTTTGACAATGTTTCTCCACATTAGTCTGATATTTTTCCACACCATTTCAAACTGGAGGTTTTAACAAAAAAAAGCAGCCCTAAAATTAAAAAGAATTAAATTTTGTGATTAAACATTTTATCAAAAAAGCCTTTTTTCGAAATAAATTCGCAACGAATCAAACAAAATATTTCCCTAAAAAAAATTACAGCTTTTTCGAAAAATAAACATGTACATTTTTACCAAATTTCATAGGTATACAATAATTTTTGTAGAATATGAAAATAAATGGAGTAGTTCTCAATATTTTTGAGGTTCTTTAAAAGAATCAGTCACATGAAATTTTACCAAAAACCGTAAAAAACATCTACCCCTACAAACACACTTTTTCGTACCCCCACTCCACTTCTGGTTATTTGTTAGGCTGCATATGTCACTTTTTCTAGAATAAATGAAAACCGATTCATTTCAGCTCTAGGGTATGATGAATTTGAACCAAAATCCTGAGAGGAATCCAAAAATTGTATAAAATACAGGGAATATTGAACATAACAAAGATGACGTCACTCCCGGATAAACAGAACAGTAATAATAAGGAGAACAGTTTACAAAATGAAAATTGGTTGAAAATAATCAAGCTCTACGTAGGACCAGTTGACAAAACCAAGTAGAAGTCGTTTGCATGTTGTGTCCTGGTCTACACTGATGAGCGGGTTGAACAGGAAAACACTCAGTATGCAGTAATATAGATACACCTGTTGGTAGTTGTTACGGGAAGTATTACAAAGTATATTCTTGTAGAAAAACTTTGGCAGGCGATAGGCTGAAATAATTCGGAAGTCTGTTTCTGTTTGCCGACACCTATTGTATAGGGAATAAGTGAAAGTATCGATTGTTATAAATCAATTTCCGTATTGTGAATTCATTGCCGTTCGCAAGTATACACAGTTCCACATGAAAAATATTTGAATATTTGTCATGATGATATAATGAAAATAGTTTAGTTGGATTCGGAATATTTTCTTCGTAGTCTCTATAACACTTTTTCAGGATCATGCTTCTGTTAAATCGCTAAAATCGCTTTTAGTCAGAAAAATAGGTATAACCTGTATATAAGACCCCAATCAGCCCTTTGAGGTGTATTCGGGATGCCAGAGGTAAGGGCATAAGAATCGTGTGAAGTCACAGGTGCGCATATCGTCATCATTTTTGATTATATCGAATTAAAAACCTGCCGTTGTTGACGAATAGCTTCGTGAATATGTATCATTAAAAACCCACATTTGGCCTTATTGACAACTTCCTACCACCCTGTCGTTTCGGTACTTACCTTCAGTGCATCAGAACATCCAAAACAAATAGAAGGTCGATTCGATGGAAGAAATTCGTCCGTCACATTATCGGATACGGCACAAAATACGCACACAAAAAACACCAGCACTTTCAACTGAACCACGATATAGGAGGACATTTTTTGTGACGAAATAGTCTCATTCTCTTGCGGAAAAGGCGATAAACTGCCAATCCAGTATGCACACTCTGGCACAAATGGATTTATTTGGCAAGATATGGAAATAATATCCCTTATCGATTTATTGTTGGTTTTTCGAGCTCAGGTAACACTATAAATGACTATAACTTATTGTAATAGATTCATTAGGTACCTACGTGGATAATGGTATTATAATTGGATTCAAAATGTGTCTACGGGGATTAGGACTGCAGATTACTTGTTTCATTCCGTCTGTGGAACTGCATAGTTCGCCGGAAATTGGGGAAATGGAGGTGATTCTAATAGAAAGTACCAATAATGAATATATGAACAAGTGTAATTGTATAAAGCCAAGATAATTTAGGAAGGAGGATCTTTACAAACGGATTAATTTGTGAAAATTTCTTCCAAAAGGACAGTAGGTAATGATTTCGATGACAGGAAGTACTTAAATTTTCAGAACCTGTTACCCAAAACTAGGTACCTCGAAGGTATGGCAAGTCAGGGTCGGCTTTAATTATTATTTGCCGAGCACTCTGACCAACTCACATAAAATTGCTTCAGACCTGGAGTGCGTGATTCACCGTATCCCCGTAATTTATTTTGAGAGGTGCATTTTCTCGCAAGCGAAAAGTTTGGAGCGCTATATGAGATGTTAATCACTTGTAGAAGAAATGTTGTTCCTAACTCGTACGGAAAGGTACTCTCCCGCACTCGACTTCGCTCTGCGTCGTTCGGGTAACGGCAGTCGCATGCGGGAAAGGTACTATTTCTGTACTTGTTAGGATAATAAATATTACCCACAGTGGGTTATTTCGACAATCTAGCCGGTCATAAAGCAAATTCGAAGATATTCACGAAGGTGAAGAAAAAACTACTTTTTATAGCTCAAAGTCAATTATAAAGCCATTATAAATCATAAAATCCAAAGAAATAATTTTGACCGGCTAGATTGGCCAAATACCCCACTGTGCGACCGTGCGTTTTTACGCACTATCACGCACGCATTTTAGTTTTGAAAGTGTCACTTTCCCGCACTAGTGCGGGAAAAATCGCTTTCCTGCATTATTGCGGGAACTTAAAATATGCAAATTTAACGTTATTATACGTACATTTCATTGATTTTACCGGTACATTAATATTCAAACTACTGTAGGTTTTAATATTTAATCTAACCCAGACTATTTCTCTTGATTTCGCAATTTTTGATTAATTGGAATTATATAAAAATTGGGATACTTTTTTATATCTATTCTAAGATATCTATCCTATACAATTCTCAAAATCAATCCACATAATAACGATCAAACTAAACTGAGTCAAGTAGTGATTTGGTGTGGTAACCAAAGATTTGCTATGACAACTATTATTTTCAATAAAAGCTTAAATAAAAGCAATATTTTAATGGATTCGTCAGGCAAAGAGCTTCCAGAAGAAATTTTAAAGGCCGCAGATGAGGTAAATTCAGACCTGTTACCTAGTTAACTAGGCGAACAATACGAACAGCAATACAACCAATTTTCAAAATGGTGTAAGAAAAAAAGTGAATAACTTCAGAGAAGAGGTTTTTTTCCGAGCTGAGAAAGGTACAAAAATCCAATACCGTAAGGTCGCGTTACTCGATGGTGAAATGGTTTGTTAAAATAAAACAACACCTGGACAAGAGCAAGTTTCATAGTTGACATCGTTCCTAAAAAACGAAAATGTTGGTTTCGACAACATGAAGCGCAGATTTTTACCAAAGAAAACATATCCAAGTTTATGCTAGCCCCTGTATATCTTATGATTAAAGCAGATACCATTTTTGCTCTAGCCGATGCTCTTCGCATAGCGGAGCTTATGAAAATTATGCTTGACTATATTCAAGATAAAATTTCCGATTCGAAAAACCATATTTTTCTCATATCTGAACACATAAATAATGAAATCTTTTTGAAGCTCTATAGAAAGTATGCAAATTTACAGCCTCTTAAACGTGAAATCCGCAAAAAAAAACTATAATAGCCACAAGCTAACTTACCTAGTTTGGCCTCATGAACTAAAAATCAAACTGAAATTTTTGGCGGTCCCAACTAATTTCGGAGATATGGGCCTATTTTTGAGTGATGACCGGCATTTTTTAAGACACATTTCTACCGCGGAAAAACACTCAAAATCCTTTTTTCTTTAAACTAACACAATGTAAAGGTAATGGATTTTCTTAAGAGCTATGGCTCAAACCGTCGCGTCGCAGAGAACAAATTTACGTTTCGGCAGTCGTCTGCTGAACGTTGTAAAAATATCCGCATTCGAGACCCACGAGCGTGTGGTAAAGATCGACGTGGCACGCGCCCATACCGATTAAAGATATAGTAAAGATATATTCAAGTCATAGCTCTTAAGAAAATCCACTACCTTGACATACCCTAATTGACCTGTTTCACACTCTTTCTACATTCAAAACGGTACTTTTTTGGAAAACCTCATCGTTCTTTTATGATCACATAACCAACAAATCTAGGCAAAATATTTATTGAATATTATTCATGTCAAGTTGGTAACTGGAAAAAAAGTGAGTGAATAATTTCCTATTCTTGTTGAAATCAAATGCAACGAAAAGTTGGCTGTGCAAATATGCAAAGTTCAAAGTTACCAACTTGACATAAATTCACTGACCATTTTACATAAATTTGTTGTTTTGATGTTTTTAAAAGAAGGTTGAATTTTTGGATAAAACAATACCGTTTTTAATAAAGAAATAGTGTAATACGGGTGAGTTTGGCTGTGAACATTGTGATAATTTAAAAAAAATGAAGAATTTTGAGTGTTTTTCCCGTGGTAGAAATGTGCCCTAAAAAATGCCAGTCAGTATTAACACGGAAGAATTTTGAGTGTTTCTGTTTTTTTCGCGGTAGAAATGTTCGCTAGAAAATGCCTCTTATCACTCAAAAATAGGCCCAATACCCCAAAAATTTGTTCATAGGTTGTCGGTATTAGTCAACGGAATTTTACCAAAAAAAATCTATCTTGATATTAATTTCTCGGTGTTTTAAAGCATCTGTGAAAATTTCACGAAAATACAATTTTTTTCAAGAACAAAAGATCTTGAATACAATTTTTTCATGTACTGACAACTTGCAACAGATTCCGTCTCCATCATTGCACTTTTCAATATGAGTTGGAATCGAAATTTTTTCTACGAGCACATTGTAGCGCTCTTTAAAAAACATTGGCGTGCGGGAAAACACCACTTGAAATAACTTCGGCGAGCGAGAAAATTTAAAGGAATGATTCTGTTCAATGGTGTGCTTCATTTTGAGAATGACACACATTCAACTGGGAAAAACGTGTGAATAATTTCCTATTCATGTTGTAATTAAGTAAATGGCTCGTAAAGTTGGCTGTGAAAATATGCAAAGATCATGGTTACCAACATGACATGAATACATTCAATAACCAATTTGCCCAGATTTGTTGCTTATGTGGATTAGTTTTTTCATAAAAAGTGCTGTGTTCAATGAAGAAAGAGTGTAAAACTGGTCAATTAGTGTGTTAATATTCTGCTAGTGATAAGAAGGAAGAATTTTGGGTGTTTGTTTTTTTCGCGGTAGGAATGTTTGCTAGAAAATGCCTGTTATTACTCAATAGGCCCATATCTCCGAAATTACTTGAGACATCCAAAAATTTGATTTAGATATTTTGTTCATGATACCAATTTATGCCAGTTCAAAAAAAAAATCTTTGGTAGCTTGTGGCTATCAGGAATAGGTATTGAAAATACATTGATATGAATAATGATGCCTCACATATTTTGTTTTAATTATTTTTACCAGGCTACAAAACAGTAACGGAGTGTAATATTGATGACTTCTTTAATCTCATTTGTTGTTTTTCACAACTTTTATTCTCCACATACCAAGTAATGTTTATTTGATATTTCTTACTTGCTCGTAACAAAAGCACTACTGATCAATATTGGTTTAAACAGACTAGAAATAATTAATGGTGTTCTCCATGACCATGTCCATGATCACTGGGATACATTTTGTCATACAGAGCAGTACCAGCAATAGTGAGAAGGAAAGCCCCAAATCCATACTTGAAACCCCTGAAGAATATAGCCTTCACTCTGAAACTCTCCGTACCGAATTCTTTAGGGTTGTATCGCCATACTTCATTTCTAAGCCAAGGGTTTTTCAGACCTTGCGACGCTAAAGCTTTCTGGACAGCCAGAAGTTCAGGGACATCTTCTACTTTGTATATTCTATAATCTGGAATGGTATAGGGTTCCTTATGATGACCGTGTTCGTGGCCTCCCATTTCTACTAAAAGCGGAACATAACCTTAAATCGTTGCATAATAGAAATTATTTTTTTTTGTACTGCCAACGTTCTGAACATAATTTACCTCATTGAAAACCGTTCAGAATCTACTCCTGACATTAATAACTTACCAGCAAGTTGATAAAATTAAAATATAACCCCGATTTTATTTTTACTTTTCAATCTTTTCATAAAATTATCAGATTCATTCGTTTGATACGAGGCGTTAGTGTAGGTTAGTGTAAATTACACCGAAACTTAAATAAGTGTAACTGAGTGCTGTTAACACAAAGGAAAATGTCAATCTAATCAGCAACGAATACTCCAATCGAGTTTATATTACACCGAGTGTAAAAACGTGCTACACCTAGGGCCAGTTGCACAGGTTACACTTAACGCTTTAAGTGTCACTTGCTGTTAAGAATCCGATAGAATATGTTGAATGGTATGTCAAATACCTCAATACATTCACATTCTAATTGATTAACAAATTCGTAATCGTAGAACCCATTACAAGTAGAGCTTGTTAACCCTGAACTGAACTTCACCTGACTTAATAAATGAATTTTATTCGAGATCTACCCGATCACTCCAGGAGCTACTCAGAGTTCCCTGTGACAATAGGAAAGAGACTTTCATAATATGGATGTGTTCCGTTAATAAACATGTTACCAAAAGTGGTTAACTGAAAATAATTCTGGTTTCGTGACAGCTACACTCTGGTTAGTGCGTAATACGGGACACTTCCATTTCGGTATTTACTGTCATTTGTCATTATTATTTTTTATTGTTGTGTTATTTTCTCTGCGAATTGTATTGCTTGAGAATCTTCAATCTTTTGTGTTTTACAATTATATTATTCAATACTTATAATAATGCATGAAGCAGCTGCTCATTTTTTCTTGATGATATTCTTTCTGAAAGTTTCAGCAGTGATGATAATTTTGTTGTTCGGGGTCCTTTAGGTATATAAGGCATCTCATGATTTGTACGTAGTAAATTTTCATTCAAATACCTCCACAAGTTCATCCAATACTAAATTTGAAATATATTCTAATGACATACGACAGATCGCATTAACCGCTCACCTACGTGCAAACCCCGGTCGTTTTGGTACTACTAAAAGTCACCAGAATTTCAGGAATCATGTCCCGTAACTAGCCAATCTTTCAGGAATATTTTATATACGGGACACAAAATGTGCAACCATAACGACCAAGTTTATTAACGGAACATATCCTATCTTATTTCTGTCTATATCCAACGTGCTGCCTATGTGGAAAAGAAACATTTCGTCGGCGAAAATTAAAGTTGTTTTCGCAACACTTTTTTAAAATTATTTGGTCCGTTTTAAAAACTTTGCGTTTTAGCGTTGAAACATTGACGTAATTATTTTTCGTAATCCCACTGATATTATTCAAGGGTTGCTATTTGAAAAAAATAACAAGCTGTAATCCACAACCAGGAAAAAAGATCACTATAGATAATTGGCATTTATTTTAATTTTGTAGAGCTTGAAAATAAAGGCCATCTTAGATCAGAAAAATATTCCTTTATGTGTTTCCGTAGCCTGAGTAGCATTAGAGAACTTCTCATTGTACCTAAAGCTTTTTATAAATGATTTATTTTGGTAATTTACAAAGGTAACTGGTTACATTGAAGCTCCGTTTACGTCTTAATTGCTTATACAGAACTTGGCGAAATGTGAAGTCCGATAGAATGTCCTAAAATACGCAACTGCATGTAGTAGTATAGAACGTATGTATATGAATGTGGTGGAAGAAGGGAATCAATTTGATATGTTGGAAAGATCCGCTAGAGATCAACCATTGTTCTGTTCCGCATATCAATCTTTTGATACTTTTATACAAGCTTTATTAGTTTTTACAACAGCTGATAGAGGAATTTGATTTCAAATCACAGAACATGGTCACAGTTCAAATAGTTTTTATATAAACACAGCGTTTTCAATCAAACCTAGTAGAAGCGGTCGTTTTGAATATTTTCAACCAATCGCATAACATCGCTAATAAGTAATCACTTAAGAAATATCTCTTATAAAGTAGGCATCACTTTTATACAGTCAAAGAGCTTTTTAAAAGATTAACAACTGCTTTTGTCCAAAAACCATGTTGAAAATTTGAAAAGAATCTGACAGCGCCGGCATCGCTAACAATTTAAGAGTTCTTTTTTTTTTGGCAAATTTTTTTCATTGCAAAATTATATTCTTGCTGAATATTAATGATAAGGTATTGTATAACACGAATAAGTCATTTCAAAAGATTTAATTATCCAATTGCAGATATTTTGAAGGCATGTTATATTATTTTTTTTGCCTGGCAAATTTTACTTGACATGGACGAAAGCCATAACTTTATAAGTTTATATGTAAGCCATTACATTTAATTTCGGATCTTTTGCTACTATAAGCTTTGCTCGAAACATCTCCAAGAAAACCATAATAGTACAAAACATATCCATGAAAAATAACTCACCGACATTATATTGCAACTCCTTAGAAGTATTAAAAGGTACTCAACTCTATACAACATTAAGTTATAAAGAAATTCTAGATAAAAACTACCAGCGATTTTAAAAATAAGTTTTCAGAGAATCCTGCCCTATGAACAAGTAGAAAACAAAAAGGATTTCAAATTTGTTTTTTGTATACGTTACTAACAAAATTCAATATTTGGTCTACACTTTATATCAAATGATAATCAACCCAGTTGAACTGTAACTAACTTTGGAAAATAGGGAATTACACTGTAAGAAAAGATAACGTTTCAATTATAAAAAAGGATTTTACATGATGCATGTTGAATCACTTCATGAACCTATTTATTCATTTCATATCGACTAAAACCCACTTCAAGACTGTTCTGAATTGAGAAAGTTTCAAACGCCATAGTTACGCGGGCTGACGTCCCTTGTATTGTACTACAAATGTTTGTTTTGTGAGTGCTTTATACAAAGAACATTCGTTCCCATTTTGAATCACAGTGTACACTGTAAATTAAGAAGACTGACGTCACTTGTATTTGTCCAATGAAATATCGGTAATATTTGGCGCGAATTTAAGCTAGTGTTTGAATTCATCTCCAATCCTTTTGTTTTCGGGACCGAAGGTCAAAAAAAAATATTGAAAAATCGTTTTTTATCCACTTTGACTTGTACACCTTTAAAAAAAATATATAAAAAATTAACAGTCTTGAATATTCAAAATAACAAACTGACGGATAAAATTCAAATTGCCTTTCAAATTTCTAGTAGTGAAGTCTGAAACCTAACAGGAAAGAATATTTTCCCTATTATTTAATACCACAACTGTGACATTAGATCAAAAGAATGTGCTGAATTGAACGGGGCAACCAGTGAAAAACGTTTTGATAATTTTTCAAGTCAAAACATTCAGTAACACAAGGGGATGAACAAATGCACAAGACACATAATAAATTTGGACTTTGTCGAATCCTTCTTGTAATTTATCAGTTAAAAAGCCATAAATAACTAATGTAAATGTCAAAATCAGCATTTACACTGATATTTTTCAACACAATTACGAAAGAAAATGCTTGAGGGGACCTAAACTTACATCCTACCCAAAAATTACATCCATTTTAAAATATGGTCACATAATGATACACAATCAACCAACACGTTTTTCTCAATCATTCACCAGTTTGATTTTCAGGGTGCTCTGTGTGAGTGTCAATTTCCTCAGAGTTATTGTGATGCGTCAGGTAACTTGGAGGAGATTCTGGGGGGAGGGGAACATCGTCCAAGTGTCCGTTAGTACTGATGTCCATAGGTTCGGCAGGTACACAAATATCCTCAACTCGAATATTAGGTTCACACTGATTTATAATCGTCTCTGTTTTAACATCTAGTTCTTCAGCAGCTGCCCTTACTTCATTCCTCACTTCATTCGGTTCTTTTTTAATCACCGCAATTTGTGTTTCTGTAATGATGTCATTCACATGGTCCTCTTGATCATTATCATCATCGTGATGATTGTTATCATCATCATGGTTATGATTGTTATCATCATCATCATGACCATTGTTATCATCATCGTGGTCATCGTTATGTTCTTGGTGTGATTCTTCTTCAGGAGGAGGGTGCTCTTCTTTTCCTTCCCTAGACCTGAATTTGTAGTCGAAATTACGTTTCATTCGATCTTCAATATGTTGCAGTTCTTCTGATATTTGTTGCTGCTTCTTTTCCAGAATCTCTGTTGAAAACATTCAATAAATGTACTATAATTACAACTCAAAAGCTCAGAAAAGCATCATCTTCATCTGCCAGAAAAGAAAACATTGGTATATAAATAAGCAGAAGAGTTGTATATTTTGTAGCAAGGCAAGAGTGTGCTTTCTGGCCAATATTATCAAACTATGAAGTACTAATGCCTTTGAAAGCAATGAATTTTCTTTGTTTCTTCTCATTCTCAATGTTTTCTTCAAATTTATCTTGAACCTTTGAATTCATTTTCGGAACAAACAGCAATTAAGAGTACCTATTAAGTCAAAAATACAAATGAGAAATGTTTGTTGAAACTGAGCTATGAAAATGGGACCATTTGGAAAACAACAGGACTGTCTACAGTTTTTGTTCAAAAACCCCCAGTTTTCCAGGTTGGTGGGAAATACTACTCTGTAAGTACATATCAGCAATATAACTAGACACCAGTAAAATGCTTTCGATAACAATACATCTTGTCCAATTCACAACATGACAGATTTTTCAATCCTATTAGCTTTGAATACTTACGTTCAACTTCAGTTTTACTATCTTCAAGTAGTTTTTTAGTTTCAGGAGTCATCCGCCTTGGTAAATAATGTATATGTGGTTTAGCCTTGGTCATTATGAAGTTGGTTCTAGGTTTTTGACTTCCTTCCCAAGCTGAATACTCCTTCATTCTCAACATTTTCAACTCTATTATTTTTATTTCGGCTTGCTTCTTTTTTCGACTGAGGAATAATTCTTGGCGTTCCCTCTTCACCTCCTCCTTTTCTTTAATTTCATGTTCTTCTATCTTCTTCTCCAGTTGGGCACGTTTTTGCTCCTGAAATATACAATTAAAATGGAAATCTATTCAACTCAAGGATAATATGAACAGGCATCATTCAGTCATCCCTATCATAAGATATTGGTTCCCACTTTATGGAAACTGCTGCTTTTAAATGAAGAATGAATACTCACTCTTGGCTTAAGCTTAGTTTCCTCTTGCTGAAACTTCTGTAGAGTCCCCAATAACGCACCAAACATACGCCTATTTCTCGCTTTGAACTTTTCATCTTTATTTTGAGCCTCCAGAGCTTCTTCCCTACTTGGTATTTCTTTGGGAGTGACAATAACTTTACTAATCAATCCTCTATGAGGAACAACATGTTCATCATCTACAACTTTCTCTGATAGCCTCTTAAATACAGATATGTTATTTCTCCTCTTGGGAAGTGGTTCCTCATTTTCGTGAGTGAAGTTTCGCATTCGAATAGGAGCTTTAACAACGGTTCGTCCTTTATCGTCTTGAGCAGGACGTTTTAAAACAATCCTCGGTGGTAATTCTGAAGGGTCTCTGCCTATTAACCTCTTTAAATTTTCGTCAACACCTTTCAAGCTACTTTTAGCTTCTTGTAATTCATGCTGTAAACTCCCGAAAGACTTCAACATCTTCGTTCCCATAATTTTAACAGAAATACTACTATAATAGTACTATTCCAACTCAGGTTCACAAGTAATTAAATTTTTCTTTCAGAAACGACCCATCATATATTTACCCAAAATTCTTTAGGACCTTTTGACATTTCAATTATTTTATGTTGTAAACACTGTCTGTCCACGTCCAACATCCCCTCTTCGTTTCTCCCATCTGTCAGAAGCACAGAACTGTTATAGTTCTGTGGTCAGAAGTTAGAGTATTTCTACTTCTTTCGTATTGGTGGCCTAGCTGCCAGAACTATTAGCCAAGGACCATAATATATATATATATTTTTAATTTTTGCAAATAGAAATATTACGATTAGATCGAATTTCGAAATGAGCTATTCTAATTCAACAGTTTTAGTAAAGTTTACCTGTCAGTGCTGATAGATCTTGTTAGTGATAGATCTAATTTCTACTATACTGTTACGATATTTCTAAATAATACGCCGAGCATACTACTAAACTGTTTTTATAAAGAACTTCTTCAAAGTTCCATCCCGAGTGAAATGTGTCTTATATACTCATTTCGAACAGGGTAGATTTTTCGGGATTCTTCCGTTCTACAGATTATTCATTACAGAAAACATGTAAATAATTTTGGAAATGAGGAAATGTTTACGGCCGATTTGTTTGTTATGCAAATGAGTTACGTTTTATGATGGGCACTCGACAGCGGCGTAGCTAGGGGATTTTTTTCAGTCTCGTACAAAAAAGATAAATTATATGAACTGATGCCAAATAAACTTGTGGACTATTTTTTCTTTATGAAATGTTTGATATAATGATATTTCTGGTGTTGGGTTTGTAGTCAATCTTATTGTTTTATTTTTGTTATGATTGCAATCGTGCCATTTATGTTTTCGATTATGGCTATTTAAGTGAATACCCTTCATGTTTCCAATCACCAACAATACATTTTTCCAAACACTGAGTTTTCTGTTTTTTATGTCATTTTTAATCATTCCCACCGTGGAGTATTGACCAATAGGATTTATTCTTGGTCCACAAACGATGCGCGCCACTTTAACCTGCACACGTGATTCTGGAAGGTTACTTCAATTTGGCTAACTTTTGTTATTATTATTATATCCGTATATCCGGTACCGTATTTATAATTGTAATCGAATATCAATACAGTGAACAGAATGTTTGAAGTTCATTTGATTCTGTAGAAAACATCACCTTTACTTGATGAAATTGTATCTTATGAAAATTGGGATGATTCTTATTATATCAAACGCAAAATAACAGGTCATTTAAACCCATTTAAACCATGAGTTTCCGAATTTCACAAGAAATGTATGCGTGCCCACCCTGTATTTGCAAACGCATGCATGTAGACATTCATACCTGTATCTGAGGGCGTGCGTGATAAACTCCTTCTGCATTCTTTCGGTTAAGTTTTCTGCCGCATCAAGGCAAGCCGGTATGATTATCAGATTTGAGAGCAGCGTGTTCATTATTCCACCAAGTTCCCCTATAATCAGAACCACCCTTTTGACAGAATGGTTTGGGTTAAGCCTGCATAGTACAAAGAGTAAGTCTCGAAAGTTTGACCGTTTTTCCTAATCTTTTCCTCATCCTTCTTTGATGGTCGAGAAGAACTAGATCAGGCTTATTGGCTTTTTCATTCGCCTGAGGGTGGGAAATGAGTAGATCCAATAAATTCGGCACTTCTCATTCTCCACAATGGACTCAATATCTTTCCGCAGCTTTGACGTGGGCTTTTTGCTGAACGGGTTTCAACTCAGTGACAGTTTGGGTTCGTCCGTTCAGTATCGAATATGAGACCAAGTTTACCGGCTGCACGGGTTGCTGCCTTGATGATTTTATAGGCTCCATCCGGCACCATTCTGTTGTGTAGACACTACAAGCTCAAAAATATCTGAGAAAACCATGTGAAGAACACCCAATATATTGTATTGCGATGCCATATAAAACGTGAAGATGTTGTGCTACTTGGAAGAGAAGAATGTATGGACAAGTAACGTCATAGCAGTTTTTCAAGAACCACGAACTTTGGTCAAAAACTTGATTGCATAAGTAGACTGATTCTTGACATCAGGTTTGCGTTGGGTTGCAGTATATTTTCATTACATAGTGTATAAAAATGAGCACACATTTACTTTCAAATTCTAGTTTATTGGTACCAGATAAATACAATATCGGACACGTATAAATAATTTGCACATTTAACAAAAATATGAGTGCCATTAGATATCATTTTCGTGCGCTTTCCTACAGTTTGTTCACTTGTAATGTCTAATTTATGTTAGGCCTAAGACTGAGTACTATTTTTATGAATTCAGTTGAAGTGAGTTCAAATGAATTCATGTCACATGAATTATTGTGAACTTGATCAACAGTGTGTTTATCGTTGCAGAAGGAAAATTATCTTACTTTAATCAGTTCGAAGACAAATGTGTCTCTTGAAGTTAGGAAATTGTTACTATTTTATAATGAAAGGAAAATGAGTCTCATACGGAGAGAATCAATTTGTATCGCTTCAATTCGAATCAACCACCCCTTGGAAGTTGTTCTAATATTGGGGCGCAGTAGTCATGATGGTTCGATTCCCAGCATGGTCACTGGTCTCGTGCTAGGAATCGCACGTTAAAAGGTAAGACCTCGTTAATCCTTAGCTCGCACAAGTTTCGACGTCTGAGGGCTGTCGTTCGTAAGGGGATGACAGCTGGTTAACGGAAAAAACAATTTTAAACAATTTCATATCCAATATCGGTAAACCATAATGCTGATTTTGTTCTGTTTTGTAAATAAAATTATAACCGAATCAAAAATATCGATCAAAACATCGAATCTTGGGTCATACTTTCCTTCATGTTTTCTTTTCAGTTACTTCTGGATTGGTGCGATGATCTCAGACCAAGGAATTATACAACTATCCCCAGTTTGGGTTGTACCCAAAAAGATAAACGCATCAGGTAAACAAAAATGGAAAGTATTAATTGAACAGAAAACTAACAATATTCAACTTTAGGTTTTCACCAGATAGAAATTGATGCTGAAGAAATTGGATAAAAATTATGAATACTGTCGTATGCCATTTGGTTTGAAGAACGCTCCAAGTACTTTCTGACGCATCATGGATGACATTTTATTAGGATTTCAACTGAAAGAGATGTCTGGTCTCTGTATGAACGACATAATTTATTCAGCTTTAATTCATGAGCACATTTTGAGACTGACTGAAATTTGTAAGAGATTTCAAAAAGCTAACTTCAACCTGATAAATGCCAAATCTTGAAAATTCAATCATAGAAAACTGAATCAAACTTAATCTTCAAAAAATATAATATGTATGAAAGAAATTCTCGAATCGTAAAATCAAAAAGAAATATAAGAAAATCTAGGACTCACTGCTTATTACCGAAGGTTGGTTCCAAATTTCTCAAAAATCATGAAACATTCAACACGCCTACTACAAAAAGATATAGCTACCTTTCAATTTCAGTGAAGAACAAAAAGGAATTGGAAACTTTGCGAATGTATGACTCTATTTCTGTATTTCACACTTTCATAAATACTGATAATGAAAAGCAAACTGAAATTACATTTTATATGAATAACAAGAATGTTTTTGTGTTGTCTTGGGGGTCACTAATACGATAAACTGTAACAAACATAGCTTTTTCTTGGAGTAATTGATTCTTGAAGTGAAGCATCATAATTAATGATAATGATCCACGCAGTAGATGTCACCAGGTAAGGAGAAATAAACGTTTGTGACTGATTCTCAACGTTACAAAAGTAGAATATTTGTTACCTATGTAAATTATTTATAGTATGAAAAATCTTCAAAAAAATTCTTCGTATTTTCTTTTCTCGTTTCAATTATACAAACACTCACATATACATATATTTTGTAATAGGAATATGAAAATAGCAGGTATAGGTATCTTATCTAAATACAAAACATTGATGAGAAATGTTCATAACAATTAGTCAAATACAGACTGTTTCTGAGAAGGGCAAAGTTGTGTTTTGTCTTGCACTACTAAATATTGTTCGAAAATTGAATTTTAGACCATAAAGAATGCATTGCGTCACCGCTTCTCGACAGTTCGGGAAGCCATCTAGAGGGAAGTCGCCAAATAAAAATAAAATTCGAAATACGTCCAGAAGACCTTTACTAAGGCTTCATAATAAGGTGTAGAACTAGCAAAATAAACCGTTTAGTAGACAATTCATCATTGACTTAGATGTAGAGTTAATGATTAGTTTCTGAATCTTATGAAAATATTCAAGTTTCGAGATATTTAGTATATCAAGTTTTATTTTTATTACTATTGAAAAATATTGAACATGGTGATGGGTTCGAACGATGAGGTATACAGCTGCCACATATTATGAATGAATATTCAAAAATATTCATGAAATAGATACCTTTTATTTTTTCACAAAGTAACTCACAAACTATAATAAAGATCCACACATGGCCATTTGAGAAATTGAAGCTCTATCTCGCTCAGAAAAAACAAGATCACCATGTGCCATAAAAAACATTAATTTATGTTTTGGTCATAGAAAATTGAAAATACGTACACTGGTTGCGGTACCATGTAAACTGAGACATATAATACTTTTTTACATCGATGAATCAGTCTGTGGAAGAAGCAAATTATTCTGAACACTTTGTATACACATTAAAACTAACAAAAATAGTTTGATATATGGAATTCCAGGCCGAACCTTCAATTCATTATCGTCGTTCGACCGTTCCAAGCAAAGTAACGTTAAAATCTGCTTAGGATCAGTGATATGAAAATTTTGAAGGCCTCTTGTGGGAAGTAAAGAAATAAAAATTTGGTCTATGTAAGTATAAATGATTTTTTTTTTGAAAGCATATTGAAAAGGTTCGGCATACTTCGGAATATTCTTTGGAATTAACAAATAAATGAGAGCAAACATTCATACATTTCATTTGAAGATGTAAGTAATCCACTGATATTTGTGACTAGTTTCTATAACTACACCAACTTTATAATACTTGTCACAAATAAAAAAATATCAGTGGAAATAGACAAAAGTGTTTCATTCTGTTCTTAGTGAAGATGAATTTCCACAAAATGAATAAATCGTCAATCGAGTGTACTGAAAATCTAACACCTATTTTGGTCCAAACGTTTCCATAATGTGAATACAAGCATCAACCAGGTCTATTCTAGCTAGATAATTCTGAAGTTGTTTGAAATATAAATGCTGTCACGAAAATGATCGATATTCGTTTTGAAAACTGTGATATTACGAAAGAAAGGTTTTTCTCGTACTAGAGGAAATTTCTTTTTTTATTTTAACTTGTTTCAAGACTACCTATGCCTCTTAGTTCTCTCAGGTCACCTAGAATTTCTAGCATATACATGCTGAGCCTTCTTATAAGTTATAGTACAAACAGAGTTTCACATTGGGATGACAAGACCCCTTCTGGTGAATATTCTCAAACAAGTTGTGCTCCTGAGTTTTCCCCAAAAACAGGTGTAAAGATCTCATTTCCTACACTTATTTGGTACATAATATCAAAGTTGTATTTCAAAACCTCTGCAATTCATCGTGAAAGGCCACCCTATACAGTTTCTGTAACTGATAGTGAAATACTAAATCATTTTAATACCTAATCTTTTTACAATGAACAGTGTATTTACAAAACTGTCTCTTCTACTATTTAGTTTCACTAAGTTATATATTCCTTCCTATCTCTATCATATGATTAAAGGTACAGTCTGAATTTAAATACCTTTTCATTCGTTTCATGAGATCTTCAGAAAGCATCTGTATTTATCTATAGTACATTTGATAATGATTGACAATTAAAAAGGTCCTCTTTGATTTTTTCGTAACTAGATGGAAGAGCTGATGCACAGAGCAAGAATAGAATTTGTGGTGCTGTGTGGATTTCATGCTAACGAGCTGACCTATCGTCAAAACTTCCTGCCCTCTCGCACTTTGCGAATCAGTATTCCATGGAGATTTGTTCGCTATTTTGTTGCTTTATCCTTTATGAAACTAGACGATGGCATTTAGGTATAGACTACGCTTCATTTATCATCCGTAATTTTATAACAACAGTTCTTCATCAACAATATACGAAAATAATCTTTGTGACACATCTTAACTTAGTGCCGAATATGGAAAAAGTGCTCCAGAAAAGAGAAGTTTTGAAGAACTAGTGTAACGATGAATTCACAACAATAAAATCCTAAACAAAGATCTACTGCACATACAGGTATTATATCTTTTCAGTTATCAGTCTATTTTTCAAAATGAGATCTAAACACTATCGATAATGTTACATTTATTTACATTTGTAAGGGCAGCCATGCATGATTTCTAGCTTACTTTTTTTATCTTGCAAAACCTGGTAAAAACCATTTCACGGATAGTCCTGATATATTCAGTTATAAATTAGATCAACATCCTCAGTAAAATGTTAGTAAACTTGCTCACGTATTTTGCATATTCCAAAAAATGGGATCACATTCCATATATTTTTTTTATCTAATTGGGGTAAAGTTACAATATAACACATGCGGTACCGTGCATAACTTCTGAAATGAACATAGGGGTGCCTGCCCCTAGCCCACCATCTGTTTTTTCCTGTTCGTTCTTTTCATATTCACAGTCAAAATAGTGACTTTGGCAGTCAAAGCACCTGGAACAAGAGAAATATAAATGTTAACTGAACACTAGGAAAGGAAACCTGTAATCTCATCAACACCGAAAAATGTCATTGTTTGTTTTCCATCGGGATGTTTGACAGCTTGCGTGTCACGTGTCCGCGGCCAATTCAACTTTATCTAACATAAGATAACCGGGCCTAAGCTAACCTAACTTATTCTAACATTATCTGACTGAACCTCTGTTACATAAATTAACCTACCCTAATCTCTACCCATGTAACATTGGACAAGTTTTTAAATTCATCGATGGATTCATTGATGAGTATCACATCCTTATTTAAGTAATGGAAAATGACAATGAGAGCACGAATGCTCATTATCCATGGGTGCATTTAGAAACTCGTCCATTCAGACCATATACTTCATCTCTGAAAACTCTCAACTTGGTTTTTTGGTGTCCACATATTTATTATAGCTTTTAATTTTCCGTGCTCTGATTGGTGCAGATATATGGAAGAGTGGGGGTATGACGAAGTATCCTAGCATCTACTATCATTTAACTTTGTATTTTTCAGATTTAGTAAACTTATAGTTGAATCAAGCTATGCCTACTTATGATATATAATGTTGATGAGTAACTTTAGTGACTTTTAAAGCGATGCAATTGCAATGCTATAGTATGAATAAATGGGGTTGAATCCTGCTTGTTCTGGTTAGATAGAAAAACTGATGGGATGTTGTTGAAAGTGGAAAACTCTCGTACAAATAAGTTCGCTGATTTGTATTATTTGAAGGTTATGGTTGATTTATCATCGTTTGCAGTATCTCATAACCACATATCATACGCAAACACAGATAACTGATGTGTACTTACCTGCATTGGTCAGACATCTTGCAAGTGATTCCAAATTGTTTTGCAACGGCCCTATATAACTCCTTACTTGATTTGTGCATTATTTCTGGACCTTTGACAGGAACTGTGGGAGAAGACGCTTCACTTTTGGCTTTTAGTCTCGTCTAGAAAAAAATGGAGATGATAAATAATTTTTGATATGATTTATCCAATGCTACAGTGTTTTTCGTTCCAAATTTGTACAAGTTTTTATTAGTTGATAGTTGTTACGTCGAAAAATATAATTCACATAATATTGTATTCGACTAATTCTGATTCCATCAACACACTATATGGTAATGGTAATGGTAGGTATGGATGGTGACTGATGCGCTGTGACCTAATTAAATATATTGTGTCCCATCTTCTTCTGCTATTTCAAGGTGTTCTCGTTTACAGCAGCCCCTCAAGCCCCAATTCCTTGGTGGTGTTTCTGGATGTTCCCCACAGAATCTGCAGGTGCTGACCTCCTCTAAGCTGAGCTTCCTTAGGTGTTCTTTGAGTCTGCAGTGCCCAATGCACCAGACATCCCTTGATTGTCTTTAGACTATTTTTGCTGAGGTTAATCAGTGTCAACGATCTTGCTCGAGTGAAGTTGCCGAGGAGATCTTTGGCCTGTCTTAGCCCTTGAAGTCTTGGCCAGTATGTTGCTCTCATTGCATCTTCAGTTTTATTGGGTTCTTCTTGAAAGTAAGATTTTTCAAGTCCGCAGAATGGTTCTGGCCCGATCAGTGGCGTTGATGCCCATTTTCGTGCCAGGGTATCTGCTTGTTCATTCCCTCCACTCCGACGTGCCCCGGCACCCAGAGGAGGATCACCTTGTTGTTCCTGCCTAGATCATTGAGTTTGTCTAGGCATTCCCAGACCATCTTTGAGTTGATGTTATATGAGCTCAACGCTTTAATGGCTGCTTGAATATAAGAGAGGATTGCGATTTCCTTGTTCCGGTATATCCTATCGAGGTTGAATTGAATGCACCTTTCTATGGCGTGAATTTCCGCTTAAAAAATACTGGGGAACTGGCCAATGGGTTCGGGGTATTTGGTACGAGGCCCAATGACTCATGCTCCAGTTCCGTCGGGAGTTTTAGATCCGTCCGTGTACCATGTTATGGTATTCTTTCCCAGTGCTCGAATGGATTCTATGCTCCATCCACTCTTGGTATTTAATTCCATTCAAAAAAATTCCCGAAACTAAATTTCTTGGTAATTTCGTCAGTTGGGAGAACGGTAAGGTGTGCACTTTCGGTGGGGGTTGAGTCCCTTACGTTGTATGCTGTCCCTTTGAGTCCGACTTTAGCCAACCTGAGGTTTGCTCCCCAAACAGTTCTCCTCACCATGAAATGGAGAGGAGTGAGGTTCAGAATTACCTCTATTGCTGCTGTTGGAGTCGACCTCATTGCTCCTGTTATACAAATACATGCTAGTCTTCGCACTCTCTTCAGGATTTTCTATGTTATGGCGAGTTCGGTTCTGCCGTGCCACACTACTGCTACGTAGGTGATCATAGGTCTCACTATCATCCATCGCAGTATTGATAGGTTACAGCCCCACGTATTTCCTGCAATGTTCCTGCACACCATCAGTGATGAATTTGCCTTGTTAATGATCTTTTCTACGTGTCTGTTCCAGAGTAGTTTTGAGTCTAGGGTAAGCCCTAGGTACTTCATCTCTTGCTTCCATTCTAAGTCTGCTCCGTCGAGGCGAACAGCCCTTAGGAACACACTATATACCGGGTGTCCATGGAAGGTGGCTCGCCCCAATAAATTTTTTGTTTTCGCTGATATTGGAAGGAAATTTGGATAATTTTTCTATTTTTTATTCTAGAGGGCTATGTATATGTTCAAAAAACTGATTTCCGGTCAAATGGTTAACATCTCAGCATTAGATCATCTGAGATATTAACTCAGAATTCGGACTTAGTATCTCAGAATTAGCTAATTCTGAGATACTAAGTCGGATCCGACTTAGTATCTCGGAAGCAGCTAATTCTGAGATACTAAGTCGGAATTAGCTCATTCTAAGATACCTAATAAGTCGGAATTCTGACTTAACGGAATTAGCTAATTCTGAGATACTAAGTTGGAATTCTGACTCAGTATCTCGGAATTGAGATACTAAGTCAGAATTCCGACTTAATCAGCCCTATGCTGTATCACTTCCGTTAAAAATAACGTCACCGTTATTCGCCATTTCCGTTATTTTGGTATTGCTTGGTAATAGCGAAAAACTCAATTATATAACGCTCACCTCTTCCAGCACATGTTCATATGAGGGCGGTGGACTGGAGGGGATGGTGTCCTGTCCACTGCTATTTTCTAAAATGGGAGGGACGTTGGTCCTGGGACTGACAACTTCGTTTTCACATTCAGCATTAGTCTCCACCGAATTGCTTCTGGTTGAAGCATTCGACTTCGACATCCTGCTGAATTTTATTTTGAAAGGTGCCACTTTTGATGATTGTGATTACGCTTGTATATCCAATACTTTGTTCGAAGCCATTGCTGAATCTGAAAATATCAGAGAATGCAATTAGAAAAAAAGAATAAATATAAAAATGTTATAATTGCGGGAAAATTATGACATCACTTCTGAAGACAATCTCTACAAGGGTGTAATATTGAAATATTTTTGAAACTATAAGATAATATTAGAAGAATTGACTTTATTGTGTTTCCTCATATTCGTCTTCAAGATCTATAAAATTTGCACACGCGCGGATAAAGGGGGATCATGTCATTACCTCCCTCATGTGACTTTTTAATCTTTTACATTCGACTGTATATTCTTTTGGTTTTTATTACTTTTATTTTATTTAGAAATGTTCTTTATTTCACCTGATTTTGCATAAGCTCGAAGCAATATTTCAATTTAGAAGTAGGTATCTTAGAAATATGTATTGTGAAGTCCTAGCCAGTACATGCAGGTGTTTAATAACGCCCTCTTTGTATTTTATTATCGTCAGTGGGGAACACAGTTGGGATCTTATTCGAATTCTTTTATTTCAGATTTTTCGTTTTAGAGAGCACTTGCAAGGTAGTTGTTACAGAGTTTATGTCAATAATTTTACAGAAATAATTCAATTGTTGTAAGGGGTAGTATTTGTTTTTTGCTTGTTTTTTTTTTCGACAGAATTCAATCGCAACTCTATTCTTCATTCACTTTTGAAATGAAGAATGTAATCAATGGGTTATTTCGTTTTATCTCGAAAGATTGATTGTAATCAAGTCAATACGTGTCCTACAGATCCTGTAGCACTGAAGGAGGATTTTTAAAATCCGAGAGATGAATTAATACTTTTTTCTCGATAGGTATTATGATATCAGACTTTGATTCTGAAGTTTCATATTCTGACCTGCATGTTTAGTGACATTTTTGGAACAATCATCATCTAAATTTATTAGTACGGATCTATATTAAATTTTCAGTTTCTTTCTGTTATCTTCGATTAAATTGACATAAAGCAACACTTTTGGATGCATATATCAGAGTCTTTCAGAAATTTCAATAACAAATTTTCCCATATGTAGCTAAATTTATGGCAAACACTATTTATATTCCCGATAAGAAGTCCTGGAACACCCTGTATAATCATTCACTTTATTACATCATGTCACTGTTATTGATTTGAATGTTTTGGTTCCGAACTTTTTTTATAATTTCATACCTTATTGAATTTTGGTATTCACCGTACACATTTGAATATTATTATTATTCTTGAAGCGTTTTCATTATTTATTATAATAATTCACCTTTATCGGTGATAATTAGAAAATCGGAAAGTCATCTGTTAAATAAAATGTTTGAAAGTGAAACTACTCATTCTGGAAATATATGCATTTCATTCAAGAACATGAATAATAAAATTTAATTATATTCATTATTATCAATTATCAAAATCGAAAAAAGTTAACTTCCCTCTTAACATTTTGAGTATGTAATCATAAATTTATTTTTGGATAATTGAACTACTTCCTCCTTCGAACATTGAAATAACATCTGGCATTTGACTGATGATTAGTATTGAAAAACCTCCATAACATTACTTCATAATTTTGAACAAAAATGAAATGAAATAATTTGATTTTCTTCTACTCATTGCCTACGAACTGGTTAAGTTTTCACCGCTAGATAAAATTTACAATTCACAACGTTTTCCCATTGAACCGACTTATCTATCTGCGATATATATCTACGATATAAAAGTTATGTATACCGTGTACACAAGAAAAGGATGGACAAACAGTGTGGGAATCTCGTTGACCATAAGAGTTAAGTACATATGAATAGGTGTTGATATATCCCAAGTATTTTGTTTACCTACTTCTGGATATATTCAAAAATTACTGAAATTAGGTGATTTCGTTTTTATTTTTTTCTGAAGTTATTTGAAGAGTTTTGGAAAAACTAAAGGCCCTTTCTCATCGCCACTCATTCAGCTTTACAAAATGGTGTTCATACAATCTCAGTAAATCGTTTCGATTCGAAGACACCATCATCAACTTTGTTTTTTATATGGCACGAAAAAAAGTAGCCCCTTTATGACATAGCATTTTTTATTGCCAATGCAACGACGTATAGCATAATATTTTGACCATGTTTTTATTGAAAAAAATTCTTATTGATAGTTTATCAACATAATATGGTTGTCCGTCTCACTGTGGCTTCTGAACATTATGCAACATTTCAGGGGTAATGCTTTTGAATGCTGATCGTACTGAGCGAAGTGAGTGTTCCTCGTTTTCAGAATTATCTTTGAATACCTCATTTTTAATATGACTCCACAAATAAAGTTAAAAGGTGGTAAGTCTGGCGACCTTGCTGGCCAGGGTGTATCACTGGGTCAATTTATTTTTTTAGGAATTACTCAAACATGTATTGGCGAACAGTTAAGGCATTATGAGCTGGTGCACCATCTTTTTGAAACGGACTATCCAATGTATCTTACAAATCTTGTGGTGAGAGACGAATATACGTTGAGCAGTTAAAGACGTCTGGTAGATGGATGAATGGACCTATAACTTTTGCGCCAAAAATTCCGCACCAAATGTTAAATCGTAATCTATGTTAGTATCTTGATGACCCCTTCGTATGTGGATTTTCCCAAATCCGACCAGATCAGACTGGCTAGAATTCATTTTTTCTTACCCCTGGTTGTTCTTTAATTTCTCTAGTTGATCTTTCTGGGTTTTCAATGGCTGATTGTAAAACTAGGTATTCTTTGTTTTCAGCAGATAGTTTTTGAAAGGAAAGCACAGTTTTTTTTAATGATCCATAATTTTTTAAATGATGTAAGTACTAAACGCATAAAAATGGACCAGCCAGGTTTTTTCGCTCCGGGTATTTGTTGTAACTTCCGGAAAAAATAAAAACCAAATCGCCAAATTTTGGTTTTTTCGAATATCTCCGGAAGTGAACAAATTGTAGTTCAAGGCGTATTTAATTGCTTTACCAGTCAACCTACACTGTAACTCGAGATTCTCATGATGTTCATCCTTATTAGTACTGGGCACACTATTTGGATTTTTGTTTGGTATACTATTAGATAACCTACCACCATATTGATCTGAATGGAACATTTCCATCACCAGTCTGTTTCACTCGTGGGTAAACTTTGTGTATTGATCTACTCTCCTAAGGGTGTACGGTGTACTGTTACATACAGCAACACCCCTACAACTAAATTAACAAGGTGTATACAAATAGATTTTGAGAAATTCTAAACGATGCGAGCAAATCAGCATTTCGATCCTTACGAATTATTATGGAGTCACAAAAATATCACACGATCTACATTTACTGAGTGTAGAGAAATGATCTTACTTTTTTTTCTCGTAGTCCTGATATTTTTCCGAATCGATGAAAGTTGAAGATTCACATGATAGAGATACACCCACGTAACAAGCTCAATTTTTCTTTGGTTTTCAAACGATTCACATTTTTAGGCCACACATTAATTCAGCGATTCACTGTTTTGTTTCTCTACTTCCCCTTTTCCTTGGCGCTGCTTTCGCTTCTCGTCGACGCCGGCGTCGTTCCAGGATTTTGCGCGACGGAAGTGTGGAGATTAATATTTATGGATGTTTTCAGTGAGAAATAACACGAGAAATGAGGACCAATGGAAGTGGCATTGGTTTTATGTGATGATTGATTCTTTCAATGCGTAGTTCCATTTTATTGCGCTCTGTTCTCGGATATACAGGGCGTTTCTTGGGAGGTGTGCAGATGTCTATAGTGTCTCATATCAAAATTCACCGAGCAATTGAGTTGTATCCTGAATAATGGAACAGAACATGAGTAACCCAGTATACTCAAAAATACAATTGGATTGAACAATGTATGTTTTATAAGGGTGCTTCCATTTTAAATAGGTCATGCTGTATGTGAGACATACCGGGTGTAACAGGATCACGGTACACCTCCCGTTTCTCTGTTAGTTTTAAAGTAAATTGATTGAAATTTGGGATATCCCATAAACAAAATAGGTAGCACTTTTTGACCAACAAATGATTTTTTTTCACTTCCAATTTCTCACCAAGTGATACCAGCTTTCGATTTTTGAACAGAACACCCTGTATATTATTACAATTTTTAAATCTTCATTATTTTCTGAATCAAATGATATCACATAAGTGCGATATTTCAAACGTTAACATTTTTGATAATTCAATTTTTAGTTTTCCATTTAAGTGTGCCATGATGGTTCCGATTTATTCCAATTGACTCGTCCAATGCTAGAAAAATCAAAGTTCCGTCAAAAATACTAAATTGCGTTTTTTATGAGCAAATAAAGTTCATCGTAATCGATTATGGGATAAAACTCAATGTTTTCAAATGACAGCTCAAGATTATTCTGAGAATGTTCTCAGAATAGTTTTGTAGAACATTTGAGTGTTCTCAGAATCTTCTCACAAGATGCACCAAATGTTCTGAGAACATGAAAATGTGACATTAACGCAAGTTCTAAGATCATGCTCAGAATATTCCTGGGTGCCTATGTTCTGGAATGTTCTGAGAACTTTATCGAAACATCCTCAGAATATATCTAAGTATATTTTCAGAACATCATCAGTATATTTTCAAGAATATCCTCAGAACATCTGTGAGACATATTCTCGCATGGTCTAAGAACATTTCAGGCAGCATTTTCCCAAAATGAGCCCATAATAAATATTGGGATTAAATAAATCGAACATACAAATGAAAACAAATAATTTGAACCTGAGTTGAAAATACCCTTCCCTCCACATTTTGTGAGAATAAACAACCGAGATGGACGTGAATGATCTTTGCAGCAGAGGGGGATTTCAATGCAAGACACCCTGAGTGGAGTGTGGTCCATTTATCAGGCACGAACCCAAATGGAAAGACGCTTTACCGATGCGAAATGAACGATAAAACCTAGTAATTGACTTCCCGGACCACCCCACCCTCTACCCATGGAATGGTCTCACCCTATCAACCCTTGAATAGGTAGTCAATAGAAACGTCACCAACATCATGGAGCTCGGGACTGCCTCTGAGTATCCGATCCTGACTCAGAGGTGGATCGTTAACATACGAACCGGGGAGGGCACCACCAGGCCAGGTCAAATAAATGACAATCAACTGTGTCGCAGTGCCATCCGTATGGAAAATCAAGAAACCCTCCTCGGGAAGCAGACTTCAGGAAGAGTTATTGCTTTGAATTCGACCAAATTATCATTCATTACGCAGGGACAGGACGACTCCTAACTCCTATATGGTCCGTCCTACCATATCACTGACGAGAGGCAAATCCTAGAAACATGTCATATGTGTAGGTGGTCATCCCTAGCCGAATGATTTGATTACAATTGATTCTTCTTGAAAGAACGTTGCACAATTATGTCAGATGTAGTTCACTGTCCGTTGTAGTATTAGCCAGGGAAGTAGTTGTTTTCTGTTATGCGTTTGCCTTATTATTTTACTTTGTGGAAACGTTTGAAGAGAAAGATACTTCGACATTTTATTCATTTCATTTAGTTATGGGTACTGTTAATTAAAAATACAACATAATTTTTGTTACAATATGGTTTTTATTCAATATTAAGTACTTAGACAGACTAGTTAAAATGTATCAAAAATTTAAGTAAGAACTATTTGAAAAATATCCAAGTTTTATCTAGATGATGCTTATACATTCAGATCGTAAATACTAACTCATTATATTTACATTTTCCTATGAATTATTCGCGATTGAAGAACATTGCTTAGTATAAAACATTTTTAATGCTGATTCATTCTGCAATAAATTGAACATTTTCTTCGATACATATTGTGCAAGTTACAAAAAGGACGTTTATACAACAAAAATATTCCCTCATTTACGTCTTAAGAACATAGATTGGCGTGCCCCATCTTGTAGCTCAATAATAAGATCAAAAAACCCTGATGAAATCAAAGATGCGACATTGCCTTGATTTGTACATAAGACACCACCTGTTTGATCACGTCTCAGTTCCATATTACCCGCAAGAGGCCTCTTATATCGCTATGACGACAACAGTTGAGATCACAACTTTTATTATTTATTTTTTTGTTGAATTTCCATTGAGATTTCATTGACAACCTCACAATGTAGCAAAAGAGTAAGGGTCAATTTATAAAAAGATTTAACTCCGATTTATCACTCTAGATTTAAGAATCTATGAAAACTATTGATTAAATCCTGCTGTACTATTCAAAAGGACCAATCAGCTTTCATAAATTATTGAGCTGACGAACCTGTCCTCTTACAGTGATTTTGAAACTAAGACGGGATCATGAAAAATAAAGCAGAATCAAGTAGGCAGATATCTTTTGTATTATCTCGTAAATTTGCAGGTTATGACTGACAATATCAGGGTTTTCATACGTCTAACTGAATCAGTTCGCAGTAACGAAAACTACCAAGCCATTATTTTTGAGCTCTTACCAAACATTCATATATTTTTCTAAATATTGTCAATAAATTAGCCATAAGACTGAAGATAAAGGGAGTATTCCCAGGACGGTTCTTCTAAAATTTTCAATCTTTTTTACTTCCTTTGTTTGTACCCCGTTTATTTTCAGTCATGTTGAGTTGTGTCTGCTAGTACAACACCTAAGTCGCTTTCCAATTGATCCTGAAGTGATCTGGCAGACCACAAAAACCCATTTATAAAGTCAGGAGAAGTTCACTTCAGGTTCAGAGCAGTGATACCAATCTCTTAATTGGAAAGCGGCTTTAATCTTCGTTATTCAAGACATATTAGTAGGTTGTTATCGGGATGACTAGTAGTCCAGTTCTATAGGAAACACAACTCAACACGAGGAGTTACTATCAAGTTACCTGACAGTTTTGAAGTTATTGGCGTTATCGGTAGGTAATTTTTTAAAAGCTTCATATTCTAAATATCTCGTCAACATCTTCAGAAGCCTGTCCTCTAAAATGCCAAAGAGGTATTTCCAATAGTTCACGAAAAACTTCGTTTATACCTACATGTGCAGACCAACTAAATCACCTACACTGCTATTGTTCATTACGTCATTATCACAGATATATTTACAACAAAAAATGTTACAATTTTGAGCCTGCACTTGCACGATTATATTTACAAAAACAACTTGACGAATGATAGAAGCAAAATCGGGATTTGTAGAACTTTGATTGATGAACTTGACTGGGAGTTATCTGCTACAATGGAGGTGTATTTTTCTTCTTCTTTCAGCTCCAGTACTTCCTGTGGTGGCTCGCCTCTGAAGAAAGTTTTATCTGGGAAAGAAACCAAGAGGTAAGATCGTGTTTATGTAGCGTTTTCCAGAAATTGCATGCTATATAAAGCATAAGCATCACACGAATTCTGAATGTTTAACATAAAATACAAGTCCTAGGACGACTAGATTTTGCGAAGTTGAAAGGAAGTGAACAAATTTGAGCCTTGAGTGCATTCTTCTGATCAACTGCTTATGATCCTGACGATCCTGAACCACTATTTCTCAGAACAAACCTACAATAAGTGAGTAACTTTAGAAATATCAGTGCGGCTTTGTGAATGAAACCAGCACTGTTTTGCTAGGATTGACATTTTGTCGAGATTTCAATTGATTGAACTGAAACTACGGAAAATCGACCTCAGAATCTCGAGGTGCTCTGATGGCTTTTTTGGAAAACAAATTATGGTGATATGTTCAATTGAAGATATACTGAACATAATTGTATGTTCAAGGATTATTTTTTCCTACATAGTGATTTCTTATCTAGTAATTACAGAAGATGAAATGATATGCCATTTACGTGAGAAACTGGTTATAATCACATGAAATTATTTGTCTTTCCTATCCACCTGAGGACATATATTTTTTCAGTACTTATTACATCAGACAACTGATATTACTGAATATGGAGATTAGTTGAAGTTAAAAAAAGTAGAAGATGAACAAACAAATGAAGAAGGCCGAAAATGGTTAATGATCCCTTTTTACAGCTTTGCCTAGTCTCAGTCTCTGATTTGAAATTAGTAGTAATGTCTTTATCGCCATTCGTAGAGCACGTTTTATTCAAATACTCTGAAAGATACAGCTGGAAATAGATGAGTAATATCCCTCTAGATATAGAAAAAATCAATCAATGAAATTGATACAGATGGTATATTATTATGAGTGTGATAAAGGTTGATTGAACTTCATTCTGTGGATAAAGATACAGACTAAGAGAAATACTCGCACAAAGTTTATATTGTGAATAAGTGGAGGTGGTAATTGCAAAAACTCACCTTTGACGATATCTCTCTCGGTCATCTGATTTCCGACGATGAACTTCTTGTTATTATACGTTTTTTCATCGTTTATCACCTCAGAATTCTCTGAGCCAACCTTGATGAACGATGTAATAGTTATTTCGAAGATCTTGTTTGGGTCCGGAGGAAGTTCGGAAATGGCTCTCCTTTTTCTTCCATAGCCGATTTGTCCATCACTGCATTCCACCTGAAAAATATACAGGGGCATAACGAATTAGGAAGATGTTGCAGATAAATTAGCAATACCTTTATTTTGGCAAAAAAATGAGAATTCAAAGTTATAAGTGTTATATTGGTAAACTATGCTGGTGTCTAATTTTCCTACCAATATTTTTATTCTTGAAATGAAGTAACCAAGAAAATATAAGAAAATTATCTCACCCCCTTGCATTTATCAAGGCAGACGTTCACTGTGCCTTTGAATTGGACGTATGTTGATTCCGGAAACTTGAAAGCTCGAAATTTGGCTGACAAGAAGTCGCCATCCACAGTGTTGAAGTTCTCGAAAAGATATGGATCCACAGAACATCTGAAATTGAAAAACATAGTGATCACACCGCGAAACAATTATTGGGGAGTACTATGAAGTGCTTTCCGGGCAGGTGCCCACGCCATGCAGGAACATGAAGAGGTTTCTCGGGGAGCAAGACAATTTAGAAACAGTCCCAAAGCAATCATGGACAACAGAGCCTTCCAAAGGTAATGACGAGGAGGTTCGTGACCATGTAAAAAAGCTACCCAGGTACAAGGCACCTGGGGGTCTTTTCTCGAGTTCATGCGAAAACATTTTCATACGTTTAAAGTAACATAGAGCGATACAGACACCGCTCGTTGAAGAGAGATAAAACATCGAATTCGTATACGTTAAATGTCCAGAATAGATCCCCTGGCATGGATAAGATCGACGCGATACTTCTCAGGAATCCCAAGAAAATCTCTAGGGCAACTATTATACATTATAAACAGTATAATAAAGTGACAGCACTATTCGAAATGTCCGAAGATTGCGGAGATTATTCCTATTCTAAAGCCAGGAAAAACTGCAGAGAGGATCGAGAGTTACCGCTCGATATCACTGCTTAGTGCGGTGCCTAGAATCCTGTTGAAGAGATTCCAGAAAATTGAAGAAGAGCTCTCGCTCATCCCGGAGGAACGATTCGACTCCAGGAGAGGTCATTCAACGACCTATCAAGTGGCCTGAGGTGAGGGAGGGCTTCAATCGGAATCTTGGCACAGTAATGCTTTTGCTGAATATCCAAAAGGGATTCGATACCCTTCGTCCGTTGCCGCACCGCCTTTGAAAATGTCAACCGCAGACTTAAACGAACGTCAGAAAGAATTATGAGACCACGACTAAGAAACGTAAAAACCAACGAGAGTTCAGATATTGCTTGTCGTGAAATGTGAAAGTTTACCTTCTTTATTATTATCGTTCGATTGGTACTCTCTGCCACACTTTATCGTACTCTGTTCGAAATATTGATATTAATATTGAAATTTCACTGGTACATTCAATACAGCGATCCAAGTGTCTACTCACCCATTGTAAATTATAGTTTCCTCTTGTGCTTTGGTGTCCGTTACCTGCATGTGGGTGACCAAAAGCCCATATATGGGAGATGAAACCTTATCCAAAAATATTTCCATCTGTAGGGGTGTACCAGGAGAAACGTTGAGTTCACCTGTGACTAATTTGCCGGCTTGTCTAACGCCTACGCCCAATATTGGTTCCGGGGCTCTTCCTATGGTGTCGTTGGTGGTCAGAATTTCAATTTCTCTGCAAAAGAATCATGAATGAATGAATCGACGTCAGCGTTAAATTAAGGCTATCAACAATCGATATACGCGGGCGCACTATGAATTATAAACAGTCTTCCGAATTCGTTTATATCAAGTACAGTAACAATTCATCTCATCAAATCATTCAAGATTATCGTCTAGATAAAGATTGAGGTACTTTCGATATCACATTCATTTCATTCATAAATAACTACTTCTGCTTGTGTTATGCAGGGTGTTCCAAATTAAGTCGGCAACATTGACAACTCCGTTATTATTGATGCTACGAATTCGGTTAAGTGGGCAAACTAGTAGCATTTTTAATGACCTCGATGCAGAAAACAAAAATATTTACAGTCGCGTTTTCAGAATATTTCATAAAATTATATTTCTTTCAACGGAACACCCTATATTTTTTCATGCATTTCGATTCGTAATAACATTCTCAACAACAAATCTCATTTGACTTTTTTCGTAAAGGTGAAAATAAGACAGTTTTATCAATAGGAAACTTTCATAAAAAACGGATTTGATAAAGCGCTATAAAATATCGAGTAAATGTTCAAAAACACCGCCTTCTTGTTGAACACATATTTGGCGCTTCTATTGACACTAATACGTGTGGCATTCAACACAGTTCGGCCATCAATTCTATTAATTATAGTTTCAATATAATTTCATCTACATTATTGTTTCATTTTGTACACCTCATTTTTCAGAAATCCCCAAAAATAAAAATCTAGAGGTATTCTTTTTATGCCAGTGACATTATGTTTTAGTGCTCCATCTTGCTGAAAATAGATCATCTGACGAGCCTCCACAAACAAAAATTCACAAACAACATAATCAGATATACACGCCAGGAAAAAAATAAACTCACTTACCACTTCCCACTTCAACCCTTACAAAACAGTCGTTAATTTATAGAAGCAAGCAGATTTACAATCACTTACCAAAACAAATCAGAGACATTGGCGATATGAAAAGTTTCCGAAAGTCAGTTAAAACACTCCTGATAGGAAAATGCTTCTACAATTTGGAGGAATATTTTGTCTACATTTTCTAGTCGTTCTATATTCTATGTTTTGTGATACTGTGATATAGGTATATATAAATTAAAAATATAAAATTTTACATATTTTTTTGTTATGACTTCTTCAAAATTAGTGTTTTTATCTTTATGAGAATTTCTGTTCCCCCAACGTATATATTTACATTTACATTTATGTTTTTATTCTATACAAAATGTGATAATTATGACTTTGTCTATCTATCTATCTATCTAACTGTCTGTCTGTCTGTCTGTCTGTCTGTCTGTCTGTCTGTCTGTCTGCCTGCCTGCCTGCCTGCCTGCCTGCCTGCCTGCCTGCCTGCCTGCCTGCCTGCCTGCCTGCCTGCCTGCCTGCCTGCCTGCCTGCCTGCCTGCCTGCCTGCCTGCCTGCCTGCCTGCCTGCCTGCCTGCCTGCCTGCCTGCCTGCCTGCCTGCCTGCCTGCCTGCCTGCCTGCCTGCCTGCCTGCCTGCCTGCCTGCCTGCCTGCCTGCCTGCCTGCCTGCCTGCCTGCCTGCCTGCCTGCCTGCCTGCCTGCCTGCCTGCCTGCCTGCCTGCCTGCCTGCCTGCCTGCCTGCCTGCCTGCCTGCCTGCCTGCCTGTCTGTCTGCCTGCCTGCCTGCCTGCCTGCCTGCCTGCCTGCCTGCCTGCCTGCCTGCCTGCCTGCCTGCCTGCCTGCCTGCCTGCCTGCCTGCCTGCCTGCCTGCCTGGCTGCCTGGCTGCCTGGCTGCCTGGCTGCCTGGCTGCCTGGCTGCCTGTCTGTCTGTCTGTCTGTCTGTCTGCCTGTCTGCCTGTCTGTCTGTCTGCCTGTCTGCCTGTCTGCCTGCCTGCCTGCCTGCCTGCCTGCCTGCCTGCCTGCCTGCCTGCCTGCCTGCCTGCCTGCCTGCCTGCCTGCCTGCCTGCCTGCCTGCCTGCCTGCCTGCCTGCCTGCCTGCCTGCCTGCCTGCCTGCCTGCCTGCCTGCCTGCCTGCCTGCCTGCCTGCCTGCCTGCCTGCCTGCCTGGCTGCCTGGCTGCCTGGCTGGCTGGCTGCCTGCCTGGCTGTCTGTCTGTCTGTCTGTCTGTCTGTCTGTCTGTCTGTCTGTCTGTCTGTCTGTCTGTCTGTCTGTCTGTCTGTCTGTCTGTCTGTCTGTCTGTCTGTCTGTCTGTCTGTCTGTCTGTCTGTCTGTCTGTCTGTCTGTCTTTCTATCTATCTATCTATCTATCTATCTATCTATCTATCTATCTATCTATCTATCTATCTATCTATCTATCTATCTATCTATCTATCTATCTATCTATCTATCTATCTATCTATCTATCTATCTATCTATCTATCTATCTATCTATCTATCTATCTATCTATCTATCTATCTATCTATCTATCTATCTATCTATCTATCTATCTATCTATCTATCTATCTATCTATCTATCTATCTATCTATCTATCTATCTATCTATCTATCTATCTATCTATCTATCTATCTATCTATCTATCTATCTATCTATCTATCTATCTATCTATCTATCTATCTATCTATCTATCTATCTATCTATCTATCTATCTATCTATCTATCTATCTATCTATCTATCTATCTATCTATCTATCTATCTATCTATCTATCTATCTATCTATCTATCTATCTATCTATCTATCTATATATTAGCCTCATCGCTCCATATTATATTTCTATAGAAGTTTGGATCTTGTCTGCATTTATTCATAAACCATCGACAAAACCCCAATCGTCTCTCAGGATCACCAGGTTCTAGTGTTTGCAGTGGTCTTAACTTATAAGAATAAATCTTATGTTTCTTCAGAATTCGTTGAATAGCAGACAGTGGAACAGCTATTTCTCTAGATAAATCTCTGATTGAATTATTTGGATCAAAGAAGGATAAAACGTCAATTTCTGTATCTTCAGATATTACAAAACGTTTTTTAGTTCTCCTCTTCTCAAAAACTTTGTCATTGTTCCTGAATCGACGATGAAACACCACAGCAAAAAAACGCCGATTAGGTAATTCACGATGGGGGAACGAATTGCTGTAGTGTTGGAGTGCTCTTACGCTATTTTTCTGGCAAGCCAAGTAGGATTCTAACATATCACATTTTTCTTGATGGGAAAACGGCATTTCGAAAAATATTCAAATAGTAGTTGACAGTTACAATAATTTATGACATTGTAATGATATACTTGAGAATAACGCTATTGGTCTATAGTTTTTTATATAATATGATTCAGTATTGGAATATTTATCACTTTCACATTTCTTTATAACGTTAATTGGAATTTTATCTAAACCTGTACATTTTTGAATGAAGAAGCCGTTCAAATAAAATGTTTTGGAAGTATCTCAATCGGAATGGAAAAAGTGCTCCGAAAATTGTTTCAAACGCATGAAAAAGTATATTGGAGAATATTTTGAAAAACAATAAAGCCATTTCCGATATAAATATTTGTTTTGATTTGTCTATCTCATCCCGTATATGGAGAAATACGAAAAGAACCACTGGAGTTTCTGAACCCCGCAATCGGAATTGATAGGGAAGGTGTAGATTTCACGAATTACTAGTGGTGATTTAGATCATATTACAAAAAACGCAGATCCATGGATTTTTTTTATAAGAAATTTCTATTGTCAGACCGAAGTATTATTGTCTTCGTTCAATTGATTGAAATGTTTCTGAAAGGTAGTGTTACCAGAGGAATAACAATGCCATTTGAATATACAAATAATGGAAATAAGTTTCAAATCAGACAAATGAAATGTATTTATTCAAGGTGTAGATAATCAGAATACACTTTTACAATTTATTGTTTTTCTACTTCAGTTCTTTATTCTTATTTCATGGGAACATTATTATCATTCGAGTGGAAATTATAAGAGCAAATCATATGGTAATGATTACATTAGAAAATATCCACCGTGCATTTTTTTATCACATTCACTTGAATGCTTTTCGAAAATGTAATATGTTGATAGATAATGGACTAGTACAGTATGTTATCTCCAATTGAGTTTGGGGTACTACAAGGAACAGTGCTTGGCCCTCTACTCTTTTTGATATATGTAAAAAGAATCCACTTGTCTGTGGTATTTTACGAGATTTTTGTCTTTTGGGGCAGAGTGGAATGAAATTATACTTGAAAAAGAAAGAAAGTTTGTACAATTTAATAAACAGCCCAGGATCAACAATAGAAAACTTCTGTTGATACCAAGAAAAATTTAATGAATTCACTAGAGCTCGTTAATAGACATCGGAAGGGATCTTGATATAGAAGTGGACCGTTATTTTGTTTTGGATGGATATTTTTGACTCAAATATTAATAAGAATTGAAAAATGTTTAGTTATAGTTATTTTTCATTGCTATCAAGAGTAGTTTATGAACTAATATTTAACAAAAAAAAAATGAAGAAACAATGTCAATTGTCAAAGTTAACAGGGTTTATAGACAGACTGTTTAACATTAGGATTGCTGTTTTGAACTGAATTATATGAAATATCGTTCTGTTATATCCTTATAATTTCTCCATTATGAGTATATGAGCCTCTGTATCATTAAAAATAATAAAAAAAAAAATTTCATCAAAAAACCATTCATCTTTTCCGCGAATACTTGTCGACGTACCGCGAATGAGGATTTTGTCCAAGTGTATGTATGCTGTTTCATATTTTGAGTATTTTTTTATTCATACATTTCAATCTTATGCGATGTGAGTAACTGTTTATAATCTGTGTACCATTGGGTAACTGTTGTTGATTTTTTGATTGTACCAAATTCTATTTTTGTATCTCACTAAGTGATAGAGTAATGAGACATTCTAAAAATGTATTGGTGAGAATAATATAGCACCGTATATAGATCTAGTAGACATATAGATATAATTGTATTTATCATTATCGCATCAAAGGCGTTATACATATGCATATCCACTCATTACCATTGATTACTGTAACTGCACTCAATTCGTTTCATTTCAATTCAATAACTGGAAACTTGTTACAGGGTGATAATTGATTAAGGCTCACGAGTATTCAGAAATAAATATTGATTCGCGTCATTGTGATTTATTGCGATAATGTAACAATACTATAGATCCATCATGTTGCAGTTTGGCCAAGCAATTGGGTAGGTTTGGCTTTTTACAAGAGAAATTTAGCAAAAATAACCCATTGGTCGACTATGAAGCAATATGAATTGGGATATTAGTCTTTTTCTACGCCTTGGATGAACACTCTAAACATTGATGATTTTCTAATAGATTTCTTCAAGGATTTCATATCCAAAAACAGGCTGTACAATCGCAACAATTGGGCCTCAACAAATGCTCATCTTCTTCGTATAATTGGAGAGATTGGAAAGATAATCGGAGCCTTAATGTCTATTGTGGGTTGAGATGTGAGAAGCGACTGAAGTTAAAAAACGATAATAATATCAAAGAAAAAATAACACTTGATTTTTCCCAAGATAATTCAACCTCATTTCTATCAAAATATACTCTGCGGTATTGAATAATCTACTTCAAAGGCAACAGATGCTATTCCACAAGTGAAAGAGATAGATTGTGATAGCAACAATATGGTGAACCAACTCATGATACTAAAAGTGATATTCTTGGGGCGATGGTTCAAAGAAAATGGTTGGGCAATAAAGAAGCATACATAGCTTTGGCCACCAAGTTCTCCAGATACAACACCCACAGACTTCTTTCTCTGATGATGTTTCCCAAAGATAAGGTGACATTCTTAGAATATTTGGCTTGGTTTCCTACATGCAGGCTCCTGACCCTTATTCAGTTTTTGATCCATTCGTGTATGAGGCGATATTTTAGTGATAGGAGATCCACATATCCCTGTCCGTTATACTCGTCTCAACATTTTTATTGAAGTTATCTGGGAAGTATGCCATCTGATAGCACTCTCATGAATTTCTATTCCGAGTATACTCCAGAATAGTTTTTTATTTGTTCCTTGAAATATAAATGTTTTTTTGGTATTATTACATTGCACGACCCCTCGGTTCATTTTATATATTTTTTATAAATCTGAACCCGTTTCGAATGATTTGATTGATCCTCATAATAAAGATAGAGAGGAGAATATGAATAAGAAAACAAGGGATGAAGAGACTGGATAGGCAAGAAAGTGAAAATAGGGATACAAAAATATTCTACAGAAGAGTTAGAGTACAAAGTAAAAAATGCAAAAGTAAAATTAACGGAATGAAGGATAGTGTAATAGAAGATGAACAATACAAACAAGTTTGGCAGAATTATTGATATATGAAGTTGTAAAGGATGAGCAGATAGTGAAGAAGGGAATATTCTGAATGAGCCGACCAGAGCAGAGTTAGGAAGAGTCATAGCAAAATATAGAAATGATGAATCAACTCCCTATCGATAACTTTATTAAATCGGAGTTTACAATATGTGGTGACAAACTATTGCGGATGATGATGATCTAGCCATAATTACCACGATCAGAAAAGTGATGAAAGAGATGCAGAAAGAAATTTTAGGACCAGAATAAATAATGGGACTTGGAATCAACCAGAAAAATTATTGAGATTAGAAGGAGAACAAATACCTACATGGAAAAACTAAAATAGGAACAAGAGAGTTTGAACGAGTCAAAGAGTGTAAATATCTATAGTCTAGTTCCTAAATTGTAGATAGTGACTCATCGTACATTTTCTGGTTTTTACGGGATTTGAAAGTGCGGAGGGGATGAATGAAAGTGGCAAAGTAAAACTTGATTTGAAGCCAAAGTACCTAGCTTATTTCTGTTCTATTTTTTGACCTGCTTTATATGAATTATGAAACGTACAAATTAGGAACTAGGCTATAGGAATGACATTAACTAAAACAATGGAGGGAAGACCAGAAATACGAGAAAAAATAATAAACACAAATAGCATATTTCGCCAATAAAACTTACTGAGAAGTAAAATTTTAACAAAGAGAAATAAAATAAAAATTCATAATACAATAATTAGACCAATAATGCTGTATGACAAAGACAATGACATAACAAAAATTGATGAGGAAGACAAGGAAATTCGAAAGGAAAATGATGAAAGTTTTACTGGGGTCAATTATTATTTCAGAGGAAGGGTAAAGAATAAGAACTGATTGTACAGGGATAGACATATTTTCAGTAAGTTTCGAAAATCATATACTCTTTATTGAGTAGGAAAAAATCTAATATAACTGAAATAATTTATCATAATACAGATAAAAATAGATATACAGGGTGGGGCAATAGTGCGTCAGAGTCCGATTGCTTGAGTTCTAAGATAGTTAGGACGATAATTCAAAAACCAAATATAACTAGAGAACTGTGTCTATATCTAGAAATTTTTGTCGGATATACAGGGTGAACCAAGGAAAATCTACAGGGTCAATTGCATTTTTTCAAATAAAATGCTATGTACTTCAATCCATTTTTTCAAGCATTTTAGTGGTCTCCATCCACACCTCCAATATCCTTTACTATCTCCCAATCACTTGGGATTTATAATTTTTTTGTCAAAATAATGCTATCTGCAGATGCATACCGAAAAAACCACCGTTCTCAAGATTATGGAATGCAGGAGGTCATGATTATAATCCTATTCGTCAGACATATGAGTGATATTTCTGAATCATTATCATTCCCAAAAATTATACAGGATGACTGAAAATGTTTTTTCAATTCGGAAGTTTTTGAATTAAATTTTCTCGAGTTTTTCAAATGTAACACTCCGTATATTTTTCGACCATGTGATATAGGATTGAGAGGCGAATATTTTTTGTATGTACATCCCTGGGGATATTCCTAGTCGTTTTCGAGTTATCCACTCGGACAATTTTTAGTAGCTCATTTTTACTGACACCTCTTATAAGGATGATGGAAACACATCGTTTCAATTATTTTAACGAATCCCAACTTCTTTTATCCTTCAACTTTATTTCGTGTGTTTGATTCCTGATTTGGAATAATTTTCGTTTGCTATTGTGTGCTATTAATTGAACAACATTTATCGTGGGTACATACATTCTGACAGATGAGGGAAATAACCACTTATGATCTCCCAAGTGCTTGAATTATTGCCGGAAATTTTTCGAGTACATGAATTTAAAAAAAAAATAAACTTTCGGCAATTAATTCAAGCACGCGGGGGGGTTTGGTAAGAAAATTTCACACCAAGAAATGAACATCATTCAACAATTCATAAGAAATAACTGACGATGGTTTCACCTGAACTATTTATAAAATGATCAGGTGCAAAGTTATTAAAGATTTTGAAGATGAAAATCATTGATGACTGGTAAAATCTCTGCGACACAGATAACCATTATAAAGAATCTAACAAATTAATATTTGTATAGCGGTTGAAGTTTAGAATTTTACGCAATCCTAACACTTGTTTGCAGTTTCTGTCGGCTAGAGATTTTATTGGAGGTAAATGTGAACATTATGCTTCCACAGTAATCAAAACGAGGTTGAATAATTGCATTATAATTGTGGAGTACGAAGAAAATTCTTGTGAGATAGTACTGAAGAAATATATTTTTTGAAGATTTTCTATACATATACATAGTTGAAATGAGCATTGCAAGAGAGGGTATTATTAAGCATGAAATGCAAATATTACAATTGTTTCATTATGTACGGAGAGAATGTTATTGCTTTTGTTTTTTTTATATTCAGTTTTAGTTCATTGCTATTGAAATAAGACAAAGAATGGAACATGAATAAGGAATAACAGAGGTTCCAAGACACTTCCCTGTGGAACCCCAAAATAATTATCATTTGGTGTAGAAATGGTGTCAATGACTTTTGTGATTTGCTTTCGATTGCCCAAATAGCCTGTTAATAAGTTGAAAGCCGTGTTCTCTATCTACAATCTACAATCTATTGTTTCAAGAACAAGATCACCTGGATTGAAGGAACTAAAGGCTTGTTACTTGAAAGTTTCTTTCCAGTGTATCAAGAAAATTCCTCTAAATTATTTCGTCACCATATAAAATAAAGTACCATTACCAAATCAAGTTTGTACGGCGATTTTATGGACATCGGACTACCAGTTTCTTCAATTCACCGCCTTGTAATTACCGAAGCTTGCGATCTTCCCACAAAAATCAATTACCCGGTCTATTCGAAATCGCTCGGTTTTTACTAGAGAATCCGCTTACCAAATAAATATCCGACTTATATGAAGATAATAACGTACCTACTTCGTAGCTGTATTTACCTAATAATTAGATGAATTTGATTTATGGCTTCGGGTAGCGGTTTCTTAAGTAAAAGTAAACTTTAACACCTGCACACCGCGTAGAGAGTAGATGAGCAGATACCGATTTAAATAGAACAGTTATTAATATAATATCGCTCGTAATCCACGGTGTGTTCTTATTCTGTTTCCTGATTTAAATACTAGGTTGTCAGAGATGTCCCGCACAGGATTTGATTGATGAGCTCCATGGTGGGTCAAACTGTATTGAGTGATGGCTTCTGCATCGGTTTTTTCATCTTCAGTAATGAACGCGGGAACATTTTCCCGATAAAAATTAACATGGTTCGTTTTTTTTTTCTTTAGGAAACCCGCAGTGGGCAGCGTCGGATTGTTGGCAAGGGAGAATACCGGAAAATTCACGAAAGGGACCTCCCAATTGGGCTTCCACTACGAGTCGTTCAATAACTTTTTGTTTGTTGTAGAGCTAAAGAGTGAATGACAAAGAATGCTCCAAGCTATAGCAGTGGCGTGTTAAGGAGGGGCAGAGGGGCCCAAAGCAGCTACACTCGAGTAAAAAACGAAAATTTTGGTCCATCCAAATAATATTTATAGAAATATACCAACCGAAGCACTTTGTTTTGGTGCGAGTTTGTTCCCTGCAATAGATTATACTGCAGATATTTGCGGCTCTATCTGTATCAACGGCAACAGCGGAAAGGAGCTTTTCAACTATAAAGCGCCTTAAAACCCACTTAAGGTCAACCATGGCTGAAGAGCGTTTGAATGGTCTAACTTTACTTAATATTCACAAAGAAGTTGATTTGAATATTGAAAATGTAATAAATAGGTTCGCCATAATTAAACCCAGACGAATGAGCCTCAAAGACTGGGCAGGTTGGTGAACTAAAAAAATAAATATGCTATGTTCCAGGTTTGTTCATTGCTTAGTCAAAATAAAAAAAGAATGGTTCTAGTGTTGTTTCATTTAATTATATTGGTGAATCAGTATCTTGACTAATTTTGGCAACATTTTTTATTTTTGCCTCGCCCCCTCCCAAAGCTAGATTCTAAACACGCCACTGAGCTATAGCGCCCTCATTTGCTGTCCGATTTAATGATAATATTCCCCAATGGCATAGCCTGTGCGGACGAAGGACGGATATTATTATTATCATTATTTATTGTAGGTAACCAGCAATTGTTTTTGCTGATAATTGGCTCTGATGTTAACTTTAATGTCAGCAACTTTTATTTTATTTTTTCAATATGTTTAAAATAAAACATCTTATCATTCATTTCAAATATTTGACAAAAAAAGAACATTTAATCAATGGGAGCTATCCCTATGTTGACGATTTAGTTTGTCTTATTGAAAATTCTCTCCCATTGAGTCATTTCCCTCCATATATTTTTCCAGTCCTATTCGTAACAACAAATCATTACATTACATTATCAGAATCTGCATGAAATTTTGCTTATATAGTGCGGAATAGCGAGTGAATCTGCCGATTTTGTATTTTTCATGATTTCTTTGGCCTTTTTTAATTTTTGTATAATTTTGTTTCAAGTCGACTGACTCAAAATTCACACAGTTTCCTAATTTTATCATTCTGAATCGATTGGCGTTCGCAGAATTACTCTATCTTCAACCGTTCCCGAGCTGGAAAGTTCATTTGGAGGGGGGGATGGAAGGAGTAATTTTCTTCCATATGTTTTTTCTACTTCTATTCGTGACTTTTCTGACGTTGTCCTTTTATGTGCCAAACCTTTAATCTGAGTATTAACAAATTATATATTTTGCGTATGAAGTGCGGGTTTCAAGTGAATATGCCGATTTTGTATTTTTCACCAATTTTAGCAATTTTAAGCAATTATAAATATACCTACACGATTATCATCTCTGACATTTCCGGTATAATGCAATTATGACATCCCTGTAATTAACGCATTATCTTTATTATTGTTATCATTATTCTACTTGCCCGTAGCACCAAGTCGTCAATACAAATTCTTCAAGTTCGCAGTAGGTATTTGTTAACGATTTTTTACATGACCACATAATATTTCCATGAATAATAATCTACATCAAGAGTTACCTATATGTTCTCATTTTATCAATTAAATTATGCGTTATTGTATGTGATTAGATGCACGAAGTGATACAGTTATAACGCATAAATTATGAGATTTCAAGGTATTGGTGTTAGAAAAAGTATAGATCATTCGGAAATTCAACATTATTTTACTTATATTATAAAGAGAGAATAACGTTCTTGTTTCATGCATAGTTTTGACGAGTGATTAAAATATTGAACTTTGATTTAAGGATTATGTATTCTGATATTGAAATAGTATGTTATGATTCAAGAACAGGACGCGAAGCACCTCCTCACTTCTGCAGGTGGTGAGGTGGATAGGCAGTCGTAGTCCCCTGGAATGGCCAGCTAGATCACCTGATATGACACCTCGAGATTTTTATTGTGGGGAAAAGGAAAATCCAAGTTATGAGTCACGCAACTTGAGTCATTCGAAGTTACTAATTTTCGGTTAAATTAACAGCAGGAAACCCTATCAAGGTCAAAGTACAATTTCTCACTTCATTTCAATGCATCAAAATTGTAAATAAATACAAATTATATCAAGCGGTTAAAAAGCAGGTGGGAAAGACTATTTAGGATCGCACTGTTCGTTACATAAACTGTTATAGTCAATATTTGAAAATGGTCATACTTTCTCAGCTATTTAATGAAATTGATAATTTTGGCGAAGTCGCGTTGTATAGTGTCGTCTGCAAATAAATGCTTAACGTAAAGGAGACACAATGAAGTTCCAAGAACAGATCCTCGTGGCACACTTTATTCTGCTTTGTTTTTATCTCATTATATATTAATTTCAACAGTTCTAACACAATATTCGCAGTTTAGAAATGCTACAAAAAATGTAAAAAGCCAGAACATTTGAAGGGGATGTCGATGCCTTCTTCTACCAACTCCTTACGACCATTAACTATCAAAAATCTTTCAATAATAATGAATAAACATTTTGTTAGAGATTTTGAAGAATAAATACTCACTCAGGTTCTTGAAATCCATCTGGTAGAATATTCCTTTTGGAAATAGTGTGGTTTCTGATGGAAAAGATGGAACATTTGACATGCAACGTTTCTTTTATCGTGTGTCCGTTTTCTTCGACGTTCTCTATTATTAATGTTTGGTAATATATTTGCTTCCCCTGTAAAAAAATAATACAATAGAAAATCATCAGAATCGCCTCAACTATAATAATGAAATAGAATATCATGCAATTAAACAACGAAAGAGTATAAATCAGAGTAATGATTGTTATTTATGTTCACATCATCCTGTGTCGTCCTGCAGACGGATTTAATTCGATCTAATTGTAATTTGGAGTGTAATTACAGTTCATCATTCTCTTGAAAGATTTCACGGTACGGTGATGAAAAATTGTAGCTTGTATTTCAGGAATATATGTGTATATTGTTGAGCAGTTGTTACTCCTAATACTAGTAACAGTGTTGTAGATACTCGTAATCTTGAAAAGGTCTTTGGATCCTCTCAAAGGACGCCCGATTCAATATATATTTATGAGTTATACAGGGTGGCCAGTTAGTGAGGTAATGTTCGATATCTCTGTCATGTCAGGAAGTTAAAAAATGTCCTTTGGGGAGATGAAAAATTATTTCAAAGCATACAAGTTACTTCGTGAACGTGAACGAACTTTATCTTTTGAAATGAACTGCCCTGCGTATTAATATGTAATGGTACGTTTATCAGGTCTACAGAAACTTCTAACGTACCATCTATTGTATACCTAACTCAAAATAACATTTGCATCCAATACATTTTAAAAAACACAACGCATCAGGAAATTAATACAGTAACAATTCATCTATGGAATAAAAACTAATCAAAAGAATAATTTTTCGCGTTTTGAGCTGATTACAAGAGTACTTATGGAAGTGAAATGAATATAGACATTGCCATTATACTTTGGATTGGGAATTTTATAAGATTTCATCGAAATGTACGAAAAAAATTGTAATAAGTTCCCCGACATTCATGAATTTATAAACAGCTATTTGCAATTTGGAATTTGTTTTTTTTGACCAGTATCTTGACCACCGAGTGATAATCAAGCCAGATATTCAGTATTAGATTTATTTCTTTCGAAATTGGCATATGGCCACTAGAAGAGCAACAAGTCATCTGTCAAAATGAAGTATTTTTTTGAAAATATTGTATCAATAACAAACTATTCTCGAAGAGTTAAAACGTTTTTGCAGTACGCAAAAAATGCACGATATATACGACTTTTTGCACTTTCAGTAAGAATTATTGTATAATTTTGCACCATTGCCAAATTTTTTTCATTAGGTTCATCTTTCAATCTAGGAATAATTTTGATTGAAAATATCCAGAGTTTTTGACATTCTGTACTTAATACGATGCAAAAGCTGATTTGTTCTGGTTTATTCCGAGGTTTTCTCGAATATTCCAGTACTTTCCAGAAGCTTCGAGAACATTTAAGACTCTTCTCTCTGATATTCTGTAGATTTCCAGAAAGTTCTGTCAATCACGCTTTTCACCAGTAGCCAAACTTTCCAGAATTCCAATGTGGTGTCTTGTCAGTATGTTCTTTAACCTTCCGGAGCTTCTGTTCGGGATTCTTCCACTGTTTTCCCGACTTTTCCAGCACTTTCAGATGCTTCAAGAACATTATAGACTTTTCTTTCTGATATCTTAGACATTTTTGGAAAGTTCCACCAATCACGCCCCTTCACACTGGCTGCCAAAATTTCTAAAATTCTACTTCAGTATCTTTTCACTCGATTCTAGAATCTTCCAGAGTCCCTGTTCTGCTTCATTCTGCGGTTTCACAGCAATTTCCAGGAGATTCGAGAACATTCTAAACTTTTCCCTCTTGTATTCCATAAATTTCTATAAAGTTCCATCAACTACGTATCACTCGCACCTGAACTTACCAGAATTTTACTTGAGTACCTTTTCAGTACGTTCTGGAACCTTCTGAGGCATCTGTTCTGGTTCATTTTATGGTTTTTTCGACTTTCCAGAAGCTTTTAATATTGCAGATTGTTTTCTCTTATATTCTAGAAATTTTCAGAGAGTTCCCTCTCACTGGTGGCCGAACATTGCAGAATTCCACTTTTGTATCTTATCAGTTCTATAACCATCCAGAGATTTTTATTAAACGGTTTCCTTGAATTTTTCCATATTTTTCTGAAGCTTCGAGAACTTTTTAGACTTCTCTCTGTTATATTACATCTACCTCGTACTTTCACTGGTAGCCAATCTTTCCAGAATTTCACTTAGGTGTCTTTTCACTACTTTACAGAACTTTCCCTAGCATTTGTTATAGTTAACGCAGCATTTTTCAGAAGCTTCGAGAATATTGTAGACTCTTCTCTCTGATATTCTAGAAAGTTTCCATCCTTTTCAGAATTTCACTTCGGTGTCTTGTCAGTACCTTCTATAATCTTAGGGAGGTTTTGCTCTCGTTCATTTCACGATTTCTCGAAATTTTCAGCACTTTCCAAGAGCTTCGAGAACATTCTAGAATGTTCTTTCTTATATTTCATGAATTTCCAGAAAGTGTTGAAGCTTTCCAGAATTTTACTTGATTATCTTTTCAGTACGTTCTGGAACCTTCTGAGGCATCTGCACCAACACTTTCACTTTCCAGCACTTTCCAGCAATTTCCATCACTTTCCAGAAGCTGCTGGAGCATTGCAAATTGTTTTCTTCCATATTCTATAAATTAATAGAGTTCCACCCACCACGACCCCTCAACGGTAGCCAAAAATTTCAGAATTTGACTTGAATATCTTGTCAATGCGTTCTAAAACCTTCTGGAGCTTCTGTTCTGGTTCATTGCACGGTTTTCTATAGCACATTTCAGAAACTGCACGAAAATTCTAGACTCTTCTCTCTAATCAATATTACATATATATTTCTTGATCGCTTCAGAATATTTGAATGAATTCTCGAAAATTCTAGAGAATTTTGGAATATTTTCGAACATTCTATATTATCTAGATCATTTTAGAATATTTCAGATTACTTTCGAAGATTCTAAATCACTCTCACTATTATTGAAGGGCGTTTTAAATTCTTCTGGAATATTACAGACCACTTTAGATCGTTTTAGAACATTTCCGATTATTCTCAAAAATTCTAGAACATTTCGTAACTTTCTGAAAAAATTTGGATTATTGACGCCACTCAATTCCATGTGTGAGGAAACTGTCAACTACCAGCAGAAGTTTATTATCTACCAATGAAGAAAATTGTGTCTTCACGTACTCACACTTGTCTTTCAAAAATTTGTATTGATCAAAATTGAAGCAATTCAACTTTTTAACAACATTCGATTACCTAATGGAACAATTCGTAACTTTTATGGGCGCAGGTCCCCAGCACTGGAAACAAATACAAATTGTTTAATTGATACTATAGAGTTTTGCTTTGCTGATGATTTTGATCAATCCCATAACAACCAGCCAATTGAAAGACAGAGGCACTATATCAACATTACTTCAATTTTTTTCTTGTTGATGAAAATGGGGGGGTTACCTATTTTCGAACAATGAACCAATTTTGGAAAACGTACCGTTTTTTTATTCACAGCCCTGGTGACAGCACATCTGTAAACGTCTTGGAGATCCAGCTCAAGGACAGCCAAAGTCCCAGTCGTTACAGGCCTACATGCTATGTCAGGGTAGTCCCTCAATCCCTCAATGTACACTCCTTTTGTGGTGGCGGAGATTGGGACTTCTATCCGCATCTGGTCAGGGGAACATTTCACTTTGGGAGACACTGAAAAAACATACGGAATTAGTCTTTCATTAAAAGTATATCTGTTAATTTCAATATCAATTTAGAGAGTCTGTGATGCTGAGTGCGGAATTTCTAAAACAACAGTACGATTGATGCATCAAAGAAATAACTAAATATTTATATGAATCCATGAAAAAATAAACCACAAGTTCAAATATTCTGAAAAAATAAGAGTTCTTTGGGCATTGAAATAAAACTCTTATCAAGATGAACAGTTTTCGAGAAAAAAATCAAAATTTCATTTGTAAAGGTTTTTTAAGTTTTTTCAAAAACTGTATATCTTATTTTATTTGAAATATCAAGACTAAAGAAAATCACAATTTTTTCATAATTTTTTAACTCAACGTTCTCTCACAATAAAAAAATCTGAAAAACTTTTAATGAAATCAAAAACAAATGAGAAAATAAATAAATATATTTTTTAAGTGTGCACATTGAGGAAGCTATTCATACTACTTTCCAGACATTTTGAAACAATTTGTAATAATTATGTCTTCATGTCACTGTTCGTATCTCTGTTAAATTTTTAAAAGAATGGTGTGACAATCATGTTTTATTTACATGAGACGTCAAAATATTATGTATATTCAGCCTTGAAAAAGACGTCAATTAAACGTCTAAAATTCAACAATTCTGTAATTTTTTATTTTGTCCTACTCCCGCTATCTCAAATCCAAATTGGTGAAATGTTAATTTAGTCAATCAACATGATTTCTGTATAACCCTTTATATCGGTGGAAATAGGGTGCGACGAGCATATCAAAAATACACCTAGGCAATATACAGAGTGAATTTTAACAACGTTGTGCACAAAAACATCAATTGGAATTGGAATCCATCCAAAAATATCGTATTTTTTGTTCCTAATCGAAAAAACAGCTTATTATAAGTAAGGTACTGATATCGATAGCAGAGGTAAGCAAGGCTGACTGCCACCACCCATTTGGATGATAGTTTTTATTTCATATCTTCAATAAAAACAGAGTTACCAATGGTAGACACTTATTTTGGTTATCACTGTATATTTCATCACTTTTTCCTCGTTTGCCTAAGCACACAATGATTTTTCCACACGTGAGGAAAACAGTACTAGGTGGACAACAAAGCTTCAAGCTCATTATAAATCCATTCGGTATTCTCGGAATTTTCCATTTCGAATATATCCTTGTACCAGTTGAACTGAAATTTCTCACGAACAGTCACTTTTTGTGGCTTTCTATAATAATGTATGTGCTTATTGACTAATGAATTGAATTTAATCATGCAGAGAGGACTTCCGCGAAGGTTGAATTTGAATTTATAGATTGGCCTATTTAGATAATTAATGTCACAGATGCCTAAGAAGAGAAGAAATCATATTTTATGTTTGGTCACATCTATACAGTGTCTCACTGCTCATGGAAAAACACCCCCATAAAATCCGTAAATTTTACCGTGTAATTCTGAATAGATACACCAAAAATATACAAAATAAGGGATCATTTCAAGTGACATACACCGCACGCTAGAAATGATGGAACACCAGAATTGTCCACTTTGTCACTGGAAAAATTCAGTTATAAAAAATCCAAATTTGTCTCAATTCTCATAATAGAATAGCGAAAAAACAAAAGCACTTCGAAGGCATTGCTAAAACTACTCCTATATTCAAGACGGTTTTGAAAACAAAGAGTCTACAATAGGAATTTTCCCAAATTTCAGTAAAGCTTTCGACTGTGTGTCTAAAGTGTTCAGCAAGGAAGGGTCCTTATTGGCCGTCTATAATTTCTTATATATATATATATTAATGACCTTCCGAACAGCTCACCATTTTTCGCTTGTTCAAGCTACGCCTGAATAGAATAAAAATAACCTTGGCCAAAATGCTGCAATAGCTGCCTATCGTACAATATTCCATAGTACAATGACATATGGACTGACAATCTGGTGATGTCCACACATATGCAAAATGCGTTTACCTTGCAAAAAAGGACAATTCGAGCAATTGTGGACAAATCCCTTGTAAATCATGATTCATAAAACTTTATAGTAACATAACCAATTGCAAATTTATTCTATAATCTCTTAAACATAAATAAAAATGATTCCAATCATCCAACTAATAGAGAAAATCATCCCTATAGGAATGATACAGAGACCCAAACAAAGACGTGAATCAACTAGAAGAAACAATTAAATAAAACAATACGAATTTCATTAAATTTAGGGCTGAAACACAATGGAAGTTTTACATTTTTGGTTTCAATTTTTATAATCTTTGATTGCCTTTTAACACGAAACTACTGATGATATTATATTCATTATTATAAATAATCTGGAAAATATATCATGGAAAATTCATCTGAACACCAGAACAAATTAAAATTATGAAATATACAATGAGAAAAGAAATACAGTAAAAGAGATGGTAACAGCAGCAAAAAGAAATTAGTGGAAAGAATTTAGCGATAAACTAGAAAAAGATAGTAAATCGAATCAAAAGCTACTATACAAAACTTTATGGCAGAAAAAGAAAAGGATTTACAGCAAAACTTGGATATTTGGAATTCAATTTGTGAAGAATTTAGAATGGAATTGAATAAAGAAAAAACTAAAATTATGGTCATAGGGGAGGAACAAAAAGAGATGAATGTACAAATAAACGGAGTAGAAATTGATCAAGTGAAAATATTTAAATATTTGGTGGTGGAAATAGAAGACAATGGAAGACAAGAAATATAAATCAACTATAGAGTAGAAAAAATAATAAACTTGTACTACACAATTATTCAGGCATATAAAAATATAAAAGAAATCCCAAAGGAAAGAAAGATAAATGTGTTCGAAACGGTATTGACAAGCATCTGAAGTATCTGAGACGAACTGAAGGAGTCACAAAGAAAGATAAACTCAGAAATCAAAAATAAGAGAAGATCTTGACATATAATCAACACTCAAGTTCATTAAAAAAAAACAACTAAGCCGATTGGGTAATCTACAAAGGATGAATGATACAAGACCAGTTGAAAGAGTATGCATGGCAGTCAAAGATACAAAAGAGGAGAAAAAAAGGAAAACCAAGACAAGCATGGGAGGGAGTTGAAGAAATCATAGTTCAAAGGAAGAAAGGAATGACAAATTTTAAAACTCTGTCTGATGAGGCTTTAAACTGACATTGAAAAATCATCTCCTATGCAATGCCACTACGATATATTAGAATTCAAGTTTGACAGTTAGTTAAACTGCATTACCACATTATATAACAAATTTAATAAGTTCTTGTCGAAACGGTGTGGAGAATCAAAGATAACGACAATGTGCCTAATAGTCTCCTATGCTAGACGTTTGTCAATTTTCCACAGCAATTCATCATCTACCGGTACTTCTGCTTCAGTGAATGGTTCTGATTCTTCAACACCGTTGTCAACAATGCAACACGAAAGTAAAAGTAATGCAGAATACAATGTTAAAGTAATGATATTCGTACCGCAAGGTTACATTCTTTCTCCATCTGACCTCATTGAAGGAATATTAATTTACGTCTAGAAGGATTTTGAGGTCACACCTTCCAAGATATCTTTCTATTTTTCATTGAAATGATCGAAGAAATAATACTTGAATCACCTTAGCTCGAAATGAGCGTAATGAGGCTTATTTTCCAGGGTAAGGACAAATTATTGTCACGGACCTAGCTATGATTGGCCAATAATACGAGACCCAAATCGTTCTGGTTAAACAACATATATTCTCCATTTCTAACACTGAATAATGGTGTCCCCCTAGGTTCAGCACTTGGTCCGTTGCTACACACATAAGTTTTATAAATATCTCAAACATTGCAACTCTCATTTCTATGCTGAAGACACCTAAATATCTTCCAAAGATAACATCATTGTTGCATGTGAACTTATTAACGAACATCTCAATCGTTTCTCTCACGAATTCTGGTTGAAGATAAATCTTTCGAAATCCAATATACTTCTCTTCGGCAGTACGATCTCACAAAAATTATGCTGACAATATGGGTTTTTTGCAAATTGAAAAAAATAGATAGCGAAATATGTAAAATTCCTCGACTTTTTAGGCCCCATTTCGTAATAAACAACTGTGCTCTCAAGTTTTGGAGGGAATCACGAATAACGGTAACTTTTTATTTCTATTTTTGGAGGGAAATGACCCCTTTCAACTCCAGATGAACTTCTGGAGTTAACAGGGGTGAGAACGGTTGAAGAGAGATCAAATCTGAGAAAAATGATGAACTCCAATCGATTCAGAATGATATTACAACATTCTCACGCACGATAATATTTTCGAAAATTATTATTTTCCATTTTTCAAAAAGTTGTCAACGTCTCTCAAATGTATCTCGACGAGTTGATTCTGAATAATGATGAAAAATACAAAATTATCAGATTTAATTGAAATTCTCACTGTATATATGCATTTTTTTTATTTGTATATGATCAGACACAAGGTTTAGCATGTAAAGGAATAAAATAGTTTGTATTTTCTTGTTTTTCAAAAAGCGCAAATGACTTTCAATTGTATCTGGACGAACTGACACCTAATCATGAAAAAAAAATCGATGATAAATTGACAAAAATTTCAGAAGATTTTCAATTCGATGAAAGTACCTATCAACAAAATCTACATTTTCCAAGAGAAGTGGCGTTCTTAGCAAAAATACGATATGATTTTGCATATTTGAAAGATTCACAGACAATTAGAATCAAGTAATGCAATATTCGATAATGAAGAATACTAAATTTTCGAAATTTTTTATTTTTAATCTTTCAAAAAATCGCCAGGTCCCGTCAAATTGATCTCGACAAGATGACTCCGAATTATTGAAAACATTTGGTGGGAAATTACCCCTCTCCATTCCAAATGAGCTCTTCAACTCGCGAACATTTGAAGATAGAGCATTTCCGCGATTCAAAATGATGAAATTAGTATACTCATAGTGAATCTCACTCACTCACTTGAAATCCACACTATATACGCAAAATTTCATGATGATTCCGGAAATATATGATTTGTATGTGCTCAAATACAAGGTTTAGCATAAATAGGAATAAAACGCCAAAAATTCCCCCTCTCAACTCCAGATGAGCTTTTCAACTCGCGAACGGTTGAAGATCGAGCAATTCTGCGAACGCCAATCGATTCAAAATGATGAAATTAGTTTACTCAGTGGATTTCAAGTCAATTGACGGGAAAAAAAATTACTCGAAAAATCCCAAGGGGTAGACCCCTAAAAATCATGAAAAATAGAAAATCATCAGATTCACTTGAAATCCACACTATAAACGCAAAATTTCATGCTGATTCCCGAAATATATGATTTGTATGTGCTCAAATACAAAGTTTAGCATAAATGGGAATAAAACGCCAAAAATTCCCCCTCTCAACTCCAGATGAGCTTTTCAACTCGCGAACGGTTGAAGATCGAGCAATTCTGCGAACGCCAATCGATTCAAAATGATGAAATTAGTTTACTCAGTGGATTTCAAGTCAATTGACGGGAAAAAAAATTACTCGAAAAATCCCAAGGGGTAGACCCCTAAAAATCATGAAAAATAGAAAATCATCAGATTCACTTGAAATCCACACTATATACGCAAAATTTCATGCTGATTCCCGAAATATATGATTTGTATGTGCTCAAATACAAAGTTTAGCATAAATGGGAATAAAACGCCAAAAATTCCCCCTCTCAACTCCAGATGAGCTTTTCAACTCGCGAACGGTTGAAGATCGAGCAATTCTGCGAACGCCAATCGATTCAAAATGATGAAATTAGTTTACTCAGTGGATTTCAAGTCAATTGACGGGAAAAAAAATTACTCGAAAAATCCCAAGTGGTAGACCCCTAAAAATGATGAAAAATAGAAAATCACCAGATTCACTTGAAATCCACACTATATACGCAAAATTTCATGCTGATTCCGGAAATATATGATTTGTATGTGCTCAAATACAAGATTTAGCATAAATAGGAATAAAACGCCAAAAATTCCACCTCTCAACTCCAGACGAGCTTTTCAACTTGCGAACGGTTGAAGATCGAGCAATTCTGCGAGCGCCAATCGATTCAGAATGATGAGATTAGTTGACTTAGTAGATTTCAAGTCGATTGACGGAAAAAAAATACTCGAAAAATCCCAACCCCTAAAAATCATGAAAAATAGAAAATCATCAGATTCACTTGAAATCCACACTATATACGCAAAATTTCATGCTGATTTCAGAAATATATGATTTGCATCTGCTCAGATACAAGGTTCAGCATGAAAAGGGATAAAACGTCAAAAATTCCTCCTCTCAACTCCAGATGAGCTTTTCAACTCGCGAACGGTTGAAGATCGAGCAATTCTGCGAACGCCAATCGATTCAAAATGATGAAATTAGTTTCCTCAGTGGATTTCAAGTCAATTGACGGGAAAAAAAATTACTCGAAAAATCCCTAAAAATCATGAAAATAGAAAATCATCAGATTCACTTGAAATCCACACTATATACGCAAAATTTCATGCTGATTCCGGAAATATATGATTTGTATGTGCTCAAATACAAGGTTTAGCATAAATAGGAATAAAACGCCAAAAATTCCCCCTCTCAACTCCAGATGAGCTTTTCAACTTGCGAACGGTTGAAGATCGAGCAATTCTGCGAGCGCCAATCGATTCAGAATGATGAGATTAGTTGACTTAGTAGATTTCAAGTCAATTGACGGAAAAAAAATACTCGAAAAATCCCAAGGGGTAGACCCCTAAAAATCATGAAAAAATAGAAAATCAGATTCACTTGAAATCCACACTATATACGCAAAATTTCATGCTGATTCCAGAAATATATGATTTGAATCTGCTCAGATACAAGGTTCAGCATGAAAAGGGATAAAACGTCAAAAATTCCCCCTCTCAACTCCAGGTGAGCTTTTCAACTCGCGAACGGTTGAAGATCGAGCAATTCTGCGAACGCCAATCGATTCAGAATGATGAGATTAGTTGACTTAGTGGATTTCAAGTCGATTGACAGAAAAAAAAATACTCGAAAAATCCCAAGGGGTAGACCCCTAAAAATCATGAAAAATAGAAAATCATCAGATTCACTTGAAATCCACAGTATATATGCAAAATTTCATGCTAATTCCAGAAATATATGATTTGTATCTGCTCAGATACAAGGTTTAGCATAAAAAGGGATAAAACGTCAAAAATTCCCCCTCTCAACTCCAGATGAGCTTTTCAACTCAAGAACGGTTGAAGATCGAGCAATTCTGCGAACGCCAATCGATTCAGAATGATGAGATTAGTTGACTTAGTGGTTTTCAAGTCGATTGACAGAAAAAAAAATACTCGAAAAATCCCAAGGGGTAGACCCCTAAAAATCATGAAAAAATAGAAAATCATCAGATTCACTTGAAATCCACACTATATACGCAAAATTTCATGCTGATTCCAGAAATATATGATTTGTATCTGCTCAGATACAAGGTTTAGCATAAAAAGGGATAAAACGTCAAAAATTCCCCCTCTCAACTCCAGATGAGCTTTTCAACTCAAGAACGGTTGAAGATCGAGCAATTCTGCGAGCGCCAATCGATTCAGAATGATGAGATTAGTTGACTTAGTAGATTTCAAGTCAATTGACGGAAAAAAAATACTCGAAAAATCCCAAGGGGTAGACCCCTAAAAATCATGAAAAAATAGAAAATCATCAGATTCACTTGAAATCCACACTATATACGCAAAATTTCATGCTGATTCCAGAAATATATGATTTGAATCTGCTCAGATACAAGGTTCAGCATAAAAAGGGATAAAACGTCAAAAATTCCCCCTCTCAACTCCAGATGAGCTTTTCAACTCACGAACGGTTGAAGATCGAGCAATTCTGCGAACGCCAATCGATTCAGAATGATGAGATTAGTTGACTTAGTGGTTTTCAAGTCGATTGACAGAAAAAAAAATACTCGAAAAATCCCAAGGGGTAGACCCCTAAAAATCATGAAAAAATAGAAAATCATCAGATTCACTTGAAATCCACACTATATACGCAAAATTTCATGCTGATTCCGGAAATATATGATTTGTATGTGCTCAAATACAAGGTTTAGCATAAATAGGAATAAAACGCCAAAAATTCCCCCTCTCAACTCCAGATGAGCTTTTCAACTTGCGAACGGTTGAAGATCGAGCAATTCTGCGAGCGCCAATCGATTCAGAATGATGAGATTAGTTGACTTAGTAGATTTCTAGTCGATTGACGGAAAAAAAATACTCGAAAAATCCCAAGGGGTAGACCCCTAAAAATCATGAAAAAATAGAATATCATCAGATTCACTTGAAATCCACACTATATACGCAAAATTTCATGCTGATTCCAGAAATATATGATTTGAATCTGCTCAGATACAAGGTTCAGCAAAAACAGGGATAAAACGTCAAAAATTCCCCCTCTCAACTCCAGATGAGCTTTTCAACTCGCGAACGGTTGAAGATCGAGCAATTCTGCGAACGCCAATTGATTCAGAATGATGAGATTAGTTGACTTAGTAGATTTCAAGTCGATTGACGGGAAAAAAATATTCGAAAAATCCCAAGGGGTAGACCCCTAAAAATCATGAAAAAATAGAAAATCATCAGATTCACTTGAAATCCACACTATATACGCAAAATTTCATGCTGATTCCGGAAATATATGATTTGTATGTGCTCAAATACAAGGTTTAGCATAAATAGGAATAAAACGCCAAAAATTCCCCCTCTCAACTCCAGATGAGCTTTTCAACTTGCGAACGGTTGAAGATCGAGCAATTCTGCGAGCGCCAATCGATTCAGAATGATGAGATTAGTTGACTTAGTAGATTTCTAGTCGATTGACGGAAAAAAAATACTCGAAAAATCCCAAGGGGTAGACCCCTAAAAATCATGAAAAAATAGAATATCATCAGATTCACTTGAAATCCACACTATATACGCAAAATTTCATGCTGATTCCAGAAATATATGATTTGAATCTGCTCAGATACAAGGTTCAGCAAAAACAGGGATAAAACGTCAAAAATTCCCCCTCTCAACTCCAGATGAGCTTTTCAACTCGCGAACGGTTGAAGATCGAGCAATTCTGCGAACGCCAATTGATTCAGAATGATGAGATTAGTTGACTTAGTAGATTTCAAGTCGATTGACGGGAAAAAAATATTCGAAAAATCCCAAGGGGTAGACCCCTAAAAATCATGAAAAAATAGAAAATCATCAGATTCACTTGAAATCCACACTATATACGCAAAATTTCATGCTGATTCCGGAAATATATGATTTGTATGTGCTCAAATACAAGGTTTAGCATAAATAGGAATAAAACGCCAAAAATTCCCCCTCTCAACTCCAGATGAACTTTTCAACTTGCGAACGGATGAAGATCGAGCAATTCTGCGAGCGCCAATCGATTCAGAATGATGAGATTAGTTGACTTAGTAGATTTCTAGTCGATTGACGGAAAAAAAATACTCGAAAAATCCCAAGGGGTAGACCCCTAAAAATCATGAAAAATAGAAAATCATCAGATTCACTTGAAATCCACACTATAAACGCAAAATTTCATGCTGATTCCCGAAATATATGATTTGTATGTGCTCAAATACAAAGTTTAGCATAAATAGGAATAAAACGCCAAAAATTCCCCCTCTCAACTCCAGATGAGCTTTTCAACTCACGAACGGTTGAAGATCGAGCAATTCTGCGAACGCCAATCGATTCAAAATGATGAAATTAGTTTACTGAGTGGATTTCAAGTCAATTGACGGAAAAAAAAATTACTCGAAAAATCCCAAGGGGTAGACCCCTAAAAATCATGAAAAATATAAAATCATCAGATTCACTTGAAATCCACACTATAAACGCAAAATTTCATGCTGATTCCGGAAATATATGATTTGTATGTGCTCAAATACAAGATTTTGCATAAATAGGAATAAAACGCCAAAAATTCCCCCTCTCAACTCCAGATGAGCTTTTCAACTTGCGAACGGTTGAAGATCGAGCAATTCTGCGAACGCCAATCGATTCAGAATGATGAGATTAGTTGACTTAGTGGATTTCAAGTCGATTGACAGAAAAAAAAATACTCGAAAAATCCCAAGGGGTAGACCCCTAAAAATCATGAAAAAATAGAAAATCATCAGATTCACTTGAAATCCACACTATATACGCAAAATTTCATGCTGATTCCGGAAATATATGATTTGTATGTGCTCAAATACAAGGTTTAGCATAAATAGGAATAAAACGCCAAAAATTCCCCCTCTCAACTCCAGATGAGCTTTTCAACTTGCGAACGGTTGAAGATCGAGCAATTCTGCGAGCGCCAATCGATTCAGAATGATGAGATTAGTTGACTTAGTAGATTTCTAGTCGATTGACGGAAAAAAAATACTCGAAAAATCCCAAGGGGTAGACCCCTAAAAATCATGAAAAAATAGAATATCATCAGATTCACTTGAAATCCACACTATATACGCAAAATTTCATGCTGATTCCAGAAATATATGATTTGAATCTGCTCAGATACAAGGTTCAGCAAAAACAGGGATAAAACGTCAAAAATTCCCCCTCTCAACTCCAGATGAGCTTTTCAACTCGCGAACGGTTGAAGATCGAGCAATTCTGCGAACGCCAATCGATTCAGAATGATGAGATTAGTTGACTTAGTGGATTTCAAGTCGATTGACAGAAAAAAAAATACTCGAAAAATCCCAAGGGGTAGACCCCTAAAAATCATGAAAAAATAGAAAATCATCAGATTCACTTGAAATCCACACTATATACGCAAAATTTCATGCTGATTCCGGAAATATATGATTTGTATGTGCTCAAATACAAGGTTTAGCATAAATAGGAATAAAACGCCAAAAATTCTCCCTCTCAACTCCAGATGAGCTTTTCAACTTGCGAACGGTTGAAGATCGAGCAATTCTGCGAACGCCAATCGATTCAGAATGATGAGATTAGTTGACTTAGTGGATTTCAAGTCGATTGACAGAAAAAAAAATACTCGAAAAATCCCAAGGGTTAGACCCCTAAAAATCATGAAAAAATAGAAAATCATCAGATTCACTTGAAATCCACACTATATACGCAAAATTTCATGCTGATTCCGGAAATATATGATTTGTATGTGCTCAAATACAAGGTTTAGCATAAATAGGAATAAAACGCCAAAAATTTCCCCTCTCAACTCCAGATGAGCTTTTCAACTTGCGAACGGTTGAAGATCGAGCAATTCTGCGAGCGCCAATCGATTCAGAATGATGAGATTAGTTTACTGAGTGGATTTCAAGTCAATTGACGGAAAAAAAAATTACTCGAAATATCCCAAGGGGTAGACCCCTAAAAATCATGAAAAATAGAAAATCATCAGATTCACTTGAAATCCACACTATAAACGCAAAATTTCATGCTGATTCCGGAAATATATGATTTGTATGTGCTCAAATACAAGATTTTGCATAAATAGGAATAAAACGCCAAAAATTCCCCCTCTCAACTCCAGATGAGCTTTTCAACTTGCGAACGGTTGAAGATCGAGCAATTCTGCGAACGCCAATCGATTCAGAATGATGAGATTAGTTGACTTAGTGGATTTCAAGTCGATTGACGGAAAAAAAATACTCGAAAAATCCCAAGGGGTAGACCCCTAAAAATCATGAAAAAATAGAATATCATCAGATTCACTTGAAATCCACACTATATACGCAAAATTTCATGCTGATTCCAGAAATATATGATTTGAATCTGCTCAGATACAAGGTTCAGCAAAAACAGGGATAAAACGTCAAAAATTCCCCCTCTCAACTCCAGATGAGCTTTTCAACTCGCGAACGGTTGAAGATCGAGCAATTCTGCGAACGCCAATTGATTCAGAATGATGAGATTAGTTGACTTAGTAGATTTCAAGTCGATTGACGGGAAAAAAATATTCGAAAAATCCCAAGGGGTAGACCCCTAAAAATCATGAAAAAATAGAAAATCATCAGATTCACTTGAAATCCACACTATATATGCAAAATTTCATGCTGATTCCGGAAATATATGATTTGTATGTGCTCAAATACAAGGTTTAGCATAAATAGGAATAAAACGCCAAAAATTCCCCCTCTCAACTCCAGATGAACTTTTCAACTTGCGAACGGATGAAGATCGAGCAATTCTGCGAGCGCCAATCGATTCAGAATGATGAGATTAGTTGACTTAGTAGATTTCTAGTCGATTGACGGAAAAAAAATACTCGAAAAATCCCAAGGGGTAGACCCCTAAAAATCATGAAAAATAGAAAATCATCAGATTCACTTGAAATCCACACTATAAACGCAAAATTTCATGCTGATTCCCGAAATATATGATTTGTATGTGCTCAAATACAAAGTTTAGCATAAATAGGAATAAAACGCCAAAAATTCCCCCTCTCAACTCCAGATGAGCTTTTCAACTCACGAACGGTTGAAGATCGAGCAATTCTGCGAACGCCAATCGATTCAAAATGATGAAATTAGTTTACTGAGTGGATTTCAAGTCAATTGACGGAAAAAAAAATTACTCGAAAAATCCCAAGGGGTAGACCCCTAAAAATCATGAAAAATAGAAAATCATCAGATTCACTTGAAATCCACACTATAAACGCAAAATTTCATGCTGATTCCGGAAATATATGATTTGTATGTGCTCAAATACAAGATTTTGCATAAATAGGAATAAAACGCCAAAAATTCCCCCTCTCAACTCCAGATGAGCTTTTCAACTTGCGAACGGTTGAAGATCGAGCAATTCTGCGAACGCCAATCGATTCAGAATGATGAGATTAGTTGACTTAGTGGATTTCAAGTCGATTGACAGAAAAAAAAATACTCGAAAAATCCCAAGGGGTAGACCCCTAAAAATCATGAAAAAATAGAAAATCATCAGATTCACTTGAAATCCACACTATATACGCAAAATTTCATGCTGATTCCGGAAATATATGATTTGTATGTGCTCAAATACAAGGTTTAGCATAAATAGGAATAAAACGCCAAAAATTCCCCCTCTCAACTCCAGATGAGCTTTTCAACTTGCGAACGGTTGAAGATCGAGCAATTCTGCGAGCGCCAATCGATTCAGAATGATGAGATTAGTTGACTTAGTAGATTTCTAGTCGATTGACGGAAAAAAAATACTCGAAAAATCCCAAGGGGTAGACCCCTAAAAATCATGAAAAAATAGAATATCATCAGATTCACTTGAAATCCACACTATATACGCAAAATTTCATGCTGATTCCAGAAATATATGATTTGAATCTGCTCAGATACAAGGTTCAGCAAAAACAGGGATAAAACGTCAAAAATTCCCCCTCTCAACTCCAGATGAGCTTTTCAACTCGCGAACGGTTGAAGATCGAGCAATTCTGCGAACGCCAATCGATTCAGAATGATGAGATTAGTTGACTTAGTGGATTTCAAGTCGATTGACAGAAAAAAAAATACTCGAAAAATCCCAAGGGGTAGACCCCTAAAAATCATGAAAAAATAGAAAATCATCAGATTCACTTGAAATCCACACTATATACGCAAAATTTCATGCTGATTCCGGAAATATATGATTTGTATGTGCTCAAATACAAGGTTTAGCATAAATAGGAATAAAACGCCAAAAATTCTCCCTCTCAACTCCAGATGAGCTTTTCAACTTGCGAACGGTTGAAGATCGAGCAATTCTGCGAACGCCAATCGATTCAGAATGATGAGATTAGTTGACTTAGTGGATTTCAAGTCGATTGACAGAAAAAAAAATACTCGAAAAATCCCAAGGGTTAGACCCCTAAAAATCATGAAAAAATAGAAAATCATCAGATTCACTTGAAATCCACACTATATACGCAAAATTTCATGCTGATTCCGGAAATATATGATTTGTATGTGCTCAAATACAAGGTTTAGCATAAATAGGAATAAAACGCCAAAAATTCTCCCTCTCAACTCCAGATGAGCTTTTCAACTTGCGAACGGTTGAAGATCGAGCAATTCTGCGAACGCCAATCGATTCAGAATGATGAGATTAGTTGACTTAGTGGATTTCAAGTCGATTGACAGAAAAAAAAATACTCGAAAAATCCCAAGGGGTAGACCCCTAAAAATCATGAAAAAATAGGAAATCATCAGATTCACTTGAAATCCACACTATATACGCAAAATTTCATGCTGATTCCGGAAATATATGATTTGTATGTGCTCAAATACAAGGTTTAGCATAAATAGGAATAAAACGCCAAAAATTTCCCCTCTCAACTCCAGATGAGCTTTTCAACTTGCGAACGGTTGAAGATCGAGCAATTCTGCGAGCGCCAATCGATTCAGAATGATGAGATTAGTTGACTTAGTAGATTTCAAGTCGATTGACGGAAAAAAAATACTCGAAAAATCCCAAGGGGTAGACCCCTAAAAATCATGAAAAAATAGAATATCATCAGATTCACTTGAAATCCACACTATATACGCAAAATTTCATGCTGATTCCAGAAATATATGATTTGTATCTGCTCAGATATAAGGTTCAGCATAAAAAGGGATAAAACGTCAAAAATTCCCCCTCTCAACTCCAGATGAGCTTTTCAACTCGCGAACGGTTGAAGATCGAGCAATTCTGCGAACGCCAATCGATTCAGAAAGATGAGATTAGTTGACTTAGTGGATTTCAAGTCGATTGACAGAAAAAAAAATACTCGAAAAATCCCAAGGGGTAGACCCCTAAAAATCATGAAAAAATAGAAAATCATCAGATTCACTTGAAATCCACACTATATACGCAAAATTTCATGCTGATTCCGGAAATATATGATTTGTATGTGCTCAAATACAAGGTTTAGCATAAATAGGAATAAAACGCCAAAAATTCTCCCTCTCAACTCCAGATGAGCTTTTCAACTTGCGAACGGTTGAAGATCGAGCAATTCTGCGAACGCCAATCGATTCAGAATGATGAGATTAGTTGACTTAGTGGATTTCAAGTCGATTGACAGAAAAAAAAAAACTCGAAAAATCCCAAGGGTTAGACCCCTAAAAATCATGAAAAAATAGAAAATCATCAGATTCACTTGAAATCCACACTATATACGCAAAATTTCATGCTGATTCCGGAAATATATGATTTGTATGTGCTCAAATACAAGGTTTAGCATAAATAGGAATAAAACGCCAAAAATTCTCCCTCTCAACTCCAGATGAGCTTTTCAACTTGCGAACGGTTGAAGATCGAGCAATTCTGCGAACGCCAATCGATTCAGAATGATGAGATTAGTTGACTTAGTGGATTTCAAGTCGATTGACAGAAAAAAAAATACTCGAAAAATCCCAAGGGGTAGACCCCTAAAAATCATGAAAAAATAGGAAATCATCAGATTCACTTGAAATCCACACTATATACGCAAAATTTCATGCTGATTCCGGAAATATATGATTTGTATGTGCTCAAATACAAGGTTTAGCATAAATAGGAATAAAACGCCAAAAATTTCCCCTCTCAACTCCAGATGAGCTTTTCAACTTGCGAACGGTTGAAGATCGAGCAATTCTGCGAGCGCCAATCGATTCAGAATGATGAGATTAGTTGACTTAGTAGATTTCAAGTCGATTGACGGAAAAAAAATACTCGAAAAATCCCAAGGGGTAGACCCCTAAAAATCATGAAAAAATAGAATATCATCAGATTCACTTGAAATCCACACTATATATGCAAAATTTCATGCTAATTCCAGAAATATATGATTTGTATCTGCTCAGATACAAGGTTTAGCATAAAAAGGGATAAAACGTCAAAAATTCCCCCTCTCAACTCCAGATGAGCTTTTCAACTCACGAACGGTTGAAGATCGAGCAATTCTGCGAACGCCAATCGATTCAGAATGATGAGATTAGTTGACTTAGTGGATTTCAAGTCGATTGACAGAAAAAAAAAATACTCGAAAAATCCCAAGGGGTAGACCCCTAAAAATCATGAAAAATAGAAAATCATCAGATTCACTTGAAATCCACAGTATATATGCAAAATTTCATGCTAATTCCAGAAATATATGATTTGTATCTGCTCAGATACAAGGTTTAGCATAAAAAGGGATAAAACGTCAAAAATTCCCCCTCTCAACTCCAGATGAGCTTTTCAACTCGCGAATGGTTGAAGATCGAGCAATTCTGCGAACGCCAATTGATTCAGAATGATGAGATTAGTTGACTTAGTAGATTTCAAGTCGATTGACGGAAAAAAAATACTCGAAAAATCCCAAGGGGTAGACCCCTAAAAATCATGAAAAAATAGAATATCATCAGATTCAATTGAAATCCACACTATATACGCAAAATTTCATGCTGATTCCAGAAATATATGATTTGTATCTGCTCAGATACAAGGTTCAGCATAAAAAGGGATAAAACGTCAAAAATTCCCCCTCTCAACTCCAGATGAGCTTTTCAACTCGCGAACGGTTGAAGATCGAGCAATTCTGCGAACGCCAATCGATTCAGAATGATGAGATTAGTTGACTTAGTGGATTTCAAGTCGATTGACAGAAAAAAATATACTCGAAAAATCCCAAGGGGTCAGATTCACTTGAAATCCACAGTATATATGCAAAATTTCATGCTTATTCCAGAAATATATGATTTGTATCTGCTCAGATACAAGGTTTAGCATAAAAAGGGATAAAACGTCAAAAATTCCCCCTCTCAACTCCAGATGAGCTTTTCAACTCACGAACGGTTGAAGATCGAGCAATTCTGCGAACGCCAATCGATTCAGAATGATGAGATTAGTTGACTTAGTGGATTTCAAGTCGATTGACAGAAAAAAAAAATACTCGAAAAATCCCAAGGGGTAGACCCCTAAAAATCATGAAAAATAGAAAATCATCAGATTCACTTGAAATCCACACTATATACGCAAAATTTCATGCTGATTCCAGAAATATATGATTTGTATCTGCTCAGATACAAGGTTTAGCATAAAAAGAGATAAAACGTAAAAATTCCCCCTCTCAACTCCAGATGAGCTTTTCAACTCGCGAACGGTTGAAGATCGAGCAATTCTGCGAACGCCAATCGATTCAGAATGATGAGATTAGTTTACTCAGTGGATTTCAAGTCAATTGACGGGAAAACAATTACTCGAAAAATCCCAAGAGGTAGACCCCTAAAAATCATGAAAAATAGAAAATCATCAGATTCACTTGAAATCAACACTACATACGCAAAATTTCAAGCTGATTCCAGAAATATATGATTTGTATCTGCTCAAATACAAGGTTTAGCATAAATAGGAATAAAACGACAAAAATTCCCCCTCTCAACTCCAGATGAGCTTTTCAACTCGCGAACGGTTGAAGATCGAGCAATTCTGCGAACTCCAATCGATTCAGAATGATGAGGTTAGTTGACTAGGTGGATTTCAAGTCGATTGACGGAAAAAAAATACTCGAAAAATCCCAAGGGGTAGACCCCTAAAATTTCATGCTGATTCCGGAAATATATGATGTGTATGTGCTCAGATACAAGGTTCAGCATAAAAAGGGATAAAACGTCAAAAATTCATTCGCGCGATCAAGTTTTCCATAGTTTTTATTTTTTTTAAAGCTCAAACGTCCTTCAATTGTATCTGCACGAGTCGATTCCCAAAAATATCTCAAAAATTAATTTAGATGACAAATAGACAAAATTTTAGAAGATTTTTAGTTCGAAAATATGCACCTATCTACAAAATCAAAATTTTTCGAGCAACCCTCAGAAGTCCTCAGAAGAATTATGCGAACTGGGAATAACGAGGGTCTCATCTTCTAATTTGCGATCTACTGAGGGTGATATTATTTGAAAAGGTATGCCCCTCAGAGAGTGAGGGACTTGGTTATCAAAAAATTAATCTCATGAACGGATCGTAGGTATGAAAGGATAGAAATTTAAAAAAATATGACATACGGAGTTTCTCGAACTAATTCCTGTTGAAAGCCAAGTCTATTTCAGGAATTCAGGAAGGAAAATATTTTTTGAGAAAAAAAAGGTTTCCTTTAGTTTCTCACTATTGACTACCTGCCATGGCACCTAATTTATAAAACTGTCAAGAGTAAATGAACTTTGAAGTACAACGAGCTATTTCAATTAATAACTGTAGTTATGCAGCAGACAGTCAATGCCATTGTAATCATAATCAATATTCGCTGCATCCTGTATACCAAATCTTGAATATTCGCCCTATCCACCAATCCACTATCTTACGGTACATCACATACGAATACATTCATCCAAGTACGCCATCTTATATAATAATTTATTCCCTACGTAAAATTAACATGTTCGGAGTCCTTGAAATGCATACAAATTAAATGTTCTACTCATATGGTGTGTTTCCTGCTGCTCGACTCATGCGAACTCAAAAACAACATTGCGTAAAATACATTGGACGCTATTGTCCATTGTTACATACTTTGCAGCTAGTTGGCTCGCTGCTCGCTTGATCTTAAGTCTTGGCTGGCAAGCATGGGCGGCGAATCATTCATTATCAATAATTATTCTGTTATAACAAGGCTCATTTTCAAGTTTTTGAAAATTAGTTATCGAATAAACATCCAATTTTCATTTGTTAAATATACTTAAATCTAATATGTTATAGTGACTCATTCAATATGTTCTGATTGTTACAATAAGCTCAGACAACATGTTAATCCTTTTCGACCGTCTATTCAACATTGGTAGTGGTAACATTTGTGAAAAACACTTGCCATATTATCAACACGAACACGCACGGCTCAAAGTGCAGACAACTTTTTGAGCAACTTTTTGACATAGACTGCACGAGCCTCCATAAGAAACACTCGCCGCTCATAGCTCAGAGAAGGTCTTCGTGGGTCTTCATGATATTGGCAGCACGAACACGCGCTGCTCATAGCTCAGAGAAGATTATTATTATTTTCGAGCGTTCTTTTAACATTGGCAGCACGAGCCTCCTCAAGAAACACTCGTCGCTCATAGCTCTGACCCTTTTCCGAATGTTTTCTTAATATTGGCAGAACGAACACGTGCCGCTCACAGCTCAGAAAAGAGCAGCACGAGCCTTCTTGAGAAACACTTGCTCATAATTCAGACAATGTTTCTACACTGTTCTATTGGCGACAAGGGCTACTTGAAGCTCAGACAAGATGTTTGAGCGTCTCTTTTACATCGGCAGCACGAGCCTCCTTATCTTAAGGAACACTTGTCGCTCATAGTTCATACAAGATTTCTACGCTCTTCGAGTGTCTTTTTAACATTGGCAATATCCCCTACTAAAAGCTCAGACAAGATGTTAACCCATATTCAGCTCCTCTTTAACATTGGTAGCGCGAAGGAATATTTTTCGCTCATAGCTCAGACAAGATGTTTATTCTTTTCAAGTGTCTTTTTAACATTGGTAGCACGAGCTTCCTTGAGCCCAGAAAATATTTAAACCTATTTTGAGCGTTTCTCTTCGCTCATAGCTTATTCTTTTCGAGTGCCTCGTTAACATTGGCAGAATGAGCCTACCCTAAGGAACACTCGCTACTTATCGCTCAGACTAAGTTTGTATTCTATCCAAAGGTCTTTTAAACACGAACACGCAGCGCTCAAAGCTTAGAAAAAATGCCCTTAATATTCGTAACACGAGCTTTTATAGGAAATTCTCTTCGCTCATATCTGAGACAAGATTGAACGCTTTTTCAACATTGGCAGCACTGGCAACTTCGAGGAACACTCGCCGCTTATAGCTCGGACAAGGTTAATGCTCCATTCGAGTGTAATTTCAAAACTGGCAGCACGAACACGCACCGCTACAAGCTCAGAAAAGATGTTGACCAATTTCGAGCATCTCTTCACAATAGGCAACACACTCACCGGTTAAAGCTCAGAAAAAGTTTTTACGCTATTCGAGAGTCTTTTCAATATTGGCAACACGCGTCATTCAGAGCTCAGAAAAGATGTTTGCCCTTTTCGAGCACCTTTCCAAAATTGGCAGCACTAGCCTCCGTGAGGAACACTTTCCTCACATAGCTCAGACAAGGTCTTTCAAATATTGGCAGCACGAACACGCGCTGCTCAGAGCTCAGAAAAGATGTCAACCTATTTTGAGCGTATCTTCAACATTGGTAGAACGAACCTTCATAAGGAATCCTCTTTGCTCATAGCTCAGACAAGATATCTATTATTTTCAAGTGTCTTTTCAACATTGGCAGCACGAGCCTTCCCTTCGAAGTGTTTGTGAGCCACATAGCCTCAACAACAATCTAGCATATCCGGCACGTAATAATAATAATAATCTGACATGGAGTTAAGACTAATCATGTAACCTATATATTCTGAAAATGGAAGGAAAATGGTCAAATAAAAAAATAAGTTTGCTCAAGTTGAAACTAACTCTCCCCGTAATATGAGTTTTGTTATTTCAGGGATAAATTTTGGAATAGATACGTTCATATTTGAAAAAAATGCATAGAGACTTGAACAATGAACATATCTAAGCCGAAAGAATGAACTTCCTCTTGAAGACGGTGGAGGTAGTGGTTCTATATACCTATTATGTTGATTATGGACTAGAAGTTGTCCACGTGGGGAGCATTTCAGTATCCAAAAGTATAAAATAATACCAACCCTGTTTTTCCCATCCTAAAATATTCTACCACAAGCCTCGATTAATGCAGAGTACAGTGATTATTTTCCAACGGCATTCTGAGAACATATATGCTAGACTAATTATGTTACTACAAGTCATAAGTGAAATGTGCAAATTGATTCTAAATGTCTCAAGGCGAAATACCTATCTGCCAGTAAAACAAGAACGATCGTATGCAGACATCTACTTTTAATGGGCCATATATTCTCGCGCACTCTCAGTTCGAACGAACATAAAGCATGTAGACGGAATTTGCGATTTTTGTCGTACCGCCACCACAATGGTACTATACTGTGAACCTATATAAGTACTCGAACACATATTCAATAAAAATCTAGAACTCTTGTTGAATAGAGGTATGAAAGGAAAACCATCATTGGCCATTTAGTGAACGCTATAAATATCCTACATGTTGCCATCACTTTTTTGTATGTGACTTCAACAATTATTGGTAACACTGACCTATCGTGTGTGGGCAATGTAACTTTTTAACACTCTGAGTATATGCATAAGACAACTCTAGAAGGGGAATTTTTTGAACAAACTCATGTAGAGAAAGAAGTCAGTTTGAGGTTGTGAAAAAATACAGAACAAGTTTGAACAAAATTTAACGAGTTCCCAAACAAGGGAAAAAGTACCTACCGCTATCTCTTATTTGAAGATTATTAAAAAAAAAAAACATCAATATCGACCCCATAAAATATCTAGAAGGATCAAGAATTGTCATAGATCAACTGGTGTACTGTTAATTTTTTTATATTGCCTTCTTGGTGTTACATTTCTTCAGAAGAAAAATTAACAACGTTTTCCCATGACGTTACATTTTCCAAACATCCGTGAACAGTAGTAATTCAGTTCAATTTCAGATTAATTATTTTCTTGACCTTATTATTATGTTTGAAGTTTTATTACTCAGAAAGACAGCCTCTATTAATTCACAATAAGAAATATTTCAATGAATGAAAAAAAAGTTGACATGAAAATTCGACAGGTGACAACATGTAGATAATTGAAATCAGGCATTCAATGGCTTTCAATTTGCCATTGAAAAAATGTTTGAAGGACTTTATGGTTTTTTTCTAGAAATAAGAAAGTCACAAGGCCGCGAATACTTGGTTGAATCACCCGGTATATTTTTTCTTCTCCCACTCCCATAGTACTGCATAAAGTTGTGTACTGTACTTTTGATTTATAAAGAATGTCAGTATAAAATATCAAACGGCAAACCGCAAAAACTACTACTATAATATTGATTATTACTCCGTTATTTGTAATATGAGAATAAATGAGCACTTCCTGAAAAAGGGTTTACATTACGTAATTCATCATACTCTGGTGGTTAACAGGGTGTGTAAGTTGGTATCATATAACGATATCACTGAAAATATTGAAGATGTGCCTGAATAATCTGAAAGCCCTTGTAGCCACGAGCAATAGAAGAGACAGGAAGAAAATCCGGCTCAATATAGGGTGTTTCAAAATAAAGTATCAACATTTTAGCGGCGTATTTTTCAGACCTTTACCGAGAATGAATTTAATAATTATTTATGTATCAAGGGAATTATAAGGGTCCCAATTACTGATGGCAATTGTCCGAAGTTATTAAGGCTCATTGATTTCCGTAGTACATAGATAATTTTATTTTTGACCGATTTCAATTATATTTTGTTGAATCAGGTACCGTTGATTATAGGAGTTTTGTTGTTGCTAGGTTGTTGCTGTTACTCGTTTATAAACAGAACTTTGTTATCAAGCTGTGTTCAATGAACTAGAGGCTTTTTTGAAATGGAAGAGTGAGAGTTATAAGCCAAAAAAGTCTGCCGTTTTATCACCTAAAGATGTCATCAGATTTCTAAAGAACGCTCATAAGGAAATTAATTCATTGCATAAGGTAATTTTTTTCTTATTTTCCTTGTGTATTTTTTTTTGTGACAGGTTGTTGATTATGGATATTTTGGAGGATGTAGAATGTCAGGAACTTTTGAATATGAAGATATCAGATATAGAGGACCGGGATCCGTTTAGTGAACATACCGGAAAGCAAAACTGGTGAATCGAAGAAATTCATAATGGTGGATGAAAAAGAGTTATCCGCTTTACCTTTATTAAGACTATAATGTCTTTGCGTCCTGAAGATAATGAACGATTTTGAGCTTCCGGCAGAATAAATGTACGTTTTAGCAAATTGGGAAAATCTCCAGCAAACATCGCAATATATTTAGGATTGCCAAACCCATCTTCCTATACGGGTCATTGCCTTCGTCGCACTTCTGACACTTCATTAGCTAATGCAGCTATGACTAACATAAAAAGACACGGAGGTTGGAAAAGTTTTCATTTCAAAAATATATACACACATATATATTAGAATTTCTTATTTTATTTTATTTTTACTTGTGAAAGGTAGAGGGAATTATATAATGTCCCTAGGGAGTTATGCCCCTTTTTATTGATAGCGTAACTAAGACGATATAAGCTTGTAAGATAATATCCCGGTCTGAAATTTTTTTTTTTTGTAATTCGCTATATTTCATTGAAACTTTTAACAAAAGGGGAGAACAAAAAACGCTACTTTTTGATCTAAATCACAAGTTTCCTTCAACAATACCTGAAAAATAAGAAACCTAACGAACCTTGACTTTCTTATAGAAGGTGCTGGAAATGCCCTCCTCCTTCCGCTATACAAGATACAACCCTCCACTCTTCTTTTCATAGACTACCTTACGCGTTCTAAAATTCGTTCAGTAAGAACTTCAATGAAAACTAAGTCATTTACATGTCCCAATGAAAAGAAGTCCAGCGGGTTGCAATCTGGGATCCGTGGAGGCCAATTAATTGGACCTGCTCCGCCAATACACCGATTGGGACACACTGTATTCAAATAATCGCGAACGGTGATTCGAAAATGACAGGAGCCTATCAGGCATGTCTTCCACTAATGGAGGCAATTTATTTTGTAGGAAGTTTGAATACGTGTCACTATTTAAAATTTGCGGTGAAATAAAAGAACTCATCCATCTGGAGAACTGCAATCGCTGTGGAAAATTTTGAGGAAGCAAAGCCTGGACACGCTGGATATGATATGGGTAGAGCATGTTTTTGTGAAAAATCCTCTAGATAGTTCAATGGAAAACAACCAAATTCCGTTCTGTTTTTCGAGTACTCATACCAGGATTTCTGTCGATAACATTTTGTCGTTCTCTGCAAGCATCGTGCCTTGGAGTCTGAAATCGGTCGTATTCCTGTAGGTGCTGATGGGAATTTGTAAAAGTGCTATAGATGGGAAGCAGGCGATTAGGAAATCTCAGGGCGTTCAACCTATGAGCTTCGAATCCGTTACCATAGCCAAACCATAAAAAAATTAAGGCCAGCTAGATGTTCAAATGAATATAGTTCATTTTCCATTTAATTGTTGAACGAATTGAACAAAACAAACAAATACACGGCGAGACATAAAGCAACTTTCAAGTGATGTTAAAACCAACAGAAACGTCAAAATGAAAATAGTAGTCAAAACCCACTAATTATTTTTCCATTGATTTGTTGAAATATTTCAAATCTAGGGAACTACAATTTAATCGAATGTTTCTCTCGATAATGGTTGCAGATGCGTAAATATCACATGAAACAAACAAATTTGTAAACAAAACAAATAAATCACTTCATATTTTGAAATTCACCAGTGGCGCACTACAAAAAAGTTTATGGAGCGAAAAGAGGTGTTTATCCCTGGAAAAATATCTCCTTACAGATTTTTTCAATCACTTGGCATGCTGGATGATATAAATTCCGAAACATCAGCTGTGTTTCAAATTTGATGTAATATCTCAAAAACTGAAGAAGCTATGAAGAAAAACATAAAAAATCTTGAAACTTCAACGCTCAGTAGATCGGTACCGAAGCGTTTGCAAAAACAAATTCACAAAAAACGCCTTCAATCAGAATTTTGAAACACCCTGTATTATAAGAATCGTCACAGTTGTATTGTCATTTTTACCATCCCCTATTGAAATGACAGAAGTTAGTAAATTTTTTATAGAAATTATTTTTTCCTGTGAGAGTGAGAGGATAATTAACATCAAAATGCCACAATGATGAGGCAAAAAATTCCTTCTTTAATTGGTGTTCCGCACTACAGAAGCCTTATTACAGCTCCAAATCGACGCCGCTGCCCACAATAGCATAATAAAAGTAGTGAGATTTCAACGGGTGGTTTGGCATGATACTGAATTCAAAATTGCTGAAAACCATTATTTTTCGAAGCCGTTCACAGGTCGACGATCCGCGTACATCACATGTTGAGCTTCTTCAAAGGAAGTGGATATGTTGATGGAAGAGGAGATAAAGCTATAATGTTAATAAAGTGGTTAATAATAATGTGGAAGTAGAAAAGAAAGCGATAATGATAATACGGTTTCACATGCGAGATGTTTTTTTAGTTTGATGCACTGAGTATTATGACAGAGTAAAAATAATAATAATAATAATAATAATTTTGACTTCTCTCGTTAAAAAGTATAAACACAGTAACAAAGAAAACGATACAAAATGGGTACTTAGAATTATGTAAAATAAAATATCACAATGAATAAACATAATATGTCACAAAATACGAATCAACAAGAATAAATGTAAAACAAAAAGAAAATTGATAAAGCCTGTAATGATGCTGAATTCATACTTCTGCAAAATAAAAACTCTTTGCTCAGGAGACCCTGTGCCCCAACTCAAAATTCCATAGCATAAATGACTATACCGGGTGGCTACGGAAGTATTGCCTACGGAATATCTCAGTTATTATATGAAGTAGGTTTGTGAAATTTGGAGCGTCGATATAATGACATAAGAGCTAGAATTTGAGCATATTGACATGTCGAAGTTAACTTCCGGTCTGACCGGAAGTAACATCAACTTTCTTATTTTAAACGGAAACCCTATTTTTTTTTCTTTTCGCTTTATTCAGCATTCAATTCCCTTTCTAATGACATATCACAAGTTGGTATTTAACCAGAAACTAGATCAGAAAAAAATTATTATTGAAATTCATCGAGTAGGCCGTGGAAGCAAAATGAAAGCCAAAAATTGAAAAGTTGGCTATGGAAACCATACGTCACTTGATAACAGTTGCTACTACTGTGATATTTTATTTTCATTCGTCGGCGTTATAAAAAGCCGCCAAAAAAAATATTGGAAAAATTGGGAAAAAAACAATACTCTGTAGGTCCATAACTTAAATAGGAACATACAACTTTTTCTTGCCTGTACTATTCAGCATAACCATTCCTTCCTAATGATATAATAGAAAGTAATTTTTTGAAATGAAATACCAAAAAATCCAATTATTATTCTTCAAATAACAAAACAGATTATCGCCATACGCAAAAATAACATAATAATAGGATTTTTTGGTATTTCATTTCAAAATATTACTTTCTATTATATCATTAGAAAGGAATGGTTATGCTGAATAGTACAGGCAAGAAAAAGTTGTATGTTCCTATTTAAGTTATGGACCTGCAGAGTATTGTTTTTTTCCCAATTTTTCCAATATTTTTTTTGGCGGCTTTTTATAACGCCGACGAATGAAAATAAAATATCACATTAGTAGCAACTGTTATCAAGTGACGTATGGTTTCCATAGCCAACTTTTCAATTTTTGGCATTCATTTTGCTTCCACGGCCTACTCGGTGAATTTCAATAATATTTTTTTTCTGATCTAGTTTCTGGTTAGATACCAACTTGTGATATGTCCTTAGAAAGGGAATTGAATGCTGAATAAAGCGAAAAGAAAAAAAAATAGGGTTTCTATTTGAAATAAGAAAGTTGATGTTACTTCCGGTCAGACCGGAAGTTAACTTCGACATGTCAATATGCTCAAATTCTAGCTCTTATGTCATTATATCGACGCTCCAAATTTCACAAACCTACTTCATACAATAACTGAGATATTCCGTAGGCAATACTTCCGTAGCCACCCGGTATATGGTACACATTACAGATTCAACAATATTTCTTTACCACAGTGCATTGACATTAATCTCATAGAATTTTTGAAAGTTTATTGAAGTAATTCATCAGCATAAACAAAGAATATGGGCCCGAGTAGAGAGCCTTGATGGACGCCCAGTTCAATGGTTTCCGGTTGCATTATGAAATTCTGAAATACTACTCTCTAGATTATGTCTTCCAAGTATGATTTCATCAAATTCAAAGCAATTCATCTACATCATATCGCTCCATTTCCAACAGAATAAGTTTATGGTCACAGCAGTCATATATTCCTTTATATTCTCGGGTAAAAATAAATAATAATAGTTAGGGTTTCTCTTTTTTTATTTGCCTTTCGTGAACACTTTCGGAACTATTTTCATCAGGAACTGACTCAAAAGTAAAAAAAGAAAGAATCGCTTACAGAAGGATTGCTTAAATACTTGAGAGAGCTTGTTCAAAGAAAGTCTTAGTCAGGATCTGATCAGATGATAAATCGTAAAAAACACGTTATTCGGATGGTTTTGAATGTAACCAAAAGTTCCAAGAGCTTCAGTTTTGAAATCGGTAGACATGTTCATAACCGGATGCGATGTTTGAAGGAAGAACGTCAAATAATTAAAATAATAATAGCAATCATTCTTCATTTATAGTATACATTCGAATCAGAAGATACGATATATTTCAAAATTTTTATTTACAAATCTCCCAATATCTGAGACCTACAGCTTGAGAGTGCATTCCAGTTCAAGATCTGCCTACTTTGAATTATTCACCTACAATTATTCACTTCATTTTCTTATTAACCTGCTTTATTCTATCTTCTACCCACTTTGTTTTGGATTCAATGGCACTATTCTTTAAAATTAATGACTAATGATTTCTTTGTAAAGATGAGAGGCCTTTACTGTATTGTGAATTCGAACAAGGGACTTAATGGTATTGGGCCATTATCCAACTCCTATTCTTATATGTGTCAATTTCCAGAGGTTCTAATTGAATAATTTAAACTAATCATTTCAAACTTGATGCAAACCATGTTGGGCCGCACTCAGTTTCTCTGATCTCAAAAACGGATACTATCAATGTGCTCTTTGAGTCGTACCTTCATGGCCCTTCTAGTTTGACCCACTTTTTCTTGCAGTCTCTGCAGATAATTTCATATATCCCCAACTTTTCTTTCTCTTCTGTCTTATATTTAATAGTGCCCAGGATCTGTTGTAGCTCATACGAGATTTTTTATACCACTTTCATATTTGGGGTTTTGAAAATGCTGTTGAAACCCCGAGTAACTCTAGTTCGTATGGGATAAGGATATGTGGTAGAGGGTATTTTTTTTTTGAAAAGTCGAAGAGTTACGAAGGTGATGACACAAGTTTGAAATTAATTAGATATGTTCATGATAATAGACTTCTTGGTTCATTCGAGAGACTGGAAATTACAAAGAGTAATAATAGTATGAATGTGGATAAGGGTCAATACCATTTTCAGAAGAGTAGGTAAAAAAAAAATTGTGGGAGCACAAGTGGAGTAAAGTACCAATTTTATCGTCTTACAATTTGAGTACTTAAACACACATGAACAGAGACATCTATTTTTTCATTGTTCAACAATGTCATGCAGCTCCTTACTTGATGTTATTTTAACAAACAATAGCAATTGCTTTGAATCGAAAAATAGAAGATTCTGCAGTCAATCTTATTCAAATTTGAATTTTTGTCAATTTCGAAATACTGAGTCATAATTCTGACTTAGTATCTCAGAATTCTGACCAAGTATATCAGCTAATTCCGAGATGTTAGGTGAGAATTTCGACTCAGAATCTCAGAACTAGACAATTCCGAGATACTAAGTCACTTAGTAACTCAGAATTAGCTAGTTCCAAGATATTGAGTCAGAATTCCGATTTAGTGTCTCAGAATTAGAACACGTTCTGTCACTCCTAAATCAGACTTAGCATCTTGGAATTCTGACTTAGTATTTTGGAATCAGCTAATTCTCAGATTCTAATTCGGAATTTTGACTTAGTATCTCGAAATGAGCTAATTATGAGATACTACGTCGGAATTTTTACTAAATATCTCGGAATTAGCTAATTATGAGTCACTGAGTCGGAATTCTGACTTAACATCTAGGAATTAGCTAATTCTGAGATACTTATTCGGAATTTTGACTTAGTATCTCGGAATGAGCTAATTATGAGATACTAAGTCGGAATTAGCTAATTATGAGCCACTGAGTCGGAATTCTGATTTAACATCTAGGAATTAGCTAATTCTGAGATACTAGGTCGGAATTTTGACTTAGTATCTCGGAATCAGCTAATTCTCACATACTTATTCGGAATTTTGACTTAGTATCTCGGAATGAGCTAATTATGAGATACTAAGTCGGAATTAGCTAATTATGAGCCACTGAGTCGGAATTCTGACTTAACATCTAGGAATTAGCTAATTCTGAGATAGTAGGTCGGAATTTTGACTTAGTATCTCGGAATGAGCTAATTATCAGATACTTAGTCGGAATTTTGACTTAATATCTCGGAATTAGCTAATTATGAGTCACTGAGTCAGAATTCTGACTTAACATCTAGGAATTAGCTAATTCTGAGATACACTAGGTCGGAATTTTGTCCTTGTAAGTCGGAATCAGCTAATTCTCACATACTTATTCGGAATTTTGACTTAGTATCTCGGAATTAGCTAATTATCTGATACCAAGTCGGAATTCTGACTTAATATCTCGGAATTAGCTAATTATGAGTTACTGAGTCGAAATTCTGACTTAGTATTTCGGAATTAGCTAATTCTGAAATAATCAGTCGGAATTCTGACTAAATATCTCGGAATTATCAAAAATAATTTTTTTATCAGTAGTGGCCCTTCTACGGCTTCGTACAATATATAAGGATAACAGTCTTATATTGTCTTTTAGTAAATCCTTTCATTCCTTGATTGACTCAAAAAGTGGTTGTTTGTTTACGCAATACTTGCTTTTTTGTCATACCTGTTAAATTTTTTAAGTAAGTTTTTTATGCTTCATGACAGAACGGAAAGATATCCATCTATCTTAATTATCAAGTCAGTATGTATATGCCAAAAAAATATCATTCCTTCTTCTAATTAGGTACTAGAAATAAAAATCACCAATAATTGACTACTACCTTCGAGAGATCGTGTTCATTCTTTTGCTGCACATCAGAAGTAACTCCTAATCATGCAGGCTCCTATAAAAATCCAACTCGTTTCTATCTCTACACAAATCATCGAAACGTGTATGATATTTGAAATATATTCCGATTCATCATGTAGAGTAAGTTTGTAGCCTCCGGTACTGAAGAGTTCATCAGAACCACAGGACTAACGGTGTTTTTATGTCTGGGCCCGACTGGCGATTTAATGATTGGCCTCTACGATTACAATTTACGACATATGTAAAAGTTGTACCTGTTTTAATATTTCACAATTATTGCTACTCATTTCAGGTGCCAGTAACTTCGTATCGTACCAGTAAAGTACCTCTGCGTACCACCATAAACTCTATTGGACGTAATGCTTGATATGCTTGATGGAACTCAGGCCCGTAATAGGAATTTTGCCGCTCTAAGCGACACAGTTTTGCCGCTCTAAACGACACAAATTTGCCGCTCTGAACGACATATATTTGCCGCTCTGTACAACACATATTTTGCCGCTTCAAGCAGCAAATATGCTACCGTTTTAAGCACGAAATATTGCGCCGTTCCCCAACATAAATGTTTGGTAACTACTTTTTGGATTGAAAGGAATGTAAACAATGGTCCGATGGGATGCAGCCTTTTTTGCGCTGTGAAAATAATTTGGGGTTTGTAATGTACTTGATTTTCATGAGCAGAATTTGCCGCTCCATGAGATTTGCCACTCCTTAAGATTGGCCGCTCCTTGAGATTTGCCGCTCCTAGAGATTTGCCGCCCCTAGAAATTTGCCGCTTTAAGCAATTGTTAACCCGCTTAGTAGGTAATCTGGGCCTGATGAAATTCCAATGGCAGAATGACGAAGAATACTTTACTTAGTATTACTCAACCAAGGAATCGAAATCCAATAAATTTGATACGTACAGGGTCTTTCACGACGAGCGTTTTCTAGGAATGTATGGAGAACCATTCTGAATGAAGACTTGAAATTTTGTGATAGTGGGTTTTACAATATGCGGCCTTCTTAACTAAATTATTTTCAACTTTCGGTCACTCTCTATATAACAATGCCTAAACCTAATTTTCAAAATGAACACAGTTACAGGACAACTCCGAAAAAATCATAACTCATAGACAGTAAGAGTTGGAAATGTGAAATTTTTCAGAAGCACATTTGAAGCATCAAGTCATGAACAGTTCTATCGAATTTTCAAAAATAATTTACAGGGTGGTAAACATTTCCATTTATAACATAACATCGAGAAAAATGATTAAACACAATTTTTTCAAATGGAAATCATACACTAATTCATTATTCGTGGATACCTACTACGGAAAAAAAATATCGAATTCATGAAGAATACTCTATACCTGAAATATACCCATGGCATTATATATCCGATTCTGGGAAATATTCGAAATGTCAATCATGAGAAGCAATAGCAAACCAAGAAAGCTTTAGCTTTGAAAACATGAAGTTACAACAAATATGTCAAAATTTGATGCGATGTAATTGACGTGCATTTCCTTCTTCTCTCTTGGTGTGAACAATATCTCGTTTGAGGTATTCTAATGAAGATTTATTATTATTGGTATTATTGGTAAGTATGGAACGTGATTGATGCGCTGCGACCTGATTAGATCTATTGTGCCCCATCTTCTTCTGCTTTTTTAATGTGTTCTCGTTTACAGCAGCCCCTCAAGCCCCAATTCCTTGAGGAATGAAGATTTAGGCAATATAATAATTATTTGTGGCGAATGCAATAAGATAATCGACAGAACTTGTCATATTTTCGCTGAAAGATTACCAAACCTACACAGACCTCATAAAAATATTCTAAGAAGACTTTTAAGAAACTGTCGTGATTTCGGATCTTTTTTGACTGTCGTCAACAAAAAAAAAACACTCGTTAATAAGGACAACAAACTTGTAGTTTCCTCCTAGTTCACAGCTTATCTAGAAAATTCGTTGAAAGACGCGGAATATTCACCTAGCATGTCATGTTCATCAATGCCAGATTTTAATCAAACATGACATCTGAAACACCGAAACATACATCGTACTAGTAGAATTCTGCGATTGGTTTCTTATCAAGATACAGGAGGACCCTGAGTTCATAAAAAACAAGATATGGTCAGATGAAGCCAAATTTGCCAAGACTGGTATGTACAACCGTGCTATGAAGGATAACAGAATTTTATCTTGATATCTTTGTGATGACAATTTGAATAGCGATAGATATTCGCATATAAGTTCGGAGGGTTGTTGATGAATCTATAAGGCATGTTCCTGAACAATACAGTTCCAAGTTATGGTATCAGGTGGAAGAAAAACCTGCACATAGTACTACTGCCATTGGTTGATTGTTGAGTGAAATGTTTAAAGATCAGTGGCTTTGTTACAATGGGCCATTTAATTTTTCTCCTCGCTCTCCAGACCTGACGCCACTAGACTTCTTCATCTAGGGATATATCAAAGAAAATGCATATGCGCATCCTGTGAGTGATAAAGGGAAAGGGTTCTGTGAGTTTGCAATAATTTGATTCCCGATTACTCACAGAAAGCTACAAATGATGGTATGCAAAAAGAATCAACTCTGAGGTCCAGATCGTATTCTTGTGGAGAAGGTAAAACCTTTCCCGGTTTTGCATTGAACATTTTGTTGCTTCATGCTTTGCAGATTCATATTGAGCACGCCAAAACAAAATAATTTGAAGCCAGTTCAATACATATTTACCCTGCACTGCATTGCTGAAAAAATTCATATTCATGTTCACATCTGAATTAGACCTGAATCAGTGGAGTGAAGAAATATTAAGCTTGTTCAGGTCTAGAAACTACTCATGACTCCATAACAACTTTATCATTTGTATCAAAATGTCTGATATTTCGGAAGTTTGTAATTTTATTGGTTATATCCAAGATTATATCAGATATAAAAAGAAATATTCAAAACATTGAAACTAGGATACCTAATGGAAAAAATGTGGCGAGACTCATCGAATAACATAAGCTTATTTCGTTTTTGGGAAATAAATCTTCGATGTGATTAATTGGTAAAGCTTTCGGTTAAAGACCGTCATTTCAAGTTATGAAAGTTCGAAGATGTTCAATTGATAAGTCCGTTGTCCACTATCCAATTCCCTGAATCGATTTGACGAAACGAGCATTTTGTTGGATGTTCTGCACTAGCATTGATTATACCGCGACATCCTGTACAGTGCCAAAAAGTAGAACCATATATTTGCAATGCTGAACGTGATTCAATCTTATCTAAATCTTTTTTCTGCCGACGCAACTTGTCCAATACCTGCTGGAATGACATCAGGATCAGCATTTACAAAAACCACTTTGCAATCGATGACTAAGACAGAATGTGGGCTCAAGGAGTGTGTGGTGGCCATACCTTTTTGGGGAAGCCATGAACCTCGGCAATAAATATAAAATCCTTTCGAAGAAAAGTCCGCTACGCTAAACAAAAACTTCGTTTCATATGTATGAGATTCGAATGGAATGAACAGTCGTTCGACGTTTTTAATGACTGTTTAAAAGTTCGTTTTAGATTATTTGGTGATTTATTGAAAATAAAAGTCCAGCATCATGTAATCCCGGAGGTCCCTTGTCTTTTCTCTGTTATACTGAAATGCAATTTGAATAATGACTTAGTTATTTCAATACTATCATCTTCATCTTTCATGCTCTTGATTGTTCATTCCAGCTGTTTTATTATCAACAACTACAACCTTCTTTTTTAACATTTTTCATGCTCATCATATTTTTTTTGGTATTAGTCTCAGCTTTCGACTCCCTCTTGACAAACCATTCATTAGTTATCTCTTCAGGCTGTCACCGATTTTTCATCTATAACACTCTCACCTTCACCATTTTCTTTTATATACTTTTGGTCTTTGTTTTGTATTAATCTCTTCAGTTTTTGTTTATTCATACTTATGTTATTTCTACTTATTTTATTGTTTCCCTTTACTTTTATGTGTTATAGATAATTGGTACAATAATATTGAAAAATTATAGTGACGTAACATTACTCATTGTACAATTCTGGTATCACTATCGAAAGCAAGTGATAATTACTTTTTTATTCATAGACCTTGTTTCATCTTCAACTTCAATCCTGAAACTTTTTAGAGTTCGATTTTTTTATATTTTCCAATAGGTTGTTATATAATTTAGTCCCTAAGTACAAACAATTTTTATGTCTTCGTCGTTTGAAAATTGTTTAAAGAAACGCGAGAAATATCATAAAAACATAGTGACAAATTGATCAACATTGACGAAACTGACAAAATCATAGTGAAGAAAAAAACTCAATCCTTCACCATTATTCATATTTTTGACATGACACTATTCGATGTGGCTCTTTCAGCCACCGTGTAACTCTTCACTTACAACTAGGTCATTTTTTTCAGATATGCTTACAATAAAACCTGTTGGGCAAGATTAGACGCACCCAGACAAGATGAAATTGGCCATCTTCCTCTTAAATGAGGTGGTTCCGTTATCATACAGACTTGAATGAGGAATTTTATTTATGGGTTCTCTGCGGTATGAGTGTTTTGTTGCCCATACTTCACGCTAGATTTTTATCATCATATCATTAATATTTCTCTGCGATACAGGGTGTTAAACGAATACTCCCAGGAAGGTATTCAACGTATTTTAAAGACTCAATTTTTATACAGCAATACAGTAGTTTTTAACTCCACATTCATGACCTTCAAGCAACAAGACCTCTTTCTTCATGTAAGTATTGTAATATTCATATTTTGGGCATACGAGATTGAGGATTGTTTCTGTTTTGGCCAGGTGTATAAGGTATATTATTCTCGGAATGTAGTCGGGATTGATAGACCCGCATATGACAAATAAGTAGGGCTATTTACGTCTGTTCACAGTTTGAACAATTCAAGCACGATCGAAAAACAAATGTCGTTTTTTTGTTCAGACCATCCTCAATGATGGAATAGGTGGCAGGTCAGAAGGAAGATTGGCATAACAATCCGGTTTTTTATAGCTCCAACAATTTTTTGGCGAGGAATTGTTCTTTGAATGAAGTCTAGCCAGAGGCGAGTATGAAAGATGCCGCTGTGAAGCGGATAAAAATCTATGCAACTTTTAACTTCTTTAACATTATTGATTGTTTTCCGTTGCTACAAATGGAAACGAGGGTTGTGAAAAATCATATTCTTTCTGGTGGATTTGAAATAAGCTTCTGAACATATAAATTCTGTTGGCTAAATTATCATATGTGCATTGTTTATGATTGGATAGATAACTACCTCAAAAATTGTAAACAAAGATAGAGTATATTTCAATAACTATGTATAATTTCCAAAAAGCAATTACTTGGTTGTTCCTCAAGAACGTGTCTTTGGTTCATTAGGGTTTATTTGAACGATACTGATTCATTTGTAACTGTGAATTTATCAGACTGTTTGCTGATGGCATTGTGGAAGCCTTCAGTGGTCTTCAGATGGAATAATTAACACAGTCGTGAAAGATGTTTCCTAATATTTGAGGATCAATAAACTCAAATTGAATGCTTTCAACGCGAAAGAGATGATAATCACGTCTGAATATGAAAATGGTGGATCGTATATCAATATAAATTTACATGTGAATGATCAAACAGAGAAAAAATGAGGCTTCATGTTAAGCAATGTCGTCTCTTTCGTAAGGCAATTTGAATTTGTCAATAAAAGAATGAGTGAAAAACTGCCCAATCTCTCTTCACTGAATCTAAAATCATTGCTTACAATTATCACGTTTTGATCGTTGGTGTTTCCATATTATTTTTGTTGCAAAAGTAGCAAAACTTTGGTATATATGCGAATTATTTTAGAAACAAATCAATATACTTGTGTCATTTACGATGCTTTTTAAATTTACAATTTTAATGTCTAATTCACTTACCTCAGTTTCAAGAGAGAATGATGGAAATATAATGAATTCATTATTTTTTAGAGGTTTTCAAATAATCCACAAACAAGCTGCTTCCTTTGGAAAAAGTTTCATGAATAATGTTGACACTATGCAATTATTAAATTCAATTATCATTAGTAGCCTCATTTGCATAAATATTTAAATTTTCCACAGTTTTTGTTCGTTTTTGGTTTTACAGCATATACCTACTTTAGAATGAAAAATAAATATATTTGAAATTCTAAACTGTATCTTACCTACGTTGGGTTTCCTATTTCAAATGAAAATATAATGACCAAAAGAGCGATTTTGATATGCCCAACATAAAAATATGAAAACATTATGTAGTCTTCAGTCCCTTGTCTGGAAAAATGTATCATCAGTAGTCCCTGAAATTCATACTTGAAAAAATCTTCCACGTTTGCAAATCCAGACAAGCTTTTCACATTTTAGAATCCACTGTATTTCAACTGAACGTGTACAAATCATCCATTTATTACTATACCACTACCATTTGTTTGTTAAATCCACATGGTGTGAAGGCGAATCATTATTTTTATTGCGTTTCATGGAATATTTCGAAACAGCTATTTGTTCTGAAGAAACTACCATCACGAATGGCATTTAAGCATATTATTATTTCCTTTTTCACACAATAATAATTTGAATAGGTATCCCGACAGAATTGAAGAAAATAATATGTGTAGCTACTTGTATGAGCTCCATTTGATACGTAGAAAGAAGGCTCATGTAGAAAATTCCTTTGAATTGATCAGGAGTGAATTTACTTCAATGAGGTAATGGATCAATGGCGACAAAAAAAATTGGTATAAGATAAAAAAAGAAGAGAAAGGAGCAAATGACGACAAACTGTTTCATCCTTCTGCCAATATCCCACCCTATCAAGTCCCTTTATCATTTCTAATGACAACAGACTCTTTCGTAGAAGAAAACTAGAGAAATCTGTAACACTTTTAAAATCACTCAGTGACGACCGTCATCAAGAAAAAATCGAAAAATCTATAAACTTGGAGAACAAGAATTCCATTACCGCAAACACAAATGAAAAACATGATTTTCGAAGTCACCGATGTCTTAAATTGGAACCTATAAATCGAAGATAAAAAATATCTGGTCATTCGGTCAAGAACATTCTCATCGTTCCATCATGCCAATATCATAATCATTTATAAAACGAATTATTGTTTTATTAAGCTTCAGACGGCTGTTCTGTTATGATCTAGACGAGTTGTTTTTACCGCCGAGATTTATATCGGTCAATAGATGCTCATTATTGAGTTATAATTTGAGGCGCTTTTTATCGGAAATCGCCATCAAGAAGATAATTCACATGAAAATAATGCACTTCTTCTCGAGATCTCATGCTCACGTTATAATTTTTTTTAGTTTCATGAAATTGCAAAAGAATGGACTTCTTGTTCACAAGAAAGAATACAAGAAAGTGGTGACCAAGGAAATGAAGGTCACGTCATAGAGAAAAAACACCAAATAAAACCGTGGATCACAGAGGGCTTGATCCAATCAATTCGTCAAAGAGATTAAATAAAGAAAACACTAACGAAAAGATACACAGAAAAACTGAAAAAAAATGTAAAAACTCTAACACTTAACTTCTTGAGAAATTATTGAGAAAGACTACTACGTAAGAAAATTCAATGAGGTCAAAGGCAACTGTGAAAAGACAGAACATACTAAGCAAACTATCTATTAAAAATTCTGATGGACAATTACCTACCGATAATCATGAAAAAGATAAAAATTATAGACCGATCTTAGTGATTAATAATTTTGCAAAAGTATTCGAACAAAGTATCAAGAGACGTCTAATTGACTTTTTTGATGCTCGACGAGTAATAACTGAAAGGCAATTTCGATTCATCAACAACTGAATATACTGGAGTTCTATCCCAACACCAAACTAGTAATTTTAACAACGTGTCACTTGTTTCAAGAAAGGATGTCGGGCAGACAAGGCAAGTGGAGCGGGTAAGATTTGGCGAGCATAAGGTTTGATTTGAAGTTCAGTCGCACTGGAAAGTGATGTACTTTAAGATATGACCATGATAGCATTATCGAAAAATTTATACAAGATTGATTTGTTCAACGCGTTTGAATGGATATAAATAATCATAGTCTGAATGAGGACAGAGGGTCAAACCCTTTTACTCATTTGGTAAGTAGCAATAGGCAGGCAATAAAAATGTATAATAATCGATGAAGAATGGTTATTTGATTCAGAAAGATAGTTTCTGGTACTGAATTTTTTGTATCAATGGGAAAAATTTAAGAAGAATTCTAAACGTTTAAATCAGTCTATACACGTTGTTTACCAAGAAAATGAACTCTTAGACAATCGTTATAAGGTGTTTTGGTTAAATTAGGATATATTACTCAAATCATCAGAGAAATCCAAGGTTTCAAAATCCCCAACTAAATTAAGTACCCATCTACTTGATGTTATCTGAAATACTTCAAATATAACTACCATAATTTTCGACTAGAGACTCTTACATAAGTGTTCTGTAATATATGTAAGCAAATGTTAGTTTAAAACTCAAAGCCGTAGTCGACAATTGAATTCTAATTGAATACAATCTGAATATTAAGCAGACTGGGAATCTTTGGTGACTCGGCCTTTATATTATATAAACACCGGCTAAAATCATTTAAAAATATAAACTCAGATTCAATGACCCCAAACAATGCAAAGAATAGATAATGGAACTGTGGGGGTTTTTGAATTTTATGGCATGTCCCTCCATTAAATTCGATAGATGGAGTAAATGGTGGTTTTTTATATCTATATCAGGAAAAGCATGACTATTTTCCTTTTAAGATGACTCTGAATGTACCAACAGTGCATTTCATTATAAAAAAGATTCAAACAACCTTGTTTATTACTGAATTAAGACCAGGTCAAATCTTTAGTTCTACATGGATTATCTAGTATCAACATAAAACAACTTAACTACTGGAAGGGGCCATTAAAAGTAACAAAAATATCAACACAAACAAACAAATGCAACTTCTGCCATACCGAAAATCATTGTTTTAACCATTACTTCTATCGAAATGAAATTATAATGAGAAACGAACAAAAAGTTCGAGAAACAAAATCTTTTTGAGCATCATATGATGGGTGTGGAGAGGTTTGATCTCAGTAAAACTGCTGGCCTTGGAATTATGGACGATAATTCGAAAGTATCAACAATGAACATATTTATGAAGAAGACAGAGTTGGCAACCCTCTCCTTGATATTCGGGTTCATTAATTTCTGTATACTCGGTATATGCACGCATGTAGTTATTGGCAGAGATTTATTCACTTTATTTATGAACTCTGTGTTCCTCAGTCGTCAATCTTTGTAAAGACTACCGGTAATCGAAAGCTCAGCAATAAATTTATCGTTTTTTCAATTGAGTTCTTCCTACAATCCAAGAATTCTAAGATGAAACGTTATAACAGCCATACAGATACGACAGATAAGCCAGTCAATATATCTGAAATCATACTCTGAACTCTTGTGGACTCGATGGCAGGGAATATATCAAAAAATTCCATCAATACTCCCCAAGTTTTTTAAAATTGTGTGTGTCTTCAAATGAACGAAACTTCGTAATTGGACGGGTGAAAGAGGAAAAATTGAATTTGGGTTGAATAAACCTAGAGAGAGACTATAGGTGCACAAGTATTGCAGTAGTTCTTGTCAAAAACATAGCCAGATATAATTCAAGGGTCGTATGGGGCAGTCATTGTTTTCTGCCGGCGAATATGTCTATTGTAAAGGTTTAAAGAGGAATACTGTAATATTCATTCAATCTATTTAATGGTTTTCCGCCAAAAATACCATCATTTTTTTTTCTTGAAAAGAGATACAGGATCTTTCACAACGAACGTTTGTTAGGAATATTTGGGAAACCAATCAAACGTATTCTAAAGAGAACCTTTGGATTTTCTGCTGCCCAAAAATTACTATTATGGCGGTTGAACATGCCATTCTTGGCAAATTTGGCTTCAACTGTCCGTATCATGTTGTGTTTTCTGTTGATTATAGACGACAAAGATCCAAAATCACGGCAGTTTCTAAGAAGTCTTCTCATAAGATTTTTATGAAGAATCTTTCTGAGAAAACACGACAAGTTCTGTCGAATATCTCATTTTATTCGCCATAATCTTCATTAGAATACTCCAAACGAGACATTTTGCCCAAAAATAGAGAATTAGAAAATACACATCAACTACATCGCATCAAATTCTGACACATTAACTTCATTTGTTTTCAAAGTTTTCTTGTTTTGGTTTCCCTTCGAATGATTTCCCAAAATCGGATATATCTTGCTAGGAGTTTATTTTAGGTATATTTTTCATGAGTTTGATATTTTTCTTCTGTAGTATCCAGAAATAATAGAATAGTGTATGGTTTTCATTTGCATGCTGAAATCGTGTTTCATAAGTTTTCCCGACGTTACATTTTAGGTGGAAATTTTGACCACCCTGTAAGTTACTTTTGAAAATTCGATTGACGTGTTTATGACTTGATGCTTCAGGTATGATTCTATGAAATTTCACCTCTCCAACTATTACTATTTATGAGTTATGATTTTTTCGGAATATTGCTGTAACTGTAATTTTTTTTTTTTAATTTAATATCTCGAAAACTAAGAAAACGGGGGCCTAGGCATTTTTACACAAAGTTGTCATTAAAACTGCTGGAAACTTCAAAAATGTAATGAAATACAGAGTGTTCCATTTGAAATGCTCTGTGTGAAAGACCCTGTATATCTTTCAACCAAGAGAGTGAGTTGTCATAGATCACACAACGATGTCCTCTGAGCTCAATGAGGGGTTGGGTGTTCCTCAAGGGTCAGTTTTAGAACCCTTACTACTCAAACTACAATATAATTATTTGCCCAGGCATTTATCATCGCACTACGGAGATATGAAAATATTCATGATATATCCAAATTGATCATCCGTTGAGGTTTAACCAAACCTTACTCATATTTTGAGTAGAAATGTGCTCAGTTTTTATCATTATTGCATTCTATTTAAAAAGAAATTGAACATCTGCCAAGTTATTTTGTGATAAAACTCCTATTTCGACTTATTATAATAGCAGAGTTCCCCTCGTATCTTTTATTCAATCATAATTGCATTGGACTTGATGATGACGACACTGTGTCGGTAAAATCTCTCTCTTTTTAGCCTTGTTGACTTTGCTGAGTTATGTGCGCAAAACTTGAAAAACCAGAACCTGTCCATCGGTATTTTACTCGATGGTGCAAGCTTTTGTCTTTATGTTATTTATAGCTTCATGATCAGTCACAAAAATTCCGTTTTCAATCTATGTCGCAATATTTCTGAGTATTGTCTTCGGTAACTAATGATAAAGCAAACGAAACCATAGAAATCACTCACTGTTTAAAAAACTAGTCTTACTTATACCGAGTGATAATTTCGAAGGTTGTATGAACGATAATTAAAATTGCTCATTAATGAAAAGAGGAATAAAAAACGGACTAAATATCGAGATTTATTCTATGAACTCCACAGGCTTTACTCAAACCATTCTATCAAAAATGTGGTTTTGTTTATAGGGTTCCTTGGTGGGATGGTTGAAACACTGCTCTCGATTCTGAAAATTACACCGTCTTGCCGTTATACGAAAGAAATCTTAGCCGGACGAATGCAAAAGGGGTCTCTTTGTAATTTTTTAACAAGAAAAAAGCAAAACCAAAATTGTTCACATATATGAATTGAAAACTGGTTTCAGCAAGACAGACAGAAGTTTTCCAAGTAGGAAAGGCCTTCAACTATACGGGAGTGAAGCTAGCCTCATCCACAAAATACACAGAAAAAATATATAGAAGAATAAAATAAATCATTATCTATGTTAATACGCGTTGTACATGTATTTTGATGGCAGGGAATTACTCTAGGGGTCAAATTTAATAAGGTAGTTGTGATATTATAGTTTGTTAGGCCGTCCAGGGGGTGGAAAAGGGGTGGATATAGAAAATAAATCATTATCTATGGTAATACGCGTGGTACACGAATTTTGAACACAGGAAATCAATCTAGGGTTCAAAGTTGATAAGGTAGTTGCGAAATTATAGTTTACAGCTCGTAATTCCATAGATATTGATTTATTTTCTATATCCACCCCTTTTCCACCCCTTCGGACGGCCTGACAAACTATAATTTCGCAACTTCCTTATCAACTTTGAACCCTAGATTGATTTCACCTGTTAAAAATTCATTTACAACTCGTATTACCATAGATAATGATTTATTTTCTATATCCACCCCTTTTCCACCCCTTCGGACGGCCTGACAAACTATAATTTCGCAACTGCCTTATCAACTCTAAACCCTAGATTGATTTTCCGTGTTCAATATTCGTTTACAGCTCGTAATTCCATAGATATTGATTTATTTTCTATATCCACCCCTTTTCCACCCCTCCGGACGGCCTGACAAACTATAATTTCGCAACTTCCTTATCAACTTTGAACCCTAGATTGATTTCCCGTGTTCAAAATTCATTTACAACTCGTATTACCATAGATAATGATTTATTTTCTATATCCACCCCTTTTCCACCCCTTCGGACGGCCTGACAAACTATAATTTCGCAACTACCTTATCAACTTTGAACCCTAGATTGATTTCCTGTGTTCGAAATTCGTGTATAACGCGTATTACCATAGATAATGATTTATTTTCTATATCCACCCCTTTTCCACCCACTGGACGGCCTAACAAACTATAATATCACAAAACCCCCCTTAATAAATTTGACCCCTAGAATAATTCCCTACCATCAAAATACATGTAAAGCGCGTATTAACATAGATTATGATTTATTTTATTCTATATTTTTCTCAGTGTATTTTGTGGATGTGGGTAGCATCACTCCCGTTTCAACTATATTCGATATTAAGTTGTGGAGTTTCTTTTCCTGAAACCAAATTGGTCACCACAACATAATGTGTATGATTCCAAATAATTTGTTAGCATATCTTCAATCAGCATCTCAAAATTTTGAGCAGAATAGGCATGTCTAAAATTGGTCCATAATTTTCTACACATAAGGGGAATCTGGAATAATTCCTTGATCTTATTGATAATAGGTATAGGAATTCATATAAATATCCAGACAAAATATTTTTTTTATATTTTTATTGCTGTCATCTCTTGTAGGATAACTGGGGCATCAAAAAATCAATTGGCTCATTAGATATGTTTGGTAATTCAAATATTCATTAAGTTTTGAGAAATCTGTAATGTGATTCTGGATTTCATATTTTCAAAACATTCTTGCTTCATAAGCTTCCAGCTTTATTACACTTACTGAACCATCTAGATTGCTCCAATATCTTTATATTATGTTTGTGATATCCGTTAAATATTGAATTACTAGAATGATATTTCTGTCGCCTAAAAAATGTCATCGACATCAACAATAAATAATTCTATAAGTTGAATAACAGAATCTTTCCATTGGAAACTAGGTCATTAATTTGTAATTATAGTTTCTTGTCGACTGGTTAATTGTCCATAACGTGATTTTACGGTAAGTCATCATACCGACTATTTGAAACCAATTTCGATGATTAAAACTAGGTAAATAAGTGAAAAAACGACCAAGAAAATCACTCAAACCCGTGAGAGATTGTTTATTGGCGGTCAAAGTTTAACCTTCTAATTTGGGTTTCGCTGACAAATGTAATGGGTTCTAGTATTTTCGAGTGTGGTAGACTTGTATCTACTAAAAAAAATTCATTCTATGAATAACAGCTTATTCTGTGAAGAAGATTCACGTTTACACAGGCAGAAGTGGCAGTGGACAAAAATAAACAATTTTTTTATTAGTAGAAGTAAAAAAAGAAAGTTACATGAATTTTTCCAAAAAGTTTACCCATCCGAATTTATATTTTAGCATTAGTTCATTTATAGACGGATGATAAAAATATCTGAGATGTTATTTTCAGTAACACTTTCAACTCCTACCCCCGTTTATCCTCCCCACACATGCGTTTGTAAAACTTTTTTTACAATAAATACTAATTTGAAATCCGGTAACCTAAGAAATAATTCTAAGAAATAGAGAAGTACAGAAAATTTGAAAGAAACTGGCGCGAGTTGGACCATATCTAAGGTGTTCCTCAAGGATCGTTTTCAGGACTTTTTCATCTTGCGTTTTACACGTATGAGCTCATATAAATATAAGTGTCTCTCAATCTTGGCTATTTGAATTATTTACTGACAAATTTTTCAAATATTCTGGCAATAACAGTAACTTCTTTGAAAAAAAAAAAGTTTTCTATGTGTCTATTCATGGAAAAATAGGTCTTTCGCTCGAAAATAGTATCAACAACTGCCGCTTCGCAAGACCAGGACTTGCGATTTTTTGAAAAATTGAAAATAAAGTTTTTCGAAAATTTTAAGTGAATTATAAACGTCTTATTCCTTTTTTATGCTGAACCTTGTATCTGAGCATATACAAAACATATTTATTCGGAATCAGTATGAAATTTGGCATATATAGTGCGAATTCAAAGTGAATCTGTTGATTTTGTATTTCTCGTGATTTTTAGGGGACTTTTTCGAGTATTTTTTTTTTCGCCGATTGATTTTGAATTCATTGGATATATTAACTTCATCAATTTGAATCGATTGGCGTTCGCAAAATTGCTCTATCTTTAACCGTTCGCGAGTTGAAAAGATGATATGGAGTTGGGAGAGGTAATATTTCTCCAAAACTAAAAAAAATACTCATATAGGCGATGATTTGTGTTATTTCGTTGATTTGTCATCAAACTTAATAAAACAGAACAGAAAACATTATTTCGATATCCTCTTTCCGCTATAGAACTAACCCCAAAACTCGACAGCACAGTCGTTTATTGAAAAAAAGGCGTGAGAAGATGAAAAATGTCACATGTTTCGGTATCTGTTTGAAAGGAGATGAACCAAATCTTCGAGGAGGCTCAGACATTCTCTTGATAACAATAATGTCAGACAAATCATGAAATGGTGGTTCATTTTTGGTACCACCGTGCACATAGTCAAAATTCTTAGTGGTACTACTGCCTCCAAACAGTTGAATATTAAAATATCAGTCCCTGAGCCAACTAGAAGCGAAAATGAAAATTTGGAACTACAAAAATGTTCTTTATATTTTCGTTTTCGAGTAAAGCAATCTATTACACGCCCAACCGCTGTCCCCATTTTGAACAAGGCCAAAGCATCAGTGTTGGACAATTGCAGATACTTCTTTCTTTGACAAAAAAGCAAATACAACAGATAGTACTTGAATAAATAAAATAGAATCCTTGTTCTGGTGTTGGGTTGTTAATTAATAACTGTTAAAATAATCAATAGCGTTTCAAGGTTCTATTTCATCATTTCTATTGAAAGAAACTACCTGATTAAACCTGGTACACAAAAAAATTACATTGGTAAATAGTCTTTTTTGAAGAATGATGTTTGTGCACTTTCTGATATGGCGTTTTAGTGTTTATAGACACTTTTATGAACATTAGGACGAATTAATCAAACTGCATTAAACATCTTGATGAGCATTTTTATGACAAAGCTGGAACGATCATATTCAGCTGTTGATTTAACTGAACTAAGTTTAATTATAGCTTTGGAGGTATAAATGTTCGTACGCTCGACTTTTTTTAGATAATTTCAATGTTTTTTATTTCTTTTTGAAAGAGTAAGATTTACAAAATAGAATCTTCAATATAATCTTCAATATTCACATCCATCAAGAAACATGGTACATTTACTATTGAAAAAGAGAATAACACGAAATAGTTGTTGTAAAACGAATGTTCCATTCAAATTGTGTCGTTCGAAAGATAATTTTACAGATGCATTTATAATAATCCCATCCAGGTTTATCAAACCTTTGTTTTCAAAACTAAAATGATGTTCAGTCAACGTTGTTGTCGTTAATGAAAATCTTTGTAGAAATATTATTCTTTCAGTATAGAAAGGAAACTACAACTGAACCCAACACAGTTATGTATTCCATAATTGCACTTTCTCTTCGATAACGATTTTGTTTCTTCCGTGATATTATTTTCGTTCTTAAATATATCTTGACCCAAAAAGCTGTTTGTTTCCTTTATCAAGAATAATATTGATGGCCTATCCAAGCAAGCGAGATACACAATTGATGTTTCCAGGAAACAATTCCTAAAGTTTTTATCTCAACGGAATTTTTTGGTCGCCAAATCCGATTTTAAACTCAACCACAAACGATGCATTTTTGATAATGACTATTACTTTAAACAAAATTGAAGGAAATAAAATTTGCTACAATTTATATACAGGATCCTGCAACAAGGGTCTTCTATATCTCCATGGAAAAATGAAACTATTTTCTGAACTCTACAAAATGAACTCACTCACACAGGGTGTTCTTCAATTTTTTCTGGACGGGTCACAAATTTGTTTTTCAAGTGGCAACCCGTATTTTTTATAAGTTTTTCGGTTTCTACATGAGGAATGAAAGGTATTTAATATTTTTTCCGAAAATATCGACCGTTATCGAGATTTTTAGCAAAACAGCTTTTTTTAAATTTGTCACTCATAATATTTGAAATTATGAAGTCCCATTGAAATTAATTTTTGTTCAAATACTGTTCGTTGGTGTCTCTCTCAAACGATCTATCTAAAACCGACCTGTGACATATAGGGTGCAAAAAACAGCTTGCAAAATCTTCCTTATTTCAAATGGAACATATATTCCATCCATTAGAAGCACCAAAAACGGCTCTACACATTTCATGAAAAATTCCATCGTTAAAATTTAAAGTTTTTCCCAAAAAAAATATTTTTCTTGGTTCGCAAAATTGTAAATTCTATTTCTTCTCAATAATTGCGATAACAATTTTTTCCTGGCAAATTATTGTTCATTTGTCTTTCCAGTAAGCCCCTGAATTTGTTCATTTCTCAAATTTTATATTTAATATGTTAACAAATATACGCAAAATTTCATGCTGATTCCGAAAATATGTGATTTTTTTATGCTCAGATGAAAGATTAGCACAAAAAAGCAATAAAACGCCAGAAATTACTTCGCCCAATGAAATTGGCGAAAGTTTTTTTTTTTTCAAATCGCAAGTCTCTCAAATGTATATCGACGATTCCGAATCATGCCAGAAATCATAGACAAAATTTCACTAGAAATTTTAGTCGATAGAATGCAAATATCCACATAGATTTCCACAAAGAAATCTCCATCCACGAAAACCTTGACAAAGTTATGCAATAAATGTTCCATGATTGCTGGTGGTAATTTTCTGCCCGAACAAATCTTGAAAAACCCATTGTCATAAAATTACTCTCAGAAGGATTTCGAAAATGAGTAGCTAAGTATTATTTTTCTATACATAGTAAATTCATGGCCATCAGTGTATTATAAAAAATCTAATGAAAATTTCAACTAAGTAAAAATAATATATTCATGTAGCATACCTACATTTCACACCGATGAATTCACCATTGAGTTTTCAAAATATTTTGAAACATACCTACTTGAAATGTTCAGTTAACGAATAGTACCTACAGGGTACCGTGAAATTGTTTGGGTTGCCATGGTAACGAAATTAAAAACCAACTTCCGATTGACTGAAAAGTGAGGTGTCGAATCTTCACAGCAATATCCTTCCCAGTGTTAATTGTACTATTATTTATAATTTGTGGTCAATAACTTCCTCAATAAACAGTTATTTTGGAAGTGAAAAAATTTGTTTCCAAATTAAATATGATTGATGATAATTGTGATGATTATCATAATTGACAAGTCTGAAGAAATAACCAATTTCCATAATGACGTCCAAACATATGCAGATTATAAGAAGACAAATCTGCTACTAATAACAATCCACTTCTCCAATTCCTACACTTTCCCGAGGACGAATTTATCCTCATAGTTTTTTCAACTTGTAATGCCACTAACGAGCTCCAAACATGATTTACATTTTTCTGACTGGCGTAAATATTGTTTTCGGCCATGCTTCTCGTATATTTCAATTATACAGTTATGTCAAGGGCCATTAATATTTATTATTCGGCATATTTTCTTTGCCATTCGTTTGAAGAATGCGATAGTATTTACCATTTCAGATGTTCCTCCTTTAATGGTTGCCGATCTTTATGACTGTCAAGGTTGACATGGAAACACTTGGAAATAACACGCGTGAGTGAATTTTAAGAGGTTGATATGCAAACAAGAGCACGCTAGATATTCCTTTTGCAGAAATGTCCTGAGAAGTGGCTCGTTTCTCAACTGATGTTGCTTGTGGCGAACAAAGATCCCAATCAGCTATCCATTTGAGTCAACTTAGTTTCATTTTTGAAGAAAAAAATTGTTCCTAACACTCAAAAAAATCGAAAAGTACCGTTGTTTATCGCCAACGATAGGACAGAAAAACAAAGACAAGTAATACAATTTTCAGGATCAGAATATACTATTTATATGTAAATGGTAGAGGATAAGTGTTAAGAACTTATTATAAACTGAGAATTCATCAATAGTGCTCAATACAACAAGTGAGAATCATTTACAAAAAGAGTCCAATACAAAACTTACAATTCCAAAAACGCATAGAACTAACTTATGTAATTCATGAAATAAAATTTAGATCTATTAGGTAAGGTGGGCCTACGTTAATAGTAATCAATAGGTTATTGAAACTTCAGTTGTGAAATTCTATAATATTAACTAGAACATCAGATCATTTCAGATTATTGAAACCAACAAAGCTCCACGGCAAATAATAGTAATAGACGTCCTCTACCCGCAGAGGCTATACCTTAGGATGGCTGTATAGGGGCCAGGAGTCCACTAGTTCAAAAATTGTAGATCCGAGCTTCATACGAAAGAAATTCTCAAACTCTAGTACATACGGCAAAATGATTTGTTAACTTTGGCTGTAAACCGGGAGTATACATCATTTCTACTTGATAAAATGCAATATTCAAAGGTTCTCAAACCTACAGAATCCAATATCTCAATTTTCATATTTTTTGTAGATACGGCATTTTCGCTAAGGACGGCAGATAGCTTAACACGCAAGCACACACGCTTGATACGCGATCTAGTGACAATTTCCTCCTGGTCCCCGTATACACCTACTTACAAGGGAATATTGCAGTAATCGGATTGACATTTTCAGTTTTTGGATTGAATCTTTGATTTGAGACCTTCGATCTGTGAATATTTTCAAATCTTGATTCTTCCATTCCAGTCCTCAAGTCATGGATTTCACCATGAAACCGGTGTTAAGTAGTCGAATCATACTGTATACATATTGTCCTGTATGTGGTAGTTATGGCAATAAAAAAACTTGGTCGATGATTAGAAAAGAAAATCCAGACTTTCATTTTGATCCAATTTCAATTTTAAAAAAAAGTTAAAACAGTCCACTTTTATCAATATTCAACAACCGGTACGGAGGTGTTCCCCAATTAAATCGAAAAATAATCTCTGCTTTGATATTTAAAATACATTGCAAAGCAGTTCTTGTAAAAAAATTTGCCGAGTATTAAACAGATATAATTCAACGGAGCAGTAGTTGTTTTATGTCAGATACTTGCCGAAGACGATACCTATTGTATAGGTTTTTCATAATTTGTTCAGTTTTTGTGTCTCATTTTTGAATCTTACAGTCTTATGCCAGAGTCTCTGGCAGTGAAATGGAAAAAAATCGTTCGCCCTGGCGAATATTACAGATAAAGAGAAATCTAGATATAGTCCCTAGGACCTCTATACCCACCACGCGACTACCGTAGGTTAAGATGCTGAAGACACCATTCTGGCAGGCCATTAGGAATCCTTGGTCTCCAACTTCAGCAAAGGGCACATTTTTGGATAAGCTGAGTTTTTTTATATTCTGGAAGAAGACCCCCTAAGAATTGGCTCATCCTTATGTAGCTGAAGTATTACTTCTGCCTCCGCAACTTTGACGTAAGCTTGCTGCTAAATAAGTCGATTACAGAGTTTGGGTCATCTCATTCAGTGTCCAATAAGAGATCAAGTTCATCGGCTGCAGAGGCTACTGCCTTTAAAATAAATGCTCCAATTCCTGCTTTTTCATGGTGGCAGACCAAGCAGAGAAGAGGAACGAAATCCTGGTGACTTTACAGGCTCCATCCAGTATCCTTCTGTAATGAAGGCATTCCAAAATCCACGGCCTCCTTGTTATCTGGGGAAGTATAACCGTGGAACAGATGATTTAGAATGCAAGCTCCCATGGAGATGCATCATTTTGTGAGTTTTCACATCGAGTTGTAGCAGCTCCTCCTGAGTTCTTTTCACCACTCCAAAGGAGTGTACAGTAGAATTGGAACGACAAGCATATCAGTAGCAGCAACTTTGTTCTTCCCCGACAGTCGTGATGACCAGATCAGTTGGAGTTTATGCTGATACTTGCCGAGGAGAGAATTTTCTAGGGCGTTTATCTCTTGGGTATGGCGTTGGTCCACCTCTAGGTAAGTATACGTCTCTTTGGCATCCAGATGCTGAAGGATGTTTCCGTCTACGAGTTGAATGCCTTCTCCGTACTCCTCGCATCGCATTTTAATATGAACCGCGGCACATTTTTCGATCCCGAACTCCATTTTGGGTTTTCCTGAGTGTTACGGTCATTGGCAATAGGGAGGCAGGAAATAGGGCTGGAATATGCTAATTCTAAAGATTACCTGGTCTATTTGGACATTGACTTGACCAGATCCTATGGTAAAGCGAGTTTCCAGAGGGGCTTCAGCTGTCCAATGCATCTCACTCCAATTAGTGTACTGCATATGACTTCTGAGCAAGTGCATGATTAGCTCTCGCGATGTTGTATCAAACGCCTTGCGGTAGTCGACCTAGGATATCGAAAAATTGAGTCCTGCGTGATACATCTCTCGTATATCGGCCAACTATGAATGAGTCGACAAAGAGGTTAATTTCAGCATTATTGCTTTCATGACTTTTTATTGTAAGAGATCTCTGCCGCAATTTTTCACATTGTTGGATACAATAGACATAAAAATCATTGCTTTGACAAAAAGAGAGGTAGAAAAATCAAAGTGGCCTCAGAATGTGTTTTTCAATCATCAATTAGCCAATCCAAGCGTTTCTAAATAAACCTTTATGCCTAAAGGGATACAAAAAATTACAAATTGTATAAGCGCAATGTAGAAAAACGATTTTTCAAACACTAATTTCGCTTTCATAGGTATTAACCCCATCTTTAATTTCTGCAGTGGAATTTCAGAATTTCCAAAGAATCTTCTGCATGACATTATGTCAAAAATCATCTTTATTAGAGTATCCGTTGCACATTTTCCCAGTGCGAGTGGTCACTGTCATTTATATCGCTGCATCGCTTGTAAGCAAATATATCTTTCAGAGGATTTAATTGCCGCGGATTCAATCATCATCAATAAATATTTTGTAACTGTGCACAATCCATGCATGCGGTTAAATTCATCCTGACTAATTGCAGTATGAAAATGAATAATCCTTCCCAAGTTTTTTCGTTTCTATTAAATAACCACTCAATTTCAATAGGAAGTAATTGCAACGAAACAACTTTCAGATTTCCTAATCACTTATTGTTAACTGTACTCACACCTACCATATGACTTATAAACTTCAAGGCAACACGAGGCCCATAATGAGATGATTGTCCTATGCACGTGACTGTATAAAGAGAAACAAATGCCAATCGCCTTCAATAGAATGCGCCGCTAACGGTGATCAATCGAAATCAAATCGGGAATGGTTCCAAGGCTTTTTTATTGTCGAAAATACCGATGGAGCAAAAGGGTGCGGAATGCTAAAGCGATGGAAGTGGGCCCTTATTCTTGTAGAAAACCGGGAAGTAGAACACTCAAGAGAAAGTAGGCGTGTCCACTGCCCGAAACTTAAAATCGTATTCTTGAACTGAATGACGTAAGAGGAACAACTAATGTAGCTTTCATGATTTATAATATTATAACCAAACAAGGAAAGCTCATGATTAGATCACTTCCATTAATACATTAGATAAAAATGATATGATATAGTGTGAACAGTTTTTATTGTAGATAACTTTTTGAAATTTCTATCTTTTCTGACCTAGAGATTTTCTTGTAGTTGTATTTTCGACTTAGTAAAGTTTATAATGGCAGTCAGCTGAGGTGGGGTGTTCTCTTGCTTGATCCATTGAAAGAGCTTGCTGCTTTCATCAGATGGGTCATACCACAGAACTCAAAGAACGAGTTCTGTGGGTCATACCTGAAGACCTTCCAGAGTATTAAATTTGCAGGAGTTTTGACCAGTCTGGTTAACTCATAATTGTCGGCTGATTGGTAAATATTTCGAAAACCGGTCAGTGCAGAACTATTCATCGAGACCTGTAGTGGATGAGTGGACGGATTTTGAAAATTTGAAATCTCGACCGTGCATGGCATCACACGTTAAGAGGTAAGGGCCGCGTCTTTTCTAGCTCGCACAAGTGTCCCGAAGACTTCTGAGGGTTGCGAACTAAACATCTAACTGGAGATAAGCAACATTTCTTCGAATACAGATACTTATATTTCAACTTGAACATGGACAAAGTGAAAGAGATAATGTGGGATCAAATAAATGGAGATGAATGCCAAACTTCAACTAGGCGTGGATGTACTCTCGAAACAAAACTGTGTGATCAGAAACTCGTAAATACGTTTTCCACCGTCGCCACTATTTTGCTAGTACATTCGGAGTATTTTTCAAAATGTTAGTAATGTTTCATTCAGTCTTTATTAATTTTTCGTTTCATGTCAGTTAGTATAAATCCAACTATACATCTTAGGTATTCAATAGATGAATTCAGTCAATAACACTACTCTTTCTGTTTATTTGGAAACACCGGAACGATCCCCAGGAAACATTCTAGCCTCTCGCCGACAAGATCCTGGGGAAGTGATGTGTATGGATTTGGGAAATTTTTGAGATTTCTGGCAGGTAGTAGACCAAGAACTGATCCCTGGGGAACACCATGGTCAATTGCTATAGTTATCGTATACTGGTATCTGTTTCCGTAGTTATACCGTGGATCAGTCACTATTTTCACTATGGGGATTGAAAGCCGTCGTTTTTAGATGCTTATACTGGATTAGGTACATTTTCAATAACATCCATTAACCCCTTTCTACCTGCTGTCTTGATGTCGTAGTTTTTCTTTGTCATTTTAGAATTTCTAAGAATGGGATTCCATATTCGGTTGAGGTTCATAGCTTCTTCATTTCTGTTGAAATTCTCCGTGTGTTTGTACAAGTCGGCTATGGTATTCCTGGTTGAGGGTAAGAAGTTTCACGTCCTCAAATAGAATCCTGTGGTCTACTTCACCGAGCGAGTGTTCTGCCACTGCTGACTTGTACGTTTGGCCTTATATGCTGTACCTCTGATGCTCCCTAAGCCTTGTTCCTATTGATCTTTTTGTGGTTCCGATGTACACCTTTCCGCAAGTGCTTGGTATGCGAGATATACCCCCGTTGCTGGTAGTGGGTCTCTTTTGTCCTTTGCGGACCAGGCTTTGCGGTATCTTCTTGGTGGATTCGGAGACCGTTTTTATGTTATTATGTCCCAACAGTTTTCCGATTCTTTTTGTGACTCTATGGCAACTATCATAGCCTCCTCCCTACTTTGACTCGCGGAAGTCATCGGTTTCATGGCCTTGTTGATCTCGGGTACACTGTATCCATTTTATCTCAAGGTTGCTTGAAGATGTTCCAATTCATCTTGAAGTGCATATAGGTTTTCGGTATACTTCGTGTGTCAGTCTCTCGCCACATCTTTCGAGGAGTACATTTAGAAATGCTATCCGCCAGTCCTGTTCAGTCTTCATGCTAGGGTGTTGAGCGTTTAGGTGGTCTAGGAAACAGTTCAGTGTTTCCCTTCCGTATCTCCAAATGACGAAGGTGTTATCCACGCAACACAGCCTCATGGTCGGTTTTAAATCAAAGGTATCAATTGCCTTATCTTCAAAATGTTCCATGAAGAAATTGGCTATCACTGGGCTGAGTGGACTTCCCATAGCCACGCTATCTAATTGCTCATAGAAGTTTCCATTCCATTGGAAGTAAAGAGTCTTCCAGTGAGACGTTGGTAAACAAAGACACAACATCGAAGCTGATCAGAATATGGCTCGGCTCTAACGACATGTCCTTAATTTTCCCAACAAATTCTGTCGAATTCTTGACGTTACAGTTCATTTATTCCACATGAGGCCGGAGGAGCGAGGCTAAATGTTTCGCCAAGTGATACTTTAGCGAGCTTGACTATTGGTCTCAGTGTTATGTTAGTTTTATGCACCTTCAGAAACCCGTAGAGCCTTGATGGAACGGCTTCAGTTTTGAGAATGGTCCTCTAAACATACCACTGAGATCACCTGGCGAAACATTCCTTCAAACCCGAGTGAAAATAGTCACACTTCAAACTACAGCCGCGATAGTCCTCACCATTTTATACCGTGGATGTTTGTCGAGAATACCTTGAGTGATGTATTCAATAATTTCATACAGAAGCTAGCAGATACCTATCCACGAATTTGCTCATTTATCTGGAATCCAGGTGTATTTCAGCGGTTTGACTGGATCTCATATAATTTATTGTGGCCAATAGTAATCCAATGTATCGCCCATTGTTCTACCACCAGCATCGAAACCATCTAGCAATCATTCTCTCAACGAACTTCGAAGTTTTTAGATGGCCTAGGGATTTTATTTCTCAGAATGACCATCCTACTGAAAGGAAAAATCCTAAAATTTCAAGAATAGAATATAAATAATTCAACCACGCTATGTTTTGATATACATTCGTAGCAAATTAGTGCTGAAGATGAGTACAATAATAATAATGATAGTGATCTGCACTGCACTGCACAGCTTTTGTTGGGATTCCTTAAGATAAATACTGAAGTATATACCCAGTGCCATCTCTTGGTTCCAGAAAAACCACTCCAACCATTGTGTTCATTTCAAAGTGAAAAAAAATCAATTCACGATGAAAGGACAAAGATATTTCAATTTTTCACTTGTCCATTACTGCTTTATAATACCTTGGCAACGGTTGGTATTAACAGACCCATAACGCCCGGGACGTTATGGAGGGCATTATGAATCATAACGCCCGTTAAATGATTTTTCTGTAGTTCAATAAATTAATTATTCAGAAAAGTTTTATTTATAACTGTACATAAAAAAGGTACTAATTATTTTCTCTCAAATAGAAATTACAATTTTTAAATGTTCCTGAAAAATTAGTACAAAGTTTGAAGTTATGTGAGTTGACCGATGAAGAACTCTTCAATGTACAGTCGGTTTCGTTCGGAACGTTAAATATTTTCTTTTTCGGAAATGAAATGGGCTACTTATCATTGTAGCAATTTTGTTCTTCCAGGAAATACTTTCTTCAATATAGCTCTCTGCTACCGTACTACTCTTCCATTTTCCATGTAATTTAAGTGTTTCAAAGGAAGCACCACCTTGAACAAGAAGCGTTGACGACGTTCGGCGTAGACAATGTCCGGTGTAACCTTTTGGGTTTTCCAAATTGAGGTATTTCGCTATGATAGAAGGAACAGGTAACTCAATGCATTTATTATTTCTGTAGGTTAAAAAAATCCTACGTTGTTTACATCATTTTGGTTGTAGTTCAATGTACTTTTTAACTAAGTTCAAGGCTCCTATTATGCTTTCTTCAACAACAGTAAAACGGCTCCTCTGTCTTCAATATCATCAATTGTCATCTTGACCATTTCATCACGTCTTAAGCCTCCAAATACGCCCATTACCAGAAAAACTCTATGTAGCAGAAAAGTATCATCTGGAGCTTTTCTTATGAAAAGTAATACTTGTTCATTTACGGTATCCACTCTGTTTTCATCTTTCCATTTCAAAGAATGGTCATACTCCTTCTCGTATAAGTATTTGGATTTCACATTTTCTAACGCTTTTTCAGCTTTGAGCGTCACATTCTGTGGGATCTCCATAATTATTGTGAACACAACCGTTTTCAGTTTCCTCCACTAACAAGCTTGTCAATTCTTACAAAAATGCAGCGTCATTTTATTAAATAAACAACCCTTATCCTCAATGTTTCCATGGCAATTGCATAGAAGCTCACTTGTGCTCAGTTGCCGGCCAGAACGCAGTAAAAAATAATATGAAGTAAACAACGTCGTTTAAGATAATTTTTTCGTGAAAAATAATAAAATTTATGAAGTAAACAACGTCGTTTGGGATATTTCATGAAAAATAAAATCTTGTATGCACCACGAGCGTTACTAGATCCTAACGCCCATCAGGCAACATGGCAATGTTACCCTCCGGGCGTTAGGATCTATATAACGCACTAGGTACATAAATAGCTAAAAGAGCCTTGCATAATAGTTCTTGTAGAAAACTTTGCCAAATATCAAACAGATAAAGTTCAATGGTGGTAGGGGCAGTATAAGTTTTCTATTGCATACTCACCAACGTAGGTACAGAATGTTTTTGATAAGATTGGATAATATAATCCATTTTTTATTATTAATTTAATGGTCATCCGTCAAGTCCTTTCTATGAATTAAGGGAAAATCATCTGTCAATGTAATTGGAAAGAATACAATGGCTAAAATTCCATTTAAAATTGTAACATTTTCAAAATTATGAAACCCACAAGTTATACCAGCCATTGTTTCCGAAAAACTTCGGCTACGCTGCTCGTCATTGCAGCAAGCAGCATAGAGATAGGGAGTCTGGAAATATTACTGACTGATATGTCGCAGAATAATTGACTTGTCAGGAATTTATTTCAATGCCAAGTTCTTTCAGGGATCACGTTGATAACTTTGTGTCGATAGCTCTTCCTTCATTGGAAAGCAAAGTAGAATTAATTTGAGTCGTGGTGAAAAAAACTCTTGCTTATGTGAAAGTATTAAATAACTTAGAGGGAGGTGTCTGTTCTCAGGGAGGAAAAGTACCATTTTCCTCCCATCTTTAGGGGTCGAAAATAAAGTTTTATTTTAAAGTAGTAGAAAAATATTTTCTAGGTTATTTCTTGATGATTTGTTTAGCTGTCTGCGAACAATTCATTAAAGTCATCAGGGCTAATCTCAAGATGACAATAGGGGCGATACGAAAGATAACAACAAACGCGATTTTATTCTTTTCATTGTAGAATAATTGGCTATTCAGGGAGAAAACACTGAACGAGACTATTAAATGCCAGCCTGTTGTTTGATTACAAAATTATTGTAATAACTCGTACTGCTGTTGCAGAATAGCATGCATGTTCTAATTGCAGACTCACCTTTGGCATAACATATTGCAAGGCATGCAACCAAAACCACCGCACTCCGAAACATCGTCGAATGTTGTTTCTCAAACAATAACAATAACCACCCGACACTCGCTCGAAACCGGACTATATACCATTTATTTGAAAAGTGAAATGAAACAGAGAACTAAGTCACAATATTGGTCATGTCTCGAGCTAGTCAAATATTCTCTCCTACAGCGCAAAGACCACTAAGTACCTTCGGTGTTCGGCGGTTGCATTGCCTAGATGCGGTTTTCTCTTTCTGTTTCAAAAGTTTTTCTTTCTCTTTTTCTCGCGGCGGAGAACCTTGTTTGAGGTTTCATACCTGTCTGTGTCACATATGGGCATGCTGGTAGTGCGACGGAGGTTGTTAGTCTACAGGGCGTTGCGAATTCGGCGACGAACGACGGATATTATGGCAGGAAATATTAATAATGCAATTTCATGCGTTTATTTCGGAAAATTGGTGGTGGAACTTTCAGCAATGAGCCGGTGTCTGAAGCCAAACTGACTCAACGACAGTGGCGTCAAGAGTTCGTGGGGGGCTGAACAATTTTTTGTATGTCAATCTGATGTTGCGGTATTCAGGCTTGGGGGAGCTGCAGCTCCAAAGCATCCCCTAGCTGAGTCACTGCTTGATGAGGTCTTGATCAGACACTGGTGTTTCACTGCAATTTCAGCACTGTGCATATCCAGTAATAATAAAATAATGAATGATTTTATTAAGTAGACATAAAAGAATACGATATAAATACTAAGACTGATGAATATGACCCTCAAATGTCAGAGTTCAATTTCACGATTATATCGCCAATTGCTCTTCCACTCAACCATGCCCTTCCACTCATAAAAGTAAACATATTTCGGTTTCTGAAATGCATTTGAAACAGTCCTATATTTCGATGTTACTTTGTTCCAAGGGTTCAGGAACATCCCAGAAACATTATATTTCATTTGAAACATTTCATGTGGAACATTTTCTTTTACAAGCAGAATTATCTCAGTTTCAAACGATTTATGTTCAGGAGACGTTTTAAGAAACATTTCTCAAATATAGATATCGAGGTGGTCGGTGGATCAGCGGTCTAATGCACAGGCCGTTCGAAACTACAGCATAGCGATAGTCGGTTCGAATCCGATGTAGGTACGAGAATTTTTCTCATCTACTTTATATCGGATTCGATAGGCGGCCGCATGCCTTGTTGAAAAGCAAGTGTATTGTGAGTTGTCTAGATGCCAATCTCGTCTAGTGTTAGCTTGGAGTGCACACCGACCACCCGAGGTGGTGCTGTAGGTTTTCCGGGTTTTCCTACAGCTGAAAAGTGAATACATCACCTAAAACATCAGTAAGTCGCCCCGGAGCGCCACGGCAAATAATAATAATAGCCGTCCTCTACCCGCACAGGCTATGCCTTTGGGTACACTCAACGAGTGTTTATGAGGGAGTATTATTATTATTATTATTATTATTATTATTATATTACTTCGAATGAGTTTCACTTGCAACATCTCAATCGAAACTTATTCTGTACCAAGAAAGAACAAGGATGAAATCATACATTTTTAAGATGAACCTATCGCTAAGTTGGCGGTTTCTCAAAAATTTGTTAAATAAATAAAATTTAAATGAACACCAATGTGATAAAAACAGAATTACCATAGGTTCACCACATATTTCTGTGAATAAAGATAATGTTGAACTTTTTTTGTGATAAATAGATTATGTGACATGTGAATCAAAAAAATCAGTTACTAAATACGAATTTAATGGCGAAATATAGGAAGATAAACGCCACTGTTTTGAAAAATCATTCAAATATGAAGAAACTAAAATTTTCTAGAATCAAATCAATTAATAAGGTACTGTGATAATTTTTTCAAACATATTTTCCAAAGATCAGTTTTCCTTTAATCTTTTGAACACCTCAGTGGGGCCTGCCAAAAATACAAAGCAACATGAGTTTCGAATTTCTTATCAGTCGTTCCTATGAATATTTTCCTCACTTGCATCTGTAACAAGAAAAAATCCTACTGGATTGCAAGAAGAAACTTTCAAACACTTCCATAATTTTGCGGTCAAACAAAAGCGGAATGCCATATTCAAAAATTTTCCCGCTTTTTTGTCCACTATGCACAACCACAACCGGTACCTACTTCTTTACGATATGGAATCAGAAACTCAACTCATATGGTCGCAGCACAAATATAAATCAAGAGTTGAGCAGTTGAGACTTGATTCAACAAAATTCTTTTCTCCAGGATAAATATAACTTTTGAGATTTTCCTAATTTTAAAAAATGCGTTTTTTCAAAAACTGAAAATCACCCACTATATCTGATAGGGGCTGAGTGGGTTTCAATAATACTTTAGTTCAATTTCCTATATTTGTCTTGAACTTGTCTGTGAAAGAAATCAACTTTTTATGTAGTATAGAGCAATTGTTATTGTTATTGTTAAAATTGTTATTTCCGTCAACCAGCTGCACACCCTTAAGAGTACAACCCTCAAAAGTCTTCGAAAGACTTGTCCGAGCTAGGGAAGACGCAGCTCTTACCTTTTAACGTGTGATGACATGCACGAGACCGATGACCATGCTGGGAATCGAAACCATGACCCTCAGGTTAAGAGACAAGCGCTCTACCATCATGACCATCACGGCCCTTACAAGTGAGAACTTTCATACCTAATAAATTTTTCCCAAAATATTTCCCCGTTGAAATCGTATGTAATTATTATAATTTAAGATAGCTGTATAGTCCCCCTTGAAAATATTGATACCCTCGTAAACATAGAGTTTTCTAACAAATCATAAATTTATGGTTGGTTATTGTATATAAAAGACCCCATATATTTGTGGAATTTTACAATTGTTGAACAACTTTACACCTAACTGATGTTTATAGGAGATAATCAATGAAACTGAGACATTTGTATAGGTATGCATTTTTATCTGAGCCCAAATAGCACCCACAATATTATGAAAATATTGGAAAAATCACTTGAATATTTCTCAAAGCATTGGACTCAACATTCAGCACTTATATTGGTATCATATTATTACAATATAATGAATGTATCGGCAAAATACTCAAATATAATATTGGTGACAAAGAATGTGAATATTTCACGATATTGGTTCAAAATAATATTCGTGAAACATTCTTGAAACAATCTTGGCTTCAAAACATTCATCGATATTGGTAAAATATCATTTGAATATATTGCTGGAATATCCAAAGTGAATATATTACTGTTTTGAACAATGCCGAAGAACTCGAAACTTCTACAATTACAATTACAATTACAGACAAATTATCAGTTGGTTCCTTGTCTACTCCATCGTCTGGATCTCCCAAATAAATGGTGACAATCCATGAAGGGTAAATGAATCAATTTGCCCTGATGAGTTTACAAGATTATTGCCTCAAATAAAATTATTAAATTTTGTCAGCAACGTATCGTATTCTGAAATTTGCGTTTAAGAACAACAATTTCAAATACTTATCTTTTTCAAAAAGCGTTGACGTTTTCGCATATACCATCGATATTTTCATTATGTTCGGAAATAATAAGATCTTTTTTTGATAAAAAACCATATCAAGAAAAATCTTCTAGCTCATTACCGAAAGCAATTATGAAAATATTAAAAGAAACGTTTTCTGTATCGTGTACAAATGTTCATTTCTAATGGTGTGAGTCCAACAAACATATTGACCTAAACACATGTCATTTAGATTTTCTACAAGGTCTGCGCCACTTTTGAAGTAGGAAGTGAATTACATCATTACTATATTATTAGTATCTACTTCAGATTCACCAGTGTATGAAAACATTTGGAAGTAATTTGGAAGCCAAAATTTGTAATATCAGGGAATTTTACCCAATGAATTAAGATATGGTAATGGTGCAACTGTCTTATTGTCAGTTGATGATTAGTTACGGATTCTAGAGTCCAAATTTTGGAGAAATTTTGACTAAGCCCTCGCATTAGAAGCTTCAATTGATGAAAGCAGGGTTGACTCAATTTCAACGAACCGTTAGTTCGAGTCACTACAACTTCAATTAAAACCGTTCCAAAAACAGACCAAGTTCCAGAAACAGAAACCGTTATTCAAGTAGAATAGTTGCCATTCCGGTTTTTTGGCATCATCGACCAAATTATCAGGCCCTATATGGATTGGAAATGAGTATCTTTGCCGTGAAAAGAATACCACAAAGTAGAGGATTGAATTATGTCATAGGGAACGTCATGTGAGTAAGGTCTGCATAACAACCTTGCTGAAGAACTATTATCGTAGAGTGAACAGTGTCTCAGAGTTTCGAAATCAGTTCATAATGTCTACCGTCTCTCAGATTTTTTGTTAGACTCGATTTATCCGAAATTAATTCATTTAAGTCACTGAATGGAAAACATTTTCAGGTAGATTCTGATCGAGTAGATTTTACTTGAAAAAGTAGCAGAAAGACCTACAGACCCAACAACTATTGTAGATTTGTAAATTCGCAATAATCGAATTTAGGCGGATAACCAGAATTCTTTGGTATTTACCGCAGATATACCTTGGTCTTTCATGATAAATGACAGACGTGACGTCAACGTTTGCTTTCGCCTAAACCTTTTGGTTTAAACTCTGGTTCCTGGTTATTAAAATTGAAACAGTGTAAACAAAAATATTTGTTTATTTACTGCCTTCTTCATGTCATTCCTTTATTTTAATCATAATTATTCTGGTTTTTCGTATTTTTGTATACAATAACTGTTAAAAGTATTATATTATAAATGGAGAACTTTAATAATGTGGAAACAAAACTGAAATTTGCGTGCTTTTATTACCGTCCGAGTTTTTATTGTATTGCTTTTACATTATTTTATAAGGCATCAATTCTCGTCAGGGAGGATTTTTGCTTTCAACCAGAGGTATATCCCTCCTAATAAAATCCCGTCAACAGCAAATCTTGTACTTCCACCTGGTAATCTGTCCCTTCATAATTCAAACTCAGTAAATATGTTGTCGCCATATCGTGAAATATGAAATATTTACTTAAAAGGCCAATTAAAAAAACGGTCAGAATGAGGTTAGTTTTCTTTTCGATAATAACCATAACCGAAAATGAAAAACAACTCTGGAGTTAGGTAATTACCAAAGAATTTTGGTGACAAATATGACATCAAACAGCTGATTCATGACGTCATTAGATGAAAACCAATCTAATAACCAAAAACGCCTAAACGTTTCGGTAAATACCAATTTAAATTGGTAAATACCGAAACATTTTGGTCATCCGCCTAAATTCGATTAAAACCTAAGGCAAGGCCGGACTTCTTAAACCGATACGTTTTCAGGTTCAGCTCTGCTGAGTTGGAACTTATGAGTTCAGATACTGTTACGAAAAAATAGGTTATTGATTATACTTGATTGACCTAGTAATCCATGAAATAAAGTCTTCATGCCTAAAATTCTTCTGTCCTTATAGTCTTTCAGACCTGATATTAGCAACTAATGCAATATGAAATGGTGTTTGTCCTTTTAAACACGGCGATCAACCAGAGAAACACGTTAATTTTTTTGCAAGATAAATATTTCTTTGATGATTGACCACGTAATTTTATTGTTTTTTTATCTTATTTGGACATTTTCGCTGCATTGTTCTAAATTTGAAGAAATAATCAAGAAAACAGATGTGTTTACTGAATATATTCAATTGAGCTTTTTTATTTAAAAGCAAGGCTGTCGAAAATCCGTGAAATGTATTATTTTAGATTGAGGAGTAATTCTTCATTGGTTGTTTCGAATGAATACACAATATTTCACCTCAGTAATTGAAAAAGTTACCGACAAATTGGATAGTGACATTGACTAGGCTATCATAGCAAACATCTGACAGAACCAACTACTCCCCTGGCTAATACCACTTCGTGTATTGGATTATATATCAAACATACACTTGTGCAGAATGTCCTCATTGCAGAAGACACTATTGCAAGTGCTCCCTGTATGCAGTATTCAATTCATTCATTGAGGCTATGAAAAAATCGCGTAGGTCATATAAATACATTTTATTTACTAAATCTAAAACCGTTCGTCGTACATGTTTATGAGCAGATAGAGAACAATTATAAAAATAATAATTATTTGACAAAAAAAAACAGCGAAATCTCAATATTCCGATTACAAATATTGTGGAACACGTTGTCAGGAACATCACTAATGAATCTGATCTGAATATATTTTTAGAGTCACTCCAATTTTTTAAACAAGTTTTGCTAGACGCTAATTTGAGTAATTTTTGCAAATGTTATGGTGGGTTGATCTGACGTTTGAGACTTAATAAAATCCTAATAATACAGGTAAACTCAACGTTCCCATCTAATAATTTAAATCTTATCCAGTTTTTTATCACAAATTCGCATATTATTACCGTTGTTTTGGATGATAGACATTATTGATCAATTAATAACTGACGCAGATTTCTCTTGGAGATAAGTATCAAAATAATAGTAATTTGCATTTCTTGAATGTTTTATTATGGATGCGTGAAAAATCGATAAAGAGAATATAGAAGAACCGTTTAGTTTTTGAAAAGATTACGTATACATAACTTTCAACTATGTTTCACAATCGAATATATTTTTCTGTTTCTAACATTCGAATTGTACAAATTGAATATCAGTGGAGTGTCAAGCTGAGTTCTTTCACTACATTTGAAGACCTTAATCTCATTAATGTGGTTATATTTGTCAAATACAACCAATCTCATAACAAGGTTCCGTTAATATCACAGCAAAAATTATGGTTCATTTTTATAGGGGCATTTTTTTTGTTTATTTTTGACGTCTCAATTACAATATGTACGCCTGAATTCGCTATTTCATAAGCCTGCAGAATTTGCCGGAACATTTTAAAATTTATTTCAAATATACAGTTTCATCGAATCTTGAATGTAGGAATAGTACTAACTTATTTAACAAATCTAGAACTTGTGACTCTGAAGATGAAGCCCCAAACCCGAAATGTCAGCAAATAAAACAAAGTAGTAGTCGTTCACTGAATTCACTTCAATATATAATAATAATTCGTATTCTTTCACCATCAAATAAGTACAAAAAAATAATTGGTGTATTGCACTGTACTGTGAAATGATGTCACAAATCAACTACTAGTACACATGTACTACAGGTACTACTCAATAAAAATTCCTAAAACTTGTCTTCTCATCATAAAGTTTGATATTCTGACTAATTCCTGAGTAATGTCTTTGAAGTGGCAAGGAACTGTTATCATTCTCGGGTACTCCAAAAATATAATGATGGATTTGGGTAGAAATGAATTATGTTATATTGATTATATTATTTCAAACATGACATCGAATATCCCCACGAAAAGTGGTCAATTCAGATGATTCCTTGAATAATTGATTGGGGTGCATACCTTTTCAAATAATAAAAAAAAAGTATGTGATCGTGCACATATATTTTTATAATTTGAATTCACTTGAAATTAATCAAAAAATATACGCATTCCAAAAACTCATTTATTAAAAATCGCAGGAGAAATTGTTCGGGAATATTTGCTTCTAAACTACTCAAATAGACGGCTGAATGAAACATTTTAAAGAAGATGGATTTTATTTATCAGCCCCCTCGATCACCAGACCTTACTATATTGTTTTTTTCGTGCAGATATTTCAAAGAAACCGTTTATAAAAACAGACAATAAACCTTGATCGAATTAAAGGAGAGGATAAGGCAAAAGTGCGGTGAAATAACTCCAAACTAATTGAAGACTCCAAAATTTGAGACAGCGTTATGAAAAATGAATGAAGCGTAAAAGGAAATATATTGAAAACATCAATATCTGAGCAAACTGTTCCATTTATTCCAGTTGTTGATCATTGTTCTTGAATTAAAAACACGTTTAAAATTTTTGATTTGTTGATATTGGTTAAACTAGATAATTCTCCATGAAACTATTACAACCATGTAACTTCATACTGGAGTCTTTCTGTAAAGTTGATAGACTTTCATATAGGGTTAGTCAAAAAATCATGAATTTGGAAATTTGTCAACATATAACTAACACCCTAGATGAGTCATTGGACTGAAAGTTGATATATGGATGTTTTATATATTCCCAAATCAATTGGGCTGTCAACTTTTTCGAGAAAAAAATGCCTGGTGGACCTTCTCGAAAATTTGACCCATTTAGCAGAGCAAAATAAGAAAAATTCATATCTATCAACATCTCGTCGAGTACTATAACTTAAAATTTTCGTTTTTCAAATTGGTCTATGGGTTTCAAAATAACGGGGTGCTTCGGTTTCGAATCGCACATACTGTATAAAAGATGAGAGTTCTCAGTTGAGTTGAATTAGTGACCTCTTGTATTGCTGTGAACTGACGAGATTCTGGGTCACCTAGTATTATATTTTTTCATCTCCGGTACTCATGGTATCTGATCTTTGTCTTCGTGGTTTCGCTTTAGTACCGAATAAATGACAAGCAGGTCGAAGACAATGCCCTACATAACCTCTAGAGAGCACGGACGTAAAACATAAACAGTAATTTAATAGTGTTTTCTGTACAACTTCGAAGGTTTTTTGCAGTAGGCAGCTGCTTCGTACCACCCACTGGTTCTAATTATTATAGCCGCAGCACCAAATAGAACCAATTGTGGTGGGCGAGGCTAAAAATCGTGATTTTGTGGACCGCCTCATCGCCAAATTAGCAAAATAGTGACTCATAACTGTCCTGAAAACGGTACATTGCCAGATCGAAATTAGTTACACACATATACTAATGAACTTTCAAAGACTATTGACCTGATCGATCGTTTTTTGCTAATTCGTGTGAAGAAATCAAAATACCAATAACAGCGCTGTTAGAAGGTTAATGAGGTTACTGGAAATTAACGCTGTTGAGGAATGATAATCAAAAATCTCATTTTAATTTTTTACTTTCACTAATATCTGTAATAGATACACATGGTATCCGGAGTCGAGCCACTAAACAGAAATTCTCATAAGTACAAGATGAATATTGAAAATTTTTGTAAAAAAAGTTTTTGTAATAATAAAAAATCTCAAAATATGAAAAACTGACCTGGAAATTCCAGTAATACGATAGCGGTTTTCAAAGACCAGTGAAAGGCTACAGACTTATCTATTAGTCTGGTTCAAAAGTTCCATTTCGTCAAAAACCTACAGAGTTGGCTTAGTGGTAGTGACGAAATGCATTGTAGTTGGTTAAAATAAATTAGAAAATAAATTAATTAGTGGATCATAGTTACATGCCTTTCTATTATAGTGGTATTGAAAGTCTATTTTTTTAAATAAATAAGTGACCAGTTTGGGGTATTATGGAAAACTAAACTAATAAACTTTTTATGACTAATAGACTGATATCTAGGTTAAAAACATTGAAGGGTAAAATTCGAGAAAAGTTCACGTGGTCGATTTGAAGGTTGCTGAATTGAAGCAAGAGTTGCATGATAGGGAACTGGAACCAACTACCACCGGAAAGAAGGCCGTATTTAGGGAAATACTTTGAGAAGGACTGATTCAAGGATGAGAATACCCTGAACCTTCCTATTCATTGTTTTAAGTTCCTTGAAACACCAACTCAGGAAAGTGAACTTGGAAGGAGAACTTCAACAAAGCTCGGTGAGTTTGAGAGAAGAACTTCAACAAAATTCAAAGAGTCTGGAGGAAAAGATTTTAGAATATTCGGTGAGCTTGAAAGAAGAACGCCAACTAAATTCGAAGAACCTGGAAGGTGAATTATTGAAAAGTTTGAATAGTTTGAAAAAAAAAATGGAAATTAATTAATTGAGGAACTTTGTGGTATGGCAAACCGGTCATGAGATTGAATGAGATCCGTAGATATGGAAATGGATTAAATAAAATAAAAAACAAGGAAGAGATGAACGAAATCAAGAGAACGCTTGAAGAAATCAAAGGCGGATCGTAACCAAATTCTGTTATTGAAATCACACGAAATGCCTTTATCAGGAAACTTTTTCAGGCGCTCATCTGCATAATTCCACAATTATTAACACCAAAAATAACCATTTTGAACAAAAATTCTACCATCTTATAATCAAAAACATAATCTACCTTTTTTTAGTAACGAAGTTTAAGTTGGTCACTGAGAATATGCGCAATAATGATGTTCCCTTTATTGATATGCTTTAATGTTTAGTTTACTGAATCGATTGGAGTTTGTTGAATTGCTCAATCTTCAACTGTTCCAGACGAAATTTCAAGTGGATCGGATGATTTTGTAGTTTCCTTGTTTTTGAGGACCTTCTTTGAGTAATTTTGTTTCCTGTTCATCGTCTTGAAATTCACAGAGTATACTGATTTCCTCATTTTCAATCTATTGGCGTTTGCAGAATTGCTCTATCTTGAACCATTCTCTCATTCAAAAGTTATTTTGGAGTTGAGAGGAGAAATTTCCGTAAAAAAATTGTTTTCATAATTTTTCTATTCATCTTCGTGAAATTAAACTTTTTTAGAAAATGCTAGGAGGCAAAAATCGGTTTCGAAAAAATTCAAGATTTCATACGCTTTTTACGAAACCTCCGCAATTTATAGTCGAAAATGTTTGTTATATGGTTAATCCGCCATCGAAATTTATTTCTATATTATTCGGGATCAGGTTTTCGAGATATATTTGAGGACAGTTTGCAATTTTTTGAAAATTGAAGAATGAAAATTTTCGAAACTTTGAGAATGCGCGATGGAATTTTCTATGATTTATAAATTTTCGAAATCAGCATTACAATTTGCGCATACAGTGCGAATTTCAAATATATATGTTCATTTTGTATTTTTCCGATTTTTAGGACTTTTTTCAAGTAATTTTGTTTTTCGTCGATCGACCTGAAATTCACAGAGTATACTTATTTATTCATTCTGAATCTATTGACGTTCGCAGAATTCCTTTTTCTGTAACCGTTCTCTAGTTGAAAAGTTATTCTGAAGTTGAGAGGACTCATTTCCATAAAAAAAAAATTCACATAATTTTTCCATTCATCAACTGCATTTTTGTACAATATGTTTATGAAATTATGCATATAAGATAATTGTCAATTTAATATGTTCAGACTTTATTCCGTACCTACTACGATCTCAGTTTTAATTTACGCTGGTACCCTGTATATACTTCCTAGAAAATTCTCGATCATTCAACGGTACGTTCTTCAAAAGGTCGCTACTAAGCCATTGTTTGGTAAAATTCCCGGCAATTATTGCAGAAAATGTCACATAGTTGTCTGCAATTATTTCAATTACAAAAACAATGATGTTCGGAAAGATTCGTATCTGTCGTGGGATGGGATCGAAAAAAAAATGTTTTTCCGATGCTTTATAACAAAATTGGCGCTATCAAGATGATCACGGTGAAAAATTGTAATATGATGTAATTAACATACCTTATTTCACGTTCCCATATACCTACTAATTGAATTATCCCAGCAAAAAATTTAACTGAAGAAAAAATAACCAGCAATTGTCTGTAGTGTTTTTATTCATTTATATTGAATCAGGACAGTTGATACTATAGATGTATACTATATATAATATTATATATATGGTTGATACAAATACATTAGATTCAAAATGATTGCTTTCGTTTCATTTGTAGTATTCCCAGACGTCAATCCTTTATTCTTCATTTATAAAGTCCAAGAAGCTAGGTGGTTCAACAGGAAATCTTGTAGAAAACTGCATTGCTCCTATTTTTACCTGATAATAATTTCAACTGAAGCCCTGTCAAACCATCCAAACAGATGTTCATAACCTCAATATCAGACCAAAAAATACTAAAGCACCCTCAAATCACAAAACTTTTTTATATAAACGTAGTTTTTCTTATAACATGTACACTGATTTGTTGTTAAATTGTTGTTGTTGTTATATCCGTCAACCGGCTGCACCTTTACGAGTACAGCCCTCAGAAGTCTTCGAAAGACTTGTGCGAGCTAAGGAAGACGTAGCCCTTACCTCTTGACGTGTTATGCCATGCACCGTTTATAAAGCCATTCCGAATTTTTTGAGTAACAAAAACCTTCACACTTTTGAAAGAATTACAAAGAATTCCTAAAATTTAAACATTTTGTTCACTCTGTCGTCTAGCTGCACCCTCAAAAGTTTTCGGGAGACTTGTGCGAGCTAGGAATGACGAGGGTCTCATATTCCAACATGTGATCCCAAATACGTCCTGTTTCATATGAAACTCTGTCATCCGCTTTATAAGGATTTCATGTATTTGTGTAGATGCTTCAATTATTTGTATTCAGTACTTTTGATTTTTTGTTTTTTTATGAAATAGGGTGAGAAAATTATCTTTACTGATTGTCTTTATGTCGTGTGATTCCAACACACGATGAAAGGTAAGACCCTCATTATTATAACCAATTGACTCCTATCCACTCCAAATTACTTCAACTCGGGAACGGTTGAAGATAGAGCAATTCTGCTAATGCCAATCGATTCAGAATGATCAAATTAGTATAATTTGTGAATTTCGAGTCGATGGATATAAATCATAATAATTCGAAAAATCGAAAAAAGTCCTAAAAATCAGGAAAAATGTAGAATCGGCAGATTCACTTGCAAACCGCACTATATACACAAAATTTCATACAGATTCCGAAAATATATGAACTTTCATGCTCAGATTCAAGGTTTGGCATAAAAAATTAATACAATGGCAAAAATGTCACGAGTTGGACTGAAAAAAAATATGAAGGTAAATGACTCCTTCTTTCCTCTAAATGAACTCAATGAAGTCATCCAACATAATATTTTTATTTTATTTTGTGTTTCATTAATGCATGCATGTATGTTACAAATTTCAATGAAACATGTGAAATGAACAAATTATTGTGCTGTACGTTTTTAATTACATAAAAAATTAAAAGAGAAAAATATATTTTCACTTAATTTGCACGAGAATCTATTTCTCGAACCGTGAACTCAGGAAAAAACTATTAGAAAAAGTTTAAAAGAAAGCTGATGTATTCATTTGAAAATCAGTGTCGATTGTCAGCAAATATCCGTAGGGCAATACCATAAGGCTTTTGAATGTTATCGTTGATTTTGTGAAACAAGACGACTCTACTGTCGTCTGACGTATCCTTTCACTGATGAGAGAAAATAACCTCGAAACATGCATGTATGCAGGTGGTCATTTCGAACAAAATAAAGGATATTCAATGGCTTTATCACAATCAGCATTTGCAAATAGTGTCCTCATTGAGGACTATTGCACAAATGGATGACAGATGTAATTCAATGTCCGTAAGGGGAAGTAGTTATTTTCTGTCAGATTTTTGCCTCATTTTTTCACTTTGTGGAAATGTGTGGAGAGAAGGGTATTTTCGGTCGTAGTCGCAATTCCCTAATCCTCTCCGAACACACCTTTGTTCGATTTATTTGTAGCACAATGTTAGTTATATACATTGCAGATTTGGTATGAAAACGACCGTTTGAAAAGTTCAGTGCGGAAAGGTGGGGGTGTCAATGTACCTTTGTATCTAATATTAATATTATGAACATCAGTTCTGAATGTTACCTTATTATATAGATATGGGGGTGTTCTAAATAATATTATTTTATGAAAAATACAGGAAGCATGGTGTAACCTTCTATTAGTCATATTGAGCCATTTTGTTTCCTTTAATTTATGTGAAATTGGTTGTCGCCGTCTTACGCCATGGATCAATCTCAAACAAGAATTTTGAACTTTTTGTATTGATATTGATTGATATTGGACGGTTAAATTTGGACCATATAGGCTGTCAGCGTAATTAAATATCGACAGAATCAATTGTTCACATAGTGTGATTTTAACATTCTTTGGTAAGAGATGACGGTTTCCATAAATTACTTTCAAATTAATATATGCTCGTTGAATGAGTTAGTTCACGTATTTGTGGAATCTCATTTCACTATCTATGATGACACCAAGGTTTTTCACTTCATCAACTAAGTCAAGGGATACGTTATCTATTTGAATATCAATACTGGGGGTAACGAGCACTCGTTTCATTTTTGGACCGAATAGAATCACTTTAGATTTATTTGCATTAATAATGAGACAGTGTTCCTCAGATGATGTTATGAAGGAATTCAGTTCGCTGTTGATTATAGCACAGGCTGTTTGGACCTCTTCAGGAGGAAAAGATAAGTAGAGTTTGGTGTCATCACCATATAGATGGACTCGACATTGAATTAAACTTTTTATCATATTAGATGTATATAAACTGAATAAGAGTGGGCCCAAAATAGATCCTTGAGGCACTAATATATAAATCAATAATACGCCAGTATCGTGGAAAATATTTTTTATTATCAAATAAAGTCATTAAAAACGATCACAGATACTATCAAACTATACACAACACCTACTGCACTAAGAACCCTTTCACCCGAGGAAATTGTCATGGATAAATCTTTACACTGTTCCTCGTAGAAATTATTAACGACATTATGACTATTTTTGGCTAACAAGCATATTTGGTATCCTTTGCCACTCTTTATTTCTTTCTTGAAATTCTTATTGGAGTCTATCTCCAAAGACCTCTTGAAATATGGTATGGTAGTTTGGAACAAGAGGAACTGTGTGTTCGCGATATCTCTGATGATGACCTCGGTGTCTGCGATGTCAGATTCTTTCATCACACGCCATTTCACTTTATACACGCCTTTTTTCCTGAAAATGCAGAACATTATTGATTTTCATCATCAACTTCATATGACAGCAACTCTATCATAAATAAATTATTATAGAAAATAAATCTGGTGAGGCACTAATATATATACAGTTTGTCCAATTAAGTCGGCACCATATGAAAAACTTTTTTTATTATTTGTTTTATAAGAAAAAAGTTATTCTTGATAAAAAGTTCGAAATGATCAATATTTTGATAAGGTCTCTGCTGGTAAACTCTTCGTTTTAAGTAGCCCCTTAGAAAATAATCCAGAAGGGTTAAGTCTTGAGATCTAGCCGGCCAAGAAATGTCGGAATATCTATGTATTAATTATTCGTCATTGACAGTAGTTTGAAGGTACGTATTAACTGCCACTGTGTTATGGCATGTTGCACCGTCTTGTTGAAATCATATACGATGTAAGGACAGTTTAACTAGAAAGTTGTAGAATTCATTTTGTAACAAGTGTAGATAGCATTCGCCATTTTTGTACTGCCGAAAAAAATATGGTCCTATTATTTTATTCTTGTAGATACCACACCACACTTTTGTCTTGAAACAAACTGGAAACGAGTCTTGATAGTAAAATGGAGATTACTGTGACCTCACCAGCAAACATTTTGAGAACTGACAGTTCCATTGGACTAATGCGTTGCGACCTAATTAGATCTATTGTGCCCCATCTTCTTCTGCTATTTCAAGGTGTTCTCGTTTACAGCAGCCCCTCAAGCCCCAATTCCTTGAGGAATTTAAGGATTTTGAGGGGATCTATTCGTGGGATTTCTCCTACAGTCAACTGGTGTGATCCCAGTATATTCAATATTTTGTGGTGTACAGCATAACATATGGTGTGGTGTTTCTGGATGTTCCAAGCAGAATCTGCAGGTGCTGTCCTCCTCTAAGCCTAGCTTCTTTAGGTGTTCTTTGAGTCTGCAGTGTCCCGTAAGAAATCCCGTGATTGTCTTTTCTCATCAGAAACAATTATATGTCTTGAAAAAAAACGGATCCCCTTTTAACTTTCTCAGTAGAAAATATTTGCAATCCGATTCCTTGAATTTTTTCACAATTTTCTTTACTGTTGAATGTTGAATATTTCTATCAGGATGTCTGTTCTTAAAAATTACTGCCGCTTCTTGATGAGTTTTAAAATTATCTCACACAATTAAAACTATTTTACTTTTTGTTCACAATCAGTCAATGTAGGGTTTGGTGGGTCTCTAGCTTACCATTTCATTATAAAATAATGAAATGGAGAGGTAAGCATCAATAAGAATTTACTATTCATACCTACAGTAATTTGAGATATTATAGTGTATCAATCTCAAATATTTTTGACATGGTTTCACTTCATTGGCATTATAAATAATATTTTATTTAGTGCATCCAAATATTAATTTTGATTTGAACTTTGGTTGAATAGAGTAAACGTGAAATAATTACATTATTGATTATTATTTGGGTATGGAGATAGAGATCTCTGCAAGAAACTTGATGATGTTTCAATATAATGAAATATTGAATTTATTGAAAATTATATATTAATTATAAACATTGTTTTTTCCAACAAATAAACAGTTTGTCTGAAGGTTTAGTGAATAGACATAATTGTCGATATTGATGGTCTGATCATAACCTCAATTAATAGAAAAAGATCACTCCCAATATTAACGAAAGTTAAACGTTTCAACTGGTATAGTTGAAGGAATAATTATTGATCCATTCTTCACGAGTTGTTGTTCGCTATTTGCACCTCTTTCAAGACCAGGTATTTCTAGAATGAATTCATTAATTTTCAAATCATACAAATCATTTACATATATCTGATAAATTTAGATACCAGCAAGAATGTGGTGCATCCATTTCGAAGCTAGAGTGAGACATAAACACACTATTCACAGATATCAGTGGAGTGAAGAGAACGTATTGAGTAGCCAGTACGGCTCCCAGATTTATACCCATGTGATTTTTTCTTCGAGGCTATCTAACATCTGTAGTGTCTCTAGCTGTTGAAAGTTATCACTTACTTTGTGTGAATTTCGTTTAATGTGAAGTAATTATAATTTTTAATTAAATAAATGTTAATATTTCTTTTTTGTTATTTTATTATGAACTGGTAAGTAGAAAAAAAACTCTACCTACAAAAAATATATAAATACAAGGTATGAATATGACAAATGATGCGAATTAAATCTTTGAAAGTCATTAAATTATGCAAAGATTGACTGAAATGTTTTATCTGAATACATTTTCAGTACACACAGACAAAACCAATTTTGCCCAAACCTGTATACCTTTCGGTATTTAGGTATAAAAATTTTCGAATTACAGAAAATCAATTTCATGCTTTTGTTTTTCCTGTATCAAAATTCGTTTTTGTGACCTCGCTCGCACTTTTATTTGCGTGTAAAACAAATCCCATTCGGACAAATGGAATAAAATTCGTATGAGAGGTATCCCATCAAATCTTTCTTATTGCATTCAGACTGTCAAAATACAATATTTGAACGCACAAAACTTCAGTTTATTAATGACAGCGGTGTTCTCCAAGGACCAGTCTTAGGGTCGATCCTCTTCATTGTTTATATTACTGAGTTGCCATTTTTTTTGGGAAAATCACTCACCTCTGTATGCTGATGACCCTTTTATTTAAATCGATAGAATTGACTTGATCGCAACCTAAATTCAATTCCAATCTTGACAGCTTGCACAACTAGTTCTGTGATGGGTAAACATCGTTATTGAAATTTTCGGTGTTGAGATAAAACGATGTGAGAATATTATAACATTTCCATTCCATTTCTTCCTACCCTACCCCATTCACCTCATCCCACCCCAACCCATTAGATTTCATTATTATTCGGTTATTTTATTCAAACTTACTGTGACAACTCTCTGAACTTCAAATCCGATAGAACGTCATAATCTTCTGATGATTGTTTAATCAGCATCGACGTGTTAACATTGATTGGGCAATTCAGCCTTTCTTCAGGAAGATCGTATAATGTGTGATTGGCTAAAAATGAGGGCCCCCCACACGTTACCGTTGTGTAGAAAGGTTTCACAAAAATTTGACTTCGGAAATATCTTGCCAGTGGTCGCAAGAAACAATCGCAGTGTAAAGGGTTACCTGAAATTAAAAAAACATCTAGATAGCAAATGCAAAACAAAAAGCAAATAACGGAAAAATGCAAACGTACACAATCGCTCAGTACTTTTTGGAAAACACCCGTATGTTAAAAACATGGTTCCGTTCTAGCAGAAAAGTTCTCACCTTCGAAATAAACATCAATTTTATTCCTAACCATGTCAATGAGGTCCGGCACAAACCTCGCAAAAAGGTTGGATCTCAAATCCAAAACTGATAACTGATCAGCTGCCTTCATATATTTCCACGGCAGATCTTCGAGTATATTGTTGCTCAAATAGATCTCTGATATATTTTTTGGTAACCTGAAGAATTCCTTATCGCTGGTGAGGTCATATAACTTATTGTTGGATAAATCCAGTGAACGTAGACGGGTGAGATTGCTAATGACTCCTGAAAAGAGAAAAAATTATAATAATTTTTCAAGTACCTCAAGGTTCGGTTTCTGGACCGGTCTTTGCATTCATATATAAATACTAACTGAATGGGCGTACCTGTTCTTATATCAGCAATGGCATTGTTTGATAGATTTAGCTTCTCAACTTTTGAGGTTCCCACCGTCAGATCAGAGGTTAGGACTGGCATCAGATTGAACGACAAATCAACATCTGAGAGTTTGTATGGAATGTAAGGATTGCTCGGGAAAAATTTCATGGAGAGGAAACTGATTCTGTTGTGGCTCAAATCTACCTAAAAATCAGTTTTTAGCGTCTAGATTTATTTTTCCACTAAGAAGCATACCTTTTCCAATGACAGGCAGTCATCCAAAACTCCGTGTGTCTTATTGTCCATTTTTGCAATTCTGTTGTGAGAAAGATCCAGTTGTTTAAGAGCCACCAAACCTGAATAAATTAAATGGATGAAATCAACCATGAATTAAGTGAATATTCTCCGACTTTTCATACCCTGGAAAGCTCCGTTTGGGATGTTTTTGAGGTTATTATTCGTTAGATTCAGTACAAGAATCTGAAGCAGTCCTTCAAAAGCTCTAGAAGTAATGTTGCTGATGTTATTGTTCGCTAAGTTTATTTCGAAGATTACTGGGAGTTTTCCAAATGCATTTCTCTCCAACTTCGTCAAATTGTTGCCCTTTAATAGAAAGTTATGATGTAAGCAGTGGAAATATTCAAATTCAAAGTGCATTATATCAGTCCCAGTAGTTCTTGAAGCATAATGTGTGTAGTGATTACTATGGGGGCCCAAGAGTTGAGCTTTGTGATTCACTGCTTTTTGACATTGTATATCTCTATTCAGACATTACATTCTTTTGAAAATTGATTTATCTGATCGTTAATAAGTATATTATAGTGACCTGGGTGGTGGTGCCGTAAGTTTTCCGAGTAATCCTACAGCTGAAAATAGAATATACCACCAAAAAGTCAGTAAGTTACCATGGCAAATAATAATAATCTCTCTTTCAACCCACACAGGCTAAAACCGTGGAATAACAGTCTGGTTCCATTATGTGAACGTTTTGAGACAACTCTCTTCTTCAGGCTAGAAATATTACCAGGAATCTATTAAGAGCTGTCCCTCACAAGTCTTCGTCATCACCAGTGTTGTAATGGTAATGGTTCCATTGAAAGATATCCCAACTACAGAATTTCTCTTAGCGATTAGAAGCAGGGGCACACTTTTTTTTGATTCATGTGCATAGTTCAAGAAAACTTCTTCAATTTAATTCATTTCTGTATTTTCCACCGAGTTCAATGTGACGAAGCGTTAGGCAGGTTGGAAGATGTTGGTTTCAAGCGGTTGTGAACCCATGTAGAATTCTACAGATCTTGATTTAGGGTTGATGTTTCTTGGCAGTAATAACCAAGCATCATCCAAAATTAACCAATATTCATCATCATCGTTCACAAGCCTCTTTACTGACGAGATCAATATTTTTCCTTACAATTGAGACATTCTCATGAAGTTTGTACAAGGCAAGACACAACAACTGGATACAAAATCAAGCATTATTCAACATTTAGTACAATGAAAGCAGCTATGGCAAAGAGAGTAATTCGAACAATAAAACCTAGACTTTATCAAGAATTTCAACTGAATGGGCATCAGTTGGTTAGATATTTTACCAGCCATAACAATGAGGAGAAGTTCATCATTCAACTGGTATAAACCAATTGATGTGACATCCAATTCGTATTTGCAAATTGATTGCAAAAAAGAAAATGATAAAAATCAAACACAAATACCAAATTGGGACTTGAGGGGCTGCTGTAAACGAGAACACCTTGAAATAGCAGGAGACGATGGGGCACAATAGATCTAATTAGGTTGCAGCGCATCAGTCACCATCGATACCTACCATTACCATCACCATTCAACATGTTAGGGGTTCATTACATCAATGACTACTGAATACCTACACTTTAATAAACTAAGTTATACTAGGTTGAGGCCTTAGCAAGATATAGAGCTATCGCGAAGAATACTCACCTCCAAATACAAGTACTGCAAAGATGAAAGATCAGTCAAAGCCACCCAAGGAGGATGATGAACGCCATTATAATTCAAGTTGAGTCTTTGTAACGTTAAGAGATTTTTGAAACTGCCTTGTCCCAAATTATCCCCGAACTGGTTGTAGCTCAGATCCAAACTCAGTAACGAATTCATGCTAGGCCACGGCTCCGGCGGAAAGTTCTCGAACTCGTTGTGGGACAAATCCAAATGGGCGAGAGATATCGGGAGCTGGAACAGATTCTTAATCTTGTTTCCTCTGAGCGTCAGCTTTCTAGCACCGGCAATTCTTGCGAATGCGCTCTTAGCAACGTTCTCCAAGTTGTTGTAGCTCAAATCCAGCTCAAGAAGAGTGGGCAAGGTTCCGAGTACCCCCGATTTGAGGGTAACTAGGTCGTTATGGCTCATATCGAGGTATCTGAGAGAGAAGAGTGTTTGGAAGACTGCGTTGAAGATATCTGTGAGATTGTTGTGCGACAGGTCTATAGTGTGGAGCTCGTAGAGCTTTGGAAATGTTTTTCTCGGGATCGATGTTATGGCGTTGTGGGACACGTTGAGGATTTTGATGCCTGTCATATTGTGGAGAGGAACCTGGAAAATGAAAATGACATTTGATTGGCTCAGATAAAATCTTGCGAGTATTTGGAGCAAAAGATGTCGTTGCCGCTCTACATGGATTACTGCGCGATATGATTTCTCTTACCTGTGACAAATTAGTGAAGAAATTATGAGACAGCTGGAGTTCTGTGGCATAGGTGTTTTCGTCGAAAGCAAATTTGGGAAGATCGGCTAGTTGATTGAACGACAAGTCCAAGAAGGTTATATTGGCGCAGTTTTCGAACGCTCTGTTCTCGATCTTACTTATTTTATTCCTGGATAAGATAATACGGGCCAGGTAAATATCCTTGAAAGCGAGCTTCTGAATTTCGGTTACTTGATTCTCAGATACGTCCAATATCTGAAAAACAGATTATAGTACTAAAAAGGTAATCATAAGAGCTGTATGTATTCTCTATTTCATATTATATTGTCAGGACTCATATATTGCATATGCAATTGAAATAAACAAAAATCGAAGTGACCTCAACGGACATGGGCGACCGAGCTAGGTTGATAAGGCGTCTCCCTAGTTGCACCTTCTGTAAGTGTTATCTTCTAGGTATGTGATGTTGCCTCACTTTTTGGCAGATAGATCAATGACCAAGATGATGATCACCGTTACATCTGTGCTTCCCGATAATGTGAAGGGGACGAGTTTGACCATCTTTTAGACATGATATTTTTCATTCCAGGGTCCATCTGACAACGTAATTGTCTACCCATTATTTCATTGAAATTGTTCGTTTCCTATGGTGGAATACAACGAGAAAAGTGAAGCTTCGCTTGGGATCGGTAGTCAATGAGAGAATGTTTACCAAGACATAACTAGGAGTAACTTCCATTCAGGAACCCTAGGTCTACCAGGAACATCAAGGGACTACCAAATAAGGTAGGACAGGTCATCTGGGATGTCAGATGTGACAAACCTAGGACATGCATCTTGATTTTTGTCTTGCAGAAATTATGATCGAGTCAAAATCAATACTGGATACCTTCGACATAGCAATAGCCTTAGGATACTTTGCCAGGGAAGGGTCAGCACTACCAAAAGAAGTCCGGAGGCTCTTGGCGTATTGCAGCAGAAACCAACAACCCCTTCTGCTTGACGCCATCTGAAGCAATCAAAGGGGTTAGAAAATGCTAGAATTCATACTTGCGGCTTATCTAAATATACTATGGTCACTTATCGAAAATGGCATGCTAGTCTATCATGTCAAAACAAACTTGTAAAATTTCAGAGCAATCCGTGATGATTTGCATGATTTCAAGACTCATAACACCATCTGGAGCAATCAAAGAGGTGAGAAAATGCTTGAATTCAAACTTGCGGCTAATCTAAATATACTATGGTCACTTATCGAAAATGGTATGCTAGTCTATCATATCAAAACAAACCTGCAAAATTTCAGAACAATCCGTGATGATTTGCATGATTTTTCTGTTCGCTAACCTATCATCATTCTATACGTTTTGACTTCCTGTCCAATATCTAATTAACCTTCAAAAGGCATTCATATCTATGGATGCAATGTAATTTGTGCACAAAACAACATAGGTTCACGTACGTACGTAAAATTCAAAAAAGGGCCCTTCGTATTATGACAGGTCTTAGATACTTAGATTCATGCAGATACCATTTCAAGCCACTTAGGTTATTCACCATTCCGGCCTTATACATATTTGAATGTATCAAGTTTCTCTTCCGCAACAATCATTACTTCACTGAATATAGAACACAAAACTTCTATAATACCAGACATTATTATAAGTATAATGTACTATTGTACAGATTATCTTCAGTTGTAAGAGGTGCTCTCTTTTCAAGCATTAAATTCAATTCAATCATTCGCCTTCTTCCTTCAAATCGTCACCGGACTTCAATTCAGTAAAGAAACCACTCATTAAACTACTCTGTGATCTTGAGCCATACTCTATTGAGGAATACTTGGCCCAACATTATAGCTAACCATAATTAGTTTATAACTTTTATACTTATACTTTTTTTGACTGGCTTGTACTGCTTTTATTATTATTACACGCATTAGAGGGGCTTCTGAAAGAAACTCCCACCAATCTGAAACGTAATCCAGAGCTGATCAAATTCAAGGACTGAAGCTACTTTGCATTCGAGTAGACTACAGACTGAGTCAACTGAGCAATCGTGCTGTCCCATTAGAAGAAAAAAGAGTTCTCATACTTTTCAATAAGACCAAGCGAAAAGGAGATTGACAATGGAAATGTTGACAAAATTAATTAGAAAAGAGAACAGAAATACCTTCAGGAGTTTCTGCTGATCACTGAAACCCCTGCAGCAGTACACAGTAATGGTGAGAGGGAGACAACAACTCAGAAGATCAGATGGTAGCCTCTTTATTTACTGGAGACCCATTTTTCAAATAGTGCACAATATATGGTCGATAGCCCCAAATACAGTAAACCTGACAGGGAATAATACTGGGTGATAGCAAAGCAATATGCACTCCTGAGCGCTGATGAACATCATTAATGTGATTCTTCAAATTATTCGATAAGGAAAACAGATTGGTGGAGACTTTTACGTCTTTGGTGAGCCAAAGGCTTCCTGGGCAACTTCAAGCTAAGGAGGTGTAAAACACTCGACTAACTTCAGCAGGAGAAAGCTCACAATCTTAACAGGATTCCTCACAGGGCACTGGTAGACTAGGAAAACCTTTCAGGAAGCTATACTCAGAGTAGAACAGCACCTGTAGGTTTCGTGAGGAGAGACATCTCATTATATCCCAACGGAATACGATACTCCATAGAATATTGAAAAATCCAAGATCATGCCAGCTGACAGTGGATAATAATCCACATTTAGAGCCAAGACAATGCTGAAATTCCTCATAGGGCGCAATGAACCTAATTTTGTCGCAGAGCATCAGTCCCCACCTATCACCACCTAGTAATAAACTAGAAAAGCGTGCAGCAGTTAGTACCCGTTATAAATACTACATAACATCAAAATAGTGGAATGTGACACAACTAATGAAACCTCTGAAAAAGTAAGCCATTTCAGGTGCCATAAATTCCAATCTACATTGGTCAATGACATGAAATCGCTATTTCACTTTCCACTACCTATGATCCTGTTATTTTAAACTTTGATGAAGTATTTTGTTCGACACAAATATTCCTGTGATTTTCTTACCTCTATATAATTGAGTTGGTAAAACATTTGATATTCGATTTTTTTGAGCTTGTTCCTGGCCAAGTCGATAGTACCGATTCTTTTCAGAGAATCGAAGGTTCCTCTACCAATATCAGCAATGATATTATCCGATAGATACAGCCGTCTCAAAAAACGCATTCCTTTGAAGGCATTCTGATCCAGTTTTTTTATTTGATTGAATGACATGTTGAGGACTTTCAGGACGGTATTTCTAGCAAATGCTCCCCTTGAATAAAAAATGTCAATCCACGTATCTGTTGGGCGTTTTTTGGATATATTACCTGGTAATTTCTTTGAGTTTGTTATTAGAAACATTGAGAAATGACATTTTGGTGAGGTCGGACAAATGAGACCCGTCGATTTTTGGAATTTCATTGAAACTCAAATCCAACACTTCTACGTCTCTGAGTCCTTTGAACTGATTCCTCTTCAAGTCTTTTATGTTATTACCGTGGAGATCGAGCGTTTTCAGTTTCCTTAGAGGCTGTAAACTTTCTGGAAGTGGTGTCGAAATATTTCCATTCGTAATATGGAGTTTGAAGAGTGTTCCTGCCGCGTTACTCGCAGCAAATGCATCCTTGGGTAACTCCGTTAACTTGTGACCTTCCAAATTGAGCACGGTTAAATTACCAAGAATCTGAAAACTCTTATAAGAATAACGTTTACATTTGAATAATTCTGTTTTACCTTGAATGCGAGTGTGGGGAACTCTTTCAGTGATGAATTCTTCAGATGGAATTCGTTCAAAGTGGTATTCACCCCAAGAAAAACATGCTCTTCAATTTTTTCAATAGGTGTATCTTCAACATATAAAAGCCTCAGCTTCAGTTTATAAAGGAGGCTACCATATAATCTACCTGCAAGAAGACAAATTAAACTTTTACGATACTGACCCCTTTAAAATAAATATTGTAACGCCACTGGAATTTTCAGAAATCTCACCAATATGGCACTTATAAATGGTCAGTTTTTCTATCGGTAGCCTGAAGGTAGCCAGATTGTTGAGTCCGATACTCATACTGGCTAGATTCGTGTTGTTACAGCTTACTGTGATCCCAATGTCGGATTCAGAGTCGCATGTGCATGGGTGTAGGAGCAACTTTTCCTTCGGGCATCTGTACAGGGGGCCAGGTGGAATATATCCAGCGCGGATGGAGTCGATTGTGAAAATCACGAGGAACAGTTGGAGTTTCATGGTTATGATTGATCTGAAATGAAAAGATATAGAGATTAAAACTGAACTCACTTAAAAAATATTTTCTAAGCACATCTGTGATAGTTTGAATTGCTTTCAAACCCAGTTGACCTTTTACTTCCTCTGTCACGTTGGTACACATAGTTTTTGATGTAACTCCAAAGATGAGTCAAAAGGTTTCAGATTTGGCATTTTTCCAGTATTCTTGGAAAATTATTATGAGTGGGGCCACGTTTCCATGGAACCAGAAGTAATCGACTTCTGCTAGCGTAAGTTATTATCAAATTTCACCAACGAATTTTTACTTTGCCAAGTAAAATTAGATCGATTAATGAACGAATTGAATGAGGATGGTTATGATGAAGTACTACAGGACTGCTAGAAGTATTCAGAGATCATCAATTTCAATAGCAACTCCTGAACAGTACCACTACGAAATTATATATGTCTTTTCATACATATCTCTTTTTTTTCTCTTGCCCTTGAGTATAGTTATGTATCAAAAACACTTGAAAGTTCCTCTCCTTGATGATTTCGTATTACAGTTGCTTCAGTAAAAAATGGCAATAATTATATAATTATTTTGAAACATAAAGAGTAGGGGTCATTCTCTATTCCAGCTTTTCAATTCGAGGATATGTCAGCAAAAAACTACAGCACTAAGGACCAAAATCATAATTTATTTCGAATAATGAAAGAGTATTTGAAATACGAAAGTTCACGGTATTTTCTGAAAAAACTCTTCTTTAGACTAGCACACTCATAATCAAATTAGTAAATATTCAGCCCTATGCTGTATCACTTCCGTTAAAAATAACGTCACCGTTATTCGCCATTTCCGTTATTTTGCTATTACCAATCAATAGCAAAATAACGGAAATGGCGAATAACGGCGACGTTATTTTTATCGGAAGTGATATAGCATAAGGCTGATTATCATAATCAAAAATCAACCATTCATCTTTGAAAATTACCCATATCCAGCATATTTCCATTGAACTGGAATATATGTACCGATGTGCATGTAATACTCAGTATTCTGCACAAAAATAGTCAAATTTACTCTTAAGGCGCTTTTAATTTACACCTAAGGTGAATGAAACATCTAAAATGGTATCGTTTCCGTATGGTTCGTTCCTTGAATTTTAATGGTATTTTAATGGACATTTGATGAATGTATACTTGTATAGGCATAGGTACCTATTAATTAGGTTCGCATATAGAATAAGAGTATAAGTTTTCAGTTTTGGAAATTTTTTCAATACAGAAATCTATGCAATATTCACAACAGACAATGCCTAATAAATCATTTGAGCGTTCCTGGAAAAATCTCTGGAGTTGCCTATTGAGACAAAACGAAAATATAGAGAATATACTAGTGCCATTATTACACTGAAGAGAGACTTTATCATGTTTAGCAAATTCTTATGTAAAAATGCATTCAAAAATATTGTGATAAAAAGTATCATATAACGTGTTTCTTTTACGGCAATAGGTAAATAATTGTATCGTTAATTAGAATATGTTTATTTGTTATAAAGTTTTGAATATTTAATTTCTAGACAGAGGTCTGTAGTGAAATTCTTGTTTTAGAAGTCTATTTTTCAATTCTTAAATTCTTTGGTTATTATGCTTGTGTACCCCATTCTAATCGAAACGAGAAATTCTGATGTATTTTTGGATATATCTGACCAACTTATTATTCGTAACTTTTTTTCTTCTATACACGTAATTCTTACCACTTCTAATTCGATTATGGATATACCACACTTTCAACTATATTTACAGCACTTATAATAATATCCTGAATTCACCGAAAAACATATTGGATGTCACTGTTTTCGAAAATCTATTACTCCTTGTATTTGTCATTCCTGAGGTGCGAGGTGTACTGAGTCAGATTTTACTTTCATCAAGGTGAGCTGCTAGATGGCGGATTTCCTTACTTTCTAATTCAAAATTTAAACAACTCGGTTTCGTTTCTTTGTTTGTACTTTGCATTGATACAACTAATTACGGTAGTAAACCAGATTCAAGAATTATGTTGCGCAGAGGCCAAACTGCAATTTTGGAAATTTGTTGTAAACTTGTTTTTAATAACAAGATGGGTAGGTAGGCGGGTCATCGACATATTTGAAATGTATGAATGAAACTCGATTCAAACATAACATGATTCCTCTTGTGAACAAAAAGAGAAACTTTTGCTTTGCAATTATAGAGGTCTTCAGTAAAAATAGTCATCTTCTCAAAGTGATGTAGCTATTAGAAACTAGATGGCAAGTTACAATAATTATTTTTCATCCCACAAAAAGGAATATCCCGTATTTCCCAAATATGTTTGGAAAAGGAACACACAAAGAAGTCAACAAACAAGACAAATTTCATCATTAAAATAATGATATGGTGATTAGTTCGAACAACTCTTTATCGATCAGCATTGTAAATGCATTGTCTTTAAATATTTACTCCGCTACAGTTTGCTGCCATCTAGTGAGTTATCAAACAAGTGTCAAAAATCTGTTCTTTGTCTATCGCCAATGTTGGGTTATTCAGTAATTGCAATGCAGATGTCGCTCATATTCACAAGAAGATAACACAATACATGCCAAATTTTAACATTCAAAAGTATGTAATTTCATAAATTCATAAAAAAGTGTGGATAATTTGCTGACCAACTGAAACTGAGTTGTGTATGATGGGGTAGTTTATACTTTTCATTTTTCGAAAAATCTTTCATTGAAACAATATATTAGGTATGAAATAAATATATTTCTTGTACCACCATACAAAAAATATTCAGATACCCTCATAAGGGTAGTTTATTCTTCCAATGAAGATATTTCATTAAAAAATATATTATGGTCGATTGGAATACACTTCTTGCGACGCCATAAAAAAAATCGAATCAGACCCCTCTTAACGGTAGCTTATTGTAATTGTGATTTATCGAAAAACTTTGCTGACTAGGGATTCCCAGTAAAAATATTTCATTGAAACAGTAAATGATTGTTCGAAATATACTACCAAAATTTTTCGAAAAAAATACCAGAATGAAATACCTTTATGTGGGGGCTAATCCGAATTTTTTATAGTGGCAGAAGAAGTACATTTCGACAAAACACTATCTAAGGTTTCTGTCAATAACACCCCCAATGGAAACTCCCGGTCAGCAGTTTTTGAAAATTACAAGAATAAATAAGTTTGAATTCAACGAAATATTAATTTCTGTTCATCATATTATTTTCTCCCATCAGCTCCCATCTAAAAGGTCAGTAAAAATTCTACTGAAAAAGCCATACCTATACCTATTATGTATGCTATTATCTTCTTATACCTGAACTATACCTACACATATACCTATTTTACATATACAGGGTGAGTCAGAGTAAGACCGACAAACCCCGTACCGAGATTCCTTACCTCATTTCGAAATGAAACGTTTCTTTCAATGTATATTCTAAAATGCGTCCCCTCTAAGATAACATTTTATTTTTATTCTTCATAACTCCTGAAGGAGAAAAAATTTAAACTCAGTATATTAATCTGGGTTTATGAATGTAATTATATGAAGTTATAGTGTTCAATTTCCATAAAACAGTGGCGTAGTTATATTTTCTTCAAACAAGTGAATTGACGAATGAGTGTAAGACATCAGTTAATATTTTTTTATCCAAAAAAACTTCACTTTGTGTATGGACTTTTCCTTTCATTTGTTTGATCCTCTCCGCATACACACGTTTCGATTTATTTGATTTATTTGATACCGAGGAATGCTGTTTTTTTCTCACAGTTGGCGTTGTGATTGATTTATTGTAAGTTTCCATTCCATATTGGGTATCCATTATTTTTATTTTATTGAACCTCAATAGGAGGTATTTTCCAACAAACTGAAAGATGATATTCAATGGCTTCATTTCAATCAGCATTTTGCAAATAGTGTCCTCCTTGAGGAGCATTGCACAAATGAATGACAGATGTAATTCAACGTCCTTAGGGGAGAGTAGTTTTTTTTCGTCAGATATTTGCCTAACTTTTCCACTTTGTGGAAATGTGTAGAGAGAAGGGTATTTTCAGCCGTAGTCGGAATTATTTCTTTTGATGGTATAATGGTGCTTATAGGGGACTTCAGATATGAATTTGTCTGGCTCATTTATATCGATTTGACTATATAATGATTTGTATAGAAAGATAATTCCAGTAATTTTTTTTAATGTGTCTACTTTATCAAAAAATCAATGCTCGAAATAAAAATTTGGTACGGTATGCCTCTTACAGGTTATTGACCATTAGTTTTCAGACATAAAAACTCCAGGAACAGTGAAAAAACTCACACAAACGTTCATTACCGAAAAAAAAAACACTAAAGTACTTTTACAGAGGGCATTCAATGGACATTTATCGAATTTGAATTCTCAACAATAACCACGATATGTTTGCCAGGATGAATGATATCATGCCTAGATTAGCACAACTAACTAAATTCACGCAGTGATTCAATTCACTACACTAAATATTGCTATCAATCATCAAACTTGCGAAATAGTTACATAAAGATAGTATTGAGTGACTAAGTATTTTCTCGCCTTTTGCATCAAGAGTGACAACAAGCTCCACTCTCTGAGGAGATTCGAAGCAGAAGATAAGAAAATAAATTCCAGTGCAATGATTAGGTATTTGGGAAAATCCAACTATGACATTGGCAACAGTATAAATAACCGTGACAAAGTTTTCTTGAGTGAATCAATAATGAGTTTTTCAACATACTATGTATCACCCATGTACTCCTGTACGCATTTTGGTTACGAGCTAGATGTTTCTCTGGCCCTGTGGAGTCGACCACATTTGTTGGAGAACACCACAGCTATGTCATTGGACATTTGAAGATTCTCTTTCACACAGTGAGCTAACGCGTATTCAGCCAGCACTTCAAAAATATCTTGTAGCTCCTCTAGAATTACCCCATGTAGCACTGTCTATCCATTTGAGTGCAAAGGCATGAGCTTCATTTAGGACACAGGAAAATCGCAGCTCTCGACTTACCATTTTTAATATTTTTTTAAAATGTTCACATATAGGTAAATACCAGAATGACTTGCCACAAACATATTCGAAACTTGGTCAAATAAAATCTATCTATCTAAATAAAATCTATCAATCTACTAGCAGGGTAAACATTCGAACTAGTTCGAATATATTGTGCCAGAGAGGTATCAACAATGTTGAAAGAATACAGGGGTACCCTTCTCTCTAAGCCTTTCCACAAAGTGGAAAATAAAGGCAAACATCTGTCAGAAATCAACTACTTCCCTGGCTAATACCACGACGGACATTGAACTACAACTGACAGATATTTGTGCAATGTTCTTCAAAGAAGACCCAATTGCAAGTGCTTGTCTCGTACAGGGGTTTAGCTGGTGTCTGACGTCTTTCTTTCTCACCATCCTCGGACTCCAACACACGTTTCAGAACCCCATTTCCAGAGTAAGAGAATTCCATTGTGACCAGAAGGCTTCAATCGCTGGCAAGTAACGTGCGATTTCCAGCCATGACGGTCTTCGATTCGTCTTCTTCCATGTGATGACTACACCAAAATCTAAATCTTTCTCCTGGTCTTTCGGAAGTAGTTCTACAAATTATTGATTCGTTTCCCTTTGCTCTTCGGTAATGTGAGCAGTCGTCTGAGCTACTCGATGTTTAGTCTCGATATCAAATTTTTGGATGTTGGATATTGCTAATTTGCAACGCACTTTTATTATTCATTTATTTATACGGGCAAGCCCAATTAAAGATATTACAAGATATACATTATGTGAGTAATACAGCAACAGTCACAACATATATGATATTGATAATAATGAACACATTAAAACGTTCAATGAAAAGTAAAAGTACAAGTACAGTCAATGTAAAAGTGAGGAATAAAATGACAAAAAAAATGACAAGATGGTCACTGACACAGTTGATTTTCAAACTTAGGAAGAGGTGTTGAGAAGATGTCAATATCGAGGCAATTAGCCGCTCTAAGGGATCTTGGGATATAGCTGAAATAAGCAATGTTGGTACGATGGTAGGGAGTATGAAAAGTAGCTATCTGTCTAGTAAGGCGAGTGGGGACTACTAAACTGATTTGAGATAGAAGATCTGGACAGTAATATTCACCATTTAATATCTTGTAGAGAGTCATTAGATCTCGCTGACTACGTCTATTCTCCAGAGTTGGAATATTGAGATAACTCTCAATTGAGGCGTAATCACTAAAGATGTTAGATTTGAAAGAAACATCTGAGAAAACTTTTTTGAACACGATCAATCTTGGATATATGGGTTACATAATATGGTGACCAGACAGAGGAACAATAATCGAGGTGAGTGTACAGTATAGGATTTTAATGGCACCCAGATTAGTGAAGTCACGAGTTGTCCTCTTTATAAAGCCCAACATTTTGGTAGACCTGTTGACAATGGAGGTTATGTGGTAAGTGAAGGTTAGGGAGTCATCAAGAATTACTCCAAGGTCCTTGACACGGTCGACAGCATCCAGGGGTTGTCCATTGATGGTATAGTCAAAATTGACAGGTTGATGTGAGCGAGTAAAACGTATGATATGATATTTGTTTATGTTTAAGTCCATACCGTTTGACAAGCACCAAGTAGCAAGTCTGCAGATATCGCTCTGCAACTCATCGGCGTCATCTACACAATTCACAATACGATAGAGTTTTAGATCGTCAGCAAATAGTAGGGCATTACTGTTGTGAAAGCATGAAGTGATGTCATTAATGAACATGTTGAAAAGTAAGGGGCCCAAATGTGAACCTTGGGGAACGCCCGAGGTTGCAGGAAAGTCAAAAGAGTAATGGTGCTTGAATCTCACTATTTGGTACCTGCCTGTCAGATAATCCACAATCCACTTCAGAATCGCTCCTCCGAAGCCATACCTACTGAGTTTGTGGGTAAGAAGCTCATGATTAACCCTGTCAAAGGCCTTGGAGAAATCGGTATAGATGGAGTCGACCTGACTACCCCTATCAAGAGCTTTAGATAGAAAATTGGTATAGGTGATTAAGTTGAGTTCAGACGACCTTCCGGATGAAAAGCCAAACTGATTTGAGATTAGTAGCCGTGAGCAGTCATAAGTCATATAATCTGTAACGATGCTCTCGAACAATTTAGGGATGGTACTAAGAATTGAGATCGGAAGATGGTTACTAATGTCAGATTTATTACCTGATTTATATATGGGTGTTATGTAGGAAAGCTTCCAGTAGTCTGGAAAAATTCCGGTATCCAAGGATTTGTTGAAGATGTGAAATAGTGGTCTAGACAATATATAATTACAATTTTTAAGAAGAATGGGGGGAATAGCGTCAGGCCCCGGACCCTTTCTAACATCGAGGTTGCTTAGCTTCTCAAATATGGTGTAGATAGGAATATGGTAAGAGCAAATGTTAAGTTGAGTGTCGATATCACAATCATTGTGGTTTAGGATATGATCGGTGTATACTGAGAAAAAGTGGCGTGCAAACAGATTTGCGACTTCAGTGCCGGAGGAGGCAACAGAATCGCCAAGAAACATTTTATCAGGTATTAAAGAGCCTGACCTAGAGCCATTAACAAAATCCCAGAAGGCCTTGATGTTATCGCCGATATTGACCTCAACACCTCTGATGTAATTCGAATAACACTCTCTAGACAGAGTCTTATAACGAGCTCTGAGCTCGCTAAAAACTGCGTAACTTTCATGAGTTCTAGTAGTTTTATAAATTTGATGTGCAATCCTCTTCTCTTGTGTCAGATGCCTAAGCTGTGGGCTGAACCAAAAGAGAAATGAACGATTGGTGATCCTCTTGAGTGGAATGAACACCTCGATAAATGAGTACAGGGTATCGTAGAAACTATGCAGCATTCCGAATAGGTCCTTATCCAGGAGAAGGGCGTCCCAGTCGACAGCACCGAGATATTGGCATAATAGTTCGTAATGAACGTTACGGAAGTCATATGAGTGTTCTGCGGCCTATGGCAACTCCAATCGATTTTCCTCAGTCATTCGAAGTCTACTCTGACTTTTGCAGTATGTTTCGTTGCTTCGAATTTCATAGTATCTACGAAATGTGTTGGACGAGCTAATATCAATGTTTGCCGATTCTTGGTCGCGGAGTCCATCCAAGATTGCTTAAACCACTAGTTATTTAGACGTGCAGCGTTAGCTTTGAATCCTTCCAATGATTGGCCAAATTTCTGGAAGCGGTTTTTTAGCTGTGAATGGTATACATGTTCAAGATGGACCTGCATGGTCATACCATAGTTCTAGATGTTTTAGTTGTTGAAAATTCTCCTTTTCTTAAGCAGTGAGTATTTGTAAAATGTTCGTTGCTTCTCCACGCAATGCAAGTGTTGATGTTGCACCTTCTTCCCCTGCATTCCATCAGCTTTGGTCGCAGCTTTTAATGGTTGACAGTAATTTGCACATAGAGTTTTTCCATAGAACTCATGCGACTTCATGGGAAGCTTTGTCTGTTTCAGAAATTACTTTGAAATCTTCCTGAACTTCATCTAAGGTACTGAATATTCCATGGTGTGAGAACATTAATTTCGGACAACTGTCCATTATAATCAGGGTGACCTTCTCTTCCGGTTTCCAAAAATTCTTGATTTCAGCAAGTTTGTTGATTATCGAACTCAAATCAGTTACAGAAACTTCTGATAACAAATTTTGGGGACCTCTTCTTCTTGAATCAATTCTTCCGAGATTTTCTTACCGGCTGTTTCAAGTTTCCTTCCTCCCGACTCGTGCTCCACGGTGACTTTCACGTTCACAAGACGCACTTTCCCCGAGGACAATACTGTACAATTGACCGTTACTTATTCCACGAAACAACGGGTATTTCAGTACAAAATGTTTATGTTTTAGGACTTCATATTTTTGAAATTTGAAAAGTATTCACAGCGTAAACATTTGTTTATCAATTGTTTTTATTTAATAGGGAGACTGTCCACTTCACAATCACTAATTTGTTTAAAAAAAATTGTACCTCCGACATCAGTTGTAATAAAACTGCGGTTAATTATGTTCAACTAATATATTTTTGTAAAATATAATTTATTTCCGTTATTTGACTATTTTATCTTACACCGATACTACTTGGCAAGCAATACTATATTCAAATATGTCAACTGTGAATTCAACAATTTTTTTTTGTTCAGTACAGCTTCAGTTGTTCGTTGTTCCGTGACTCACGTCTAGAAGGGGCCTACCTCGAATCTACTAAAAACTTTTAACGTAACATAACGATTTGATATATTTTCGCGTTTAGATGTATCAATATATGAAAACTGCTTCTGAACTGAATTATTCAATATCATTCCGCCTATCAGCGTTTTGTTCCAATGTTGTGCAAGGGCTGTCTTAGCAAAATTGCACTTTGTGTTCCCTAAATGAAATTCTGAACTGACGTCAATTTTTCTTATCTTTAATCGAATATATTTTCCACACGTCTTATCATTGCACATCAGAAATGAGATTTATTATATGTATATATTTGCTTATCATAGTGGTACTTGAAAGATATCAAACTGAGAAAAACATTATCACTCGCAGATAACACTTCTATCAAGTAGGTAAATAGCCTTGAGATTTTTCCATTTTTCATCTTTCCTCAGTCAGACGAATGTTATGGTCCTGAAAACGACGAAAACATTCATAAATAAGGTGACTAGAACTATCATCTTTTCTCGAAGTTTTCACCAATAGGAAAACGGCAAGTCTGGAATATTCAAAAGGATCGGGTGTAAATTCCCCCACACAAAAGCTGCTACAAGATATCACCTTCTGAGTAGTGTAAATAGTTATTAATTTTCTAGTACTGCTTTTGAAAACTCAATTTGCAGCAATAATTGTTATGTTGAAAGTAATTATTTACAGTAGTATATTAGTAATTGGACTCCACCGGTTATATATCCGTGTGACTTTCTATCTGGGTGGTCTATCAGTTCCAAATCCATACTTGCAGGCGTAAGGGTCTGTACAGGTACTAACAGTACAATGAGGATATAGAAACGAAAGAGTTCTAGTAAACAGTGTGGAAGCACGATGAAGGGCACAACAGTAGGTGTGCGGTGCAGCAATAGTATATTGTGCAACGAGTGTGACAAGCTGCACTCGTATGAAATATCCAGTTTCCTCATGAGTTTTACACTAGACCTACGTGCAAATCGGAATATGTCGGATTTTGAGAATTGTTTGAAAGAATAATATTACGAGTTTTTACTTAAAAAACTCTTACAATACCTACATAGAAATCATTTTCAAAGCAAGATCTAGTTTTAGGATTGAGTGTGCTTTATACTATTCCTCTATGTAGCTTTCAGCAACATAATTTCTTTCCTCAGAAGACTTCAGGATTAGAAGAAATAGTGGGGCGAACTCAAACAATTGCAGCCTTCGACTTCTTGTTTTCGTATGAAAAAAATTGCACTTTAAACACTGTGGAAATAACTATTGTATGATTGCTGCACCAGTTTCGAAATTTCTGTTTCACTTCAGTACAGTCTGAAAATTGTGGGTAGCGTGTATATAACCGCTATTTATTTTAGCTAGGAAACACGTTTTTTTATATCGAATAAAAGTTATAAAATCTATACACAATCGAAGAATTTCTGAAAACAGTTTCTCTTAGAAGTTTCCATGCACATTTCGGTACCTGCTATCAAAACACAATAAACGTTGTTCACAATGATTCAACAATGATTACGTTTCTATCATACTAAATCTCATGAGATCTTTGTCACTTTTAGAAAACTTGTAAAATATTATCAGTAGGTACCTATCTGAGGTGCTACGTCAATCGCCATCTCCAAAATATATCATTCCGCGACTAAAAAAATCCCTTCTTCCAACCCTGAATAGTATAGTTCTAGTGAATATTGTGAATTGTGATACAGTGAAATATACTTATAAATTTAATGCGATCGCTCTTTTTGTTGATGTCAAAAAGAAGAAGCTCGTGCTGTCCAGTAGCACCAAACTGATCCTTCGCAGAGTATTATGCTTTATGCTGGGAAACTACAGTCCACCAGCTCACCATTATTTTGACCAGATTATAAAGAGGTTAGTTCCTGGATGTTTTCAACTATTGACTTACCTATTTACAAACTATAGAATTTATTACGCAAGAAAACATATGAATAACATATGTGATTACGAAATTCCGACTTGGATCTCGGAATTCCTTCTTAGATCGAATTTCGACTTAGATGTCAACTTTAGATTGAGTGGAAGATAGCACTTGTCTAGTCACTTGTGGTTCAGACAAGAATTCCGACTTAGATATCGGAATTTCATCTTGAATCTCGGAATTCCGTCTCAGATGTCAGAATTCCAACTTAGATCTCAGAATTTCGATTTAGATCTTGGAATTTCGACTGAGATCTCAGAATTCCGTCTTAAATGTCGAAATTCCGACTTAGATATCGGAATTATATCTTAAATCTCAGAATTTCTCTTTAAATGTTGGAATTCCGACTTACTCGGAATTTCATCTGAAATCTTGGAATTCTGACTCAGATCTCGAAATTTCATCTTAGATCTCGGATTTCCGTATTAAATCTCTGAATTCTATTTCAAAAAATCTCAGAATTCCTTCTTAGATGTGGGAATTTCGACTTAGTTATCGGAATTCCATCTTAAATCTCGGAATTCCGTCTCAGATGTCGGAATTCTGACTCCGATCTCGGAATTCTGTCTTAGATGTCAGAATTCCGACTTAGATCTCGGAATTTCATATTAGATCTCGGATTTCGGTCTTAGATGTATGAATTCTGACTTAGATCTCGGAATTTCATATTAGATCTCAGATTTCCGACTTAGATCTCGGAATTTCATATTAGATCTCGGATTTCCGTCTTAGATGTCGGAAATCCGACTTGGATGTCGGAATTCCGACTCATTCGGAATTTCATCTAAGATTTCGGAATTACGACTTAGATCTCGGAATTTCATCTTATATCCTGGATTTCCGTCTTAGATGTCGAAATTCCGACTTAGATCTCTGAATTCCATGTTAAATCTCAGAATTCCTTCTTAAATGTCGGAATTCCAACTAAGATCTCGGAATTCTATTTGAAAAAAAACCCAGAAATCCTTCCTAGATGTCGGAATTCCAAGATCTAAGTCGGAATTGCGAGATCTAACTCGGAATTCCGAGATCAAAGTCGCAATTCCGAGATCTGAGTCGGAAATTCGAACTCTGAAACGGAATTTCGACATCTAAGTCAGAATTCCGAGGTCTAAGTTGGAATTCCGAGATCTTAGGAGGAAATCCGACATTTAAGTCGGAATTCCGAGATTTAGATACGAATTCTGACTTATCTAACTAGGAATTCCGAGATCTAAGAGGAAAATGCGAGATCTAGATTGGAATTGCGGGATCTAAATCGTTCCAACATCTGAATCAAAATTCCAATATCCAATACGGATTTCCGACATCTCACTCGAAATTCCGAGATGAAAGTCACAATAATTACGAGATCTCACTCGGAATTCCAAGATTTGAAACAAAATTCCGATATCTAACTCGCAATTCCAAGATCTAAGTCGGAATTGCGAGATCTAACTCGGAATTCCGAGATATGACAGTTGTTAGTGGAATTTTCGTTAGTTTCATAATTGAAGCAACTCAAAAGTGAAAAATTTCTCACCAAGGAATGGAGAGAGTCAGCCATCAAAAGGGTCTGGAAGATCAAGTAAACTTTTTACACTTCGTCTGTAAACATTCAGTTGATAGTGGTTCTGGCAGTTCTGAATTGAAGATGCTACCAGAAGAATCAGCATCAAAAACTGGTATACCTCAAATTACCCTATTTTATGAATTCTGACTTGATGGCAAATTCAATAGATCCATACTTGAAACTAAAATGAAAAGCGATGCCATCAATTGTCTAAAGAAGAGAGAAAAGCATCATTCTTTGAATTACACTTTTGTAAATAATAATACTGATATCTTCCACGGTTTGGTAGGTAATATTAACAATAGAATATTTTTTAAATACTATACCTATTTTCATTCTACATATAATAATTGTATTACTTAGTTCTTCGCTACTTTCTGAATACTCGATGTGTTAGATGTTCCAATACTAGCCATTTCGCCAGTTCGAACAAAACAAATAAAGAACATTTTTTTAAATGGAGTAATTCGTTTTGTCTACGATGCCCCGCTCACGAACTCATTTCATCTCTGAAACACCGTAGGACACTATCTGCATGGCAGATGCCTTTTTGAAATATCGTCGTCAGTTCACCTTCAGCAGTTATATTGAAAAAGTGAAAAGTCACACTTGATTTTATTCAGAATGTCATATTGAACCAAAAGAAGTAAAATATACTAGGTGTTCCATTTGAAAATCGAAAATGTATGTCGTTAAAAAAGAAATTTTCATGAACTAAGTCGATAAAAATTAAAAAAGTGGTTTTACTTACAGCTAAAATGAAAGTTACTAAGGAATAAGAGGTTATGATTGTGATTGATTATACGGAGGTGACATTTTCGTGTAAAACGGTTGTGTTTGGTGTTATTAATTATGGAATTCGGTAGATTGATGTCTGAAAAAAGTGTCGACAAGGAAAAGGAGGCCTTTTCTGAAAATTTTAATCGAAAAATTCTTGCTTGAGAATAGTCGATTTTCAAGATTCAGAAGAGCATAAGTCAAAAAGTTATCTTGACCCCTTCGAATGTTCTTCAGATTCGTATTCTGAAAACAAAACGACGTACCTAAAAATGCCGTTTCAGGTCGTATACACATGCTCCAAATTTAATTTCATTCATTATATTATCATTATAATAACATAAAAGTTAATGGGCGAGAAAGTCATAGACGATTTTTAATAAAAAAAAATTAATTTTTGAGTATTCCTAACCGTACATTTTAGTTTACCTCAAACCTTGCGGTAGTTGTATAATCCAAAAATTATGGAAATATCGTTATTACGAAGTAAGTAATTGAAAATAGCTTCTTGGATTGTTGTCCCGCTTCATGTGCAGAGTGAATCGAACGATGGGGCGCCGCGGCGCCTGGAAATGGCGCCAATAAACTTGCGACGGCTATCTCGCTTCGTAAATGCCATTTGTGAATGTGTATCCATTCCAAGAGAAGATCAGCAGAGGCATGTCCCGATAGATTTGGGCAGGACCTCGTTGGGGCCAATTTTTGAGGTGCAAGTCAACTGGTCTGAGTTTCAAGCGTCTGGTGAAAAAGCATCTCTGATCTAGCCATCCAATTTCTCTATAGTTTTGAGAAAGATGTGAGCTTGACAATTTTGATAACGCTGATGACATGCTCATGGAGTTTAGTACAAGCATCACAAGTTTTTCGTAGAGAAAAGTAGGGGAATATCGACCACTTAAGAAACATATCAAATTGATACAAAAATAGGAAAAGTAAATATTAAAATATATATTGCTACTAACGAAGAAAACTCTTAGTTTTCATTTTGAATAAAAGAAAGTAACAACTATACTATATAAGTCCACCTTCTTCCTTATTCTTTAGTAAAACATTTTTCTTTTTCTCATCTTTTGTCAGGATTTAGTTTTCCTCAATGAAGTTTCTTTCAGCACTCTTACTGTCTACTTTTGCAAATATTCTGTTTCTTTCGTTCTCTATTTGTTCAATGAGAGTTTTTGATGGTGTTGATATCTATAACTGTGGCCTTTTCTACTGGAATCTCTTTGAGGCCTAAGAATAAGTGCGGGTGCCTATTCTTCAAAAGATTAATGTTTAGGCTTCATCGTCTGTAACGGATTCATCAAGAACTTGTTCTGAATCAAAACTAGAGTTTTCAGAATCACTAGATTAAAGAACTTCTTGCCTTTCACGTTTTTCTGTCTTGCATATCATCGGTTTAAGAGAGTATGGAGGAGTGAACTACAAATATTCTTAACTGGGTCCAGGTAGCACAATTTCGATATTTTGTGGATTATTGGCTCCAATTTCAGAGAGCGAGAGGGAAATTTTAATGGCCCCTTGTAACAAAGTCGAACATCGCATTCAACAAGTAACGAACTGCAGCAGTACTCTTTGCAGGAGCTCACCATAACTTGGAATGGTATCGTTCAGAAACATGCCTTATCGATGGATCAACCACGCTCCTATAGTTATATGGGAATATCTATCGCTATTCAAATAGTCATTATGAAAATATAAACATAAAATTCAGTTATCTTACACAGCACAAAAAACATTAAAACACTATGAATCGAGCTTTGGATTTTCTGCTGCCCATAAATGACCATTATGGTGGTTGTACATACCATTCTTGACAAGTTTGGCTTCATCTATACATATCATATCAGTTGAGTTATGTGGTTTCAGATTTTGAACCAGATGATATTCAAAAAGACGCCACATTTGTTTTACTAAAATCCGGTTTATTGGTGAAAATGAAATTTTAAGTGAATTTTCAGCGTCTTTCGTCGAATTTTCTGGGTAAGCTGTTAAGTAGGCCAAAACAAAAATTTCGTTGTCCTCGTTGTTTACGAATAGTTTTTATTTGTCTTCGCAGAATATTTTTTTTACGTCTTTTTGGATCTGGAAATCTTTCTGCACGAGAACGACAAGTTCAGTCGATTTTCTTATTGCATTCGCTATAAATTTCTACTGAATTCAGGAAATGTTCATTGGAATACCCGAAACGACATATTTTACACACAAATAGGGAATTCTGACATTCGTTGCAACTCCATTTTTTCCAAAGCTCTCTTGGTTTGATCACAGTTAATAGTATTCTTTCAGCGATAAGCTGTGGTTTGGTATTGCTTCGAATGATTTACACTTCAAATATTTTCCAAAATCGGATATATCTTGCCAGGGGTGTATTTTGGGTAAGAGGTTTTCTACATAAAATTGATTATTTTTTCCGTAGAATCCAAAAATAATAGAAAACTGTATGGTTTCCATTAAAAAAAATCGTGTTTCTTTTTTTCGATGTTATGTTTTAAGTTATTTTTGAAAATTCGATGGACCTGTTCATAACCTGATGCTTCAAGTGTGATTCTGTGACATTTCACGTATCCAACTGTTACTGTCTGAGTTATGATTTTTTCAGAAAAAAATTAATATCTTGAAAACTACAAAATAATAGGTATAAACATTGTTACACAAAGTGGGCCTAAATCAGGTGTGAAATGCAAAAATTAAATGAAATACAGGGTGTCCTGAAAATATTTTGGTTGGGGAGAACGCCATATTAAACTCACTACCACAAATTTCTATTATTTATTTTGAATGGTTCTGTATACAGGCTGTTTTTTTATCATGTGGTAACATTGCTATATTCTAAACCGTAATAGATACAAAGACGATTAAATGGGAAAAAATGTAACTATTGTGGTGAGCAGTACATTCGTCAGAGAAAATCTACGGGGACTCTCGTCCTTCCCGACTTATATAGGGAAAACTAAAAATGCTGTTTTCGGTTTTTTACGAATAGAATGGTTATTTCAGGAAATATAAAAAAATTAAAGAGGATAGTTTTATTGTATTCAAAATGTACTAGAACTACGTAATGATAAATTTTTAATTAAACGTAAAAAAACAAAAAACCGAAAACAGCATTTTCAGTTTTCCCTGTATAAGTTGGGAAGGGCAAGAATCCTCGTAAATTTTATATGACCAATTTACTGCTCACCACAATAGTTACCTTGTTTCCCATTTAATCGTCTTTGTATCTATTACGGTTTAGAATATAGCAATGTTACGGCCTGTATATTCCTTACGAACACTCGTCGTGAAAGACCCTGTATACTATTATCGCTAACATATTTTACGACATATTTATTTTGTGTAAATTGGAAGTATATATCCTCTCTAATAATGAATCAAGATTAATTCACACGAATTGAATGCCTAGTCTATACAATCGAAATTTCATTTCCAAATATACAGTGCTTTCTTGAAAAAAGTCCTCCACGCTGAATTTTAAACGTATTTTTATAAAATGTTAAGTAATAAAAATTCCACATTTTGAAATAAATTGAGTCAAAGTCCAATATTGCGGCTGGTTGAAATTCGTTAAATATTTTTTAAATGGAAACCATAGTTATCTTAAAGCACCAAGAGAAGAAAGGTCTAGCGGATAAGTCGGGTACTTTCGATAAGTGAAGTCAAGCAACGCTGACTTCACTGGCATCACACGTTGAAATATAACGGTCTCGTCTTCCCTAGCTCGCATAAGTCTCTCGAAGACTTCTGAGGGTTGGTCGTAAGGGTGCAGCCGGTTGACGGAGCGTAATACTGTCTTAAACTCTGGTAAAGCTGTTCTTGTCGACCCGTGCGTCATCAATGTTATACATATGAAATGAGTCGAGACGTTTCAGTCAAAATAACATTAAATGTAGAATGCCGTAGCTACTATCCCGATAAAATTACAACGTGTAGGTAATAAGATAATGAATTACTAAATTAACATTTTCAAATTCATGGCGAACCACCAGACAATGAGAGTTTTTTTTAGTTCCAACAGAATACCGTGTGACACACACTCATGAGTACACCCCCCTTTTCCTTTCTATTTTCCAAATATGTCAAAAAGTGCCGTACAGTGCACAATACAGCATACTCAATGTTCCAAATTTCAAAAATATTGTTGAAGAAACAAAAGCGAAAAGGAATTTATCTGTCTAAAATTGTTTTTTCCGTTATCCAGCTGTCGTCCCCTCAGCAGCCCTCAGTAGTCGAAACTTGTGCGAGCCAGGGATTAACGAGGTCTTACCTTTTAACGTGCGATTCCTAGCACACGGTGTATTCTAATTATTATGAATCCAGTGATATCAGGTTTGATAGGATAATGAAACATGGAGGCAGAGAAATGTTCATGGAATTTCCTCATTTTCCCAGTGAGTTTACTAGAAACTTTTGACTTCCCTACTGTATTCCAATTTCAGTCACACTCATAAAAGGAAGTTGTTTTATCCATACCTCCGCAGCCGTTTGACACAAATCCATCAAATCCTAATTTTATCCACATTAATGCAATTTCTGTAGATGTAACAGTTAACGAAATCAGTTGTTCAGAAAACTAGGTTGGAGTGCGATTTCCAAAACCTTTGCATACTTTGATATCAAAAAATGAGTTTCCATTCAAACATGACTAAAACTCAGAAAAGGAATTTTCTAGACTTAGGTATTCAAACATTTTTAATTACCTATTCGTGCATAGATGCAAGGACACACTGTATAATGATAAATAAATGAATATCTAAGAAGTAAAAATACACCAGTTGAAATATATTTGGTAATGAAATATTCAACACATGATTAACAAAAAATGTATTCATACATTTATTTATGTATTGCGAGCATGTAGAACTATGTCCAGTTATGAAGGGAAAAACAAAATTAATATATTTAATCACTTTCAGATTCAGAACTGTCACCAATGTTTATAATAATGGGTTCAATATCCATATCACAAAGGAGCTTTTCTTGTTCATACCATTTCTCAATGAGTGATTCAGTGTGTGTTGATGGAATGGGTTTATTTTTGTTTATTTTGATGTACAACGTTTTTCGAGATATTTTAAGTGCATCTGCAAATCTCTAAAATACAGTAGAGAAAACTTATGACACTTCTTCTGTGGTTTAAATTGTTACCTCTTGAACAGATGAAAGTGGTAAAAAAGGTCCACCGTTCGCTCTTTCCCTTTCAATACAAATTGTTGTGCTTGTGAATTAGTTACAGGCATAATCTAAAAAAGAGTTCAAATATATTGTGTGATTTTTTTTTCTCTCATTAGGATTTTCACACTATGAATAACTGTTGTGTGAATATCCCGGCAGCACGGGATTATAGTCACAAATGTCAATTGTGAGGTTAGAAATTTTAAAGAGTCTTTGTGAATAAAACACATTATACTTACCTTGGAAGTAATGATTCCAAAAGACGTTTAGCTTTGAAAAAAACAGTTTTTATAATATATTCGACTGCAAAACAAAGTAAAACTGGCGACGAACAATACCCCAATGACAGAAAACAATGACGGTACTTGCTAGTCAATACAATGTTTGGCAAGTTTAGTTGAAATGTAATACACTGTCGGTTTTATGGCTATCTCTTTTCACTGTTTTGAGTTTTAATCGATCATCACAATACCATAATTCTTAGCTTAGAAGACAAATGTTAACGAATTTCGATTCGATCATAGCGGTTGTTAGAAAGAGATGTTCAATAGAGGGTGTGTGATTTCTTCGATCATAAATTGATGACGCATGGGTAAAGATAAAATAATCGAACTGTACACTCAATTTTGACCCACCTTAAATGGACAGATTTAATTGAAACTTTGTACCTCATCAAGAAGCGGTGGCAATACGATAATTTGATGAGTTTGTCTCATTATCCTGATCAGGATCACCAGAATTAAAAAATTTGCCTCTCGTATATGTTGTGTGAGAGCCTTCGCCAGAATTTAAAAAATCCTTCGATAGTACCATCGGTGGTTAGCGGTAAGGACCTTCTACAGTTAGACTGAATACTTCTTCAGTAACTAGTAACTTCACAGGAAAATAATATAATAATAATAATGATAATAATAATAAAGTGTCCTTATTTAAGGTGGAGTTCAGTCATTGACTGCTCTTACACTCAACCAATTGCACAAACTGTCAAATAAATAGGAACATTTATAATAATTTCTTCTAAGTAGGTGTTCTGATTATTAGAGTATCTAATTGAAGTGTTTCTATTGGAGAGATTTATATTATTATACATCATCTTTATCTCATCTGTCATTTTACTTTTAACACTGGTGTTGAGTACTTTTAGTCTTAACGGGTTCAGTTTTTTGGATTCAATTCTCCTTTTAAATGAAAAAGTGGTTAGCCAGTCTTCTGATACCAAATTATTCGTATTTTGAAACTGCTCTATATCCTTAAAAAAATCACCGACTTTCATGCTCCACGGATCTAGTGTAGCCAATCTCTATTTATTGTATCATGTACTAAACCCAACAAAGCTTCACTTGTTCCAATCACTCCGGAGAAAATAGGAAAACTCATCAAAAAGCTCTCCCAGATATTAATCAATCAACATAAAAACATGTCAGGCAATAAATCCATAAAGATAAAATATGAACCGTTATGGGAGATATGAAAAACTTTTACTGAAGTTAACCCTAGTCAACAAGACCATAAAAGAAATCACTAAATATATCTCGAGTAGGGAAAATCCGGAGGGATGCAGACATACACATTCACTTGTTTCTCCTAATATCCGGCTGCTGACGCATTTCCGGAAGAAGCTGCCATCGATGCCAACATCAAGTGATCCATGACTTTTTTCCATTGTTCGCTGATGGAGACAAATTTTTGCAGAGAGGGAAAACTCTGGTGCATGTTTTTAAGATTCGAGAATTGGGGGATTAGTTGGGCGAGAAGGGGGAGGCTGTAGATGATAAGTAAGAAAACGATTTATTCCAGTTTGTAGCGGAAACTGTGCTCTTTCTGGTTTTCCATAAGTCATTTGTATAGTTTGAATGAGAGCTGTCATTCAATGATGAATTAGCCGAGGCTCTCCCACAGAAATTGTATGTAAATATGACCCTAATAAAAGGAGCTGACTTTGGATATTTTTTCTCATTTTCTTCTCAGTCAAAATCAATATTATATTTCTATTCGTGCGCATCCATTCGTTATGAAAACTTTGTTCATTAATTTATATTAAATGAAAAGAAATAATTTCGACTACGGTTGAAAATTTACTTCTCTCCATTACATTTGCTCGAAGTGGAAAAAATAAGGCCAATATCTGACAGGAGACAGCTACTTCCCCATACGGACATTGAATTACATGTGTCATCATCATATGAAGAATAATATTGAATGGCTTCATTACAATCAGCACTAGTAATAGTGCTCTGCTTTAGGAACGTTTCACAAATCGATGACAAATTTAATTCAATGTCCCTATGGTATTTGCCTCATTTTTCCACTTTGTGGATATGTGTGGAGATGAATAGATTTTCGACCGTAGTCGAAATTATTTCTTTTCATTTATTTGATACTTCTCCGACCCACTTTCCAAACTTTGATTTATTACAAAAAAATTCGAATTCATTTCATTCTGATCCTTGTTCTTAATCTTGGAGAGAAAGGTTGAAATTGTGGAATTAGTGGACTGGGATGCTTTCATTTTTTTGTAACTACGTAGGCTAGTTCATATATTCAAAGACGTGTTAGTTCTCTGATAAGACGACTTGAAATATTTGGGATGGCTCACTGGATTTGTAATTACATCTAGACAAATGTGCAAAAGTTTCCAAAAGAAAAGGCTTCAGTTTTTTGCAAATAACTCGATCACTATTAACGGTAGAGACATTTTTGAAAAAACCAAACGGCGAATAAATAGCAAATGAATATTTTTTAATAATATTTAATAATAATTTAAAAATTAAAAAAAACTAGATTGTAATTTAGACACTCAAAGGAAACAAAAAACTCCCATGATTTTTTATAAATGTCAATAAATTTTTTTTATTGAGTTTTCACTTCTCCACAAGGATACTTGATGAGATCATCAATTGTGATGTTTTTAGTTGTTAAAATTAATTATTTGAAGAAAAAATCATAAAAACAACTAAAGGAAGGGGTTGAAAAGTTAATATTCGATTTAAGTTTTTCACGCTATTTGTTCAATATATTTTTTTTAAATAAATAGATTGATTTCATTGTTTTTTACTATTTTCACCATTCCATATTATGATCGAAAGAGTAATTTTTATTTTTTTATTTTTATTTTATACAAATTTCATCTTTCTAAATCGATTGGTATTCGCAGAATTGCTTTGTCTTTAATCGTTCGCGAGTTGAAAAATTTATCTGGAGTTGGATGGGTTGATTTCCCGCCATTTTTTTAAAATTGGAATTAGCTCATCGAGACCCTTTTAAGGGAACATTGTGTTTTTTCATTGAAAAATAAAAATCTAACACTTGAAAAAGCAAAATCAGCTCGTATTTTTCAATCTGAATACCATTTCACTTGAAAAATGTTGATTTTGTAGATATGTGCATTTTTCGAATGAAAATCTTCTGAAATTTTGTCAATTTGTCATCGAAATTTATTTTTGTGGTATGATTCGAAATCAGCTCATCAAGATACATTTGAGGGACGTTTGCGATTTAATGAAAAATGAAAATTTTTGAAACTCGATCATTCAAGGGAATGTTGCGTATCGAGTGCAAAAATCAAGTAATTCTGAAAATTTTGTATTTTGATTGATTTAAGACTTTGGATATTTTCTACAGTTGAAAGAAGTCATTTCCGATTATAAATATTTGCAACAATATATCAGGATCTCTTTAATAATATTACTATTTAGTTCGTAATAATAGTACTATTTAGAATTTTTGAGTGACTGAATTGCACTTCAAAGATCTTCAGTCACTGGATCCAGAAAAAAGATTCTGCAGAGGGCTGGAAAATTACTAAAATTTAGTAGATCCTCTTTGAAAGAGATTTAATGATATTGTCGGCAATATTAACAGGAAGTTATTGAATTTTTGTGTAATAACAAGAATAATAATAATCCCTCATCCATCATTCCTCGTTCCTCGTTCCTCGTTCCTCGTTCCTCGTTCCTCGTTCCTCGTTCCTCGTTCCTCGTTCCTCGTTCCTCGTTCCTCGTTCCTCGTTCCTCGTTCCTCGTTCCTCGTTCCTCGTTCCTCGTTCCTCGTTCCTCGTTCCTCGTTCCTCGTTCCTCGTTCCTCGTTCCTCGTTCCTCGTTCCTCGTTCCTCGTTCCTCGTTCCTCGTTCCTCGTTCCTCGTTCCTCGTTCCTCGTTCCTCGTTCCTCGTTCCTCGTTCCTCGTTCCTCGTTCCTCGTTCCTCGTTCCTCGTTCCTCGTTCCTCGTTCCTCGTTCCTCGTTCCTCGTTCCTCGTTCCTCGTTCCTCGTTCCTCGTTCCTCGTTCCTCGTTCCTCGTTCCTCGTTCCTCGTTCCTCGTTCCTCGTTCCTCGTTCCTCGTTCCTCGTTCCTCGTTCCTCGTTCCTCGTTCCTCGTTCCTCGTTCCTCGTTCCTCGTTCCTCGTTCCTCATTCCTCATTCCTCATTCCACTACCACCTACGACATTCATACGGTATAGACGAGACACCGGTGTTGCCTTATGCCCCGGAGGATTTCGAGTCGGTTGTGGAGAATGAGAAGTGCCAAATCTATTGGAACTACTCATTCCCCACCCTCAGGTAACTACAAACCAATAAGCCTGATGTAGTCCTCCTCAACTATCAAAGTAGGACGATTTTCGTCATAGAGTTTTCGGCTCCTGGCGTAACAAACATCGTTCGAAAAGAGGAGGAAAAATGGAAAAAATATCGAGATTTACCCTTTGAACTCCGCAAGCTTCACCCAAACCATTCTGTCAAAATGGTGGATCTGCTCATAGGGGTACTTGGTAGAATGATGGACACGCTGCTGTCGAAACTGAAAATCATACCGGCTTACCATGATGCTGCAGAAAACATAGCCGGAAGAATGCAGAAAGCCGTAATTCTTGGTTCACTCCGTTTACTCAGGGCACATGATTCTCGGACCCAGTAATCACTCACCCTACGGGCGTAGGGAGTGTTTACTGGGGTAAATAACACACCAGCGCTCGGAGCTCCGGTAACAGGGCCTGACTGGGATATTCCTTATGGAAAAATAATAATAATAATACTCCCTCATTCACATAGAGTGTACCCAAAGGTATATATAGTAGAGAACGGCTATTATTAATATTTGCCGTAGAGAAAAGTAGGTATAATAGTTCTTAGCTGGATTTGGGCAAGAATTCCAGAATCAAAAACGACAACTGTTATTATTTTCATTGGTGCAGAAAATTAATGAATTCGTATGCAAATAGTTCTGTTTATTCGATCGATCGATCGGAAATGTATTGCCCCATAATTTGTAGAGACATATGAATGTCCTTGAATTTGAGAATATTGTGAAAGCACGTGGAGAAATATGTACTGCATGTGCATTACTCGATATCGGCAAACAAGAGGGGAGCTCTACTCAGACAGTTTGTCATCTCCTCAAACCGATAATTCACATCCAACTGCAATTTCCCAACATCACAACAAGCCGACATATCTACGAAAGCGGCGTTTTGTCAAAAAACGTTGTTTGTGTTTTCCGATGTTATAACAATTTGTTATTTCAGCGTCGACGACGACGTCGCGACGCCGCCGAGTTCGCTTCTTCGGTGGGTGGGAGCGGCGCCAAGGACGCCCGGCCCGGGGACAGGCGCCGAAATGTTTCGGGAAACTCGCCGGAAAACTATCCGCATTCATTCCGTTTAATCGGGGAATCCTTTCTGGGAATGGGAGTGGCTAGAGTAGCGGGAGGATTGTTTTCGGCTTGCGAAATTTTGTTTTTACTACTTTGAACAATGCTGGGGTTCCGAGGACCGTCTGGAAAAAAGGCCCTTCCGGTTGTCTTCGGCGAGAATTATTTCAAGAAAATGAACAGCTTTTAGCACGATTAGCAAAAATACTACTTCTCCTTTTCTGAATAACAAAATGGTTTTGAGAAGGAATAAAATTTCCCGTGTGACATGGTGGAATTATCTTTTTATACAACTGTGACTCGAGAAGCATTGCGAATGAGTTCAGTAAAATATCCACCAACATGGAAAGAACTTGGCAAAAAACATAAAGATAAATAAAAATGCATTTAAAAATTTCGAACAATGAAATCGACACGGTCCATCAGGAAATTAAAGCTATTGCGGGATAATTGAATAGTTGCAAAGTTCATATCATATTGAAACGTGTTATTTCCCTCAAAAATTTTGTTTTTATCATTTTTCTTATAATTTTCGTAAAACTCAATGTTTTATGAATATGCACACCAAATTCGATTTCTACTCTATTAAAGGTTTCGCAGACTTTTAAAGGAACCTCTGCAAGGTCGAGTTGAACACTTTCGAAAGTTCACTAATGTGTTAATTCAAAGAGTCATCTATTGTTATTTAAAGTTCATGAAGTATACTAATTTCATCATTCTGAATCGATTGGCGGTCGCATAATTGCTCTATGTTCAACCGTTCTCGAGTTGAAATGTTCATATCGTATTGAAAGGTGTCATTTGCTTCCAAGATTTTGTTTTCATCATTTCTCTATTCATTTTCGTAAAACTCAATCTTTTATGGATGTGCACACCGAATTTGAATTCGATTTCTAGTCTATTAAAGGTTTCGTAGGCTTTTGAAGGAACCTCTGCAAGGTCGAGTTGGACACCTTCGAAAGTTCACTAATGTGATCATTAAAAAATTCATCGTTATTTCTATTTCAAGTTCACAAAGTATACTAATTTCATCATTCTGAATCGATTGGCGGTTGCAGAATTGCTCTATGTTCAACCGTTCTCGAGTTGAAATGTTCATATCGTATTGAAAGGTGTCATTTGCTTCCAAGATTTTGTTTTGATCATTTCTCTATTCATTTTCGTAAAACTCAATCTTTTATGGATGTTCACACCGAATTTGAATTCGATTTCTAGTCTATTAAAGGTTTCGTAGGCTTTTAAAGGAACCTCTGCAAGGTCGAGTTGGACAGCTTCGAAAGTTCACTAATGTGTTCATTAAAAAATTCATCAATTGTTATTTCTATTTCAAGTTCACAAAGTATACTAATTTCATCATTCTGAATCGATTGGTAGTCGCAGAATCGCTCTATGTTCAACCGTTCTCTAGTTGAAATGTTTATATCGTATTGAAAGGTGCCATTTGCTTCCAAAATTTTTTTTCTATCATTTCTCTATTCATTTTCGTAAAACTCAATCTTTCAAGTATGTGCACACCGAATTTGAAGTCAATTTCTAGTCTATTAAAAGTTTCGTAGGCTTTTAGAGAAACCTCTGCAAGGTCAAATTGGACATTTTCGAAAGTTCAATATTGTGTTGATTCAAAAATTCATCAATTGTTATTTCTATTTCAAGTTCACAAAGTATACTAATTTCATCATTCTGAATCGATTGGTAGTCGCAGAATCGCTCTATGTTCAACCGTTCTCGAGTTGATATGTTCATATCGTATTGAAAGGTGTCATTTGATTACAAGATTTTGTTTTGATCATTTCTCTAATCATTTTCGTAAAACTCAATCTTTTATGGATGTGCCCACCGAATTTGAAGTCGATTTCTAGTCTATTAAAGGTTTCGTAGGCTTTTAAAGGAACCTCTGCAAGGTCGAGTTGGACATTTTCGAAAGTTCACTAGCGTGTTCATTGAAATATTTATCTATTGTTATTTCTATTTAAAGTTCTCAAAGTATACTAATTTCATCATTCTAAATCGATTGGCGGTCGTAGAATCGCTCCAAGTTTAACCATTCTCGAGTTGAAATGTTCAAATCGTATTGAAAGGTGTCATTTGCCTCCAAAATTTTGTTTTTATCAATTTTTCATTCATTTTCGTGAAACTCAAACTTATATGGATGTGCACACCGAATTTGAAGTCGACTTCTAATGTATTAAAGGTTTCGTAGGCTTTTAAAGGAACCTCTGCAAGGTCGTGTTGGACATTTTTGAAAGTTACTAATGTGTTCATTCAAAAATTCATCTATTGTTATTTCTATTACAAGTTCTCAAAGTATACTAATTTCATCATTCATTTTCGTAAAATTCAATCTTTTCTGGATGTGCACACCGTATTTGAAGTCGATTTCTAGTCTACTGAAGGGGCAGGGGCAGGAGAGCAGGGGCAGGGGCAGGGGCAGGGGCAGGGGCAGGGGCAGGGGCAGGGGCAGGGGCAGGGGCAGGGGCAGGGGCAGGGGCAGGGGCAGGGGCAGGGGCAGGGGCAGGGGCAGGGGCAGGGGCAGGGGCAGGGGCAGGGGCAGGGGCAGGGGCAGGGGCAGGGGCAGGGGCAGGGGCAGGGGCAGGGGCAGGGGCAGGGGCAGGGGCAGGGGCAGGGGCAGGGGCAGGGGCAGGGGCAGGGGCAGGGGCAGGGGCAGGGGCAGGGGCAGGGGCAGGGGCAGGAGCAGGAGCAGGAGCTGGAAAAGGAGCAGGAGCTGGAAAAGGAGCAGGAGCTGGAAAAGGAGCAGGAGCTGGAAAAGGAGCAGGAGCTGGAAAAGGAGCAGGAGCTGGAAAAGGAGCAGGAGCAGGAGCAGGAGCAGGAGCAGGAGCAGGAGCAGGAGCAGGAGCAGGAGCAGGAGCAGGAGCAGGAGCAGGAGCAGGAGCAGGAGCAGGAGCAGGAACAAGGAGCAGGAGCAGGAGCAGGAGCAGGAGCAGGAGCAGGAGCAGGAGCAGGAGCAGGAGCAGGAGCAGGAGCAAGAGCAAGAGCAAGAGCAAGAGCAAGAGCAAGAGCAAGAGCAAGAGCAAGAGCAAGAGCAAGAGCAAGAGCAAGAGCAAGAGCAAGAGCAAGGAGCCAGAACGAAAGCGAAAGCGAAAGCGAAAGCGAAAGCGAAAGCGAAAGCGAAAGCGATAGCGATAGCGATAGCGAGAGCAAAAGCGAGAGCGAGAGCAAGAGCAAGACCAACCACCCTGTATGACTTGAGGGCAAGAAATAGGATCAGAAATATCACAAAACTCCCCATCAAATGGAAGTATTCTTATCACTTGGTTTTTTTGGTATACATCTGCAGATAGCGCTATTTTGACACAAATGATTATAACTTCCAAGTAGTTGGGAAACATCCAGTAAAATTGATGGGGCCGGTTGAATTTACTAAAATTTTTGGAAAATGGTCTAATATATATGGTATTTCACTCAAAAAGGCCCTCGACCCTGTAGATTTTTCTCGGTTCGCAATGATTTCTAGTTATACATATGACCAACATATGTTTTCTGATTTGGTGTGGGAAGCGCATATTATTCCTAGCAAGATCGCTCAAACCGTCAACATTGTTTTTGTTTTTCTTCCTAATATTTCCGCCAGATAATGATGAAATATCTTCTTAAAGATCATCAAAATTCTAAACGTCACACCATATGGAGAATCAGGTAATAAAAATCGGGCTTTGACAGATCAATCTGACACTCCCTGTACATTTTTTTCTTGTATTGATTGAATCAGTTAATGAACCGAATCCGACGATCTAATTCAGTATAAGCATCCTCTGCTGTATGTATCGCCGACGGCAATAAAAAGGAACTTTCTTTATTGTCCTCCATCAGAATTTACGAGCATAAATAACCCATTAGGGTTGCGCGAACTGCCCCTCGAGGACCATGACAAAGTGAGCCCTTGCGATATTATCTTGTCGGCGGATTGTAAAATGGATCCCTCGAAATCGCTCCACATAAATTAATAAAATGACACTTACAGGGTATTTACGGGGTGGATGAGCTTTTCTGCGGAGTGTCGGCTTTCATGGCGTTGCATAGTGTGGCAAAAGAATTACGAATTGTTATAATAATGGGTAGCGCAGCTACAGAAATACTGGAGAGTCGTTTGATAAATGCTTCAGAATCAACAATTACACAACTCGAATATCACGGTACTTCACTGGAATCTGATTTGTATCGTCAACTTCTACTTCTACTTGTCTGTCTACCCGAATCGCCTGCCTTTTATACTCCATTCGATTCATCGAAAACGACTATAGCGTCTAGAACGCCTATAAACGTTCAAATCCTGCTGATGAGTATCGAATCGTTTGCTGTCGACCCACACTTCGAATTGCTTCTGTGTGACGCAACTGGTCGGTGTATTTGCTTATACTGGCCGTTTTCTAGGAATTATGTCGTCGCACCTGACATGGTAACATGGTGACGATAATTTATTTCAACTCTTATAGAAACGTTCCACCAGAAGTAAGTCAGACAACTGAGAGAATAGCCCATCAAATAATGAAAAAATGGATTGTCATAAAGGAATTTGAATCCAACCATCTGTTACGTTCTACCCAGCAAGAGCCTGGGATTCTGGCCTCCTTCCCAAGATCAAAAGTATTACTGATTCAAATTCAACCCCTCCCCTCAAAAGTCTGTGTTCGCCTCCGCTACACTGTCAGAATTTCGACTAAAAAATTAACCAAATGGACAGGGTGAAAGTATATATTGGTTCGCGACAAGTTGTATCGAGTTTCACCTATTATTTTTGCTAGGGCATCTACGTTCTCATTTCCCTGGATGCCCTCTTCCCTGGATGCCCTCTAGTTCGTTGAGGTTGAAGTCAATCTGCGTGATCGCAGAACCTTTATTGCCTCGGATAGAATGACTATGGTTTGGTTTCTAGGACCCCCCCTTTGAATTTCTCTTGTGCAGACGGAAAAAGATGTTACCCTGGCTTGGACTACAGAGGCTTAGACTAGTGTCTTGCCTCTGCCCGTATATGCCAGCCCCTACCCCATTGCTTGTATCAGAGCAATGTGTGTACCAGATTTGCTCCCTTGACAACATTGGTAGGGACCCTTGATGTGTTTTCCCCAGCTTGTCTGATGGTGGTGAATGTTTGTCCGACAGTATCTCAGATACGTCGATGATTCTTATGGTCTCCATTATGTTGGAATGGCCTAAGTTGTTGCCCTTGCATAAAAGGGAGGTTCAGGATCACCCCCAGGCTAATCGTCGATGTGCTGGACAGAGCCAGTCTTTGCAAACTGGCCAGCTTTTCTCTGATTGTAACTTGTTCTGCATTTGGCCATAGCAGAGCCCCATACGTTATTGAGAGCCATCATTATTGATGCCCTTGCCCTTGTCAGCATTATTTCTAAATGTTTGTTCCAGGTGAGCTTCTATTCTAAGTTCAGCTCTAAATATTTTGACTCTCCTGACATCTGTGAGCTTTCACCGACGATTCCAAGAGCTCACAAACCGCCATATGTGGCTTCCCTACAGCTTAGCAGTTTCACCTCACTTAACTTTTATGATGAAGATAATGGAAACTTCGAAGTAATTTCAAAGGCTTTGATAATATCAAAGTTCTCATGATCACATCCATTTCTGAGACTTTCGGATGGAGTTCTGTTTTTTGAATGGCGTACCCTGTATATTTTATGCTCTTTTCAACACTTTCTTTAGTTTCTATTTTGGAATTTCAGTATTTAATCCAAGTCTTGCAAATTATTTTGAAATGCTGGTGTTGAATATTTTTTTCTATTTCTTCAATATTTCTATAGTTTTCAATATTTCCCCTGTAATATGAATGTAACGTCAAGTTTGATGAAAAATAAAAGTTGAGTTGAAAACGTCACAAAAGTACTCATAATTTTCATAGTTTTTTGATTGAACCAGCCAACCTTTTGAGAGACACTCTGAAGGTATAGACTTGCGGTCAGCAACAGCTGGTTCCTGTTGTAGAAGCTTTGAAAATAGTTATTATCTTAACAAGTACAGCAAGTTACGGCATACGATTGCAAAGCGGAGTTCCGGTAAGCAGTCGAGTGCGGGAGAATACCTTTCCGTATGAGTTAGGATCAATATTTTTACAAGCGAATTAAAAAAAAATGTAGCATTCTTGAACAAACTTTCGCGTGCGGGAAAAATTTTACCCACACTAGTGCGGGAATAACTCACTTGAAGTGACATAAGCGTGCGGGAAAATTTTTCCGGCACTAGTGCACTAGGGAAAATGACACCTCTCAAACTGAACTGCGTGCGGGTATAGGATGAATCACGCACGCTTGTACTGCCGTGTTAACGGAAAATGCCTCATCTAACATTTTGTTCGAAATTGATATAAGGGTATCACATGAGAGATCGACCAATTCTCTATAAAAATGTGAAGCAACAACACCTCTTCTCTTAGATATTGAACATTATGAATAAATGAATATTTAACACAAGTACAAATTCTTCTATTTTATTGTGTAAGACTGCCCTATCTACAAATAAAGATTCAAAATACCCTAACTAGTACAGTCTACTCAGTTTTGAGACGAGGATCGGTTGTAACACCACCAAATTTGGCATGCTAGTAGTTGATACCATGTCAAATAAGGAAAAAAAAAATTTATCAAAAAACCGGGGGTGGAACCCAAAAAAAAAATTGATGTGAAAAAAAAAATGTTTTTTTCGGTTTTATTTTGGAAAAAATTAAGTTAAAAAAAATATGGCTTGAATACGGTTGAAGATCATTCAATTCTCTACAAGAATGATCCTCAGTAATTCCCTATAAAATGAGCCCGCATTCTCAGAAAACGTGCTTGAACGCCGACATCAAATTTCAGGATCGTGTTAGCCCGGCGCTGCAAGTTCCGGCGGTGCCGAACGGTCAATGTGTCATAACTTTGCTAAAAATGATCAAAAAATTAAAAATAAAAGTGTATTTTGGTCGTGAAGACTTCTACTCTTTCATGCAAATATAACATGTGGGTATCTGAGTACCTAAATGGTTGTTTTTTCCAAGTAAAATTATCCAACTGGGTTTTTTACGAAGGATGCAGAAATCATAGATATTTCAGTTAATCCGGAATAATTCCACTTAAGCAGGAACCATTACCCTCTTTAGACCATTTAGTCTATCGAAGCCATTTTACGATAGCCTGTTTACTTTCCGAGAAAACTCCAATTATTTTTAAATTTTTATTTAAGTCAAAAAAAATTTGTGTTCCACCCCTGATTTTTTGGTAAACAATTTTTTTTTCAACTAAACATATGTCAAGAAGTCACGTGCCAAGTTTCATAGTGTTACAATTAATTCTTCGGTTTTGGCACAAATTTGTCTGTGGATATTGAACTAAACTAGCAGGAAACACAAGCCTTAGGTGATTTTGCACCTAGACAGTTTCTGTTAATGTAACACGCCTCATCTCTAAAAGCGTGCACGTTGACTTAGTTACACTGTAATAGTGATATAAGTTCATCGTACGTGCAGATAAGGTGTTTTAAAATAACATAACACGGTTAGAAAAATACCTTAACAGCAGCAATTAATGCAAAATGAGAAAAATAAGCTTTAAGAGTTATTATTCAAACATATCTCTCAAAAAACACTCAAAAAAAGTTAGTTCAAAATGATTCATGGTCAGAATCAAAATGCTATGAATTTTAAATTGTCTAGAGCGGTTGTGAGAAATTGACCTTCAATCAAATATGGTATTTTTTGCTAACATGGCAGTGTAGGAAAATATAATTTCCTTTTTATTATGTTAACATTTCATTAAATACTTTTTTGTTTCAACTCAATGTTTTCAATCTCAGAAATAGATGAAGATATAACAACACGGTTTAGTGCATGTGACCTGCTATCTAAAGCATTATGCCAGTCTGTTTACGGTTGAAAATGTCTTGACGGTTTCACACTAATCTTTTCTATAGCATAACCATTTTGTGGACGTTGCGAACATTTTCTCTCAGTCAAAGTCAAAGTCAAAATATACTTCATTGTCGGAAGTTAAAAAGAACTTATAGACAAAGCTTATTGGTTTCAAGATAATATTAAATTGAATTAATTATAATGAAATATACTGGTGATACTCCCTATTATCTGCATTTCATCCCTGATAAGGGAACTCCACCACCATATGCACTCCGGGTCGACTTGATAACATGATGGCGTATTTGCATTTCAACTGTAAGAAAAACCCGGAAAAACGTACAGTACCACCATTTAGTCCTTAGCGAATGAAGGAATGAAACAATACAACAACTAAAATACAAATACACGCTCATCCATCATTACACCAAGGACTTCTTCATCTTTGCCTCTCTCTGCAACTCAGTTTATACCAGATGAAGAGTTTGTACATGAAATTGTCAAATCGATAATAGAAATCGACCTGTTTCATTTTTTTTCTAACAGATTTATAATATCCATAAAAATTAGTTTATTCCATTCCTATGGACCGCACTGTATTATTTTCCAAAGAGTCTCATAAGGAGCTCCACTCCGATTTGTAACACAATTACAATTGAAGGAGCAAGTGGAAGAAGGACTTATGTACAAATATGTATTTGTGAGAAAAATAGGTTTTAGTAAAGTTAGCGTCCTTGATGTTTAATGTAACATAGCTTCTTCTGCCACCTTGTATCTGCTTAGATATGAAGAATGGAAGCAAATCCTGCCGAGCAAGTTACATATGCACATACAGTTCGATTATTGTATCTTTACCCATGCGTCATCAATTTATGATCGAAGAAATCACACATCCTCAATCGAACATCTCTTTCTAACAACCGCTATGAGCGATTCAAAATTCGTTTACATTTGTCTGCTAAGCTAAGAATTATGGTATTGTGATGATGACGCACGGATAAAGATATAATGTTCTAACTGTAACACCTTCTTCCATGACATGAAGAATATTTTTAAAAAATGTTACTTGACCCCTTCTTCCACTTGTCCCTTCAATTTTTTTGTTGTGAAGTCATTTTGCCTGAAGTGGAGGTAGATTATCCAGAATTATAGTAGGAAAATAAAGACCTGATGCGATAAGTTTGTTCTGGTTTCGAAAAAACTAGTCCTGCGATGTCAGGATTATGCGCAGTTGAAAAAAACGACTTGGAACCTTGAGTTTATTCTTCTGATCAACTGCGCACGATCCTGACGTCCCAGAACCAAAACAAAGCTTGTATGAAGTTCTGGAACAGTTTGCTTAACTTTATCGCTGATGTCTTTGATACGCCACTGGAATAGCTGAACTTCGACTAAAATCAGAATATTCTCAGAGGATATATTACACACAGATAACAAGTAATTCTTTCTTATCTACTTCCTAGTTCCCTCGTGTGAATTAGAGTGCAGCCACTCCCAATCTCGAAGATTTATATAAGTGTATCGAATTTGTCCTCCTAGTGTGGCCGCCGTTCAATATGCGAAATTGCTCATATTTCATCGTATCGCCATAAAAATCTGGCAAACAATATATTGATCAGAAGCGTGTCCCAAACTCTCATACAGCCGTAATCAGTTCTAAGAAAAACATTTATTATATCGATCATCTGAGATGGAACCATCACAAGAAATATTTAGATCGTCCATGATCAAATCGAAATCTTGTCACTAAAATTTGCACTAAACGACCAAAAGAAGTAAATGTTTTGGTGTGGTATTATTGGTGGGAACGTCATAGGACCCTATTTTATAAACGGGAATATGACTTCTGAACGATATGTATTACTTTTGCAAGAGCATATTATCCCAGAACTTGGACGATTATTTCGAACAAAAGCTATCCCAATTTGCCGGCAGAAGAAACATTTCTAAATGAGATGTTTCCTGATAAATGGATTGGACGCTGGGGGTCAATTGAATGGCCAGCTAGGTCACCTGATATGACCCCACTTGACTTTTTTCTGTATGGTTACAAAAAAAATGTAGTCCACTAAAATAGACTGCAAAATATCGAGGAATTGCAAGAAAGGATAAATTTCTAACATGATTTCAGATTCCCTACTAAATTTTGTTCAGCGAATTGTTAGAGGGTAATGGTAAACACTTTGAGCACCCAATGGAATTCCAAAGAAAATATGTGTTGTTAATTAAAACTTGTTTTCTCTCTTTTTTCCTCTGGCGTAAATGTTTTGTTCATAAAATTCAAAATATCCAGGACATTCATTCATTCTAAAAAAAGTATTTTTTTCGTTACATGCATTTTCATCAACCCTGAACAATTAAACTTTTATATTTTCTGTAAGAAAATAAACATCAAAATTAAATTAAATCCATGTTCTCCACCTTATGTGATTTAATAAGTAGTAAATAGTTATTTCTGACAAATATAGAGGAAATGAAAGCTTCCAATTTACACAAAAAATATATACTTTTAAAGTAATGCTTACAATTGTTTCGACACACAGTGTCATCATCTGAACTCAGTTATAAACTAAAGTAACGATAAAATCTTAACTTCTTAATTACCTACGAGAACCTGTATAAAATTTTACTGATAACATAATTTTCAAAAATTAATCCATTACAATGACAGGTACGAAATTTCAACCCATAACAATGGCAGATACGAAATTTCATTGGAAATAGGGAGCATTTGACTAGTGAGGTAGTTAATTATTGGAGAATTGTACAGTTTGGTCATTTAGAACTAAATTGGTATTATGTAAATGTTTCTTGATTTCTATGGATTCTAATATGTTTATTTTTTGACCTTCATGTTGAAAATGCAAAACTTTTGGATTCCATGTGAAGCAAAGGTTATTGTCAATAAGATGGTTGGCATAGTTTGAATCCTGTTTATTTAATCTGTAACTTCTCAAATGCTGACTGAATCTTTGATTAAAAACTGCGGCCTATCTGACCTATATACATATAATGCATTACAATCCACACAATTGTAGTAGTGCTTTCAAAGCCGCTTGACTGTCCGAGAAAATTTTAATTGATCTGTGTGTGATGTTGCTTTCTTCCTGTCTCTCTACACATAGATCGATGGCGTGAATTTTCGCCTTTCTGTTATAGGTATACAACTGTATACACCTGCACCAGAACCAAAGGGTGTTTTTGAACAATCTGTGAACTAACAGTAATCTGCTCTCAGTAGTTCATTTTCTCGGAGGACGCAGTCTTCTCTCTTCGGAATTAAAACGGTATAAGGCAGGTTAAAATTTACTGTTGGAGGCATTATATCAGAGGTCATTCTTAGAATGCTGTGACTTTCAGTGTAAATCAGCAGTCTGCTACGCTCTGTATAAGTCTGTTGCATGCAATTGGCAATATGCATGATTCTGTAGGTTGTCCATCTAGCCTCTCTCCAGGTAGAGATAAGAAAAAGAAGGGAAAATACGAGGTAATTTGTTAAGAATGTAACCAGCCAGGTCATATCCGCCCAGAATGCCCACATCAGAAGACGGAAAATCAAGAAATATCCTTTCTCTCCAGGTAGATTTGGAAAGTAGGTAGGTTGATAGTACCAGTAATCGCCAGACAAGCCTGTCTCTGTAAACTTGAGAGCTACACCTAGCCCGTTTGCTGTGAAGTTTTTGGCCCACTGAATGTGCATGAGAAAATAGTTTACATCAAAATTAACCCTCATTAATAGCGTACTTATACAAAGCTGAATTTGAAACGTAATTCGCCGGTTCTGGATATAGGATCAATATCATAGAGGTTTCTGCATTTGACCGGAAACCAAGAGGACTCGGACTCGAATCTCGGTTAATCCACATTTTTTAAATTCAGTTCTAATTTTCATTTTCCCGTCTGCTGAATTGAAAAATTATTCTCGATTTTGAATTCAATTTCAAACGTAAAAACTACTTCATTCGTGAAAACGAAGATTTAACTTGAAAATAGATAAGTTTGCAACAAATAGTTTCAGTAAACTCTTCTTTATCAGATGTAATCAGGAATTACCCATAGTATTGACGGTAGTGTATAGGAAACACTCTGTGCGTTGATCATTGGCAATGAAAAATTCGAAGAATATCGTCAGAATACTGAATATTTTGTTGTTTTTTCAATAGTTGAAAATATGACTGCAATATGTTGTAATATCTACAATGGAAATAATCCTCATTAAGTATATTCCTACTTTTATAGTCTTACGCAGTTGCTCACAACGCAAACATATCTACCATCCCCGAATAGTTTCCATTTTTTCAGCGGCCGTCCCCATGAGCTCCTCGAAATTTTCGAATTACTTCCAAACTACTTACTCTGGCGTAAACCCATCAATAAAATACATAAATATGAATAACAAAGCGGTTAGGCATGGGGAAAGGGCGCCCGTTGACAGCTAGGGTTGTTTTTCTACAAGGGTTTCCACTTACAAATATTGTAGGGGATGGTTTATTACATCAACAATTCAACTCATAATAATTATGGAGTCGTTAGTCGGAGATGCATTCAAGAGATCTTAATTAAAACGTCTCATTTAATGGCATTTGTTTGCCTGCTGCTACTGTTTTGGTACACTGCGTCGGGTGATGTACAGGATGCGACGGAAATTCATTCCATTATGTGATTTGTTACGTTCATTTTGAAGCATTCGAAGTGACTGGGTGTTTTTCTGGAAGTAATCGCATGAATGGAAAAATATCGCATATGGATTCAGATGAAATGAACATCGTTGTTCCTATAATACTACCTGTCAGTGATTAAATAAGAATTGAAGCTTCAATTTCACAGCATTCTCAATATCTCTAAATTCAACAAAACCTCATATTCCGATTGTCAGAATGGGTTTGTTATTCCGGCTTTGCCTCTGGTTTCACCAAAACATGAACAAGACGTAATAAAACTAATAGACCATAAGAATACTAAAACCTTATTTTATATCGAGCGGAATGTAACAAAAAAAAACTCATTGTGTTTTATAACAATACTATGCATGTGTGTAAGATTTTCCCTTTTTCTTTAAAATTTCCACAATTACCTCATCCTATCTTTGTCGTGTCTTTCTCTTTTTCTTTTTTCCTTTTGAATCTTCGTCTGCTATATTTGTCTCACCGTGCGATCGTTTCTGATCCTCATGACCCCACCAGCTGAGTTGCCTCTTTTCAATAAACTTCAGTGTTGTTTGTATTTCTGAATCATCCCTTATCTCCGTATATTTTAGTTTGTCCATTTTTGTTATTCCTTTTACTCTTCTTAAATACTTCATTTCCATGGCCTGGATTCTGCTTTTTGTCTCTGTAAGAGTACCCAGAACTCGCAACCAAATGTCAAAATCGGTCTAAATATTGTTTTAAAAATATTCATTTTAGTTTTCTTAGAAATTTCTTTTTTATTCATTAAGATTTTATTCATTGAGTAGTATAGATTTAATGTGTTTTGTATTCTGTTGTTAATTTATTCTAATTCTTGTTTTCCATTTCCTTATATTTCTATTCCTAAATATTAGGAGCGTTAATTAGACGTTTCTGGCAAACCAGACAACGGATCAACCTGAAAATTTGACAGTATGCGGCGTTGCCGCTTCTACTGTAAAGTAGCGGTTACTTTGACTTTTCGAATGGAACACCCTGTATATAATATCATATTATGATTTCTTATCACTTAGTCAACAACTTCATATAGTATCTCCCTATACCTACCTCTTACCGTTTAAGAGATATAAATCAATTTTGATTTTTTTTTCACCAAACATGTACTTTTATAAACGCTGATAATCTTGAACTCTCTGGTACTAAGACGATCAAATTCGGAATGGAGTGAAGTGATACCATAAGGATCCTCACTTCGGAGCCATATTTTTTTTGCCTCATACAGGGTCCTTAGAAAATGCGGATACTTTGTTCACATGAAAACATGAGTGGAAGTCAATTTTTTCAAATGGAACACCCTGTATTTTTCCATATTTTTGAGCTCTACATCCAATTTTAGATTGACTTTGTTCAGATAATCCTATTTCGATTTCGAACCGTTTTCGAGATAAACTGTTTCAAACAGAAACTGACGTGTTTCCCTTGAATTCATCAATTATTTTTGAAATTTAACAGATTCCATTCGATGTTCCGTCATCAGTCACAGATAATGCAATGAATAAATAATTATTAAAATACTCCTCAACCATCAAATGAAACTTCTCTTCAAAAATTAGTTTTATTAAGGCTGGCACACGAACTGAAAATAAATTCATGAATTAGTAAGTCAATTCAATTATCACTGTATTTCAGAATATGTTCGAACACATCTCCTCCTCTACTTAAACAAACATGTAATCTCTTCAGAAGATTTTCATGTGTAGCGCTTCTGATTGATTCTGGAGTTAAACTATTGAAAGCAGTTCTAACTCTCGATTTCATATCTTCCATTGTTGTTATTGGGTCGGAGTAAACCATATTTTTAATGAAACCCCATACAAAATAATCTAGTGGATTGCCATCTGGTGTTCTAGGAGGCCAACGAAAATGTCCATTATTACCAATCCATCTATTTTCGAAGATTTCAGTTAAAGCTTCACTTACTGAACGAGAATTATGGGGTACCAAATGGATGCATTTGGTACCATACACGTTCTCTTCCTGGCCTATGATTTAAAATCATTTGAATTCCAATTCTCAGTAAATCTTCATATTTTGTAGCATTCAAGTTATCATCATAAAACTCGATATAAAAAATTGACTCATTCTTTATGGCACAAAATACATTAAATTGCCATCTTTCTTGAAAACCCATTTGGCGAACGACATGGGGATTTTCTGGCGACCAATAATGACTGTTGTGTCTATTGAAAATTCCATTTTTCGTAAACTTGGCCTCATCTGTCCATATGATATTGTCTAGGAAATGTTCATCCTCTTGAGTCTTGACAAGTAACCATTCAAAAAATTCCACTCTACGAGACAAATCTGTCTCTTTCAGATGTTGGACACAGTAAAATTTATAGGGATGCCATTTGTGCTTATTAAGAATGCGATAAATTGTCACGTAGGGTATACCTATCTCCCTTTCAGCTTCGTGTAGAGAAGCATTGTCTCTACTATAGGTATTATTTTTTTATCTATAATTTTCTCATATATTTTCATCGCTATACTAAGAAATGTTATTCCTCTGCAGTTCGTGCAATCCAATACTTATCTCCCTTTTTGAATATATGGACAATCATTGGTACTTTCCAGTCATTAGGTATCTGCTCTTCGGACCATGAATTATTAAATATGGCACTCAGTATTTTTAGTCCAGTTTCTCCCATATTTTTGAACATTTCATTTGTTAATTTGCCTTCTCCAGGTGATTTTCCCCTTTTCAGATTTTGCATAACGTCTTTCACTTCTTGTGATGTTTTATACGTTATTTTTTCGTTTCTATCTGGTGGTTCTTTGTTTTTATTCGTTTCTTTTTCTATATGGTGGTGGCCATCTAGTAGCTCTTGAAAATATTCTCTCCATCTATTCATCATCTCATCTCTCTTTCTTCCCTCATAATTTCTCCCTTCTTAGCTTTAACGCGGTTCACCTTCGGTGTTTTCTCTTATCTCAGTGATTTTAGCGTTCTATGGAATAATTTCTGGTTTGATTTGCCATCGGTTCCTTTCTTTCCTTTTTCTCTTTTTTGTCACTGTTACTGCTCTTTTACTTTTATCCTTTCATTTTTGTACTTTTCAAAATTATCTACTGTTTTATTATTCAATTAAGTTTTCCATTTCTTTTTCTTTATTTTCATTTGGTTTTTTAGTCCACATATCTTTGTCGCCACTAATAAGACCGTGTTTTTAAAGTAGATCTACAATGTCTCTAGATAACTGTGTTTCACTGAATCTTTTGACCTTTCAAATGTATCTTCTAGTGCCTCTCTATATTTCTTTGCAATTAATTTGCCTTGTAATTTCAAAATGAAACTACGGAGTCCTAATTGGGATAATATGTAGGAAAGTCAGTTTTACACACACAACTCGAATATTAAATCTCCTCGTCACCAATTCCTGCACATTCTTCGTGTGCCCATCGATACCACTGGTAACACCAAGCAAAACCCTCCCATTTTTCAGAACACAGGTAGGTGCCTGCATAATATAAACACTCTGCAACATTTTCAGATTATATGTCTTCAGTTATTGCAGTAGTCTTGTTTTGCAATGAATACATTTTTCACCCCTTTCTCCTCTCGTGATATTATTGATGGTGAAAAAATTATTGAAGTAATCACAAAAAACATGAAGATCTTCACGTAGTGCATATGAGGATGAAGGTCTTGAGAGGCGGTTAAATATTTAGATGAATTTATATATGATTGAATTGTCAGATTTTGATTAAATAGAAGCATTGTAAGTATATCACTGAAATTAGGAAGTATGCTCAAGAGTCAAGCGGTATTGGGAAGGACAATCCAGACGATTTGCAGCTGTTATGTTGTGAGTTATCTTCACATTGCCCAACTATACTGCATTCGCGTTCAAATCCTCTAAGAAAAAGAAGTGGCAATATAAAGTAGTTTGTTATGGATGTAACCGGCCAGGTCATATCCGCCCATAATGCCCACATTAGAAGAAATACAGGTCCGCAAGCATTATGTTCCACTTACTGCATTGGGAGCTTCTGAATTTCCTGATAAATCGTCTAACTAGTTAATAGATTCTAGAAAAATGGTTTAAAAGTAACTGTGGCAAACAATTATACGATGTGGAGTACATGAATAAGTGACGTATCTCTTCACTTTGAAGAGAAGAGCCTTGTCTATTTGAAATCTTCCCATCATCAACATCTTCCTTTGAGTAAATAATATGGAAAATAAATTGTGATTCAACTCCTTAGGAGGGGGTAGATGTTACCCTTAGAAACTTGAACCACACTTATTACTTTTTGATGAGTTTCCGAAAAATAGCGTTCTAAACTAACAGAAGTGATTAGAACTTGCCTATACTGAGATGCATGATTGTATTGACTCTCCTTTTTATAGAAATGGTTAGAAGGTTAGTGAATAAAAGGATAAACATTTTATTTGTGATTTTTTAATCATTGGTTATGTTCCTTTTCTAAAAAAACTTCAAATTTGCGATAAAGAAATTTCAAACATGAATTCTATTTACGCCTAACTTATAAACTATTCAAAATGTTGTCAATTTTTCTGTAAATAGTAATAAAGTCTGTCGAACTCCTCTCTAACGTTTCGGAAAACTTCACCCGGAATTGACCATTATAATTCGTCTGTTGAGTTCATTAATATCAGCTGGTTGTGTTTTATAAACGAAGGATTTAAGATGTTCCCAAAGACAGAAATCCAAAGGAGTTAAATCCGGCGATCTCGGAGGCCATTCAAGTGCTCCCCTTTTGCTAATCATCTACCCGGGAATCTCTTCTTTCACCACTATCAGACGGAAAGATATAATTCAAGCTTCTTCATTCAGTACTCTGGAGTTATTTCTTTTTTTATTTTTCACCGAACAAGTTTTGTAAAACTATTTCACCAAATCAAGCACATACCGGTGACAATTTGGATTTTTTTCATCAGAAAGAAATGCCGCCCTTCATGCGCAATTTTCAACCTCTTCATAACTTTAAATCGTTTAGAATTTTCTTGAAGAAAGTAAACACTTTTATAAGCTTATTGGAGTTATCACCAAACAGACCAACAGGTAAAACTGCATTAACAATACTACAACATGGTTCCTATTCGCTGAACAATTTTTGTTCGAACTACTGGAGCTTTTCATAGCAGAGAAACAATAATTCAGCAGTTAATAAACGCATCTCAGCCACCATCTACATTTCACTATTAGATTTCCTCTTTATGTTATTTTTTTGGGCTTAGGGTAAATATGTTGCCCCTAATAAAGGGTTGGAACGGTACCACCTAATATTCTAACCAGTTCTACCAAAAGAAGACTCAAATCATACGAGGGCAATAAATATTCAATGAAAATGTCCCCATTGAAAAGAAAATTGACCTGTTTTTTCTATTTCCCATTTTATTTACTGGAAAGAAGATATTAAGGGTGAGAATTTTTTAACTTCACACTTTATGTTTCTGATTGTATTTCAAAAGATTTCGTAATTTCATTTTGTGAAAAATGTGTTTTATTCATCAGAGCTGATGAATGTAGTATTTCAGGAGAAGTTTTCATTGAATTCACAAAACTTTGAAAGACCTCCAAAAAGTTCAACACTCCAAAAAAACCCGCATTGAAAACTTATAACGTGGACAAAGCTGTCACATACGTTTGATCGTTTGGCTTAGATTGTAGATAAAAAAGAGTATCAAAGGCTAACTTTGCGCTATTGAAAGTACGCATAAATTGTCATTTTCTCTCCTTCGACGTTTCATCGATTAGATTTTCTTTATGCCATCATTTGATGAAAACAATTCGTAAATCTACACTTTCAACCCAATAGCCAATTCGCTGCTAATGTAATTGTCTAATAGGATAAGGAAGTAAGCAGTGCAAGACCCTGGGAGACACTCTGGCTCTATCCGAACCGATATCTGAGATCTAATTTGATAAACCCCCCTAGATTCAGTGCGATTGCATTCGCTGCAAAAATCCATACAAATCAAGTGGAGTGAACGCACACATCGTTGACGCGCTACCCTCACATGACATAACTCAAACCATAACAGTGATTAAGTGTCCCCCAAGAGCGTTTCACAAGAACGATTAGTCGTTCTGCTGATACTATTCCATCCCGATGTTATTCGTCCCCCAAAAAGTCCTCGCTTCGAAGTCACCGAAATTATGTAAAGGCATCAAACGAAAATTGGCAGAACTCGTCTCGTCTGAGAGTAGTTTGCATGTCCAATTGAGACAAGACAATCCTGATAAAGTTTCTCGCTCATGAGAGAAAAACCGTGCTTTTCACGATGGTTTAAGTGTGAAAAGAATTGGTTGTCCTCACGACGAGTCTTGCAAATCTGCCACTTTGGAATCAAAACTGTCATCAGTATTTTGAGTATCTACGTTCATTTCAGTAAACAGTGACATTCTAAAAGTACGCAACAAAGGGAAGAGATCTATATTTCTTTAAAAAAAAATTGTCATCATCAACTTAAGCTCTTCTTGAAACCTACTATTTGGCATTTGACACGGTATCTTCCGAGTTTCTTGGTAATAAGATGAAAATGCTTGCTTTTCCAAATGATATATTGAATTGGTTGGAATCATACATGGGTGAACGTAGTACGACTGTGAGAAATAACATTTGCATGTCGTGTGAGCGTGATGTCAATTTAGGAGTTCCACAAGGGTCAGTTCTGGGACCCTTACTTTTTATATTATTTTCAACGACTTGCCCGAACATGTTACTGATTGCCACATAGCTATTTTTGCTGATGACCCAAGGATTACAGTTGCTAGTCCTGAACCAGACCTTTCCTCCTCCAAATAATATTTTCAACCAAGGAACGATTAACGCCAATTAATTCAGAATGTTCAAATTAGAATAATCTGTGAATTTCTAGTCAATCGATCTAGAACAGAATTATTTAAAAATTCGAAAATTGTAGGGTAGATTACTAAAAATCATGTAGAAAAAAAACAAAACAATGATCTGATCCACTTGAAAACTATATAGGTACGTACGTAAATTTGCATGCAGATTCCTAACATATACGATTTGTGTAGGCTCAGATACAAGATTTGATATATAAAAGGAATACAAAGTCAAAAATTTCACGAATAGGACTGAAAAAAGATATGGATGGAAATGACTCATTCCCACTTCAGATGAACTCTTCAACTCGGGAACGGTTGAAGATAGAGCAATTCTGCAAAAGCCAATCGATTCAGGACGATCACATTAGTATAATCTGGGAATTTTGAGTCGATCGATATAATATAAAATTATTCGAAAAATTGGAAGGGGTAAAGATCATGAAAAATACAAATTCGGTAGATTTACTTATAATCCGCACTATATACGCAAAATTTCATGCAGATTCAGAAAATTTATGATTTTTTTATGCTCAGATTCAAAGGTTTGGCATATAAAAGGAATACAACGTCAAAAATGTCAAGAATAGGGCTGAAAAAAATATGATGAATTCGTCAACTCGGGAACGGTTGAAGAAAGAGCAATTTTGCGATCGCCAATCGATTCAAGACGTTCAAATTAGGATAATCTGGTAATTTAGAGTCAATCGATTCAATACAAAATTATTCGAAAAGTTGGAAAAAGTCCAAAGGGGTAGATCCCTAAAGATCATGAAAAATACAAATTCGGTAGATTTACTTTTAATCCGCACTATATACGCAAAATTTAATGAAGATTCAGTAAATTTATGATTTTTTCATGTTCAGATCCAAGTTTTGGCATATAAAAAAATAAAGTCAAAAACTTCATGATCAGAAGTAGAAAAAAATACAGAGGGAAATGACTCCTTCCTCCCTCCAAATAAACTCAATGAAGTTAATGAACATAATATTTTTATATTGTGTTTCATTAATGCATGAATGTTACAAAACTCAATAAAACATGTGAAATTAATGAATTATTTTGTTATTGTCCATTTCTCATCACATAAAAAATTAAAAGAAAAATACACATTTTTATTTATTTTGCACGAGAAACAATTTTTCCAACAGTGAACTCAGGAAAAAACTACCAGCAAATATATTCGCTAGTAAATAAAAATAATAATAATATCCGTCCTTTACCAGGCTATGCCATTGGGGAATATTATCATTAAATTGGACAGAAAATAGGAGCTTTATAGCATAGGGCATTTTTCATCATTTACACTTCAGCTTTACAGCAAAAAGTTATTGAGTGACTCGTAGTGAAAGCACAATTGGAAGGCCCAATTCGTGAATTTCCTTGCCGATACTCCAACGCCGCCCCTCTCAGATAAACTGAGTGACTTTCAGTTTCTTAAGAAATTTTCAAAATTAGGAAAATCCTCAAAGAAATAAGTGACATCTGGACATTTTTTCAATGAATTCATCAAAACAACACATCATATGAAATATAATAATAAATTAAACCACAAAATGCTCATGATGGTTCGGCCAAACATTTCCCTTGAAACATAACATATCTAGTGGAATTTGGGCAACACATTCTCTTATCGTATTTTCAAAGTGTTCTTGATCTCTGAAAGATCTGTATTTATAAACTTCAGATTTTAAATATCTCCATAGAATGAAATCGCATGGGGTTAGATCGGAAGATCTAGGAGACCATGAATTCACTTCAAGTGTAGTGCGCTGGAGCACCTTCCTGTCAAGAATGAATTCTTCTGCGCAGGCTTAATGACATATTGTCTAATGAATCAAGCAGACGATTATGAAGTAGAAGCTCAGAATTTGGATACTCTTTTGAAAATACTGGACCATTTAGTTGTTGGATATACCACACCAGACATCATTATTTTTGAATAAGTATTGGTCACATCCCCATAGGTGCATCCAGTGACTCCTGGTTATTACAAATTTGCAGCGCTTCTTCCACCAATATTCTTTCAATATTCCTCTTTGTGGAAGTTTGGTGATTGGAACAGAAGTTGAGATATTGTGCTGTGTGGATTTTCTTTCTGTAAACAGAGGTGTCTGTTCTTTCGAAGTTCACATCGAGAAATGGCAAGGAAATATTGCTTATTCTTGAGAGAAGTTCCTCAAGATGTTCATCGCCGTGGTTCCACGTATCTTAGCCATAGCATAGTATAGTTATAGTAGGTTTCCTCACGACCAACTGCAAAAACGACACAGGTAAACATATTTCATATACATGCCTTGCAGAGATCAAAGTCATGTTATCGAAATTTGGCATTACAAGAGTAACTCACGAGACTGTGCTAATTTCTAATCGTTTGAATTTCATTTTCGCCGTCAGTACGAATTCCACCCGACAATAAGCAGTATGATTTCCATAGTCCTCTGGAAAGTAAGTAGCTGGGGCGTTCGATAACCCAAAAGGCATGAACTTGATCTGGTTGTTACTTTCGTGAATGCTTACTTGCCATGTAACCACTTTTCAAGTTTAGGGTGAAAAATTAGGGTCGTAAGGGTGTTGTTACTTCTGGGAATGGTGTAACTAACCTTGAGTTAAGTTTAGATTTTTTATAACTTTCAGATTTGAATATAGATCGCTTGGGTAAAAATTTACACTGATCTGTCATGGACTTAGTCAAGCTACTTGTACAATTTTTCCTTACCCTCCCCAGCGTAAAGGTACAATTTACAAACTGGCAAGTAACTTGTAACGGCATTTATCGTCATGTCAGTGACTAGGTGAATTTCTCGGAAAATTGGGGGAATTCAATGTGATATGAGGCGATATTTCCTAGTTCCATCACATAATTTTTCTTAAGAATAAGAAAATGTTGATTTCATGAGACCAGTGGAGTTCAATCAACAAATCTTCCGAAAGCAATACGAATGATGCGATATCTCCCCGTCCGTGATTCTCCATCATTGATCACTTCTCTATCGAGTCAACAAAAACAAAACACCGATTCACTTTCACAAAAATCAGTCGTGAGAGGCGAACACTCGGCGAGAATAGCAGGTTGTGGTTCACCCACGTTCATTGAAAACTGCGTTGGCGCCATTTATATGGGGCATGAAAGGCATGAAATATGTGCTTGTGTAATAACTTGATTCTACTTTTATGGTATTCGGAAGATACTATCGTCGTTTGTTCTCCTGAACATCGATTTCCTCGTTGATTGAATAGAATCGTTAGTATTGGGTATATAAGTGAGTAAGTAAAAATAAGAGGACTAATAATTGATCTGTCTGGTTCTGGATAAGTTTTTAGAATTGATTCTTTGCATTGAATAGATTAAATTAATATACGAATATCCATTTTTCGTAAGATAAATCAACGAGCTTCAACAGAGTTTTACTATTTCCTCCATGCATCTGAAATCTAACAGTAAATGAATTCTGCAGCCTGACTGAGATGTTTAAAAACCCTGGTGTGTCGACTGATTAGATTTTGTTTAGATTTTTTGAAGATAAAACAAACGAAATCGCGTTCTGCTTCTGCAATCGGTTCACGTCCTCTTGTCAATATTCCAGGGACGGTGATTGTTGTTTTAATTTTATGAAATTTCAATACCTTTTTTAAATATCATACGAAAGTTATAGTCCATACTCGAAGTGGAAGACCAAGTTTTCTTGGAAAACAACACCACTGAAATTGTGTTATTTTTCCAAAATAATATAAATACCTACCGTTTAAAAGTCAATAGTTGTGATGGAATAAAAAATTCCCTAGTGCAATTTTCTTATATTATTGACAAATGATAATTTTTAATTTTCCTGATTTTTGTATTATTTTCCTAAATAATTTTTATCATATTCCGTTTTTGTGTGGACAAAAGAGAGAGATGTACAAAATATCCAGTACCGGAAGTCAGTACCAGTTAGAATTTGTTAACCGGTTTGAAACTGACATTTCATTTCTAAACTCGCCAAATGACATTACTGTATGGCAAGAATTTTTACAAATCTATTCAATCAACTGGGTGCGTTTTTATAATATCCTACTGTTTCTTTAAATCATCTTTAAAAGTACAAGTATTTTATGCTTTATAACAAACAATCGTAATGCAAATCCCTTTTTAAAATAATTTTGGTACGACACTGGGTTGTAGGAAGAAGAACATTGATCTCCGGAACTCTCATCGATTCCCAACAAAAAAGTTCCCTATCCCTTCACCGTATCAGGTACTTGTTTCCAGCGTTTTTTGAAAATTGTAAGGGGTTAACTATCCCAGCCATAAGTGACAAGAGGTTAAGGTACACATTTTTCTCAGAATGGATTCTTTGTAGAATAAAACATGCACGTTTGAAGATGCCACATTGTTTCCAAAGCGTACTCTGTGTTTCATGAAAATTTCTTCTAACTTTCGAAATATTTGCTATTCAATAAAAAAAGCAGTGGTTTTGGGTTTGTTGCAGTTTTATTTTCCAATTATTGCATTTTAGTGTGAGGGGGTTTTTGGGGTCAAGTTCTATTCCAAAGTGGGTGGGAGTTTATTGGGGTCGGGGATTAGGATTTTTTTTTAAATTCATGAATTCAAGATGCCAAGGCTCCTAGAGGACGAACAAATTTTGTGCTTGTGGTCCCATTCTATTCAAAATTAGTTCTTGGGTTCGGGATTGTTTGTAAAAATTCATGAATTCAAAATTGCGGCTCTAAAATGTCAGTCGAGTATTGCAATTAAGATCCAATTTTATTCCAAAATGATTTGTGGGGTTTTTTGGGGTCGGAGAGTATGAGTTTTTCTTGAAATTCATGAATTCAAGATGCCAACTCCAAGATGACGAACGAATTTTGTGACTATGGTCCAATTCTATTAAAAATTGGTGAGAGGGGGTTTTTGGGGTCAGAGATTATAACTTTTTTGTCAAAATTAATTAATTCAAAATAGCGGCTCTGAAATGTCAGTCGAGTTTTGTAATTAAGACCCAATTCTATTCTAAAATAGTTTGTGGGGGTTTTTGGGGTCGGAGATTAGAAGTTTTTGTTAAAATTCATGATGTCTAGATGGCAACTCCAAGATGACGAACGAATCTTGTGACTATGGTCAGATTCTTTTAAAAATTGGTGAGAGGGGGTTTTTGGGGTCAGAGATTATAACTTTTTTGTCAAAATTAATTAATTCAAAATAGCGGCTCTGAAATGTCAGTCGAGTTTTGTAATTAAGACCCAATTCTATTCTAAAATAGTTTGTGGGGGTTTTTGGGGTCGGAGATTAGAAGTTTTTGTTAAAATTCATGATATCTAGATGGCAACTCCAAGATGACGGACGAATCTTGTGACTATGGTCAGATTCTATTAAAAATTGGTGAGAGGGAATTTTTGGGGTCAGAGATTATAACTTTTTTGTCAAAATTAATTAATTCAAAATAGCGGCTCTAAAATGTCAGTCGAGTTTTGTAATTAAGACCCAATTCTATTCTAAAATAGTTTGTGGGGGTTTTTCGGGGTCGGAGATTAGAAGTTTTTGTTAAAATTCATGATGTCTAGATGGCAACTCCAAGATGACGAACGAATCTTGTGACTATGGTCAGATTCTATTAAAAATTGGTGAGAGGGGGTTTTTGGGGTCAGATATTATAACTTTTTTGTCAAAATTAATTAATTCAAAATAGCGGCTCTAAAATGTCAGTCGAGTTTTGTAATTAAGACCCAATTCTATTCTAAAATAGTTTGTGGGGTTTTTTTGGGGTCGGAGATTAGAAGTTTTTGTTAAAATTCATGATGTCTAGATGGCAACTCCAAGATGACGAACGAATCTTGTGACTATGGTCAGATTCTATTAAAAATTGGTGAGAGGGGTTTGTCGGGGTCGAAGGTTCTGACATTTTTGTCAAAATTCATGAATTCAAAATAGCAGCACTAAAATGTCGGTCGAGTTTTGTAATTAAGATCCAATTCTATTCCAAAATAGTTTGTGGTTTTTTTTGGTCGTAGATTGAGATTTTTTGTTAGAATTCATGAATTCAAGAAGGCAACTCCCAGATGACGAAAGAGTTTTTCTGATCAATGTCGGATTAAATTCAAAATTATCAATCTTTACAAAAAATTGAAGTAACAAATATTTTTGTTACTATCTTTAATTCATTCAAATGCACTCAAAAATTATTGAAATCGAAAAATTTAAAAACACAAGCTCTTGTTCAAATTCGCTGAAAAGGAAAAAATAGTTGCTTCAGTAGCGTGACTTAGGTTATTCTAAAGCATTTCACGAAAGAATACCCACTTTTTTGTATTCAAAACTGTATACAACAAACTTTCAAATCTGTAACAGAATAACCTTCGTCACATAAGTATATCTAAAGCAACAATATCAACTTTTTTGTGCATTTGTCTGAATGCAATTTTTTTTATATTATATTTTTCTTTTTATATAATTTCAATAAGTTATAATCAGTATCTTTTTAGATTGTCTTTTTGGAGAAAAAATTATTGTACAGTTTACAGATGAGACATCATTTATTCAGCATTTTATGTGACAAATGTTTATTACTACATGCTGAAAACTTCCTGTCGAATTTTCATGAATTTCATTCTTTGAATAATACTGAACGATTTATAGACAAGAGATAGTTGATTTGTTTAAACATTTCGTATACAAAACCATGACATCTGTAAACACACCCATTCGCAAATAATTTTATTGGTATTTTATGAGGATAGATGCAGATGTTCATTTATACATCGTTATCAACAACCAGATTCACTTCATTAGCTCATTGACCAATATACCGGGTGACAACGAAAGTTGGAAACAGTCCACTAGTTCTCGCTGGAGACGGAAGATTTAATAAATCATGATATAAGGTCAAGGAATTCTCTCAGTTATGCTACAGGGTGAGTAGGAGTTAATTTTTTAGCTATACAAAATGGTGTTTCCACAATCTTAGTACAACGTTTTGTTTCGAAGAAACCATCATCATTAACTTTCTTTTAATTTGACAGGAAAAAGTACACCCTGTGGGACATATCATTTTTCATTGCAAATGCAACAGTGTACTGCACAATATGTAACTCTGACCGTTACCGAGATCCCCATACTGTTCATCCTTATTTTAGGCACACTGGAGGATTTGTTAAAAATTCTAGAAAATAATAGACGATATTTATTCAGGGGGTCCCTCCGGAAACTGCATTGATCAATATATAGAAAACCATAGGTGGACCGAATTTGAAAATTTGGGAGTTCACTCTTGTTGGTAAGTACCTTCCCAAGACCAAGTCTTGGGACACCGTGTATAATGCCCCCCTTATGTATTTCTGTGTCTTGAAAGCTACTGCAATTAAAGCGATTCATAATTATTATTCAAGAACAGCGTTTTTCTGCGACAAGACATATTAAAATATTTGAAGGAACCAGGGACAAAGTGATTTTGGAGTGAGTATTATCACATCAACTTCCACATCAGTTGTATCCTTATCAAATTCATTTGTTTTCGAAGATGATACTGTTTTTTCATAGCACTGGATTTTCAGCATACATGTACAATAAATTCATGGGCAGGAATTAATCCAGACTAACTCATTGATTAGAATTTTTCTGAAAGTTATCTGAAAAACCGATGTATATCACTTTTCTCCGAAAATAAGCGATGATTTTTTGCAAGACATATTATAGGACGAAACTCATGGTTTCATCAGCATAACGTTTCCGCTTTTTACCACGAGAAGGATCTGCTCAATGGAAATTCAAGTTTTAAAACGTTTAATTTATAAAAATACTCATTGGCTAGCCCTATATCAAAGGAAACACATTCAGACTTACCCTGTACAAGTATTAATAAAATCGATACCTCAAATTACAAATTATTTCACTACACAATTCACTTAAGCTCTTCTGTCTATATTCGTCAGCTATCTGTAAGTATAGTAGTAACCCACTATGAATTTGATGTTTTTTGCAATAACAAACGTGAAATAATAGTTCGGCCGATACTCTCCAAGATAGCTTCATCACAATAATGAAAGAAAAAATGCAACGAAACAATCGTTCGTTGATAAGAAAAAGATTTATTATCAGCAGAAACCAAATTGTTGTATTCGTAATGAAAAAGAAGTGGGGGTACTATTTAAAATGATTTTTTCATCGATATAACTCAGTTGACGGCGAAGTGTGAATATAATCACTTATGTGTAACCGATTTGATTTTCATGATTTGTGATTGATTACACGTCATATTTTGCGACATTTTCAAGTTAATTAGTAGAACTGGGCGATTTTTCGTTGGAATGTTCAACTTGAGTACTTTTCAACATGGTGAAGACCTATTTTGAACTTAACGTAATTATTCTTAATTCCTGGATCTTATTCAAACTAGATTGAGAGTTAGTAACAATAAAATTCAAAAATACAAATAAGTTGATTAGCTATATAATACGCAGTAAACAATTAAATTATTTTAGTTTATTAATCTAGGTTCCTAAATAGGTGAACTTGATTTCTTTCTTTGATATGCGAAATTTCGAAGTTTCCATCAACTTGATGATCTTCTGAAATATTATTAGCATGTGTTGAAGTTTTTTTTTTTCATAGATATAACACGTATGCATTCCTCGTTTGGATAACTTATCCTTTAGAACAGAAGCCACAATTCAATGAATATTTTTACTTTGCTACTTCTTATATCAAAAAGAGACGAGATATTAATGAATAATAATAGTAATGCATTTATTTCAGAAGTACAAATACGATATTTTCTATAACTACAATAACAAACGTCACTAATTACTGTATATATATATATATATATATATATATATATATATATATATATATATACAAATATCGATAATCATGAATATGATATATTGATATCTATATAACGCAAAATAATTTTTCACTTGAAATTAATTAGAAAAAACAGTTAACGTACAAATAATAATCGATGAAGGAATCCTAAAATTCATCGAGCTAAAGATATAAAAAAGAGAAGACGAAAAAAAAGTATTATTTTAAGAAATATATACATGAAATATTTATTAAAAAATTATCGAATATCAAATTCATCTAAAAGTATTATCACGTCATTAAAATATTTTAATTAATCGAACGTGTAGCAATTTTTTCCCATAAAATCTTTATTTTACACACTTTTATTTAGCTTCTCCTGTATGTATGCATGTTTGTAACCGACTCGATTTTGACCCACTTTAAACAGACAGATTTAATTGAAACTTCGTACACTTATCAAGAAAAATTGCCTACTCTGTGTGATAGCCTTCGACAGAATTTAAAAAATCCGTCGTGGATGGGTAATTAATGTACCTGCTGCCTTCCTTGGATAGATTTGCAATTTTTTTTTCAGACTCTCTCTTTTATAACACATTGAACTAAAAGTAAAAATTAATTGTTTATATAAGCAGAATATAATAATAAATAAAAAATATTAGTATCACTGTGACAAAAGTGTGGGGTGCTCGATATATGAAATTATGAAACAAAGCGCCCTACGCTTTTTCACAATGATGCTAATATTTTTCATTTATTATTATTTTTTACCTATATAAACAATTATTTTCAACTTTCTTAGTTCAATGTTTTATAAAAGCGTGTTTTTTAGTTTTTTTAAACTTTAATTTAGTTAGTTTTGAATTAAAACCAAAAAGTGCACTGAATACTTTTCACACGGTTATCGAGTTTATTGAAAAATTTAGTTACTAGATAAAGATGGCTTCTTCGATATAGGGAGGTTCTGTGCATATTTGGAATCAAAATATCTCTAGATCGTGTCGAGTAGTGATGCTGACTGGACAAGAAAGAAAGAATATGAATACTAGCATGTGTAAGGAATATGCTAATTGTATTCACTAACAGATTTATTGAGATTTAATAGAAATTTTGTCAGCAATGATTAAAATCAACACAACTTTTGCTTGCTGGTAGGAAAGAACTTGAAACCATTCACACCCATTTACAATTCGAGGATGAGTTGATTTGGACATATAGCGTATAAATATCATAATACACGGAGACAAACAAATGAAAATAAATTATAAAAATTAATTTTTGAATTAGCTGGCATTCAATTAAAAAAATCCTGTTTTCTTGAAATTTTTTTCGCAAATTTCGCGAAAATAACGGCCCCTATTTCATTCTTCACCGTATCTTCAGCCATATCTCGTATACAGAAGGGCATAAAAAAGTTACGAAGATTAGGTAACATTGTCTGAGAAATATCGAATTCCCATTTGAATCCAAAAGCTGGCCATATTATAGGTACCTGAATATTATAGAAGAACGTTTCAGAATACCTAGAAACTACTACTTCTGTTCGCATGTTCAGGGAATGGTGTCAATCCAATCAATTAATTAATGCAAAATGGGTAAACTTATTGATAACTCACATATTTACACCTAAACGGAGACATCAGCTTGGTTTTCAGGCCCAATTTGCATGAATATTCCGTTCTATTAACAATTCCAGAACTTTCCTTCGACTTTTCGCAACATGAATAACATTAGCAACACGTGCAAAAAGTATCAATTTCGTAAAATTATTGCCTATTGGTCTTCCAAAACACAAATTCGATAAATGTAATTTCCTGTAAAGTAATTGCGGAGGACACCACTGGAATGATTTCTCGGTTCACACACAAGAGGTCGCTAGCTTCCCTCGCCAGAAAATCAGTCGAAATCTAAATAATCGGGGTTGGGCGTGTTACTTCTGTATTTCGTAGAAAAGTGAGTGTTTTTTGAGATATGTAACTGTAGGATAATAGGATTTTGGTGAGTTGAATAGTTGAATATCATTTCGTCGTCGTACAACAGCTTTGACCTCGGGAAACTGTCCTTTTTAGGAAATACGTAAGTCCAAAGATTCATCTGTTTGACATTTGTACCTTTAAAACGATAGAAAACATTGAGATCAATGATGAGACTCATCTACTCCTTAGTGGTGCAAATGATAGTTGTATTGATTGACAATGTGCACAATCCAGCAACCGTAGAATGGGATTAAAACAGTGATAATCGCAGATAACTGAGATAAGCAGATTCTACATTTTGACATCGCCAAGCTCACTACAAAACAATTGTATATCATTATTTTATATCTTGGTCCGAACAATCGATACTGAAATAAATCAGTATTAAGTTTCAGCACCAATTTTTGAAGAAATCAATATTTTCTGAATCTGACGTTGACTTTATTTATACTCGGGCCTGACGCATCTGCTCTAGGACTGCTTGATTCTGTGCTCTGTTCCAAAGGACGCATAGGCGTAGCCAGAAGGGCTGTATGTAATATTTTTTCGAACTCTTAAAAGTGACAAATGAAGAAGAAACCTTTTTAAGTTTTCAACGGTCGTTACGTCACTATATTTATATTAGTAATAATATTTCCGTTCAAATTCCGAAACCCACCGCCATTTGATAAGGAAGCTTCATATATGTACAGATGTTTCAATATTTAGATAATGCAGTGATAATGTTTGTGGTGCAAATTTCCACGTTGTTGAAGATATATTTTCGTTTCAAAGCTAGTTTTAAAAAGTAATATTCCTTAATGTTTTGAAAATACTTCTGAAACATGTTACTTTCGCTTTTTTGAGTGAGTGCTTGATAGTGAATACAATTCTGAGAATTCCATCAATAGTAAGTTGTATCTATACTCTCATATAAGATTAGATTAGAATGATAAGATAGAGTATGTATGTAGTTGGTTGTACTTTCATGAGATTTGGTTTTTTCGTACCCCTCTTCTTCTAAATTTACTTATTTCTGGTAAATTATATAATCCAAAGTTGATGTGATATATTATGTGAATAAATTAGGTACTTGAATCCAAACTCAAGAACTTCCTGTGAGGGAAAATATGAGTATATGAAGATTCTTACATGAACATTATTGTAAAATAGAAGAAACAAAAATGACACAAATGAATATTCGCAGATTATAACTTGAATATGAACCTAGCTAAAATTATTTTTCTTGATAGTACCACTCGAGGTGTATTGCAAAAATTGCCTCCCAAAAAGTCAGAAACTTGAGTTACCTCAAGAAATTTCCCGAAACTTACAATCTACAAAAAATATTGCACACATTTTTACATACTTTCTCTTGGTTTTCAAGATATTCTATAAACAAGGTGATAGGAGAGAAAAAATAAAAATGTGGATATTGTATCCATGCTTGTGCTTGTATTGCTTGTTTCGAGTAATTACCCCATTGCCCCCATCAGGCACGCACCTGATAGAACCTGCCTAGTGCCTGCTCTTGGTAGGGCATCTGCTCTTTGCAAGCTATCCAGCCACCCTCTGGTTGTCAATTATTCTACTTTTTTCCATCACATTATATAGGGCTCCATTGCTCTAATCTTCAGACACATTACTTCCTATCAACTATCAACCACTATGACGATATCATCAGGGTAGCCCTGATTAGGCACCTCTTCCCGATTTAGGTCTATACGAAGGTTGTCTACCACGAGGTTACACAGTAATGAGGATAGTACCCCCCTCCGAGGGCAGCCTCATTCGGCTTTCACCTTTATTGTCTCCCCGATTAGGGTTGCCTGTGTATCACCCTATAGGTAAGCATGGTAGATATCCTTGGATTCAGGGGTGTTTCGTTCCATGAAAGCTGATGTGCATATTATATGTTATCAGGATATGTAACGCCATCTCGCAGGATTTTCCGGGTTTATGGCCGTGCTGATATTCTAGCAAAATTAGATAAGTACCCTGTTTCCGTATCCTGATATTCCTATCCACCAGTTTTTCCATAGTTTTCAGCAATGGTATTATTGCCCTGACCTAAGCATTTTCCAAGCTTCTGCATGAAAACCACCCAAGATCTTCGTCAGGTGGTAGGTGCGTAAAGCCTGAGGCTCCCGGTCAAATATTTTGATCAAACTGCCCTGGAGTGACGTCATTTCTAGTGGTTTCTGTCAAGTTTTGTAAAACAAACCAATAGAAATTACGTCACTTCAAAGCATTTTGATCAAACTATTTGACCGTGAGCAACAGGCTTATCTGTTTACTGGTAAAATCGGGCCTCTGTCATGTGGCTTCGGCGTCGGGCGATAGATGCCTGTGGTGACACTGAGCACTGTTAAACAGCATCCTGGTTAAGTGAACATGGTAGAGGTTCGTAAGCTAGAAATCACACTGACCGACCAGGATCGACCGTCCGCGACTGTCCAGCAACGACCAAAAATTGAAAGGAATCAATGAAAACTTTCAAACTCACACTGATCGACCAACATTTTTCAGCAGATTGGAATTTCACACATGGTCTTTGAAAACCGGTCGAGGACGATCATTCAGATAAGAACACACGTGTTGGAAATTGGTCGTAGTTGGACGATCGTGGATGGTCGGTCATGGTTACTCAGTGTGCTGGCTGCCTAAGATCACCTATTTAACGTAGGCTAGGAAAATCTAGTCTGTGGTGAATCCAGGCATTGTTACGCAGCATCTTGGTTGAAAGTCTACGGATTCTTGCGACTGCATACGGCGACCCATCAAATGGAGTCGGATGAATCTGACTGTACATGAGTTCCTGGAGGAAGAAGGAGGCTTCCGTCAACGCAAAATAAGACGCCTCTCCACAATCTCCACATAGGTTTGGTCTGCTGGGGAGCATATTTTGCTGGGTAGTAGTAGTAGAAGCGACTGAGATCGATGGCCCTTGAGTTGAGGGTGAGGAGATCTTGGTTTCATTGGCGGGTGATCGTCACAAAATTTGTTTGGGATCACACAGATCATACAGCCTCACAATATAGTAGGTGGAAGTATGCTGTCCGCTGACAAAGATGGTCTTTGCGCGCTGATTTGGCGTAACCAAATCAGCACCGAGCCCTTGTCAAGGTTGCCGGTGTAATAGACAGAAGACATCAGGTGGGTGGTGGAGGGCAAGGTAGAAATCACGGTTGGGCACTCAAAATTTGTTTCTTTGTTGGTTTTCTTGTTTTGGTATAGGTAAGATATTTTGAAACCTACAGACCCCGGTGTACCTGTGAGATTAAACTTGATTTCCCGTGCGGATGGCGCAGCGATCAACTTAGTTGTGGGTCGTAGTGTCATCCGTGGGGAAATATTAGTTAAGCGGTTGATTATTATCAGAGAGAAGGGTACCCCGTATTCTTTCACATTGTTGATACCTCTTTGGCACAATATATTTGAACCTCGTTCGAAATATTACATTATACCTACGTAATTATCATTTTGTTAATAACAGCATAGGTGACACATAATGGGGTAACAACGAATCGATTAGTTTGACAAGTGTTATTTGATGAAATCGAAGCCAATTAAAACTTTTTTTTAATGTTATGCGGAGTTGTGACATCCCAAAGTATCACATATTATACATCGTTTGAATCAGAATGAAAACCTCTATTTCAATTTGTAACAATTTAATATGACGCCCATGAGAAAAAATTAAATTGTTGATGGTGGCCAAAAGACGAAACGTCGGATGGTAAATCTGAAAATACCGTCGTATAGCGAGGACAAAATGGCAATGTTAATGTGCTCTTTATTTTGATATCCATCATCAACTAACGCCAAAAAAAATAAAACTGATTTGTCAAATTTTTTTTTTTGCGGACATACTCGGAATTTTGAAACTTTCGTAACAGCATATTGTTCGTCACATAGATGCGCAAATTTACCCCAATTTAATCATCTTTGTATCTCTTATAGTGTCCGAAATCCCAGTGGTGGTCTCGAATTTGAGTTACCCGGTTTAACATCACTCGATGAGGAAGTGATTCTTGAACACAATAAACTAATATTTTTCTTGGAAATATGTTCCAGCTTCAGACTAACAGTTAACGACGATATAATAACATTTTTGGAATTTGGCCAGAAACTGCATGTGCGTGTTTACACCCAAAATTATGCAAACAATTCTAGAATTATTGCGAAAACTCACTGACCAGTTTTCATAGAACGAGGCTCCAAGAAATCGCCACTTACTGAGGTGATAAACACTAGAAGGTAGTCTCAAAATCTCGCCGGTACCTAGTTTTAACTATGATCTTTCTTCTTTCTTCTAATGAATTTATGAATAGATCAAATCGAACAGTCGTACGTTTCAGTCACCACCGACTCCCATCCCGTCTACAAATCTATTTTCGCATAATGATTCAGGCGCGTGGTAAACATTCGTAGAGTAACCTGCCAAATTATTGAGGAAATCCTCATTCTAATTCTGATAAGTTTACGAAGCTATAAGTAATTACTTAGTTGTTTCGAATGTTAGAACGCTGTACTATTTCGTAAAATTTCGTCAAATTTCGTCATTGAGGACAGGAGTGGAGAATAAATGATATGTGGTTCATGATAAATTTGTGCAAGACGAAGTAATGAGTACGATGCAAATATCTGACAGAGAATCTTCACAAACATCACGTATATTGATACGAACGAGGCTTTTAGTGCTTTTCGTTAGTTGAAAATGTCAATGTATCATTTGATTACTTTTTTAATACATTTCTACACCACTTTGAATTGCACTTTCCTAAGCGAGAAGTCTATTTAAAACGTGATGATGAAAGGTGGATTGATGCAGAAGTTGTCGAATCCAGTCGAAAGATTAATTTTGTATGGGATCCATCTACCAATATTTTGAGGAAATGATACATTGAAAGTTTTTGAATTACATGAAGGCGGCGCCACAAGTTTTGATTCTCCAGTTAAGTACTCAAGATATTTTTATACTGATGGTATGTTAATAATGTTCTAACATGTCTTTTACTATTTACTTTTATATAAATTTTATGGTTTTGTTTATTAGAGGTTCTAGAGGACAGGATTGGCTCATTCCAAGACAGTCATACATTCCTCGAAGAATTTGGTCAAAACACTGTTAGACTCCAGCAGGGATGACCTGCGATGTCTAACAGGCCTACACACAGGCCACTGTCGTTTGAATGACGATCGAAAGCATTTTTCAATGTACGAGGGATATTCGGCGGAAATTTTTTTGAGAAAAAATAATTTATTACTCAACACAACTAAACATTTATTTATTTATTAAAAGTACAGTTGGTGAAAATACAATTATTTAAATTCAACTTAACATTATATTTGTTGAGGTTCTCTACTATAGAAGATCTATTACCACGTATAATATTTATGGTCTTGTGGTGTTCTTGATCAAGATTTAAGTATGGTTTTATAGAATTTTCATTATAGAAGTTTCACCAATTGTTCTTCTTCAACACCACTTTTTGCCAATTCGCTAAAAGCAGATGGTCTATTCGAGTGATTTGTTATCTTTTCGTCCTTTACATTCAAGCCAATTGCCTCAGCAACAGATTTAGTCAATCCATTTACTGTTTCTTCCCACAGGTACATTATCGTACCATTTGTCAGTTTCATTTTTCCATTGTCGATTTGGTTTTAAGAACAATCGTGGTGAGGTAATATTGTCGCCTCATTTTGATATCAGTTTATGAAAAAAACGTACAGGGCAGCTTGGTCTTTCACTATTGGAAACCATTCACTACTTGTACAGCTTTCAGAACCACCTTGGCACGTTTTACTGAACACCAGATTCTATTCACTGCAATTTGTTGGAGAGTCATCGATATTTTTCTCGATTTGAAAAAATCCACCAGACAAGCAACTGCCTCTCCTCCTCGCCACGCTAATTCTACAGCAGCAATATGGTACGCATACGACCTTCAGGAGTATTTTCATAGCAATATTTCTTCCTGATTGAATCGCGGATCTCGGGCTGGTTAAAATACTATATTGTTAAACGAGTCATAATATTACAGTCATTATAGTACTTTTCTTGCGAAAGTTTGCACGAAACGTTCCACATTGTCTTCACCGTTGCTTTTTTAAATTCGGTCTCGTATTTCTTTCTCATATTGACCGCCCAATCTTTTAGTATCAACGACAATTCTTTTGTACGAAGGCGTAGAAGGGCCAACAACACAATATTTTTCAAAATATTGGAAATTGCCACTTTGAAGTGAAAATTGCCACTTTGATCTGACAATTGCCACTTTGATCTGACAATTGTCACTTTGAAATGGCAATTGTCACTTTGAAATGGCAATTGTCACTTTGAAGTGGCAATTGTCACTTTGAAGTGACAATTGTCACTTTTATCTGAATTGTCACTTCGATCTGGCAACTGTCTCTTTTAATAACTGGCACTTTTTTTGCCAACTGCATGCAAAAAAAATTATTTTTCAGTCAAATTCAACACAGTTTTGAAAATACCACGGGCTGGAGCAAGTGTTTTCAAAAAGCCCTCTTCTCATTTGTTCGAAATGAGAAAATTATGGCATTTGATTGGTTTATATAATATGAGGGAAATTGTCAGTGTAATGTTAACATGATTGGGTAAAATTGTTTCATATGACACAAAATGACAAATTGACTTGGTTAGCTCATATAGGTCAACTATGTAACTATCGGATTGGCTATATTACTGTCACGCTGTTAAGAGTTGTCAAAATACAGAAGAGAGCAAATAGAATTATCTGATGCTGGTTGCAGGTATCAATCCAACAAATATTAAGAGATGTGTTTATTATGCCTGTTTCCTCATTATTCATTTACATTGCAGTGTTAGGGGTACACAAAACGTTCTGTCTGATGACTTCGCCATTCTTACTTGCTACTGTCTCAAAACTAAACTGAAACGGCACATTCTCAATCAGTTTTTATTCCATTGACGAATATTTGAGTACGCCTCTGTTTCTTAACAACATGGCGTCTTGATACCTAATCCATCACTGTTTTTACTATATTTTAAGTATATTTTGACGTTTTTACAGTTGTTTTTTACATATGTCTATTTTATTCAACCTCTTTTGATGTCGTTTTAATAGTATTACTAGTGCGGAAAGTGACATTTTTCACACGAGTGGGAAATATTGTGGCACGAGGCGTAAGCCGAATGCGGCAATCACACGAGTGTGAAAAATCACTTTCGCACGAGTAATGTACGACCACATAATAATTTTACCAAATAATGCATAACAATATTATAATTAAAGACGACATGGTTTATTTTAAAAAGTAACAATAACTTTTATCAGGAACAAGAACAAGAACTTTTTCTACTTACAAAATATTAATAATATTTACTAATCAAGATGCACTTTAATACATTTTCTTGTCATAATATGTGTCCAATAGCTCAGTTGGTATGCAGCAGGACTCGACGTGACTTCTGACTTTTTTTTTTTTCAAGAAGATGAAAAAATTACACTTCTCAAATAAATTGCTTCAAGATTTTGTTGGTAGAATTATTAGGTATTTTTACTGTCTCCACGCACAATTAATGCACCTAACATTCACTACGTACTCAAAATAACTTTTGACGTTTGACATAAATTGTTCAAAGCCTGCTTTTTATATATAATAAATACTTAGCAAGATGATTACATGATTGCCTGACTAGGTACAGGGAATTGATATATGAAACTATTTAACGAAAAGGGACATACATTTTGAAAACATTCTAATAATTACTTTTAAATACAAAATATATGAAGCAATCTATTTGAAAAGTGTAATTTTCTTCAATATCATAATGAAAAAAAGTATTTGCGGGCGAGGATCGAACCCGTGTTCAGATGTCAGATGGAAATATGTCCCGCTGCTTTTCGATCTGAGCTAACGGAGCGAAAAAGTTCTTTGAAATTATCATACTCCGCTCTCGTAGGTACATTGAAACCTATCTGCTAACTGTATATAATATTTTTGTGATTGTTCAGTGTGTGAGAAATAGATTTGTTTATTTTTTGCTATTTAAAACTGCAGCGTGGGACGCCAGAGCTCAAGTTTTGCCATGTGGTCAAGTTCTTATCTTACCTAGTAACTTCCGACTAGGCTTCTTTCCATAATTTTCCTTCGTAAAAGTGACTCATACCAAGAGATAAATAGAGGATTCTTCAGCTATTCATAAACATTCCTACAAATGCGTTCTAAAATTTGAAATTTCTTACTGGGGAGTAATCAATGGTTACTTGTTTTCAGAGATTTGAAGTCATCAGAATTAGTTTTCGAGTCGTGTATAAATTATACCCAGAAGTTTCATCAGAAATATCAAGGCTTTTAAAAACAGTTTAGCCTGCTACTGAAAATAAATAATACACAGTTATTGGAAAGAAAATGGAATAATATCATGTATATTTATTTTTCTACAACATCGAATTATATCAATTAGAAGATCGTATCATATTGCATAGCGTACCCGACAAGTTATCGTCGTAGAAAAAATATAGTATGCAAATCGCACAAAATGGCAATACTGCTTCTGTGTTTATTGCCTAATATACTATTGTACTACATCTTTTCCAATATTTATATTCTTCTATAAAAATCAATGGAAAACGATTCTAATTCATTCCGAGTCCTAAATTAAGTGGGAATCAAATTACATTCCAGTCTATCGTTTTATTTAGCATTCATTTAGAGATTAAGAAACTTGGAATATACTAGAAAGTACAGAGTTTAGGTATAATCATCCAACTCGCTACAGAATTGTCGTAATTTATTGAAAATTAACGACTTGGCTTCACGACAAAGTCTATATTTTTTTATCTTCAACATATAAAAAAAACTATGATTTCAGTAGGTACTTCTATTCATGTTTTTAACCTACCTCGATAAATTACCTTTGCATCATTAATGATTTTCCGTTGTAATTGATGTTTTTCAATAAAAAGAAGTACTTTGTACAGTGTGTCCGACATACTGAAAACATACATATACCTACTTATCAAGTTGGCATTCATCATAAAAAGTTCTGCATGTTCTAGACCCTAATTTTCAATAATGAAAGCTTCATATTTGTTAGTCGGATACGATAAAGTGTCAAAAAATATAAATTTGGTACAAAAGTAAGGTACTATTATTTGAGGCAATATCAAGAATTATTGTTACCTTATTAATTTTATTCACATATAACGGATGCCATGAAATATTTGTTTTAAAGCTATTGAATCAAAGTAATATTGTATTTTCAAATTCGATGCGTATTTCCATATGATGATGGGTGATTGATGACTGTAAAGTATTGGAACAGCCTCAAATTTCACAGAGACAATACAAACTGCTTTATTGAACTCACTTTTTCAAATTACAAACCTTGATGTTTGTTTCTTTTTCTTCAAAAAATGTCGATAGAAAAAACTAGCTGAGGGCTGCTATGCCTGCGAATATTCAGTTATTTTAATGAGTAAACTCGAATAGACAAAAATTTATAAAAACCCGTATTTTTTTATTTTCCGCGTAGATGGATTTCTAGTTCTGAACTTTTCATGATGAATGACTTTCCTAAAATAAAAAATAAGTAAGATATCCACATCCAAATTTATTTACTTCGAATTCAATGAAAATCACCTGAGTCTGACATGTCGCGCCATCTTCCGCTAGGTAGAACAAACTTCAACCAACCACCACGAAAGGATAGTATCCTTTTCGGTCCAGAAATTGACCGGCTGTAGGACAATAAAGAATCCTACCTCTATGGAAAAACGAACTAATGAAGATTGCACGTAGAAGATTCTGTAAAAGGCTGATTCAGATGCATGCATGTGAAAGGAACATCATATTCTTTTTTTATCAAGTGAACTTGCGCCATCTGTCCATCAATGTCCAAACTATCAACATATTGTGCAATTCGCGGCAAAATTACGGTTTTTCCGAGAATGTTAAGCATGAATTCAAGCATTGTCTTTATATACTATTAGATAATGATTCAAGCATTTCTGAAGTAATTTTCTTTGAATCTATGACCTGCCAAGAAGTTTTGATTTCTAAACAGTAATTTTTTATGAATTATGAATTTGCTTTTTTTGCGTTTCTTTTGCCCTTCTCAGTGGAATGTATTGCTGTAATTTTGTTTCGCAAGCTATAACTCTCGAACACTCTTTTTTTGTTTTTCATACCCTGCGAATTCGAATAAGAAGCGGACATGTACAATCCAACTCCAAAAGTATTTTGTTCCAACGAAACAAAATCCATCGACGTTATTATCATCAATTTCCGATTCGGTATGAATGCTCGTCAACTTTCCCGTCAATATAAAAGTACTCCGAAAGAAACCCGGGACGGCACCTATCAGCGGCGACGCCAGGCGTCGTCGACGTCGCGTGCCGTAAAATTCGGGAAAGAGAAGAAAATTTTCCGAGAATTTTCCTGGTCTGTGAAAGCGCGGAAACTGCGGGAGTCCGGCAGGCTGGCGCCCGACGACTCTCGCTGTTTTTCCTCGCTTTGTCGGGATGTGTCTCCCCGGTCGCCCACGGAGGGACATGAGTGGGGAAGTGGGGGATGTGTTTTGGAACAACATCTGGAAAAATCTCTTGCAGATTATGTCATACGTTATTATTTAGTCTGGTTTACAACTTCCATTTCGTGAAAAACCTAGGCTGGACCGTCGAAAAGTATGGACAAAGCTAGGAAGAAAAATTGCGGCTGACAAAAGTTGAAAAAGTTATAACGTAAAAGACAATAGGACGGTTTGGTTCTTGCAAATATTTAAAAAACTAATTGAGATAAGTGGCCAAAATTTGAAAAAAGATACTGAAAGAGCAGAAAATTTACTAAAAAAACTCCTAGGTACCTCCCCTAACTGTAGCGACAATATTAAAGGTGAAAATTGAGCTAAAACCAAGTAGCGGCTCTAGCAGGAACGTCGACAGAATCAGGAGCTTGAACAAAAAAAAATTAAAAAATAAACGGTAAAATATAAATATTAAGGAATAAAAAAATGTATGTACTATCTTAACACAGAAATAAACAAGAATTCGTCAACAAATAAATTTTAACCCAATTTTTTAATCAACTATGCTTTTGTTAATTAGTTAATTTTTACCCGCTGATTATTTTAGAACTCAAAACTTAGAATTTTTTTTAACTTTTTGTGTAACTTTTAAAAGGGTTTAGAAACGATCCCCGTTGGAAAAATTGAAAAATTTAGATTTTTCACTCTCTTATTAACAATCCAATATATTAAAAAATAAAGAATGTAAATAAAGCAATCAGAGATTTTGTTTTTAAATAATTCTAATTATTTTTTTCTTATTATTGAAAGCTATTAGCTATTTTTCTTATTTTTAACTTTCATTACTTAAATAATTGTTATGAACAAAAGCATTGGTAATAAGACTTTTGAAAAAAAAATTCTAATCCTCAATGAAAATAATTTGATTCCATCATGACTTTTAGTATCTACTTATTGCCTAAAAATTAATTTCTTTATAATAAATTGTTTGTCTGATAAACTAATAATGAGTTAATAATTATTTTTTTCAGAATATGAAAGAACATGTTAAAATGGTTCCTTGACATTGATATTTAGTAAAAAAAATAAAAAAATAATTAACAGGTGCACTTTTTATCAACGACAAAAAATAATGATAATAATACTTAGGTACTGTTCGAAAGTACTCAGTAATCGCGAGCATTTTATATTTAAATAAAAGTGCCTAGTGCTCACGATTTCGGAGCACTTTTCAAGAGTATTCGAAACACTTTCTGTCAATGCTCGGCACAGCTCTGATTGGCATATAGAAGAAATAAAATGTCAAAAATTCCACGGATAGGAGTAAAAAAAATATGGAGGAAAACGCCAATCAATTCAGAATAATCAAATTAGTATAATTTGTGAATTGAGAGTCGATCAATGTGAAACAGAATTATTCAAAAAATCGAAAAAAAAGTCCAAACGGGTAGACTCTTAAATATCATGTAAAACAAACAATTTAATCAGATCCTCTGGAAATTTGCACTAGGTGTATAGGTACGTGAATTTTAATGTAGATTCCGAAAATATATGATTTGGCATATAAAAGGAATACAACGTCAAAAATGTCACGAATAGGAATGAAAAAAAATGTGGAGGGAAATTACTCCTTTCCATTCGAATTTAACCCTTCAACTCGGGAAAGGTTGAAGATAGAGCAATTCTGCGAACGCTAAGCGATTCAGAATGATCAAATTGGTATAATCTATGGATTTCGAGTCAATCGATATAAAACAAAATTAGTCGAAAAATCGAAAAAAGTCCAAAGGAGTAGATCCCTAAGAGTCATAAAAAATACCAAATCGGCATATTCAATTGCAATCCGCACTATATATACGCAAAATATCATGTATCAGATTCCATAAATATATGAATTGTTTATAGTCAGATACAAGGTTTGGCATATAGGTGAATACAACGTCAAAATGTCAGGAATAATACTGAAAAAAAATATGGAGGGAAATTACTTCTTTCTATTCCAGATGAACTCTTCAACTCGGAAAAGGTTAAAGATAGAGCAATTCTGCGAACGCCAATCGATTCAGAATGGTCAAATTAGTATAATTTGTTGTGAATTTCGAGTCAATCGATGTGAAATAAACTTATTCGAAAAATCGAAAAAAGTCCAAAAAATCATGAAAAATACAAAATGGACAGATTCACTTACAATCCACACTATAATATGCAAAATTTCATGCAGATTCCGAAAATAGATGATTTGTTCATGCTCAGATACAAGGTTTGGCATATAAAAGAAATACAACGTCAAATTTGTCACGAATGAACTCTTCAACTCGGAAAAGGTTAAAGATAGAGCAGTTCTGCGAACGCCAATCGATTCAGAATGGTCAAATTAGTATAATTTGTGAATTTCGAGTCAATCGATGTGAAACAAACTTATTCGAAAAATCGAAAAAAGTCCAAAGTCCCTAAAAATCATGAAAAATACAAAATCGACAGATTCACTTACAATCCACACTATATATGCAAAATTTCATGCAGATTCCGAAAATATATGATTTGTTCATTCTCAGATACAAGGTTTGGCATATAAAAGGAATACAACGTCAAATTTGTCACGAATGAACTCTTCAACTCGGAAAAGGTTAAAGATAGAGCAATTCTGCGAACGCCAATCGATTCAGAATGGTCAAATTAGTATAATTTGTTGTGAATTTCGAGTCAATCGATGTGAAATAAACTTATTCGAAAAATCGAAAAAAGTCCAAAAAATCATGAAAAATACAAAATGGACAGATTCACTTACAATCCACACTATATATGCAAAATTTCATGCAGATTCCGAAAATATATGATTTGTTTATGCTCAGATACAAGGTTTGGCATATAAAAGGAATACAACGTCAAATTTGTCACGAATGAACTCTTCAACTCGGAAAAGGTTAAAGATAGAGCAATTCTGCGAACGCCAATCGATTCAGAATGGTCAAATTAGTATAATTTGTGAATTTCGAGTCAATCGATGTGAAACAAACTTATTCGAAAAATCGAAAAAAGTCCAAAGGGGTAGACCCCTAAAAATCATGAAAAATACAAAATCGACAGATTCACTTACAATCCACACAATATATGCAAAATTTCATGCAGATTCCGAAAATATATGATTTGTTTATGCTCAGATACAAGGTTTGGCATATAAAAGGAATACAACGTCAAATTTGTCACGAATGAACTCTTCAACTCGGAAAAGGTTAAAGATAGAGCAGTTCTGCGAACGCCAATCGATTCAGAATGGTCAAATTAGTATAATTTGTGAATTTCGAGTCAATCGATGTGAAACAAACTTATTCGAAAATCGAAAAAAGTCCAAAGGGGTAGACCCCTAAAAATCATGAAAAATACAAAATGGGCAGAATCACTTACAATCCACACTATATATGCAAAATTTCATGCAGATTCCGAAAATAGATGATTTGTTCATGCTCAGATACAAGGTTTGGCATATAAAAGAAATACAACGTCAAATTTGTCACGAATGAACTCTTCAACTCGGAAAAGGTTAAAGATAGAGCAATTCTGCGAACGCCAATCGATTCAGAATGGTCAAATTAGTATAATTTGTTGTGAATTTCGAGTCAATCGATGTGAAATAAACTTATTCGAAAAATCGAAAAAAGTCCAAAAAATCATGAAAAATACAAAATGGACAGATTCACTTACAATCCACACTATATATGCAAAATTTCATGCAGATTCCGAAAATATATGATTTGTTTATGCTCAGATACAAGGTTTGGCATATAAAAGGAATACAACGTCAAATTTGTCACGAATGAACTCTTCAACTCGGAAAAGGTTAAAGATAGAGCAATTCTGCGAACGCCAATCGATTCAGAATGGTCAAATTAGTATAATTTGTGAATTTCGAGTCAATCGATTTGAAACAAACTTATTCGAAAAATCGAAAAAAGTCCAAAGGGGTAGACCCCTAAAAATCATGAAAAATACAAAATCGACAGATTCACTTACAATCCACACTATATATGCAAAATTTCATGCAGATTCCGAAAATATATGATTTGTTTATGCTCAGATACAAGGTTTGGCATATAAAAGGAATACAACGTCAAATTTGTCACGAATGAACTCTTCAACTCGGAAAAGTTAAAGATAGAGCAGTTCTGCGAACGCCAATCGATTCAGAATGGTCAAATTAGTATAATTTGTGAATTTCGAGTCAATCGATGTGAAACAAACTTATTCGAAAAATCGAAAAAAGTCCAAAGGGGTAGACCCCTAAAAATCATGAAAAATACAAAATGGGCAGAATCACTTACAATCCACACTATATATGCAAAATTTCATGCAAATTCCGAAAATATATGATTTGTTTATGCTCAGATACAAGGTTTGGCATATAAAAGGAATACAACGTCAAATTTGTCACGAATGAACTCTTCAACTCGGAAAAGGTTAAAGATAGAGCAATTCTGCGAACGCCAATCGATTCAGAATGGTCAAATTAGTATAATTTGTTGTGAATTTCGAGTCAATCGATGTGAAATAAACTTATTCGAAAAATCGAAAAAAGTCCAAAAAATCATGAAAAATACAAAATGGACAGATTCACTTACAATCCACACTATATATGCAAAATTTCATGCAGATTCCGAAAATATATGATTTGTTTATGCTCAGATACAAGGTTTGGCATATAAAAGGAATACAACGTCAAATTTGTCACGAATGAACTCTTCAACTCGGAAAAGGTTAAAGATAGAGCAGTTCTGCGAACGCCAATCGATTCAGAATGGTCAAATTAGTATAATTTGTGAATTTCGAGTCAATCGATGTGAAACAAACTTATTCGAAAAATCGAAAAAAGTCCAAAGGGGTAGACCCCTAAAAATCATGAAAAATACAAAATGGGCAGAATCACTTACAATCCACACTATATATGCAAAATTTCATGCAAATTCCGAAAATATATGATTTGTTTATGCTCAGATACAAGGTTTGGCATATAAAAGGAATACAACGTCAAATTTGTCACGAATGAACTCTTCAACTCGGAAAAGGTTAAAGATAGAGCAGTTCTGCGAACGCCAATCGATTCAGAATGGTCAAATTAGTATAATTTGTGAATTTCGAGTCAATCGATGTGAAACAAACTTATTCGAAAAATCGAAAAAAGTCCAAAGGGGTAGACCCCTAAAAATCATGAAAAATACAAAATGGGCAGAATCACTTACAATCCACACTATATATGCAAAATTTCATGCAAATTCCGAAAATATATGATTTGTTTATGCTCAGATACAAGGTTTGGCATATAAAAGGAATACAACGTCAAATTTGTCACGAATGAACTCTTCAACTCGGAAAAGGTTAAAGATAGAGCAATTCTGCGAACGCCAATCGATTCAGAATGGTCAAATTAGTATAATTTGTTGTGAATTTCGAGTCAATCGATGTGAAATAAACTTATTCGAAAAATCGAAAAAAGTCCAAAAAATCATGAAAAATACAAAATGGACAGATTCACTTACAATCCACACTATAATATGCAAAATTTCATGCAGATTCCGAAAATAGATGATTTGTTCATGCTCAGATACAAGGTTTGGCATATAAAAGAAATACAACGTCAAATTTGTCACGAATGAACTCTTCAACTCGGAAAAGGTTAAAGATAGAGCAGTTCTGCGAACGCCAATCGATTCAGAATGGTCAAATTAGTATAATTTGTGAATTTCGAGTCAATCGATGTGAAACAAACTTATTCGAAAAATCGAAAAAAGTCCAAAGTCCCTAAAAATCATGAAAAATACAAAATCGACAGATTCACTTACAATCCACACTATATATGCAAAATTTCATGCAGATTCCGAAAATATATGATTTGTTCATTCTCAGATACAAGGTTTGGCATATAAAAGGAATACAACGTCAAATTTGTCACGAATGAACTCTTCAACTCGGAAAAGGTTAAAGATAGAGCAATTCTGCGAACGCCAATCGATTCAGAATGGTCAAATTAGTATAATTTGTTGTGAATTTCGAGTCAATCGATGTGAAATAAACTTATTCGAAAAATCGAAAAAAAGTCCAAAAAATCATGAAAAATACAAAATGGACAGATTCACTTACAATCCACACTATATATGCAAAATTTCATGCAGATTCCGAAATATATGATTTGTTTATGCTCAGATACAAGGTTTGGCATATAAAAGGAATACAACGTCAAATTTGTCACGAATGAACTCTTCAACTCGGAAAAGGTTAAAGATAGAGCAATTCTGCGAACGCCAATCGATTCAGAATGGTCAAATTAGTATAATTTGTGAATTTCGAGTCAATCGATGTGAAACAAACTTATTCGAAAAATCGAAAAAAGTCCAAAGGGGTAGACCCCTAAAAATCATGAAAAATACAAAATCGACAGATTCACTTACAATCCACACAATATATGCAAAATTTCATGCAGATTCCGAAAATATATGATTTGTTTATGCTCAGATACAAGGTTTGGCATATAAAAGGAATACAACGTCAAATTTGTCACGAATGAACTCTTCAACTCGGAAAAGGTTAAAGATAGAGCAGTTCTGCGAACGCCAATCGATTCAGAATGGTCAAATTAGTATAATTTGTGAATTTCGAGTCAATCGATGTGAAACAAACTTATTCGAAAAATCGAAAAAAGTCCAAAGGGGTAGACCCCTAAAAATCATGAAAAATACAAAATGGGCAGAATCACTTACAATCCACACTATATATGCAAAATTTCATGCAGATTCCGAAAATAGATGATTTGTTCATGCTCAGATACAAGGTTTGGCATATAAAAGAAATACAACGTCAAATTTGTCACGAATGAACTCTTCAACTCGGAAAAGGTTAAAGATAGAGCAATTCTGCGAACGCCAATCGATTCAGAATGGTCAAATTAGTATAATTTGTTGTGAATTTCGAGTCAATCGATGTGAAATAAACTTATTCGAAAAATCGAAAAAAGTCCAAAAAATCATGAAAAATACAAAATGGACAGATTCACTTACAATCCACACTATATATGCAAAATTTCATGCAGATTCCGAAAATATATGATTTGTTTATGCTCAGATACAAGGTTTGGCATATAAAAGGAATACAACGTCAAATTTGTCACGAATGAACTCTTCAACTCGGAAAAGGTTAAAGATAGAGCAATTCTGCGAACGCCAATCGATTCAGAATGGTCAAATTAGTATAATTTGTGAATTTCGAGTCAATCGATTTGAAACAAACTTATTCGAAAAATCGAAAAAAGTCCAAAGGGGTAGACCCCTAAAAATCATGAAAAATACAAAATCGACAGATTCACTTACAATCCACACTATATATGCAAAATTTCATGCAGATTCCGAAAATATATGATTTGTTTATGCTCAGATACAAGGTTTGGCATATAAAAGGAATACAACGTCAAATTTGTCACGAATGAACTCTTCAACTCGGAAAAGGTTAAAGATAGAGCAGTTCTGCGAACGCCAATCGATTCAGAATGGTCAAATTAGTATAATTTGTGAATTTCGAGTCAATCGATGTGAAACAAACTTATTCGAAAAATCGAAAAAAGTCCAAAGGGGTAGACCCCTAAAAATCATGAAAAATACAAAATGGGCAGAATCACTTACAATCCACACTATATATGCAAAATTTCATGCAAATTCCGAAAATATATGATTTGTTTATGCTCAGATACAAGGTTTGGCATATAAAAGGAATACAACGTCAAATTTGTCACGAATGAACTCTTCAACTCGGAAAAGGTTAAAGATAGAGCAATTCTGCGAACGCCAATCGATTCAGAATGGTCAAATTAGTATAATTTGTTGTGAATTTCGAGTCAATCGATGTGAAATAAACTTATTCGAAAAATCGAAAAAAGTCCAAAAAATCATGAAAAATACAAAATGGACAGATTCACTTACAATCCACACTATAATATGCAAAATTTCATGCAGATTCCGAAAATAGATGATTTGTTCATGCTCAGATACAAGGTTTGGCATATAAAAGAAATACAACGTCAAATTTGTCACGAATGAACTCTTCAACTCGGAAAAGGTTAAAGATAGAGCAGTTCTGCGAACGCCAATCGATTCAGAATGGTCAAATTAGTATAATTTGTGAATTTCGAGTCAATCGATGTGAAACAAACTTATTCGAAAAATCGAAAAAAGTCCAAAGTCCCTAAAAATCATGAAAAATACAAAATCGACAGATTCACTTACAATCCACACTATATATGCAAAATTTCATGCAGATTCCGAAAATATATGATTTGTTCATTCTCAGATACAAGGTTTGGCATATAAAAGGAATACAACGTCAAATTTGTCACGAATGAACTCTTCAACTCGGAAAAGGTTAAAGATAGAGCAATTCTGCGAACGCCAATCGATTCAGAATGGTCAAATTAGTATAATTTGTGAATTTCGAGTCAATCGATGTGAAACAAACTTATTCGAAAAATCGAAAAAAGTCCAAAGGGGTAGACCCCAAAAAATCATGAAAAATACAAAATGGGCAGAATCACTTACAATCCACACTATATATGCAAAATTTCATGCAGATTCCGAAAATATATGATTTGTTTATGCTCAGATACAAGGTTTGGCATATAAAAGGAATACAACGTCAAATTTGTCACGAATGAACTCTTCAACTCGGAAAAGGTTAAAGATAGAGCAATTCTGCGAACGCCAATCGATTCAGAATGGTCAAATTAGTATAATTTGTGAATTTCGAGTCAATCGATGTGAAACAAACTTATTCGAAAAATCGAAAAAAGTCCAAAGTCCCTATAAATCATGAAAAATACAAAATCGACAGATTCACTTACAATCCACACTATATATGCAAAATTTCATGCAGATTCCGAAAATATATGATTTGTTCATTCTCAGATACAAGGTTTGGCATATAAAAGGAATACAACGTCAAATTTGTCACGAATGAACTCTTCAACTCGGAAAAGGTTAAAGATAGAGCAATTCTGCGAACGCCAATCGATTCAGAATGGTCAAATTAGTATAATTTGTTGTGAATTTCGAGTCAATCGATGTGAAATAAACTTATTCGAAAAATCGAAAAAAGTCCAAAAAATCATGAAAAATACAAAATCGACAGATTCACTTACAATCCACACTATATATGCAAAATTTCATGCAGATTCCGAAAATATATGATTTGTTTATGCTCAGAATGGTCAAATTAGTATAATTTGTTGTGAATTTCGAGTCAATCGATGTGAAATAAACTTATTCGAAAAATCGAAAAAAGTCCAAAAAATCATGAAAAATACAAAATGGACAGATTCACTTACAATCCACACTATAATATGCAAAATTTCATGCAGATTCCGAAAATAGATGATTTGTTCATGCTCAGATACAAGGTTTGGCATATAAAAGAAATACAACGTCAAATTTGTCACGAATGAACTCTTCAACTCGGAAAAGGTTAAAGATAGAGCAGTTCTGCGAACGCCAATCGATTCAGAATGGTCAAATTAGTATAATTTGTGAATTTCGAGTCAATCGATGTAAAACAAACTTATTCGAAAATCGAAAAAAGTCCAAAGTCCCTAAAAATCATGAAAAATACAAAATCGACAGATTCACTTACAATCCACACTATATATGCAAAATTTCATGCAGATTCCGAAAATATATGATTTGTTCATTCTCAGATACAAGGTTTGGCATATAAAAGGAATACAACGTCAAATTTGTCACGAATGAACTCTTCAACTCGGAAAAGGTTAAAGATAGAGCAATTCTGCGAACGCCAATCGATTCAGAATGGTCAAATTAGTATAATTTGTGAATTTCGAGTCAATCGATGTGAAACTAACTTATTCGAAAAATCGAAAAAAGTCCAAAGGGGTAGACCCCTAAAAATCATGAAAAATACAAAATCGACAGATTCACTTACAATCCACACTATATATGCAAAATTTCATGCAGATTCCGAAAATATATGATTTGTTTATGCTCAGATACAAGGTTTGGCATATAAAAGGAATACAACGTCAAATTTGTCACGAATGAACTCTTCAACTCGGAAAAGGTTAAAGATAGAGCAATTCTGCGAACGCCAATCGATTCAGAATGGTCAAATTAGTATAATTTGTGAATTTCGAGTCAATCGATGTGAAACAAACTTATTCGAAAAATCGAAAAAAGTCCAAAGGGGTAGACCCCTAAAATCATGAAAAATACAAAATCGACAGATTCACTTACAATCCACACTATATATGCAAAATTTCATGCAGATTCCGAAAATATATGATTTGTTTATGCTCAGATACAAGGTTTGGCATATAAAAGGAATACAACGTCAAATTTGTCACGAATGAACTCTTCAACTCGGAAAAGGTTAAAGATAGAGCAGTTCTGCGAACGCCAATCGATTCAGAATGGTCAAATTAGTATAATTTGTGAATTTCGAGTCAATCGATGTGAAACAAACTTATTCGAAAAATCGAAAAAAGTCCAAAGGGGTAGACCCCTAAAAATCATGAAAAATACAAAATGGGCAGAATCACTTACAATCCACACTCTATATGCAAAATTTCATGCAGATTCCGAAAATATATGATTTGTTTATGCTCAGATACAAGGTTTGGCATATAAAAGGAATACAACGTCAAATTTGTCACGAATGAACTCTTCAACTCGGAAAAGGTTGAAGATAGAGCAGTTCTGCGAACGCTAATCGATTCAGAATGATCAAATTAGTATGATTCGTGAATTTCGAGTCAATCGATGTGAAACAAACTTATTCGAAAAATCGAAAAAAGTCCAAAGGGGTAGACCCCTAAAAATCATGAAAAATACAAAATCGACAGATTCACTTACAATCCACACTATATATGCAAAATTTCATGCAGATTCCGAAAATATATGATTTGTTTATGCTCAGATACAAGGTTTGACATATAAAAGGAATACAACGTCAAATTTGTCACGAATGAACTCTTCAACTCGGAAAAGGTTAAAGATAGAGCAATTCTGCGAACGCCAATCGATTCAGAATGGTCAAATTAGTATAATTTGTGAATTTCGAGTCAATCGATGTGAAACAAACTTATTCGAAAAATCGAAAAAAGTCCAAAGGGGTAGACCCCTAAAAATCATGAATAATACAAATTCAGCAGATTCACTTACAACCCGCACTATATTCGAAAAATTTCATGCAGATTCCGAAAATATATGATTTGTTCATTCTCAGATACAAGGTTTGGCATATAAAAGGAATACAACGTCAAATTTGTCACGAATGAACTCTTCAACTCGGAAAAGGTTAAAGATAGAGCAATTCTGCGAACGCCAATCGATTCAGAATGGTCAAATTAGTATAATTTGTTGTGAATTTTGAGTCAATCGATGTGAAATAAACTTATTCGAAAAATCGAATAAAGTCCAAAAAATCATGAAAAATACAAAATGGACAGATTCACTTACAATCCACACTATAATATGCAAAATTTCATGCAGATTCCGAAAATATATGATTTGTTCATTCTCAGATACAAGGTTTGGCATATAAAAGGAATACAACGTCAAATTTGTCACGAATGAACTCTTCAACTCGGAAAAGGTTAAAGATAGAGCAATTCTGCGAACGCCAATCGATTCAGAATGGTCAAATTAGTATAATTTGTTGTGAATTTCGAGTCAATCGATGTGAAACAAACTTATTTGAAAAATCGAAAAAAGTCCAAAGGGGTAGACCCCTAAAAATCATGAAAAATACAAAATCGACAGATTCACTTACAATCCACACTATATATGCAAAATTTCATGCAGATTCCGAAAATATATGATTTGTTCATTCTCAGATACAAGGTTTGGCATATAAAAGGAATACAACGTCAAATTTGTCACGAATGAACTCTTCAACTCGGAAAAGGTTAAAGATAGAGCAATGCCAATCGATTCAGAATGGTCAAATTAGTATAATTTGTGAATTTCGAGTCAATCGATGTGAAACAAACTTATTCGAAAAATCGAAAAAAGTCCAAAGGGGTAGACCCCTAAAAATCATGAAAAATACAAAATCGACAGATTCACTTACAATCCACACTATATATGCAAAATTTCATGCAGATTCCGAAAATATATGATTTGTTCATTCTCAGATACAAGGTTTGGCATATAAAAGGAATACAACGTCAAATTTGTCACGAATGAACTCTTCAACTCGGAAAAGGTTAAAGATAGAGCAATTCTGCGAACGCCAATCGATTCAGAATGGTCAAATTAGTATAATTTGTGAATTTCGAGTCAATCGATGTGAAACAAACTTATTCGAAAAATCGAAAAAAGTCCAAAGGGGTAGACCCCTAAAAATCATGAAAAATACAAAATCGACAGATTCACTTTCCACACTATATATGCAAAATTTCATGCAGATTCCGAAAATATATGATTTGTTTATGCTCAGATACAAAGTTTGGCATATAAAAGGAATACAACGTCAAATTTGTCACGAATGAACTCTTCAACTCGGAAAAGGTTAAAGATAGAGCAATTCTGCGAACGCCAATCGATTCAGAATGGTCAAATTAGGATAATTTGTGAATTTCGAGTCAATCGATGTGAAACAAACTTATTCGAAAAATCGAAAAAAGTCCAAAGGGGTAGACCCCTAAAAATCATGAAAAATACAAAATCGACAGATTCACTTACAATCCACACTATATATGCAAAATTTCATGCAGATTCCGAAAATATATGATTTGTTTATGCTCAGATACAAGGTTTGGCATATAAAAGGAATACAACGTCAAATTTGTCACGAATGAACTCTTCAACTCGGAAAAGGTTAAAGATAGAGCAGTTCTGCGAACGCTAATCGATTCAGAATGGTCAAATTAGTATAATTTGTGAATTTCGAGTCAATCGATGTGAAACAAACTTATTCGAAAAATCGAAAAAAGTCCAAAGGGGTAGACCCCTAAAAATCATGAAAAATACAAAATGGGCAGAATCACTTACAATCCACACTATATATGCAAAATTTCATGCAGATTCCGAAAATATATGATTTGTTTATGCTCAGATACAAGGTTTGGCATATAAAAGGAATACAACGTCAAATTTGTCACGAATGAACTCTTCAACTCGGAAAAGGTTAAAGATAGAGCAATTCTGCGAACGCCAATCGATTCAGAATGGTCAAATTAGTATAATTTGTTGTGAATTTCGAGTCAATCGATGTGAAATAAACTTATTCGAAAAATCGAAAAAAGTCCAAAAAATCATGAAAAATACAAAATGGACAGATTCACTTACAATCCACACTATAATATGCAAAATTTCATGCAGATTCCGAAAATAAATGATTTGTTCATGCTCAGATACAAGGTTTGGCATATAAAAGAAATACAACGTCAAATTTGTCACGAATGAACTCTTCAACTCGGAAAAGGTTAAAGATAGAGCAGTTCTGCGAACGCCAATCGATTCAGAATGGTCAAATTAGTATAATTTGTGAATTTCGAGTCAATCGATGTGAAACAAACTTATTCGAAAAATCGAAAAAAGTCCAAAGTCCCTAAAAATCATGAAAAATACAAAATCGACAGATTCACTTACAATCCACACTATATATGCAAAATTTCATGCAGATTCCGAAAATATATGATTTGTTCATTCTCAGATACAAGGTTTGGCATATAAAAGGAATACAACGTCAAATTTGTCACGAATGAACTCTTCAACTCGGAAAAGGTTAAAGATAGAGCAATTCTGCGAACGCCAATCGATTCAGAATGGTCAAATTAGTATAATTTGTGAATTTCGAGTCAATCGATGTGAAACAAACTTATTCGAAAAATCGAAAAAAGTCCAAAGGGGTAGACCCCTAAAAATCATGAAAAATACAAAATCGACAGATTCACTTACAATCCACACTATATATGCAAAATTTCATGCAGATTCCGAAAATATATGATTTGTTTATGCTCAGATACAAGGTTTGGCATATAAAAGGAATACAACGTCAAATTTGTCACGAATGAACTCTTCAACTCGGAAAAGGTTAAAGATAGAGCAATTCTGCGAACGCCAATCGATTCAGAATGGTCAAATTAGTATAATTTGTGAATTTCGAGTCAATCGATGTGAAACAAACTTATTCGAAAAATCGAAAAAAGTCCAAAGGGGTAGACCCCTAAAAATCATGAAAAATACAAAATCGACAGATTCACTTACAATCCACACTATATATGCAAAATTTCATGCAGATTCCGAAAATATATGATTTGTTTATGCTCAGATACAAGGTTTGGCATATAAAAGGAATACAACGTCAAATTTGTCACGAATGAACTCTTCAACTCGGAAAAGGTTAAAGATAGAGCAGTTCTGCGAACGCCAATCGATTCAGAATGGTCAAATTAGTATAATTTGTGAATTTCGAGTCAATCGATGTGAAACAAACTTATTCGAAAAATCGAAAAAAGTCCAAAGGGGTAGACCCCTAAAAATCATGAAAAATACAAAATGGGCAGAATCACTTACAATCCACACTCTATATGCAAAATTTCATGCAGATTCCGAAAATATATGATTTGTTTATGCTCAGATACAAGGTTTGGCATATAAAAGGAATACAACGTCAAATTTGTCACGAATGAACTCTTCAACTCGGAATAGGTTAAAGATAGAGCAGTTCTGCGAACGCCAATCGATTCAGAAAGGTCAAATTAGTATAATTTGTGAATTTCGAGTCAATCATAACTTATTCGAAAAATCGAAAAAAAAGTCCAAAGGGGTCGACCCCTAAAAATCATGAAAAATACAAAATGGGCAGAATCACTTACAATCCACACTATATATGCAAAATTTCATGCAGATTCCGAAAATATATGATTTGTTTATGCTCAGATACAAGGTTTGGCATATAAAAGGAATACAACGTCAAATTTGTCACGAATGAACTCTTCAACTCGGAAAAGGTTAAAGATAGAGCAGTTCTGCGAACGCCAATCGATTCAGAATGGTCAAATTAGTATAATTTGTGAATTTCGAGTCAATCGATGTGAAACAAACTTATTCGAAAAATCGAAAAAAGTCCAAAGGGGTAGACCCCTAAAAATCATTAAAAATACAAAATCGACAGATTCACTTACAATCCACACTATATATGCAAAATTTCATGCAGATTCCGAAAATATATGATTTGTTTATGCTCAGATACAAGATTTGGCATTTAAAAGGAATACAACGTCAAATTTGTCACGAATGAACTCTTCAACTCGGAAAAGGTTGAAGATAGAGCAGTTCTGCGAACGCTAATCGATTCAGAATGATCAAATTAGTATAATTTGTGAATTTCGAGTCAATCGATGTGAAACAAACTTATTCGAAAAATCGAAAAAAGTCCAAAGGGGTAGACCCCTAAAAATCATGAAAAATACAAAATCGACAGATTCACTTACAATCCACACTATATATGCAAAATTTCATGCAGATTCCGAAAATATATGATTTGTTTATGCTCAGATACAAGGTTTGGCATTTAAAAGGAATACAACGTCAAATTTGTCACGAATGAACTCTTCAACTCGGAAAAGGTTGAAGATAGAGCAATTCTGCGAACGCCAATCGATTCAGAATGGTCAAATTAGTATAATTTGTGAATTTCGAGTCAATCGATGTGAAACAAACTTATTCGAAAAATCGAAAAAAGTCCAAAGGGGTAGACCCCTAAAAATCATGAAAAATACAAAATCGACAGATTCACTTACAATCCACACTATATATGCAAAATTTCATGCAGATTCCGAAAATATATGATTTGTTCATTCTCAGATACAAGGTTTGGCATATAAAAGGAATACAACGTCAAATTTGTCACGAATGAACTCTTCAACTCGGAAAAGGTTAAAGATAGAGCAATTCTGCGAACGCCAATCGATTCAGAATGGTCAAATTAGTATAATTTGTGAATTTCGAGTCAATCGATGTGAAACAAACTTATTCGAAAAATCGAAAAAAGTCCAAAGGGGTAGACCCCTAAAAATCATGAAAAATACAAAATCGACAGATTCACTTACAATCCACACTATATATGCAAAATTTCATGCAGATTCCGAAAATATATGATTTGTTCATTCTCAGATACAAGGTTTGGCATATAAAAGGAATACAACGTCAAATTTGTCACGAATGAACTCTTCAACTCGGAAAAGGTTAAAGATAGAGCAATTCTGCGAACGCCAATCGATTCAGAATGGTCAAATTAGTATAATTTGTGAATTTCGAGTCAATCGATGTGAAACAAACTTATTCGAAAAATCGAAAAAAGTCCAAAGGGGTAGACCCCTAAAAATCATGAAAAATACAAAATGGGCAGAATCACTTACAATCCACACTATATATGCAAAATTTCATGCAGATTCCGAAAATATATGATTTGTTCATTCTCAGATACAAGGTTTGGCATATAAAAGGAATACAACGTCAAATTTGTCACGAATGAACTCTTCAACTCGGAAAAGGTTAAAGATAGAGCAATTCTGCGAACGCCAATCGATTCAGAATGGTCAAATTAGTATAATTTGTGAATTTCGAGTCAATCGATGTAAAACAAAAAATCGAAAAGAGTACTTAAATATCATGAAGAATACAAAATCGGCAGATTCACTTGCAGTTCTATATACGCAAAATTTCATGTAGATTTCGCTCAGATCATGTAGAATATGCTCAGACACAAGGGGTATGTTACAAACTTCAATGAAACATGTGAAATAAACAAATTATTTTGCTGAATATTGTACGTTTCTCATTACATAAAAAATTTATTATTATATAGGAATATGATTTGAATTGAGATTTAATTTTCTACTGTATTGCCTAGATTAAATAAAGAATCAAAAATGTCATAATGTTAAAGTTTTTTTCAGTTCAAAAATTAGAAGAAATTAAAAAATAAAATTTTCATTTTTTCATTTGAGAACCGTTCGATAGTTTCACATTATTCAAAATAGCTAGACAATCTGTCTATTTTTCTGTATAATATCCATATTAGGATGAAGCCCTTGAGGTTTTTCTGAATATTTTTCGGTAATAAATTGTGGCGATTTTTATCTCGAAAAAACTAATATGAAATTTGTTTTCTCAAGCGAAAAGTGAACCCCGAATTTCAACTACATTTTCCACAAACCAAATTTTTTGCTATCCACAAAATCAAATTGAATCTGCCCAATGAGAATATATAGTTGGCAGAAACATTTGACTGTCGCGCCGAACAGGCGCCGCCAATCAAATCCTCTCGTTCTCTCCTACCCTCTATCCGCCGCCCCTCCCCTCTTTCCAACCAATAGCAGCGCTTTTAGCTCCTTAGGGGATGCTGGATCGTAGGAGGTCTCGACAAACACGAAATTGCGTCATTCGAAGAGTGAACATCGGGTTGTTCGGTTAACAACGTTTTGTTTTTAGTGTCTGTTCCCTCCTCAGACAGTTGAGACATAACCTCGATTTTTCTTGGGTTTTGGGCTTGCAGTTTTTCGTTAAAGCTGTTTTCGTTTCTCAGAGTTAGGGTGGTGAGGCTTGTAGACAATGACGTAAGTAATTGTTCGTGTTGTGTGATTTTTTTTGTTTTTGGTACCTTGTGAATATTATTTTTCACAGAAATGTTTCTGAAAATCAACGATAACCATTATTGCATCTGATTTTTGAGGAGGATATTTAGTTTCCTTTTGGGCTGAGGTCGGATCTGTCCATTGGTTGGAGAATGTTTATTTCGTATCAGAATTTGAATCAATAGAAATGTTTTCGGTCAATTTCTTGCGTTACGTACATAACTATGTTATATTCATAAAATCTATAATAATTTCATGAATATAATCTTCTAAATTATATCACTAACATAATCTTTTGAAAGTCGCGCATGTAGAAATTTGTATTTCGTTTTGCATGGAAAAATAATTCAGTTAGGTTCACAGAAAGGTGTGAGGCCCATGAAAATGGCAATGAAAATTGATATTGGTACCTATAAAGTTCTAGAGGTTGTAAGATACAGGAAATGACTTCCTAGGAAACAGTCAGAGAACAAAAACGGGTGTAAGTCAGACCTTGTTGGATCGAACTCAATGAAACTTCTGAACGTGGAAGAACATCAAAATATCTCTAAGATAGGGGTAGTTCACCATTGAGGTTGAACGAGATTTTGTTTTTTTTTCATATATATCGTTGACGTTAATCTGCAATATCTAGATGGTATCTAAAAATCTTTTATAGAATTGAATGAATCAAATAGTGGCATCAAATAATCATTTATAGTATTGTTTGTCCTATTCGTTCTATGTTTTGAGTTGGTTTTGATATAATTGTATAGAGGGAGTGATGGAAGAATACCCTTTGCATTCAGTAGTTGAAGGTTCTCTTTGTACCCAAGAAATCGAATAAGTACATTCAGAGAGGTAAATAATGTGGGGGTAAGGAACGTTATTCACATTTTTATTGTAAGTAGAGCAGTTGGGTAGAAAATGTTAGCCGTGGAAAACCTGTGAAAATGCATTGCAACACCCTGTTATTTGGCATGTTAAAATGAGTAATCACTGCGCACTATAATTGGTATCTGAACAAACCATAGTACCCATATTACACACAAGTCATTATTTATAAAACAGTACGTGGTGTCAGGAGTGGGAATTTTGGTGGTCACTCAGTCGCAATTCCATGATCAATCAGCATATCCTTGCATATAGAGCCCTTCATGATTTGGTTCGAAGAATTAAATTCGTCACTGTAGTAGCTGACATCCCCAAATTCTCCCCGAACATCGTATTTGGCTGTATTAAAATTGTGAGTATTTTCGAACTTAAAACTTTCCTTCTCACTTTAATTCTAATGTGATGATATATTACAACATATGATAATATAGAGAGCTATCATTATTCATAAATAATTTCTTGAACGAGTATTGTATTGTTGTTGTTATTGTTGTCATAGCATTCGATTTTTCTACATTAAAAATGTAGGGGGGTAATTTTACAATCGAAGAATAGTTTGATATGCTGTCCTGTTACATTTCATGGCACATAAATTGTGTATAAGCGTAACAGATATATTCGAACAAATACCTGGAGCAAAAAAACCTGGCAAGTTCATTTTAGGAACTAAGGAACCATTTAAAAAATTATGGATCATTTGAAAAACCCGTCAAAAACCATTTGCTGAAGAAAAGTAATACCTAGTTTTACAATAAGTTTGAAGAAGTTTTACCTATATTGATTTTCCTGTTTTTTGGGGCCATAGTTGATGAAAAGCCAATGTGAGGTTGAAAACAAGATGAAATCATCATAAATATCTAAATACTTTGGTTGGCAGATTTGCTGAACTTGCAACATATCGGAAACTTGCATAGCACGAAACTTTTACATAGCATGAAGCTTGCAACAAAATCTAACCATGAAAATTTTGGTAATAATTTGATAGACAACCAAGGACTCAATCGTTGGCCGGCAATATCACCGGACCTAACGCCTATGGACTCTTACCTCTGGGAAAGGTTGAAAGGTCTCATTTTTAAATTGCCAACCAATTCTACAAACGATTTGGAAGCGGCAAAGTTTTCCTTCTCTCACTCCTATTGAACTAATTCATTCGGCAAAAAACATTCAGAAAAGGTGTCGCCTGTGTGTAGGAGAACCTGGTAGACATTAGCCATCAGTTTTCATCAAACTAGTTTGAAAACAGGACTTTCCCTTTTAAAAGAGTCCAATTTGGCCCACTCTGTACAAACCGAACCACATTGTAACTGAATTATCTTAAACAAATTTGACACACCCTTTCGCGGTTGGAATACAAGCAGATTGTGTGTACTGCGACCGTGGAATATCTAATTCCTTGCGTAATGTTTGTAATGAATTGATTAATCGTGTTGTGGCGATGTCCACCAAATCAAATAACAAAAATAAATAGTTATGCAAAACAGTGATGGGACAAAGTTTAAATTACCTTAAAAAATAATTTGCATTGAATGGGTTTATTTTATCTAGGAAAGATGAAGGTTTTTACTTTTACGCTAAGTTCGGCGTGGCATTGATATGGCCTTATACAAAAATCAATAAAATTATGAGGATATCCTCAAATATGTAATAATACAAGAATGAATCAGTTTCTGCAACTTTTTCAGAACGTCAAAGACGTGAGAGAGTTGATTGATTCCGAAGATGCATTCATGTTATGTGTGTATTTGCAAGCTTTCATTCACTAAACATATTTGAGTGATATCAGTAGTAGATGAAAATCAGCAGTGGCCCAAACGCACTCCCTTGTGATACCCTTATACAAGATAATTGATAATTTTCCAACCGAGCTAAAACTTCATACCACACATATCTACCGTAACATTTCTCCTTCTTCACCCTAAAACAATGTACACACCTCAATTCACCCGTTTGACACAATTTTTTTATTGAAAACGGCACTGTTTAAAAAAAATATGTATCCGTTGTTTATGACTAAAAAACAAAAATTCATGGTGATCTCCGTCTATGACAGTAAGATTTTATTCAGGTTGGTAACGACTGGCAGCTCACAAAGTCAACTGGAAAATGCGACGTTGCCAAATTTCAGGAATTCGTCGAAATATGATAAAGTGTCCGCTGGTAATTCATAAAATACGAGCGCAGCGAATTACCAGCAACTCGGATAGCTAGATTAGTTAGGTTAGGTTAATTAGTGTTCCCGTCTCTTACGTCAAGAAATAAGGTCCATAGCCGAAAATGTGGGCAGCCAGACGAAATAGACACACCAAAAGCATGCCTTATTTTCAAATCGATGAAATAAGACTGGCGTGTCTTATTTTCAAATGATGTGTCGTGTTATCTCCTGAATCATATTTCTTATTATAAATATCTGAAAAATAACAGAATGTAGAATCGTCGATATTTTAAAAAGCTAATCACGACACAAAAAATATTTTAACTTGGTTTGCATATATTTAAAAAGAACTGACAACGTCGCTTTTTTTGATTAATGCCGTTTTTAATGAAAAAAATTGTGTAAAACGAATGAATTAGGGTGTGTACATTGTACTAGTGTAAAAAAGGAAGAATTTTGATTGTTTTTCGCGCTAGGAACGTGTGCTAGAAAATGGCAATCATCACTCAAAATTGGACCGAATCTCCGAATTTACTTGGATTTTTTGTTCAGGAGACCAAACAATGTAAGATCCAAAATCATTTTTTATTTGTATCTCGTGGCTAATAGCGGAATGTTAACCAAAATCGTTTTATTTCGTAATGATTCAGACTGCCATTATTTACTGGGTCATTCTAATTCATATCTACGTTTAACCTAGTAATATAAACTTGAATCAACACTTTCAATGATTCAGAATTTCCCGAAATAATTCTGAATATTGAATTGAACGGCATCTGTTTTTCCGGTTTTTGTCCAAACATCTAGATACCTCCGTTTTCAAACTTCTCTAAGCCTCATCATCTATGTTCCTCTCTTTCTGATTCTTCATCCTCTTTGATCGTCTCTCTTTTATATTTTTTCCATCTCTCCCTCCTTCCTCATTTCTGTTATCTACTTCTTTTTCGCGGTCGGATTATTTAAACTGTCAAACTAACACTCCTTATAATTATGCAACAAGTTATCGATGAATAACCTGATTATTTTGAAGTACTTATAGTATTACTACTGATTATACATTGTGTCGTCTGCAGCATTTCAACGTTGAGTCTCGCAAAGTTTTCGGAAAGATTCAGTATTTACAAGAACCGTGACGTAATATTTATATTTTTGCAGTTTATCATTGTTATCGATTCTGAATCATAACTGACTCTTTCTTAGACGTGTCCAATTTCATTAGTAGTTGGAATTATTCATTTCACTGAAACATCATGATTCATGGCACTACATTCCTAGTATTATAAATTCTACTATCACCTTGTTTTTTATCATACTTATGAAATGTTTAAAGATGATACTCATCTCAGAGAGCAATATCCTTGTGGAACAAGTTTGCTGTTCTTTCGAACAAAGTATAAAGTTTTTGTTTGTCATTCCAGCCTTTCTCAGTGGGTAAGTAGGTACTGTATTTATCGTGAGGCCATTTGACAAAAGGGCATCAATTGCAGGATAGTGGATTTGAGTATTAGTTCCACGTCCTAACCAGGTCTACACTGATGATCGACAGGACCGAGAAACTAGTATAGGTACCGAGAGTCGCCTGTTTCGATTAACATTTGCTAGTTGTTACAGGAAGGCTTGCAAAGTACGGTCTTGAAGACAATTTTTACCAGCCTACGGATATCCATTTCTAGTCCAATTCATGTTGGGATATCCATGAATGTCAAGTTGAATTTTGAATGTCGATGTTTTTTTCTCTCTTCAACGAACACAAATTTTACTGAACTTTATATGAACTCCCATAAGATATTCATTCATAAAAACAGTTTGAAGATATTCTGCAAATATACAATGAAATATAAAATACTGAGTACTAGATCAATTTTCAATATAAATATTTGAAGTGTTTTCTCTTTTTTTCCATGATTTATTTATTATTATGATATTAATAAGTTGCCAATCATCTGAGGTACTAACTTCACAATGGAATTTGAAATCATTAGCATATAACAAATATATCACGAATTTTATGAAAAAAAAGTATATTGGTCCCATATGGTGATACCAGAAGTTGATTGTATTTCGGTCGTTAAGCTGATGTTTTTTGTTTCTCGATTATGATAGTTTCAAGTAGTTGCCAACTTCACCAAGTTTATCTGAGTTTGAAACTAATAGCTTATGATTGAGTAAGAACCTTTGACGATATCTTATGATTGAGTAAGAACCTTTGACGATATCAATATAAATGGCATCCACCTGGAGCCAACTCTTGAATTTATTGTAGACAACATATTTCAAAAATATCCTTGATGCAGAGTCCAGTTATTATAGACCTACTGAAGTTTTCAGATTATATTCAGAAATGAGCAATTCGTCTCGTCGGTGATGCCTCGCCTACCAACTCGCTCATTTCTTATATTTCATTCAACTGTTAGCAGTTTCATCGAGTTTAACACGAGTTCAGTATTCTCACCCCTCTATAGCCAACTGACGTTTCTGTAACACTAATATCGTGACTCCAAATTCGCATTCATTTACCAAATAACCTCGATTCGAACCCTGCTACCCAATATATCGAAAGGAGTATTACATAACTTTACACACACCCCGCTCTACATTCATATATATGTCGTAAACTGTCCTCCTCTCCCCACGGACAAGGGCTAGGGCGTCCTTTAATTGGAAGACGTTCATAAAATAGCCTAATTTCAAGCGAATATGTCGATGCGGAATACTTAATTGACAAATTTCCATCTCATTCCGTATGCAACGCCGCCACGCACTTTCACAGTATAATAGTGTTAAAAGGAACTGAAAAGGGTGAACTTTAGTATTCATCATTCGACAAATATCTCATTTGCCCACTTTTATGTCTCGGTTTATTGCCAAGGATATTAAAATACAGCGAAATCCCGACATACCGATGAAAAGGGGGTCGGTGGTTGAAGGAATCAGTGTTTTTTCACTCACCCCACTTCAGCTCCAAGTATCACGCTTGCTTTTTCTCATAACGCACTTTCGAAACTCGTTCATTATTATTATTATCATAGTCTATTAGATGTTTGAATATCAAGTGTAGACCTTCCTTTTTCTGAATACCATCGATATAATAGACCCCGCAAGAGGTGACGTCACAAATGTCAAGTCACAAATGTCAAAATATCATTTGACGCGTTCCAAACAAATCAGTTTTAGGTAACAGCTTTCGCAAATCTTTTCCTATAGCAGTGAACCTGATAACGAGCTTGGTTATGGCGATTGTTATTGTTGAAGAGCTTATAAAGATGTAAAAATAAAATTAGTTATCATTCACTTGAACTCACTTTTGGAACCGAAACCTAACGGACCCCAACAAAAATGGTGAAGTGACGCTTGCGGAGTCTATTATCAATCACTATTCCTGTTATAAATATTATATTTATTTATTTCATACTTTCAACAGATAGTTACAATTATGATTTGTTATAAAAAAAATTACAAAATTTCAAATATAATCATAATTAAATACATAATTATACATTACTAATAATATAATAACACAATACAATATAATAGTACAATTAAGTGGAATTAGTGGAATTAACAGACTTTTGCTTTGCCAAGTCATATGTCTGTTTCTTAGCAAGTCAAAAAGTTTGGGTATTTCTGATTGGGTACAAACAGTTATATAATTGTCAATATCATCTTTGCCTTTGATTTATGTATAGGTTTCAAAGCGCTTTGTTTCCAAAAATCTGGAAAAATACCAGAACTAAGAGATAAATTAAAAAGTTGAGAAGGAGGAGTTGCTAAAGTATAAATACAATTCTTTGAGAAAATTAATGGAACAGTATCAAGACCAGAGAAAAACTATTTGGAAATCTTGAAAACAGTGATAGATACATGAAATAGACTTTATTTTTGGCAGGTCAACAGGGAACATTTTGAACATTTATTGTAATCGACTCGTATATCAAAATGCGTTTAATGATCTCGAACATTAACGTGCTCGCGTTGACATATGTTGATCAATAATCGCCTTCATTAATACCATTAATAATACTAGTTAATTGAATAACTATTTCAATGATGTATCACAAGTTACCAATCTTTTTCGAAAACTCGGAGATACAGAGTCAATGCTCACATTTTGATATTGATACTTTTCAGTTTACCGCATAAGAATGTGTCTAGAAGATTAAAGTCTGGAGACCTTGCTGGCCACATCACCGGCCCATTATACCCTATTAATTCGTCCCCAAACCTTACATTTAGATCATCAGTTATTACATCTTCATCATAACACCAGATAAAATCTAGTCTTTTTAGTGTTTTATCGAATATTGTGTATTTCTTTTTTATTCAGTCAGTATTATACATATAGCATCTGCTATCCTATTTTTTTTTTGTTACTGATTGCAGTCATTCGCCTTCCGAAATATTCTGACGCCTACGGCCATGCTCTCGACGCCGCAGTGTCGGGTCGTCGCAACGGCGACGACCGATTTCCGGTTACCTAGGCAACGCAGCATCCCTCCTCTTACTTTCCACAGCCACCCCCTGGTTTTCACCCTCACTTTCGCGTATGATTCAATTATCAGATGCGACATGTTTCCTCCTTAGTGGTTTATTGACTCATTTCTTAACTAGTCGTCTGGCTATTCACCGAAACCAGTGTGAGCTCTGACGAAAACGTTCCTTTTTTGTTTTTCGATATTGTTTCGCGGCCTTCTCGACGATCGGGGATGTGGTTTTTTTTGGCGGACGTGATGGATCATAACCTAGGAAATTTGCGTAAGAGGTTTTTGTTTGTCGAGTGGTTTTAACATCGATTTATTGTCGAATTTTTCGTGATTGATTATTTGATGTTGGTTTTCGTTTGTTTTTCGGCCAATTGTCGCAGCAAGCGGCTTGTTTGCGACGAATTTGGAAACAATGGTGGCGGGGCCTAACCTCAAACGCAAAGAGAATCGCCCATTTTGCAGTTTTATTTGACGAATTAGCTTTTTTTTTCTTAGTCTATACAAATTATCTATCGAGTGGTTATTCTCAGATTTGCTGATAGTTAATGGTGATTTAAGCATGTTTCTCTTTTTTCGATTACTTCATTTCATGATTGCTTGCTCTTTGTTCATTGATGCGAAACCTGGAAATCGAATTACTCATTAGAGATATATATTACCAAGAAGAAATCACTATCTGGAAATTTTGTTTCATGACTCTTTCTATGCTTGACACATCATAGTGTAATAAAATAAAAAATATCTTGCAAATTAGTAAAAATTGTTACATTTGATAACAATAATGGGCTATCTTCGTTAATAGGTATATATATATATATATATAGGTATTGCTTTATTTATTTACACGAAGAAAAAAATCGATATTCAACCAAAAAAAAACTACCTTAATTCACCGTATTCAGTTCTGAGAGAAACAAAAATGTGTTGCGAATTTTCCATAATCTGCGATAAAAAATTAGTCCTTCATATTACGTAACTTTTAACTCAATAAAACTATGTATAGCGGTTCAAAATTTGTTAGACAGTATTCCTCATACGTTTGTGTTACATTTCGAATTATTATTGTTATATTCTTCGGAAAATACTCTTGTACGTTTGGTGGAAGGAACGAAAAAAAATCAAGAAAACATGTTCGGATTCTTTATTCAGTATTACTACAAGTTTTCTAGAAAATTAAAAAAACTGTCATAATTCCAAGTTCAATCAAACGCATAAATTTATTTATTTCATAAGTGTATCTGTGTGGGACGTTTCTTAAGATTTTTTTGCCAATGAACAAACTATTAAAGTTACATGACTACATACATTTTTGGTATTAGTCTATTATACAGGGTGAGTCAGAAAAAGATCGACAAACTTCGTACACAGATTCTTCACCTAATTTTGAAGAGAGAAGTTTCTGTCAATGTATATCCTAAAATGCATCCTTTCTGAGATACAGGGTGTCAAAAGTCCGAAAAAAGTTGAAATTTCATTTTTTTTCTTCAATACTCCCGAAGGGAAAAAAATTGTGAATATGTGAATATGTATACATGATTCATTTTAATACGTTAACCTAACAACTAACTAGGTATGCATTCTGTTTGTCTGACGAAATTTTCGTGAAATTATTCATATTATTTTATATATTGTATACCTCAACAAGCTTTGTCAATATGAACTCATGTTTCTTGGATCTTGAAGCATATTTTTTTTGATTTGAAGCCTCAGCATCGTTCAGACAGTCTAATTTGACCACCTTTATTAGGGTTGTAAATTGCATAGTTGCCAGATTAAGAAATATTTCCCTCTAAAAATATAATGGGTTTTATCCTTATTGTTTTGAATAGAGTGAATTAATCTGTATAGGAATCATTTATCTATTTATTCATTCATTTATACAGAATTTCCATTTTTTCAATAGATTAATCAATTAAAATACATTGCTATAATATAAATATATTTTAATTATCCATATAAGATGAAGAATGCAAGTTATGAAATTAATGATTGATAAAATAAGTAAATAATTGATATAACACTGTTCAATGACATCTATTGAGAGCGGTTTTGAATTTGTTCTCGGTTGCTCTCTTACAGATATCTTTATTGATATCATCCCAATTAAATTTTTCGACTTGGCAATATTTGACGATTTCAAATACTGAATCAATAATTAGTTGTTTACGCAAAAATATTCATTTGGCGCAAAAATGAATTCATGTTTATAGCAAGAACTTAGTATAGTCGAATTTGACACATTCAGTACCGTCCACTAGATTGATCTTGGTAATAATAAATAATAGGAGATTGAAACAAATGTCTTTCTGGCACACTTATCGAAATACAATTTGATTGATCTATATTTGATATAAAATTGCAATCATAAATATTTTCGAGTGATATAGGCAAAGTGCCAACATATAAAGATTATTATAGCACTTAAATAAGTATTCAGCTTCTTGACACAGTTTATGCTAACATAGCATTTTGTGTATATTGCGCTTCTATAAGTTTAGATTTTTTCAGAGCTGCTGTTATGTGATGAAAATGCAGTTTCCTCTGTTTAAGATATTTATTTTTATTAATGAAATGTAACAACCGACGAATTTATTGTCACAAACGTAATTACATCACATCTGTTGGTCTATTGTTATGCCTCTTGCTACGCGCTTAAACGATTGTTCTTGGTGATGCACCATATTCCTTCGAAAGACGCCGTGGCTCTCAAATGCAACTTTTGTGTTCGGAGCTCTCGAAGGAAACTTTTGTGTTCGGACTTCACGAAGGAAACTTTTGTGTTTGGAGCTGTCAAACGTTTTTTGTGTATGAAGTTCTCGAATGCAATTTCTGCGTTCGGAGCTCTCGAATGCAACTTATGTGTTTGAAGCTCTCGAATGCAACTTTTGTGTTCGGAGCTCTCGAATGCAACTTTCGTGTTCGGATCTCGCGTCAGCCAATTTTGTGTTCATATTTCTCAAATGCATTTTTTGTGTTTGGGGCTCCGAATGTACCTTTTATGTGAGAGCTCTCGAGTGCAACTTTTTCGAAGCTCTCGAATGAATGTTTTGTGTTTGTAGCTCTCGACTGCAACTTTTGTATGTGAAGCTTTCGAATACAAATTTTGTGTTCGGAGGTCTCGATTGTAACTTTTCTGTTCGGATCTCTCGAATGCAACTCTTGTGTTCGGAGCTCTCGAATGCATTATTGACGATTATAATTAATTCGATAAGTGCTACTCATTTACTCATCTTGGATTGAATGACTGAATTATTTAATTATTGAACTCGTTCAAAATTGTCTGTTATTCTATATTGAGAATGTTTTTTTATTTTCAGATCAGTCCTTCCAATATTACCATGGCCTTGTCACTCAGGATCAATATTATCGATGGCAACGTTACCAAAACCATCGTATTCGACCCTACGACATCTGTTCACGACGCTTGTCGAATTATCCAAGAAAAATGTACCGAAGCAAACGGGCAAAGTGAGTCAAGAAACTTTTGTCACTTTTGTTATTATTCTTTATAGATAATGCCTTCTGAGAGTATTGAAAATTCTTTTTTTCCATAAAACTAATTTAAAGCCGATTCCTCGTCAACTAATGATTTCATAGTCATTTTACGGAACTTGAAAATTTTTGCTATTTTGTTAATACGGCACCAAAATTAATTTTTGTGATGTGATTCAAAATCAGCTCGTCAAAATACATATGAGAGAAATTCGCGAATTTTGAAAAATGAAACATACACATTTTCGAAAATTTCATCGTGCGAGATACTTTTTAACGTTTTATTCCTTTTTTATGCAAGACCTTGTTCCTGAGCATAAACAAATCATATATTTTCAGATTCAGCGTGAAATTTTGCGTATGACGTGCGAAATGCAAGTGAATCTGATGAATTTGAATGTTTAATGATTTTTAGGACTTTTTTCGAGTAATCTTTTGTTTTTCTCGATCGACTTGAAATTCACAGAGTATACTAATTTCATCATTTTGAATCGATTGGCGTTCGCAGAATTGCTCTATCTTCAACCGTTCTCGAGATTAAAAATTCATCTTTAGTTGAGAGCGGTAATTTCCCGCCAAAATTTTTTTTCTTAATTTTCCATTTCACTTTGGTAAAATTCAACTTTTTTTGTATGTGCTCATGAAATTTGAAATCAATCACGAATCAACTATAGATTTTGTAGGCTTTTTAAGAAACCTCTGCAATTTCGAATAGAAAATTTTTGTTATTTTGTTAATACGGCACCAAAATTAATTTTTGTGATGTGATTCAAAATCAGCTCGTCAAAATACATAGGTATGAGAGAAATTCGCGAATTTTGAAAAATGGAAGATACACATTTTCGAAAATTTGATCGTGCGAGAGACTTTTTAACGTTTTATTCCTTTTTTATGCAAAACCTTGTTCCTGAGCATAAACAAATCATATATTTTTAGATTCAGCGTGAAATATTGCGTATGACGTGCGAAATGCAAGTGAATCTGATGAATTTGAATGTTTCATGATTTTTAGGGGTCTACCCCTTAGGACTTTTTACGAGTAATCTTTTGTTTTTCTCGATCGACTTGAAATTCACAGAGTATACTAATTTCATCATTTTGAATCGATTGGCGTTCGCAGAATTGCTCTATCTTCAACCGTTCTCGAGATGAAAAATTCATCTTTAGTTGAGAGCGGTAATTTCCCGCCAAGCATTTTTTTTCTTAATTTTCCATTTCACTTTGGTGAAATTCAACTTTTTTTGTATGTGCTCATGAAATTTGAAATCAATCACGAATCAACTATAGATTTTGTAGGCTTTTTAAGAAACCTCTGCAATTTCGAATAGAAAATTTTTGTTATTTTGTTAATACGGCACCAAAATTAATTTTTGTGATGTGATTCAAAATCAGCTCGTCAAAATACATATGAGAGAAAATCGCGAATTTTGAAAAATGAATGATACACATTTTAGAAAATTTGATCGTGCGAGAGACTTTCAAAAGCCTACAAAATCTATAGTTATTTTGTAGGCTTTTTAAGAAACCACTGCAATTTCGAGTAGAAAATTTTAAATAATTTGCCAATGGTTAATTCAAAAATTAGTCTGTTGATATTTTTATTTCGAATTTACAGAATATAGTAATTTTATGATTCTGAATTGATTGGCGTTTGCAGAAACGTTCTATTTCTAATCGTTCTCGAGTTAAAAAGTTCATCAGGAGTTGAGAGCGGTAATTTCCCACGAATCATTTTTGTCATATTTTTTTTCATGTTCGTGAAATTCAACTTTCTTTGTATATGCTCATTGAATTTTGAATCGATCACTAATCAACATATGATTTTATAGGCTTTTTACGTAACCTCTGCAATTTAGTGTTGACAATTTTCATTCAAATATGTTGTCTGTTGATATTTTCAGTTCGAATTCAAAGAACGTACTAATTTCATCATTATGAATCGACTGGCTTTCACAGAATTGTTTTATCTTTCAAATTCACAGTCTACTCAATTCTTGATTATGAATCGCCTGTTTTTTGCAGAATCGCTCTATCTCTAACCGTTCTCGAGTTAAAAAGTTCATTCGGAGTTGAGAGCAGTAATTGCCTGCTAATTAATTTTTTTCCCAATTAATTTTCGTAAAACTCAACATTTTTGTATATTTTTTTGTCAATAGATACTTTCATATCAAATTCAAGGAGTATACTAATTTTGTCATTCTGAATCAATTGGTGTTCACAGCATTTCTCTATCTTCAACCGTTCTCAAGTTGAAAAGTTCATCTAGAGTTTAGGTAATTTCGCCCCAAAATTTTGTTTTTGAGATTTTTCAATTAATTTTCGTAAAATTCAACCTCTTTTCATATGCAATTCCAAGTAAAATTGATATCTTTCTATTTTTAATGATTTTTAAAGTAGAATAATTTCCTTCAAGAGGATACTAATTTCATCATTCCGAATCAATTGGCGTTCACAGCATTTCTCTATCTTCAACCGTTCTCGATTTGAAAATTTCATCTAGAGTTGAGAGCGGTAAATTCCCACCAATTTTTTTAACGAGAATTTTTCTTTACGGTATTCTTGAATCAACTTGAATGTATTCGATTGTTTGAAAATGCCTCCGGTTCTTTTGGGTTAATAAGGCTCAGAGCTCATATTAGTCAGAAACTCCTTGAAAAAAACATGAACATTATTAATCAACCCTTTTTTAATATCGTTGAGATGTTGAATCAGTTTTATATATTTTATTGCAGACAAAGACTATGGACTCTTTCTCACAGACGAAGATAACAAAACAGGGGTTTGGCTAGAGCCCGGAAGGAATTTGGAGTATTATATTCTGAGAAATGGCGACACCATAGAATATAGGAAAAAGTTGAGAGCTTTAAGAGTGAAAATGCTGGATGGTAAGTATGACTTCCAAAGTTCTGTACTTTGAGTTGGTAACATTTTGTGCTAGTACTTTTCGTCAGCCTGATTCAGTGTCAATTGATTTATTTCATTTCTAAAATGTATCTATAATGGAACTCATGAGTTTCATAAAATACTTTATGAAAGATTCTTCAAAGCCATGGGAATCTCAATACACAATATTATGAAATAGAGTCCAGTTGAATCGAATTTCTCAAACTTATTCGTTTCTCTACAGGGTATTCCAAATAAGATCAGCACTATTGGTATTAGTAGCATTTTTTATGGCTTTTTTGAAGCTGAACACAAAAAAATTGCAATTTCATAATACATTTTTTTTTAATGGAACACTTTATATTTTATCATGTATTTCGATTCGAGATTACGTTCTCAACACAACAGAGCTCATTCGATTTTTCTTCCTCAAGTGTGGAGCGACTTGTGTGGAAATATGCATTTCTTTCACTACAAAAAATGTTCAGATAAATGAAGATTTGGAACCTTTAGAGATTAAAATTCAAGAAATGGAAACTACCCAAAACGCCAAAACAACGTCAATACCACTCGACGAGTGTTTCGCAAACAAAGTTTGCATCTAAAGGACTAAATTGCACTCATTACCTAACACTACACATGACTACATTAAATTTTGTACCTGCAACAATTAATGACTGATGAACGGAAACATTCTTGAAGAATAATTACATATTTCTTTACTGTACTATGAACTTGAACAAGAGGCTGTATAGTATTGATCTTTTATCCGCATTCATACTATTTCTGAATTTGGAAATTTCTAGACTCTTCAAAGCATCAAGAAGTCTATTGTCATGAACCTGTCTGATTAATTGCAAGCTTGTTTTATCATATCCGTGGTTATGATCCAAAACATGTTGGGCCACACTCAATTTTTCTGATCTCGAGAAACGGTTATGAGCAATGTGCTCATTCAACCGTACTTCTAATGCTCTTCTAGTTTGACCCACATACTTCTCGTTATTGACGTTGTTTTGGTGTTTTGGATAGTTTTCATCTCTGGAATACAAAAAATGCCTTTTGTTGTGGAGAATAAAACTTCTTGATTCACATATTCCGTTATCGCCGAAAATAAATATTTCAGGCACCACAAAAACGATGATGGTGGACGACTCGCAAACAATAGCGAAACAGATGGTGGTGATTTGCACGAAACTGGGCATCACGAATCACGACGAATACTCTTTGGTGCTCGAGGACCTCGAAAATCAGGAAAACATCGACAACCGAAACTACGGCACGTTAACTCTCAAACGGAAGAAAGAAGAACGCGAAAGAGACGTCAAGATGGACATGCTGCGTAAAAAACTGCACACCGAGGACGAGGTGAACTGGTTGGATCCCTCGAAGACTCTCAGGGAACAAGGCATCGACGAGAGTCAGACCGTTTTGCTCAAACGTAAATTTTTCTATTCGGATCAGAATATCGATTCGAGGGATCCGGTCCAATTGAATTTGCTGTATGTTCAAGCTCGAGACGCCATTTTGAACGGAACCCATCCCATTACTCAGGATATGGCTTGTGAATTCGCCGGCATACAGTGCCAGATTCAATTCGGGGATTACGTTGACACTAAACACAAACCAGGATTTTTGGAGTAAGTTATTCATGTTAAATTTCACCAGAGGGGTCTGCCTAGTATCATTGTTGGAAGATTCAAAGATAGTTAGTCAATGCCTGTGGAATCGGCATTGGAGCAGAACACTAGTGCCATCTAGCTTTTTTAGTTTTAAATTAAGAGGAACTACAAAAAACTGTAGAAGGTTTCTACTCAATACAAAAAAGTTTTTTGCAATTTCAACTATCTATAAACTATCCCGTTTTTTAAACCAGTTCAAAGAACAGATTCCGAAGAGATATTTTGTTTCCACTTTCCAGTATCATAATTAAATCGCCACCTACTAATTTCATTATATCCTCAAACACTGATCTACGACCTGACTGGTAGAACAGAGTACTAACGCCATATACATGTCGTCTCCCATCGGATCCCATCGATATCCCATATGATTGTCTTACTTATTACTCTTTATACAATGCTAGTATCTTCCCAACCACAGCCGTCCTAATTCTCCGAGCTGTGTCGAGAAAACCGGCAACACCGCACGGTAATCAATTTGACGTCCGACTCATTTATTCGCCAATGTCGATTTCTCGGTTCAGTTGGATTGGAAAACTAGGAAAAAAACCATAATTGATTGAATTTGTAGAGAAAAGTATGCCGATTAATGTGGTTGTTTCATTGTCTCCATCACAAACTGAAATCGCAATTTATTCAATTTCTTAGAAACGGGTAAACTATCAAGTTGGGTTTCTCCATTCCCTAAAATTCACATTTCAAAAGAATTTCTTTTCTGATAACTAAACCTCAAAGATGATCTCTGATTTTTTCAGATTTTTCATTTGAAGTCTGACTGAAATGGAAATAATTCATTTCAACTCATTGAATCCCAACTTAATATTACCAAGGTAAACTTGGACCTGCATCTCATTCAATATTATTATTTGTGAAGTTAATCTCAGTTCATTCTCGTTGAACCCTTCATCCATGCCATCAGACTGTGGGTGGAGGGCAGTTGTTCTGTGGTCTTGTTAATTCTCATCAATTCACAAACTTCCTTGAATAAGTTCGATTCAAAATTACTTCGCCCCATACCCGTTAGCTACTGCCGCAGCTTCAAATTACCGGTGATACATGTACCAAGGGCATCAAAAGTCGTTGGTTTTACGGAAATTCCTGCTGTGGCAACCCTGTCTCGACGATCTTGATTTTTGAGGAGAGCTATCTGGTTGTCGAGTCCTTTCACCTTCTCTCGCACTGTATCCACTTTCTTATTGAGCTCATCATCGATTTTATTGACGTCTTCCTTTAGTTCTTCTCCCAGTTCCTCCATTTGTACTTCGATTTTCTGTAATACATGTTGGAAGAACTTGTCGTGATGTTCTAGAACTCTCTGAAGGTCCAAGACCTTTCTGGAGTGCTTATTGTCGTTCTTGTTTGTCATTTTCTAATTCTTGGTTTTTCTTTTGGCGCCGCTTTTCCTCTTCTTTTTTTTCTCAAGGCGCCTTCTTTCCAAATCTGCAAATTGATTTTGGATACATTTTATAATGTCCTCCATCGTATCGTACGATGTACTCCTCGTATTCACGATAAATTGTTTATTATAAATAGTTCACTAATATCCCGCTTCTGACACCACTGTTAACAATATTATACTTTCGTTGAAACGTCTCTTGTCGCTCAACATGTTAATTATAAATTTCATTTTGCTTCGAAATGTTATACATTTCCAAAAGGATATTTCTGGGAATATTTTTCCTGAAAAAAAAAAACAAATATGTTTAATAGTCACAAGGTTATGACAAGCAGTCATATCAATAACACCCTGTTTACCAAGAATCGAGCAATTTCCAATATACTCGATGTGTAATCGAAATATCTGACTAACGTATTTCATTACAGCTTGAAAGAGTTCCTCCCGCAGTCCTACACAAAAACGAAAGGAATCGAGAAGAAAGTCTTCAGCGAACACAAAAAGAACCAAGGCATCACCGAGTTGGACGCCAAAGTGAAGTACACGAAGAAAGCTCGATCGCTGAGCACGTACGGCGTCACCTTCTTCCTCGTCAAAGAAAAGATGAAAGCCAAAAACAAACTGGTGCCCCGATTATTGGGCGTTACCAAAGATTCAGTCATGCGACTGGACGAAAAAACCAAAGAGATCATACAGACGTGGCCATTGACCCAAGTCAGGCGTTGGGGGGCCAGTCCCAACACGTTCACTTTGGACTTTGGGGACTACTCCACTTCGTACTACTCCGTTCAGACGCCCGATGGGGAACAGATCCAGCAAATCATCGCCGGGTATATTGATATCATTCTGAAAAAGAAGGAAGCTAAAGACCATTTCGGGATTGACGGAAATGAAGAGTCTACTATGTTTGAAGAAAGCGTCGAACCTCACAAGTAAGTCAGTATGGTACACCGAAGGCTCAGTGTATTAGTTATATCGCATAAAGGAAATTGCGGAACTCATTCATTCGTAAAAGCATTCAATCAGATATTTAAATTTATATAATCACATTAACCCATACTGTAAAATGCAGAACATCAATTCAACAAACCGTAATTTATCAAAATAGGCAAGAATTTTATAAATATGTCATATAGTTACTGCATTGAATTATTTTGTTAGCTGATATTTTCCACATTGCATCTCTCATTACACAATGGAATATCGTAAATGTTCCCATTCGAATTAGGACAGTAAATGTATAATATCTTAAAGTCGTCAAATACCTAGTATGATATTAATTCCGCCTAATATTTTTGCCATTGTTTTCCAGCTATACTATTTTGCAACATAAAATCGACCAGAAGATGAAGCAGAACACCGAATCTGTGTCGATGCCTGTTATAATGAGACAAGGGGACGGTGAGTTTCTTCGAATTTCCACTACTCGTTGTTTTATTTTATAAATGTTTTCGCTTCATGTTTATTTCTTCATTATTTTTATTTTTCGTAAATTCAGGTGAGAAATCGTTCAGTATGGGTATGATGGGTGGCGCGCAAAGTACCACTATAAGTCAACCTGTCAGTGTGGTTCATATTCCTCCAGCGGTAAGATTATATCGTAATTTCATTTTACTAAAAAGAGTCTCGTTCGAGAAGATTGCACTAACCCCTTTTGTATATTTATTAAAAGGAATCCACTCACCAGATTTCATTAATCGATAATAATGTAGCCAAAAAATTATCCTGAAATTCACTTGGCGATGTCTCCACTCGAGATTATTAACAACTATTACCGCGAGAAGAACCGACGGTTTACCGTTATATAGGGTATTTTCGAAATTGGAGCAATAAATGAAATGGGTAATAGAAAACCAATCATTAAAGCGGAATGAAAGAATACATTTTTCTCAAAGAAACGTTATTTTGGAAAATATTGGATTTGGAATATTTCGGAAAACTCTGGTAAACTTTTGGGAACCTCTGGCCAGAGATTAACGGCCCTTAGATGTAACCGAAGCGGTGACAAAATGTTGAAAGATGATATGATAAAGTAAACGATATTCTTTCTTCAGTTTTTTTTAGCTTCGATGTAGGCTTAACGCAGTTACTCGGAGCTGTGGGGGTCGCTGAGTTAGTTTGTCCTCGGCCGCAACAACCCTCATCATTCAGTTTCCCTTTGAGGGCAAAGCTCGCGAGCTAATCGATTTAGAGTCGTATATTGTTTGTCGTGGTATTCTTTGATCATATCGCTTTTTGCATTCATTGTGATATTTGTGACTCTGCATAGAAAGTGGTGGCGGTCATTTCGAACACCTGTTGTAAATTCAAATTCCGTTTATTTTCAGGAACTTTTTAATTCACTGTCATTAAATGAGAATGCGTCATTGCCCTCATTCTGATTTAATTCAGTGTTTTTATTTTGGTTCACTTCGAAGCCAAATGTAATAACTGGCAAGGTTTACGAAATAACAATAAACTGGCAACGGTGCAGGAATACGAGTAAACACAATACTAGAAGATAGGCGCCGTAGGAACTGATTAATGTGCTTCCCAAACAATCGTGAATAAATGAGTCTATTTTTGGGAGATTTTCAAGTGCTTAAGAAAAAAGGTATATGCTTTTCATTGTGTCATTATGTCTCATATAACACCCCATTTTATTTATTGCTCCAATTTTGGAAACACCCTATATATTTCAATTGAAGTGTCATCACTCGCAGATACCAAATATCTTCATTAATCATGGTGATGCTTTCCAATTATTAATATTAAAACTTTGTTTACATGTCTTTCTTGGACAGGGATGAGAGTAGGTACAGCAAAACACGTTTTCTGTAAATATTTCCGCACTTTAGATTTGGACAATCGGCAAATCAATCACCAAATATAGGATAACAAATGTTTCGGGCAAACATGTTAAGTCACTGTGTTCAAGACATAACTTCAATGTAAAGTCAGTACATGGATTTCATGGATGCAAAAAAACAAAAAGCTATTCTTTATTTTCTAGATGACCGAAATGTTTATTTGGATATTGATTTCCCGAAACTTTTTTCTGCTATGCTAATAAATTAAATTGCCATAATCACTAGAAGATGCTTTCTTTTTAATATGATACCCGGGGTTCCATTCCTGTTTGGATGTTTTTTGGTGACGTTTTATTCCAAATGTATTGGATTTTTTTTACAACAAGAACACTTTGTCTGTTTTATGAATGTGAAATGATAAATAATCAACAATATACCGGGTAACTCAAATTCGAGGGCCATCATTGGGATTTCGGAATCTATAAGAGATACAAAGATGGTTGAACTGGGTCAAATTTGCACATCTATGTGGCGAACAATATGCTGTTGAGAAAGTTTCAAAATTCCAAGTAGGTATATCTGAAGATATCTGGAAAAAGCCGGAATTTTGAAAAACCATTTAATTTTTTTTTGGCGTTGGTTGATGGATATCAAAATGAACAGCACATTCATATCCCGTTTTTCTCCCTCTTTCAGTGCACTGAAGGTCTTTGTCTATTTTTCATTCTTTCAATTTTGAATCTTAATGTAAGAGATTTTGTGATTCAAATTTATTGAGTCATTTGGACCTGGAACCCCAAGAATATCATTAACCTATTACTCTTCAGTACGGACAATACTTAAGTGTTACTGTTGAATATAAATTTATAAGCCTTGCTGCAAATAGCCATATTCCAATTTTACTGAATAATGCTATTTTGGTTGAGATAATATAATAATAATAATAATAATAATAATACTCCCTCATAAACACTCGTTGAGTGTACCCAAAGGCATAGCCTGTGCGGGTAGAGGACGGCTATTATTATTATTTGCCGTGGCGCTCCGGGGCGAATTACTGATTTTTGGTGGCGTAATCACTTTTCAGCTGTAGGAAAACCCGGAAAACCTACAGCACCACCTCGGGTGGTCGGGGTGCACTCCAAGCTAGCACTAGACGAGATTGGCATCTAGACAACTCACAATACACTTGCTTTTCAACAAGGCATGCGGCCGCCTATCGAATCCGATATAAAGTAGTTAAGAAAAATTCTCGTACCTACATCGGATTCGAACCGACTATCGCTATGCTGGAGTTTCGAACGGCCTGTGCATTAGACCGCTGATCCACTGACCACCTAAAAGATAATCTACATATTTGTTGTAATCTATTTTAGAACTAAGAAAATTTACTTGTCCTGTACTGAAGGGGCAATCAAACCCCAAAACTCACAAATAATCCGATCACCGCTGAAAAACAATCTACTGTTCCAGTCTACCAACGTCCAGCAAACGAAACTAACCTCAATTTTGACCGAACCCCAACGGGGACTCATCTCGACCATTTCCGCTACCCAGACGAGAATTAAAGAGTCCGAAATCGAATTGGAAAGCAAAGCTCACATTCCCGAACTCGGTACAGACCCTGCTGCCAAGAAATGGAAGATGATGACGCTCGACACCAGAAAGCAGAATGTCGGGTCGCAGATAGCTGCGATGAATGCAGCCACCGCGCAAGTTGTCACCCTCACATCAGGGCCCCAAGATGAGGTAGGTGCATATATGTACAATTTATTTATCGACTAATTTTTAGTTACTTTAACTTATGTAATGCGTTTTATTCTTGGTAGGTTGACCATAATGCTGTTGGGGCTGCCATCACGACAATTGGAAGCAACTTGCCGGAAATGACAAAAGACGTGAAAATAATTGCTGCTCTTATGGATGATGGTAGTATGGGAGAGAAGTTATTGGATGCTACTAGACAACTATGCTTCGCGTTTTCTGATCTACTGAAAGCAGCCGAACCTGAATCCAAGGAGGTGAGTTATTTCTTTCAAGTAGTATAAACCCAGTCGAAATTGAGGCAGAAAGAAAATGTATACAAAAACCATTTAAGGGGAATGCCACGTTTAATAAAAGTTTTTTGGAAATTGAGTATATTGGAAGAAGACATTAAAATAATGAATGACATCACTGAATTATTTTTTTCAGGCGATAAATAATAAACTATGTTTACTACATGTGACGTCATTTGTTCACAAAGTCAGTATGGCAACGATGCCTACTGAATTTGCGGTTCAGGTTCGTTCGCGCACAGCTTTCTGCTGATACTCCGCCTATTTATGTTTGCAGATATAGTATCAGAATAATGTATTTCTTCATCTTATGTTATGCTATACACATTATTTTCCTGCACCTGAATAAAGACGATTTTTATTTTTATTACTATTATATAATTTTGTTGAAGTGTGCAATGAAAATTATTATTTAAAATCCAACAACTTTTGATTCTAATAAGAGATAATCATCATCAAATTCAATGCTTCTTGAAGAGCATTAGGGTCTTCTTGAAGAGCATTAGGGTGCGATCTTTTTTATCCAGCTATTATATTATTAAATTTTTTAGCCGCGACAGAATCTCTTGAGCGCAGCCTCCAGAGTCGGTGAAGCCAGCACCCAGGTTCTCGCCACCATATCGGAAGAAACCGTGGAAAACAAAGAGCTCCAAGACATGCTTCTGTCCTTAGCCAAAGCCGTCGCCAACACCACCGCAGCGCTCGTCCTCAAGGCCAAGAACATCTCCTCCACCTGCGAAGATCAGCAGGTTCAGAACAGAGTGATCGGAGCTGCGACTCAGTGCGCATTGGCCACTTCCCAGCTGGTGGCATGCGCGAAGGTGGTCGCACCGACTTTGCATTCTCCTGCATGCCAGGAGCAATTGAAGACCGCTATCAGAGAGGTTAGTACAATTTTCATCCAAGCGAAGTATATCTGCTTCAATTGTATATTTCCAGGTGGCAAACGCCGTAGAAAATCTGGTTCATATCTGCAACGATTCTTGCTCCAGCGACGATTTGAACGGCCAACTCAAAAACGCTGCTGCTGATGTCACCCGAACACTCAACGACCTATTGAACCACATGAAGTTAGGTAATGAATCATAACCGACTTTATTGTTGTCAACCTTAGAAAAAACGTCTCTTCTATATGATTTCAGCTTCTCGCCAACGAGCGAGAGAAACTGTTCAAGAACATAGCGTGGAAGAAATTTACACTGCTACAGATAAACTGTCAGCAGCTTCAGGAGATGCAAATGAAATGGTGCGACAAGCTAGGCTTCTTGGGCAAGCTACTGCACAGCTCATTCAGAGCATTAAAGGTAAGGACCTACGTTGAGCGATATCAATCAGAAGTTTTCTCGTATTGTTTCAAGTTTTAGAGGAATATATAATATCTACTCCTTAAACCGTTCAGTCCTCGGCTCTATGCTAACTATTCAGTTTTTTAGAATATCTGATTCGACAACTGTGGATATTCATCTTGTAGCCGACTTCATTTGCACATTTTAATGTCATTGGTTGGAACAAAAATTGTTTTTATTGATAACTGATTCTAGTATATAAACTTCATCTGTTCTTCTAACTAATATCGGCTGTTGTTGCCAGGCGAAGCCGAAAAGCTGCCAGACTCCGACATTCAGCGCCGTCTACTGGCCGCAGCGAAAACTCTAGCGGACGCGACCGCGAAAATGGTCGAAGCGGCCCGTCAATGTGCCAGCCATCCCCACGACAGCAACTTCCAAGACATGCTACGCCGAACAGCCGAGGATCTCAGAGACGTCACGGTCGTAGCCGCTACCACCCCCGCCCTACGCGCCAAGCTGGTCGATAGAGTTCAGATCTGCGCCAGAAAGGCTGTTTCTTCTGCTACTCAATGCATTACCGCTGCCCAAGCGAGTCACCCCCACAACACGAATATGGCTACTAGGGAAACACTCTCGCAAGACACACATGAGCTGGCAGAGACGATACCGCTGTTGGTGGAGTCGATCAAGATGAACGAAGATAGTCCCGAGGAGACGAACGGTCAAGTGGAACTGATGTACGTTGCGGAAGTGTTCTTGCATCCCGCATCTCAGGTTGTGCAGTCATCGAGGTAAGCGCTCGAAGAGAAACATCGGAGTACATAAGCCACAAGAATAATTTTTTATTCTCGTCTTTTTAGATCTGTACTTCCGACTTTAACCGATCACCAGATCAGGAGCCAGCTCTCTTCCACCAGTCAAAAACTCAACACAGAGTTGAGCGAGTTGCACAGCGCTATCAGTCGCGCCAAACCCGCTTGCCAAGGCCTAGGCTTGGACGCCGCGAATCAACTGATCGCAGACCTTCAAGAAGAACTCGACGAATTCGAGCGGGCCGTTCAAGCGCATAAAATTCGTCCGCTGCCGGACGATACGCCCGAAAGGGGTGCCCAGCAATTGGCGGCCAGTAGCAAACTCGTTAATCAAGGTAAGACCTCCACGTTTCCGTCTTTTGGAAACTTAATACAATTTTTTTCAGGTGTTGCGCAGTTGTTAAGCGCCGCGGCTCAAGGAAACGAAATGTACACCTCCCAGGCAGCGCGAGACACCGCTCACAGCCTCAGAAACCTCACCGGAGCTGTCCGTACGGTTGTCGCTACGTCTGACAACGTTGAGGTACAAAGGAAGATCATTCGTTCAGGGCAAACGGTTCTGGCTCACTCTGCAGAACTGGTGAATGAGGCTCAGAGGAGCCTGCAGACGGTGGGCATCACTCCCGGTTTGCAGAAAGCTGCCAAAGACATTGGCCAAGCTTTGAACGCTACTATTGGATGTCTTCCTGGCCAGAGGGATGTCGATACCGCCATTACCAACATAATAGGTATGTGTGTCGTCCAAGCAGTTGATTTGAGTGTAATTATATTATTATTACAGAATGGTCGTCGATAATCAACACCAACAACTTACCACAGACTGACAAGAGTTTTGGAGAGCTGCAACAGGAGTTGAACACAGCCGCTGCCAACTTGAACGAGGCCAGTTCCAGTGTTCTACAGACAGTTCACAATCCCATTCAGCTGTCTTCTTCCTCGAAAGATTTCGCTGCAGCGTACCATGACTTGTTAACGGTGTCCGCTGAGATGGCTGGACAAACCTCAGATATCACTGTTAGAGGTAAAATAAATCGTATTCGCATATTTTGATACTGGGTTCACTTCTAACTTTTTCAGGAGAAATGGTTCACTCGCTCAAGAACGTTTCGACGACCTCCAGCGCCCTACTAACCACCGCCAAATCGCTATCTGCCGATCCGAATCTTCCCAACGGCAAGAACCAACTAGCCGCAGCGGCTCGTGCTGTAACGGACAGCATAAATTTCCTCGTCAACGTGTGTACCTCCGCTGCTCCTGGTCAAAACGAATGCGACAACGCTATCAGGAAAATCAAGGCGATGCAGTACCTCTTGGATAACCCGACAGAGCCCATCAACGAATCTTCTTACTACGAGGCTCTAGATACCGTGATCGAGAAGAGTAAGATGCTGGGAGAAGGACTGACTGGTATTACCGCAAGTGCAAAGGCATCGGACCACGAAAAATTCACGGAACACGTGAAAGGTTTCAGTAACGCGATCTGCTCGCTGATTGAGACCTCCGCCCAAACCGCGTATTTGGTAAGTGGACCGCTTTTTTCCCAAGTTGGGGGCCAAATTATTTCAATACATATTTGGATATACAGACATACAGACATGCTAATGTTTAAGGGGGTGACTCTTTGACTCATTTTAAGAAAAATATTCCTATGAACGTAAGTCCTAAAAGTCTCAACTTTTGAGATACAGGGTGATAAAATTAAATGGATTTTATTCGTTTCATTATCGGTACTGCGATATGAAGCAATTTTAATTTAAATATTTCAATCAAGAACAGAGCATCTGACAAGAAGAACATAATTTTTGGATTCTCATTCATTTTGGAACAAATACGATCTCTCGATTTGCTTTCAGTCGATGCACAAACATTTCCAACACCGCATGAGATTTTTGAGCAATATTTCCTGAAGTTAAACGATTTTTATTTTTGTGAGCGAAAACCGTGCGTCGGATAAAGAAAACCTATGAGATTAAATTTTCTCAAAAATGGATGAGGATTTTGAAAGTAATTTTTATTTCAAGAGAAAGCAGTGGTGTAGTATTTTTTTCTCCAAAAATATTCAATGTAAAACCCGTACGGAGCCGAATGGTAGAGAAAATTAAATTTTTTGTACATCCCAAAATGCACCTTGATGCATAGAATACATGTTATAAGGATTTTTAAAATATTATCTAGGTTTTAATTATAAAACTGTTTTTTTTTATTTCATCACCTTGTATCTCTAGGACATACGTTCATGGGAAGTTTTTTTCTTAAAATTATTCAAAGAATCACCCCCTTGAATATTAGCATGTCTTCAAGGAACACCATGTATGTCATAATATGTATACTTCTTCAATACAAACTATCATTTTCAACTCCAGAAAATTAGGACAACAGTTAATACGTTTTGATGAGAATTCTTACGTCTTGTAGCATAATTTATCCTATATCATTCCATGTTTCGTAGTTATATGTTTCCCGTTGACAATATACTTTATTATAACTCAGTTGACAAATCCTCGTTTTACAGATCGGCGTATCCGACCCATCTAGCATTGCCGGTCGTCCTGGTCTCGTGGACCAAGCTCAGTTCGCTAGAGCATCGCAGGCCATTCAGCAAGGCTGTGCCGCGCTCTCGTCAACTGTTAGTCCTCAGAAACAAGTGCTAGAAGCTGCCACGCTCATAGCGAAACACACCAGCGCTCTCTGTAACTCGTGCAGGGTAGCCAGTTCGAAAACAACGAACCCCGTCGCCAAAAGGCAGTTCGTCCAAAGCGCGAAAGCTGTCGCCAATAGTACCGCCGCCCTTGTCAAGGAAATCAAAGCTCTTGATGCCAGTTACTCCGACGAGAACAGAAGGAGATGCGCAGAGGCTACTAGGCCTTTGTTGGGTGAGCATTTGCGAAATATCGGCGAACTGTAGAGGTACTAATCAAACTTTTTTTTATTTAGAGGCCGTTGAAAATCTATGCGTCTATGCCAGTTCCAGCGAATTTGTTTCTATCCCCGCGAAAATACCCCAACAGGCACGTCAAGCGCAAAAGCCTATCGTCGAGTCGGGTCGCAGACTTATTGACAGTTCGTGTGCTGTCATAGGTTCGACGAAGAATCTCATCATCATGCCCAAGGATCCTTCTACCTGGCAGCAGTTTGCTGCGAGCTCCAAGAACGTTTCGGATTCAATGAAACAACTCGTAGTCAACATTCGGTGAGAGAACTGTTTGATTGGTTTTATTTATTTTGTTTTATTTTAACAATTCAATCAATAAAATGTTGGGTTTTATGTAGTAACGAAGCGCCAGGAAGAAACGAATGCGAGCAAGCAGCGCAAATCATAACCAACCACTTGAAGGCGCTAGACGCGGCCTACATGGATGCAGTGTCTCAATCTCTGAAGCCTCAGAGGTCCACCGCTTTGCCCATATACAGCCAGCAAGTTGAAAGATCTGCTGCTGGACTTTTGGATACCATCGAACCACTTAGGAGTGCTGCCAAATTCGAGGCAGAAAATATCGGTAAGTACCTCTTGAAGGTGGAATTTTTGTTACGTCTTTGGGTTTTTGATTAGGAGGTACAGTTATTGAAAAACATCGCTCGCTCTTTATTGGATCAACTCTACAACTCAGCTTCACAGATTTCAGATATCATCTTATATTGAAACTATAATAATTTACAACCGGCTTTGATCAAAGTTAAACTGTTAATAATTATTGAATAACTACTTTATGTCATACATTTGTGCCAGTCCACAAATAATGTTCTTCAGAATCAGTTCTTACAGTGATAGATCACGACAACACATTTTTAAAATTTCATATTTGTAAAAATACCTTACCGGTAGATGGGCTGCAGGAGTTCGAGATATTTTGCGACATTTTCCCATGTTAATCTCCTTACGAGATTTTAAGGTAGATTCTGCAATTTTCAGTCCATTTCACACGTACGCAAAATGGACAAAACGCGTCCGTTTTACATGCGTTCCGAACATTTTACATGCCTTTGAAGCGCTTCATACGAGGGTTGGCTTTTATATTTCGGGATTAGAGAACAAAAACAAATATTAATCATCGAAAATTGCTTTATTGTTTTGCAAAATATTCCCCCTGAAGATCTATACACTTCTGCATGCGTTTGAACCAATTGTCGAAGCACGCTTACCGCTCTGATTGAGGTATCTCCAAAACATGCATTCTGAACGCATCAACCGCTTCTGCAGGTGTCGAAAAACGTTGATCTCTTAGTTTATTATCTACGTACAGGAATAAAAAGAAGTCAATCGGTACAAAGTCGGGACTATACGGCGGATGACTCATCAAAATCGATGTCAAAAATGCAGTTGTTTCAGTCGATGTGTGCGAGCTCGCATTGTCGTGCAGAACAGTGGTTTCGGCGGTTGGTTTTCCTCATTTCTTGGAAGACAACTGGCAAACAAATGGTTGTGTACCACTCAGAATTGACTGTTCTGCGTTGTTCTAGTGGCACGGTAGCGACATTTCCAGTTTTTCTGAAAAAACAGGCGACCATTTGCTTGGAAGTGCTTCATGCGCGTACAACTTTTGTTGGCTTTGGCTCATCTTGAAACACCCATACAGTCGACTGCTGTTTACTTTCGGGCTCATACGCGTATATTCACGATTCGTCACCTGTAACGATGTCATAGACGTGTTTCGAAGCACTGCGAAACTTTTTTTGAATGATTGACAAATTGTGTGGGATCCAACGCGAACAAATTTTTTTGACAGTCAAATGTTCATGCAATATTGAATGTATGCTGATCCCACTAATGCCTAAGGTTGTCTCAATCTCACGATAGGTTACATAACGATCTTTCAATATCAGTTCGCGCACAGCAGCAATGGTTTTCGGAACAACTGATTTTGGACGACCTTCACGAAATTCTTCCCAGAGCGAACTACGACCTCGATTGAATTCACCATACAATCGATAAACACTGGTCTTTGATGGAGCATTATTGCCAAAAATTGAATTGAGTTCATCGATGCACTGTTGCTGTGTTAATCCAAGTCGAAAGTTGTATAAAATAATCGCACGAAAATGTTCACGATATTAATTCCATTTTTTGGCCAAGATGAATCTTTTAAGTTACTGTAAACAACACAAATAGCGGTCGTATGTCAGATTGCAACACTAGGGTTGTCCCATCCCGAAATATAAAAGGCAACCCTCGTATGCGTTTCTTCTGCAACTTTCAGTGCACGCGTTTCAAGCGCTTAAAAACGTACGCAAAACGGACAAAACGCACGGACGCTTAAAACTCACGCAAAAAAGAAAACGCCCGTTTTGCGTCCGTTTTGCGAACGTTCCATCCGTTTCGCGTACGTTCCGTCCGTTTTGCGTACGTTCCGTCCGTTTTGTGTACGTTCCGTCCGTTTTGCGTACCTTTCGTCCGTTTTGCGTACGTTTCAAACGTATGAAACTCGTGTGAAACGCGTGACATTGAAGTGGAGTGAAGACTGCTAAATGAACCTTAAAATCTGTCATTGAAATTAAAATGGGAAAATGGAGAAAAATATCTCGAACTCCCGCAGTCTCTTTACTCTTATCTTATTTTCAGGTCATGCCATCAACCAGCTGATTCAATATTTCGAGCCTCTCGTTGAAAGCACCATAGGAGCTGCCTCAAACATGACGAACTCCAAACAACAAGAGCAACTCCTAGATCAAGCCAAGTCTGTGGCGGAATCTGCTCTTCAACTTGTCTATTCCACAAAAGATTGTGGTGGGAACCCCAAGGTTTGAAGCAACTATTCGCATTCTCTTCTTTATATCCTAATTCGTCTTTTTTGCAGGCCTTAAACGTTCACCCCGACATCGACGAGTCCGCAAATTCCACTCGGGATACTTTGCAGGAGCTCGTGGCTACCCTCGAGGCTATTTCCACGCAGAGCGGAATCGTGTCCGGAGTGGTAGATAACTTGACTAGGGCGATGACGCGTCTCTCCGACAACCGCGCTTCGCTTATCATCTCTGATAGTGATCTCGGCTTTGTCGACTATCAGACGCGCATGGTGGAATGTGCCAAAACTATTGCCAAGATTGCTGGAGATATCTCGACCAAAGCTGCGACCGACACTCAGAATATAGCGCAGCTGTCTGCCAATCTGTCGCACAACTACGCGCAGCTCTCCAACGACAGCATCGGCGCAGCTGCAGCTGCTACTAATGGCGACGTTGCCATCAAACTCAGAGTAAGCAACCCTTGAATATCTACCAAAGTATTCCCAAGTAATCTCGTGAACGATGCAACGCTACAAAAGTGTACAATAAATTAACATAAATCACAATCTTCGCTGGACTGTATTCTACGATGGCTCTGAAAGGTCATGGTAGATTTTTTTTTCATCTCATAATAATTATGAATCAATTATCTCATTATTATGAGATAGTTAACTCATTATTGTGACTTAAGTGATCTCATTATAATGAGAAGACTTAAGTGATTATAATGAGTTAAATTATCTCATTATTATGAGATATGGTAAAGTCATAATGATGATTCAACACTTTGCAGCTTGCCAACAGGCGCTGATTTTCATATTTCGTTATGTATTCATAAAAGCATGTGGATTTCTAAGGTTCGATTAGGTTATAAATAAACTATTGAATAGTTTTTTTTTGTATTTGGAACAATGGGGTCGATTGTTTAAAAAGTCACAATTTAATGTTTTTAATCGTAAAGCTACCTAAACCAGTGATGTTCCTAATGTTTCGAATCTATTGATGTAAATTTTAACAATATTTCATTTGATCTTGTTTGTTTTTATTCAGATCATAATTGTTTTTAACAAACGCGCGATCAGTTGAATAAAATTAGAGACAAACGAGCAGATTGGACATTTTTTGATTTCTCAAATAATTTTGTTTGAGTAATTTTCCTCTATATTTTTTTTTACTTCTATTCATATACTTTCGGATTCTGCATGAAATTTTGCATATATAGTGCGGATTACAAGTGAATCTGCCAATTTATATGCCATTCACATTTTATAATAATACCCTACCATAATAAAAACCACTAATATTTGATGATATTACTAAAATTGAGGAAACTGATAGTACAGTACAGTATTATAGAAATATAAAATTCAAAGATCATACTCATATTGCAAAGAACGAAAATAATCTAACAGTGAAAAATAAAATTAAAACAACTAGGTCTCTGAACATTTTCAGATATGCATTCCAATTCTACTTTGATTAAATAATCATTATTCTCGTTCACTAAACAAATAGAAAAATGGTTTTTATCGAAATGTATTTCATGATATCTTTCACTGCAGCTAACTTCATTTAGTTTATTTTATATTATCGCTATTTTGTTAAATTCGAAAAATTCACAAAACAAATTTATGTAATTCTTACCTGTGATTATCTCGCAGCAAGTTTTAAATCCTTTATTCACCTTTTTTACAAATGGATGTACATACTTTTTTATTGAATTCGGAGTAAATTTTGTTAGTAATAGTGTTTCAGAAATAATAATAATAATAATAATAATGAATATTCGAGCGGGGATTAGCGCCCTGGCTATGTGTTCACCTGGACATCAAGAGGTCCCAGGATCGATTCCCAGCTGGGGCGAGCTTTTTTCATTTTCAGATATCTCGTTACCGACTGGAATCCTCCAAAGAAAATAATAATAATATTCCTTATTCAACGATCATTCTCGCAAAGGAATCGCTAGAAGTTATATTTTGGACCTATAAGTCGGTTTAAACATGACATCATTGTTCTTTACAGGAAGTCGTCCAACAACTCGGAGGCGCATGCGTCGACTTGGTGCAGGCCGGCGGGCAATGTTTGGTTCAAAAGGACGACATCATCCTTCGCGAGGTCGGCGAGTATTCTCGCAACGTTTCGGAAAAAGTCTCCAGAGTCTTGGCGACTCTTCAATCCGGCTCCAGAGGCACGCAAGCTTGCATCAACGCTGCTTCGACCGTCTCCGGCATAATCGGCGATCTGGAAACGACGATCATGTTCGCCACTGCGGGTAACCTCAATTCCGAAAACGAACACGAATCGTTCGCCGATCATCGCGAGAATATCTTGAAAACTGCGAAGGCTTTGGTCGAAGATACGAAGACTCTCGTTGCCGGAGCTGCTTCATCTCAAGAACAACTTGCTGTTGCCGCACAGAACTCCGTTAAAACAATTGGTGAGTTAATTTACTGTCAATATATCTTCATTTCACGCAGCTGCTTTCTCATAAATGATATGTTTTCTTTTTACAACAAGACATACTTTTTCAAACATATTCCTAAATGATGCGTAAACACAGCTGTCTTAATTCTCCGAGCCGTATTGAGAAAATCGGCAACACCGCGCGCTAATCAATTTGACGACCGACCCATTTAGTCGTTAATGTTAATTTCTTGGCTTATTTGGATAACTAGGAAAAAACATGAGAGAATGAATTTGTAGAGAAATGAACGCCGATTAATGTGGTTATTTACAGATTTGATAAAACGCCAAGAGATATGGAATGTGTGGCTTTTAAGATAGTTCGGCCATCAATTCTATCAATTATAGTTTCTATATATTTTGTCAATTCACTTACATCATTGTGTTTGGATTTGTATACCTCAGAAATAAAAATCAAGGGGTGTTAGACCCGGTGATCGAAGGGGGCACTTAATAGCACCATTTGTAGCAATCCATCTAGTTTCAGAATAGCGTTATAAAATTCTTTCAACGCCACTACAATTATGTGCCGGTGCTCCATCCTGCTGAAAATAGATCATATGACAAGCCCCCCGATCCAAATAATCGAAAAACTCTTCCAACAATCTTGTTAGTAAATTAATGTAACGCGGTCCTGTCAAAGGAACCATGATTGAAAAATAACCGATAATTTCACCTCTGAATAATCCACACCGAACATTTTGGTGTGAACTAATAGTGGATTATCTCTACTCCAAAACCGCAATCGCGTCTCGGGATCACCAGGTTCTAGTGTTTGCACTGGTCGAAACTTGTAGGGTGCGACCTTCATTTTTTTTCGGTCATTAGCATCAAAATAGCCGTAAAAAATGCCACTAGTTTACCTATTTATTCGAATTCGTAGCTTCAGTAATAATGAAGTTGGCAATAGTGCCGACTTAATTTGGAACAGGCTGCACATTAACCGGCTATTTTCATGTTATGACTTGAAAAACTCAACTAAATCGATACTAAGGAATGAACCAATTCCTTGACACTGATTTCATTATTCCAGTGGATCTTGCCGATGTGGTGAAATTCGGGGCAGCAAGTTTAGGCGCTGACAATCCGGATTCGCAGGTTATGTTGATAAACGCCGTACGAGATGTCGCTAGTGCTCTAGGAGACCTAATTCACGCCACCAAAGCTGCTAGCGGAAAACCTATAAATGATCCCGCCATGGCTCATCTCAAGGACAGTGCTAAGGTACGCTATTATAGACGAGTTAACATCAGATAGGCTTTTTTCATTTCGCTGTTATTTAACTAATATTTTTATTTTCTTAATAAATGGCTGTTGGATATTGAGTTTTGATTAATTTTGTGGTTGAAAACTCTAGTGATAACACAAGTGAGAAAATTTTATCTTCTAATTGCGTCCGGGTAGTATTACTTTACTAATAGCTGAATATTGGACAGAAAAAACAATCCTGCGCCTTGTTCGCTTCTTCCTTGCTAAGATGAACATATAAATGAAAATAAATACGTACATCAAATCAAAAGCACTGAGCGTAAATAATTTTATATCAAGTTGCTTGAAATTACGTACTTACTTACCTATATCAATAAAACATAAAACATCAAAACTACTTACAAGAGAAATAACATAACAAAAAAGAAAAATATTGAAATAAAAATAAGAATGTGTATATAAAATATATTGAAAAACAAGTTCAGGCACTAGGAATGATTTATAATTGTGGTAAAAATTTTTTTCACTGTCTATATTAGCAGTTGTTTTAATTTTGTTACCTACATTTAGCTTTGTCCAATAATCAGATGTTTTCAAAGAATAAGTGAGAACAATTCAAAAAGTGATGAATGTAATGGGTATCAATAATTATTTAAAAAAAATAAAATAAAATAGCGGGTGGTAAGTATTGAATATTCTATTCCGCGGGGGTGATTTGGATAATTGCTTGGGCCTAACGGGTGGTATTCGTAATTGTGTCTTGAATGTAGTTTTGCCATGTAACGTTTTCATATAATTTCAAAATTGGTATAGAAGATAAATCGCCTTCCCCAAATTTTAACAGCATTGTGGTTGTATCTGTCATATCATCAAAATGCATGTGCGTTATACTAATTTTGTTTGAAATGTGTTTCAAAAGTGGACTTTAAATAATAAACAAAAATTAATATGGCGTGCATGCTGCGTTTTAACATCCATTTTTCACATCTAATACGAGGCTTTTCAAAACATGTGAAAATCGAAATTGTTTAAAGTCCACCAAACTTAACTTTCGTAGAAGAAGTATTGAGTGAATCAAGAGCTTTTCAGATAAACATTGAGTATCAAGTTCAGCTCTCGTTTGAGTAAAGTATTCAATATACACTACTCGACAATTGAAATAATCTCGGCAATTGGCGAGTAGTGTATATAAGATGTGAACATAAACATAATTCATACTTGGTGAGATATTCCTCTTTAACAATTTAGAGCTTCTGAAAAGTTCTCTGAAAAGCTCTGTTGAGTTGAAAAAATTGCAATGGTGGTAATTTTTAACGAAGACATGTTTTGATTGGCCCCTAGGTGACTGATTCCGAAACCGATTGGTGGATTTCCGATCAAGAAGAGGAATTGTTGAGGCTTTTGAGTGACAGCAAGGAAAATGTTAACTCTGAATTGCAATCGGATATTGTTCAGTGTTTAGTAACTGCTTCTTAGTCTGACTTTGTCTGCTGAACATGAAATTATCTAGTCTCTGTGTGATGCTTCGGAAAAACGCAAATACTTTATTCGTAAATTTCTGAAAAATGTAGAACACTTCAGTTCAGAATATTGACTAGAAAGTCCTATTGAATTTCGAAAATATTCTGAATTGTGGTACTTTCCAAAATCAATGCAGTTGTTTCAATGTTTTGAATCTATATTTTATACTGCATTGAGTTTTCTATCTAAAAATCGCTCTATTTTCCTAAATATTCGTAAATAAAATTCATGTGTGTCAACGGCTGTTTCATTCGAGTATATCAATATTTTTCCTCTAATACGTAATGATTTGGTATGTATTCTAGTTGTTGTGTTCCACTTTCCGCATAAAACTACGCTTCGGGTTCGCAAATAGCTGTCCTTCCCTACTCTGTGAAGAAAGTAACATTTTTCAAAAATTCTTTCAGCTGTGTGTTTGTCTAAAAGCATGATCGTGGCTATCTTGTAGTCCTACACTTATAAATTACCTACTTTCTTTGCAGGTTATGGTCACGAACGTAACATCTCTACTCAAAACAGTCAAGGCCGTTGAAGACGAACACACTAGAGGCACCAGAGCATTGGAGTCTACCGTGGAGGCCATTGGCCAAGAAATGAGAGTAAGTTCAGTTGATTTACAATATAATTTCCGAAGAAATTATGTGATGCACTTGTATATTCTACTCGTCACCTGTTCTCAGCTGAATCATTGCTCTTTCAGGCGCTCTACTCTGCTGATGGCCACAAACAAGGCGTGTCGGCTGAAGAGCTGATCCGCTGCACCAAATCCATCACCAACGCCACTGCCAAGTGCGTTTCGGCCGGTATCAGCAACAAACAGGACGATATTATCGCTGCGGCGAACATGTCCCGAAACTCCATATCTAGCATGCTGATAATCTGCAAAGGAGCGGCGTACAACTTGGCGGAAACCGAAGAATTGAGACATGAAACTTTGAATACCGGCCACGAATGCGCAAAGCAGTTCAGAGAACTATTAATGCTGATCCTGCAAGGCAATGGGTCCGCGGACGTTAAACAGGCGTTGTCTGGAGCGTCTAGGAAGATTGCGCAGAGCGTTACGGACTTGATCGCCCTAGCCAAGAAACTGAAAGGTAATTGAAATACAATAGTCTTCTGTAAAAATATAGCAATGTAATGTTCTGAATTCCAATTATCAATAAATCCGGCTCGAAGGACCAAAAACATTCAAAGCCGTAAAATCTAGATGAACTTGTTTTAACAAATAAAATTTTGATGATTCTAAGACATAGGAGTGAAACCTAAACAGATTTCAGTGAACCAAACTTCATCTTTGTTGACACATTTCATTCTTCCAAATAGGTTCCGACTGGGTAGATCCGGAAGATCCAACGGTTATAGCAGAGAACGAGCTACTAGGCGCAGCTGCTTCTATCGACGCGGCTGCCAAAAAGCTGGCCAGTCTGCAGCCAAGGCAAACTGTGAAGGTTAGTACAATTTGGATTTTATTTTATGAAACGCTTGAACGAGAGCAGATGGATCCAGTATTGAAGGAATGCACATTGCTGTGAGATATGTTTGATATTCTTGGTTGTCGTTTAAAAAGCACCCAGGAGTCAAACATATTATTACAGCGGCGTGTGGATCAACTGACAGAAGTGACCTGAACCAAGAACTCAGCGGACAACTTGCTTGCAACAGAGATTTGAACGAGTTTCATTCTTCTGCTTACCAATGATAAATTCCCATCTTGAATGAAAGACTTCAGGGTCTACAGTTCCCCATCACACCATAAAAAAAAATTTACCGCCCGACCCGAATCGAAGGTTAGATAGAGAACGCGTTGGAATTCGGAAAATTTTACAACGGTTTCGGACAGGGAAAATTACGAAAAAAAATTGGCGGATCCATACATTTGACTAACTCTGTTTGTATCCAGCTGGCGTATCTGTTATAAGACATATAATTAAACAAATTTTAACGCTAAAAAGTGCAAAATAAAACGTAAAAAAAAATTAAAAAACGCCGTTATTTAAATGCACCAAAAACAAGACCTAAGTTAAACATCATTTTGCAAAATTTTATAAGATATTATAGCTTGTCGTGAGAATTGATCTTAACACAGATAATTTTTGAATTAATTTGTGAAAAATACATAGATACTTCCCGCGACAAACTTTCATGTCGTATAAAATTTTATATCTAAAAAAATTATGAGTTTAGCGCATTTGAGGAAAAACTTCGTTTTAAAAGGTTTTTTTACGTTTATTTTATCATTACTTATTGATTCTTGTGTATGTTCTAGTTTGTGTGTGATATGTGTGTTTATTTTTTCACTGGCTGAATGGAACCGCAGAAGCAATTTGTTTTTTTTTTGGAGGTATTTGTCTCACTCAACTTTTTTTCATGTGCCTATATCGAATTTCTCTACTTGCATATCAAGGTGTAATAATGTACTTTTTTTTCAGACTCATGACGTAGACGAAACGTTGAACTTCGATGAAATGATCATAGACGCGGCAAAATCCATAGCAGCGGCGACATCGGCGCTGGTCAAAGCCGCGAGTGCGGCTCAGAGAGAACTGATAGATGCTGGCAAGGTATCTGGTACTCCGGTATCTTCTTCCGATGACGGCCAGTGGTCTGAAGGACTCATTTCAGCTGCCCGTCTGGTAGCAGCTGCAACGCACACTTTGGTCGAGAGTGCTAATGCCTTAGTACAAGGTTAGTATCTCCCAATATATTATTATAAAAGTAATAGATACCCAGCTAACACAGATACATCTTTAAGATATTGCTGCCATGTCACTTCGTGACCTGCGACTCGCATCGTTACGTCGCACAGACGTACCAGCGACTCACTTTTGTCACACTCATGATGCATGCTGGCGACCTTTATGCGATATAGTTCTGAGACGTCTTTGCGATGTAGTTCTGAGACACCGCAAAGATGCCTCCTAATAACGTATCAGGGATGTAACAGAGCGACATAGCAGCGATTTTTTCACTGTTATATTCAAGAGACGTCGACGTCTATTCGATATTCCAGACAGAAACAACAAATAGGAATGCAAACTATATTTTCAATATGAAAAAAATTAATAAAACAAAAATGTAAATAAAAAAACTTCTTCAAAAAATTAAAACATTCTGGCACAACATTAACAAAGTACAAAATTAACAAAGTAAAAAATTAAAATAAATTAATTAAAAGACTCTAAGTCAATTGCGGTTCCTTTCCCTGTCGAGCCTTTGTTTGATATGCCTCAACCAATTGGAACAGGCTGCTTCCACATTTTTTTCGTTCTCTCCGTGAAGGCTCATCACCACATCTGGAAATCAATGAAACAATATGAGACCACTTAAAGCTACAATGCCAGATAGTAAAGAAAGAAATAATGGAATCTCACTTTGATGATACTCAACAACGATACTCACTTTTCACTTTCAGTTTGTGGACACTAAAAATCGCAAATGTGATCAATCCAGTTGGAAATATCAGAGCATGAACAATATAGAAAGCATTCAAAGCGACAAAGCTTCGATCTTCGATCAATGCATCGATTCAAAGAACAAAGAACTAGAACTAAATATGGTTATACAATACAACAGCCGTTCACGCATCGCCTCCCGCTTTCAAGTTGGCCAACATCTGTGTTGCCAACTTCTTGCCAACTTACCGCGTTACTTCAAAATAAACATTTAACACACATTGAGGATTCGCCTTTCGACTGTGGTGGAGGACAGATGGCGTCCTTGTGGTCGGCAGTCAAGTGAATGTGCGTGAAATTCCTATTATCACCTAATCTGGAGATAAATCAGTAAAAATATAGTAGCAGAGATATCTAAGTATAGATTTTGATGTCTAAATGATGTCGCAGTATGACGTCTATGTCAAGTAACAATTTGACAGCTATCACTAATTTAGATATTACAGCGATGTCGCAGTGTAATATTGCAGTAATGATAACAATATGACATCGCAGAGACATCTATATTCGGCTATTAATGATTTTGATATCTAAGGGATGTCGCGGTGTAATATCGTAGGAATGTCAACGATATGATATCACAAGGACAGCTAAATACCATTTTTGACGATATTGACATCCCTGAGATGAGGGTTCATAATTTAGTAACTGGAGTAAATAAATTACTTGGGTAGAAGTGCTATTCATTCATAATATTGAAACCATTGTTTACGTAAGTTTCATTATCTTGATTCAAAACTTTATAGATTCTACTGAATTCAACTCGGCTATATTGTAACCCCTATTTGAATGATTAATTTAAAAAACTAAAAGTCCCTTTCAATTACTTTTAGAATAACAATCTTAAGTATTGAAATTTCAATAATATCGCCCGGAAAATTTCTAAAAAACAAGGCTTATCATTGTCAATGTCTTAGGTTTCGCTAGTGAAGACAAACTCATAGCGTCAGCAAAGCAGGTTGCGAGTTCAACGGCGCAGCTTCTGGTGGCTTGCAAGGTCAAGGCGGAGGGCGATACTCAGGCTACCAGAAGACTACACGCTGCCGGAAATGCTGTCATCAGATCGACCGACAACTTGGTGAAAGCGGCTCAGGGGGCGAAAACCGTTGACGAAGATAGGTTCGTTAAGCTGAACCTCAAGAAAGTCGGCAGAATCACGCAGGAACTGGATCAAGTGTAAGTTGATAAGTAATTTAGAGGCGAATATGGACTTGATCTTTTCCGTTAACAAATAGCCAGAATGGTTATTTTCCTAGCAAGTGCGGAAAGTGATACTTTCCTGCACGCGACCGCCGTTGACCCAAACGAGGTGAAGCGGAGTTCGGGCAAGTTGTCAAGGGCGGTAAAGACACTTTACGCATGAATTAGGAACATCAGCAACGTATTTCACATTGTCATTTCATTAAGTCGTGAAAATTTTGGTAGTGAATCTCGTATACATATTTGTTGAACAATAAAAGACCAGTGAAATTTGTTATTTAAACAACTGTTAATGTAGCATATTAAAAAAAAACAAATTTATTGAAACTTAGACCACTATCTGGTTCAAATTACCATATCACTAAAATATCCGTCCGGCTACATTCCTTAACTAAGAATTTTTTTAAAATCAATCTAGGTGAATGAATTACAGTTTGGATCCATTTAAAAAAAATGACGATAACCTCACTCTTCCACCATTATTACATCAAAAAAATATTGGAATTCACAAAAAGATCCAGGGTGACCTACCGTTTAACTTCTATACAAACGTTTTTTCAGTATATCTCATATTAACTGAGATACAATTGGCTAGTCCATATATTTGACTAACTCTGTACTGTAGGTATTCAGTTTACAGGATGTTTCATAATTGAAAGCTAATCCTAAAGAGCGGTAAACTTTGAATGATTATAAGAAAAAAAAATTATGTGAACATATTACGTCCGCAATCGCTCTATTTTTGAGATCTATAAAATAGCTTTATATTTTTTTAATGGGAAATGCGCGTAAATATACATTGTTTCCAATATGAAAGTTTTTTAATTTATATTAGTGGCATCCCTGTTACTATGCTCTGTAATATTTTTAATGAAAAAAATTATACTCTTTTGGTTTTTTTCAATTAAATATCATTTTTATAATTGCCTGTCCGTCGAACGAATAAAAGATCGTTTTTATGCCAAGATAACAGCCAATTATTATCCATTAGTCATATTTATTTGAACATGCATCATTTTGATTGAAAATTTCAAAACCTCAGATTCAAAATCTCAGAAATAAAGAAGTTGCAGATCTGTTCACATACATTTTTTTTCTCAGAATCACCAAAGGATTATCGCCCTTTAGTATCAGCATTCAATTACGAAACACCCTGTATGTAAAATTAACACGTTGACTGTCATGTCGGTCTCCAAAACCAAGAATATTGCAACGTGTTGTCTGGGTCTCATAGACCGAGATTGAGGCTAATACACCAGGCCAGTTCGGTCAATGAGACCGAGTCAATTGAACTGGTCGTGAAGCCGTCGGTTTACATTACTGTTGATCAGTAGGTAGACGTAATTTTTGGAAGGCGAATAATGCGAAATAAACGTTTATTTAATAAATAAAATGTATCATATTTTTTTTAATGGAGTACAATCGAGCAAAAGTGTTCCAAAAATACGTAATCTATAGTATATGTACCGACGCGGCGTGCACGGGCATACACGCATACAAGAACGCCAACTCGGTCTATGGGACCGAGGTAAAAGAAGTTATTTTTTTTGTTTACAGGGTGCCAAATTTCGAAAAATTTCAATGATATGCTAATTTTTGTAGGAATTATCCACTCATAATGTCCAATGGTTTCTAGGACAAAATTTTTGATTTTTCTTCCGGCTCTAATATCAAAAGTGAAAATGAGAGCCCGGCAGTCATCGTGTTTCATCATGTGCCATGTGTCAGCAATGACAAGTGTCAAATTATTATAACCAATCCCCAGCCAATCCCTTGAATCTGACAGATGCCAGCGTATCAAAATACAGTGTTTCGAATATTAAAAACCAAAATTCATTACCAACCTGACAGCAAAAAAACGATCACCGCTAGCCTGTGGAATATTGTCAATTGTATTCAATAAGTGACCAAAGGTCTCCAAATCATCAGGAGGCTTATTTTCTGTTCTCATAAACAGTTTTGTACTACTCTTGAAGTACCTGAACTTCCATAGTCCATCCAATAGAGAAAAAATAAGAGGATATTTTCACACTTGAATAAAGTGATAAAATTTTTGGCAGTATTTATTGTTAAAAACACCCCTCAAAGCGATTCTACTTTGGCCAACACCGTGCTTTTCATCTGCGATCTTTCTTTTAAAAAATAATTCAGGTTATTTCGGTTTTTGTTTGAGTAGAAAAAAACCTCTATTGGTTGACCTAATATGACTAACGCTGTATATAGATTGAATCAGATGATAGAAACATGCACTCATAATTTTATTTCTGTTATACCTAGTACTCTGATAGTGAACTTATTTATGCTGTCCCTGAAAATTACGAAAGTGAATCTTAATTGAAAATTAACATCATTTTGAAGGTAACGAAATTGACATTGTATTGAAGTCTCAGTGTATGTGTGAATCATTTTTTTTCTTTCACCTCCCATTAAATATGAACATATAAATATATTGAAATCACTGTACAGCGTTCATTCAGTTCAAAAGTTAAAAAGTTATTTTTTTTAGAACGGAGATAATCAGAATAGAACGTGAGCTGGAAGAAGCTCGTAACAAACTCACCGTAATTCGTCAAGCCAATTACAAACTCAAAGGCAACGAAACCTCCGGAGATGATACCGATGGGTACATCAGCTCTGTTCCAGATCAGGATTCTATTCGGTAAGTGTCTTTTATAGTAGCATCCCAAAGTTCGACTAACTACCATCTCAACTCGATTGGTATGCGTTACATATTGGTTGTTGGCAATTTTCGTTGGCAATGAGGTGTAAAATACAGTTGGAATTGGCTGACCCTATAATAATAACAGTGAAAGCTATTGTTATTGGAGTTCCACGAGTCTCATTTCGAGTTTGTTTAATTTAAGCTGCCACCTTTCTGATGATCAATTAATTTTCAACGAAACAATTAGATTCAACTTTTGGAAACTCAATTTTTTTTATTGAATAATTACCCTTATTGTCAAATAATTTTTTCAACTAAGTGTATTTTATACCTTTTTACCTCCCAATATAATATTCATTGTTTTTATTTTCAATTAAACAGCACTGGTAGATTTGTCTGATATGTTCTTTAATCCTGATTCTTTCACCACTAACTGTTTTGCTTCTGTTTGTTGCATGTACAGAGTGAAGGTAGTTGATAGAAATTCTAAGGGTAAGTCTATAATCGATTTCACTTTTGGTGGTAACTGTTTCATGTGTTTTGCGTTCATTTCATTCACTTCCCATTTCGATCAGATGTTATAGTATAATTTCGTTTGTTTACCGCAACACATGGAATATTTGCCGGGTAATATTTTGGATGCTATATCGACAGAAATGATGATGAGTGTCTTCACAGTTTGACGAAAATTGTTCTGAATATTGCTTGTGAGTTTTTGAAGTTTGAACATGTGTTAGGAAAAAAGAACTCGACTTTTTTGTTTCTTTTTTTTACTTTATTGTCCAAGAAATAGTTCTTATTGACAGAGTGAAAGTTAGTTGTATAAAGTCATAAAATCTTAAAAATGTGAAAAATAATGAATAATCATTATTATAGGTAAATAAATATATAAAATACTACAGATAAGTAAACAACAAAGATACTTGCAACACAAATAAATAAAATAATAAAAAAAAAACGTTAAAATTCATCATTGTAATATTCCTTTATGTCATAGCAGACTTTTTGCAGAAATACCCTTTAACTAATTTTCTGAACTTTTTCAAATTTGTTATTGCCCTATAGTGCATCGGAAAATGGGTATACAGGCCGTTTCTTTTATCATGTGGTAACATTGCTATATTCTAAACCGTAATAGATACAAAGACGATTAAATGGGAAAAAATGTAACTATTGTGGTGAGCAGTAAATTGGTCAGAGAAAATCTACGGGGACTCTCGCCCTTCCCGACTCATACAGGGAAAACTAAAAATGCTGTTTTCGGTTTTTTACGAATAGAATGGTTATTTCAGAAAATATAAAAAAATTAAAGAGGAAAGTTTTATTGTATTCTAAATGTACTAGAACTACGTTATGATAAATTTTTAATTAAACATAAAAAACCGAAAACAGCATTTTCAGTTTTCCCTGTATAAGTTGGGAAGGGCGAGAATCCCCTTAAATTTTCTACGACCAATTGACTGCTCACCACAATAGTTACCTTTTTCCCATTTAATCGTCTTTGTATCTATTACGGTTTAGAATATAGCAATGTTACCACATATATACCGGGTGGCTACGGAAGTATTGCCTACGGAATATCTCAGTTATTGTATGAAGTAGGTTTGTGAAATTTGGAGCGTCGATATAATGACATAAGAGCTAGAATTTGAGCATATTGACATGTCGGAGTTAACTTCCGGTCTGACCGGAAGTAACATCAACTTTCTTATTTTAAATGGAAACCCTATTTTTTTTCTTTTCGCTTTATTCAGCATTCAATTCCCTTTCTAATGACATATCACAAGTTGGTATCTAACCAGAAACTAGATCAGAAAAAAATTATTATTGAAATTCACCGAGTAGGCCGTGGAAGCAAAATGAAAGCCAAAAATTGAAAAGTTGGCTATGGAAACCATACGTCACTTGATAGCAGTTGCTACTACTGTGATATTTTATTTTCATTCGTCGGCGTTATAACAAGCCGCCAAAAAAAATTATTGGAAAAATTGGGAAAAAAACAATACTCTGTAGGTCCATAACTTAAATAGGAACATACAACTTTTTCTTGCCTGTACCATTCAGCATAACCATTCCTTTCTAATGATATAATAGAAAGTAATTTTTTGAAATGAAATACCAAAAAATCCAATTATTATTATTCAAATAACAAAAAAAAAGATTTATCGAAAAAAAAAAATTCAAATTGATAGGATTAAAGATAAAATAAATTCAAAACAAATGTTCGAAATGCATTCCCTCAGCGTCAATACATTTATTGACTCTGGTGATATTTTCATGTAAAACGTTTCTCAACATTTGGGGCGTGATATCTTGGAAAGCTCTACGAATTTTTACTTCTAGCTCATGTGGAGTTGTAGGCTGTGTGGAATACACCCTATTTTTAAGATGCCCCCATAGAAAAAAGTCGCACGGAGTAAGATCAGGTGACCTTGGTGGCCACCTGACTGGACCATGGGTTGTTATAAGTCTCTCTTGAAAGCGATTTTGAAGATAATTTCTCGCTATTCTTGAATTATGCGGAGGGGCGCCATCTTGCTGGAAGTACATTCTCTCAGTTATTTCCGCTGGTAGGTTGTTAATGAATTCCGAAATTTCATTCGTTAAAAAATTAAAGTATCTCTCTCCGGTTAGTTGGCCTTGAAAAAGAATGGGGCCAACAATATGAGTTCCAACTATTCCTGCCCAAACATTCACACCAAATCTCTCCTGGAAGCCACCTTGTCGAAACCGGTGCTCGTTTTCTATCGCCCAGTACCTATAACAAAAGACCGTTCACACTTTTAGCACTTTACACTTCGACTATCGACAATAATCCAAATAAAGTACAGTACCTACCTTGTATTATTCCTGTTAAATAATCCATTGTTGGTAAATCTTGACTCGTCCGTAAACAAGATATAATAGTTAAATAGGTGATTCTCAGCATTTTGTCGAAGAAACCAATTACAACATTCCAGGCGCCTTTCACCGTCATTTTCATACAAATGTTGATGCAACTGATACTTGAAGGATTTAAATCGATGTTTTTTCAAACTTTTCCTAGCAGAGTCCTTACTTATAGGTAATTCGGCGCCAATCTACCTTGAGGAAATTGTGCTATCATATTGTACTAAAGCTAATACATTAATTTCAGTTTCCTCATTAATAACAAATGCTTCTTGGTCTTCGTGAACATCAGGCTCAGTTCTTAATTTTTCTTCAAGCCACTGGAAATACCTTCTTGACGGTTGCTGCCTCCCTGGATATCGCTCTAAATACAATCGTTCAGCGGCATAAGAATTTTTTAAACATTCACCATAAATGAGAAGCATGTCAATTTGTTCGGTTCGTGAATAACGGGGCATTTTTTGAATATTCCACTAACTGATTTCGATTTCCAAACCCTTTTTAAATGGCAGAATCAAAAACACTACTTCGAACGTCAAAATAATATGGATAGCAGCGTTCGTGAGAGCTCTCGTTTCTTTTTTGTTTCATTCCAAAATACATCTTAATCAGCCTACTTGTTAATATTTTGGTTCGAATGATTATTGCAATGGAATGATTATTCTGAATAGCACAAACATCGTCCATAGGTAGATATTAGAATATCTATGGACGATGGCACAGACCAAGTACGTTTATGTTCCTATTTAACCTAGAACCTACAGGATAAAATTTATCATTCCACATTATTTTTAATGTTATTTTTGCGTATGGCGATAATCTGTTTTGTTATTTGAAGAATAATAATTGGATTTTTTGGTATTTCATTTCAAAAAATTACTTTCTATTATATCATTAGAAAGGAATGGTTATGCTGAATAGTACAGGCAAGAAAAAGTTGTATGTTCCTATTTAAGATATGGACCTACAGAGTATTGTTTTTTTCCCAATTTTTCCAATATTTTTTTTGGCGGCTTTTTATAACGCCGACGAATGAAAATAAAATATCACAGTAGTAGCAACTGTTATCAAGTGACGTATGGTTTCCATAGCCAACTTTTCAATTTTTGGCTTTCATTTTGCTTCCACGGCCTACTCGGTGAATTTCAATAATAATTTTTTTCTGATCTAGTTTCTGGTTAGATACCAACTTGTGATATGTCATTAGAAAGGGAATTGAATGTTGAATAAAGCGAAAAGACAAAAAAAAATGGGTTTCCATTTAAAATAAGAAAGTTTATGTTACTTCCGGTCAGACCGGAAGTTAACTTCGACATGTCAATATGCTCAAATTCTAGCTCTTATGTCATTATATCGACGCTCCAAATTTCACAAACCTACTTCATACAATAACTGAGATATTCCGTAGGCAATACTTCCGTAGCCACCCGGTATATAAAATAAAATTTTATAATTCCCAATTTTTGGGATTGGCAGTAGTAGATTTAGATCGAAATTAGATCGAATCTAATTCAATTTCAGAAAATGAAACTATTTACATTATCCAAAACATTTGTAGCATTATTAGTTTGAGTTCTATTTAAAAAAAATAATATTGGTTAAATGTTTTCATTTAACCAGCATTTTAAAATAATTCGCATTTCTACGCCTTGTTATTTAAAAAAAAAAATCCTTTCAAAATATTGTTACTTTCTCAGCTTGGCATATTTAACTAACAAAAGTTTTACACTTTTAATGTATGATCTTTGGTTTTTGATTTCTGGAAATCACTCTGCACAATATTAAAAGATCGGTCGAACTAAAGTCAAACTGAAAAAGTGTACATGCCATGTCTCATCATTTCTGTCGAAGATCCTGTGACAAAACCCGATAATCATCATGGAACATTTCAGGTACACCCAGGGCTACGATTCATCGCTCTCCCATCCAAGCCCCCAGCAGAAATTCTACTCGGACTACTCCCAACTAGAGAGTCCCGGCCAAGTGAATTCCCTAGAACGCAACAAAAACGTCCTTAAATCCCATATCAATAGCTTAGATTCGGCAACGTACGGCACTTCGAACTCTTACGGACAGGACTACGGCACTTACAACTCCTTTACGCAAAACGCACCGAGGTTTTCCCCCAAAGACACTTACACGAGCACGCCCAGTCACTTGAGAGCGTACGAGCCTTTGAAGACGGAGTCAAACTTCCAGCCCATCGATTCCAAGCACTATTCAGATGGCTATTCCAGCTCGGAGTACGCTACGAACACATACAAGACCCCGGATGGGTACAAGTCGAATACTTTCAAATACGAGAGCTTCCATTCGACACCTCAGCCTACTTATTCATCGAGTATAGAGAAATATTACACCAGCAAGCCCGCTGTTACTTCTCCTTTGGAAAAAAAGTCGTTCGAGACGTTTAGGAACGGTAACGACACTCAGTATCAGTCGTCGTTTTCAAGTAACGTGGAGTTTATAAACGAGCCTCCTACGCTCAAAAATGAAGATACTCTGGAGCAGAAAATGCTGAAGAAGTCAGTAACACAGCAGATCATTGAAAAGAAAACTGTATCGATGACGAAAAGTAGCAAGCAAGAGTCTTCGACGAGGAGTTTCAGGTTTGAGTAAGCTGGTCTAGTACAAAATTTCGATTGGAATGAGCCGCAAGGGTTTCAAGTTATATGATTCAAAAATAATATGAAGAAACGACTTGTTTAATTATTTGATTCGAAATGATTCAAATTCTTCACATTGGATTTCTATTGTATATTGTCTTTTCTGTAAGTGTCCTTACTTGCAAATGGTGCTATATGTGTTTCCGCTTTTAAAGATCCCTTTACAGTTTTTAACCAAATATATTAGATTTAATGTGCCAATAATAATGTATAAGCTTTTTAGAAGATAAGCGTATGGTTTTAATATTTTAAGTTGTATATTTATGAAACGTTTGTTGTATTGAAAACACATTAAAGTGCCTGCCGTATGATTATTTTTGTTATACTTATGTAGTAACAAGACTTGAAATGGTGCCTAACTTAAATTGTATGCCTTATACTGATGTACACTTTTTATATATCCAGTGCTAGGAATGTTTTATTTGAATCTTGAATAATTTTATCTTATATAAAAATAAAAAACATTATTTAACATGTAGTAGATGTTTTTATTCTCATTTCTATCAAGGGACGTTAGAAATTAAAGTACCCCGCACGGAAACATATGGGAAATTGGCTCTCGGTCTAATTGGCTATTGTATTATGTTGTAGTAGCATGGGTCATAAGAAAAAGGTGTAAGTTAAGTTTATAGCTATTGCTGTAACGAGATTATTATGCAATTTATAATAATCGAGGACGTTGCCAGGCGACGAGGCGGTTCGCGCCGAGTCGTCTGATGCAACTTTCGAAATTTATTTAAATGATCGTCACCACTCATAATGAAATCAGTCGCATCGACATCGCGTTTGGTTTTATGATATAACACATTGAGCTTCAAAGATCACTTTCAATACATCTACCTGCTCAAAATATCAAGCTAAAATAAAAAATGAAACGGACGACACAAAAAAAAGAAACTCATTATCGCAACAACGACTACACAAAATCAGGGCTAGTTCTCTTTATCAGCTGTTTCAAGAAGAATGCGAATACTTATCTACGTAAATCAAGAAAACGTTAGATCTTATGTTTGGACCAAAATTGATCATAACACACTTTTTTAATTTACTTTTACTGACAAAATTGAAATAGTTCGTTTTTTTTTGTGATGTGGTGCACAAAATGAAAATTCCACTGTTATTGGCATGTTGATCTATTGACTACATTCTGAAACGCCTTCAAACATTGAAAATGTGGAGTTGATATTCCCAGTTGTTGGTCATTCCTACATCCGACCTGACCGGGTATTTGGTCAAATTCAGCGGATATACAAAAAACAAACGGAAGTTGTCCATCCTTAGGAGTAAGTAAATATTATTAAGAAATTTTCTACTGTAGATGGCGGATAGATAGTCACACAGAGTTACAAATACAGTTCGAGAGTTCGCAGATAGAGAGCCACAGTGGAAATAAAATAAATGGCGAAATCAATGTTTTAGTTGAATAATTGTTAAAGTAGTGTTACAATAAATTAGCAAAATTAGTTTAGTGCATTTTTACTACAATATTTTCCAAAGACGGAACTCTTAGTAAAAGGCGAAGCATTCTATAGAAATTCCTTATGTCAATCCAACAGTTTATGTAAAAGAGCGAAAAAAAACTCATGTGCCTTAACTAATTAGAAAGTGGAGTACCTACCTATCAAAAAAGACAAGAAAAAAAGCACCACGAAGCTATTAGAAGCACATTTTGGAAAATAGTGGGAAAAAAAGAAGGCTTGTGTTTTGTCTTTCGGGACCACTTAGAAGCAGAGCCAAATTTAGAGGAGGAAAACCAGTGTGAAGAAGAAAACATAAACTTTTCCTCTAAACATGATACATAACAAAAATATTTTCCAGATATAACTTTTGTGCAATTTTGTGATATTGGCAAACTAACATTATATTAATGTCATCTTGACGTTTCCAACACAGGGTTTTCAATTAACTATATGTTTATGTAACATCAAAATAATATATCCAATAATATTCATTAGATAATACATATAATGTTGATTATATGTTGCCCAGATATATCTTAGACAGAGTAGTTATGTTATTTGTTCGATATTTTTGTCTAACCTTATCAAAACATTACTGACATGTGTAGAGGGAGCCTTGAAATTAATATTATCTTAAAGGTTTCTTAAATGTAATTTTTGGGTAATGACCACGTCATGACGTCATTCGTCTACGTAACTTAAAAAAATAATATCCACGTTCAAACAATATTACCCAGTGAATACGAAATAAATATATCACTGACGCCATCGTTCATTTTATCCTAATAATCATGGCGGTCATGGTATGAGTTTTGGGTTCATAGAATTAAAATATAATTCAAACTACCTACTTAAAAGTGATTGGAATCAATAGGATTGCAAAACTCATAATTTTCATGGTAAGATTATGATTTTACACTACTCCATCCCCTAATTGTTATTTTAGCATTTAGGTTATGTACTGAATGTAGTGATATCTACTATTGATTAGAGAGTATCTACATATGATGCTATGAATAGTAGAAAAGCTATCAGTTGTGGTTCCTGCTAATCAGATATTGGACAGCATGGAAATGGTTGCTGACATCTGTAGCTGTATCAAATTATTTTGAACCGATTGATCAAGGAATTTTTGGAACTGAAACCAATGAATTTAGCTTGCTAAAACAACAATATTGGAGCTGCTTAATTTGTAAGTGAACTCAAAATTATATATTTTATACAGAGTGTTCTGATCTTTCTTAATTTCATTAATCTATGATAATATTAACGATTCTTGAGATTGTAGAGAAATCACTTGAATTGTTTAATACAAATGATCAATAAACTAATTGCATTTTCTCTTTCTTTTCAGTTTGGTAGTGTCCTTTCACATTCCTCTATCAGTTTTGATGTACAAACTGGTACTTATTGAATGATCAGATTGCATAAACTTAAATAGCAGTTGTTGTTTCCGAACTAATCGAAGATGAGCCCTTCTGGACTGGGCAAAGAAACAAATCCAAAAGTTTTGAATTGATAATTATGGACATACTGAAACATAAGTAATTATTTTTCTTTTATCTGTAGGGGCAACAGAATTATTAATAATTATTGGATGATCGTTTTCTTATATCATAAAGATCAATATGAGTTTTCAGTGACTGTAATGACTATATTTTCAGAATATGTAAAAGATGTTTGCAGTTCAATCACAGATGAAGAGTTTGACTCATAGTGATGGATTGGATGACATTAGCAGAGCAGAAACTAAAAAGAAAGGAGAAGTGATCGAGACAACAACCATATAATTATTTATTCAGTGCTATCTGTTTTTATTTTTCAAAAGAAATAGGTTTTCATTCAATATTATTCTTCTAATAACACTTAACTTTGGTAGATCTATCAATAAATTTTTCATCTGATTCAGGTGGTAAAGTCATATTATTAGGTACTTTGGTCTGTTCATAGTGATTCAAGATTATATTTTTGATACTGTTAATTGTTAATGATGTAACTGTCTTGTTTTATAACGCTTTATCCATGAGATTTTAATCATTGACAATAAAGTTTTTTGATTGATTGGTATGTTTTACATCATCACCCCCTTATATACATATTTTATTTTTTAGTATACAGGTGGAGCTTATACTTATTATTTACCAACACTTATTTTTCTACACTTAAAGTTGTATTTCTGGAATTTCAATCGCCACTCTTTGGTAGATGAATAACTTTGTTAATTGCTATTGTTGTTATTCATCTACTGAAAAGTGACTACTGAAATTCCAGAAATACAACTTTAAGTGTAGAAAAATAAGTATTGGTATACAATGAGTATATGCTCCACCCTGATGTTACAATGTTACATTTTACAAATGTTGCACAGATGTTTTGAGTAACATTATATGTATGTAATAAAGTCACATTAAAGTTGCGTAAAATATGATACATTTATGTGATGTTAAGTAATTAACATTACATTGTAATATTTAAAAGAGGCACAAAGGCATATGGACGCAACGTATCTGTAACATCAAGCATATCTCTGAATAACATCACCAAGTCACAATGTGATATAACAGTTATGTTTAAGTTATGTTTTTATGTTTACTGGGTTGCAATTTAAGGTTATACTGTTTCTAATGTTTGTCGTCAAATAAAACCAGATTCCACAATAATCTCGTTTTCTTATTTACCAATTAGCCCAATTTTCCGTGCAGACATGTCCATAAAGCTATAGGGCCGGGTTTTTACGATTTGTGAGAATGGGAAACTTCCAAAAATATGTATCTAATTTTATGTTTTTTTTCTTGCCTTATCGCAAAAAAGGATTTTGTTAAAAAAACAATACAGGACTCACACATTTTTCTACATTTTCTCACTTTCCGTTCAAGTGGACTAGTCGGCTTTTGCATCCAGGAGACTGAAATACAAGTGGCACAAAAACATAGGAAGTTATAAAACTTCTCATTTCCAAAACAGTTGATTTGTAACAAAAGTTATGAACATGACTCACAGAAATATCTCATTACGTTACTAGACGACTTTTCTGAAATCACATTGGCCTAGATGTATGAAAACCCTAGTGGGTAGTACCACTTTCCATCAAGGGGGTAGTGCTGCTATGGGGATGACGTCAAAGAGCACCTTCAATCTGAATACGTCGCCTTCGCCAAAATTTACAAAACTCTGTTTTCGCCAAATAATCAAAAACATCCACCAAATATTAAATAGCTCCTTATTTATCCACTACCGTTTTAGCATTATATTTTGAACAATGGTTGTAGGCGCAGAACTCCAGTTCCCCCGTATATGCTTCATTTTTTCATGATTACGTCACAGGATTACATTCACTGTTAGATGGCAGGCTCAAGAAAGGTAATGTTAATATACAAACTCCTCATATTTTCGTGCACTTACACCTCTGACTGTTCATGTTCACGAGTTTGTGTTTTACTATCATAGGATGAGATTATGTTTTTGAAATTTTGATAGATATTCAACTATAAAATGAATAAATAATTATTCAGATTGATCTTATTTATCTTCCCACATTTTTCAAACGGACTAAAACAAATTTCTCCGTGCCCATATAGGTTCATGACCCCCTACTATTCAAACGAAATACATGAGGCACATGCTATAAATAATAGTAAGTGTAGGGAGTAGCTGTCGCTGAAAAAAATCACACATCAGTTCATATCATTTGCAGACCTTGTGTTGAAAACTTAGTCTTTCACTTTGAGAAATGGACTATTACTTTCATGTAGGATTATTAATGTGGAGTCAGGTTGAAGAAAAGTCTTGCCAAGTACTTTACCAAATATGAAACGCGAACGCAGTAATGGAATGTGAAGTGGCCAACAATCAACAATAGGATTATTGCACTGATTACAGCATGAGTATTTCTAGGTATAAAAATAAGTTACAGTTACAAGTGCCAATCGAGCGAGAAAAAGGGAAAAGATAAAAGTTAGAAATAACTACCAGAAGTTACAACTTTTTTGCAACAATTAAAGACCAAGGGACATAGGCGGATCTAGAAACCCCCTTCTTTTTAGATACGCCAGTATAGTACCGAGCGAGCCTTAAATCTAATGTGCCCCGGACCCGAATTCATTTCATCCGCTGTGTTGTCTGTCTGTCACAACCACTTTCGCAAAACTAGAACACTTATTGGGGCTACAACAATAATAAAGGTAAAATATATATGAAATTTTTGTTACACATTTATTTTCTTATACAATAAAAATTCCTAGTGTCTTGCTGGTACCAAAGTAGCCAAAAAAATTGCACTGAAATCTACCAACTCAGATTTCTTCCTTAAAAACTTGTCTTGAATGGTATCAAACCACCTACACACATTGAGGTAATTTTCCTTTTCAAGATTTGAAAGCGATCCCTGAAATATAAATAATTCATAGCTATAACATGAAAAAAAAAAATAGAGAAAAGTTTACCATGGTCTTCAGAAGGATGTGATAAAGAAATGCATCAGCTATAGTTATCCTGGGTGCTGCAAGGTATGTTTTGGTAGTAAGAATGTCATTCAGCTCCTAAAAATCCCAGATTTTACATATTTGGTGAATCAAAACACATTTTTGAAATAATTACATGATTTTTAAAATTTAAGTATGTAGGACCATATTGTCACCATTAACAGGTGTATATTATGTTATGGCTCTCACAAAAACATGTACCTATTTACAGAGCACTAACCTTCAACACTAAATGAACATTTTGTGGACTTTCCAAATGAGCAGCATAGACAATCCCATACTCAATCCACTGATGAATTTCTGCACTCTCTAATGCATTTTTAGGAACATATACCGAATTCTCAGCCGTTTTCATTAGTTCAAAAATTGTGCTAGTAACTTTGGAACACTTTGACTGAAAAAAAAAGTATTTTTTCCCTTTACCCCACAAGTAATTAAATTCCTAGAGCCCTAGATGCGCATTTTGATAAACCATGCTACATTCATCAATAAAGATAACCAAACAAGTTATGATTTTTAAACAGAAATGTACTTTTTACCTGATCCTTTGAATTGTCATTTGGCAATTTCACTCTCAAAAGATTTGCGACGGAATCAAATATTTGCTGAATGTTCACAACCATATTCTGTTTATTTCAAAATTAAAATTGTAATATGAAAATAAACACTACACTCTTTACTCCTGCACAAGACAAGTGACAAGAGACAAGAAGACAAGACCACAGGCCACAATGCAATAATCATGCAAACAGGGCACAAGCACGCAAGCAGAGAAGAAAAGCTAGATTATCTGCTAGAATTTAAATCGACCTGATTTCCGTAACCACGATCAGCTTGGACCAATGAGACAGCTTTGCAGTCGGTGTCTAATTTAGAAGATTTCTTCATTTTTACATGGTTATTTTGTAAACCGGAAGCTGATTGTAACTTTTCCGCCGTAGACGCAAAAGTTTGATGGGTGATTAGCCCCTTTCATAAATCTTTCAAATGAATCCTACCCAATGAATCCACCCTTTGAACTGTTCTGATTCCTTAGGAGCGCTTGCTGCAAACAATAAACAGCGTAAACAGTAATATTGATATAATTGTGTTTTTGCAATGACCCTGAGTGGATTCAACTTTATTGGTTTTGTTTTCATTCAATCCATATTTCAGGCAAATTTCATGGAAACTTATGCGTAATGAAAAAAATTGATGGCGGTTTTTGCTATTCGCATAGCACGTCAAGAATTCTGATTGGTGAATTTTCCTACGCTCGACGCTATTTGCCAATCAGAATGTGTGAAAAAGGTATGAAGCGCGACGCAATGCTTTGGATGGAGTACAGAACCCTTGTTTCGAAGTTTCAATTTGAATGGGATAGAGGGACGATGGTGTTGGCAACAATGTCCCTAATAACATGTTCCATGTCATTGTGACGTGTCTGATAATTTGATGGGTTATTTTTTGTTGAAAAATGTTCAAATAAAAGCTTATTCTATGAATATTTAATAAAAGAGCTAAAAATGAACTACAACGCAAATGCTGGAGGCCGCCAACGTTAGTATTTTGATAAAGAAATAACCTAACCTATAAAACCCATATCTTATTACCCTGTAATTTCAGCTCTTGGTAGGAAACTGAAGAGAGTAACTGATGTAAACTCCATGGGGTTCAATCCCTATGACCAAGGGGTCCAAGGACAAGCGTTGCAACCTCAGCAAGGGATGTACCCAAACTTGGACGCTGGAAATATGCAGCAACAACAACCGAACATATACCCAAATTTGGATCCTAATACCCCTATACAAGGTTAAAATTGAATTTTTTTTTCAAATAATGCCAAGGGTTAACTTTGTTAGCAATTTGAGACAACACCAGAATACCAAGTTATATTTTTATAGGTTTTTCCAATGTTCAGTTTGACTCGTTCTCAAGCACACCAAATATTCCTCGGGGACAAACTCCAAATTTTAACCAGACTCCGTATCCGAATAATGTAAATCCAATGGGAGTACCAACTAATTTAGCTGTTCTCAATCAACCTGTGGTTCAGGATATGGCTCTGCAGTATGGGCAACAGGTAATCATTGTTACTTTGCCTTCTAACATCAGCTTTGGTATCAGTACAGTTGATTGAATCAGCTATAGTTCCACACATGAGTTCATAATGTTGATGAGTAAACATATTTTCTTAGCTTGCAGGTGCTGGAAAAACCATGTTGAAGAATGAAGTAGAAAGATATCTTCCTGTTACAAAACTAAAATACTATTTTGCTGTTGATACTCATTATGTTTTATCCAAGTTGATGCTGTTATTTTTTCCATTCACACATAAGGTGAGTACTGTTATTAACACCCATAATTAATTCAAAAACTCTTTTTGAACTTTGTTTGAATTCATACCTTGTGAAAATAGTACATTTATGTGAAAACAGTTCTCCATTGCATCAAATGAATGTTATTCAACTGGTGTAGCAAAATTGCAGTTGTGCGCTTGGAAATGTGTAGGAAATGTTTACCTACAATATTTTTTCTTCAAGATTTGTCATAATTTATTAAATTTTTAATCAAATAAATAAATGAATCTAAATATGTAAAATACGGAAACTCTGTGTCTTCTTCAATCTTTGTATCTATGTGTGGCTAGAAAGGTATATCAGCTTCATCAAAAATATTTGTTTAATGAGTTAATATGATCTTCACAAACTTTATTGCTGGTAGGTTAAACTGATACCTTAAAAAAACTAGGTATAATTTCATTATCTGCATTAATAAATAACATCTGCAAATATGATTATATTATAATTAATTCTAATTCCAAGAAAATAAATTCAAAGAAGGAGAATTATTTAAATCCAATTGGTCGTTAAGTAATGTATTGGAATTTTTGAGTTTATTGATTTATGATGATTCTCAGAATTACAAGGAATCAATAGACTCAAATATTCCAATACATTACTTAAGACTAATTTATTTTCTTGGAATTATAATTTAATCCAGTTTGCAGATGTTATTAAATAATGCAAATAATGAGATTGTATCTACTTTTTTTTGTTATGAATGGGTTTAACCTACCTATAATTATGTTATTACCATTAATGATCAGCTTCTAATACTAGAAAAATCAAAATCCCGTCAAAAATACTAAATTGCATTTTTTATGAGCTAATAAAGTTCATCTTTATCGATTTTGAGGTAAAACTCAATTTACAGCTAAAAGAAACTGCACTACAATTATTTTGTTCTAATTTAGTGTTACGAAGTTACAATGGCGGCTTTAAAAACAATGAAATTATTCCTTCAGATTGTCAAATAATATTTGTTGGTTTATCAGTGTTTTTATTGTGTATTGGAAAAGTCTTTAAATTTGTTGTTATTTTTTTTCAAAATGCCGCACATTCATACAAGGGATGAAAAAGTGAACATGTTAACCGACCGATATCCTGATAGACAATATCCAGCGAGAAATTATTTTAATTGTCTTGAAAATCAATTCCGAAGAGAGCCTAACCATGATCCCCAAGAAATCGTTATCATTGACGAAGGAACGGAAATTAATATAAGCCGAATCTTGCACAAACATAATTATAAATCTTTCAAATATCCATTGCACCAGCACCTGGATGAAAATAATTATGAACGTAGGATGGATTATTGCAATTGGATCTTGCAGAATAATGGCAGCCAAACAATGCTTTTTTGGGAAGGATTTTATTTTCGGACGAGTCTAGGTTTACAAATATGGGATTATTTACCAGACAAAATACAAGGTATTCGGTTTCAATGTTTGGCTTGGAAAACTTGGTTGTAGAATCATTGGTCCAATAATATTTGAAGGACCCTTGACTGGAGCTAGATACTTAGGATTTCTGCAAAATAAAATTGTATTTCCAACAGCTATGTGAGTTCAGAAGTACATTAACGTTACCGGACAACATTTCGAACGTAATGTTTTGTGTTAATTTTTTTGTATTTCCAAGCCACCTTAGTAGATTCAAACAAAATCAATAAAAAAACAAACATGCTGACAAACAATAGTCAATATATAAAAACCAGTTGACGCTGAATCGGAACCTAAAAATTAATTTACACTGTATTGTTCAACTTTGATTAACAACTCCTGTACCAACTGTTTGAATTTTTTAAGACAAGGTTCGGTTTTCACTCCCGTTGGAAGTCTATTAAAAAATTTAATACACGAATACATAGGGGTTTTTTCTGTTTTTATATTTATCGCATATTTTATTACCAGTTATGAATACATTCCTTATTAATAGTACTAATAAATGGTACCACGGTACCAATTTGAAAAAATTGAGTTTTATCCCAAAATCGATTAAGATGAACTTTATCTGCTCATAAAAAAAACAAAATTCAGTATTTATGACAATAGGCCTTTGCATCATGTTACAAGCGCATGCGCAGCCGCCATGTTGAATGAGCGGGAAAAGCAGTATTAACTTTGCAAAAAAATCTATTACCGAAAAAATTATTGATAGTGAATTACTCGTTCACAATTCAATACTCAGCACATAATTGTGAAAAATTAAAAAGGTGGCTAAAGTGTCATGGGCGTTCGCAAAAAGGTAAAAAAATTGAGCTGATTGAGAGGTTAGCCATCAGTACTTACAACCCTTTTTAGTAAATAAAAAATTAAGTGAATAATAATTGTATTTTATTATAATTATGACAATAAATTTTGAGCACTTGCAGAAACATTTAAATTAACATGAAACTTCATCACGATTTTTATAAGTTATATAAATAATTGAAAAGGAGCTATAAATTCGAAACTTTCAATCCTACGATCGTGTATAATAGATACTGGTGTGAATAGTATTGAAGATATATTGTAGAATACTGTAATACTAAATGATATAATATTTAAGAGTTGAGAATGCTATGCGAAATTATATGTACCTGCCTGTGTTGACCCAGCTTTTGACAAGATGAAAATTGACTGGACATTTTGAAGAAACGAAGTGTTATACAAAACTTTTCTCATTCTGAAGTAAATGGTTCTTCTTCAAATTTGCAACAATTTCCCTCAAATGATATGCCAAAAAATTTCAACTATGGATCTATTTATAATTCTTCAGTAACATCATCAATCGAATGAAATCCTGTCACTTCGGCCATATTTTTTCAATTACAAATCACATTTTCTGCATTTTACATATTTTATTTTACATTATTTAATTATTTTTCTAAAATATTGGAGGAAAGGTTTCGGAAATACTATAAAATAATATGTACTGGCTTTAAATGACTTGTGTATCACTCCACACTCCATAACAAAACTGTTTTGTTGTTCATTTTCGTACGCGAACCATTATAAATAATAACATAATTTTATTTTCATTAAACTAGGACACTCATTATTTTATTTATTTCTTACTTATTTTTCAAGTAAATGAAGTTCTTTTAATATCAGGTAATTTTAATTATTTGTACTCGGGTACTCGGAAAATTATGCATATTTCAGAAATGTAAAAATATACAGGGTGTTCTATTTAAAAATCGAAATTTGGTATCACTTCCGGCAAAACACGAAGTGAAAAAAAACATTTGTAGGTCGAAAAGTGCCGATTATTATGTAAATGGGATATCCCAAATTTCAATCAAGTACTCTTAAAACTAACGGAGATATGGGGGTGTACCATGATCCGGTTACACTCAGTATATTTATATCATTTCTTTATAGCTGTTGTCAAAGAGCTTTCATTTATTTTTCTGACCTTGTGGGTATATTCAAATCTATTTCACTCAAAAATATATAAGTTGCTGGTCTTTTCAGGATTGGTCTGTGAAGTACGAACAAGACGGTCCTGTACAGCCGAGGTTCGAAATAAACGTGCCGGACCTGTACATCCCCACGATGGCTTACATTACTTATCTCTTGGTGGCCGGTATCGTTTTGGGTATGCAAGAGCGTTTCACCCCAGAACAAATAGGAATCCTAGCTTCTTCCGCTTTAGCCTGGTGTGTCGTGGAACTCGCCGTCTATCGATGCACCCTGTATATCATCAACGTAGAAACGAGCCTCCGTACCCTAGATCTTCTAGCTTACGCAGGATATAAGTTTGTCGGCATCATCATCAGCATCTCGGTCAGCCTTTTGGGAGGGCGAACCGGTTACTATTCGTCTCTGGTGTACACAAACTTCGCTTTAACTTTTTTTCTGGTTAGGAGTCTCAAGGTGCAGGTTTTAACGGAGGGGGTGCAGGATACTAGCTACTACGGAGGCCCGCAGACCACTGCTGGGCATAAAAGACGGCTGTATTTTCTATTATTCTTGGCTGCGGTTCAACCTGCTTTGTCGTGGTGGCTGTCGTACCATTTACTACCCAGTGAAATGGTAAAAACGGATTAGTAAGATGATGTTTTTATAAGCTTTACTGGTTTAACTCAATCTTTGTGCATATTTATATTTTAGGTAATAAATTATTTTATAATGCAAGTGGAGTAATGAATAAAATATTTTTTCAAGTTTATTTTTCTTTAGATATGACCATACTTAAATGTCCATGCTTCTTTTGTACAACATAAACTGATAATATTGACGAGCTTGGGGCTGCTACACCATATGCAACACCTTTGGAATCAAATATCAAAAAATAAATTCCTGTTTATAAAAAAAAAAATTAAAGTCCCCTACTGGTGGTGATATGTCTTCAAGTAACGCCACAAAACAGTAAATCTTTGTATCCCGACGTGCGACCTCAAGAAACTTAACAAAATGAAAAAAAATTTTAACCAAACATTTTTATAATTACATTTTCAGAAAACTATAGTCTAGTTCCTAAATTGTAGATAATGACTCATCGTACATTTTCTGGTTTCAACGGGATTTGAAAGTGCGGAGGAGATGTACGAAAGAGGGAATCTAAAACTTGATTTGAAACCAAAGTACCTAGCTCATTTCTGTTTTATTTTTTGATCTGCTTTATATGAATTATGAACCGTACAACCAATGAGTCACTATCTACAATTTAGGAACCATACTTTTATACATGCATACCTATTCTCAACAAAGCTATCACATGTAAAATGTAGCAACACTTCTGACAACATTTCATTCAATTGAGTACTTTAGTCTAATTAGTAATAATAAATGTTTTTATTGGTAATCATCAGAAGGCCGTCGACCGAGGTCTTTCAGCCAATAACCAATAATTTTATTCAGGGTGGGCTAATTCCGAGTAATTCAATTCAAGAGCCACCATAGAGATATCCGGGAATAAACAAAATTTTGAAAAACCATTTTAATTTTTTTTGGCGATATCAAAATAAACAGCACATTTACATTGCCATTTTGTCCCTGCTATTTTTCAATTCAATTTATTCACATACCATAATTTACAGAACTTACATAGTATAATTTTCAAGTATATGTTCCACTTTCTAACAACATACAACTCACCTAACTTTTAGGTGACCTAAGCATTTGAAATGCTTGTGTTGTGGCTTTGCAATGAGTTTGGAGCGGTTTATATAATTCATCAAGTTTAGCGGTTGGTAACAAATTTCAATAATATTAAAAAAGAAGAGATTGAAGATTTCGAAAGTAATAATAATAGCAAAGAAAAGAAAAGGTGGTACGAGAGAACAAGGTGAGTATAATAACAAGGGTTTAGTTCAACAAACACGAGAAAGTGATGGTTTATCTTGTCAGAAAATTTTAAGTAAGTTTTTATTTTCATTTATAAATTTTTTCTTTGACATATTTTGTACTTAGTCAGAGAGGTGGTAGTTTTTATATTGTACGGCAGGAAATTATACAATTTAGGTCCATAAAAAATAATACGAAGGTATTTTCAGATTTACCATCTGAGGTTTCGTCTTTTGGCCACCATCATCAACTTTATTTTTTCTTAATCGGCGTCATATCAAATTGTTACAAATTGATATAGTTATTCATTCTGATTCAAACGATGTATAATAAGTATATGTGATATTTTATGTCACAACTTAGCGTTTTTAATGAAGTTCATTGAAAATATCTGTCTCTAACTACAAATAAACGAAAGAAATAACAACACTGACGAAGAAAAATCTGAAACATCGAAGCAACTGCTCAAAATTTCTGTCTTTTTCCTGAATACATAGATTTACTCGCCGTCCTAAGTTTTCTACGGCCCTTGCTATATTCCTTCTTGTTGACCGACACTGTTCAATTATGCTTCTCCTTAGATCGTCAACATTAATGAAATCTTGTTGGCAATAAACCTGGTTTTTCAATTTGTCCCACAAAAGAGGGTCAAGTACTGTAAGATATAGTAAGATCAGGCGACCTTGCTAGAGGTAGAGAACGGCTATTATTATTATTTGTCGGGGCGGTATATTAGTTTTCAATCATTTGATGAGTTCCAGTTTGATGAAATTACCATTCTACCCTCTTCATAAGGACATAATGAAAATTGAGGATTGCCTTTATTCATTTTTGCTGTGTCGCAATATTTTATTACTCATCACTTTTGATTTCGTTATATATTTCTGATGTGACGTATCTGGCTCAAAGGACCAATAAACTAGGGAAATTTCGAAAAAATAGCACGATCGTAGCTTATAATAACAAGTACTTAACTGAGGTATAGAATCCTGAAGATTAAGAAGTATCCTCATCATCAGCAGCAATACATATTCACTCAATTCAATGAATGCTATCAGATTAACAAGACGATTTATCTGTTTCAGTACCAGCCCTAAAAAAAATATTTTATTGGCAAAGCTACGTTTTGTCATCAGTCTTCAGAGTGGCAGGGAATCTGAAAATCCCTATTTATTCATCATCTCTTTGTAAAATTTATATAATAATCAAAGTTAAACCAAAGAATATCTGTGAAGATTTTCAAACCCTGTCAATTGTCGATAATATAGTGCACTGTACAATTTTTTTAGGAAAAGTGTTTTAGGTTATGTTATTTAAATAAATTCGATTTTATTGAACAAAAAATGAGTGTTTTGTTTATATTCACTCGAAATTTTCATCGAAATCTTCCAAATATATTCAATCCCAAAGTACAACCAGTTAGGCACGTATCACACCTTGTCCAAAAGATCCATCGTAACCCCATATTGAGGCCGGAATCATTAAAAATAAAATATTCAACTGAAGTGAAAAAACACGTAAACGTCGGTACCATAGGACATGTAGATCATGGCAAAACCACATTAACAGCTGCCATAACAAAAATCTTGCAGAAGAAAGGACTAGCTGACTATATATCTTATGATGAAATTGATAGAGCTCCAGAAGAAAAAGCAAGAGGTAGTACGTAGTGGCATTGTTATTCTTTAAAGATTTGAAATATTTCTTTCAGGGATCACTATAAATGTTGCTCATGTCGGCTATAGTACTGGTAAACGAAGTTATGCCCACACCGACTGTCCTGGACATGCTGATTTCATTAAAAACATGATTTCTGGCGTGTCACAAATGGACGGAGCGATACTAGTGGTTGCAGCGACAGATGGGCAGATGCCACAGACGAGAGAACATCTACTGCTAACCAAACAAGTTGGTGTTGATAAAATAATCGTTTATGTCAATAAAGCTGATTTAGTAGATCAGGAAGTGAGTATATGCAAATGAGCAGTTTGTTATATTGAAGCGTTACTCAGTTTTATAACCTTAGGTCCTTGATTTAGTTGAACTCGAGATACGTGAGCTACTGGAGGATTTTGGGTTCGATGGGGAGAATTCCCCGATAATCTTCGGATCAGCTCTGCATGCTCTCAATGGAAAAGACTCTGAATTTGGGGAGAACTCTATAAGAAAACTTCTCGATACTATGGATACTTACCTACCAGACCCAGAAAGAGACCTCAAATCCCCATTTATGATGCCTATTGATAATGCCGTGTTGGTGCCTGGTCGGGGCACTGTTGTCATTGGTACAATCAGTAAAGGCATTTTGAAAAAGAACAGCGAAGCTGAGTTATTAGGGTTCGACTTGAAAATCAAGACAACTGTTTCTGATATTCAGGTATTCAAAAAAAGTGTAACACAGGTAAGTCCCCAGTTTTCAATTTACGTTATAATATTAATGATCCACTATTGAAGTGATCAGATCACTTGATTACGCTCACTTGAAAAGTTCTATTAATGAATAAAAATTGTGTCAAAGCAAAGATTGTTTTGGAGATAAATGGTTCATTTGATATCTGAGACATTGGCATATCTTCTATATAGTTTCCTGGCAAGCTGTTTCATCTTGTTCAGAAAGTGTCATTTAAGATAGATTCCACATGAACACCTGATAATTTGCAAGTGTTTCTAACTTTCATTGTTTTTCTATCACAATGAAGAGAATTCGGGACTGTTTGTTTATTATGGGAAGTTCTAAGAAAATTAAGTATATTTCACTTTGTATTTTTAAAAGTTTTTTTTCAAGCTGAAACCAGTTCAAAATTTGCGACTATTTGTAGTTCTGCTGTTATTAATATATTATTTTACCTGACACTTTTATTTTTATCGTTGGCATACTTATCTAACTGATTTGATATATCTTATATAATTGCAAAAATTATTAAAAAATATGAATATAAGGGGTTCAAAAATACTCCCTTGGGGACATTCATTTTACATCTTATAGTTCCTAAGAGAATATGTTATTATTGTCTTTGAGTTTAACTTTTTGTTGTCAGTTGCTTAGAGTTGACTCAATCCATGGATAAGCCTGTTCATGAATACCATAACGTAATTTTGATAAGATGAGAGCGTGATTTAGTCAATCAGAAACCCTAGAAAATTGTAGAAAATTGTCACATGCGATATTCCATTTTTCTATCGATTTCAGCATACTTCCTTATAAATGAAATATTGGTGTTTCAGTGTTTTTTTTAAGGCGGTGTCATAATTCAAATGGAGCGCTTCTGTCGCGAGCTCTTTCTTGCAATGAATGTACTTATAGCAAAGTCTCAACCCGACAGATTAGCTTTCACTATTTCAAAATAGATGGCCTCACAATACACCAGTAATTTCACAATATGATGATATTCTTTTCTGTCGACCTTGTATTAACATATCTGTTTAATGTTCTTCAATGCGAACGAAATTGACCATTAATCATCCTCATTATTGGCTGATTTGTCATTATTCCCGAATAACGGTGACGTTATTTTTAACGGAAGTGATACAGCATAGGGCTGAATCAAGATGCCTAAAAACCCTGGTGAGTCGACTGATTAGATTTTGTTTAGATTTTTTTGAAGACAAAACAAATGAAATCATGGTCTATTTCTGTAATCGGATACAGAGATGGCACCTCGTCCTCATGTCAATATTCCAGGGACATAGTGATTGTTGTTGATTGAATTTGACGGAATGTCAATAAAGTTTTGAAATATCATTCTAATGCAATATAGTTTCCATACTTGAAGTGGAAGACCAAATTTTTGGAAAAATATCACCTCACAAAACGTGATATTTTTTTAAATAATGTAAATACCGTTTGAAAGTCAAAATAGCTGTGGCAGAATCAAAAATTTCGTAGTGCAATATTATTGACTATTAATGATGTTCGTTTCTTTATTTTATTTTATTTTTCTAAATAAGTTGACCATAACCCGTTTTTGTATGGACAAAATTCAGAGAGATGAACACAATAATTCATTATGTCTAGTACCGAAAGTGAGTGCCTATACTACTTAAAATTTGTAAAATATACTTTGAAACCAATTTGGAACTTACATTTTATTTCTTAACTTGCTATGCTCTAATAAACATGGCAAACATTTTTCCAAATCGATTCAATCTACTGGGTGCATGTTGTTATACCCTACTGTTTCTTTAAATATTCCATAAGTTCAAATTGCGAAAGTTCGTGACAAAGTAAAACAAATCACCACTTCTACTGAAATCTATCAATTTTGCATATATCATCAAGCTTGTTTAGGTTTTCTTATTTTACAATTCGTTTTCGTAAAATCTTTTCAGTGTGGTTAGATCATCCAAAAATAAATTTTCTGTCGAGAAAGAATTGCACAAAAAAAGAAAAATATTCACTATTACATGACATACAGTTTTTAAAATAGCGATGAAAGACCATTGTAACACACAACTCATCACACATATCACTTCTGAAAAGCAATTAAATTCAAAATAAGCTACAAAATTATTTCTATAATCTTTATTATAGAGAACTTTAAAAGGAAAACTCGGATACAATGGTGCAGATACTTGCGCATGCGCATGTTGGGCAGATGTCAGATAGGCACCACAAGATTGACAGGTTCTAATAGTGAATTTCCATGCAGCTGAATTTCAATACTTTTATGTGAAATGTGTGATTATTATTTATTCCAGTAAATTGCATATCAGCAAAATAAAAATTATATAATAAATCGAAAATGTAACGAATAAAACTGCTTGCGGACCATGTTTCTGTAAATTTGAATGATTATGTTGTTTTCTTCATTTCATGCTCGTGCGCAATACTTGAAGCTTCTGTTCATGAAAATTCACCCTAACAAGCAAACCCACGGTGGCGGTTCACGAAGTAACGCGGGATTTTTGGAAAATAGACCGCGATTTCATTTGTTTTCTTATAATCAAGCAAGCGAATGTCCACCGTTTTATCCTACAGTTTTACAGGTATGAGTCCGCACACCAGGGTTTTTAGGCATCTTAGGCTGAATATATGATTTTTTGAAATCGACCATTAATGACACCTATTAATGTTCGATTTCGTAGCTCTGACATAAAATGCCAGTGTACAGATGGGATTTTTCAGTCCCTTTCAGTTTCTCTAATTCTACCATAACGAATGTTAAATAAAAGTATTCAATGATTAAAAGATGATCATCAATGTTCAATAGAGTTTGTATCTACTGTTCATTTCGTTGATTGAAAATCTTCTAATCAATAATTCCTTCATTTTATCAAGAGTGAGGCCGACGGAAAAATATTATAATCAACTCGTATATTAAAATGCGATTAATGATCTCGAACATTAATGGGCCCGCTTCATTCACGCATATTAAAATATCTCGATCGTTAACCGCCTTCATTAATACACTAGTTGATTAAATAACTATTATTTTTATTTCGATATAATACCTATGTCATTAATTCCATTAGTCAGAATTGCGTTGTAACTTTAATAGCGAAAAAAGTCACTCTTACTTTTAAATCGGCAATATTTTTCTGTCTACCGTTCGACAACTAAACTTGCGCCATCTGTTCATCATTTAAACTATCAACATATTGTAAGAGCTTATGCAAGCAGACAAGCGATTTTTGCGGCAAAATGACGTTAACATCGCTCGATGAGAAATTAGATTTTGAACACAATATGCTCCAGCTTGGTAAAACATAAGCCAATTCAAGCCTTTAATCACAAATTAATCTTTGAGAGGAAACTAAACTACCGAGTACAATAGCTTATGAAAATTGTATACCTGAATAGAATTCACACAGACTTGCTTGCGACTCCTTTTCAATGCAGTATTTTTTACATCCAGCATTTCCAAAGAAAAGCTTGCCCCGCCTTCTATTGCCATATTTGATGGTATTCAAAATTTTCGCATTACCTCCCCTGTCTAACTCGTTTACTGTACTCTAGTTAGGAAAATCGCTAAGACACATCAACTTTTGATTTCTTGTATGAATAGTACCCCGAATTTCATCCTTACTAGAGGGGGGAACCCTTTAGAAAAATTTAAATAGCATGGGGTGGTGAGTGATAGCTCACTTGAAAGGGCGTTTTATTCTCTATTCAACCGTTCAAAGGAATTGAAATTTACTCTATAAATCCCTAGTCATCTTTGTTTCAGAATAAATAAACTGTTATCAAGGAGAGTGCGAGTCAGAGTGTATTATATTTGTTCAATGGACGTTTCCCAGATCGCCTTATAGATGAAACTTATTAAAAAAAAATTATGAGAACGACAGTGTGCAAAATAAAAAACGTTCTGGGCGATCAACTACTAGGGAATATAAACAAGTAGACATTATGGGCAAATTTGTAAATAATCCGTCCTCACTGAGTAGAACTGTTGTTTTGAATTATGAATTGGAATGATTGTATTGACAGTTCTTAAAGAAAAAAAAATCCCTATCCCTAGTATATTGTAAAATTGTATATTATAACATTTTGCAAAATCTCAGCTATTTGAAACATATTTGTTTCGGTGATGAGGCTACGTTTTTTAAACGGTCACGTGCATAGGCAAAATTTGAGATACTGGTCCGATGAAAGTCCTCGACATTTTCGCGAAACTTATAAGTACTCGGTTTCTACAAAAAGTTAATAAGTGGGCAGGAAGGCAGGTGATCATATTATAGTCCGTTATTTATTGAGGAAAATCTGACTGGTGCCCTCTATTTGAAAATGCTGGAAGTGATAGATCCACTGATAATGACAACTGTCGAAAATAATGTAGACGTGTTTGACATGGAAATGCAACAAGATGGAGATCCTCCTTATTTTGCAGTTACCGTAATTAATATTTGGAAACTGTTCATGCAGGACGATGGATCGGGCGCCGAGGATCTATGGAATAGCCTCCGAGATCACCTGATCTAACCCCTCTAGATTCCAATCTAGGAAGTTACCTATTGTAACGATTTCGAGACCGGCCCTGATCATCCAATAAACTCGAAATGTAAACATTGTTCTCCGCTGACAAACACATACATCACGTGGAAGAATCGCGAACCTTCTAACGAAGATTCTGGGGACATCTAAGAAGTCGCCCGAAAGGCTCGAATGGTCGAGAATTGTAAATACGAGTATATAAGCCACTGGGTATTAGATGGCGGGGTAGTCAGAGACAGTCACAGAGAGTAACCAATACAGTTCCAGAGTTCGCGGATAGAGACAGCCACAGTAGATATAAATTCAAAATAGTGAAGTAAATGTTTTAGTGAATAATTGTTTTAAGTAGTGTTTTAAATAAATTAGAAAAATTATTTAAGTGCAGTTTTACTACACTATACTCTAAAGTATATAAGATTCAGTGACACTCTATTCAGGAGTTGCGATCTCGGATTACGGAAGTGTGTGCAACAATTACTCGAGAAACTTTGCAAAGCGTCAGGGTTGAAACTAAAAATATAGGTACTTTATTTTTGCCAGGAGGTCAACGGACCATTATGAACATTTATTATAATAACAGATGAGGTTAGTGTTAGTTTGGTTGCCTTCCTCTTTGTGGTGTTTTGTTATTTTTGATCATTATTAACTCAACACGTGAGATATGGAATTAGGGGTAAACGATTCATACAATAATGTACATTGTAGAAATTAAAATTCGACGTGTCTCGGCGATTTTCATAACAAGAGTCCAGTAACGAGTTATGTTATGTGTATGTGCGACATTTTTCAGTAATGAATAAATTATCTGACCATCTTATAGGTCGAAGCTGGTGAGAACGTTGGCGCGCTTCTGAGAGGAGTTCGACTGAAGGATGTCAGTAGGGGTATGCTTCTGTGTGCCCCAGGAATTGAGAAATTGAGCAATAGGTTCAAAGCGAGCATTTATTTTTTATCACGAGCTGAAGGAGGCAGGTCAAAACCGATCACCAGCAAATATTGCCAGCAGTTGTTCAGTCGAACGTGGAGTGTTGCGTGTAGAATTGATTTAGGTAAGATACTCGAAACCTGTCATCAATATGAGGTTTTCTGGGTTATGAGTGATGAAAGCATCTTCGAAAAGTTTTGACGTCAGTAAATAGTGTGAATCATACTATGTATATACTATTATAAAACTGGTCTTCAGAAACATAATAACTGTACTCAGATATCAAAAACACGTAGGTTTCACTCGTCGCTCTCGGCACTCTCTTATCCCATCCCTTTCTCCTATAGCCCTGATCCTTTCTCCCTCCCCTTATCTTCCTTCTTTCCCATCACTAAATTCCTTCTCTCCCCACGCCTCTTTCTCTGGCATTGCTTGTGCAAAACCATAGCCGTCTTAACTTTCCGACCCATAGTGAAGAAATTTGACAACACTGTGATTGCATCTGACCGTGCACATCAGTCATTATTGTCTACATTTATCTCACAGTTTGGATCCGCTCAAAATGGGTTCGACTTGACTGGATCCGATCCACCTAATCGATATACAGTTTTCGGATCGAATTAAATCACTCCAAGTCAATTCCATTAAATAAAGGATTGGACCCAATCAATCGCCTTGAAGAGAAGTGAAATTACGAGATAAACTACTTTGAAATTGACAGAAATGCCAGGTAAAAGTAGCCAAGTTAGTTGTTGATTGTCACGAGGTCTTTCTCAAAATGGGGAACAAATTAATAATCAACCTTCTAATAAAATAGTATTTTCATCAGTCAGACTTCAAATGAAAAATCTGAAAGAAATCAGAGAACATCTTTGTGGTTTTGATACTTATCTAAATAAAAAAATCTTTCGAAATATGAATTTTAGGGCATAGAAATACCGAACTTGACAGTTTTCCCGTATCTAAGAAATTGATTAAATTGCAATTCCAGTTTATGATGAAGAAAATGAAAAAACCACATTATTCGGCGTCCTTCTCTCTACAAATTCATTCTCTTATGTTTTTTCCCAATTTCCCTTTCAAGCCGAGAAATTGACATTATCGAATAAATGAGTCGGACGTAAAATTTATTACGTGCGATGTTGCCGATTTCACGGCTCGGAGAATTAAGACGGCTGTGACAAAACCACACGTAATCACGTTCAAACATTTTCAACGAGTGGTATGTCTGTTTAATTACCACTATTCGTAGTTTAACTTGAATGACGTTTTTAGATAAAGATGCAGACATGTTATTACCAGGCGAGCACGGAACAGTTAACATGACTCTCCTATGGAAGATGGTAATGGTGACTGGACAGCAGTTTACGATAAGAGAAAACAATATTACAGTTGCAACAGGAATCGTGACTGAAACGTTGCCTAATGTTGAAGTCAATAATAGCTTAGGAAAACTTATTTTGTAGTTGGTCTGTTTGTTAATCGTTTGAAGATATTGAGGATAAACCTATTTATTTATAGCTGTCAGATTGAGTGGATTTGAAGAGACCTGGACCCCCATAATAAGCATAAGTGCTGCTGGTGAGACTTGATTATTCAAAATCTCCGCGACTCCCTCTTCAATCCTAGAATCAAGTTTTTAATTACTTTATGATAGATACTTTTGAGCTGACTTCTTTTTAATGGAAGTTAAATTAGCTCTGACTAAATGAAAAATTTCAACTTAATTTTTAACAAATCAAAAGGTACAAACTTATCAAAAGAATAGAAAGTTTTAACAAATAATAATTATACCGTCTTCTACCCTTTGGGCATACTCCCTCTACTCTTTGGTCACGCTCATGAGAGTATTTCTATGAAATGGCATTATTATTATAATGCGCAAGGGTTCACAATAAGTCCCTTGTGGTACCCAAAATGGCACTTGAATTCATCCGTTGAAAAATAATTTTTTTATGTAGCAATTAATATTTTTCAATAAATAAACATTTAATCTTTTGATAATATATATTTAATATAAAATATCGGATATATAACGTTTCTTTGAAGCTAAATACCATGTTACATCATAAACTTATCTAATACAGTTGCTTAGTTCATAAAAGATCACAAAAAAGCAGTATACTTAAATCAAAACAGTCTTAATCATACATCAAAACAGATTTAAAAAAAATCTTGACTACTCCAACTGTTCTTTCACAATAATAGGAATTTTCTGTTTGACACAATTATAAATTCTGGAAAAACCTTCGTTGAATTTTGAAAAAAAACAAAAAAATTGGATACCTGACACTTGAAGTATAGTGAATTCTCTACAAATGAAATTTTCTGTCACCAATAAGCTGCTTAAAAAAATACAACTCTGAGTAAAATTTGCACTGTCTCCTCTGATGAATCATCTTCCACAAATGATTAATTTAATCTTTAAATACTACAGTTCTCAGTGCGTCTTCAGGAAGAACCTCAAGTAGCGCTATAATGCCATCATTAAAACAAAATGATACCCCCCCATCCACTACCAAGCAAGCATCAAAACAATTAGATTTTATTTCAATTTTCTTTGCGAAGCCTCTTGACTTGATGCCCTTTGGTTGTGGCCAAACCCCAGCAGAAATCAAGTCGCGAATTGTGTACCCCATACTGGTATCATCTGGAAAAAAATAAATAAAAACGTACTGTATAGTAGAAATAAAGGTCCGACATAACCACTGAAATATTTACATATGACGGTGAAAAGACCGCATTAGTGTGACGTCAAAATGTATGCAACTAACAGTGCATGGAGTCCTAACGAAATATATCTGAACGAAGCTGCGCTAACATGAACCTTCAGTAACCATTACATAAGGGTTACATCTGCGGTCAAAATCATAATGTTATTAATTTAATTATTTCGCTATTATCAGCCTTATTTGAGAAATGTATGTATTTGAATTCGATAGAAGAATTAATACGTCTTATAGAATGATTAACGTAAAGAAAGTTGAGCGCCATCTAGCGGAGATGCACTTCCTTGCTGCACAAAGTTAGATGTAGATGAATATTAAAATTAATTTCGTCTATAAATTGTGTATAATCCTTTCAGAAAATTGTTTTACGGAAATATCGTTTCTTCCATCCTTCATATCCAGGCCCGCTGTAGGCAATTCCTTAAATATTTACTTATTTCGTGTAAGACCATAAAACAAAAAGAGCTGTTACGATATTTCTATCATCGTTCTTATGTCATACGTACTTAAGGTCGAGAATGACGCATATCATTTCGCGCCAAATGATTTAGGACTCGGTGTAATGTTGGTTGGATATTTGTGACGTCATCACTAATGCAGTCCATTAAGGGTATACCTGGTGCAAATATGAGATTCTTGTTATAGATATCAGACAAAACTGTGGCGAGGCTATCTTTGGCTTCAGTTGCATCAATGTCGAGCAACCTCAGTAGTTCAGCAACACTCTGTACTGGTAATCTGTTCATGCTCAAGTGCCATGATGTTGAGCCTGTTCCTGTAGAAACACAGATTCCCGAACATTTCAGGTTCGTGTTTTCTGTTGAACCATTCAGTCTCATCTGTAGATGTGACACTCTTGCTGATAATGATTCGCCCATGAACACCTGAAAAAGGGTATGATTATTACCCGAAAATTTTAGTCAACAGGTCGTGTTCAGCTATCGAACTTCAATAATTCGAAATAAAATGAATAAAAATATATATGTTGTCCCTCATGGGTTACTGTCCATGCACGTTTCAGTTGTGGATGGTTGAATACTTGCAAAAGATCAGGGAGTCTTCGAAGAACTATACTCACTCATAATGTGATCTTAAGTCGGAACAAAACTATGATTGGATAAAAGTATACTTCATTATGATGTCTGCAAAAACTATTTTGGACTGGACAACAGCCATAATTAGCTGATGATAGTAATTTATCATAACTTTACAAAAAGTCCTGTAATTCAAGCTGACCAATATTTCCAAAAACTGGACAATATATATCACCAGCCCATCATTATGGGGTAGTCCTGCTATGAATTGTGACGCCGACGCGGAACTTCATTTATCTGTGTGATAATCTTTGCAGAATTTCCATCCGGCTCGAAGGACCACACATTTTATTATGATTTATTAATGGATTAATTTGTGTTATACTCAACTGACAACACAATAAAACTTAAAAAAGATAATGATGTAGTTTTTTGTTTATTTACTTATTGAAGCCTACTTCTTGAGGCATACACCCTGCAGTTGTTACACCAATTCTTACCTACTTACCCTCGGCTCTAACGATGTTCTCTGAACAGGTTTTCATTTTCATTGAAACCACAAAATAACCACGCACGCATTATCTCCCAAATGAGATATACGGTCACAATTTGGTCTTCATTATTGAATCGTTAATCCTTATTATTAGTTGTTGTACACATACTATATATTATTAAATATGTTCACCTCATTGAGAGCCAGTACTGGCAGAACTTTTCCTCCACGACTATCAGTCCGTGTTTTTGATTTAAACATAGCGTCGCAGTCTCCTTCAGAATCGTGTAGATATTTTGGAACTAAGTTCTCTTCCCCGCTTACTACTAGGGTGGTCCTAATGCGACTTCTCATCAACCACTCAAAGTTCCCCTTAAAATTTACAATTTGATATTTGATTAGACACAAATTGAAACAGAGTAATTAAAAAAGAACAAAAGAAAATTGTGTGTATAAATAATTTAAAAGATCTGAGTGGAGATGAAGAAATGAAAATTGTCTCCTTAATCTTATGTGAACAGTAAAAAAATAAAAAATTCTGTGATATTGATTTTACCTTTTGTAATCTTTCAATGGCCTCTCGTATCTCTACAGAATACCGTTTTGGGAGGCATAGATATCCCTCGGATCTATTGGGGTCTGAATTGAAGCCAACAACGGGCTTCTGATTATCCAAAACCCTGCTGGCTGCCAACAAAAAAGTTCCATCGCCCCCTGTGGGTATTATAACGTCTGCGCCATTTACTTTGTCTTCACTACAGTTGAATCTAGGGATTGAAATGGTATTGTTCGATTATTTTGGGAGTTATTTAGTCTTACATTACCTGTTTACAACTTCTACAGCTATTCCCATATGCCTCATAGTATTTGCTACATTTTCTTCGAACTTCTTGTGTAAATCAAAAAAATAGATCAGCTTATCTACGTCTGTTCCTCTATTACGAAGGTGGGTTTGTAATTCTTTATCAGTGAGCTTTTTATGTTTGTTTCTTTCATATTCGTACCTCGATAACTTGGAAACAACCAGTGCTTTGCGGATTTCAATAGGTTTAACTTCATTTGAAAAGTTTTGGAATAATGTATTTGGAATTCCTGCAAAATATTCACTAACGGAGTACCATAACTAAAAGTGCATTGCAAATTTGTTCTCGTGAGCTGAGCTCGTGATAAAAGGATCGTATCCCATTTTCTGAATCACCCTGTATTAATAAAATTCGATCCATGACCTGGTATCACGATTTTCTTTACGTTTCAGTTGCCGGAATATTAGACACCGCCAACAAAAAAGGGTAATTTCCTGAACGAGCAAGTGCAGATCGATTCACTCAGGAATAGCCTTAAGCCGCATTCTCAGAGCTACGTACTGTCGCCACGAGAGGTCCCCACCTATTTGTCCAACTGTCGTTGGCTACATAAGATGACTGTCGTGATTACAATCACGGTGATTGTATATGGTATGGAGAGGATGGAGCGAAGGCAAGTGGATGAATGATGAATGGAATAATGGAAACAAAAAACTTATTAGTTTGTTAGTATATTTGGCGAAAATCAAGAACCAAATAGAAAACAAAAAAAAAGATTAGTAAAAAAAGAAAGTATGAACTTAGTCTAATAATGAAACACACACACACACCCCCAATGAAATTATTATTATTATTATACAATCCCTTTTAGTTAATGGATAATTCCATTACATCGCACTAGTATCGGCCTTTGAATAAGTACGACAGGGCCCAAAATCATAAGAAATTAAAGTAAATTAACACTTTCAGATCACATAAAGAATATAACCACAAAAATTAACGTCACAGACCACAACTACACGGCTTGCACCAACGACAGAAAAGTGGGGGTTAGGGGAAATTAGATGGTCATTTCTGATTGGTTCCGAAACTGTCGCTGGCGACAGTACGGAGCTCTGAGAACGCGGCTTTAGAGCAAATAATATTCACTCACAATATGACCTTGAGGTCTTGAGCTAAAACAAAATTTGGATTGATCTTAGGAATGTTTAAATGAAAGCTCTGATTATTATAAAAAGCTCAATATTGAAGCCGAGTGATAAAATTGGACGCTAATGCGAAAGTTGGTACACTTAACGTCATATGAATAATAAAATCGTATTACATCGGCACTACTGACCATTGGCACATGCCATGATATGGAAATGGCAAAGTTTACACTTCATTTTATCAAGTATTATCATATCAAAGTAACTTATTCAGGTAACAACGAACAATGCAAACCTAACCTACAACAAAAAATGTCGCTTGTCAAATTTTGAATCAGAAATTTGTTTTCCAATTTTGATGCTGTTTTTCCAATGACTCACCTGAAAATGTAGTTCTGAGAAGCGTTCTAGGACTATACATTGAAACTAAATAATCTCCCGCTTTGGAAATCGTAAGAAACACAAAATGTTGCAATGTTCACTCTGGGTAGAGGTTAGACCATTCCACTGCACTTTGAACCCACAAAAAGTTTATCAGTGAGTCTTAATTTTTACCATAGGATGTTTATGTACATTTCTAATCAGTATTTTGACCTATTTGAGCAATAGTTTTATTATTGGGTCGTTTTTTTCACAGAGATGTGTAGCACGAGCATCTGCTTTTTCGAAAATATAACCAAACATAACCTAAAATTTTAGCGGGAAAGACGAAAACAATACTGGTAAACATTTATATTGAGATATAATTAGATTAAAATTACCTTTTAACAATTGATATATATGTAACACCATGGTTAATATTTACAGTTTTTCTTAAATTATGTAAATCTAAGGTTTTCCTGCATCGGCACATTATGGGATCAAATATTGAAATAATTTAGATATCCAATACTGTGTCGAAAAACCAGAAGACCTTAGTTGCGCACATAAAGTAAATAACGAGAAAAGGCCTTACATTACTTTTGTGAGGTGGAAAATTTGTTGAAATTCAAAAATTTAAAGCAGTGTAGTTTATATTGTGACATGCTGTACTCAACTGAAATGTGCCATATTTACAAGTCAAGTGCACTTGTTAGTTCTTTAGTAGAACCAGACGAGACTTTTCATGCCCAGGTTCCTACTAGATTAAGCATATCATGAAAATATAAAGAATACCGTTTGTCAAGTATTCTTTCACTTGTGCTTTTTTCATGCAACTGAATAACTAACATGCCAATCATAGTAAAAGCCTGTGCATCATGAAGTCTAAAAGCTGGAGAAATCAACGCAATTGTTTCATTGAAAAAAAATAGGTTATCTTACAATACAATTCAAAACTATGTAACATGCAAAAACCAAACAAAATCTTTCAAAGTTCAGGAGAGCATTTCCACCTATCTCAATATTTATACCAACATTTGTATATACTGTATTTCAGGTTCTTTTCTGAAGAAACCATCAATACCAAAAAACATGCAAGCTGAGTTTTGTTCAAAAAAGGACCGGAAATTGTTTTTTGGAGACTTTTGAATTACACGGTTGTATTTCCTCATAGTACAAAAATAAATTGGTTAGCAAGTATCTCAAACTTCAAAATAATATGGAGTCGAATATCATGCAGAAAATTGCTTACATGTAGGATATCTTGAAATAAAAACGGGTTTCCTTTAACAAATACCTGTAAGCACAGATTCAAATATTCAATGAAAATATTGCCACTTCTCTTAATTGAAGAAAACTTCATTTCTGTTCAAAGAGAAAATCCCTATTCATCATAGAGGTGTAATTTAGTTCACTGACTTCAATACTTTCAATCAATCCCATATATACCTGTACAGAATGTACTGAAGTTTTCCATTAATATAATGTATCAAATACAGAATTCTTGAATCACTTTTGTGAAGTTCCATATTGCTTTGGCTAGAAAACGTTAATGGTTTCAGGGAAACACAGTTTAAATCTCAATTAAATGAGAATTTACAAATTGTTCATCTAATAAGTTTCCAAAATATTTTGAAACTTACATAATAATAATTTGTATTTTGATTAAAATACGCCTGACTATTACTTACCATTTTGTTCTAAAAGAATTTGAAGAATTCAATAAGAAATCCTTTGAAAATGGATAATACAAATCTTTTCAATGTAGTTAGGTCTGCATTACGTATATTTTTCATGAAATCATTTGGTCATATCACAATTTGCAGCTTCTACTTGAGAATAATGTGCAGAATTCATGGTATTATTTTGTAAAAAATGGAAAACTTTGAAGTGAATGATTTGTTAAGTCTAGAAGAGCAATAAAAAACAATTTTTTTCTACAAATTCTAAAAAGAAACCTTGAATTCATAAGCTTTTATGGTCTAGGAATAACAATGAAGAACTTTTTTGAAAATATACTCTTCCCATTTTTCACCTCGTATCTCAACAAGTATTTTTTCAAAAAGAATGAACACTACAATGATATGGATACCTAAATATGACAGATTCTTGATATGCTACGAGAGTTAAATAGCCGTTACTTATAGTTTAAGATAGGAAACCTGAAATAGGATGAGAGAAACCTGGCTGTGCAGTTGGTACCTTTGGAAATTTATAAAAAAGATTAAAATCTCTCAACATGTTTGTTGATCACTCTGTACATAAGGTGATGAATATTATAGATATAATTATCAAAATAAGCAGTCTACAAGGTTGTCTTTTTGTCCCATTTTTCAATTTATTGTCTAAGGCGCAAACTAGGCTTTTTTCTCAGTTTTTAGTTAAAATCATGCTTGTTGCTTTTTCGCCATCGTCATTCGATGTTGACGATGCCTTACCCTAATTTAAAATTTTTTAAAATCGTTTGATAGCAGTAGAGGAGACATTTGAAATATTTCATGGATATTTTATGAATGTTTTGAATGTTTCAGGAAAGTTGCTATAACTATGTCAATGATTATACCTTCTTGATCACATTGTATATGTTCAGAGAAAAGCGTTTGAACCGAGATTGACGGGAAATAGAGAAATTGGTACTATTTTTATATTTTTGGAAGCATGGTCAATGTCATATGAAAGATTTAATACTTAATTTTTCATGAGTTTTATATTCACTTTCATTTCAGTTCCCCGCAATATTTGTCCATATTAATTTTTTAGTCGTTTAATAAGGCTGAGTCATAATTGAAGTTTTATATTGTTAGCATCAAGTTTTATAATTTTAGATTTCCTTTAGCATGAAACTCGTTCCCCTTATTATTCTAGCCCCGCCCCACAAACTCGAAGCTTTGTTTTGTAAAATAAATCATTGAATGTGCCTATGGCTCAACTGTATTTCTAAAGTGGTATATCAGGCTCGAAGGACCAGTTTGTTCATTTATATCCTTTACTAATGATAACTTAATACCAAATAGTCTGAAACATACAGAAATATCATTATCATTGGCAACAGGTGGCTCTTTGCTGGTTTGACTAGATCTTCTGCCATTTAATTGAGAGATGATTGGTTGAGAAGTATTCTTATGAAGGTCCTTGTACAGAACGTGATTGCCAATATACTTGCGGTTGCTTGTTAACATGTTTGGTTTACTTTTACTGGCTACTAGAGAAGAAGAAACTAATCAATAGGAAGTAATTTTAAAACTTTGACACTATAAGTCTCGGCCACATCATCAATAAAAGGGTTATCTTTTTTTGAAACTCATGCAAAGGCAATAATTGTTCATTTCTATGGAATGTATTGGTTCTGTTGTTTGTATTAACTTATATTGATTGTGTGTTTATTTTCTTCAATTCATATTACTTTTTACAGCTTATACCAAACAAAGGCTACTTGGAGAAGATCTTCAGTGATCAATTCTTTCAGCAACTCCCTAATGAAAAGTACATAAAACCTGTTTGTATCAGGTAAGAAATCAAAATTGAGCAACCTTCCTGAAATATCTGATGTTAAAATGCATATGAGTTACGATTTCAGAAAACGCGGACTTCTTAACTTCGCTTGCTGCAAAAATAATTTATTGAATTATCTACCCATGAAAATTTCAATGTGAAGGATCCTTCGAAAATCTAGATGCTACTAGAAAGTGTAACATTGCTTCAAAAATTGACTTGTGATGAAATTGAGCGGGCATATATTTGCTTCCGAAGATACTTATTCTAAAATAATGACAATCAACTTTTCAAATGTTCCTTCTATTGGAATTATTATTGCAGCATATGAGATTACGCATGATCACCTATATGGCGTTTTCGATGTAAACAGAATGATAATTTGATGATCTTTAAATATACAGGGTGGGTGTAATCTAACCTCTAGGATAGGTAATCAATATGATCGGTAGTGTTGACAGAAATTGCTTCAATCCCGAAGTTTGAATGGCTTCTGCCAGTTCTGCCCAATAACTTTTCCTCAAAAAAAATCAAAGACGCATACATGAGTTATGCTGGATATATGATGAAGTTTTAAGTCGCAAGTCGTAAGAATATTCGTCAATGATTGGTTGAACAGTACATTCTAACCAATCATTGACGAATATTCTTACGACTTAAAACTTCAGCATAAATGCAGCATGTACAACCCTGTTATAAGAATGCCATCAGATGGCATACTTCCAAGCTATAGCAAAAACTAATGAAGGTTCAGGAGCTGGCATTTATGGAACCAAACCGAAGATAAAAATCTTGAGCTTATACGCGACGATATTTCAAGCGGAAATCGTCGCAATACACCATCGCACTCAAGAGCTAACTAGGCATGAGGTTTCAGAAAAAACCATTGTTATTTACTCAGACAGCTGAGCTGCGATAAAAGCAGTCAACTCAATGCATGTTACCTCCAAACTTGTTTGGAAAAGAGCTGCATGGGCAGTCAGAACAGAACAGAGATTATAGAAGCAATAAAGAGGCTGATTCACTAGCCCGTGAAGGGGCAAGTATGACCCTGAATGGCCCTGAACCGTTCTGCGGTTTGGCAAAAACTACTAAAAATGAACACCATATCATGGATCCAACAGAAATCTTAAGAATGGTGAAACAAATCACCAGGAATGAGACAGGCCAAAGAGTTTTTATCAAACAACGGCAGCCAACATTGATTACTACAAATATTAAGCCAGAAGAGGAACACGTGTTCTAGTAGTACTACTAGAATATTAGTAGGACTTCTCACATGGTATTGTAGGCTTAACAAACATATGAGTAAAATCGGTCTGGCAGAAGAAATGCTATGCAGGTTCTGTGGGTTCAATACCCACCACCTACCACTGAGCTAAAGTGGTTCGGAACTTTTCACTTTTTAGCTCTGCTTCTGAGGGGTTTTCTCCGAAATCCTGGGTGATTCGTAACAACAAAAAAAACAAGGGATTTCTCTTATCGAAGACGGGACTAGATTGAAAACTCTAAACGATTTCGAGGGCACATACAATAGAACTGCGATCTGTGTGTAGTGTAAACATGATTTTGATTCTTGTGGTGTGTGTGTGACCATCGCGTGATCTACTTGTTCTGACTTTCTCTACCAGGTTAGATATGAGTTTCGTTTGTTTTCATTATTGTGACATTGCTTACTACGATGCACCACCGCGACGCTTACGCCTGGAACTGAATGGTAACTTTGATAGCTATGGGATGGTTCAGAATATCCACTTAATGACGGCCTATAAGTTAATTACGTTGTTTTCGTGAGAAATGGCAGCATTGAAGTTTAAAATTATTGCTTTACTGAGTTGTGTGAAAACGATTCGTATAGTATTCAGTTGAAGTAGTTGTTGAAAAGTTGATCATTATTGCTAATTGTAGAGGTATTAAGACGTTTCCGCTGTCACGATTCTACAAAGTATCACACTGAGAGAAAAGACTTTCTACTTATACAAGATTAATTTTTTTGAAGTTGACGCAACCTCTAATGGTAATATTTTTCTTGTAGTGAAAAGTAGTTTCATAGTCAAAATTCGAACTTTATCACGAAAAAAAAACACTCTTGAGGAAAGAGGACTTGAAAGTATAAATACTCGTAAAGTGAAGTATACAAAGTGAGACGGTGATAGTAACGTCCAATTGGCTCTATCTTTAGAAAAACTACTTAGGCTTTAGTAAGGTGGTCGGTGGTCCAGTGACCAAGGTATCTAGCAGTGGAACTTCTGACTCGCATCAGACAGACGTTCGAGGCTCCGGAACGGAATCTTTTTTCTCAAGTCTCTAGGTGGCCACATGCCTTGTTGTAAATCAAGTGTGATGAGTTGCCTGTATGCCAATCCCGACGTCTGGTGCTAGCTTGAAGTGCGCACCGACCAACCGGAGTGGTGCTGTAGGTTATCCTGGTTTTCCTACAGCTGAAAAGTGAATACACCACCGAAAACATATCTGAATAGGCATTTTTACACGAAAAGCAGGGTTGTGGTGGTATGAAGTTGGTTAATTAATTTATTCATCATAAATCAGACCGGTTGTGGCCAAGGGCTTGGCCCTTTTGGACCTTATTGCACTATAAGCAAATCACTAACGAAAATTAATTATGTTCACGTAATATGAAAAAACAACTCTTTTTTACAGTCAGTAAAATTGTTACATTTGGTATCATTATATATATCGTTCGAATAACGTCGAAAGTAGCTTTTTCATGATTCACCGGAAAAGGAGTTCTAGTTAATTTTAATCAAGAAATATGGTTTCCGGGCTTCGGGACCGTGGTCAGTCCACCTCCGTGGAGACGGTTTCTACGGACGGTTCGCTCACAACTGCGGTAAGCATCTTCAGCGTGGATTTTGTCTTCTCGAAGAGCGACGTAATACTGTTACGGCGGTTGAAGGGTCCTCGCAATTTATAGTCACAGCCTGACTGATTACTTTGTTTTGAATAATTTTCATTTGTTTTGCTTGGGGTGTTCGGGTTACCTGGCCGGATGGGATGCTGCCATTGCCTACCTGTATGATTACGGTGTCTTGATTATCCTGTATTGCCTGTTTGATTATGGTGTGTTGAAGTGGTTGTATAATGGTGGTGTTATTTACCACAATCGAGCAGGTAGGACAGGGTAATCATGACACCGTAATCATGCATGTAGACAATGGCAACATCCCATCCGGTCAGGTAACCCAAACACCCCAAGCAAAACAAATGAAAATTATCAGAAACAAAGTGATTAGCCAGTCTGTGCCTATCAATTTCGAGAACATTCAAACGGCCGTATCAGTATTACGTCGCTCTTCGAGAAGACAAAATCCACGCTGAAGATGCTCACCGCAGTTGTAAGCGAAACGTCCGTATAAACCGGCCTCAAAGCCCGGAAACCAAACTTCTTTAACTATATTTTTGGCTGTGAAAGCTTTCATTCTATGCTGGTTAATTTAGTTATGGGGTTTGACTGCACAGGACGCGTTTCGAGCAGTAATTGCTGTCTAGTTCGTTTTTCAGAATCTAGCCGATTGTACGTTCCTACCCTATATTTTTCCTCATAAGCCAGAGCTTCGAATTTCCTCAAAAATATCTCAATTTATCTGAATATCAATTCAGCCTCGTGCTGATATCAGGCCCTTTCTCTCAATGTACTTTCCTCATTTGTTCGTACGCGATTTGAAGCAATGTATCATAAAAGTACGATCGGTTGGAAGGACTGCGTTCTACTAATTCAAATTCGATTCACATGAGCCTAGCGGCCTAAAAAACTCTCTACCTCATGCACAGGCGTGATAGGAACAACACTACGGGGGGCAGGATAATCAGATCTGTCAATCGGACAGTTTTTAGTGAACCATTGCACATGTCCTCCTCACAAAAGCACATGTGACCTGTTCCGCTACTTTCCATCATGCACACGTGGTCCACCATGAAGAGGTTGATCTGCAGCTGGGAGGTGCAGGTCCGCCGGACGACTTCGTACGCTGGAAAAAATTGGTGTCAGAGGTGGGATTTCACGAAAAAATATATATGTTTATGTAACAAATGATATAACTGGAAGAATCATCAATTCAAAAAAAAAAATCAAGTACGCTTGCTTAGCTTTCGAATGTCAAATGAGAACGGTCCAAGTTCTAATGCCCCAGGACATTATTGAAGTGCGATGTTGTTGACTCAGGGTTCGTCAGATGATGAACTTCTTGCCTTGTTTGGTATGGTGGGACACTTTCGTTTAAACGAAGAACATCTTTTGGATGACCCAATGGAATGTTAAGTGTGCGTAGTGAAAAATAACGGTACTCACTGAGTCAGGATCGAAGGTCAATATAATCAAGGGGGACGATTGGAAGCTACTTTCTGATAACAAGGAAGCCTGCTTGAAACTAAATGCCGATTTGTTTTTACTATCAATATACAAAACCAAAATAAATTACCTGTTTCTGCGTAGTTCTGCAGCTTCTTGGGTCTAGTGACATACCTTGGAAAATTTATTCCTGACCTAGAGACAACTACAAAACCATTTGAAGAAGGCTGACATAAAATTTATCGTTACTGAAATATACCAACAGCAGTTCCGTAACCTTAGAGTCTTTAGCCAAATGACCAACTTTATCCTACTTTGACCCACTGCGTATCAGTTAGTACTCGTCTGTTTGCCGATGCAAGTCCTGTAACAATTATTACAATTCGGCACCAAAGACAATCCTAGAGTTACATCATTTATCTGTAAGAGTTTATCAGACACAGAAAGACGTTACTCACAGAGAAAAAAAGCCAAGCTTTGTGTGAGCAGTATTTAGAAAGCAGAAAAGATGAGAGAGACATTAACTAAAACTATTGACGAGAATAGAATTGATCTTCTTAGGCTCAGTTCTGCTGAGAGGTAACCGAATCTTTATACCACAATCGCCCAAGTTTTGGAATTAGCACCATCTTAGGCTCAGTATTACTCACGAAACAAGTTTTGGAATTAGCACAGGAGAATATTTGGCGTTACACACTGTCTTTTTCTGGAATGCATTTATAAAAAATCATTGTGTAAAAACGGACTTTACGCACAGTTGATATGTTATTACGTAGTTTATTTATTCACTCCAAACTACTCTGGAACAGACACGTAGGAAAGATAGTTAACAAGGCAAAATCATCACTGATGGTGTGTAGGAACATTACAGGAAAAACGTGGGGCTGTAACCCATCAATATTGCGATGAATGTACACCATGATAGTGAGACCTATGATCACCTACGGAGCAGTAGTGTGGCACGGCAGAGCCGAACTCGCCATAACAAAGAAAATCCGGGAGAAAGTGCAATAGAGGTAATTCTGGACCTCACTCCTCTCCATATCATGGTGAGGAGAACTGCTTTGGGAGCAAACCTCAGGTTGGATGAAGTCGGACTCAGAGGGACAGCACACAACGTAAGGAGCTCAACCCCCACCGAAAGTGCACACCTTGCCGATCTCCCAACTGACGAAATAACCAGGAAATTTAGTTTAGAGAATTTTTTTCGAACGGAATTAAATACCAAGAGTGGATGGAGCATAGAAGCCATTCAGCACTGGGAAAGAATACCATAACATGATATAAAACTCCCGACGGAACTGGAGCAGAAGTCTTTGGGCCTCGCACCAAATATTCCGAACTCATGGGCCAGATTTTTTCAAGCGGAAATTGACGCCATAGATAGGTGCATTCAATTCAACCTCGACTGGAAATACCGGAACAAGAAAATCACAATCCTCTCCGATAGTCAAGCAGCCATCAAAGTGTTGAGCTCATATAACATCAACTCGAAGATGATGTGGGAATGCCTAGACAAACTTAATGATCTAGGCAGGAACAACAAGGTGATCCTCCTCTGGGTGCCGGGGCACGTCGGAGTGGAGGGCAATGAACAAGCAGATACCATGGCACGAAAAGGGGCATCAACGCCACTGATCGGGCCAGAACCACCTGCGGACTTGGAAAGTCTTACTTTCAAGAAGAACTCAATAAAACTGAAGAAGCAATGAGAGCAACATACTGGCAAAGACTTCCAGGGCAGGCAGGCCAACCGAGCAAGATCGAAGACACTGATTAACCCCAGCAAAACTAGTCTAAAGATAATCACGGGATTTCTGACGGGGCACTGCTGAGGAAGCCAGGCTCAGAGGAGGACAGCACCTGCAGATTCTGTGGGGAATATCCAGAAACACCGCACCATATATTGATGGAGAGTTATGCTGTACATCACAAGAGATTGAATATACTGGGATCACACTAGCTGACTGAGGGAGAAATACCACGAATAGACCTCCTCAAAATCCTTAAATTTCTCAAGGAACTGGGGCTTGAGGGGCTGCTATAAACGAGAACACCTTGAAATAGCAGAAGAAGGTGGGGCACAATAGATCTAACTAGGTCGCAGCGCATCAGTCACCATCCATATTGCCATTACCATTATTTAACCACAAAAAAGTATCACTTCACGCACTGTAAACATAAACAGTGCGTGGTATATAATTCGATCGATTGACTGGTCAATTCAAGTGGTTTTGTGTGAATGGGCTTCACTCACGTGATTTAGCGTTTCGCACCATCTTGACGCAGCATCCGTTGCACGTCATCAGGGGCGGCTGATCTCTGGGCAAAGCTGTGTAGTTGAAGGGGTCCTTGCATCTCATGTCCGACCATGAATCGCATTCGTAGCAGTAGATCTGTCTCGCTGAAAATTTAACGAATAGTTACTGTTTCATAGAGAGTTTATAATACGTCTAGGCATGCATTTCAACAATTCGTGTGTTGTGGGTATATATATATAGGTACAATTCGATTAATTCCGGAAATCCGTCAAAAGGTTTTGTGCACATGTATTTTTTTTTGTTGGAATGTTTCAGTTTCAATGAAAACCAGGAAAAATTGAAAACTCGATTATTAGCACCCATTTGTTTTTATTTAATCAATAAAACGATGAAAATCTTTTTATATACAGTGTGTCCCGCTTTTCATGAATACACTCTAATATCTCAGTTATTAATAATGCGATTTTCTTGAAATTTTGGTGGTGATTATATGTTAGTTAAATAAAGTATTTTGGCATAGTGAACATTTTCATCGACCATAGGCGTGCGGTGTGGGGGGGTAAAAAAAAGCTGTTTTTTGGGAAAAGGATATTAGGGCTCATTTTAGATAACTTTTTTTATCAGAATTAGAATCAGCATCCCCAAAAACCCCCCAATCCATATTTTCGAAATCTCAAGAGCTGATTTGAGGAGAAAAAAAAATAAATTCACTTTTTTCGTCTCGGAATCAGCATCCCCAAAAACCCTTTCATTCATATTTTCAACATTTCAAGAGCTGATTTGAATAAAAAATTATTCAACTCTTTTTTCAATAAGTCCTTGTAAGCAAAATTCAAACCGTCTTTCAAAATATCCATTTAACACGGTATGTGGAAATTTTGGTTTGAATGCCCTAATTCTGTTGCGTTTGAAACATCTCTATACTTTGTTTTTCGTTGAATTCATTGTCCTCGCAACTGCCCTTACAGTACCAATTGGGTTGTTTCGAAATTCGAAATGTTCGTCGTCCGGATAGTGTCTTTGATTTAAATTGTACCTCCCTGGTCTTGTCTTGAAAACCGCTCTAGTCTTTGCGAACAATCTGTTGATTTTGGCGTGAGAAATTGAAAAAAAGTTAATTTAATTTTGTTTTCTAATCAAATCAGCTCTCGAGATTTCGAAAATATGAATTGAGGGGTTTTTGCGGTCGTTGATTCCAAATCTGATAAAAAAACTTGTCTAAAATGAGCCCCTTATATCCTTGGAGAAAAAGTAGAGATTATCCGCTTATTTGGTAATAATGAAAGATCTACGCGTCAAGTTGCTGGAATATTCAATGGAAGGCATCATGATCGAGAACCAATTTCTCACGATACCGTTGCCAAAATCAACAGATTGTTCGCAAGGACTGGAGCGGTTTTCAAAATAAGACCAGGGAGGTACAATTTAAATCAAAGACACTATCCAGACGACGAACGTATCTTAGCAAAATTTCGAAACAACCCAAATGGTACTGTAAGGGCAGTTGCGAGGACAATGAATTTAACGAAAAACAAAGTATGGAGATGTTTGAAACGCAACAGGATTAGGGCATTTAAACCAAAATTTCTACATACTCTGTTAAATGGTGATTTTGAATTTTGCTTATGGTTGCAGGGTAACTATCTTAACGACAGACTTTTTCTGAAGAACATAATGTTTACAGACGAGGCAACGTTTACAACAAATGGTGTGGTGCCTAGTCAAAATTGTAGGTTTTGGGCAGCTGAAAATCCGAAATGGGTAATTCATTGTAAAAACCAATACAGTGAAAAAGTTAACGTGTGGTGTGGCATATTCAACGAACGGATTGTTGGCCCTTATTTCCTGGATAACCTGACCGGACAAAATTTTCTAAATTTTTTACAAAATGGTCTCTCATGGAATTGCCATTAGCACAAAGACAAAACTTAATCTTTCAATTAGATGGGGCCCCCGCACACAATTCTGGGATAGTTCGGAACTTTTTAAATGCAATTTTCCCTATGAAGTGGATAGGTAGAAATTGTCCTTTGGAACCATGGCCCCCTAGATCGCCAGATATGTGGGGGCATTTGAAGAATAAAGTGTATGCTACTCGGCCGCGTAATAGAGAGGAACTTTGCTTTGCAATTAGGTAAATTTGTTACCACTGTTACAAATAAAGAACTTATTAAAAAAAAAGACTTAAACTTTTTTTTTTGTTCAAATCAGCTCTTGAGATGTTGAAAATATGAATTAAAGGGTTTTTGGGGATGCTGATTCCGAATCTGATAAGAAAAGTTGTCTTAAATAAGCATTAATATTCATTTCTCAAAAAATGCCTTTTTTCTCTCCCCAACTTCGCACGCCAATGGTGAATGAATATGATCACTATGCCAAATGCTTCATTTTTCTAACATAAAATCACCTCCAAAATCGCTAATAACAGATATTCTGGTGCATTGACGAAAAAAGTGAATTTATTTTTTTTTTCTCCTCAAATCAGCTCTTGAGATTTCGATAATATGGATTGGGGGGTTTTTGTGGATGCTGATTCTAATTCTGATAAAAAAAGTTATCTAAAATGAGCCCTAATATCCTTTTCCCAAAAAACAGCTTTTTTTACCCCCCCACACCGCACGCCTATGGTCGATGAAAATGTTCACTATGCCAAAATACTTCATTTACCTAACATATAATCACCACCAAAATTTCAAGAAAATCGCATTATTAGTAACTGAGATATTAGGGTGTATTCATGAAAAGCGGGACACACTGTATATAATGAAAGTCACGTGAACTAGTCCAAATAGGCCATTTTTTATTTTTTCTTAATGCAAACAACGTCCTGGTCGAATTACAAAATACATCTTCACAAAGAGTTTTTCCTGTTTGATGCCAACTTTTTGCAAGACATTGTATAGTGTAGCATTTTAAATTAACATGGTATAAACAAAATACTTGACAGTTTATCCTTCAGTTGTTCGATATGGCTATTCCAGATTAGTCCGTCATCTGTACTCATTCCCAACAGCTCAACAGATTTTTATAAAAAAAAAAAAGAAATATTTTGGGTTTTTGGGCCGACGTGTTTTTTGAGATGTTCTCGACGCTTCGCCAACACGAGTTATTGGCATTTTCAGGAGAGATGTTTGCTAGGATTGATTCGTTAAGATTGGTATTAGGCTACATCAGTGTTGGGGCCCAGTTGGTCACTGGGTCTTGGCTGGGTGGGGTTCTTGTCGTATCGGTTTCTCAGTGGGTGTTTATGCGCTGCTGTACTGGTTTTTCATTGGTCCACTGTGCCTAGTGCCATTCTAGAGTGAACTCTTTGTATTTCTGTCAATGAAAACAAACTATTATTATTAGATACAGTGCTATTTTGGTATTTCTGAAAACAGGTAGTCAGGCTTCGTTCAGGCGTAACCTCTTTCCGATTATGTCGAAGATATTGTACTGTTTCTGTATTTCAATTGCTTCCCCGAAGAGTTTGTGTGATACTTTGCTAATATTGTGGAGATGACTTGGATTTCTTCGCTATCCACTCAGAAATTGTCATTGATGAGTGCATGTTCTGCGACAGCAGATTTTCCCAATCGACAACGGACCTAGTGCTTCTTTAATCTTGTAATCGTAGAGCATTTTGTGGTACTGATATGATTGGTGCTAGTCAAAATGAGAACTGATCAAAGTTATATCGCCTGAAAATAGAGTACAATTACTGGACAATAGCAACTGGTGTTACATCGTTAATATATATGTTACAAAAAGAAGAGGCCCAAGAACTGAGCCTTGCGGCACGCCATAGAAATATTTTTAATTTCTGTCCTATGCTTTCGTAGAAATCTCAACCGGAAGAATTCAGAAGGGCCGTAAAGTCCACTTTTGAAACAACAGGGAGCAAAAATAAATCACCTAATATCAGAACATGGTTTTATAACAGCTGTAACCTCCGTAGATTTTTTCAAAAATGTAGGACTTGAACTGCTGGAAACTTTGTGAAACACAACAAAAATCAAATTTCACGGTTCCGTGTTCCTCCATCCAACAACTGATAGAGGAGTCATATAAACCATCTATTCAACGACTGAAAAGTTAATGAGCCGTCAATAATCAGTGAGTCGCCTTGGAGCACCACGACAAATAATAATGGCTGACCCCTACCCATACAGGATATGCCTTTGGGTACACTTTACGAGAGAGAATATTTTTAATAATATTATAAAATCAATAAAATTCTGGAAAGCTCCTGGGTATGATGTAATTACAGTAGAAATACTGTCACTAATAATCAATGCAACTGATCGATCGTCATCTGAGATGGAATCTTTATATGACACAATTAATTAAAATCTTGAGAAATGATATACCTCATCTTAAAATTGCCTACTTTGCTGAAGTATGGAAATAATTGTTCATCAAATTTTCTTTTGTAAAATTGATTTTTTGTCACGAAAATAATCAAATATTAGCAAATATTTATTGGAATCTCACACCCACACACTGCACTGCAACGAATGAAACAGGTGTGTTCCTTTGACTCAAAAAACAATTATTTTCAACTTTGTAGCATTTAATAATATTGCTCCACACGGAATATTTGGATCAGAACAAAAACAATCCATAAATAAATGAATCTTTTAATATACGTGAATAAACATCAATTGTGATTGTTTTCTTTTGATATTTTCTTATTGAATATACTGCCTTATATTATGCATTATGCCAAATTTTTGGTACACTTTCCTTAGATCATTAGTATTAAATAATGAAGAAACGCCAAATGTAGAATAGGCATTACATAATTCTCACTGTAATGGTTAGTGTCACCAATATTTTTATTGTGATATAATTTTTTATTGAAATATCATTTTCATAATTTATCTGTTCTACTCAGAGTACTGAAATGGCATTTGGTTTATAGATCGCGCTAAATGAGTCACAGATTCACAATTTCTGCTGAGAGCAAAATTTAAAAAACATTACCAAGGCAACTCCATTCTTTGAATACACCACTATGGTAATTGTTTAAACCGCCTGATACAGTAGATCTTCGTCTGTCATTTAAAACGGTCATGGTGTGAAAGAAATCAACTTATTAAAATGCAATTTTGTTGTTTTAATATAATTCGAAGAAAAAGTATTTTATGTAACTTTATTCCCTCGGGTTTTCAATAAAATGTAATTTTTATTACAAATTTATTAGTCCCGGGATACTAGATAATTCAAGTTTCCATTTTCACCGGTTTTCTATAAAGAATAAATGGTTGATTATTGAATTTTCTAACGTTTATTAGACGAATCTACTCATATGTATAGTGTCCAGCATAGAGTAACAGTATGCCTAAAAAACTTTTTCAATATTGGTTTCTCACAAAATTCCATTCCTAATAAAAACCTCTACTCAATCCCAAATAAAATTGCATACGTCAATTACGAGTATGAGAGAAATTGTGGTAGGTATGTTCAAGAAATCATGGCACAACTTCATTTTGAGTTGAAAGAGAGGATTAAAGTTGAAAAACAGCAAATTTCCTGACACTACCGCATCCCACTTGAAAGTCTATTTAATATTAATATTAATATTATTATTTTCCAAGATGAAAAGAAATGTCAAGAGTGAATTTTGTTCAAAATTTAATGCTCATCCAAAATATTGAATCAATAAGTAGTGTGAAGTATCTTAATTACCAGACCATCATTTGTTAGTTGTTCCTGGGTCGAAAATTATAGTACCAGTAAATATTCATTGAAAATGTTCTTAGTTTCGGCGGAAATTATGCAAGTGTCGATAAGAATTTAGCTGTGGGCGTGTTTGACCCCCTCGATTATGGGTTTCAAATGTCAATAATAATAATAATGATAATATTAGGGCTGCGGTGGGTCATCGTAACCCACCAAGATCAAAATACGTTTTTTTGACTAAAATTCAATATTTATTCAACGAAAAGTCTATTGATCACCTAGTTACTGGTTTTTGGTTATAAAAAATACTTACAGTACTCTTAACACCTATATGGTGGCACTCTACGTGTTGACGCTCTCCAACATCATATTTTGAAAAAGTATATGCTCGTTAAGGAGAGTATTCGATTTTTTCTCAGATCTGTTCTACAAGAATCTCTGTAGCCCATGTTAATGATTACTCTCATTATTATTTTTTTATCGACTATGTTGTAACTCATTACCGAATAGATTATATTAGTATTAAACTCTAATTACATTTTTGTTATATTTCTTTCCTTAAGTTAAAAATGGCAAAGGTTGCTTTGGCAAATTCTGAGCAGAGACGTCTATTTCTAGTATGAAATTTAAGTTCTTTCTAGAAATTTTATGCTTTCATTATCTGAGAAACTAATAATAAAACAGTTTTATATACTATATACCGGACACTATATAAATTGTTTGTTTGCAATTCACTTTGGGAGTGTTATTTTTAGCCCAATTCAGTCTCATTCCTAACAAAATGTTGTTGACATTCTAATAATAATCACTAAAATAAACAAATTATTTGATAGCAAGTGTAAAATGTTGCAGCTAAAATTAGTTCATCAACATCATAAACAGGGATTATATAACAAACATTAGTTTATGTGATACGAATAATTTCGACGAAGTATATTTTATGTGCTTTGGTGGCAACAAGGAATTTTTGAGTGAAATTTTTCTTTCGTTGGTTTTTTAGCCATCCAATTCAGAAACAGTACTAGGAAAGCGTGTTGTATGTGCAAAAATCTCGATGACAAATCTATTCTAGGCATTGCTAAAATCTAAACAAATAAAAAAACAGATTTAAAAACATGAAGCCAGCTAAATTTTTTTGTCAGAAACAATTATTATTAACACCAAACATTAAACGAAAATAAAACAGACAACAAAACTTACTTTGGCATTCTGCTTTAGATACTGTAGTAATAGCTATCAATATTATCACTGAAAAATAAAAGCATAGAAAGTATTAAATTTTTCAACGTTGTTTAAGTTACGTTTCGTTTTCAGTAATGCTCTTCATTGTCTTGCGTTATTCAAACACCAACTTGTTCTTCAGTTAGGTACTTTCGTTGTTTGGTTTGAATTTAACCACATTCTCTATACTGAAAGGAGGAACAAATGTTGAAATGAATGAATTTTACCGGTTGAAAAAAATTCGATTTACTCTGATACTGAATTTTGAAACAACCTCTATAAGGAGGATAGTGGTTTTTATTGATTGAATCTTCGAGGAGTAAAGAAAAGACGCCTCTCTTCTCTACTCAGGTACAGTGGGTACTTGAAAAGTAAACATTCAAAAGTCTGATGGGGCACCAAAAAATTCATTCAAAATTCATATGTCTCACCAACACCAACAAAGGTTTTTCAAATATGTGTCCCAGGTTTATTATAATACATAAACTCTAACAAGAAAGTTGAGATTTTCGAAGTATTAGTAGGCCGATGTAACTAACTTTCTCTGAAATTTCCACAAATGGGAATTTTATTCAATAAACCATGTGACGAAAAAAAAATATACTGAGTGTACGCTTACTCGACAGTTTTTCCTGGCTCCTTGTGATCTTTCTGGACCAGTTTTTTACTATTTCGCTCGTTTGAAAATATCTTAAGATTTCTTAAACAACTATGACCCTAAACAGCCAATCAGATATCGAATATAAACATACAAAAGATGAATGGCTGTAGACATTTTGTAGGAATAAACTCAGGTCACCGTTTAGGAACTTTATTCTGGAACACCCTGTATGCATAACAGGCAACGACATTTCTTCGTACAGGACTTTGACAAATCTGAATAATTTTGTATACCTGGCAACATCGCTGTTGTTATTTCAAGGAGTCTATAATTTTATTTCTCTGGATAATTGGAAAACTAAACAAATTATTCATTCCATCCCATCCCATCTAAATGATATTAAATATTTTCAACAGAACTTTCATTATCAGACAATTGTTAGTTCAAGAAGAAAAAGGACTTCATTACATTACTTCGTAGCATACCACTCTTTCCTTCTAGTTCATTTGAGAAAATTTCCTGATTTTCCGTGTTTTTTTTTTAATCCTGAAACATTCAACAAATGTAATAAGTAAATCGAACGTGCATCGTGCATTGGTCTTCTGCGCATGCGGTTTGCAGTACTTCAGTCAAGATGAATCTTAGTACTCGAAGATTATGTTTATTTTCAAAGCTCCCTGAAAAAAATGGAGAATTTATCTTTACAGCGGTGTTGCCAAATACCCTATACACAAACATCAGTATGAATTTCCCTAGGGACGTTTGATTTCATTTCTGATTGCTGATGCTCTCAAAATTGAACTAGTAATAATAGGACCCCACATCGCATCAATGGGACATTGACTTTCGGTGAATTTGCACCAATTTTTTCTATAAGTAGTCTAGAACCTGTGATGCTGATCAAATGTTTCTGTTGCACTAACGCTCGAAATTCCACAGTTTAGATTATACATGGTGCTGGTTTATTTTCAGATATTTCGTAGGACACCAATATCATTTCCAATATTAGCATCTCAATCAGACTGACATGATAACGTTGAAGGAGATCATCAAAAAATGAATTAACTCCACACGTTCTCACAAAGTAATCCGTATGAGGCGGCTAGAAAACAACTAACAACTACTTCCCCTTATGGACATTGATTTAATTCATTTCACATTCAATATATATTCGTTCATTTCATTCATTTCGTTCAATCCGTCCATTGCTTCCATTTCGTTCATTTCCTTCATTTCGTTCATTCCGTTCTTTCCGTTTGTTTCTTTAATTTCGTTTTTTATTTCAACATTTCGCTGTTCATTTCGTTGATTAGTTCGTTGTTCATTTCGTTGTTCATGTCGTTAATTTCGTTCATTTCTTTCGTTTTGTTCATTCCGTTTATTTCGATTATTGCTTTCATTCCAATTATTTTGTTCATTTCGTTCATTTCATTCCATTAATTCGTTTCTTTCTTTTCGTTCGTCTCTTCCATTTCGTTCATTTCTTTCTTTTCGTTGTTCATATCTTTGTTAATTTCGTTCATTTAATTCATTTCGTCCCATTCTTTCATTGCGTTGATTTCGTTCTTTTCGTTAGTTTCTTTCATTTCAGTCATTCCATTAATTACGTTCAAACCGTTCATTTCGTATATGGCTTTCATTCCGTTTATTTCTTCAATTATCGAATTACTCGTTTCATTCATTCCGTTCGTTTCGGTCATACCGTTCATTAGTTCATACCGTTCATTTCGTTCATTGTTTTCATTTCGTTCATTTCGTTCTTTTCGTTAGAATATATTTCGTATACGTCGTATGGGGCTGTTGAATTATTTCTGTTCGACGTTTGCCGACAATCCTATAGTATAGGAAAATATGCGGAAGGCTGGATTATTTTTGAAATAAAATTTCATTTATTTTGAAATTATTTCGTTCATTTCCTTCAATTTATTCATTTCATTCTTTTCGTTCACTTCGTTCTTTTCGTTCATTTCTTTCATTTCATTGTTCATTTCGTTATTGATTTCGTTGTTCATTCCGTTGTTCATTTCGTTAATTGCCTTCAGTTCGTTATTTCCTTCATTTCATTCATTTTGTTAATTGTTCGTTCATTCCGTTTATTTCGCTTATTTCATTAATATAATTTCGTTGGTTTCGTTCGTTTCTTTCATTTCGTTGTTCATTTCGTTAATTTCCTTCAGTTCGTTATTTCCTTCATTTCATTCATTTTGTTAATTGTTCGTTCATTCCGTTTATTTCGTTTATTTTATTAATATAATTTCGTTGGTTTCGTTCGTTTCTTTCATTTCGTTGTTCATTTCGTTAATTTCCTTCAGTTCGTTATTTCCTTCATTTCATTCATTTTGTTAATTGCTCGTTCATTCTTTTTATTTCGTTTATTTCATTAATTTAATTTCGTTGTTTTCGTTCGTTTCTTTCATTTCGTTGTTCATTTGGTTGTTCATTTCGTTTTTCAATCCGTTGTTCATTTCGTTCATTTCGTTGTTTATAATACGTCAGTTAGAATCGTGAGGTGCACAGTCATGAATAAGTTTCGATAATGGTATCCAACAAAATATTTGAGAATTGCTTTTGTCTGTATAACCAAAGATATAAGAGCGTGTATGCTGTAACTATTAAAATAAAAAAATTCGACTCCCTTTCGATATGATTATATTTTGTAGTACATCTGTATCGGCTTTATGAATAATCCGTACATAATTGATTTGGTTCATATATTTGAGATATTTGAAGTGTAAGTGCAATGGAGATATGTGATCAGCAGCAAGTAAATTTGAAATGCCCCTGCTGTACAAACTGATGGACTAGAGAAGCGTACTTGTCTTTTCTCCACCAAGGTCCTAAATGTTCTGATATCAATTCTCTTCAACTGGAAATTTGTATGCATCTAAAGTATCAGGATAACAATGCATTTTCTTTCTGGGATATGATTAGTTTTTTAGAAATCATCTGAGAATTAAAATTTCCCCCCAAAACATTCGAAAAACCACTAGAATAACTTTGTTTACAAACAATGCCTAAACCTCTTTTCTCCCATATATACTTGTTGTGGCAAATACCTGCCAGAAAAAGATTACTCCTCTGGCTGGTTCCACGACGGGTATTGAATTATATCCAACAGATACTTCTGCAATGATCCTCACTATATCAGACGATACACTTGCAAGTGTCCCTTGTAACCAACTAGCAGAATTTTGTTTTGATTCAGACAGGGGGACCTGCACACTTGTTTCGAGGTTTTGCCTCTGATCAGTGCAAGGGTAGGTCAATACAGACAACTCTGTAGCCGTCTGTTCTACGTTCCAATCATCGTATCACTCTGATCTCATGCGAAGAAACGGGGTCTAGGCCGTTCCACCTCGCGGGCAGAACAAGAATCACTCCGAGTTCTCGGGTTAAGAGATTTGTTCAATGAATTAGTGTTTGGTGACATGATAAATTGAAGCATTTTTGTATTTAGCATTTTTCAGGCTTAACCTAAACCAAGTGAAATGAATATAATTAGAGAAATAGCCTCTTTTCATGTTTTTTTTTTTTTTTCAAATAATTTCAATTCACGAGTTTATTGGTTATTGAAAAATTTGATTCTTAAGTATAGCTGATTCAATAAATTATCAATACTGAAGTTCCCAAAGCCCCTACGTGAAGAAATCGAAAAAAAAAAAACATGTTGCGTGGTACATTTGGAGCTGAAAATTTCAAACTATTTGTAACTTACGTCAAATAAATTACAAACCAGAATGATTCGAAGATTTTAAATAAATTCATCACTGATGAAACGCAGCAGTTTTTTGTACATTTCCGGTAGCAAAAAGATAATCAAAAACTTTTGTATCCCTGAAACATCTACCTCCAAAATGAAAATAATTCAAAGAAATTTCGTAACACCGATGTAAAAAATCATGTCTCCAAAACGTTGCTTAGGTGGTCGTCGATGAATTTTTGGTGGTGTAAAGAAAACACGTGCAGGGATGAAGATTAGCGGAGGACCAAGGCTATCTAATAACAAATGATGTGTGCCAATATGAGGAGGTTAGTGCTTGCAATGAGTCGGTACACACACAAAATTCAGATAATCCAAATTGAGTGGGTAACTATTTGAAGTTTCTTTGAAAACAATAGGTGCGAGGCTATGATGAAAAGGCCATTTCCCCCCACGAATGATGCATGGAACATTATAAATCATTCGGGGTGGAAAATGTTTTTACCTTGGCGAAGATATTATTGCATTATAGAAGTCTGCATTGATTTCATGAATTTTTCAATTCTGTATGTAAACACCCCAACATTTTGCCCCTGTTAAAATCTGAATAACTTTTCTCTGCTTTCAATAATTTGAATTATGTTTACACTGTTCGCCAGCCCAGTCCTTCAGCTATAATATCGTACATCTTCAAAACATGAGGTTCTTCACATAAAATCGCTGCAAAAACTGCAAAATCGCGGAAATTTTAAAAAGATCCCAATTGGAGGAAAATTTGTTTTTCAAATTCTACTGCAGAAAATGATCTCATTACCTCGAGACATTTTTCGAATTGTCTTCTTATCTCTTTTATTCACAGGGTGATCTCAAAAAATGCACTCGTTAGTTTTGCAGTCATAACTTTTTTCCTCGTCAACCGATTTTCAAAATCTCAGTCTCAGTTTGAAGCTGTAACTTTAGGTGAAGAGATATGAAGATCAGAATTGACTCAAGATGAAGATTAAAGATCAAGGGTTTCCTCAAAGGTGACCCAAATCTGAAACACCCACGAAATACCGGTTAGGAGAAGAATTAGATGAAAATCAACTCGTTTTCGGAAGGATCATACATTCTGGATACGTCCTGATCTTTCTTGTTTTCAGTAGTCAAGAATTGTGCGTGAGGAAAATCAATTGAAACGGCATCAGCTCATTGTTTGCCTATAACCAACGTAACAAGAATCATAACCGAATGCAAATTATTTTATGTCAAGAACCCTATGTTTTGAAGAGGTACGAGATTATAGCTGAAGGACTGGGCTATCGAACAGTGTGAACAAAATTCAAATTGTTCAAAGCAGAAAAAAGTTATTCAGATTTTAAAAGGGGCAAAATTTTGGGTTGCGACCAAATTAGCGTTGAGTTTATTTCTTTCTTTGTATTTAGCCTTCTGTTTGAAAATAATATCGTGTTCGTCTTATTTTTAATCAAAATCATAATATAATCTGATTCGAAATGGATAAATAATATCTAGCACCAGAGCTGGGTAATTTCTAGTTAAAAAGAATTTAATAATTACAATATTTTTTTCGTATAATTTATTGTATTAAGATATTTTTCCTTGAAGTTATTTGGAATTGTAATTGCCGCAAATTCTAAGCAGGAATTGTAATTTTTCATCATGTTATTGAAATATTCTAATTACAATTATAACTTTTCATAAGTACAATTACTTTTTCAATTCCAATTACATTTCTAAGAACAATAACTTTTTCCAATTCCAACAGTTACTTTCAAATGCGTCTTTGTTCAAGAGATTCACGTGTTCTGAAATCAAAAAAGGACCCCGCACATTTAGTACGTAAAATGGCTTTCTGCATTGGCTTGAAGCATTTTTTACCAGCTATTCAATGAGGTGAAGATTTCTATTGAAAGTATTGGAATACAGGTGGCTGTAAATCGAGGGGGTGATGGGGGTTGGCTATACTGGGGGGGTGATAAAAAGGATTATTACATGAGTCAGTTTAACTTTCATATCCTAGTAACAGTTACGGACAATTCGTAATGATATAATTTTATTCATGAGCTGTAGCATTTGAAAGCATTCAAATCGTCACCCTGTACCTGGAAAACTATATACTGTTGGACAAGCAATCACATGAATCCTCATGTAGTCGATCAAGACCCATACATTATAAAAAAATTGTTAAATTCTAGCCGTTTGTTTTCTAATTTTAACGGATTGAGTGAAAATCAAAACAATTATGGTATTGATTTGTATCTAATTTCTATGAACATTGTCTTGTCATGCTGTAATGCAACATCCTTTGTTAGATATTATTTTTCATTCGTATGGAGGGACTCGATGCATATTACCCAAAATAGCGAAAATCGAATTTTTGACACCCTGTACCTCGAAAAATTAGCCGAAATCTATTTTACGTACTAAATGTGCGGGGTCCTTTCCTGTCCACCTGTAATCCCTCCATAATATTATTACAAAATTTTTTATTACAAATAATACAAAATAAAGCAAAAGAAGTTAAATAAACATTATCGTCATTAGGATTTGATTTGAAAACAATATGTTGTCTCTTTAGAATTTTCAGAATATTTTTTTTATTCGAAATAGGATGAACGCATTTTATTTAAATTTCCGTAACGGTATTTTAAAGTAATCATAATTTATTGTTGTACATCTAGTTTGTATAACTTTGTGGTTCCTTTTTTGTTTTGAAAAAGCACTTAGCAATTACTTTGAAGGTACCACCCAGCTCTGCCTAGCATCGAATGATATCACGAGTCTTCCATAAAATTCAACGTCGAATTGATAAATACAAAAATATCCTTCGGTAACCTTTGAAATAATTGAAATTTTCACCAATTTCGAATAATAAGATAGAACACTTCCGTTTGGCACTACAAGTTTTCAAAAAGTTCAACAGAAACTTCCAATAGTTCAATCAACTTGGAATACCCTGTATAAATGAGCGAAGAAACAATGTGAAAAAGAAAATGTGGTTAAAATTCATCCAAGTTTGTTTTTTTGTTAATCTGCATGATTAATGATGTTTTTTAAATGATCAATTTATTGAAAACTAGCCGCTTCTATAAAAAATCTAACCAAGTATTAGTAATAATTACTTCAAGCAAAATTACAGGAAAAAATCATTTTGTTACTCACGAGCACATTCCCACTGAGCAGTTCCAAAAGTTATATAACAGACTGCAATAAAGTCAACTCCTTCATTAAAAATATCGCGAAAATTTCACCTACTAATGATGGAAAAGTTTGATTCTAATCTTTTTTCAAAAGCAGTTGAATTACTACGGTGATGGTCTAGATATGAGTTTGAATAATGATATAAAAGATACTATTGAAATCACTAGTTCGATTGAAATGTAAATAATCGAAAATACTTTCATATTACCTAAGGAAACCAAGATTTTGAACATCTTGTGTTAAACATAAAATTCACAATCACGTATATCAGGTACTTATAATTCTGTTGTCTGATTTTCACCAATTTATTGTTATTTTTATTATTCTACTTTGACGAGGATATTTTATTCGAAATTTATTAATTCTACACATTTTTGTTAAAATTTAGTTGAACTAGAGAGATGCTTGCTTGTCTTAGCCGCGCCACTACATGAATCTATATTGATTTATTCACCCTTCTCTCTCATTGAAGTAATGGCCTTACGGCAGTGGCGTGTTAGGAGGTGGGGTTTGGGGACTGTCTTCATCAAATTAAATCCGCTTCTGTGTCTTAATCTTTCGAAGGATTGTTTTAAAATTCCAGTTCTACCTTTATTGAGTGTTTTCAGAAGTGCTGCTTTGTCATTTGCACTCTGAACTAACAACAACCTTTTCATTTCACATGGAAATCAGATTGTTGAAATGATCAGTAATTTCCTACTGCCGGAATACATTAAAACCTCACTGACAAAGTCCAAAGACTCAATGTTTATCTATTTTATCGTATAAATTGAAAACTAAGCTTCCTCTAGGTTAAATCTTTAACACAAATTATAACCTCATAACACCACAACAACACCTAATACATTAGTTACAAAATATACGTTAATTACTTTATAATACCCAAAATTCCAATTTTGTCTCAATTTCAAAAGATGTCCACGCATCCTACTGCAACGAGCTTGTGTTTGGATAATCATGCTGTGCTCGTTGAGGATGCATGCGTAACATCATCACATCGAAGAATAAACCAGAGCCATCTAGACTAGTCACCGAGTGTACTGAACTATTCTGAACGGCGACCTCTCACGTAGTCTCTCGGCGTCTCCATAACGGTCCAACAGAAACCTACTAGAGGTATAAATGTCGGACACTTGACATGAGATGGAGATCAATTCGCATTAAAAACAGAAGCTAGTGTGGTTGCTTATAAATAGTCATAATCTGAATATAAATTGGATACTTGCTACAATAAATTAGTGGAATATAATTGAGTGCATCTTTATTCCAGTGGTGTCAGAAGTGGGATGGACTAGTGCCAATGCTTGCCTTGTTTCTTGGCCGCGAATACCATTCAAGAATGCTTGAACTGCTAATCGCTCCATCACATTTTCCGGTGTGGCTGGATATGTAAGGCGATCCAAACGTGCAATATCAGCTTCGAACTTCTGCAAGGATTCTCTTGATTTCTGGCAACGGTGAATGGTGTACATGTTCTAGGTTTTATCAGCTATTCATAGTCCTCGGTCAGGTTTGTGAAATATTCGTTGTTTCTCCGCGTAATGCCATTGACAGTGCTACAGCTTTTTCACCTGCATTTCAATATTTTGCTTTCTAACTGAATTATTCGTTCATTTTGTACATTTCTGTCTTGATTTCATCTTTGATCTTAATCCATCTCGACAGTTCCTATTCTTCTTTCTAGTCGATTAGTCACACCACAGAATTTAATTGTTTTTTTTAAGCTTTCCTTCCCGAACTGTTCGAATTTTCTAGTAATTCTCCTTTCAGATCATTCGAATTTTCTAGAAGTTTTTCTTGAAGTTCCTCTTCCAGACTCTTCGTATTTTGTTGCAGTTTATATCTCAAACTCATCGAATTCTGTTGAAGTCTTCCTTTCAGAGACTCAATAGTTTCTTCCAGTTTATTCATTATTGAACTTGAATCGATTACAGGTTAAGGTTTTCGGGTCGTCTCCTCCTTGAATCAGTCCTTTCGCGAGTGTTTTCTGAAGTACCAACTTCTTTCCGATTGTTTATAATTCTCTTTTCTCCAGCTCTTGTCTCAATTTCACGACCTTCAAATTGACCAGGCGAACTTGACTGGAAACATTTCGTCCTTTTGTGACTTAAACCGAGATTTTAGTCTATTTCACGCAAAAAGTTTATCAGTTTATTCTCCCGTAACATTTTATTAGCAGAACCGTAAATGTAGGATGTAGATAGTTAACATTTGCTGGTAGTGACAGGAAGTATTGCAAAATATGTTCCAATCATTTCACTCAACTCGAGAGTTTCAAGATGATTATTATCATCACCGTAACTTAGCCTGAATTGTCAATCGAATATTCGATTTTGAAAAATGTTTTGACACAGTCCAATGCTTCGTGACTATCCTACTGACCATTTAGGAACCCCCTTAGTATATGTACATCGTACGCCTTCGTCGCTATGCAAGTAATCATGCGAAGCGCATTGTTATGTAATTGTGAAAAGGAAAACTGTTGAACTTCCTTACCTAGAACCAAAGCTCTATCCCTAGACTTTCTGGCTCTGACTAGCGAACGCACCGGTGATGATTTTGTCCTTTGATCAAACATTCATGGGATAACATCAGCATACCGGGGCATGCGCATCGAAGATGCCCCATTGCAGTATTTTCTGTAGGCCAGTTGTGACAGGAAAACTTTGTTTTACCAAGAAAGAGATTTGAATTATGGAAGATAATGCTTGAATGATCTATTTCAAGTAAATACAATACCTTGAAAATCATTATTCATATGAAGAGTGATTCCTGATAAATTACTCGTCAGAATTTTAAACAAACTCAGAAATCTCATCCAAATCGAACATTCCTGATGGAATTAATGTAGCAACTTTCGATGGTAACATAAAAAAACGTTACGCTACCACTGTTATAAATAATTTATTCAGTTGAGTAGGAAATACATGTAATTGTATTTGAATAACCACGTGACACATCATTTTAACAGATTCCACTCATCGTTTTGTTGTTCAATAGAAACTAGGGGTCAAATTTTAACAAGTTGTAGCATTCGTCAAGGGTATTCCTAAAGTGAAATTCCGTTTATGATCCCAGGTTTGTTTCAACAGCGGTAATTGCCTTTTAATGTTTTCCACTTTTTATGTGGTTGCTATTTTTGGCGATAGTGTATTTTTGGACCAAGTTTTTTATTACAAAGCCTAATTTCAACTCGATAAGCCGTAGGGATCTCTTTTGTTTTAACATCATCATTTTTATCTTGTCGCATCCTTATTTGAGCGTTTAAAAAATGAAACAACCGGTATTATGATAAAATCTATTTACAGCCTTGATTTTGTTGCTTTTCCTAAATAAATGAATTTTTAGCTAAACATTCCAATCAAAGAACGTTTTCTGTTTCAATTTTCAGTGACTACATGTAGGTACTTTGGGCAAATTTCATCTTGACATAACATTAAGTGTGTGAAGAAGAGTGCTAAACACCCAAATACTCTTTATTGATTAATTCAATTAAATTCCCTGAAGCCCCCTCTTCACTCAGTCGCGTTCAGTCAAATGAATCCAAAAATAAAATATACGTCAATAACGATGTGCTGATTGGTTGTGCTGCATTTTCGTTATATCATCTGCAAACTGGCTCTAAAGAATTAATTATTTCATTCTTTATTTTTGCCATCTCATTTGTTTTTGATCTATATGGCAAGATCTTGTCTTTAACACACTTCATTTCTCAAATAAAACCCAATTATTGCTTGGACAATGTAAAAACCGTGAACACGACTTACTTTTCTTTAGTTCTCATTACAAGTCCACATTCTACGGTTCCAGTTTTTTCAAGTTTCATTCTATGCAGGTTTGTTGCATGCATCTTGAGTGACCACAGCCTTCTTAATACTCCGAGCCGTGATGAAAAAAGGCAACACCGCACGGAAGTGAACACAACTATCGAATGTCAATTTTTTGACTTAATAAGATCATTTGAAAAATCAAAAAACCGATATTGTAGACATTTTCGTCATCACAAATTGGAATCGCAATTTATTCAATTTCTTAGGTATAGGATAACTTACTGTCTTGTTCGGTTCCCATGTCGTGAAATTCACATTTCTTTCATGGTTTCTGATAAATACAAACCACATATATGAGCTCTGAATGTTGTCATATTTTTTATTTGATTAGGAATCGCACGTTAAAAGGTAGGCCTCGTTAATCCTTAGCTCGCACAAGTTTCGACTTCTGAGGCCTGTCATTCGTAGGGAGACGACATCTGGTTAACGCAGAAAAAACAATTTACATTAACACTTCAGTTTACCACTGAATCAGATACGGATTTCGAAGACATTTTCATTTATAACAACTCAAACACTAGATGATTCTCACTAACATTTCATACATCATTTCACATGAATCTTACGTTGATTCATCATTAACAACAAAAATTATTCATCCTGGAATCTACTGATATGCCTACAACAGGTCGTCCTTGCAGTGTTGTCGAATTTCTTAACGATGACTCTGAGTATCAAGAAGGATGTGGCGTAATCGTTTCCAGGTGCAAGTTTGTGAAGATGTGTGGCAAAGATGGCATCCAAAATATTCGTACGTTTGGTATTATGACTCTTAACCTAACAAATTTTTGGAATTTTGTGTTTATTTCGTAACTGAAAGACAATAGAACATTGCTCTAGAAACGAAACGTCTTACCCAAGCACACTTTTGACAGAAATAGTGTAATAATAATGAAACCAAAATGATACAGGATAAACCAGTTACAAGAAACAAAAATGCACCACTGTGACGTCACGGAGCCGCTTACAGGTGAAAGAGGGGTCTACCTCAAGTATTTTACCTAACTTCGGAGGAATAGTACCACAAAAAAACGTATAGGTCAAAGTGCTTATGAGGGTGCACAGCCTGTACGACCCCTTACAATCTACCACTCTGAAATACAAACAATTCCACAAAGTGGTTAATATATAATTCAAATAACTGGCAGAAAACAACTACTTCCCCCCACGGACATTTAATTATTCTATCGCGCATTCGTGCAACGTTCCTCACGGACACATCATTGGCAAGTGCTAGTTGTATTGAAACAGTTGAATATCATCTTACATTTCAATGAAAATGACCTTCATACATGCATGCATGTTTCAAGGTAATTGCCTCTCTTCAGTGCTAGGATAGATCAGACAACATCAGAGTTGTCTTGTTCCACAAAACGAATTATAGCATTCAAAAGCCCTCCAGGATACTTGGTGATTTTTGGTGGTGTATTCACGTTTGAGCTGTAGAAAAACCCGGAAAACCTACACCGGGTGGCCGGTCCGTACTCCTAGCAAGCACCAGACATCGGCACTGGCAACCCACATCACACTTGCTTCACAACAAGGCATGTGGAAAGGAAAAAATCTCGCGTTATGTGGTGTCGAACGGTGTCCAATGCTAGCAAAAGTTCCACGGCCGGAGAGCTAAACCAATGAGCTGTCGACCATCCGCAAGATAATACGCTTGACCTATTTTTTTAACAAACCCCGATTCTTATAAAAGCAAAAGTTCAAATCGACCAGACTTCCATGCATGACCAATTTGAAAATTTGACGTCTACGGCAGAAAAGTGACTATTTTTGTTGCAAATTATTAGCCAACCTAACCTGACCTAACTCATTATGTAAACGTAATAATCATTCAAAATTGAATAAATTTTATTTATAAAACGTATACGCTCTACAAGCTCTGATTGACCAAGCGGATTGCCTATGTGGAAGATTGGTCGATTTGCATTCTTGTCCTACAAAATATGAATTCATTAGTGATCTCCAGTACTTCTTCATACGAAGATGCTCAAAATTTTCACTTATTCTTTGGCCCTATGCAGAAATTATTACCCAAACGTTGAGACCTAGATCTGTACCCAGTCAACCATGTGATACATAAAAAATGTAACGATGACATCACATTGAGCCGTGTGACATCACATTTGAAGTCACAAACGTGTATCCAATACATTGAGGCAATGTGAAAATGTCCGCATCAAGGAAAATAATTGGGATATCTTTCAGAGATATGTTAGTATCATAGAAAGTTACTAACATGTGTTATACGAGTCCATATTTCATATCACAAATAGGTCACACTGTGATATCAATGAGAGGCCACCAGTAAACAGTAAACCATTTGAAAGCCGGGCATTACTGCTACTTTTTTATTTGTTTCTGATCAAAACAATTTCTTTTCTGAGGAAAAAGCTTCAGTAGCGCATTATACTGTCATAATTTTGATATAGAAAACCAAAAAAGTTTTATTCCGCATTATCAGTCTAGAACTCTGTCTTTGAAAATTAGCTTTTTTTGTATACGAATCTGAGGTGTGTCTAAACAAAGACTAACATTACAAGGATAGTAACCATTGGTTAAAAATGATTACAATTCAAACTGATAGCGGTCTAATGGAGTATAATAAAATATTACACACTAATGATATATAAGACGATTATCCGAAGTATTTCGATAAAGTAATTCAAATTTTATTTATGTCATATATTTCTATTGGAAATCTAGATTTTTTCAAGAACAACACGTTTTTTGGATGCATACTTTTGGGACTGTCCCAAATGTTATGTCAGGCAATGTTATCATAATATATTGTATTTTTTGATTCTGAAAAAAATCGGCTGTGAGGGTCCAAATTTTATGCGGTTAATCCCTTTCACTTCATTCTGGGCAAATAAAAAGACACCTATCAATATACGAGCACAATATTTATTATTAAATATCAAAATTCATAACATATATTAAACTCTGAATACGAGTGAGAAATAATTTAATAATAAATTAGAAATAAGAAGCTCCTAACAAATGAAGAGTATTCAAAAAAGAGATACGTTGAAATACACACAAAGGATATTTGCATCTGACTGGAAACCAATTATACAAAGTAAAGGTAATGAAAGCAGTTTCTGGATGCTACATTATTAACAATGTTCATTAGGATACTTTCAGGGCTATATTGAAAAATATGAGGTAAATATCAAAGAGGGTGTTCGAAACGGTTTATGATATACTACAAATATTTGTTTCTCTTGAACATTTAATTTCTTCATACTTGTTCAGAACACCCTTTTTCGGAGGCAATTCCTAGTTTTGCAGCTATTTTATAAAAATCTACAATTTGGACGTAAAGCTTTACATATACAAGGCGAAATGTCTTAAAATATAACTACAAATATACATTGTTTATTTTACAATTAAAGCTTTACAGCAATTCAAAACATTTCCGCCGTTTCTACTGGCAGTTTTCTATTTTGATATATAATTTTGTGCTACCGGAGGAGTTTTTTAAATAATTAGTTAGGGCGAAAGGTTGTAATTTAGCAAATGTGTACAATTTTGATTCAGGTATGCTTAAAATTCGTTGCGAAATTGGTATTTTCCGTATCCCAGCTGCATCCCTACGACCAACACTCAGAAGTCTTCAGAAGACTTGTGCAAGCTGGGAATGACGAGGGTCTTACTTTCTAACGTGCGATCCCAAACACAGTCGAAAATTTGTATTAAGAAACGGTTGTTTTGCTTTTTGATTGACACCACCCGACATATCCACTCCTGTCTTCTCTGATGGAAATATTACTATTCGTTCATTAAAACCGAGCTTAACATAATATATCATAAATTTAAACAGTGAGTTCAGGAGTTCTATAGAAAACTGGTCACTCTAGATAGTGTGTCAATTTGCACTATTTTTCTTCCTTCGACGATTTTTTTCAGTGATAAAACTATAGAAAATGTTGTTCAAATTATTATACTCTATAAATAGTTGTCGAAATATTGATGTTGCATTTATTTTTCATACAGTTACCAATTTTTGTGTTACGAGTTTTGTTCATTCTACCGTTCCTCCTTTTACCCCTAAATTCAATTCAAAGATTCTTCCAGCAGCAGAAACTTCAAAATTCTCGAACAATTATTAACACAGAACTACCAAAAAAAGATCAGTATAAAATATTTCAGCAATAACAAAACCTCCTAATCTAGAAACTAGTTACATAAAAATTCTCTTAGGAACAAAGTACAACATAACCAATCAAATATTAAATACTATTAATGTAAACATAGTTTATACACAGACGCATATAAGCGTAATGTTCAGGGTCATTCAAAACTGCATTCGCAGCATCGAGACTAGACGTGAACTTCAGTGGCATTCGAATCTTCCTGAACTTAAAACTGTACAGATTTTCTCTGCGAAAGGACAATAGACTAAAAAGACTCGTATTTTCTGAGAGGTGTTTCCAAACTTGATTTTTTAGAATCATACTACACAAAAATACGAAGGTGTAGAAGGGTATTAAGAGGTATTAAGTCAGAATTCCGACTCAGTAACTCAGAATTCCGACTGAGTAACTCAGAATTCCGACTGAGTAACTCAGAATTCCGACTTAGTATCTCAGAAGTAGCTAATTCCGAAATACTAAGTCAGAATTCCGACTCAGTAACTCAGAATTAGCTAATTCCGAGATGTTAAGTCAGAATTCTGAGTTTGTATCTGAAAACTAGCTAATTCCGAAATAATAAGTCAGAATTCTGACTTGACATCTCGGAATTAGCTAATTCTGAGTTACTGAGTCGGAATTCTGACTTAGTAACTCAGAATTAGCTAATTCCAAGATGGTAAAACAGAATTCTGAGTTACTATCTGAGAACTAGCTATTTCCGAAATTCTAAGTCAGAATTCTGACTTAACATCTCGGAATTACCTGATTCTGAGTTACTGCGTCGGAATTCTGAGTTGGTATCTGAGAACTAGCTAATTCCGAAATACTAAGTAGGAATTCCGACCTAGTATCTCAGAATGAGGAGTGTTCTAATTCTGAGATACTAGGTCGGAATTCTGACTTGATATCTCAAAATTAACAAAATAAAAATTTTAATAATACTCCTTCCTACAAAAGATTTGGGAATGTTGTTTAGTAATATTTTCATTACATCCATCTGGGAAAGTTAATATAACTCAAAATATTAACAATTTTTGATTTTCAGAAACGTGAAACATCTAGTCCAATTCGGAGCATTTAGTACCGACACACACACACGAATTTTTTCGTTAGCCAAAATGATCCATTCGAACACGATCGATGAATCTATCTATATGAATATTTTAAGATAAAAAACTAATCTAGTGTCGACGCGAAGAATGGAGTTTTTACTCACCCTATAAATGCCTATAATTTCATTATTCAACAATCTACATTTCTGATAAGACTTGATAATTTATATTCGAATTTTGATGTTTTTAGTTTACGGATTAGTCTTCTACGGTTTCAGTTGGAAAAACATTTTCACAATATGAAGTGAATATAGCTACTGAGTTGGTTGAACATGTGAACAATTTGAAGTTCTAGCAAACATTTTCTTCAAGTTGTGAGAAAATTTCAACCTACAATTTTATCAAATTCTATTATATAATAATGGAGCAAGGTATGTTTTGGCGGGATTTAGTTTAAGCAAAATGGTCCCTATGGTTTTCTAGACGGTACACTCGACAAATTTAATGTCTTCTAAAGTGAAGGTCATCTTTGAATGAGAAGCATCAGCAATGTTATTTCGCCAACAAAACGAATAGAACATGAAAGTTTATAACATTGAAACAACAGTACATAGTCTTTTATAAGGTATACACTGAGAAAAACAAGTCAACTAACTAACAGTCTCCCAGCGTAATCAAAAACATTCAACAAGCTAAGATATACGGTATCCTTTCAATAAATTAAAAAATAATACTGACAATATGAAAAAGTCTACACAAAAATATAGAATAAATAATATTATTGTCATTTTCAAAAATCAAAAATTTTCGAAGACTAGAGATTTAAGGAATAGTTTATAATAATATCACTTTCAGGTTAGACGTACATTTCTACCTGCGGAAGAATCTAAAGAAGCCCTTTCCTTTTTCTGGAGCCGGCGCCATCAACATTGGCACTTGGTTCTTGTGGGTGATACGTATCTAAAACAAAATATTAATATATGATTTCTGATACACAAATACATCGAACGTATTAACTATTTTTCAAACAATAATTTATTGTGGTGCTGTAGATTTTTCCGGGTTTTTCCTGCAGCTGAAAAGTGAATACGACACCAAAAATCAGTAAGTCGTCCTGGAGCATCACGGCAAATAATAATAATAGCCGTCCTCCACCCTCACAGGCTATGCCTTTGCAGGGGTGCCCACCAATTTTGTTAAATTAAGTTCCCTGACTTTTACAGGTATTCCAGGTCTTTCAAGTTTTCCATGACCAGTAACGGATATGTTGAAAAAACCTTCACTGTCTTTCCATGACCAGTAACGGATATGTTGAAAAAACCTTCACTGTCCATATTGACTCTGAGCCTAATTATGTGGATAATTATGATTAATTATCAGTGAATCATATATAGATTTATTGAGAGATCATAATTTCTCATCATTAAAAAAAAAATAATGGAATAAAAATAAAAGTTATTTCTTCTGTTAGAGAAAATTTCAATTTCCCAATAGGTATGTTTTGGAAGGGAATTGTAGGTTAATTTTCGATGATGAAGTCTTGGGGCATTGATGTCTCAAGACTTATATTTTATTTCCCTAGATGGCCGGAAATAGAATTCCCTGACTTTCCCTGACTTTGGGCATTTTTAAACGGTTTTCCCTGATTTCCAGGACGCATAAATGAATTCCCTGACTTTTCCAGGTTTTCCATGTTTTCCAGGTTGGTGGACGCCCTGCTTTGGGTACACTCTACGAGTGTTTATGAGGGAGTATTATTATTGTTATTATATACGATATTCAAAATAAAAATAATAAGATATTTTTTACAGAAATGAAATTGAAATTAAATGGAGTGTTTCTTTGTTTTTAGCGTTTCTTGTTTCTTTGTAATTCTGAAAGTTTAATTTATTGAAACTTGTAACTAATAAAAGGTTCATGAACTAGTATAATACTGCTTGACTGTTCATGATAATCCAATGTAGAAATCAAAATAAGCATATAAATATACCCTCTTATAATTTTATAATTGTTACTTAAAAAAAACAAAAAGATTGAACATTGGATAAACATTTTTTTTCGAAGGAATGGGTATACACTTTGTACTTGTAGCATTGGAATACGAATAAACGTTATTATTATTATTATTATTAGTTATAGAATACTATAGTCATATCCAAAGTAAACGCAAAGCTTTGCAATGATCGTTTTTATAATAAATTGACCTCAGATGATAATATTATTCGTGAATCCGAATTGTTCATTACAGAATAGATTATACAGGGTACTGCAACATATCTTCATTGTAATAATAGATAGATGTGTGATTTTATCATCAAAATGATACTATTTTCTGAGCTCTACAAAACGAAAATGATGGCACTCACACAGGGTGATGATCTTTTTTCGAAAATATTGACGGTTTTCGAAATTTTTGGCATGACAAATTTGAAATCGAAAAGTGCCATGTCCCATAAATAAAATTAATTTTTTGTCAAATAATGTACGTTGGTGACTCAAACGATATATACAGGGTGGCCCATCAAAATCATTATTTATTTATTTAATTTATTTATTTATTTATTTATTTATTTATTTATTTATTTATTTATTTATTTATTTATTTATTTATTTATTTATTTATTTATTTATTTATTTATTTATTTATTTATTTATTTATTTATTTATTTATTTATTTATTTATTTATTTATTTATTTATTTATTTATTTATTTATTTATTTATTTATTTATTTATTTATTTATTTATTTATTTATTTATTTATTTATTTATTTATTTATTTATTTATTTATTTATTTATTTATTTATTTATTTATTTATTTATTTATTTATTTATTTATTTATTTATTTATTTATTTATTTATTTATTTATTTATTTATTTATTTATTTATTTATTTATTTATTTATTTATTTATTTATTTATTTATTTATTTATTTATTTATTTATTTATTTATTTATTTATTTATTTATTTATTTATTTATTTATTTATTTATTTATTTATTTATTTATTTATTTATTTATTTATTTATTTATTTATTTATTTATTTATTTATTTATTTAATTTATTTATTTATTTATTTATTTATTTATTTATTTATTTATTTATTCATTCATTCATTCATTCATTCATTCATTCATTCATTCATTCATTCATTCATTCATTCATTCATTCATTCATTCATTCATTCATTCATTCATTCATTCATTCATTCATTCATTCATTCATTCATTCATTCATTCATTCATTCATTCATTCATTCATTCATTCATTCATTCATTCATTCATTCATTCATTCATTCATTCATTCATTCATTCATTCATTCATTCATTCATTCATTCATTCATTCATTCATTCATTCATTCATTCATTCATTCATTCATTCATTCATTCATTCATTCATTCATTCATTCATTCATTCATTCATTCATTCATTCATTCATTCATTCATTCATTCATTCATTCATTCATTCATTCATTCATTCATTCATTCATTCATTCATTCATTCATTCATTCATTCATTCATTCATTCATTCATTCATTCATTCATTTATTTATTTATTTATTTATTTATTTATTTATTTATTTATTTATTTATTGAATGAATTGCTCCCAGACAGAACAAGTTCTGGTATGAGGGAGTTCTACAAAAGATAAAAAAAAATTCATTAACAATTGCAATAAAAAAAAATCATAAATCACTGATGAACAATTACAGGGAGGGAAAGAATTTTTTGGCAAAATCCAAAAACGCGTCAATATTGTTAGTCAGGGGACACAAGTGAAACCTCCAACCCCCTAAGTAGGGAGGTCATCCAAAAAAAATTTTTCAATTGGAAAAGGGATGAAGTGATACCTTATTAGAAGGGGCTTGTCAATCCCTATACAGTGCGGCGTAGTTTTTGAGAAATCGATCCACTCTTTTAGAAAATATGGGGCGTGAAACTCCAGCAATAATGTTTGACGAAAAATTCAAAAATCGATTATTTGTTCTTTAAAACTCCTCGTAGGTTTTATTGAAAATAAATTCCTTCATTGAATTCGCTGTTCTTGCCGAATTGCAGATTTTTTAGGCTCATGTTAGTGACTAAAAAGTTATCGGGTTTCTTTCCTCACATTTAAAATAGGTCAAGTAGTTGCTAGATACTTAAAATTTATCATTATGGTTTATTCAATTGCAGAAATGGAAAAACTTATTGAGATTTTTAGTTGTTCAACCAACTGCTTCACAATCATACATCTGGAAAAATTGTTCGCCAATTGGTGAAAAATTTTCGCGAAACAGGTTCGGTTCGCAACAAAAAGAGGCAGCTTGAAAATTAAGTACTTAATGAACCTACGGAGATAGCGTTATTGGGGCAAGTTGCAGTAGATAGTACGCTAAGTACAAGACAATTTGCCATTGCGACGGGTGTGTCTCGTACTAGTGTCCAACGGGTATTAAAAAAATACAAATTCCATCCTTATAAAATTCGCTTAGTGCACGAACTAAGCGTGAACGAGCTTTAAACAATGGTAATTTCCTATCTAATGTGTATTTTTTGAAAGAGTGTTCCTTCTTCCTAAATGGTTTAGTGAATCGCCAAAATTACCGTTACTAGGCTGACACTAATCCAAGGATTTTTTCACGAATCACACACGTAACACAAGAAGTTAAATGCGTGGGCTGGTATTTTTAAAAATTCTACTGTAGTATCTTTTTTACTTACTGGAAATTTAACAGGCGATATGTACTTGGATTTACTACAAAATGCCTTCGACTCAGCTCTAACAAATATCATTGAGAACGATCCAGCATACAATAAACAGGAACTGATTTTTCAACAAGTCGGAGCTCCTCCGAATTACTTCCAAAATGTGCGCAGTTATTTAAATTACACATTTCCTGAACGATGGATAGGAGGACGACGGGGCCCAATTGAATGACCACCTCGGTCACCCGACTTGAGTCCTTTAGATTTTTTTTTGTGGGGACACATGAAAAGCATTGTTTACAAAACACCACCAGACATATAAGAAGAGTTTGCATTGAAGAATTATTAACGTATGTCGCGAAGTGACATTGCAAATACTCAAGAATGTACGAGAACGGTTTGAACATAACTTGTAATACTGTATACAGGTTGGCGGACAGCAATTCAAGCATTTACTTGACTAATAAATTAGTTTTAAAGTACAATTTAATTGATTTTTGCACTTTTTGTCACACATTATTGTTGGAGTTTCAACGCTCCATATTTTCTAAAAGAGTGGATCGATTTTCAAAAACTGCAGCTCTTTATAAGAAATGAGAAGTCTCTCCTAATGGAGTATCACTTGACTCCCCTTTCCACTCGAAAGTTACTTAGACCTCATGATTAAGTGATTTTTTTTCTACAGGAGATGATTTACCGCTAATTAATAAATTATCAAAACTAACCGTTGTTGGAGGCTGCATCCAAGGTTCTCCGTCGATTTGCATTGGAAAAGTCTTTTTGGTTTTTATCAAGACTGAAGAGCATTGTGCCAGTCTTCTGCCACTAGCCCTGAGTCCCGTCCTCACTTGTCCCATATGCAAACAGTTTTCGAGCCCTATGACTTCTATAAGTCCATCTCCAATATCTAAAAAATATAGATCGAATCAATCCATCATCAAAAATACAGATATGAACATGAAAATATTTCTCTCTTGTAAATATTGAAACTTTACGTGTAAATACAGTTCCAAACCATGAAAAACTAGCCGTAAACCCTAGTCAGTTCATATACGAGGATGTATAGATATCCAGTTAGCCTAGACCAGTTCCCTGCATAAACAAAATATTGCGTTACCATAGCAACGAACAATTCCTTATTAGAAGTGTCAGTGTGAAGTTTGACGTCAAAAAAGTAAACCAAAGTTACGTAATAAATTAAAAGAAAAAATATGTCCACCGAAATTGTGAAAATCAAAAAATTGGAGTATCGAGCCATCATCAAGTACCTGTATTTAAAAGGGTTAAGAGGTGAGCAGATTTACGAAGATATGCTTACTACCCTTGGTGATCAATGTCTTTCGTATGCGACCGTGAAAAATTGGACTGCAAGCTTCAAAAGAGGTGAATTTTCCATTGAAGATGATGATCGATCGGGAAGGCCAGTTTCTGTGTCAGTCCCCGAAAATATCGATGCAGTTCATGACATGATTTTAACAGACCGTCGAATTGGGCTAAAACGGATATCTGAAGCACTGAATATTTCATACGAACGCGTTCATCATATAGTTCAATTTGGACATGAGAAAAATTGCTGCAAAATGGATCCCCAAATGTTTGAATGTTGACCAAAAGCGTGCAAGGGTAGTAGCATCGCGTTCGACCTGTGCTCGATTTGAAAACGATGTAGACTTCTTAAACCGAATTGTTACTATGGATGAGACTTGGGTACATTTCTACAATCCAGAAACAAAGCAACAATCTATGGAATGGCGACACTCCGGTTCTCCAAGACCTAAGAAGTTTCGTGTCCAAAAATCTGCTGGAAAAGTTCTTGCTTCAGTTTTTTGGGATTGCCATTTTTTGATAAGGGTAAAACAATAACTGGAGATTACTATTCGACATTACTGACCACTCTACGGGAAAAAATTAAAGAGAAAAGACGCGGAAAGCTATCCAAAGTTGATTTGTTTTTGCAGGACAACGCCCCTGCACACAAATCTCATGATTTAGAGTTTGAATTACTAGAACACCCCCGTTATTCACCAGATTTGTCTCCGTCCGACTATCATCTCTTTCCTCAACTGAAAAAAAGTTTAAAAGGTCGTAAATTTTCTTCCAACGAGGAGGTAATAAAAGCTGTGGAGGTCTGGTTTGCAGAGCAAGAAGAAACATTTTTTTTTGGAAGGTCTAGATACGTTGCAGGTTCGCTGTAAAAAATGTATCCAATTAAGAGGAGAATATGTTGAGTAATAAAATATTTTGACATTGAAATTTTGTTTGGTTCAATAGTAGGCTAAGCATTTTTCAATATATCCTCGTACAGGCGTATTTTCAAAACGAATAGCTTACCTTGTACTGCCACGCTGAGATCCACGGAATTGAAACTGCTAGTGCTCAACTCCTTTTGTCGTTTTTTGTGCTTGCTCTTCCGTTTGGTGTTCGACAGATGCTCACCCCAAAGATTCGACCCTCCATGAGTATAGGGTATATTGAGAAGGGCAATCCCTTGCAGAGGCGGACCGTTGGCCAAATCCAAACCGACATCGTCACACTGAGAACAAAATACGAGGCATTATGGGGGATAAAAGGATCTTCAATTCTTACACTGATTTCAATATGTTCGTGTAGATTCTTGCAAGAGGCTGAAAACTGCTCGGAAGTGGCGTATTCGAAGTACCACAGCTTGTTTTTCATTCTGCTGTTGAATTTGTCCGGGTTCTTTTCTCTTTCGAGGTGGAATTTCACGCAAATAGCAGCATCCTGAAAATAAATTTCACAAACCGTGTATAAGACGAGTATAAGTATCCCTGTTGCTGAACCGTGTTCCACCCCAGTTTCAACAACAAAGTGATTCGGGATGGTACTTACCACCCCGATTGAAAAATAATTGTTGATAATATTGTAGGGAATTCTAGTATCAATTTTCTGATCCGGATCTGGTGCTGCACTATCGAAAAGCTCGATCAACCATCTGTCCACCATGACACTGGAAGCCCTAGCGATTTTGTGGAGGATTTTGTGTATCGACTCCCCTTCATAACCACCACCCCATCGCAAGCACCTGGCTAGATCGTTGCCTGTTCCTAGGGGAATCACAGCTATCGCAGGTTGACATTCCAGTTCTACTTTATCTGAAATTATCAACAATGGAATTTCAGAGATGGTATTCTTGAATGGTAAAATCTTCTGAACGGAATACAATAGTGAGAAATTAAGCTAAGTCATAATTAGGATATATCAATTTTAGAGTTCCTCAGGGTTCCATATTTGGGCCAATTAACTTTGTGTTGTGTGTAAATGACTCATTAAACGTCCTAATATCATTCTGTCGCTGACTTATATTTGCGAAACAGTATAGCTTTGTTCATGAGTTGAGACACATCGTGACATCAAAGTATTTTTTAGAATACTAACCCATAGTTTCCAGAACCCATCCTACGGTTCCATCACCTCCACAGCAGACTACCTTGAAATTCGGGACGTCTTTGAACATGCTGAGCCCCGCCATGGGACCGTTGCCGGTCCCCAGGATATGTACTTGTCTGGGATTGAGAATGTACTGAAACTTCCTTAGAATTCTCGAGCCTTGTCGACCACCCGATTTGGGATTGATGAAGACGAGCAGCGGTATAGCATTTGGGGACGTCGTTATTTGGAAGGACATGGCCGGTTGTTTATTTGAATTTGATATGGAACCCTAAAACATAAAAAAAAATAATACGCTCATTTTATGATTATTCTAGATACTTCTGAGAACAATTGATAAATAGCAATTCATTATTCCCGCGCGGGATAATACATCCCAAGCAAGAATGGAACAGAAAACAACTTCTGCCCTCTACGTCTGTTGAAAACTACGAAAACTATTTTGCGTTGTTTTGTAAATCTCATAGCCAAACTTATGTTATAAGTTGCATATATGAATACTTGGAACCTTTGGCGTAAATAATATTCGATAATAAAAAACTCGCATACCGGTGAAAGCTCCAGATGATACCAACTTTGCTGTTGTATTTTAGATATTTGAGTATTTCTTTGAGACTGTATTGATTGTTCGATCGATATTTGGATAAAGCCGATAATAAAATCTCCAACTTACGTTATCATGTCCGTATTTCGAGCCCCTTTTCTGCACTGACCTCTGCCTGTCTAAAACAATGGGACAAATGGAGACAGGAGGTAATATATGGACGGCATGTTCTCCTAGTCCGCATTCAGCTTTCACTTGTGACACGCATTTGTTGTGCAACTAGAAAAACAAAATAGTTGTTATCCCGAGTTAAACAACTAACAAAATGCCGACTAGAATATTTCACTTACCGTTATTTGACACCATCTGCAGTGCAATCCAGTGATGCCAGCTTTGACGGGTTTCCTACACCTGGCGCATTTTCCATGGCAATTTCCCTCGACCCAGAAGTGCTGTAACGTTTGAGAGGACTTTTTACTTTTCACGTAGGTCGCTATACAACTTGCCGGTGCCCTTGCAACACATCGTTCGTGTACCGTGTATTTACAAACTGGAAAAAAGGAAACATTTACATTCAGTCATAAATCAAAACTCATCATATCGAAATCCCAGCCTTATTTATCTTGTGATTTATAAGATTATGCAGTTCAAGGTTGCATCTAAACACTTTCTTTAGGAATGGATCTCATTCTGTTCCTGACTTCCCCCTTCTTGAGTTGACCAAAAATTTTGTACTTACAGACACAACTCAATCCTTTCTTTCCCAATCCGACCAACATGTTCAAGCAGAGGTTACAATATGCAGGTCTGCTGAAATGTTTCAATCTCCACAAATGGTTTCCGTCTTCTTTGACATTCGAATCCAAGCCTAGCAATACTAGTAGTGGAATTGTCGTCAGACCTCCTCTTTTCCATTCCTCTAGAGATACAGTACCATCTGCATCATAATCAATCTCGATCATCATATCTTGTAAAATCTACGGAGAAATATGGGATATAATGATATGAGATACCTAAAGCTAAAACTGATGTCGACAAAATAACTTGAAATATATTTTTGGAAATATTTTACGTTTGTGGAAAATGCTACGATTTTACAATTTGGATATGCGACGAACTGACAAAAAACTATTTAGCATCTAAAACTTTCAAGCTTTTCCTGATATTTGATGAAATTTGGATTTTTTTTCCGCCAGGAATGTCCCAGTCAGGCAATCATGTGCCCTGAGTAGGCGGAGCGAATCAAGAATTACGGTTTTCTGAATTCTTCCGGCTAAGATTTCTGCTGCATTACGGCAAATCGGTATAATTCTCAGATTCGAGAGCATCATTCGACCAAGTACCCATATGATCAAAACAACCATTTTCACAAAATGGTTTTGGTAACGCCTGCGGAGTTCAGAGTTAGTCTCGATATTTTCCTGGTATTTCTTCGGCGATGTTCGTTTCGCCAGGAGCCGAAAACTCAATGACAAAAATCGTCCTACTTTGATGTTCGAGGGGGACTACATCAGGCTTATTAGCTTGTATTTGCCTGAGGTAGGGAATGAGTAGAATAGATTCGGCACTTCCAATTCTCTACAACGGCACGATATGCTCTGCATCTAATGCCAGATACCCATCACGCGACTACGAGAGGCAGTCCATTATGAATCCCTCGGTTTCCTACTTCACCCCACTTTACCTGAAAAATGCGAAGGTCTGGATCCTGGATGAGCCAAGGTCTTCAATGGCCTTGAAGAAATCCCTTGCATTGGCTTATGTTTATGTAGCTGTAAGAGGCTCTCACTCTCCGCAGCTTTGACGTGTGCTTTCTGCTGAACGAGTCCCAACTCGGTGACACAGTTTGGGTTCGTCCGTTCAGTGTCGAATACGAGACCGAGTTCATCGGCAGCACGGGATGCTGCCTCAGAAGGAAGTGCTCCAATCCCTGGTTTTTCATGATGGCATACTAAGCAGATGACTGTACAGGTTCCATATAGTACCATGCTGTTATGTAGACATTACAAGCTCAAACGTCCACGACCTTCCCGTTGTCTGGGGAAGTATACCCATGGAACAGAACAGACGATTTAGGACGCAAGCTCCTATGAAGATTTGTCGAGTTGTCCCAGGTCTTCCTGTGTCCTGGAGCAGCAGAGTTCTTCAAGCCTTTGAGGGCCCGTCGAACTCCTTCCAGAGTTATCGGATTGCGCAATTCATTGATGTCTGGCTGACGAAGCCTCCTGCAGAAAGCTTCGAACTGCGCTAGAGCTAGAGTATCTACGTTGAATGGTTGCAGAACTTCGTAGAAGGTTTCCACACGATCAACCGCCGGCAGTTTATCCACCACAATACGTGGAGGCTCTTTGAATAGCCGAGAAGGTTTATCGCGGAACTTCATGTTTTCCGCGATGCTTCTCGCCCGCTTCACCAGCGACTTTCTTGTATTCATTAGCATTCGTATCCTATCAAGACAGTGCTGTTATATGGTTAAAAGCACGCCTTGATTTAGTGTATGGTGAGCTCGTCCTAAATTTGCGGCAGGCCGCCACATAGTCCGCCACACACTGGATACGAGACGCGTGTTGTCTTGCCGACTTGATCTTAGCTTCCATATTGTGAATGCGTTGCTCATGCCTCCGAACCAGAGGGGTGGTATCCCTTTTCTTCGCTTGGAACAGGGTCTGAGCGGCGTCATACACGGCAGAGTTGATCTGCCAGATGTAATCCTTTTCTGAGAGGACATCGTTAATTTTCGCATCTACCCGTTCCAGTTATTGTGGCTTCAGGTGCTCAGTGTTATGAAGCGCCCTGTGGGTTCTGATGCCATCCGTTGATGGTATGATGCAGGCCTCCTCGACAACCAGACCGACACGTGACATATTTGTCACTTCGTTAGGAGGGGCTCTGACATAGCCTTGAAATGGAAGATGAGATACATGATCCCTTAGTTTTCAGACGGATAAGGCAGCATGGGTGTATTTCAGCACTGGACGATTTTTTTGCAGGAGGCATTGCGAAATTTGCTTTTTTGTAAATAACAAAATTATTTATTCTTTTTTTTTAACTGTGTACATACAAATGATTTACGGGATATTTAGTCATTGAGACATTTCAATAATTTCAAAGTTTGTTTTAATTGAAAGTTTTTGAATTTACTTTATTCAGCAACTTTCAAAATGCGCATTTCGCATGCGTATATAGGAGTGAAAATACTTCTGTGGTAAAGTGGAAATATATAGTTGTTCTCAGTGAGTTTGTCAATATTCCTTTCAAAAGGTATATAGATTTCTTTCAACTTCTTGAAATAAAAAGACCTCGATGATTATTGACAAGGAAAAATAAAACTTGCTGTCCGACGAAACTAGCAGACAGATTTCAGTGGACGAACATCGACCGAAAAATTGAGACTTTCTTGGCTAGTGCTTTGCTGAACGTTGTTTTTACTTCTTAGCAGTAGTGTATTGTTTCCAGTTATCTCGGTAACTTACTGGTTTCAGTTCTGTGACATCCCATCCGAGGTACTCGGCTACAGTCATCATTTGGTTCACGATACAGTCCATTTCAATCGTATCCAACACGCCATCTCCATTGGTGTCGTAAAGACGAAACATAACTGAAATAATTTAAAATTTTAATACTTTCGAACTGAAGTTGCTCTTATGAACTAATGGTAGCCATAGAAATCGACACGAGAGACTTCTCTGGTATGTATAAGTAATCATTTAAAAAAATTGATATATCAATAGTTTTTTGACCCAGAAATCCGTAAGATCTGTGCGGAGTCCACTGGTTTTCAAAGTAACGCACTGTATATTCCATAAAACCGACACAACGCAGTTTGTTCCGTTTGCATCAGACTGAATAATATTCCCCTATTTCGATAGGATTCATCAAACACGTTTCAAATTACCGTTACACGGAAGCTACTTTAATTAATAATGGCTTCATGTCTATTTAATGAAAGTGGCTGGGAATATCCATTTTAAGCCCGAAAGGTATAGTTGGTGAAATTATTTAAAGTAGACGCTATTTACTTGGCAAGATACCGGGTTTACCCTTGGGGGTCCCTTAATACTAAGACCTGCTGAGGGCTAAGGTCTATTGCCATTCAGTTCAAAAGTTGTTCTTTAAAGAACAGTGTTTGAGCATATTCTGAAATGAACTGGAAACAACAACGTTCAAAATTCACACCCTTATTATACAAGGATCCAGATGATCGCTATCGGAACAATGATTTTTCACTTACATTCTAACTTATCCTCGGGTCTTCCTGCTTCTAAAAGAGACAAATAGCAAACGATATCTTTCAAAGATACTTTCACTTGGTTAACATCTAACATACTGGCTTTCCTGACAATGTGTCTCATTTCTGAAATAGAAAAGGTATGTTAAGTAAAGATAATTTGAGAATAATCTTTATTAGTCCCCAGAAGTATTTATAACGTTTTATTACATAATAATTATAAAACAGCGAATAAATATTATTATCACCCAAGTTTATATCGAGATTTAGCTCCAAAAAACTCGGTATAACACTGTTGCATCTTAATCTTCTTTTATTTACAAATAATTTGTTCAGAAAATCATAATTTCACTGTTTTCTAATTGTATTCATACTTGAGAAAGTCTTTATTTTAATTATCTTATCAAGATGTATAGATGAAAATTATGGCGTTATATCGCGACTTGCACTTTGTAAAAAAAAGTTGCCGTTAATTATAGACGAATCTGAAAAGACGAGAGGGGCAAATACACAACAAAGGTAAACTTTTTTTTGTTTCAATTGTCCTGTTCCGAATGGATATAGCACACATGGTGAAGGAGCTTTATAGCGAGGATTTATGAAAAGATTTATGTCTTGAGATTTAAGAATCTATGAATGAATGGTTGAATCCTGTTGTATTATTCAAGAGGGCCAATCAGCATTCGTAGATTCTTAAATCTTAAGTGATAAATGGATGTTATTTCTATTATAAATCCACCCTTAGTGCTGAAACTATGAAACACTCAAACACTCACATAAAAGGACAAGGAATCCCAACTCATTTAGATACAATATATATTTTAGATACTAAAAAACTCATATCTCATGTCAGCAGATACATACTCAAAGAATTGATTCAGATGTGGTTTGAACTTTTTGAGGAATACTATTTCGGTTAAAGAATGGAAATCCCAACATTAGATAAAACTTGGTTAGTCTTGAATAGATACTTTCCTAAAATAGTATATGATGAAGAAATATAATTATCAAATGTGTATCGATGTGTACCCGAATGGATGAAATTCTAGTGTTTGAAAACTCATTATTGTAGAAAGATTCGACGTTAATGGGTAATCCTACAGGTGTCCAAGGCAACTCGGTACCAGTTCTTAGTATATAAACAAGATAAGAAGTCAATTTCATTGAATGTTTGGGAATTTTAATCAAAAATGCAACCGAGTCAATTTCAAAGTAATGAAATCCGAACCTAATCAAATGAAACTCCAAATCATATTCCTAACGTCTACCAAGCCGAATATTCCCCTCTAGAGAATTATATCGCATTTGATAGTTCTTTTTTACTATAAGTAGCGTAGCAGTGCGGCCTGGAAGTTTGACAAGCCATAAGCCATAAAACCGAGAAGGGGCCTAAGGTCAGTTTTATTCCAACACGTTTTATGAGAAGTAGGTCAAGAAGAATAGACTTGAAACAGAAAGTATTTGGTCTCGATACAGAAATAGAGAGTTTCTTCTGGCAATTATGCTTAACAAAATTTCAAAAAAAATCTCCTTCATTGATATATTCGAAAATAAAAATCCATTGATTACACTTGAGTATGAATATTGTAACGAGCTGGAGCAGAACCTGTTTGTAAGTGGCCCCGGCACCGTCTGTAAGTATGTGTTACGTCAGCACCACAAACATTCGAGATTAGTCCTCTCTAGACGAAAATTGCGGAACCACGAATATTCGATAACCTTCTGGATAGCAGTTTGACAGATAACTGTCATCTCGACGGACGTGGAGAAATATTAGAATAGACAACTGAATATAGAGTTGCATACATGCTGAGAAAAATTCATATTAATGATTAGTGAATCAGTGATTTTTTATAAATAGATATATTAATGAGATGAAGAGAGTGATGCATTTTTATTAAAATACACTGGAGTTTTTCCCCAATACCAAACCACTATTTTCAACACGTTTCAGATACCAAATCTTTTGGAGAAAAATAAGTTGATTAAATCTTCTTCCACATGATGCTTAAAGTAGCCCGTCTGTGATTAAAGATAAACTGATATGAGTGCACATGAACCCTTCTCTATTGAATATTCTCAATCATTAGTGCTTAGGCGTTCTCCTCTTTATACTACTTTACAATGAGTGTCACATAACTCTATTAAATTCTTTGAGTCATACCTCCCGAATAGAACCCAACTAGTTGAAGTAGTGAATGTAATATCAGATTGAAAGGCATTATACTCAAGAATGCCACAAGGTTCAATTCTTGGGCCTATATGTCACACAGCTTATACCACACAATTATCCGATACATTGAAACAGCATATGTTTGCGATGATACGCAATTGTATTACTCATTCGAACCCAATGAAATATTAGACAGTGTGAATGTTATGAATCAGGAATTGAACTATTTTGTGGATATCTCTGAAAAACATGCACTCCGCATAAACATCGCTGAGTGCTTGGTAATTACTTTTGGACGACATGGAACTAGGTGGAGAGTTTCAAAGTTCGACGACTATTCAATCGAGCTAAGGAGTAGGGCAACTGGGAACCTTATAGGACTACCCTAACAAACTATAACAAGGTGATCAGAGAGCCGAGTGCTGAAATTGGATCGATGAAATGACCCGACGGTACATTCTCGACCTCTAGAAAAGGAACGGTTGAGCTTTTCATAGAAAACTGGAAGCTTGACTCTTCATAATCTTCAAACTCTTCTCTTTGAGGGCGCCAAACGCCCAAGGAGGAATGATTGGGGAGGTCGCTGAGGAAGTTATCACAGCTCCGGCAGTTGAATGGACAATCAAAACATTTCAGCAAATCAACTCCCCTGGTGAGGATGGTATATTTTCAGCTCTGCTTCAAAACGGACTGGAGTTGCTTCTAACTATCCAATTTAAACTGTATAGAGCTAGCTTGGCGTGGAATTATATACCACCCAGTTGGTTGGCGGCTAGGGTGATGTATACATACCAAAAGTGGGCCGCACTTGCAGTCGTGAATCAAGTAAAAAACCATGAGGTAATAATCTAAAATGAGCTTAAATTCAAAATACTTCTTTGAAAGAGTTGCTCCCCGCCAGTAAGAGGTGAAATTAGGGGTAAACTATTCCTACAAAAATGCATTGTAGAAATCAAAACTCGACGTGATTCGGCGATTTTCCAAACAAGAGTTAGATAGGGGGGGTAACACTTATGATGCTCACTGTATTATATTATAATGAGCACAATTTGAGTGCTTAGTGCAGGCGGGCACTTCATGAGTTCTCGACATGGTTCCGAGTTCATATTTAAACGTCTTTTCGTAGTTTCTAATTTCAGACATGGCCCCAAAAACCCAGTCACATTTTTATACACACATAAAAGTGTTTTTGTCTGTTCTCCCAATGTCACGCGAAATAAAATCCAACCTTTTGCGTAAACCAATAAAATGCTCGACATACCTTCGAGTTTGCCGTTATTTACTAAAAGAGAATTATTAGACTTCTTGGACGAATTCCTCGATATCTGACTGTGCGATGGGGAAGAATCTGTGCTCTTTTTTCCGAGGACATCATGACACGAATACGAAGTGTGGGTTACGGTGAGCATCGGGTGGACTGTCCCTGAAAACGAGAATCCGTTAAAATCCCAAATAAAAGTCGGTTCATGAAAAGATATATGAATATACACGCGGTGTCCCAATAGTTAATAATTGTTCGATATATCGATAATGCTGATATATTTTATATATATGAAAAAAGTCTTATAGTTCTCAATGTCTTGTGGTGTCCCATAGGGCTCAGTTCTTGGCCCACTCTTGAGTCTTCTATTATACACCAACGACCTAGCTTTCTATTAAAATTAAAGGAAAAATCACACTGTTTGCGGATCATACCACCATATTCTGCTTCAATTGACATATGTAATAAGTTTTTGGGAAACTACTTCTCAATATTTATCGAACGCTGTATTTGTACTCCAAGAGAGAGCTGTCCGATATTTTTGCAGAGCGAAACCTAGATACTCTTGTGGAACGCTATTTATCAAACACAGAACGATGACTTTGAACTGTATTTTCATTTAAGAAAGTGTTGATATGATCCACTAAAAATTCAGCAATGAAATAGATTCCAACCCCCATTATTATGCAAACCATAGTTGTAATATTGTATTATTCATGAACGATAAAAAAACTGAATGATGAAGTCAAGTGATATATCATAAAATGAATGGTAAATGTGGAACAAAGTGAGCAAGTATAAAATTAGTCTTTTCATGACGTGTTGAATACAAAATTTTATCAAATCCAGCATTAAAATAAAGAAAAATTGTGCGCTTGCAAAAATGTTAAGTTGTCATTGATTCACTTCTCTCTGATATTTTCCAATTACAGCTGTTATTGAAAAAAATTAAATTAAAATATTACTAGTAATAGTTGATTATTTCCAAAACACCCTGTAGTTCAGATTAGAATGTACGATACTTTGTATCTAATTTTAATTCATATATTTGGATAGTGTCAAAAACTTTAGATAATCTCTACAAAATAAATAGATATAGGCAAAAAAGAATTCAAAGATTTTCAATTTTTCTTGTATAACGCTTCAACTAAAGAACCTAGATCAGATTTTTTTCTGAAATACGCTACTTCTTTTTGTAACCACCACTCTATATTTCACCTTTACCGACATCTCAATGCATAGACTCTTTGAATAGCCCTGTATATATAGGTATAGGCGTACTTTAATTTTCGTTTATTTCCCGCTGTAATCCATACAGTTTCTTCTATGCTTCTTCGTCATTCCGCAGATAATAAGTGATGAGTTATGTGTTTTCTGTATCCCCCGAATGTACTATATGCTCGAACATGGGACGTATAGAGCGAAATTGATGACAACATCGGGACTTTTAGACTCCTTCGGGGCTTCCGACTATTTGTTTTAGACTTCGAAAGATGACGCACCGTTATGTCTCTTCTGTGCTTGAAATAATATTCGAGAATTTGAATTTAGCGCATCAAGGGACGAGTATTAGTTGACAGCATGTTGTTTCAGTGAGAGCTAAAAGCATTAATTCGCTTTTAGGAAACTAATTATAAACATTGTTCTTCGCATCTAATTTATGTGAGCTATTTAACTCGATGTGGGTTATTTATTTGGATTAAAATAATCAAACAAACTGCATAGCCCTTTCAAGACGCACTTATATAGACGATCGTGCTCGTTCCATTGATACAAGTCACTCTTGATGTTGATGGTTACATATTTTTAATAATTTATTACCAACCGTTATATTTCTTGTGAATGTGAGGGATAATGTTTCTGTTGTTAAAAAATATGTCAGTGACAAATCGTGATAGAACGATCGTGAGCATCTGTTATTATTATAAACAGAATTACCACTTTCAAGTGATTTAGTTTAGTACATTTTTCTTCTATTGACAACCACCTAAATCAATATTTTTCTTCACAGGAGTCGAATTGGCAACTCAAATACTGGATGATGATAATGAATCAGAAATAGAGACTCTAGCAGATGACGATGACCTTTTTGAATCGAATGATGATGAGAGTTGTGGAGGAATGGAAGACTCTGTATTTTCAAAGTGTGTAAAGAAGCCAGTTTCAATAAAATGAACAGCCCCAATTCTGTAAAAAGTACTACGGAATTTTGTCAAGATTTTTTGAAGATGCAGCTGATTGCTGTTACAATTACCACATGCAAAAAACAAGGTACTTGTTGAACACCAATAGTGTGGAGCCAAAAAAGTTGCAAGTAACAAATTGGCTTGAATTTACTTGAAGTAGCAGACAGCCTTGTCCAAGCGTAAATTTTGAAAGATATCGACCAGCGCATGAAACTTTTGAGGCATTAATTTTGATTTGATTGATCGATTGATTGATTGATGTTATCCAATTTCCAATCAAACCGATAGTGCGAGAACATGCCGATTAGAAAATTGTACGATTAAATCCAAAATAATATATAAAAAACGCAATGTCTACTTGTGTTCGTCAAGAATCAAATTTTGGTTTAAAATGCTCATTATTGGGTCGTTTTCCAAGTTTGGTATACTTCAGGCCATGTATCCTTTTGATAGGCGCTTCGCCTTGTATTTATAGGCGTTGGGGCAGTTTTCATGGCTCCAGTGGCCACTAAACAGCATTGCCTTTGAATGCTCCCCAGCCTGCTGAGTCTTTGGCCACCATACTAACGATCCATATGCTATCATGGACTTGATGACCTTTTTATAATAGCCATAGGATCATTTCTGGTTGTTGTCCTCAATTTTTCTCGTACATTCTTCTGCACAGGTTGAAGCCTATCATGCTTTTACATGGTTTTGTGAGCTTTTACAGTTAGTTTCTCCTAGAAGTACCACTCAGTTACTACGTTTAGAGCATTTTGTGTTCCTGCAAATGTGCCTTATGCAATAATCACAAGATCATCAGGTTATCATGCCTTCAGATGTTAGTCTCTTTAGCAGTAGTTCATCCATCAGGATAACCCACAGAAGAGGAGAAAGAACTGCCCCTGTGGAAATCCCCTACCAGCTCTGGCTGCTACTATGGTTTCGCCTATGAATGATTACCCTATTTTCCAAATTGAGAATAAAGACAAATTTCAATGAAATCAAGTGGCATTTTTCAGTACCTCCTCACAATCATGCGAATTTTAAATTCTTCAAACGATCACTTGAATATATCCGAAATTACGCAAATCGAGATCAAAACTCGTAGAATGTGAGTCCAATTTCCAAACTAATCTATATTGATTTATATCGAGCGGCTTAATATCATTCCATTACTTGGAAAGCAGCCAGTACTTCAATAGGGAATGATCAATCTTTGCCCATATCAACTGGTGTTTGGGTAGTTTTCTAGTTTTCGTAGATCAAATCGAATCGATCTCCTTCGATTCTCGAAAACATTTTATAGTATAGATAGGTATATGGATTCCTAATACACATCATTTCCAAATCGTTTCACGTCGAAATTCACCAACCAAACATTCTCTTTACAATCCACTTAAAAGGCCAATTGCTCTTTATTAGGATATCGTATGCGACAGTTAAACAGGTTTGTATCCGGAATGTCTTTTTCTTCTTTCAAACCCGCAGAAACCAGAACCCACTAATTTGCAATCACTACACCGGAAATTGTCACTGAAATTGGATAAGTCTGTGTGTTTGTGGATTGAGTGCTTATGAGGTCGATGAAGATAAAACAATGGACGATCGGATGGCAGCTGAGATAATACAGGAATGCGGAAATATAATACCTATACCAGCAGAGCCCGAGTCTCGATTCATCCGAAAACATTTCCAGACTGGACAGATAATACAGAGTGATCTGATTTACTGTTCGTTGAATTAAAACGAAACGTTTTTTTTGTTTGCCTCTTTTTACGGGGCGAATTCACAGACCATATTCCCTCGGTATGGCATAGCAGAGGTAGAGACAGGTAGCATAACACAATGTTTGTTGATTTCTTACTAACACTTCGCTAGAAATCATAAGACGATTCGACAGTATACCCGGCCGCCGATAGAGGACACAACCGGCGCAATGTCAGGCTTCGCACAGACCGAGGAGGCTTAACGATCGAAACGACCCTCGGTGTTGCCAGATGTGGCGATTAATCCTCATTTCTGGGTAATATTTGTCATGTAAGATTTTTATGGTGAATTTTGAAAAGTGAGGAATTTGTGGAGATTTTTGACGTTTCTCATCTGTTAATCTGATTCGTTACGTGCCAGATGTCTTTTGTCTAGCCAACGGTTAACTAACACAAATATTAAATAATTCTACATCAGAAAAAAAGAGAAATTATTTGAAATTCAGACATTTTATGGCAGTATTTGTGAAAACCAGTAGTTGAACTACAATTTTAGGAGAAAAGCACGACATTTGACGCGCAGGCAGCTGCCATGTATGTTTGAGAAATAGAAATATTAAATCACGTCTATGCCATATTATTTACCGATGGAGAGTTTTTTCGAAAATTTCTCATCCGGCATCCAATCAAAAAACTCTGTGCTGGGACGTAAACAGCCGTCATATGAACGAGATAGTTCAGGTAGATAACTAACAACACAGCACAACAAAATTGGTCAACTGATTCAGACATCAGAATCAAACAGGAACAAAAATCTATCCTCAAAAGATTTGACTCTAGTATTTTTTATCATACATATTTGATTTTCGTTAATCACAATAACATCCAGCTGAGTTATGGCAACAACTCGAATTTCTCGCCAAACTATATGATGTTTTTTTAAACTGAATTAGCGAACAAGATCTATGATAAAAGATTCAGAAATTAGCATTAGGGAAACAAGTGAGTATTTTTCAAGCTGGCAACACTGCATGAAGGCTAGGGGAGCCAGTGGCGTAGCGAGGGGGAGGCATGGAACAGACCCCTTGCCCTTCGAAATATTTTAAAGTTCCGACGTTTTGGCAATTCAAATTACAAGATGATATATATTTTACTTCTCGAAGAATAACCTCTGAACAACAAGTATTGTGTCGTTATATTAGCCAGAGAAATATTTGATCATTCATACCTAAATTGTCTAACATTCATTTCTTCAAAAGGTATAATCCATAGGGTATAAAGACAATCGAGAACATATTCACCTGTTTTTCCTCTTGTAGAACAATCGCTATCTGATCTATGGTGTCCCAGTAACTTCTCTCCGATCCCGTGTATTTTTTCCACAATCATCTCTCCATACGTCGCTGGTTTTTCTTCGACATGTCTCATTTGTGAATCTCCGACTGAATTGACGTTTGCAGTCGATCCTGCAATGAAAAAACTCAAAATATAGCAAAGGACTATTCATATGCGGTAATCACTCAAAAAACTATCTGAATTATACTGAATTGTGATAATCATAGTACCGTATTATCGTATTATCACGTAACGCGTTCATTAGAAGAATTCTCCTTGTCTCCCGGTCTCTCCTAAATACTTCACCGCTTACTCGGGTGATATATCCAAACATACTGGAGGAACAAATCGAGAGAGAGAGACTCTGGAGCTGATTGAGGATATACAGGCAGCCAGGAACGCCACTATCAGGAAGAAAGCCGTGAGAGAACAGGGACTTGCTTCCAGACTTCATCTTAGACTTGATAAAACCCAATAATCGAGAGCGGGAGAAATGGCAGGACACCAGAAACCCCCCACACAGAGAACGGATGCTGTCTCTGGGAAGAGATATCGCAGATTTGATCAAACGTCATAGAGATGAAGCCTGGAAGAGGAAGTTCGAAAATCTCCACTCAGGAGACAATTCCCTGTGGGGAATGGTACGCAGGCGATGACGGAACAGGGGAAGGTCGAAATGTTCGGAGAATATTTCCAGAGCGCCTTCAAGGCCGGTGCCGACGAAACCGAAGAACACCAGAAACTCTCGGAGTTTAGACAAGCCCCGAATATCAAAGCACTAGGTATGTACAAAATAGTCACAGTTCTCCTCAGGAACCTTCCAAAGAAATCTCTGGTCCAGCTAATCCACATCATGAATGCAATTATAAAGTTGCAGCACTACCCGCAATGCTTGAAGCATGCAGATATTGTCCCGATACTAAAAGCGTGAAAGCCCCAAGAAGGAATAGAGAGCTACCGCCTCATCTCATGGCTGATTGCGGTCGCCAAGTTTGTGCTGAAGCAGTTTGGCTTCCGGAGAGGTCACTCTGCAACCTCTCAGGTGGCAAGAATTGTTCACGGGGTGAGGGAAGGTTTCCACCGAGGCCTCAACACAATAACGGTCCAGCTGGATGTACAGAAAGCCTTCGACATTGTCTGGACAAAGGGCTTTGTCGCGAAGATGCTGAGAGTAGGCATGCCTAGGCATATGGTCAGACTTCTGGACTTCTACCTGGGCGGTAGGGCTTTCAGGGTCAGAATCAATTGTACCAGCTCGGCAATGAGGCCGGTCGAAGCGGATGTGCCGCAGAGATCCTGCCTCTCACCACTTTTGTACTCGTTATATACGCATGACTTTCCAATGTTGGAACACACGAGCACGGCGGTATACACGCGTCGATGATATGGCAATTTTCACCCAGGCAGGTAAGAATAATATCGCTGCTGCCCAGGTCGCAACACACCTGGAGGGCAGGTCATGCCGTACCTGGCGAATAACAAATTAAGTCTTTTTGTTTTTGAATGTTAATAACAAATTAATAAATGGCAGTTACGAGTCCAAAACATAACAGTATACCTACAGACTGTCTTTCATGTGATGGGACAGTCGGTTTCCTACTGGTATTATTGTTACAAATTGTTATTGATTGGCCTAGTGATGACACTGTCCGTTTCCCACTAGTATTTTCTGCTCTATTAACTGGTGTACTAGTCTATCGCCCTTTGTGAACTTCCAGCGACTTTTTCAATCTCCTAGGTAGACTTCCATATCTCTGCCTTTGGATAATAACCAATTTTCACAGCAGAGCATTTAGATCGATAATTATAATCAACCCCCCTTGAAAAATATCGTAACCAACAAATAGCCGGCCGCGTACCAGGTTTCTAATTAATGTGTAGCCCTCAAGTAGTTTCATTAAGTATTGTGTTCAACGCAAAATGAAGTTATCCTCGACACGTCTACACCTGAGAACGTCGCCGTGATCCGGAGAGGAGGTAATTTATCTCAAGATGAATTTAGTCGGCGAGATTTAGGTGATAGTAATGGTTTCCGTAATAATGCGAAACGTTGAACCTGTTATTTATGTTGACATCGTTTCGAAGCAACAGGAAAGGTTTATTGCAATGCAGCCAATGTGAAGATGAGGAGAATTCAACAACTGTTACAGCGTGCCGATACACAAAAACGACTACGCAGCATCCGTTTTTCTGTTGAATTCCCTGAATTTTTGGTGTCTTGTAGATTTTTACTTCTTCGACAAAAGTTTTCATGGGCACAAACGAATCTGCCGACTACTTTTCGAGGTACAGGGTGTCAAAGATGAAAAGTCGAGGTTTCTGCTCAGAACTTTCAATTAACAAAACGCCTATATATTCATCAATCTATAATTCCAAAATTGTTCATCAGCGGTTGAACGAACATTTCCTAACGCGCTGGTTAGAAAGGAATAGTCTCTTTGAACTCGGTCCTCCTGGTCCTACCCTAATTAGATTATGTGGGATGAATAGTGTTGAGTTTTCAAAAAAAAAAAAACATAGAAGGTACAGATGGCTTTGTACACGATTCTGCTTGAAATATGTTATTAAAAACGATTATTCCTTCATTCCTGATACCACGTGAGAGTTTGATAGGCCGTTTAAGGGGGTGGAACAGGGGTGAGTTTCTGAAGTCTCCGAAAAACAATCATAGAAGTCGCAAATAGCTCTGTACACGTTTCTGCTGTGAGAGATCATATCCCGCTTTACAACGGTGTGTGCGATTTAACTATAGATAATTTGAATTATCGTTAGACAAGGATGATTAAAAATGGTGAGAATAAAACAAAACTTACAAGATGTAACTGATTCAAATATTTGAAATTTTGCCAACCTATCCGGCTCGAAGGACCATGTTCGGTGTCCGGATAATTTTCATTCAACCAAATATGGTTGCTTCAAGACGGATTTGAAAATCAGCGACAAAAGACCGCGACTAAGTAGGTTGAATGAAAATTCACAGTATACCGAATTTAATAATTACTTAAAATCATTGGGAGTATTTCTGGGATCATATTCCGCTTGTACAATGGTATGTGCGATTTCAATATGGATAATTTGAATTATCATCAGAGAAAGAGGGATATTGAAAATAGTGAAAATAAGACAAAACTACCAGATCAGTGTGATTAAAAGCATTTGAGATTTTACAATGTTTGGTGTCCAGATAATTTTCATTCAACCAAACATGGTTACTCCTAGACGGATTTGAAAATCAGCAACAAAAAAACAGTGACTAAGTAGATTGAATGAAAATTCCCATGATGACGCAATTAATAATTTTTTAATATCATAAGGAGTTTTTCTGAGATCATATCCTGTTTGTACGACGGTGTGTGCCTCCGATCAAATAACATAACCTAGATGAGTAACTCGCCGCACACGCATTAAGATTCGTGTGTAAGGGGCATCTTCCCCCCATCGACAGTGTCGTGTGTTGTTAACAGGAATATTGAGGTTCAATAAAATAGAAATAATGAAACCCCAATAGGAATGGAAACCTGAAATTATGATGAAATAATCTCCACAGGATTTTGAGAACAGTTGATGCTTTAATTGACATGATTTGTCATAATTCATTCATTTTTCTCTTTTCCAATTTGCTTTCCCTTTCTCGATAGTTACGACACTGGTACACACAAAAAAAAATTATCTCAGATTGACAAAACGCATTTCTTTGAAAATTCAAGTAAAACTCTTTTTTCAATTGAGCATATTTCTTTGAATCGAAACATCTGTTATTTTCAAGCAAAGGATATAATTTTATTGAAATATTTGCTCAATCCAAGAACACCATTATAAAATTAAAAATGTAATTTCTTCAGCTTGATATGGTTGATTTTTCGGAATGAATAAACCTAATTTATTGATTTAATGCTTCCTCTTTTTGATTTAAGAATATAAATATACATTTCTTCAAATTAAAAAACGGAAATACTTAAAGTTGATATTACTGACTCTTTTCAATTGAAAAAATATGAAATTTTATTTCAGTACTTCATTTTCTCAATAATAGTATATACATTTTGATTTCTTTCAATGAAAAAATGAAATGTCTTCAACTTTATATTACAGTTGTTATATTACATTTGAAGCTGAGATAATATTAAAATTGGATGGTAAAACCACAGTAAGTATTGCTAAATTGTGATTAAATTATTCCGATAGTATGCTGAAGTGCAGAGTTTTGTTTCCATAGCCTTGATCAGCAGTTAAAAACATGTTGAGTCCCACAGAAATTATAGAGATCTGAGGTGGATCCCAGATAGGTGCAGCAAATGTTCAATACATTTCTAACATTGTTGACTGACATCATTCTTCTAGGACCGGCCCTGACGGATTCCATAGGCTGTTGTGCAATTGGTAAGGGGGGTGAGGGGTGTACTGTCTGCTTCAGTATTGTAGTTAGAAGTGTTTTTCGGGTCTCGCCGTTCGCAGGTTACAGGTCTCGTTGAGGTAAATGTGCATATTGTGCCATTGTGCGTTTACATACATTCGGACTGGAGTTGGTATATTTCATATTAATTGTGAGAAACAGTTATGAAAACAAAAACATGGATATCCAAAAACTTCTGAAACTGTGCAACCTTGATGGAAGGATTAAGTACTTGTATCAAACTTCCTTGGTAGGTGAGTATTAAAAGATGACCGGCACAACCCCATGGATACTGGATTACAAAAGATGGTAGGCTGTTTTATAGTTTTATAGAAAAGTTAATGGGTAAATAATTCATAGTACTTCGGCATTATGCCTAACCAACGAATGTGAAGAAATAACTTTGCATCGATAGGTATAAAAAGTAGAGGAAAGTGTAGGTATTTACCTACATGGGAATGAGACGCACTTGCATCAGTGTATTTTGATACTTCTATATTCTTGATTCAAAACTATAAATATATATTTCTTTGAACACAAACATATTATTGAAAAGAAAATAAGGTGTATTATGGGGATAATGAAGCCATTCTGTATAGGATCAAAATTATTCACTGGTTAAAGAATTATTTTCATTTCTTGAGAAATACAACTACAAGTTAGAAAGCTAGAAAAATACCTCTTTTGAATCCTTAATTATTTAGATGAGCTCTACGTTTGAGAATTTAGGTATTCAAACTTTCATGAAAAACCAACATTTCTGAGAAACTATTGATGATTTCGTTTGAATTTTGAGTTTATTAAATAAGCATTATTTCAGATAACAAAGTAACTACCGAAGATTTTCCTTTCCTGAATGAGGAATATTTGAAGAAATTAGCTATTTTCCTCTCATAGGACAACGTAACAGGATCCTTCTACGGGATGAATAAGTGAAATAAAAATTGGTATCGATAGAATTGTTGTTACTTCTTCAAAACTGTTTCATCTTCATTAACTTGTCTATCATTTTAGATAGACATGGACTTTGAGAGGCTCTACCCTGCATCGATTATGAACTTTTATGTAAAATAGGCACCATTTTACAACCCCATTATGCAATATAAGAAAATAACTTCAAGAAAAAGTGTTGGGAGTCTGATCGAAAAAATTGATTCCACTGAAAATACAGGTAATTTTATGTGTATTATTTATTCAGAGAAATTCACGCTCTATTGAAAGACATGATTTAGAGAACAATAGTGCATTTCTTCGTTTTATTTCAAAAGAAACAGTGTACCAGAAAATATTTTTAAATTATTTTTTCCGTAAACTTAATTGAACTAATCTTAATCAATTTTTCGGTTTGGAATTTTTGGGTTTCCAATTATTTCTAATTCCTTGTAATGTCAAGTTTGTCAATAGTAGGTAATAGGTGCAAATTTTTTTTAGACGTCAACTTCATCGAACAGATTTTGCTGCTGCCTCAACGATTCCACCTAGGGGCAGAGTGAAGCTGAATAATGAAACAGAAATTTTCTACTGTAGAATGCCAAGAAGCATTCTTGTACATGTTACGGTATATATACAGAGCAAGGAGGAAACATCTAGCTAAAATATATACAAGACTCAAGATATTTGAAAGACTAGAGACTCGAAAATGGGACCGATAAGACTCAAAATCAAATCCAAGTAACTCAAAGACTAAATCAAGCCTAAGACTGAAAGACTGAGCCGATGACTGAAATACTGAGGTGGAGATTTATGGACAGAAAATTCTGTTTTTATTGTAGATCTTGATGTTTTTCTCATATTTTTGATCACATATCGATGCCCTAACTCGCAAACCAGTTGCTCCATTGATATAACGTGGAGTTAGCGGGTTTGCGAATTAAGGCATCGATATGTAGAAAATTTTATTTGAGTTTATTTTTTTTTCTGGTGAAATATGGTCTTTTTATTTTTTCTCAGTTCATATCCAAAGTTACTGATAATAAGGATTTTTTGAATCATATGTTAGACTATTGTTAACCAAAGAATTGTTTTGATTCATGTAAGAATGATAATTATGTTGAATAAAACTTTTTTCATTGACCTTTTTGTTTCAATTATTTTCGTACGATGGAATTCATTATTTATAATTCATTGAATTAATTCATTGAATATTTTTGTTGAAGGGAATGAACGAAAGATTCATTATGATTAGTTAATATATTTGATTCCACAATATTACTCTATATATTCAAAGTTTTATAATAATTAATTCATATTTTCGGATCAATACCAATATTTAAAGTAATCTAAGTAATAGATATGTTGCCTCAAACGAGTAATTTTGTTAAAGAAAACGAACCTAAGTTTCATTCTGATCAATGTATATATTCAGATCAATAATATCCTTTCATCAAGTCGAAGTATCCATTGTGTAACTAAATAAACCGTTCCTCTTGAAGTGAATGAATGTAATCTTCATTACGAGAAATTTATAGTTTCAAATCAAGAAAATATCCATCTTCAATGGATATTTTTCGTTTCTACTTCAAAACAATTGTTTTATTGAAGTAAGTAAATAATTTTTTTACTATGAAATAATTATATTTTCCACTCGAGATATAAAATGTTTTCATATAAGCATATATTTGTTTTCAATTAAGAAATTTGTTGAGAAAATTGATTCTTTGAAACAAAACAACCATCTCTTTCGTTATATACAAACAAATTATTCACTTGAGTCAATGCAGTCATGCTTATTCCAAGAAATTATTTTTTTGTGTGTAGCTTCAAATGATTGTTCTGTCAAATATCATATGCAGCGTTGTCGTACTGACAAGACTATATCGACAACGAAGAATCTATTGAAAATACTATTGTTTTTACATGCTCCCATCAAGCTGCAATAAACGTTTCAATTACCTCCTCATTGTTATATATTTCATCCAAGACAGTATTTTTGCGTTTTCGTTGCCATGAATATACCCGACAGATATCAAAATCTAGCTGACGTGCTTATTGTATCCTTAAGGTGGGCGTCTGATGTCGTGTATTGCGACATTTAATTGTATTGAGAAACGGTAAAACATAGAGAGTTGAAATTTGGAAGGTGAACTCAAAAAAGATTGGAGTACAGAGTGATAATATTGAGATTTTTTTCATTTTGAATTTTAAGATTATTTTGGTCAGCATTTGAGTAAAATAAGCCAATACTGGCTTCTGTTTTATGTCAATCTGAATATTGATAAAAATAGTGCTATTTTCGATTGAAAACGAATCTTCAGACAATATCGTTTGGGAGATTAATTCAAAGTTAGAAATGGGCTAGGAATAGCCAAATTCGAACATATGGCGCGAAACAGTTCCTACTTTACCAACATTCTTACTCATTTCCTAGTTCGGCAGTTTTCGGATAGAAAGCGCCATTGTATATTTCATTCATTCAGTTTCCTCAATGAGACGGAATGTGATTTTGATAACATCGGTAGGAGGAGCCAGGTCAAGTAAATGAAATAAAGAAAGACGTTGTGTTGTTTGGGATCCCCAAATCAATCATAAGCGTATCATGGAGTGCAATTTGAGGATGCAAAAATAAAAATCAACAATCAATGACGGGGTTTAGAGTTTCAATATATAATACAACGAAACTTCTCCTGGCACATGCGAGGTAATTTTTCTGAACTTCTTGCTCAGGATGCTGTAAGTATATCTCGCAGTTAATTTATTCAATATTTCTGAAAACGCTCACATTTTTTCAAGATTTTATTAAACTTGCCTTGTTTGTTTCTCTTTTCACTTATTTATTGTAAGTTCAGGTGAAATCTTTCAAGTGAGTTTTAACCCACCTATAGTTGCCCGATCATCATGAAATTGGGTAGGTGTTTATGATTCCGATGACAATGTATTTTGAAGGGTATTGCCACCAGAAACATATATTCCTGGAGCTCATCAGATTTTTTGAGTTATGGATTTAGTATTCTAGAGGTAGAAAGAAATTACTTTCTTCATTAAAATTGTTCCTGGCTCTACAGGGTAAGTTACAGAAATGTTTGAATGTCTAACGCCAAATATGGAAAATAGTATTTGCTAATGGAATTTTCTTCATTTATAATGCTTTGAAAATTATTGATTGGCTTCGGATATATCAGTTATGGTGTACCTACTTACAGAGTGAGGCAGAAAACTCCTTTTTTTTAATTCGTTTATTGACTTCTCGCCAAAATGTGGTATTTCCGTTGACCTTCTCGAAGCATATTCTATAGTTGAAGCTAACAAACTGTTCTGAATACATTTTACACAGTGAGCAAAAAAAATTTGTTACTTATGGGACATCATATGAATGGATTGTTTGATAATTCACAGGGAATAAAGGTAAACTTTTGTCTACTCTTACGTGTCACGATACAGAGTGAGCCCAAGAAGACAGATTTTTGAAAACCTATATTTGAACGGAATCATGGGAGAATATTCATTTAATTTCTGTTGAAACGAAAGCAATTTCCCAAAGTGTCTACATATGGTTGGACAAAATAACACTGACTCATTGGAGACTATTATTGGTGGATTTTGTGCTGATTTTTAGATATGACATTCTATAGATGATGATGATCAATTTTTGTGTAACTGGAGAGAAACTGGGTGATTCTAAAAACCCACAGAAAGATTTCGACTAGTAACACGACTTCGTTTGAGTCGAAGATCTAAATTTCATCATGAAAAATATTTAAATATTTCTCATTTGAAACTGAGAGTACTTGACGAAAGGCAATTATTTCAAAATAAATGGTTTCGCGATTCAACTCGCTCATCAGTACAGACTCGGCCACCAGTTGGTGGTTGTTACAGGAAGTATTGCAAAGTATATTCTTGTAGAAAAACTTTGTCAGGCGTTGGATAGACGTGATTCGGTAGTCGTATGGGGCTGTTGAATTATTTCTGTTCGACGTTTGCCGACAATCCTATAGTATAGGAAAATATGCGAAAGGCTGGATTATTTTTATAATCAAATTTCATTTATTGTGAAATAATTGTCTCTCGTCAAGTTCTCTCAGAGAAGATTTATATATTTTTCATGATGAAACTTAGATCTTCGACTCAAACGAAGTCGTGTTACTGGTCGGAATCATTCTGTGGTTTCTATAGATGGCTCTGCTGCTCACTTTCTTAGTGGGTGCCGGAGTTATCGTAGTAAAGAGTTATTTTCAAAAGCTTCTAGAGTGAATCCAATCGTACAATAAATACATTCTTGACACTTTATCTAAAACGCTTAGTTTTTCATTTAACCTTCAAAGAGTGAAAGCAGCTGCAAGCTACCTACCAGGGATTTAAAACTAATAAAAACTTTGTTGACAATGGGAGATTTTCAAAACATTCACTATGAAACAAATATCAAAAACAAAATCCAATAACGTGCCGCTGCCACTGGCGCTCAAGGAATTTATTCCATGATAAAGTATGTTTTCCTTATACTTCTCACGACAACGCAATAAATAGGTGGGCTATTCTCGAATAGTTCGATTTTAATTATCTGCCTAAAAATAGGAGAGAGAAATATATTTCATATGTATTGATGTGAAACAGAAAATCGAAATCGCATACGTACGAACTCGAGAATAGGACACCTGCTGGCATGTTGCCAAGTGCCCCAATACACTAATCTCTAGGCTCATTTTAATTTTTTGCCGCTATTTGACCTGATAGTAATGAATATAACAACGTCGATTTCTATTTTCAAAAAAAGTTGATTTGGAATAAGTACATAACGAATCATTTCTTCTTGAATAATCTCCAAACCATATGGTAATTATTAGTCCAAGAGATGTATTAGGTATACGGAATATGTGATATTATTGGCAACAAGGCTCATCGGCTTCTTACTAGCGTTTGTAAAGAGTAGTGCCACCCTAGATAATTATCTACCGTGGTAGGAACAGACATTAGTTTTGACTATCATTTCTCATTTACGCGGAGGGAGACTTGGATAAATATTCAACAGAAGGCATGGTGGCTCCTCTGACGGATTAGTTTGTCAAGCCGTATCAAACGGCGACCTTAAAACATGGCAATAATATCATGATTTTAGGGATAACATTATGAAAATATGTTGCCTTCAGATCTATTTGAGTGTTACTCATCTAGGTTGTGTGCGATTTAAACAGGCATAATTTAAATTATCGTCAGAGGAGGGTTATTAACAAGGGTAAAAATAAGACAAAACTAAAAAGATGTAATTTCGAAAGGTCTTCGTGGGGAAGGTTGGTATCCAGAAAATGGCTCTATTGGTTGCATAATTTCTCATATTACTCCATCCGCGGATACATCCATAGAACATCGGAGTTTAAAAAAAAAAAAATCACAAAAGTTACAAATGGCTTTGTGTACGTTTATGCTCAGGATATTCAATGGAAAATTTTCTTTCCTTCTTCATGGATACCATGCAGGAGTTTCCCTGGTTCTACGTGATATCAAAAACGTGCACAAAACCGTTTGTGCATTCTATGATTTTTATATGGAACCTCTGACTGAAAATTTAAAGGTTTAGTTTTAAATCAATGTTTATTTAGGTATCAGTTTTTTCTCAATGGCAATTCATTGTTGAATAAATACTTTGAAACTTGTTTGTATTCATTTTGTTTTCATCAGCTATGGAAGAAGGTAGAGTAAGTTCATAATCTCATAAAATGTGATTTTCCAGGTGCGCTGTTACAAAAGTACCATTATTTATTATTGGGAAACTTCCAAAAAGCTTATGTCCATTAATACTTCAAGATTCTATCAAGATTTGGTAAAAGCGCAATTGGGAGATCCCATGACATGAGATTCTGAACTTGGTCTACTACTGCGTAACTTGAAAATGAACTTTTAATTTTCTGCCATTTTCGAATAGACTTATAATCGACACTCAAATGAATGATTTTGAAGGAATATTATTCACAAATCCATTGGCGTAGTCAGATTTTTATTACAAAACGCTTGTACCACAAATCTCTCACATTACCATATTTTCAGGAGTTATAACTGTAGAACGAATTGAGCTATTGACTTCGGATTTTCACTGTACAAATTCACTGGTGTTCTACTTGGTGATGACAGTGTTGTTAGATCTCAAATATGTCTATAATCTGAATAAAAATTACAAACAAATACTTTGTTTCCAAAATTGAAGTTGTTGTAACTTGTTGTTGTTAACAAATATTTTTTAATGAAAATTTGACAGTTTTCATTTATAGCGACTACGAATCCAGTGGTGTAGTCAAATTTGAAAAGTAAAAATTGCCTAATAAACTTTTGCCGTTTTTGACAAACAAAAAGAACCATAGAGTGCCTTGGAAATGAAACTAAAATTGTGAAAGTTAGTGTCAAGATACAGTTTTTCATGCTTAATATTTCAATAAAAAAAATTGAGATTGATTGAAAAATGCACATTCTACAGGGGTGGTTCCATTTTAAATGGGTCACACTGTATATTTTTTTCGATGTAAATTTGTGGATGGAGATGACTTTATACCTGTCATTTTTGTTCTTCAATGAAATCAAGTATTTTTATTATCCGTTTTTTTCAGCTCCCACTACATTTTCTTCAAGCATCTTGTTTCTAGGGTTCTTTCATGTTTTTACTTCATTTTCATTCACCACTTCGATTGGAATAGGTTAGGTTAAATAAAAAACTATGAAACGTCAATATTGACGTAGGCCAGCCTGCAGACAAATGCAAAAAACCATACGCTTGTGTATTTATCGTGGAATCCAGTTGAAAGTAACAATGTGTGTGTGGAAAATATGGAGCATCGTTTCATACATGTCTATTATTCGAATGCGAACAATGGCGTTTTGATTTTATACCGCGTATAAATTCAATGCAGCGAATGATTCAAAATGTTTGATTGCATTCACGACAATCCCATTGAAAATTAATAATAGATTCGGTTTTGCAATAACCACTGGGAGTTATGTAGGTGGTTTAATTAGTTTTGCATTTGTTTTGTTTTGCATTTGAAACCCAGATAGATGCTTTTCAATATGGCGTAAAACATTATTTCAGATCCGTACCGATAGAAAGAGAGCAGGGTTGAATTTGGGATTGTATTGAGCGATTTTTTTGTTTTCTTCTTATCGTCTAAGATAAGATGGATTTGGACCTGTGTCTTCTCTTTCTCATCAAAGAATTACGCCGTCGATTTATGTGTATCTACTGTTGCTATTCCTACTTTACAACTTGTCAAGAGTCTTCGAAATGGTTTATCCAAACTCACTCGTTTATCGATTAATCAAAACGAATTGAAGATCAACAATGACGAATTGAAGCTTTTCACGCAGTTTATCGAAGCGTTAGATGAAGGTCGATGAACAAGTCGGTGTCTTTTTACAGACTTCTGAAGGATTTTTATCAACTAAATTGAAGGGAATCACTTGATTGTTTTTGAGAACTTATAAAGATTTTGTGGGCACTCTAGAATTTCGATCAATATTTTCAGATGTCAGAAAAAAGCTATTAGAATTATGGCAAACGTAGGATATAGGGAACAATGTCTTAATTTTTTTATTCAATTTGAAATAATGCCACTTCCTTCTTTATATATTTATGTTGTGTTATTGGAAATCCACAAAAATAATGAAATGTTTCCAAAACACTCCAACAATCATTATTGTTTGAAATAGTTTTTTCCGTTAACCAGCAGTCATCCCCCCCTACGAACGACAGCCCTCAGAAGTCGAAACTTGTGCGAGCTAAGCATTAACGAGGTCTTACCTTTTACCGCGCTTTCTCAGGCCATCAGAAAAAACAATGGAAACAGTTGACTTATATGAAAATATAAAGGAAGATCATTGATCCTCAATAATACAAGATACAGGTTAGCGGTCACTCAAAAAAACTCGCTGAATTTTTTATATAACCGTTCCCATTAATCAGAAAAATCTTTGGAATTCAGAAATTTCAAACATGTAGTCAAGAGATACCTTCTCAAAAATAGTTTTTGCTGTAGCTGGTTAATTCACAGTTCTTGAGTATTAAATCATGTTTATAGGGTTGTGATCAATTTTATTCCAGTTAAGATTTTATAAACTTTTTTGTGAAAATGTGCTCATTTCAAGATTTTGAATTGTGCCAGATAAATATTTCTAAAAGATTCAAAATCATAGTTCTTGCCAAACGCCTGATAGATCGAAGCATTCGGTCAAAATTCGGTGGTCACGCTGTATATTGATTAACAGAAGCGACGAAATAGATGTCAGAAAAAAATTGCCACTACGGCTTTCGTAAGATATATTATCCACCGCCAAAGCCGCCCTCGTCTTTACTTTTATTATAATTTATATCCAACCCTGTATAAGTAAGATTAACGCGCGAATGACTTGGGTAAATGACTAATGAATAATCTGCGCTGCGTGGTTTTCACCCCAAGTAAACGATCCAGTAGGCCCGTAATCAGGCGTTTAGTCAAAAATTTGCCGCAGTGCTCCTTTGAAGGATATTGTAACAATTCGTCCAGCTTAGTACGAGAGCTTCGATAAAATTTTCATTCTTTTGCGTGACAATTTGATTCGGTTCACGCTGGTGTCGCTGGTGACACACTTGGCGGTTTGTGCCGTCGCGGCAAATTTACCGTCGCCGCTCGAAAGAATTGAGCACATTTTCACATTAATCGGCTAAATGACCGCCGATATTCAGCGTCAATCGCACTTCAGTTTTAGTTTATTTGAGCTGCATGGGATTTGGGATTGCACATAAATGTAAAAAATTAAAATTGGCCATCACCAAATTCTTGCTTCGTTGTTATACTGCCCCAGAAAGATGAAGAAAATAAAAAACCGCCTCATTTAGATTCATCCCATAAACCAGAAAAGAAATTTGGGGTAGTCACAGTCTAACAGCTGTTACAACCTGTAAACTGTAACTCAATATCGGTAGTCACAGTCTAGCAGCTGTTCAAACTGAATGATACTTCAAGCTCATCAAGAAATCGGCCTGAAGGGACTCTCCTGGAAGATGTGCATGGATGAGATAATTGTGATTGGCAGATCCTTCGAGGACTACGTGAAAAAACTGAAGTTTTTTTTGCGAAGTAGTTCTGGATTGAAACCGAGTCCTAAGAAATGTTATCTGTTCCAAAAAGAATTACGATTCTAGGCCACGTAGTTTTTGGGGAAGGAGCAATAGTAGATGAGCAGAAATCAGAGCTGTGAAAGAATTTATAATTCGCAAAGACATACACCAGCTTCAAAGTTTTATTGGTGAGTGCACCTACTATCACCGATACGCGTCGGGGTTTGCTGACATTGCTGATCACTGAGCAGACTTGCGAAAGAACAAACACGGCTCCAGTAGTCCAAAGAATGCCTAGATCAGCGCCCGCACGAATATTCATTTTGGACACAGACGCCAGCAACGTGGGACTTTCAGCTAGGATTCAAGATGGACAGGCTACTTCAGCAAGACCTTTAGTAAACCAGAGCGCAATTACTGTGTCACCAGGCAGGAACTATTGGCCGCTATCAATGGAGTAAAGTATTTCTACTGATAAGTGTATGGGAGAATTAATATTCCTGTTGAGAACTGGCCATGTACTGCCATGTATGGCTTCTAAAGTTCAAAAACCTCACGGGTCAGGTAGCACACAGGATTGAGAGACTGCAAGAATTTGACTTCAAAATTGAACATCGAGAGGGCACTAAAGTGCAGATGGTCTATCATAGAGAACATGCCGATGAGCAGAGGAAAAGAAGCCGACAATTTGTGAACCACGGCAAAATACCTTTGTCCAGATGTTTGTTTAGTCATCGATTAGAAGACGAGTAATCGAAGACCGTCGTGGCAGGTGATAGCCAGTCTCTGACCACCATAAAGATTGGGACCAGTGCCTTCATTTGATCCTGATGGCCTATCGTTTCGGAGTACACGAGTCAACCGGTCAAACTGCTGCGTCTTCCTTACGACCTGAAGTTTAGAACGCCACCAGGACAAGACACTGCGGTAGAGAATTATGTCAGCAAGTTATGGCAGAGCATGGACGACATCCATAAACGAGTCTGTTTAAGCATCCAGAGTGCCAGCGACCAAATAAAGGAGACCTATGACATCAAGGCCGATGCTGGAGGATTTCAGAAAGGTGAGCTAGTTCGGCTGTACTATCCTAAACATCGCCGTGTACTAACTACAAAAATACGGAAATCGTGGGAAGATCATGAGAAGACTAATCAAACTTATCTACCAATTCTATAAACCACCCCGAAGGAAATCTGGGGTCGTTCAATCAATAGGTTCTCACCTTACGCAAGGAACCACGATCAAGTTCTCATCCTCAGACCACCGGAGGATGTAGCCTAAGGATGACGTTCCAGAAGTTCATGTTCTTGTACTCAAATGGACAGAAAGTTCTGCATGGAGTAATTCTGAAAAAGCTACGATACCTTTTGAGGTACCTGCCGAATACTCCCTAGCTCACTGTGTTGCAGAAGATCTTCAAACGTTAAGAGGCACCGCTGTGGTATTCTTCAAGAAGTTCGGTCGAATCCAGGAACAGATTCCAAAATTTGGAGGAGGAAAAACATCTACTAAAGCTTCACCAAACTGAGGAACACGATGGTGGATCAGAATCTAGTGGACTTGGCAATCCCAAATTCGTTCTATTGATAGGTTGGATTGGAGAGTTATAAGAAGTATGTTGGAGACGATATTCAGATCCAGCGGCGTTAAGACTTTGGTGTGCTGTAATAATCTTCCACAACCGAACATGATGACTATGGAGTGATACTTCCATCGAACTTCAAGGCGCAGATATGGAGAAGGATGAAATATCGGGGTGAAATGTCTTTGAGTATTGGGCAATGTAACGATTTTGAAGCCGGACTTGACCACTTGTGCTTGGAAAATCGAGTTCATCTTGTTGACTATGCATGTCATCATCGCATTCCAACACCCCAGGGTTCCGAATTTTTTAGATTACTCCATCTGGAGGCGAGTAGAATTATAAAGCTTCTAGGCCTTGTGAAATAATACGAGAGGAAGAAGGTTAATTAGTTAGGTACAGACAGCCAGAGTTTCATAGTAGTCAGTACACATCAAATACAGAAGTTGTCATAGTGTAAATATAAATTGAATACTTGTCAAAATAAATTAGGGGATTAGCTAGAAAACACATTGACCGATCAGGACCGACCGTTCGCGACCATTCAGCAACGACCAAAAATTGAAAACATTCAAGCTCACGCTAATCGACCAACATTTTCAGCAGATTGGAAATTCAAACATGGCCTTTGAAAACCGGTCGAGGACGATCATTCAGTGTGAGTTGTCCGACAAGAATACATGTGTTGGAAATTTTGGTCATAGTTGGACGGTCGGTCATGGTTGCTCAGTGTGCTGGCTGCTTTATAGTCAAGTGCATTTTTGTCACAGTGGTGTCAGGTATAATACTTTTTATTTTCCGTGATGTTTTGATATTATCAGACTGAAATAGTGTTTGTTGATGTCAGTTTTCTGAATAAATTTTTTCAAGTTCCTCCAGTCATTTGGAGCTTTATTCAAAGTAGTTCTTGGATATTTTTCTCATTCAATTGAACTTTTTTGTTTATCTTCATTACTAGCCAACAGACTAAATTTACTTTTGTGGAAATGAGATCGTCCGAAGCATACAGCACCAGAGTGTTTCACTCATATATTTTATTCATCATTTGCCGCATAAGGGGGGTTGTTTTTTTTAACGGACATCGTCGAATGAACTCCTCTTCGACGAAAAATCCCTTTTTGTGAATTCTCGCTCCAGAACACATATTCCCTCTATAAATATTTGAAAAGAGCACGAGTTCCAGTCGAAACTGACACATTCAAAGCGTAAACGGAACGTTCTCGAAAGTAAAACGGAAGAGATTCTTTCCAATAAGTGGAATTGACGGGGTAAGTCTGGCAGAAATGAAAGTGCGCCGGTGCAAATTTGATGTAGGCTTTTCGCCTCTTTTCTCGTTTTCGTTCAAACTGAAAGTGACAAGGTCATTTGGTCGTCGATTGATCTGTCCATGGCTTGATGTCAACTGTGAAATGGCGAAACAGGAATATCTGTACCTCGATGACGACAGGGAGTGAATATTACTCGGAAAAAGCTTGATTAGAAAGAAAAATAAATAGTAGGAGGATTTTTGGGCTTTACTGTCGAGGAAGGTTTATCATGTAGGCTGGGAAGCCCTCCGATCAAATAACACAACCTAGATGAGTAACTCGCCGCACACGCATTAAAATTTGTGTGTAAAGGACATCTTCCCCCAACGGCAGTGTGTTGTTAACAGAAATATTGCGATACAATGAAATATAAATAATGGAAACCTGAAATTATAATGGAATAATCTCCACAGGATTTCTCGATAGTTACGACACTGGTAGCTTACCAATGAAATGACATATTTTCATTTCCAGCTTCAAATGGTCTTTTACACATCTCACAATGCTTCACCATTGCTTGATAATAAAAACTAACGATAGTTTAACACAAATCAACTTAGAATTTACCCTTCATTCACGAAAAAACAAACAGAGATGTTTTGCTGTTGTTCTGTCATATTTGATATTTCAAATGCAGCGTTGCCGTACTGACCAGACTATATCGTCAAGAAGAAATATATAGCAATAAGAAGGCAATTGAAATGTTCATTGCAGCTTGTTATTTATGATAAGTAGATGGTGTATAAATAAATTTCTTCATTGAAAAAAATCGATAAATATTTTGTGGCGAAACTTTTAGGACATACGTTATTGCTTCCACTTATGAGCAACGCCGGTACTTTAACGCCTCAATTTATAGGTTCAAAGCTATCGTCCGCCTCCCTTTGATAACGTATTTATGTGTAATCGGATGGGTCCGATCCCAAACAAAGTTTCCGAAAGACGTCAAGAAACTTTATTTACTCGTCGTCGGCGAAATCAAAAAGTTGGCATGCTTCCACATCAAATTGTCTTGTGTATCAATGAAAACTGAAACAAACATAAAAGTTACTATAAACATGTCCTTCGGCGTGTTTCCTGGTTCGTGTATGTCAAAATAAATCGTATTCCGTTGAGAATCATTGGAGAGAGTTCAAGGAAAAGCTATTTCTCCGATACCCATGCGAAAGGATTGTTCCGTGACGAGTGATTTCTCTATAGAGACACGGGTGTTCTTAGGTCGGCATGGTACATATTTGACTTCTATTTTCGCTGTGAACTTCTTGAAATAGGTAGCAACATACAGGGTGTTCCTACGTATCACGTACATACGAAAGGATCTCTACTACCTACGTGACCTCTCATCTCACAATAATCAGACAACAACAATAGTGTCAAGATTCTTAAGAAGACACACGAGCGTAAGTAGAAGAAACTAGTAGAGAAACAACGCCAACGAGAATCCGTAAAACAGGTCGAACGAAAGATTACCGTTCTCAACATGAGCTCCCGGCCGCTATCAAACAACGAAGAATCCCTGTTAGGGAAGGGCTTGAACTTTGCTGCGACACCGAAGGCAATACCCCCTCTAGAAATTATCGCCGCCGTAGAGTCCACCAGTGGTCGCATCGACCACATTCAAGCAGAAGAATTCAGATGGAAGGTGAGAGGCTTGGAAAAAGAACCTCATCTGAAAAACAATACCAGCCGGGAAGAACAGAGAGCACTGCTGAACAATCAAAAGAAAGACGAGACAATGAAAATTCTGCCTGCGGACAAAGGGTACGCATCGGTTGTCGTGGACAGCGACCTCTATGAGAGGTAAAGGTACTCAGTACAGGTGAATACAAACTATTGGCTAAAGACCCTACGGCAACGGAAGAAAGGAAGGTGTACCAGACGCTAAAAAAGTATGAACAATTCTTCTCGGATATAGAGATATCACACCAAGCCACCGCACCTTCATGGACTACCAAAAATCCACTAGGCAAAAGTTCATTTGAGACTAAGCTAACTACAATCTAGCCAAGTTTCTATTGCCGATTATCCAACCACTGCAAGCAAATGCTTCGACGTTCGTGAAGAACTCCATCAGGGACTTGGTAGAGATCCTGGAGGGGGTCAGAGTCGTATCAGGAGACCAATTTGTCAATTTTGACGTGGAAAGTCTCTACACTAACGTCCCGGTAGAAGACGTCTTACAAATTATTCGGAAAAAGCTGCAAGAGGACACAGAGCTGAAGAACAGGACAAAACTACCGGTGTTGGTCATTAGAATGCTGCCTGCAAAATTGTTTCTTTCAAGAAAAAGACCGTTTTTTTCTCCCAGGGGGACGGACTACCGATACTGTGTACAATAGCATTGATAATAATATCAAATCCTTAACATCATTTGCTACTTTTAGGAACAAAATGAAAATTTCAATGATAAACACTTGAATGTTGACAGTACTTTGTCAATCTTTGATTAATGTCTATATCATTTCACTTCATATATTCATTTCTGTTACAAACGCAAGTGTTGAGTATAATATTAAGTTTAAACAATCATATGTTCTCATTTTTCTTCTTTCTGTTTTCTAATGTATCGATGGATGGATATATTTCAAAGAATTCTGATATAAATACATAATTGTCTGATTTTTTTTTCTTTTTATTTTTGTCAGCCAAAATATTAGTTTTGTTTTATTGAATTGTTTTTCTGGTGAGATTATTAGTGTTCATAGTATATTATATAACAAGGGACTAAAGTGAATGTTTTTATCCCGCACGTGATGTTTATTGCCTGAGGGCTCTTAGAGCCCGTGGGCCAATAATTACGTAAGGGATAAAATATGTCTTTAGTCCTGAGGCATATACGCTATTTTTTGCACAATTAATAATTTTGATGAGATATCTATATAAACACGGTAATTGGATTACTCAGTAGGTAACGTTACAGCAACAGTGTCAACAAAATTTTTCAATTCAATGACAGTTCAATTAATGTTGACATTTAAACGAATCGTAATTTAACTAGCAGAATATTAAGAAATTAATGAATCTATTAATTTTGATATAGATAAGGCAGCTGACATGATAATATTTGTACTAGTTATTAATAGTGTAGTTGCGGTAAAGTTTGATTTTTACTTTATGTCCCTAGAGATTTGAAATTTTATCTCCCTAGGGACTGAAAGATACATTTTAGTCCCTGTTATACAGGACTAAAGTTCGCACTTTAGTCCCGGAAGTGCAAAAAATATTAAGCAACATGTAATGTGAACTTTTCCTGTTTACTGGGTTAAATGTGAAAATAGTTGTTAAACTAAACTTCGCCCAATAAAAGATGATTTATTATTATTATTAATATTATATAAGGCGCTCGACAGCAGAAGGCAGGGATATATAGTTGCAGAGAGTTGCAGATACAGTTCGAGCGTTCGCAGATAGAGACTGACAGTGAAGATAAATTGAAATAGTGAAGTCAATGTTTCAGTTGAATAATTGTTTAAGTAGTGTTTTAAATAAATTAGCAAAATTAGTTTGGTGCATTTTAATTACAGTATATATCTTCGATCAAATGAGTTTCTGATACAACCCTTTGCTGTCACCTATGTCCTATAAATAATGTCATTGTCACTTGAGTGAAAACAGGCAATGAATAGATGTCAGATGTAATTCAATGTTCGAAAGGAAAATTAGTTGTTGACTTGAGAACTATCGTAGTTACAAACAATCGAAACGTCATAACTGTAGAGAATTGGTCGATTTTTATTGTCTGAAACTTCGACAAATTCTTAGATTTTATGATTGAGATTCATAGCTCATGATTTTTCGAACTAAAAAACACGTCCGTCAAAGCGACTAGCCTCTGGGGAAGTCTCGCACACCCGACCGCCATCCCATCCGTTCTGAAACGCTTTAGAAATCGTTCCATATCAATGCAATAAAGTTATGGAGAACAATATCAAAGTTTGATGAGGCGAAACCAGTGCAAAGAGAACGCTTGAGAACTGGCTGATCCAACGGATATGCATAACCTGAATATCACTTCGGGAACGACCCGTTTCTGAAAGCTTTGTCAGAATCTATTAGCCGCTTTCCTTTTGAACTTCTGAATTGATAAGCCGGAGCAGAAGGAGGAAAGTGGAAGTTTACTGCTCATATTTTATTTATTCGACGGCTATGAAGGAGGAGGAGCGGCTCAGAACTTTGGGCTCTGATTGCGGGGCTCTTCTTGCAGAGGTAAAGTTGTGTGTAATCGGTGAAAACTGTTTGAGGAACGAAAACTTAGGAAATGGTGATGCCGAAATGTAGTTTTGGGTCCGCGTTTTTTAGAATAATGAGTTTTTGAATCTATATTGTGATATATCCACAATGGCGAAAATCAAAATTATAACGCTCGCGATGGTGTTACAAATATCTCGAAAATGAAAAAGATAGGTAGATAGTTGGCCTAGGTCAACCATTTAATTTCCACTTGAAATCCTTGAATTGAAAACCCAAAAAACTACCTGTCATAACGTCAGCAGAGCTGCCGAGGAATCGGACTTGTTTTCAATGAATTGATTTTCAAATTTAAACCACTTGCAGAGGATAATGGGATACTGTCAAAGATTTATTTGCAGCTGCAATAATTAAAATTGGTCCACTTGACACATTCAAACTAACCCGAGCAAACACGGTGTGGCAAAATCGGTTTTACGCATACAGTTTTTGTTTGAGAATTTTTTTTTTTTCAGTGATTTTTGGTTATGAAATTGAATGACAATATGATGAATTGAAAAAATTGAGAGATTACCAAATTTTTATAGATCACCCAACCCATACATTCTTTAAATCAATGGTTTTTGCAAAAAAAAACGATTATACGATCGTGAAATTTGTATCTGATTAGTGCTGCCCCCTACATATTATATTAGCTTTGAATTACGCTTTGACGAGATTAATATCTTCACTAAGATGTTTCATAAATATATGCCTACAAACCTTTGCTACGCAGTATCTGTGAAACTACAGTACATTCTAGTAATTCATTATGAAAAATATGAGCAAGCTGTGCGCCTTACCATTTCGTTAACATTGCAGCAGCAAATTATTTAGTCGCTGTCATACATACACTGCTGTCAATTGGATTTGCTGTGAAATCTTTGGAAATAGGTGATTCTGAAGAAAGTTTACCTTTCGAATTGGAAGGTGGTGTTTTGTTTTTTGAATCGAACTATACTCACATATATTCTTTTACGGTTCTGCTAAACTTTCAGAAACTTTACATTACTAGGACGTTCTGAACTTCTTTGTGTCAATGGTAATACAATAGCATAAAGCCGTAGATACAATGGAAGTTTTATGTAATAAGTTTTAAGTTTTGGGATTTTGGATATCAATTTTACAAATAAAACAAGATGCAAAACAGAATAGAAAAATTAAGTTTGAATTTTATCAACAAGATTGTTTATGAGGCGTGATCAGAATAATAATAGCAATGATAATTTCGCCTTGAAGACAATATCCAAAATCATGAAAATTAAAACTAAAAACATAAAACTTTCATTGTGTTTCAGCCTTAACGATGTCGTTGTGATATGCCAGGATATAAAACTATAGAACATAAAGATATAACTGCATATCCAACTGATATATGTATAAAAAAAGTACCGCTGTATCCCTAGGTAGATCAGAAAAGTTGAGGTTATGTTTGTTTAATAGTACTCAATTGCTTCGTATGTTTTTAAAATTCTAAGACAAAAACTCCCACAGCCAAGACTTCGTTTTCGAACAAACCGAAAATAATCCCACCCATTCATTCTCAACAATTAATATTTATTTTGTTTATCGCGCTCGTCAACGGTGCATCCGGGCTTTTCAACACCGCCAACTCAAACTTCGAACAAGTACAACAATGAAAGCCAAAGCCACCTTTGTTATGCGAAGTTACTGGAGCGCAAGCAGTTGTCGAGCTAAACACGGTCATTTCCTTGAAGGCTTTACCTTCCACTTTCGGACCCCTCTTGACGAAAGACAAGAACAAATGCCTGCACAGCTCCTCAGGGGTCCGCACCTCCAGGAACGTATCCAGGAATCTGTGGAAGCCTTCGTAGTCGATGTCCTGAAAAAAAAAACATGTTTTAGGACCGGAACACAAAATAATAGGAGTTTGTGTCACATTTCTGTTGTGTTTGATGTAATATTGATTCATTATTGAGCATTTGGTATAGGAATCAATTTTTTCCGTCGACCTCGTATCGACATATCTGTTTAATGTCCTTCAATGCAAACGAAATAAACGAAATTGACCATTAATAACCCATATTAATGGTCGATTTGTCAGTATTGCATATAATTTGAAATCAGCCATTAATATTAATGTTCGATTTCGTAGCGCAGTGTACACATGAACTTTTTTGTACCTTCTTTCAGTTTCTCTATTTCTACGATTGCAAATGTTGATATGAATTTATTCAAATGACTAAAAAATTATCATAAATGATCTCGAACATTAATCGCCTTCATTAATACACTAGTTGACCAATCAACTATTTCCGTCTACTTCGAATCAACATGTCTGTTAAATGTTCTTCAATGCAAACGAAAACAACCATTAATGGCCCCTATTAATGGCCGATTTGTCATTATTGCAGGATTTTTTGAAATCGACCATTAATGACACCTATTAATAGTCGATTTGTCATTAATGTACTACGTTTTGAAATCGACCATTCATGACACCTATTAATGTTCGATTTCGTAGCGCAGACGTAAAATGCGAGTGTACATATGGACTTTTTTGTACCTTTAAGTTTCTCTAAATTCTAAGATGACAAATGTTAATATGTTCAATAGAGTTTGTATCTATATAAATCACGTGAAATGGTCTCGAAAATTAATGCGCTCGCTTCGCTCACGTGTTGAAATATCTCGATTATTAATTGCCTTCATCTATACACTAGTTGATTAAATAACTATTCCCGTCAACCTTGGATTAACGTCTATTGAATATTTTTCAATATATAAACGAAATCGACCATTGATGGCCGATTTGTCATGCATGATTTTTTCAAATCGACCAATAATGACACCTATTAATGTTCGATTTCGTAGTGCAGCCGTAAAATGCGAGTGTACGCAGACTTTTTCATACCTTCTTTCAGTTCCTCTAACTCTACGATTACAAATATTGATATGAATATATTCTAATGATCAAAAGATTATCATTAATGTTCAAAAGAGATCGTATCTACTGTTCATTTGGTTGTTTAAATATCTTCTCATAAAGAATTTATTTATTTCAACAAGAGTGAGGTCGACGAAAAAATATTGTAATCAACAAGAATAATAAAATGCGATCAATGATCTCGAACATTAATCGCCTTCATTAATATACTAGTTGATTAAATAACTATTTCTGTCTACACCGAATTAACATGTCTGTTAAATGTTCTGCAATGGAAAAGAAATCGACATTAATGCATGTATTACGGGCCGATTTGTTATTAACACATGATTTTTTGGAATCGACCATCGATGACAACTGTTCGATTCCTTAGCGCAGCATTCAAATGTGAATGTACCGATGGACTTTTGCTGTACCTTCTTTCAGTTTCTTTGATTCTCTCATTATAAATGTTAATATAAATTTATTCAAATAAATCAAATATGATTATTAGCGTTCAAAATAGTCTATATATACCGTCCAATTCGTTGACTAAATGTCTTCTAATCAAGAATTATTTTATATCGACGAGACGAGGTCGATAGAAAAATATTGTAATCAACTCGAATATTAAAATGCACTTAGGGATCTCGAACATTAACGCGCTTGCTTTGCTCATTAATTCATTAACTAATTGTCGGTACTAAACTGATGAGAAACTTGGTAATGAAAAACTCATAGGACTACTTTACGACGTATCGCAATATAGGGCCTTTTACTCATTTACTATTTACTTCAAGGCCAAAAATCTCAAGCCTATCAAATAAATTTCGTAGCTAGCAAATGGGATGACGTAAGTTTTGGAATGAAGAATGGCTTGTATAAACCCGTACAATTTTAGATTATATTTCTGGGCGAGTGATTTATTGATATTTAATAATATCAATATTGACCCTAGAACAGTTCCTAGAATTATGTTTGAAACGAAATCTATTACCGTATAAGAGTGTACAAGATTATATACAGGGTGTTCCAAATTAAGTCGGCAGCATTTCCAACTCCGTTATTATTGATGCTACGAATATTCGGTTAATTGGGCAAACTACTAGCATTTTTAATGGCCTTCCCGATGCCAAAAACAAAAAAAAATATTGTCAGTCGCGTTTTCAGAATATTTCATAAAATAATATTTCTTTGATTCGCAATAACATTCTCAAAGACAAATCTCATTTGAGTTTTTTTCGAAACATTGAAAATAAGACAGTTTTATCAATAGGAAACATTTATAACAAACGGATTTGATAAAGCGCTACAAAATATCAAGTAAATAATCAAAAACACCACCTTCTTGTTGAACACATATTTGGGCTCTTCTATTGACACTACGTGTGGCATTCAACACAGTTCGGCCATCAATTCTATTAATTATAGTTTCAATATAATTTTTCAGTTCATCTACATTATTATGTTTCATTTTGTACACCTCATTTTCCGGTGAACAGCCTCGCAGCATTCTTTTTACGCCACTGACATGTGCTGGTGCTCCATCCTGCTGAAAATAGATAATCTGACGAGCCTCCAGATCAAGATCATCGAAAAACTCTTCCAACCTCTTGTAAATAAATTAATGTAACGGGGTCCGTTTAAAGAACCATAGTAGAAAAATGGACCGATAATTCTGCCTCTGAATAGACACCAAACATTAATAATACTAAATCGTTTTTGCGGATTGTGGGGATGGACTAGAAATGGATTATGTCTACTTCAATAATGAAAATTCTTTCTATTATAAATCCCACGATTTGAAAAATCAGCCTCATCGCTCCATATAATATTTCTAAGTTTGGTCTTAACTTATAAGGAGAAATCTTATGTTTCTTCAGAATTCGTTGAATACCAGACAGTGGAATAGCTATTTCTCTAGATGAATCTCTGATGGATTTGGATATACCTCAAAGTAGGATAAAACGTCAATTTCTGTATCTTCAGATATTAAAAAACGTTTTTTACTTCTCTTCTCAAAAACTTTTTCATTGTTCCTGAATTGACGATGAAGCACAGCAAAAAAACGCCGAATAGGTAATTCACGATCGGGCAACGAATTTTATGAAATATTCTGAAAACGCGATTGTCAATTTGTTTTTGTTTTCGGCATCGAGAAGACCATTAAAAATGCTACTAGTCTGCCCATTTAACGGAATTAGTAGCATCGATAATAACGGAGTTGGCAATGGTGCCGGCTTAATTTGGAACACCCTGTATATGTTCGATGATAAAGAAATATCACCATCATCTGAATTCGAACAGAAATCTCTTTCCAAATGAATACAGTGCAATAATAGTTTCACACCGTTGCTTTCCACTTTGTTATTCAAGTTGAGCCTCCATTTCCTAATCAATTCGTGATTGAGGACTTTTAAAGTAATTGTGTTCCCTGACAAAGCCTCATCAGAAGAACTCCAAAATTGTTTCCTCAAACTTCGTCCACGACGACCTCTCGATCCGCTCGCAAAGAGGATTGGAAGTATCTCTTCAGCACATCGATTTAATAAGGACGATGATACTTCCAATCCTCTTCTCGTGGGAATTGCGAAACGTTGTTTTATGATTGGCTAGCTTTTATTTGGGAGAAGGACGAGTCCTGATATCGGCGACGCTCTTGATACCACTGATTTTCGTAAAACAATGAAACGGATTCATAAATTATTAGGGATGAATTAGGGCTGTCACGTTCGGCTCGATCGCATTTTGATTACACGAAAATATTCGGTTTTTACAACATAGGTATTACCATTTATATGTTCTCTTTTTTACAATGTCAGTCAATCAAATCACTCGTCGTTTACAGTGTGTCCGCTTAAGTTTTCTACAAACGTAAAACATTTTCATTAATGATTTTATTTAAAAAATTACTCCCTAAAATCAACACTCTCATGTGCCATTAAAAACCACTAATTATACGCACTTAATACAAAAATAACTAATTGTTATCAGTATCACAAAATCGTCTCTGATTAATGTTATATTGTTTTTTCTGTTCAAATGATATTTCATTACTATTATCATGGGTAAGATCCGAAAGGTAGTATTGCGCCACTTGCGGCCACCCCCACCTCTCTCACTTTAACCCTTGCCCCCTTTCAACATCAGCCAATCAGAGCACGTCAAGCTGTCACCTGACACCCATAACCCACTGTTAGATACTTATCATGTCATTCGTTACTTGTCGTCTAACATCCGTCGCCAAATACATCATTATCACCAATTAGCCGTCACTGATATTAATATCATTCAAATGCTAAATGACGTAAAACTCATATATCGTTGAATAATATTTCTATGCAATCGATAACTCTGCAAGTATTTTTGAAAGAGAAAACATTGCGCCCATCACAAAACTTTCCCGGTGATATCTCTTTTCATTTCCCTAACAATATTTCATAGTCCACTCAATTTGGGTTACACTGTTTATCTTCACATTCATCCGTTTTGTCATGTTCGTATTTCATAACCCTTCATGTCAAAGAGCGTACGTACACTTCCCGTTCCCACCGTTTGTCTTGAAAGAAATCCGACGAAAGACCAAGACCCACAAGCGTAACGTCATTTTCCATTCAACGCTGTATTGTCCGGTCGGGCGTAAAATATCTGCAATATTTCATCGCCGTTTCACAAAATTGCATGCCATAGAATCGCGTATCTCCCTAGATAAATCCGGGTGCAGCACCCCCATGGCGCAAAAGTAGAAAACTACACGATCGAATTGGAGGAAAGCCAAATTGCATCTGGATTCCGGGATTATACGAACTTGAACTTTGGTATAACGAATAACACAAGTTTTTCCGATCTAGCCGGGTTTAATTATAATTTTTAATTTTCCCGTAATAATTGAAATGTTTGCGAGTTTGCGGGAGCGCTGGTTTCGTTTTCCAGTTGATTCATAGTTTTTTAGTTTCGTTTTGGCTGAACGGGGTGATTCGTATTTTCATTGAGGCTGCAGTTTTATCACGTTTGACAAACTAATCAGACAGAGGGGCCACGACTTATTCTAATCAATATTCATCCAAGTTTCCAAATGTAGAAATAAAGAGTTGTTATCGAAACTAATATCTACTACTAATGAACAGCATTCGCGACCTGCGCGAAGGGTATCAATATTTATCCATGTTTTCAACCGTAGAAATAGGGAGTTGTTATCGAAATAAATTTCTACTACTAATGAACAGCATTCGCGACCTGCGCGAAGGGTGCGACACCTATAATTATTTCGTTGAACTGATGTAATATTGTAAGGTCTTGTTTTGCCATAAGAACTAGTGTACATATTATATCTGTGTTTTCATAATTAATCGAGTTTTGGACTAAATTGAGTTTGGTGATATTCCATCAGGTCCATAATTTCAGAATATAATAATCGAAATGGCGGCGGCAGAATTAAGGAATTCAAACAAAAGGCGTATTTGTGCAGTGCTCTAATGCTTCAATCGTACAACAGGCAAAGTTTCTTTCCATCATTTTCCAATAAAAAACAAAGAGTGCAAGAAATAATAATTTTTGTTGAATGCCTACGTGTGTGAAAATGTCTGACAAATTTACTTCAACTTTCGACATCTGCCTTAATCAATTCAAATTTGAATGAAAATAAAATGAAATATTATGATCTCTTATGGGATTTGGCAGCCGATCACTAACTAACTATTACACAGTTTCGCGCTTAAATTCTGAGCGCCATCTAGCGGGAACGCATTTCGAGAATAAGTATCTGCACGGAATTGCAAAGTAGGTTAGATGAGGAAAAAGTAGCGCAATAAAGGTCAATATATAGGTTATTGAAGAATTTTGAAAAAACTAAAGACACTTTCTCATTGCCACTTTTTCAGCTCTACAAAATGGTGTTCACATAATCTCAGTACATAGTTTCGTTTAGAAGAAACCGTCACCAACTTTGTTTTTTAACATGGAAAAAAAGTACACCTTGTATGACAAAGCATTTTTCAGTACGAATGCAACGACGTACCGCATCATATGTTTTCTCATGTTTTCATTTGAAAAAATTCTCAAGAATAAAACTCGTTTGTTCAGACCTCGTTTCAGATACTCTACTGAGGATATGGTCTGAAAGTTATTCAGAACGTCACCGGAATTGAACACAGTTAGAACTAAATCAAAAGTTACTAAAGAGTGCCTCTGTTTACATAACACTCAATATCAAATATGACGCGATAAAAAAGTTCATTAGAGCTAATTGCCTTTTACTCTGTAAACATTGTTACGTAACCTATAATGATGTTGCTGGAGTACATTGTTAAATAACTTACAGTTTGAAACAGTAGAATGTTATCCGCTATCCGAATGATCACGTTGAGGGTCGAGAATACAACTGCATTGGATAAATCGGGTGATGTCGATTTAAACCACCTTAAAAAAAATAAGACCCCCGTCATCCCTAGCTCACACAAGTCTTTCGCAATAGTTCTGACGGTTGCTTGTGAATGACACTGAATTACTGAATGAAAGAAAGAAAAACAATTGAAAATATTTACACACATTTTACATACACGTGAGACATAGAATGACATTCAGACGAAGGATCACGGAATCATGGTAGCTCAGACAACATGAAATGAAGAAAGATGATCTCAACTGATTAGTGAATCCCTGTCTATAGTTTGCCTCGGGCTAGAGGTGATTCTACTTGTCGTTCGGTCTACAACTGCGGCTGACATTATCAAAGGCGATGTGGCAAGGGTCAAAATGCTCCGGGTGGTAAGATCTTAACTGATCAGGCGCCAGAGACTGTCCACTAGGTGAACTCTTATTTATTTTAAAAATCCTATTTCTGACACCACTGTAATAATAATTAATTCAAACTAAGGGCCGCAAATGCTTCAATACCGATCTACAGGGTGTTAAAATTAAATATATTTTTTTTTTGTTCATAACTGCTACAGTTTTTGAGATAATCAAAAAAATATATCGAGCCCCAGGAATACATGTATCCAGTGCCATGTCTATTAAAAAAAAATCAACAATGTATTCTTTCATTTATCTCTTTAGTTAATGAGAATTCGATTCGCAACTCAATTTGTCAAGTGAGAGACTTATAGTTTTGATCCTAGATATGTATATGTATAAGTTTTTCGTTCAACTGTCGCATCATTGGTATGGCAATTCTATGGTTTCGAGTAGTGTATTGATGCCTAAACGTGATGAGTTCATTTTTATTTTTATACTATACAACAGTGATGTTCATAAAACACAGTCATATCTTTCGGTAAATCATTTATAACTGTTGATTAGAGATTTTCTCGTCAAGAATGAAGAGAGAAGTGAATGAAAAACATGTATATGAGGATATAAGGCGCAAATAGAAACAAGAAGAGAAAGTGCGAAGAAAACAGGCTAATGGGGATAGAAGGGCAAAGAGAAACCAGATGAAGAGCGTCGAAAAAAAAAGAAGATCGGCGAGCACAGGAATATGAGTATAGAATGCATAAAGTCAAGAAGATGAATAGCGATAAAAAAATTAACAGCGACAATACAAGATGAAGAGTGATGAAAAGAACAAAGATAAAAAATGGGACATGTTCGAGAAATGTTCACAAGACTTCGTTGCAGAATACCATGAGTGTTTAAAAAAAATATTGAAACAACATTTCAAGCAGTGTATTCTCTTTTTCACTTCAAATATAACTTCGTCCCACTTCATCTTCAAACAATTTCAATAAAAAAAATCACAATATTTCATATGATATGCTTCTATTCCGAAGATCCGAGCACACACCCTGTATACTTGTTTATCTCGCTATCACAACAAATCCATCTCGATTATTTCTCCAATGTGCGGCAATTTATCCAGTTCTTCAACACCTTCGGCCACATGCTCGGTCTCGTCCAATCTTGTCCATGTCGTGTCCATCTCTTCTTCTATTTCCGTCTCGATTGACGTCACTTCGATAGCCTTCGATACGTCACATCACTTATAGCCGAAATAATAGTATTATTTTTCTATAAAGACGACAATGTGGACCCGGTGTGGGCATTATTTTATGATTAGATGATCGAGTTCTACAGGGACGGACTGGCCATCCATGCAGTGTGCATATCAAAATTAATACAACTTTAAACACCAGTAAGTAAACATAAACCATGCATTAGTTAAGGAATACTTTTCTCCCCAATGACCACTGAATTATATTTGTCAGAATATCGAAGAATTAATACTCTGCAAGTACTTTTTAGGAAGAGTACGAAATCAACATAGCCAGAAAAAATATTGGACGCACCTACTTACTTTACTACCATCATATTAAATATTTAGTACATTTGAAAAAAATTTGTTGATCGTAGAAATAAGGTAGTTAAATTGGTAACAGAACTGAAATATTACAAGAATATAATAGCAAAAAATTCAAACAGCAGCAAAACGATATGGCAGTCAGTGAATATAGTAACAGAAATGTAAAAAAAACTGATAATGACTTCAAAATCGAATGTCTTTTTTTCGATGACAAACCACTAATAGGCGTGCTTTTCAAGTATAAATCCACATATATGTTTAGAATATTCATTGAAATACAAATAATCCTTGGATTTAGACATTTTTGTCAATTCCGGACCTATTTCAGAGAATCAGGCTACTGGATGCAGAAAGCACTTTGCCGATTTGGTGGTAACTTCAAGACACGAACAAAGTTATGAAAGTTTGTGAATGAATTATTATGCTCAGGGGAAAAACTCCGCTGGAGAGACATGATGTATAAAAGTCACAGGTGGCTCAAGAACAGTTTCGTTAATTTCCTATTTTCTTCACGAAATTTTCATCAAGTAGGTACTAGGTGGAATGCATTATCCATGTGACACTTTGGAAAGCTTCTGTATATTTGTCTTTTGTTTTGTTTTGTGTGGCCAACTCGAATCTCCTATTGTTGAGATCACTTCAATATACAGGGCTATTCAAATTCGTTTCTGTACATGGGGATCTCGTAAACGATAAGAGATAGAGTGTCGGTTGAATTGTGGCAAAGTTTCGTATTTTAGAGACCTACTCAATGATGATTTTGGTTCTGGAGATATACAGGAAAAACCAAAAAATCCCAAATTATTTCTTTGCCTGTTTCTTCTTTATTCGCAGTCATATTGAAAATCTGTCCACATTTTCCTATTGGCACTTGATGTCGGCTATCAGAATATGTCCATGAATCTTGTATACAGGGTGTCATCTTTTTGTTGTAGTTTTTGGATCGTCAGAAATTGAAATAAATTTTATATTTCGGGATGTTTCGGTTATATTTCATTAAAATTGGGTGAATTTAAATTACGGCCCTGGAAATTGGTTGACTGAGTTAAATAAAAACACAATAGCAACTTTCACGTCTCCCCATGTACCAGAGTGTTGTTGAATGTGGTATTCAGAAACTGATTAACCTCTCTTGTACAATGAGGACGAGCTTCATCATGTTGAACCCAGAATCCTTTCAACCTACCTACCAGAAGTTCATTGTAGAAAACGCTCAAAGAGCATTGAAAATGAAAAAAATACTTTTGAAAAACACCATGGTACATGGGGAGACGTGAAAGTTGCTATTGTGTTTTTATTTAACTCAGTCAACCAATTTCCAGGGTCGTAATTGAAAAGGGAATAATTCACCCAATTATAATGAAATATACCAAACCGAAACATCCCGAAATATAAAATTTAATTTAATTTCTTAGTATGAAGTGAACGTCGACGATCCAAAAACTACAACAAAAAATACAGGTCCGTATTTGAAAATTCAAAGATAGGGGTGGCCCAAGTCAGATGACACCCTGTATAAAAGATTCATGGATATATTCTGATAGCCCACATCAAGTGCCAATAGGAAAATGTGGACAGATTTTCAATATGTCTGTAAATAAAGAAGATACAGGCAAAAAAAATAATATGGGATTTTTGTTTTTTCCTGTATATTTCCAGAGCCAAAAGAGCTAAATTCGGTTTTTTACATCATTGAATAGGTCTCTAAAATACGCAACTTTGCCACATCGAATCCTAAATTTGAGATCATTTCAAAATATATAAAAATTGACCGCACTCCTCTGACGACCCGACAATGACCTTTGATGATGAGAGATTGTTATTTGGACAGAAATTAATGTATTCTGACTCAACGCAAATCGGGCTAACTCGAATCCTATTTTTGATCACTTCAAAATGTATAAAAAGCGACCGCACTCCTCTGACGACACGACAACGACCTTTGATGATGAGAGATTGTTATTTGGACAGGAATGAATGTATTATGACTCAATACAAAGCGGGCCAACTCGAATCCTATTTTTGAGATCACTTCAAATTATATAAAAATCGACCGCACCCCTCTGACGACCCTACAATAACCTTTGATGATGAGAAGTTGTTATCTGGACTAAAATGAATGTATTCTGACTCAATACAAAGCGGGCCAACTCGAATTCTATTTTAGAGATCACTACAAATTATATAAAAATTGACCGCACTCCTCTGACGACACGACAACGACCTTTGATGATGAGAGATTGTTATTTGGACAGGAATGAATGTATTATGACTCAACACAAAGCAGGCCAACTCGAATCCTATTTTTGAGACCACTTCAAAATAAATAAAAATCGACCGTACTCCTCTGACGACCCGACAATAGCCTTTGATGTTGAGAAGTTGTTATCTGGACTAAAATGAATGTATTCTGACTCAATACAAAGCGGGCCAACTCGAATTCTATTTTAGAGATCACTACAAATTATATAAAAATTGACCGCACTCCTCTGACGACACGACAACGACCTTTGATGATGAGAGATTGTTATTTGGACAGGAATGAATGTATTATGACTCAACACAAAGCAGGCCAACTCGAATCCTATTTTTGAGACCAATTCAAAATATATAAAAATCGACCGTACTCCTCTGACGACCCGACAATAGCCTTTGATGTTGAGAAGTTGTTATCTGGACTAAAATGAATGTATTCTGACTCAATACAAAGCGGGTCAACTCGAATCCTATTTTTGAGATCACTTCAAAATATATAAAAATCGACCGCACTCCTCTGACGACCCTACAATAACCTTTGATGATGAGAAGTTGTTATTTGGACAGGAATGAATGTATTCTGACTCAACACAAAGCGAGCCAACTCGAATTCTATTTTAGAGATCACTACAAAATATATAAAAATTGACCGTACTCCTCTGACGACCCGACAATAGCCTTTGATGTTGAGAAGTTGTTATCTGGACTAAAATGAATGTATTCTGACTCAATACAAAGCGGGTCAACTCGAATCCTATTTTTGAGATCACTTCAAAATATGTAAAAATCAACCTCACTCCTCTGACGACCCGTCAACGACCTGTTGATACAATGACTCCTCTCATCTGCCATGACAAGATATTTCCTTTCCTTCGCTCTCTATAAAAAACGTATCCTAGCAATTTCAATTTTCTGAGAGAAAAAGAAAAAGTCCTGGGACACCCTGTGTATATATGAGCTTTACGTTCACCCATAAATTGTCTACGCTCCTCGACTCAGAACAAAGCTCAAACGTGTTTTCCACTTCTTTGATCAAACACGCTCCTCAGACGCTTTTCTAATCAAAAATGCCATCACGGCTCTATTGTCGAATTACTTTATACAATAAAAATATAGTTTCCGTAATATACATCACCTCCGAACCTAACACAATCAACTTTTCATCCCTTTGTTGGTGTTTTCCGCTTCCCTCGGAGCGTCTCTTTGACGTCACGCGAAACGACCTAAATCGCCCCGTCGCACCCTTCTGCCCAAACACCCCGAGGGGGTTAGTTTGCGCCAACCCGCGTATGACGTCATTTGCTATCCCGAAACCGTCATATCGATTACACCGTATAAGCTTGGGGGGTCTATTTTCGATAAACAAGTTAGCGGAAATACCCGCAAGGGTGCAGCCCAGGAGATGATTGTCTTGTCGAGTTCTTGTTTTGCAGGAAATAATGTCCCATCACTTCTGGAGATGCTTATAGTGTCGTATATCATGGAGAAAGGAAGTTGTGGCGAAAAAACGATCTGCTCTGAACAAAGCTGAGCGGAGCGAAACACCGTGAAAGAAGTATATTGTATGGTCGCCGGAGAAATAAATTGGGATTCAGGATCCTGAAGAAATCCCTATTGAAAACGAGGGCAACTTTTTGTTTCATCGCTTTTTTTCAAAGCCGGCAGAATCTCGAGAATCTGTCTGTAATATTATTGTTGATGGGGTTCTTTTACGAGTGAAAAATATAATCCCACTGAAAGAGAAGCAAACCGAGTTCTGTATTCGAGTTATGATGCATGGAACAATATTTTCACGGTAATTTCAACTTTCAGATAACTGCTTGATGGTCGTTAGTTCATCTATTGTTATGACAGCGTAGACAACGGTCAGTTTGAGTACCTGCGAATGCCTTTGGGATTCAAAAATGCACCGTCGACATTCCAAAGCGTTATGAATGAAGTCGTCTCTGCATAGGATTCCAGAATTTTCAATTTGTTTCTTTTGAATTTGAGACATGTAACTGATGTAATAAAAATTAAATTATTTCAATCTTGGGCTGCATAGTATCTTCTGTGTATTATCCCTTTCTTTCCTGCGGACTCGTTGTGTTTTTTCGAAGCAATTCAGTTTTGTTCTGGAATGAATCGACAGGCTTATCGCGATAATTCAATCACTTGTAGTATTACTTACTGATTTACTACTGATTCGTATTCACTTTTAGTAGGAAAATACAGAAACCCTACATAACCACCCCGTGTGGTCGGTATGCACTCCAAGCCAGTTTTATATGACGGGATTGGCATCTAGACAAGGAAAAATTCTCGCGCAATGAGGTATCGAACGGGGTCTATTGCTGAGCCACTGGCCACCCTTATAAGATTAATGACATCCCAAGTAGCAAAATCTGTTTTATAAGAGTGATATAAACTGCTATACAACATATCTAATTAAACTACAAATATCCTATAACGCCCTTTACAGCTCTAATATAGTACGTATACAACCAAAAAAGGCCCAAATTATAAAATATTTTAGTTCTTTAACACATAGCTTATAAATATTTATATCATCTCAATAAAATATCTATCAGATTAGTTACACAGCATATCCAAATATGCGGTTTGAAACCATTATAATCATATTTCTTAGGGATCCTATAAAGCGGTTTAAAACTATTTTAAGAATAGCTATACGAACATAAAAAACTTGTTTTATAAGGATGATATAACGCTGTCTGGTCAGTGTCCTATAGATGAACAAAAGTGAAATTATATACGACACTTTAGAGACGCAATTTACAATGAGTATGTCGAATAACGTTGACATAACGTGAAACGATAAAACTTCATCGAAATGGTAGTCATAGTTCGAAAAGATGAAAGTGAAACAGTCGCCATAATAAAAAACGTGAAAATATGCGATATCATTGGGTTTATAAAACTCTTGAAATGTGTTCAGCACCAAGAATTACCCTACGCAGCGAAATTTTCTGATTGAATATATATATGTTTTTAGTAAAAAATAGATGCGCCTTGAATTAGTAACAAATTGGCAGATCTGATAAAAATATTAAAATATGTACTATATTTTTCGAAGTCATTATTTTTTATCGGAAATAGCTGTATAATGATCGATTAATTAAATGAATAGAGTGTAGCGCTCTATATTTTTATTAAAGGTTCATAATTGCTTTAAATATATGTTTTTTTATTCCAAAATATTTTTCGTGAACAATGGCGGCTGCTTGCAAATGCTCAAACCCGCAAATAAATATGGCGTTGAGTTATACAATAATTATGTGTCAATAAAAACGTTAAAGAAGAAATTTATTCTATAAGAAACCTTATAGAACCTAATGATTTTATAGAGCTCTTTTGAATGGCGCTAAAAAACAATTTTTCCAGAACAAACCTATATTGATTTTATTTATTTCAGTGGTTGCCACATATTGTTTTTTTGAGTCTGGTTTAGGGGTGATCCTGTAAAAGACACTGAAAGAATTTTAATGCTTGTTTACATGATACATTTCCATCGTCTCATTATTGATTTCTTGTCATATTACAACTAAAATATCTCCAAATTAAAGTTAACATCAGCCATATTTTAATTTGTGTTGTTTTTTATTCTGCAAAAATGTTCAAAAATAATGTATCATATCGGAACATAATTTTCGATCCCCGAGATAGGGAGGAAAATAGTTCTTTATCTCCCACCGAGGGTAACTTAAGCATCTTCAAAACAACCTGCGACTGCTATTATTTTTGAATAACCAAAAATGTTAAACCAAAAAAGCGTTTATTGCCATTCATGACAACTTCTTGGTATTTATCATATCCTGCAAAACATTTAAAATGGCAAAATCTGGAATAAAAAAAGCTGTGAAATAATTGATTATATACACACCCTAGGGTCCTATATATTTTTCAAAAGTTTTTGTTAAGAGCGATAGGTACTTTAGAACAGCAATGCTAATTATTGCCCCGTTTAATTTATTCCAACGTATTCGTACACAAAAGAGATGAATCTGTTGAGTATTGCCAATAGTATATTAAAGTCATTAGGTGTATTTGAAGTTCTGCAACATGTGGCAACCCCGTGTACCATCTTTCTGTGAGTATCGTGTAGGGAAACATCAAGCGGCATTATAAATCATAAAGTCATATACGGTTGCTTGAAGCTGCGCTTCAAAATTAATTCGTTACTTTGTGCGGCGCCGGCGGTATAAAACCTAACCTGTAAATTGTAAAAACACGTGGTGGGTGAAAATAAGTTATTGTGGACGTATTTTTTGTGAAAAAAAAGTTCAAAATAGTGGAGACGGTGGAAAAGGGTAGAAAAGAACTAACGATTGTACCGGAAAGCTGGGAAAATGGTCAGGCAAAAAATTGGCCCAAAACTACAATCATCTAAAATCTGCAGATACTTTTTTTTCACATTTCTTTTGAAACTGCCACTCCTTGTTATTTTCTTCCAGGGTGATAATTCCATATTATTTAACTGATTTAAGGACTAAGGAAATTATAATAACGCAATATAATTATTAGTTGAAAATTTTATAATGCGGAAATTTGTTACAATTTTGCTCTTTAAATTTTTACAAGAATTCAAACTTGGGCACTAAAGGGTTATTATAAAAATGTTTTATGTAGTATTTATTGCGCACACACTGTAACGTTTTTGTTCCCAATACTACTACTTTGCCCTATAAACTGTTTATAACGGAGTAAGCGACGCCTTTATAGGTAGACTATACAACAATTTTATACTTATTTTATTAAAAACTGTTTTATTCATCACACTATAAAGCTTTTATACAGCTTGTATATAACTGTTATAAAAGTGCTTTGTACCGCAGGACTTAAAGATGTTATACAGAAACTATATAATCATTATAAAGCACTTCAACACAGTTTTAAATTGGTATTATAATGCGTTTTAAAACTATTTTAAGCCAAAAGCAAGCTTGAATTTTATAATGCAAGTTGAATAAATATTTATAGGACAATGTTATCAAAATATTTTTTTACAAACACAAAAATGTCGCAGTCAAACTCACTAAGTGATAAAATACTCCTTAATTCGGCATTATAAGATACTTATAGAATATATCAGTTCCATAAAGCAATGATTTAGCTACTAGGGATGCAGTTTAATTGAATATAAAAAACTTTTGGAACTGTCTCCAACTTTGCTTCAAAAAAGAAATAATGAAAAAGAGTGCATAAGTGCATCGATAATGATTTCGTCAAAACGTATCTCACCTTTCACTTCGCCCTCGTATGCATTTCATACATGCGAAATCTCCCCGCATTTTCGTTAACCCCGATCGATACCACAAGGCAATTGGTACCGACAACATCGCAAAAGTATATCATTTATTAAGTAAGATGCCTTGGGAGAAAGGGATTTCTGAGGGGGGTGGAAAAGCACAAACATGCCCTCGGTATGGAATTCGGAACAAGAAAGTGTGCAACGTTTCATCTTAAACGCGGGCGATGCGAGGAATCCGAAGAGGATGTGCCGCTTTTAAACGGAAGCATTCTATATCATTTTGAAACCGTATAAGGGTGAGAAATCGCCGCTTCTGAGAGGTAGCCACATAAAAGCTGTGGAGAATGCGATATAGCTACTCAACGATTTGTTGGATTGCATTTCAGAAAGAAGAACTCTTTCAATTCCATCCTGTGAGTATACAGTGATTAGCAACAAGTTGGCAATATATGGAAAATATAACATCAGTGGAAAATAAAAAAATGTATATATACGATTTAATTTTAGAATACGACTCTATATATTATGTTTTCAGTAATAGTAGAATGAAGAAGTCCCTTCATTCATAAGACCGTGGTCATATCCGATTTGGATTGTATCCAAGAATAAGGAAGCGCCAAGGAAACATAAATGGCGTCTGCTGTTTGACTATCGAAAGATTAACAAGGAAAAAATCGATGATAGGTATCTGATGCCTTGTATCACAGATATTTTGGTCAGACGGATTTCATCAGATCGAGATAGGTAAATGTTTCATTGGAAAATCTGCCTTCAGCGTAGACAACGGTAATTTTGAGTATCTGAGAATGCCTTTCGGATTCAAAAATGCACCATCAACATTCCAAAGCGTTATGAACGAAGTCTCCTCTGTAATGTAATCCTGTTTTCAATCCATTTTGAACCATACTTATTCATTATACTTTCGGTCGTGAAATCCGTCTATGCTGAAGGTAAGAATGGATGTTCTTGAGTTTCTGAGGCATCCAGGCTGAAGAAACCACTTCTGAGGCTGGGAGTTTCACAGCTGTGCCGATCGTTGAAAAACGAGCCCCGAGAGAGGCGTTCGGCATGACGATAAAGGGATGTGAAGCCTGATCTCGACGGGTCAGTCTCGATGAGACCGCTAAACGTGGAAAGATTGATTGTTCAGAAGAGCATCGTCCATAAAAATATCTATAAAACAAAGACACCTCATCAACTTTTCTGCGATGTTCCAAAGAAGTGAGCGAGCTTGTAAGATAAGCATCACCGACGAGACGAATCGCTCTTTCTAGAAAATATGTTGGCGAAAATATTGCCTTTTTTCTGAGCGTTCGTGGCTAGCGTTGAATCTTCCTCAGTTAGAGGAAGACAAGAGCTGGATATGAAATTTCTTGCCTCACCGTTGTAAAGACCAAAACGAGCGAGAGTCGTTAAGACACTTTTTGATGATTCGAGGATTCGATTAACACTTTGAATATATTTCGAGCTTCAACATATGCTGATCTGGTCATTTGTCCATTTGTCCATTTATAATGAAACATTAATGTATTGGGTGAATAAATAAGAGAAATTGCTGAAATTCAAAAAGGGAAACTGACCGATTGACATATGCCCAGGGTGGAAGGCATGACCGCCCTAAATCTCTCTTTGGATTCGCCCTTGTCAACCGCTTCCCCTCGAACACCCTCAGAATATAATTTCGAAGTTTCTACATATGCCGATGTAAAAAAGGAGGCTTTGCTAGTGAAATTCATAACCGAGATTTACCTGGAAAATTCACAGAAAGAAATGCTCATTAGAGGAGAATTGTGATACTGGCTTTGTGGCTGTTTTCGTAGCTTTGAACTATTCCAGTAGGTTTTATAAAAGAATAAATTTTCTCGTATGTATTCCACAAAGTGAAAGCCATTTTCCTCCTCTGACATCTTGGTTTATTTATTCAGTCTGCATTTCCTAATACACATTTCTCAGAAAGCGTCCTTGGTAAACCTCATACGGAATAATCGGGTGTTTACTTTATATTTCCAAGTTATATATCGATAGGGATTCTGTTTATTCCTGATTCAGTTTATCAAACAGTGAGGGCTGTATATCGACGGTGAGATTTTACGGGGTCTGTTTTTGAAACTAAATATAAGTTTGAGTTTATTAACTCATAATATATACATTTTTCTACAAACGTCAAAAAATTATAAGGTTCGCGCATTGACAACAATATGCGAAGTGACCCTTTTTTTCATTTTCCTTCGTTACCATGACACCGTGCGCGAAGTAGTGTGCGAAATACTTACTTCACACACTGCATGTAAACTATATGGGATTTTTATATTAATAATAATAATAATAATACTCCCTCATAAACACTCGTTGAGTGTACCCAAAGGTATAGCCTATGCGGCTAGAGGACGGCTATTATTATTATTTGCCGTGGCGCTCCGGGGCGACTTACTGATGTTTTAGGTGATGTATTCACTTTTCAGCAGTAGGAAAACCCAGAAAACCTACAGCAGCACCTTTATGTTCCTCAATCAAGCAAAAATTCAATTGTCAACATATACCATTTTATTTCCATAGTTACAGTAATTACTTGATTTGGAAAAACAGTTTAAGCCAGTTCAATACTATTTTTCATATTAAGCTGAGGATATTACTTATTTTAGAACAATATTTTTGACGTTTGTATAAAAAAATTTTGCATCTCATGCGCGAAATACTTTGGTGATCTCGACTAATCAGTTCTCGATCACCAAAGTAGCATTTCGCGCACTAGATACAAAAATAACTATTATAATTTACACAGAGAATAATGTTATAATGAAATAGCTTCATTTATATTCGCAAATTACCGTGACAAACAATGTGTATCCCTGTTTCTGATAATATTGCATGTAAATCCTAATAATCAGGCATTCTGAAAACTCTGTGATTTTCAACCATAAAATTGAAGAAAAGATTCGTTAGCGGTCATTCTCTAAATCCAATTGTGTAAAGACAGAGTAGAATTTTTTTAGCCAGATAAGAAATAATATCAACTAACAATGAAAATGGATTATATAATCCGATCTTCGGCAAAAACACCCTATCCAATAGGTATTTTCGTCGGCAAGTATGAAACAGAAAACAACTACTGTCCCCTACGACCATTGAATGATATCTGTTTGATACTTTGTAAAGTTTTCTACAAGAACCTCAGTAATTCAATTACAAACTTGTGATATTTCGTACCGCATATAAGAGTGCCAGAATGGAATGAAGGTAAACAATTTGCAGTAATCTTTAAATCAGTACACAAATTTGTAGAACATATCAATAGCTGATTTATTTGATTTCTGATATTGTTTTCTGTAATAGTGCAATGCGAGAGAGAGCGGCCTCCAAAGCAAACTTGGTGCATTTCGCTCTGCGATATTGGTGATTCTCATACTTCTAACACGTGTTATGATGTTAACCTTTATGTTTTTCTTCTACCCATTTAATTTTGAAGGTACGAAAGATTTTTCTAGGTCAAATGTCAATAATTCTCACCGGAAAATGCTAACCAACAGGATTAATCTTATTTCAAATACGTCAAGCTCAACTTTCCCCTGCATAGGTCTTTCTGAAAAGATGTACTATCTGAAATCAGTGATACCGAAGATACAGGACCTTTCAAATACATTTCAGGTATAGGTATCTGAATATATTGTAAAAATTGATCATTTAGCATTGTTAATAGATATATTTTGGAAAAGTACCCTGGGAGTTGTTGATATTTTGCTGTTTAAAAACGTGAACGTAATTTTGCAAATGAACCGTGAGAATTTGCGGAAAAACAGGCTGCACATATCATTGAGAGCTAACAATGTGTACCGACCAATTAATTTTTGGCCGGAAATGGACTTTCGATTGTCATCGAGTCCCATTTGCAATAATTGGCTGAACCGTGTTTCAAACAACATTTTCCCGAATTTCAAATTAGGCCATCGATATCGAATAATGAGAAATACTCGAAACAAACGTAGCGTTGAAAACGCCAAAAAAGGATTAATTGAAACGTTGATGGTGGAAGTGGTTGGGGCAACTCGACGAATTTGAAATATTAAACCCTTCCCCTTCATGAAAGCCGCCTTTTGCATGAGTGACGCGACACATCAATTAGTATCTAGAGGATTTTCATGTGAATGGAATTCAAATAATGATTATTTTGATATTTTCACATGACAAGGATAATCTCATGATAATAATTAAAATTGTTTTATGAAAGACCAACGCGAAACTAGAGTAGCCAAATACAGTTCGATTATTTTATCTTTATCCATGCGTCATCAATTTATTATCGAAGAAATCACACACCCTCTATTGAACATCATTTTCTATCAACCGCTATGAGCGAATCAAAATTCGTTAACATTTGTCTTCTAAGCTAAGAATTATGGTATTGTGATGATCGATTGAAACTTAAAACAGTAAAAAGACATAGCCATAAAACCGACAGTGTTTTACATTTCAACTAAACTTGCCAAACATTGTATTGACTAGCAAGTACCGTCATTGTTTTCTGTCATTGGGGTATTGTTTGTTGCCAGTTTTACTTTGTTTTGCAGTCGAATATATTATATCTGTTTTTTTTCAAAGGTAAACGTCTCTTGGAATCATTACTTCCAAAGTAAGTACAATACAATGTGTTTTATTCACAAATACTCTTTAAAATGTCCAACCTCACAATTGACATATGTGACTATAATCCCGTACTGCCGGGATATTCACACAACAGCTATTCATAGTGTGAAAATCCTAATGAGAGAAAAAAAATTACCTTAATCTATAAATACAGGTAAAAACAACATTTTAACTCCTTTTTTAGATTATGCCTGAAACTATTCACAAGCACAACAATTCGTATTGAAAGGGAAAGAGCGAATGGTGGACCTGTTTTACCACTTTCATCTGTTCAAGAGGTAACAATTAAAACCACAAAAGAAATGTCATAACTTTTCTTTACTGCATTTTAAAGAGTTGCAGATGCACTTAAAATATCTCGAAAAACGGTGTACATCAAAATAAGAAACGAAAATAAACCCATTCCATCAACACACACTGAATCACTCATTGAAAAATGGTATGAACGAGAAATGCTCCTTTGTGATTTGGTTATTAGACCCATTATTATAAACATTGGTGACAGTTCTGAATCTGAAAGTGATTAAATATATTAATTTTGTTTTTCCTTTCATAACTGGACATAGTTCTACATGCTCGCAATACATAAATAAATGTATGAATGCATTTATGAGTTGAGTATTTCATTACCAAATATATTTCAACTGGTGTATTTTTACTTCTTAGATATTCATTTATTTATTATTATACAGTATGTCCTTGCATCCATGCACGAATAGGTAATTGAAAAAGTTTGAATACCTAGGTCTAGAAGATTCCTTTTCTGAGTTTTAGTCAAGTTTGAATGGAAACTCATTTTTTGATATTAAAGTATGCAAAGGTTTTGGAAATATTGCACTCCAACCTAGTTTTTTGAACAACTTTTTTCGTTAACCGTTACATCTACAGGAATTGCATTAATGTGGGTAAAATTAGGATTTGATGAATTTGTGTCAAATGGCTGCAGAGGAATGGATAAAACAACTTCCTTATATGAGTGTGACTGAAATTAGAATACAGTAGGGAGATCAAAAGTTTCTAGTAAAACTCACTGAGCAAATAAGGAAATTCTATGAACATATCTCTGCCTCCATGTTTCATTATCCTATCAAACCTGGTGTCACTGGATTCGTAATAATTGGAATACACCGTGTGCTAGGAATCGCACGTTAAAAGGTAAGACCTCGTTAATCCTTGGATCGCACAAGTTTAGACTACTGAGAGCTGCCGTTCGTAAGGGGACGACAGCTGGTTAACGAAAAAAATAATTTTAAACAGATTAATTCCTTTTCGCCTTTGTTTCCCCAGCAATATTTTTCAAATTTGGAACATTGAATATGCTCACTGGACGGCACTTTTTGACATATTTGGAAAATAAAGGAAAAAAGGAAAGGAGAAAGGGGGGGTGTACCCGTGAGAGTGTCACATGGTATTCTGTTGGAACTAAAAAAAAAACTCTCATTGTCTGGTGGATCGCCATTTCCAATTCGAAAATGTTAATTTACTAATTCATTATCCTTTCTTATTACCCACACGTTGTAATTTTATCGGGATATTAGCTACGACATTCCACATTTAGACGTTATTTTGACTAAAACGTCTCGACTCATTTCATATGCATAACATTGATGACGCACGGGTAAAGATAAAATAAGAATTACGGCCTTCTGCATTCGTCCCGCTAAGATTTCTGGCAGATAACGGCAAGCCGGTATGATTTTCAAGTTTGAGAGCAGTGTTTCCATCATTCCACATTCCACCAAGAACTCCTATTATAAGAACCATTATTTTATTCACAGAATGGTTTGGGCAAAGCCTGCGGAGTTCAAAGAGTAGGTCTCGATATTTAGTCCGTTTTTTCTCCTCTTCTCAGACGATGTTCGTTTCGCCAGGAGCTGAAAACTCAATGACAAAAATCGTCCTGCTTTGATGGTCGAGGAGGACTACATCAGGCTCATTGGCTTGTATTTGCCTGAGGGTGGGGAATGGATAGTTCCAATAGATTCGGCACTTCTCATTATCCACAACGGACTCGATATCTCACTGAATCGTGTAAGGAGAAGGTGTAAAATAAAAGAGTTAAAGAGTGAGGGCGTGTAGTATAGTATAAATAGTGAGTTGAATAGCAGAAGGGTCCTTAGCACACAGTATATTTTTTATAGTAGATAGCGAAAGAAATATAATTTTGGGAACTTCAGTTACATCAGCAAGTTGTTTCTCAAATACTGTTTAATCCTAAGGTGATCATACAAATAAAAGCATCAATTAATTATTATCTACTATTATTTCCAAACTCATATACAAGTTATGTTATCAATTTTATAAATATGATATTTTATAATTTTGACCAGTACAACAAATAAACGATAAAATTCCATACAGCCCATTAAAGTTTTCGCCAAGAAAATGTAACTGAAATAATTCTCTTTTGATTTCTGAAATATATCAGAATTGCTGTACCATGAATAATTTGAATTGAATTGAATATTTCAAAATGATTTAACTGCATGATTCTCATTTCCTCGATGATTATTTTGACTGATAACTATATTATTTTGTAACGGATAATATTCATCAATTTGATGAAAACACTCTCTCACAGCAGTAATTAATCATAATCGATTCGTACTCGAGTCGGAAAAGTTGTCAAGCTTCGTCTTCTTCTCCATCCATTTCCTTATTTGTTCCAATGATAAATTATCGCCGTCGGGAATTAATTCGCAAATGTTCAATACCAGCCGTATTAGTACGGTAAGTTACGGTATTAGTCTCGTTACTTTATGCCAGCGTATTAATAGCCTATACATGAGAGTTACATCTACTACTCTCTTATGATCAGTGATATATCAATAATTAAAGCCAACCTAATTGGCCTAGACATTTGCCCAATTGCACAGTCTGATCACAAGTCAATTAATATAACAATATAACCTAAAAAATACACAGAATACATCAAATTATAAATAAATTTGGTTAAGGTCATTGAATCAGCTATAATTAAGAAGAAGAATGATGCATCAAATCGGCCATACAGAACAGAAGCAAAACAAGCGGCTAGAAATATGCAAATACGATGTACTTCGTATAGCTCTTTCATCCAGCCCATCATTCCCATCTCCAGCTCCACAAGATTCTGATCCAGCATCGTATTCTTTAGTTTGGTGGGGCTCTTCTAAATATCTTCAAAAAAAAAGGAAATGCGTCTTGGTTACCAGAATAAAATGTTTCTTTCTTGGGCCTTCCTCAACTGAAGCACTTTTAGATTCTATTTCCGTAGTTTCTGGAACAGGCTAAATCTTTGGAAAATACCACAGCGATGCCTCTGAACATTTAAAAATACCACAAAGTGAGTTTCAGCTTTTTTAAGGTCTCGTAGTTCCCCTCGATTTACTCTGACTACAAGAACAAACTTTTGGAACTTTAAAACGTCATCCCAACCTCTGGTATTCTATGGTTACAAAGTTGGTCGTGATTTCCAACGTAAGAAGCCAACTTATTGAATTGAATGATCCTAGGTTTCCCTCGGGGTGGCTTCTGGGTCAACTTCAGGTCACAGTTGATCCATCAAAATACTAACGAACGTTAGGTGCAATGCTAAACGATAAGCCATCAGAAAAAGTGGAGGTACTGGTCCCAATTTCTGTGGAGGTGAGAAACTATCTTGACCAAATGACGGTTTATTGTCCTAGCCATCCGCTCCATTATTCCATGCATGGGACTGTGGATGTACAACTGTAGCTCTTGTCCTTCTATCAGATTTTCAACATTTCATACATTTTCTAGTTGGACTCGAAATTTCTGCCTTGGTCCAAATGCGGCTCCAATGGAATGTCGATAAGACATCGGCGCGAGATGAAGGCTTCCTGGTCAGGCAGAGCATAGGCCACTTATTGAAGTAGTCCGTTGCCACAAGGATGTTTCTATCACAATGGTGAAATTATGTAAATAGGGCAGCAACATCTATAGTGATTCCCTCAAATAAGCTGCCTACGTTGTACTGACGCAATGGAGCCTTAGGTCTGATCGAGATCTACTACTGACAGAGTATCCAGCACAGTTCCTGCACCAGTCCTTGAAATCTGCTCGACAATCGACCCAGCAAAACGTTCGCTTTACGTTCTAGATCGTTTCCGGTACTCACAGATGTCCTTCGGTGACCCCATCATGGATATCTTGAATCAATTCCCTGTGGCTCCATCATTCTTAGCTCAAACCCATGCTCATTTTTAGTTAGCCCAAGAGTATTAAACCTTTAGCGAATAACGCGACTTCCTGCTATAATGGTCTCTGATTTTTCTTTTTACAGTTGATGACTAAACCAAGATCTTGTTATTATTTAAGTAATCATCTAAAACTTCTACAAATTGTCGCTTCTCTTTTGGTAGTCGGCAATGTGATCTTTGGGATTTTCGAGGTGTATTATGGGATGCAGTCACCATTTAATAGCTCCAAGTACCAGGTTTCTGGTTACCTTGTGAAAAATTTATTTCTGGTTCGGTAGGGGATATCTCACAACCCCCAGCTCGGAGATGGCAGGTGCACTAAACAAATTCCGAGGCTGGTGTATATCTTTCGAAATGGGTCAGTTCTTCAGTGCTTTGCTATTCTGTTTATCTACTTCTTTTCTAGAAACAACGTGGTTTTCTCAGTCCTAGAAATACCTTCTCTAGGTTTTTCTCGTGAACCTTGAACAATTTGACAATTACAATTATGTTGTAGCGATATACTAGATACGTCCTGTTAAAGAGTCCCTTCAAAACCGTCTCCATCAATCTCTCAAATGTGGCCGGAACATTGAAAAGTCCAAATGAACAGCCACAATTCTGAACTAACGGTGAAAACTGTCGAGCAGTCTCCTAAAATTGTTCCTTCGTTCCCGGTAATAATCAATATTCATGACTCTTACAGGCACACTGAGGTCTTTCCTAGTGCGATCCCTTGTCCAATTTTCTCATCGTGAAGATTGGGCTCGAACATAGATTCTCAACGTTAACACTTGCTTTGTTTTCATCTCTTGAGATTACTATTCTCAACTTGACAAGGCTAAAAGAGCCCGAACATGAACTTTTATAAATGAAAGACAGAATTCAACAACACTCAAATGTTTATATTAAATTAACAAAATAATTACAAATTATCAAGGATTCAGTTAGGGGCATTCAGTAATTAATTATTATTGAAACTGATATCAAATTCAACGGGAATCAAATTCGATAAAGGAAGATACTTTAGCATCATCTTAACAAGATAGAAGTAATGATTTAGGTAAATGAGGAAGTCATAATGACAGATATGAAAATTGATTGGAAGAATCAACTTTCTAAAGGAATCAGAAAGAATGTTTATGAAACTGAATAATTTACAATGAAAATTAGGTTATCAAGTTAATGCAAGTAAAAATACACAATCACCTTTCACGGGAGTTCGTTAAGTAAAAATACACCCTGTAAATCTCATATGTTTTATCTAGCTATCTAATCTTGTATATTGCCTTATCCTATATCAATTTTAATGAATATTTCAATTCAGTTCATTTATATTTATTACATTTTTTTTTACGAATCGGGAATATCTTCGATACCCTCATTCACTCGGCCTATCCAGGCCTTAATGAAACGTACACTCGTTAGTTCAATGCGAGTGAGAACCCTCATATTCCATTGATTGATTGATCGGACCGCCTCCGCCATACTAATAAATTCATTCATTCCGTAGAGTATGAATCGGTCTAGTCAACACTTCGGCAATCAGCCGCTCGAAGACATTGGCAAACACGGCTAATGCGATTTCATTCTTCTCATTTGACAGAAAGAAGGGAGTTGAATTATATTACGGTGTCGTTTTGAATTGGAGGTTGATACCCCTCTTTGCGGTCATTCATGTTTTCTTGAACTTTTTCATTCAGTTCAGATTAGAAATCACTTATATAGAGTTTTCAAGTATCTTGCCTGAAATGAAGTTTTTCATTATTCCAATTTCACTATTTCAATATTGATATCCCATTGAAAACATGAACTTCTGTATTTCCCTCATTTCATAATAAATTTAGAATCTCTTGGGATTGAAAGTCCCATGCATGTATGATGAACCATCGATAGTTTATCCTCCTGGCTCCTTTTCAGAAGAGTCAAAATTCAATTTTCGGTAGATAGTCATCATCCAAAATTCAAGTAATCACTTCAAGCGAGAGCCGAATTGATTCCATAGAAGATTCCACTTCACCTGGAAGGATTGAAAATTACTTAAATAAATCAAGAATAAGCAGTTTGCAGAATGCCAACGTATATGTTATTCTGCTTCATAAAAAAGCTTACAAAAAAGACATTGTGAATAACGGGCAAATATTAGTTTTGAACTCATTATCGAAAGTATCCATGAAAATTATAGCAAATAGACTGATGTAACATCTGAATCTCATTTATTGATTTGTTGTGTGAAAATTAGCAAATTTGTTCAGTTATGTTCATCAACAATTTGACAACAATAAGTTTGTGCTGTCTTTCCCGTTGCATCTATAGACAGCTTTTGATACTGTGGGTTCTAAAATATTGAACATCAAGTTATCATCTCATGAGATTCCTATTATGCAACTTGCAATTGGGTATTCCCCAAGGATCAGTTCTTAAACCGCTTCTTTTTTACAAATGCTCATGTAACAGTTTTTTAACAATTTTAAATCAGCTCGTTGAAATTCATTTGGGGGCACCTGGCGATTGTTGAATGAACAAAAAATGGCATTTTTGAAAATTCAGTTTCTCTCAATATCGAATATTACATTACTTGACTTTAATCGTCTGAAAATCTTTTTTAAATGCTCGTATTTTTTAATTAGAAAGCAATATCATGGCTTAGTTTGTGGATAGGTGCATTTTTTCGACTAAAAATATTCTGAAATTTTGTTAATTTATCATCGAAATAAATTTTTGTGTTATGATTCGGAATCAGTACGTCGAGATACATATGGAGGACGTTTGTATTTTTTTGAAAATTGAAAAATATAAACTTTCGAAAATATCATCGCTCAAGGGGATATTTGACGTTTTATTCCTTTTTTATACTAAATCCTCATACAAATCATATATTTCTGGAATCAGCATGGAATTTTGCGTCTATAATGTGAATTTCAACAAATTTTGACGATTGCGATTTTTTGAAAAATTCAAAATTAAAATTTTTGATGAAAAGTTTACCTCCAAATTGCAGAGGTTCCGTTAAAAGCCTACCAAATCTCTATTTGACTCGGAATCGATTTCAAATTTGGTGGATATATTCAAAAAAGATAAAATTTTACGAATATGAAAAAAAAAGACGGAACAAATTTCTTGCCCGGATATTACCGCTCTCAACTCCGGATATTACCGCTCTCAATTCCGGATGAACTTTTCAACTCGACAACGGTTTGAAATAGAGCAATTCTGCGAACGCCGATGATGACGAAATTAGTGTATTTTGTGAATTTAAAGTCGATCAGCAAAAAACAAAATAACTCGCAAAAAGTCGAAAGGGGTATACCCCAAAAAATCATGGAAAGTACAAAATCATTAGATCCACTTGAAATTAGCACTATATACCGAAAATTTCATGCGATGATTCCGAAAATTCAATGATTTGGATATGATCAGATACAAGGTGTACCATGAAAAAGGATTCAAACGTCTATAATTCTCTCGCACCTACAAATTTTCCAAAATTTTTATTTTTAACTTTTTGAACAATCGGAGACATATCTCGGTGAGCTGATTTTGAATAACGTTTAAAAAATTGGATTCGGCAAAATATTAACGAAATGAGGTCAATTTTTTTGTAGAAACCGCCAAAATTGTTGTCGAAATCCCGACATTCAAGTCAAATTATTAAAAAAAAAACTTTTTCCTTCGGCGTCTCCGTAGATTCCAACTGACATGTTTTCCAAAATTCATTCAACTTTCGTTGCAAATAAAATAACAAAATCAGTACGAAACTATTACAGCGTTCATATTTCGGAGAATTTCAGGAATCACGCGTTATCTATGATTCCTGCATTGTCCTTTTATTGCCTTTCCTATCTTTTATAAATCGTTCACAATGCCATCATAACCTCAAAGTTTACATCTCAGAAAGTATAGTGGATCGTAAGCTGTTTTCGAATAGCAGTTTTATGAATGTATGATAGTAAATTGAAAGGAACAAAGAACAAAACCCTAGAAACATTATATCTCAAACAACCAAGACATTTATCTGTTTGATGCGATGTTTATACAACTGTTTTTCCGTTCAAAATTAGTAATATCAATAAAATTTAGGAAAATAAATGAAATTTTGTAACTACCTAGAATGATCGAGTATAAGTGTATCATCAAACACTTTGTAAGTGCCGCCAAATGTAAACAAGATCAATAAAGTGTTATGAAGTGTTGATACTTAAAGATGTTTTGTAGAAGTCCAATTCTAATGTGCCGTAATGGCCGAGAACATGTTTCCCGTAATCAACTGGAGAATTAGATGTTTGCAAATACTAATATAAATCTGGAGTACCTACATTAATTTATTACAGATCGATAATTGGACCAAAGTTCATCCAGTGGTCTTAGAACGATAATTTCAACTCGTATAAAATCGTCCATAAGAAACGTCAATTTTGGCAGTTTGATATCGGATAAATAGAAACGTAACTGTTTGCAAGTGGATAAACTGTTATTTACCTTCACCACGGCAACAACTAATAATTGTCGTATGACTTTATTGAATCCGACGCTGTACCCAAGGACGCGTTGCTATTCAACAAAGCCAAATGACAACAAATTTTCATACTTTTTGTTACAAAGTGTTGTTTTTAATTTAAAATGAGCGTTAACGGTAGATTTACCAAATAATGAATTCTGCAACAGACAACGCCACTCCAAAAAACACCAAAAAAAACAAATCATCAATTTGGAGGCAGTTTGAATTATTTTGTCGAGGAAAGGGGTATGAACTATTACCTTCAACGTCGCAGCCGGAAATCTCAAGCATATTGGCAGATTGCGCGTATAATACGTAGTTATTTCTACTCTTGCCAAAGCAGGAGTCTCAGAACAACAAATTATCAAGCTTACCGGACATTCGAACGTCAATTCTTTGAAGCCATACCTTCAGTTAGACTCACAGCATCATTCCACTTTAGTGACAAAGCTAAGAGAGGAAAATAATCAAATTCAGTAGTCTTCTTCGGCTAGGATTGTATATCAAAACTGGACTTTCACTAATTGTACATTTAAATAATATTTTCTGTTAAATGTACTTTTTGTTCAATGAATTATTGATTTAATTTAATAAATTATGTTCTATTCACTTTTGTTCAATAATTCATTTATTTGATTCGTTAAATTATCTCACAAAATACAACTCGAGGTTTTGTTTTCATCGTATAAACTTTCATTTTGTTCCACTCAAACTTGGTAGCTTGTAATATGACTCGACCAAATAACATTAGATAAAATCATGTTATTTGCTCTCGTCAATTACCAAAGCAAAATGAAAGTGCAAAATGAAAGTTTATCCGATACAATAAAAACCTTTTGTGGTATTACCCTCGACAAATAATTGTTAGACAAGTGTTCTAACGGTCAATATGCTAGTTGAGTTTTAGACAAATAAAAGCAAAAATTCATAATCGGAAATGGCTTTATTATTTTTCAAAATATCTCTAAGATCGATTACATATACTCCATCAGAAAAGTAATATGTAGAACTGAAAAAGTCAATGAATTAATAGTATCGAACCAAGAAAGTCTGCAAAGCGTGATATTTAGAAGTCATAAGGAATAAAATCGTCAAAAATTGACATAGAGAAAGTCATCAGAAGAATGAATGTTAAAACCGAAATATACAGAACCAAAAATACAAAAGAATTATTAATATTGAATATAGATGAATACAGCACACTTTTACAGACATATAAATGAATAAAATAGGTATTAAAACACTCGATACAACCACAGGGTGGAGGAAAGTTCAGGTTTCAACCGCTTTCAGGGGGAGAGACCTAAGTCCTGCCCTCCTGTGTCCTAGGGGCAGGCAAAGTCGCCCCACATTTGTCCATAGACAGACCCCGGGTTGTTAGAGGCCATATGCACGTAAGTGGTTTGGTTTCAGCTTGGCTGTTTTTCTGCCTCCTCTAAGTTATGCAGGGGTGTTGCATCAGTTCGCTGGTATTACCTGGATGGAATCATATGCTCGAGTCCACAAAAAACTCAGAAATGAACGGTTCAGATATTACACCTCTTATCCTAGTCATCTTCTAGTCGCTCATGAAACAGATTCAGATATATAAGCCCCTGATGCTTTCCCAGGGCATTATGGTAGCTTCTGATCCTGGTGATGTTCTTGATCAGGGAGCTTCCAAGGATCTGCTGTCTATAGAATCTATCTGCTATATTTTTTTGTTTTCTGTGATCGTTTCGACGTTGGCCAGCTCATATGCAATGCGGCTAGCCGAATGTGCCTGTCACTTTTTGCGACGATATCAAGTAGTTTATGTTGCATCCCCTTCTGCCGCACCATCTGGTACGTGGGAAGGCTGCAAACTATTGGACAGGCGTAGATCATCGATGGCCTGATGACTTGTCTAATTGTACTCACAGGTACGGCACAGACTCTGCCTCCTTGGTCCGGATTCCAAGAGCCATAAACCCCCGTAATCTCCACGTTCCTACGTTTTCTCTTCTTAGGGCCAGTTTTATAGGTTCCAGTTAACTCTAGTATAAAACCGGTCCTCAGTGAAGTTTATGAGCTCTGTTCTTCCCGGATTAACCGCTATTTTGTTACTCGCCAGGTACGGCACGACATGCCAACGGTAGCAATGCAATTACAGTATCAACAACTTTGGTAGAAACAAAATCGAATCTGTGATCGCACCAGGGTTTCTATGCATCTTGGTTTTACATATTAGCAGTTTTCTCCTTTATCTTTATAAGAACAATAATTCAGCTATTTTATGGCCCACTCTAGGATCAATAGCATGCGTTTGAACCAATTTTCGAAACACTTTTTTCATTCCGACTGAGGTACCTCCAAATCATATTTGAACGCATCAACCGCTTCTTCAGGCGTAGAAAAACATTGATAACGTAATTAATGTATGATCTGTAGGAATAAGAAGAAATCATAAGGACTGTAGGGCGGATGGATACATCAGTTCAACGTTTCGACTGCTCAAAAATGTTTTAGTTTGAGCTGATGTTTGAGAGCTTGCATTGTTGTGGTGGAGGATGATTCGTCTTCTGTGATTGGTATTCCTTACCTAACGTTTGAATGAACTAGGCCTAACACTCGTATGACAACACGTTCTGAGTACGTTCACCATTAAAAATGTCAAACTCTACGAGGACAATGTCAGATTTTACATACATAGCAATCCTCGTAGTGCCAATACATTCTTCAAATAATTGTAGAATATCCATTATTATGAAGACTCATTGCATAAGATGGGTATCGAGCGCGGAAAGGAAGTGGATGACAAGGAGCGAGTTAATAAATACGTTAATAAAGGGGTAATTTATATCTGTGCTTCCTATTCGAAATTATTAGTCATCTCGCCTGCAATTCCAGAACTTCTATATTTCAATATACCCTCTAGAAATTGAAGACAGCATAATTTATTTTCTGTTGAAACTTCCACCACTCGCCATGCTCAAAACACGACGACGAACAAGCCCCCGACTTCGTATGCAAACAGCTGATTGTTCAGAACTTGAGTTACGATTAAACAGTAAATATACAGGGTGTTTATCAAGTACTTGTACAAGCTTCAAAGGGTAAATCCGTGACTAACTTAAAGATAAAACTTTCATATGAACATGTGTCAGCAAATGTATCGTTTCGGAGATACAGGGTTATGAAGTTGAAATTTTATTTTCAATTATTTTGAATAACTTTTACAAGTTATTAATAAACACCCTGTGTAATAGTATCCGGTTTTGTTACTCATTTTATGGTTCTTGTTGGTAGTAGTTTGATTTGTATACTGGATGAGAATGAATATAAACACTGTGACCTTAGACCAGTGAGACAGTTATACAGAGTGGGCCATTGAAAATGAAACATCGGTTCTGTAGGTCGACAGAACCGGATTATACAAAAAAAACTCGGACAAGTCAACTATGCGTGCGATAAAACTCACCAGAACTACAGGTGCTATGATCGCCACCCCTAAATTTTTAAATCATTACATATTTGGGAGGTATTTGACCCCTGAATATCAAGCAACAAAAAAAATTGTATAAAAAAAATCCAAATGAAAATTTTTCAATGATTCTTTAATATCGAATATTGCATTACTTGACTTAGAAAATGTTAATTTGTTAATTCGACTAAAAATCTTCTGAAATTTTTGTCAATTCGTCATCGAAATTTAGTTTTGTGGTATGATTCGTAATCAACACGTCAAGATTGAATTGAAAAACAACTGTAGCTGAAATTAATTATTTGTTTTTTGATACATTTGTTGATAAAGAAACTTATTATAGTTATTTTTAAGATACATTTGCTTTTTTTCGAAAAATGGAAAATAGAAACTTTCGTGAATTAGATATCGGGAAAGAAATTTTTGATGTTTTATTTTTTCATATCCCAATTTGATATCAAGATTGTTTCGGCATTTCACAATGATTCTTAACATTTTTTTCTTGTGTCTATTGACTTAATCAAAGCATTCGTTATCCAAGCTGCATTTTTCTTTTTTTCAGTTTTTCTTTCATTTGAGCGCATCGATCAATCGCGTAGGAAAGTATAGAAAAAAAATTCTTGGCAGCATCTGGTTCCATTGCTAAGTTTTTCATAATTAATATGCTTTATACGATGGATATCGTTAGTTGTTTCTTTAGGACTTTCTAACGTTAACTGAAGTACAGTTGTATAGTGATCTGTTATATCTGTTTCTATTTCTAAAGGTAATATATTGTTGATGAGTTAATTTATTTTCGTTTTTATGAATATGTAATCGATACATGACGGTTTTCGATATGGTTGGTTTCGGGTGACTGAATTTATTGTTGATTGGTAACCAATTCATTCATTACATTCAAGTATTCAATAGTTTGATCTTTGTCATCTAAAAGAACTATATTTATATCGCCAACAAAAATACTACAATTGTCTCTGTGATTTTCGTATATTTTGAGGTAAAATGATATGAACTGAAGTGATAGAAACTATTCTTTTTCTTCGAGAATTATACTACTATACTATATAACATTCAGTTTTCTGAAAAGCCTAATGTTTGGGCAGATTTACTAAGGCATTATATCATCATCCTTCAGCAAGATTCCATTCCACCCACCCTATTATCACAGAATTGGACGATGTGGGCCGACTGAGTGGCATACTCGCTCACCAGATTTGAGCCCACTGGCGTTATCTCAACTACAGAGTTTTCATTGCTCAACCGGAAAATCTCTTTGACTCGCATTGAAGGATAATGTATGAATGTGCCATTTCAAATGTGAGTGGGGTTTTTGTAATAGACTGTCATATATCGCTATTACCAAGAAATACAAGGTAAATATTTCGATCATAACGAATAAACCGCTTAGAATTTGAGAATGGATCATTCGATTTTAGTTTTTCGATATAAAATTTAAAAATATTTTCTATGATGTAATGCATCCCCTTAAAATTTGTGACGAGCACAGCCTCTAGGGCGCAAAACTTTATCTTGTCTGGTTAAACTGTATTAAGGGGGAAGAGTTTTGGCAAGCACTGTGTATTCTTTGTGTGTTCCCCTTTTTAATATTACTGATACTACTCATTGTATTTCCATCAATAAAATTGCAGCTTCAAAAAATAAGTGTTATTAATTCAACCCGGCATATTCCAAATTCATCACTTCAACACAAACACACACATTGTTTCCGTATCATTTGCGAACAGAACCTGTTCCAAATATTTTCCAATTCGAATGAACTCTCCGCATTGAAATTTCCAAATTAGCAAATTCGAGTCGAGTCGTACACACACTCATTTAATTCAGAGTTGAACTCTGACCTTAGTCGTTGCGCATGTTTCCCCCAAGTGTTACAAACGCCAGACGCCTGTGACATAATAAAATCCAATGCGATTCAGTTGGCTTTAGAATGAAAATTGAAAATGTTGACGGATTATGTGTTGTATACGGGCACTGCTGAATTTTTTGAAAGGATTCTTTCGACTGAATTACAGTTAATGGTTCATTGTTCATTCCTCCTTGAAACCGCTATCGATATAATAAAGAGAACATTCTCAACATAGTGTGGTGATATCTAGTCGGCTTTCGAAACTGAGCTTCTGATCAAATGGCAGCACTCATCTCTTTCAGTCAGGCAAAATCAGAGACCTCTTACAGCTTTTTCCATAAATCGAAGGTCTGTGCTCATATGTCTCACAGCTTTGATTCAATATCTATGGAGGTATCACCCAAGGAAGTAATTATTTTGTGATGAATGGTATCCACCATTGCCCGGTGACATATCACCCTAGCGACTTTTTATGCTATAAAATGGACTATTTCATGTTTTAGTCTATGGTCTATAACTTCCGGTCACCTTAAGTCTCCTCGAGTAAAATACTCAAGAAACAAAATACCTCTCCATTCAGAATTCCAGGAAGAGGTACTTTGCGTGACACATCATCGAACAATATAAAGATTCACTTCGTCCGTGGACTCCATGACGTTTACCGTAACCTACAGGCACAATAGAGCTGATGAATGAGACCATCAAATCAGGAACTTTTCCTGATTGCCTTAAAATTACGAAAGTTATCCCAATACCAAAAGAAAAAGAACTGTGTAAACTAAGACCTATCTCAATACTGTCCAAATCTGGTAAAATATTCGAAGCAGCTCTAAAATCGCAGTTAGAAAGACACTTTGAGGTATATAACATCATTCCAGATCACCACAATGGATTCAGAAACAAAAATCGATCACAAACGCTGTAATGCAGCTGGTAGATAACATCGTCGGAGGCTGCCAGAAATGTGTCAACACCGTTTTCTGCGATCTTCAGGCTGAATTTAATTGCGTGTCACATGAAATCCTGCATAAAAATTGGATTGATTCAAATTTGAGAATAACTCAATTAATCTTGTCAGATCATATTTATTGGATTCAACTCGTTTATCAATACAGACTCGGCCACAATATGTAACTGATTTTCAATCAATCACTTTTCATATCCCATATCCTTATGATCTATTCGTTTGGAGGCACTTGTCCCATGCAAAAAGAGTGTTTGGATTGCAAAGAAGAGCAAACTGAGTTATCCAGAAGACATTGACAAAACATTTATAAATAATAAACTTTTTATATAATCCTCTCTTTACGCCTATTATCAAGTCAAAACAATTTCATTTTCATAATACCAGACAATCATAACAAATCACAATGGAATTAGAAATATTAAAAATCTTAAATAAAGTTTCGTTTACAAATTATATAAAAAAAAAAAACGGCTTGGAAAACGCTTTTCACAGTATTGACGAAATTTTGGCATTTTACTTCAACACCAATTTTTTTTTTAATTTACAATCTAAATACCTAGATGAAAATCAAAATTATGGTTATTCTAGTCTGGTTCCTCTCATTTGTTTATTTTCGTGAGAACCAAAAAAAGAAGGATTTTATGCATGTAAATGAAATTGAAATCAGAAACTTTTCAGATGCTAAATTAGATATTGACGACGACGACTGAATATATTGAAGGAATCGCATCTACTGTCAGAATAGGCATGTAAAATTCAGGGATGTACCAAGCACTGCTTGTCTAAATACCTTCATACCTTGTGTGTTCGTGAGCATTCTTGTTTAGGCATTTTATGAAAGGCCTTAGTGCTCTTGAAAAGTGCTCGCTAGATCCCAATATTACTTGCTAGCACTATTTGCTAATGCTCGACAGCTCGACACAGATCTGGTGTTAATGGTATAACAAACTGGACCTGTCCAGTACAACTCACTATTGCACTTGACTCGTAAACAACGCATGACATCATCACTCTAGAATGGCTCTTGGCAATTCGAGAATCCCTCCTGGCGAGTCATCAAATTTTCCCAAGGTCCTGGTTCGTCGTCTGGAGTGCTCCAAAAGTAGTATTCTCGAATATAAATACAGAGCCCTTGGCCAGAAATGGCAGTTATAGTCTGAGTGTTGGCTCGGGCATTATGGGTGTGTTGATAGCAACCGTTGCCAAGGTATTACTGCTTTATAATACCTTGGCAACAGTTGCTATCAACACACCCATAATGATGAAACCAGAGCACATACTTTGTGCCTGCCCCGCTGCGGACCGAATCAGGTTTTCGATGTTTGGCAGAGTTTCACTCTCTCCCTCGGACCTGAAAGATCATATACCAAATAAACTATTGGGCTTCTTCAAGAAGCTGTGTTTATTTGGTGAAATGTGAAGTGGTATGAGCCACAATAATAGCCCCTCACGGGTCGCAGTAGAGGGCCAAGTAGACCCGCTCATTTTAAACCTAAACTAACCTTATGATATGAGAAATGTCTAGTTAACATCTCTTTGAAATGATTCGATAAGATACAGTGTGAATGAAAATTGGCCCCAGCACGGTTGAGGAACTCCACAAAACAACCTCCATACTTTTGAATTCACGAATTTATATAATTATTTGTTACTCCTTGCATCAAAAGCTAGTGAAGAATTTATCAGAAATTTATCCCTACTCTTTCCAATGCTTCTAAAACAACGTGATCATTTCGTCAAATGCCTTGAAATGATCAAAGAAGATACACAGGGCTGGGTCTCCATCACCAACTGCTGCGTAAATACTCTTTCAGAGCTTGCTCATAGCGTCATTAGTAGATTTTCCTTCTCTTAAACCTAACTGCTTTTTAGACATTAAATTACATTTATTCATAAAGTTACCAAATCTTTGTTTTATGACTGTCTCAATCGCATTAATTCTAGCGAAACTTTCGTCTGTATCAACTCCCTAGATATTGATATTGGTATTGCTATTGGTAGGTGAAGACTGGATGCATTGCTACCAAAATAGATCTGTTTTGCCCCACCTTCCCTGCCACCTCAAAGCAGCTTCTCAAGACTCAATTTTCTGAGGGGTTTGAGCATTTACTGTCAGCTGGTATGATCCCAAATTTTTTAAAATCTCATGATGTACAGCGTCAATTCCGTCAGGATATGGTGGGGTGTTCCCCACAGAACCTACACGTCTTAGCTTACACAGCTGATCTCCAATAAATACTGCTTACGATTCAACAAAAGAAAATTTATAGAATTCGAAATTGGATAGACAATAATAATATAATAATAATCCCTCATAAACACTTATAGAGTGTACCTAAAGGCATAGCCTGTGCGGGCAGAGGATGGCTATTATTATTTGTCTTGGCGCTCCGGTGCGACTTACTGATGTTTACGGTGGTGTATTCACTTTTCAGCTGTAGGAAAACCCGGAAAACTTACAGCACCACCCCGGATGGTCGATGCGCACGTCAAACTGACATCAGATGTCAAGATTGGCATCTCGGGAACACCACGATAATTCGGAAATTGGGAAATGCCTCTTCAGTTCATACCTTTCAGCACTCTACTAATGAAACTGGAATGGTTCATTGTGGTTATGTTTCATTTCTAATTCGTTTCAACTATTGCTGTTGCAGTCCTTTACGTAGATTGCAGCATGCCCGAGATTCTTTTCTAATAGTGCATAAACACTACAAAATCTTTGCAGTAATACCTTGGCAACGGTTGCTAACAACACACCCATAATGCACGGGGCGTTATGGAGGGCATTATGAATCATAACGCCCGCTAAATGTTTTTTACTGTAGTTCAATAAATTAATTACTCAGAAAATTTTTATTCATAACTGTACATGAAAAAGAGACTAATTATTTTCTCTCAAATAGAAATTACAATTTTCAAATGTTCCTAAAATATTAGTACCAAGTTTGGAGTTCTGTGAACTGACCGATGATCCGGTTTCGTTCGGAATTTTAACATTTTCTTTTTCGGAAACGGAACGGGCTATCATTGTAGCAATTTTGTTCTTCGAGGAGATACTTTCTTCAATACAGCTCTCCGCTACCGTACTACTCTTCCATTTTCCATGTAATTTAAGTGTTTCAAAGGAAGCACCACCTTGAACAAGAAGCGTTGACGACGTTCGGCGTAGACAATCAGCCCTAGGCTGTATCACTTCCGTTAAAAATAACATAAAAAGCTATTTATTTCAGATTGTTGAAATGAATTAGTTGGTTAACGGAAAAAACAATTTTAACAACAACTATTGTAGATATAAATAAGATAGCATTGTCGATCACATTTTTAATAATATTATTAAAAAATTACCACTTATTATTTATCCTCAAAATATAACCAATTGCATTACTGCCGAAATATTAAGATTTACTGCACCCAACATATGAAGCAACGAAACAAAAAAAAAAAGTTTAGGCGAGAAGATGCAAGAAAACTGGGTGAAATTCATAAACTTCAGAACTTCACATTCCTTCCACCAACATTTCCGGGTAGGGAGAACTACATCAGAGATCCCCGAGGATTGGATATACGAACATAGTTTAACTTCCAGGTACCCTGAGCTAAATTCGATTGCTGGAACTAGAAATTCGATTGTCTAATCCCTAGCAACTCATACGATTCCAGTTAGCAAACTGAGTTTATGCGACCCACCCTGAGGCAATTTTGTCGCATTACCGACAAAACGATTTCTGCAGAGGACCGATGACGAATTGGTTGGGTTGGGAGCCACGGTTGATAGCCTCGTATCATGAATAGGGAACGACGTCGCCATTGTAACGACAATCATCTATTATTCTTGTGTGTTTGATTCTGTAGTCCGGGAACCAGCTGCAAAACGATGTATGTCTCCCATACTAGGAGGGATTAGCTTGGAATCAGTTCGATCATGGAATGACACTGTTCTTTAGGAAAGAATAACAAAAATGCGTTTCCAGCAAACCTGGTGAAATGAAAAAACTCAAGAGAGATAATATAAGTGAAAGGGTACACATTCGCTGGTGTGCCATGAGACTGATGATTGGTTTATGCTCAACTACTTCAGTACTAGGGCTAAAAAACAAAAACAAATAACAAGATCTAAAAATAGTGTAGTGTTTAAGCACTATTGGGAAAGAATTCCAGTCATGCTGTAATCTACGTGAAGGAGTGCAACAGCAATTGTTGAAACAGATGAGAAATCAAACATAACCACAATGAACCATTCCAGTTTGAACTGAAGAGGCATTTCCCAATTTTCGAATTATCGTGGTGTTCCAGATTCTTTCAGAGAAGAAGGCATTTCTTTTTGAACCTCAATACCTGTACTTAATTAGGTTAGGTAGTATTTATTGGAGATCAGCTCTGTAAGCTAAGATATGTAGATTCTGTGAGGAACACCCCACCATATCCTGATGGAATGTGACTCTGTACATCATAAGATATTGAAAAATGTGGATCATACCAACTGACATTGAATGCTCAAACTCCCCAGAGAATATTGAGTCTTGAGAAGCTGCTTTGAGGTGGCAGGAAAGGTGGGGCAAAATAGACCTAATTTGGTAGCAATGCATCCAGTCTTCACTTACCATCAGCAATACCAATATCAATACCTAGGGAGTTGTTACAGACAAAAGTTTCGCTAACATTAATGCGATTTAGACAGTCATAAAAGAAAGATTGGGTAACTAAATGAATAAATGTAATTTAATGTCTGAACAGCAGTTAGGTTAAATTGAAGGAAAATCTACTAATGACGCCATAAGCAATCTCTGCAAAAGTATCTACCAAGCAGTTGATGATGGAAACCCAGCCCTGTGTATCTTCTTTGACGAAGTAGATCACGTTATATTAGAACTATTGGAGAGAGTAGGGATAAGGACGATTTCTGATAAATTCACTAGCTTCACTAGCTTTTGATAACTTAGAGCATCAGTGAGGAGGTTCTTTTGTGTAGGGTCAATTTTCATTCACACTATATTTCATCGAATTATTTCAGAGATGTCAATTAGACAATTCTCAGATCACCAGGTAAGGTACGGTTGGGTTTAAAATGAGCGGGTCTACTTGGCCCTCCACTGCGACTCGTGAGGGTCTATTGTGGCTCATACCAATTCACATTTCAATAAATAAACCCAGCTTCTTGACGAAGCCGATTAGTTTATTTTGTGTATGATCTTTCAGGTCCGAGGGAGAGAGTGAAACTCTGTCAATCATCGAAAGCCTAATTCGGTCCGAGGCGGGGCAGGCACAAAGTATGTTTTTTTTTTATTTTTTTTATTATTTTGTAACGAATCTTCCAGGTTTCCAGAGAAAATCCTCCTAGGTTTTGCCAGAAGTTCAATACTTTCCTTGCTGTCCAGGTGTACAATATATATTTCGCAAAACTTGGTGGGATGCCAATGGCAGGTTCTGGTCAAATTAACCTACTTGCGGTACGTTATTCCCTCTATACCGCAGTGGCCAGGGATCTAGACCAGAGACAGACTATTGAGTCTTCCTATTGAGGAGAGTTTGTTTCTGGCAGTTTGACACCAGCTTAGATACGAACCAAGTGCTTTCAAAACCGCTTGACTGTCCGAGAAATTTTGGTTGACCTTTGTGCGAGATTGATTTCTTCCAGTCACATAGATCGATGGCGTGAATTTCCGCCTAGAATACTTTTGCATATAATCTTAGACAGGTTAATATTTCTGTTCTACGTATACGACTGTATACACCTGCACCAGAACGTGAAGGTGTTTTTGAATCATCTATGAACCAACAGTATTCTGTTCTCAGTAGTTTCTCTTTTTGAAGGACCCAGTCGTCTTTTTTCGGAATTGGAACAGTTCAAGACAGGTCAAAATTTACTGTTGGAGGCATTATATCAGAGGTCATTCCCAGAATGCTGCGACTTTCAGAGCCAATCTGCAGTCTGCTACGCTCTGTATAAGTCTGTTGCATGTAATTGGGATTCCGCATGATTCTGTAGGTTGTTCATCTAGTCTTCCTCTCCAGGAAGATGTGGAGAGGAGGTAGGATTTCCAGATCATCAGAGTGCAACAATTATAATATTAATTATAATGAAACAAAATGTATCCCCAACACAGAATTAAAAATAATTACGATTTTAGTGAAATATACTCTGCTTCTGAAAAGAAATATTTAGGCATACATAGCCGTTTCAAATCTAGTGAAACCCTAAACCTCAAACAAAAGATGAATGAACTGAGGATAAGGTAAGCGAGTAAAGCAATCTTATTATTAGTAGAAATGAGAATTCAAAAAACCACACCAATAACACAGGTGTCAACTCGTAATATTTCTGTTTTAACTTCAAATAGTATTTTTTTCTTCTAATCATTACAGACTTTCTTTTTTGAAAAAATATACAGAGTGTTTACGAAATTGGAGCAATAAATAAATGGGTGTTCTATGAGACACATAAAGACACAATAAAAAGCATTTACCTTTTTTTCTGAAGCACTTGATAATCTCCCAAAAATAGACTAATTTAATCAAGATTGTTTGAAAAGCACTGGTTTCATTCATCAATTCCTAGGGCGCCTATCTTCTAGTATTGTGTTTATTACTCGTATTCCCGCACCGTTGCCAGTTTATTATTATTACGTAAACCTTGCCAGTTATTACATTTGGATTCGAAATGAACCTAAATAAAAGCACTGAATTAAATCAAAATGATGGCAATGAGTCATTCTCATTTCATAACGGGAGTTTAAAAGTATTACTGAAAATGAGCGGAATTTGATTTCACAACAGGTGTTCGAAATGACCGCTACCACTTTCTATGCAGAGTCTCACACGATGAAGTAACGAGTCCCAAGCACGCTGAAAACTTCCTTCTTATCGCATCTGTTGAACGGCGTTGTTATTTCACCTAGGTTCGTCTATTATCCGATTGAAATATCGAGTTTCTGGAAAAGTACCGTGATTGCAAATATCGTGTGAGTAAAACCTAACAACACTGACATTTTCCATAGTGGTGAGTCCAATAGGAATTTTAGGAATTTTGAAAAACAGAGATGTACGTAAAGAAAATACGAATGCAGTCAAATACCGAAACACAACAAGAATCTAGGTACCTACCTAAATAAAATGTATGGATTCGTCAACCGATTTAACCAAAATACATCTTTGATATGCACGTAAAATAATCACAAATATCCCAATGAATGCAAGAAGCGATATGATCGAAGAATACCACAACCAACAATATACGACTCTAAATCGATTAGCTTGCGAACTTTGCCCTTGAATAAGAACTGTTCGAAGAAAGGATATCGTTTACTTCATCATTCCATCTTTCAACATTCAACGTCGGCAACATTGTCAAAGTTATTTATTACGCGCCAGCCTTTTTCGTCACCGCTTCGGTTACATCTAGAGGCCGTTGATCTCTGGCCAGAGGTTCCCAAAAATTTGCCAGAGTTTTCGGAAAACTTCATAGTCCAATATTTTCCAAAATAACGTTTTTTCGAGAAAAATCTATTATTTCATTCAGCTTCAATTAATTTATTCAACGGAACAGTTTCTCAATTCTAAGCCAGGAAACTCCGTTCTCCTTTCCACATTCGTCTAAGCTCACGGAGTATTGATAGGGGCACTTATTAGTTCTATTAAGAAACGGTATTTACCTTCTAAATTGCAGCTTTCGAGTTAACGACGAATTTGCCGTCACTTAAGTGTTTTCCATTTATTGCAACTAGCGTGTCTTTCGACGACAGATTTCAGTAACCCTTATACTCGCTTTCTGATTAATCTCCTGGATGTCGTCACACTTCCGTATCTCTTTACGGTTTTGCAAACACGGTTTATGACTTAGACTATCATAATAAATAGGAAATGACGTCGTTGTTGTGACGAACGAACGGCTAGAATAGGCGTGTAGGAACCGAGCTAATGGAAGCGTTACCGAACTCATAAAGAAGTGGAGAGATAATGCGGCCCTATTCTTTTCATGCAAATATTATTTATAGACGATTTAAGGTTTCCATGTCACGGTCAATTGTTTTTCTCAACGGCAAAGACCGATTACAAGACGGATGAAAAAATGAAAATGAAAAAGTCTCTTGACTTATATTACTTATATGGAAAAGTGCTAGATAGACCAGAGCCAATAATGTTCGAAACAAAAAAAAAATCTTAGCAGTATGTGGATTAATTAGGAAATTGGGGTAAATTATAAGGTAGCATATAATAATAAATTAAGAATGCAGTGAAATGAACAATATTGGATAGTGGGTATTCAAGGTTCCTTCTTTAGCAAATAGACACAGGATTGTCAATAAAAACTAAGTATAGGGCATGGATTAGCGCAGTGGTTGAGCGCCGGCCTGGTAACCGAGAGGTTCCAGGTTCGGTTCCCGGCCGGGGCGGGCTTTTTTCATTTTCAGATGTGAAAGTCTGATGGGAATAATTCTCCACGATAACTGTGCTGCTCCTAAGGTGGCGTATGGAGTTAGTAACAAGGCCTATCCAGAACACACGGCTAATGACCATAGCAGTCGATGCCAAAACACCAAGGAAGAAAAAAAAACAACTAATTATAAATTTTGTTTCATATTACATTTGATTCTTACTTCACAATGGCTGAATAGGAAAAAATCAAGAAGACTCAGTATATAGAAGATCCAAAAGGAGGCCGGGGTTAAATATACGTTTTAAGGGTTGTATATAATTTCAAGATAATCTGCAGCACACTTCTTTGAGTGAGTGATTGACTTGCCCTATACATTTTCTATTGTCATAAAGGGCGAATGAGATATTTCTATTTCTATTTTATTTCTATTGCGCCTGGTCTCATCATTAAGAAGTTGGTTCCTTCAACACAACATCCATTGGCACACAACTAATCCATCAAATTAATAGCGTCTTTTCACCAGATTACAAAACAATATACATTTCTGATCGAATAAAGATTTCAACTTTATCAAACAGCGATTGTTAAATTCTCATAACATTTTGAGAAATTACCTCAACTAGCAGCTGAACACTGCTACAGAGTATACTTTCAAATTCAAACTTGACTTGGTGAACAATTAACAGCTACGGATTGGGGATGGAAACATCATGTTAACGGTATCATGCCTTCATTCACAGAGAAAGAATTAATGACCGAAAAATTGCTGAAAACAATCTGCTGAGACTGCGAAACAGGATGCAATAGTGAAAGATGTGGCTGTCACAAGCATGGCTTGAGATGTGCAAATTTGTGCTCTAATTGTCCTGGTTTTGAAATCCGTTTAAATGATGAAAAACCGTCGTACAAAAAAAATAACTGATTCCGATGACATAGAAGACATTACACACAGTCCAATTAATTTGAATCATGATGATACTGAACTCGACAATCTAGAACTGAAAGAAATCGAAGAATTCGAAGATGAACCCGAAGAAAACGGAAGATGCTCTGACGAAGAAGAGCGACCTACAAAAAAAAGGGAATCAAAATAAAACTATTTCGTTTATTTCACTATATTTGACTATAATAAAACAATTTTTAATTTTAAAAAGTGACTTGCACATTAATTATAGTTCTGTTTATGTATGAAGAATGAAAAAAATCTGAATCAAACCTTTGTTTTTTTAAGTTTTCGATTATTGTTTAAGCAATGTTGTCGGTAATTTTAAAACCATAAATGAGCAATTCAATGTAAATGACATTATATTATATGAAAATTAATCTCTTTCGTCAACTTCAATGCTTTTTTGCAATAAAAAACAAGAAAGTCTCAAGATTACTGAAATACCGATTGTGATAGTGTTTTTTTTGTTTTCTTGCATTTTTAACGATTATTTCTCCGTAGGAAAAATATATGTTTTGTATCATGTTAAAGTGATAGTTTCAAAGAAAAAAATGAAAACTGAAAAAGTTTAAAAATTGAAAATTCGACTTTTTTAAAAGTTTAAAATAGTATACGGATAAAAAATAAAAACAAAACAAATATTTTTCAGCATTGTTTTCGCTAATTTCAAGGTTTTATTGTTATTTTGTGACTGTTTAATAATTTTCAATACAGCTTTTATTTTATTAGAGCGATATTGCAGTTCATAATAACGTCAGGCAATTATAAAGTTTTCCTTATTTTGACATATACGCAAGCGCAATGTGAATCTGCCTGCCTCTATTATAGGACGGTTAATGCCAGGATTTGTGGTTCCTTTATTTTCACATCGGGTGAGATCGTGGACACGACATGCCTGATAATTATATGATTTTTTTCAACACAAACCGATATCTAAGCCCCCTTTGGCCATGTTATCATCACAACAATTGTATATTAGTATAAAATAAATTATGTAGAAAGAAAAATTTGAGAAACTAGATTTTATTTATAGGTTATGAATAACGAAGGCCTGTGTAAATAAGGGACAAACAGAAAAAACTGCAATATCTCTGTTTTGATCACATAATCGTGCCAGTCACTATTAAAATAAAGTTGCCTTTAATACTGGCTGGCGTTATTGCAATATATCTCTATTTCTAGAACCCAGCACTTACTTCATGAAATATTTTTCCTGACTTTTTTAATTCATTGTCAAAAAAACGTCAGGATCGTACTTGGCTCACTCATAAGCGGTGTTCACACTTCCAGAGATTTCATATTTTGTCATCAATTTTTCTCTTTAATGAGAAGGAAAAGATGAATTTGTTATATTGTTGTTGATAATTTTTATTTTTCGAAAATTTGGTGAAGGCGCCCTCTAAAAACACAAATGAAAATGTTTCCAAAACACACTAAAATCTTCATTTATGTTGATTAAGGTAGTGGTGGTGATAGGTAGATAGATAATAAGCTCATTGTCTGAAGGGATACTTTATTGACAAATTTTTGCTTATAATATAAACACACGTATCTTCACAAGAATAGAGATATACATAAGAAAATATATACACACACGCAGTCTCAAAGTAAGTCACAATTCGCGAAAACATGAAAATATATCAAATATAAATAAATAACATCGAAATTGATGTGATTATTTCATGTTCTGCAAATACCGCTCGACAAAATTGAAACCGATTTGCTTTACATAGGTAAATTAAAAAAAATATATATGTTTTTAGCGTTTTTCCCGTTGATTTCGACGTATTGTTGAAAAATGTTCAATACAAAAGTTTTAAATGTTTCAATTATTCACAACTTTTGTATCAAACTTTTTATGATAGGGCGCATATTTCCCACAAATCGTAAAAAAACCCCTCCCAGTATTTTTTGTGGCTGTTTAATGATGTTCGAGAGAGCTTTGCTTTTATCACTAGAACCCCGCAGTTTCTTCATAAAAATATTTATTTTTCCTGCCGTTTATTTTTCATTGTCAACATCCTTCTTGGTTAACTCATGAACGGTGGTGCTACTTTCACAGATTTCCCATTTTTTATCAATTTTTCTCTATAATGAGGAGGAATTAGTTAAATACTGGTGGTGATAATTTTTATTCATCGATAATTTGGCGAATGCGCCTTCTGAAAACAAATGAAAATGTTCCCAATAAACAGAAACACCAAAAGCTTCGTTTATGTTGATAAAAAGGGTGGTGGTGAAAGTTTTATTGTTTGAAGGAATGCCTCATTGACAAAGCTTTGTCTATAATATGAACACACGTATCTTCAGAAGAATTGTTGAATTTGTTATTTTCGTCAACGGACTGCACTTTTACGCGCAACCCCTTAGCTTGTGCGAGCTGAGAAAGATGTACCTTTTAACATGTGCTGCCATGGAAACATGTAAATTATATCTACCGAGTACAATGAAGAATTACCACGATCCTTTTTTATTTAAAATTTCGTGTGTTTTATGCGTTGACCAGTGGCGTACTTGATAGCCTACAACTAGTCTGAAATGCTTGACTTTGCAAATAGTTATGAAGAATCAGCAGAAAATTCTTCGGGAAAGTATGGCCACATACTATTTACGACACTAATCAATGAGAATAATTAATGGATAAAATTTGACCTCGAGTAGTTCATCAAAAGTTTCAGTTCGTGGTACACGTGTATTCAAGAAAAAAAGCAAGCTCACATTTTTACCACATTCAACATCTTGTCTCAAACAGGTTGGAACTTTTCTAGTAAGCCGTAAAAAAATTCATTGACATAACTCAAACGATCCTCAATTTCGACAGAAACAACAATAAACATTCTCGGTTGGATCGACTTGTTTGTCTGCACTGGCGTTTCCATTTATTTTTCCAGAGAGCTAAATTGAGGTGAATTATTTTCAATCTATGACGCACTCGGTAGAACCCGCCGGTTTGAAAAATAAAAAAGGGGAAAACGCAAGTGAACTAATTTCGAGCTGTTGCATTTAACAGCTCGTTAATTATCGAGTTCGCGGGGAAAACTACGTCCGGATGGAATTCCAATTTAATGGGATTGACTTTCTGTATAGGAAGTCTATCAGCGAACGTTTGTATACAGGATCGCTGATAAACTTCATCACACCGGCTGCGTAACATTCAACATCTGCTATCTGCTACGTTTCGAGGTATCATGATAACTATAATCTGCTGGCACGTCATAATGACATCGTTATGCCATTATATTTGTGTGACGTAAGAATGTTCAAAAACTCGAAGTACTCTCCCTAACGAGCACAAAGAGTATTGACAATGATGTTTTTCTGTGGAGAGATTCTAATAAGTTTTGAACAAAATTAACTTTATCTTTATCTATTGGCATTAAAATGTAAAGCGACGTGGCTAATATTCCGACAAAAATGAATAAATTCATGGAAAAACCTCCACAAAAAAAAATAATTTTAACATTCTTGTAAATTTTTTGGAAATTAGAGCTACTTTTTTTCCATTCGAACGTTTAGATGAGTATTTTGTGAAAGTGTTTCATGGCGAGAAAAAATACAGGGACACATTAATTCTATTTGTGATGGGTAATTTCTTTCAACACTTTTGATGGAATTACATCAAATGGCTGCAAAGAAATATCCGTAAAACTTCCTCATTCACCTAAGCGTGAAAGACACTCCTGACCTGCCCACTCTCGTCTAGTTTCAGTTTCACTCTCGAAATATATGGGGGTTTTTTGCACATATCTCTGCAGCACTTTGACATAATCCCAGCAAACCTCGATAATGCACTTTCTGTACATATGATAGAAGGCATTATTTTTCTGAATCAGTAGAATACGATTTTCTAAAATATTTACGTTTTGTGTCATCATGAAGAAAAGTTCAATCACCGAAATCAGTGAATTTCAAGTTTATCGACAAAAATAAAAAATTACTCGAAAAAAGTCCTGAGTAGACCCCTTAAATTTGCTAATGGGCATATTATTATGTGTACATATAAAAAAGTTCGATTTTTACGAAAATCAATAGGAAAATCAAAAAATCAAAATTTTGGAGAGAAATAACCTCTTTCAAGTCTGGGTCAAGTTTTCAATTCGATATCGGTTGAAGATAGAGCAATTCTACGAACGCCAATCGATTCAGAATGATGAAATTTAGTATACTCTGTAAAATTCAAGTCGATCGATGTAAACAAAAAATTATTCGAAAGGAGTCCTCAATCCATTCAATAGTACGCACGTCACAAAATAATTAATTTCTCAAATATAGCACAGGGTCCTCATTTTTTTTAAATCAAGCCTTGTTCAAACCCTCAGAATTTTTTTTTCGCTGCCACTGAGTGATTGTGAGAGAGAAATAATCAATGTTGTTTCATTTAGCACCTTTTTATTTTCTAGAAGTATTTACTTGTAATGTTCAGGAGCTATAATGATATATTAATGCAAACAGTAGTGTCACATAACATAAGAAAATTTGAAAATGAAACATTCTCAATTGTAAAGTGAAAGAATTTTTTTTTCACAATTAGAAACATCTACGATGAGTAAAATTATAAAATAAAGAATATGTATAAGACAAGCGTTTATACAAATATACTGAAAATTGAAAAATATTGTTGGATATAGATTATTCAAAATTTTCCTGTGCTTTTATATATTACAGATTAATGTTTGCATTAATATTTTCATTATGGCTCCTGAACCGTACAAGTAAATGACAAACTTCAAGAGAACACAAAGATGCTAAATGAAACAACATTGATGATTCCTCTCTCACAATCTCTCAGTTGCAGCAAAAAAAGATTGTGAATGGTTGAACAAGGCTTGACTCTGAAAAAACAAGAACCCTGTGAATTATTTTACAAACTAATTATTCTGTAACGTGCGTACTATTGAATAGATTGTACTTGTCCAATTTGAACGGATTATTGTCGAAAATGTCAAGGTTAAAATTTATTTTTATCACCCTGTACCTCAAATAACAAGCCGTTTGGGACATATGTTTATATAAACTAAATCTTCTAAAGAAATTTGTCAACGTACTTAATTGATAATTTAACACCATGTATATGTGTGCATATAAAAAAGGTTGATTTTTACGAAAATTTATAGAAACATCACAAAATCATAATGATAAAATTAGTATAATGCAATGAAAGAGTTGTATTTCGTGTAAGAATTTAATAAAATCGCAAAGCGCTTTCGGCTATTAGGCCATCATCGGTGCTATACCTGCAAGTAGCACTACGTTTTGGGGTTAGTGGTTAGTTCTAGTGGCAAATGAATATCCAGATAATTTTGAATTGAATAGGGGATTATTGAAATAACGAAAGTAATCACGAATAAGGGTAGAATCACTGGAATAAACTAGGTACTTTTATGTGGAGGCTAATTCGAGTTTTTTCTGTGGTGGCTCATAGCGGTTGATATAAATAGATGATACCATGACCGATCATCCGCGACCGTCCAACTACGACCAAAGCGGCCAACAGTATCATTATCGGAAAACTCACAATGAACGATCGTCCTCAACCGGTTTCCAAAGATCATGTTTGAAATTTGCTGAAAAGTTTGGTCGATCAGTGTGCGCTTGAAAGTTTTCATTGATCCCTTTCAATTTTTGGTCGTTGCTGGACGGTCGCAGACGGTCGGTCTTGGTTGGTCAGTGTATTTTCTAGCTAAATTGATGACGCTTGGGTAAAGAACCAAAAAACCAACTGTATTCATCTCGGGATACGTTAAATTATATGCGGTAACCGTGTCTATCGAAAGACGATAAACTGCGATGAGCGTCTTTATCAGCACGTTGCGGTCAACACGTACTGGAGAGCGTGGGATTCTGGATAATCTATAGGAAACGCCCCCGTTATGTAATTTGCGTCGCTCGAACCGAATAGCCATACCCTAGGCTATTTATTGCTCAACCCGGCCCTGGGCTAACTAACTTCAACAATTAGCATCTCGGTCGATCTTCTTGCAGCCTCCGGCGGTTGGGTAACATTTTCCATTTCGCCAAGTAATTTGTTAGTTCGAAAAGACTGGAGAAACTGATCAGTGGTTGGACCGGAAGGAACGCCCGGAAGCGGACTGGGATGTTGAGGTGGTAGCGGTCCCTACAGGCGCACCAGACACAAATAATTGAAAACTTACTTCAGTACCTAACCCAACTACTTCTACAGTGCGGCACATCGATTTTTTAATTTTTTTATTTGGAATTTTGAAACCCAGCAGATTCCAATATATGTTTTTATTATATCCACTGCTGCTTTTGTTTACAAACGTTCTAGAAAGTCAATAATAAGATATCTGCAAGATTCTTCATATCTGCACCTAGACGTTCGATGGAAGTAGCACTCCACAGTCTTCAAGTTGGGTCGAGCAAGATGGTTGCAGCACACCAGAATGTTGATGCCGCTGGATCTGAATATTGTCTCCAACATGCTCCTTATAACTCTCCAGTCCAGCCCATCAATTCCAAAGGCCAATTTTGGGATTGCCAGGTCCACAAGATTCTGGTCCAACATCGTGTCTCTTAATCTGGTAAGGCTCTTCCAGACATCTTCATAAGATGGTTTATCTCGGGAATGCTTCTTGGTAACCAGATAGTAGATGTTTCTCTGGCCCTTCCTCAGCTGTAACACTCCTCCAACTTCCGGGTTCCCACAGTTCCTGTAGTCGACCATTCTCTGTCGTAGTTTGCTGACGTAGTCATCTCCCGCAGTGTCTTGTCCTGGTGGCGTCCCAAACTTCAGGTCACATGGAAGTCGCAGCTCTCGGCCCATAATATCACTAGCAGGGGTTTGGCCGGTTGACTCGTGAACTGCGGAACGATAGGCCATAAAGAACAAACGGAGATACTGTTCTCAATCTTTTTGGTGGTCAGAGACTACCTTGGCCAGGTGGCGATTTATCGTCTTACCACCATTCCATGTGACATCGGATGTAGAGCTGTGGTTCTCGTCTTCCGGATGTTCAGCATCTCACACATCTCCTGGAACAGGTTTGACTCGAAATTCCTGCCTTGATCCGAATGCAGCTCCAACGGAACGCCGAATCGACAAATCCCACTTCTGACACCAAATGTAGTAAAACTGCACTAAACTAATTTTTCTAATTTATTTTATACTCTCGTCTTAAACAATAATTCATATCACAGTCACTATTTATCTTCACTATCGCTCTCTGTATGCGGACTCTTGAACTGTATCTGCAACTCTCTGTGACTATAACTATCGCCCTATGCTATCCAGCTTATATACTTGCAAGCAGATTCCGTTTAAGGTTCTCGATTGATCGGGACTATAGGACGATTCATCTAGATGGCTCTTAGAAGCGGATGGAAGCGATCGATTTTATTCGATCTTGTTCTCGGAGATCCGTTACACAGATTCAAAGTTCAGCGAAAACGCTCTGGGTATCAAAAATATATGTGAAAAAATAAATCAAATAGAAAAATTACAAATATAAAACTGGAAGATAGCCTAATTTTAACAGACGACAGAGGAATCTCTTACAAATTCAACGCACACCTTGGTACAATTGGTGAGAAATATGCAGAAAAATATCATTTCCGAAAATTTTCGAAGGACCTGTAAACCTGCGAAAAAACAATGTACCTTTATTCAACTACAGAAAATTTAGAAATCCCCGAGATTTGACGGTATCCGCGAGCCTCGCCGCGAGCAGATACTAAGGAGGTAGCTGTACAAATTGCTTCGCCACTCAGTGAACTGAGTAGCTGACAACATTTCGAATTCTCTCTTGAGAATGCCAACCACTCGTGTTGACGAAACGTCGAGAACAACCCATAATAAAAACCCGGAAAATCATAATATAAATACCGATGGACGCAAAAGTAACCCCAATTCACTCGTTTTCAAAATTGTATTTTTAATTTTTTTTTTCTGTATATTCGAATAAAGCCTTGAAAACAATATAGCAATCGTTTTGAAGCAATAAATGGGTCATCTTGAATATTTTTTTTGCCGTTACCGTTCTCGAAACGGACACTACTAAGGGGTTTTTGATTCCAAAGCAGTAAATATCGATTGGTATCCTTGAAAAATATTGTTGATAATGAAAATTTTGATTTTTCAGTAGCCTGTGAAATTCTGACGACTTTATAACCCGCAATAATTCTGTGTAAATAAGCAATCCACGCCATATAAAATCGTGCCCCAGATCAGATCGGAATATGTGTGTGTATACCATTGGTTTTAATATAGCAAATATCCGTAAAATATGCCTAAAGGTGATTAAATTTGCGTGAATGCGTCATAGATTGCGGTTTCCTGACACCTAAATTAAATTTCAATAGCCCGACAATTTTAGAACCGATGTTTATGAATTTCGAAAGAAACAGAAAACTGTTTACACGCTCCGAACTGATTAAGTACAGCAAAAATTGCAGCGTGAATATTAAGCTTTCTGAAGAAACGAGCAAGGTGCCAAAATGATGGAGTTGTTATCATTTCGGTGTGGCTCACATGAGAGAGATTTTTTTAGAAGGAATACCACCATCAACTTGCAGTTTATATTCTGAAATAACGTATGCTTCATTATACCGAAGACCCCTACGATCAGGATCAATATCAGCACTATTCAGTACTACCACAGCCGTCTTAATTCTCCGAGCCGTGGTGAGAAAATCGGCAACACCGCGCGGTAATCAATTTGACGACCGACCCATTAATTCGTTATTGTCAATTTTTCGACTTATTTGAATAACTAGGAAAAAACATAAGAGAATGAATTTGTAGAGAAAAGAACTCCGATTGAGGTGGTTGTTTCATTTTCTTCATCACAAACGGGAATCGCAATCTATTCAATTTCTTAGAAACGGAAAAAGTGTCAAGTTCGGCTTCTCCATGCCCTGAAATTCATATTTTGAAAGATTTTTCTTCAATTTTTCTGATAAGTCTCCAAACCACAAAGATGATCCCTTTTTTCAGATTTTTCATTTGAAGTCTGACTGATGAAAATAATTTATTAGAAGGTACATATAATAAATGTGCCAAAATCAGGTAAATTGTTTCAAATGAATATATGGTAGGTTTCCACAACACTCATGTGGTACTTACTGTGTTGCGTGACATTTTATTTTTTTTTGTTTTTCCATCAGTAGATTTTTTTTGCATCATAAACTATATGTTACTGTAAAACAAAATAAAATAAAATAATGTCTCTCACAGAGAGAAAAAACAACAGAAAATAAAATAACCTACCCATTAATGAATAAACATTAAAAAATAATAATAGTGTACTCCCTGAAAGAAAAGAAAATTAATAATAATAGTAACAATCTCCTTTACATTCTTCTCAAAAGGCAAAGAATGAATGTGTGAGTGAATGTGAATGTTGATCGTTATTCTCACAAGATAGTGTAAGGGCTTTTTCCAAATATAACAGACTTTTACTCATCAAATTATCAATCATATTTGCATCGGTCTGATCTGAGTTGCTTTCGAACCTTACCGGAATATTTTCAAGTTGTGACCACCTACTCAATTTCAAATCAAAGGTAAGAATCCATTTCAACTCATTGAATCCCAACTTGTTATTAACAAGGTACTTAAACTAGGACCTGCATCTCATTCAATATTATAATTTGCGAAGTTATTCTCAGTTCATTCATATTATCAGATGATAAAACATTTGATTGCAAACCCAAGAGATAGAAATAAAGTTTTGCTACTTTCAGTATGATGAACTTTCCAATTATAAAATTTTATTTTTTCGTTATATTCCCTAACTAATTGATCGTAACTGTGGATATCTGATTTTTCAAACTTTTCTACTAAATTATTATGAACACCTAAACATTTCTGACTTCGGTCATCGGAGTTAGTTCTCAATAAATGTTGCAGGTTTTGCAAAATATTTTAATAAGTAAATTCGGAAACATTGAAGTAACTATAGTTTTTATCAACTTTGGACGTTTAAGCAATTTTTTTATTGATCCATCTAGTAGAGGAAATGTTTCATATCTGATAATTTGAGTATCATGAAAATGAATTGCACATACAACATACCTTTGTATGAGGTATTGCATCAGAAATCCAAAATCCATCTCTTTCGCGATTCCTCTTCTTTCGGAAAATAAAATACTAAGATATTGTAGTAAAACTGCACTTAACAAATTTTTGTTAATTTATTTACACACGTCTTAATGAATAATTTATATCACAAGTCACTATTTTTATTTATCTTTACTGACACTATCCGCGAACTCTGGAACTATATTGGTTACTCTCTGTGACTGTCCCGCCATCTAATACCCAGTGGCTTATATTATACTCGTATTTACAATTCTTGACCATTCGATCCTTTCGGGCGACTTCTTAGATGTCCCCAGAATCTTCGATAGAAGGTTCGCGATTCTTGCACGTGATGTATGTGTTTGTCAGCGGAGAGCAATGTTTACATTTCGAGTTAACTGGATGATCAGGGCCGGTCTCGAGGCCGGTCTCGAAATCGTTACAATACATTGAAAATTGAGTTTGAACAAAGATTAACTAAATAACTACAATATTTGCGATTTCGATGAAACATTGTCCCCAGAATCTTCGTTAGAAAATTCGCGTATCTTCCACGTAATTTATGTGTTTGTCAGCGGATAACTTGTTTACATTTCGAATTAATTGGATGATCAGGTCCGGTCTCGAGGCCGGTCTCGAAATCGTTACAATATTCTTTTATTGAAAATCCCTGTCACACAACAACGAGTAGGCATATTGGCACAAATGAAGTAGAAAATCCCTCCAAAAGCAAAAATAGGTATACGTATATATATCATAATAACATTTGAGTAAACACTATTTTTGATGGTCTTGAACACACTTTCACTGATAAATCGAACATTATTTTTTACCAATATTTCGTAAAACATTTCACATGAATCGTACGTTTATTCATCAATTAGAAAACAAATAATTCACCCCAGAATGACTACTTCAAAAATCACCATGCCACAATAGAATGACTAATGTCGTCGCATATGGTAGGGCGCTCTCACCCTGTTGCCAAATTTCTTCACCATGGCTCGGAGAATTAAGACGGCTGTGGTAGGTACTACTATGTTATCTCAGTCTGTTTATTCAGAAGTATCGACTGAAGAGAACCTTCCATCGTCAACGGAATAAAATTTCCAAACCAACGTCAAGATCACCACAGTAGCAGAATTACTGGAATTCGTCCAGTAACCTGCTAAGATGATCTAAATCCCTGGTGTCCCAACTGATCAGATTTTGTTAAGATTTTCATGAAAACAAAACGAATGAATTCGCGAGCTGCTTTTGTAAACGATTCCAAGTGGCGTCCACATAGAATTTGAGTTTGGTCCCAGAATTATATATTTGAGGCACAGTTGGGAGTCATATTCGTAACTTTTGTTTACGAATATAACCATCACTCTTTGAATTCTGTCAATTGGTTTTTATTGGAAGTGAACATTGTTGGTAAAATGAAGAGTTCGTGAAGCTTTTACATATTAAAATTCGTTAACACAACCAAACTGGAACCAAAATAAAACATAAATATCTAAAATACAAAATATAATTAAAAGTACATGAGTACAGTAAACGAAGCATACATACATACCAAATTTCATGAGTGACTTCATTTTCAGGAACTAATCTTATTTTTCAGGGTCAAAAATATAAAAAAAGGATAAGCAATTTTTTTATATCATATCTGACTTCACGAAATTTTCAAATGGTAACAAAATCAGATTGGAATGCGTCTTTCGATATAAAAATTATAATGGAATAAAATTTGAAAATATTCAGAACTTTTATCAAAATTGTGACTACACCATTGGATTCAAGGAGTCTCGAAATATCGTCATGCATAATTTGATCATAATCTGTTGACACTTTAAAAAAATAAAGAAGAATAAAATAAAATAAATAAAATATTCCGTTACACAACATATTTTTTCAATTAAAATTCTGCTAATATTTCGAGTCCTCTTGTGTGGCCAAAATTTTGATCATAAATTTAAAGAAATTTAATAATAAAATAGGAAAATATGTTTTATAGAATTTAAGAGATATTTTAATATTTTTCATTTTATTCTCCTATATTTTTTTCATTGATTAACAGATTTTGAATCCAGTGGTGTAGTCAGAATTTTTTCAAACAAAAAAATATTGAATACTAAAATTTGAAAAATATTTTTGGGATATTTTCATATATTTCATTTAATTCTCTTATAATTTTTCATTCATCAAGAGATTTTGATGAAAATGTCAGAGACTCCTTGAATCCAGTGGCGTATTAAAAATTTCGTTCATACATAAAAAATATTGAATAATAAAATTTGAAAAATATTACTTATGGAATTTTATGGATATTTTAATATATTTCATTTAATTCTCTTATGATTTTTCATTCATTAACAGATTTTGATGAAATTCTGATGTGATTTCTTTTTTCATTGTCCACTACTAAGTACACCAAATTTCATAAATATCTTAATTTTCAGGACGAACTATTCTAATTTTTCAAAGTAAAAAAAATATATAAAAAGGATAAGCAATTTTTTATATCATATTGCTGATTCCATGAATTTTTCAAACGGTGAATGTCGAAATTACGTTGAAATGCGTCTTTCAATATGAAAATTATAAGGGAATGAAATTTGAAAATATTTAGAAAATATATGTTCTATGGAATTTTAAGGAAATTTATATATATATATATATATTATTCTCCTATACTTTTTTCATTCATTAACAGATTTTGATGAAAATCTCATTGTGGTGCTTCGAGATTTCTTGAATTCAATCAATTTTCGAATAATGAAATTTGAAAAATGTTTCCTATAGAATTTTAGGGATATTTTTATATATTTCATCAAGTTCTTTTATAATTTTTCATTCATTAATATATTTCAATTTATTCTCTTATAATTTTTTTATTTATCAAGAGATTTTGATGAAAATCTGATCAGTAGAATTTCGAGACTCCTTGAATCCAGTGGTGTAGTCAGAATTTTGATCATATATGAAAAAAAAATTAAAAATATGTTTTATGGAATTTTACAACAGATTTTGATGAAAATCTAATCAGTGATGCTTCGAGAATTCTAGAATCCAGTAGTAGAGTTAGATTTTTTTCCCACTGAAGATTTGTGGCTTCAGAGCTTCGTGTTCGTTAACTCCGCTTGTTTGTTGTTTCACCTGCGACCAAATCATGCACATCGTACTGATGATGACCAACAGCCTGAAACACGTATCTACGGTTGCATTTTCACCAGAGGGCTCAATTAGTTCGTCTTACTGCATAAACTCTGTAAGAAATCATAGGACTCGAATAGATTATGGGTCATTCACAGAAGATCTTATAGGTCGAAGTACTTGTGAGGCTACATAGCCTCAACGATCCCCCTACAATCTACTGCATTGTTTGCTAGGCAACAAATTCAGAATGAACCATGAAGTGTAACGACCGCTGTGCAATAGTCCTTGGTGGCTTTAGCGTGCTAGGAGTGACGGGGGTCTTATATTTCTGAGTGAGAACCCAAGCACGGTTGAGAATTAACACTGAAAATGTCCATCTGAGGATGTCAACGCCCATCCACAGTGTAACAGCGTCGACGGTTGCTGGATTTTTCTGATCGACACGCCCGACTCATCCAATACAGTTGACTATCAACTATCAAAAACCTAGGCAAATAAGTTTCATTGAGAGATGAACCTTTGCTGGTGAATACCATTATGACTGGTTTGTGCTGAGGGCCTCTTCACAACAGCATGAGACTCATGAGAGTCATATATCAAACAGAAAAATGTATCAAATCGTTAACTAATCGTTCGATATAGCGAAGTGATTCATGTGGAAAAAACCACCGGAATATTGATGAAAAATTGTTTCAAACACTTATACGCGTAGTGGTGCGGATGGATCGACGGGATTGATGTCGACACATTAGTGATATAAACGGAGCTGAATATTTAAAAAAGGTTGGCCTAGCATAAATATCGAAATGACGAGATGGATTTATTGATTTTGAAGGGTATCTGTGCATGTCGGTACACAGTGGCGTAGAACATGTAGGGCACTTAGGAGCAAAGTACCAGGATAGACTTTTCTGAAGATAAGGAGAGAGCGCTCATGGAAGACTTACAGTGGGAAAAACCAAATGAAGTGATGTAAATCGAATATTTATGAGGTTAAACAATATAGAACCGTGATATTATCTCTACAAAGTCTTCACCATATCGTATTGATAAAAAATCATGCTATCCTCTTACGCAAACTGCGACGGTATGGTTTTAGGAATAAAAGATTCAGATGAATTGTGTCATACGTTAGTGAGCGTACCAAATGTATAAAAACAAACACTCTGAAACCAGACAGGCCAAACAGGGTTTTCCTCAGGGCTATGTACTAGGACCTCTACTGTTCCCAATGTATTTTAATGAATTGGCCAGCCTCAATGTTGATGGTAGTTTAACTATATTTGCCTTCAATCGAAAATAGTTGGTGATATCTCATATCTGAAAAGGGAATTTGACTCCAATTTACTTACTCTGAATATAGATAAAACCAAACTCGTGTCGGTTAAATATAATTTACAACGTTTTTCATCAAAAATGTCAACTCCAAAATACCTCAAAAAGCTTGTAAGTTCCAGTGTATTGTTACGAGATTGATAAAAATCCCACTTCTGACACCACTGTTACGATATTTGTAGTAGTTTTATGTTTATTTTTTTTTATAGCGAAGTTAGAAATAAACAGTTAGTAGTGTGCTCAGTGTATTATTTAGCAAATATCGTAACAATATCATAGAGAATTATAGGATAGGGTGGTATCGCGAAAACATATCTACCAATAAATTTTATCTGGGAAACTTCTCTCATCATTACTTCCAGTTCCGTAATTCATTATAGAAATAAAGTCTGGTTGTTTTTATTAGTTAAACATAGACAACTCGCACATAACCTCTTCATCTCTTCAATTGAACAAGTAACTGGTCGAATGAACAAACAAAAATTTAACGAGAATGTTCTCTTTACTTTACGATATATGTTACTCTAGTTGTTCAATTCTCTTTCAACAAGCAACGATAATAATTATGTGTACGTCTGCTTATTCAAATAATTTTAAGACTTTAATTTTTTATCACTTTATTAACTATTGACTATTGTATTGTTTTATTCTTCTTGCGATTAAATAGGTTTTATTAATAATCGGTGTAAAAGATTCACAACACCGTACGCATGGATAAATGATTTGTGGTCTCTTTTTTTATTCGTTTGTATCAGATACTCTGTTGTTTGTTATAATCCATTTAAAATATTGTACCCATTTGATTCATTGAATAACAATCATTATCATTACTTGGAAAATTACAATTCACCCTCCCAATTTATTTTCTGACAATTTCAACATTTTATATAGTCTGAAGATTACAAAAAAAAAGAAAATAACTTTCTTTTGATCGTCTCATACTGTTTCATATTTTCGTACATCGAGCAAGCACTACAATGATTTAATATTTTCCATTTATTATTATTTTCTGTCTATATAAACCATGATATTTTACTTTTTAGTTCATTGTGTGTTCTTTAGTTTTATCAAACTATATTTTTTCTATTTATAAGTATGTTATTGAAACTGATTACAGTGGTTAGTTGGACATAGGTTGAAGTAATATATTTAGTACCTTTGTTTTCTTGGCTGTGATGCCTCCGGAGTGAGACGGACTTGAAAAATATATTCCGTTGGAGCGCAATACCACCCAACATATTTTCGACTTTATTTTTTAATCCTGAATACTAAAAGGAAAGCTTAATCGCAACAGTAAAAAAAATATCCTCGTTTCGGTTTATGACGGAAAAATGGCAAGAAGGGTGAGGAAAGAAGTCGTAAACAGAAAGGGTCTTCATGGAGAAAATAAAAAAAGAGTCGTTAAACATTCCGGAACAAATCGCCACACAATCCTCGAGTAGCGTACGGAACTGTGTCGATTTATATTATTCGCTCTGGATTTTTCAGTGACCTAGGATAAGATTGCATACGGTTTTCCGCAATGAAAAATATACCCCAGAGCTTCCAGATTCCATCTAGAAGAATGATATTTTCCTTATGTTTGTAACAAATGTTGATTATCAACGTTCTATATGCAATCATTGCCTTCACTCAATGAAAAATGGGTGTTATTTCTGGATTTATTCCGGTAAAGTATAACACATGCTTTTGATGTGGCTACTTCCTGCTGAAACTTTCATCGGCTTCTCCATTTCCTGATGTCTCGTTATGGAAAGCTTCACTCTGTTCTGTCTTATCGGAGCTTTGCCATTTCCAGACTCTCGTATACTTTGACGTCAATTCTTGGTAGACCAAATCCTTGGTGAATACGGGCATTGCATTGTAACTGAAGTGTATCTGAATGCGAACGAAATACAACATTATTCTTCCAGTTCCCAGGACATGCTCTGCTATTTGTTTCACAAAATACAATTCGAATAACTTTCGTGCTGCAAGCAATCCCTGAAGTCATATACTTGGATTCTAAAATAAAACCAGAGAAAATAACACGGGCGTATTTTTGAAAATAATCGGGTCCCCGGCTAATTTAAGAAGCTTTCTTACTCTTTTTCTCTGGGTGACATTATTGTTAATTTTTTGTATCCATTTCAGCGTGGAGACGTTAGCCTCGATTTCAATTTGAAATATATTGTTTCAAAATTTCAGTTCCAGGAGTAAGTTCCAGGACCCTCAGTCTGTTCAATAATCTACGTTTCCTAACAACTCTGACTTTCAATCATAAAAAGTTGCAAATTAGACTAAAATGAATATTTTCTAACCAACCATCGATTGCGCCAACTCGAATCCAATTTTTGAGACCACTTCAAAAAATAAAAAAATCGTCCGAACCCCTCTGACGACCCGAGAATTACTTTCAATCATGAAAAGATGTAAAATGGACTAAAATGAATATTTTCTAACCCACTACCAACGCGCCAACTCGAATCCTGTTTTTGAGACCACTTCAAAAAATAAAACAATCGGCCAAACCCATCTGACGACCCGGCAATGACTTTCAATCATGAAAAATTGCAAATTGGACTAAAATGAATATTTTCTAACCAACCAACAATCGCGCCAACTCAAATCCCATTTTTGAGACCACTTCAAAACATAAAAAATCGGCCGAACCCCTCTGACGACCCAGCAATGACTTTTAATCATGAAAAGTTATAGATTGGACTGAAATGAATGTTTTCTGACCCACCACCAATCGCGCCAACACGAATCCTATTTTTGAGACCACTCCAAAAAATATAAAAATCGGCCGAACCCCTCTGACGACCCGGCAATGACTTTCAATCATGAAAAGTTGTAGATTGGACTAAAATGAATGTTTTCTGACCCACCACCAATCGCGCCAACTCGAATCCTATTTTTGAGTCCACTTCAAAAAATATAAAAATCGGCCGAACCCCTCTGGCGACCCGGCAATGACTTTCAATCATGAAAAGTTGTAGATTGGACTGAAATTAATGTTTTCTGAACCACCACCAATCGCGCCAACTCGAATCCTATTTTTGAGTCCACTTAAAAAAATATAAAAATCGGCCGAACCCCTCTGACGACCCGGCAATGATTTTCAATCATGAAAAGTTGTGAATTGGACTGAAATGAATGATTTCTGACCTACCACCAATCACGCCAACTCGAATCCTATTTTTGAGACCGATTCAAAAAATAAAAAAATCGACCGAACCCCTCTGACGACCCGGCATTGACTTTCAAACATGAAAAGTTGTGAATTGGACTGAATGAATGTTTTTTGACCCACCACCAATCGCGCCAACACGAATCCTGTTTTTAAGACCACTTCAAAAAATTAAAAAAATCGGCCGAACCACTCTGACGACCCGAAAATAACTTCCAATCATGAAAAGTTGTAAATTGGACTGAAATGAATAATTTCTGACCTACCACTAATCGCGCCAACTCGAATCCTATTTTTGAGATCGATTCAAAAAATAAAAAAATTCGACCGAACCCCTCTGACGACCCGGCATTGACCTTTCAATCATGAAAAGTTGTGAATTGGACTGAAATGAATGTTTTCTGACCCACCACCAATCGTGCCAACACGAATCCTGTTTTTGAGACCACTTCAAAAAATAAAAAAAATCGGCCGAACCACTCTGACGACCCGACAATAACTTCCAATCATGAAAAGTTGTAAATTGGACTGAAATGAATAATTTCTGACCTACCACTAATCGCGCCAACTCGAATCCTATTTTTGAGACCGATTCAAAAAATAAAAAAAATCGACCGAACCCCTCTGACGACCCGGCAATGACTTTCAATCATGAAAAGTTGTGGATTGGACTGAAATGAATGTTTTCTGACCCACCACCTATGGCGCCAACTTAAATCCCATTTTTAAAACCAGTTAAAAAAAATCGGCCGAACCCCTCTAACGACCCGACATTTACTTTCAATCATGAAAAGTTGTGGATTGGACTGAAATGAATGTTTTCTGATCCACCACCAATCGCGCCAACTCGAATCCTGTTTTTGAGACCACTTAAAAAAATAAAAAAATTTACCGAACCCTTCTGACGACCCGACAATTATTTTCAATCATGGAAAGTTGTAGATTGGACTGAAATGAATTTTTTCTGACCCACCACCAATCGCGCCAACTCGAATCCTGTTTTGGAGACCACTTAAAAAAATAAAAAAATCGGCCGAACCCCTCTGACGACCCGGCAATGACTTTCAATCAAGAATAGGTGTAAATTGGACTAAAATTAATATTTTTTAACCTACTACAAATCGCGCAAACTGGTATCCTATTTTTGAGACCGATTCAAAAAATAAAAAAATCGGCCGAACCCCTCTGACGACCCGACAATTACTTTCAATCATGGAAAGTTGTAGATTGGACTGAAATGAATTTTTTCTGACCCACCACCAATCGCGCCAACTCGAATCTTGTTTTTGAGACCACTTCAAAAAATAAAAGAATCGGCCGAACCCCTCTGACGACCCGGCAATGACTTTCAATCATGAAAAGTTGTGAATTGGACTGAAATGAATGATTTCTGACCTACCACCAATCACGCCAACTCGAATCCTATTTTTGAGACCGATTCAAAAAATAAAAAAATCGACCGAACCCCTCTGACGACCCGGCATTGACTTTCAAACATGAAAAGTTGTGAATTGGACTGAATGAATGTTTTTTGACCCACCACCAATCGCGCCAACACGAATCCTGTTTTTAAGACCACTTCAAAAAATTAAAAAAATCGGCCGAACCACTCTGACGACCCGAAAATAACTTCCAATCATGAAAAGTTGTAAATTGGACTGAAATGAATAATTTCTGACCTACCACTAATCGCGCCAACTCGAATCCTATTTTTGAGACCGATTCAAAAAATAAAAAAATTCGACCGAACCCCTCTGACGACCCGGCATTGACCTTTCAATCATGAAAAGTTGTGAATTGGACTGAAATGAATGTTTTCTGACCCACCACCAATCGTGCCAACACGAATCCTGTTTTTGAGACCACTTCAAAAAATAAAAAAAATCGGCCGAACCACTCTGACGACCCGACAATAACTTCCAATCATGAAAAGTTGTAAATTGGACTGAAATGAATAATTTCTGACCTACCACTAATCGCGCCAACTCGAATCCTATTTTTGAGACCGATTCAAAAAATAAAAAAAATCGACCGAACCCCTCTGACGACCCGGCAATGACTTTCAATCATGAAAAGTTGTGGATTGGACTGAAATGAATGTTTTCTGACCCACCACCTATGGCGCCAACTTAAATCCCATTTTTAAAACCAGTTAAAAAAAATCGGCCGAACCCCTCTAACGACCCGACATTTACTTTCAATCATGAAAAGTTGTGGATTGGACTGAATTGAATGTTTTCTGATCCACCACCAATCGCGCCAACTCGAATCCTGTTTTTGAGACCACTTAAAAAAATAAAAAAATTTACCGAACCCTTCTGACGACCCGACAATTACTTTCAATCATGGAAAGTTGTAGATTGGACTGAAATGAATTTTTTCTGACCCACCACCAATCGCGCCAACTCGAATCCTGTTTTGGAGACCACTTAAAAAAATAAAAAAATCGGCCGAACCCCTCTGACGACCCGGCAATGACTTTCAATCAAGAATAGTTGTAAATTGGACTAAAATGAATATTTTTTAACCTACTACAAATCGCGCAAACTGGTATCCTATTTTTGAGACCGATTCAAAAAATAAAAAAATCGGCCGAACCCCTCTGACGACCCGACAATTACTTTCAATCATGGAAAGTTGTAGATTGGACTGAAATGAATTTTTTCTGACCCACCACCAATCGCGCCAACTCGAATCTTGTTTTTGAGACCACTTCAAAAAATAAAAGAATCGGCCGAACCCCTCTGACGACCCGGCAATGACTTTCAATCAAGAATAGTTGTAAATTGGACTAAAATGAATATTTTTTAACCTACTACAAATCGCGCAAACTCGTATCCTATTTTTGAGACCGATTCAAAAAATAAAAAAATCGGCCGAACCCCTCTGACGACCCGACAATTACTTTCAATCATGGAAAATTGTAGATTGGACTGAAATGAATGTTTTCTGATCCACCACCAATCGCGCCAACTCGAATCCTGTTTTTGAGACCACTTAAAAAAATAAAAAAATCGGCCGAACCCCTCTGACGACCCGGCAATGACTTTCAATCAAGAATAGTTGTAAATTGGACTAAAATGAATATTTTTTAACCTACTACAAATCGCGCAAACTCGTATCCTATTTTTGAGACCGATTCAAAAAATAAAAAAATCGGCCGAACCCCTCTGACGACCCGACAATGACTTTCAATCATGAGAAGTTGTTAATTGGACTGAAATAAATGTTTTCTGACCTACCACCAATCGCGCCAACACGAATCCTGTTTCTGAGACCACTTCAAAAAATAAAAGAATCGGCCGAACCCCTCTGACGACCCGGCAATGACTTTCAATCAAGAATAGTTGTAAATTGGACTAAAATGAATAATTTTTAACCTACTACCAATCGCGCAAACTCGTATCCTATTTTTGAGACCGATTCAAAAAATAAAATAATCGGCCGAACCCCTCTGACGACCCTACAATTACTTTTAATCATGAAAAGTTGTAGATTGGACTAAAATGAATGTTTTCTGACCCACCACCAATCGCGCCAACTCGAATCCTAGTTTTGAGTCCTCTTCAAAAAATATAAAAATCGGCCGAACCCCTCTGACGACCCGGCAATGACTTTCAATCATGAAAAGTTGTAGATTGGACTGAAATGAATGTTTTCTGAACCACCACCAATCGCGCCAACTCGAATCCTATTTTTGACTCCACTTAAAAAAATATAAAAATCGGCCGAACCCCTCTGACGACCCGGCAATGACTTTCAATCATGAAAAGTTGTGAATTGGACTGAAATGAATGATTTCTGACCTACCACCAATCACGCCAACTCGAATCCTATTTTTGAGACCGATTCAAAAAATAAAAAAATCGACCGAACCCCTCTGACGACCCGGCATTGACTTTCAATCATCAAAAGTTGTGAATTGGACTGAAATGAATGTTTTCTGACCCACCACCAATCGCGCCAACACGAATCCTGTTTTTAAGACTACTTCAAAAAATTAAAAAAAACGGCCGAACCACTCTGACGACCCGACAATAACTTCCAATCATGAAAAGTTGTAAATTGGACTGAAATGAATAATTTCTGACCTACCACTAATCGCGTCAACTCGAATCCTATTTTTGAGACCGATTCAAAAAATAAAAAAATTCGACCGAACCCCTCTGACGACCCGGCATTGACTTTCAATCATGAAAAGTTGTGAATTGGACTGAAATGAATGTTTTCTGACCCACCACCAATCGCGCCAACACGAATCCTGATTTTGAGACCACTTCAAAAAATAAAAAAAATCGGCCGAACCACTCTGACGACCCGACAATAACTTCCAATCATGAAAAGTTGTAAATTGGACTGAAATGAATGTTTTCTGATCCACCACAAATAGCGCCAACACGAATCTCGTTATCGAGGCCACTTCAAAAAATAAAAAAATCGGCCGAACCGCTCTGACGACCCGGCAATGACTTTCAATCAAGAAAAGTTGTAAATTGGACTAAAATGAATATTTTCTGACCCACTACCAATCGCGCAAACTCGTATCCCAGTTTTGAGCCAACTTCAAAAAATATAAAAATCGGCCGAACCCCTCTGACAACCCGACAATTACTTTCAATCATGAAAAGTTGTGGATTGGACTGAAATGAATGTTTTCTGACCCACCTCCAAACGCGCCAACTCGAATCCTGTTTTTGAAACCACTTCAAAAAATAAAAAAAATCGGCCGAACTCCTCTGACGACCAGACAATTACTTTCAATCATGAAAAGTTGCAAATTGGACTATAATGAATATTTCTTAACCCACCACCAATCGCGCCAACTCTAATCCCATTTTTGAGACCAGTTCAAAAAAATAAAAAAATCGGCCGAACCCCTCTGACGACCTGACAATTACTTTCAATCATGAAAAGTTGTAGATTGGACTGAAATTAATGTTTTCTGACCCACCACAAATCGCGCCAACTGGAATCTTGTTTTCGAGGCCACTTCAAAAAATAAAAAAATCGGCCGAACCCCTCTGACGACCCGGCAATGACTTTCAATCAAGAAAAGTTGTAAATTGGACTGAAATAAATGTTTTCTAACCCACCCCCAATCGCGCCAACTCGAATCCTATTTTTGAGACTGCTTCAAAAAATAAAAAAATCGGCCGAACCCCTCTGACGACCCGGCAATGACTTTCAATCATGAAAAGTTGTAAATTGGACTGAAATGAATGTTTTCTGACCCACCACCAATTTAGTTAAAGCCAAAATATAGTGGTGTCGTCAACGAATAAATAATGTGAACATTCGAAATACTCACATTGAGTTTTGTGGGATCGTTTATGTAAAGCAGGAACGGGGTGGGGCCCGGCACAGTACCTTGCGGTACACCTCATTGGGTATTCTCAGAGTGAATCCAAAAATCAATAAAGTAGTTGAATTTTCTCTTTATTTATTCTATATTAAATACTCTACATCGAGTATATTAATTATTATAAACACAATTCTGTTTTAACGAGCAATATTAATTTATATTCGATACTGTACGCTCAAATACACCTTAATATAGGTAATTATTGAGACTGAATTCGACAGGCGAACCTTTGATACTCACGAAAACCCCTTTGACAACGACTTTAAGTATAGAGCGACTCATTCAGCTGGAAGCTACAAACTTCTCTGAAGTTTGGAGCTAATTTCCAACTGAAAGTGATTGGCTTTCGTGAGAAATCTGACGCACACGAATGGGATTCGAACAACTGTTATTGTTTCCTAGTTCGTAAACATCAATTGTCGCAAGTAATGCTAGAGAGCAATCAAAATACGATAGACGAATTATGTCGTGATCTTGAAATAGTATTTTGTTTATAGTTACCGAAACTACAAATAGATTGGGTTTTTATAGCCGAAACAAGGTTTCTCGTCAAGCGCTATTCGAATAAACATGTCATTTTCTTTGAGAATAAAGATATGAATACACATGCATGAATTATTGCCTGATGTTGAACAAAAAACTGTCACCATAAGGTTCGTTTATCGAAATGAGATGTAGATCCAACTGATACAATTCCTCATCATTTTGCGGAGATTAGATTATCACAAGACATCTTTGATGTATTTAAGTTTGCCAAAAGTGGGAAAATTCTGGACTGAATACAAAAAATCCAGTACTATTCCTACGGCGGAAAACAATTATTTTCCTGGTGATAATAATACTTTCTCATTAACACTCTTAGGGTGTACCGAAAGTCACATTTTGTGCATTCGACACCGTATGTCGTGATCAAGTTTTACAGGCATTGGACATAAAATTCGCAACAAATAGGTAGTTTCTTTTATTAATAGATATAATGAAAATTTTAGTTCGCAGTTGAAAAATTAGTGAAAGACATCAGCCCTTTTTCTAAACCTGTCAAATATGATGAACAGTCCTCCTCCTCGTCTTAAAATTTCTCTGGTTGTAAATTTTTCTGACATTTGATTATTTCGTTTCACACAGTTAACATTAATCTTATAAATATTCTTTATTATATTGATTATTTTGTTCTCAATTCCTTTATTCTTCATGATTTCCCATAACTTTCGATAGTTTATGAGACTATGTACTGGAAATGCGATTCTTTAAGCGTTATGGTGACCCCCACCTTTCCTCTCCAATATTTTTGTCTATCTTTCAACCACTTTGAAGTTATGACTTTTTGTCGGAATAGGTCATGTACAAAATAACTATCGTCAGGATTATGGAATTCTAGAAGAAATAATAATTCGATAGACAGATGTGTGATACTTCTGATCCAATCACATGCCCTTCAATTAAACAGAGTAGGGTGGTTAAAATAATTTTTTAATTCGGAACATTTTAAATTGAATCCACTCGTATTTATCGAAAGGAACACCGCTACCGCTTTAGGTCACCCATAATATACGTAGCTATTTGCTAATTGAATTTTGGAAATTTCCAGTTGTTCATTTTCACTGAATCACATTTCTTTTCTGTTTTTCTGTGACTTCATTTCATTGAATTATTTCTCGATTTTGGATTGATTTTGTATCTATTTTCGTTCAAAGTATGCTTCAATGAATTTTAAAAATGAAAAAATTGTTGATTTGATTTTTGTTTCGAGAGCGTTTTGAAGAAATTGTTTCGATGGCCTTCTGATATCCAGAGCTTGTTGAAACTGATTTTCACTACAGGGATGCGAGAAAAAATCGTATATTGTGTAATAAAAATGCACTGAACTATAAGCCACTAATTTATCTAGACTTGTAAAAATTCATTTAAGGCAACTATAGTAAATAATGTCACTATCGCTAAGCCCACTCTGCAATTGAACTTGGACTGTCTGTAACTAGAAACTGCCATCTCTGATCACTGGGCAAACATCCACATCTCAGGAATGTCAATATCGTCAAAAATGAGATTTAGATGTCTTTGTGATATCCTATCGTTTACATTCCTGCGATATTACACCACGACAGCCCTTAGATATCAAAATCAATAATATCCGGATATAGATGTCTCTGCGATGTCATATTGTTGTCATTACTGCGATATCACACTGCGACATCCCTGTGATATCTGAATTAGTGATAGCTGGATTTAGATGTCCCTGCGATGTCAAATTGTTACTTGCCATAGACGTCAAACTGCGACATAACTTAGATAACTTTGCTACTATATTTTTATTGATCATCTCCAGATCAGGTGATAATAGGACATTCACACATATTCACTTGACTGCTGTCCATATCTGTCCTTCACCACGGTCGAAAGGGAAATCCTCAATTTGTGTTAAATGTTTATTTTGAATTAACGCGATAAGTTGGCAAAACAAGATCGTAGGAAATGTTGGCCAACCTGAAAGCGGAAGGCGACGGCGTGACCGGCTGTTACCATATTTAGTTCTAGTTCTTTGTTCTTTGTATCTATGCATTGATCGAAGATCGAAGCTTTGTTACTTTGAATGCTTTGCATACCGTTCATGTTCTGATATTTATCCAACTGGAGCTGATCACATTTTCAAATTTTACTGTCCATAAACTGAGTGTGAAAAGTGAGTATCATTATATCATTTACCGTTATCGAGATACCAATAGTGGCTTGACCTAAAAAATACGACCTGTATATTTGAAATCAGAAAGTTTAGATCTGTTCAATGGTGCTAAAGTATTCTATTACTGTCTGGATTATTCCATGTCCCACTACTATCTGGCATTGTAGCTTTCAGTGGTCTCATATTGTTGTAATCATTTCCAGATGTGGTGTGAGCCTTCACGGAGAGAACGAAAAAAATGTGGAAGCAGCCAGTTCCAAGTGTTCAGGCATGCCAAACAAAGGATTGACAGGAAAAGGAACCAAAGCAATTGACTTTTAGTTTTTTAATTATTATATTTTTAATTTTTACTTCGCTAATTTTTAATTTTGTACTTTGTTATTATATGCCAGAATGATTTCATTTTTTGACGAATTTTTTTATTAATATTTTTGCTAGTTTTATTTTTTTTTATATTGAAAATATATTTTCTTTTCCTATTCGTTTTTTCTGTATGGAATATCGCATAGATGTTGATGTCTCTTGAATATAAAGGCGGATTTACCGGATTCGTAATGCACAATTTTAACATTTCACATTCTAACATTTCAATACTCAGATTCATATGAAACCATTTAGGAATTAAAAATGATGCAACGGGTCAATGGTTTCATATGAATCTGGGAATTGAAATTTGATGAATTTTACATAGAAATTACGCATATGCACCAAATTGTGCATTCTGAATCCGATAAATCCGCCTTTACAGTGAAGAAATCGCTGCTATGTCGCTCTGTTACATCCCTGATACGTTATTAGGAGGCATATTTGCGGCGTCGCAGAACTACATCGCAAAGACGTCTCGGAACTACATCGCACAGACGTCGCCAGCATGTATCATGAGTGTGACAAAAGTGAGTCGCTGGGACGTCTGTGCGACGTAACGATGCAAGTCGCAGGTCACGAAGTGACATCACAGCAATATCTCAGAGATGTATCTGTGTTTGCTCGGCAGTAACGCGGTAGACAACGAAACACAGGACAGCTCGTTGTTATTCAGAATAGTTAGGACAGTTCTGTGAATGATTTGAATTATTCTTCGAAGTGTCATTGTTTTCCGAGTCAAGCTTGATTAGCCCAAGTTTCTAATCAATACCATCACGTAACCGTTTGTCCCCCGACTATCATCGAAAATTAACCGATTTCGATAAAAAATCCGCAGCGTACTCGATTTCAAATTAGGTTTCTATAATGACTTTTTTTTCCTGGATCATGCGACCTTGACGGGCAGCATAGCCGAGAGATGAGAGAACGTTACACCAACATGGCGGCTCGCAGCGACCCCCTAGGGTTCCCCGATCGCAGAGCGGCTGCCCATAACATTGGCACGCGACATCGTCACCATAGTTATTCGAGTGACGTCAGTTTGGGGATTATATTTCACGCCGGAGGGAGTTTGGGACCGAAGGACGGCGAGGAGGCGGTGTAGCTCGGACCCTCGTGATAAAATGCCGGTTACACTTGTTTTGTTTTCTCGGTGGAAGGACAATGTGGGTGTATTCTGATCCACATGATGCTTGGAAATCCAGTTTTCCCAGTTATTCTCGCTTAGAAACGTGACGAGCGAACTTTTCTGTCCAATTTCGTAATAGTTCTTAAAATTACGTGATAATAATAATAAGAACGGAGATTTATCTGATCCCAAGAACTACAGATCGATAACACGCTTGAACGCATGTTATAAGATGTTTATCCGTATCTTAAACATGCGAATACTTGTCAAAGTTGATCCGGTGTATGAACGAATATATGAGCAAAGAGGGTCAAAGAAGGGGGTCGCTGGCTGCAAGGAGAACCTGCTCATCGACAGATGTATCACGCAAGACTCCTTGCAGTATAAGCGTAAACTTTCAACGGCCTGGATCGATTATCGCAAGGCATTTGATACGACATCGCATGATTTCATCATGTATTTGCTCAGATGCCTTGCGGTACCCGATCAAATAGTGAGATGTTTTGACTCACTTCACGAAAACATCTGGTCAAATCAGAGTCCAAACAGAGCAGGTCATCTCCAGAAGGGGCGTGTTTCAGAAAGACTCCCTCAGCCCTCTTCTCTTCTGCATCTCACTATTGCTATTGCCGTTGATATAGCTGCGGCACCCCCCCCCCTTCCCGAGGCAACCGGATGACCTCACAGTATATGCCTCCGGAGAAAATTATCATTATCAGTCTTTAAGGGTGGTGCAAGAATTTACGCATGCTATCGGAATGGAGTTTGAGATCAACACATTTGCGATGGTTTATCTCAAAAGGGGACGATGCGAGGAATACGGAGAGGACGTTCAGCTCGTAGACGGAAGCATCCTACATCATCTGGATGACGGATAATTAGGGGTAGAACAACGCCACACCCAAGAGGTAACCATTATTGAAAACTCTTTCCGCAGCAAGTATCAGCATAAAAACCGATAGATCTGGTCTTCAAATCTGTCAGGGAATAAAAAATTTGCTGCAACTATGCTTGCCGTTTCCGATTCTACTTTACCTACTCCTTTGGGGTAATGAAATGGACTCAGGAAGAGCTGCAACAACTCGACGTAAAAACTCTTAAAATGATGCATCTTTATTGGAGTTAGCATCCTAAATCGTCTGTTCCACAGTTATACTTCTCCAGACAATGGGGAGGCCATGAACTTTTGAGCTTGGGGTGTCTAAATTATGGCTTCGCGAGACCAAGCGATTAGTCTTGGTCTTGATATAGAAGGGGTAATTTCCCTCAAAAAAAAAACATTTATATCCTTGATGATTTTCGTCATTTCGTCAATCCGCCATCACAGAACAAAAAAAATCAATCAGAATATGGTCAAAAATAAAGGTTCCCTCTTTACTTCTGCACGAAATTCATATTTTTTAAGAAACCTCGTATACGAATGGAAAAATTCAATATCTGACGGTTAGCTTTCAGGTTTTATATCATGCAGAACTTTTTATAGAGAATAGCTTTTTTTCGTACAATAAATAGTAAAAAAAAAATTCCTTATGCTGGGAACTTACTGTATATGAAGATCTAAGAACTTCACTTTTTCGCTAAGGTTTATAAAAGAAGCTGGTCCATCGTTTGATTTGATGGTTATGTTCTTTAAAATGGTAGTTGACGGTCATTGATTTGTCTACAGTGAGAATCAGTCGATCGTAAGCACACCTTGAGAAAAGGGGTCCAAGAACTGATCCTTGGGGGACACCCAAGTGCACAGTATACGCATTTGATCGCACATCTTTGCATCTTACTCTCATTTTTTAATTTGTCACGAAGAATTGTACCCAGTCAACAATGTTAATAGGAATACCAAGAGATGATAGCATGATTCCAGTATTACAGAACATACGGTATGAAGATCGATCCAATGTAAAAATAAAAAAAATGGTTTTATTATCAGGTTTACACCCAATAACAGGAAATGCTATAAAATAATTATTGAGCTTCCGACTATTATTTGCACTTATCAGAGTAACATGAAACAAAAAATAAGTTGATATATTGATTGAGGCTTTCGCGGCCGGGATTTTTGATAATGTTACTCTTCTTCGGGTTTGTTGGCCGTCGTGATATGGAATTGCTTCCTAAAAAATAAGTTGATTTAAAATTTATGAAAATACAGATTAATACTATAAACAAAACGCAGATGGTACAACTATCAACTATTACTAGTGAATATAATACCCTGGGACCAAAGAACTAAAAGAACGTACATATATATACATAATATAGAATCGTACAATCGTGACCATAAACTAAACGCATGTAGTAGCTGTTACTAGTGAATATAAAAATTCAACTCAGAGCTTATTAATGACGTCTCTTAGTGTGTCGTGATTTATATCACATAGATGAGAAATTTGGTTGAAGTTTTCACACATAATAGAAATTGGGGATTTCATCATCATTCTACTTTTAGTAGCAACATTGTAGAACATGTTTGACTGTCGACTGTTTGATCTCTGAATGAGAAAATTAATTTGGTTCAAAGTACAAAGCAATCAATTTGGTTATGAATCAATTTATATAGAAACGACACACTCAAAATTTTTCGACGTCTTTCCAACGAAATCATTCCGAATCTATCTAGGAGAATTTGGTTATCTATTCCTCTAGACGGGTAAGTTTCATTTTCCTTCATCCACAAATATTTCAAAAATTTTCTTTGAATACTTCCAATCCTGCTTGTATGGTATTGGGTTATAGGATACCATATAAGTATACCATATTCAAGTTTTGACTTACATACGAGTAGAAAAGGAGTTTAAGTGCGGTGTTGTTCCTGAAATTTCTACAATTCCGGTAAATGAAACCTAACATCTTTGAGGCTGAGGATATAACAGTGTCGATATGATTTCCAAATGTGAATTTCGAGTCATATATACCCAAGTCTTTAGTTTCCTCATTTTGTTTCAGTAAACTACTGTTGATGAAGTAGTCATATGGAGTTACGTATTGCTTTCTGGAATATGTCATGCTATTGCATTTGGATACATTCAGGTTGAGGCGATTCGTATGTCACCATTCAACAATTTCATTTAAAGACTGTTGTAGGATATCACAGTCTTCGATATCCTGAATGGAACTAAACAATTTCAGATCGTCCGCAAAAAACAAGCTGGGACATTTTATCGATGTTGCCAAATCGTTTATGAATAACAGAAAGAGAAGAGGACCCAGATTCGATCCTTGTGGAACACCAGACGAGACTGCATATATATCTGACTTGATACCTATATATTCAACAAACTGCTGCCTACCAAGTAGATAGCTTTTAAAAAGATTCAATAATCCATCGGAAAATCCGACCACTTCTAACTTATTCAGTAATACATAATGATCAAGTTGATCGAAGGCTTTCTGAAAATCTAAATAAATAACGTCTACTGGACCCCTGTTGTCCAGCTGTTGACAAATAGATTGATTGAGACATGCTAAATTGCTTATACTTGATTTTTTACTTAAAAATCCGTACTGATTTGGTGAAATTATCATCTTAACATTGGTATAAACTTGATGATATATAATAATTTCAAATAATTTGGAAAAATTGCTCAAAATGAATACAGCTCTGTAATTTTGAATAATACTTCTGTCCCCTTTTTTAAAAATTGGACATACCCTAGCAACTTTCCACCTATTTGGAAACGTTGAAGACGACAGAATCATATTGAATATGAATACCAGCGGTTCGGTTGATACAATCCAAGAGATCACAACTTAATGTTGTTAAATTGCCGATGAACATAACTGAGGAAATGACATGACGCAGTTTCGAGAGATCTGTTTATTCCGAACCCATGCTCCATGCTGATTCTTATACAAAAATCAATCACATTCAGATGTTGCATTGTATTATTTGCTATTATTATACGGATACTTTTGATAATGAGTCCAAAAGTGATATTTGCGGGAAATTTATATTGTCTTTTCCCTTTTTTTATGGAGTGGAATAACATAAAGTACGTAGGGGATTCCGTGATTGAAGTCGGGATCCTGAGATGAAAGTCGTTATCTCGAAATTGAAGTCAGGATTATTAAAAAAGAAAAATTTCGTCCACAGTAATACGTTCTTCCAACATCGTAGCATACTTTGAATTGAATCGAACTGAATTTCAATTCAACAAATCATTATTCAATAACTCTATGTCAGTTCTATCTCCGTCAGATACTAAAGAAATAGCTCTCATATTTCTGAGCACGACTGGCGGCTATCGCATAAATTCAAGGAGAAAACTCCAACTGATCGAATGGAACGAATGAATTCGATAGGGGATGTTGTGATTGATTCACAACGTCGATTCGATAATTTCGACTTTCGGGCCGCATTCAACCCTCGCCATTCTTTTTCCGGAGAGCAGGCGTTCGTTCTTGTAGTCGCTTTTTATTCCCGGGAAAAGCCTCGAATTAAGCTTTAATTCTTTCGGTAATGAATAGCTCCTCTGGTCGGGAGGCGGAATGGAGAGTTATTCGGCTGTGGACGGCAGGCCCTAAGAAAGATGAATGATCGTAATGAGAATCACGAACGGGAGGAGAAAAAGTGAAACGATTATAACTATACAGAGTAAAAAACTCATATCTCTCACGCATGGATAAATGGAGAATTACCACGGACAGCGATAGCTTTGCGGTCTCTCTATATGTTTGTTTGTGTCAGACCAATATCTCATATTTTTTATACCATCGAAAGTGTGCTGTGTGCGCTGCCAGTAATGGGCCTCGAACAAGACCTATGGCTCCGATGCGCCAGTACAATGTAGGAGGCCAATTTGAAAGGATCGCCATTGACATCGCTGGTCCGTGTCTATAATCTGACCACGGAAATAAATACTTCCTTGTGGCAATGGATTACTTCAGTAAGTGGACCAACCAAGACTGTCACCGACGTCTTGGTAAAGGAGTGGATATATTGATTCGGTGTTCCGCTGGAGTTGCATTCGGACCCGGGTGGAAATTTCGAGTCAAACCCATTCCAGGAAATGTTTTTCAGATGCTGAACATCCGGAAACAAGAACCGCGGCTCTGCATCCACAGTCCGATGGATTGGTGGAAAGGATGAATAAGACGATAAACCGTCACCTATACAAAGCAGTATCTGACTACCAAAAAGATTGGGACCATCAGTACCTTCATTTGTTCCTGATGGCGTATCGTTCCGCAGTTCATGAGTCAACCGGCCAAACCCCTGCTAGTATTATTATGGGTCGGGAGCTGAGACTTCCCTGTGACCTGAAGTTTGGGATGTCACCAGGACAAGACACTACAGGAAAAGGCAAATTACGGCAGAGAATGGACGATATTCATGAACGACAGAGTGCCAACGACAGAATGAAGGAGACCTACGACATCAAGACCGATGCTGATGGATATCAGACAGGTAATATTTTTTGGCTGTACCACCCTGAACTTCGCCGTGGACTATCACCGAAGCTGCGCAATTCGCGGGAATGTTTGTATAAGATCACGAAGAGGATAAATTACCTCGTCCACCGATTTATAAGCCACCACGAGTAAAACCCAGGGTCACTCATGTCAATAGGTTGTCCCCTTACGCCGGAAACCATGATCAAGTCCGCACCCTCAGACCAGAGGTTCATGTCTCTGTACTCAAGATTAGATTAGATTAGATTGGTTTGGGGCTTCTGTGCCATAAGCATCTACACCGCAACCTTTGCAGATCCATTGTGTGTGCCCTTGAAATTAGAGTTCTTTGTCTAGCCCTGTCTTCATCACAAGACTCCAAAGGCTCGTTTTTAGAACTCCCATATATTTGAGAGCTTCTGGTTTTTCTTCTCCCAGCATTAGAAACCTCAGCCTTGACAAGCCCTCGCAGTGGCATAGTATGTGTGCTGATGTTTTCCCTTCTTCCTGGCAGAACCTGCATAGCATTTCTTCTGCCAGACCGAGTAAGCTCATATGTTTATTGAGCCTACTATGCCCTGTGAGGAGTCCAACTATTATTCTAGTGGTGCTCCTTCTCTGGCTTAGTAGATATTCTGCGAATGTAGGCAGCGGTTTTTTAATAAAATCTTTGGCCTGTCTCATTCCTGGTGAATCATTCCACCATTCTTGAGATTTCTGCTGAATCCATGATTTGGTGCTGGTTTTAAGTGAAGCTTTTGCTATACCGCAAAACGGTTCTGGGCCACTCAGGGCCTGACTTGCTCCTTCTCGAGCTAGTGAATCAGCCTCTTCATTGCCTCTGTAACCTGTGTGTGCTGGTACCCAAGCTATTGTCAGTCTGTTCTGACTGCCCAGCTCTTTTAGGGCTACTATGCAGTACCAAACTAGTTTTGAGGTAATTTGCATAGAGTTGACTGATTTTATTGCCGCTTGGCTGTCTGAGTAAATGACAATGGTTTTTCCTGAGAACTCTTGCCTTATTAACTTCTGCGCGCAATAATGTATTGCAATATCATCACATATTTGCCTAAGCTCAGTGAGATTCGTATCTTCGGCTTGGCTCCGTATATGCCGGCTCCTAAACCTTCATCGGTTTTTGAGCCATCAGTGTAGACGGCGATTTCTGCATTGATGGGAGGTCCCTCTTTCCACGCATCCCTGTCCGGGAGTATACCATATGGTGGCATTCTCATGATAGGGTCGTTTTCCAACTCTTCATATAGCGTGTTGTAGTCGTTCCCGTGAATCTTGCTTAAGGGCGCTTAACCTCTAAGTAATCTGCTCATGACCGACCTGGCTTCGCCTTGAATGTGTATGTGTAGTGGTGGCACGTTGAGCAAGACTTCTAGTGCGGCTGTTGGAGTAGTTCTCATGGCTCCGGTAGCACTCAGACATGCTTGTCTTTGCAGTCCTCCCAGCCATCGCACTACCCCTGCCTGCTTTGTCTTTGGCCACCATACCACCGACCCATATGTTTTCATAGGTCTGATGACTCTGGCATAAAGCCATGTGGTCATTTTTGGTTGTAGCCCCCAATTTTTTCCGCACATTCTCTTGCACAGATTGAAGGCTACTGAGCTTTCTCTGTACTCAAACGGACTTGTTCTACAAGAGGAGCCACGAGATCTTTTCAAGGTGCCTGCCGATTACGCGTAGTGGCAGTAGATCTCCAAATGTCCAAAAGCATTGCCGTAGTATTCTCTTCAAGAAGTTCGGTCGACTCCAGAAACTGCGGGAACTGAACCTATAAGTTGAAGGAATGCTACAGCTGAGGAAGGGCCAGAGAAACATCTACTATCTGGTCACCAAGAAGCATATTTGGAAGAGCCTAATCAGATTAAGAGATACGATGGTGGACCAGAATCTTGTGGTCCTGGCAATCCCAAAATTGTCCTGTGGGATTGATGGGCTGGATTGGAGAGTTATAAGAAGTATATCGGAGACGATATTCAGATCCAGAGGCTTCAGATTTAAGTATGCAATAATCATCTTCCACAACCCAATGAAGACTGTAGAGTGTCAATTCCATCGATCTCCAAGGTGCAGATATGGAGATTCTTGTAGGTATCGACACACTTCGAAGATGTCTTTAGGAAAGGGGTGATGTAACGATTCTGAAGCCGGACCTGACTTCATATGTTTGGATAATCGAGCTCGGCTTGTTAACGATGCATGTATGAGTCATCATCGCATTCCAATAACCAAGAGTTCCAAATTGTTCTTGATGACTCCATTTTGACGCGAGCAGAAAAATGAAGCTTCTAGGCCTTGTGAAAGAATATACGAGAGTCTTCGAGAAGAACTCGGCATAGATATTGATTGCAGATATAATTAGTTACAGCTTGCAGTTTACAGAGAGAGTCTCAAATAGACAGAGCAAGCTCAGAACTAGTGATATGAATTACTATACTTGTTCAAAGTATAGTATAGGTATAATACTTTTATATTGTGGGCCGTGGTGGTCCAGAGTCACCGCTATAAGGATGTGGGTTCAAATCCCAGCGCAGTCACCCCCGAGCATGGCATCGCACGTTGAAAAGTAAGGTCCTCGTCTTTTATAGCTCACACGAATTTTTCGAAAACTTCTGAGGGTTGCTCGTAAGGCTGCAGCTGGTTGACGGAAAGAGAACAATTTTTTTGGGAACAAAAATCGGTTCTGAAGCAAACACATCCAAAAGACATAATCACCCGTATCCATCGGCCAACAAACGCATTAGTGGTTCGTCAGTCGGTGTGATATAACATTTCTGAAGATTTATTTATACATCAATGCAGATTAGTATGTTCATCTCAACATATTGAGTGTTATAAAAATAGAAAACATTTCAAAAGAAATAAGTGAAGTTTACCAATCGTTAAATGGTGGAAATTCTATTTATTTTCCACCTTAAATTCCAAATAATCAACCGAACCGGCGCATTTTAACTAATGTATTGAAATTCAAAATAAACACTTTTTGATTATATTGATCAAATTGAACGTTACGGTTATTATTGGTATTTCGCGCCAGTTATTTCATCGGTATTTTTTATAATTCTGGTGATGAATCTGGTTAATATGAAGACTGAACGCAAAAATATACATATAAATATATTTCATCATCTCTTTCTACATTTGACCGCTGCTGGGTAGACTATAACCAACCTCATCGCAATATAACGTTGCGTAAAGTTACTGAAAATGAGGCGAATTATTTTCATAGCGATAATAAAATTCTCAAAATCTGTTCAATAAGTTTTCAAACTAACTATAGTTAGATGATCCCATGAACGTATTAAGGATATCAGTGATACTTTTACAGATATTCAATGATAATAATCAGATTTCAACTCGCTTGAGAAAGTTAAAATAAGGACACGAGTGTTTTGGAATATGGCTGTTTCATGTTTATACGAATTGAAAAAACTGTTCCACTCTTCATGGAGGAACTGAAAAATAAATGCCCAGGCAGAGCCAATGAAAAATCTGCTTTTCTTGTGTCATTTCGGAGGTCGAAGATATTTTCCTCAATTTCCCCATCCAAGAAATTTAAAAATGAAATGAAAAACCTATACAACAACAATAACAATTATTAGTTCAATGGTCTTCAGTCAAGTAGTGTCATACACTCTTCATGAAGTGCAACATTTGTAAGATGAAACTGTAAGATTTGCTCAATGTCTTCATGAAGAAAAAACTCATTGAATGACATGATCAAATAAAACCGTGCCTTGTGGTGCGCTTTTTCGTCCTCACGAATTGCTGTCAAATTTCGCATGATATTTTTCAACCTTGGCTGTAATAAATATTAATAAACGCAGCAATATATGAATCATACGGCTAAATCTATACATAGGTTAACTTTTCCGCTTCTCGTTGACGTGCAGACTGTAAACGTCCAATCCAATTGATTTATCATCGTCCGAACCGTTTTATTTGTAGCTGTTATCGGACTGGTAATCGCCGTGATTCATCATTCTCCAGCAGAAATAATTCGATACACGAAAAAGCCGAACTATTCACGGATTTTTCATGCAGGGTACCGTGATATGAGCCAGTAGGTTTGACATAACCTGTAAGAACCACCCTAACAAAAACCGCAGAGGCCATAGTTATCCCACCACCCATACAAATATTCGTTCTATCATGGGGTTGCAATCCATCAACAATGATAGTGGGCTATGATTACTTACGAAACGGTAGGCATGGCCGGACTACACTAGCTACACCGAGAAAAACTTTAGAGACGCATGTCTTTGCAACATAAGAGAGGAAAAAGAATTCATTAAACTAGGATTCCCTAATATACATAAGACAACTCTGGTTTGACTATTTGCTAACTGTAGAACTCAAACTGAAACTGAGAACTGCCATCTCTGTCCGAGGGTCCTGCATTCATACCCGCAGAAGACTTCTTTTGGATCATTCCAAAGGGTAATAGTCAGGAAGATTTCGTGACTCGTCTAGATGAATTTGAACGGCTCTAGCCTTAATGCCGTCATCGCATTCCACACGAGCTGGACAAAGACAGACAGGTGAAGAAGTAGTACTAGTCAGACAACGCCAAGCGACAAGCACGGCTTCGATAGTTGAAGGGTTGCTTCCTATCGTATTTCAATGTGAACCTTCAAATTCCTAGGGATTGAAATAATTGTATCAACACAAGTCTGCTGCCAGGATCTAGACATTGAGGGTGCTTTCAACAATGCAGCTACAGTGGTCAATCACCAAAGCTCTAGAGAGATAAGGGTATTGGCAAAACCACAGTCACAGCAAGTGTAGGCAGGGGCTGTCCGCAATCACCTCTCCTGTAGGATATCCTAGTAGAAGAATTACGGAAGAGCCTTACATCGAAAGGCATGCGTTACTTGGGATATTGCAAAAGTCAACAATCACGGAGCATACAAAAACTGCTCTGAACATAATTAACAAGTGGCGCCAAGAGGGGGAACTAACTGTAAACCCTCTAAAAACCACGGTAATAGTTTTCATCAAAAACAAAGTACTGACAGGACTGAAGTCACTAGTTCTCAACAGGGTAGAAATTTCATTTGCAAGAGAGCCAAAATACTTCTTTGACCACAAGCTGGCATGATATCAACACCTACAGAACATCCAGAAACAAGCTGCTTACATACAAGCCAAAACCAACGTAGTCAACAATAGATTGACCAGAGGACAAGCGCTCATAAGCAGACTGTACGGTGAGATGCACAACGATCAATACAAAGATTGATGATGGTTTTTGAACCCCTTTCTTCATGTCGTGCTTCCCAAATGGGATTCCACAGCCTCGTTCAGGTCCAATAAGCTGCCTCCGCTCTTGCTAGGGCACCTGCACTCTCATCTTCCGGGATGCCTTCGTGACCTCGTACTCAGACAAGGTTTCACCCTGTTCTGTGCTCCTAGGTCGTTGAGGTTTTTGTGAGTCTCTCAAACTAATTTGAAAGTGAACTTTCATAATCGCAGAGGCTGCATTCTCACATGCACTTCATTCTGGAAACTTCTATCCTTGCCTCCGCTATAATAAGAAAATGCATAGGAGGGAGGTTCAGGATCACCTTCAGTCTTATCGTCGATGCGCTGGACATTGCACCAGTGACTCTGAGCAAGGCCAGTCTTTGCAAATTAGGTAGGTGGCCACCACAGCAGAGCTCCATACGTTATCGTAGGCCTCACTATCGCTGTCTAAAGCCAAACCAATTGTTCCTTGTCTCCATGTTCTGCCGAAGGTCCACCTGGTCATTATTGATGATGTCCTTGCCCTTGTCAGCACTTTTTCGAAATGTTTGTTATAGTTGAGCTTCGAGTCCAAGTTCAGCCCAAAGAATTTCAACTTTCCTGACATCTGTAGGCTTCCACCAAACATTCGACGAGCTCTGTTGGTCTCTGAGTTTCTTTTTTCTAGTTGAAGGAACAGTCGTATTTTTTTTTGGAGGGGTTGGGACTGGAGGTTTTACCTCATGCATCATGTCTGTACGTCTGTAAGTGCTGATTGCATCAGATTCAGACATACCCCCATATACCGTCAAGAAAGGCCTATAAGGAGGCTGTACACGACAAGGTTCCACAAAAGTGGGGATAGTACTCCCCCCTGAGGGCAGCCTGAGCAGGAGAGTTACTGAGGAAAGCTTTTAAGAAAAAGACCATCGCCATATACACCAACAGCCAAGCTTCTATAAAATTAATTTTAAACTCATTTGGGATTGCTTGAAAACCCTATAAGAGTTAGGGCAGACGTTCATGGGTACCAGGTATAATGATAATTTGTATATTTTTCTTTACGAATCACCCAGGTTTTCGCAGAAAACACCTCAAAAGCAGAGCGTGTGCGAGCAAGGGAGATCCGGGACCTACAGCTAATGAAAAAGTGGATTCCGAACAACTTTAGCTCAGTAGCAGGCGGTGGGGATCGAACCCTTGCCGCCTGGGTGGGAAGCAAACGCTCTAACACCATGACCACTTCGCTAGGTCCTAACGGTTACAAGGAAAATGAAGAGGCAGATTCACAGAACCATCGCCAAAATTCACGGATTACCTACTGAGCCAGAACAGGCAAACAACCAGGATCATGTTTGGGCTCCTAACAAATACATGAACAACATCGGATTAGCAGAGACAACCATAGGCAGGTTTTGCTAAGAAGATAGGGAAACCTCAGCGCGCTCACTGTGCTATTGCGAAGGTCTGACTAGGCTGAGGTTTTTGACAAAACATGGAAGATCTGAGGCCTGGCCTAGGGAGTCTAGTATAATGGACGGGTCTGGACAAGGAACTCTAACATAACATGAGGACACACATAATAGATCTGCAAAGGTCGCAGTGGAGAGGCTTCTAGAAGCTCATAAGCCCCTCAATAATCTTAATCTTAATCTTAATGGGACTTATATAGGGGCGCTGTGGTAGGTAGCCGTTGGGACTGTCGGGAGTAACATATAGGTGGTGAAAGTACGTGAATCTCAACAAGTCGTTAGCAGGATTGATACCGTTGTTCAAAACAGTTTTACAGTTTTTTTCATGTTCAGTTCAATCTATCACAATTTTTTTATGACAAACTACTAGCGTTTATCAGTTGAAATTATCGCTCTGGCAACAATGACCTTTCGGTTGATGTCGGTGTAATACTTCAGTCCTACAGCGGTGCCGGGTGACTTGTGATCTTGAAAACGCATTAGGGAAAATTCTCCACACGAATTCCAGTTCCTTGTAACTGTTGATGGTGAACATAACTGCATAAAGTTGCATGTATAAATTATACAAAATGAACGTGTAATGCAACGTGCACGCTAATACGTTTCCGTGTAAATTGGGACATTTTGCAAACGGCATGAGTGCCTCTAATGTGATACAAAACACGTGTACCTATTCGATGAGAGATCTGGGAGAAAAAAAAATATACTTGGCATTATTTAGAAAATTGTAATGCTTCAGATAAACACTTTTAAACAGGTAAATGTCAAGGTAACATTCATAAGTCAGAAATTAAGGAAACTGAATGTGAAGAGTGCGGTGCAAAATATGATGAGCAGACAGGAAGATCTAGAAAATTCAGATGAAAAGAACACTTAGCAAATGTAAAATAGAAAAAAATGAACAGTTACTCATCATGTCTAGCAACAAAATCAGTAAGTTAACAACAGGAAGTTAGACGCCAATGAATATGAATGGATGAAGATGGTTACTTTCTGATTCAAACACGTGTTGAAATATTTAAAGTGGTGGTTTGGTGTTGAGATAAGACTCCAGAGTAGTCATTACTACACTAATCAAATGAATGGATGTTTGGAACCTTACGTGTGAATAAAATTCAAGAAGTACCCATAAATTTGGTGCTAACATCATTCGTCATATTGAATAAATCTGTGGATATTTGCATACTTATGCTCGATAAACATCTATCTTTGGGGATAGATTGTAAGCACCTCTTCCAAATTTGTCTTTGATTATTTGTATCGTTTTGGGATAAAAATGTATCTTGATATCCACCTCAATCCAAATATCGCATAAGTGAATATATACGAAACAAACCTTCATCGTATTTAGCGACACCTATAAAATTCATGAAACCATCAATTTATATTTCAAGTGGAAAACGTTTTCTGGATATTTTCAATCTTGTCATTGAAATCCTCCTGAAATCCTCCTGAGAAGGTCCGCTGCACCCCTGAATTCTCAAGTGGATAAAGGAATCATGTAAAGCCCCAGATTCTGAAGGTCGTTAACTTGTCAAATGCATTATTTTGAGGACACTTTTGAAATTGTACTCACCCCATCAGGATTGTGTTTGTAAGGAGGTCCGGCGCCACAAAATTCTACTAAAACGTCTTGCAGTTTCTTCGTAGAATCTGAAAAATAAAATAAAATTCAGTCCTCTCAACATTAATTTTTGAGCAAGTCGAATGTTATTGAACGCTATGAAAATGTCGATAGGTGTTGTTTCAGTTCAATACTGATTTAGAAGAGACGGTAAATAATCCAAAACAATAGCAAAATATATAACTTTCTGAACGATTATTGTCACAATACAATATGATTCAGACGTCCATCTTCTGGTTGTTTTTTTTTGCCGTTTCTTTAATTTTTTCGCCCACCGTGCCGTTTCTTGTATCGCTCGGGCCTTAAGCCAGTACTGTCGTTGACCGAGCTCGGTTTTGATAACACCAACGCTGGCATTTTCCGGTGCGGTATGCATTTCACTTACCCTATCAAATTCCAAAACACGAATTACTTATGTGAAATTTAACAACATACATTTGTCAATGGGGGGGGGGGGTTGTAGGTACTTGTAATATAAATACACGTTTTTTTGTTATCAGTTCTACTATACGAGTGATGCTATACTTAAGTTTTGAGATACACAAATGAAAGCACATATTTATAATCGGAATTGGCTTTATTGTCTTTCACAATATTCTCTATCAAGATCACAACACTTTACCGGAGTGAAGTTAGCAGCTGAAATATAGCACCCAAAATTACGGAAACTGCCGAATGACCATTGGCGTGCGCAATTTTTTTTCAATTTTCTCTTTAGCAGCCAATACGATTTCACAGCAGCTAAAAGATATAGATACGTACGGGTAGCAGCCGAAGTGGACAAAGACTTTGAATAATCATTACAGATGGAAACCTACAATTTCAATCATGAGCTAGAAGGAAAATGACTTGCGAGCCGTCTTAAGGGGTCCAGAGGGGCGAAAACGACTCAAGAATTGATTTAAAAAATTATTCATGGGTGAAATAAATGAGGTGTCACTTTGAAATGATAATAAAAACGTATGAAACATCAATTTTGGTCATGTGTCGGGAGGAAAATAACTTGCGAGCCGTCTAAGGGGGTTCAGAAGGGCGAAATCAAATTCCAAATTAATTTGAAAAATTATTACAGGTGAAATAAACGAGGTGTCACTTTGAAATAATAATGAAAACGTGGAAAACATCAATTTGAATCATAAGCTATAAGGAAAATGACTTGCGAGCCGTCTTAGGGGCTCCAGAGGGGCAAAAACGACTTCAAAATTATTTTAAAAAAGTTTTACGGGTGAAATAAATGATTGAAATAGTAATGAAAACTTGTAAATCATTGATTTAAATCATGAGCTAGAAGGAAAACGCCTCGCGAGCCGTCTAAGAGGGACTTCAAAATTAATTTAAAAAATATTTACAGCTGAAAAAACGAGGTTTCACATTCAAATAATAATGAAAACGTGTAAAACATCAATTCAAATCATGTGCTGAAAATGACTTGCGAGCCATCTTAGGGGGTCCAGAGAGGCAAAAACGTCGTTTTTACCCCTCTGGACCCTCTTAGACGGTTCGCAAGTAATTTTCCTTCTAGCACATGATTGAAAACAGTCATTTACAAGTTTTCATTATTATTTCAAAGTGAAACCCCGTTTTCATCTGATGTAAATATATTTTAAATTAATTTTGAAGTTGTTTTTGCCCCTCTGAACCCCCTTAGACTGCTCGCAAGTCATTTTCCTTTTACCACATGATTGAAATCAATGATTTACAAGTTTCAATTATCATTTTAAAGTGACACCTCGTTTATTTCAACTGTAAATATTTTATTAATCAATTTTGAAGTAGTTTTCGCCCTTCTGGGCCCCCTTAGACGGCTCGCAAGTCATTTTCCTCCCAACACCTGAATAAAATTGATGTTTAACACGTTTTCTTCATCATTTCAAAGTGATACCTCATTCATTTAACTAATAAATATTTTTTTAATCAACTCTTAAGTCGTTTTCGCCCCTCTGAACCCCTTAAGATGGCTCACAAGTCATTTTCCTTCTAGCACATGATTGAAATTGGAGTTTTCCACTTCGGCTGCTACCCGCACGTATCTATATCTTCCAGCTGCTGTAAAATCGTATTGGCTGCTAAAGAGGAAATTGAAAAAAATTTGCGCACGCCAATGGTCATTCGGCAGTTTCCGTAATTTTGCCTGCTATATTTCAGCTGCTAACTTCACTCCGGTCAACACTTTTGCATACGTTGGAACAAAACATGTGATTCGAACACATCAACCTCTTCTTCAGGAGTCAAAAAACGTTGACCTCGCATTTCATTTCTGATTCGATTTGGTAGTGTAACCTCCGTGTATTGCCAAAGTAAACCAGCGAAAAGATCCGTTTCTGAATGTAAACAAAATAAAACGCATAAATGAATAAAACATCTTCAAAGAATTGACTTCCCGTTATGCAAATACACAGAATGGGCCATTGAAAACGAAACAGCGGCTCTGCAGGTCGGCAGAACCAAATTATATAAAAACGCTCGGATATTCACCCGAAATACATTCCATCCCCCGGAGCCATGACCGCCAACCCTAAATTTTCAAATCGCATTATATGGCAAGTGATATACCTAATTTGAAAGGTACCTCACATTTTGTAGCATTTCCGGCGTTATTCGACGGCATTCTTCAATAATTCTACTTCGTAAATCTTTCTAGTTCGTTTGCATAGATTTTGTTTTTAAAGTGACCCAACAGGAAAAAGTCGAGTGGGATTAAATCTGGAGATCTGACTGACCACTCTATAGAGCCTCTTCTTCCAATCAAACTTCCAGGAAACATTCTATCCAAAAAAAAAATATATCGAGTGGTCTTCATGATAACGATCGTCATTTTTAATGACGTCTACTAATTGTGGATAAACAAATTCATTCAATGATTATTCTAGATGTGTTTCTCCTGTCAGGTTGCCGTCGAGAAATACTGATACGATCAGAAGATCCCCAAAAATACCGGCCATTGAGTTTTTGAGGAGATTGAGTATTGACTTCGTGGAAAACATGTGGATTGACATCTGACCAATAACCACAATTATGACGATTCACAGTCGAATTCAGAAAGAATGTTGACTCATCAGAAAAGCAGACGTTGAAAAGGAAATTCTCATCAGCATCTGTTCTCGTAGTCATAATTTCACAAAATTCCTGTCGCCTATCAAAATCATCTTCATTCAATTGGCGTACCAAATGTATTTTGTAAGGGTGGAATTCATAATGTTTCAGAATTCGGCAGATACTGGTTCTACTGATATCTCACTTGGCTGATTCCTTCGCGACGTTCAATTCGCTCACTAGTATCCGAACCAGGTTTTCTGTTGTGCAATCCAGTTGTTCGTAGCCTCTTAACAGGGATGATCCTGGGGATTATTGCCGACATGCGCCCCGATACGTTGGCTAATTCTAGTTTTTCCTGCCGCCAATTTGAGGACTTTCTGGAAAACCTTGTCCTCACAGGTGATTTCGAACGTGGTGGCATTCGTACCCTGTAGTTTCTAATAATATGTGAAGCACGCCCAGTTCTTCTGAGTGCTCATTTCGCTTTTCAAAGATTTAATCTCATACAGAACCTTCTCAAATAAACTAGTAACTGCGCTTGGTCGTTGTTCAGGCTCTTCTATTGAAACCGCTCGTACTTTCGGATTCAAGGAACTTCCAGAGAACGTACCAAGGCATCGCTACTCCTCTCGAAGTGTGTTAATCGCCGAGTCCTTAGGATTTTGGTGTCTCTCAGTCCATCTATAAAAAACTGCACTGCTAGCTGTTCCTACAGCTATACGAAGAGGTGGAAAACAACCCTGTTATAAGAATGCCATCAGATGGCATACTTCCAAGGTATAGCTTCGACAACTCTTTTAAGATATCGGACAGTGATGTGTAGAATGAGGGACCTCCATCAATGTAGAAATTGCTGTCTACACGGATAGCCCAACAACTGTTGAAGGTTCAGGAGCCGGCATTTATGAAACCAAGCCGAAGATAAAAACCTCATTGAGCTAAGGTATACACGCGACGATATTTCAAGCGGAAATCGTCACAATGCACCATTGCGCTCGAGAGCTAACAAGGTATGAGTTCTCAGAAAAAAACATTGTCATTTACTCAGACAGCCAAGCTGCGATAAAAGCAGTCAACTCAATGCAAGTTACTTACAAACTTCTTTGGGACTGGATTGAAGCCCTAGAAAAGCTGAGCAGTCAGAAGAGACTGGCCCTAGCCTGGGTATCAGCACACACAGGTTATAGAGGTAATGAAGAGGCCGATTCAATAGTCCGTGAAGGGTCAAGGAGTCTCGTAACGAAGACATGGCTGGATAGAGAATTGTAAACGATTTCGAATGCACACACAATAGATTTGAAAAGATCGCGATGTAAAGACTTGTAGCTCGAAATTCCCAAACTAATCTAATATAATTAATGTATACCTTCTAAACTTTCAAATCCATTCTTCATTCAAATATATTTCATTTATACAAACAAGCCTAAACTGATGCCTATTCATGAATAGTTTATGATCCCTACTGACAAACATGCACCGTTTCTTGGGAAAATAAATAACATTGTTCTCACAATCGTGATTATATCTCCCGCCCGACGCTGCTGCCCTCTGGATATCCATCGCCCTGTCTGTGCACAAACTCAGCGTAAACAAACACTCATAACAACTTCGCACTAATATTTACGAACCGACCGGCGTACTGATTAACTAATTAGCAAACGGGAGCACCCCAGGGTTCGCAGTAATAGGTGTGTACACGGCGTTTTCGGATGCAAGAGGATATACGCGCATACCCTACGAGACAATACACGACATTATAATCATTGAAACGGCTGTTTCGCTGACTACATTGCCGGAAACTGCTTCAACATGTCGATGTCGGTCGGATGACGGTATTGTTGTGTACAGGGTGTGGCGGCGTGGAACGATGTTGCGGTGAAAGGTAATTATTATTTGATGACTGCCGGTTTCGAAGAAGTATGTGGCTGTCGAAATTCGATTCAATCCGTGAGCGGCCAAGCAAGATTCGTAGAAGAGAGACTGCAAAGTGGAACACTGGCGTATCCGTTTATCTAGAACAAACTGGGCGAGCCAGAAAACTGAATAAAGTAAACAAAATATACGAGGCTTGCTACTTATATATTTATTATCAAATACCAGTTACCATAGTGTATGGTGTAGCGTTTTCTTTAATTACATTGTACTATCTACGAAGGCGTAGAAGAGCCACGAGCAATTTTTTTTCATCCTGACTTTAAAGTCGGACTCCCGACTTTAATCTCGAGCCCCCGACTCTAATATCGGACCCCCGACTTTAATCTAGGAACCCCCGACTTCAATCTCGGACCCCCGACTTTAAAGTCGGACCCCCGACTTTAATCTCAGACCCCCGACTTTAATTTCGGAATCCCGACTTTATTCTCGGGATCCCGAATGTCGGGATAACTCAAATACGTTAGGAATAAGCAGTTTGGAAAATGATTACGTATCCAGTGTGTCCCAGCTAAAACTTGTCACCCCCCTAATATCCGAACTCATGAAAAAAATTGAAAATCGCTCAGACCCGTCGATTTTTATTTCAAGGGGGAACACTTTCACCAAATACACCATCATTGTGTTGTCAACCCCCTCAACCCCAGCACCCCCTACTTCAGAATTTTCAATGGGACTACTATACTTGTGATACATCATTTTGAAGGGAATTCAATCCCAAATACATCGGTGTACTGAAATTGAGGATCGATCAAGTGTTGTTGAAGTTTTCATGAAAACTAATTTTTTCCAGATATTTTTATTTTTCATCACCTAACATGTTATCATCGTATGAAAGGTTCAAAATGTGAACCATTCAGTTCCATACAGAAGTATAAGCGATCTTCGAAATTTCTTCGCACATTGCTCAACATTTCTGGAGTCACTGCACGACACTCCGTCTAATGGTGATAAATCAGGAGATCTAGCCGGCCATTCTATTGGTCCTCGCCTTCCAATCCATCGCCCTGTGAAATTGTCATCTAAAAATTGACGTACAGGTGCAACAAAATGTGTGTTGGAAGGTGAGCTGACCGTCAAGTAACCTATCATCGTCTTCAAGTAACTGAGTGATTCTGGGGTTCACAGTTGTATCAAGAAGTTCAAGATACGTTTGTCCGTTGAGGTTACCATCAATAAAATATGGACCTACAATATGGTCTCCCAGAATACCAGCCCAAACATTCAATTTCTGGGGAGTTTGTGAATGAGTTTCCCTGTACCAATGGGGATTTACGTCACTCCAGTATCTGCAGTTGTGCCTGTTCACATGTCCATTTAAATAAAAAGAAGATTCGTCAGAAAAGCACACATTGTAGAGGTAATTATTATCACCAATCAATAATTGACTCATGATTTCACAAAACTCTGTACGTCTGTCAGGATCATCTTCATTTAATTCTTGTACATTCTGCATTTTATAAGGATGGAATTTTGCGTCTTTCAGAATTCGATGTACGCTGCTTTTCGAAACTCCAGAAATAGTCTCAAGTTGTCTTAACGATTGAATGTTGTCCATCACTGCATGTCTTACAACTGCAACAGCGACCCCTTCATTTCTCATAGGCTTCTCTCGTTCATGTTTTTTATTCAGCACTGATCCCGACTCCAAGAACTTATTCATCAATTGAAGCACGTACTGATATGATGTGGTGTTTTCTGGATGACTTTCATTGAAACTTCGAGCCGTAGCTCTAGCACATCGTCCATTTTCAAAATACGCAGCTACAATGGATATTCTCTCTTGTACAGTATAAACCATTTTCGAATGTTTTCAAATTGTTGAATGCAGTGACTCGAATACATCAATTACCAAGGCGTAAACAAAGATATGCGTATACAAAAACACATGAGGGCAATTTTTTTTTTCATAAAAACGTCTGTCTCTCCTTCGAAACTATTATTTCTGACAGCATATTATTTTTCAATACAGTGGCGTACCCACAGTGAACCTTTCTTACGACGCTAACATTTGAGGTGATGAAAAATTAAAATATCTGGATAAAACTTAGTTTTCATTAAAACTTCAACAACACTTGATCGATCCTCAATTTCAGTACACCGATGTATTTGGGATTGAATTCCCTTCAAAATGATGTATCACAAGTATAGTAGTCCCATTGAAAATTCTGAAGTAGAGGGTGCTGGGGTTGAGGGGGTTGACAACACAATGATGGTGTATTTGGTGAAAGTGTTCCCCCTTGAAATAAAAATCGACGGGTCTGAGCGATTTTCAATTTTTTTCATGAGTTCGGATATTAGGGGGGTGACAAGTTTTAGCTAGGACACACTGTATATTATTCCACGCCATAAAAAATGTTACAAAAAGACATTGTAAATAACTGGTAAATATCAATTTTGAACTCATTATTAAAAGTATCTGTGGAAATTATAGCAAATAATAATACTCCCTCATAAACACTCCTTGAGTATACTCAAAGGCATAACCTGTGCTTGTAGAGGACAGCTATTATTATTATAAGCCGTGGCGCTCTGGGGTGACTTAACGATACGTGGTATTGACATCCAGACAACTCACATCACATTAGCTTCACAAGTCATGTGACTGCCTGAAGAGACCTATGTTATTGAGAAAAAAGATTCTCGCGTATTGAGGCCTTGAACGTTTTTCCAATGCAAGCCAGAAGCTCCACTGCCAGATACCTCAGCTACTGATGAATAATGAAATATTTAAATGTGATTGAATTTTTGTATAAGCATCAGCATGGGTTCAGAATAAACATATTTATTCAATCTGAGTCATGTCATCTGCTCAGTTATCTTCATCGACAACTTGACATCAATAAGTTTGTGATCTCTTTTATATTGGATCAATTGAATGGTTTCCATACCATGTGTTTCCAAATATTGGGTATCAAGCTATCGCTTCTTGGGATTCTTATTAATATTGTTGACTGGGTGAAATCATATATGACGAATAAAAAAAAATATAGTAACGTGCTACGATTCAAGATCAAATGTATATACAATGTGCAGTTGGGTGTAACCCAAGTATCAGTTCTTGGACCCCTTCTTTTTGTACTATACGTGAATGATGTACCCCAATATGTTATAAACGCTCATGTACCAAGATATGCTGACGATACGATGATCACAATTCAAGGAGACGATGTAGAAGACCTAATGCCCCCGAAACTTATTCTCAATGTAGACAGATCAATGACTATCAACTTTCGTCTAAGGAGGGACATTACCATCAACCCAAGCAATTATAATCCTAGCGAAGAGGTGAAGTTCTTAGGTCCTCATTGAGATAAAAGACTGATTTGGGACTCCCGAATAGACATTATTTGCTCGACAACTATAGAATGCACAATAACTTTGCCTGTAAATGTTTCCACTAAACCTAAGAACTTCACTCTTGCGGTAGTGCTAAAAAACGGGTTAGTCCATTATTGGATTGATGGTTATGTTGTTGTTTAAAAAATTGTCATGTCTCTTTCAGATGTCGATATCGGTGACACCTTTCTACATTGTCTCCTGAAATTGTGACCGTCGTATAGTAAGCATATATGATCACATGGGCGATTCTAGAAACGACGAGGTACAAGAACTGATCCTTGGGGGAAATATATGCCTTGGATCTCACATCGTAGCATCTCATTATCTTTCTTTGATTTGCCATACATAATTTCTTCCAGTCAATATTAAGAGGAATCCCATAAAATAGCTTGATGCCTAGCCTAATATTTCAGAATACACCGTATCAAAGCTGTCTACACATTTTATTGTTGTTAAGTTGTTGGTGAACATAACTGAGTAGATAACATGACGCAATTTCAATAGATGTTAATCCTGAACCCATTCTGATTCTTAGACAACAAATCATTCAAATTCAAATAATGCATTATTATATTTGTTAGAGTTTTACAGATAACTTTGATGAGTTCAAAAGATATATTAACAGGTAATTTACAATGTGTTTTTCATCACTCCTTTCAATGGGGTGGAATAACATATACATAACCCTCCTTCAAAGTACTTATTCCTAATTGATTTGAGCAATCCCGAGATTAAAGTCGGGGGTCCGAGAATCGAGATTAAAGTCGGGGGTCCGAGATTAAAGTTGGGGGTCCGAGATTAAAGTCGGGGGTCCGAGATTAAAGTCGGGGATCCGATTTTAAAGTCGGGGGTCCGAGATTGAAATCGGGAGTCCGACTTTAAAGTCAGGATTTGAAAAAAAATTGCTCGTGGCCCTTCTACGCCTTCGTAACTATCCTAAAAATACATAATTTACAAAATATTTAATCTAATAACAAAATAAAAATTTTATTCATGCAAAAACTTCGCCATTTGTTTTTTATTTCTAGTAATTTTTTTTGCCTCTGCTCATGTCTTTCCTTTCCTTTGAAGTATGCTTCCTATAGCTCCATCCCATGTTTGACTTGGTCTTCCTCTTTTTCTCCTCTTATTTATCTTTATCTGCTCTTGTATCCTTCATCCTTTGTAGATTATCCCACCAGCTAGTTGTCTCTTTTTAATGAACTATGTCAAGGGTCTTTTTGTATTTCTGAGTTTATCTTTTTTTGTGACTCCTTTAGTTCATCTCAGATACTTCATTTCTGCTGTTTTTATTTTGCTCTTTTGTCATCTTGTCAACAGTCAAGATTCTTTGAGATTTTTCATTTATTTATAAATGCCTGATTCATTGTTTATGTGTTGTACAAGTTTTTTTTTTTTACTCTATTGTTGATTTATATTTTTTGTCTTCCATTGTCTCCTATGTCCACCCCCAAATATTTAAATCTTTCAAATAGTTCAATTTCTACTTCATTTATTTGTACATTTATCTCTTTTTGTTTCTTCCCTATCTTTATTTACTTTCATTCCAAATTCTTCACAAACTGCATTCCGAATTTCCAAGTCTTTCCGTGCCTAAATCTTTCTCTTGAACTTTTCTACTCGGGAACGGTTCAAAATAGAGCAATTCTGCGAACGCCAATCAATTTAGAATAGTCAAATTAGTGTAATCTGTGAATTCCGAGTCAATCAAAATAAAACAAAAGTATTCGAAATATCGAAAAAAGTCCAAAGGGGTCCATAAAAATCATTAATAATAGAAAATCGGCAGATTCACTTGAAATCCGCACTATATACGTAAAATTTCATGAAGAATCCGAAAATATATGATTCGTTAATATTCAGATCAAAGTTTGGCAAATAAAAGCAATACTTACAACATCAAAAATGTCACGAATAGAAGTAGAAAAAATATGGAGGGAAATGACTGCTTCCCTCTTCCAAATGAATTTTTCAATTCGGGAACGGTTAAAGATGGAACAATTCTGCGAACGTCAATCAATTCAGAATGATCAAATTAGTATTATGTGTGAATTACGAGTCAATCAATGTGAAACAAAATTATTCGACCTCTAGAAATCATGTAGAAAAAACAATTTAATCCATTTGAAATTCGCACTATATGTACGTAAAATTTCATACAGATTCCAAAAATACAGGGTGGTCAACCGAAAACGAAACAGGGCCGTTTTCAGGAACCTCGTCAACATTTTGGAAAAACGCTCAAACCCGTTAAAGTGGGACACGCATTTCCGGCATTTTTGACTCCACTACTTTCAACCCCAAGCGAGGAAAAAAATTACCCCAAAATTTTTAAATGGCATTTTGGGTCGAAGAAGATGTCTTTTGAAAGCTCTTACAATTCTCTTTACCACATTCTTTAAAGTTTACATTTCCTCCCAATACGAAAAATTTCGTGTCAAAATTCAAATGATTTTAGTTGCTTACTTACTACTCAATTGATTAAATTTCCAAACTGAAGACCGTCCACTTCCATACAATAATAAAGATTTTATTCGAAACGTTCAGGCACATTCCAAAACTTTCTGGGGTGATTCGACGGCACTCGTCAACGATTCTTTGACGCAAATCTTCCAACGACGTTGTTGGTGTTTTATAGATTTTAGTTTTCAGATGTCCCACAAGAAAATCGAGGAGCGACAAATCTGGCGATCGTGGAGGCCATTCAATGCTGCCTCTTCTCCCAATCGAATGCAGTGGAAAACGTTGGTCTTAATACTGACAAACAATCGTCGCATAATGCGGAGGAGCACCGTCCAGGTGAAAATAAAAATGATCCTCGTCATACTCTGGATTATTTCCAAATAGATCAACAACAACAGGCAAACAAAAACTTAGCACCTTCATCCACTGAAAATACTGGTTGTACATGCGACATGAAACCTTTATCAAAGAAGTCCTCCAAAATATTAGAAACTTACAATTATCCATTTATTGGGTATTGAATCTATACCAGAGATGTTCAGAAATTGCAATAAGTAATTTTTTTAAAAAGTGCGACATGACACGTTTATCCAGTTACGTCTTCAATTGTTTCAGATTGACATTTTCCATGATTTGTATAATTGTAAGAATTCTCGAGCTAGGAGCATCGAAAAATACTGGGAAAGATAACGCTTTTTTATACTTTGGACGTTCTTATTATATTTTTTCTCGCGAATTCAACGTCACGAAAATCCACAAGATCGCGACTCATTCATCAAATCCAATTAAAACGCTTCTCTATTTCTCGCCGTCCGCAATTCAAAGAGTGCGGCTTATCCGCAAGAACGCGGAAAAATTTTTCTTATCACGAGCCGTCACTCGAAAAAATATTTCTTTTTTCCGTCCTTTTAATTAAGGATCTAGCTGGTTTCAATAAAGCGTCAACTCGAGTTTCCTATGAATGGAAGAATTCGAACGTAACCGCCAGCTCGGGTTACGCTTTCCCGAGGAAAATTTCCGTAAAACGACCGATATGCAATTAACGGGACGTGTTGAATCTTTTTCGAAAGGAAGTATGAAGATACAGATGCGGACCGAGGCATTTTTAGTGTATGTGTCAGGAAGTGTGCGAGACAATATTTACAATAAAAAATATAAATCGATTCAAGAATTACTTCGCATATTTGTTCAAATACATGAAGAGAACATTATTTATTGTATGCCTTTTTTATAGAACGCACGATCTCAAAGTGGCTAGTGTAATTATATCCGATATCTGACACACCATGATGTGAATGAATGTATCAACGATTCTACCAACATTTTCTAATAACTCATTTAGTTCAGGACCAGCAACAACTGTAATTGTTGTATTATCAGCAAACATGGTGATGTGGCAATCAGTAACGTGTTCGTGCAAGTCGTTGACGATTAACACTAAAAGACTGAGCCTTGCGGCACTCCTAATTTGACATTACGCTCACTTGACATGGAGAAGTTGCTTCTTACCAAATTATTTGAAAAAGCAAGCATTATTAACACCAAAGTCTAATTAGATATTTGCTGGAATCTATTTCAGAATATAAGATTAAGAAATTGGTATGATGCTGTTTCCACAGAATTATTTTTCCTGCAACCATGCTGGTTACTACATATCAGGCTTTTTGTTTCAGAATAATCCATCATTGGAGTAGTTACTACTTTCTCGAACAACTTCGAGAAGGGTTACTAACCCCTGTTAGAATTCAATGGAAAAATATCCTTGCAGGTAGAACTGGTTCATCAGATAAGTGAGGGATATTTTATCAAATCTATTATATTCTTTACAGTAATAATTGTAGATATTTCATCATTCATCCCAGATGACTTTATATTTTTCCTCCTGTTTGGTGAGTCAATTACTTCGACCTTCTGTAATAGGTCCATTTTGAAATTAGTGACAGTTAAATTGTTATCGAAGTGATCAGGAAATGTGCCAAAATTCATCAATGTGTAAAAAGTCAATTTTCATTTGCATCAATTCCTTCCTCAACTTCCTTAAAATCAAATAATTCAGCTAACCAGTAATTGATTTTCTCATTACTAATGAGTGTAGTTATATTTGGGTTGAAAATTAAGGATTTTTCATTGTCGTCGGATACATTCATAGATACAGAAACATATAAAATTTTTACCAAGCATATTCTAGCTTCACTGGCACTAACTGGAGTAAGCAAACACCCTCACATGTCTTGACCGAGCAACCCCTGAAAAATGACTACTGATTTTCGAAGTTTTCCCATAGCGAAAGCACTCATGTTTACTAGTCCACACGGAGAAGATTACGAGGAAAATTACTCTCATGCACTTCCACTTAGAATATTACATTTCGGAATTTTGGATGCTTCTCGACTTTTATTTCACTGATTTTCCAATAAGTTAGAGTATACAGCCGAGGGAATATCGTTATATTTGGGATATGTCAGAGTTCAGCGTTGAATAAGAGAATCATCTTCGAATGTAGCAGTGTTCAGTAAGACAATGTGTTCACTGTTGCCTAAGCAGTAAGCTACTCCATGAAGAAGAGTTCGCCTAACAACAACACAAATCAACGAAAGATTACGTTCATATTCAGAAAATGAGATTGTATGGATCAGTGGTCATGATGGTAGAGCGCTAGTCTATCAATAGGAGGGACGTGGGTTCGATTCCCAGCATGGTCACAGCTGGTTAAGGGAAAAAACAATTTCAAAATTTCAATTTCAAACAATAAACTGTCTACATTTTTCAACGAAAACCCCTTATTATGTCTACGAGTAGCAAAGATAACATCCCAATTGGTGTTCAACAGGGATCAGTCTTAGGCCCCATTATTTTCTTACTGTGATAAATGATCTAGCTTCTATTAATTTTTTTTATATTGCACCTCTATATCATGTCATAGTACAGATATAATTTGTCTGAAAGGAACTATAGTTCTAAATCCGGTTGAAGGAATTATGTAGCCTAAAACAGTGCTTTAGTGTATTAGGCCACATACAGATAGATAGATCAGACAAGTGGGGTGGGCTCATTACCAAATTAAATTAGTCTTAAGATTATATTATAAAACAAGGTAACCAATGGTGATATAAAATACATATTCAAATAATTCACTAAAAATAATAATAAAATCTACCGCAATCCCGTGATGGGTATGGAGGTCCCTGACACTAGATCCAGAGCGTGTCGTGGGGCAGCTGAGATCATAATGCGTTTGCTGTCAGCTTGTACAGCTTATGCGGTCTCAGCCTATATCCACAGGCATAACGTTGCCCTACGAGTGTTGTACTACCATCTATGACACTCGTACGGTATAGACGAGATACCGGTGATGCTCCGGGAGATATTCAGTCCGTTGAGGAGAATGAGAAGTGAATCTATTGGAACTACTCATTCCCCACCCTTAGCCAAATACAAGCCAATAAGCCTGATGTGGTCCTGTTCGACCATCAAAGTAGGTCGATTTTCTTCATAGAGTTTTCAGCACCTGGTGAAACTAACATCGCCGGAAAATAGATGGAAAAACTGATTGAATATTGAGACGTTCTCTTTGAACTCCGCAGGTTTTTTAAAATAATAAAACAGAAAACTATCCGAACAACTAAACTAAGTCAGTTCACGAATGTTTCGCTAAACAAATTATCATCTTCAGAAGCTGTAAGATGTCTAAATTGCACGCACGCAAATTATGGAATCATGCTAATATGCTTGGAATTGTGAAACGTATTTCATCAATTATACAGGGTGATCCAAATTAAGTCGGCACCATTGCCAACTCCGTTATTATTGATGCTATGAATTCGGTTAAATGAGCAAATTAGAATTTTTAATGGCCTTGTCGATGCCGGAAACAAAGAAAAAATTGACAGTCGCCATTTCAAAATATTTCATAAAATGATATTTCTTTCAGTGGAACACTCTATATTTTTTTATGCATTTCGATTCGTAATAACATTCTCAACAAAAAATCTCATATGACTTTTTTTCGTAAAGGTGAAAATAAGACAGTTTTGATAAAGTGCTATAAAATATTGAGTAAATGTTCAAAAACACCGCCTTCTTGTTGAACACATATTTGGGCCCTTCTATTGACACTACGTGTGGCATTCAACACAGTTCGGCCAACAATTCCATTAATTATAGTTTCAATATAATTTTTCAGTTCATCTACATTATTATGTTCATATTGTACACCTCTGGTGTCTGGTGAACGAGGGGGCCACTTAACAGGACCATTTGTAGCAATCCATCTGTTTCCAAAACAGCCTCGCAGCGTTCTTTTTACGCCACTGACATTATGTGCTGGTGCTCCATCCTGCTGAAAATAGATCATCTGACGAGCCTCCAGATCAAAACCATCAAAAAACTCTACCAACACTCTTGCTAATAAATTAATGGGGTCCGTTCGAAGAACCATGGTAGAAAAATGGACCGATAATTCTGCCTCTAAATAGACCACACCAAACATTAATACTGAAACGTCTTTGCGGATTGTGGTGATGGACTAGAAATGGATTATGTCTACTCATCGCTCCATATAATATTTCTATAGAAGTTTGAATCTTGTCTGCATTTATTCATAAACCACCGACAAAACCCCAATCGTCTCTCAGAATCACCAGGTTCTAGTGTTTGCACTGGTCTTAACTTATAAGGAGAAATCTTATGATTCTTTAGAATTCGATGAATACCAGACAGTGGAACAGCTATTTCTCTAGATAAATCTCTGATGGAATTATTTGGATATACCTCAAAGTAGGATAAAACGTCAATTTCTGTATCTTCAGATATTACAAAACTTTTTTAAGTTCTCCTCTTCTCAAAAACTTTTTCATTGTTTCTGAATCGACGATGAAGCACAGTAAAAAACGCCGATTAGGTAATTTACGATCGGGGAACGAATTGCTGTAGTGTTGGAGTGCTGTTACGCTATTTTTCTGGCAAACCAAGTAGGATTCTAACATATCACATTTTTCTTGATGGGAAAACGGCATTTCGAAAAATATTCGAACAGTAGTTGACAGTTACAATAATTTATTACATGGTCATGATATACTTGAGAATATTTGACAAATAGTATTTCAACAAAGTTTCAAGGCAACTTGGTTGCCCATAATAATTATGTTTTTCTACATTCGTGCAAAAAGCAAATCTTTATTGAACTATATTCAGTGGAAAAAGAAGCTATTTATTGCACTAGTGCAATAAAGATTTTATTGCACTCATCTGTTATTCTACTTCAACGTGCTGTCATCATGATAAACATAAACGTTCAAACCCACTACACATTTAGCAGATATTCTGTGAGATTGGCCATTTAAACAGCTACATATTTTATATTATTTGTTATTAATGTTAGCAGTCAGAGTTGATCAAACAAAGCCTTCCCGAGAATAACTCCATAATCAAAACCGATCCGCTATATTCTAAACCGTCTACCTGCATAGAGCAAACTGTCAGTACTATGACCACACCTCCTGATACCATATGCGCTCATGGCTACTATGATTTTGATTTTTATAGTGCAACTTTGGTTATATAAACGGCAGTCAAAATTTAATTCTGACAATTACAGAACTGAAAGTTTTAAAATGAGTAATATTAATGAAAAACTAGATGATGGTGATGAAATCGATACTAATAATTATTTATTTAAATTGCGTATTTCATTTTCCTTCACCTAGTGCCGCACCTAAATAAATAATTTTTTGCTTTTTGCATGAACGTAGAAAAAATGTTGCATGCAATTCGTGCAAAAAATGTTTATTGCACTCCACTTGTTGTCCAACTCGGCCTAACGGCCTCGTCGGACAATTTCACGTCGAGTGCAATACACACTCAATTTTTGCACTTATTGCATAAATAACTATTTATCGAATCAAACACATTTTTTCTATCAACATTCATATGACCCTCCAGTATTTTCTGTTCTGCTAAGGTTATCATTACAGCAGACATATTTTGATTCACAAAATAAATGCGGCTAGCTGAATGGCTTTAAGATGGAAATTATCGTTTTGTACATTAATACCAAATAGCTCAGTGGTGTCAATTGAGTGGTGCGACATGATGATCACGGGTTTCACGAGTTCACATCCCAGCGCAATTTTTTCTTTTTACTGTCTTATGTTGCTATTAGTAACAAAATATTGTCATTCGTATACGTACCAAAATTGGGTGTTTGGGCAATCATGAGGTTTTATTCGCCAAAACAAAGAAATTTTTTGTACTAGTGACAGAAATAAATATTTCCACATAAGTCGCTCATTTTCCACTTTAGGAAGAAAGGTGATATGAGCTTTGTTGTTGAGAATGTTATTACGAATTGAAATCCATGAAAAAATATAGGGTGTTCCATTGAAAGAAATATCAATTTATGAAATATTCTGAAAACGCGACTGCCAATTTTTGGTTTGTTTTCGGCATCGAGAAGGCCATTAAAAATGCTATACTAGTTTGCCCATTTAACCGCATTCGTAGCATCAACAATAACGGAGTTGGCAATGGTGCCGACTTAATTTGAAACACCCTGTATTTATTTACATGTAGGATGTCATCTTTTTGATTCTGAAAAGTGTCTGACAACTTTTTTGTTTCAAATTAAACACTACATATTTGAACATGTTTTCTGAATCCACCAGTACCAAGTTTGGTATCCTTATCTTGAATAATTAATTATTTGACTATTTAAAAAATATATAAGAAAATTAAAACTACTCATCTTTCTACCCTTCAAGTGTTTGGAAATTGTCCTGATTACTGCCGAAGATCACATAACTCGTTCCAGCGAGTCAGGATATAAATGTTGCACTTCAGCGGATTACAAATTCAGTAGAAAATCTCAGCAATCGCAACAGAGAGCACTTGAGGGTAATTTGTTTAACGTCAACCGGCACTGAAAATTGTCACTTGGCTATAAATTGGTCACAGTAAAAGTGTAAGATACGATGGAGATATTCTGTTCAAGTACGGTGCAGGAACATTTACGATATTTTTTTTTAGTTCTCAATGTTGACAGATCTTCTGTGACCGTGACCAGTCCAACAGAGATAGTAGACAATGTACAGTTGACTTAGATGAAAACAGAGTTGTATGCACAGCAATGTTGTGAAATTAGTGATTCTACGTGTAGAAAATAGAGATGAAAAAAGTTTTTAAAAAAGTTTCTATATAAATGTGCTAAAAAACAGAATTTTTTTAAATTCTTTCAAGTGAGATTATTCTAGTTTAAATAAATCAGTATCTACAGTATCTACAAAGTTGATCACACTTGACACTGTCGGTGTAGTTCCTCAATATTTTCATGATTTTACAACGGAGAGCTAGTCTTAGACTATTCATTTTCAATAGTGTCGGTAAAAAGTAATGCATGTACTCACATGCTGCCAAGTCTTGTAGCTGTTGAAATTCTTGAGGGGATAATTTATCCCATTGTAAAGCCATTTTCAGGAACCGAGCGCAATGTTAATCTGCCATCATTACCAGAATCATCTGAAACAAAACTTGGCATTAACTTCAACTATATGGTCATCTACTTGAATATTAATATCCATCACTTCATGATCATTCAGTAACAGGGGGTCATTGAAACAGAATTATGAAAATAAGGGTACGAAAATGGAAAGTTTTGTAGAGGTTTGTCAAGGTTTCTGAAAAGGTTAGAACGCGTTAAAAAATCTTATAGAAATTCTTAAAATCTGGTAGATACAATAAAAAAAACCGGTCCATTTCTCATTTTTGAAAGTACTTTCCATCTGTTATTTTTTTTAAAACTGTTAATTTATTTATTAGTACGCGTTCGGTGGAATTATTGTGAGTGAATTTCGACTTACTTCTAGCAGTCCGATTGACTTGAAATTTGGCAGATTTTCATTATCCCGGGTACAATAATCATGCAGTTTTTGTTAGAATAAAAAAAATAAATGGCGGTTCCGATTCTATTAAAAATTGTTATGTAGAGGTAAGTATACGAAGACAAAGATTATGGATTTTTTCATTGAATTTTATAAATTTAAGGTGGTGGCTCCAATACGGCAGACGAGTTTTAAGACTTTAGTCCGGGTCCATTCAATATTGGTACATGGGGAGGGACATTCAGGATCGAGGATAATCAGTTTCTTTGTCAAAAGTCAAGAGTTCAAGTTGGCGACTCCAAGAGGTCGTACAAGTTTTGAGATTATAGTCCGATCTTAGTCAAAATTATTATGTTGGGGCTTTCGGGGACGGAGATTACGATTCTTATGCCAATATTCATAAAATCAAAATAGCAAACAAGTTTTGTAATCATTACCCCATTTCATTCGAAATTAATATTTGTGGGTCGAAGAAGTGGCAACATACCTGCGATACTAAGGCCCTCACGGAAGTGATCAGAACGAAGAATCATCTAAGTACTAAAAGCGGAATTTTAATTTTAAAAAATCTAAATGTTTCAGTTGTAGTGTAGATTCAAAACCTTGCCAGGCGAAGTTATCAGTTTGTATACAAAAAACAGGTATATGAAAATTCAAATTTGATGTAATTAATCACCCCCATTCCAGAAATATTGCTGTGTTTTGCTGGTTTATCACGGATGAAATAATCTTTGAAATCAAATCCGAACCGTCAAAAATTCGTTCTCTACGTCATAATCCAAAACAAACCTTGTCAACTGTCATCTCGTGCTAGGAATCGCTCGTCAAAAGGTAAGACCTCGTTAATCCTTAGCTCGCACAAGTTTCGACTTCTGAGGGCTCTCGTTCGTAGGGGGATGACAGCTGATTAACGGAAAAAAACAATTTTAAACAAACATTATTATTCTGCTCACGCCCCATCACAATATTACATTCACTGAAAGAATTCAACGCAAACCATTAAACTTAGTAAACAAGTGGGATTTAAAAAAAAAATCCCTTTTTTGAAATGCCTCGTATTCGAACGCTGCAATCATGACGAAATGAAAATACTTTGAAAATAATTTATTCCGTGATCCAATAATCTCATTTCATCAAAATGGAGCCTCTCTTCCTCCATCTTCGGGCACTCGAATCCCAAACGTCGGAAGCCTAGCCTTGATACAAAATAATAAAGTGAAATGACTTTTTCCCGTGCTACATAAACTCAATTTTAATAACGTTTATCTGGAACCCGTGGGATTACTCGGTTGGAGTATGATGATCAATATCGTATGAGACGACTCCCAATAGTATCGAGATAATCAAATTAGGCACTCTCATCTAATGAAATAATAGTAATACTGGAATGTTTCTCAAGTACGCAGCATACGGCAAATATGCACGCGTGTGCATTTAGTATTACAAAAATTAGGATTACAGGCTAGATTTTGCCATAAACTATTTTCAGCAATGTTATACAACTAAACCAGATAGTATTTCAATTATCTAATTTTACCATGTTTTATTAACTACAATAACTTTCCGATGAGCTAGAGTCTTAAATCATTACACATAGCTTGGAGCTTGATGATAGTACATTATTATTACATATGTTAATGATGATGATAATACTATTTGTCTGTTCGGTACAAATATTGCAATCTATTTAAACTCACTAGCTAGACTAAGGTGCCAGAAAGAATACGGGGTCCCCTTCTCTCTAAGCGTTTCCACCAAGTGGAAAATAAAAGGAAACCATCTGTCAGAAAACCACTACTTCCCTGGCTAATACCACGACGGATATTGAACTACATCTGACAGATATTTGTGCAACGTTCTTCCAAGAAAGCCCAATTCCAAGTGTTTGTCTTGTATTTAAAAAGAAGATTATTCTTCTTTTGACTGGAAATCACCACCTGCAGACATGTCCGTCGTGGTATTAGCCAGGAAAGCAGTTGTTTTCTGACAGATATTTGCCTTTTATTTTCCACCTGGTGGAAACGCTTAGAGAGAAGGTTGCCTCGTATTCTTTCACATTATTGATACCTCTTTGGCACAATATATTCGAACTCGTTCGAATTTTTAAGGTGCTAGAGACTTAAACCTTTCCATACAGCTATGAACTGGCTGACACTGCAGTATTATTTCACATGTCAATGATGATAATTATAATGTTTGTTCAGTAACAATTTTGCAATCTATTTTAACTGACATTCTGCCTATATAGTGCAAATTTCAAGTGAAACTGATGCTTTTGTATTTTTTATGTTTTTTAGTGGTCTACCCCTTAGAACTTTCGAGTACTTAATTTTTTGCCGATCGACTGAATATTCTCACCAAATTTGAAGTTGATTCCGGCTAATTAGAGATTTTATAGGCTTCTCAATAGCCTATATACAATTTCGAGTGGAATATTTTCGAAAATTCGATCGTGCCAGGACAGGGAATTTTTGACATTTTATTCCTTTTTATTCTAAACCTCGCATCTGAGTATAAGAAAATCTATTTTCGAAATCAGCAAAATTTTGCTCATATAAGGCCAATTTCAAGTCAAACTGTCAATGAAACCATTATCTTCTAAATGCTTTTTTAAACTTTTTTAATTTTACTTTTTATTGTATTCTTATACAGTTTTTTGTGGTATACATTGTTTATACAGACCACATATGTTGGTAGGATCTTATTATTTTTATAATAAATATATATATATATATATATATATATATTTTCTAGGACTTTTTCCAAGTACTTAATACAATTTTGCCGATCAGATAGAAATTCACGTTGTACCTACTAATTCAATCATTCTGAATCGATTGACGTTCGCAGAATTACTGAAACTTCAACCATTCTCGAGATGAAAAGTTCATCTTGAGTTGAGATGAGTCATTCCCTGCCAAAAAGTTTTGAACTTTTTGTCTACTCTTTAAATGGAATTCAATATTTTCATAAATATATTCATACCGAATTTGAAGTCGATTCCGAGGCAATTACAGATTTCATAGGCTTTTCACGGAGCCTCTGCAAATTGGAGTCGAACATTTCCGAAAATTCGATGGTGAGAAGGAATTTTTGACGTTTAATTCCTTTTAATGTTAATCCTTGCATCGACTATATGCAAATCAAATGTTTTCAATCGTTCTGAATCGAATGGCGTTCGCAGAATTACTCTATCTGTAAACATTCTCGAGTTGAACACGTCATCTAGTCGAGATAGGTAATTTGTTACCAGAAAAAGTTTTTCATCTTTGATTTGAGCCTTTCTGAATATGCACACAGATTTTCAAGTTGATATCTCGAGTATTTTAGATATTTTATAGGCTTGTTAATGCGCCTCTGCAATTTCGAGTTGAACATTTTCGAAAATTCAGTCGTGCCAGGGAATTTTTGACGTTTTATTCTTATTTATGGTAAACCTTGAACTTGATTGAGCACATGCAAATAATATATTATTCAATCAGCATGAAATTTTGCCTATACAGGGTGTTCCAAATTCGTTATTATTGATGCTACGAATTCGGTTAAATGGGCAAACTAGTAGCATTTTTAATGGCCTTCTCGATGCCGAAAACAAAAAAAATAATATATTTCATAAAATTATATTTCTTTCTCATGCATTTCGATTCGTAATAACATTCTCAACAACAAATCTCATTTGACTTTTTTTCGTAAAGATGAAAATAAGACAGTTTTATCAATAGGAACCATTTATAACAAACGGGTTTGATAAAGCGCTATAAAATATCGAGTAAATGTTCAAAAACAGCGCCTTCTTGTTGAACACATATTTGGGCCCTTCTATTGACACTACGTGTGGCATTCAACACAGTTCGGCCATCAATTCTATTAATTATAGTTTCAATATAATTTTTCAGTTCATCTACATTATTATGTTTCATTTTGTACACCTCATTTTTCAGAAATCCCCAAAAATAAAAATCTAGAAGTGTTATGTCTGGTGAACGAGGGGGCCACTTAACTCTGGAACATTTCCAATTCATCTGTTTCCAAAACAGCCTCGCAGCATTCTTTTTACGCCACTGACATTATGTGCTGGTGCTCCATCATGCTGGAAATAGATCGATCATCTGACGAGCCTCCAGATCAAAATCATCAAAAAACTCTTCCAGCACTCTTGTTAATAAATTAATGTAACGGGGTCCGTTCAAAGAACCATGGTAGAGAAATGGACCGATAATTCTGCCTCTAATTATACCACACCAATCATTAATACTAAATCGTCTTTGCGGATTATGGGGATCGACTAGAACTAGATTAAGTCTATTCCAATAATGAAAATTCTTTCCATTATACATTCCATGATTTGAAAAATTAGCCTCATCGCTTCATATAATCTTTCTATAGAAGTTTGGATATTGTCTGCATTTATTCATAAACCACCGACGAAACCCCAATCATCTCTCAGAATTACCAGGTTCTAGTGTTTGCACTGGTCTTAACTTATAAGAAGAAAACTTATGTTTCTTCAGAATTCGTTGAATACCAGACAGTGGAACAGCTATTTCTCTAGATAAATCTCTGATGGAATTATTTGGATATACCTCAAAGTAGGATAAAACGTCAATTTCTGTATCTTCAGATATTACAAAACGTTTTTCATTTCTCCTCTTCTCAAAAACTTTTTCATTGTTCCTGAATCGACGATGAAGCACAGCAAAAAAACGCCGATTAGGTAATTCAAACGAATTGCTGTAGTGTTGGAGTGTTCTTACGCCATTTTTCTGACAAACCAAGTAGGATTCTAACTTATCACATTTTTCTTGATGGGAAAACGGCATTTCGAAAAATATTCGAACAGTAGTTGACAGTTACAATAATTTATGAGTGTCATAATATACTTGAAAATATTTGACAAATAGTATTTCAACAAAGTTTCAAGACAACTTGATTGCTCATAATAATTATATTCATCGAATCAAACACATTTTTTCCAACCACATTCATATGACCCTCCAGCATTTTCTATTCTGTACAAAAACGGATTCAAAGTTATCATTACAGCAGACATATTTTGATTCACAAAATAAATTGCGGCTAGCGGAATGGCTTTAAGATGGAAATTATCGCTTTGTACATTAATACCAAATAGCTCAGTGGTGTCAATAATTATTGTGTGGTGCGACATGATGATCACCCGCGGGTTTCACGAGTTCACATCCAGCGCAATTTTTTCTTTTACTATCTCATTTTGCTATTAGTAACAAAATATTGTCATTCTTATAAGTACCAAAATTGGGTGTTTGGACAATTATGAGATTTTATTCGCCAAAACAAAGAAATTTTTTGTACTAGTGAAAGAAATAAATATTTCCACATAAGTCGCTCATTTTCCACTTTAGGAAGAAAGGTGATATGAGCCTTGTTGTTGAGAATGTTTTTACGAATCGAAATGCATGAAAAAATATATATATTCTGAAAACGCGACTGTAATTTTTTTTTGTTTTCGGTATCGAGAAGGCCATTAAAAATGCTACTAGTTTGCCCATTTAACCGCATTCGTAGCATCAATAATAACGGAGTTGGCAATGGTGCAGACTCAATTTGGAATACCCTGAATACTGCGAATTTTAAGTGAAAATAATGATTCACCAATACTTCCACAACCTTTTCACGGAAAGTGGCAAGAAATTCCTCAAGGTACCTCGGTAAGAAAATAGTCGACGTTCAAAAAACTGCTTTCGAATTCCCTCCCGGATGTACATGTGAATCTCTTGCTTCGGACCACGTAACCCAAATACTGCTTTCTATACTATAAATCCCCCTCAAGATATCTAATAGAAAATCCCTCTCCGACATTAAGTAGGGAGTTGGAAGTTTATGCGGCCTAACGGAAAACTTGGGAACGTCGTTGATGATTCTAATACTTTGCGAAACGAAAAGTTCGCCCTGATCGACTACACCTCTCGCGATGTAAACTTCAGTAGTTTCTCAATACTTGGGCATCCTAATTGAGTGTGATAAGTCATCAATATGCGGAGGCGGGAAGAGACGAGCACTGCATCCAAGTTTACGGCAGATTAATCACTAAATTGTGATCCGGTCGAGACGTCTCTCGTGTTGTCTCGTTGGCAGGAAAATTCTGGCATCTATCCCACTTCTGATTTTTGAAAAGCGATGTCGCCGTTTCGAAATGATTTATTTCCACGACGAAACGATTATTATAATACATCCAAACTAAGCGAAATATTTAAATTACTGAATGTTGGGCCGTAGTGGTCGTGATGGTAGAGCGCTTGCCAACCAATCACAGGGCCATGAGATCAATTCCCAGCATGGTCACTGGTCTCGTACATGACATAACACGTAAAGAGGTAAGGGCTACGTCTTCCGTAGCTAGCACAAGTCTTTAGAAGACTCGTTACACTTTTGAGGGTTACGCTTGAAAGAGTGCAGCCGGTTGACAGATATAACAATTTTAACAATTTTAACAATTGTAACAATTTCAAAAATTTTAACACTATTAACGCTATCAACAATTTTAAAGTTTTAAACAATTTTAACAATTGTAACAATTTTAACAATTCCAAACAATATTTGAACATTGACTTATTTTATGTACCATGTATCTTGACCTAGGCGTGAAATTTTGGAACTCTAACAGAGTAAAGATGGGTTTCTGCTAGTAGCGAAATCGCTCGTTTTCAAAACTGACCCATATTATTATTACTTATATCAAAATGGGAAAACTACATGGCAAAAACAAAAAAAATTGAAAAATTCCAAAAATCAAAATGAAGGCACGCACTATAAGGCGTTTTTACCTACTTCGTAACAGATTATCAAAATTTCTAAACCAAAAATATCGTATTCCGAATGTGAGCATTGTTTTGTTCTGAGATTAAATTTTCAATGAAATGTTATTCTTTCAATTTTCCGACTGCAGCAATTAATTTTTGACTCACGATGAAATTTTCGAAAATGTTCAACTCGAAAGTGCAGAGGCTCCGTAAAAAGACTATGAAATCTGCAATTGACTCGGAATCTACTTCAAATTATGTGTGAATATTCAGAAAAGATTGAAATTATACAATAAAACAAAAAAATTATTATGAAGTTTTTTGGCGGGAAATGACCAACTCAACTAAGGATGAACTTTTCAATTTGAGTATGACTGAAGTAACAGTAATCCTGCGAGCGCCAATCGTTTCAGAATGATAAAATTAGTATACTCAATGGATTTGAAATGAAAGTATCAACAGACCAATATTTTTAAACGAGCCCATTAGCGAATGTTCGAAATTTTCAACTCGATCATGCAGAGGTTCCGTCAAAAGCATACGAAATCTTCAGTTGATTCGGAATCGACTTCAACTTCGGTGTGCGTATTCAGAAAAGATTGAATTTTGAGAATATGATTAGAAAACAATTTTTTTTCAAAGTTCTGGGGGTAAATGATCCCTCTCAAGTCGAGATAAACTTGTCAACTCGAGAACGGTTGAAGATAGGGCAATTCTGCGAGCGCCAATCGTTTCAGAATGATAAAATTAGTATACTCAGTGGATTTTAAATGAAAGTATCAACAGACCAATATTTTTAAACGAGCCCATTAGCGAATGTTCGAAATTTTCAACTCGATCGTGCAGAGGTTCCGTAAAAAGTATACGAAATCTTCGATTGATTCGGAATCGACTACAAATAAGTGTGCATATTCAGAAAATATTGAATTTTCAGAATATGAGTGGAAAAAAAAATAATTTCAAATTTTTGGGGGTAAATGATCCCTCTCAAGTCGAGATAAACTTGTCAACTCGAGAACGGTTGAAGATAGGGCAATTCTGCGAGCTCCAATCGATTCAGAATGATAAAATTAGTATACTCAGTGGATTTAAAGTGAAAGTATCAACAGACCAATATTTTTAAACGAGCCCATTAGCGAATGTTCGAAATTTTCAACTCGATCGTGCAGAGGTTCCGTAAAAAGTATACGAAATCTTCGATTGATTCGGAATCGACTACAAATAAGTGTGCATATTCAGAAAATATTGAATTTTCAGAATATGAGTGGAAAAAAAATAATTTCAAATTTTTGGGGGTAAATGATCCCTCTCAAGTCGAAGATAAACTTGTCAACTCGAGAACGGTTGAAGATAGGGTAATTCTGCGAACGTCAATCGATTCAGAATGATAAAATAAGTATACTCAGTGGATTTCGTTCCAAATAAAAAGTCATTCGATTAAATAAAAACCTCGTGGTATTACTCTCGACTAAATCATTACTCTATTATTGAATACGGTTTCCCCACTGAATACCGCGATAAAACTGAAATGCCTGTGATTAAACATATCAAAAAATTTAAATAGTTTGGTACTAAATCATTTTATAGTATTTGCTATCGGACTGATGATAAGAGACCCTAGTAGATATCATTCCAACTACTAATTTCTGTCAAAGACATTCGAACAGCAGCTAGGTTTAATTAAATCCGATTAAATGGAGGATTTATAGATCAATCAACTTAACCCTATTGAAGAACTTTCATCCAAAGTCACTTCAATAGTGGTAGAAATTAAATTACTGGAAGAATAAATTAATTAATTGGAGTTTTTGCCAGGGTTATTCAATTTCAACTAACGGTTAATCCGCTTTCCCCTCATTGTACGATATTGCCGACTGGATAAAGATAATTGATGATAGAGCATTGCCAATAAGGATCAATCGTCGTCTTTATCGCCGACCCAAATTTTCCCAATAACTATAAATTCGCTGTCAAATCGGCGATTAACCCGAACTTCCATGCTGAATCAGAAAAATCAAATTCAATCCCGACCATTTTCTCTAACGGCTCCATAGCTATCGTCATCATAATGTGAAACTGATATTCCTCTCATGTTCGCCCCAAAACACAGTGCGGGCTCATCAAAAAAATAGGTCCTCCTCCAGAATTTCAGAGGTTTCATATCAATCTTTTTTTCTCAATCCGGGACCTACTGAAGCCTTAATAATTTTTTTTTAAACGAAGCAGTCACCGAACCCATTTCTACTTTAGATACATCATATTTCACATCACCAAAAAGAGATTGTAGACTTTGTACACTACATACAGTCCTACAGAGGGACCCTAACTTTTTTATTAAATGTATGTTTTTATTGATGTAAATTGAAGAGTAGTCAAATTCACACAATAAAATTTGTATATGACCATGTGAGTATATCAACAGAAACAGTCTAAAACAAATAACAAATACACGTGAGGATAGAAACAAGCGCAAACATTTAAAACAAATCAAAAGTGGATACAAACAAACTATAAAAACGTGAATGCTTATTTTCAAAGCGCACTTGAAACTAGAACCTGTATTTAGTATCACAGAAACAGACAATAATATGTATGCAACCATACAGTGCGGCTTTTTATAGTCCCCCCCAGTTAACTTTTGAACGATTTGTCGTACAAACATAAAAATAACCGTTTGGAGGGTTTCACCGATACTACTTTTTGAAATAAAACACATTGTGATTGCTCGATAGATGGCGCGGGAGGGCACATCAACTAAAAATTTTTAAACGGCATGGGGGGTCGTGTATCACATCGTTAAAAAGATAATTCGATTATCTTTTCGACCATCTAAATTTTTCTAAAACATTAAAGGGAATTCGTACTTAACTGGCTATTATTTGATGTAATCGACGGTCGGAGGTGCATAGGCTAAAAATCCTTTAATCATAAGATAGACTTTCAGAATTTACCCTGCTGCGAGACCCTCTTTGCTCATACCCCTCTATACCTGACGCCTGACGTTTAATCTGACGTTAGTTTAGTCGTTTTTTGCCATCGCGCGTATGTTTCTTTGTACTACTTTTGCTGTATTGCTAATATGCGTCACTATAATCTGGACTTAGATGTGCCTTACGAACATTATCTTGGTGCTGTGTTTCATTATTATCATTGCCCAAGGCAACGGTCATTTAGCTGCAAAGATTTATCAAAAGGCACTAGAGAGGCTCATTACGCGGACCACAGGGTTTTAATTAACACAAATAACAATCTGATGGCTGGACATGTACCCGGTCGAATTCAATCTCGCCAACCAGTACCCCGGAATCCGGAACAAGTTAAGACAAGTAAGACAGAAACGTAAATTTCAAACAAAGTTTGGATTGGGCGTGCAGGGCCGATTGACTGTCCTGCACGTTCGCCAGACCTCAACCTCATCGACTTTTTTGATTGGGGATTTTTACAAAACTTTGTATAAGCGCGGGAAAGCAACCACAGAATAGAATTACGAGAAAAACTGGTAGAAGCTGCAAGAAAAATTAAAGAAGATCAATCAAGCCAATTCAGACGATTGAAATAATTTTTAAGACGTTATCGACTGTGTATCCAAGCTGGAGGACGTCATTTTGTAAATTTATCTAAATAAAATCGCAATACTACATTAATTTGTGGGCCGTGGGTCATGATGGTAGAGCGCTTGTCTCTCAACCAAAGGGTCATGGGTTCGATTCCCAGCATGGTCATCGGTCTCGTGCATGGCATCACACATTAAAAGGTAAGGGCTGCGTCTTCCCTAGCTCGGACAAGTCTTTCGAAGACTTTTGAGGGTTGTACTCTTAAGGGTGTGCAGCTGGTTGACGGAAATAACAACAACAATAACAACAACAACAACAATTTGTGTCCAATTTCATTGTTATCATAAAAAACAAGCATGAATGACTGTAAAATTTAACAATTTATTTTTTGAGATGTTCAAAAATGATTATCTGAATTGTCATCTCAATCAGTCAATTTGTTTACATCAATGCCTTTGGGAATTTTTCACTAAATTTTGCCATAGGAGTGGCAAAAGTAGTCGAAATAGTTTTTTAGGGTTAAAAGGATTTTTAGCCTATCTACCTTCAACGGCCGATAATAGCGATTAATAGCCGGATAAGTAACAATTTTTTTAAGGTTTTGGATAGCTTAGGAACCTCTAAAGTTTTTGAAGTTAGGTAGAACCTTCTCTTATTTTTAAATTACGTTTAAAATTTGAATCATCCCAATAAAAACTTAAAATCTCAATTTTGACAGTTTTTTGAGTATGTTGGAGGATTGTTAGGACTTTTTTTTGTAAAAATTGACCAGAAAAAATAAACTCAACTCAACTTAACTATATTGATATTAAGAAATATGTGGATATATCAAAGGAAATGATTTCGACTACGGCCGAAAATACCCTTCTCTCCATTCATTTCCAAAGAGTGGAAAAATGAGGCAAATATCTGACATAAAACAACTACTTCCCCCTGCAGACATTGAATTACATCTGTCATCCATTGGTGTAATGGTCCTCAACGAGGACACTATTTGCAAGTGCTGATTGAAATAAAGCCATAAATTGAACATCATCCTTCATTTTTTTGGAAAAAAACCACTTGCACACATGCATGTTTCGAGGTTATTTCCTCTCATCAGTGCAAGTTCTTGTGATTTCTTTGCAGCCGCCAGCATTCGTATCCTATCAAGACAGTGCTGTTTGATGGTAAACAGCACGTCACGATTTAGTGTGAACAGATGTCGGGAGAGACGGAATACTTGGGGCCATACCTGGACTCAAAGCTCTGGAATATACGGGGAGAGACCGAGGAAAGACATCAGCCTAAGCCTCGGTACTCAAGCCTCTATATTCCAAGCCGAGGTAACGGCAATCTCCGTCTGCACGAGAGAGATTCTAACGAGGGGTCCTAGAAACCAACCCATAACGATTCTCTCCGATAGTCAGCCGGCGATTAAAGCCCTGCGTTCATGCAGGTTCACTTCCTGATTTGGGAAGCACACCAAAACCTTAACGACCTAGGAGCACAGAACAGGGTAAAAGTCGTCTGGGTACCAGGTGATAAGGGGAAATGAGAGCGCAAATGCCCTGGCGAGAGCGGGAGCAGCAACAACTCTCAGTGGACCAGAACCAGCCTGCGGAATCCCGTTTGGGGATATCAATCTATCTGGGAGAGTGTCTCAGGCAATACTCACGGAAATATGTTGATGATGGGGCTAACCGACTGGCTTTCAAGACACCTTCTTGAACTAAGCTGAGACTCCCTCAGGAAGGTGGTAGGCCACTGCCATCTGAGAAAATACCTGCAACTGATAGGGATCAGGAGTCCACACAATGCAGATTCTGTGAAGAGGAGGACGAAACAGCCTCCCACATAATGTTTGAATGCGAAGCTCTGGCTCGCATGAAGATGGACATCTTCGGACACCACGGTGCAGAAGATATCATCCCACAGGAAAACCTTGTGAGGAATCTCCAGGAGTTCATTAAAAGATCCGGAGTGCTCACGAGATAGACCTGATAGCGGGGTGCAGAAAGGTTCTATACAGAACTATCTGCATTTCAGCCGCTGGCCAGTCCCGCCATCTAATAATTTAATAATAGTGTTAACGTGTTCGTGAAAGGCCTATCAGTTGCCACGTAGTCCACCACACATTGGATGTGAGACGTGGGTCGTATCGCCAACTTGATCTCAGCTTCCATCTTGTGTACATGTCGCTCATGCCTCTCAACCAGAGCGGCGGTATCTATCCTCTCTGAGACAGAGTTTGAGTGGCGTCAGACACGGCAGAGCTGATTTGTCAGATGTCAGCTTCTTCCGGAAGAGTTTCGAGAATATTTGCATCCACCTGTGTTAGTTGTTGTGGCTTCAGGGACCTGGGGGTCCTGATGCCCTTTATTGGCGGTACGATGTGAGCCACAGCTATCAGGCCGCCAGATCTGCCACTTCTGTTAACTGGCCTAAAAGTAATGATGATCACAACTAACAAAGGACAATGACAGAGCTTCAATAAAATGACCACACTGTAAAAGAATGAGCCCGGGAGCCGTAATGATGCGCCATGCATTTATATTGCCCATTTCGACGTTATTTGACGCCGGAATTAAACGAGGATTTCTATAAAAGTTGATGGAAGTCGCAGGAATCGTCGTTTGTTAACAGGGTTTCAACTTTTATTAAATTTGGTAACAAATGAAATAGAGAAGTTGATGATAACGCTCACTAGACATGAATTTCGTATTCTCTCTGCCAAATGAGATAAAAGTTTATGACGCGGAGGAGATATTCAGTTTGCGGAATGTTTGATGTACGGGGCTTGTGTCAACGCATTCCTCGAATGTATTATTATTTGCGTCGTGGAGTACATATTTGTCACGGTATCTTTGTAGGGAGCCCATTCACATCGCTCTCTTCTGCTAATGAATTATGTCTTTTCTGCTTTTACCACAACGGCAAGTGCGGGAGAAGCCTCCATAGTGCATCTCTTTGAAAATTAATGAAAATTCGCGAAATGCGTCTCCGCTAGATGGCGCTCAGAATTAAGGCGCGAAACTGTGTAACGGTGATCAGCCTACAAATTCCATAAGAGACCATAGTGTTCAATTTAATTCTCATTCAAATTTGAATAAATTGCTGAAGATGTCGATAATTGAAATATGTTAATCAAACATTTTCATATACGTAGTCATTACCACTTTTTGCCTAATTCTATGTTTTCAATGGGAAAATTATGTAAATAAACTTTGTGTTTGGTACTATTGATGTTGCATTAAGCATTGGGGCATTGAGCAAATACGTCTATTGTTTGGATTGCTTAATTCTGCCGCCATTTCAGTTATTATATTCTGAAACTATGAACATGAAGGAATATCACCAAACTCAAGTTAATATTCAAAACTCGATCAATTATGAGAAAACAGATGAAATATATACACAAGCTCTTATGGCAAAACAAGACCTTGCAACATTACATGAGTTCAACGAAATAATTATAGGTGTCGCACCCTTCGCGCAGGTCGCGAATATATTCCAAAAATCAGACATGTGGTGGTGTTTTCTTTTTCTCCGCACTATTCCATTTTCTTGAATGTTTTCCCAAGGCGGATTACCACACACATCTGCGGTCTAAACAGGCTCAGGATAAAAGTTTTCCGTAGGGCTCTTCGCTAATAGAAAATGAAAAAAGAATTTTCATTATTGGTTTCGAGATAATCCATTTCTGTCTGTCCCCACAATGCGCAAATACGATTTAGTGTAAATGTTTGTTGTGGTCTATTCGGAGACAAAATTATTGGCCCATTTTTCTACCATGGTTCTTTGACCGGACCCCGTTACATTAATTCATGCGAAATAGTATTGGGAGAGTTTTTCAATGACCTTGATCTGGAAGCTCGTCAGATGATGTATTTTCAGCAGAATGAAGCACCAGTCGTAAAAAGAATGCTGCAACGCTGTTTTAAAAACAGATGGATGGCTACAAATGGCCCAGTTAAGTGCCCCCCTCGTTCACCAGATATGACACCCCCAGATTTTTATTATCGGGGATTTCTGAAGAATAATGTGTACAAAATAAAACACCTAGTGCCTTTTACTCGCGTTTCTATTACAAGAACATATTTTATTTGGTTCTGTAATGATTTTGTCAATGCTGGAGTCATGCTACTTATTGAGTTTTTCAAATAATCCCCATGTATATTTTTCATTGTATCTTTTATCTCATGAAGAATGGGCACACGTGTATCTGAATCGGCCTTAAAAGCAGTGAAAACTACATCGGGATTATTTAATAATAGAAACGTGAGTACAAGGCATTCAAACCGTCCGTGCTTCAAAAACCCTGCATGGGCACGCATGTATCTGAATCGGCCTTAAGATGTATAATCATTCGTACTTCATACTTCATTTGTAAAGGATATTTCTGAAAATTGATCAATAAATCGATTCAAAGTTAAAGTTTACTGCAAGCAATTCTGAATATACATTTCATCATCGACCGACCGTGTATGCAAGTGGATAAAATAGCCAGTTAAAATTCAAGGCGACTAATTTACTAATATAACGATCAATTTATTATAGGTACGTCATACTATTTTCTGTGTATATGTTCAACGATCGAAGAGGGAGAATGTTAGCAGGAAGTGATGTGCAGGTTAGACATTAATGTCAGCTTCATAAAGGACGATTTCTGTTCGTTCATGGAATAATAATCGTTGCTGCATACAGGGAGAGTCAATCATTGTCTCTTCACGCCCTGGTTGTCATTTTACAATTTTCAGATCAACACAGTAAGAAGTTCCTATTTTCTTTCCGATATTTTTGCGTTGGAGCGCATTTTCCTATATTGCTATGGATAACGGATCGCCACAAGAAAGCGGTATGAAAGTTACTATCATCAGCAAAGCTGTGCAAGAGGCAAGGTAGCTTTCAATAAATCATTGGTATAAAAAGAAACAGTTTTGGTGCCAAAATGAATCCCTGCGAAACACCATCATTTACAGGTAAAGTGTCGGAAAATTTTTCTTAAAATCTTCCAAGGGTTATCGTCCTTTAGGATTAGAATTTGATTATGAAACACCCTGTATGTGAGACATATGTGGCAGCAGATGAAGAAAACCATATTTTTGATCTGATATCGAAACCACTAACATACGTAATGAATAAATCTATTGACCTTGGTATTTATATTCCCGTATTTGGAAACAAAATGCAAATATCCAATCACAGACGAATATCTCCAATGAGCAGTGTTGCCCCAAAGTATTCTAGAAATTCCTTCAAAATAGATTCAACAACTTCTTTCAAAACCCTAATATTCTGTCTGACAGATAGTTTGGATTCAAAGAAGCCAGATCGACGGAACGCGATGACACACCTAATAACTATATGATCTATAAATCACTAGATAAAAACAAATCATGTCTTTGTATCTTCGTCGATCTGGCAAAGGTATCTGACACAGTCTGGAAAACGTAGGTTTTAGAAGAAACTCATTGAAACTCATGGCTATACCTACTTTTGTGATAGAATACAGAGCGTAAATATCAATGGCATAAAAAGCAAAGAAAAAAAGTAGTGAATATGGTGTCCCTCAGGGTACAGTCCTAAGACCGATACTCTTTAATATTTACATTAACGATCTATTCAACATTCCGACCAAATCAACTTTGCTGATGATAATGCCATCTTTTATGGAAAACATTGAAAAATAACGTTGATAACGGTTTCAATAAAATAATTCTTCAACAGTAGACTCCTTGCAATCACTTTTGATAAAACTGTATTCATTCATTTTAGTATTTATAATAACAGATGCAAGAGCATGGCGAATAGATTCAAAATATATAGTAAACTGTTTGACAGGACATACACCACATTGAATTAACAACATCCTAATTCAAATTCAAATTCAATACTCACGGGATCAAAGTATGGGGTGGAATAAACTTAAACCTACTTAACACAACGCAGTAAAATGGATTCTGAAAATCAATTGCGAAAAATTTTATAGATACCCCACCGAATGGTACTTAAGTTTTGGAATCGAAAACCCTAGATATTCGTCAATTTGTGTTGGTGATGTCCGCCGTCTAGATAGTACGTGCGTTTACCCAAATTAGCGAAATTCGCCATATTACGTGCAAGCAAAAAGAGAAATGTGTATACATTTTTCGACGAAGCTCCTACTATTGAAGCCATTAACTAGGTTGGGGTAGGGTAGGGGCGGATCCCTACATAGTGAGAATGATAGCTGGACAAGTGCGCCAATCGGATACAAGGTCCAAAAAATACAGAGAGACATGATACCGATACCACCACAAAAGTTCACTTTATTAGAATATTGAATCTGCTCCAATATGAACAGTTCTGTGTCTAAACCATTTCATTGAAATAAAAAGTAGCTTCATCAGAAAAAACAGTTTTGTTTCTATCATGATCATCCTCAATCGCAATTAACTCACGAACTTTATAATACCTATAAGGATTATTTATGTACTTGCAGCTCTCAAAATCGATTATTTATTTACAACATGGTTGGCGGCAAGTTTCTCACATGCGGATTTTCTCCAACCGAGTAGGTACATCTAACTTTGTTTCCTCGTCAAATTTAACATTTGACTAAAGAATATTTACATAATGTAGATATTCGTTGATTTGACCTGGCTTTTGGATAGTTTTTAGGATAAAATTCCGTTAATCAGGAACTATAAGAAAATGTATGGAACTTACGTATTTTAGTCTCCTGGACAAAAATACAAATAAGATATTTGGCTGTCTCAAGTAATTTCGGGGATACGGTCTATTTTTGAGTGAAACTGGCATTTTCTAGTACCTACACGTTCCTACCGCGAAAAATAGAAATAAAATACTCGAAATGCTTTATTCCTTTCACCAGCACAATCTACACACCCGAGTTCTTCAGTTTTTCACGTTTCAAAAACGACACTTCATAATTTAACGACCACAAAAACAGAAAACCTAGGTTACTCCCGACAAAATTTTTACTGAATTTCATTCATGTCATGTTGGTAATGTGGAATTCAGTCACCGCCAACTATACAAATTCAAACGTGGGTAAATCATTAATTCTCCTGGTAACACTGGCAATTGGTTTTATTTCGCCAATAGTGATATAAAAGTATTGGATTAACCGATCTTGGGTAAAATTTAAAAAAAGCCTAAGAACTGGCATATATTACGTACATATAATTAAGTATACATATAGCTGTTTATTTGAATAAACTTATTTCTAAAAGCACAATAATTTCAGATGATGCTTCATGGATTATTTAAGATATTATTGGACATTCGGATATTTGGCCTGATTCAATTATAAATGTAATTAATTTGAAAAGTTGGCGGTAACAGAATTCCAAGAGATTGCAAAACGTAAGTTTCATTTTCCGTTTTTTTGAGAGTGTAGCTACCGATTAACAAAATTTTACCCAAACATTTTACCAAGACGTCTAAAAATTCTGATGTTGTGACCTTATTGGTCACTAATACCTGACAAACTGTGGAATTGAACGTGACATACGCCAACTTTGATACAGAGAAAACTAAATAAAATCATGGGCTAATGTGGATTAATTTAATCTATAATCCGCTATATGTATATGTTGCAATGTTTGAACTGTATGCTGTCAGATGTCAAATATTCAGCAGCAGTAAAACTTATCCTTAAGCCGTTCTTGATAAATTTGAGGAAAAATTCAAATTAGAAGTATCAATAGATTCTGTGAAAATACTACATATTATGAATCTCAGAAAACCTTATTTTTCAACGACTTATGCAAAATAGGCACTCTAACAAAATTTCTCAAACCGGTCAAAAAATCAAATACCTTCATGTTTAACATTTTGGGTAGATATTTCAAGCAATTATTTATTTTAAGGAATCAAAAAAATATGATTGAATATCCCTCAACTCGTATATTCAGATACTCTCAGCCCCCTTCCGGAACTGTTACTGCGTCGTCTTAATAATAATAATAATGACGTTTATTTTAAAATATTTCAAAATTTACAGGTATAAAAAGACGATGAAAATCAACATAAGAAATCACTGAAACTTGCAAGCTTGTGCGTGATATGCATTTGATAAAAATTGTAAATTGATAACAGTCAATATGACATCACAGAAAAAATACATTTATTCTTAAATTATTACAATCCCCTTCTTGAATTAATTAAAACAAAAACAGATAAAACTCTGCTGTCTAGTAATTATATCTTGGGAGTATCAATGCAAATTATATTATGGCATCTATTGATTTTGTGGATTTACTTATTTATTTTATTCTCGGCATTTTTTTGTGTCGTGTATTATATTGGTGTGATATAGTAGTCTTTTTTATTTTTATGTTGATGACATAATATTTTGTATAGGAACAGTTTTTTAAATTAAATATCGGGATTTCACCAAAGAGTCTCTGTGGCGTATAGCGTTTTCTTATTATATAATATTTTAAGGAAATATTTTTGTATAACCTCAGTGTATATCATGATCAGTACTGGACCAAGCACAGTTCCCTGGGGTACACCAGTTATAACTTCTTGAACACCACTCTGTACCTCATCTGTTTCAACGAATTGTTGCCTACTAGTGAGGTATGATTGGAGTAGTTCCAGTAAGTACTACTCTTATACCGAAGTCCTCTATACTATACTGTTAATGAGAATTTGATTGACAGTATATAAGGCTTTGGCTGGATTAAAAATACACCTATGGAACATTTACCTTCGTCAGTAGAAGTGGGACTTATGAACATTGTCAAATAATTTATATTTTATTCAAAAATTATTATAGTTATTAATGCAACAAGTGCAAAAAGAAAGTGTTTATTGCACTCGACGTGAAATTGTCCGACGAGGCCGTCAGGCCGAGTTGGACAACACGTCGAGTGCAATAAACATTTTTTGCACGAGTTGCATACAATATTTTTTCTACTTCATGCAAAAAGCAAAATATTATTTATTTAGGTGCGGCACTAGGTGAAGGAAAATGAAATGCGCAATTTAAATAAATAATAATTACTATCGATTTCATCACCATCATCTAGTTTTCCATTAATATTACTCATTTTAAAACTTTCAGTTCTGTAATTGTCAGAATTAAATTTTTACTGACGTTTATATAACCACAGTTGCATTATAAAAATCAAAATCATAGTAGCCATGAGCGCGTATGTTATCACGAGGTGTGGTCATAGTACATAGTACAGTTTGCTCTATGCAGGTAGACGGTTTAGAACATAGCGGATCGGTTTTGATTATAGAGTTATTTTCGGGAAGGCATTGTTTGTTCAACTCTGACTGCTAACACTAATACAAAAAAAATATCAAATATGTAGCTGTTTAAAACGTATGGCCAATTTCATAGAATATCTGCTAAATATGTAGTGGGTTAAAACGTTTATGTTTATCATGATGACAGCACGTTGAAGTAGAATGACAGATGAGTGCAATAAATACTTTATTGCACTAGTGCAATAAAGAGCTTCTTTTTCCACTGAATATAGTTCAATAAAGTTTTGTTTTTTGCATGAATGTAGAAAAATTTGATTTAGTTCTATTTTCTGCCATTTGCTTTCCTATATTTGCATAGTTTTGATCAAAAATATTGGCTATATCTCCTTTGTTTGTTATATTCTTATTATCATGGACTTACTAGTAATTGAAGTGGGGGTTTTATATTTTCCCGTAGTTTTTTTTATGGCATTCCACAAATTTTTGGAATTGTTTTTATTCACTTCAATTTGTTGTTCGTAGTAGTTTTCTTCACTTGATTTTTCTCGATTCATTTATAATTTACCACACACTTTTCGACCATCCACATACTGCTAAGAATGATTTTTGTTTAAAAAATTACTGGCCCTGGCCTACTATAGTATTCTCTCAAAGTAGGTAAGTGAGTAGGTAGGAACATTAGATATACTTTTGACGAACAAGCAATCCTATAAAGTGTATAAAGATAACAAATCCCTGAGTAAACAGTATTGTTTACAGATTGTTGACTCTTTATTGACAATAATAGTTATGAATAGCATTTTGAGGTAACCGGAAATCAAACGGGGACCTCTCGACTATTTTTGGGTTATCGAGTGACTTTTCGCTGAGGATGTCAAAATAAGAGGGTGTGTCCTAGAAACTCCATGGCAAGGCATCGCATTCCTGTGCGGGATAACAACAGGTTGATAACCCAAAAAATGATCTTTCGAAAACCATTCATACTTCAACCCGAAAGATAAGGGTATTTAGTAAAAATAAGAGAAAACAGGACCTCTCAAGCTTTTACATAATATTATTGGAAATTCAATTTCGAGGGCAACGATTTTAACTAGAAGTATTTTCACGATTTTTTTATATCTGTGAAATGTTTGATCTCGACTTGATCGGATTATCTTTAAATTAGCACTGCCCACTTTATATCAGAGTTTTTGGCATTCCTAAAAATATTCGTCCACCATCTGTTCCCACATTTTACGAATTTGGCACGGACAAAACTGTACCTCCGCTTCCCCAGTCCTTCTAGAACTCTTTTCTTGTGTTTACATTCGGAATTTTTCCCGAAAACATGTCCCAGTGAGTAAAACATGAAACAGAGTTAAAGTACTCGCAATAAATCACAACAGCAATAAAAACAAATATCTTACTTTTTGCTTTTTCGTGTTGACACTTGCTAACGCACGTCTCAATAATTTTTATGTGTCCCTAATGTTTTACGCGACATTCGTGTGTGGAAACGCGAAGCGTGGTACCGTCTCTGCTTGAGAACGTTTTTGCTTGACTGCGGAACAAAAATCGCGAGCCGGTGTATTTGATCCAACGTCGTGCGCCAGCAACTCTGGAAGATGAAGCTACCGTCGTCATGGATACAGCCGGGTGTTACTGCAGTCTAGCCATCTAGCAAGCTATGGCCGAAGTAATGAGACAAACGATTCTGTCTACTTGAAAAAATAAGCAAACTCCGGAGCGGCCTAGCGCAGTAGCGCCACTCGCATTTTCCGCGAAGAAGCGACATCTACAACATGTTGGCTGAACTGATATAAAGTACATTTTATATCTGGGACTTCATGCCATAAATGGTGTATTGTATTAATTTATTTCAACTGTTTTTGCATTATCAATCGAATTTGAACAACAGTTGAGGGATAATATCCATAGTTTCAAAATTAGTTGATTTGAAAGGGTGGCAAAAGTCAACAATTCCATTACTATAGGAGTATTTACTCAATGATCCAAGTAGTCATATGAATGAACGTTAAGGATAATCAGAATTTGGTTGAGTTGTGAGATATATAGTGAGATATATAGATGTAGCCGTTACTACGTGGTAGGAAATCATCATAAAAATGAGTAAAGCTTTTTTTTAAACTAATATAGCCTACCTAGCATTTGCTAGTATTTATTCATACAACCCAATGCACCAATCAATTGTATTACTCACAAATTTTCTTGATATTATTGACAGCTGATCACCATATTCCATGTAGACTAGAGTTTTTGGGCTCATAAGTGAAGTTCTTAAAGCTGTGTACACGTATAACTATTCAATTCAATGAAAGAGTTGTATTTCGTGTAAAAGTGAAATGTATTACAATCGCAAAGCGCTTTCAGCTGTTAAGCCATCATCGGTGCTATACTCGTCAGGTATTTATACAGGAGCAATATAAAAAGTCAACAAAACCATGGTTAACCTTGGTTTGATCGGACATACATACAACATGTTGAAATTAAGTA